>CM071154.1:6512500-11512500 GCA_036417725.1 Clanis bilineata
TCACGCGTGATGGCGTGACAACGGAAAACGGGTTTCATTTTTATATATATAGATAGACTATATCTACGGAGGTGTTTTTGAGGCTGATTTCAAAGCTACTACCATTATCTTGATATAGTGTATGCCAATACCAATTAGCTTTCACTTTATCAAATGGGTTGTCTGTTTTACAAAC
This sequence comes from Clanis bilineata, assembly GCA_036417725.1. Taxonomy (NCBI): domain Eukaryota; kingdom Metazoa; phylum Arthropoda; class Insecta; order Lepidoptera; family Sphingidae; genus Clanis; species Clanis bilineata. The sequence continues at coordinate 6,512,676 of CM071154.1, forward strand.
TGCTTTTTATTTTAAGACAATTATATTATTGGTTTTGATAAAAAAAAAACGAAATAACCATAACATAACATAACAAAACATAAGCTCACGCCTGTATCCCTGAAGGGGTAGGCAGAGGCGTACTAGCGAAGTAGAACACCCACATTTCGCCGAGCTTAGTTCCGTCCCAGATGTGATAGGGGGCGAGCCTATCGACATATCGGGCACAAATTCCAGACTCCGGGCTGATATGGAAAAATCCAATATCACTTTGCCCGACCCGGGGATCGAACCCGAGACCTCAGAACCGTATTCGTACCGAAATACCACCACGCCACCGAGGCAGAAATAACCATGTTTTGTAAAATAAAGCAAAAACCTGACCAAAGTCTATAAGAACAAAAACATGCAATTATGTGGTAGTTCTGGTCATTTGTTATCTACTATTTCGCTAATACCACATTCAAGTACTAAGTTCAAATAAAAAATTGAACTAACCACGTCATATACTTTTTGTTATAATAAACACACCATATCCACACGTATGCCGTATTTAGTTAAAGCAATTTGAGAATGTGTGGGTCGCCTCCTTGATCTAATGGCAGCGAATTTTCTAATTTATTTTGCCTGGGACTGGATCCCCCAGAGGAGGTTGACGTCAGGCAGGCAGCCGGTCGGCCGGTTAAAGTGGGATATAGGCAGGTAGAGAGAAAGAATTGAGAACGTGTATTATAAGCAGACCAGGGGAGTTACCACCACCTCTTATAGCAGTATTATAATAGTCTTACTTCGTTTTTCTTATACGGGAATCGGTACAAGTAAGATTATAGTAATATTGCTATAAGAGGTGGTGGTAACCCCCCAGTAACTTGTTGGACAGACGACACTGTGAGGAATGATGGACATTTGGCAGTTGACGTGCCAGAGAAGAGGCCTACATCAGCAGTGGTTGATAAGAGCTGATGTTGATGATGATCTTCTAATCGCCAAAACGAGATAAACGCTATATACAATCATTTCTTTTTTTAGAGAACCATGCTTTAAATGTTTGTATGACATATGTTCTTAAAATTTTCCCGGGTGATTAAATACATATATCATGAACAACAAAATGATAAGAATAAGACCAAAACACGCAGCAAAAGTAAATGTCGCTTGTCCCGTGGTCGTTAAGCATCGAATTATTTTTATTATATTTTGCCATTAGAAGGTGCGACTTCTAAATAATATAAGCAAAATCGGATTATAAGTACAACTCGCCATTTTGGTTTCGTTGCAAACCTTAAAAATGCTTCATTTTTTCGAAGTTATGCACTGACCTCTATCTTCTTTTGTCTAAGGTTTAAAACAAATCAATTAACTTACTGCTTGACTCATACTGTAAACGCAGGCTATGTAACACATAACATTTTTCTCTTCTAGAAACTTGCCTTGTTCTATTCCACCAACTTGCTCTGTAGAAAAGTAATTTGTTAAAGATGAAAACTTTCCTTTACAAAATGACTAGTCAGTAAATAAAAGTCATTTGATAAAGATGAAAACATGCCTTTATAAAATGACTAATCAGTAAATAAAAGTAATTTGTTAAAGATGAAAACTTTCCTTTACAAAATGACTAGTCAGTAAATAAAAGTCATTTAATAAAGATGAAAACATGCCTTTATAAAATGACTAGTCAGTAAATGAAAGTCTGGATAAAGATGAAAACTTGCCTTTACAGTAAAGTGTCTAGTAAATCTAATTGTTTCAATCAGAGACGAGAATTTGTCCCTGGTAATAGTAAGTAAAAAATCTACGTGTTACACTGACAGAATATCAGATGCCATTAGCGGTACCTATCATAGCTTCATAAGTATCATATTTAGCTACCTTTTAAAGAAAGAAGTAGTTAGCTGCATAGATGAGTTATCATGCATATAATAGTACAAAAATTGACATTTAACACACATAATTTTATTTTATTGATAATACGAGGTTAAAAGTAAAAGTTTTACGATAGTAAAATCGTGCCGTGATCATCAGAATGCAATTGATAGCCCATGCAAAGAAGTAATTGGAGATTAATAACATAACATAAGCTCACGCCTGTATCCCCGAAGGGGTAGGCAGAGGCGCACTAGTGAACTAGTACACCCACATTTCGCCGAGCTTAGTTCCGTCCCAGATGTGATAGGGGGCGAGCCTATCGCCATATCGGGCACAAATTCCAGATTCCGGGCTGATATGGAAAAATCCAATATCACTTTGCCCGACCCGGGGATCGAACCCGAGACCTCAGAACCGTAGTCGTACCGAAATACCACCACGCCACGGAGGCAGTGATTAATGGAATTAATAAATAAGATAGAAAATACTACCAGTATGAGCTTCATATTGGGGTTAGATACATGTCTGTGGGGACTCGTGAAAGTAAGTTACGAGTATACCTTAGTAAATATTATATTACCTATCTTACATGAGACTTAAAATGAAGACACCTAATTATACGATAATATTGTTTAGTGTTTATATAACGCCAAACAAGTTGCACGACATATACAAAATATTAATCATAACGGCATTTGACTAGATCAACACTAATATTAAGTTGCACTGACCTTCTGACACGTCGTTTTTTGGCATACAGGTTTTCTTTAGTAGTTTCCCAGAATTTTTTATCTGCTGTCTGGTCATCTGTGGATGCAATATCAACTATAAAGTAATGAGCTGTTAGTTCAAACTGACTTTTCAAAAACGTTACATAATTAAGAAGGTGTGAAGAGGTATAGCATTCTTAAAACGTACTAAAATAAAGCTATACTAAGATGTGAAAATCGACTAAAGCCTTGTAATTTATTAACGGACATCGAATTCGCATAATAACGTTAACTGCAACCAAACATAAAAGAAATAATTTATATACATAAAAATATGATGAAACACTTAATAACATAATACCATTAACAATAAAAAAAAATACTTTGAAGATTATTCGTACTTACCGAAGATACAAATGTACACGACAATAAAAACATCGTTAATAAATAGACGATAAAATATTTTAAACGCATTTTCATCGATAAAATTGCGTCCGCTTCTGATATTCTTTACTTCTTTGTACGGTGTTTTATAAAGACATAAAACTTCTAATTACATATACAGGTGTTAGTCTTTTATAACTTTGTTTAAATCTGACACCTAGTAGTTCCTATCACATGGAACGTGTTATTCTTTTAATTAACAGTCGTTAAATAAAATACACAATAATTTTAGGTACACTCTGATATTAGCGAAGAAGATTAATTTAAAAATATTTTCCGTGTTAAAAACCATCGAAAACATATAGAGAAAAAAAAACAATATTTTTAATTTACTCTGTAATTGAATTTACTTTTAACGAGTTAATGTAAACCACCAAATTAAGAATCTCTTCGAAATACAAAGTCCTTAGTAATTCATGACCTACATACAAATGGGTTAGCAACTTCATTTAAAATATTAATTTTCCTTTTGACTTTTGAGGTTGCTAAAATGTCTTCAAAACATAATAATAGAATCTAGGTCGAGGTTGTGCAGTAGGTATTTCTCAAAGTGTTGTTTGAGTGTAAATAAACTATTTACTTTTTTATAATATTCATCAGAAATGAACAAAAAACAAGTGAATGTATTATTAATTTAATAGATTGTGTTGCACTCTTTAAAATATTTCACATGATTAATATCTTCAAATATTGAATCTTAATTATGGGAAAATAAAGTTTTCTGGGTCGGTTTCATACAAGCATTTTGTAGAGTAAAATACACCTTCACAGGCATCGGGATACTTGTCCTCTGGAAAATAACAACCAATTTAAAATATTTATTAACTAACTTTACTCCACAGCTACAATAAAAAATATTACATATTCTGATAGGGCCTTACTTATAAAAACAGTTTACCTGAGCAAATGGAAGAATAGTCTGTCCCTTTTATTTTCAAACAATTAGAAACAAGGAAAAAAGTGACAAACTATTCTTAGCCATTTGCTCAGCTAAACTGTCTTTAAAAGTAAGCCCATAATATTTGCCTTTTTCAGACGTAGGTAACTAGGTAAAAGAATCATCGATAGTGTGTTAATGTTATAATAAAGTAAAATATACAGGTTTATATGTAGCGGCTAATATCGGGAACGAAGGATTTTAAATTCTTTTTATTAGAAAATCATACTATATCCTTAAGTGCGACTTTCAGCACTTAGAAAAATCTCAATTGAGCCTAAATCTCGATTTAAATATAGGAATGAGATATAAGTTAAATAGTATTTAATATGTAATAATAGTTAAGTAATAGTGCTGCAAGTGACCCTAAATGTAGGCTACTCTTTGCGACGCTCTTGACAAGACTTTTATCTATAGTAGGGGAGCCCACGATGCTAAATGGGGATTTACTCGAGCGTCGTAGAGACCTATTGGGATGCAAAGCTTAGATGATATGAAGAAAAAAATGTTATATGATATATACCTTTACATCGGTGGGGGAAGCGGCTATAGATTTTTAAATATGTAAAAAAAAACTGTTGCATGGACATCCTCGAGCGCGTCAGATATTGATAGCATCAATGCCCTACGTATTTTTAATAATGTACGTATGTTAATCTGATCGTTTGCATGATGCGAGTGGTTGTATTTAAGGGTTGAAAATGAAAAAAAAAAAAAATTTATCGAGCGCGTCAGATTTTCTAACGGAGTGTTAAGTGCACCAAAAAAAAGCTCTCATTCACTAATCTGACGATTTCGATGGGACGCAAACTCGCGGCCATTTTCATAATGTGCAAAAAAAATTCGCCATTTTGAAATACTCAAGCGCGTCAGATTAAGATATATATGGTTCATCTTTATGTTCTAAACGTACTGTCTCATAATCTGACGATTATCTAGAGGGATTGGCCTGATCTGACAAAAAAAAATTAGAAAAACGGTTCACCTTAAAGGCCATCCCTGCAACTTCCCGCTAATTCCATTCTTGGGCTCTTAAAATTGTACTTATGACATTTTTGAGCTCAAAATATAATTTATGTGATATTTTAAGCTCGCTGAGTTCAAAGAAATAGAAATTTCATAGAACACTATTTTTGGAATTTTCAAACCGCAATAACTTTTGAATGGATCAACCGATTTTTACGCGGTTGGCGGCATTCGACGCAGTTTTATCATCCTCATAAGTAATTTTGCAATTTTAATTGATCGAACCACAAATTTTTTTTTTTTTTTAAGTCATTGAACTTAATTAATTGAAAAGCTCAGGAAGCAGAAACCAGAGTGGGGACGGAGTGAGAGAGTAATAGATAGAGAAAGTGTGAGAGAGGAATAGAAGCGCGGAGAAAGAAATGTAGGCATCACGCAACTGCACGCATTTAACTTTATCGACGAATTTTTATTATTTCGGCTTGCGGAAATCGTCAGATTATATATTTTTCATTATTCTTGAATTATTTCCTTCAAAATAAAAAAAAATTTAGCTACGCTCGAGAATGTCGAGATGACGTTTTTTTTTTACAACTTTGTTGCCCTCCCCTTTTTTTACGTCACTCTCAAATTGTCAGATTAGTGGAATATACACTTTTTAGGATGTAATTAACTCACCCTACCTTAATCTGACGCGCTCGAGAATTTCTGATGGTCAATTTTTTTTTACTAATCTGATCCTGTATCCTTCACGGGCGGCCTTATATATGGGCCTCATGTTTTGTGGAGGTACTTAACCGGGTACAAGGTATCCCCCTGTATATTAATCTGACGCGCTTTAGTAAATCCCGAAATCCCCGCTTGGGCTCCCCTACTACTAAGAGTGGAGCCAACCGCTAGCTTTCGATTATTTAATAAATTATTTATTTATATCAAATACTCACGGAGAGGCAAGCATTGCGTAATAGCTTTTTTGGTCGGTTCTCTCATATCCGGTGGATATATTATATCTACTTGTTTCCAAATTAAATCTTTATTAAGCCTGTCATTTTTTATCTGGAAAATTATAAAATTTGCCGTCAATAACAAATTAACCTTTTCATGACAATGCCCAGTTCCATGTTTTCACAAGTTAAATAATAATATCAATTATGTATTTAGTATTTACATAACAAGCCAGTGTCAAACACGTAGCGAAGCGAACACGTGGCGATATTTTGTAAAATGCGTGTTTAGCATGCGACTCTAGAAGTAGTCTCAGAAATGCGATGGCAAATAGAGATCAATAGAACAGTCGATATTTCTTTTCGATTCACTTCGCTTTTTGACACGAGCGCTAAACAATAAACATATTATTTTATTATTCTTATTCGCATACTTATTCGCCAAAGTCTAAATGCCATTGTTAAATCATTAAAACCTGGCCTCGACTTTTGTAGCCATTTAGAGTACTCCTTATTATTTCCTTTATTGCGTTGTTTTTATGCATTGTGTCACATGATAACTTCATACGAGGTTTAAAATTAAAACTTTAATTACCACTTGAATGTTTTTATAAACGCATGCTATATAACACATTACATTATGTTCTGCTATGAATACTCCTTGTTCAATTTTTCCCACTTTATCTGAAATTAAAATGTAAACAAATTATTTGAAGTTAAATATAGGATATGCAAACAATGTTGTACAGATGAAAAAGTTCCTATAATCCATTCCATTTTAAAAAAACAACAGGAAAAAGTACACCAAAATATCGGCCTTAGTAAAAGCAAACTAAAAACAGCTTAGAAACTTTACTCGTTTTGTATAGCTTCTATATTCAAGGTGGTATGTAAATGGAATACACTTTTTTAAATAAACCATATTATTATCTATTTACCATCTGTTCTATACCAGATATTTACATATAAAACAATAAGAAGGTTACCACAAATTTATCGCATTATTTACAAGACGACATATACACCTCTAATTGGGTACTTGAATATGTTTGATTTGATACACATATTTATATGTAATAGCAAATAAAACAAGAAAGAAATCCTTCTGTAAAAACTGCAAAGAAATTGGTTGAAAAGTGAGACAGTAATTCATATTTTAAATATTGGAGTGGAGGAATATTGTAGATATCTTACTATCCCTTTCCAACGCACGTACTGTTATGGCGTGACGTGATTTCACTGATACTTCTCTTTCCCGCAGATTGACGGTTACACCAAACTTCAAAGGTTTATAACTTTTTATTTTTGAGAATATTTCAATATTTCTTTCTGTTTTATATTTTAGATGACGTAAATTTCATATATAATTAATTAAAAAAAATTGTCAAGTACCCAATTGAAACAATATATCCTGACTACATTCAGTAGAACTCTGCCCTTAATTTTGACCCTCAATTGAATTAATAACACAAAAGAAACTTTGGGTCCGGTTTATTTATAACCACAACTAATTCCAGGTATAAATCCTAATGTAATACTTGTTTTATTAGCCTAAATGACGTGGTGAATAGGTCGTTCACCTGATAGTAACGCCTGCCAAGTGCCAATAACAATTTCACCCAGGACTTTAAATATTTTTATAGCAGAGACGAAATTATCTGTTGGTAAAATGGATCTTCACCGCCCATAGATACCCATGATACTAAAAGACTCATGAGTGTGTATCTATCTTAAAAGAAAGAGAAGGGGAAAACCCACCAGAAATTTCATTAACCGAACGAAAGGAACCTGCGATAAAGGCGAATGGAAGCATACCCACATTTCGCCGAGCTTATTTCCATCCCAGATGCGATAGAGGGCGAGTCTATCACTATAGATATAGAGAAGAGTTAATTGCAGACAAAAATCTCACCTTCAGTCACTCCTGTTTTAGGCATACATTGGTTTTTCATCACAGTCATTGTTTTCTTCACTTGAGCTCGTGTCATCTACGAATAACCAAGATTTGTCCACATTTAGGGCAAACATAGAAAAACAAAGACCTCTAATTATACTAATAACATTATTTCTTCATCGGTAGGTGTACAACAATTGGTTTCAAAATCAACACAAAGATATAATAACAAAAGAATGCGAAAAATGTATCAATATCCCTGTTTACACAAAGAAAATGTTATACAAGAAACATGAGCATTCGCTCGTTCATTGGTCTCCGCGGCGCGTCTCCTGCACTAGTTTTTCACGAAACAAAACAGAAAAACACTGTCCCCTGCTCGTATATCAATGGACCATAGATAATAATACATGTTTTGTGTAGGTGTTTTATATAATGTTTTAGTGCAAGAGACGGGGCTTTATAAAAACGAAGAATCTCATGGTTTAGCTTAGACACTTAATTTAGATTTATAATAAATAAATACACCCAACAGTTACACACCTAGTCCTGACCCCACACTAGGAATAACGTGTATCGTGGATATCAAAGACTATAAGAAACTTTCGGTGTCACAACACCCAGACTTGAAACAAATATTTGTGGGCCACACAAACATTTGTCTCAATGCGGCAATCGAACCCGCGGCCTCTCGCTTCACAGCCGGCTACTCGCCCGCTGCGCTACGGAGGCTGTTATTTTTCTGATATTCTCGTAACGAAAACCTCTCCCCGTTTAAATATAGTCATTCGATTAAACATAAATAATTCTCATGCACTTACCGCATAGGAATTCTCGAGAACTGCAAATATTAATAACACTAATATCACTCGCATATTTATATAGCTTGTATGTAGTTCAGGTTTTGTCGGACACGTATAACAGTCAAATAGCAAACCGAAACGAGTACGGACAGCACTTTTATAACTAAAAACTACAAAAATATTCAGGAAGGCATACATTAATAAATGATACTTACTGTATAGGGCTGTATAATTTAGTACCATAATGGTATGTTTAACAAACCCAAAATAACACGTTCGCTAATAGAGCAATTTGTGTAATGTCAAATAGGTATTTCGAATTTGCGGGTTATAACGTGAGTTACGTAAATAAAATTATTATAACTAGTTAAGGTTGTGACTTGTTTAAGATCTTTTAGCTCATCACAAAAAAAAGGGTATCATAAATTTTATATTGCTGGTGTTTTATTTCGCACAGAAAGATGAGGAACTTCGACTTGGACGAGACATGCAAAGCTCTCATGGAGAGAGCCACAGGTTAGTCTGATTTGAGTGGCAGAGCCACGCTGTGACGGTTATGTCTGGTTTTATTCCTTAAAACCAGCAATCGGGTAACTTGACGTATGCACAGTATAATAATGATAAATATTATACTACTTTTACATGATAACAATTGTTATGAAAACAGTTGATTTTTTTTATTATAATAAAAACAATTTATATTAGTCACTGCAGTTTTATTTCGAATAACATCGCTACTTCAATTTCACAATATTCCGTGTTTCTTATCGATATATCTTTTAAGGAAAAAGGAAGTTACTTGGATCATAATCATACATACATTTAGCGGTCCAGTACGAGGCTTCGCACAAGTCTTTATATTTCTTAGCTGAAATAAAACAGAAAACACATATTTAGGTTAATAAATAATAGCCGAGTATTTCTATCAGCGGCCCGAGCAAGAGAATTAAGAAATCAGTAAGAAAATTTCTGACAATCATAAATGTTTTCAAGCTCGTTGCTCATGTAAGAAAGGACACACATAACATAAGGAGTTTATATGAAACATAAGTTTTGATTAATGACTATGCATTATGTGACTATTTTGCGCGGATATTATCTGTAAAGTAACTAAAATAAAACTGAAATCAAATACATTTCCTTTTCCCTCGAGGAGTCCATTGTAGCGCTTATGATATGATCGGGAGGTCATATTCCTAGACAGGTCAGCGCAGGTAGATTAGCTGACCGATTAGCATATCATGACAATGATTCCACTGATCTTCATTGAAGATCTTTTCGATCAACTTCCACAAAAAGAGGTCCTCAATTCGTCTGTATTTTTTTATGTATGTTACTCGATATCTCCGCCAAATGAGGACCGACTTTCAAAATTATTTTGTGTTCGATAGAGCTTATTTCATGGTCCCATATAAATTTGGTCACGATCGGTAAATTGGAATTCGGTCAGTTAAGTTTTTAAACTTGTGATTATTAAGCCAGTGAATTCATACAAAGCAGTAGGCTGCAGTCGCGCGTCGCAGTAGCTAAGAATCGACTGCTACCATATGATAATGTTCGAAGATATTGGTTTTATCGTTATTTCATGATGGCTTCGACTTACCAACATCCTTACAATTTTCAGCTGCTGCCTTCACAGCCGATCTCATTTCTTGTGGAAACATCACGTCAACTTGTTTTACGACAGCATCGTAGCTCAATTTATTGTTTTTTACCTGCGGAACATTTTGTAAAGATCATACTAGATTGTTCTTACGCGGTAACAAAAAACAAAGTTTTACGTCTACATCACATTAGCTTAAAGATAATGTGATATAGATGTAAAATGTTACTTTTTGTACATTCCATTCTTGACGTTCTTATCTATACAGTGTGTAAGTTTAGTCGAGGAACCCGTTACCCGTCAGAGGCGGCACATATATATGTATGTTACATAAGCGTATGGGCCACCGGAGGCCGAGCCGCCCGTGACTCTCTACGGAGGTCACTCAGTGTTCGATTCTCGTCCCAAATATACATATTAAATGTATGACCTTATTTTTTTACGTAAAATTCCATTGAATACATATTTTTGTCTGTCCTAAGCCAGGTTGGAAGTTTGAAGGGAAATAGGATCATACTTAAAAGGTTATTCATACGTAGTAACCGATAAGATAAGGTCAAATAAGTAGCTGGCACAAGGGTGCCGACACATTAGGAGACTTTTTAGAAAAAAAATTTACTCTGCCATTATTTTTTTTCTGTCTATAATTTTATCAGTTACACGCAAGCATGAACTGCCATGTGTTTCAATATGTGCCTCGACTAAAAATACACACTGTATATCTTCTTAAATTATACATAAGAACCTGGAATAATCCTCTATGAATATTTGAGGTTATAGAAAGATATTATAAAATAACAAAGTGACTTACAACTTGTGTCATGGTATAAATACACGCAATATAGCACATAACTCGGCGATCCTCTATAAATTTACCCTGTTCGATTTCACCAACTTCATCTACAAATTAAAATAAAACTACATAATAAGTACCTACCTAATTAATGATGCCATAAAACATTATAACCTAAAAAATGCCATACCTTCAGTTACATCATTTTTAGGTATGCAAGTCTTTTTCATTATTTTTCCTGAATTTTTCAGCTGCTGTCTGGACATCTAAAATTATGTCAGTTATAATAAAATTATAATATAGAACTGAATTATACACATTTATTTTGAAGTAAATAAATACTTGGCTTTTTGCAAGAAAAAAAAACATGAGCCCCAAATATTTTCTGATGATCTGGGACAATGAAAACTCATGGCGAAATGATTATTAACTTTGTTTGCATTAAAATACCACTTATCAGACTACTTACAGCATAACTAGCTTTACAAAGTATCAAACTAAAGCAAATTGTATAAAATATATAGCGCGACATTTCTTGCTCTCAATGAATTACGTATATACTAAAATGGAAAAAAATGTTATACTATTTAAACAGAGGCGTTTTTCTTCTCAGTGAATAATGATTGATGGACTGCTGTTAAAGTGTGTGTTTTCTAGTAATGTTACTTAGTATTAACGACTAATATGTGTGTTTAATAAGACTTTAAACACCTCATTAGTGTAATGCATGAGGTGTTTATTTTGCAGACTTATTTCCCATACCTATAAATTAAGTTCTTTAACGGATCATAAAACAGATTATTGTTAGGTAGGTACACAGTAACTTCTGTTGAAAAGGCTAAATTTTACCCCGTGAAGACATTTTAACACATTTAAATGGTAGAGCCACGCTGTAGACAGTTACAGCACGAATGGGCCAGCTCGACGGGTTTGATACCACTGTCTCACAGAAAACCGACGTAAAGTGGCAGCTTGCTGTCGTGTTTCGTTCGGTGACTGAGATTTCCGGTGGCCCATTTCCCTGCCTCCCTTTCCCAATCCCTTTTCCCTCCCCTTCCATTCTCTTCTTTTAGGTTGGCAACACACTCATGATTCTTTTTGTGTCTTGGGTGTCTATGAGCAGTGGAGATCACTTACCGTCAGGTGACCCATCTGCTAGTTTGTCAGTCTCTGCTAAAAAAGCAGAGCCTCAAGCAAATGCTGGTACATAAGTATGACATAAAACCATTTTATCTATATATACCTACATACTTATACCATCTTTTATGTGAATGATTATACACAAACAACTATCCTTTTATATACTAAAAGTGTATTACAGTAATGATGCTAAAGTAATAAAACCTATTAGACTTAACAACTTCTCAGTAACCGTATATAAAACAATTTAATGGCTTCGAAGTAATAAAACATACGGTTTCAACTATGAACAAAACTATGAGAAATAAAAAAAAATTTATGAGACACGTGAGGGAGACAATCTTTGGGGGAGACCTATGTTCAGCAGTGGACGTCCTATGGCTGATGATGATGATGCGACACGTGATTCATACCAAGTGCAGTATTACAGAACGATACTCAACGATTAATATGTCGCCTCTCTGGTCTATTGGCAGTTTATATTAACAGTGGATCGGGAGGTCCTGGGTTCGAATCCCAGGTCGTTTTTCTAATACAATCTTCCCGGTAATGGATCTCCCAGAGGGGGTCGACGTCAGACAGGCAGTCGGTCGTAAAACATATTATATAACATGATTATTGTACTTAAATCTAGCTTTAAATTTAAACTCACACTTAAGTTTTGTTCTGTTATCCAGGCCTAAGATTCTAAACATAGTTGCATGAGGAAGTTGTAAATTAGCTACTAATTGCCGATTATGGAACTAATAATCATCTAAAATGGTGTGAATAGGGTGACAATTTTTGTCCTAAAATTTTATGCATTTATAAAGATCGCAATTGCTTGGATAGAGCAATAGTGGTATTTTTTGTATAAAATACATTCCAGAGGAGGTCGATGTTGGGTAAGCAGCTGGTCATAAAAGCTAAGCCGAATTATTTCTGCAACATACTTGAAATTGTTTTGCCTTGACCCCGAATTTGGACTGAAATAAGGGCTCGTAGAAATTAAGTTCATAATACCCATATGCGACCTATTGTAATAACTAATTATGATCTAGAATAGCACACAATTTTTCCATAGAGCAATGAGACTGCACTTGCTGCCTTTATATAAAAACAAAAAATGTCTAACAAAAAACAATAGGTAGCTCCTACAAAAAAAAGCACCTTTCACACATACGTCGCTCTTTCCAATAAAACAGGTGTCTGACTGTCTAAATCCAGGCATGATTCTGGTTCAACAAAGTTCAACCATGTTTCTCCTCATCATATCCACATGTATAATATGTCCGGTAGGTACATACAGGGAGACATAAGACTATCATAACCTTCTCATCACATCAGTGATTGTGCTATTGCTTATATATCACCTACAGTACAGTTTGATATTTACAAATTTATTTCATTAGCACTGGATAATTTTCTTTATAACTGAGACTGGCAAACGAGCTGGTGACTAACCTGATGGTAAATAATCTTCATCGCCCATAGACACCCAAGACACTAAAAGAATCCCGAGTGCGTTGCCAACCTAAAAGGACATCTAGGAATTGGGAAAGGGTTAGGGGAAATGGGCCAGCGGAAATCTCACTCACGAAATGAAACGCAACAGCGAGCTGCCGTAAAGTGGCAGCTCGCTGTTGCGTTTTCGGTTTTCTGTGAGACAGTGGTATCAAATCGATCCAACCGGCCCATTCAGGAAATAAAACTTACTGTATGCTTATCGTTAACCAACCGAAAATTAAAATCCTTATTTGGTCACGAAGACAGATACCCTATTTAATTAAGGTGTGATTTTAATTACAGTCCTATTATCCAATAAGATATTTAGCCAGATTATAAAGCTGTCAGTCAAGATCAAGGGTTTGAGTAATGTATGGCAAATGTATTTGGTGTAAACTCCAAAATAATGCTGATTAGTTTAGCAACGAAGGTTTTAGTGCTATTGACAGTGTGTGAAGCGGTAGGTATCATTTAAAAATTATTTGCTATATTTACTGGCTTTAACTCACGGCTTGACTCACGTGAAAGGTTTTCTGAAATCACTCCTTTTCGACAGACTTCCAAAAAGGAGAAGGTCCTGAATTCGTCTGTATTATTTTTTTATGTATGTTACGCGATATCTCCGCCGAATGTGGACCGATCTTCAAAATTATTTGTTATTGTGTTCGATAGAGCTTATTTCAAAGGTGGTCCCGTATAAATTGGGTCACGATCGAGTTTGAAGTCGGTCCGTTAAGTTTTTAAACTTGTGATTATATAACGGCAAATTCAAGTGATTAACGTAACGTAACGTAAACGGAAACCTGAGAAGCCAATGGTTTCACTAAGAAGGGCGGAATAACTAAAATGTTTCCAAATCATATATTTTTATGCGTTTTAGATGACCATGAAACAAATAAAAAGTACAGGTAAAATGATGAGGAAGCAATGTCAACCGAAGAATAACGCTGAGGATGGTAAGTCCAGAATTAAATAGTCTCGATGACTTCATGGTTCCATCCATTTCATTTTCCCTCTCCATTCCGGATTTATCTGGAATTCAATTATGTAAATGATAAGTAAATATCTTTATTTAGCTGGCATAGTGAAAAGTCAATAATTCCTCATAGGGAGTAGGCGTCAGGCAGGCAGCCGGTCGTAAAAACTAAGCCAAATCCTCTCTGCAACATGCTTGAAAGTGTGTTGCGCCGACCCCACATTAAGGTGGGATAAGGGCAGGTAAAAAAAGTCAATAGAGTAAAGAAGTAGTGAGTAAATTTGAGTGGTAGAGTCACTGTGTAGATTTTTGTCTACACTTTATAGCACGAATAGGCTGGCTCGTTTCTATTTAATCGTTTTTATAATACTGCTACAAAGAAAGCCTACCTAAAGTACCAGCTGGCTGTAGCGTTTCGTGAGATTTCTGTGGCCCGAGCAGGAAAATTTCTGGCAATCGTAAATGTATTCTAGCATGATGCGCGGCTATGATATTTGTATGAAATATTAACCAAATTTCATCAGTGCGCAGCGAGCTCGAATATGTTTAAGATTGTCAGAAATTTTCCTGCTCGGACAGCTGGTGGCACAAATCACCCCTTCCCTTCACAGTTCCCACTCCTTTCTTCAAAGTTGGTAACGCACCCATGATTCTTTTGGAACCGTGGGTATCTTATGCCATAGAGATCACTTACATTCACATACTTATTTATTTATTTTATTTAAAACACTTTATACATATGATATGTACAGGCGGACTTAATGCCTGAGGCATTCTCTACCAGTCAACCTTTGGATGGTGCAGAGAATAAGCAAAACTTATACACTTAATTTCAGAAAAAATCGATCCTCTCGGCGAAGGAATATTCATTGATGAAAAGGAAGTAAAGTGCTACATGGCATGCATTATGAAAATGGCTAATACGGTACGTTTATGTGTAGTATGCAATAAGCGAGTTGCCTGCTGTGAAGCGAGAGGCCGCGGGTTCGATGCCCGCACCATGACAAATGTTTGTATAACCTACAAATATTTGTTTCGGGTCTGGGTGTGACGAGACCGAAGATATCTCGTAGTTCCTGATACCCACGATACAGGTTAATCCTAGTGTGGGGTCAGGACTATATATGTGTGTACTAATTTGTATGACTGCATCTTATGGTTAAACTTAATTGTTGCAGATAAAAAACGGCAAAATAAATTACGAGGCGGCTATGAAACAGGCCGATTTGTTGTTACCAGAGGACATAAAGGAACCTGCAAAGGAAGCTCTAACAGCTTGCAGGAAAGTTGGTAAGACAGAATCCGAATACTGGCATAAGACTTTAAAGTGGCCTATGTTAGAATTCATACATCAGCCTACCTAATATTTACCTATAAGAGAGGGGTTTAGCCTTAGTCTATCACACTGGCCTAATGCGTGTTGGTAGACTTCACATACCTTCGAATATCTTGTGGAGAAATTCTCGGGTATGCAGGTTTCCTCACGATGTTTTTCTTCACCGTTATAGCATAATCCACAATGAAAATACACTTAACATAGAAAAGTCAGAAGTGTATGCTCCTTTTCGGGGTTGGTCTCGAACCTCCGACACACGTCTCGGCAGTCCGTACTACACCCAACTGAGCTATCGCTGCTATCTTACCTCTATATTGCTATAATTAATTAAAAACAGAATCTACATAATGGCTATAAAATACTATAATAGGCGGTCTTACCTACCTACCTCCTTAGATACCTACTGCTGAGAGACCGATTAGGTCCTAGGTTCAAATCCTAGATTCTAAGTTTTGATTAGTAGTCACACTGTACACAGTCAGTAGTAGTCTATAGAACAATTGCCGCCTCAACTGGTTCGAGACTGTCTCACCGACCTGAAATGGCCACTCGGTGCGGTGAGATTTTCGAAGTACTAAATCTTCCCTCTGCTTCCCGATCGATGTTCACTATGCACCTATGATTCTTGGTGGTGGCCATCACTTACCATCAGATGACCCACCTGCTAGATTGCCAGTCACTGCCCTAAAATTGCAGGTCGAATCAATTAGTTTCTATTGACGTAGTAATACTATACTTCATTTCAGCTGATGCCCACAAGGACGTTTGCGACGCCGCATTTCATATAACAAAGTGCATTTACGACTATAATCCATCAATTTTTTATTTCCCGTAATGTTGAATACGAAATTATTAAATAACTCTTCACTCAATAAATGTATAAACCAATAATGACTTGTGTATTTTTCATTTCAATTCGATAGAGCTGTAGACAACTTTGCCTACAGCATAAATGTGCCGTCTCGACCGGATTGTTACCACTGCCCCACGAAAAATTAATGGCATGATCGTTTATTCTATTTTGTTTTTCAAAAAATAAATAATAAACTAAAAAGGGTTAAAGTAAATTTATTACGCGGTTAAAGTAAATTTAACTGACGTATTTTATTACCTAATAAATATTTTATTATTGGAAATAGGGACGTCTTGGAAACATCAATATTTTTAGGATTTCGTGTAAAAAGCCGGGAAAATTAAAACCTTAGTAAGTACATAAAATAGTCAGTCATCGTCGCCTATAGCCATTTCCGTCTGTACGTGAGGAATGAATAACATGTATTTTAAGGTATAATAGTTCATAACTTGCAATTTTTATATGACATGTCACTGCCCACACAAATCACAGATGCTCCGAGTACAATGGGAAGGCAATTATGTACGTAGGTACATGTTTTGTGTGTATACATAATACGATTAAATGGAAGAAATAAAGTACGAATAAAGTCAAACGGGAAATGTGGTTATGTTCGTGTTTTTCGGTCTGAATTTATCCTTGGGTCAATTTTGAGGTCTCTATCACAAGGGAAGTGACAGAAATAATGTTGATTTCTTAAGTTTCTGACCCGTGACAACGAAGACTGCAAAGCCTTCGAAACGTCGGAAATAAAAATTAAAAACCTTATCGTGATAGAATCCGTAAAAATAGTTTTATATCAAGAAATAATGTTTTCAATAATTTCATTTCATTTCATTAATATTCCAATAAGTTTCACAAATAAGTTCGGCAAGATTTAAATATATTAGTTGCCTCTTTACCTAATACTTCTCGAAGAAATGATGACACCATCTTGAACAATTTCTCCGACCATTCCCTATGGAACAAAGACTAAAGAACAGACAGAATAGAACAATCTCTCCGCAGTCCCAAAGATTTCAGGATGTACGTTACTAGATACTAATGTCTATTAATATATTATGTGGTTCCAAGTTACGCGTAAGGTGAGGATTATTTAACAATTCAAGATGGCGTTCAAGTGGACCCAGCAAGTATAATGGCAGCAAATAGCCGAAGTTTAACCTTTCTACATTCACATAAAAAAATCAAATCGCTTCAATTGAATTAGATTAGCTTGTAAGAGTCATTTGAGGTATCCTACAATCCTATTATAATACAATCATACTATAAAAGTATAAATGATTACAAAATATCACACAAAAGTAAATATTTGCAAAATTACTGAATTATATAATATTATATTATTACGTAGGTATACCTATGCAAAACGATTTTTAACTACATAATAGTACCTACGTATGTGATGGTGATGTCCAATGAGGTTTTGTATTAAAATTAATTATTCAAGGACACAGGAAGTAATCACTATTATCCAAATGTAAGTATAAAAATCATTTTTAATACCCCAAAATTTAGTATTGTCTCAAGTGTCCTATGACAATGGTTTTACCAATAATATTGTTCGCTTGTTTTATCGGCTCGTCGTATGTAAGTAGCTATTTTACTTTAGTATTTTTAAATTTAGCGTAGTGCTTGGATAACATTTCATTACCTATTATAAGTGAAATCGCATCCTTAGTCTAGTGGCAGTGTATATAGCTGTGAACCGGGAAGTCCTGGGTTCGATTCCCGTGTTAGCCGTTTATTTTTCTAGCACGACTATATAGTCGTGCTAAATGTACTAAAATGCTTTTAAGGAATCCAGTCCCGAATATATATATATTCGGGACTGGATTCCTACTAAAATGCTTTTAAGGAATCCAGTCCCGAATATATATATATTCGGGACTGGATTCCTTAAAAGCATTTTAGTCAGGTAGCCGCTCGAAACTAAGCCGAATCCCTTCTGCAACATGCTTGGAAAAGTGTGTTGTGCCGACCCCACATGAAGACGAACAGTTCAAAGGTCACCACAACTTTCGTATGAAAAGTTATGCCCTCAGAAGACTTCTTCGTTTTTTTGAAATAATTTTCACAGTACCGTAGTATGCCATTAGGAATTGTTGTGAATGTGTTATTTAGATTCAATATCTGAAACACAAACATTACATCTCATATATCAAAATTTACTTAATAATGTTTTCCACTTTGTGTAAACAGTAAAACCCATTGCTTAATCGTTGTATCGACAGACTCAAAAAAGGAGAAGGTCCTCAATTCGTCCGTATTTTTGTTTATGTATGTTACGCGATATCTTCGCCGAATGTAGACTGAACTTCTTTTTGTATTCGATAGAGCTTATTTCAAGGGTAGTCCCATATAAAATTGGTCACGATCGGATTTGAGTCGGTCCGTTAAGTTTTTAAACTTGTGATTATTTATTAATCCTGTGTCTCAATGAATTTTTCATCAGGCAAAAACAGATGCTGAGATCAAGCAATGGTTCTTCAGTCTTGCTGTGGAGTGCAGCAAGGAGCATCCAGTGACAATGGAAGAACTCCAAATGATGAACAAACATAAATTACCGGAACACCAAAACGCCAAATGCTTACTGGCTTGCATGTTCAAGAAAGCCGGTTGGGTAAGTTGTTTATGTAGTTCCTGCATACATAAGGTTATACCTCCACCTGCGAGGGGGTAGGCAGAGGTGAAGTAAAAAACTAAATTATCCGCAATTCACCGAGCTTATTTCCGTAGTTATTGTGATTGGATTGTGTTATTGTATTAACTGCCTCGGTGGCGCAGTGGTATTGCATGTGCGTTACGAGTTATAACTATCGTCCTGTCCTGAGGTCTCGGGTTCGATTCCCAGATCCGGTGATATTGGATTTTTTAGTATCAGGCCGGAGTCTAGAATTTGTGCCCAATATGACTACTCCTCCTATCAAATCTGGGACGGAACTAAGCTTGGCAAAATGTGGTTGTTCTAGTTCGCTAGTGTACCTCTGTATCCCTCTTCGGAGATATAGGCGTGAGCTTATGGAGCCTATTGCCATACCGGGCACTAATTCACGCATGCTAGGCGGGCAGGACTGGATCAATAAGACAATCTAGATGTCGTTTCTAGTCATAAAAATAATATTACCCTTCTTCCGGAGTAAAAATAGTAATAAAAGTGTCGGGTAAAAATGCTAAGTTTATTTTGAGCCAAGGTTAAGCGACAAAAAATTGTCAAGGTATTTTCTTAATATTTTTTTTTTATGCATTTATCACACGATACAGGGTACTCAAGTTACAGAATTTTGTATAGTCTAATGTTACATTGCACTCCAAAATCAGAGTCCAAATCATGACTATTGTATTTAGATGTTATGAAAAGGATTTGAAATGTACATTTTTGTATAGTCTTGTGTTACATTGCACTCCAAAATCGGAGTCCAAATTATGACTTCTATTTAGATAAATGAAATGGAATGGTGTTGACTCTACATACCTACCTAATATGCATATTATTTTCATGATCTGTGGGTATGAACTTTCCTCAACATTTATTCCAGATGGACAGCAATGGTATGTTTGACGTTAAAAAGGCTTCCGAACTAGCAGACACTGAATATGGGGACGATACTACAAAAATTGAAAACTCCAAAAAGGTGTTTGAAATATGCAAATCCGGTACGTACCTATTTCATAGCATTAGTAACATTACCTCCATGGTTTAGTGGTGATGTGCAAGGATTGTGGTTTGGTCATGGGTTCGAATCTCAGATCACGACTTGCCTGGTGTTGAATCATGCAGAGACGATTGGCATCACGGAGGCAGCTGGTCGGAAATACTAAGCCAAATCATTCCTACAACGTGCTTAAAAGAGTATATTGTGTCGACGCCACATTAAATAGGATAAAGATAATAGCACTAACGTAGAGTTGATAAAGATTGTAAGTGATTATATATGATTTCACTTAACTTTCTGCTAGCAGTTTAAGCCATGAGTTTTTTGTTCGATAAACTATTTTTTGCTCTTATATTTACGCTAAAGTTGCACATACTAACTACCTGCATGATACATCGAAGTCCGTTCCACAGTTCTTAGGCCGCGGTCACGAAGGCAGCGGGAGCGGAGCGGCGGCGGCGGCGGTCCGGGGAGCGGCACGTTTCAATGCATAGACTTAAATGAAACTGGTCTCGAACGCAGCGGCGCAGAGAGCGACGTGACGACCGGTCTAGTAATACGTTGCCGAGCCGCTCCCCGCGCCGCTGCTGCTCCGCTCCCGCTGTGTTCGTGTCCGCAGCCTAACGCGATCTGCGAACAAATTAACAAAAACTCTACCGTTATTTATTATAAATGAAGTACAAACATTATATTTCCAGTAAATGACGAAAAATTCGATGATGGCGACAGCGGCTGTGACAGAGCCCACTTCCTGGCTAAATGCATGTCCGAAAATGGACGTAAGGTTAGATTATACTTCATAAAATATGTTAATAATCACTCTGAGACATACATCCATTCCCTCCTTTTACGTTGGCAACTCATCCATGATTCTTTTTGTGCCTTGGGTGTCTATGGGCGGTGGTGATCACTTACCATCAGGTGACCCATCTGCTCATTTGCCAATCTCTGCTATAAAAAAAAATACACAAGGTCACGCATGTATACCAGAAGGGATAGCCAGACGTGCACTAGCGAACTAGAACACCCGCATTTTGCCGAGGTTAGTTCCGTTCCAGATGTAATAGGGGGCGAGCCTATCACCATATCGGACACAAATTCCAGACTCCGGGCTGATATGGAAAAATCCAATATCACTTTGCCCTCGCCGGGGATCAAACCAGAGACCTCAGGACGATAGTCGTACCACGCACGCAATACCACTACGCCACCGACGCAGTCACTACTAATATTACATTCTTTATTTTTCAGATGGGTTTCCAAATATAAACAAATTAGAAGTAATGCTCCACTTATTTATAAGTATGGTACGGTAGAAATCAAAATAAAACATAATTTGTGAGCAATAAATGTTTATTTATTACATTAAACCTAAAAATATATTCAGACAGTGTTCTAAAATATTGAATACAAAATATCATTTATGCATTTACGCAGGTTCTTAATGATAACATGATATTACTGTTCACAATCACATTCGATATGTGGGTAACTACTAACTAATGCTATAAAATAAGTGTCGATAACAATAGAGTTGCAAACAGATTGTTAACACACGACGCCATCGGACTCTGGGGTGCAACACTATCGATGATTTACGGTTCCAAAAAACAATCTCAGTTCGAATGTGCAGATAGATTACAAAAATTAGCCAATAAGAACACAGTTTGAACATGACTCCGTCAAATGACTCGGTTTGATTGGTTCATAATCGCGATCTATCTGCACTCTAAACTGAGATCGTTTATTGAGACCGGCAGTAAATGATCTTAATAAACCTATAATATAGGTTAAAGAGCTAACCTTCTATAGGGGTTAAATTTTCGTTAGAGCAATAGTATCCCTATTCACACTTGACAATGGTGTCTATACGACCAAACGTATTGTATATCGTGATTTGTTTAAACAGCACTATCGAAAGTTTAACTGATAATTGAAGAGCTGCAACACTAGCGTGGAGTAGGGTTGGGTGTTAGACAGGCTGTTTGCGCTTAAGCCTCAGGCCTTACTAATAAACCTGTTCCAATTGAATAGTGATTAATGGCGACTGGCAGCACTTAGATAAATCTTAAATCCCGATTTAAATACAGGAATGAGACGTAATTTAAATTGAGTTTGTTGGGTGTTATTTATTTATTTATTTAGTTTAGGACTATCTGTGCTGCAAGTCGCCCTAAGTATATATCTGCTCCAAATTCACGTCATCCATAGATTGCAAAAACAACTTGACAAGAAATAACTTTATAACACACAGTTATTCTGCTGTCAAGCCGTGTTCACAATGTAGAGTAATTATTATAGAAGTAAAAGTGAATTTTCAATCTCTCGTAAATTCATTTAAAACAGACCATATGAACTACATCTTGCTTTCTCTATCTTAAAACATCATTCTATGAGACAAAACAATTTCATACAAAACACGTTTATTAGTAAGGCAGTTAAGTAGTAAAAATAATTCTCGCATATTTTCAACAAGCTATTACAAAAACTAATATGCAACAAAAAAACTTAACAACAATCGTGAATATCGTGCGAGATTTAGCCCGTTCAGACTGCACACTTGATTTATAAGCATGGTATATCATAATGCACCACCAATCCGTATAATGATGCACATCGCCAATATAAATTATAGCAAAATTATGCGCAACGTTTGGATTTTGCTTAAGATTTAAAATAAAAAGAAATGAAGAACTACTACCACAATCAAGGACCAAAAAGTTAACACGTATTGTTTTTTAATCGGGTTAATTTTGTGAGGGTGATTTGCACCACTATTACTTAGTTGGTCCTAACCTCAAGTTAAATTGACAGAAAGTATATGAATGACATGTAATTCATTATACCGGTAATGACATGTCATTCATATATTTTTATCAATATAGCTTCAGGTTGGAACTAACTGTAGGTTAGTAATAGTGGTGCAAGTCACACTTAGTTAACACTTTAGCCCAATAAAAATACCAAATAAGAGTACTGATGCTGTCTAAATGGACTACTATGTTGTCGACAAACCGAACTCATAAAACCGCATCTCCACCAAGCAAAAATTTACAATTTCCTTATACTGTACTAGGATATAATAAACAGAATGCTAAGACAAAAAATATTTATTTTCAGTGAAGTGGAACTTCGTCTACCAAGCAAAAGTAGATCAAGTTATCTCGAGCAACAATTAAAATATCATAAACATATACCTTTCAGATCCAATACCAAATAATTGCTTAATACAACTTAAATTATTTTTTTGTTTAATTTATTAACATATCAGACTTAAATTAATTTTAACTCGCATCATTACGTAGTTTTCTACAGTTTCATAAAACCACATGATAATACATGTCTTTAGAACACCTAATAAAAAATAATAGCATTTTAATAGGCCATGATAGCACAATGCTTCTGAAAATCATCGACTAGCCGATGATACTTTTTGCACAATTTGAGCGATAAAATGAGACACGAAAATAAAAATAACTCGCGATTCATAATAAAAGCATTAATAACGTGAGCACAAATAATTAAATCGCCAAAATTGGTCCAAAAAGGTTTACATCATAGAAATTACATATGTCGATAATCTAATTTTTATTAATCTATTTTTTATGAAAATACATTTTATACAATTATTAATTTCGAATTTTAATTAGTGATACATTTATTTAAATTACAGATTATTATAGTTTTATATATTAAGCAGTTATACTGTCTTCGTATTGAAATACAGAGTTAAATAATTTTAGAAGCGACCAACTGCTTCTATTTACGAGTGTGCAGCAAAATCATTTTTTTTTTAAACAAAGACATATAGCTATACCTATGTTAATAATAATTTGTGTTAGTTTGCGGCATCTCTATAAACTAACACAAATTATATTCACACCGAAGTTACTAATGTTGAGGAACGTATAGTATGAAAATGTTACTTAATATTATCATGTAATTCCAACAAAAAGTAAGTTAGGTGTGGATGCACTAAAAAAGGTCCACAAATCTTATTTCAAAATGAATTTAACAGCGGCTAACAAATGCACCTCCGATCAAAGCAAACTGTCTAAATTTCTGTCGCGCCCTGTTCACAATATACATATTATGGAAGCGTAAATAGGTATTTAAACTAAGTTGAATACATTAAAAACGAGGTACACAATGTATAATAATGTTATCCACAATCTATTCTAGTTAGCCCGAAATGGCCTCTCTTGGGCTACATTCCAAAATAATGACTGACGTCATCAAATGTTTTAACTAATGAGTTTGATAACGATTACAAAATTTTCGTTTTAATCAACTATTTTTCCTTCATTATGAACGCAGCAAATAGAACTTTGTATTAGTGTAAGTGGGCCACCAACACCTTTAGGTCCAAAGCCAACCTCACCTGCACGTGGTACACTCTGCTGATTAACGGACGAGGCGCTGGCGAAACCTAGGTTCCTGCCTTGCAGGTTGTGGGGGTCAGACGGCGGGTCGCCCCACGCAATACCTTAATCCGTCAAATCATATGGGAAGTAGGAAGGCGGACCCTGGCAGAAGGCCGGGATAACGCCAGGCAGAAAGATTACCTGGGTTCGATATTAAATTAATTTTAAACAGATTAAAGATCAAGACAAGATTCTAAAACGCACGTCAAATTGGTTTTATCTGTACAACCGCGGCGAGAGGTTCTTATAACACTATTCCTACCCGGCTTACCTTTTTAATTAATACGTAGTTACTAGACAGTAAGGGCAACTTTCACCACTATTACTTACCTACAGTTAGTCCTACCCTCAAGTTTAATTGAAAAAGAAATATTTGAATGACATGTAATTAATCAAATGTTGTCTCTAATTACATGTAGCTCATTAGCATCATAGCAAATGTAATGAATTACCTGTCATTCATATTATATTTCTTTTTCAATTCAACTGGAGGTTAGGATTAACTGTAGGTTAGTAATAGTGGTGCAAGTCGCCCTAAGAGTGGAGAACCGATAAATTAGCGGCGGCTTCCATTTTGGGAATCGTCGTACTAAAGCCAACAATCTTCACTCCCTGTAGGTACACAAACTTGGCACGTTAAGAATTATTATATAGTACGCGTAAAAATAACATTGGTAGATACGTAGAGGTATGTGGTTAAAGTAATGGAAAACTCATTCTTAGTCTCCGTCGCATACAGAAACGCTATTCAAACATTAAGCCTTTATCTGTTGTAAATTGTATGACGATGACGCAGTCATCGTTAAAATAATATTATAGAGAGTTGCTCAGTTGATTAGGGTTTCAGTATTCGAGCCTTACTTTATTGAAATAATTATATTTTAGTGCTTGATTACACATGATTATATGTAACCATTGGTCATATATCTATTTTATACAACATCACTTTTTATCAAAGACATAGATCTGAATAGACATTAGACACCCCACGTACACTAACTACAGTACTTATATATACTAGTTCGATGATACTACAATATGTACTATCCCCCTATGCATTAATTATGAAATCTTGTACACCCGTCACCTTATTAACTTTGCATTCGACGTCGTAAAGTAAGCAATGTAAAACTTTCTTGGTGTTATAATATTCGTTTCGAAGGTGTTTCTCGTTACCAAATTGATAGGTGCACAATAGGCACTAAAACTGATACCCTTAGTTTCATACAGATTGGAGTACGTAGTCTATTTAAATCTATGTCTATGCGCTTTACATTCTGTATTATATTGATTAAAACCTACTATATAAAATAAAACTATCAATGAATGGACGCAAAATATTAAAAAAAATAAACATTTCAAACCACAAGAATTTCGTTTACTATTTAATTTGTTACCTTAACTTTAATATTTGTAACCAATTACGCATTTATTTTATTTGTTACAGAATTATAAGTATTATTTTACATTTAAATAACAACATCTTTTATCTATAAAAATGACAATATATCGTTTGAATACGTTTTGAAACCAAAATAATATCGGTTATACAACAGTTATACCTATACTTCCCAATAGTAATATCGTTATAATAAATCTTATTATGTCCAGGATATTTGAAAAATATCAGTGATTGATCAAAATGACAACATTATATCCACTTTAGTAATATGTAAAGTTGTGAATTATGTATGCAATGATATATTTATTTTGAACCAAATAAATATAATTTATGTGTAACGGTGCCAACTTATTAGGAAAATACGTATTATTATTATCACTAAATAACATAATGCAAAAATGGTACTATTACATATTTTTTAATTAAATAAAGCAATAGACTCGATAGATAATTTAAGGATAATTGAAGTTTACTTCTACAATAGATAAAATGTAGATAAAATATGGACAAACTTACACACACGTCTTCAAATAAAATAAAACATGTTATCTATCTATTTCTATTTTACATTACGCTGTTATTTTTTATGGGAACATTGGCCGCCAACTTTTTATAGATCCTTTTTGTATTTAACATTATCCAATTATAGAGAGAATAAGAGAGTTCTGATAATTGTCATAGTGTTTGTGAGTTCTAGAAAAATCTGGTATCGATGATAAATTTAAATAACGTGGCCGTTTATTAGATTTGGTTTATGTGGCAAGAATCAAAAAGAAGTAATTATTTTTGGTAGATTAAAAATGTAATTTATTTAATACGACCACATTTACCGAAATTTTAATTCTTAATTACATTTATATATAATACGTGCGTACGATAACTGTACCTATGTTATTTACAATACACATTTTTTAAACAACTCGAAACAACCACATGTCAGTCGACAAAACTTGCCGCCATAATACCAAACAGTTTTGACAGTTGCAATACTTTTTGCAAATTAGCAACACTCGTGCCTACTATAAGGGCACTGAGGAGTCGTTTTTTGCTCCCCACAGACCAATTCGTGTAAAGAATCAAAAGAATGATGTTATATGCTGTCGTACGAGTTGCGGTCGGGGGTGGCGGGGAGATGGTGTGAGGGGGTGAGGGGGGGGGGGGGGCCGGCGAGTGTGCTACTCGATCAGGACGAGCTGCGCGTCGGCCAGCTCGTGCGCGGCCTG
Organism: Clanis bilineata; assembly: GCA_036417725.1. NCBI lineage: Eukaryota > Metazoa > Arthropoda > Insecta > Lepidoptera > Sphingidae > Clanis > Clanis bilineata. The sequence continues at coordinate 6,540,110 of CM071154.1, forward strand.
ATGTTATATGCTGTCGTACGAGTTGCGGTCGGGGGAGGCGGGGGGATGGTGTGAGGGGGTGAGGGGGGGCGGCGAGTGTGCTACTCGATCAGGACGAGCTGCGCGTCGGCCAGCTCGTGCGCGGCCTGATGTTATATGCTGTCGTACGAGTTGCGGTCGGGGGAGGCGGGGGGATGGTGTGAGGGGGGCGGCGAGTGTGCTACTCGATCAGGACGAGCTGCGCGTCGGCCAGCTCGTGCGCGGCCTGATGTTATATGCTGTCGTACGAGTTGCGGTCGGGGGAGGCGGGGGGATGGTGTGAGGGGGGCGGCGAGTGTGCTACTCGATCAGGACGAGCTGCGCGTCGGCCAGCTCGTGCGCGGCCTGATGTTATATGCTATCGTACGAGTTGCGGTCGAGGGAGGCGGGGGGATGGTGTGAGGGGGTGAGGGGGGGCGGCGAGTGTGCTACTCGATCAGGACGAGCTGCGCGTCGGCCAGCTCGTGCGCGGCCTGATGTTATATGCTGTCGTACGAGTTGCGGTCGGGGGAGGCGGGGGGATGGTGTGAGGGGGAGGGACGAGTGTGCTACTCGATCAGGACGAGCTGCGCGTCGGCCAGCTCGTGCGCGGCCTGATGTCATATGCTGTCGTACGAGTTGCGGTCGGGGGAGGCGGGGGGATGGTGTGAGGGGGAGGGACGAGTGTGCTACTCGATCAGGACGAGCTGCGCGTCGGCCAGCTCGTGCGCGGCCTGATGTTATATGCTGTCGTACGAGTTGCGGTCGGGGGAGGCGGGGGGATGGTGTGAGGGGGAGGGACGAGTGTGCTACTCGATCAGGACGAGCTGCGCGTCGGCCAGCTCGTGCGCGGCCTGATGTCATATGCTGTCGTACGAGTTGCGGTCGGGGGAGGCGGGGGGATGGTGTGAGGGGGAGGGACGAGTGTGCTACTCGATCAGGACGAGCTGCGCGTCGGCCAGCTCGTGCGCGGCCTGATGTTATATGCTGTCGTACGAGTTGCGGTCGGGTCAGGCGGGGGGAGGGTGTGAGGGGGTGAGGGGGGGCGGCGAGTGTGCTACTCGATCAGGACGAGCTGCGCGTCGGCCAGCTCGTGCGCGGCCTGATGTTATATGCTGTCGTACGAGTTGCGGTCGGGTCAGGCGGGGGGAGGGTGTGAGGGGGTGAGGGGGGGCGGCGAGTGTGCTACTCGATCAGGACGAGCTGCGCGTCGGCCAGCTCGTGCGCGGCCTGATGTTATATGCTGTCGTACGAGTTGCGGTCGGGGGAGGCGGGGGGATGGTGTGAGGGGGAGGGACGAGTGTGCTACTCGATCAGGACGAGCTGCGCGTCGGCCAGCTCGTGCGCGGCCTGATGTTATATGCTGTCGTACGAGTTGCGGTCGGGGGAGGTGGCGGGCGCGGCGGCACGCGCCGGCAGCCTGAAGCCATTCAACATGAACGCCCACCCATCCTGACAAATATACAGAACATATTAAACTCACCTCAGGCTGGGATCAGGAGTAGCCACGCTGTGAACTATAATATTATGCATGCATCCTTTATGATTGTAATCAATATACACCACCCAAAATTAATTATCGAAAAAACTATCAATTCACAATATTTATATGATGAAAAGAGTTACTATCATACACACATACATAAGCTCACGCCTGTATCCTCGAAGGGGTAGGCAGAGGCGCACTAGCCAACTAGTACACCCACATTTCGCCGAGCTTATTTCCGAGCCTATCGCCATATCGGGCACAAATTCCAGACTCCAGGCTGATATGGAAAAATCCAAATATCACTTCGCCCGACCCGGGGATCGAACCCGAGACCTCAAGACAGTAGTCTTACCGAAATACAACCACGCCACCGAGGCAATCAGTTTAATCAATATACACAACCCAAAATTAATTAACGAAAAATTATAAATTCGCTCGAAAATAATATAATAATCATGCACCCCGCATGACGTATACTATGACGTCACTTGACACTACGGTCAACGCGGTACGCGAGAATGAGATAGCCTGACGTTTTCACTCCGCGCTTATTTTGTTAGACACTTGCTCATATCAGAACTTAAAATACTTGTTACACATCTTCTGTTCTTCTGTGACATTTGTAATTATAGCCGTACCGATTTACTATTGATATAATAAGGTACGACTTTTAAAATAATAAAGAAAACTGATAATTAATTTGTGTACAGTTTGTACACTTGAATTTGTTGAGTGCGTTGATAATATAAAGATGAAGTTAGTTTGGTTGATATATTAATAGCAAATATACAGCGGAAATATAGTTCACTTTTCCTTGCTCTGTAGTTGTGTGTATAAGGCTGCGGTAATAATTGCACTGAAGTAAAATATAAGTACGCGGTAAATGTACATGACGCTGCGTCAGCAAATAATGTATAGTGGAAACTGTACATCTTGGCAACGCCAGAAAAAAGAAAGTAGTTAAAATCTACAGAGAAAAGGAGAAGTGATTACAAAGCAAAAAATGTTATAAAATGTAAATTCAATCAAAATTAAATGCGATGTTTCTTGTCCCGGTGGAGGACGGGCGCGATGTGGCTGGTCTATCCTCCTGGCAGACATCGTTGCTGGACCTGGAGTTGCATATCCGGTGCATAGGCTGCAGTTCGATGTCTTCAGTTTGCTTGCCGGCATGTGACTTCGGTGTAGTTATAGTTGCACACTGGGGGCAACGCTTCTTCACAACCAACACGACGAGAGATGTAATTGCTGCTGCCAGTAACATGTAGCTGATGACGTACTGATGCACATCATGACTTGACATGGTTGGCAATTTTTCCCGTTTTTTCTGGCTAGTGATCTCCCTTTCAATATTGCCAATATCGAAGTCTGCCGATTGAAGTATATTTGGGATGTTGTGGTATGTCATGTTCACTATCTTGTTTATTGATGAATTTATTGTGGGAACAGTGAACTCATAGTCCAGTTTCATGCGACTGCTATAGTGACTGTGCGCATAGAGTGTCAAGTCCTTAGACTGCAGAACGCAGCTCTGTGGTAAAGTAACTATTCCCGATGACGTCATCAAGTTGGATGTGACGTCACTATTACATATGGTACGTAATGTACAAGTTTCGCAACATATGGTGAGCCAGCTGTTCGGTGCATGTAACTCTATCCATGCGTCCTTGCACGACGCGCGCTTCACGTCACAGGGCGCGATGTTTTCTTGAGACAGTAGTCTTGCCTCACACGGAGCGTTCGTACTATGCAGGTCAAACAATGGTAGACTCTTCTTGCATATTAAGTTGTCCATCCCTTGTTGTATGCATTCTTTGAAATCATTTTCATTCAAAGAAACGTAAGTATTCTTCTTAAAGTTGACAGCGATATACTTGGAGACTACTTGTACGTATGTCACTTCTAATTTATTAATTTTCACAGGTAACGGCATCACTTGGTACAGGGTGAAATCTTCATTTGATATTAGCGGGATGTGTGTTTCGAATAAGAAATTATTTTCTGTAATTCTTGCTTTCACGTAAATCAGTTTGTAGATGTCCTTAATATCGTCTTTGAAGTTTTCTACGGGTAGCGATAAAGATTTCGGAAGTCTTCCAGAAATTTCGCTGAGTTGCTGTATCAAGCGAAGTGGCGTTATTAAATGTACATCTATATGACCTTGGTAGACATTCGTCAATGAGTTGAAAAGCATTTCTTGAAGCCTTCTTAAGTGGTTGATTAGTATGTACGCTGTGAGTGAAGCTGAGTTGAAATAAGTAGTGCCGGCCAGGATCTGCATTTCTGTTTCAAGAGAAGCAATGTTCCGATTGGTTTGGTTGACGAAATTGTCGATGAGGGTGAACTGACGTTGAATATTGTCTTCGCTTTTCTTCAAAACCTTGTTCTCTAATTCAACAATTGAAGTTTGATTTTTAATAAGTTGAAGTAAGTAGTCTTCGTTGTTTTGAAGAGCCTGAATGTCATTCTCATATTTTTCTGCAAAGCGTTGGTCCAATATCCCGAAAAGGCTATTGGCCAAATAACCAACTCCGTCTATCAAGCCTCTTTTCTTCCTGCTGCTCAAATACTTATGAGGATTGGTAAGAATGGAGTTGTAGTGTTTGAGAAGTTCCATTTCATGTTCCAGTTGTTCCATAGTAGTTTGGCAGTGCATTAGTTTTGTTTCATGACACAAGTTCTTCAGTGAATCAAAATAATGTTCAATACGCCGAGTTCCTTCCCAATAAGTTGTTAAATTATAATACATAATTAATATCCATTCATCATGTATCATTTGCATTTTACCGATAGTGTCGTAATAAATAGGCCGCTCATGTTCGAGTACTGTAATCCGAGCGGTCGCTTCACCGGTATGAACAGAGCCATAAGACCCCGCTATTAATGTAAACAACATTAATAAAACTGTTAATAAATTGCAGTTGAGTATCTTTACTTTTGTCTCTTTAGGTACGAGGTTCGATTCCCGTCGAGTTTCACAATCTTTGTTTTCAGGTTCGATTTCCGAGTTTATTGGCAACGGTGAAAGTTTTACAACAGGACGCTTGATTGTCCCTGTCTGAGTTTTGATAGTGGTCACTCGTACATATCCATCGGGCCCGGGGTGAGTTTCCATCACGCGTCCCAAGGCCCATTTTCCTGGTGGTAGATTGTTCTCCTTGACTAATACGACAGCACCTTCTTGTATGTTTTTAACAGGCTTGTTCCATTTGCAACGAATCTGAAGTTGTGTAAGATAATCGCTGGACCAATTTTTCCAGTATTGGTGGAACATGTGTTCAATTAATTGCCACCTGCGACGTATGTCGATGTTTGTGACGTCACTATAATCCGATAGAGGTAATGACGTCATGGGCGTTTCCGTGAGGAAATGGCCAGGTGTCAAACAGTTGTAAAACTCTTCTGGATCTTCTGTTAGTGGACACAGTGGCCTGGAGGTTAGACAAGCCTCGATCTTCGCTAAAAGTGTGGCGAATTCTTCGTAGGTCAATTTTTGGTCGCCCAGCACTCGTCGCAAGTGGTGTTTCATAGACTTGACGGCGGCTTCCCACAACCCCCCCGCACTTGGCCACGCGGGGGCGTTAAAATGCCACTCGATTTCTAATTTAGTTAGTTCATCGAAGAATTTGGATGATAATATTTGCTTGAATTCCTTGAATTCTTCATGTAGTACCTTTGCAGCGCCGACAAAATTTGTGCCGCAATCTGAGTACATATGCTTAGGAGTGCCGCGCCTCGCGCACAAACGTTGAAAAGCTGCAATAAACGTTTCCGTGCTGAGGTCCGACACGAGCTCAATATGCACGGCCTTAGTAGCCATACATATGAATATGGCGGAATATGTACCCCTTCGAAGTCTTCACGCCTCTGCCTTTGTTGAGTTTGACGTCGACGTGGCCGGAAAAATCCACCCCTGTGTGGGTGAATGGTCGACACGGGGTGACCCTCGGTTGTGGTAAGTTGCCCATCACCTGATGGTTATCTGTATGGCTAAATCGATGACAGCGTACGCAGCGCCGCAATTGAGATTTGACAGCTCTATTGCCTCCGACGATCCAATATCGCTGCCTGATGTAAGTTAAAGTCAGCCTTGCTCCTCCGTGTAGCATGTTTAAATGTGCTTGCTCAATAAGAAGCTGAGTAAATCGTCCTGTATTAGACACGATGACGGGATTTTTCATCTCCGAAGGTAAGTTTGAGTTGTAGAGTCGACCTCCGACACGTATGACTCCTTGATCCAGATAAGGGTTGAGTTTGAATATAGCGCTTTTCTTTGACACGGCTTCGTTGTTTGAAAGTTGTCTATATTCTTGTATAAATTGTGTTTTCTGCATGTGTTTTATAATTAAGTGTTTAGCCGTGTTCAGTTCGGCTGTTATTAGGTGCATGGTTTCGGATTTCCTTTTATTGCGCGTGTTTGTAATAAAGCGTTGTATCCATGCGGTTATTCTGTATATACGCGATAATGAGCTGCATTTATTCAATAATGCATTAATAAAATGATCACTGTCACTGCATACGTTTTTCTCAACTTGGCCTTGATTTATGCATCTAATGTTTGTTAAATATGTTGGGGACTTATTTTCAGTAGTTTCGGCCGTTTTCAAAAACACTGGGCCTTGCCACCACAGGTCGAAATTCATTAATTTGCTTGGTAATAAGCCCCTCGAAGCGCAATCAGCTGGATTCTGGTCCGATTTCACATAACGCCATTGAAGTGCAGGGATGACGCTTTTAATTTTCGTAACTCGGTTGGCTACGTACACCTCCCATTTTGATGTTTCGCCTTGAATCCAGGCTAAGACCACTTGTGAGTCGGACCACGCCTGTACCGTTATTTGGTACTCTGACAAAGCTTTCTTAGTTTTATCCATCAAGTTCGCTAATAGTTGTGCGCCACAGAGCTCAAGCCGCGGCAACGTAGTTTTTTTGTTAACAGGTGCTACCCTGGTTCTAGATATAAGTAAAGTTATCACAGGTAGCCCATTTTCGTTTATCACTCGACTATATATGACGCAAGCATACGCCTTTTCGCTTGCGTCACAGAAACCCAGTAGTTCCAAATATTTTTGTGTGCGGCCGATCCATCTGTTTAACTTCATGTTTTTAATATTTGTTAAGTCCGTTTTTAACTTAAGCCAGTCGGCTTCAATATCGCTGGGGACGTCATCATCCCAGTCTAGTTTACTCGTCCAAAGTTTTTGAAATATGAGCTTTGCCATGACTGTCACTGGAGAGAGCCAGCCCAATGGATCGTAGAATTTCGAAATTTCAGAGAGAAGAGATCTCTTTGTCATTCGTTTTGAGTTTTCTTTTACTGGCCAGTTGAAGTGAAAGGTATCACTGCTAGTATTCCAACTGAGACCCAAAGTTTTTGAAGGTTCTTCAGCCTTAAAATTGTATATTTTGTTGGTTGAAATTTGATCTTCAGGTAAGTTCTCCAGTAATGCGGGATGATTACTGGCCCACTTGCGTAGGTTCATGCCACCACCCTTAAGTAACTCAATCAGCGAATTTTGGAGATGCTTGGCGTCCTTCAATGAGTCGTGTCCGCTAATTAAGTCGTCCACAAAGAATTCGGTTTTCAAAATATTTGCGGCTTCGGGGTCTAAGTGACCATCGTCGATGGCAAGTTGTTGCAATGTTCGCAGTGCTAGCCAGGGTGCGCATTTCGTACCATATGTTACGGTACAAAGCTGGAATTCTTGTAAAATGTGTTTACATGAATCCCTCCAAATAATTTTCTGTAGATGCTGTTGATCTTCAGAGAGCCATATACAGCGATACATCTTCTCGATATCGGCTGTGTAAGCATATTTATAAGTTCGCCACTTCAAGATGAGAGCTTGTATGTCTTTTTGTAGGTTCGGTCCTTTTTCCAGGAGACTATTTAAACTGTATCCGCTGGAATTTTACTGTGAGGCATTAAAAACAACTCTAAGTTTAGTAGTTGTGGAATTTTCCTTCAACACGCCGTGATGTGGTAAATAACAATCGGTAGGTGTTGAATGACAAGCGGGTTTCATGTGGCCGAGCTCGGCGTATTCTTTTATGAAGGTTTTGTACATCATGGAAAGTTTTTGGTTTTTGTTCAGGTGTTTCTCCAGTTGTAAAAATTGGGAAATTGCAATAGATCTTGATTTGCCTAACTTTTCTTCATAGCCCGGACAAGTTGGCATCTTGACGATATATTTGCCGTCCGACGCTCGTTGTACAGTCTCCTTATAAAACTGCTCGCATTGGTCATCCTTGGGAATATCGTTAGAGTTCTGGATGTCTTCATTTTCCCAAAATTTTGTCAATTCTTCTAAGTTGATTAGTGTTACGTGGCAGTTCAGTGTGGTCATCTTGCCGCATAAAATCCACCCTAAATGAGTTTGTTGAGCAACGGGGGAGTGATTGTCACCCTTCAGCACCCCGTCCAAAATAATATCCGAATAAGTGTCGGCTCCGAGTAGTAAGTCGATTGGACGAGAGATGTTGAAATCCGGATCTGCGAGCTTCAAGTTTTGTAAATGCGGCCAGTTAGTTTTCTCAAATGACGAGTTAGGTAAATTGTTTGTTACCTTTATCATAATAAGAGCTTGAGTTTCGAAGCTGTAATCGGAATGGATCGATTTACAGGTTAAATTGACTTGTCCCCTGCAATCTCCCGAAACGGAACCGACCCCCGATATAGTTGCGTTAAGTTTTTTCCGTGGTAGTCGTAATAATTGCGCAGCATTTTCAGTTATTAGATTGACTTGCGATCCTTGGTCTAAAAGGGCTCGAAGTGTGACGTAAGTTCCGTCATGATTTAATTTTTATTTGCACCGTTGTGAGTAGGACCTCCACATTGTTGTTGACTAAGCGATTGGAAGTATGCTGCTGAGTCGAAGTTGTGTTTGAAGTTGAAGTCAACGCACGTTGTCCCGAATATTTTTTGTTGTTCGAGGAAGTCGTGCTATTTTTGTTGAAGTTGTGCAACAACGTGTGGTGTTTAGAATTACATTCTTTGCATAATTTTATTGATTTGCATTCTTCATTATTGTGGTTGTATAAACAATTTCTACAAAGTTTCAACTTGGCAACAGTGTTATAGCGTTGAGCGGTGTCCATTTCAAGGAATTTGTCACATTGCATCAAAACGTGATTTCCGTCACAATGTGGACATTTTCCATATACAGTATGATAGTAGTTGTAAGTTTTCTTGAAATCAAAATTTTGTTTTTTCATAGGTTGCTTGAATGGCTGTTTCGGGTTTGGTTTGTCGGATGTTGTATTTCCCTTCTTTGTATTCTTCGCGGTGTCATAGCCCATGAAAGTGTTTTCCAAGAAAAATAAAAAGTCTTGTAAGTTATATAACGCCCTGTGATTTTGTATTTCTCTCATATAGTCATTTAATGTCGTAGAGTCTAATTTTTGCAACATTAAATGTACGATGACTGGATCCCATGTTGAGGTATCCGCTCCGATATTCGATATTCCGTGCATGCTTTCCGTTATAGTATCGTGCATTGTCCTGATGTTGTGAAAATTAGGGTGTTGTATAACAGGAAGATCGGTCATGTTGTTGAAAAATGAGGTAAACTGCAAGCGTTGATTGTCGTATCGCTGACACAGGATGTCCCAACAAGAGCTGTAATTTTTGGCACTGATAGATAAATGTTGCACCAATCTTGCTGCTTCACCTCGTAATTTGGTTTTGAGATGCTGCATTTTTTGAGAAGTGTTTATCGTTGGATTGTTGTGAACAGTTTCGATAAACAGGTTTTTAAAGGAGATCCATTTACCATAATTTCCTAAAAATTCCGGTAGTTCCATCTTAGGTGAAGATTTTTCATAATGTTTAGTAGACCAAATTTTAGAGTTTATTTCCTTTTTTAATTCGTCATATTTCTCTTCGATTTCCAAGAACATTTGGTAATAGTTGTCGTTGGATCCTTGTAGCTGAAAATCTATTTCCCAGTGTAGTTTGTCGATTAGCTCCCATTTCGATTTTAAAGTGTTAAAGCAGTCTTCCAGTTCCCATTTTTCAGATATAACAGCGAAATTTATTTTGGACATAGCTCGGTTGATGGCATTAAAGTTACATTCTTGCCTGTTGAGTAGATGTTGAACGTTAGTTGTGGTGCCGTCCTCTGCCGCTGGAGTGTCATCAGCCGAGGTTCCGGCTAAATCGAACTTCACATTTTGTTGTCGTTTTTCCAGAGTATGCAGCCTATTAGTGATGTCCGAATGTGTTGTTAAGTATAAGTCCTTTGTTTTTCCGTAGATATCATCGACGAAATAGTTTATGCTCTTGTCTTCAAACTCGAGCACCAATATAGCATGTCTCTCCTCGAAGTCCTTCCAATAGTCTTCCAGGGTCGACAAACGTTTTTTCAGATATTCAGTAGTTTTTCGAGATGCAGAATCCTTGTGATAGTTGACACACAAGGTCTTGATGCTCTCGAAACAATCTGCTTGAATTTCAAGTTTATTCATGTTGATGTAGTTGTTTCAGTTTACAAGTTAGTTATGTTGCGTAACTCACGAGTCCTGGCACGTAGTTGACGGTGACAGACGTAGAGCGTAGCGGTTGTAGATGACACGAAGATCAGCGACGATCAGTTGACGACGATCTTCTCAATTTCAAGTTTTGAAATGGTCACTATATAGATCTCAGCGCCTCTGCACTCTATACACAGTATGTGCGCCTTCTCAATCAGACTGGGGAGACCCGCTTCTGGGAGGCCAGCCAAACCGATTCGCTACCGTGTTAAGAGACACAAAAGCACCAAGTTTATCCGGCTCGAAGGACCATAAAATGTACAGTTTGTACACTTGAATTTGTTGAGTGCGTTGATAATATAAAGATGAAGTTAGTTTGGTTGATATATTAATAGCAAATATACAGCGGAAATATAGTTCACTTTTCCTTGCTCTGTAGTTGTGTGTATAAGGCTGCGGTAATAATTGCACTGAAGTAAAATATAAGTACGCGGTAAATGTACGTGACGCTGCGTCAGCAAATAATGTATAGTGGAAACTGTACAATTTGATTAAAACGAGCAGCAAAGGAAGAACATATCGCTTACCTTAACTAAGTTTGGTAAATCGCTCCAGAATCCCAAATTCGGTATGACTTCGATTCCAGTTGCTCCCATTAAGAATTTCTTAGTGCAAATTCCGAGAACAAGGTAGAATATGACACAAGAGAAAGTAATAATCAGTAATGTAGAGCCAAAAGATCTTCCAGATTCAATTTGTTTGAGACATGCTGATTTTGAGTAGAATGTCAGCACCTGTGAATAATGAAATGGAGCCTAACTTTATTCATGTAATTATTAAAACACATTAACATAGCGTTCCTGTGATTAAAGTTACGCATTTTAGCAAGCCCTGCAACCTTCCGGGATGGACAGCAGCACGGGTGGTAGGCCTCGTGCTGTCGTTGACGCCGATGGCGTCCTTCGGCAGTGGGGGTTTATGAGCCCCCCCACAACTGGAGATGGGCCGCAAGGCGGCATCGCTCAGGGGCGGTTCTCGCGTAGGGACACACGGAGCCGTCCCTAAAGCGCCGAAGAGGGCCACCGCGGGATTTTTAGTCAGTATTGCCGGTGTAGGGTGTACATACTGTTAGGGACTCGGTCCAGTGTCGTCCGGATGATTCCATCTCTCCCGGGCATTATGGCGCTGGGCCGTAAGACTGGCGACTCCGACATAACCGTTACGTCTCCCCCCAGGCGTAGCGGCAGTGATAAAACACTTTTCCCCGCGATAACAAAAAAAAGGCCCTGCAACCTTCAACTTGCAGTCTTAGGGAAATGTGAAGGTGTCATAACGGTGACGAAGACCTGATACCTACAGAATATCCTTTTCATCTACCTACTCTTATCCCACTGTAATGTGAGATCGTCGCATTACATATTTTAGCATATTGCAAATTGATTTGGCTTTACGACCGATTGGCGATTTTACGACCAGCCGCCTGCATGATGTCAACTTCCTTCCATATCATGACAAATCGTGTTAGGAATCACTCAGGACCTCCCGGTCCACACATAAAAGATGGGTACTAAAACTAGCATGTCTGCATCTACCACCGTTTTCGAGGAAAATTAGCTAGTTTACTTCTGAACTTATATTAATTTACATTCACGATAATAATATCATACTGCTTAAAAGCTAGACTAGAATGTAGGTGCGGTGTTGTACGATAAAAATAATTACGTCAAAATATTATGCTTAATATGGACATTTTGATGATAGACGTTAAAAATCACTATTAATATTCGATTAGCATTTTATTTTTGGCTCTCATATTTAAATTATTACCGATTTCAGAATAACAGTATCATTAAATAACAAGCTTTTTAAGCATGCTACGTAATTTACGTTTAATCAAAACAGAGCCACGTGGAATATTATTGGACAGTTGCCATAATTATGCCATATGTGTTTATTAATGATCATTACTTAGCAGTAACCACCAGTCGCCTATTTATTCTAATGGCAGTGTATATGGACTGTCAACCGGAAGGTCATGGGTTCGATTCCAAAGTAATTAATTTAACAAAATTAGAACACCCATATTTTATGTAATTAGCAAATTGTCAGGATATACGGTGTATCTTTGTCTATATGAACGGCACGCCACTGCATCGAGGCAGAAAAATAATTCTCATCGGATACTTACCAACTCGTTAGGTTCAGCCAGTGAATAAACTTGTAACACGCCATCGGTCTCCGCACATACAAGCATGACTGTGTTTGTTCTGAAATTACAAATGTAATTATGAAAACAGTTGTTTAAATAATACAATTTGGAAAGCCAATTGTAAGGTCAAACGTAATTTATGTCATATTCACTATAACTTTATAATCCTAAAGTACCATGGCAGATACAAGGGAATCAAAACCCAAAATCTATGGACCCCTAGTATTAATCTTTCTTGATAACGGTGATAGCTAGCTATAGTTAAAGTTTCATACATTTATTTTAGTTCATTGTAGTTTCAAGAGGCGCTACTAGTCATTGTTGTCGAGAAAAATCGCTTGAGAAGCAAGCTCGAAGTAAGGGTACAGGCTATCTACACAATCACATCATCATGACATTATACAGGCATAACGAATAAACAAACTCTAATTTGGTCAAGTATGTCCAGTGAGGACACAACGTGTTTTGCATTTTAGACATTTTGGAGACTTAAGCCGCGTCTCCTGCGCACGTGTTTTTTCGAAACAGAACATAAAAACACATACACGGAACGAGTGTTTTCACTGTCTCATGCTCACGGAACAATGGACCATAAATAAAATGTGTGTAAAAACCAAGTTCTGTGAGTGTTTTTTTGAGTAGCGTTTCTAGAAAAATGAGCGCAGGAGACGCGCCTTTAGCTTATGTTATTGTCACCTGTCATTACCACTTTAATGTATGGTCGCCGTAACAGTTTTTTAAGGATCGTTATAGGTAAATAATCAGGGTTTAATGAAGGAGCAGAAAAGAGTATCCGAGAGACTGGGGAGCAAGAGTTTTAGATCATTCTTTAGTCCAGAATGTTTTCAACTTTTAATTCGTAGTTATACTACAGGTTCGTTTTTTTTTCGTTCGTTTCTGCTACCAACAGGTCATTCTGGAAATCTTTGGGGGAGACCTATGTCCAGCAGTGGACGTCTTGTGGCTGATGATGATGATGATACTACATAATTCTTTTGTTTAGAACTTTGAGTTAGTATAAAGCTTATAATAAATAATGATGGTACAAAAGGCAGTATAATATTACAACTCCGCGAAATCTTTAATACATCATTTATAATCTTATTAAAAAAAGTACTTACGAAGGTCCATTGTCGTAAATAATGGATGTGCCATCTGGGGTGAATTTTGACAAACTTGTTTTACCCAAATAGTCGTAAGAAGTGCTTTGTTTTACAAACACATTTGTACCATTTTCAGCCATTGTATCGACGTGACGACACATCTGTAAAGAACATAACAATATAAATAAAAAATATATACTAGACAGCTGATCTATGAAAAAGTATAAAACTTAAAAACACCAACATACAAACCTACAACTCGTAATCTTACCACATTTTGATCAAATATATAAGGACAGGATCAAATATATATCACCCTACGGATATTTCGATCCATTCATTGGAATAACAAGTAAGTAACTTACTGAAAAAAACATGACTTGTTGAGAATCTCCTCAAAATAATGTTTGTATTTATCACACTGAGTTGGTGCTATTGTCAGTCCATAATTGTTAGTTATTATGAGAAACACTTCATACCAGATGTTGTTGGTAATTGGGTACTTGACAAATTATTTTTTATTAATTTTATATGAAATTTACGCCATATAAAATATAGTACTGAAAGAATTATTAAAATATTCTCAAAAAGAAAAAAGTTATAAGCATTTGAAATTTTGTGTAACCTTCAAACTGCGGGAAAGAGAAGTATCAGTAAAATCACGTCAGGGCCATAACGGCAAGTGCGTTAGAAAGGGATAGCAAGATATCCCCACTACGTCCCCACTCTTGCTCATTGCAGAATTTAAAATATGAATTACTGACTCATTTTTCAACCAATTTCAATGCAGATTTTACTGAAGAGTTTCTTTTTCGTTTTATTTGCTAATACATATCAAAATGTGTACGAAATCAAACATAGTCAAGTACCCAATTCTAGTAGGTACATATTGTACAGTACAGTAGCAGCAGTAGTAGTGTGCAGTACAGCAGTTTTTACAAAACTTCTCAATATACATAATAGTTTTGTAAAAACTGCTTTCATTAATTTACTAGCCAAATTGGGGAAATCTATATTTATACAAGTGACATTTAATTTGTTTCAACAATTAACAAGCTGTTTAGGTACCGTAGTTAGGTAGCAAGTTGATGAAAAAGTCTCAGCAAGTGTAAAAATCATATTTTAGATTATTGATTGCAAAAAGAATTCTAAGCATTGTGTATATACTTTTTTTTTGCTAAGATCACTGCATTACCTACCTACATGCTGAAAAGTGCCACTGTTCAATTCAATTACTGTTTTAAAGTCTATCATAACATCAAAAATAGTTTAAAAGTTGATCAGATCAATACGGAAAGTTTGACATTGTTTATTATGTGCAGCACAGATTTTCATAGCTAATAAAGTACAATATGTGAAGCATAGATTACACATTTTATACTCTCTTACCTGCTCAACCTTCCATACCATGACTGTACATATTAAGCCACATCTCCTGCACCACATTACACAAAACATGTTATTTCTAATTTTTTTTTGTCTATGGTCCATTGTTATATGAGCAGGAGACAATGAAAACCTTGTTTTATGTAGGTGTTTTTGTGATTGTTTTTTTTTTAAACATGTGCATATGTTTACATGATACAAGACTGACTTTAAGCATGTACTTTGGAAAACCCAACTTCACAAACACAAATTCATATAAGTTTCCTCAATGCAGTTTCCTTAAACATAACTATGATCAAGTTATCTGTGTTGGTGTATTTCATAACAACTACAATGACTTAACTTGGAAAGGTCACTTGTGTATTGTCATGCATTGAGCATAACCTATAGAACCTTTTTGGTCATAAAATAACATGAGCTTGTTTACCTCCGAAGTATATTACACTGAAGGTAAATATTATTATAATAGCTAATGTCTATCATATTTCTGAATATTTTCTAGCCTTATTACTAATTATTAAAATTTATAGATATTGAGTGAGTATATAGTGTGGTGAGAGAGCGGTGTGGATTGAAAGAGGAAATAATAACGAGGATTGAGAAAGGAATGTTGCGGTGGTTTGGGCATGTAGAAAGGATGGATGAAAGGAGGTTGACAAAGCAAATATATATGGCAAGCGTGAATGGTAGAGTTGGAAGGGGAAGACCTCATCGAACATTCTCTGACCAAGTCAGTGATTTACTCAAGAAAGGTCGAGTTAAAAGTACCCTAAACCGACATGCATGCATGAAGAATGTAATGAGACTGAATGAGGCGAAAGAGGTGTGTAAGGATCGTAGCAAGTGGAAATCCGTTGTCTCTGCCTACCCCTATGGGAAAAAGGCGTGAGTCTATGTATGTATGTGTGTATGTATAGATATTAAGCTGTTACTGACTTAATTGTGATCTTTTATAAACCTAATTTTACTGCATTAAGCTAATAATTCAGGCAAAACCTAAGCGCTACCCTTGAAGTTTAAAATATGTTGTTTTTGGAAATTGCAGCCTGATATTTTGTTATAACAATTGGGTATGTACTTGACTATATTTTTAATTCTTTTTGTGCCCCTATCCCACTTTTTCAACCATTATGCAGAAAGGATTTAACAAAATTTATACAACCGGCTACCTAACGTCAACCCCCTCTGGGGAATTCATTCTCAGACAAATTAAATTAGAAAATTCTCTTTGCCAGATCTACATAGGAATCAACCACAGGTCCTCTCAGTCCACAGCCCATGCCACTAGAGCAAGGACGCGACATTACTAATATACTGCCAACTTTTACAAAATCACTTTATTTGAAGGGCTTATAGAAACACATAAAAAAAATTTGATGGCTAAACCGGTTTTTAAAACAAGTTTAACAACTATTATGATATAATTAAGAATAATGTCACATTACCGATTCGAATAAGTGCATACTTTCAGACATAAAAATAATTATTGACACGAGGTAATTAATTGGAAAGAATTAGTAAATTATAGGAACCTCGATTGCGAAACTTACCGTCAATGGTTCCGTGCAAGTATTGTTCACGGTGGTGTTCGATTGAAGCAATATATCGTAACAGGGATGAAAGTAATATGTGCTTAGGAAAATTTTTGAGCTGTCTTTGTTTACTTGAAATGTTTGCGATATGTAAAATGTAGATTTATTAGTCGAAGTCAAATCTATTCCGGTGCCATTAGAGAATTCACACACACACGCACTTTTTTGTACACAAACATCCGCAGCAGTTCTTGAAAATATTTTAAAAGAAAAGCACAAGAATATAAATAGGAATCTAAATGATGAATCCATTTTTATTCTTTGAAATTAATTCTTTGTCCGACACCTGCGCCTTTAATGCAGAGTCAGCTGTCAAGTGTCAACTGTCAACTACTGTCAACTGCCAGGATGAGAATCGGCTAAGGTCAGAGATCATTTCGGCAAAAATATAATAATATACAACACATTTTACCTTCAAGAAATAATCACAATAAATCGCCATTTTCTTGCCATAATTTTATAGTCATTAAAAGTTGAGACCCCAGTCTTACATCAAAATATCACGCTTCTGTGTAGTATTCACGGATAAGGGTCCATAGTAGTAGATATTCATATATTTGTCCTTTTTTTAGCTGATATCCATCCATATCCAGCAGGATAGCATTTATTTTCGCTGATTCTATCAGGTTCTATACTCGATAGTCTATAATAGACAATACAATACACTGTACCCTTCTTAAATTATCCTATAGATATCACCACGTCGTACCGACACATGAGACAGCGAGAGCCATCGCTTGTATGGTCAGGTTGTAAAAAAAATCCAGAATTTCTGAATTCAGGTTTTTTTTTGGGAATATTAATCGAAATATTAGTAGTGTACATACATACATATAATTACGCCTGTATTCAGGGGTAGGCAGGAGCGAACTAGAACACTCAATATTTCGCCGAGCCCATTCCTGTCTATTATATTCAGTTATATATTATTGGTAATATATTATCCTACTGTTACTATATACAAAACTTATAATATATATACTTATGGATATTGATGAGGCTTTTTTTGTGGTACGTTATTCAAACATACCAAGACAACTGCCCTTGAATGAAAGGGTTTTTTCACCCAACAGTCACATATAATCGTGGCCCCAAACTAGGCTTAACCTGTGTCGTAGGTATCAGTACTTACGGTCCTATAACACCCAGACCCGAAACAAATATCTGGTGATCACATAAATATTTGTCTTGGCTCGGGGATCGAACCCGCGGCCTCCCGTTAAAAATAACGACGAATTGAGAACCTCCTACTTTTTAAGTTGAATGAAAACTACTTATGTAAATGTTCTGTAATTTGAATCAAGATTTGAATAAGTTCAGGTAAAAAATATGTAAACACAAAGTAATGATTATGTACTGATACTCACTGACCGGACCGTTCGCTGTTAAAATACAGCACGATATTGGAAATCCCAACGGTCACTTAGGTCGAGGTACCGGTTCCATTCCTGTGTGTTATAATCACTGGCCAAAAGGATCACGAATGCGAATCAGCTTTACTTCCATTCTTAATCGACGCTCTAGGCCCAGACACCAGGTGAAGCTACCCACGGTCCAGTCATCCCTCTTGCAAATCGTAGATCATTTCGCCGAGCTTAGTTCCGTCCCAGATATTATAGGGGGCAAGCTTATTGCCATATCGGGCACAAATTCCAGACTGCGGGCTGATACTGAAAAATCCAATATCACTTTGCCCGACCCGGGGATCGAATCCAAGACCTCAGAACGATAGTCGTACCGCGCACGCAATACCACTACGCCACTGAGGCAAAAAGACTGTACGTACTTCGTTTGTACTATTTTAGTGTATGTGATATCTTCGCCAAATGTGGACCAATCCTGATAAATGCTATTGTATTCGATAGAGATTATTTCAAAGGTATCATGTTCATTTGGTTATAATTTAATGACAAAGTAAGAGGAAAACGTAAAACAGTTACAAGTTTAAAAACTTAATGGACCGACTCCAAACTTACCTGATCGTAATCGCCGCAAGAGTTACGTGCGGGCGTGCAAGGTGTGCACCGCACACGGGCGGCATGTTCAAGGGGGCGGTAAAAATAAATATCAAAACGAAAAGGAAAAACTCTCATAACTTGCATATCCATTTTTATTATCATAATGACTTCTATTGGTCAGTTTTGAAATAAATGCTAACGTTACGAGGCGCGGCCGCGGGCGTGTATGGGGATTTCCAAAATAAAATACTGGGTTCTCACGTTCGGGGAATCCTTTTCAACACCGCTCACCAATTCCAGTGCGCCCCCAAATACACTTCGACGCCCCCGTCAGTAAGCTTCAAACATCTACAGATCGGCGTATATGGTTTTAATTTCAACTCGATACCTCCCTGCGATACCGATATATGTCTTGACAGACGGACAACAAAGTGTTCCTATAAGGGCTTTTTCCTTTTGAGGGACGGAACCTTAAAAAAATAATAAATATTTAATTAATAGTAGGTACTAGGTTCATAATGGGGCAGAAATAACGTGAGCGAACAATGAGCGTAATAGTTTCTCTGCCGACCCCTCCGAGGGTATAGAGCCTATAAGTAATGTTTTATTGCTTTATACATTATTAAAGAATTGATATTCAATGAAATTATTAATTTACCAATTTACGGATTTTACGATTTTAGTAGCCGGTAACACCATGATTACGTCAGGAAATTATATTTTCACGTTATATTGCGATTTATATGCATATTATTCCACATATCTTATTAAATACTCTTCAATATATCACACCGATACTAATAAAATGTTCAGAAATAAGATTTCATCGTTACTTACGTGTGAAATGTAACACAAATTTCATTTCGTCTGTTATTGCTTTTACACCCGCGAATGCAACATCCCACCATTATGAGACTCTGCAAACTCACTGTTTCAATATAATAATAAGAATTGAATAATTATAAGTGATTTATATCCACGTAAACTGTAGAATAAAATATGCTGTCAAATTCTGAGCTCAAAGCAAACGCACAAAGCAAGAATTTCTGGGTATTCGACGCGAGACAAAGCACTAGATTAGCATCTTTGTTCAACACACTTAAATGCGTATAGCACCATCCCGTTTCTTCAATATGTCAGTGAGGATTGTCCAGTCTATATTTAGTCTAAGGTACCCTTAGACTAAATAAATGTACCTTAGATTATCCTCACTGTACACATCATAATCTGTGGTTTCAGTATATACAAAGAAGATACAAATTCTAAGATACAAAGCTTAGATTAAAGAGAGAATCGGTTCCATATCCATGACCTTGGCATCAGACTGGCAGCTAAAGATGGTGGAAAATTTAGTGCATATAATAATATAGTCGATGATTTGTCGATAAACTATTTTGTATTGTTTTTACAAAGCAGTACATAAATGTTCAAATGTGAATATTTTTGTACGTTTATTATTTATTACTTGTTTTTATTTGATTTATTTAAGATTATCAAACATTACGTTTATTATTAGTTAGTTAAAATATTAGACTATAGTTTCAATGGTATAATCATCAGCATCAGAATGTGCACTTTAAATATTAACTCAATGACGACATCAATCATAAGAACAACTTAAAAAACCGTTTGTTATAAAAATCGTTATCTAAACGCACTAGAGCTTTTGTAACCATATGAATTAGAAAATTATAGTCTCTGCCTCCTCTTATGGTGTACAGGTGTGACAATGTGTATGTAATGCAAAAGAATATATCGTGAAATAACTAAGTAAAACATTTTATCGATATCTATACCATACGCAATGAATCACGCCCCACGTCACTAGACCACCATTTCAGCTGCCGTATTAGTATTACTTAGTTCCAGGGGCGTGGCTTATTGACAGTGCGGGCCTATAGGAACAAACACTTATATATTGATCCTTTTTTACCTGAGTTGACATCCATTAGTAAAAAAGAAATAGCTTTATCTTTTGCTGATTCTATCAAATTTTATACTCGATAGGTTGTAAAACACATTAGGGGCCTCCCTGTGATACAAAGTATTCTGTAATCTGTGGTTAATTGCAAAAGTCAAAACAAGTGCAGCAGCCAGCTGTATTTTGGATTTAAAATGCGGATTTTATAAAACATAGTCACTGATTGCAGCATAACATTATATCGTAATTATAAAAATGGCAGATAAGAAGAAAAAAATATTCATTTCAAAGGTTTACTTTTTCATATTTTTGTAGCCATTCGACTTATAGTACTTACGGTTTTCTGTAAAACAGTGGAATCAAACCGTTCGAGCCATTCGTGCTGTAGGCATTACTGTCGACAGAGTGGCTCTTCCAGTCACTCTTTATTGTGTTTCTTTATTATCGATATATTTTATTGAGTTTACTTTACATTATCTGAAACCGAAATTGAGTTGGGGAGGTGTATGATTAAAATAAGATGAATTTTAAAATTGAATTAAAAATACCCCTTATATCTCCGAAAAAGGGGATTGCTCAGATTTTCCTTTTTAGGGACGGGCATACGCCTCCGCCCCTTACCTTCCCCTCTCCCCCACTCGAATTTCTAATGTGCATCTATTAAAATATGGACGAGTGAGGCCCAAATATCCTGCAGGGTTACCACGACCTCTTATAGCAGTATTATTATAATAATTCTTCGTTTGTTTTGTATGGGAATATTGACAAGTAATATTATAATAATACTGCTATAAGAGGTGATGGTAACCCCCCTGTTACTTATTCTAGTCCTACACCTTGAATTATTTTATCTAAAATATTGTTTACCTGACAAAGACTTACTATAAATAATTTCAGGAAACTACAGCAAGAAGACCAGTGATCTTAAAATCTGAGAGGGATGCTACAAAAGACCAAGCAAAAGAGAAAGAGAAGGAGAAACAACCGACACAACCAACAATAATCCTTAAGACTAGAGAACAAAGCACCCCCAAAGAAGATCGGCCCCACAGTCCAAAAACACTGAAGACTCCATCTTCGGATGGTGAAGGAATTCATCCATGTAAAATAGTACAAAATGAAAATAAAGACAAGAAAAATTCAGGTAACCTTAATCTTCATCCTTAATATACTATTATCACCATACCATCCTCGGTATTCCCTCAGCTCTGTGACATGTGGACACGGGCTCAGCACCAACTCCAAAGAGTGTAAGAATTTGTAATTTTTTAATTTAAGGTTCAGTTTTAAAGTCAGTTTAGAGTTTTTGTTAAACTATTGTGCTCCTGGCATTGCTGATGTGCATGGGCGGCCATTACCTCTTCCATCAGATTGGCCTTCTCCTTACCTATCTTTTTTGTCAAAAAAAACACTCCACAATGAGTAAAGTTTTGGGATATGAACAAAACTTTTTTTTAATCTTTTTTTTCCTAATAATTTGTTGCGTGAAGATTTCCATAAAATACAGATCATCTTTGAATAAATGCCACTAGTTTGGCGAATGCCTATACTCAGCAGTGGGTGAAAGCAGGCTAAAACAATGATAAAAAATTATTAACACTCCCAACAGTCATACACATATTGAATCCAGGCTTAATAGACCATGGAGGTTAAAAACTATGAGGAATGTAACTTTGTAAGGTTCCACAACACCTAGACTAGGGACAAATATCTGTGGATTACACAAACATTTGTCTATGTGGGAATTTAACCCTCTCGATTCACAGCCGGCTATATGCAGATTGATATACATATGCACTATGATATGCCATATAGTGATGATGCAAGGCTCACTCGTAACTTATCTGGATAAGTTATTTATTATTAATGTATATGAAAGAATATAATATAGTGACACATACAAATTACACAGTTTAAGGTATATTTTCGAGTGGGATTTGAAGATGTATTAAAATTATTAAAATATATTGATTTAATTGCGTATTTATTTACAGAGAAATTGGGACATCCATTGAAATATATGACAGAGCCTGTGAAGCTACTTGATGAGGAGTTAGAATTCAACAATGCAGCACTAGAGTTCTTGCACGATTCAAGCACTAATTACTTAGTTGTTGGAATCATAGGTAAGCAGTTGCTTGTGGTACCGCTTTTTTTAAACTTTATTTATATCTAAGTTAGGTCTGTGTACCTTTGTGGCGCGTGTGGCGTATAGCCTGTGAAGCGAGAGGCTGCGGGTTCTATTCCTCCACCGGGATTATTGGCTGTAAGGCCCATAGATATTTGTTTCGGGTTTGGGTGTTGTGAGACCGAAAGTTTCTTGTGGTTGTTGATGCCCATGGCACAAAACTCATATCTTAGTGTGAGATTAAGACCATGTGTGTGACTGTTGGGCCAATTAAATAGTAAAATAAACTCGTTAGGTATTAATTATCTCATTATTTAATATTAGTTATGAGAATTGGGAAGGTGAGGTGGCAATTTCCTCTCCCAATCTCACTGTACAAAATGCAACAGCCAGTTGCTACTTCACATAGGTTTTCTGAGTAATAGTGTCGGCATATTCGTACTGTAGACAGAATTGTCTACAGTTCTACAATTTACTATATATTTGCATTTACAGGCACACAAGGTGTTGGAAAATCACTGATAATGAATATCTTAGCTCAAAGCAAACACACACATAAGCTATGCTCTCAGATATTACGTTCCCATGAAATACCAGCGGACAATACGCGAGAGGGAAGTGGCAAGGCAGGTGTAGAAAGTCAAATGGAAGCACTTGAATTTGTTGAAACACCTCATGTATCTCAGAAAAAATCGTCAAATAATTTCAAATTCAGGATGCAGAGTTTGGAACATATTGAAAAAGGAGTTCATTGCACTAAAGGTATATTTGCTTCTGGTTGTGTTTTATCATATTAAAATATATACAATAAATACAATGGTCAGTGGGTGATTAACCGGCTTGGCTTAAAAGGTCATATGGTCCCAAAGATCAAGACTGCCTCAGTGACGTGGTTGTATTTCATTATGACTACCATCCTAAGGTCTCGGGTCGATCCCTAAGGCGGGCAAAGTGATATTGGATTTTTCCATGTGCCCAACATGGCAATATCGGCGAAATGTGGGTGTTCTAGTTCACCAGTACCGCTGTTTACTCCTTCGGGGATACAGGTGTGAGCTTATGTTATGTGATAAAAGTTCGCGTGTTTAAAGTACAAACCTCTCATTGCGACGAATCCCTATACATCAATGTGAGGTCGACGCAACGCTTTCAAGCTTATAGCAAAAACATAATTTGCCTCCGTTTTTACGACTGGCTACTTTATTGACGTCAACCTCCCCGTTTAGGGAATCCAGTCCCAGTCAAATTGTGTTATAAAAACACCCCGTTTCGATTCCCGATCGAACCCAGGACCTTTCGGTTCACAATACATATACACTGCCACTAACCAAGAAGACGATATTTTAACTAACAATTCTGTTATTCCCCAGGTGTAGATATGTATGTGACGAACGATCGTGTGATACTCCTTGACTGCCAGGCCTTATGGTCACCGTCTCTTATTGAAGAATCCTACACCAATCCGCTGTCGGCGAGAAGTTCCCACGTCATGACTGTGGATTGTCTTCAAATAGCGTCGTATTTGATGGCGATATGTCATGTTTTGATCACAGTACAGGATTGGTTTGCAGACTATAATTTTTTGAGGTAATCATTATTATATTGAGTATATAACATGCATAACATACACGCCAGTGTAAGAATTTTACCAAATAACATACAATTCTCGTTATCACATACTATAGTAAAACTTCTTTAACTAATGCCCAATGAAGTGCCACGTTGGTAGAGCCGTGCTGTAGACAGTAACGTCTACAGCACGAATGGGCCGGCTCAACCGGTTTAATACCACTGTCCCACAAAAATGAACGTAAAGTGGCAGCTTGCAGTCGCGTTTCTTTTGGTGAGTGAGATTTCCGATGGACTCCTTTTTGTGTGTTCTTCTTGTCATCTTGTGTCTATGGGCGGTGGAGATCACTTACCATCAGGTGACCCATCTGCTAGTTTGCCAGTCTCTGCTATAAAAAAAAGTTTAAACTACATTCAGTTTAGTTTACTGTAATAACTAAATTAAATCTAGGTGGGTTTCAATTGTACAATGTAAACACTTTTGATGATTATTTTGTACTTTGTTTATATCAAATGTGATGAAATAATATAAATTCATTTTAGATCTAACAACACAGCATGACAACAGTTAAATTAAATCTTTAATATTTCTTAAGGTCAATATTATCTTATATCATCATATAGTTTTACCTAGATGTTCCACAATTATATTTCAGATACATACAAGCAGCGGAGATGCTGAAGCCATCACTTTCAGCGTCAAACTCTGTGACAAGTCAGGACGGTTCAGAGTCCACTGGAGGCGGGGAGTGTCACCCCCACTTATTACTACTACACAATAAATGTCAGCTGGAAGACTTCACTCCTGATGCTATTAAAACGATGCAGGATCTTTATAGGTAAGTCCAGTCGTATGGCCTTTCGTTCGACTCTGACATTTAACATTAGTCACTAACCCTGACCCCACACTAACATCGATTCTTGTGTCGTGGGTATCAGGAAGAGAGAATTTCGGTCTCACAACAGCCATACCCGAAACAAATATCTGTCTGTCACAAAGACATTTGTGACGGTGCGGGAATAGAACCCGCGACCTCACGTTTCACGTGTCGCCTGCTGCACCACAGAGGTTGTCAATTTATATGAATAATATCAAGCTGTTGTCCCTGAGCACTGTTGTGATACGAAAGGCCGTGGGTTCGATGCCTGTCTTGAGACATGTTTGTGTGCATACTTATATAGGCTCACGACTGTATAGGCGAAGGCGTAGGCAGAGGCGAACAAGCTGAGACACCCACATTTCGCCGAGCCTATTTCCGTTTTAGATGTGATATCGGGTGAGCCTATCGCCAAATCGCATACAGACTCCTGACCGATATTGAGCAGAAAAACCCAATAAGTTTATCCGACCTTGGAATCGAACCTGAGATCTCAGGACAATAGTTGCACCGTTTACGCAATTCATTTTACGCTCGCTACTGCGCACTCAATGTGTAGTGCGTATTTACTCTATAATGTATGCAGTGTGGCTGATGCAATAGTCACCGTTTGTGTAATCAATAGCAAGGTTACACTTATTTCAATACATAGTCACATGTCAGGTTGGCCGAGTGGTCTAAGGCGCCAGATTTAAGCTCTGGTTCCCGAGAGGGAGCGTGGGTTCGAACCCCACACCTGACAAACATAGCTTTTTTTTTGTTTTGCACAAAATATTAATTGGCTGTACAATGTTTTTGTAATAAACAGATGATATTATTATTCATTTATTACAAAGAAAATTTGAAATTTTTTTTTACATTTTCAACATTCGCATGAAAATCCTCATTAATTTGGGACTATTTTCTTTACTATACTATTTCCAAAGATATTTGTGATTGAACTAGATACAGGTGTGGCAAAATACATAAATTATTGTATTACAGGACTTTAGTATATGTACATTGTTTTTTATAAATTCCTGTTATGATATACAATAAAAAACTAACATTGTAACTTTTCATACTGATTTCTTAAGTTTACGTGAATATTATACATTGAAATAAAACGAAAATAAATCGAAACGTCGGGAATAATAATTAAAACCTAATCGTGATAGAATCCGTAAGAATAGTTTTATTTCATTGTAACTTTTCTTCAATAAACCTTTACAGAATTATGGCCTTACTTATAAAAACAGTTTAACTGAGCAAATGGTAAAGAATAGCCGTCCCTTTTATTTTCAAACGATGTGACACAAGGAAAAAAGTGACAGACTATTCTTAGCCATTTGTTCAGCTAAACTGTTTTTGGAAGCAAGGCCCATATTGATTAAGATAATATCTACGTAAATAAATGATAATTTTTTATTTCGTTCGCAGAAAAGTATTCCAAAGATCCAATTTGCAGCTCAATTCTGGCATGTACATGTACAGTGACACTAATAAGAACGGCTTGAACGTAGATAGTGTGTGTAAAGGATACAATGTTGATAGTTGTGGTACTCCCATCAACCTGTTCCTGTTGCCAGAGATCTGCGAGGACTATGGTGAGTAAATCATCACTACATACTATAAAACAAAGTAGCTTCCCGCTATCTGTCTGTATGCTTAAACCTTTAAAACTACGCAACGGATTTTGATGCGGGTTTTTAATAGATAGAGTGATTTATATGTATAATACATGCATAAATTCGCCCCCTAAAGGGATATAATAGGGGATGAATGTTTGTCAAGACTCTCACACAGGCGTAGCCGCGGGTAAACCTAGTAATAAATAAATACATCCAATAGTCACACACATAGTACTGACCCCACAGTAAAGCCGCGTTTACACTAAAACATTACATTATGTGTGTAGACACAACATGGTATTTCTAAAATTTTTTTGTGTATGGTCCATTGTTACATGAGTAGGAGACAATAAAAACCTTGTTATGTGTAGGTTAAAAAACTAATGCAGAAGACATGCCTTAAGTCTAACCTGCATCGTGGCTATCAGAAAGTACGAGAGACTTTCGGTCCCACAATACCCAGACCCGAAACAAATATGTGTGGACCACACAAACATTTGTCTCGGTGCGGGAATCGAACCCGCGGCCGGTTACTCTCCCTCTGTGCCACGGAGGCTGTCAAAGTACAGAGTAGTCTTTAATCAATTTTCCTTACATCTGTAGGTTCATTTTATGAGATTTGTGAAATCTAAAAATGTTATTATTCTTCTAAAAATAATATGGCTTAAATGATTGTGGAATTTTGATTTTTCAATATTTGGTAAAAAAAATAATTATACATCGCCCAAATATGTTTCACTTTGTTTAGCCCCTGTTTAAAAACAATGTTTTTGAATTAAAATACTTTAACTTTAAAAATAATAATAATAAATAACACCTAACAGTCACACACATAGTCTTGACCCCACACTAAGATCGAGTCTTGTGTCGTGGGTATCAAGAACTACGAGAGACTTTCGATCTCACAACACCCAGACCCGAAACAAATATCTGTGGGCCACACAGACATTTGTTTCGGTGCGGGAATCGAACCCGCGACCTAACGTTTCACAGCCGGTTACTTGCCCGCTGCGCCACGGAGGCGGTCAGAAATAATTATCAAAAATAATTTTGAAAATTGATGTAGTTGTCGATATAAAATCAGATACCAGTTTTGATCCCCATAATGTAGGCAATTATTTGATTACTATTTATTTATTTAATTAAATAACTTTTCAGATAACAGAGACATATACCGCGGCCATCCACCATTCGAACAGCTGGCGAAACGACTCCGTTGGATGATTATGGGCGTCAACCGTCATCAGATAACAAACGTCCCCAATCTCTCAGAGAGGGGATGGTTCCACTACTGCAACAAGGCGTGGGAGACGATAAAAAAGTGCACATTCTTCATGGAGTATGAAAGGTTCCTGCCGTAAGACTTCACGCAAGGGAATAGGGATGTTGACTCGTTTTTTTTATTATGGGATTTAAGTAACATTATCGAATATCTATATTAAAAAAAAATTGAATTCGTTAAACTATTAAAAAGTTATGACATTCAAATCTGGCATGTGTAACTATCAAATGTTGCACAACAAAGGACGTGACGTCATATCCCTCAATGGCCATAACGGTGCAAGCGTGCGAGGGCGATAGAAAGACGTTCTCACTGCCATTTTTACTAGAAACAAAACGCTATTTGTGCTCTATTTTTGATCAAGAAAATTGTTCGTTTTCATTTTATGTTGTGTATTGAATATTGTACAAATTCGATGAGAGTCAACTTCCCAATTCAAACAGCGTGTGTATCGCCTCGCCGATAACGCACGTGTTCTAATGATAAACGATTGTGGATCAAGAAATTAATTTATTGAAGTCATAAAGTGAATCATTAAATTTATTGGACCCAATAAACAGTTTATAATATCACTCGACTTTTAATGGCATACATTTTTATACGACTTAACTACAATTAAACAATATTCAGTAAAATAAAGCTCACGACCTCAAACATAGTCGGTCATAGGGCTATAATATCGCAAGTAGGCCTATTTCGTACCGAAACGTAATGTGAATTCTCGTGAAAGATTTTGTGCACGCGAAAAAAACTAATGTCATTTCACCTTAAAAGACCAGGGACCAAAGGTCTACATTTGCTTGAAATAAATTTTATTTATTTACACACACACAAGCTCACGCTTGTATCCCCGAAGGGGTAGGCAGAGGCGCCCTAGCGAACTAGAACACCCACATTTCGCCGAGCTTAGTTCCGTCCCAGATGTGATAGGGGGCGAGCCTATCGCCATATCGGGCACAAATTCCAGACTCCGGGCAGATATGGAAAAATCTAATAAGTATAACTACCCGACCCGGGGATAGAACCTGAGACCTTAGGACAGACCTTAGTAGTCATACCGAAATACAACTACGCCACAGAGGTAGTCATTAATGTATTTACCTCACGTATTTTTGTGCAGTGAAATGACGAAATGAGTGAAATGATCAGCGGCCTGAGCAGGAAAATTTCTGACAACCGTAAATGTATTCGAACTCGATGCGCGTCTATGAAATTTGTATGAAATATTAACCAAACATCATCAGTGCGCAGCGAACTCGAATACATTTACATTTACATTAGTTTTTCATGCTCGGGCTACAGATTTCAGGAGTGCCTCGTCACTAAAGTAACAGCAGTTCCTAAAAATGTTACATATTACACAAATTAAAATACTTGCGATATCTACATCTATGTCTGACTTTGGCAGTACCTACTAAAGTTTAAAATATTTTCACCAATGATTACTTTTCGTTTACCTTACAACCAGGCAAAATTACAATGCACTATCATTGGTAAACACTATCTATAAGAGGCTTACGTCTCTGTTCGGGCGGCTTGTACGCGTGTTGGTACACACTAGCCAGCCGCCAATGTTCAGGGTATCCTGTCGCGTTAGCATCCCGCCAAATACTAAAAGGAGGTGCCAAAGTAGGTATCGTGTACGACTTCTTCGTGTAAGGATGACGCATCTTCGGAATTTTTATGTTCTTGGAATCCGTGCTCCCGGTCACACTTTGCACAGAATTTGGGTTACCCGCTTTGAACGCGAATTTATAATCTTCTTTGTTCTTAGATTCTGGCGGCGTTTTCCCTCCGTTGCAAGACAAACAGTGTTTGTGTTTAATATTACTATTAGGAGAGTTACAGTCTTTATTCGAGCGTCTAGATGTCTGAGATTCGTTCGGAGAACTGTGGTGCAATTTACCTTGAGCCAATGGTGTCTTCTCGTAAGATTCCAGACTATGCCGAGGTCTATTCAAGTCAGTACCACTTCTTGTCCTGTGGTCTTTCCATGCGTCCCTTATAGGTTCCAGTTTATCAGGTCGCTCTTCGTGATTCGCTTTACGACTTGAGTCACTAGGGGTGCCACAACCATTAATACCGTCGCACTGTGGTTTCTTACTATTACCGGAACTTTTTCTGCTGGACGACCCGGAACGAGAAGTCTTACCGCTAGAACAATGTTGCGGACAATGTTGTACATCGCACGAATCCTTCCTCTTTTCTTTTGACATATCTTTCTCGAAGTATGGTACTGGATGACGACCAACATCTTCCGTGATCCGATTCTGGTTAAATATAGGATTCGCATGCCCTATTGTTTCTTCAATTTCATCTTTCGGAGTGTGCACCATTGTGAAAACTGCTGGCGCTTTCGACCCATTAGAGCCGTCTATATGTTTTGGCGGTCTTGGTTCTCTTTTTGGATCATCAAGTCTAAAGTCCCAACATATAGCTAAATCCATAAGGGACATAGGTTTTTTATACTGTGCGCCAAGATCTGGTGCTGAGGTGGATGGTCTTTGTTTCTCATCCTTTTCAGTATCAGTTTTTTTAGGATCGCAAGTCTTGGGCCTGTGAACTCGCATTTTAGTACAACAAGTAGGTCCAGATGCACCATAACCCTTCCAACCTATAGCGTATGGTTTGACAATTATATCTGAGTCTCGATGCTCGCCAATTTTAGTCATGTTCCTGTACCCCAAGGTATCAGGTAACGGTTGATGCTCCAAATTGCCAACATGCATCTTTTTAGCGAATTGGAAATTTTGTGTTACGTCTACATATGGTAACTTCAGCGTCTGACCTTTTTTGTTGTATTTCATATCTTCTCGGGCTTTTTCATTTTTTTTCGCGTTCTCAGCAACTTTCCTCCAAAATGTGTCTGCTTCTGGCTCCTGTGGTCCGTGGATTTGTTCTACTGCTTCTTTGACAAGGAGATCGTGACTTTCGTGCCTGTTCTCGGGTGTGGTCAAAGATCCAGGTATATACGGCCCCCGTCCATCTGAATCTACTGGATCCTTTCTTTTATTTAAATCCAAGGGATCTTCATTTACATTTGATTTATCAGCGTTCTCGTTTTGTTGTCCTGATTCGTCAACGTTATCAAAATATTTTCTTTCGGAGTGGTTATTTTCCTGTTTTTCAGTATCCTTTATGTACAGACATGTAAAAAATTTAAATATACATTTTACCTATAGAATTTAATACCATGACTATAATAAATATACCAACTCATAAAAATAAATGTGTGTCCTAAAATGTACGTGTTCACTTGTTCAATTTCTTGCGACTGTGATAGGGGCATTGCCGTGGCTGCAATAAATGAAAATAAAGTAAATATCAGTGCACATAAATCAAAAAGACATCAATGTAAAATAACATGAATAAAACTAAAAATAACCAGACACTAAAAATACGAAGCTACATTTACCCCTTGCAACTTTCAAGGTGACTTGGAATCAGCGCGCACCACCATAAACAAACAACACAGTTTCGCGCCTAAATCCCAACTGAAAGCTGCGTGTCACCCCATTCACTTACTCTAAAGGTCTGCTCTCCTTGCGGTTTCGATGGAACCTCCTTCTCCCCTTTGGCGCGTTTCCCACCGCGCAAGCGCGCCGCCGCCGCAGCAGCCGCCTTGGGCCGTTGGATTCGAGGGTTCACCCAATCTGAAAATCTCGAGGCTGGGGGCTCCTTAGCTAATTCTTCGGCTGGAATCCAAAAATCAATGCGCTGTAGTAAAACCAGGGTAACCATGCGTGCGTAACAATTAATAGGTCATCGATTTTTAACCTGCCTTTATGCAATTTCAAGTAGCGAGATATGCAAAGATAAACGCCC
Organism: Clanis bilineata; assembly: GCA_036417725.1. NCBI lineage: Eukaryota > Metazoa > Arthropoda > Insecta > Lepidoptera > Sphingidae > Clanis > Clanis bilineata. The sequence goes on from CM071154.1 coordinate 6,571,529, forward strand.
AACTACTTGATAACACGACATTACGTTGAGTATAAGGAAGTGTTTCGCGTGTGTGTTGACAAATAGACGACGAAGCTTTATGGCCACCGCCAAGGACGAACGTTATTGTACGCGTTTGTAAAGTGCGCCACTAAAACAATTTGCATTGGGTAATAAAAGAAAATGCGAATGTGTGTTCATTCGATTTTATTCTAATAAGGCATTTTATATGTCAAAAGCTGACAGTCAATAGCTGTAATTTCGCAATTCAAGCAATAAAATGAGTACCTATTCGTGTTTTAACTTTAACTAAAATAATCCCATAAATAGGTTCCAATCCAATTTCTTAAAATATATAAGCAGCGATAGCTCAGTTGGAAATGGTACGGACTGTCGAGACGAGTGTCGGAGGTTCGAGACCAACCCCAAAAAAAAAAGAGCACACACCTCTGACTTTTCTATGTTAAGTGTGTTTTCATTGTGAAATATCGCTTGCTACAACGGTGAAGGAAAACATCGTGAGGAAACCTGCATACCCGAGAATTTCTCCACAAGAATTTCGAAGCTATGTGAAGTCTACCAACCCGCATTAGGCCAGCGTGGTAGACTAAGGCCTAACCCCTCTCACTAGTAGAGGAGGCCCGTGCCCAGCAGTGGGACAGTAATGTTACAGGGCTAATATTACTGTATGTTTGTTACACTTACCAACTTTTCGTGTGATTTTTCTCGGCAAGTCCCAGGTACCGGTATAGTGTCCAAAGCAACGCGACGTGCCTCGTGGAGCCCCGGGCAAGAAATGTCCGTTGATATCGCATATCGGCTTCGGATTGGGGCGCATCTCTAAAGGTCGAGCACGTGTTGGCGCCCAACGTGGGACCTGCCAGTTACCGAGCCGCTTTGGTGTCGACTCTTTGTTGAACTGTATCAAAATAAAAACAATTATTTAGCAATAACTCAAAAACACTGTTCTTGCTAAGTGGATTTTTTATAAGAATTCCAAAGATAAATAAATATAATTTAAAATAAATAAATACACCCAACAGTCACACACCTAGTCCTGACCCCACATTAGGTATAACACCTGTATCGTGGGTGTCAGAGACTATGAGAGACTTTCAGTCTCACAACACCCAGACTTGAAACAAATATCTGTGGGCCACACAAACATTTGTCTCAATGCGAGAATCGAACCCGCAGCCTTCGCTTTACAGCCGGCTACTCGCCCGCTACGCCACGGAGACTGTCAAATGCACTTGGTACGCAGATTGTATTTAACATACATAACTTTGAAACACCAAGGCCAAGGATAATAATAAAACAATTTCTAAAAACAACCTAAATATAGTTATTATGTAATTCAATAATAATTATGTTGTGTGTAAGTGACGAAGGACGACGCGTGCCTGTGGTGATGCAAGCACGTGCCGGTTTCGGCATCGTGAATAATTAATTTGGAAAAAAAAGAATAGAATAATAAAAATATTGTCACCATAGCCGTTATATTTTTGTAGAGTGTTACGCTAAAAATTATTCGGCTCTGAAATCGTAGACTATTTTTAATTTAGGTATACACATTTTAAATTATTTTTCTGTTGAATAGACACCTAACTGAGTCGACTTGGACACTATGTATCTATTCAAAGCGTATTCGAATTAATGATATCCACACGACATAACACTCGTAAGTAACACAGTGTGAATGTGAGACATAATAGGGCCTTACTTATAAAAACATTTCGCTTATCTTTTCGCTAACAATAGCCTGACATATTTACCGCATGCCAAAAGATATGTCCATACATACATAAACTCACGCTTGCTTCCCGTTGGGTTAGGCACAGACTAAAGAGCGCCAATTGCTGCGGTTCACACAACACACCTCTTTCGCTTCTTCTACAGTCATCAACCTATATATCATCGAAACATGTGGGCATGGGCATTGACAGAGTGGCTGTCACACGATGCAAAAAGGTGGCGAGGCAGACCACGGAGAAGATGGCGAGACGCGCTGGACGCCTTTAAGAAAACCTAGCGAAACTGTTGGGAAGTGTTTGCCCAGGAGTAGGACAGTAAAGGCTATAATAATAAAAAATAAAGCGAACATAGTCTAAGCGTATGACTTGAATAATACCTACTTTACGTATGTTTTAACCCTCACTAGCCTGATGCGTGTACTGTGTATCTACACTGTATTTAAGAGTGATTTTTAATAGTTTACAAACAGAATAGAGCGATGCACACGATATGCATTGATCAGGTGTCAAATCGGCCCCCATGGGCGCGTGTTATAATCATCCCTTGCCTTACAAAGGGTTGCAAATTGTTATTTACCCCATCCATCACGCGCCCATTTGACTAAATTATAAATGTCCGCAATAATTTAGAATTATCTTGTCACCATTTTTCTCATTTTGTATATACACAAATAGTATGTAAAACGTATTTACCTACTCAAATAATTAACATACACAGAAAACTATGCTTAAAAATAACAACCGTTTTATATTCAGAAAACTATTTCCAAATCATCTGTGTTGCTCGGAATGGGAATTTAAGCTTCATACGACGATCATACAAAATGAAATGGATCTTGATATTAGAGTCATAAAAAACACAATAAAAAAAATAGAAACCATTAAATTGTAAGCTAATATTTATTTTCTGCGTATTTTTCGTAACTATAGGTGGTTATCATAAATTGAGATATAAATTATTACTGCCTATCCCGACCTCTAAAGCTAAAAACATCATGCTAATGTCAAGTTCATTAACTACAATATGAGGATAACTTGTAATAAATCTCAATTTGACATCTAACCATCCATGACTAGCAGTCATCAATCAAGTAAATGGAAATAGTTCGTCAACTTTCGTTTCTAACTGCTACATCAATTGACTAATGTTAAAAGGCAAAACGGCATTCCATTTCGTATCGTATCCTTGAACTTGGCCATTAATATTCCAATTCGCAAACCATTTAGGTTTTGTCGCCGAAATTAACTTCCCTATCTGACTATTGACTTTGTTTAAATTTAGAAGTCCTCTAATGTATGCCGATTACGATAGCTCTATGACATTTTGTTGCGTGCTTTGAATAATGATATCATTAGCTTAATGAGATTCATCGTAACTCCTAATAGCTAGACTATGTCATAGACTTAGTCTGCTATGTGCCCATAGACTACTTTTGCACTATCTTATCTACACCTACAACCAATTTTAACTTTCCATTATTAGTATTATTCAACAATTCTATGTTGATCCTTAACGACTCTATGTTCGGTACATAGAATGTGCGCACCAAGTCTCTGTTAATCGACCTCAACTCACTATAGAAATCTGCTCTTTTTCCTTAGCCGTGAAACGTCAAACACTCGCTGTCATGTGCCACAATTTGACTTCGAAACAGCTTGTCTAGTAAATACATAGAAGTCTTTGACTTTCAAAGATTTTGGTTTGATAAGTGAACAGATGTCATATTTTTTGTAATCTATTAACATGGCGACATAATCTCAGAGCTTAGTTTCACATTTTCAATCAAAACAAGGATAGTAAAAAACAATTAATCGCAGATACACTGGAGCTATTAACTAAAGACCACTTGCTATTGGTGTCAAACAAGGATTAACATCGCATACAATGCCGTGAAAAATTGTCATTCGCTTGCGAATAAAAAACTCACCCCTCTTCGAATGACCTACCATTTCGACAAATGCGAAAATTTCTACTATGAACCTTCTATCGTAGAATTTACAGACGAAATTCGAAAATTTTGTTAACATTTTAAGAAGTCCGAGATGTAATTGGATGTATCCGAGTTGGATTAAAGGTATTACAATTTGTGCGCAAATAAAAAACGTTTTGCGATAAAACATGGCAGGGGTGGCAACTGGTGTTGCAGGTGCACTAATCTTTACTAGTGATAAGTGAGCTTACAGATATTATTTTATGTATTAGTTTTCGTGGTCATTACAGTCTTAAATCGCTGAATTTTAGACGCATCATTCAATTACGCATAAAATTATCGTTACGAAAATTAATCGATATGGTGTTTGGGTAAAATCGGTCGTCGGTCAGTCGTAAAATTAAGCCAAATCTTTTCAGCAACATGCTTGAAAGTGTTTTTTTTTTATAGCAGAGACAGGCAAACGAGCAGAAGGGTCACCTGACGGTAAGTGATCTCCACCGCCCATAGACACCCAAATAACACAAAAATAATCATGAGTGCGTTGCCAACCTAGGAGGAAGGAAATAGGAAAAATGAGGGGTGCGGTAGTATTGGGCCACCGGAAATCTCACTCACCGATCGAAACGCGACAGCGAGCTGCCACTTTACGTCGGTGTTCTGTGAGACAGTGGTATCAACCGGTCGAGCCGGCCCATTCGTGCTGTAGACGTAGTTGTCTACAGCGTGGCTCTACCACTCAAAAGTGGGTTGAGTGTTGCGCCGAACCCACATTAAGGTGGGATAAGGAAAGAAAAAAAGAAGGTAGAAAGAAAAGGTGATTGGGATACACGGCAGTAGATAGAGGTAATAGACCACGGAATTGAAACTTAGCCCCAAGGTTTACCTAGGCTACTTGTGTCTTAGAATAGGACGTTTCGCGCGGGCAGAGTAACCAAAAGCGTATGTTACAAAATAAATAAACAAAACCAGAGAACAAAGCAAATAACCCGCCGATAAGAACTCAAAAACCCAGGGTAAGAGTTATCAACGTCTCGTAGAAATAATTTTTCACATACCTGTCCGCTATCGAAATTAAAAGACATGTTTTCATGCCCACACTTCTCGAACTAATACTTCTCGAACTAGAGGGAATTTATTCCAAATGTAAACTATCACAGATTACTCGAATTCGGATAAAATATTGTCAAAAAACATGTACATCTGTCAAAATATATAAATCCAAAAAATTGTTTATGGCATCGCCGTGTTCTACATTGGAAAATGGAAAATTCTATTGGCACAACTGCGCGGTCGCCATGGTGACAAAAACATTTTCCGCTTTCCCAACCCCAAGACAACCTCCTTCATCGTTTTCTATTCATAGACATGGCCATACATAGATAGACATTGAAATACTCGGTCAATGTCCTAATTGTATCGTTTTCACTTATATAAATTATACTTTGGATGCATTTTGGGTATAACCAGTATCGTCTTTACAATAAGGGTACACAGGGCCTGTGCCCAGGCCCCACGACCTTAAGGGGCCCCCATAGGCTGATAGGTAGTTACTTCTTTTACACCAGGGGTGAATAGGTATATGAGGTAAGTTAGCCAAAAAAAAGGTTGCCGTCACCAGGTAAGCTAGTAGGTTGGTACATGCGGTACATCGAGGGGGGACGTGAGCTTGTACATTTAGGGGGACCCCAATTTGTGTGTGCCCAGGTGCCTACGGATGCTTTAGGGCGGCCCTGGGTATAACATCGTATTTTTTGGAGAACATTTAGATATAAAAAATTATTGTATCCCAAATACGTACCTACATACACTCACCCCTGTTATCCCCGAAGGAGGAGGCAGATAAACTTTCACCAAACTTGTTTCTGTCCCATGAAAATGGGCGAGCATATGATATAATATATTAAATTATAAGGGCAAGCCTATCGCTATAGGTCTATATCAAGCTGATAACTACTTTACTCTGACCCGGTGTTCGAACCCGAGACGAGAAGTCATACCGCATACAACTTGGCCATTGGGGCAGGACATTTATCCCAAGTAATAACATTAGATATATGTAAATAAGGGCATCTCACTCAGGATTAGAATAATGATTGAGAGTATATAATTTAGAGGGAATGTAGAGGTATGTATACATACATGTATAAAGTTGTATCGAAGTAGCCGGATTTCTTTGTGATGATTTGAAGATGTATATGCGAAATATGACTCATGCGAAAAAAATCTCTGTGTTGATTGAATCCAATGAAAATTATATTTTATTTCATAAATCTAAAAGTTTAGAGTCGAAAACTAAAATACATCAAACATTGTAACTGAAGTTGCTATCGCGTGTTCCCAGTCAAATAACGTGTAACATGTTCATAAACCCGACTGTACTTTGTCTGTCTACTAAAATACTAGTTCGACAAACTTAACAATTACACAATTTGCAAAGCTGGAAAAAAATTATAGCTTCATTTACTTCGCGTGTTGTGTAGCGATGTCGCTACAAAGGAAATTAGCGTTTGCCATGACCTTCGCAGACGTCCGTATTGTATTTGTTTGGTATAACTGTTCATTATGGCATTAATACAGAATTGCGAGGATGTCTCCGGGCGGTACATGATTCTTTGCATAAATTATTTCGTTCTGCTACTGAGTAAATCAATTTCGAAGCACGAACTGCACCGCGCTTTTAAATCGATCGTTACGAGTTTAGAGTTTGTGCTACATGTAAAGTATGGTTAGAATTCATTAACCATTTCATATGATAGCCTCCGTGGCGCAGTGGGCAAATAGCCGGCCGTAAAGCGAGGGCCGCGGGTCCGATCCCCGCAACGAGAGAAATGTTTGTATGGCCTTATATTTGTTTCGGGTCTGGGTGTTGTAAGACCTAAAGTCTCTCGTAGTTCCTGATTTCCACGACACAAGACTCGATCTTAGTGACTATGTGTGTGACTGTTGGGTGTTATTTATTTATTTATATTAAAATATAAACTAAGTATACATAACTGTATAAAATGGATGGTAGTAAAATAGGCATTTGAATAAACAATATCGCGTCTTTATGCGTTATCGGGATCATTATAGTGTGTCTGGGCCAGAGGATCATTATCATTTTATGAGTAAAAAAAAAAAAAAACAATGTTGCCCATTTACACATAGGTACTAGACAGTAGCAGAAGGATAATGGCGATGCAGCGATGGAGGAGCCTTACGCAACACTTGAACATAGTGGAATGATAATAATAATGTTGACTTGTGGATTGTGAGGAGGTTCTTCACTTTAGGATCCTAATCGCCGGTGGCTTGGGTCCTGAGCCTCGCCAGGGAAATATTTTTTATATTTTTAAATGTTTTTTGTTTTTATATTACCTCTACATATTTAAAATGTAAAAAAAAAACTTTTATAATAAAGAGTACTAAACATGTTTATTTAATTATCTGAGTCAATGGATTTCATGCTAGATACCAAAAACTTCTTGCACGTGTTAATGAACCGTATTGATAAGATTTCAACCATTATCCACGACATTATTAGTGATAGCATATCTACTAACGGATTCATCAATTTCACTTGAATATTCAATGTTAAAACTACTACTCATGCAATTAAGTAGGTACGTATGTAAAGTCTCCTCACCTGCACATTGATAGATAAAACAAAACGTGATTTCATCATCGTCTAGTAATTTTTAAACGATTGTTAGCTATCTAGGCTGAGGCCAAATAATATCTATTCGGTATTTTTATTATGCACGTGTAATGCATGTGTACTAATACTAACATAACATAAGCTCACGCCTTTATCCCCGAAGGGGTAGGCAGAGGCGCACTAGCGAACTAGTACCAGCCACATTTCGCCGAGCTGATAGGGGGCGAAAATATCGCCATATCGGGCACAAATTCTAGACTCCGAGCTGATATGGAAAAATCCAATGTCACTTTGCCCGACCCGGGAATCGAACCCGAGACCTCAGGACGGTAGTCGTACCGAAATACAACCACGCCACAGGCAGTAATACTATAAAGAGAAAAAAAAGATTTTGTGTTTGTTATGAATAGGCTCAAAATCTACTGAACCGATTTTAAAAATTCTTCCACCTATGGAAAGCTATATTTTCAGGGAGTAACGTAGACCACTTTTTATTCCTATGGAATGTACGGTTCCGTGGGATCTACTCTTAATAAGTTTCCAGGGGAACGAAGTTGTAGGAGGTTCAGCTCGTCGAACTTCCACAAAGATGGGAATTGGCCCAACGACCAACCACTTAGTCAAAAATAGATGGAAGAGAAGAAGAAAGATACAAAACGCGAAGAATGAAGTGAAAGAGAGAAAAAGAAGAGCATCAGCTAGTTAGTATTGGATAATTTTTTAGGTATATAAATGTGCTGCCAAATGACAAGTTCTCGAATCTAATGCGACATTGACGCACTTTTTAACCCGATTTCGATGGAATTTTAAGTCTATAAATGAAACCGAATCGAATTCAAGTTCGAATCGAGCGTCAGGAGTCACCCCCTGGATTGGGATACCGTGGTTGTATTTTCAGTATTTAGAACAAATATTAGTCGGTTTATCTTGTTGGGTTATTGCGCTGTGCTTGTGCCTTGTATCAGAGCTGCGGAAGTATAAAAATGCAAATCAAGGCAAAAAATTCGCTTTGCTCGACTTGAGAATCGAACCCAAGGCCTCCGGATCCACAACCCATATGCTGCCACTAGACCAAGGAGGCGACAAAGTACAAATTACACGTTACAAAAATAGCTCGTTAAGGAATATTTTATTTATTTTAGTAGATATATTCAAGAATTAAAATATATCCAAGGAAAAGAGTCTAACATAAAAACGAATATTGGATGTATTTGTCTCTAGGTAGAGCTATCCTACATTTTCGCATCAATTATCCGGGAACACCTGCGTCCCGGGATCGATAGGCGGGGTCGGTTTGGGATTGGTTGGTCCCGGGATGGGCGGGGCAGAGACTAAACACAGATGCTGTCACTTAAGGCGCGAAAATTCAGATGCTGCGAATTAAGTCGCATGAAATGATTTGGGAAAAATATCTGTTGATATTTTTGGTGTATTTTAAAAAATTGCGTCAAAATATTTATTGCACAATACATAATCACAATCACAAGTATAAAAACTTAACAGACTGACTTCAAAACTTATTTGATCGTGACCAAATTTATATTGGACCAGCCTTGGAATAAACTCTAACGAACACAAATCGGTCCACATTTGGCGAAGATATCGTGTTACATACATTAAAAACAGACGAATTGAGGACCTTCTCTTATTTTTGAAGTCGGTCAAAAAAATAATCTAATGTTGCGACTCCAAAAACACAGCTCTAATTTTTAAAAAAATCGTAGTCTAGAACTACAATACATAATTTTATTTCGTTTTGCTTGAAAAATAACAGAATCATTAATTACTTTCAGTCTTGTCCTGTTTTACAGAGCTCTTCTTGCACGCAATCTAGTATTTATAGAATGCACCGTTACTAAAAGAGATTTTATATAATATATTTAATTTATTTGCCATATTAAAAATCACGCTAATTGTTAATTACTTTATCTCAATTCTAAAATTTATGTGTAGGGTCTAGATGTAGGGCAATAGTTATTATCCGTTAAATAATTTCAATAATTGAAACTTTAAAATGATGTACCTGATACCGAAACTAAATCATATCTACATTTACCTACATACTAATTAATGATGTTTTTAAAATGTTTAGTGATCTTTTATAAATAATTAAAAAAAATCTCGTCTCTATTACACACATACAAGAGTAAAAACCTAAGACCCAAATAACAACATGGTGTTATTTTCAATTAAATACTGTTTATCCATACATTTTATTTCGTACCATTCAATATTAAAAATAATATGAAAAGCATCACTCTTAAAATATGTTCGGATTACTACGGATCCGCCCTCTGGAGCGAGAGGGTTGGTCCATCCCCTTTCAGAGGAGATATAAACGGAGGGATGCTGCCGATCTCAATAGTATAACTTGGAAAATTGAGTGGTGATTATGAAAAAAAAAGTCTTGTGATTCGTTTAAAAAATCTCAAATGTGTTGAAAGTGTTGGTGTAAGGGGATTTAAAGGTAGGTTGATTTTACAAAGTAGGTACCTTTTTGTGTTTTTATAAATTACCATTTTACTAGCTTTTGCCAGACTGCTTACTTGATTGGTATAACTTAACGATATATTAGGGGCCCATTCAAGTATTACATAACCACTACGTGGGTTTTATTTCTTTACTTATTTTTGATGACACGGGGGATGGAGAGGTCTGGATAAGAATTACGTCAGCAGTATTTTTGTTACTTTATTGGATTTTCTTTTAGTAATAAAGAAACCAGAAAAAAAATCATTTACCTATGTTTACGTTAGCATTTCAGAGCTTTGGTTACTTTTGCTGACGAGGGGAAGAGAGGGATTAATAATTGTAAAAAAATCTGCTTACGTAATACTTGAACGACCCCTTATTGAACTGTGCTCTATAAAATAAAAGGTTACATAGATGTAATAGTTTTCTAAATAAATAAACTGCTTCTATAAGTTCTACAATAAAAAACAATGGAGGTACGTACCTACGTTTTTGTTTAATGTTACCTGTTTTTTTCTCTGTGTGTGTTTACAATAAAGAGTTACTATCTATCTATCTATCTATCTACGTTATTCAAGTTTCAACGTTTAAACATCCAACTGTATACCAAAGCTATTTTTGTCTCATTGCCTCGGAACGAAGGTAATGTTTTCTAGCATGATTTTCCCAGGATATTTAATTATCATAATTAATAGCTACACAGCTAGAAATTAGCTAAGTATGTTCATCTTTACAATGTGCACGAGCCCATTATCCGGAATCTGACGGGAAAAATGGCCAAACTCAGTCCCATCATCAATACCGTTCTGCCTTTACCATATGTATATGGTAGCTCCTTGCTGTATACAATTTTGCATACAGGTGTTTTTTTATGGAATAGGAAGGTAAACGAAGCAGCCAGTCCACTTAATGGTAAACGATTACCGCCGCTCATGTTAATCCACGATACCAGAGCAATCGTCGATGCGTTGTGGGCTTTTGAGGAAATTATATTTTCTTGAATATATGTATATCATTCTGCTAGAAAACCGACACGTGAAGTTGCAGCTGCTATTGTCATGAGATTTCAGGAGGCTCAAATACCCCCCTAGTTTCCTATCCCTAATGCTTTCCTTATAATAGGTGGTAGCGGCTAGGATCTGCCCCTGGCATTGCCGATATGCTTTACTATAACTTACCTACCATAAGTTTGGTCGTCGGCCTTCGTAAGCCAATAAAATAAAGGACATATCCCTATGTCCATTTTAGATCCACGCTTAAGATGACTTAGTTTAAAAAATAGAAAAAGTAAAAAACATTTTCTTACCGTTTCGAGAGCTGGTACCTTTTCTTTAGATTTGCATTGGCCTTGGCACTGACTCTAAAGAGAGTAATAAAATATTTTTGATTTTACAAAGTAGGCAAAATTTTGATCAATTTGATATAATATATTTTAGATTTTCCAAATTGATATGAGACCATTTCTGAACATTACTACCAATTAAAAAAAAGAATCATCAAAATCAGTCCACGGTCCCCGTAACTCAAGTTCAAATTGAACTCAATTAAAGTTCAAAGATCGACTTGAAATTTATAAATGGAATCCTAAAATTGGTACGTAAAGTACTCACAAAGTACTCACACCCGTATCCTCGAAGAGTGTACTAGAGCTAGAACACACACATTTAGCCAAACTCATTTCAGATGTGATAGGGGGCGAGCCTATCGCCATATAGGGCATAAATTCCAGACTCCGGGCTGATAAAAAAATGATGAATATAAAAACCAAATATCACTTTGTCAACCCGGGGATCGAACCGGAGACCTCACAGGAAACGCCGTAACGCGCACGCACTACTACTAACCGAGGCAGTCGAATGACAGAACGTAATTTAGCAATCATTATATGTATTGAATTGTCTCTCACAAAGTACTCACATTCCGAACTATAGAATCGATTCGATACGGTTAGCGAACTTGATTTGATTATGGAAGGGTTGCAGGCCGCTGGGGTCGATATAAAAAGAATAAATACGGATTTATTATCCCCTAAAGAGGTCGCTTAGTGCGAGGTGTGAACGACTGTTGTATTATTAATCGAGTACTCTTTACCCTTGCGGCCGGTAAATTTGATTTGAAGGAATCAAAACAAACGTGGGTCGATAGTCTCTAAGGAAACGATTTGAAAGCTAGCCATTTCTGGTCAAAGAGAACTCTCTCGTGAGCAGAGTACTGATACTTTGATCTGAATATATCCTTATTTTTAGTGATAGATTTATTATATTTATAGTTACTTCTGGTTAAAGCTGCCGACATATCTACGATTACAACTGCCATAAGCATAACAGCCTTATCATTACATATTCCATCACATAACTTGAAAATTCTTTTGAAGAACTTTCAAGGATGCTGAAAAACATTGTAAAGAATCATATTTTTTTTTCTTCGATTCCAAAGTGAGATGACTAACACGTTATTAATTTAATCAACGCTCGGCTTGAATCATAGACATCTGTGTCAGCAGCCAGTTCTATTCCCCATCCCCACTAATCTATCACATTTTTTACAATCATTACATTTACAATAGTTACAAAACAATTTGTATGGACCGACCTTAAAAAAAGGGTGGATAGCAGATAAATGCGACTTGCCCAAGACTGGGATGTTGGGGCTCACTTACGAAGCTTTTGCATGATTCTTAGGTAAAATAATATATTAATGGTTATCGATATTTATAGAATGAAGAGCTGGCTGGAAACAACAAGCACCGCTGAAGATGATACGTTATCGTGCATGTTGGCCGAACCACGAGAAGCACTCTTGCCGATAACGGGAAGAGAGAATTTTTCTCCGAGGAGACGGTAACTTTTACATATTAAGTTACGTGTATATCTGTTTTAATAATAATCCACCAATATGTCACTCATGACATGATGAACATGATGAACCAGCACAGATGAACTGTAGCCCGAGCACGAAAAACTAATGTAAATGTAAATGTATTCGAGTTCGCTGCGCACTGATGACGTTTGGTTAATATTACATACAAATTTCATAGACGCGCATCGAGTTCGAATACATTTACGGTTGTCAGAAATTTTCCTGCTCATACCGCTGAACTATTTATAGGTAGTTGTAGGGATTTTTATCATTACTTTATTATTTACATATGTAGACACAAAAAACAATGTTGCGTAAAATTAAAATAAATCCATTGATAAGATAGTTCTTAATCAAAACCGTAAAGATATCGACGAAGTTCCGACGCTATCTTCAAAGTTTGATTTAGCCCGTGACTTTCCCTGAGGATAAGGAGTAAGGGCAACTTGCAGCGCTATTACTAATGTAGAGATAACCCTAAAGTAGATTTATCGTACTGCTCACGATTTATCAAGAGAGAATCTTATTATTATATATGCTCAAGATTTATCGTATCTTTAAGTCAAGATTTGGGATAAACAGAGATTTATTGTGGAGCTACAAGTGGCCCTAAGAGTTAAGAACCTAAGACACAGTTCTACGAAATGAGATAGCAACTTTTTAACATCGCTTCTTGGATAATAACTATTGACTGGGTACTTTCTACATTTCTATTAGCCCAAAAAGTAATTCATTCACACTTGAAAATAAAAATCCGCAAAATAATGATAAATTGTTGCCTATTGTGAATATTTTGTGGTAGACATAACATAAGCTCACGCCTGTATCCCCGAAGGGGTAGGCAGAGGCGCACTAGCGAACTAGAACACCCACATTTCGCCGAGCTTAGTTCCGTCCCAGATAATAGGGGGCGAGCCTATCGCCATATCGAGCACAAATTCCAGACTCCGGGCTGATATGGAAAAATCCAATATCACTTTGCCCGACCCGGGGATCGAACCTGAGACCTTAGAACCGTAGTCGTACCGAAATAATTTTTTTTAAACCAATTTTCTGGTAGAATTTGGCCATATTCTATAATAAATCCATAGTTTGTCAAGTCATTGTCGCTGATTTCTTTGGACTGCACTGCGCTTACCATCATAAGAAGAGTTGTCACATTGCCTTGCTCGGATAAACAAATCTACGGCTAAATAGGGAACAAAAAATTGAAATTTGGTAATAAAGTTTTAAACATTGATTGATGAACCCAATATAAAATTTTCTTTCTTTCTACTTGCCCTTATCCCACCTTAATGTGGGGTCGGCGCAACACACTATTTCAAGCATGTTGCAGAGTGGATTTGGCTTAGTTTTGACGACCGGCCTGCCTGACGTCAACTTCCTATGAGGTATCCAGTCCCGTGCAAAAATTAGAAAATTTGTTCTGCCCGACCTGGGAATCCAACCCAGGACCTCCCGGTCCACAGCCCATACATGCTGCCACTAGACCGAGGAGGCGAGAACCCAATACAAACTACCTAGTTAAAAATGTATTACATTTACTGTGTGTTCAGTTTGTGGGATGCGTGCTAGCAGACCGAATTTTAAGTAGGTAGCTTTGATAAACTGCAAGTATCAAATCAATGGCTGCTTATATCTGGTTTCTTGTCATAAAATTTTATTGTCACAATTTCAAATGGTTCATTTTAAATATTACGATTCGTGAATTTTTATGTTTATGAAACATTTTTTGTTTTAAAGACCGCGGTGACCTTGGTAGGGTACCAAGGTACAGAAATATAAATAGGTTAAAATTTATACTCAGATAGTTATATAACTTTGGCTATTGCGAGGGAAAATCCATTTTATGGATACCTTTTTTTCATGGGCGCCATCTTTTGAACTAATTTAAACGCAACATCTCAGTGGCTTATATATAGGATTTCTTATCCCATAACACTAATATTGTATTCACATTGAAAACCAAATTACTCACCAAGAGTTTCCTCTCATCCCTGATCAGAGATTTTAATTTTAATTGTTATATTTTTTAAGCTTTGAAACCTAACCCCTTTATTCATAATAACTTAGTAGAGCGTAATAAGACAGCAATAGTACGCTTCATAAAAAATTTATTCATAATGGTTCAATAGCGTTAAAACATTCCAACTTTCGATAGTGAAAACATGGCCGATTCTGATCAGCTGTTTCAAGTTTGATATTCTTGCTTAATGATAATTATTTTGTTATAGTCTAGGACTATAACAAAATAATCTAAGATTGATATATATATTTTATTAATTGTTTGGAAACAATTAATATAAAATATATAGCCAAGACTTCCTATTTGTTTCGAAGCTTGCCATAGATAAAAATAATATTTTTTCTGTAACCAGCAACATTGTACTCGATAAACATATATTAGTTCTCTTTTTGCTAAAGTAAGCAAAAGTAGGGTTATGCTTTCGATAAGACCAAGATTTCATTATGAATAAGGGGTAAATGTCTATATACATTAAAATATATTTCATTTTTCAGAGAAAGATCACTAGAGCCATGCGCATTGTCTGAAGAAGCATACTTATCAAGCGGAGCTGGGTCACCCTGCGCTGGTCTATCTCGAGAAGAACGTAGAAGAAGACGAAGGGCTACCCTTAAATACCGTACTGCACACGCCACACGCGAGAGAATTCGCGTCGAAGCGTTCAATGCGGCTTTCGCTTCCTTAAGAAGACTCCTCCCTACACTGCCCCCTGACAAAAAACTATCTAAAATAGAGATACTACGTTTAGCTATTTGTTACATCGCGTACCTTAATCATGTGTTAGATGCTTGATCTGCTTCGTTATTTAATTAAATGATATTCATCCATTATCGGTATTTATAGGTAATGCAGAAGAATTCGTCAAGGACAATGATATTTAACAGTATATACTTATATAGACGGGACAACAGCACAAAACTTGTGATCCAAAAGTTATGACCAATTATTATGTCATAAGTCGCTCAGTTTATTTGAAATATACGCGCGCCAGACCGGCCAGCGTAATAATATTGGTAGAATAAACTTATCTTACGTGATTCTTAACCATTCACAGAACATTCTAGAATGTAAACTGTAATAATCGGTACTGAAGTTTGAGATCAATTTTTTTGTAGAGGTATAGAAACTTGCTTGATAACCCCTCTATAGTTAGTAATATTGAATCTCTTTGGTTAAGGATAATTTAAAAATAAGAATGTTTTTAATTCTTCTCTTCTGTCTCCACTCCAATATGGTAATCTTTTCCGTAACATATAATACTTTTCAATTTTGTTAGCGAAACGATTCGGCAATAGTTTTTACGACCGGCTGCTTGGCTGAAGTAAAGTGGGGAATTTAATCGCGGGTAAATTGTTAGAAAAACTGCTTTTCTCAGCATGGGATTCGAAATCAAGACCTCTGCATACAACCACACTCTCTGACCAAAGAGAGTCGAGAATGTTTACTATTTAAGATTTTTAAACTATTTGCACGTGATAAGTAGCATGTACCTACTTTAATAGTAATGTAGGTATACAATATGGTTTTTATTATTCTTTTACTCATAAGCAAGAACCTATTTTATACTTTAGGCAATGATAGTCTCTAAAGTCCGAAAGTCTCTCATAGTTTCTGACACCCACGATACAGGTTATACCTAGTGTGGGATCAGGACTAGGTGTGTGACTGTTGGGTGTATTTATTATTATTATTTATTATTTAAATATAGTCATATGGTTTTGTAAATATTCGTTATGTATATAGTTTTTAACCATCAAAAATTATTTTACAAAGTTTTTATACTTCAAGCATAAAATAATATCCATAAAAATATTTTTAAGCAATATTTAACACTAGTGTTTCCCTCTCTTCCTCAAGTGATATAAGAGAGTAATAAGATAAATCATTGTTTATAATCAGCATCCCTTATTTTTTTCTATTGTTGGTTGATATGTTGATAAGTAATTGATAGCAATAACGAAAATGTTTACATAAATAGGAATTACAACGCTTTTTTTAACAATTCAGATAAATGATCATTTTACCTCCCTATGTTGTACCACTATATAAAATTATATTACAATAAGGTTTATTCGTGTAATTTTCTAGTCAGTGTCTTCCTTTAATTTACTTGATTGTAATTATACTTAATAAATAATACAAATAAAAATATTTCTTAAATTATATTTAATGTTTATTTCGCTTAATCTACTTACATAATATTACCTTCTGTTATATTAATTTATATTACATTAGAAATAAGTGTCATTATAACAACGTACGTTTTACTCATGATTACAACACAATCTGAGTCAATTAATCAAGATCTAATCCACATTAGTAGGTACACATTATCTTTAATAGATAACACCACCATTTATTTATTTCTTAAATTATTAAGATATGTCAAGAAAACTGGGAAAAATATCATACCATGTAAAAATCCAATAATAACCAAACTAAAGAACATTCTGAAGAAAAACACTTCTATTATTTCTGTGTATGAGAATGCTAACACTACAATGGGAATGTTAGTCAAAGTAATACCAGTAATGATAGTGGAACCGACTTGTTGAATAGCATCTTCCACCCGCTCAGAGCTAGGACGTTTGCTGGTCGCAAATGCATAAGCAATGTGGCTGCAAAATTCAACAGCGATACCAATAGATACGATCAAATTAACACAAGATACAGGGTTTAGCGGAATGTTCCAATAATACATGACACCCATCATGTTTACCACTACCAAGATAGCAGTGACGATGACGGCAAAAGTGGTTAAAATGTTAAACCCTGACGCAAGGAGATTAATCACCAAAGCACCAAGAAGACAATATCCAAGAGAAGCAAGTGTGTCACCCCACATGTTCAAATATTGCGCAAAGTATACGTAAAATACTGAGTAGGGAAACACTTCCACATCAAGATTAGTATGATTCTTGATACCAGCCATAATGCTATCACTGATTTCGTATGCATATCTTACAGCCCCAATGAAATCTTGCGACGTACTCAGCGAAGTGTGATATGACATAAAATTAGTATCATAAACAGTGGCATGTCCTTCAGAATCAAGCTCATAATTAACAGCACTGGAGTAACTAGCTAAACCACCTCTGTTACATGTTGTTGTTGGCTCATCCTGCAAGAAGAATGGTATGTATCTTTGAAAAGCTTCTTTACTCGGTCTTAAACCATTAGCCCATTCATCTCTACTGATAGAACAGAAAGCACAGTCAGGAGATGTTGCAGAACTAGGACAATAACTATTATCAGTTGTGTTAAATTGACAGCAGCTACCAGTCAAGGAAGTCCAGTCGACGAAGTCATCTATCCAAGAATTGGAAGGCCTTAATATATACGTTATATGACTATGCTGAGCAGCTAAAAAAATCTGAGTAAAGAGAGAGTCGTCGTGACACAGTTGGCTACCACAAACTACATTTTGATGTTCGGGATTTGTGAAGTTCAATCCATTTTTCAAAACAAAGTAAACTGGAGGACCAAGACGCAGTAATTCACTTACAGCTACTAAATATTTATAAACATATGAATCTCGAGGTAGGGCCATTTCCTGATCCAGACCAATCTCTAAACTGGGTATAAAAATAACACTTATGGAAACTATGAGCATAAAAATAATCATCACAGCAATTCTCACTTTCCAATGCAATATAAATTTGGAGTAAGGTTCCATCAACCTTTTAATGATACTTTGATAAGGTGTATTAGAATTCAGAGGATCTTCGTCGTCGAGAATTTTTTTCTGAATACAACAGAAAACATCTAAACGATTTTGAGAGACTCGTGTATAATCAAGAGATAGAATTGCAACTACAGTGGTTATTTGGAAAATAAAGAGAAAAGATAATGATAAACTGGCGAACACTGCAAATGTAAGGACTGCTGGAAATGTTGTAAGACTACCTATTGCAAACGCTGTAATTTGCGTTACCGATGAAACAAACATGGACGGGCCTACAGTGGCCATCATTTTTTGGAAAATAAACCTTCTCTTTTTCTCAAAACTTAGATTTTCATTGTAATCATCGTATTGTTTTAAATTACTTTCTACATCATGCAATGTATTAACCATAAGAAATACGTTGTCAATACCTACTGATAAAACAAAGAAGGGTATCACATTAATAGCTAATAAAGTTGTTGTGAATCCAATGTATCCCATTACTCCTATAGCACAGTAAATAGAAATAACAACAACTAAAATACTTCCTATTGCCACCATTATTTTGCTGTCTATGAGCCAAGTTTTACAATATCTAATGTTTCCCAGGGCTATGGTAACGTAAATAAACATGATAACATAACTTATAGATATTGGAATAGCTTCTGCAACTGACACCCGCCTAATTTCATCTTCTATAGATCTTTCCGCAGCAAAAGATACGTCAACAAAGTCTGGCTTCGAATTGGCTACATAGTCGTGTAATAAATCTAAGTACTTTTGTTCCCATTCCATGACTGGCCTAAGATCTTCCTCTAGCATGTGATTTGCTATGGGTAAGTTGATGAGCAAAGTATCAGCACTTAGAACATCATCACCATCAAAACCACCAAATGAGAGCTCCGGGTCTGCCCCTCCTCCCCAGGACGCCATACAATTCAAAGATAAATAATTATTTATACAATTTTGGATACGACCAAGATAAGAACTTTCGTCAATGTTATTGCGATCTTCTCCGAAATAGACCGCCACAGACATAGAAACACATTGTTCTGGGAGTTGTTCTGCACCACGACGGCGGAGTGGTGCATAACAAACTTCCTCCCAAGTGACACCTCCATCGTCCCTACCAATGTTTATTATTGCGTTTTCTAGTTTCACTAGTTCTCTAACGGCCTCTATTCTAAAAGCTGGTCCATAAGTCACATTACCAACATCAAAAGATTCTAAACCATTGAATTGCATAAAAACTTGAGCAGCGCGATAAAATGGACCGAATCTCGTATTAAAGTAGTTTAATTCATGACGGCTACGTGATTCTGGACTTGACCACAGTTCAATTGGATTTGAAGTGAGATTTAAATTAATTACGCCATAAAACATACCAAATATTATCCAAGTTGTTATCATTATTATGATTACAGGATGACTGGCAGAAAAGCCCCCTATTTTTGCGAAAAGGACTTGGAAAAATTTAGTAAACTTACTAATATCATTTGTTTCTGAAGATTTAACCTGCCCATTTCTCATTCTTCGGTACTCTAATAACGTCAACAATACAAATATAGTCACACTAATCACAAAGAATGTTATGCCTACAGAAAATGAAATACAATTCACATTAAGGACCGTGCAAATATCTGGGAGTTCAGGTTCGTTCCCTACAGGACACATTTGGGCACAATCTACACAGCCGCAAGGAAGGTCACCCCAAGCTGTTTCATTACAAGGCATTGCACGAACGTTCATTGAATCTTCCGCCGTCTGCCATCTTAGGAAATTCACTTGCACTGGTGCCAATGGATTCTCAGACTGGTCTCCCATGAACCGGAACCAAGCGTCTGCATCACATACCACTGCACTACCGCACATCAAGTTAATAGCTGGCGCACCGGTTTGAGGAATGATTACCCCGGCACAAGATGCATGTGCTTCAAGCATGAAAGGCTCATGAAGCCGATAATTTATTTCATCAACATATTCCGTGCCATCTACGGCTATCTCTGTGTAAACATCGACGAATCTGGATTGATCTGTAGCGCAGTTCATTTCACATATTTGACGAGCGAAGTTTCTGAAACATGTCGGACACCGTCCCAGTACACCTTCGCCCATCATCAAGTCTTGTGACATTTTTCTCAATTGCACATGGTCACAACAAGTTAATGTTTCATTATAGGGTTTTCTGTTTCCTTCGTCGTCGTAAACAAACGATGGACATCTGTTGGCAAGAATTCCCATGATTTCTTCAGCATCTTCTGGTGACAAACCTTCGACTACTGGCGGTGCTTCTATATCCACAGGGCAGGGTTTAGCGTGCCCTCCTACTACAGTACAGTGACCACGGTATCGACATCTTGCCTCAACACCACACCAAAAACTTAACAGCAGTAACACTGCGAGCGGCGACTTCATTGTTATCGTAAATTGTTAACTTTTCATATTTTAGTGATGATTATGACGAGGATTCGCCCACCGCGCCCGTGTACAAGTGAAAGAACCCAAACTGTATATTACCAAATCGATATTTATCTTTATCGGTGTTAAACGCAGGTGTGAGATAAGGCTTTATACCTAATATTGTTAATCTTTGATTATGAATGTTGCGGAATTTTGAATACATCTTTATCTAGTAACTACAGTAATAAAAGACAAGCTAGTAGAAGTAGGTACGCAGGTGCGTCCTCCACGCATCGCTCTCGTGCAGTGTTCCCTGGGGAGGAGTTCCTTGCCACCCTTCAACAGCTGGCATGCGCGTCTACAATCTACATGCGGCTATTTCATACATTTATTATGAGATCGGAAATGTGTGAATACATATTAGTGCCAATATTGAAATACGTGTCCACACGTCCCAATATGTAATGTCTTATCATTCGTTATCGGCATATAAATAAACCCGATCTGTATCTCCTACCATTATTGGTCAAATACACACGAACGTAGGCTCGTCAATTAGTTATCGAATTACTTTAATATGTATTTGGTTGATATATTTTAAATTAGAGGTATAATTAACCTGTAATATAAGAGATTTATTTAAATATTATGATGATATAGTTATTGTGTTATTTATTCATTATTATAGTTCAGATTAGCCTACCGCTTCGGAGATACCTACATGCGTGTATGTATGAAGTCTTCATTTTTATTCAACAGTTTTAGACGACGTGTTGCTCGACCTCATATCGAACCGAGCATCTTTACAAATCATATACGCTCCCATTAGATCAAGGGGGCGACAATATCTCTTACTATTAGTATACCTACGTGAAACGTGATAATTTTGAGTTCCAGTTATCTATACGTTTCTAGTAATGAGTCAGTAAAACAATATAGG
Organism: Clanis bilineata; assembly: GCA_036417725.1. Taxonomy (NCBI): domain Eukaryota; kingdom Metazoa; phylum Arthropoda; class Insecta; order Lepidoptera; family Sphingidae; genus Clanis; species Clanis bilineata. The sequence goes on from CM071154.1 coordinate 6,593,194, forward strand.
TATAAATTGCGTTAAGTATTATCGTTACACTCGCGTAAAAGTAATCAATGACACTAGTTTACAGTGCATCTGTTGCCGGGAAATTTTTTGCTGTTGCTGACTACATATGGTATACTAAGTTCAGATATATAATCAGAATTTTTCGATCAGGTCTAGTTCTTGACTTTCAGATATCTGCGTTTAAAACGTAAAAACAGGTATATATACTACGAATTTTTTAAATTTAGAATTCAATTAAACATTTTGTTCTAAAAAAACTTCGTTTTAAACCTCTCCTCTAATGTGTAGACTTTGGAAAATGGCGTATCAGAGACCATCGAGAATTACATCTCCTTCATATATTTATTTTTCAATTTAACTTGAGGTTACGACTAACTATAGGTTAGTAATAGTGGTGCAAGTCGGCCTTAGTGACTTAAAATTTTACCGAAATAGAGTTAAAAAGTGGGCTAATGTATCGTTAAAAATTAACCAAATGACCTATAGCCCGAGCACGATAATATTGTAAATGTAAATGTATTCGAATTCGCTGCGCACTGATGACGTTTGGTTAATATTTAATACAAATTTCATAGACGCGCATCGAGTTCGAATACATTTACGGTTGTCAGATATTTTCCTGCTCAGGCCGCAGTTCTCGAATGCGACATTAGTGCACTTTGAAACTCCATTTCGTTGAAATTTTAAGCCAATAATCACAAGTTTAAAAACTTAACTGACCGACTTCCAATTTACGGATCATGACCAAATTTATATGGGACCACCCTTGAAATAAGCTCCATCGAACAAGAATTTTGAAAATTGGTCCACATTTGGCGGAGATATTGAGTAACATACATAAAAAAATACAGACGAATTGAGGACCTCCTCCTTTTGTGGAAGTCGGTCGAAAAATGAAACCGAATTGAAATCAAATTCGAATCGAGTGTCACGAGTCAGGGGCAGGTTAAACACAATAAATAACACCCAACAGTCATACGCATAGTCCTGCCTCCCTAATTTAGACACTCGATTTGATTTAAGCTACGGTTTGGTTGCATTTATTCAATCCACTGACTGCCTCGGTGGCGTGGCTGTATTTCGGTACGACTACCGTCTGAGGTCTCGGGTTCGATCCCCGGGTCGGGTAAAGTGATATTGGATTTTTCCATATCAGCTCGGAGTCTCGAATTTGTGCCCAATATGGCGATAGGCTTGCCCCCTATGACGTCTCGGTCGGAACTGAGCTCAGCGAAATGTGGGTGTACTTGTTCGCTAGTGCACATCTGCCTACCTCTTCGGGGATACAGGCGTGAGCTTATATTATGTTATGTTATGTTATCTGTTATTCAATCCACCGAAATCGAGGTAAAAAGTGCAGTAATCAAAAGTTACCCTACTGCTGACCCGACACTAAGTTCGAGTCTTGTGTGGGTACGAAGAACTACGAGAGACTTTCGGTCTCACAACACCCAGACCTGAAACAAATATCTGTGGGTCACACAAACATTTGTCTCGGTGTGATGCGAGGATCGACCGTACGAGGATCGAACCCACGGCCTCTGGCTTCTCACCCAGCTACTAGCCCGCTGCGCCACGGAGGCTGTCAAAATATGTACATTATGGGCCTTATAAAAACATTTTCGCTTAACTTTTTGCTAAGAATAGCCTGTCACTTTTTTCCTTGCGTTACATTGTTTAAAAATGAAAGGGACAACAAATGGTTAAAGATAAGCAGCGCTTAAATATTTTTGAGTGTTATTCGGCTCGAGATGCATGATGATCACCACATTAATCAGCCACAGGATATCCACTGCCAAACATAGCACCCAAATATTTCATGTATTTAAATGTTTAGGTGTGAGATTATGAGTAAGTAGGTACAAGTATGATAATGAGTAGGTATTTTGTCATAAACATACATAAACATAAGTTCACGCCTGTAGCCCTAATGGAGTAGATAGAGGAGTACTAGCGGACTAGAACACCCACATTTCACCAAATTTAGTACCTCCCAGATGTGATAGGGGGCGAGCCGCTCGCCATATCGGGCACAAATACCAGACCGACCGGGCTGATATTACAAAGTTAAATATTTGCCATAAGTGAATTTAGAAGTCGTAGAGCCACGCTGTAGACAATAACGTCTATAGCACGAATGGGCCGGCTCGACCGGTTAGATACCACTGTCTCACAGAAAACCGACGTAAAGTGGCAGCTTGCTGTCGCGTTTCGTTCGGTGAGTGAGATTTCCGGTGGCCCAATTTCCCACTCTCTTTCCCAATCCCCTTCCCTCCCTTTCCATTTCCTCCTTTTAGATTGGCACCCATGATTCTTTTTGTGTCTTGGGTGTCTATGGGCAGTGGAGATCACTTACCATCAGGTGACCCATCTGCTCGTTTGCCAATCTCTGCTATAAAAAAAAAATTAAGTAAAAAATTGCCCGACCCGGGGATCGACCTCAGGACGATAGTCGTACCGTGCACCCAATGCCATTACGCCATAGAGGCAGATTTTATCACTTTAAATTAAACCACAAGAAGAATTGAGTTTGCATCTTTGACAAGTTTAATCATAGTAATCTCATCAGCCGTCAGCCGGGAGTGTAATGGCATTGTAACCGAATTTCACGCCAATGTAACACACGTGCCAACTGGGAAGTGAAAGTGTGGGGTAAAAATTAGCACCGTTTATCGTGAGCGTGAAAACCTTTTTATCTAACAATGTTTCTACTTCGGTCTCTTGACTTTTGGGATACGCATATAAGTAATAACTATATAATAAGTATTTGCTAATAGTAAGTAAACCCTAGTAACCCCTCTCATTAGTAGAGGAGGCCCGTGCCCAGCAGTGGGACAGTAATATTACAGGGCTAATATTATTTATATAAGTATATGCATCCATATTCCATAATATTTTAAAGTATAAGTACTGTGAGTTACCGAGTTCAATTTCCAACCCCCTGACTCTTGACATTTGATTCGAATTTGTCTTCGATTCGGTTTCATTTATTGACTTAAAATTCCAACGAAATCGAATAAAAATTGCGCTAATGTTAGATTCGAGAATGAAAATTAAATAAATGAAGGTGAATCGAAGTCAAATTCGAAACGAGTGTCAAAAGTCAGGCCCCAGGTCTCGACGGTATTTTTATAGTTCGATTTTCATGAAACTGGATCAAAGAGAGGTTGACGTCAGGTAAGCAGCCGGTTGTAAAAACTAAGCTGAATCCTTTCAGCAAAATGGTTAAGAAAGTTTGTTGCGGCAACCCTACAATGAGATGGGATAAGGATAGATGATAAATGCTTTATTTTATTTTATTGCTCTATTGAGAAGAGTTTGGCTTTATCCGCTGACTAATGCTTATTTGTTTGATTATTTACATTTAACTACCTAACTACCTGATATTAAGCACCGATAACTTTCGAATAAGCATTCGAATCCAAACGCCGCTAATGCGTTTATAAAAAATAAACTTTCACCTTCGATACGAAAACTGCCCCCTGACTCTTGACTCTCGATTCGAATTTGACTTCGATTAGGTTTCATTTATTTTATTTAAAATTCCACCGAAATCGAGTTAAAAAGTGCGATAATATTGCATTCGATCCGAGAACTTGTCAATTGGTAATTTTAACGTGACATTAGTGCACTTATTAACTCTATTTCGGAGGAATATTAAGTCACTAAGGCTCAATTGCACCACTATCATTAACCTAGAGTTAGTCCTAACCGCAAGTTAAGTTACATGTCATTCATAAGCCTAAATGAAGTTGAATCGAAGTCAAATTGGAATCGAGTGTCAAGAATCAGCCCCCTGACTTTGCATGCTATCTATGTCTATCTAAGCCATAGTATGGACACGCCCTAATGATAATTGTTTCTCACTTCACCATACGAAGTGGTGACAGTCCACGTGGCTCGCTAAATTGATGGCCACTGATGGTCGCGGATCACCCACTGGGGAAATCATCCTACGGCAATGAATGCGTGTAATTGATACGTATTGATCTTGTCAGCAGAGACCGGCAGAAATTCCCACACTTCGGTGGTTGTAATCAAATGTAGATTGTATTTAAATGAGGGCGGAAATGTTTTATTGAAAAATGAAAAAAATATGGTTTAAAAAAATTTATTATATTTTCTTACATTGCAAAACTTCATTGATAGAGCCGCAAGCTAGTAATTATAACTGCAAATACATTGAACAGATACAAATAATTTATGGCACAATAGACCACTACGTAGGTAATCAAAAACTACTGCGGCCCGAGTAGGAATATTTTTGACAATCGAATTCGTATCAAGCTGGATGTTCGTCTATGACATTTGTATGAAATATTAACCAAACGTTATCAGTGCGCAGTGAGCTCGATATGAGTCCGATCGTGGTGCCCGCGCCAGTAGTGCCCCGAGTATTTAGCTTTATCTGTCTAAGTAATAGTGTTCCAATCGTTATTTTAAAATGAATTATAAATCCTCATGTTATAGAACGGAAATAAGCACGTAAAATTGTGCCACTAGTTACACTTTCTGATTACAGCTCTGGGGATACAGGCGTGAACATACATCGATCGACCCTTTCATAAGCTCCTAGTTGCTTCACGCATATTGCAAAAATCGCCCTCTATCGGATTAAACTAGAATTATAGTATTGCATTATTGCGCCATCTGTGTATTCATTTATGAACTCCTTCGACTGTATGAGACTACTTCACTGCGAGTTTAATATTATTGGTAATAGATAGCGCTGTCACTTTAACTACGAATTAGTATTTCTATTCGATAACAGATGGCGCTGTAAGAAAGATATATTTATTTTGCCTAAAATTAGATTGTAGGGTGTTTGGTAAAATTCATGGTATAATACAACTCGTCAAGCGAACTAGTAATGAATTTATCTTGGCTTGTATGTGAGTGTTTACATCGTCAGAGGCAAGCTATGCGAAATTTCACGCATGCTCGCCAGGGCTATGAGCGATAAAAATCTATGTTTCTGGGTAAGGACTGTCAAATCTGTATATAATTATTTTTATGGGATCTATTTATAATTTACATATTGTTGTCTGCGACGTGACTACTAGACCACGTCAATGATAGAGTAGCTTGGAAAGCTTGGGATGCCACACTATACTGAAAGAATTTTCAAATTGTTACGGGTTAGCGCGTTCGAGCAAGCCTTTCAGTGTTATAACAAGAATTAACACTGGTTAATATCCCTCGAAAAGATTCTATAAATCATTGAAAGAAAGAAAAATCTTTATTAGACCATTTCTACAAGGTAACATAGGCATAAATCGATAATGAATGCTAAAGACCTAAATAATTGACTCTACAATTAGAATACTCCCATCATTACCATTTTAAGCAAAAGATAAACTTGTATATTTATATCCACGGTTTGAACTTTACTAACCTATAGTGGATTCATGGGCACCGTTCACGGATAAACAAATTCTGTGCCAAGTGCCAAGTTGCGAAGTTACCGCATGTAGTGGCGTCACGAGAATTATTTATGTCCTTACACATCTCCAATATGCCACGTCACCTTACAAGTATAACGCTATCGTATGGACAGCCTCCGTGGCGCAGCGGGCGAGTACGCGGCTGTGAAACGAGAGGCCGCGGGTTCGATCCCCGCACCGAGACAAATGTTTGTATGGCCTACAGATATTTGTTTCGGGTCTGGGTGTTGTGAGACCGAGAGTCTCTCGTAGTTCCTGATACCCACGACACAAGACTCGATCTTAGTGTTGGGTCAGGACTATGTGTGTGACTGTTGGGTGTATTTATTATTTATTATTATTATTTGTGACACCGATTTATATTATTTAATGTTTTTTTTTCACAATAGATTACGTTATGACTCCTAAAAATCGTTGTATACTTTACTCTGTTCTTTTAATTTTATTATCGTATCGTAACATGTCATGAAAACGGTACAAGTTTGTGTTGAGATTCCGGAGCAAGTAAATTTAAAACATCTCGTCTGCATGACGCCTGTGACGTATAACCCCCTAGGTACGTGCTTTTGGACAAAATTCGTATTTGTAAATAATTAAATAATTCGCTGTAATACCGAAGTAAATTACGTTCACATTACGACTGAAATCAAACAGAATGCTTAATGTATGTGACTTGTAACCTTATAATTATAGAGTAAATAACTGTACAAATATTAATATTTCATAAAAATACAATGGTAAAATATTTTTAAACAAATCAAGAGTATTCCGTAAGAAAAATATGACATACTTCTTCCTATTCATGTTTAATATGTTACTATAAGCTTCTGTCAATTTGTATGATAACAAATATTTTTTTAAATAATTTCCAGATGATTAAACACAGAAAAGAAGTAGAGTAAAATAAGATAAATATTGGCCATCGGCTAATTTTGTATTTCCGAACATAACCGATCATCGACACGGTACATTGACATTTATTTGTTTGTGGCAAAATACAAATTGACCAAATTATTTCTATCAATCAAATTGTTTTCGTAACTCTCCATAATTCAAGTGTATCCAATGTTTGCCGATGCACAATATTAATATTTTATTCTGTAGCACTGTACCAATATAGATCCATTTGATTAACTAATAATATTTCTCCATAGATGGCGTTCTAAGACTGTTTGTTATATTGTTCTGCAAGTAGAGAAAGGACACGTCGACTTTCAACTTTAGTTAATTTTACGAACGTTTATCAAGTATATAGTATAATATTCGTAAACCGTTGTACCTATAATAGAAAATATTTCGGTTTATATTTATGCATGTTTTCCAAACAGCATCTTATATCTTTTAAAATAATTTGAAATAATCCATAATTACTAAATAATAATTGCGAACAGTGGTTTTCCATAAAGAAATGAGTTACACTACGTAGAGGTAAAGTCTGAAAATGAAAAATTAAGCGACTCTACCAAAATACACAAACTTTCCTAAATTAATTCCATACTTATACAGTTAAAATATTTCACTGTATAGTGAGAATTATTGTGTGAGGCCACACAAAGCGGCGCTCAATAAGGACGAACTGTTTATAAGCACTTGAGAAAATATTTTTAAACAAATATTCACTACGATGTATCGCTGAAATCATCCGACGCGATCCGGCGAACAGCGGAGTACAACTCGAAAATTATTCTCAACAATATTATAAAATACATATCAACTTAAAAAGTATGTGAAACTGTCTAACATAACAAAACATTCGATAAAATATCACAAATGTGTTAATCTATCTCGAAAAGTAGAAACGATTTCTCAATCTAAATAAAAAACTAGAGTACCCAAAAGTGCAACAGCGAAATGCGAATAACCAACAATAATGGCCGACTTAACGCACCGTTTGACATTATTATTGCATATTTATTTTCAATGTTATCCATGATATCAGTCGTTAACCTCACGAGCACGTGGCTGTAGTCAGTATAGTATTTTGTTAGCTTTGAAGCTGTAGCTCTGCATAAGAAAACAAATTTTGTTCCATTCAAGCTCTAGAGAAAGACAGGTAACAAAAATCATTTGGCCGACGACCGAGAAGTATACATAGCACAGAGCTATTCGTAAAATAGAACGATAAGTTGTCTGGAGAAAAAGAGAAAGACTTATGTACACGTCTACATGTTAGAGCAGTGTATACCGGTTAGGTCAGAGCGCCTGCGTTAACTTTGTGCGAGTGAGAAGAAAATATATTAAGTTACGTGTGCTGGAGCGAGAAGTTCGAAGGTTGCATGTTTTATAGTGGAAATTTCCACTGCAGACAATTGAAACTTGAACGTATTGGAAGGTTAGTGAAGTCGACATTGACGAGTGTCGATGGAATTTTTATTTCGTATGGATTTTTTTGCGGATTCACTTCATCCAAGTATGGCACGTTATAAGGTTTGTTTGTTTCCTAAACATAAAATATTTTGATGTGGACTTGAATATGTTTATAATTACAAGATAGAAATTGATGACAATAGACTGAAATAAAATCAAGTTGTATACACAGAAATTAATAAGGAGTGTTGGAAGAGTTTCCATTCGTCGTCAGTCGTCACCGAACTTCATACGTATCTCAACTGACTGTAGTAGTTGAAGTTCGTCATTGCAATGTGTCATGACATCATCACTTTGTCATCGTAAGAAATATCTTAATGATATACACTTTAAGCACGAGACAATTCTCGAATACATTACAAAATTCATTCACTAATATTAAGTCACAGCCCTCTCTGACGTATTTTTTCTTATACTACGCATCTTCAGCTAAGATTATTAATATTAATTAAGTTTGAAATCCGAAATTATCGATATTTGCATTGGTAATAATATCTATCATTGATTTCCGATCACATCATCTAAGTATTATTGGATTTTTCCATATCAGCCCGGAGTCTGGAATTTGTGCCCGATATGGCGATAGGCTCGCCCCCTATCACATCTGGGACGGAACTAAGCTCGGCGAAACGTGGGTATACTAGTTCGCTAGTGCGCCTCTGCCTACCCCTTCGGGGATACAGGCGTGAGCTTATGTTATGTTATCATCTAAGTATCAAAGTCTTGTATGGTCTAACGGTAATTTACACTAAACTATAATATTATTTATTTTACTCAATAAAGACAAGTAGTGAAGGGTTTGCAAAATCAATTCAATATACTGAAAAACTATATCTGAAGGGTAGGTTCTTCGACTGATATACCGTATATATCGTAGCGTAGCACTTGATTTGCAATATATTTGTCAATAAAACATTACTTGCAAATTGCAAAGCTCTTTCACTTCTGGGTTACAAAAAAAAACTTTACTTTTTACGACAGACTTAACTGTATTTGTGCAGTCACTTATAACGCAATAAAAATTAATCTAATAATGGTCGATAAATTCGCAATATCGATAAAACGATGCATCGATATCGACATGCAATGACCTCGAGTACCACACCATCCTTAGCGGGAGCTCCGTCCGACGCGTCGTCGTCGGCGCGTTCGCCGTAGCCGTCTTGCAACTATGCCGACTTGCATAATCCTATCAATAATAATTGTCAACAACCGAAATTGCACGCGGAATTTTTTAAACTATAATTCGCGTAATCGCTTTATTCAACTAAATGGCATTAACATACTATGCAAAAAAATATATTTTACTTTAAAAAAGGAACTCTACATCCAAGTGCCTATTAATAAAATAATACATTATGAAATCTATGAAAATTATCTTCCAGCATTTTCTTTAATAACTATTAACTATTTTATATCGAAAGCCTTATTATCTCTTCAGTAATCGTTTCTTTCTAGAACGATCTAAGATGTTCCGTCCGTGTGTCTACCATAGGATGTATTCGTTGAACATTTTTTCGTAATTTTTTTTATAAGATTTAAATTTATGTTGTATCAGCCTTTATTTATCAATAATCACAAGTTTAAAAACTTAACGGACGAACTTCAAAGTGTATTCAATCGTGACCAAATTTATATGGGACCACCCTCGAAATAAGCTCTATCGAACACAAGAATAATCTTGAAAATCGGTCCGCATTTGGCGGAGCTATCAAGTAACATACTTAAAAAAAATACAGACGAATTGTGGACCTTCTCTTTTCTGAAAGTCGGTCGAAAAAATGCAACTAGATCCTGGAAGAAATGGTATTTTAATCTATTTATAATATTTTAAATAGTATTACAATGACTATTTAAATATATTATGTTTTTCTTGAGTCTCACCAAAATATTCTTTGTAAAAAATCAATTCCAAAATTTCCAGCGGAAAATTTCCGGCAGCAGGAATAATTTTGAAAATCGAAATCGTATCGAGCTCGATGTTCTAAATCGATTTTTCCTAAAACTGCCGAAAAATCAAACCCACGACCATTGTCGTCTCTATATACGTACACTATGAATAATACTATCAGAGACACTATGAAGGTCGGCGTAATTTACTATGATTGTCTATTATTTTACAACTGGCTTCTCTCGTAAATTACAAGGCACTTTTAGATCGTTGAGCCATGCTCAAATTAGGTCATTAAATTATTATGTGCTTATGCCAATTATTAAATATAGTATGGCCATTCGCCAATCATCTGTCAATTAACGTGATTTAGCAATTTTCGAAGTGGTGATGTTAGTGACATGTATGGTCAGAATGTCCATCGGCATGAATAGTTTCATGGATTTGTTCTATATATAAGTACAATGTAGTGTAAATAATAATAATAATCACAAGTTTAAAAACCTTACGGATCGACTTCAAATCCAATCGTGACCAAATTTATATGGGACCACACTTGAAATAAGCTCTATCGAACTCAAAAATAATTTTGAAAATCGATCCACATTTGGAATCTGAGACCTCAGGACGGTAATCGTACCGAAATACAACCACACCACCAGAGTCTTTACACGTAGATTCAAAATATTTTTAAGGCGACTTGCAGTACTTAGAGAAATCTCGTGCTATCCAAAATCTCGATTTAAACGTAGAAATGAGCTGTAGGATAAATAAGGGCTGTAGGATGTCTAACTCCAAGGCGACTTGCAGCGCCATTACTAGAGTTAAACCTAAACTCGATGAATTCTACAGCTCATTTCTATCTTTTAATGAAGATTTGAGATAAATAGAGATTTATTACCTCACCATGGAGGATGCTCAAGAGCGGGCAAAGTGAAAGCATTAAGTAGGAAGGCGGACCCTGGCAGAAGGCCGGAATAACCAGGTAAAAAGAACTAAAAGAGATTTATTACGGAGCTGCAAGTAGCCCTAAATCATGATTTGGAATAATAAATATATATTTATCACGGACCGACAAGTGGATCCAATAATAGAGCTGCAAGTCCCCTTAATATTAAGAATATGCTGGATACTTTATTACACTCAAATAACTCCGAATTGCTCTTATTTTTTTACATCTGCCTCGTTTTTATTTGAATTCAAAAATTTACTGTTAGGGAATGCTTCAAGCATTAAGTCAGTCTGTACATACCTATATATGAATAGTGTTTAAAAATAGTATTTCAAGTAGTAAAGAAACATAAGATAAAACAAATCACGAGATATTTTAAGAGTGCAATATGTGCATACATTCAATATGACTGCACTGTTATGAGTCACGTGTTATATTTAACGTCGCACGAAGGAAACATCAGTTTACTGCCAATGATACTGCGCATAATACTTTTAATACTGGATAAGGAAAATGTATTATATAACAGGTCAGGTATTTCTAGCATACTATGTTAATTGCCATTTGTAATAGTTTATACTATAATACTACTGTGATCATTTCCCATAGACTAAAATAGCCTACAATTAGACCGTGTTGTGCAGAAATGATCCAACCCACAAAAATCATATTAATACGGTTATTAATATAGTTAATGGCTTAGATCATGTTGGCATCAATAAAATAAAACTTTTTTGTGAGTTAGTTCCTTCCTACACGGTCCAATTATAAAATCCCTTTTCATAACTTTATATTTTACATAAATATTCGTAATTTTAGAAAATCTGTATCCACATACAATTGCTTTACGATAAAATTTGTGGAGTTATGACTTAATAGTAAATTGTATAGGTCAGTCGGGTAATTTCAAGTGCTGTAGCACAAAATTATTTGAAAATAGTAGAGCCACTCTCAGAGCTCTTTATAGCATTTTTTTGAACAGTAGAGCCACGCTGTAGACAGTTACGTCTACAGCACGAATGGGCCGGTTCGACCGGTTTGATACCACTGTCTCACAGAAAACCGACGTAAAGTGGCAGCTCGCTGTCGTGTTTCGTTGGTGAGTGAGATTTCCGATGGCCCAATTCATCCCCTCCCTTTCCCAATCCCTTTTCTCCCCCTTCCATTCCTTCCTTTTAGGTTGGCAACGCACTCATGATTCACCCATGACCCATGTGTCTTGGGTGTCTATGAGCGCTAAAGATCACTTACCATCAGGTGACCAATCTGCTCGTTTGCCAGTCTCTGCAATAAAATAAATAGAAAAAAATGACATGCTCTACCAGGGACCTACGTTTATCAGAGGCTTATTGTCTTTCATAACTCTTAAGGAAAAAAGCACCGTCCCTGTCTCCTTGTCTTTAAGTTCAGCAACGCATTCATAGTTCTTCTGCTGTCAGTGTACAGCATGTATGGTTAGTGGAAAGGAGAGGTCAGCGTCTACTTTAAAATAAAAGACATAAGCTCACGCCTTTATCCCTGAAGGCATACAGGCAGAGGCGCACTAGCGAACTAGAACACCCACATTTCGCCAAACTTACTTCTGTCCCAGATGTAATAGGGGGCGAGCCTAGACTCCGGGCTGATGCGGAAAAATCCAATATCACTTTGCCCGACCCTGTGATTGAACCCGAGACCACAGGACGATAGTCGTACCGTGTACGCAATACCACTACGACACCGAGGCAGTTAAAGGCAAAATAAATGATCTGTGGAAATAATACTTCATCCACTGAATCAGATCAGATGGGTGTAACAAGGCCTTTTTATTTAAATATTTCCTTCTATCGTAAAAGGGAAGTCGTATAAATGAGTATAAATAAATGAGTTGCAATAAAAATTCTAGCACGTTAGTAGTGGTGCCAAATATGGTCGATTGGCTGACCGCCTGCTGCATCTAACACTGAAATAGTATAGCAAAACATAGGAAGTTTCCATCGAGAATACATTTTCCCATTTTAGGATGGAATATTTTTTTTACTTATAATGCAAAATACCACACGTTTTTAGAGTAATTTTCTGTTCGCATAACATAATCTGGAATTCTTTGCGATAGTATTCATTATTATTGGCTTTTATATCTATTTTTCTATGTTCATATCGCTTTGCAATTTCTTTCTACCTGCCCTTATCCCACCTTAATGTGGGGTCGGCGCAATACACTTTTTCAAGCATATCGCAGAAATGATTTGGCTAAGTTTTTACGACCGGCTGCCTGCCTGACGTCAACCTATGGGGGATCCAGTCCGGGGAAAATTAAATTAGAAAATTCGCTTTGCCCGACTTGGGAATCGAGCCCACGTCCTTCCGGTCTTCAGCCCATATATGCTGCCACTAGACCAAGGACGCGACAATTTCAATGTCTTAATAATTGTTATTTTATTTCAAATAACTGATTTCAAATATTTAATTTATTAAATTACAAAGTTTATGTAATACATAATTATGAATTCATGTTCCAGCTTTCGTGGATCTTCGTTAGTACATCTCTGAAAACACACCTCCCGCTCTCGTAAAATTCCCGCGTAAATATTTTTAATGCCGCAAAAAACAACTAAATATAATTTTTTGCTCCTGTCCGCCCTTCACGGTTTATTCTTAGCTGTATGATATGTTTCGCGTCCAAGTCAAGATCACCGCCGCGTCGGGTTAATTTAATTCGGCCTTGTTACTTTCTATTTTGTTTATGCACAGTCGGATAAATTCAACAATCTAATAGCTACTTTTACTGAAATGTCCTTGGATTATAGCAAATATAATTTACTTACTATTGTGCATATTTTGTAAAAAAATCTCTCTGTAACATTGATAATATATTTTTGAATAGCAATTATAATAATTACAAGCCTCTGTGGCGCAGCGGGCGATTAGCTGGCTATGAAGCGAGAGCCCGCGGGTTCGATCCCCAAGACAAATGTTTGTGTGACCTACAGATATTTGTTTCGGGTCTGGGTGTTGTGAGACCGAAAGTCTCTCGTAGTTCCTGATACCCACGACACAAGACTCGATCTTAGTGTGGGGTCAGGACTATGTATGTGACAGTTGGGTGTTATTTATTATTATTATTACAATAACCCTTTCTCAGATTTAGCATCATCAGCTACAGAACGTCTACTACTGCCTCCTCCAAAGATTTCCAGATCGACCTGTTGGAAACGGCCTGCATCCAGCTATGCTGTTATTTCTATTAACTACTTTAAGGTAGTACGAATGTTTTATAAATACTTTACCTTGTTCAGTACTCTTTATTTTTAAAGATATTTTTAAAATTTTTAAATATATGCTATAAAAAATACATTTAAAAATATAAAAATATTCCCCTCCGATGGCGAGGCTCGGGACCCAAGCCACCGGCGGTTAGGACTCCAGAGTGAGGAACCTCCTCACAATTCGTGCCGTATCCAGTAATACTGCCTTCTGCATCTGGCTCTTGACCCAAACACCAATAGAGAGCCTCTTGAGGTGTTGGTCGAGGCTCAGTGGTATTAAACCATAGGCAGAAATGACTATCGGAACAATGATTGTTGAATCCACATCCCATATGCGAGTAACCTCATGTGCCAGGTCTAAATATTTCGACATTTTATCTTTTTCGGCTTTCACAAGGTTCTCATCATGCGGAATCGTGACATCAACAAACATCGCCCGGCGCGTCAATCGATCTACTACCACAATATCAGGCTTATTAGCCATAATAGTCCTGTCTGTGATAACAGATCGATCCCAGTAGAGCGTTGCATGACTATTTTCGAGAACTGGTTGAGGGACATATTGATAATAAGGCACCTCAGAAGCCACAAGGCAATATCGAAGAGCAAGTTGCTGGTGTAGGATCTTGGCTATTATTAATTCAACAATAAAATCTACTAAAAATATAATCGGGGAGCTTTTGACACTCGATTCTAATTTGACTTCGATTCGACTTCATTTAGTGACTTAAAATTTCCCCAAAATATAGGTAGAGTTAAAAACTGTCCTAATGTCACGTTAAAAATTACCAAATGACAAGTTCTCGAATCTAATGCAACATTTGTGCACTTTTTACATCGATATTTTATTTACCTAGATGCACAGTTGACGCTCGGAAAATGGGACAGCAAAGAAGTGCTTAAGCACTCCTTTTCTCTACAATTGGACGCCGATAGAATTCTAAATTTGAAAATTCGAATTTAAGAACGCTTGATCATTTTGTTTAAAAAGCTACTTTATAACACGTGCATAAGGTTATATTTGTGTTTGATTTAATTAGAACTTGTGATCTTTTTCTTTGTTTTATTCCTGAGACCACTTCTTAGGACGATATTTGCAAAGAACTGTGCATCTAGGGTATATTATATTGATGACTTTTTAACTCAATTTTGGTGGAATTTTAAGTCAATAAATGAAACCGAATCAGTCAGGGGGCTTTTGAAAACAACAGACTTGTACTGATTCTTAGTTTGTAAGGAGAATTACATCACGTTACATAAAACACATTTAGTGCAAGTATAATCTGTGGCAGAATCGTCGCGGCAGCAGTCCTGAGAGCCGTCAACCGGCGTCGATGGTCAACTGCAGTGACTGCACAGAGCGGTCACAAGGTTCATTGACCTACAATAGTTGCTTTCTATTTCGTGTGCTCGCACACCTCGCCGTTATTGCTCGCTAATCTTTCGCCGTTTATGTAACTCCACCTTTATTGGAATTTAAAGGATTATGGGGTTTCTCGGGCATTCCTTATTATGTAAATATCGGATGATATTATGATAACGCCATGATATTATGTTTACAAATATTAACACGACTAAGTCTATTTTTGTTAAAATCGCTCCAACTTCCTGTATAAAGTAACGTTCCGTTAACTGATGTTCCCTTCTAGATATTTCCACAGCCTTGTTCGAGTTTGAAACAATCACAGATGGGTCGTTACTCGTTTCTCATGCGATGCATTTGGTCATGCGAGAAGTATTCGCCTTTCCAGAACCTTCGAGATGGTCGTCGGTAGTAGTGTGTACGCGGTGAGCAGTAATGATACATTGTTTTAAAGTTTGTGCTTTTGTGAAATATTCGAGTGACATTTCAATAACATTTTAGTGTCTACTCATAAAAATTAAACTAATTCTTACAGAGAATGTTGACGTTAGCCGAAAAACTATGCAGAATCCGTTCAGCAACATGCTTGAAATAACTAATTGCGCCGATCCTGCATTAGAGTGGGAAAAGGCAATACAATATAATAATAATAATAATATAATATTAGCCCTGTAATATTACTGTCCCACTGCTGGGCACGGGCCTCCTCTACTAATGAGAGGGGTTAGGCCTTAGTCTACCACGCTGGCCTAATGCGGGTTGGTAGACTTCACATACCTTCGAATTCTTGTGGAGAAAGAAATTCTCGGGTATGCAGGTTTCCTCACGATGTTTTCCTTCACCGTTATAGCAAGCGATATTTCACAATGAAAATACACTTAACATAGAAAAGTCAGAGGTGTATGCTCGATTTTGGGGTTGATCTCGAACCTCCGACACTTGTCTCGGCAGTCCGTACCATTCCCAACTGAGCTATCGCTGCTTCAATACAATATATTGTATATATATTCTATAAAATAGGTACAACATATTACATAAACAATGGACTGAAAAATTGAGGGCAGAAATTAATACTCAATTGAGTAAAAACCAATGCTTGCGTGATAGAAATTTGACTATTAATAGATACTGTAAAGTAATACAAAAATGCAGTAAAAATTATAATCTATAGATTTGGAAATGTACAGTGTACAAACATTGATTAAAAAATTTTAACCACGTAAAATCCCACCCTTGTTGAATTCCTTCCAAGGTCGACTCGTGTTCCATTCATTGTGAGAGAGGGATCAAATGAATAGGATAGAAGCTATTATGTAGGGTGCCAGACCCTTTTTATTTTAAAGCGGTTCTGGAAATTTCCTAACGCTTTTGAAATATGCGTGGAACGGCACGTAAATTGTAATGCAACGGTTCATGTTCATGTAAAAGTAAATTTTTAATCGAGAAATATAATGATATTTTTCTATTGTCAACTCTATACCAATATAAATATATAATAAAAACTATCTCCAGTGACAGATAGTGATAGTGAAATCATCATCTGAAGCTCTACGTAGAGTTTAGAGCTTCAGATGACAGCTTCACATATGTAACTGTCAAAGAAGATAAAATAAGATTAGAAATAACTGATAGTGATTGAAATCAGATAAAATAATCTTATCTCGGTAACACTATCAAAGAAATTACAATAAAAGTGGGTAAACGAAAGAGCCCAAACCGGATCAAACCAGTTAACGGTTTAGATAAGAAATTGTACTGTTGTAATAAGTTACAACTACAAGCGATATATACAAAAATATTTCAACATATTTTTCCTACTAGGTACATACAGTTTTTTCATATAGAGCAGTGTAGAATTCTAATTAGATAAGGCACATCTCCTAAGTCAATTTACTAAACAAAGATAGTATTTTTTGAATTCACTTCTTATAAATCAGAAATGAGTTCGTTTGGTTTACACAGATAAACAATTTTCATTGAAATATTTATATGACAAACTTGAGTTTAAATGTCTTAAACCCGATACACAATGAATACATTCTTAAATAAATCTAATTAATAAACGTGCGAATCAAGTGCGTTGGCACGGACGAAGCACGTGGTCCGCAAGGTCGACGGTGCTACGCGACAGTTTTAGAAAGTACCACGGACAATATTACCAGTTCACAGAACCGAGTCAACGTAACTTTGTGTCATAACCTCGATTACCTGGGCTCGTCGATATTGAGGTTGGCAAAAGAAAATAAGTCATACAGCCAACTTGTGATGAACATCGGAACGCGATTTCAACAGCAATTTGTTTCACTTCGTAAATATTCAATCTTTTCGTAGTTATTTTCTGTTTACATAACATCAGGCCTTTATTGATTTCAGTTGATGCAAATGTCAGCGAAATGTGGGTGTTCTTGTTCGCTAGTGTGCCTCTGTCTACTCCTTCGGGGATGCAGGTGTGAGCTTATGTGTGTGTTTCACTTTAGTAAAAAAAAGGGCAGCATCAATGGGTAAAAGGTAATGGGTAATGGGTAGCACGTTTGTAGCATGTATGAACAAATCATAAATTATCTGTTACATTAATATTACATTACATTATAGCCACGCGGTGCTAATATTTATGGATACTGTGAAATAATTATTTACGAAAAGCGTAGAGGTAGAGCGTTTCAAAAATATGAAGGGAGTAACGGAGACAAATCAAATGACTAATCGGACTGCATACAGGTCTGTACTCAAACTTAATATAGCGTTGAATAAAGATAACAATAGGGAAAAGACATAATGAAAACAAATGAGACGTATTTGTCAAAACAGATTATTTTTAGCAAAATGTAGAGATAATAAAAACGAATGGTGCATCGACCAGCAACATTAACACGTCAATACACTTGAAAGTCTGCCAATAACCAGAGATATACTATTAGACAGTGTTCACACTTATACACCTAGCCTAAATTTTTTAGGCGATTTTAACAGGAAAGTTCACTGAATGATCGGAATTCGACGATATTAAAAATATATTTCATTACTAAAGGTCGTCAATAGCTACTAAATAATTACAAGTTTAAAAACTTAACGGACCGACTTCCAATTCACCTATCGTGACCAAATTTATATGGGACCACCCTTGAAATAAGGTCTATCGAACACAAAAAGAATTTTGAAAATCGGTCCACATTTGGCGGAGATATCGAGTAACATACATAAAAAAAAATACAGACGAATTGAGGACCTCCTCCTTTTGTGGAAGTCGGTCTATAAAGAAAATCTCTTGACAAAGATAGAGGACAAAAAAATACTAAACTGTTGTTACTTTGCTTATTTATAAGGTGCCTATATAAGAGAATATAGCATACATATAGCGTACTCTTATGTCATTCCCATACATTTACTATTTATTCTCTTCGACTAGCGCATAAGCCACTTGGCTAAGCCCGCTGGACTGCATCGCCTAGATGGGGTCGACGTCACGTAGGCGATGTGCCCTAAAAACTAAGCCAGGTGTTTTCTGCAACTTGCCTGACGCGACATTGGAGTAAATTAAAAGCAGATGGAAAAAAAAGAGATTTATCTGGGATAAAAAATTCTGCTCCGAATAGGCTCGCGTCATCATGTTATGTCATCATCATCATCCACAGTCTGTCCCACTGCTGGGCATAGGCCTTGAGGATTAAAATAACTGCGGGGTTACCACCACCTCTTATAGCAGTATTATTATAATTTGAATTGTACAAAAAAAATCATACAAAAACATGCCCATACAAAACAAACGCAGAACGAATATAATAATACTGCTATAAGAGGTGGTGGTAAACCTTTTTTTTTTTTTTTTTGTTTTCGCGGGGAAAACGATTTATCGCTACCAATCCACCCCGGGGGAAGTGAACAGGTTATGTTGGACTCGCCGGTCTTACGACCCAGCATTCAGCCGCCCGGGAAAGATGGTAAACATCCAGACGGCCGCCAGGCCGAGTCCCTAACACTATTTACACCCTACACCGGAAATAGCAACTAAAACCCCGCGGTGGCCCTCTTCGGCGCATTAGGGTCGGTCCCGGGAATCCCAAGACGAGAGGCGTCTCGGCTTCCGCCGGAGCCGCCTTTGCGCATTACCGCCTTGCGGCCCATTCTCATTTATAAGAGGGCTCAGAAGCCCCCTATTCACCAAGAGATGCCCTTGGCGTCAACGGCAACAACGAGGCCAACCACCCGTGCTGCCGTCCATCTCGGGATCAAATAATGTACAGAGTACAAGCGGGCACTAAGACAGCCCCCCGCTGTGTGCGCCCATGATCCCAGATGTTAGCCCCTATTAGTCGCCTTTTACGACAGGCAGGGGATGCCGTGGTGGAATTCTTTTTCGCCCCCATTCCACAGGGCGAGAGACGCCGGTTAATCGTTGCTCCGGCGTCTGGTGGTGGTAACCCTGCTGGTTTACGAATCGCATCTCAGCTTACCAAAAAATTTAATCTAAAAATTTAACCTCTACAATGTGAACTGGGTCTTACGACTAATCTGTCCGCGATATCCTCAGTGTTTCTGCCTGGATTTGAGTAGTTTCTATTTCTACACTCATAATATAATCGTCTTTTATAAAAAAAGTACTTGGACCAGCCGTAACGTTATTTAGGTTAAAATTAAAATACTGATTTCTTAAGTTTACGCGAATGCTATTCATTGAAATAAAACTATTTTTACGGATTCTATCACGATTTGGTTTTAATTTTTACGTCTTCGAAACGTCAGGAATAAAAATTAAAACCAAATTTTGATAGAATCCGTAAAAATAGTTTTATTTCAATAAAATTAAAGTGTTTTCGGGATGTCCGAAAGGCAAAACTGCAATTAATTTTGATTAAAAAAATGTAAAGTTTCACCGCCTTGCCTATGAACAATTTAACTAATATCAAACCAATTTTCAAATATTTTATTAATTATATTATATTTTTTGATGTCAAATATAAGAAATAGCAATGATTACTGAATACAAGAGGAGATATTAGCAACTCAAACTTCCCACAAATCAATCCAAACATATCCGAAAATACCAAAGTTAAGATCAGAATAATACACGTATAGCCTCAAACAAGGTTCTCATCTCAATGTAGTATGTATGTATATGTATACAGAACGAATGATGTTCTAAATTGAGACATCAAATAACATTCCTAGTTTTTATGGTTTAATTTCACGTAACGTGCGTCATGTCAAGTGGCGAAGTCGCACGAATTGCGCTTCAAACGGAGACAAATTAATTTATCGGGCTCAAAAATAGGCACCGTGGCTGATATCAACTGGAATGGCAATGAAGCACGTCCATCGGATGAGATCCATCTTAGTCCAATATGCCTATATTTACATCTTCATACTTGTGGAAATCTCTCACTACAGACATACTATATCTATAATCATCATTATCATCAAATTCAAACAATTTATTCTGCAAATAGGATATTTTATACCACTTTTATCAGCCACAGCTGCCACAGGATATCTACTGCTGGACATAGACCTGCCCCTAAAACTATGATTTTTGATGAAAATAACATGAACAAGATAAGCGCTTCACCTATTGTCAGCTATAGGTATGGTTTTATAGATAACCTTATAGAATGAATCGGACATAAAGAAGAGACAGTGGTGTATAATAAAAAAGAGAAACATACATACATAAGCTCACGCCTGTATCCCCGAAGGGGTAGGCAGAGGCGCACTAGCGAACTAGAACACCCACATTTCGCCGAGCTTAGTGGGACTGAAGTCCCAGATGTGATAGGGGGCGAGCCCATCGCCATATCGGGCACAAATTCCAGACTCCGGGCTGATATGGAAAAATCCAATATCACTTTGCCCGACCCGGGGTTTGAACCCGAGACCTCAGAACCGTAGTCGTACCGAAATACCACCACGCCACCGAGGCAGTCGAGAAAAAACATGAAAAATCAATTTTATTTAAAAATACTACATATCTATATCATATCACGCCTTTATATCAAATGGGTAGATGGGTAGGGTAGGTAGAGATTGATTTCCACTTTGCCCTTTCATCACTATCTTCATACATTTGCCTATTGCTATTATAAAAAATAACTTATCACAATTTCAGGATAAAAAGTAGCGTGTCACTGTCCGGTCTCCGGCAAACTATCTCTCTTAATATATATCTTTATATTTATGCTAAAATCATATAGATTCATATTTCTGTTTTCTATAACAATAAATAATACACGTGTCTAGATAAAGTGGCGTCGATGTGTGACGTTCATACCATTCATATTAGAGTCTTCAGGAGTGAGCTGGTTTCAATTATTTTATTGACATTGGATGTTGTTTTCTTCCTTGCTCGTTTATTGATGATTATTGTATGGTAATCTGGAGCACGTTGTTGGCAGACAAATCTCTTCCCGGTATGTTGGAGACATATATTTATCTCCAGAATATTTCGAGATATTCCTGCATGTTCACATAATGTGTATTTATTAACCTAAACATAAGATTTAGAAGGTAAAGCTATTAAAAACCGACTTCGAAATACTTACCGTAAACATAAACATCCAAATCAAATCAAATCAAAGTGGAAATTCGTTGTCTCTGCCTACCCTTATGGGAAAAAGGCGTGAGTCTATGTATGTACATAAAATTGCCGACGACTTGATAACCCACTCCTTTTGAAGTCGATTAAAATAAAGAAATGGTACGCAATATGTATGTAGGTATGTATAATAAATAAATAAATAAATAACACCCAACAGTCACATACATAGTCCTGACCCCACACTAAGATCGAGTCTTGTGTCGTGGGTATCAGGAACTACGAGAGACTTTCGGTCTCACAACACCCAGACCCGAAACAAATATCTGTAGGCCATACAAACATTTGTCTCGGTGCGGGGATCGAACCCGCGGCCTCTCGCTTCACAGCCGGCTACTCGCCCACCGCGCCACGGAGGCTGTATAGTTATGTTTTTCTTATCATTCGGTCACAAGTCTATCCTTATAGTCCTCATCGCATTTATCTTTGTGTTGAATATTTCATCATTCAATAGATGTGGTAATGTTTTTGCATATTTCTCACCTCCTTGGTCTAGTAGCAAAGTATAAGGACTGTTAACCGGGAGATCTTGTATTCGATTCCCAAGTCGGTCGGGGTGTTTTTCTAGCACAATTTGGGCGGAACTGTATCCCCTAGAAAGACATTGACTAAAGGCAGGTAAAGGGCTGTAAAACAAAAATACTTTTCTTCACTTTTTTTAAAATCCTTGCAGATGGAAAAAAATAGATGTACTATTCTTAGATATACGGGATATACCGCATACAAAAATAAATCAATTTTTCAATAACATCAGCGCATTATTTTTTACGATAAAAATAACCTTTTAAGAGTTCATATAACGAATGAAGAAACGTGCCAATGAAAGCGTAATATGATTTCTACAGTGAGTGGTAAAATATGAAAGAAATAGATTAATGTATAATATCTGATATTTCATCACAGCCCTATTTTAAAAGAGCTGAAGCATGTTCTTGTTTGATTTTATGAGTATTCATTAATTAATGCGCTTCAATATATTAACGAATGGAAATATACGTTATAACAATAATAAATATTCATTATTTACATTTTTATGCTCATGATAACCTTAAAGATTACCTACTTCGAGCCGCCGGTCATGTCGCGTCGTCGTCAAAAGAAATGGGGTCGCCCTGGGCCATTAGATATTGAAAGCAAATCAATAACTGAAAGCTTTCATCGTATATAAATATTTGATCTGAATGAAGAATATAAGAACAAAACCAGCTTAGAAATAGTTTTCTTTTTCGTTAAAATGTGGTTCTTTGCCAGTCTCAACTGTAAAAAAAAGATAAATAAATAAATAAATACACCCATACAGTCACACACCTTGTCCTGACCCCACACTAGGTATAACCTGTATCAGAGACTATGAGAGACTTTCGGTCTCACAACACCCAGACTTGAAACAAATATCTGTGGGCCGCACAAACATTTGTCTCAATGCGGGAATCTAACCCGCGGCCTCTCGCTTCACAACCGGCTACTCGCCCGCTGCGCCACGGAGGCTGTCAATGATGTATGAAATGTAATATGTTTATATGTTCCATTTGTGAATTTTATTCAATTAAGCTTCCAGAAATTATACTGGAATTTTGGACACGTTTCAATTCGCCTTTCCAAGCGAAATATTCCAGAACTGTGACCTGGAAGATTTATTATTCCATCCCAAGGTTTTATTATCATTCTCCAGATCTTTGTCGCTAACAAATTTTGCGGGTTCAGGGCCTTTTGACGTCATGATTGCTTTCTGTCTCAGTGCCAAATTCAAAGGGACTGTCCAATTTTACAAGACCTCTGACGATTACAGTGCTTGCCACTGAGATTTCCGCGTTAGCAGCATTTCCGGGAAGAAAGGAAGATCAGGCTATTTTGGTCTGATGAGGCGCTCTGAAACCTAAAACAAATACACTATGCAGATTTCTTTTTATAAACATGTTTGTTGCTATAATATCGTGGCTTTATAATGTTTTCCCTTATTTAATAAATTATACAAAGTGCAAAACATTTAATGCACTACATTATTTTGAATACGCATAGTATCCGACAGCGCTGCAGTTTTACGAGCCCTCGACAGCAAAATAATTCAGTCCGGGCTCATACTAGAATGCCACCAAGCATTGGAGGAGATAGGTAAGAAAAACCTAGTCACTCTACAATGGATAAAGGGGCACAGTGGCTCTCTAGGAAACGACGCAGCAGACGAGCTGGCTAAAAGAGGTTCGGATCAGCCGGTGATCGGTCCTGGTCCAATAATACCGTTACCATTTAACCAGTTAAGGTCATGGCTTCGTCAGAGAACATTAAAACAACATGCTGATCAATGCAAATATCAGTACATGCAGACAATCCCGGGAAACGGTGCCACACCCGGATAAACGCATAACTAAACGACTGTTGTCTTTAGACAGGCCGTCCCTACGTATAGTCGTAGGGATGATTACTGGACATTGCCCACTTAACAAACATCTATATGTCCTAGGTATGACTGACAGCCCCCTATGTAGGGGATGCCTGTTAGCCGATGAAACAGCTTCCCACGTCATCCTGGAATGCGAAGGTGTAGCTACACAACGGGCTGAAATCCTCAATACACCGAGGTCGCTCCGAGAAGCCTGTGGAGACACCAGGAGGATCCTGCGCTTCTGGTCGGAGCTAGGCTGGCTAGATCTCTAGCTGGCATTAAAGACACGCACAATGGTTCGATTCTTAAACGAACTAAGTGCGGAAAAAGGAGCCCACAACCAATACCAATACCAAATGCACTACATTATTTTGACTCGTAACTACATCCTCTCATATTCTTTCAATGTCAAATATTTCAATTCAAAGTGCCTAGATTTTATTAATAAAACCACTTGTTTATACTCATGATCAAATTCATAATTAAAGTGGTAATCAATTACTTGGTAATTGTGTTCTATATTCATATACCTAAACATCTGTATTACACAAAAAATATAAAATAGAGATCATTATATTATGTACAATAAGTACCGAAGTGTTTTTGTAAGCGCCCCAGATATTTTACCAAAATATACCTCTATAATAAGAAATCTGACCACCAGCGGCCTGAGCAGGAAAATTTCTGACAACCGTAAATATATTCGAACTCGATGCGCGTCTATGAAATTTGTATGAAATATTAACCAAACGTCATCAGTGCGCAGCGAACTCGAATACATTTACATTAGTTTTTCGTGCTCGGGCTACTGTACATACATAGTATATTAATGTGGATATAAAAGTACTGAGGACGTAGTACAATAAAATAATAAAAAATTACGTGTAGTGATTACTGCTCATATCTCGATTTCAACCGCGTACTGCCTTCATTTATTACAGCAGAATAGAGGCAGTTATTTCAGGTTATCATTAAGAAAATATTCCTTTGAGTTCCATAATGAACGTAATTATTACATTTAATTGCTTCAACGTCCACATCTAGTTGCTATTTCTAACAAAACATAAACATAAGCCCACGCCTGTATCCCTGAAAGGGTAGGAGCCCCCTAGCGAACTAGAACACCCCATTTCGCCGAGCTTAGTTTCGCCTTAGATGTTATAGGGGACGAGCCTATCGCCATATCGGGCACAAATTCCAGACTTCGGGCTGATAGAAGTAAACCCCATAACACTTTGCCCGACAATATCGAACCCAGGACCTCAGAACGATAGTTGTACCGCGCACACAATACTCCTGCGCCATTTTATTGCCATAAAATTAGTAATGGCAGGTGTAAAGGAATTTAATTAAAAAAAATACAACTGCGCCGCCGAAGAGTTTATTTATTTATTTATGAATAACCAGTAGTAGTTACACTTTGCTGATGTCTAAATTGATACATACAATGAAAAACTTAAAATCTAAGTGCAATACTTTTTAAGGTCATCACAGCATGCATCGAACAAAGGGTTTGTGATGTTCCTAATTATTTGCACAACCCTACATCCGACTTCTTTCGTGACAATATATTTGCACGTAATGTTGCGATGCGGAAATAGAATCTGCGAGTTCGGGGTCGGCCTCGGCTGTCACATGTTCGCACAGCTCGTACCATCGCCACCTGTTTAGCAGTTCATGAAATCACGCGACTGCTATCAAGAGAAACACATTAACTTTTCTACGATAATTTTATTCACACTTTTTATTGGGTTTAAGATGTGTTCAATGTTAAAGACTTTCTGCGACCTTTAGCTTCCTGTAATTTTGATAGGTAGAACAAGGGCATTGAATGATGTTGAGGAAATGGAAATATAGAAGACGTTTTCGAACGCACTATAAGATTTTATTTTCTTAAATTATTGCATGAAATTGCACCTCGCAAATTGAGAGTTTTCTGGTTTGTTCTCGTCTCGGACGTATGTGAAAATCTCTATCAAACTGAAATAACTTGTCAAATTATCGATATATTATTTACTAGATGCACAGTTGACGCTCGGAAAATGGAACAGCAGTTGCCTACAGTCAGACGCCGATAGAATTCTAAATTTCAAAATTCAAATTTAAGAACGTTTGATCTTTTCGTGTAAAAATCTACTTTATTACACGTATTATAGGGTTATATTTGTGTTGATTTAATTAGAACTTGTGATCTTTTCTTTTTTTTATTTCTGAGACCACTTTTTAGGAAGATATTTGCAAAGAACTGTGCATCTAAGGTATATTATATGGGGTATAGGGGTGTTATTTATTTATATTGTTGTGTCAAATAAATAAAATCTTTTTAAAACAAGACTTGAAGACGTGTCGCATGTATTTTGTCATCTATGATTTAATATACCTCTAATAAAAATATCATAGTTTCTCATACGCCAAGTCTAGCCGCCAACTGTATGTACTTCGCATAATGTCACGGCAGTAAAACGTGCACTTTGTATAATGGGATATAAATATTGGCAATATAGAAACGAAAGAATGCAATACGAGCGAGGTGAAATGCGAAACGACCTCGCCAGTCGGCGTACATCAAATGATCATTTAATACGCATATCGCAGTATAAATACGCAATGCCACATGCAATATATAAGAATAAAAAGTATTTGGATTTAGGTAAATACTATTTCGACAATTCCGACTTTAACTAGACTACTTACGTACACGTAGGCAGTACAGACAAAAGGTCCTTGCCCCTTGGTCCTTTGGAATACAAGATAAATAAAAAACAAGATTGAAAATTTATTCGGTTTCATTAAATATTTTGTTTTCTTAACGCACTCCAAATTCGTAAGCCTAAAACTGCAACAATAGAAAATCACGTGAGTATTTGTCAATGAAATAATACATATAGTACAATAGACCAACCATGAGATTTTTACATTTCTCGCTAGTAATTCCGTAAATTACGATATGAAAAACACCCAAACGCTTCTAGTGGTTAGCTTGGTTACGTGGGGAATTGATTGACAGTTTTCCATGGATATATTATATACTAGATGCATAGTTGACGCTCGGAAAATGGGACAGCAAACGAGTGCTTAAGCACTTGTTTTGCCTACAGTTGGACGCCGATAGAATTCTAACGCCCGAATGGTCAAACGCTGCTCAACTTTAACAGCTTTTTATATTGATTTTTGCCATACAATTTTGACAGATAAGGCGGCCTTAAACGACATAAGGCGACCTTAAATGTATGAACATTCGGCGGTAAATGTCAATTTTCAAATTTAAGAACGCTTGCTCATTTCGTTTAAAAAGCTACTTTATAACACGTGCATAGGATTATATTTGTGTTGATTTAATTAGAACTTGTGATCTTTTTCTTTGTTTTATTCCTGAGACCACTTTTTAGGAGGATATTTGCAAAGAACTGTGCATCTAGGGTATATTATATTGATGCAGTTTTCATACAAATTATTTTACGTAGTCGCTAGCGTAAAATGTAAGAAAATCTCATGGTAGAGCCACTACACCGGTAAAAATCAGTCGCAGTTTACTGATGTCACTTTATGACGGGAAATGACATGTATGTTAGGTAATAACATGAATGAGAAGTGTGTAATTATATTCCTACATCAAAAGCGATGACATATACTTACTAGAGGGAGTTAGACACGTGACGTGATACAATTGTACATAGTAATATATAATTAAGCATCGCTGGATGCAGGCCGCTTCCAACAGGTCGATCTGGAAATCTTTGGGGGAGGCCTATGTTCAGCAGTGGACGTCCTATGGCTGATGATGATGATGATGATGATGAAGCATCGATAAGGCACCAATCTACGTCTATTTTTAAGTCGACTCTTTTCATGTTCATTATTTTTAAGCTCTTAATATTCAATAGGAAACGTATGCTCAACAACGATTTGGTTTTGAGTTTAGTTCGCCAGTATCGGTAATGCAAATGAATCTTTAACGTCATTACAGTCTATGGAATATATTTTTATTCCACGTAAATTACGAAATTTTATCTAGTCTTCTTTTTTCTTTCTACATGTCCTTATCACAGACTAATATGGAGTCGGCGCAAAACTGAAAAAACTTTTTTAGCATTTGGCTTAGTTTTTTACGACCAGCTGCCTGCTGGACAACCTTGGCTGGGGTTTCATTCCCGGGAAAATAATGATAGAAAAACACCCGCCCAATGTGGGAATCGACACCAGGATCACTCAGTTCATAATCGCTAATTTTATGTCTAAATCATTACCTATAAGCAAGCATAAACAATATTATGACGGAACTCATTCCTACCCCAATTATACCATTAACAATAAAATTGTTCACTTTATGACCCATAAGCACCTTATAAACATAAAATGTTTCCTATTTCGTTGTAACTTTCACGAACAAAGACGCAAAAGCTCTGTTGTTTACGGCATAACCAAATCAAATCATTTGTT
Organism: Clanis bilineata; assembly: GCA_036417725.1. NCBI lineage: Eukaryota > Metazoa > Arthropoda > Insecta > Lepidoptera > Sphingidae > Clanis > Clanis bilineata. Next base: position 6,621,868 of record CM071154.1, read on the forward strand.
TGGCTACGACGTAGTATCAGAGTGACTTTGCGTTCGGAATACCCTTGGATGTATCCTTGACCTGGTGAACCAAATACTGCGTCCATGACATGACTGAACGGATAAACAAACTGATGCTAGTGATTCCAATTTAGGTGGTTCTGTGATTAATTATTTAGACTATGTATTTTTGCTTAGTGTAAACTAAATTAACAAAAAGCCGTCACTACAATTTGCTCAGGACTGTTCAAAAGAGGTCGATGTCAAGATGGCTTCCGGTTATAAAATCTAAACCGAATCCTTTGTGCAACAGATTTGACGAAAGTGTGTCGCCCATCCCACATTAGCGTGGTATAAAGTCATGTTGAAAGAAACCACTAACTACTACTAATTATCTTTGGGGGAGGCCATGTTCCGCAGCCCGAGCAGGAAACTTTCTGAAAATCCTAAATGTATTTGAGTTCGCTGCGCGCTGATGACATTTGGTTAATATTTTATACAAATTTCATAGACGCGCAGTGAGCTCGAATACATTTACGATTGTCAGAATTTTTCCTGCTCAGGCCGCAGCAAAGGACACCTGTGGCTGATATTGGTGATGACGATGCTGACTGATTATTTAATTTGTTTGATAAGATTTTGAAACAATATGTCGTAACAGAAAAACATTGAGGCGTATTTATACAAAATATTAAAATACCTAGTACCTAGAACTTTAGTATTTCTTTTACGAAGACTGTGCTTTATCGAAGTAAACTTTATATTCAGAGAACGGAATGCTGAAATATCAGTATCTTACGTGATAAGAATAATAAGGAAAATACGTTTTCGGTAGATAAGTACAACGATTAATGCTATCTCCGATTTATGCGAAATATATTTCCGCAAATTAGTAAGAGATTAAGTTGAGGAACTATAATCAAAATGTCGGCTTAGTTTGAAATATGCACAATAGATAAAGGATCTTAATGTATACAACTATAGCGTTATAAAATTTATAATTAATAAGATATAGATTATTTATGGACTAGTCTTGTCGAGTGTGGATGGGAGAATCCATAGATATCGACCGCGCCAAACCTACGTCAGCAAAATTGGTGACCTGTAGGCCTCGCTCGCTAGCGACTTCGTAAAATATTTGTATGACAAACAGCCGAACGGCTCTAGCGGTTACGCGGGGAACTGACGTTTTCCATACGAATATTTTACGTCCAAGCTCGCGTAAATACGTGCAAAAAACTTATGGCTGGCCTACTGGTATATAAAGTATTGATCAAATCAGAAGTAATTTCTTAACCGACGAAAATGCAAGAAGATTGATGAAAATACACAAAGCGAAAGTACTATGTCAGAATCGTGTAAAAAGAAAATCAATACTCTCTGCCTCCCCTATAGGATACAGGCGTGATATTATGTCAGCTTTTTAATAGAAAGATACAACAATACCACACAAATTCTACCCAAATATTCTAATTTGATCACTACTTAAAATATCTTAAGGAATTCAGCAAGTATCTATTTTGAAGAGATGTGGGCGGACTATCATTCATAAAATAGATTTTCCCTCTGATTCATTCAATGAGTCATTAAGATATTTCTCACGGCACTTTATCTTAATCCCTTAAGATTCACATTTGTTTGCTCTATCATACTGTAAACAGATTGAAAAGTTTGTTTTACTTCTAAAATTATAACATGCTATAACAACAGTAGCAATAGCCCCAGGTGATAACAAAAGATTTATCTTATGACTTGTAATATATTTTACTGAGAAGCACATTTGGCCTCATAACAAACTAATTATCGTAGTCGGCTGTAAAACTGGCATGATCATAATATAATTTTGGGTATAACAGATGCCGCAATATTATACAACATCACACTTATGGGGCATTACTTATAAAAACAGTTGAGCTGAGCAAATGGTAAAGAATACTCTGTTGATTTTATTTTCAAACAATGTGCGTGTGCGGTGTGACACAAGGAAAAAAGTGACAGACTATTCTTTACCATTTGCTCAGCTAAACTATTTTTATAAGTAAGGCCCATTGGTTATCACCGCCAGGGCGGTGGAGCCATATTTCTTAAAAGAAGAAGAAGAAGAAGAAGAAGTAAGGCCCATGATGTATTCTTATGGAAAACAAAAGAAACAACCGTTTAAACAAAAATCTAATATATAAAATTCTCGTGTCACAGTTTTCGTTGCCATACTCCTCCGAAACGGCTTGACCGATTTTGAAGAAATTTTTTGTGCTTATCCGGTATCTATGAGAATCAGCCAACATCTATTTTTCATCTCCCTAAATGTTAGGGGTAGTCCACCCCTAAATTTTTTTTTTTATTTTTTAGACAAAATTTTTAATTTCTATTTTTTTATGATACAACATACAAAAATACATACAATCCTCAATTTTCACCCTTCTACGATCAACCCTTATTTTTTAATAGCCATTTTAGTAATTTAATCATTTTTCCCCTCCGGTCGAAAACTGATCAATCGTCATTTAATTAGTTATCCCCGCCAGATGTCTACAGGTGACAGACTGGGTGACAGATGGGTTACATACAGGGTGACTGACGGGTGACACACGGGTGACAGACGGGGTGACAGACTGGGTGACAGACGGGTGACAGACGGGGTGACAATCGAGCAGATAGATGGGGTGACCGACGGGTTGACCGACAGGGTGACTGTCGGGGTGACCGACGGGGTGATGGACGGGGTGACTGACGGGGTGACCGATGGGGTGATGGACGGGGTGACTGACGGGGTAACTGATGGGGTGATGGACGGGGTAACTGACGAAAACGGACCAAAGTAGATCATCTCATTACCTCCTTTAGAATTATTGGATTATAGGTGCCTACAACTCATTCTTTCAACCCTCTCTCTCCTACGCAGACGAAGTTGCGCGGGTCAGCTAGTAATTTTATAAAATATTCCGATTATCACGTCGTTAATAATGAATTAAACTAAAATATAAATAATTGTTAGTACATACATATGTATGTATATATGTACATACATAGACGCGCCTCTCTCCTATAGGGGTAGGCATAATCGTTAGTTTCCAGTTGTAAATGGTTTTTATGTCAATATCGCGATCGACAAGGTGGAACGACGAGGTCGCAGGAAGTCGCTGGATGCAGGCCGCTTCCAATAGGTCGATCTGGAAATCTTTAGGGGAGGCCTATGTTCAGCAGTGGACGTCCTACGGCTGATGATTATGATGATGATCGCGATCGGCTTGCACTCAATTATGTTTTATACTTTTTAAACACCATTGCTTGTCTAGTGTCCATATCGTTCTATTTATGGCGGTAATGAACTTGGGCCTGCATTCGGGGATAAACTCGGGGACTCATGAGCTAATACTAAATTTTCTCATGTTACTGCTATCGTCGCCTCCTTGGTGTAGTAGCAGCGTATATGGGCTGTGGACCGGGAGGTGCTGGGTTCGATTCCCAAATCGGGCAAAACGAATTTTCTAATATAATTTGCTCGGGACTAACAGACAGACTCGTAGACATCAGGTCGTAAAAACGAAGCCAAATCCTTTTTGCAACTCACCTGAACAAGTGTGTTCCGCCGATCTCACATATAGGGCCTTACTTAAAACAGCATTTTTAGCTGAGCAAATGGTTACGAATAACCTGTCACTTTTTTCCTTGCGTTACATTGTTTAAAAATGAAAGGGACAACCTATGGTATAAAGATAAGCAGCGCTTAAATATTTTTATAAGTAAGGGGCATAAGGTGTGATAAGGGTATGTAGAAAGAAAGAACATGCCATTTTTATATGCATATAATTATTTATAAGTAAGATTGTAAAAAATATTTCTACGGCGCAGTATAAAATACTTCGACCGCAAAATGCATGTTTTCCTTCATGGTGTTTGTCTAATTTACAGTGAACAAACTTTTCCGTGATAAAGCTGAACAGAAGTAATGGATTGGTGTTTTAATGCCGTCGTCAATATGATGACGTCAAAGCGAATACGATGGCAAAAACATTGCATGGAGTTAGAAATGTAACGAACACTGTGGCTAGATGTTACATTCCAGCTGTTTATAAACTATGAGAATTCGAAGTGCAAAGAATATCTCGGCTCGACCGATTAGATGCCACTGTCTCATAGAAAACCGACGTAAAGTGTCAGCTTGCTGTCGCATTTCGTTCGGTGAGTGAGATTTCCGGTGGCCCATTTCCCCACTCCCTTTCCCAATCCCTTTTTCCCCCCCTTCCATTCCCTCCTTTTAGGTTGGCAACGCACCCATAATTCTTTTTGTGTCTTGGGTGTCTATTGGCGGTGGACATCACTTAGCATCAGGTGACCCATCTGCTCGTTTGCCAATCTCTGCTATAAAAAAATATATAAATTAATTAATTACACATAAATAAATTACTCATATGCTCGTTTCCAGTCTCTGCTATAAAAAAAATCTATGACTTCATTACATATACCTAATTAGTAGATATAGTTAGAATTCACACCTACATGGTATTTATTACAACAGCTATGTAACCAACATAGAGGTGGATTAAGCGCTTTCCAGACGAGGCACTTTAGTCGCCGATATCTACGTCTAAAGTGAAGATAAATAGTTAGTTGTGGACGCCCTCATATAAAAGCTTTTCTCCATATAAAAGTTATCCCTCATCTAAAAGCTATACTCCAAGGCTATTCTCATGCATCACGTCTTGAAACTTATAGAAATCCATAAGATATAGGTAATATAATCCACAGATAAGAAAATATAATCTAGTAAAATGTATCACTTGCCAAAACCTATCTTAGATTAGAAATAAATATTGACCCATTTCCTTATAATAACTGTATCAAAGCTTATCTTTGACTGATGAGCATGTTTTTAAAATTCAAACTTACCACACATGACACAACGGAGTAAACCGTTGTTGAAACAAAATGATGGATTATTCGATAGGTACATTTGTTGGGAATACCCGGATGACGAAGGCTGGAAGTTAGTAATAATACATTCTTATCACATAGAAAAAATATTCCGTTGTATGTTCAATTTATGGCTGGATATTGTTCTTCTGTTCTGTTCAATACCTTATCAATCCACGTTAATGAGAAACATGCTACATTTTTAAGGCATATATTTCCTTTTTAATATGAGATTGTGCCCCAAATATTTTCTAATTTTGTTGTGCGGCTATAGCAGTAACACATCTTGCACATCCAAGAATCCAAGATACGCGTTCCACGCACAAACGAGTTGGTATATTTAAAATTTTGTAAATAGTTTTAGCATAAATATATTGACTCAACTAGATAATCATTACTATCTCACAAAAAATGTGAAATACGTAAATGTAGGCCGTAGGTAAATGTAATCGTCTGCCTTCGTCAACTAACAATAAAACAAAGCCTCCGTGGCGCAGCGGACGAGTAGCTGGCTGTGAAGCGAGGGGCCGTGGGTTCGATCCCCGCACCGAGACAAATGGCTCACATATATCTGTTTCGGGTCTGAGTGTTGTGAGACCGAAAGTCTCGTAGTTTCTGATACCCACGACACAAGACTCGATCTTAGTGTGGGGTCAGGACTATGTGTGTGACTTTAGGTGTTGGGTGTTATTTATTCATTGGTTTATTATTTATAATCAGTGAATTGTCCTCTTTCCACCTGCCCTTATCCCTGTTCAATGTGAGGTCGGATTAAATTATTTTTTCAAGCATGTATTGCAGAAAGGACTTTTAATATTTATTATACATCGTTTAATATATGTACATCAGTACCTACAAATCTAGATCAAGGATCGGTGAGGTCCCTTCATTTATTCACTCATACTTATCGTTAAAGTACTAACTTTTGAAACAAATATATTACGCAAGTGCTAAATAATCAACACTTGTGAGATACTCCGTCAGATCGGTTGTATACATCCTCTTTATTTATCCCTTTTTATTGTACTATTACATCTGTTGTAATATTATACCTTACGGTATAGGATACCTGTACGGTATAGGATCTGAAAGTAATTATGTACTTTTGGTTTTCTGAGATATACGAGTTGACACCTCACAATCTAATGCGAAATGTTATCTTTGTTTAATGCTTATTGTTCCTTAATACCTATATTGTGATGAAAATGTATATATAGGGTATGAATGTATTGTGAATCATGATTCCACTAATGAGAGGGGTCTCACTAGGGAGGATGCTCAAGACCGGGCGAAGTCGAAGCGTTTAAGTAGGAAGGCGGACTCTGGCAGAAGGCTGGGATAACGCCAGGCAGAAAGAAAGTTATAATATTAAGTTTCACAATATTATAACATTTCAAATATACTTAATAACCGAATATCAAATTTTAATTCCCTAATCCCTTTTGTATAATACGTACAATATCGCATCTCTATTGTTTTTCACACACATATTACACACTGTGAGGTGAGTGACCGCCACCATCCAATGCCATAACACATTAAACCAAGGTTTAGTTCGAGATATACGTATTTATAATTTTACAACCAACTCAAAAGAAACGACGTCTAACAAAAAATAACGTAAACATATTGGTATATGTAAACCTCCTTCGTCATTGAAATAAAACTATTTTAACGGATTCTATCACGATTTGGTTTTTAATTTTTATTCCCGACGTTTCGATGGCTTTGCAGTCTTCGTGGTCACGGGTCGGACTGTATAATAGTTTTATTTCAATGTATAACATTCGCGTAAACTTAAGAAATCAGTATCACCTTCGTCATTAACAAAAATAAATAAACTAAACATATCTCTCATATTTTTGTGCAATACTTAAATATTTGTTGCAGGGCTGAATATTGTAAGATTGAAGAACTGTCTCAGTTCTTATAAATTACGTACTTATACAAGTATGTACAACTTTATCAGGTCAAGAATATAGTATGTATGATTGTTTGATGTTTTTTTTCAATATTTGAAAGTAATTACTGTTGCTTCCAAAATAGGTAGATAGATGAATTGTAATTACTAACGTGTGTAAAAAAATATGCCGCACATTGATCACGTTATATATTGTAAACTACTTGTTATGTTGCACCAACTTTAAGTTATTTTTCTTTTTTCGTGTTGTGCCACAGCCCGCAAGGAGCGGCATTATTGCTTAAAGCGACCTCTTCAAGGTAACCATTACACGAAGAGGAATAACAAGAAGATATTTTATTAAATTAAATATGTGCCTCACTCATTTTTTACCCGACTGTCTCGGAAAGAGGGTAGTGTTTTGTGATTCAATGAAAAGGCAATAATCACAAGTTTAATAACTTCATGGACCGACTTCAAAATTTATCAAAAGAATCTTGAAAATCAGTCACATTTTGGGGGATATCTCGCGTAAGTCGTAACACATAAAAAAATATAGAAGAATTAATTACCGTCTTTTAAAGTCGGTCAATAAAGTAACTCTACAGTCTACACTCAACAGCTCCGCAGCCGAAACGAGTGCGGTCAGTCTTATTGCTCCCAATTGACCGACGCATGAAATTTTCGGTATTTTCCACTACGTAATGGAGATTAGTAACTGTTACATGTAGGTGTGAAGGGAAACAACCGTTCTGGCACATATTTATGTATAAAAACTAGGTATTTAGAATATTCACTGGCGTAGAAACATAACCGTTGCAACTTTTCAGTATCTCAACTTTGAAGTATCGCTCAATGGTCTGCGTTAGAAGATGTACGTGTATATTTCATCAGTGGACGAGTGTAGGCTAAGGATAATGTTACTGATTTATTTTGTAAGACAGATACTTTGGCTACAGCAGGAATAATCAGGAAGCTCTATATCTACCAAAGGCTGCAAGTTTAGTGGAATTAATCTTAAAATAAAACGATTCTATATAAAACTATCAAAGTATAATATTCGCGTAAACTTAAGAAATCAGTATGGAATTAATCTTCTAACCACGCGTGCTGGCTTTTGCAACCACATCTTCGTGATCTCTCCCATATCAGCTCAAACAAAGAAGTTCGCTAATTCTTATTAACTTTTCCTTATTAAGCTGTGGAACACTTTGCGATCTCACGTGTTCCCTCCTTCCTACGTGTAATGAAGCAATTATGCACGCCAAGTAACACTATTCTAGTACGCGAATTCTGAAATGCAACTCAAACACTTGAGGCTGTGTTATTTCACGTGAGGCCGCTTTCTTTGTTAAGATTGTCGCCCGAATACTAGAACGCTACTTAAATTTAACGGTCTTAAACGACATAAGACGACCTTAAGTGTATGAGTATTCGACAGTGTATGGTACAAAACAATTTAAGTATCTATTAAAGTTGAGTAACGTTTCATTATTCGGGGTGAGTTCATCGATTAGACTGCACTGCGCTTACCATCATTGCACACCAGTAACCTATGTCCAGCAGAACGTGCATTCTGTGGCTGATGATGATGCTGTAAACATTGAACAGGACATAAATATGAAGACATGTATCCATCGTCAGTATTGCTATTACGAGTGGAAAATAATGACTAGGTACTTCATGGGAACATTGTCATTTGTACGTGTTTAGAATACTAGTATTAAACGTTTCATGTTACCTTCGAAGGAGTTTTAAATAGACATGGAGAATACTTAACCATTAAAATCTCATTAGGAGCTTTAAGTAATTGCGTTTAATAACAGTGTGGCATAGATTTAGGGATGTTATTTATTTATACTCGCCTGCCTCGGAAAGAAGGTAATTTTTTGTCCTAATATTCAATTACTGCCTTCGTGGTGTATTTGTATTGTATGCAAGGATCGACAACTGTTTTAAGATCTCGGGTTCGATCCCCGGGTCTGTTAGTAACATCACATGTTTGCAATGGATGTGTTAAAATCCTTTAGCACCTACGACAGTTGTTGATCACGAGACACGAGTTAATAACGGGTTGCCTGTTAAATTTATTAGGGTTACCGAAGTCTACGCTTCACTTGTTGTATAGGTTTGACGAACACATTTATCGAGATAAACGAACCAAGTAAAACATCATCTAAATACTTTTCATCCAAAACGGTTTCAAACATATTTTTTTACTGTGGCTACAGAATTTTAAATTGTTGGATTATAAACTTCCAAACATCGTAGCATGAGACAGAAACGCGTACCTAAACCTGACCATACTAATCACCATACAAATGTACAGACATGGATGATTACAGTCAGATCAGCCTAAGATTATGGAATATAGATCAATTGTCAAGTTTTCGCAATGACCATGAGACCCAGATGTGGACGATCTCAAGAATCCATTGGGATTATGGCGGCAATTTCTTCTAGTGCGATGCCGCTCAGATGAAATTCCCTCAGCGAATCCACCGAACAAAGCCAGCCCACGCGCCAAACAAAACTCATCAAAGATCACCGGTTAAAGTTTTCAGATTATACTATCTATCTTCGCTGAAGTTGTGTGCATAAAACCACATAACTTTAAAACATCAAACATAACTGAAGATAGAATATGAAATAATTTTAACAAGCGACGCCCACTCTGTCAGACTTCCCTTCAAAATCCCTACGTCTTGAGAGTGTGAAGAGGGTATCGGATTTTATTTTAATCTTTTATTGTTGCTAGACAGCCCTAGGTACTAAAATTATACTTTATTCTACATAAGTTCTAATTTTTTGCACTAATTTAATTACCAACGTTTTACAACATCACATGGAAGTGTCAACGAAACTTAGGTTTTTTTCCAATCAAACGATTGTCTTGGAAATTTTTATTGATGTGTAAAGTAGAAAATACAATACCTTTTAAATACATTATCTTTCTCAATAAAGGACGCCCTTGTTCAGCATAAAAATATTGTAATGCAGGGCTGACATTATTATTATACCTAACTTAGATACATTTTTATATTGTGCTCTGAATTAAACATGAAGAATAAAAAGATTGTCAGAATCTAATAAATTTTCCATTACAATAACATTTAAAAGGCTTTTTATGTGCTGCACTTAAAAGTAGTCCTCGGTTGAGTAAATTTTATGAATATCATCTAATGCACTTAAGACAAAATATGTAAAATAAAATAGCGGCTAAATGTTATTATTTCGTAGGAATTATATAATTATGTATACTGATCAACTAATAAATTTAACAACTGTAAGAACATAATCGAAATTATGGAATCGAAAGTGGAAATAACATTTGCAAAATCCAAATTTGTTAAAAAAATATTTGACTTTTCCTGCTCACAGTAAGACATGAAATGTACATGTTCATATAATAAATAAACAACATAACAATAATTATGCTGTGTAAGTTTCCAAATGGAGTGAAAAATAATATCAACAAGAAAACAAATACATAAATAAATAAATAAATATAAATAACACCCAACTGTCACATACATAGTCCTGACCCCACACTAAGATTGAGTCTTGTGTCGTGCGAATCAGGAACTACGAGATATTTTTTGGTCTCACAAGTCACAACACCCAGACCCGAAACAAATATCTGTTGGCCACACAAATATTTGTCTCGGTGCAGGGATCGAACCCGCGGCCTCTAGCTTGGTAGCCGGCTGCCGTTGCGCGTTGCGCCACGGAGGCTGCTTTTCATATTTTTAATGCTAGACATCGAGCTCAGTACTTAACGAACCAATAACCAAAATTCAATCACACATTACAAAGATTGAACATGAACACTCTAGTGCGCGCTCAATGCTGTGTTTTCATTACCAACGTTTTCCATTAAGTACGATTACTGTACACGTTTGTATTGTATCCGACACGCATGAATCGCTCGTTTCATCTGGAAATTTCCTACCCACGTATGACGTAACACTTTTGTAATGAAAATGTAACTCATTCTTATTATAATGCAGGTAATAAGCCCAATCTGCTTTGGTTTATTTTTGTTCATTACAAAGTCGTTTTACAGAAAAGGTACTTCTTAGAAATGTTGATACAACTGCCGAGGATATCAGTAGTTAATTCTAGCTACATGTCGGTTCTATATCCAGAACACGTGTTTACAATTCGTCTGTAGTTCACAGTAAAACCAAATAATCTAATTTTAGGTTACGATAATGCAATTGTAATAAAATTGAACGTACTTTTATAATTTTAATAAGTCATGGTGGTAGACCGCATTATCCTTCGTTCGTAGGTAGAGGACTGCAACACCTCAAGTGGTTTTCCCGGTATCCAAGGGTTTCGTGACAAAGTCACTAGGGTTCCAAGACCGTAAGATTAATAATTTCACAGTTACGAGTATCATTTTGGATAATAAATGTTTTTTCCTATTTTAAATTGCAGTGACTCTTTTTAATGGGGGGTTTCCCTAAAGTTACAAGAGTTTATTGAGTGTTCCGTTGCCTTAATAGTTTAAGAAACACTGGTAGAGCAGGCCTGTACCCATGGACTAGCAATAATACATGATGTTATAAATAGATAAATAATCATTTGATATCACCAATAGTATTGACCAATTCAATTTTATATCAAAATCGATACAGATCTGATATGACGCATTCCTTATCTGTGTGTATTTTGTATTTTATTATAATTCCGATAACAAGCAGTTATTCATCGATATCTTTTTATTACTATTTCCTTGAGTGTTTTATTGTGTTGATGTGCTTACTAAATCTTTACCTTAGTCATGCGTGATGCATCTAGGATACATTCCTGTCTTATTACACTAAAAATTTGCGGTTGGCGAAAATGTTCGCATTGTTTTTACAACAGACCATCGATCTGACGTTCACCTCTGGGGAATGTAAATATTAACCATTATTTAAAAAAGTAACAAAGTACCCCAAATGTGTTTATAATCATCATCGCTTTTGGCGATAAGGCCACCATTTATGGCACAATTACCTGTTTGCTATTATGTTGTTTACATACTTGTTTTATGCGAGTGTCTACAATATAGAGTTTCTATCTATCTATCTAAACCAATATTGATTGATGATTTCGGTAACGCAATTACAATCTTCGTGCTATGTTTTTTTTTCTTTTTTGTAATAGAGACTGGCAACGAGCAGATGGGTCACCTGATGGTAAATGATCTCCATCGCCCATAGACATTCAAGACACAAAGAATCATGGGTGCGTTGTCAACTTACAAGGAGGGAATGGAAAAGGGTAGGGGGAAATGGGTCACCGGAAAGCCCACTCACCGAACGAACCTTGACAGCGAGCTTCCACTTTACGTCGGTTTTCTGTGAGACAGTGGTATCAAACCAGTCGAGCCGGCCCATTCGTGCCGTAGACGTTACTGTCTACAGCGTGGCTCTACTACTCAAAAATCACTCTTATGTTCCTCAAAATAGGAAATTAACGCAGAGTCGCTAGCTAAAGCTAATTACCAATAAAAAGCTGTTACGGTCGAAGAAAATAAAAGTTCACTTAACCGTGTTTTTATACAAAACACGCAATGTTTAAAATATATTTTTTAGTTGCGCCTTTTATCATTAAGGTCGAATGTTAATTATTTCCGATTCCGTGACTCTAAGCACAATGTTGTAAAAATTGTAAAGGATAGTTTTTACTTGCTTCTACAGAGTTACAAACGACAAAAAAGAATCAATGTTTCACCCGTGTTAACAGTGTAACATTTTCCTATGTAAAAAAACATTTTTAGTAATACTACAGCAGGTCGATTCTCTAAGGTTTCATTTGTGAAAACAACGTTGCGGCATCGTTGCGGCAACGATGTTTTCATGTCTGTATTCAGCAAGGTACAAAACGCATGTTGATGATGGCGCTTATGCGAACTAGCTCTCTCGAGCGAGATGTTTGACATAAATGTATGGAAAGTGGTATTCTCTAAGACCCAACGACGTTGAACGCTCCGTCGATCTCAACGATGTGCGCTGTGGGATCTCGTCGTCGATCGCCACGTTGTGTCGTTTCTTAGAGAATCGACCTGCTGATCATTAAGGATGTAGGTATACAAAATTCATTTAATGGCGGGTACACACCGGCTGAACGAAGGCGAAAGAAGCTATGCCTGTATCATTACAGCATCGAAAGTTTGTTTGTGTGAACGCAACAGGCGACGATTCGCGAACATTCGTTTGATTGGTGTGTACCCGCCATAACGATACATATTACAAAATACTTAGAATATAACACGTAGAAGTCATAGTACTTACAATTTCACAAACAATAATATGCAATAACATATAACTTGTGCAAACGAGCATGTCTTAATCTAAAGATAGTTCTTCACCGCCCAAGACAACAGAAGAATCACGGGTATGTTGCTATCTTAGAAGAGGAATTTACGTATTCCCTACACTGACATCAGAAGAATTTGGAAGAAGAGAGAAGAGATTATGCATCTCGGCATGAGACGCAAGACCTAGCTGCAGTTTCCTGTTGATTCGAGTATTGTGAGACAGCGGAGATTTCCCAGTTAAGCCAGTCAGTTCATGTATATAATATATATTACAGCAGGGTTACCACAACCTCTTATAGCAGTATTATTATAATCGTTCTTCGTTTGTTTTGTATGGGAATCGGTACAAGTAAGATGATAATAAGACAGCTATAAGAGGTGGTGGTAACCCCCCAGGGCTAATTTCATCATCTATAAGAAAGTAAAAACGAACATTAATTATTTCGACTTTGTTTTAATTTATAACAATTTATCAAATGGCATTGTTGGATCGCGCTTTGTTGTGCCAATATTATGATATCACCTGTTATCAAACGGATTTATGTATCAATTTATGTCAATTTGCCGTACCCGTACTTTAGAAGTTATTATTGATATGATGTTATAGATAAAATAATGAGCACACCTTTTATGATAAAAGGCTTTAAATATGTACTTTTTGATTACCAGAACCAATATTGATTATGCTTTGTCATCAATTCCAAATTCGCTAAAGTTCAAATTTGATTGATAACCAATAAAAGTAAATCAATTTGTAAATAGCTTTAAAAATTCGCTGTAGGTTAAATCGAGTTTAGGATTAATCCTAGATTAGTTACAGCACTACAAGTCGCCCTTAGTTCATTTAATATCACGAACGGCAGAGAAAAATTAAATCGCATGCGGACAAAAACAATATTAAGGTTATCTAAGGTTAATATAAACAAGGTTATAAAAACATATTTTTCAACGTAAACGGATAACCTGTCATATCTGGTACTAGATAACCGAAAAAAGTTGTTTACAATTAACATGAATATAACGGCGACAATCCGGTAAATGGGTGGATTCCTATGTTTGGTCTCGTACATTACTTTTTATGTATAATAGGGAAAATTGCCTCGGTGGCGTGGTTGTATTGTATTTCGGTACGACTACCGTCCTGAGGTATCAGGTTTGATCCCCGGGTCGGTCAAAGTGATATAGGATTTTTCCATATCAGTCTGGAGTCTGGAATTTGTGCCCGATATGGCGATAGACTCACCCCCTATCACATCTGGGACGGAACTAAGGTTGGCGAAATGTGGATGTACTAGTACGTTAGAGCGCCTCGGCCTACCCCTTCGGGGATAAAGGCGTGAGCTAGCAGCTGCAAGTGGCGTATGTGTGTTATTTTTTTTTTATTGAATAAAGTAAGTAATATTTCTACCGTGTTTATAATAAGGTTTTCGTATCAAATGTCTTTACGCACGGGTTTATAAAAATAGTTACTTTGTGATATCTGATGTCCGTCCTTCAAGGCTGTGGTCGAGATGTCACATGTTCCACTCTTGCGCATTACTTCCGGGTTGACAAGTGGAATCAAGTGTCCACACTTCATTATCTACAGGCTGATTGATAGGTTATTTTTATATTGACAGCCTTAGTAAGGCAGAGGGCAAGTAACCGGCAGCTAAACAAGAGGCCGTGGGTTCGATTTTCGCACCAAGACAAATGTATGTGAGATCCATAGATATTTGTTGATAGTGTGAGTATTGTGGACTGGTAAGTCTCTGATATCCACAATACAAGTTAAACCTAATGTGGAGTCAGGACTATTTGTGACTGTTTAAAAAAATACTGCAGGAAAATAATATTACAATAGTTATTAATATCCAAAGAGATTTAATATCACTAACTAAAGAGAGGCTATCAAGCAAATTTCCATACAAAGAAATCGATCTCAAACTTCAGTACCGCCATCAACTACTTAGTACAATGCGAGGGCGATTATTACAATTTACACACTAGAATGTTTTGTGAATGGTTACGAATCACGTACGATAAGTTTATTCTCTCAATATGATTACACTGGCCTACCTGCCTGGCGCGCGTATATTTCAAATAAACTAAGCGACTTATGACCACTAGGTCTTAACTTTTGGATCACAAGTTTTGTGCTGTTGTCCCGTCTTTAGACTGTTGAATATCTTTGTTTATATCACATAATCGAGAGTTACCTACTTTGTTAGCAGTTCAATGTAATACCATTGCCATGCATGCTATTGTAAAATATTTTTGTTTCTACCTGCCCTTATCCCACTTTAATGTGGGGTCGGCGCAACACACTTTTTCAAGCATGTTGCAGAGAGGTTTTGGCTTAGTTTTTACTGCCTGACATTACCCTTTATGAGGCATCCAGTCCCGGGCAAATTAAATTAGAAAATTTGCTTTGCCTGACCTGGGAATCGAACCCAGGACCTCCCGATCCACAGCCCATACATACTGCCACTAGACCGTAAAATAAAAACCGCAAATGTGTCAGTCGTACTTTTGTACCAAGTGGAGGTATTAAGGTACATACATAGACCTACAACTATCAAAGGGGTAAATAGTGGCGAAATCGCGAACTAGAACACCCACATTTCGCCGAACTTATTTCCGTCCTAGGTATGATAGGAGGCGACTCTATCGCCATAGCGGGCACAAAACTCCAGGGTGGTTGATACTGAATAGAATCACTTTGCCCGACCCGAGAAACAAACCCAAGACCTCAGGCTAGTAGACGTACCGCTCACACTATTACTATGCATATACAGCCAGATACGCTTTTCCAAATTTGTTTTCTTCTCCTGCCCTGCCATTAGACCAAGAAAGCGTTTGTCTGTATCTAACTAATACTAGATATATTTTATCCGGGAGAAGGCGTTTCAAATCTATCTCTAAAAAAATATACGCCGTTAAGAATACTAAAGTAATAACACAATAAATACATGTCCTATTTAAAAATATGCTCTTTGTAAAAGTAGACACGGCGAGGTGAGAAGCAATTGTACGTGCATATAAAATCAATAGGCGCCGCGCCTCGACAGCCGCCAATTTACTCCGTCCGACTTCGATCGAAGTCACACGACATTGCAGTTTACCTATACTCTGCAAACAATAACAATGACTAGGTTCACCACACTGCAGTTTCCTCCGCTGTTCCCAAAATGATATTCCCAGAATACTCAGATGAAACTTAAACATTATTAATCATTTGAAGCCATATTCTAATAATAATAATATCAGCCTTGTAATAATACTGTCCCAGAGCAGAGAGTAGAGGAGGCCCTACTGATGACCGGGATTAGGCCTTAGTCTTCCACGCTGGCTTAATGCGTGTTGGTAGACTTCACATACCTTCGCAATTCTTGTGGAGAAAGTATATATTATATGGCGCATAAAATATCAATAGCCGTTAAAGTTGAAAAGCGTTTCATTATTTAGGGTACTGACATTCTTTATACGTGAAGTACCTACATAGGAACGCTTAATACTCTCTATCACACAAATGACTTATATTTTAATTGTTAATACAGTGATGGTCAGTTAAAAAAAATACAGACGAATTAAGGACCTCCTTTTTTTGGAGTCAGTCGAAAATATCCATAAAAGTTATGAACGATGGTAACAGGGTAATGGAAGTGACAGAATGGAACCGGCCGCGACTGAATCAGCGACGGACGACGTCCATCGATCCAGTTTTAACTAGTTATCGTTATCGATACCATTGCTCGATGGATGAACCAACTCGCGAATCACGACTCGCGGACGTTTGGAGACATGTACAATGGAATAGGAAATATTGATGTGCATAATGCATAGTACCATGCGGTTGCGCCGTGCCTGTTTTATAAATTGTGTGCTTTTCTCCATTTATTCTATTTCTTCCAATTATGCTCCTAAAAAGATAAGCAGTCAAAGCCCTAATATTCAAGAAATTATAGACAAATTCATAAATTCATGAAGCTAACTTTACTTATAATACGCAAATGCGACTTTAGTCTATAATTATTCCAGATTAAGACAATCTGTCATATTTACAAATAAACCATACATGAATCATTATACCTACCACTTTCTTTCTACCTGCCCTTATCCCACCTTAATGTGGGGTCGGCGCAACACACGTTTTCAAGCATGTTGCAGAAATGATTTAGTTTAGTTTTTACGACCAGCCACCTGCCTGACGTTAATTCCTTCTAAGGGAATCCAGTTACGGCAAATTTAAGAAAATTTGATTTACCCGACCTGGGAATCGAACCCAGCACCTCCTGGTCCACAGCCCATACATACTGCCACTAGACCAAGGAAGCGATGAATCTTTATACCAGCCACACTAACAAAATACAAAATGGCAAAAGAGACCAATAACACAGCTTCAAATCGACCACGTGCGGGTCTGCACGAAAACTGATTCAAGATTGCATAGTTTCCTTACTGAGTAGTTACGTCATAATACTTCAGCCCGGGAGAGTTGCGTCAATAAATATCTAAATTAAGAATACCACGTGCCCTCAATACGCACTACTTTAATTATGGTAACAAAACATAGACGTAATATGTAGAGGTATAATACTCGACTTACTCGAGTAACAATTTATATAATTGACTAATAGTTTCAATTGAAATCGTAAACAGAAATGCATTTACTCGTAGTTCGCTGGGCTAATTTCGGTCTCATGATGTGAGATATTCAAATAAGTATTGCCATAATAGATGTAAAAATAAAACTGAAAGTTTAATCATTATCTAATTTATTTTATTTTTATACTTGAAGCTCATAAAAATATATGTATGCATGAGGATTGTAACATTTGTAACCACATAATTTACTTATATTCCTCTATCTGTATTGGTTCCTACCAGACGTTGAAATCAAAATTATGATTTTTTTATTATCAATATTTTTGTAGGTAGAATGCTAATAACTAAGACAAAAAACCCTAAAATTGTTTTTTAAGATTTTTATAATAAATCTAGTTAGCAATTCACGTGGTGGAAAATAAATAAATTTTGTTTATTATTTTTTTTAATCTAAAGAAATTGAAACATCCGGGGAATATTTCTTACTTTTTAATATAAATTTATTATAATGAAACATTCATGCAGCAAATAGGTATAGCAAAACTAAAAATAACCAAAGAATTTCCTCATTGCACTGTATAAATCCTTCTCATTGCAATTGTTCTGTACAAAAATACACGTGAATTAATTATTTAAACCCGTTTTATGTACTGATATAGATTTCGCCAGTAATAACAACGATAGCTGGGTGGTGCCAAAATACACAATAAAAATGCTATCAACGAATGTATGAACGCACGTGGACAACACTGATGTCATAGTTCAGATTATATCGGTAGTTAAATTTCTTTTTATAAGACTTTAGACACAGCATTATTGAATTGTTGATTGATTTTAGACTCCGCTTGTGATTATGAACTGGGGGGTTACCACACCACCTCTTACAGCAATATTATTAAAGTCTTACTTGTACCGATTCCCGTACAAAAAAAATGAAGCAATATTATAATAATACTGCTATAAGATGTGGTGGTCACGCCCCTGAGCTTTACAGCCATATTGAAGCGTTGATATTTACTGAAATATTTGCTAGGTTTCATCGAGAGTACACTCCTCATTGCATTCCTGAATGGACTATCGCATACTCTAAAGAGTTCCTATACAAAAATATCATTACAGAGTCCCGCACAATTCTGTGTTTTTAGCGTTTTTGTTAACGCATTATAAATAAAAATATGTATGTATATATTTGTCAAACTATGGGTCCCCCAGAACAACGTGACTACAGAACCAGTATGATTTATTTATGGTAGTAGTAGTAGTAGTAGTTATAAAAAAAAATACAAACAGCTCTAAATTTCTAACAAACACATCCGTTCATCCAAAAGTATTTTTTCCAGGGTCAATAATGGGTATATATTGAATTTCGATTCGATGAAATAAACACTGATTTAAATAGAATCGATATACTATAGTACAGAGAAAAGATAATTTCTTAAGTTTACGCGAATATTATACATTGAAATAAAACTATTCTTACGGATTTTATCACGATTAGGTTTTAATTATTATTCCCGACGTTTCGAAGGCTTTGCAGTCTTCGTTGTCACGGGTCAGACTGAGGTGTCATTTGTCCAAAAAAAGGTTAGTGTTACAATATCTACCATCATTAAAAAATTATACAAAATCAAAAAAGGTTAATTATTTGTGTTCCGATCTATGCAGTACGAGCTCACGGTGTCTTGAGTTCTGGCAGCTGGTCTTTTGGGTTCCGATGTAATAAGATGTATAATTGGATCCCAGGTTTGTGCAAGCTTCCAACCATCTGAATAGCTCGTGCTGCATAGATCGGAACACAAATAAATAACCGTTTTTGATTTTGTATAATTTTTTAATGATAGTAGATATTGTAACACTAACCTTTTTTGGACAAATGATACCTCAGTCTGACCCTTGACAACGAAGACTGCAAACGTCGGGAATAATAATTAAAACCTAATCGTGGTAGAATCCGTAAGAATAGTTTTATTTCAAAAGATAATTTTATAATAAATTAAATTCATTAAAGGAATCAACATTTACTTGCAATAGATACTGTGTTGACGTCACTAAGCTAGCCTAATAATAAGGGCTCGTATTAAATAACTTTGACCGTTATTTCTGACTTCTTCAACATTTCTCACATGCTGGTGACACCAACCATTTGCTGGTGGTAGGATATTCGCTAAAACCTGCCATTGTGACACACACTCCGTGTGTGGTTCGCGTTCCAGGATCAGCCGGTGTAATTCCGGTTCTCTCGAGGGGCTTGCGGCATGACTTGGTGGTTGGTTGGGATGGGTATGGGGTTATCCCTGTGTCTACATCGGTCATCCACCTGTCATGTCGGAAGTCCCTCGATTTTCTTTTTCCCTCTTAGGAATCGGAGTGTGAAGAACCACATTAATGCTTCTTGATGAAGCCGGCATCATTCTGGCGATCACTGGTCAACCAATCGATTGTCAGTGGTCGCTAGTTTTTTTTTGGACTTAACTACACTTACCATCAGGTGCAGTGTAGTCACTATGCCGTGCCGGATAAAAAAATCATGTTACATCAATGGATTAGCTTAGGACATATTACAGTAATTAGATGATTCTAGAATATGATAACCTAAAAACATTTGGGTAGGTAAATATTAATATTTAATGACGATACTAATTATATACGAATTATGTCAAACACTAATTGGATTCACCTACATACATGACTAATAATGCAGAAGGGGCTGATGTAATTAACAAATAATTTAATCGACAGAAGGCAAATTATGTTACATTCTGATATACGAGTATTTATATGTAGATTTTACTGCCTCGGTGGCGTGGTTGTATTTCGGTGCGACTACCGTCCTGTGGTCTCGGGTTCGATCCCCGGGTCGGGCAAAGTGATATTGGATTACATACTGATTTCTTAAGTTTACGCGAATATTATACATTGAAATAAAACTATTTTTACGGATTCTATAATATATTCTTTAATATTGGATTTTTCCATATCAGCCCGGAGTCTGGAAATTGTGCCCGATATGGCGATAGGCTCGTTCCCTATCACATCTGGGACGGAACTAAGCTCGGCGAAATGTGGGTGTTCTAGTTCGCTAGTGCGCCTTTGCTTACCGCTTCGGAGATACAGGCGTGAGCTTATGTCATTTTAGTTGCAGCTCTGCTACTTATGTAAGTACCAAAAGGCTTTAACTACCATAGGAATAGGATAAATTACAAAGCATAACATGTTAATTCTTTATTTTATCCATTCAAAATATAGCTAGTCTTATTAGTTGTCTATTTATTCATGTATTTTCGATTTTGGTTGTCCCATTATAATGGTTGTATGAAGGAGATCTACGCTATGGTCTACTGTCTACATATAGAGATGGATATACTTCTGAACACGTTAAACACAACGTGACTCTAACAAGATTAGGACAATTTGATTAGTTCCCCTTTATAATAGAATTAAGGAAACCCTAGTTTAGCTGCAACATATAATTATATATTGCATTGTGTTATTATTCTACGTCATATTTTTTTTTCTACCTGCCCTTCATGATCATCAGCCATAGGACGTCCACTGCTGTACATAGGCGTCCCCCAAAGATTTCCAGATCGACCTGTTGGAAGCGGCCTGCATCCAGCGACTTCCTGCGACCTTTACCTGCCCTTATGCCACCTTAATGTGGGGTCGGCGCAACATACGTTTTCAAGCATGTTGCAAAGAGGATTTGGCATAGTTTTTACGACCAGCCGCCTGCCTGACGTCAACCCCTATGAGGGATCCAGTCCCGGGCAAATTAAATTAGAAAATTTGCTTTGCCCGACCTGGGAATCGAACCCAGGTACTCCCGGTGCACAGCCCATACATGCTGCCATTAGACTAAGGAGGTGACAATATATTACAAAATAATTTATTTATATCTTTATAAACACAAAAACGTCACATGTTAACATCTACCTAGTACCTACATTTTTCTACAGAACACCGATATATTTAATAGGAGTATTATACAGAATAAGGTCAATTTAATGTTAATAGTCTTGTTTTGGATATATACTTCTGTTTAAATCAAATGACTTGTTAATCCAGTTGGATTTTATATTTTTTATTTGTGAGCGGTAATTAAGAACGTCGCCTCCTTGGTCCAGTGGCAACGCATATGGGCTATGAACCAGAAGGTCCTGGGTTCCAATCACAGGTCAGGCGAAGCTCTCTTTTTTAAGATACGAGTCGTATGTCATGGGTATCACGAACTACGAAATACTTTAGGTCACACAACACCCAAAACTGAAACAAAGGTCAATGGGCCACACAAACATTTGTCTCGGTGCGGGAATCGAACCCGCCGCCTTTCGTATCACACCGGGTTATTTCCGCTGCGCCACGGATACTGTCTGAGTTTGTGCGTAGTCTTTCTTTCTTAATGTGGGGTCGGCGCAACACACCTTTTTAAGCATGTTGCAGAAAGCATTTAGCTTATTTTTTTAAACCGGCTGCCTGCCTGACGTCAACCCCCTCTGAGGGATCCAGTCCCAGACAAATTAATTAGAAAATTTGCTTTGCCTGACCTGGGAATCGAACCCAGGACCTCCCGATCCACAGCCCATACATGCTGACGCTAGATAAAGGAGACGAGCGTATTCATATAACTCAAAATATAAAAAACGCATTTCAGGATTCCGTTGGCTATCAATCTCATAAAATATTTATAATATGGTTTCCCAATACGAGTCAGGCTGTACGTTTCACGGAAATTTCCTACAATAAACTGCTATCAATGCATTTAGGTTACATGACGTTGCGAGAGATCGATTGTTGATAAAACTAGGTTGGTACACGTACTACACTCGAAGCTTATCGTTTTTTGTGAATATGATTGCGTTCTATTCGTTTATTTTATTAGGTATACGATTTTTGAAAAGAGCTGCAGGTCGATTCTCTAAGAAACGCCACAACGTTGCGATCGACGACGAGCTCCCACAGCGCACATTCAACGTTCAACGTTGTCGGGTCTTAGAGAATACCATTTTCCATACATTTATGTCAAACGCCTCGCTCGAGAGAGCTAGTTCGCATAACCGCCGTCATCACGCATAGCGCTAGTGCGTGCGCGTTGTACTTCGCTGAATACAAAAATGAAAACATCGTCGCCGCAACGATGCCGCAACGTTGTTTTCACAAATGAAACCTTAGAGAATCGACCAGCTGATCTTTCATCTGCTCTCATCCTATCCCAATGTGCGGTTATAGCATGATTTTTTTTGGAGCTCGGATTCAAATCCAGAACCTTCCGGATGACAGACCATAAAGGCCTTACTTATAAAAACATTTTAGCTGAGCAAATGGCTAAGAAAATATACCCCTTTTATTTTCAAACAATGTGAATCAAGGAAAAAAGTGATAACCCAATATTACTTTACACATGGTCCTTGTACCGCGTATCATCATCATCATCATCATCAGCCATAGGACGTCCACTGCTGAACATAGGCCTCCCCCAAAGATTTCCAGATCGACCTGTTGGAAGCGGCCTGCATCCAGCGACTTCCTGCGACCTTTATCAGGTCGTCGGTCCACCGCGTATACGATACAACTTATGAGTTATAACTACGCCACCAATTATCTCAGCTTATCGCCGTCCACTGCTGAACGTAGGCCTCCCCAAGTGAGCGCCAACCATGTCTTGCGCAGCCCGCATCCATCCGCTGTCCGCCACCTTTCTCAGGTCGTCGGTCCATCGTGCAACAGGACGTCCCACAATGTCTGCCTAAACGCGGTCTCCACTCCAGCACATGTCTGCTCCACCGACCATCTGTCCGTCTGCAGACATGATCGGCCCACTTCCACTTCAGTGTGCTGTACGCCACCAATGCGATACAAACTCATTAATTATAATTAATCACGGCGAACAATAATCCGGCAATTAAGTGTTGTAATCAATGAGATTAAAATGTAATATATTATGTGACAAATATATAATTAGTCAGTTACATATCTATGGAAATATAATAATTATATTATGTGAAACACATCAACTTAGCTTTAAAAACAGCACGTTTGTACTAAGTACGTTTTATCAGCTTCGATCCCCGGGTCGGGTAAGGTGATATTGGATTTTCCCATATCAGCCCGGTGTCTGGAATTTGTGCCCGATATGGCGATAGGCTCGCCCCCTATCACATTGTTGGCCAGTGCGCCTCTGCTTACCCTTTCGGGGATACAGGCGTGAGCTTATGTTATGTTATGTACTGAGTAGTGACTTTATGGCGGGGCATATCATTAGAGGCTCCGATAAATACATTGTTAATCTTGTTCATTGACGCATCTGTATAACTAGATTCAAGTGACTATACGCCATAAAATTACAAAATGGAAATATTTACCACGCCTTAAGTAAAATCCGTTTGATAAATGCTTGTTGCATCGCATAGAACTTTCTAGAAAACCCTTACGGGCCGTTTTATCGACCGAGGGAGGGCTCCCCACCGAAACTGTTCGTGTGTGCACTCACTGAATCATTGCATTTGGTACCGTACGTTTACTCTCGTAATACGCCTTTTAAAAAGTCTCAGGCTACAGATAATATTTTCATTTTTCGTGAATAGATGTAATAAAAACGTAACGTATTATGATCGTCGATGGTGTATAATGAAAGATTATGGTAGATACTAGATGTATTGAATTAAGTAATTGTTAAATATTAAAAATACTCCATTGTTGTAGAGTTACAGTAGTCCCTCATAATATAGTTAAAGAATTTACACGAAATTATAACAATAACTTTCACGGCATAATTATTATAAAATTATCGGAATTGTATCGGATACGCTAGTTAAATAATGCATGAAGTTTAGAGTATGTTGTGCAGTGGCGGCGCTAGACCATAATTGAACGTCGGCGACGTTAGCTTTGCGAGGCCTCTTGACTTTTCCGGCAAAATTGGCAGTATTATTCGATGAGGTACCCTTCCAAGTGCTAGCGGGTGCGAGGCCCTCTTACGGCCGGTTTCAATAAACGATCTCAGTTTAGTGTGCAGATAGATCGCGATTATGAGCCAATCAAACCAAGTCATTTGACGGAGACATGTTCAAACTGTGTTTTGGCTATTATTTGTAATCTATCTGCACATTCAAACTGAGATTGTTTATTGGAACCGGGCGTTAGACGCGAGGCTGTCGACGGTCGCCGACGTCCCCGACGCTTAGTTCCGCCACTAATGTTGTGTTTTGGATACTTCTAAAACCGCGTCTCCTGCATATGTTTTTCTTGAAACAAAACACAAAAACACTTACACAAAACTATATTTTTCGCTGTCTCCTGCTCGTGGAACAAAAATCTATAGCGAAACCAAGTTTTGTGAAGGTGTTTTGTTTCGAAGAAAACACGTGCAGGAGACGCGCCTTTATTCGAACCCTTTTAACTAGAGATCGTATCAGCACTTGCTACAGTTGATGACGAACGGTCATTTTGTTTACTAACGGCCGGTTTCAATAAACAATCTCAGTTCGAATGTGCAGATAGATTACAAAAATTAGCCAATAAGAAAATAGTTTGAACTCCGTGACTCCGTCAAATGACTTGATTTGTTTGGTTCATAATCGCGATCTATCTGCACTATAAACTGAGATCGTTTATTGAAACCAGCCGTAAATAATGCCCTAAATTGCGTAGATCCATCTCTCAAGGTCTTTTCTATTAAAGAATAATCTACTAAATGAACATTATAAAGGCATTTAAAAATTCTATACATTCGCTTACTCTACCTTTCAGTAGAGACTTTCTGCGAAAATCTATGCTGTTAATTATTCACTATATTTTAGGTTCGTTACTTTAGTTATAGATAGTAGTTTTAATTTTAATCATTTATAGTGTTGCGAAATTAGAATAATAACTTACTTAATCCAATAATAAAAAAGTTATAGATCCTACACAATGTAGAGATTTTGATGAGCCTGAAGTTAGCAGAAATTTTTTTATGAAATATTTCAAGTTGTCATATAGATTCGAATAAAAGAGTGATTAAAAACAAAAATATGTAAATAACATCACAATAAAATAAAGAAAATATGCCTTATTTTTTTTTTTACTTACTATTGCTAAGGTATGCTCAGATACAAACTTTACCATGAGATTCTGGCGATTTAAATCAACGAAACGAATATTTTAGGCTATGCTTTTTTTGATTGCGCTATTATCTAATGGCGACTTCCCTCTTTTTTTCGATTTTTTGAGAAAATTTTTACCACGTCATATCTCCTCCAAAATTTTTTTTAAAAAACTGAATGCAGGCATATCTTTAATGTGCTATTATTTAGTGGCGACTTTTTTATTTTTTCATATTTTCGTCTTTTTTTAATTATTATTGTAATTTTAAGGCAAAAATAAATTTCTTTTTTTTTTCACCATGTCAGATGAGAGAGAATAAACATGGGATCAACAAAAAACAGCATAGCACCCTTTCCTTGTTTAATAATCTAATGGCGACTTCTTTTATTTTTTTTTAATTGGTACTTCTAGAGGTAAATGACAGTTTAAATATTGAAATCAATTAAACGCTTATAAAGTCCCATACTCAATACATAATGAGTTTTTTTGGGCATTTTTGGACAAATAGAGAATAAAAATTCAATTAAAATATAAAACACCACAATTTTGAAGTTTTGAGGAATTTTGGAAATAAAAAATTTACCAAGTCATATCTCCGACGAAAAATATTTTTTACAAAAAACTGAATGCAGGCATATCTTCAATTTGCTATTATCTAGTGGCGACTTTTTTTATTTTTTCATATCTTCGTTTTTAAGGCAAAAATAAATTTCAGTTTTTTTTCACCATGTCAGATGAGCGAGAATAAACATGGGATCAACAAAGAACAGCATAGCACCCTTTCCTTATTTAATAATCTAATGGCGACTGACTGAAGAAAAGATAAAAGAAGTCGCCATCAAAATATTAAATAAGGAAATGGTGCTATGCTGTTTTTTGTTGATCCCATGTTTATTCTCGCTCATCTGACATGGTGGAAAAAAATTGAATTTTATTTTTGCCTTAAAAACGAAGATATGAAAAAATTAAAAAAAGTCGCCACTAGATAATAGCAAATTGAAGATATGCCTGCATTCAGTTTTTGTAAAAAATGTTTTTCGTCGGAGATATGACTTGGTAAATTTTTTATTTCCAAAATTCCTCAAAACTTCAAAATTGTGGTGTTTTATATTTTTAATTGTATTTTTATTCTCTATTTGTCCAAAAATGCCCAAAAAAACTCATTATGTATTGAGTATGGGACTTTATAAGCGTTTAATTGATTTCAATATCTAAACTGTCATATAGAAGTACCAATTTAAAAAAAAATAAAAAAATAAAAGAAGTCGCCATTAGATTATTAAATAAGGAAAGGGTGCTATGCTGTTTTTGTTGATCTCATGTTTATTCTCGCTCATCTGACATGGTGAAAAAAAAAAATATATTTTTGCCTTAAAATTACAAAAATAATTAAAAAAAACGAAAATATGAAAAAAATAAAAGAAGTCGCCACTAGATAATAGCACATTAAAGATATGTCTGCATTCAGTTTTTGTAAAAAATATTTTTTGTCGGAGATATGACTTGGTAAATTTTTTATTTTCAAAATTCCTCTCAACTTCAAAATTGTGATGTTTTATATTTCTAATTGTATTTTTATTCTCTATTTGTCCAAAAATGCCCAAAAAAACTCATTATATATTGAGTATGGTACTTTATATGCGTTTAATTGATTACAATATTTAAACTGTCATATAGAAGTACCAATTAAAAAAAAATGAAAAATAAAAGAAGTCGCCATTAGATGATTAAATAAGGAAAGGGTGCTATGCTGTTTTTTGTTGATCCCATGTTTATTCTCGCTCATCTGACATGGTGAAAAAAAATTGAAATTTATTTTTGCCTTAAAATTACAAAAATAATTTAAAAAAGACGAAAATATGAAAAAATAAAAAAAGTTGCAACTAGATAATAGCAAATTAAAGATATGCCTGCATTCAGTTTTTAAAAAAAAAATTTTTGGAGGAGATATGACGTGGTAAAAAATTTCTCAAAAAATTGAAAAAAAGAGGGAAGTCGCCATTAGATAATAGCGCAATCAAAATAAGCATAGCCCAAAATATTCGTTTCGTTGATTCAAATCGCCAGAATCTCATGGTAAAGTTTGTATCTGAGCATACCTTAGCAATAGTAAGTAAAAAAAAAAATAAGGCATATTTTCTTTATTTTATTGTGATGTCATTTACATATTTTTGTTTTTAATCACTCTTTTATTCGAATCTATATGACAACTTGAAAAATTTCATAACAAAAATTCTGCTAACTTCAGGCTCATAGATTTTGATGCAATTTTTGCTACGAAGTTATTAGACCTCTGAATAAACATAACACACAACACAACATAAGCTCACGCCTGTAACCCCGAAGGGGTAAGCAGAGGCGCACTACCGAACTAGAATACCCACATTTCGCCGAGCTTAGCTCCGTCCCAGATGTGATAGGTGGCGAGTCTATCGGCATATCGGGCACAAATTCCAGACTTCGGGCTGATATGAAAAAAATCCAACATCACTTTGCCCGACCCGGGGATCAAACCCGAGGCCTTAGGACGGTAGCTGTACCGAAATACAACTAGGCCACTGAGGCAGTCACCTCTGAACTACTGAATAAAATATGCAGTCAAAAAATATTGATATAATATTTATCGTAAATTATCTACTTTATCACTATGAACTGTGGTCTGTAATGTGTATATTTTATTTTTGTTATGAAGCCAAGCGCCAAGTGTACACGTGGACAACTCTGGCTCAAAACGTGCGACAGTAAATACCACTAAAAATAGTACAAGTTCAAAGCCAAATTATTTTAGGGTCGTCAAATATTTTAAAATGGTAAAAATGAAAGAGAATATTGTGAATAAGCTTTATATTTCTTTGTTTAGTTTATAAATCAGATCAGACATATTACATGCGTGTCATAAACATTGTAAAATATATAACTATAGTTGGGTTGATTTATATTGTATACAAAAGTTTATACTGGGTTAGCTGTAATTCACTGCAAACCACATGAACTGGGGTACTGACTATGACATAGATTATCGTAATAAAATAGAAGTTGAGCAAGCTACTTAAAATGAAATTAATGAAGATATGGAACTATGCTCATGCCATATTATTTGACACCTACACCTGTCATTTCAACCCCGTCATTCTTACGGTCGGAGCAAAGACGCAGTAACTAAAATTTTCCGATAATTGAGAAAAATAAAAATGTATCAGCCAGATGCAAATATGCTAGATATGGGTATGAGATGTTCAGTGAGTTACATTTAACCCTGTATTTTACACGGAACTAAGTATGGCAGTTCAAACTGTATGAGGAACAGTTAAACAATTAATTTTAATATAAATCTCACAGAGATATGCTTTACAATTTAGAATTTGTTATAAATTTACCTAAACTACCAATTCAATTGGATTTTATAGACTTCAAACGGCCAATCTGATTACAGTCTTAAAAAATTCAACATTACGTAAAATCAAATAAAATACATAACATATAGTTTCGTGCAACCATAAATTGAATTATGGTCGGTGCCGTTTTCCATCTAACTACTTCAAATATCCTCGTTTACAATACGTGCCTTACATTCACAAAATATCGACAGTTCTCATTATGTGTAATTACTATTATACATTAATATAGGAAGGTACTATCTCTAATGGTTAAATATGTTTCCTTCCCGTTGTTTTAAAGCAACTAGTAAATTAAAAACAAACTGTTTAGACTGAATTAAGGCTCCTGATAGTCATTACGGATGTAATTTCCATTGTCACTCATATTATTTTATAAAACAAACTTAACATTGTAATAGGAGCATCACAAACATAACCGTATTCTAAAATTAAGTTCAATTTATATAGCTTCACTTACGAATACCAAATCACAGATATTCACGAACTGCCATGTTACACTAAAATCTAACGAGCGCCGGCCGAGGTCGAACACTTCGTGTTCCGGTCGGGGCGCGCGGACTTAAACTAAACGCAGTCTTAATACGCATACAATACAAGATACAGCCCCTCTAATACTGACAACACTGACCCCATGATACGATGTCAACAAACATGCAACAGTCAGAAAGCGAACCGAACGAGTGATGACTGATAATAAATCTACAACTACACGCCGATGCGTTCAAACGTTAAATTCCCGGCGGCAGAACACCACAGGCGGTTAGTGAGCACTCGATCACAACGTCTACTCAACTGGTGACCGCCTCGTACGTATCACAGATCGTGTGCCGGCGCCGTCGCGGCGGACGAGCCTCGCGCCGGTCGAGTCGGTCGTGCCGGTCGAGCCGGCCGTCGGTGCCGTCACAGGTAGGGCACGCAGGCGGCGCAGCGCGAGCGTCGTCGGTCGGGGGAGTCGGCGCGCGCCCTGCACACAAGCACCGGTAGCGGTTAGCTCACGAGCTCCTCTCGTCCCGGCGCGAGTCGGAGCGTCCGAGCGCGCGCTTCAACTTCTCCACCAACCTGGTGTGGAACTTGTCGTCGCGCGGGGCCGCCGCGCTAGCCGAGCCCTTGCTGGGGGTGTCGGCGGCGCGCAGCGAGGCGCGCGAGGGCGGCACGCGGCAGTACGACAGCGAGCGCATCGCCGGCGCCGACCGGTGCGGGCTCAGCAGCGCGCGCCCGCCGCCCGCCGACAGCGCGGGGCCCTCGGACCGCGACTCGGACACCTTCCTGACGCGCCCGCCGCCGCCGCCGCTCAGCGCCGCCTTCTCCGCCGACTCGGAGGTCCGCCGCGACCGCTGCGAGTGATATATGTCCCAATCGTTCTTCACCACGGGCATCATGAACGCCATCTCGGCGGCGGTGACGGTGACTCTTGAGTTTTAACGTTTTTGGAGCGATGTCGTCGGCGACGCGGCGAAAAACGGTACTTCGTTCGCGGAAAATGACTCTACGATCGATAGTCGAGTGTCGAAATTCGCTTTTCACGGGATGTTAAACTTTAGGAATACGAGCTTTTTCAGCGGTGGTTTTAGGTCAATGTTCGATTTTCAAACTGAAAACGAGCGTTTATTGTGTAAACTTAAGCTTTCACTTCAATGTCACACACGATGAACCAATTAAGATAGGATGTTCACCCTAGGACGAATTGCGGTAGAATGAAGTATACGTGAAAACACACCCTGATTATAAGGAAAATATTGGCGCCACTGTCGTTGTGGCCATGAATGGAAACTACTGATATTTATTTAATTCACTGGATTTATCAACTGTAGCTCCGGTGTGATTCGCTATTACGTTGAAATAGTAATATGAGTCATCAATATGCTTATATTTGTCTTAATAATTAAAAATGCATGATTTTTATAAGGAAAAATATTAAAACTGGCACTCTACAATATCTGTCTCTACTGTATTTAATACGTCTAATCGTCAACAGATGGCCCCCAAGTACTTTAGCTACTACACGCTAGATGGCATTGATCTATAGCACTTACAGGAACATCGTAGTTCATGTATGGTAACATAGATGGGGCTAAAAACAATTGTCTAATTATTTATAGCAACACAATTATTTAGAGGGTTTTTCATTTACCGAATGAGAAACCGAGGCGTAACGGGACGAGTGGCAAACGGTTGTAATGGACAATTTTAATGGTAGAGCCACGCTGTAGACAGTTATGTCTACAGCACGAATGGGCCGGCTCGACCGGTTTGACACCACTATCTCACAGAAAACCGACGTAAAGTGGCAGCTCGCTGTCGCATTTCGTTCGGTGAGCGAGATTTTCGGTAGCCCAATTCCCCCTCCCCCTTTCCCAATCCCTATTTCACTCCTTTTAGGTTGGCAAAGCACCAATGATTTCCTTGTCTTGGGTGTCTATGGGCGGTGGTGATCACTTACCATCAGGTGACTCATCTGCTCGTTTGCAAGTCTTTGCTATGGTCTAGCACTATTATCTAACTTTTAATGTATTTTTTTTTCACATTGCACCCACAGCGTTATTCGGCATCGCTGCTAAGTATGAGCTTCCTATACTTTCTTTCTACCTGCTCTTATCCCACGTTAATGTGGGGTCGGCGCAACACAACAACACTTTTCAAGCATGTTGAAGAAAGGATTTGATTTCGTTTTTACGACCAGCTGCCTGCCTGACATCAACCCCAGTCTGGCGGACCCAGTCTTAGGAAAACAATGTTAGAAAAACACCACGCCCGACATAGGAATCGAATCCAGCACCTCCCGGTACACAGCCTTTATACCCTGCCACTAGACAAAGAAGGCAGCATGGACTTCCCATACTAATGAGAGAAAACCAATAACTATTAATTCTGGCAGAAGTATCAAGTAGAGAATAAAAAGAAACAATTATAATATGACAATAAGCATTTTATTACAAGCTTTAAGCATTACAATATAGGAGACATTTTTGGATTAACAAAGATGTGACCAAAGTCTTTTCGACAAACATCAGCTAATTATACAAATTCAATTAAATATAAAATTATAAATACAATTAATTAAATAAAGGCAAATATCACATGATTAACAGGTGGGACCGATTTATATTGAGTTTTATTTAATGAGTATAATTATTGCAAATTACAATATATTAGAGTGGGTCTAGGGCAAATATACCTACTTAGAATTAATTAATGTTACATAATTACTACATTCTTAGTGCCGTTTGTTTGAGTTGACAAATTTCATTAATTACATAAACGTTTTATATAAATCGAAAATTAATCATCAAAATCGGTTTAAATATAGTGTATTAAATTAAAATTTTACAGTAATATTAGATTTATAAAATTGGACTGTAAAGACGATTGGCAATGTCAAAATAATATGATTTATGACGAGAATAATCTGAGTTTGTGACCAACATATTTTATAAGTAAAATATTTTTCGAAAAGAAATGACGGAAAACATAACCTCAGTCCTTTAAAGGAACCTAATTAAAAAATATATCAGTCCTTGAGATTCACAATTATTCAAAACAAATAGGTACTAATGGAATATTGGACAAAATTCTAGAATTTTGGCACATTATCTGCAGGAAGTCTTTCGAATCAACATAGGAGCTATGATCCCATATAAAAAAGACTGATTTTAAAGTCTATTTATATAAAATGCAACAAAGTTTTACCTAAAAATATCAAAGCGAAACATTTATTTATTCTGCCAAAATATTCAACACAACTAATAAATAGTCTTTTAGATCAATATTATACAATATTTTATCGACAAAATAATTTAAGGCATTTTCGCAAACAATTCAATTTCTAATCACGATATTTTAATATCTATAAATACAACGAACAATGCAACAAATATTAGTAGCAACGAATTGACTAAGAAACATGTAAAAACTTTAAACACTCATGCACACGAGAGCTTTTTCAACGCGCTTCAAAAAGCGTTGTAATGGAACAAATGAGTTCTAGTATAGTTGTTCAAACGCCGGCGCTTTAAAACGAGCCGTTTTTGGTCGTTACGTAGAATATACCTTATTACAAACAAAACAAGAATGATTTTCAAGCAATCATATGGACAGACATGTTGAGACGCTTTTATAACTGACGTTGAAAAAACACTTGTGCGAATGAGGGCTAATGAATTAATTTGTACACAGAAAAATCACAGTTATGCATGAAGCAACAATAACATTTATTCTACATAACTTTGTTTAAAACTTCAACGTAAATAATTATCTCAAGGGCTACGCTTTAAAAGCTATGTAATTAATTCTCATCATAGAACAGCAGCGGAAAGGTACATGCATAAAATAGAAAGTGTTATACTACACTTCTACATCAACATTTTTTGAAAGATCATTAGGAGCTATTACGCGCAACTCCTAAGTACCTAAGTACTCTGAGCTGCTTCTATTTTTGGTAACTAGGAGCAGGAACTTAGTCTAGCTAGACTCTAGCTCATCGTAAAGAAAAAATACCACATAACATAATATTAACAAAGGTCACGCCTGTATCCCCGAAGGGGTAGGCAGAGGTGCACTAGTGAACTAGAACACGTTTCGCCGAGCTTAGTTCCATCCCAGATGTGATAGGGGGCGAGCCTATCGCCATAACGGGCACAAAAATAAGATCAATATTTATTGAATACCCAATCAAGTTGACTGCACACTAGTTTCCTCTTTAGATTTCTCCACATCGTAATAGCCGTTGAAATTCACCATAGTGAGTAATTCCACTAGGTGTCTCTGGTATCCACACTCCATCAGTTTCGTGATCACTTTGTGCAGATATTTGGCGAGTTTCTCAAATAAATGGAACAATTCGTCGAGTTGGGCAAAGTTTGAATGTGTGAACTGACCGTTAGGTTCTTGTTGTTGCCACTCTCTGGAAAAGGCGATTTAATTTATAATAAATACGTTCCTAAATATCAAAAATAAATGTAATATTTAAGATAAACATGGCTGTGGACCGGGAGGTCCTGAGTTGGATTCCCAGGTCGGGCAAAACGAATTTTGTAATTTAATTTGCCCGAGACTGAATCCCTCAGAGAATATTGACGTTAGGCAGGAAAATAACACATTTTTACTTTGTTGCTTTTACAGTATGATCCTATAACATAATTTGAGTTTTTTTAAAAAAGCAACTCAAAGTCAAATTATCGACACTAACTTACCCAGCCTTCAACACTCGACTGAACTTCAAAACAACAGTAAATATATCGTTCAACAATTTCATGACAGGCGTCGACCGGTTGTTCAATAAACATCGGAACAGCACTTTCTTTATATAAACCACGTGACATTCATACAAATCGTCGAGTGTTCTAGCTTTCTTCAGATCATTCTCGAATTCCGTCCAAGAAGAAAGAATGCATGTTGTCACTATATAGTTGTCGAGAGCACGGATCATAGATGCCATGATATGCCTGTATATTTGTATGGAAATGTATTGCGGTGAACGCAGTAATTTACGTGAATGCTGTCTCGATAGCTTTGCTGATAGTTTGAGGCTCTGAAATAATCGAAATATTCAATTGTTGTAAGTAAAAATCAAACGTCATTCGTCAAATCTCCATGCCAAGTATCCTATACTGAGATTGAATGACACTTTAAATATTCAAAACTTTTGCAAAATAATTATAACTGCAAATATTTTCTGCAACAACTTACACGCTCTTTTTTTGCCGATTCTGAGTTACGACTTCAACTGATTTCTGACTTCTACTGCCTAAATTAACATCTTAAAAGGACATTCAAATTTTTTTGTATTATTGAGTACTCGATATCGATACATAAACAATGCTTCAATTGGTAATTTCATCATCATCATTATCAGCCATAGGACGTCCACTGCTGAACATAGGCCTCCCCCAAAGATTTCCAGATCGACCTTTTGGAAGAGGCTTGCATCCAGCGATTCAAGGCGAATTGGTAATTTAAGGCGTAAAAAATATATGACATGAAATTAGATAAATCATTATGAAATTCTTAATTTACTACTACAACTGATATTAGTGATAAACTTAATTTAATAATAGATGCTATACCTTGAT
Source organism: Clanis bilineata (assembly GCA_036417725.1). Taxonomy (NCBI): domain Eukaryota; kingdom Metazoa; phylum Arthropoda; class Insecta; order Lepidoptera; family Sphingidae; genus Clanis; species Clanis bilineata. The sequence goes on from CM071154.1 coordinate 6,657,109, forward strand.
TATTATATATACTTATTATATGCATTTACCTCGAAATCTTCACCCAAGACCCAAAATGTCCTTCTCATCTTGATTAGGAACTGGAAAACTTTAGCGTAACGCAACAACGCTTCTTGGGACAGGATTATATTCAGGGGCCAGCTCACAGAGTATGTCAACGATAAACATTGTAACACATCAGGAGAGCTGTGTTGGAAACTCAACGGCGAATCTGTTATGGTGAACGATAGGTTCTCGGAAAATTTGTGAACATCTGAAAACGAGATATTAGATACTTCTAAACTGGTTTAATATAGATAAAATCTAGCATAAATCATATAGTATAAATATAAATCGCACACGGACTCAAAATTACCAATTTGAACTCCATCTTTCTCTCTCTTCTCTTTCGTATGTCGTACTAACTCATCGAGAATTAAGTCTGACATAAAATACTGAATACTGTGGTATGTATGTTATAGATCATATGAAGCCGCTCATTGTATATAAGTCGATCAGATGCAATAGGCAAATATTGAGTTAGTTGATTCGCCGGCAAGAATACTATAAAGAATCATGTCGGATTAAATATGTAAATACAAATACTTACGAGATATAGAAGAGCCGAGTGCCTTATCAAGTATATTGTGTAAAGTCGCGAAATTCAACAACTCTTGCGGATTCAACGTTTTGGACAACTTCGCGAAAAGATTGTGACATATGCTTCTAGAAAATTCACCGTCCATCAGAAAGAAATAGTCTTTCAAACTTCGCAAATGTTCATACATATCCAAATTCACTAAGAAATACGTTAGAATGGAATTATTAACCACTTCCAATTGATATGTGAGAGGTAGCATAACAGATCTTTGCAAACAAGCAGTCAATGTAGCGATATTATCACATCGTTTAATCTTTTCATCTTCGTGTTCGTCACCATAATGTGATGCAAATATATTTGCATATGGCTTTTTCTTTACTTCTTCCATAATGATTGCCGGATGTGTGTACGAAGATGGTGAATTTTCCAAATTCATTTTGCTATTAAAGTGATCTCTCGAATAATTCTTAAGTTCTTTTACACCAAACGGATCAAAATCGGCGAGGCTGTACGAGCCGTCCAGTATGTTGAAAAATGAATTCCTACTCTTAAAATCTTTTATTTCCATATCTATACTTTTGGACGGAGAATTGTCAGTAGAATCCCCTGTTTGCATATCGCTGATAACTTCAGTATCGACGCCCTCGTCATCAACAATAATTGGGAAATTAAAACCGTCTGCAGTTAAAAACTCTTTATCTGGTTTGCTTTTAGATTCTAAATCTTTACTACATTCACTTTTCGGCGTAAAAATATCGCTTGTCATTGGACCTTCCAATGGAACATCAGCTGTTGTTGGTGTCTCTAAATCGAGCTACAAGCAGGAAAAATAAATTGAAGTTTACAATTATACAGGATACAATTTTCGGCGTAGATAACTATTGGAAAATATTTATTCAAATTCACTTACTCTTGGAAATAATTCACCCGGTGTAATCGCGCCAGCATTCGGCGTTGTCCCCGAACTGTTAGTATCTTGCATTTGTCCATACGGCTTTAGATTCAAAGTTAAGCCGGATCTTTTGGCATTCTCACGTCTCGGACTTGATAAACTGTCTTCATAATCTGAAGCCATCACTTTCTTTCTATTACGCAGCGCTTCTTCTTGCGCTATATTTGCTGGTTCCTTTTTGGGAACAATTTCTGCAGGTAGATTATATTCAACTCCTAAAACTTTCTGTTTGTTAATCAATGCTTCTTTTTGCGCCTCTGTCCTAGGTTCCACTACTATTGGTCTCTCTTCAGGTTTTAACCCAAATTCCGCTCCGAGAACTTTCATTTTATTTCTTTTAGCTTCGACATATGGCAACCATGCCTCTCGTACGTTATTTTCTTCGTCAAGAGATGCTATATTTATTAGCGGAGGATCTTTAATGTGATTATTTTCTTTATCTAGTTGCCCGAACTCATGAGCCATTACTTTTTGTTTATTAATTAGCGCTTCTTGTTTCGTTCTCTGGAATTGCAAGATATCATCGTGAACATGGCTTCCTATCACTTCGCTTGAGGTTTGAGAATCAGAATTTATTTCACTGGTGACAATATTTCCTTGGGAATCTAGTTGTTTTGTGTTGTCGCAAATTTTATCTTCATTGCTTTTTGAAACTCCAAAGAAACTTTTTGCGACATTACATATAGCACTAAAAACATCACTAGATGATTGCATTTTGTTTTTGTTCTGTTCACATTCATTTATTTGAACTTCATCCGGTTCTGCCATAACTATAGATGATGTTGATTCTGTCATTTTATCTCCCTCAGCGTCTTCTACGTTATCAAGTTTAGAATCTTGCTCATCTACCGATTTCATTTCGATGCTTTGAACAGACATTGCCATGATTTCCTCATTTTTCTGATGCTCCAGTTCTAATTTTTCTCTTTTTAAGTTTCGTTCTTCTGTTGATAGTAGTTGTATTCTGCTCTGATCTAATTGTAAACGTTTTATTTTCCATTCGGTGTGCATTTTACTTTTCTCTACCTCCATGTTTAACCTTGAATAGTACTCCATGATTTTATCCCTAAAATAAATAGATAAAGTTTATATCATTATTTACATTATAAAACTATCAATTTTAATCTCCCTTACCTTTCATTATCTCGAAGTTTTGAATCCACTTCTTCCGCAGTCTTATCGGCTGCTCGTTCCATTTCACAAATTTTTCTCTCGCGTTGTTTTGCCTTCATTTTGGCTGCTTTAGCCTCGGCCATAGCTGCTTCTAGGACTCTTAGCGAATGTTGCTTTTCAGCTATTATCAATTGCGCCAATCTCTTTCTTTCGGCTGTAAAAGCAACTTCATTGTGAGTAAAATCAACAAAAAACAATTTCAATTTTTATTGAATAGCAACCTGGCGATTTCAAAGTTTTTGACGAGTCTTACTACTTACCAACAATTTTTTCCAAAGTTTCAGCTTGCTTCAAGGATGCCATTTCAGTGAAAGCTTTCCTTTCCGCCTCTCTCTTCAGTAGTATCTGATCGAATGTCACCAATTCACCGCTTACGAATAAACACCTTGTTCTGTACACATCCAATACTTGCTGCTGTCTCTCTAGCTCTTCAAAACTTGTGCAGCACTTGACAGATGGATGGTCAGATGAAATGAGCAGCACTAAGGGATCCTAAGGATAATGTCGATAAACAAAGTAAAAAATATGAACAAAAATCTTTAAGTTGCAGTTCAGATGCTAGGGGATAAAAATTAACTAATAAATATTAAGGAACTATACACCTTTAAAATAGAGATTTAGAAATAACTTTAATCTCCCAAGTGTATTCCTACCAAAATAATAAACTTCATTTGGATGTATATGTATTATATAAAACATTATACGCGGGAATATATAGAATTAAAGCATAAAAATAGTTTTTGTATTACTTACGCTGGGATTACAGAGCTTCAACAGTCTCAAAGATTTCCCGCATAGAAGTATAAACTTTGCCAATGGCCTTAAAAAATCAGGCACTGCCAGGCTCTGACTAATGTGAAATCCTTTGTCCCAATATTTCTTAGATCGACAATTTACGTATTGCAAGTCTTTTCGAATAAAAAACTCGTTGTATCTGTCATCTAATTCACCTTCGAAGACAAATCTTTCTATGAATCTGTAAATTAAAATAATAATTTCGTTGGAATAAATAGAGAGTCTCTAATAATTTGTAATTACAATATTAAGGCTCAATTGCACCACTATTATTAACCTAGGGTTAGTCCTAACCGCAAGCTAAATTGTCAGAAAATGTATGAATGACATGTAACTTAACTTGCGGTTAGGACTAACTCTAGGTTAATAATAGTGGTGCAATTGAGCCTTAGCGATTAATGCTAAAGCCGGGTCTCCTGCACTAGCTTTTTCGAAACAAAACACTAAAAACACATGAGCAAAACAACGATTTTAGCTGTCACCTGCTTGTACAACAATGAAAAGATAAAAAATGCTTGTTTCGTGTAGGTGTTTTTGTAATGTTTTAGTGCAGAAGACCGGGCTTTATACAGGTTGTAACGTATGGGGACCAACAAAAGTTAAAATTCATTTTGGCTCCAAATATGCCTATTCTTATCAATACCTGGGAAAGAGGGTGTTTTTAACAAAACAAGATAACTAACAATCCATAAATGATCTTCAAAATATATCTTCATCATCATCATGTCACAAGACGTCCACTGTTGGACATAGGCCTCCCTCAAAGATTTCCAGATCGACCTGTTGGAAGCTGCCTGCATCCAGCGACTTGCTGCGACCTTTATTAGGAATATATCTTACTTGAAATAAACTTTGCAGATGGAAAAAAGGGAGTTGAACATTGTGTAAGCGGTTTTCTGATGAGTGACCAATGATATTTCATTAAACAAATACGACATCAGCTCGGCGCCATGGGGCAATGTTGATTTTGAATCTGAAAATTAGAATAAAAGTTATAAAAAAATCCCTTGACAATAAAATACCGTATTTTCTCGATAAACTTATGATAATAAATTACCAGTGTCGATCATTTTATATATAGAAACTATAGTTTCTATCTCATATTTGAGTGGTTCCATGTGATACAATATTTGAAGTAATGTAGGCATGCAATTAATATCTTCAGAGCCACTATTGCAACACTCCTCGTATATTTCCGTTGCCAGCAAGCGGAACTCTAGTAAATATCGCCTTATTACCTCACGGGCAGCCTGTATAAACATAAAACTGTATAAAAACTTATCATCCCTGTAAGTCACAAATTGAAAAATCTACAAATTATAATCACTTTAAAGGACTATTATATGGCACGCCAGAACGGCTGAACGGATCTGGATGAATTTTGGCACAAAGTTAGAACTTTCTACGTGCCCTTATCTCATCTTAATGTAGGGTCGGCGCAACACACTTTTTCAAGTATGTTGCAGAAAGGATTTGGCTTAATGTTTACGACCGGCCTGACGTCAACCCTCTGAGGGATCCAGTCCCAGATAAATTAAATTAGAAAATTCGTACTGATTTCTTAAGTTTACGCGAATGCTATTCATTGAAATAAAATAATTTTTACGGATTTTATCACGATTTGGTTTTAATTTTTGTTCCCGACGTTTCGAAGGCTTTGCAGTCTTCGTGGTCTTTGCAGTCCAACCCGTGACCCGTGATATTTTATTAGAAAATTCGCTTTGTCAAACCTGGGAATCGCACCCAGGACCTCCCGGTCCACAGACCAATGGCACAGGGTTAGATTAGTCTGGAATAGTACATAGGCTACTTTTTATCCCGACAAAAATGTACGGTTCCCCTTGGATACATTCTTTAATAAATTTCCAAGGAAACGAAGTCACGAGCAACAGCCCAGTATGTTACAAAGATATTATATAACAGTAATAAATAAATAAATAATTTTCAAAACCTTACTTCGTACACCAGTCCATTACTATGAAAATGATCTTCAAGTGTTTGATTAAAAGCAAATTTATATAATCGTCGATAGTAAGTGCCGACCAGCAACAGATCAGTGACGTAGCCTCTGAGACTTTCCTTTGATATGCCTTCAAGTACTAGATTATCTTTCATGTAAAAACAATTCGAATCTTCACTAAAGGGGAACGAACTTGTTTCCACACCAACTAAAATTAAATGCATATTTAATATGAGTTTCAATGTGAAATTAGAAAATAATGTATGTAACAAATATAATATATTGTATTAAATTTTTTATTTTTTATAGTAGACTGGCAACCGAGTCGATGGATCACCTGAGTAAGTGATCTCCACCGCCCGTAGACACCCAAGACAAGAAGAATCAAGGGTACATTGCCATCCTAAAATAAGCGAATGGAAGGGGAGGGAAAAGGGACTGGGAAAGGGAGGAGGGGGTTACCAATTGGGCAACCGGAAATCTCACTTACCAAACGAAACGCGACAGCAAGCTGCCACTTTACGTCGGTTTTCTGTGAGACAGTGGTATCAAACGGGTCGAGCCAGCCCATTCGTGCTGTAGACGTAACTGTCTACAGCGTGGCTCTACCACTCAAAAATTGTACACTTACTTATTAAATACATGATATGTCTGATAAATTGCTTTTCTGATATGATATTCAGTTCTGTAAGCACACCAGAGTATGTGCGACGCCACAACGCCATTTCTCTGGGCGATGTCGCTATCAGCTGTCTTTCATTTATTGGTGGCATTTTACCTGCAAAAAAACAAAAATATTTATTGACCAACTTCAAACCTTCAAATGTGTAATTCTCTACTGTAAGGTTTCTATCTATTCAAATACAAGTACAAGACCTCCTTGGTCTAGTGGCAGCATATATGATCTGTGGCCCGGGAGGTTCTGGGTTTGATTCCCAGGTCGGGCGTGGTGTTTTTCTTACACTATTTTCCCGGGACTGGATCCCCCCGATGGGGGTTGACGTCAGGCAGCCGGTCGTAAAATCTAAGCCAAACTCTTTCTGCAACATGCTAGAAAAAGTGTAATGCGCCGACCCCACATTAACGTGGGATGAGGGCAGGTAGAAAGGACACAGTTCTAAAGATTTTATTGAGGTAAATCTTTAAGAATATAATACAGACAAATGAGATACTCAATTTTTTTTTTAAGTAGAAAGAGCCTCGGGGTTTAACCTAATTAAATAAATTCTCATAGAATACATGTCATTGGACATGTACCTTGCATGTTATTTATTACAAAACTACTGTTAAATGGTTTTAGACAGACCGCGGTATTACAAACAAAAAAAAGTAGGAAGAAAAATATTTTTTGTTGGTTGAAATAAATATAATACAATTAAATGTAAATGTAAATAACATACAAACTATCTCCCATATATCATCAGGCACATTCTTATCGATCTGTGTGGCCAACTCCCAAATGTCCATTGATTCTTCATCTCCCCTAGCTCTGTATACTTCTTGAACATCTGTCTTTTCGTCTGTGCTGGCATATGATACCTGTATATCATGGTTTATTAAAAATATTTATTAATTACTGATTTGACCCTATTGGCCTCAGATTTGAATTACAGGTCAGACAACACATGTTTTTTTTACATGAATTGCCTGGGATTGGATGGTGCAGAGGAGTTGAAGTTAAAACTGGCAGCCAATCGTAAAAGCCACAGCCAAATACTTTCAACAACATGCTTCAAAAAAGGTAGTAGCACCAACTCCACATAAGAATGGGATAAGGTGATACAAAGAAATATAGATTACACACAATGATGGGAGAAATTATATTATACAGCTGTTTATATGTACTTGCTACTATGATAGTGGAATTGTCATTAATAGACAAAGGGGCACTTGATATTTACACATAGTATCAGACTGTATGAGTAGGTACATAATACACATTATATTCAAAATCAATTTTGACTATTCTTCAGTAGTGGTGTCTTTACTGGTCATAGTGAAGCAATTTAAAGTTAATTTTACCTTTACATTAACATTCATATTCTGCGATGTGGGTATTTGCAAATCTCTTGGAGCTGTCAATCTTGGGCAGTTGAATATGGTGCTCTCAGAGTATGGCGACAAGTGTGTAGACGTGAGTGACGCCAAGGACATTGGGCTAAGGAAAGTTTTCAGTTCCTCAGAACCATTCTGGTATGACGCCTGAGTTGTCTCTGGTAGAACTATAAAATTATAAACTATTGTATACTAGATTGCATTTTTAATTGGGTTCTTGACTATACACATATATGTAAAATCAAATAAAATAAAAAAGAAACCCTTCTGTAAAAACTATGTCGAAATTGGTTGAAAAATGAGGCAGTAATTCATATTTTCAATTCTGGAATGAGGTCATATTGGAGATATCTTGCTTCCTTTTCTAACGCACATGCCGTTATGGCGGTGACGTGATTAACTGATACTTCTCTTTCCCGCAATTTGAGGGTTACACAAAACTTATACCTATTTTATTTTTGACAGTATTTCAATATTTCTTTCTGTTCCATATTTTATACGATGTAAATTTCATATACCACGGATAAAAAAATATGTCCAGTACCCAATTTTTTTTATACACAAATGGTGATAAGCACAGTGCAGTCAGTCAGTCAGTCAATAACCAGCGAACACCAACAAATAAAAAGTTTATTAGTGGTCACTAGATCATGCTTATTTAGGCTTCTTTGCACCCTGAAGATGGAAGGAACAAATTGAGAGGCCTGTGACTGGACAGGCCGATGACTGATGCAAACACAAGGATGTTGGAAGGATTGTTTTAAATATATTACTACTATTTATTACATATTGTGGAAGTACTAGAGAATTGTGACAATATTTCTATTGTTTTGAGATATTTTCCGATTACATTGTTAACAATCTATGATAAAGTTGCAGTATGCATTGTAGTTTAGAAAAAACATTGATCAAATAGAATTATTTACGCAGATAAATTGAGAAACTTCTATTTTAAATAACAAACAAATCATTAATAACAAGGATTAATATTGTTCCACTGCATGCATGTTCAGTTTTCCTTTATTGGATTTACATCTGGCTTTATGTCTATAAAGAATTTTAGATTGAGAAAGATTTTCTAATAATTTTATGTCTACTGGAAAACCTTCATAAATAAATAAATAAAATCATTAGTCTAATTAACTACTGGATATTTCATTTTCATCTTATACAAAATACAACCTTTTCAAATTTATCATGTACTCACAAGATCTTGAATCAAAACTTTCAACCGTGTACTCTGTATACTCTTGAGACTTTTGTGTGTCCATTAGAGCTCCTTGACGTTTTAACGAATATGGCAACTCAAACACATGTGATGGGAAGTATGGATATGGCTGTGGTGACCCAAACACTTCCGGCTTAGGCTTTGGCAACATTTCAGCAAGCAATCCAAATGAGAAAGGCCTCTGAAAAGTACATTTTTTATTTTATACACTTAATTTCTAGCAATATAAATTAAAAAAGCACAAAAATGGTAGTATAATAATCAACAAATTACATGATATATTATTTTGTTACAATTCTGTATTGTTACATTTTATTATATACTTCAAAAGAATAAATATTTTAATTATATACAAAAAGCAAATTGTAGGGGCTTGTCAAAATTAATATTCCAGTAGACAATAGTCCGTAGTTTGCACTAATTGAAGCCACACCTCATTCAAGACAAAGATTCAGCACAATGTCCCATATCTACACATACATGTACAATAACAATAACAGGAGGTAGTATGACTATACTAATATTTTAGAGGTAAAGTTTGTGTTTGTACGATGTAGCCTCTTGAACTACTGAACTGATTATGAAAATTCTTTCAACAGTATAAAGCTATGTTATTCCTGAGTTATATAGGCTTCTTTTATCCCAGATAAAATGTACAGTTCCTAAGGGATATCCAGGGGAACAAAGTAGCGAGCTACAGCTAGTTCTATATAAACAAACAAACCTGAAATAATTCAGTAGATAGGTCATCCTTCACTGAATTCCTCATTCCAACAAGAAATCGCAAAATTTTATAAACATTTTCTTTATCTTCACCAAAATTTGTGTTTCTTATTGTACTAATAATCTTCTTAAGTTCTACGGATCGTTTGTATTCGGCGACATTCTTAGCGTTTTGTTGTATAAGAAAGTAATGCGATAGTAGATCTATTATAGGTTCTCCCTTGCATGAGGGCAAATCTTTGGAAGTCTTTTTTAAAATGATCTCGTATGAATGAGTTCTCATCTTAGAAGCCAACCTATTTCGAGATATTCTACTTTGTGTACAATACTTCGATGCTGTTTGATTACACAATTCAGATAATAAGTCGTAAACACTTGCATCTTTGTGTTTTTTGTTTGTTGCCATGTTTTCAAAATTGATTAATGAGATACTTTTAATTAGCACCGTGCCCAATATAATAGTTATTGTTCTTTGACTATATAACCACACTCTAGATTAATCTAAACCATATAACTACGAACGCGACTAATCCATTACATATATTTAAATGATTAAACCTAAATAAACTCATAAATTCCTAAATCATAAACAAACATAATATTAAAAAGTTATCAACAATGGGGGGTTATTTATCTTATCTGTCAACAGTTTTTTTTTGCGATAGGCTATAGTCACAGGGCGGCCCCTATTGTCTATTACAACCTATTGAGTATAAAATTTTATAGAATCAACAAAAAATAAACTATCTCTTTTTTACTAAAGGTTGTCAACTCAGGTAAAGAAGGACCAATATATAAGTGTTTGTTCCTATAGGCTCGCATCCGTCAATAAGCCACGCCCCTGGAACAAAGTAATAATAATACGGCAGCTCAAATGGTGGTCTAGTCTAGAGCGTGATTCATTGGGTATGGTGTCGATATCGATAAAATGTTTTATTTAGTTAGTTCACAGTATATTCTTTTGCATTACATACATATTGTCACATCTGTATACCATAAGAGGAGGCAGAGACTATAATTTTCTAATTCGTATGACAAGAAAAGCTCTAGTGCCTTTAGATAACGATTTTTATAACAAACTATTTTTTGAGTTTTTCTTATGATTGATGTGGTCATTGAATTAATGTTTAAAGTGCACATTCTGTTGATGATGATTATATAATTGAAACTAATGGTGCCCATAATAGTCTAATATTTTAACTAATTAATAAACGTAATGTTTGATAATTTAAATAAATCAAATAAAAACAAGTAATAAATAATAAACGTACAAAAATATTCACATTTGAACATAAAATGTACTGCTTTGTAAAAACAATACAAAATTGTTTATCGACAAATTATCGACTATATTACTTAGACACACTAAACTTCCGCCATCTTTAGCTGTCAGTCTGGTGCCAAGATCACAAGATGGAACCGGTCTCCTCTCTCTCTCTCTCTGTCTTTAATCTATGGGTTATAGGTTTCGATGATTTCGGTTGGATTTCGATCTCACCACTATAATCGTTTCTTTTTAATACATAACCTCAATTTATGTTTTGATCGTAATTTGTTATTAAGTAGTTAAGAAACTTAATAAAAATTAATATATAGTTTTGCGGAGAGACTACATTCAGTATGAATCAAGCTGATGTATCAAAATTAGTTTCAAAACTTCGTGTTAAAGTAAAAGCAGAGCATAGGAATCTTAGAAATCCCAAAGGTCCGGAAGGCAGGTTAGATAAGTTGCGTAAAACAGTTACCGGATTAATAAAATTTGAAAGAATTGAAGTAAATTATAACAGAGGAGACGAAGCTCGTCAGTATGCTGAAAGGGTACATTCTTTTATGTTTTTTATTTTATGTATTTTTAGTTATTTGTCACCTTGTCATTATTACGTTTTGAAAGGAGCCTTCGTTCTTTACAACTGACTGCCAACCTTATTTCAACTTGACTCTGGGGGATTCAGTTCCAGAAAAATGTATTATAAAATCTCCTGCCCCACCCTGGGAAACGAACCTTTCGATTCTTAGGCCACTAGACCAAGAAGACATCTATTATACAATAAAATAATATAGCTACTCTGGCTTTTTAATATATATATTTTTTAAAGACTAATAGCAACACATAAATGGACTATCATTTATACCACAGTCTCCTTGGTGCAGTGAGAGTGTAGCCAAATGAGTGAATGCCACTAGTTTGCCTGTTAAAGAAACAAATATTTGTCTGATCCACAAAATATGTTTAAAGTGTAAATTTAGTAAGAATCTTTTTATTTCCGATAAGCAGTTCCTTCACAAACTTATGTTTTATTTATCTGTTACAGCTTATATCAGAAGCCATTCGACATGGAGACTGTCACAAACCAACTATGGAAATGGCAGATTTTTGGTTACTTGAAAAGGGACTAGTACATAAGTTATTTAAAGTGTTAGTCCCTAGATTTGAAAATTCAAATGTGTCATTCACGAAAATGTATAAGGCGCCTAAACCACAATATGCACGTGATTTGGAAAAGGCCGTGTTAGAGTTAAGAGAAAACCCTTACCCAGACCTATTCACGAAACAACCAAACAACAAATTATGGATCCAGAACGTACTGTTGGAGGCAGCTAAACATGATTACAGACAAAGCAAATATGCTGAAATTGCAGATAATATTAGTAAAAGTAAAGAACAGAATACTCAAGACAAAATCAGTAGTACAAAAATTGATGTCAGTCAGGATAATATTCAAAGTCAATAGTCAATTAATTATTTAAGTTCTATATTATGTTACTTACATATTTTATTCTAGATTATATTGCCTAGTGAACAAAATATACTATGTAAATTATAAAATAACACATTTTGTTTATATTTCACTAGTTGTTATTCTCAGCTCAACCTCCACAATAAAAGATTGCCAGGAGAAAAACTAGCCTATCTCACATGGGGATATTTCCCATTCTATACAAACTGACAAACCCACAAATAGCACTATGTAAAAATAATAAAAAAATAGGAATATAATAATGGATCAAAGAAAAATATTTCTTGTAATACTTGGGTAAAATGTATTTAATTTAGATACTATATACACATAATATAACATAACATAAGCTCACGCCTATATCCCCGTAGGAGTAGGCAGAGGCGCACTAGCGGACTAGAACACCCACATTTCGCCGAGCTTAGTTCCGTCCTAGATGTGATGGGGGCAAGCCTATCGCCATATCGGGCAGAAATTCCAGACTCCGGGCTAATATGGAAAAATCCAATATCACTGCCCGACCCGGGGATCGAACCCGAGACCTCAGGACTGTAGCTGTACCGAAATACCACCACGCCACTGCAGTCACTATATACATTCTTTGAATATATTATTTTATTGAATCAATGATCCGAAGCTGTGATCTGAGAGGTCCTGGGTTCCATTCCCAGGTGAGACAGGTGTTTTTCTAACACAATAGGTACTCCGGAACTGGAACCTCCAGAGGGGGTTGACCTCAGGCAGGCCAGCCAATGAATTTTACCAAGTTTATATACATTGCACTGGCTCACGATACAAGCATCGGTTACAAACTTACAAGATGGAAAAAAAAGCTCTAGTTTAACTGTTTACTTGTTTATTTTCTTATCTAAATTCCTATTGGGCAAAAGATTCCAAAATTGCTGATTTCGTTATGAGTATTGCCGCCCCAGGTAAGTGATAAAGTATGTATGTACATACCTACATAATAAAAAGTATATGGATTGGAACTTGAATTTTCAGTACCTACGTACGTACATATATGTATGGGCATTTCTACGAAAGGCCGAAAAACCTTTGCAAAAAACAGGTTATGTAGTTGATTTGGGTTAGACCGTATATAAAAAAACGACCATGTGGCGAATTTATTATAAATAACGACAAAGATTTTACGATTTTGAGCAAAATACTAAATGAAAACATCAGACAAGCCTTGAAAGTTGAAATAAGCTCGAACTACGTCATTACTCTAAGGCTCAAAAATATTTTTTTAAATGGGTCCATATTGGGTGGAGATATCGCGTAATAAACCCAGACGAATTAATAACACAGAGTTGTATAGATGCACGCCTAATTAAGCTTTTTGAAGTCAGTAAAAAAAGTAACTCAATTGGATCATCAGGCATCCGGTGTTAAACTGCGTTTGTTTGTGACGGTCTTTATCCCCTAAATAGCTTTATCCACGTCATCTGTCTCTTTTACTCCCGCGCAAAACGGATCACTCTATTCTATTGTCAATTGCATTAACCTATAACTTCTTGATAACACTGTATATTTTTCTTATCAATTGACTATCAACTGACAACTTGTAATAATTACAAAGATAGTGCCTTTTCCTCTCCGTAGCGACGGCTTTGAAATTATTCATTGTGTCATAAAATGGATTCGCAATTGTCGAAAAGTATATTACCTAAAATTATTGTTATTGGATCTTGTAACGTCGATTTCACAACGTAAGTGACATAGTACCTTTATTATGTAGGTAGGTATAATATTTATTAGGTGTCTAGGACTAGACCCTGAAGTAGGTATACTTACGTACTTTACAAGGTAGGTACGTAGTTAAATACCTATTAACTATAGATTTGGTAGTTAACTCATCATAGTAAGCGAATGGGCCGGGTGATTCCGGCCCACATACTAAAATGTTTCTGGCCAGTCCCAGAATTCGTATAATATCCTTATATCCTTACTAAATAATAAAAGCGAAAGTAACTCTGTCTGTCTGTCTGTGGCGTTGTCACGTCTACACCGCTGAACCGATTTTGATGAAATTTGGTACGTGGGTACTTTTAACCCCAAGGACGGACATAGGGTACATTATTTTTTTTATCAACCCCTAAAGGGATGAAATAAGGGTTAAAAGTTTGTATGGGGATTTTAGGTCCACTTAATGGATTTTTATGAAATTAGGTATGGGACAGTGGATACCTTTGAGTTTAAGGATACAAATGGGCCACTTTTTTAAATCAACCCCTAATGGGATGAAATAGGGGATGAAAGTTTGTATGGGAATTTTAGGCCCAATAAATGGATTTTTATGAAATTTGGTATGGGATAGTTCATACCTTTGAGTTTAAAGACACAAATGGGCTACTTTTTTAAATCAACCCCTAATGAGATGAGATGAGAGAGAGAGAGATAGACTGGGGATGAAAGTTTTTATGGGAATCCAGAAACCGCTGAACGGATTTTTAAGAAAGTTGGTATGAGGATAGTTTTAGCCCTAAGGACAGAAATGGGGTGCGATATATTTTTATCCTACAAAGGGATGAAATAGGGGTTGAAAATTTGTTTCTTTGTTTTTGAGCCGATTGAATTCAAAATCGATATCTGGGTCGCCCCGTGGTTCCGAACGACAGAACCGCTGTCAGAACTGTCAAAAGTGGTCAACATTTTGTTTTTATTTGTTTTTGGGCCGATTGGCTTCAAAATCAATATCTGAGTCGCCCTGTGGTTTCGAACGACACAACCGCTCTCAAACCTGTCAAAAGTGGCCGCCATTTTGTTTTTGAGCCGATTGACTTCAAAATCGATATCTGAGTCGCCCCGTGGTTTCAAACGACAGAACCGCTGTCAAAACTGTCAAAAGTGGACACCATTTTGGTTTTCTTTGTTTTTGGGCCGATTGACTTCAAAATCGATATCTGAGTCGTCCCGTGGTTTCAAATGACAGAACCGCTGTCAAACCTGTCAAAAGTGGACACCATTTTGTTTTTCTTTGTTTTTGGGCCGATTGACTACAAAATCGATATCTGAGTCGCCCTGTGGTTTCGAACGACAGAACCGCTCTCAAACCTGTCAAAAGTGGTCGCCATTTTGTTTTATTTGTTTTTGGGTCGATTGACTTCAAATCGATATCTAAGTCGCCCCGTGGTTCCGAATAACAGAACCGCTGTCAAATCTGTCAAAAGTGGCCGCCATTTTGTTTTTCTTTGTTTTTGGGCTGATTGACTTCAAATCGATATCTGAGTCGCCCCGTGGTTCCGAATGACAGAACCGCTCTGAAGCCTGTCAAAAGTGGCCGCCATTTTGTTTTTCTTTGTTTTTGGGCCGATTGACATCAAAATCGATATCTGGGACGCCAACATTTAGAGTAAAACGACAGGGCGAATCAACAAAACAATAGTTTTTCCCTTGGCCCTACAAAATACGCGTGTGGAGCCGCGGGCAAAAGCTAGTATAATATATATTTTACTTTCTTTACTGATAAAGACAGTTCACAATGTGAGTTGTGTGAGCCATATGTAGGTCACTGTCAATCCGTAGTCGTGTTACTGTTGATCGAATAGAGTGAAATCAGAGATTTTGTGGTCCCAACATCGTTCGGTTAAATCGTGATCTTTAGTGACATACTACAGGGTAGTATTTTGGCAAAATGATAAATTATGTTCGTAATAAGCATGGCGTGCAATATTCTTCCTAAAGCCGGGTCTCCTGCACTAGCTACTTCGATACAAAACACTGAAAACACATACGCAACACAACGGTTTTAGCTGTTACTGCTCGTAGAACAATGGACCATAGATAAAAACTACATGTTTATGTAATGTTTTAGTGTCGGAGACCCGGCTTTACAGAGATGTAGATTTGGTTTCTGGGCGACACAATGCATCTGCATTGTGCCTGGTACATACTACTTTAGAAGTGCAGATAAGATGTCCCCCTGCATGGAGGCCCATTCATCTCACGGAGTTCAAAACCTTATACAGAAAATTAAAAAAGTGGATTT
Organism: Clanis bilineata; assembly: GCA_036417725.1. Lineage (NCBI taxonomy): Eukaryota > Metazoa > Arthropoda > Insecta > Lepidoptera > Sphingidae > Clanis > Clanis bilineata. The sequence goes on from CM071154.1 coordinate 6,673,304, forward strand.
TGTAAAATTGTGATATTAGAACATTTTTTTTCTATTTGGCCCTAAACCACCATTTTCTTTTTCTATGTTTTTTATTCATTTACGTGACTATTTTTTCAATCTTTCTTTTCGTCTGCCCTCATCCTAACTCAATATGGGGTCCATGTAACACACTTTTTGCAGCATATTGTAGACGACGGAGGGCCCAATGCTAATGTTGTTTGTAAAAATGGTGACGTTACTTTTAATATCGTGATGCTTACTTATCTAACGGTCAGCCGACTGCCAGCCTGACGCAATCTCCCTTTGGGGGATCGAGTCCCTTGGAAATCATGTTGTTTAAAGACTCTCCCATAAAATTGAAAACAGTACGCTCTGTTTCACAGCTCATTTACGCTGCCAGTTAACCAAGAAGGCGACTAGATTAAAGTTCCTTTAACGTTTTCCTTTTTTAGATACGTTCCAAGACTCCCGAAACCTGGAGAAACGCTGCACGGAAGTAAATTTACTACCAGTTATGGTGGCAAAGGAGCCAATCAATGTGTAGCTGTATCTAAATTAGGAGGAAACGCATACATGATATCCAGAGTTTGTAATTCATTTAACTTTAGTTTGTTTTCATGGAAAATATATAATTTTATTATTTGTTTACTTGATTGGCTGTGTCGCTTAACTTATTGTTTTAGGTGGGTGACGATCAATGGGGTCAACAATATAAACAGCGGTTAGAAGAATTCGGAGTAGATGTCTCTCACGTTAACATTACACCTAACGTTACGACTGGTATTGCTCAAATATCAGTAGCCGAAAATGGAGTAAATCAAATTGTAATAGTAGCAGGAGCAAATAATAGCCTGAGCCCAATAGATGTTGAACAGTCGAGAGAATTAATAAAACAAGCTGATATACTTATTGCACAATTAGAAACGCCGTTTGAATCAACTTTAGAAGCATTTAAACTAAGTGGTGGTGTAAGTAATTCAATAGAATTGGAAATGAGTAAAATAACTTCAAACTATTGTCAAATATAAGTATTTTTAAAGGTCACTTCACTAGTTTTTTGCATTTCCCGTCACCATATATATAAAATTCTTACCATAAGCATTTATTACGATGTGGCCGTTGTAGAGCTCATGCCCGGCCACCCAATTTAGCATTTTTTACCTTTGTTACAGATAAAGTTATTAAATGCAGCTCCAGCTCGTACAGGTATTGAACAAATATTCCCATTCTGCTCAATATTGTGTGTGAACGAATCCGAGGCATCAATATTAACAAACCTTGAAGTCAACATTTCGTAAGCACTTGTGCTGATATAAATTATTATAATTTGAAATTATTTTAATGTTAATCAGTTAAAAATCGATTACTATATTTATATCAACAGGACCGCTGCAACAGTTTTAAAGCAACTTATTGAAGCTGGATGTGAAAATGTTATCATAACGCTGGGTCCTCAAGGAGCCGTTTATTTATCTAAACACGATCAACATCCCATACATGTTCTTTGCGAAAAAGTAGAGCCTGTAGATACAACGGTATGATTTAATATTTTTATTTTCATCTTTTTACACAGATTTAGGATAGAATGTTGAAAACTAAATTCTATTTTTATATAATAATTATATTATAGGGTGCTGGCGATGCTTTCGTTGGGGCATTGGCAACTTACTTGGTCACCCATAGAGATTACCCAATGCATCAAATTATTGGAGCCGCCTGCGAAGTTGCAACTATCTCAGTGACCACGAAAGGCACACAAACGAGCTACCCTACCAACTTCAAAGCTTTCACAAAGAAATATGAATATATCAAACTAGAATAATAAAACGCATTATTTTACTTTAGTCAGTTTTATTCTTAATATTGTCGTATCCAAGATGTACATCTAGTTACATAATACTTTCTTATATCTAGAATAAGAACAAAAATTACACTACAATTATTACACAAAAGATTTAGTAAGAAGTTCCTAAGATATAACATAAAAAAACAAAACAATAGTTATTTGCACCGTGCCGTGTTGCTCGTTTGTTTCCTACTAGTTTACATTTCATTTACTCGCCATCAGAATAATATCTCAATTGTGATTTGAGAATTTACTCACCGTAACAATATATTTATTGGTTTGCTTGTTTAAACTTCGTTATTACTTACAGGCGCGTTTTAAGCAAAACCTAATTAGACTTAATCTTAATGTAAGGCCTAACAACTAAAACTACATAATATGTACCTATGTAGACAATCTTGCCTCATATGGGTGTTCTAGTAAATAAATTAAGATCTGAGATAGAAATGTGTTAAACACTAGGGAGAAAAGAACTCCTTGGAAACCTTGCCACTCGCTGATTACTAATTCCAGTTACATTCAACAACAATCAATTAATTATATAACAATTTATTATACTATCTAATATATCCAATAGCAATAAATGGTGGTTAATCTACCGATCTGCAATACTGCATACGTTCGTAATTGATTATAGGTATGTACCTATACATATGTATGTACATATTTCTAACGATTATCATTATGAGGAGCAAAGAGAAAACAGTAAACTGTAAGGTTTGACCGATTCACGGCTTGAACGCAGTGCAGACTTAGAGTAATAACGTATAGAGATATAGTCTCATACAAAATTCCTTCGGAAATTGAAGTCGATAACGATTCAATGTGTGCATCGTCGGCGCGTAACTACTTGAGCCGACACACACATACGCGCGTGAATAGTGTTGCAAGTAAAAGACATTTTACCAACAAAATAGGGAAATCTAAAGTGTTCTCATAATGATACACTTGTTTTATTCTAAACTTAAAAAAACATTTGTATAGTTTTGAACCGACTTTAAAATAAAAAGGAGACGGAAACGCTTCCATATAATCTTGGGCCTAGATTGTAAAAGGATGAAAGTGGTGTCAATTAAGATTAGTACATTAAGGGATCATTACTGAAAATTTGGCGACTTTTTGTAATCTGTGAACACAGTTATGAGCCTCACTTTGACTTAAATAAAAGTTCTGGAACAAACTATACGCAAACTGATGTTTATAAGTACAAATCTTACCTATTTAACTCATTCATCTTAATCGATAATGTAATCGATTCTATTTTGATAGTGTCCTTTACTTATTTTTCAGATATCTCATTTTCTAGATTGTGAATTGGGCTGATTTTTTTAATATTTTGAAATAGAAAAATATTAAAATTTTTTGGGCCATATCTCAACTCATTACATTTTGGCCCAAAGAGATCCCCATCTCCTTTTGGTTTTTATTTGTTGGATAAAAAGATCAAAAAACAGAAAATCCTTTAGGTTTATTCATATCAAATGACGTCAAAATCGGTACAGTGATATAACCGTGAAAACGCAAAAAACACACTTTCCGATCAGAGTACGCATAAAAGTTGAAAATTATTTTCTTTAACTCTTACATTACCAATTACTATCATCATAATACCCATTCTGGTATCAAACATAAGCCAGGCTGTGTAATTTGATTTTCCTCATTATTTATGTTAATAGCAAATTTTCAGGATAGGCAGTGTCTCTTTGCCTATAAGGAGTGCACGCCACTGCACAAACAGAGCTATTATCGCAGAGTTATTTAGTTTAATATGAATATATATTTGCGTTTTAACTAGAGTATTCAGTACAGTTATTATTTAAAAATCATAATTCTACCGCGATTGTATTATAACCCGTCTAACGTCCAGGCAACTAGAATTGCCCAAATAGTCAACGCCATATCTTATTTGGCACGCGTATTTTATTGTGATAAGTGTTATTTGACATCAACAATTGATAAAAGGTGACACTTTATTAGATAAAGGTCCTATTCATAGCAATAACAGACCAAAAATAAAAGATGGCGCTGACTATTTGGGCAACTCTAGTTGCCTTGATGTTTGACGGAATAAAAATAATTATTACTATCGTAATATAAAGTTACCAAAGGAGACGGAGATCTTTGGGCCAAAGTGTAATGAGTTGAGATATGGCTAAAAAATAGTCATTTTTTTCTATTTCAAAATATGAAAAATCAGCTTAATTCATAATCTAGAAAATATGTGAAAAATAAGTAAAGGACACTAAATAGAATCGATTACTTAATCGATTAAGATGAATGAGTTAAAATAACATATAAATATACTAGCTGACCCGCGCAACTTCGTCTGCGTAGGAGAGAGAGGGTTGAAAGAATGAGTTGTAGGCATCTATAATCCAATAATTCTAAAGGAGGTAATGAGATGATCTACTTTGGTCTGTTTTCAGCCACCCCATCAGTCACCCAGTCAGTACCCTCGTCAGTTACCCCGTCCATCACCCCGTCAGTTACCCCGTCAGTCACCCCGTCCATCACCCTGTCGGTCACCCCGACAGTCACCCTGTCGGTCAACCCGTCGGTCACCCCATCTATCTGCTCGATTGTCACCCCGTCTGTCACCCAGTCTGTCACCCGTGTGTCACCCGTCTGTCACCCTGTATGTCACCCGTCTGTTACCCATCTGTCACCCAGTCTGTCACCTGTCTGTCACCCGTCTGTCACCCAGTCGGTCACCCCATCTGTCTGCTCGATTGTCACCCCGTCTGTGAAATCTCTAATATCTGGAAAATCTTTTTTCACGCACTGGCGCCATCTACTTAAAATATTGGTTTGTAGTACATGCTATGTATCAAAGATGGCGCTGTATGTGAAAAAAAAATTCCCGCTTTTCTGTTGAAATTTTTCCTGAATTTTCTTTGCTATAAACCTCACGGAGCCCGAGACCTTTCCAACGAATGCAAAACCGTGGAAATCGGTTCGTGCGTTCTGGAGTTATAGCGTCAGGAAGGAAAACCCGACTTATTTTTATATAGTAGATAGTAGATATAATGCTAGATGCGGATGATTAATTAGTGTGCGTTTTGGGTGATTTCCATTGTTTTAATAATTTTCTACTCAAACAATGTTGCTCAGACAGTATAAATACGAGTATTTTGTTCCTGAGAATAATTGTCTTTGTGACCAACATTTAGTTATCGAATGTGGGTTTTCGAGGTTTTATGTTTTCGATATAGGCGTGAGCTTATGTTATCTACATTAAAACATATCAATAGGTAAGATTTGTACTTATAAACATCAGTTGTTTGCGTATAGTTTATTCCATAACCTCACTTTTATTTAAGTCAAAGTGAGGCTCTTAACTCTGTTCTCAGATTACAAAAAATCGCCAAATTTTTAGTAATTATCTCATAATATACTATCTATTAATTGACACTACTTTCATCCTTTTACAATCTAGGCCCAAGATTGTGTGGAAGCATTTCCCTCTCCTTTCATTATTCCTAATAGTATTTAAAAAATGGGTAAATTGGTTGGCATTATTGGCAACATTCATAATGATTCATAACGTAAATGGCGTCTGTCACTTTTACAATTTTATTTGTAGTTTTGATGAATGTTTTACTTAATATTAAAACATGTCAGCAATTAATTACTTGTGAAATGTTATCTTTATATTTCCTTGGTGCTTGTTCATTGTATTGTGACATCCTTTGATAGCGCAGTTCGTCATAATATAATTAAATTTGTGGGAGCTCTTCATACTAAGACTTGACATAGGACACTGACACGCCGTGCGGCGTTGGGTGCCTAAACCGGCTCACCCAGAACGCCTTCACGCCGTGGCCCTGTACTGCGGTTCTATGTATGATATTTCTATGAGTGCAGAATTATATTCTGATAGATGCATTAGACATAAACGACAGTTAATAGACGTACCAAGCAACTGGGCCGGTATCTGGGCCATTCCAGAATAAACCGGCCCATCGCAGAATTTGTTTTGAGATCTCGCTGCCACTAATTTTGGTGGGTGAACGTTTAAAATTGGACCCTCCTCAGAAAAACCTTATTTTTACTTAAGTACCAAAATAGTTAAGAGTTGGCGTAATATATAAAATGTATAATAATATCTTGATAATCTATCAGGTATGTTGTAAATTGTAATTAATGGATTTTTTGGATTTTTATTGTCAGTTTCCACTTTTTTTTCAGACCAAATATTATTAAACATTAGATTTAAACAAGTGAGCCACATCTAAGATTTTGGGTGTCTGTAAACGAACAGTCTCCATTAGCTTCCGGTCCATGACGTGTATGTATGAATGTTGCCACTCTTCAATAAATTAAACAAAACATAGATATTAGTACCGATAACTTTTCTTTTTAAAAATTATAGTTAATTCGAGCCATTTACTTCTAGAGCAAACATGCAATTTTGGAAGCTAATACTCCTGATATTAGGTAGCCAAAATTTTACACTTACCTACCTACATTTGACCCACAAACACATTTTTATAAGAAAGTTGCAGAAAGAATTCGGCTTAGTTTTGCGACCGGTCACATGTCTGACCTCAACACCCTCTAGATAATTAGCCCATCCACAGGTAAAATAGGTAGATATATCACTAATCATAATTTTAATGTCCCATTTTTATTTTAGTTAGTAGATACCTACTTCTTTTATTAGGGGTATATATCGCCGTAGGCTGTCTCTACCTGACTTGCTTGATTATACTGCACATTAACTAGAGGTATAATATTGTAACACTGATTAACAATGTTATATGGATCTCGGACGGGGTTCAGGTTATTTAACAGTAAAATTAGCAAAAAGCTATCGTTAAAAAACGTTATCGTTAATGTTATTTAACTATCGTTATTTTAAACAATCTTTCAGATGATTGCTATAGTTTTCCAGAATTTCTCGGGCTATCGCCATGCCTTCGCTTTAGCTCTAGACTGACGCGAAGTTAGCCGGTTCCCTATGGAAGAAATAAAAAGAACGAAGTGCCGATTTTCCAATAGCCAAATAATAAAGTTTAAAGGGTTTAAGCTCTGGATGTTTTTTTTGTCCCTATTGATATTTTATGTATACCTAGGTTCATTTAGGTTCAAATCCTAGATTATTCTGGTTCAAATCAATGCTAACTGCTGTAACCTATGATAAAGAAAAATAAGGACTTGGTATAAGTACGAAAAAAACCTGTTTACTTGAGGCCACGCCGGTCCCGCCATGTTGGTTTATCTCCATACAATATCGTTTTCTTTTCACATTGGCCGCCACTTACGCACATAATTTCACCGAAGTCTAAGATTTCACTCTTCGTTTGCAAAAATAAAATAGATAATAGATAATATAAATTTTCAAACCAGTGGTCAAAACTACTAAAAAAAAACGATACGAATTATAACTTTACAGGGTCCTTATATTTAAATCCTAAACTTAATATCTGTTTTACACAACTAACAATTTCGTTTAGGTGAGTTTTGATTACCTGCAGCTTCCTAGTTCAAATACCGCCAAATAATCATACACTCACGCCCGAATGGTCAAACGCTGCTCAACTTTAACGGCTTCTTATATTGATTTTCGCCATACAATTTTGACAGATAAGGCGGCCTTAAAAGACATAAGGCCACCTTAAGTGTATGAACATTCGGCGGTTAGCCCATTATTTATAAAAATATTTAGGCACGGCTTATCTGTAAGCATAGGTTGTCCGTTTCATTTTTAAACAATGTAACGCAAGGAAAAACGTAACAGGCTATTCTTAGCGAAAAAATAAACGAAAATGATTTTATAAATAAGGCCCTTAATGTCGCCTGATCTGTCAAAATTGTATGGTGAAAAATAATGTTGCCAAAAATAATGGAAGCCGTTAAGTTGAGTAGCGTTCTAGTCTTCGGGCGTTAGTCTCGGAGATAAACCGCAGTCAAACTCTAAATGTAGATGTTATGAATTTTCCCGTTTTTGCTGTTCACAATCTGTGATTGGATGTGATTACAAAGTTAATCACAACAGATTACGTTTAATAAACACTAAATTATACAGACAAATCTTTGGATTCATTTGGACTATATTAAATATTAGCGCTAAACCCATAAATATTTAACGTCACTATGTCACTCCAATCCTTTCCTATAGCTAACGTCTCACGTTAGTTGAACCGTACATATGTTAGATGTGTCAGACATACCGACACACGGATGGATACAAACTATAAGGGTTATATTTTTGACATTTCCCTAAAATTGGACTTCAAGAAGTCAAGAATAGGGAATTAACTTTTCATACTCACTCATTAGATCAAATAAGAATCTAGAGTCCAAAGAGTCACGAAATTGTTACAAATGAGTTTTGAAAGTAGATTTTGAAGTGAAACTATTTTTTCTATATTTCCACTTGCCTTTATCCCACTTTAATGTGGGTCGTTGAACAAGTAGAATTGATTCGCATAGTTTTTTACGACCGGCTACCTGCCTGACGTCAACTCCCGTCTGATAAACCCAGTTCCGGGAAAATCGTGTTGGAAAAACAATTACACGACCTGGGAATCGAACGCACCTGCAAGTCGCAAGTACAACGACCAAGCAAGTCATTAAGATAAACTATTTTTCTTTTCAATTATATTTGCATATTAATGTGCCTCTTCGTCACATTATAGTTCTATTATAGTACACTAATCCACGAAATTTTATTGTGTTTTGGAAATAGAAGCTCAACCCTTCGCCTTATACCTATGAATATAAAGTCTTTATAGCTAGACCCCTGCTTCATGTATTAAAAACTAAAAAGAAATAACTATTTGCTGAGTTACATACCTACAATTATATTTTTTGTGTAAATTCTAACATTGCGGACGGGCGCCAGGTATATTTTCTTTGTAATCTATTCAAAAGTTGTGTTTGTTACATGGAAGTGATGTAGGTTTAAGGTAAGTGAAAATTGCAGATCGATATTTTGTTAGATGTACCGATAAAAAAAAATCGCATATAATAATTGTATCTTTATTAAATGATAGTTAAATTACTTAAAAAAAACTGACTGCAATTAAATTAGAATTTCGCGGGCTAACGAACATCAAATATTGTTTTAATTGTCACTTAATTTCCTCATAGTCAAATTGACAAATATTTACACAGTGACTTATAACATTAATAATGAATTTGATACACTACATGTTTTTATACATGACTTGAAAAAAATATGAATGACGTGACATACTTTGTGTTTGTATGGAAGTGAACGCCGTTCGTTAAAATGAAATGATTATTATCAATTTGTATAGTCCATTTGCGTAAATTGAAATATTAGGAATATATTTATCTGACGATGAATTTTGAGGCTACGGCGGGGAGTATGTAAAGTCAATTATTTCGTCAACATCAGCACCAGGACGTCTGTTGCTGCAACTGCTGAACATAGAACTCCCACAAAGATCTCCTGACCGACGCGACGCGACGTGACCTGTTAACCACGGTCTGCAAGTTCGTCGAACTGATAGTTTATGGGGCAGAAAAGTTCTCGAGAGGAGACCCGGAGACATACGTATGTATGTACAGTAGAATCCCGATTATCCGGATATGTCTATATATAGACACTCACATGGGCGTAGCAGGGCGGAGGGAGGTTTCGGTGTTCAAAAATATGAATGTTACGTAACACATTAGTATTGTTTTATTTTCTTGAAGCCCCCACCACCCCACGTATACTAAAACCTGTCTTTGCCCGTTGACTCTCACGCCTGTATCCCCGAAGAGTTAACCCTACCAAGTGTCAGGTCATTATTATTGGCAGCACAAAAATAATGATCAGACTAGTCATCTCTGACATACCAATCATTAATTTTAATGGCTCTGTTATTCCGTGGTGCCTTAACGTTAAGAACCTTGGACTATATATTGACTCATCCCCGAGCTGGAGACCCCAGGTAACCTCCGTCTGCCAAAGTCACCGGTACCCTTCGTTCTCTCTATCGTCTAAAGAATTTTCGCCATTGCAAAAATAGAAAATGTACCGATAACTGCATCAAGCAAAATTTAACAATAGCAATGCTTTATCGTAATTAAATTTAACGTTAAAACGTTCTACAAATAACTTTAAATTTAATAAAGCAATATTTTTCAATAACCATATCTGTATCAAGCACGATTATTTATAACGGTATTTCAAGCCCTGCTCCATGCGAATTATAACATTTTATGGTACTTAGTACATTAATGAAATCTGTTATCCTACGACAATAATTTTTAATAAAAAAAGAAATATGTTTTGATCATTCGGCCTACCACGACCTACGCGGGGCTGTATTTTACGGGATTAGCACGTACCTACACCAGGGCTTGATAACGGTACCAATGTCATTTCAAAAAAAATTATTCAACCAATATTTTCATCATTATTTACGTGCACATCTTAACATTATAAAATTAAAATTTCAATTTTTAAGCGATGCGTCATCGCGTCGTGACTTTGCTTTTATTATTGTTATGATAGTTTTAGAACATGGATTTTTCTAAAAATAAATCAAATCGCAGTGATAAATTGGTTATTTTTGGGGAAATTAAGAACCTACTTTTCTACGAAACTGCATCTACCATATACATAACTAAACCAACATTGTTAACGTTATTTCATTGAACGGAGATCGTTTATTTTGAACAAACGTAAAGCGAAGGAGCAACACTAGCTGCGAAATTCAAAGATGTGTACTTTTTATCGACTTAATAATGACTAAAGAAAAAAGAAACTGTCTGGCATCTATTTACATGTACCTATGCTGCCACCGTGTTATAAGACATACTTAAATAACATACAAATACTTATTGATTTTATTGTAAATACAAGGTTTTATTTACAATAATACTTATTTCGGATTTTAAAAATGCCGAACTGCTATAATAATAAGAGCTTTATATTCGCAAATTTTGGTTTCGTTCCATAATTTAGGAATGCTTCATTTTTTTCGTAGCTATGCCTTGTCCTCTTATTTTCTTTAGCCATTGCTTCAAAAGGAGACAATCAATTCGTTTGTATTTTTTATATTATAATGTTACATTATGTCTCTGCCGCATGAGGACCGATTTCCAAGATTCGTTTTTGTTCGATAGAGCTTATTCCAAAAATGGTCCAATATTAATTTGAAGCGAGTTTATTCGAAAAATTATCCTATATTAAGGTGAAGCCCGTTAAGTTTTTAAACTCGTGATTATTGGAAATAGATTTTTTTTATAATGATGAAAATATTTTGCGCTCTTAATACTGAACTATTATATTAATTATCAACAAAGCTTAGAAAATCTAAGAATCTGCAAAACGTTTCTCAAACAACTCTTTCTGGTCCTTTAAATAACCAAAAAAAATATATTTTCGATTTTCATTATTATTGGTTGCGATAAAATTGAGCAACAATAAAATTTTGATTCCGCCGCGCAGGCGAGTGCTGTCTTCCTCTTACTCATAGGGAAGTTTATTAGTAGTTTTGATTAGTTCGCGAAGGAACCAGTTATTAAGAACCACTCCCATTGGCGAACTGAGCGAATTCGTTCAGAGATTTCTTGTTCTTTAGTTTGATGGCGGATACACACCAACCGAACGAATGTTTGCGAATCGTAGCCTATTGCGTTCACACAAACTTTCGCTGATGTGTGAATGAAACAGGCATAGATTCGCGAACATTCGTTCGGCCGGTGTGTACCCGTCATGATAAGTTCGACATACAAGTTGTAAGTCTGCAATAGAAAGTGAGCGAGAGCGCGGCACCACCCGAGCTAATCACGGTGACGTGACTACTCCCAAAGTATGTAAAGTAAAAAATAATATCAAATTATGAAAGAAATAAAAGATCACGTGCGAATGCTTTTTATGCCCGTTCTAGTTCGCTGGGGAGGTGCGGACTAAAGTGACAGCTTCATGTCGCAAAGTGCGAACTACATACATATAATTATGTGCAAGATATTGTTTACCACAATCGCGTTTCATTTTACGCAATCTGCAAATTACCCCTACACGTAGAGTAGGTACACGTAAATGAAATAAACGTATAATCGAAACTAATAAACTATAGCATTTTTTTACCTGTGGGAAGCGGTACTATAATACACATTAAACATAAGTCAAAATGTTCAAATTTTCATTACATTTTCACAGGTTGAAACGAGAACTTCAGTAAAAATAACTTTGTTTAATATGTTGCAGATTATAACCCAAAATTGACACATTTTAGAGATATAAAATATTATGGGCTTGAAAACTATTTAGGTATAGGTGACAGCTTGGAAGAACAAGATCTTTGAAAAAATATGAATTCTCAACTAGTATGTCAGATAAAGTAAAGTTAAACCAAATATTAATTCACATAAGTTGTACAATACTAAAATAACTAGTCTGATTTTTGATAAGACGGAGTAAACTGACAGATCGAAATGTTACTTTACAAAATAATGTTATCAACTTCCAAAACATAGTGATGGATATAGTTCATGTTGTTCATTCAAATCTCACACCTTGCAAAATTCATATTTAATTTATGTTTTTTAAATATTTCAGTTCAATTATTTAATTGAATGTCTGTGTAAATAATTTTGCGCAAATAATTGCAACAGTTCCGCGAAATCGCAAATACTGCTTTTAAGATTTAAATCCAAAAATGATTATTTTGAGAAAAATTTCATTCAGGACATTCATATCTTTCCAACACAAAGCATGCAGTAATTTAATATGACTCTAATTCAGTAGACCTGCAATATAAATCACGCATAATGCAGGAATTACGATTTTGAGTTTAAATTATGATAAAATAAAATAATTATATGGTTTACTGAATTGAAATGTAAATAATGTTGATTTTTTACACCAGCACTATTTAAATTTTATGAAAAAGTGGCAACATTCAAAATGTCATTTTACTCAGCCTAATCAAAAATCCGACTAGATTAATTTGGCATGTACTTAATTAAGATAATATATCTCCATATTTAATATTGTATGGTTTGTAAAAACTCTTTTATACATCCAGTTGGATTTAATATTTTGCTTTAGAATATTTAGTGCAAACCTACAAATAAACAAAAGAATTTAATCTATAGTGCATATTTTTAAATGTGAGGAATAATAAACATATGTCAAAAAAGGAATTATGACGTAGAAACTATACAGCTACAATATTAAATAAAATTATAAACTAATATTAAAAATGATTTATATAACTAATTTCAATTATATTTCCATTTTATGTAAAATACATGAGTGTATTCCTGTACCTCTAATAAATTACATCAGTCATTAATTAACATTTGATAGCATAACAATATCTTTTCCAATATTACAGACCTATATGGCCAGAGCCTGCACTGTTCTAGCATCTGCATCATGGAGAATAAATCATTATTATATTACAAAAGGTATCCAATACCTTCATAGTTGTAAGAGGCACTATATAATTTTACATTATTAAAATGAAAATTGTTTATACCTTTGTCGAATTAATATTATATCTGAGTAGTCTTTGATTTGCTTATTGTAATACATAGACACTTTCCAGTTCACTTTCATTTACTATTTGTAATAAGATTTGTAAATCTTTTAAACTTGAAATAGTTTTGGGCGCTCCAAGGAATTCAACTGATTTCCCATCGATTTCCACATTGTATATTAAGTTTTTCATACAGGTCACTGCTTTCTCGCATTGACCATCTTTTGTCTTTTTGAACACTATTTGTGCTATAAAGGCAGCTTTTGAAGCCAATGTACCATTCTGAACACGTGTGCTGCTATCCTTTCTTTCTTGTGATTGATGTAATGCTGTCCCTTTGCTCGAGGTTGTAATTTCCATCTTTATAACAGGGTTCACAGTGATTTGTGTAACATTATCATTTTGACTCTTAATTCCATTACTTTCTTTATGTTCTTGAGTAGCATTATTCTGATTGCTAGGGGGGAGATGTTCTTCTATGCCTTTTTGGAGAGCCTCGTCAAGTATTGACGGACTGTGTGGGTTATCAATGTCACTAGCTGTACTGTCAGTTAAATTAGTACCGCTTGGAATGACAGTTTGTATAGCATTAAATTGTTCGACATCAGGAATCAAACTACTCATATCAGGATTGTCAACTTCCATAGGAGTTGACTCTGTGGGTTTTGTTTGATCATTTGATTTACCAAGTAACATGGCCTCTACATCATTTGATTCCAATTCAGGTTTAAAATCAATCGCGCTACTTTGATCACTTGGCTTACTCACCACAGACCCATTGTCGTTAAGTATATCCATAATTGAAGGGAAGTCATCAGCCTTATCTTCTGACTTTGCAAGTGGTTCTCCACTATTCATTAGGTCCTCTAGTTCTGCTGCTATTCTGTCATATACTTTATCATCCTTTGGCTCCTCATTTTTGGGAAAGTAATCTATAGACCAGTCATCTGAAGGCAGTATAGTGTGATCAATCTTCGGGAGCAATTCCACAAGGGATATTTCATTTTTAGCTTCAGTATTAGAATGTATAATAGGGTTAATGAATACAACACTATACTGTTTCAATTCCGAAGCAATTGTTGCTTTGCTCTCATAATTGAAATTTGTGTCTTTTATTATTGAGTTTTTGATTCTATTATTTTCTTTCAATACGTTTCTTAAAATACTTGTTGTGATTATATCATTTGTTTTTGACTTTACCATACTGGTAACACTCTTGGGAGATCTTTGCTGATTGTTGTTCTTATGTACTACACCATTTTCATGACTTCTATACCTAGATATTTCATTGGTTTTTCCTTTTGGTGTACTACTTTCATATTGGATTTTAACTTTAGTAAATCTACCCAGTATCTTGGCAAAGTCCATTCGGGTTAACACCACAGCACACTCGCGACATTTTCCTTCTTTATATACACGTTCTAAGTTTCTTGTCAATTTCATACCTTTAAATCTTCGCGATTTAGTAGGGATCATTTTAAAAGCACTTTGTTGGTCAATGTTTTAAATTATTATAAATAATTTATCGACGAGAATGATATCAGACGCAGTCACATTTCCCGCGCATGCAAAATTGCCACGAATATTTGGTCGATTTCACAAAACGTATGTTTTACAGGTTGCATAATTCATAAAGACTAAAATGCAGCTATTTGAAAATGATAAATAAATGTAATTTGTTTAAAAACTAAATATTTTCGTGTAACGACACAGAGAAGAGTCAAATATTTCAAAGCGAAAATGGCGTCGTCCTAGTGTTGTCTTTGGATATGTCGAAATTAAATATCGATACAAATTGTCAAATGGCTAACAAAATATTTTATAATCAAAATAAAGTAAAAACAGACGACCCCAACATCACTAAAACAGCATGATTATTATTCAGGACTGCCAAGTGCCAATTCCCAAAAAGGGAAGCGAAATTAGGTGTATGTATTGAGATTTCAGAAAGTAGGTAGGTACCTACATATACGTGATTTCTTTGCCAACAATAAAATTGCAATGTTTAATAAAGTCTTTAAATTGGGTACTTGACTATGTTTATGTAGGTACCTAGATCAGTATCGATTTATATAAGTAATGGGGTTTTTCAACGTCATTTTCATCATGTTCCAGACGTCCATAACTTGAGAATTGTCACACGTATCAAAGACCGATGGCAATACAATATTTTAATCTGGTATCTTGACCAAAATCACAGGGATAACAAAAAAAATTAAATAGAATTCCGTGAAAATCAAGTATCTGGTTAGACTGTAATAAGATTATAATAACGCTTTTGCTGAGACAAAAAATGTATTAATAAATAATAGGTATAGTTAATAATAAACGCAACGTGCTATTGGAATCGATCTGTTATCAAGATCAGGACTATTGCGGCCAATAAGCCTGATATTGTGGTAGCAGATCAATTGGCGCGCCAGGCAATGCTTGTTGTTACGATTCCGCATGACGAGAACCTTGTGAAAGCCGAAAAAGACAAAATGTCTAAATATTTAGACCTGGCACATGAGGTTACTCGCATGTGGGATGTGGATTCAATAATCATTGTTCCGATTGTCACCTCTGCCCATGGTTTGATACCAATGAGCCTCGACAAATACCTCAAGAGATTCACAGTTGGTGCCTGGGTTAAGAGCCAAATGCAGAAGGCAGTGTTACTGGATACGGCACGAATTGTGAGATGGTTCCTCACTCTAGGGTACTAACCGACGGTTCCTTGCATGGCGAGCCTCGCCATCGGAGGGGAATATATTTTTATTTTTAAATGTATTTTATTGAATCATTTATAAATGCCAAAGTTTACTAGTTTCATTCCCAAAATACCAAATTGTTTATGCACCATATGGCGTTGGTTTTTAATAATTGAACGTTTGTTTTCGATAGCATAATAGTTAGCTCCCATGACAAAACTCATATTATCCACAAACCTGCAAATTACTTTAAATGAGAAGTTTTTTTCTAAATATGTTAATATTTGTTATAATTGTCTTTAAAGTAAAAACAACATGTCACATTTCCCATATTTAGATAATAATAGTAGATATGGACACAATTAGTATCTACCTATAAATAAAATGAATGAGAATCATTTAAGATTATTTTGTTAAGTTTTATTGAGTCTATAGCTATTTCAGTATATTATGTAAGCAATTAATAATAATAACGTCTTCGTTTTGAAAATAGCTGGGTTTTATTAGTTTTCGTTTATGATTTTTTATCTTTATGTATCATCCAGCAAGAGCCTGCCATCATAATTACGTCCTACGGCTTTGATATCTTTATTCCATCTGTTTTACATCTTGATAGAACCATTTATCTCTACCGCAACTCTATTCGCATGGAGTCCAGGATAAAAAGTAGCCTATGTGTTAATCCAGAGTGTCAAATACCTCCATATAAAATCTCATCAAAATTAGTTCACCCGTTCGAGTATGAAGAACAAACAAACATTTATACACCGTCTTTATAATATTGGTGTCATGGTGTGATTAGTGTAATGTGATGTAATATGAATTTTTAGGACTCGTATTACACCCCTATGCTAATTTACATATATGTATTTATGTATGTAAAGCCGCGTCCAAATGGTAGACAGCTTTTAAAGCACTGCTAAAGCCGGGTCTTTTGCACTAGTTTTTTGCACTAGGTGTTTTGTGTAATGTTTTAGTGCAGGTGACCCGGCTTTAAATATGCTGGACATACCAAATGAAAATGAAGTGGAGGAAAAAGACGTTGCTATGATTCTTGAATTTTTTAAGTCTGACTATATCCTAATATTTAGAATAATTAAGACCTACAGACATAAAATACGATTATTTGGAGTAGTTACTTTGAGACATAATAATAAATTAAGTATTGCATAAATAACCATAGATATTATTTTCTTCTAAGATTTCTAATAAAATCCATGGAATTCATTATAAACGACGTCACGCGATAATGCAATGAATGTTGTTTTATCGACATAGTCAAGCACTACTCCAAATAGCGGCCTCAGGGCGCTCAGGGTTTGTTCAGGTCACGTCACTGAAACGCTCAAATGCTGCAATAGAGTAACAAAATGGCTGCGGCCTCCGATATGAAAACGTATTTGACAGTTCTCTTGAGTATTGATTAATATTAATAATTTCATGCGGAAGTTTCATAAAAACTAACGCATAATATTGTATTTCCAATATTTCAATAGCGTTAACAAATTAATTATGTCTTGGGGAATGCCAAATGCTGGCCAGTGGAGCGCCCCAATGGGAATGGCGCCTGACATGAGCATGGGATCCTACACTCCAGAACAATGGGCAGTAATACAACAACAAAACTGGCAGCAGTGGGCGCAATGGCATCAGCAGTATGCGCAATGGCAAAACCAATATGGAGAAAAGGTGGGCAATGTTCTTTTTAAAATTTTCTTACATACTCACTTATAAATGTCTGTATCGCTGCAGAAACTAAGCTTTAAAGGTTGACAGCTGGAGGCTGTCAACCTTGGCGCAATGGGCGAGTAACCGGCTGTGAAACCAGAGGCTGCGTGTTCAACTTCCGCACCAAAACTAATGTTTGTGTGGCCCACAAATCTGTTTCAGGTCTGGGGGTCGTGACTCGTGAGATCGATATCATGTAGTTTTTGTTACCCACTATACAGGTTATACCGAGTAAAGTCCAGTTAAAATTGGTATAGCCGTTTCAAATATTAGCCAGAACAGAAAAATATGTTAAAAATTGTTTTTTTGGTATAAGTATCGAATATACTTTCATATGAAAGTTAACTTTTCACTAAATGCATCAGTTTTATTTATTTTTCTAGATTTTGTTTCCTATCATATTATTTTGTATAGGGAACGTACCCATACTATGTGACCCGTGTTAGAGGGGGAGGGGGTCTTCAAAATACCACTCTTGGTCACAGGGATGGGGGGCTTAGGTTTTCGTCACATAGTCAATATCCTCTAGGGAAATCTCCGGCTTTTTGAGCTATATTCAAATATGGTGCACAGCTTTTAGCACTTTTAAACTCACAGGTTCAGGGTAGAACCCATTAGTGTTTTGGGCATCAAACTAAGAAAATTCCACATGATGCATATCATGTCAAAAAAGTAATAACATTGCCTTTTGTAATCCAGCTCAGATTCCAACATCGAACTTAGAGCTGAACATGTTGGTTGAGGTTCTTAAAAATAAATTAAAAATCTTTGTTGGTCACATAGGCATGTCGCCTTCTTGGTCTAGTGGCAGCATGTATAGGCTGTGGATCGGGAGGTCCTAGGATCGATTCCCCGGTTGGGCAAAGCAAATTTTCAAATTTAATTTACTCTGGGCTGGATCCCTCATAGGGGATTGATGTCAGGCAGGCGGCTGGTCGTAAAAATAAAGCCAAATCCTATCAGCAACATGCTTGAAAAAGTGTTGTGCTTACCCCACATTAAGGTCGGATAAGGGCAGGTAGAAAGAATAGGTCACTTAGGCATGTAAAAAAGCAACTATGACAGGTCAATGCAAGCAAATTCTTGATTATGATTAATATTATTTACATTACCATGCTTCTTTTTTCTTTCTACCTGCCCGTATCCCACATCAATGTGGGGTTGGCACAACACACCTTTTCAAGCATGTTGCAGAAAGAATTTGGCTAAGTTTTTCCAACTATCTGCCTGCCTGATGTCAACCTCCTCTGGGGGATCCAGTCTTGGTCAAATTAAATTTGAACATTCACTTTGTCTGATCTGGAAATCGAGCCCACAACCTCCTGGTCCACAGCCCATATATGCTGCCACTAGACCAAGGAGGCATTTGACATTTAAATTGGGTACTTGACTATTTTTTTAAAAGTATTATACACCTGCCTTGGTGGCGTGGTGGTATTTCGGTACGACTACGATTCTGAGGTCTCGGGTTCGATCCCCGGGTCGGGCAAAGTGATATTGGATTTTTCCATATCAGCCTGGAGTTTGGAATTTGTGCCCGATATGGCGATAGGCTCGCCCCCTATCACATCTGGGACGGAACTAAGCTCGGCGAAATGTGGGTGTTCTAGTTCGCTAGTGCGCCTCTGCCTACCCCTTCGGGGATACAGGCGTGAGCTTATGTTATGTTATGTTATGTATTATACACCCAACAGTCACACCTAGTCCTGACCTCACACTATGTATAACCTGTATTGTGGATGTCAGAAACTATGAGAGACTTTCGGTCTCACAACACCCAAACTTGAAACAAATATCTGTGGGCCACACAAATATTTGTTTCAAAGCGGAAATCAAACCTTAAGCCTCTCGCTTCACAGCCGGCTACTACTACTACTACTACTCTACCACTGCGCCACTGAGGCTGTCAAGTATACAGGGTATTTATTAATTTATCCTAAACATGTAAAAATTTAATCGTAATTTATTTTCATATGTTTAGTAAAAAAATATTATGTATAATTACGCCGTGTCTCCTGGACTAGTTTTTCTCCGAACATTACACAAAAACACATGCAAAACAACGATTTTAGCTGTCACCTGCTCGTAAAACAATGGACCATAGATAAAATATATGTAAATGTTTTGTGTAATGTTTTAGAGCAGGAGATGCGGCTTTACTTTGCCGCCAAAACGCTATCTGTTAACTGTAAATACGGGTGATGTTATTGTTCCTTACCATAGGAACAAAACCGCTCATAAAAATGACATTGAGGAAATAACATTAATATTTTCAGACTAAAAAAACGGGTCAGATATTTCGTCGATCATATATCGATCGTCGATGACATCTGTGTTGAAATTAAGTTAAGCTTGAATCAAAAATACGAAAAGAATATACCAAATAACCTGGCAGTATAATTTTGGATCTTAATCAAAACCATCTTAATTCAAAACCACTGGATATGGGATCACTTAACTACATAGTTGAATAGTCTGCATAATTCCTTAATTCTTTTAAATTTATTATATTGATATTCAGCTCTTATAAAGAATAACAGGTTGTGTGTAAAGCTCAGTAAAATAATATAGGTAAAAGAATAAGTTAAAAATTAAGTAATTTGTATTTCCAGTATGCAGAGCAAATGCAAGCAATCCAGGCGGTTGGGAAAATGCCACCTTTACCTCCAGCTAATACAGCACCACCACCAGCTCCTCCAGCTCCACCACCACCAGAACAGCCACCTCCACCACCACATGAAAATAATCAACCATTATTTGGACAGTCGGCTGGGATGGGTAACAATAAGTCCCAACCTGCACCAGTCCCTGCTCCCAATCAGAATCAACACAGGAACACAGGTGGATATAACAATATAAATACAGCGCCAATCAACCAAAATAGACCTTATAAGCCCGACACCAATAAAGAATCAACAACTAGTGTCAATGCAGACGCTCTGAAGAAATTAGCTGAAGAAGAAAAGCTTTTTGATATTCAGTTTGAGAAATGGGAACAAGAGATTGAAAAATGGCGCAAGGAAAATGTTAACCACCCTGATAAACAGGCTTACAAAGAGTATGAGCAGAAATTTGAGACATGTAGAGCCCAATTGATGGAAAGGCGTCGTCAAATGAAATTAAAAAGAGACAAGTTGTTAGGGCATGGGCCACCCTCACAACCCCAACCCACGAGTACTACAACTGCTGCAACTCCTGTTCAAAATAGTATCAATGTCAATACATATGACCAAAATATAAAACCTCAAAATTATCAAAGTCAGCACCAACAACAACAACAACCAGAACCAGCTCAGAATTATCCATCACAAAAGAATTCTTACCCGAACTATCAACATGGGAGTCAGTCAAACTATAATAGGAATTCAAATAAAAACATTGATCCTCAAGACAGGTTTGAGTCATATTCAAATATGAATGAGCAGATGGATGATTACAGTTTTCATGATGTTCCACCGCCTGTGAACGCTGACAATTCAGATTTTTTGCCTAAAGACAATTTTGCAAAAGGTATACCTGGATTAGATTTGGTACCTGAGGTTGATAAAAGCTCACTTACTGCTCCAAAAGATGTAATTGATATAAGTGATGAACCCATAGAAGCAGAGCCAGGGTTAAATAATTTTCAGTCACCTGATTATTCAACCATATCAAAAGGAATTGATAATATACTTGGTGATGAAAAAATTATGAACATACTTTCTATGGTACATGGAAATAATCAGCCTTCAAATGCACCTGTCAACCAAAGTATCCGTCAGCCTAATGATCCACATAATATTAATAATAACAAATTAACACAAAACCAGCAGCAAGATAGATTTCATGTAAATTTTTCTGAAGAACAAAATAATAGGCATTTACCTTATGATAAACAGAATCAAAATCATTCAGTGCAACAGGGTCAAAATTATCCAATGCAACAGAATCAAAATTTTTCACTTCAACAAAATCAAAAATATCCACACCAACAAAATCAAAATTTTCCACACCAACCAAATCAAAATTTTCCACACCAACCAAATCAAAATTATCCACATCAACAGAATCAAAATTATCCAAACCAACAGAATCAAAGCTATCCACACCAGCAGAATCAAAATTTTCGATTGCAACAGAATCAAGACAATTATAAAAATCAACAACAAAACTTCAGGCAAAATGTGCCATATAATAGACAAGAGCAGAACTACCCAGCTCAACAAAATCAAGATTTTAATCCCAAATACCCTCCACCTAAAAGAATGCATGATGAGTACCAGTCTAATAATATGATGCAAGATCAATATTTCAACAGAAATTTCCAATCGAATGCAATGAATGTCAGACCTCCAGTGTTCGAAAGTGGTCTTTCAAGAACTGGTCCTGGTCCTTTAATGCAGCCTGATGGACAGTCAAACAGAATTCCTGCTTTGCTGGACATACCTGGACCACGTAATCTTAACAATTTTCCTAGAGGTCATTCAGAACCAGATATTGAGAGAGCAAGCAAGCAGCCCCCACAAGAAAATAAGCCTCCTACTCCCATTGAGCATAAAACTTCTCGACCAAAATGGGTTGAAGAGCCATTGTTTGCACCTTCAATTATTGTTGAATATGAACACAAGCCTCTGAGGTTAAAAGGTAATTTGTTTACAATAACAATTATTTTCATGTATTTATATTGGAGAATTTTTTTATGTGTATTATAATGCAATTTTTTTTTTCAATATTTGTTATAATTTTTCTAGCACGAGATTTTATTGAACCAGTTCATATGTTTGAATATAATCATAAATCTAAGGATGAAGATATAAAGCAAAGAGATTTCGAAAAAGAAGTTGATGAATTATTTATGAGAAAACCAAGAAGGGATCGAGATGATGATTATGTTAATCCTCAGAAATATAGAGCTGATTATTACAATAGGGATTTTGAAAGAAGAGCCCCCAAAGATGATTTTAGGAATGACGTACGTCCAAGACCTCCGAAGGAAGATTTTGAGCGAAGGCGGCTGGACGACAGATTCGATGATCGAAGATATGAAGATCGTGAGAGGTATATGAGACGTGAAGATTTTAGAGATGGTAGAGATGTTAAGGACATCAGAGATTTTAGAGACAACAGAGATGTTAGAGATAACAGAGATATTAGAGACAATAGAGATGTGAGAGACAACAGAGATATTAGAGACAACAGAGACTTCAGAGACAATAGAGATTTTAGAGAAGACAGAGGTTTTAGAGACAACAGAGATTTTAGAGACAATAGAGATTTTAGAGACAACAGAGATATTAGAGATGATAGGGACAAAGAAAGAGATAGAGATAGGGATCGTTTTAGAGATATGAGAAGAGACAGCAGAAATCGCAGTAGGAGTCGCGAAAGAGATACGCGTAAGAGAGGGCACAGTAGAGAAGGCAGCCACTCGTCAATAAAAAAATCCAAAGAAAGTGAAAGCCCTCAGACTATTAAGATTGAAGATCGCAAGCATGTAGTTATGATTGATGATTTATTAGAAGAACCGGGTCGTGCGATAAGACCAGAGAAAATTGTCATAATACTCAGAGGTATGGTGCACTAAGACGCTTGGTTATATTTGTTTTAATATTGTACTTAAGGTGTAAGCAAAATATGTAAATATTTGTATTCACAACTCCTTGTTTAGCTTAATACTCTTTTGATTTTGCTATTATAGGGCCACCAGGTAGTGGAAAGTCATATCTGGCTAAATTGATCCGTGATAAGGAGGCAGAACATGGTGGTACAGCAAGGATCATGTCAGTTGATGATTACTTCATGCAGGAAGGTGAAATTGAGGAGAAGGACCCTACCACTGGTCGAATTGTATGTACATTCTTATTATATTATACATAGAAATACACATTCACGCCTGAATACCATGGGGGTAGGCAAGATTATTGAGTGTCATATGTTACAATACTGACACCTCTTTTGTTCCCCTTCCACACTCGTGCATCTTTTCATACATTTCCATATGTTTGCAAATGTTAATATGCCAAGCACTGATATATGTAGGTGTTTTATCAGATAATTTTATGTGAAGGAAAAAATATGAGGAGACTTGTATACCTGAGAGTTCTTAAAAAATGATATCAATATGTGTATAGTCTAAATTGTAGTTGTATTATTATTTGAATGTTTAGTGCTTATGCTGTAATAACTGTGTAAAACTATTAGCTATCCCTTTTTAACCACTTTTAATGATCCCAGGTAAAGAAACCAACACTCAAATATGAATATGATAAGAATTCAGAAGAAATATATTTCACTTCGCTAAAACGAGCATTTAAAAGGAGTTTGACTGATGGATATTTCTCATTTTTAATATTTGATGCTGTGAACGATCAATTAAAACATTATGCTGATGTGTGGAACAATGCAAGACAAAATGGCTTCCAGGTATGTGTTAAGTATTTTACTATAGTTAATGGATTCAACCACTTTATTCTATTAATCCAGTAATGGCACTTTATTTGGCTGCAAAGGTTTCACATGTCCTTAAATTGAATTCCAATATGTCGCATCTTGTGACATTGGAATAAAAAATTGTCTTAACTTTGTTAAACATGGGAGGTTTTAAATATGAATTCATTAATTGATTGTCATTTGTAAGGTTACATAGCCAAATAATAAAATCAGAACGCTTATAGTTTTGTCATCCATCTGTCAGTCAGTCTGTCTTAGTTTAGAGACTATTAGTACTAGCTAGTTGTAATTTGCCATATATATACCATATATTATGTTCTTGACGCCGACAAAGCTGTAAGATAAAATCTTTTTGTTTTCAGGTTCCCCATTTTACGTTTAGGGACACATGTAAATTGGGGACTGTTTTCCTCATCTATCTGATACAATTTACCGATTATATGGTTATTTATCGTTAATCTTTACTAGACGACGTAAACTGTATACAAACACATATCCATGTTGCAGGTGTATATATGTACAATGGACATGGATCCCCACACGTGTTTCAAACGTAACATCCACAATCGTTCAATGGAGGACATTGAGGAGATATGCTCTAAGTTCTTCCCGACGCCGACTCACCACATACAGCTGGACGCGACCACTCTGCTGCAGAACGCAGCCATCACTGACGTCACCATGGAGGATGTGCAACACCTTCCGGCCACCGACCATGCAGACGAACCAGAGGTGAGATGTGGGACCGCACTACTACCTATCGAGATGTTCCAACATGGCAATGCTCTAGACCTTGATTGAACCTTCTATGGTGGCACAGGAGCCAGATTCGACGTCTATATAGATATGTTTATTGTACAACAAATCCTGCCATTCCGACTCCGTGTTACATCTCCTAAATTCCATGTGCTTGTCAATTTAGGATCATCAATTAAGGAACTCGGAAGAAACTATTCATTACACCAATGTATCTTTTCCTATAAATATTTTTTGTATAAGTTAGGCTTAATAAGTTTTATTCCAGCATTGTAACTAAACTAGTAAGGTGCTGCTCCATCACAGGTCGAAAGCGTTTTTACATCGAAGTGGGAGAAAATGGACGACGCCGCGCAATTAGGTAGGTTATCGCTTCGCATATTCTTATATTTTTTAGTTTTAAGTTAATTGGAACTGAATATTGCGTCGAATTTGTAATAACGATGAAAAGACCGACCTCGGATGGAGTAGCTTTTGTACGTAAACTATGGGTAGTGTATTTGGTCGTTGACGATTTTGGTGCATTGTTGCAGCGCGACTCGATGGAACGAGCAAGCCGCTGCGGCCGTCCCAGCTCTCAATGGAAGACTACCTGCAACTAGACGACTGGACACCCAACACGGCCAAGCCGGGGAAGAAAACTGTAAGTATAGTTACATTTCTGTTTTAATAATCTTTGTGAATGTTAATTCCGATGTCGTGCTCCACAGCGATATGGTTGTGGAAATGTATCGGCGATGATATGTTATCGATACGTATCCGCGTTTTACGCTTGCACAATGTTTCCTTTTGGAAATGATGAAATTATAGTGACTGAAAAAAATATTCTACCGCTTCAAGAAAATTCGATAAGCAAGTTTTGTTGACTTATACGATTGACGCGTTACGTTTTACATACTAAGAAAAATATTTTCAACTGTCGATTAATGACTGAATCGATGGACTTTGTTCCAGTTTATTCGTATTATGCGTTATATACCAAACGATATTTCTAGTTTTTGGGTATACCAACTACCATTATACAGTTTTACAACCATATCTTTTTATTGATCATTTTTTGAACAAAATACGAATCTTCACAATTGGTTTTGCAACTTTGCATAGCCCTTCTTACTTTTGAAAATCGTAAAAAATTCAACGCATACGTTACATTTACACTAAAAATATTTTTGCACGAATATTAAAGGTGAGTTGTATATTTTATGTAAGTTGTACAATTTTATGTGAGTTGTGGGATTTCATCATATGAAATTAAAACAGGTACGCTGGGCGGACATAGAAGAGCGAAGAGAGCAAGAGAAGATGCGCGCCATTGGCTTTGTCGTAGGACAAACCGACTGGAACAGAATGACCGATCCCACTATGGGATCTAGCGCGCTCACACAAACTAAGTACATTGAGCGAGTGAGACGCAATTAGCTTAGAATTCATTACAATAGCTCTATGTTTTAAGTGATTTTCATTAATGTAGATTTTTAAGTCCTTGACTGGTAAAACCGCGGTTTTAGGGCTTGCCGGTATCGCAACAAAACCGCAGTCTTAAAACACCTACAAGCCTGGTTTATAGCTCTTCGATCATTATCTATATTGATTAACACCACTCACTGCGAACAAAGCCGTTGAGCCAGCTCCACACATTGGCCGTAAATATATAGCGAGACATATGTTTTGTTATAAATCAAAGAAATTGTTATACTTTGGAAAAACATTGTGTGACCGTTATATAACACTGACTAGATCAAAATCAAACGAGCGGTTTTTATTTTCTGACGTCCAAAAACTATTATTAAATGTAATGAGAATTTTATTTTCCATTTATTACGGTTTCATAATTTTGGTACGAAAATAACCTCGCATATAATTAATGATGAACATAATAATTATCTACAAGACTCGGCGAGGTAAGAGTCAGTGAGCTTAGAATGTTTATATTTTAAAGGTAACCAGATTTCAGCGATTCCAGCATGTGTCGCCCAATGTGTGGAGGGGGTGTCATCATAAAACCGCAGTATCGTGGTTGATGGTTCGTACACCGGATTTGCGGTGATCACAATGTGTATAGGGAATATTGTCTATGGTTTAAACTGTCCATGTTTCTTATTTTCTTAACGATAAATGTATGCACTAAAGAGAAACAATATTTTTTTTTTTTTATTTTTTTTTTATTTTATTATTGAAAGGAAAACAAACAGCAGCATACGTGAGTACAAAAAAACTTAAACTACATTTAAATACATTGAATATGTATGCTACCCACACCGTTCTCCACATATTACATAATTAAATTGTAATTATTGTAAGTGGACGCGTTGAAGTACTTTATATTTAAAAAAAAAGTTAAGCAATAAGTAATAGTTTAAAACATTTAACAATTAGCTACAAAAGAAACGAAACAAACGTATTTAAATGTTCCAAACATACCATGATGATACCATGATGATGAATATTGTTGTTTTAAGCATACATACAAGCGTGAAGAACATTTTTGTCGGGAATTTTGGGGATTACTTATATGTAAGAATTGTGTGTACAACTTCCATAGATGCATTATATATTATTATTACTATTTTACTACCGTAATAAGACATAATGTTGATCTGCAATATCCCTCGTGTAGATTTAATCACTTGGTTCTATCAATGATGTGAATTAGACCAACGATGTATTGGTCAAAACTAATTACGATGAAATTTTTTATATTACAATGAATCCGTCTTTTTGTTGGTCCAAATCTACGGGCATTCAATACAATTTACTGCGTCTTCACTTCGAACGAACGCATGAGTTGTGAATGCAATGGACAAAAAGCATTTATTTTTTACTGTATTTGACAAATACTATGATAAAATTAACTCTATGTTCTAAATTATCTATATATCTATGTTTATTTTACGGAACTCTAATATATATATTTATTAATGATTTCTTAGGTTTACACGAATGTTATTCATTGAAATAAAACTAGTTTTTACGGATTCTATCGCGATTTGCTTTGTATTTACTTTATTTATAAATACAGAGCAAATCGCGATAGAATCCGTAAAAACTAGTTTTAATGCAATTAATATATTTATATTTTTTATATAGATTATAGGTACTTATTACTTACATAATAAGTATAGATATTTCGGTTCCTGCTCTTTTAATGTGTAAATAAACTCTTAAATATATAGGGGCTTACTTATCACAACATTTTAGCTGATCATATGGTAATCATGTATCACTTTTTTCCATATGTCACATTGTTCGAAAATGAAAGTGACTGACTATTAACCCTATGCTCTTCTAAAATGTTTTTCTAAGTAAGGCCCATAGTTTTAATTTATATAACAGTGAAGCGTTAGTCTTTATCTATTGACAATCTATAATGTATCGCAAGCCGTGCAAAAATGAGCTGATATATCCGTAAAGCATCGAGTTGATTAAATCTACACATGTATATTTCTGTTTTATGTGCGCTTGGAAACTGATAATTTAAACTCAATTTTCATACATCTCTATGTGTAATTAGTTACTACGTTTTTAGTAAATAAAGTAAGACAAGTATTTTGTATGATTTTATTTATTTCCAAACATAATAGAAACGACATTGAATCAGAAGCTGTCTTCATTACCATCGGCATGGACTGGACTTTGATTTCCGTTATCATAATTTTTATAAAAATATTGATATTTTTCCCTCGTTGGTTCCGTCGGCTCTTTTTCTGCTAAAGGGATTTTCGTCAAACGCTTTTTGCTCGACGAACCGGAATTTTGGAATGGATTTTGTGAGTCGTATTTCACAATCGCCGCTTGTCTGTTTCTATCCGAGTTAACCTTTTGTGTAGCATCGGTTTCGCCTACACCACTTTTATCTATTTTGTTTGCCGATTTGGCGATATTAGCTTCGCCCTCTTTACCTGCAGTCATTACCATTATTGGCGACGCTCCCATATCATTCATATGCTCTTTGATGCATTGTTGAAGTATGTGGAGAAAAAATAAAAAGGCCAGCAGTGTCAGAGCGGACATCGACGCGTTAGTTTTTAATCCCGAGCTGAAATTGCTGGGGACAGAAACATGGTTATTTTTTTTAAAATATGTTCACACATTTCATACACGCTTTGTGTGTATGGAAAGCCAAACCTACGTTTTCGTGTTTTTTGTAAAGACATAAATCACGAAAACATAGTTCTGCCAAAATTAAGATGAACGTGAAAAGTGACCATTTTGCAGTGGTCGGGTGAGTTCTAGGTATCAGTGTATAATTGGGTGTGTAGGCACTGGGAGTAGTCGATTTTATACGCTTATCAACGTGCCCTAGCCGGAAAACATTTATATTGTGCATTTATGCATGTTGATCTCAACAATGGCTAAACCAATTTGGATGGAGTTTTCAGTGATGCATTCAGATAATTTAGAAACATTACTATGTACAGTGCACCTCACATATAGGAAATTTTAGTGTTTGTCGAAAAAATATTCTATGTAGTCAATTAACACTGTCGGAGACGAAGCCTATGGTAAAAACTAGTTTAGTAGAATGACTATTATATATTTTGGTAGTAAAATATCTAATAGTAATTTTTTTAGACATATTTAATATTTTCCAGATCGACCTGTTGGAAGCGGCCTGCATCCAGCGACTTCCTGTGACCTTTATCAGGTCGTCGGTCTACCTTGTAGGTGGACGTCCTACGCCGCTTCCAACAGGTCGATCTGGAAATCTTTGGGGGAGGCCTATGTTCCGCAGTGGACGTCCTATGGCTGATGATGATGATGATGATGATGTTTTAGTATTTTAACTGGCGAGGGAGGTCCGTAAACCGCTTATTTAGTGCAAAAACATTACCCTCCTTTCGGGGCAGCCAGATGAAGAATTACATAATTATAACAGTTTACTTTGAAAACTGCGTGAAGTTACTGGCTTGTGTGGACTGGTACTATACAGATTTAAGATTACTATTATGGTGTTTGTTCGAAATTCCGGCTGCGTGAAATCTTTCCTGTGACATTGCAGGACATAATTAGAATGACACTTTCTCTACCATAAACTATAGAAGAAACATATCCATGTGTTCCTCATTTGCTGTGTGTGAAATGGACAAACTAACCAACTGATACACTTTCGCATATATATTAGTAATGATTACTTACTGCTTAGTGCCAGTGTGCACATATCCGTGGCCTGCCGAGGATGGTTCGTACGCGTAGTATACTTGATGATCGTGAACTGGTCCAGGGTATTCAGAATACCTATTTAAATACAAATGTATTATCAATAACATACGTTGAATCTTTTTAATAAGTTGGGGGGTTTTCCAAAAAATAATTCATTTTTTAAATTTTATTTTTGGTATTCATAAAATTTTCAAATTTTCCGCGTTGTAGACTAAAGCCTACCCGCCTACCGCTATCATGAGTAGAGGAAGCCCGTGCCCAGCACTGTGATAGTAAGTTAAGTTGAGTTAAAGACTAACTCTAGATTAGTAATAGTGGTGTAAGTCGACCTTACTGGACTATATTATTATTATTAAATTTTAATTTATGATTCAAGTTTTTACCATTTATTTTACTCTTTTCAACTCCCTATATTGATTTACTGCAAGAATTTGATGATTTTAAAATAAAACTTATTTTTATTTCAGTGGCGATAGCCGACAATCTACGCAATTGGGTATTTGACTATTTAATATTTAATTTAATTAAATTTTATGTGAAATTTACGTCGTCTAAAATATATAATAAAAAGAAAAATTTAAATATTTTCAAATAATAAAAAAGTTATAAGACTTTGAAGTTTGGTATAACCTTCAAACTGCGGGAAAGGGAAGTACCAGTAAAATCATGTCACGCCATAACGGTACGTACGGTGGAAAGGGATATCAAGATATCTCTACTATGCCTCCACTCCAGAATTAAAAAATATGAATTACTGCTTCATTTTTCAATCAATTTCGATGCAATTTTTAAAGAAGGGATTTTCTTTTTTGCTGTTAAATTTAAATATGAGCATAAAATCAAACATAGTCAAGTGCCCAATTATAGTAACAGAACAATTAAAACCAACCTTTCAGAGAGTCGCTTTGTGCCCATTCCAACATGGGACAATATATTTTCTAATGTCATCGTGGACGACACAACTTTCATCCGAGAATGAAGATTTCAACTGACATCTGGATGTGCACTCGACGGCTTGTTCATACGCTCTGTTAAACCTCCGGTTAGATGTGACATTATCGCAACGGTATTCTGGCTGGGTGATTCTAAACTCATTTGGGACTTCAGCAGTATCGGATCTAAGGGGGGCGAGAGGGTGCCCGTGCCCCGGGCGCCCTAATTTGGAGGCGCTAAAAACGGACAAATTGACATCATGCCCCCGCTTTAAAAAAACTAGATCCGGTACTGGACATCAGTGTTAGTAGAATGGAATCAAACAAAATGAATACTTTATTTTTTATTAATTTAGAATCACAATCACTCAAGGACGTCCTCAACCACACACTCGCACACACAATTCATTAAATACTAACTATCATGTGATATATATTTATACCACAAAAATTACTTTTTACATCAGTCGTAAATTACCGAGAATCTAGCGGAATCGTCGATCGTTACATTGCACGATGTGCCAATCAAAAAATACTGAACTCTAATGTCTAACGGACAGGGTTGATTATTTTGGATACCTATAGTTTTCGTTTAATATTTTACAATTCCTACTTAATACTTCTAGAATAAATAATAAGTTAAATAAATTAATACACACTACTAGACGATGCTTAGTCAGTGCGATGGGATCAGTTTGAACACAAGTTTCAACAGTTTAAGGGTTTAAGCACTTTAAGCCCTGTTATACCCAGTTATCAATACAAATCGTATTATTAATTCGGGGTCATACAGCCCTGTTATTTTTAAACATCACTGCAGTTTCTTTAAAAAATTGAATATGAAAATTCAGAAAAACTTATGGGACATAGTATGATGTGGTAGCTGCTCCTTTGTTATCACTAGCATTTTACTGTCGCACTACGAGATAATTATGTTTTGGCGGATTGTTATATTAAACTTCGTTGCACTGGAGATATATTTGCCGACAGTCAGCACCGGAACGTCCTCTGCGGCCAGCTTCCTTGAACTGGTCAAAGGAAGCGCCGGATTGCCTCTCCAGTACGAAGCTTGCGAAGTACCTGAACATAAAATAAACAATAGACTATAGTTTTTGGTATCTTTCTAGATATGTATCACTACATAATCCAGTGTACTCACGCAGCCATAGGACAGAAGATGCTCTTGGGCCCGATGTCGGAAGAACACTCGCTGGCTGCTTCGCACATGTTTTTCAAATGGCATTTGTCATCGTTTGTGGCGAATGACCTCACGTATGGCTTGGACATGACAATGCCAGCTATAGCTGCGTCACTCACAGAGTCCTTGCGACCCATCGAACGAGCTGCGAGCGATCTATGAGAGAATGAAGTCTTCAGAGCGTCCAGCAGGTTCATTACGATGTTGATAAACTGTGGAAGGAAGAACCGGCGGTTAATGTGTGGAAGAAGCGTTCGTAACAAAACCTCATTTGCAAATGATCGATGGTATATTGAAAGGGATAAGGAAGGATGGGTAGCGTACCTCTCCAGCCTGCTTTGCCATGGAGGCGACCTGGTCAGGATCTTTTGTACCGAACACCGTCGACAGAACCGCAGCCAATACACTCTGAAGCAAGCGAGAAGCGACACCGTCTCCGTAACCATATTTTACTATTTACATTTCAAATGTAGGAATATCTCAAAGAAACATGACATTTGAAGACTTCCTTTGAGATATACCCTGATAGGTCCCTGTTATTTGTAGTGAATAATAATAATAAATATGAGCAATTAAACGGATGGTATATACTACGGGTGAGGGTCATTGCATGGTGTATTTATACACTGAGTGATTATAATTTATCTAAATAATCTAAAAATATCTACATAACGATGTTAGTATATCAGTATGGATAAAATAATATTTACTGCAAATGTTTTATATTTGTACATTAAACATAATTTTATTTTTGTCTATGGCTTTAGTGTTTATATCATGCGGAATATTATAGTTTTTGTTTATGTACCTGCATTGGTGATCCGTTGTCTACTTTGTCGATGCCTTCGTTGGAGGCTCCGCCACCAAGTAATGCCGTTAAGATTTTAAGACCCATGGAAATGAAATGAGGCCATGGGGAAGACGAAGAAGATTCGGTATCGAGAGTGTCACTCTTGTTGGGGCCGGTAGCGCCGCCGGTGTTGAAGATCATCTGCATTAGCATACCTAGAAAATTTTAATACAAATTATAAGAAAATGTACATCGTGTTTGATACAGTCTTTGCTGCAGGTGAGTAAGTAAGTATATTTTGTATTTATCATCTTTTGTTTAAAGTCAGTTGGGCTCTAATCACAAGCTAAGTATATTTTAAAATTTAAACAGGACGCTACTTGAGTCGAAGCTCCACCCATTAGTTGTAAATTGTGATGATTGGATGTATCTGTGAGACGATAGCAAATTGCTTAATGACATTTTAAAAGGTCATACTTTCTACACATTTCTTCAATTTTTTCATTTATCGTATACTATTTTAAAACATATTACCGAGCACATTCGTCCACGAGAATCCTCCTTCGGATATAGAATTCGTTTGTATGTCATCTAGGTCGTCTAGAGCGACTTTCTTTAGCGCATTTGGTTTTTCGGCAAACTTGCGTTCCTGAGATACATCTGGCTGTGGCGCTGGTAATGAATTACTGTAGTATTGTGGACTGTGTGTTCTTACGTTACTTGTGACCTGGAACACGAAAAACCGCGAATGTAGAGTTCTTTGAACTTGAACTTAGTACGTAAAGTTGAACACAGATGTCGCTACTAGTTCAAACACTAGATTATTTTATAAAAAAATGTATTTATGGCGGAAATTGTAGAAAAACAACAGTTAATGTGAAATGGAAAACTTTTGTAAACAAAACATCTTCGTATTGGATAACTAAGAAATATTCACGTTTTTGAACGTATTGGTGTCTTGACAGATAGCGTCTTTAGCGGAAAATACTCGAGAGAATCTGGCTAATCGAGATTCATGAGTAAGTAAAAATCCTACCTGTGAAATAAGTGGTAGATGTTGTGGATACGCGAGCGTGTGGAGGATCGTGGATGAGCATATCAGGGCGAGTAACGCCCACCCGGCTACCTTGGTCTGCATTCTGTGAACAAAAAAAGAAAAATTTAAAGCTGACCAAATTGAACCGACTTAAATTCATAAATATCATTTTTGTTTCGGATTCATTAGTGGTGTATACGAATACATATTCAAAAACAAATCCTTAGGTTGAATTATCTTGTTATCGATTGGTGATATCTGGAAACAACTAATTGGTAGTCAATTTCCTTTTGGATTTTCTACCTTATTACTTAATCATAACGCGTTCCTTTTTGGTAAACTAATTGAGACACGAATTACACTAATGATTTCATCAAATATATTTAGCTAAACACAAAAAATAAGCTTTCTTTTAGTTAATTGTGCTCTCGCGCAATGGGAGTCGATTAGAAAGCGTTCTGATGAGTGATTCGCGCGGATTGATTGCTTGCTTTTAGAGTTGTTAGAAAGTGGCCCCTCGTGTCGCCGTCAGTTTATTTTACAAGCATAGTGATATAAATCTATGCTTTAAGCATTACCTCCGATGAACACCTTACTCAGCCGTTTTATTAATCAATTGGGTTTCAATTATAGATTTCAAAGATTTTGTGTGTTAGCCGCATCTCCTGCATTAAAATATTACACAAAACACACAAAACATAGTATTTCTACAAATCTATTGTTATATGAGCAGGAGACAGTGAAAAACCTTGTTTTGTGTAGGTGTTTTTAGTGTTTTGTTTCGAAGTAACATGTCCAGGAGACGCGGCTTTAAGAAATATCTTCGGCAAAAATACCGATTATTTTGTATTAAATTGAAGGTAGTCTTATGGGCATTGGTCAGAATCTTATGACAACACTTAATGGGAATTTTCATCAGAATAACAAACAAATTGGACTTTTTTCTTCTGCAGTTTCAAACTAACTAACTAAATTATATCGACGACACACCTTTGAGTATTTTACTTCAAATGTGGACTAGGGTTGGTTCCATCCGGCATGGAAGTGTGTTGCGTGCTAGTCCCACGAATGCGGGTGACCCGGTCTCCACTAACTGTTGTTCGGATGTCACCTCTTCTACCACTCTTAATAAGGTGTTAGTTACATAAATTGACGTAAATTTCATGTGACCGTTAGTCACGAATCGGTCCACTTTCTTTGACCGATAAAAAGCGAGTTATTTTACACCTGTTTCTTCTATGATAATTGCGTCATTTCAACCCGTGATTTAGCAGACATTCCGCGTAGCGTGTGCTGAAGAGATGTGATTGTGAATGTGCGCCGCTTGTTGGTGACAGTGCGTTTGAGATTCTCTCTGGAGAAATTGCCGTTTGTCTGGCGTCGTCATAATGTTTTATGTATGCTTTGTCCCCTACATTACTGGTAAACCACTGTACATGTTGCTATTTTATGTAACGATCTTAAAACTGACATTGTCATTCGTCAATATTTTAAGCTAGCGGCAGGAAATCTACCAGCTTTTCTATTAAGCTAAATAAAATGATTTGCTTTATTTATTAGATGTATGTAAAATAACGGGGTAAAAACCAACAATTGTACGCCATTGAAAGCTCATGGAATTTTGAGCACAAGGTTTTTTCTTACACTTTTTGATCAGTTGTTAGAACTCAACATAAGAAGATTGAAATAATTTGCAATTTGTTAAACGACAAGCCGATTCCAATTTAGTGCCTTCTCTACTGGACATTTAGCAAAAAAAATTTCGCAATATCGGTATATATTCAATTCTTTCGTCTATTGCTATTAGACGACTTTGCGTGCATGTGACTGTGTGTAACTAGGATGCAAGTGATTTTTAACTCATTTTGCAACATATATGCATGGTTAATCGACTTTCTATAATTAAAAGCTAAGTACCAGTCTACTAACGATCAGTTTAAAGGTGGCATCGACCTGTTGGCCCAGTAACCCTCAGCCGCAGTTGAAGTTCACGGTGCGGTGCGCGGGAACCGTCTACCGAGCCTCACTTTCGTTCGTTGCGGATCTTCACGTCAACCTGGCCTACATAATGTTAATAACATTTTATGATGATAGAATTATGACAATGTATTTTAAAATAATTATTATTAATAATAATATTCTATTTTAAGTAAGTTTAGCCTGGAAAGTTGTATTGCTCTAAGATTTAAAGTATGAAACATTGAATAATACACCCAAAGTGCAGATTGCGTAACTTTTAACTTTATGGAGCAATGCCGTGATCATACCAAAACTAATAATTTTGTGCAAGAAAAATAAATATTCCGAGATTTTATTCATAATATTAAGTTAGGCACAACAGCCCTGCAGCGCTGTTGGCCGTCATACATGGCGATCGGAGAAAGCCGGCGGTCCGGTCGCGTGCCTCGTTGCCGTGCAAGGTTAGCGTTTTTCTAATTTCGGTACGAGGACTCATACCTGTTATTAGTATGTGATCTACTGGCCCTCCTACTTTCTTTGGACTCCAAGGAAAACTAATCACGATTCCATTGGCATGACGCTGTGTTGTGATACAGTCTTGCAGATGTCTATTATAATACGAGTCTAATATTACTAATACAAAACATCCTCCTTCTGGGGCAGTCGGGTAAAACAACGATGTAGAACCCGATTAGGAATTTAGGACACATCTTTTGGTATCTGGTTCTAAAATTAGGTACCTTCTAGGCATGACTAGGATCGATGAATCATATTTTTGTTCATATATTTCTTCTAGAAGGGAAGAGTTCAAGGTCGCCTAAGGAGGTAACCAACGGGTTTAGTGACAGTGGTAGTAGGATAATATAGTCTATGGATCGGGAGGTTACAATATTCCCGGGATCTCCCAGAGGAGATTGATGTCTGGCGTAATTTTGTCGTAAAAATTAAGCCAAATCCCTTATGCATCATGCTTGAAAAAAAGTGTTGTACCGATTCCATACAGAAGTGGGATAAAAGCAGATTCTAAGGGGGAAGAAAACATAGGGTTTTTCCCTATATCCACTTATGCTGGATTTCAGGCCGGTAAGTATACATAGTTAAAGATTAATAGCATGGATAAGTTACAAGAGTAAAAAGTAGCCCGAATCGCGGAGAACTCGAACAACCGGTCAAGCGTTTTGAAAGCCTCATCATTACCGGCTGAATTCGGAAAACTGTGCCTATGGTAAAAACGCGGTAAAATTAAAAAGACACGATAAACACTTTTACGAAGTGTATGCATTTCCGAAAATTTGAAACTTTGTTCACGACGTCTCTCAGTCCGTATGTTTTTCCTTTTTTTCGTCCACTCAATGACCGTTCCAGCGTGCAATCCGCTTTCTAAAGCCGTTCACAACTCTACCAGTGTGCGTGTTTAAAACACGGATGTGAATATAATTGAAATTTATTCCGTTGTTATATATGTGGTTAGAAAATATATGACTCATCATGAACTATCCACACGAATAAACACATGTGTGTCATAATAGTGATTGACAATTGCTAATGAGCATCGTTCTGTTGAGAGAAAGTTGTGTAAAACTAGTGTTCATGAAAATACAACGTGACCATCTTTGGTGAACATGTTCATTATTTAATATGTGCAGATTTTAAAGTCTACTCTTCGTATAAATAACTATTACCATAAAATTTCATGTAACATGGCGTGTCTAAATCCAATTAGGTCCATAACAACGCGTAACATTGTTATGTAAATAAAAAAAATATAGAGAAGTTTCTTTATGGAACAAGAACATTTTTTTTAAGTATTTGTAAAGTATTTGTTAAATCTTTATAAGATGGTCAGCATAAGATTAAATCGATTTTAATCATATGCTTACCATGGCTTTAAACGGAATATCCATCATCCATCTATACATACAATTAATTTCTATAAAAGACAATCAAGTTAGCATCAGTTAGGTAGCGACTATATCACGCACTTTTGAGTATTACTACAGAGATTGTATGGAATAGCAACTACAACGTCATCATTATTCCATTTCTCCTTATGATCCTTATCACGTTTAAACAAAGTCGACGTAATAGGTACACTTTTAAGCATGTTGCAGAAAACATTTTTATAAATAAAGGCTTTAAGATGTAACGTCATTAACCCCCGGCTAGTCAGACATCCCCATTTGAAAGCTTTTTGTATAGCTACGCTCATTGAAACCACCATTACTATTACACGTAATGGTAGCACAGGTGATTTCGTACGGATCATCACTGCAATTGATAGCCACGGACGTTTATCTTGCAAACAGTAGCCGTGTTCTACAAACGGTGGCGTGTGCTAACACACCGTTATCACGCTCTTGATGCGGTCCGATCATACGGTACACCGATACAAATGCACATCATCAATTTGCTCCCATTTTCCCCTAGTTTTCTATCATTATTTCCAAGATAGACCCCGGAAAATGTATTGAATAAGATTGCTTTTTAAAAATTGTAGAGCCGACTCTACCGGAGCAAAAACATTATCAATAGACGTGGTAGCTTAGATTAATAACTTACGTGGTAGGTTTTAAGAGTTTAGCTTCTAAAGGCGCATCTCGTACTAACGTTTTGTAACACGACACCAAACATGGTAACGTTACACATGTTTGTTTATAATCCATTGTTCCATAAGCAACATGTCATATGTCTAAACAGAAACATTGTTTTGTGTGTTGTTTCAATAAAATATAGTGTCCCTGGCGCTGCAAGCGGGTAGCTGATTGTGAAACGAGAGCCCGCGAGTTAAAATCACGCACTGAGATAAATGTTTATATGATCCCCAAAATTTTTTTCCGGGTCTGGGTGTTGTGTGTGAGACCCAGAAACCTTCCGTAATTCTTGAAACCCACGAAAGCAAGATAATATAATACATGTTTTTATATTCAGAAGCACATTTCGGCTTGCGGTGTAAATATTTGTTTAAATAGTATTATTTGAAACATGAATTTTAGCCCATTCCAGTTTTTTAAAGTTACCTAGTTTAGAACCTGTTATAAAGAGAAACATCAACACTTCGGTGTGGTGCTTCCACATTTTTATACAGAATGCCTACATTTATCGAATCTATGTTATCTATATCTACAGATTGGTCAAGAAAGTATAACCTTAAAAGCATTTTATATGGGACGTAATAAAAAGATAAACAAGTTTTTTACTTTCTTTTTAAAGATCTACATCTGGATCCGATGAGGCGCGCTCAGTATAATTTCCGTTTTAAAATCATTTCGGTTACCCAACCGACGTCGTGTCGGTGAATGACGAGATTTCCTCTCGCCGACAACTTTCACTTGAATTTTTTTTCACTCGAATATACGAGAATACCTACGGAGTGGTTTCGACTTGAGTCACCGCTGATGATATTGGTCAGATTGAGTTTCGGTTTCTATTTGGGTTTTTGTTGCACACGTAACTTTGTGTTATGGTGAGCCTTGCTTAAGTCCACTATTATCAACAAAATAAAATACTTAGGTATACCAATAGCATAGAGGTATAGCCTGCTATTGGTTCTTTGCGGTTTTTGACCATTATAAGTTATATTCAAACGACTTATTAGCTATTGTTTTCAAGAGACCAAATGGCAGAAGGCGTGGAGGGGTTAAAGTAAGGTGAGATATGTAGTTACAAGACATTTATGTTTTCAACCGACTTTAAAAAGAGATTCTAAATTCTTTAGTATTCCATTTATCCCTGTAAGATGTGGATCGAATTTCAAGATTATTTTTGTGTTTAATAGAGTTTTTTTCAAAGTTTGTCTCGTATATCATAATCGTTTGATCAAGATGAAATGTGGTTTTGAAGTCTGTTTATAAGTTTTTATTATTTATCCTCCCAAACAAAAGCTCACAAAATTGAAAGAATAATTAGCTTTAGTGTATTTGATCGAACCAAATAGATCCACTTGTCTTTCTTTGCAAGTTTTGGGCAGTATTAATGCAGTGTTGTTACTATTACACTATGGTATGTGGTGCTCCCACGCAGCACGTATTATAAGATGTTATGCCTACAACCGGAGACAATTAATTATATCTCATCTCTTATAATAACTTTGCATTACAATAACTTATAAATAAATAAGTTGAATAAGGCCTTTGGCTGATGATGATGACAATAAAGTTGAAGGTATGTGTGGCATTTTCACTCTACCTACTCTGATGTGTTGCCTGTCTCTAACTCTTCGCATCATGTTTCGTAGAAAGATTTAATAAAATTACTAATTTAAAAATGTACTTATATGAAAAAAGAAAAATCGCGACAAAGCCAGGATCCAGGTAGCTCCCAACAGGTTGGTCTGCATTTTTTTGGGGGACGCCTATGTTCAGCAGTCTACGTCCTGTGGCTGATAAGGATGATAATAGATAAGATTTGATTATGGACATCGACATGGCATATTCTGTTCCAGCTTTGTTAAGTATGTTCTATTCTCAACGCCTACTCAAAAACATGCAAATTTTAACAAGCTGTTACTAAAACTGCTTTACTCTGTTCATTTTCAGAGAATTGAAGTAGATTCAGATTACTTTTTTTTTACCAATAGCGACATTACCTAAACAAATTTTATTGTGTTGGAAACATGTGAGTCGTAAAGCTCGTACCAATTACTCGCCTCCGTGAAAAAGTAAGCCATACCTAATTAATACTATTAGGTATTCTGTGTCTAAGTGTAATGCGTGCTGATTGCGACGTTGATGGACGATTTACGATCGATCAGGCGGAAGAGGCGACAAATACGTTGTCATTATATTTAGTACCGTTGCATTGCCGCTGTATCGATCTACGTATGATTACGTGTGGAAAATCGGACACATCATACATTAGTGTTCAATCAAATTAAACTCACTAAACATGCGTGTTTCTTCATGTCGTTCAAAAATCTTAGTTATTGATTTGACTGTTACATGTATTACCTACTTGCTTATTTATTTACACGTGAAGCGAAAAATACATACACACCTTTTTAAGAGAATTGCGCAAAAGGATGAATAAATTTGACACAGTTAAAGTTTATATGGAGAAGCAGTACATAAAGCTATTTTTGTTATCGACAAACGAACTCCTAATAAAGTTCAAAACTTAAAAATAAGTGAATTATGTTTGGATTTCCATCACTGGGCGACCTCTAGTTATAAGTTATTGTAAATAAATTCAAATAGGTACTGGAAAATAAGTATTCATTTTCAGAACCTTACTTTGTAGGTTTTGTCAATGCTGTACCAACATGGATAATAGCAAAATAATTATCTTCTTATACAAGTTTGGCTTTTAACAATGTCTACAAAAAGTTGTCTACAATATTAAGAATGTGGAAGTACGTAGATAATCCTACTAAATTGAATCTAAATAAACCTGGCGTTCTTTAGTTTCTGGAATGATGTATCATTCCAGTACGAACATGCTAGAAACTGCGCAGCGTCGAGACTCGAGTCTTAGTTAGCACGCAAACTATTGGCCATTTCGATTCACAGCAGCTTTCCTCGCCACTTTCAACGGCGTCTGCGCGTCGAGACTTTTAATTACTTTAGGACCTGTCACCGGTGCTATGATCTTTGTCCCTTATTTACACATTTGAGAAAAAAATAAGATTTCAAAATAATAAATGTAATTTAAGTTACAATAATATCGTGATCAAAGATCTATAATGCATTCCCCAGACGGGGTTGACGTCAGGCAGGAAGCCGTTCGTAAAAACTAAGCCAAATCCTTTCTGCAATATGCATGAGAACGTGTGTTGCGCCGACCCCACATTAACGTGGGATAAGGGCAGGTAGATTTCTATAATGAATTCCATATAATTTTATTAGGACATGGTACCAAAATTATTTAAAAATGATTTGTTCTAAGTAATTTATTCAGTGTTATAATTCCTTTTATTAGTAACTAACATAAATATCATTTTGCTGTAAGGGATTTTAATGTTCTATTGTCTCGTTATTAACTATAAATTAGCAAACTCCTTGGAGAAAGTTCTATTCTTAAAAAAAAAATATTGTAACTTAGTACGCCTGAAATATTTTCCATTTACAGTGTTAAGTTGTCAGTAGAACGTTAAGTAAGTATGTAAATACCCGGACAGTCATCGCGTAAGTGC
The DNA here is from genome assembly GCA_036417725.1 of Clanis bilineata. Taxonomy (NCBI): domain Eukaryota; kingdom Metazoa; phylum Arthropoda; class Insecta; order Lepidoptera; family Sphingidae; genus Clanis; species Clanis bilineata. The sequence continues at coordinate 6,715,390 of CM071154.1, forward strand.
AAACATAGCTTTCTAAACCAGTTGAAAAATACAAAAGTTGCTCATGGCTCCTTGGTAACTATAATCGACTACTTGGACACGTTCTATAATGTGATACATGTTCCAAATTATTGTTTATAGTATAAAATGTAATGACAGAATCTGTTACATTTTCAAAAATATTTACGTAAATCTTTAAATTTTGATCTCTATAATTAGTGTTTGAAAGATTTAAGAGTTTCTATTTATTTCTTATGTACTCAAATAATGAATAAAATACGTTTATTTTATAAACCGCAAAATAAAAGATTAAAACATTTTGCTTTTGCTAAAAGCTGTGGAATAAAAACGTATCAACAATAATGAACCTACAAAGGAGTGACAAAGCAAATTAGTTCCTCATCTAAAATCAAACCTTTATGTCGCGGTTAGTTATGTCTTGTTAAACTACAATACCGATTACCGACTCAAAGTTGGATAAGTAGATTAGATTGAAAGCTCATATTTTTTTTAGCTTTTAATTGTTTATTTATTAAGTTATTACGTTGATTTTAAATGCAAGCCTCTATCAACACCAAATCAATATCAAATGATATGAAGAAAGCAAAGCATGACATGTAACGACATGACGAGTCCAACGGAACTCGCGATTTATTCATGCGTCCTTCTTACCCTAGATATTATGGTATCTTGTAGGTATATTCAATATATCAATGCATTTCACGAAGATACGCGGACAATGAGCTAAATTGCTTATAACCCGTGTGACTACTCTCATTTATTATTACTAGCTGTTGGCAGCGACTCGGTTCGATGGAAATTGATTTTTCGGGAAAAATACTAGTGCACTAATGTCACATTCAAAATTACCAAATGACAAGTTCTCGAGTCCAATGCAACATTAGCGCACTTTTTAACTCGATTTTGGTGGAATTTTTAATCACTAAATGAAATCGGATCGAAGTCAAATTGCCTTAATTCGAATCAAGTGCCAAAAGTCGGGAAGCTTCATGAATCCGCTATCATGGAGGTTATCCGAACGTCTTTATGAATCTTATTCTTTATTCAAAAAGATTTAACAGAAACTAGTTGAATGGCTCTGTCTCTATTTCTTATTTCACTGTACGTAGCTAATCCAGGGCTAAAGGACTGTGTTTATTTTCACCTTTTAGAAAGTGAAGGCTTTATATTTACATGACTAAGGCGTGCGGTGTGAATTGTTTGAAGACGATAATGTGCTGTGAAATTTTCGTAACATTGTTTAATATTTTTCTAAAACGTGGCCTTTAAAATTCAATGAGTTTTCTTCAAAACTTACGTAATTGTTTTGTGTAAGGCTTGACAGAAGCTGTTAAACAGCCTTAGTTTAACCTTAAGGACCACTTGCAGCTCTGCGATAAATCTCAATTTATTCCAAACCTCGTTATAAAGATAGTGAGCAGTAGGATAAATCGAGTTTAGGTTTAGCTCTAGATTAGTAATAACATTGCAAGTCGCCCTAAGCCGCATTTTATATTTTTCATCATTACGCACTATTTTAAAGGTTTTAAAAATTGTAAGACAAATTTCTCATGTTTATGTTATAGCTTATTAGTTTATTTAATTTTCCGAAAATTACATGATAGTATAAGCTAAGCCTTAGCTAAGTATTGAATTGTTTTTGAATAATGCTTTCATATAAAACTGTTTTATTTAATTAACGTAACATTGAATACATGTATCTACATAATACATTTTTTTTAATATCTTGTGAATATATTTTACTATCTTCTGTTAATTTCGAACTTTAAACTCGATATCAATATTTGTTTGTACATACTAAGGTATTTTTAGTAACAAATAAATAAAACCAAAAATATCACACATAGTATTCAATTTTTGTAATCAATAATCACTAGGGGGCAGAGGCCAACACCGTAATCACTCATAATCACATAAATATCAATCACGCAGCATCAGCACCAAGTCCCTTTAACTTTCACATTGGTTCCGCTCCAGGCTCCGCGGTGACACTTATCAGACATTCACAGCTGGAAGGGTGATCTTACCTTTATCTCGTTCCGGAACTGATATCACTTAATCACTGAACACTGTCTTATTGGAGCTATATCGTCACCGGTGAAAGTGCGTGTTGCTTGCGCGGGAGTTTAACTTGCAATGAGTGTTGTGCCTTGAACTTCACTATATATATATGATGACCCAGTTATGGTGGCAACGCCTAACTGTGCTAGTTGGTCCGTCTGTCCGTACGTCCAACCAGTTCCCATCCCGTTGCTCCAAGCGATCCCGGCGTGGACCTTGTCAAGGACATTGGAGTTATCGATAAAACTTTTACGCGTCCTTTAGTGAAGCGCCGTGTTTCGATGACTCTATCGATGTTTTACGTGTGCTATAAATTAATAATATATTATAATTTCACTTGATTTAATTTAGCTATGATGCATTTTATCAATGTGTGTAATTCAGATGGGTCATTTTTTAATATCCCCAATCCGACGAAGCCATTGCGTATGTAGGATAATTTAAAAAATAATAACATCGCATTACATGCCAAAGGAAACAAACTTTTTGTTGTAATTTGACTTTCTCTTTCATCCAGTTGCGAATTAAGTTTGTGACCGTTTTTTTGTTACATATATGAAAATGAAATTAACGTTTACGTCTCTTTGTTACAGGTTTCACAAGTTATAAGGATGAAGCGAGTGGTACTCCTGACACGGTAATGATTTTCAAATGTTTCCTACGAACGAGTGGTCAAGTTAAGCAGCGTCCTGTACATGTCTTTTTGAAACAAAACACCAAAAACACCTACACAAAACGATCTTTTTCATTGTCTCATGCTCATGTAACAATGGAACTGTTTTCTTTCTACCTGCCCTTATCCCACCGTAATGTGGGGTCGGCGCAACACACTTTCAAGCATGTTGCAGAATAGATTTGGTTTAGTTTTTACGACCGGCTGCCTGCCTGACGTCAACTCCCTCTGAGTGATCCAGTCCCAGCAAATTAAATTAGAAAATTTGCTTTGCCCGACCTAGGAATCGACCAAGACCTACCGGTCCACAACCCACACATGCTACCACTAGAACAAGAAGGCAACCAATAACACAAGGAACATAGACAGAAAAATGTAGAAATACCATGTTTTGTATAATATTTTTGTGCAGGAGACGCGGTTTAAGGAATCATTGCATTTACATAACAGATACAGGTAACGGAATCATAAAAACCAGTAGAAAAAAAAATACAAAATATTTCTAAAATAAAATGATTGGGTGGTTTATAAAGTTTATTTGTAAAATAAGTAAATGCAATAGCACGTTAGTGTAAATTACATGATAAGCATATCTGCAAACAAGTCGGTAAATAGAAATCTAGTCTATGCTCAACTGTACGTGAAAAGATCTAAGTATTTCCGTTAGAAAAAAGTAACATCATAGAGCAATTCTTATATTAGGATATGAAAGTTACTCGAAATACTTTTGGCTCATTGATTTATTATTTGTTACTGAAGGAAATCATACGAGTATCCGATAAAATACGTACCTGCGGTTGAGTAAATTCTATATACTCGTTAGCTAAGCTAGCTGTATTAAATACATTTAATTATTTGTTTGAAGATCATATTTTGTACCAAGGAAAACCAAGTAGGTGGAAAGAAGAACAAGCTAAGGTTAATTAGAAGTGTTTTATTTATTCATTGGCACAGGTACAGTGCACAGGTAAAGATGAAAATAGCATAAAATAATCTCTAAATATGAGAGCATCACAGACATTTTATGTATGTAGATACTCGTATATTAAAGATATCCCCAGAGGGAGTTGACGTCACTCACGTCAGGCAGGCAGCCGATTGTAAAAACTAAGCCAAATTCTATCTGCACTATGCTTGAAAAAGTGTGTTTTGCTGACCCTACATTCGAATGGGATTAGGGCAGGTGGAAAATATTTAGATATACTCTTGATAAATATATATATATCTTATAGACTGCCTCGGTGGCGTGGTTGTATTTCGGTACGAGTACCGTCCTGAGGTCTCGGGTTCGATCCTCCGGTCGGACGGGGTAATACTGGGTTTTTCTATATCAGCCGGCGAAGTGTGGTTATTCTAGTTCGCTAGTGCGTCTCTGCTTACCCCTATATAATATATGTATTATTATCGACACCCTTGACGGGGTAATATCATTGACCATTGTTTTACAGAAAACCGACATGAAGTATTATACTATTGCGTATTGTACCTCTACATATTATTATTACTACAAAAGTGACCAGATTGTCAACGGCCCAATGATTCCCCTATATTCAACATTATTTAAAATTTTTAGCATTGGGACTGTTTGCAATCACTCTTGTTAATTTTCCTGTCTTATGTTCATCATTATTACATCAACCATCAGTCACAGGACATTCACTGTTCAATATAGGCCTTGCCCAAAAAATTCTAGACAGACCTGTCGGAATCGGGAATATTTTGGGGTAGGGCTATGTTCAGCAGTAGACGTCCTGAGTCTCATGATAATGTTTCTAATGTTTTTAAAATTTTCTTATACAGACAAAAGCCGGGCCCTGAACACGCAACTTGTAACGACAATCGTGAGTATATTACGCCTATTTATGCTCTACGTGTTTCTGGTAAAATAATAGTAATTTTATTTTTGAGTTGTAACGTTATCGCTTCTTTAATAAATGTTTTATAGATAAAACGTTAGTTTTATTTATCCTCAAACAGTTTATGACGCACTTAAGCCGTGTCTGCTGCACTAAAACATTTATTTTATTTATTTCTTTAATTATTACATATAGATATTACATTGACATTTCATGGCGATGTCCACACTAGGCTAGACCTGTGTCGTGAACATCCAAGCAATTGTTTACTAGGACAAACATACATAACACACTTATACACAAAACACCCACACAAAACTTTTATAATAATAGTAATATTAGCCCTGTAATATTACTGTCCCACTGCTGGGCACGGGCCTCCTCTCCTAATGAGAGAGGTTAGGCCTTAGTCTACCACGCTGGCCTGATGCGGGTAGGTAGACTTCACATACCTTCGAAATTCCTGTGAAGAAATTATCGGGTATGCAGGTTTCCTCACGATGTTTTCCTTCACCGTTATAGCAAGCGATATTTCACAATGAAAATACACTTAACATAGAAAAGTCAGAGGTGTACGCTCCAGTTTTGGATAGGTCTCGAACCTCGACGCTTGTCTCGGCAGTCCGTACTATTCCCAACTGAGCTATTGCTGCTTTTTGCTGCACAAAACATGATATTTCTAAAAAAAAATGTCTGTAGTCCATTGTCAAATTCGCAGGAGACAATGAAAAATCTTATAAAACATTAGTTTTATTTATCCTCAATCAATTTATGACACAGTTAAGGCGCGTCTCCTGCACTAAAGCTTTACACAAAACATAGTACAACAAATTTTTTTGTCTATGGTCCATTTTTAAATAAGCAGAAGACAATGAAAAATTTTGTGTAGGTGTTTTTTGTGTTTTGTTTCGAAATAACATGTGCAGGAGACACAACTTTAGTAGGTATGTACTTAAAACAAAGGTTATGTAACACATTTAATCGTATAAAAAGTATGAATCATTTTAATTTAATCCGGATTGTACACGCAAAATTTAATATAATTACAAACGAAAGTTATATCGTAAGGAAAATAAAGAATTTACTTTCGCTAGGTTCCTTGAAGAGTGGCAATGAGGTCGCAAACTCATAATGAGCGAAGATTCGTCAGTCACCGATCAGTGACCCCGTACGCTGACTCACCTAGTTTTCACTTTCTTGTTGAAGGGATCTTTAATATTTTCGTATTTTTAATATAAAAAAAATCGCTTTCTTTATAAATAATTCAGGAAGTCCTAGTAGATGTTTTTGGTCGATGTTGTGTATGAAATATACAAGACATTTCTCTTATTCTTTTGAGGATAGCCGGCATCTTTAAAAAATGCACGAAATAAAGTATTTAAACCTTTTCTTTTCTAATGATAACACGCAAAATAACTAAGAAAACACAACAGGTTATGCCTACATATGTATAGAAGTGTATAATGACGCGTTGATTAACCTTAAATATCTGATAGAGTACTAGGCTTAAAATTTAAATCATCATGATCAGCCACTGGACGTCCACTGCTGGACATAGGCCTCCCCTAAAGATTTCCAGATCGACCTGTTGGAAGTGGCCTGCATCCAGCGACTTCCTGCGACCTTTATCAGGACGTCTCTCCACCATGTAAGATTTAAATACCTGTTTAGAATTAGTTTTTGACTGACTTCCAAAAATGAGAAGGTCCTCAATTCGTCTGTATTTTTTTTTATGTATGTTATATCTCCGCCAAATGTGGACCGATTTTCGAAATTCTTTTTGTGTTCGATAGAGCTTATTTCAAGGGTGGTCCCATGTTTGGTCACGAACGAATTTGAAGTCGGTCTCTTAAGTTTTTAAACTTGTGATTATTATTAACTGAAGATACCTATTGCATACAAAAACCGAGGCGACTAGATCTTATTTGATGGGCACCATCTTACTGTACATGATCATTACTGCTACATCAAGGGTAATGATATTCTCCATATAACAGTTATAAATTAATTTGCTCATGCTTTAGTACCATAATGAGCGGTACTGAATCAAGGCTCGGGATGTCATCTTGGAGACTTTCTCGCTTCCCACATTATGTCGATGTTAATGCACCGAAGCCGAAGCTGCATTTACTCTGTGACTTTCTTTGCTATGTAGAAAGCGACCTTGGATATGGTGTAAATAGTACAGTTTTGGAATTATTGGGCCTTACTTATAAAGACATTTTAGCTGAGCAAATGGTTAAAAATAATCTTGTCACTTTCATTTGCAAACAATGTGACCCAACTCCCAAGGAAAAAAGTGACAAGACTATTTTTAACCATTTTCTCCATCGATATAATAATATACCTAGATGCACAGTTGACGCTCAGAAAGTGGGACAGCCAACGAGTGCTTAAAATGTAAGTAAGCACTTGTTGGCTATCAGTCGGGCGCCGACCGTTCGTCTGTGAAGATGCCTAAATGCTCTGTGAAAGAGTGCAAAAATAACACTCTTACAAAGCGCAAAACACATGGGATTTCATATTTTAAGTAAGTATAATTCCCTTACTTGATTCTTAAAACCTTAATCATGTTAAATTAAGCATTAAACGTGTATAAATAATTAATTTAACGAATTCAGTTAATAAAATATTTTGTCCCTTTTGAAATCATGATTTGGAACAATGAAAAATATGGAGTCGTTTTTTTTTCGTAAATATATTATATTTATTTTAAATTTATGATTTTTTTAATTAATTTTATTTATTAATTACAGATTTCCATGAAATGAAATAGTAAGAGATAAATGGCGTAAAATTATTTCCGAAGAAAGGAGAGAAGAAAATTTTAAACCCAATTACTCAAGTGTGGTTTGTTCAGACCATTTTGCCGATTCCGATGGATATTATACAGAAAAAGGGATTAGGAAAATTAAAAAGAATGCTGTACCAAAAATAAAGGTGATAAATTGTCATCAGCTACATTGTCCTTAACTAATGTTTACTATTTAATTTAACACTATGTATGCTGTTGGTGTACCTATAAATAAATAAATAAATAAATATTGCCACATTTATTGACTTTATTTTAGATTGTCGTAACTACAAGTTTAAATGAGGCAGGGTGCAGTACAAGTGTAATACTTGAAAAATATTTGATACAGAATTCATCAATAGCAAGCATATACTAGGTACATACTGCCATGTAAAATGACTATTTAATAATTTGCGGCTAATTCTAATAAATGTTTTCAATCAAAGTGTGCAGATCATAAAAAAATGCCAACATGAACAAAGTTGAACATTCCGCTGTCAAATAATAATTTTAATGGTTCATTCGCGCGATTTTTCATTTTTTAATTTTTCATTTTTATCTTGGATTCTCGGATTGAGATCATTTATTGGAACCGGTCGTTACGCATAATTACTACAACAGTAATCGTGGCGTCATCATTTATTGGAAACATATTCATTTCCAGGAACCAGCAATTGAACCAATAAATAATGAAGGATCACCAATACCATCAGAATTTTCATCAATCTTTAACACACCTAAGACGTTATTTTTGAAAGATAATTTGAAAGAACGCAACCAAAAATTTAAACTTAAATCTAATTTAGTGCGAAACTTAAAAAGGCAGAACAAAAGATTAAGAAAACGAAATGATAGTCTAAAAGAAATTATTAAGAATCTAAAGAGCAAAGGACGATCTTAGTGTGGGGCCAGGACTATGTATGTGACTGTTGGGTGTTATTTATTTATTTATGAATCACGCTAAGGCAAAACAGTGCTTATTTCATATTCATAACTCATAAGCTTTGTTATCTTCTAAACATTTATACTCTATCTATCTCTTAATGTAAGTAAAATTATTATAGAGATATCGCCATTCTCATCTACATTGTACGCCACGTGGTCAAAATTTCTCAGATAAATACAAGAACTATTCGACTCCATTCAATCTTTGTCCAAGTGACTAGAATGTTTCTTTTAATAATGTCAAATTATTGTCAAATTCAAAAACGATTAGAAATTCAAAAATTTCGAATATAGGAACGTTTGAACATTCAATTTAAAAAGCTACTTTATACCGCGTCTATAAGGTCATATTTGTGTTAATTTGTGATGTTTATTTGTTTTGTCTGTCGAGGACACTGTTTACAATGATATTTGTATGGAACTGTGCATCTAGGTATATTATTATATCGATGATTTTCTCAGCAAAATGTTTCTATAACTAAGGGCGACTTGCACCACTATTACTAACCTACGGTTAGTCCTAACCTCAAGTTAAATTGAAATAGAAATATATGAAGGACATGTAATTCGTTACATGTAATTAATTTAATGTCACCATATATTATCTGTAATTAGATCTAGTACATTATATGTAATGAATTACATGTCCTTCACATATTTCTATTTCAATTTAACTTGAGGTTAGGACTAACTGTTGGTTAGTAGTAGTGGTGCAAGTCGCCCCAAGGCACTTTGACACAAATTAGCGTAACAAAGTCTATAAAGTTTTCCTTGAGTATTTGGTGCATGGAGTTAATAATTTATAATACCTATCAGTGAAGTTTGACTTAACCCGGGTCTTCTACACTATACCCAAAACAACTATTTTACCTGTCACCTGCTCGTAGAATAATGGACCATAGATAAAAAATGCATGTTTTGTGTAGGTGTTTTAAAGGGCGTGGCTTAAAGCCGGGTCTCTTGCACTAAAACATTACATAAAACACGGCATTTTGTCTATGGTCCATTGTTCCATGAGCTGGAGACAGCGAAATACGCTGTTTTGTTTGGGTGTTTTTTGTGTTTTGTTTCGGAAAAACATGTGCAGGAGACGCGGTTTAGTCTATACTCTGTAGGTACGAAATATTTATGCATACCTACATTGCAGTGGGGTAAGAATTAAGGATAGGTGAAAGATTAATTTATTAAACTATTTTACGTACATACATAAGCTCACGCCTGTATCCTGCAGAGGTTGATAAGGGTGCAGTAGCGAACACCCACATTTCGCCTACCTACCATTTCCGTCCCAGATGTGAGATGCGAGCCAGACCCGATCGCCGTATCAGGCACAATTATTTTGTATAATTTTCTGCACGCTTACCTACTTATTAAATTGCTATGATATACAGTAGGTATAATTTGGGGAAAGCACACTTTGTGTTACTAATTAAGTAGATACTTAAGAACATAAGATACAAAGCAGATTTACTTAAAGTTATATAAGCGTTTGAAGAGTTGCTCTTGCGCTATGTGTAGAATTAAGGTAAGTAAATAATTTAGTATTCCATAAACATAAAAGTACTCTTAATGAAGATAAATTCTTTAACTAATTAATTTGAGAAAATCTTCTGAACGAACTAATAGCAATGCTATCTTCCTACCAATTACAGACTTTAGATAATGAAACTCACTGAATATTCAAATATTCCAAAACAACTGGGACTTCAACTATGAGGATAGGTAACATTGTCTTCTCAAACTGTGGTGACTCATTCATTGGACACAGGCATTCGATAATTCTATAAACTTACTAGGAAAATGTGTTTGCTCTAAGCGGAACTTGCCGGAATTAGAACGAGTACCCGACTTGATAGCGGTTTCCATGGTAACCGCAGAGGTCGTTCGATACACCTAGTAATAAGAGTTACACTAGAAGTACCTACCTGACGAGACACCTAACCTTGGTACCTAAATCAAATCCAAACGGCATGGAAGCCCCTCACCGATTTCACAGCTTAAGCTATGCTACGCTACTGCAAGACTTAAAACGTCTACATTCCTGTATCACCATGATCATCAGCCTCTACCCGTCCACTGCTGGACATATGTAGTCCATAGGACCAGTAATCCGCAAAGCGTGTGGCGCGGCACACTGGTGTACCGTGGCCAGTAGTTGGTGTGCCTCGAAAAAATATGGCAACGTCTCGTAAAACTAGTGTACATGGCTGCAAACCGCGCAAGCGTGCTAGCGAATATTTGTTGATTAATATACCACGTGTTGCAGTATGGTGTACCTCCGAAATTGTTAATTTTCTTAGGTGTGCCTTGAACACAAAAAGTTTGCGGAACACTGTATTAGACTGAACGATCATTCCTATATATGTATTGCTAATTGATTTATAGTACAACCAATCGATTGGGTAACAGCATTCGGCGCAACATCGATTCATTGTAAATCTGAAACTTCTTTGACCTACAGATTTTGTATTACACTAGTAAAATGAGGTCCCTGGAATGAATTCTCAGGTCACACGGAGCGTGTGCGGATTTCGTAATTCAGACATAGATTCTGCGTGTCAGTAAACAAGATTCAATATGTTTCATCGTATACTGAGACTTCAGTTATTTATTAGCAAGATAGCTACTAGATACACATTATTAAGAATGTGGGAATCAGTCCATTTCTTTGCTAAGACACGCGTAAAGAGAACGCAACGTATTTACATTCGGTGACTGGAATAGCTATGGCAGTTATTGAATTACTTCCGCTGTAACTGTTTGCGATTTAAGTACGTACTTTAACACCATTGAAGTATATGTAAGTATTATAAATTTACTATTTTAATATAAAGTACTAAGCAAAATGACAAATTATTATTATGAATTTTGTAGGAATTAAATCTATATACTTAAACTTAGCAACATTTTCTTTGAGACGTTAACAAACAATCCCTTTTCTAAATATATTTTTAAATCTATCTAAGGTAAATTAGCAGCGATAGCTCAGATGGTACGGACTGCCGAGACAAGTGTCGGAGGTTTGAGAATCCCAAAATGGAGCACACACCTCTGACTTTTCTATGTTAAATGTATTTTCATTGTGAAATATCGTGAAGGAAAACATCGTGAGGAAACCTGCATACCCGAGAATTCCATCACAGGAATTTCAAAGGTATGTGAAGTCCACCAAGCCGCATTAAGTCAGCGTGGTAGACTAAGGCCTAACCCCTCTCACTAGTAGAGGAGGCCCGTGCCCAGCAGTGGGACAGTATTGTTACAGGGCTAATATTATTATTCTTATTTAAATTAAATTCTTAGGTAAATTGTTTCAAACGTTGACATTAAAAACAATATTTTTATGCTCAGCGTAACGTTCGAAACTCTACAATTTGGAAGTGAAATTGAAAATGTATCGAGTCAAATAAAAAGTATAGAGGTAAACAAATATAACGCTGTGTGTAAACAGTGCGACGTGTCTACGACAGTGGGCCAGTGGGTCGGCGGCGAAATGTTGACTTTCGTTACCGCCAATGACACTCTATTATCAAGTCAACTGACCTAGAAGGACCCTCCGCGCGTGCGCATTCCTACATATACGAGTGGGTACTAGATACTTCACGCATCTAGGGTTTTGGTAACAGGTTTTGCGTTAGAATTTAGTTACAGTGTTTTTTAGTCGCCTTGGTCTATTCGTTCTGGTAATACTATACGTACATTTTATATGATTTAGTCGTTGTATCAAAGTTTTTTAAGCTTACTGATTTCTTAAGTTTACGCGAATGTTATACATTGAAATAAAACTATTTTTACGGATTCTATCATGATTTGGTTTTTAATTTTTAATTTTTAACTGACCTCTGACCCCTGACCGCGAAGACTGCAAAGCCTTCGAAACGTCGGGAATAAAAATTCAAACCAAATCGTGATAGAATCCGTAAAAATAGTTTTATTTCAATTTTTTAAGCTTATTACCTAAATGTGCTGATATTTAGTAAAATTTTATAAAGTATAGTAATACTTTATAAAAATTTCGTAGTTTCCTACATGTATGTAAGTTTCATACTTAATGTCATGCCTAGAAGTCGCTTAATATTTTTTAAAGCAGGTACCTATATAAGTGCAATGTCACATAGAAAGTGAAGATTGTTCCCGATGTGAAGCAGAACGAATCATTTTATACGAAACAATGGCTTCTCGATTACGATAGTGGATGAACGACAACAATGGTAGAAAACAACATTCGATACAAGAGTACATTCAGGAGCTTCTATAAAATACACATTTCTATAACGTCGAGTCATTCGCATTTCGTACCCATGTTAAACAGACAGCTGCAGAGCGTAAGCGTAGTGAGCCATACAAGCATACACATACGTAAACACACACACGAGGCCGCACGTATGCATACATACTTGTTTGTTCTCCTTGAAAGGGTGGTAAGAAGCACATCTAGTGACATCTGGGAGAAAAACTAATATGATATTATCGGGCCTGGCTATCGAAGCCGAGATTTCATGACGGTAGTCACAGCCTACTGCGCATGCAATACAACATGCGTACATGAAGGCGCGTCTCCTGCACCTGTTTTTCTCGAAACAAAACACAAAAACACATACCCAAAACAATGGTTTTTGCTGTCTCCTGCTCATGGGACTATGGACCATAGACAAAAATGTGTAGCAAAACCTTGTTTTGTGTAATGTTTTTGTGCAGGAGACGCGGCTTTATTCCAACAGTTCAAGCAGTCTTGGTATGGTTCGCTTACTCGAGTTACGTGTGGTTTGAAGTCATTAATAGTATCTAATAGATATTTGAAAGCAAAGCCAGTTACATATTTTTCTCAGTTCGCTTCGCCGAGTTTGCGCGTCGCCATCTGTATGACTCGGGTATTAAAATTGTGTGGGAAAACGTTAATATTGGTGACGCTTTTCTTTTATCATCATTATTCCCATAAACACAGTAAATCTCTATATAACGGTAGGAAAAAAACCAAGAGAATAAAATGACTAGGTATTTAATTTAAAAGTTAATACCTACTGAATAAAATAAAAACCGATTCGTTCGATACATAAACACCTACAAAACAATAGGTTGTATTAAAAATTGCGTAGTATCGATTAATGTCGAATAATCAACTGCCTTGGTGGCGTAGTCGTATTACGTGCGCGGTGCGGCTTTCGTCTTGGGTTCGACCCCCGGGTCGGGCAGTGATATTGAATTTGTCAATATCGGCCCGAAGTCTGAAATTTGTGCCCGATAAGGCTTATAGTTCGCCCCCTATCATATCTGGGACGGAACTAAGGTTGGCGAAATGTGCGTGTTCTAGTTCGCTAGTGCGCCTTTGCTTACCACTTCGGGGATACAGGCGTGAGCTTATGTTATGTGTTATTAATGTATATATGTAAATCCATGGCACGTGTTCCTTTAAAATCGCACCGAAAAGAAAGTTTCGAGTTATCATATGGACATACTGCGAAGACTCTTTCTCTTTAATGACAGTTTTTGCGCACAATTCATAACATTTTGTAAAGTTAATTTAAGCTATCAATGTGGAACAAGGTGTTGGCAGATTAAGAATGATAATTTGCAATTTTTGTGCTTGTAATTCTATTGAGGTCAAGATTAATTGGGTGCATCGGTAGATAACGATTGAGATTCCCCACCATTAAAAACATAATACACGTCTACATATCAATGTATAATATTTATTTACAGTTAAAACAACGATATTAAGTATTAAATATCAGGTTTATATTATGAGTGTCCTACTGCTGGCAAGGGTCTCCTTTAGGATCATAAATAACATACGTAAGCTCACGCCTGTATCCCCGAAGGGGTAGGCAGAGGCGCACTAGCGAACTATTATACCCACATTCCGCCGAGCTTAGTTCCGTCCCAGTTTCCCAGTCTATCGCCATATTGGGCACAAATTCCAGACTCCGACCTGATATGGAAAAATGCAATATCACTTTGCCCCGGGCATCGAACCCGAGACCTCAGCACGGTAGAAGTACCGAAATACAACCACGCGACAGAGGCAATCCTTTAGGATCATCCGACGTTAATTCACGAAAACACAGTTGCATTATAAGATATTAATTCAATAAAATATAATATGGAACTGAACATCAATCTCTAAAACCCTTAGGCTCAATTGCACCACTATTATTAACCTAGAGTTAGTCCTAACCGCAAGCTAAATTGACAGAAAATGTATGAATGACATGTAACTTAACTTGCGGTTAGGACTAACTCTAGGTTAATAATAGTGGTGCAATTGAGCCTTAGATCCATTTTTAAACAAAGAGCTATACATAAACCTACGGCGTGTTAGAAAAAAATATTCTCATCCCAGAAAAATGTAGTAGGTAGGTATATATTTTTATATGAAAATTGCCAGAACAAATTACGATAAAGTTTGAACTTACCGTGAGAAAGGTCACCTAATGACCCGACATACACAAGTGCGCAGCTGTAATGGTAGGTTAAATTATATTTCTTAACAATAAATAATAGCACTTTCGAATGCGTTATACATAGTAACATAACATAGCATAAGCTCACGCCTGTATCTCCGAAGGGGTAGGCGTAGGTGCATTAGCGATCTAAAACACCCACATTTCGCTGAGCTTAGTTCCGTCTAAGACAAGCAAAAATAAAGATATAATAATAATATTGTACTTTAGAGTTTTATAGGACGTGTATAAACTAACACTAACTATAGACCACCTGACCTTATCCAAATCCCCACTCCAATCTGGAGTCGCCGCGTTATTAATTCTTATTATCAATTAATTATGTCAAATTCAATAGGCAAAGCAAACTTGAAAGCTATGTTACATGTATTCCAGAGATGTTTTTGCGCAACTATTTAACTATGAAATATTAATGTGGTTGCCAACAGTTGTCATTTCTCAGAGTTTTCGAATCTCTCGTCGCCCTATAGTTTTATTCCAGTGTGTTTCGAATTTTAAGTCTGTATTTTCCTTATTTTCTCGACGAATTCTCGAGTGAATGTGTGTGTGCATTTCAAGAAAATCCGGGTTGACGCAGACGCGGAGCGGTGTTGATCCCCACTGCGCTCACTTTCTCTCACCGGGTATTGAGATACCATAAAAATATCTCAATGTAAATTATATGCACCGACTGCATTCAATGTCCTTTAAGTATGGCGAGGTTTCACTCAACCCTACGAGCTTTGAGTATACAATAATAGTTTTAATTTTCTCTATGTATTTGACCAGCAGCGTCATTTGCAAAAATGCTATAACGAAGTGAAATAAATGTTTATAAATAAGTCATAGTTATCGAAAAATTAGAACTGTCAAAGTTACTCCGGATTTAAGATATTAGTACTACAAAAGATACAATTAGTAGAGGAACTCGCTCTATCAATTGAATTGGTTTAATAATAATTGTTAGACATATTAAGAAAATAATGAGTCACCAACAATTAATAACAATTCCAACCAGTGAGGAGTTTTCAAGTTTTCACCACAACTATGGGAAAATACTAGAAGAAAATCTCATTGATAGCTAATGTAACGCAACATTCCGCGTCATCTTGGAAATTATCTGGTCTATTTCTATTACTGCCTACCTCGGTGATGTAGTGGTATGTTGTGCGTGGTACAACTATCATCCTGAGGTCTCGGGTTCGATCCCCGGGTCAGGTAATCTTTCTGTTACCATAAAAATGTGTTCGTGAATTTGAATAAAAACTGAACCAGTAAAAAAAATGATATAGAATTATATTTTATGCAAAACGTTTTCTTATTACGTTTTTTTATGGAGATAAATAATGTAATTATTATAAAGAATACTGAAATGTGCACAATACCCAGCATTTCTCGTAACATATTGTGAAATCTGAATAGCCATAGTGTTTTCATAACGACGGGCTTTTGTGTGGACTCGCACTCATTCATAGTTTTCACAAGTGTCCACGGAACTTTCTTCATGTAAGTAGGTACCTAAATTCAGGTTACGTAACGCCGCTCACCGCCTCGGTCATCGATCTCCCTCACATTATCTAATTGTTGCGTAATTATTATGAAACAAAAAATGTTAATATTGACATTCGCTAATTCGACGCCCGTCGACTGCACCTCAGACCTAAGTAGTTGTTTATTTTGATTATGTTACGCATGTGATTGTTTACAAGAGGACAATATTAGCTTAAATTAGCTCTCATTGGCTTGTACTTAAAATTATTTTTTGGAAATTTTATATCGTAATCATTTAAAAACTAAATGTGTATTATTTAAATATAAACAAAAATAAATAAAATATTGCAAGTGAAAATCTGAGTATCATAAAATTCGCTCGCGTTGATGTCTTTTGTACTACAAACATAAATATGTACATTAAGAGACAACATAATTAAAACATAATCGTGATAGAATCCGTAAGAATAGTTTTATTTCAATTAAGAGACAACTTGCTATTAAATTAAAAATTCATCTTTATTCCAAAAACCATCTTTCAGAAATATAATATAAATCATAATTTGAATATCTATCGTGGCTTATTTAGTGATTACATAAAAGTAATAATGCTTCACATTAACACGTGTTATAGACTCTATGTAATTATTAGGCACTCTCATGTTCGTTAAATGGTATGAGAGAGCAATGATTGAAACGTTTATTCAGCAAGAGTATAAGTAGGCAATTATATAGTTTAGTATCAGTGTGGAAGGAATTGGGCGGGTTCAACGAACCGCGTTCACTTTCTCCCGCTGACCGTTGTCGCTTTTGGTCTCGCTTCTGATATTCGTGAGATGATATACTCGTACGTATATTGTGACCTACAAAACATTCTTAAATGGTTTGTAAATATTGTTTTATTCATGAAAATGTACAGTTGTCACCATTCGCTTACGAATTTATTACTTTCTATTTATAGTATAATAGTACCTATAATAAGCCCTTAAAATACATTCTGTTTAAGTGAATACTCATCATATTGATTATCTTTTATGCATAAAGCTACTTTTGCCAAGGAACTACGAAAACCTGGATACGCATACTGTTGTTAAAGTGTTCGCTATTAGGCTACATAAACAAGAGAGTATATGCTCAATGAGATTTTTAAAATTAAATGCATAATAAGCACACGCCTATATTCACAAAGGGGCAGATAGCGACGAACAAGAGAAGTATAACTAGAACAAACATATTTCACCGAACTAATTTCCATTCCTGACTCTTGACAGTCGATTCGAATAAATGAAACCGAATCGAAGTTAAATTGGAATCGAGTGTAGAGAGTCAGGGTGCAGATGTGGTAGTGGGCGAGCTTATCGCCATATTAGGCACAACACCCAGAATCCGGGCTAATACTGAGCAGAAAAACCCAATACTTACTCGATCCGGGGACCGAACCCAAACCTCATAACGGTAGCCTAACCGTGTACGTAATACAATTACGCCCCTGCGATATTTTTTTAATTCTCGTTTTATTTCCTATAGCTTAGGGCGACTTGCAGCACTATTACTAATTAGAGTTAGTCCTAAAATCTATTTAACCTACGTGTCATTTGTATATTTAAATCGAGATTTGGGATAAATCGAGATCTATCTAAGAGCTGCAAGTCACCCTTAGTTTATAATTACTGTCTCTAAATATAACCCAATTATGCCCAACGGCATGAACCCACGACGTGCAGTCTGGTTCTATCGACGTTATACACGTTATGTAATGTCAATATCAGTAACATATGTGTATTTATAACTTTGGTAAGTTCGTCGAACCCCCCATGTTATATAAATTGTTGATCAGTCATCAACGTAGATATTATACGTAGTTCCTCTTTATAAATGAAAAGGAGTCACTTATACTGTGGTGTTAATTATTTCTATTATTTTCTCTTACAAGATTTACTGACTGCCTCGGTGGCATGGTTGTATTTCTGAATGACTACTGTCCTGAGATCTCGGGTTCGATCCCCGCGTCGGGCAAAGTAATATTGGATTTTTCCGTATCAGCCCAAAGTATGGAATTTGTGCCCGATATGGCGATAGGCTCGCCCCCTATCACATCTTGGACGGAACTAAGCTTGGCGAAATGTGGGTTTACTAGTTGGCTAGTGCGCCTCTGGCTATCCCTTCGGGGATACAGGCATGAGCTTATAGTAAATGTTTTTATGTTATGTTAAAAAGATTTTTAAATGAATGAAAAATATTTTTGTATTAACTCCTATTATTAAATAAATATAAATAACCCATACGGCCATAACAGCCATAAGAATAAATTCTTTATTTATTGATTTCAAATAAACACAATAATTTAAAAATATATAATCAACATATAAAAATATTCCTACCTTTATATTTCATAATATTTATTCGTAGCTCCTCCGTCAGAGAAATCCCATATCTATTAATTCTTTATGAAAAAAAAGGTTTTTCTGTAGGACCGCATTTATAATATTAGTCGTGATATTTCCAGTACTCAATAGATAAAATAAATTTAAAATACGTAAATTAACTTAAGTTGCAACTTCTGTGCATATGTTCACAGATGTCGCTCCTATCGTTAATTTCCTCTTCCGAAGGTAGATGCCGATACATTACTTGTACACCAGTGTATTTATTTGACTTCGTATTTGTTTCATATTCACCACCAAATACAACTTTTTGCATTCGATTTACAAACGGAGTTATTTTGCACACTAATAGTCTAATACAGCTTGTCTCTTCCTCAGATCCTTGTTTTTTAATGATTTCTGCAATATCTTCAGTCAAAGATTCATTCTTAGCTTTTGTAAGGAGATCCTGCAATTTCCTCGAATTCTTATTTAATATCCACGCAGTATAATTTTCGAAACGATTTGTTCGAACTGGACGTTTCGGTCCCGCCAAAAATGTTGATATCTGAAAGATAGAAATTACAAGTATTATTAAGAAAATTGGAATGTGTAAAATGTAGAGTCACTTCAATAATCTTTTTTGTTTTTAAAACACTTTCCTACTGGGGGTAATTTGGATACAATATAGATACATCGTATATATAATTTTTAGGGTATATCTAGCTGATATGACCACCGAAGTCCGAACAGTATGGAGTGTTTGCAACAGTACATTTCATAATAAAGAACATGAAATCAAAACTAAAATTAAATTGAATTAACAAAAGTAGAAGTTTATATGCTGGGTGTTTCAGATGATGATGATGATCCAATAAAGCCTTTTTGGATAAAATGTTCACAAGCAGGTCACAATATTCATGGATGCATAATATTTTGATCCCGGTAGTGTTCTAGTGGAAATTTTGGATTAGTCCTCTCGGTATACGAAAGCTAGTATAAAATATTGAAATGAAATTAGTTTTTACGGATTTTATCGCGATTTGTTTGGTAATGATAGTATTTTTAGTCCCGACGTTTCGAAAGCTTTAGGCCTTCGTGGTCATGGGTCGGACTCCTGTAAAGGCTGTAAAGCTTTCGAAACGTCGGGACTAAAAGTGAAATAAATACCAAACAAATCGCAATAAAATCCGTAAAAACTAGTTTCATTCAATGAGTAACATTCGCATAAACCTAAGAAATCATTAGTATATAATCACAAGTTTAAAAACTTAACTGACCGACTTCCAATTTACCGATCGTGACCAAATTTATATGGGACGATCCGTGAAATAAGCTCTATCGAACATAAATAATGAAAAATCGGTCCACTTTTGGCGGAGATATCGAGTAACATACATAAAAAAAATACAGACGAATTGAGGACTCCTCCTTTTGTGGAAGTCGGTCGAAAATATGTAAAATTTACCATTTGTGCCACGAAAACCAGAGCATTGACAGCAACAGCGCTAATCTGATTCGGTTGTAAGCCAAATAACCGGACCAAGTGCTTCAGTGGAGTCATGATATTCGGCGCTTCTTCCACGATACCATCAGGCCTACTTTCTTGCTGGTAGCTCGACTTGGGAGACTCGTCATAATCAACGTCGATGGATGGTTTCCTTCTATTAGGTATTGGTGGGGTATTTGCGGTTTGAAAAGCACGGACCACAAATTCAGCAACTTTTAATGCAACTGATTCGGAACCTAAAACAAGTAAAACATCAATTATTATTCTTTCATTGTTTTTACAATCTTTCTATAGAGTAGAATATATATAGTAGTAGAATCTTTCTAGAGAGATACCTATAATAGCGTAGCCAAAAATTTCAAGCTCCACCCAACAGGTCGATCTGGAAATATTCGGGGGAGGCCTGTATCTAGCAGTGGACGTCCTGTGGCTGATGATGATTTTTTTATTTTATTCATACCTACACGTGTATCCCCCGAAGAGTAGGCAAAGGTAAACTAGATAACTATCCCCGCAACTTCTCCAAAACATGCACTTAAAAGTCCCAAATGGAACCGTCAGACGACCTATGTGCCTATCTATTCCTCAAAGCGCATCCAATTATAGACAATGTTTTTTTTCATCAGAGCCGTAAAAGAGCTAAACGCTACAGTGGAATCCTCGGGTCTTGATTTATTTAATACTAAACCACTTCTATTTAAGAAGACATTAACAAGGTCTTGGTTCTCTAGCTGTTAGGCAGTGATATATTATGTTTTTATCGATTGTTTTATTTATGTGTGTGTGCTTTACAAATGATTTAAAAATATTATCTCACTATTGTTATTTAATATTGTTGAAGTAAGGCTCTTTTGTTAAAATTTTATTTTCTTTTTACCTGTGGAAACATGTAATTAGTGTATAGTTTTATTATTTTTTCTATTTCTAACTTCTATCACTGTAAGTTTCCCTAAAATAAATAAATAATTCTACATCTCGTCGAGCTAAATTCAGGTCCTGCGGTGGAGACCCTATCGCCATACTGCGACCGGGAACTACAATCCCGAACAATTCTACCACAAAATTATTAATCACGACTTGAATTCAAACTAAAGATAGTTTTTTATTAGTAACATGAGTATAAAATCCTTTCACGTTATTAATAATGTTTTCTTTTTACCTGCCCTTACCCCACCATAATGTGGGGTCGGCGCAACACACTTTTCAAGCATTTTGCAGAAGTGATTTGGCTAAGTTTTTACGACTGGCTGCCTGCTTGACGTCAGAGATCCAGTCACGTTACTAATAATTAACTAACTAAAATTTAACATGCTTACCTAAAAAATCTGTGGCCATTTTCATTCCGTTGCTTAATTTATTTATAAAACCTTCGTTTCTGGGTTCTTGGCACGAGCTCATTTGAAAATATAAAAGAAAGACGCACAACACAAGTGTCGCCATCTTGACAATATAGTGAATACTACATCGGAGTATAGTGTTCGAGCTCACTGTTCCATGGTTGGTGTCTCATAATAATGGGTGTGCGCAGGCGCAACCACTGCACTAGACCATAAAGTTTATAATAATTACAATTGATATATACAGGGTGGGTAAGAAATTATATGGAAATCGTGATATTATTAATAACCATAAATAATAGGATACGAATTTAGTACCACACAATTTTGTAGATGTCGCTACTATCTACTAGTATCACATTAATAAGGAAAGGGCAGGTAGAAAGTAGCATCTTTCTTTCTACCTGCCCTTTCCACATTAATGTGGGGTCGGTGCACTTTTTCAAGCATGTTGCAGAAAGGATTTGGCTTAGTTTTTACGACCGGCTGCTTGCCTGACGTCAACCCCCTGTGAGGGATTCAGTTCCGGGAAAATTAAATTAGAAAATTCGCTTTGCCCGACCTGGGAATCGAATTAGGACCTCCCGGTTCACAGCCCATATATGCTGCCACTAGACCAAGGAGGCAACTAAGTCGAAATAAAAACTAATAAAGCTATAAAAACTTCCGTAGATATTTTCTAAAGGTATATTACAATTTCATTCCTCCTGCCCTTATTCCAAGTGACAGGCTGACAGAAGTGACAGACAAGACAGCCTCCGTGGCGCAGCGGGCGAATAACCGGCTGTGAAGCGAGAGGCCGCGGGTTCGATTCCCACACCGGGACAAATGTTTGTATGGCCTACAGATATTTGTTTCGGGTTTGGGTGTTATGAGACCGAAAGTCTCTCGTAGTTCCTGATACCCACGACACAAGACTCGATCTTAGTATGGGGTCAGGACTATGTATGTGACTGTTGGGTGTTATTTATTATTTATTTATATTTAAGTTGGTGTGGAGTCGGCGCAGCACTCTTTCTCAAGCATGTTGCAGAAAGGATTCGCCGTCGTTTTATTACCGGCTGCCAGCTTGATGTAAACCCTCCGAGTATTCAGTTCCGGGCAAATCGTGTTAGAAACACCCGCCTGATCTGGGAATCGAACTATGGACCTCCCGGTTCACAGCCCATATTCGCTGTGACCAAGGCGGCGGCGACCAGGTTTACTAGGGTAAAAACAAGAATAGAACATGATGTATATAGAAATGACATCAGAACAATGCACACGGAAATCTTAATAGGAGTACCTAGTGTAACCTACTTTCATCTCCGGATTTCCACGACGCGACGTAAACTAACACACAAGTCTCAACATAATTTGTTCGCATTTGTCGTGAACAATATTAACCAGACACAAAACACCGGTGTACAGATAAGCTTCTGTTCTCACGACGTTTTTCATATTTGTTTAACAAATATTTATTGTAAAAAAGACATTGATAATATGGTGTTTGGCTTATAAGATTTTTAACAGAATAACGTTTTAATTTCGTCTAAAGCCCCGTTTAGATAGCCCGAACTAATATTAAAGTTCCGGAGACACTTAGCCCCTTACTCATAAAAATCTTTAAGTATATGTAGTTTGTCCCATTCATTTTTAAACAATGTGACTCAAGGAAAAAAGTGTCAAACTATTCTTAAAATAAGTAGCGCGTAAATGTTTTTATAAGTACAGGGTAAATACATAGCTCCTCCCATGTTATTCTTATACTTTCAATGTAGACAGATATTTAATTCTACCTCTGTAGTTTTCGATCCATGGCCGTTGACATATTTGGGCGCTGGTACCTAACTACTTAACGTTAGATGGGCTGTCTAATGCTTATAAACCTTTATAGGCCAAAGAAGTCATCTCGCAACATTTCTGATAGCTTGAAAAATACTAAATGCGCATTGACACGTCAAACATTCCCGCTAGTCTGTCGCGCTCAGCAGACCACAATGATCAGCATTTCGATCAAAACATTACTGCAGTATACATTGACTCACTGTCTTCCACGATGTTCGCACTGTGCCTTATCTATATTCTGTTTATTTTCAAGGCAATATATGGAGAAAATACCGAAGAAGTCCAGTATCTGAATGAGCTGCCATTGGACAAGCTTTTGAGATTAAAGTCGTCGTTACAAGACCTCATTACAACTGAGTACGGGAATATGACCTCTACAACCCCAAAGTATTTCCAACCGCTTGGCCCACAAGCAATGGCTATAAAAGCACCACCGATAAAACGCACCGATCACGAAGAAGTGTTGTACAAGAAAGAAAGTAAAATTAGTAACATATTCTCCATGTCAGTGACAACTCTAGCGTTCTTAGCATTTGGAGGTTATTTGCTGTGTCTGATAGTGCAGGCTGTGAAATCGAAACAAAGCTACAATAATGGATTTCAAGTACCGCAACCTACTACGTTTTTTGTGAGTTCTGGACTAAAGAAGAAGCCAACGCCTCAGTTCGCTTCCTATGGGCGACGAAAACGGGACAACAGAGTCAACGGTGGTATGGGAGCTGTAGATCTTCCGCCTGAGAAGTTGTTTGACGCGCTACTGCACTTGTGCGAAGGATATGCGAAATGGAGCAACCAGAACAACGATTTAGCTGTGTATTAAATTATGATGTGTATTTTACTAAAATAATAACTTTATAAATTATATTAAAGTATGCTGAATTATTTATGCCATGTGGTCTATAATATCAGGGATAATTATGTCACTGAACATTAATGTTACCTTAATCGATGGTTTTTACGAAAAAAGAGAACAGAAGTACCTACCTAACGGATACAATTATTGTGAAATTCTTATGTTAAACGAAACAAAACTACGGCACGTAAGTTAAACATTAATTGGTTAACATATAAAATCTCATCTGTATAAAATTAGCACATTATGTTAGAGAATATATTAATATTTTTCACTATAAGCCGGCCACTGCAAAACGGCTGTTTACATTAAACGCAGGAAACCAGATTGCCCGGCAATATCTGTAAACGTTTTCAAACTGTCAAATAATCACGCTAACACCTAATAATAGCTGCATCTTAGCTTTAAAGATTCTATTGTATATACCACTCAAGAGAAGATTTGCTTTCGTCGGAAACAATAAAATGTAATCTTTATGTGTATTGTAATAAAGTGTGGTTTTGTGTGAACGGCGCGAGTTTTTTATGATATTTTAGTGTGTAGCAAGTGTTCAGTTTTGTTTGTAAGAGCTGGTAATGAGGGGGTGCTGCTTTAGATCTGTCATCGCGCGAGCTGTACTGTTTACAGGCAGGTGCCCGCATACAAAGTTAGCGTGATACGGAATACCAATGTAACGTTTATTATAAAAATAAATTTGTTATTCATGTGCCAACGATAATGGCGATTTATACAGACATGTGCTCTAAACTCATTTAGATTTTTTAATGTTGCAGCCAACATCAAAATTTATACATCTTGTTTGGAAATATCTACACAACTGATTTTATGTTTCTCGTGTCTTGGTTTAAAATATAGTTGCAAGTTTTTTTTTTGCTTCAATTTTATTTGTATAAAAGCTAAACTGTTTCAAAATATTCAACGTTTTTTAGTCTAATATTTTTAACAATTGCTTATACATAAAAATGCTTGGAAATGTTATAGATTTAAATCGGCCAATCGATTTCATAAAAAAAAAATTTCTAAAATTATATAAAAATAATTATTTATAAACGATGTTAGAAAGACTAAAGATTCATGTCTGTTTCAAACATTAGCTTAATCAATAGTTAAACCGAGTTTAACTAAACTTTGTACAACCGTACATGTGCGCACAGTAGCGATGACATAAGAGTGGGTACGCACCACATGTCTCCCGCTGATTTGTGAATACAATCCTCTATCTGTTGAAATAAGATCATTATCTTGATACTATCAGTGTTTTACTTAAACTCAATGAACATTTATTGCTGTGATTTATATGGTCATCAGTTTTATATGGCATAGCACTCTGGTAGAGTACCTACGTTACTAACTACAAAAAACTTGTATTACCAACTTTCGTCTTTTCATTACTAGAACTTTGTCATACATCTTTTCTACCTACCATTATCCACTTGAAAGTTGGGTCGGCGCAACACACATTTTATGTATATTACGAAAGGGAATCGGCTTCAGTCGACAACCTGCGTAACTCTCGGTGATTCCGTCTCGAGAAATTTTTTTTAAGTAACCTTTTGCTAGCCTGGTATTTGAACCCAGATCTTTTCCATACACTATAAATGTTTTGCGTGTGTATTAATTTGTTGATTAAACGAGATGTGTTCGATAAAGTGTTGTTTTAAACTTCGGAACTGGTAATACCATTTTCTTAAAAGAATAACTTATAACTATCAACTTTAAATCGAGCTTGGTGCGCGCTTGTATTATTTTTTTATCTAAATTACATAAATGCCCAGCGAATTTGGTTCAATGTTGGGTCTTATTTATTTATGTAATTTGCAGCTTGGGTTAAAATTAAATTTTACCAATGTTATTCCCGGAATTGGTGCCCGATATGGCGATAGGCGTCACATCTGGGACGGAACTAAGCTCGGCGAAATGTGGGTGTTCTAGTTCGCTAGTGTGCCTCTGCCTACCCCTTCGGGGATACAGGCGTGAGCTTATATGTGTTATTCCCAAGATAATCAATAGAATAGGAAATTCAATAACTAAAGTTTTACGAGCAAAAAAGCAAAATACAAAAGCCATCAAGTTCTCAGAAAATATTCTCAACATATCCCTTATACAGCCGATATTAAGTTATTACTTAAATTAAACCGCATACTAAATATCACTTCACATAATAAATTAAACAATTTCAATTTTATAATACTTTGATATATTCGTGCTAATATGAGGTGAATTGTGGACATATAATGGAGTGTGTTCAGGTCAGAGGTTTACGACGAGGACCCTCTTAACTAAATTGAATTCGATTCGAAATCGCCTCGTAAAAGAACTCATTGCATCGTTTCGTTTTACAATCGCTCAAATTGCCGTTATGGGATGACATTTGACAAGGATATTGTAAAAGAAAAGACTTATGAGCATTATCGCTTGTGTTCCAATAGAAATATAGATGTCGTAAATAGAAAATGTTTTATGCTCATCAACAATTTAGGAGTATTAGGACGACTTGCACCACTATTAACCTTTAACCTACAGTTAGTCCTAACCTCAAGTTAAATTGAAAAAGAAATATATGAAGGACATGTAATTCAATACATGTAATTAATTAAATGTCATCACATATTATTTGTAATTACACGTAGTACATTACATGTCATGAATTACATGTCATTCATATATTTCTTATTCAATTTAACTTGAGGTTAGGACTAACTGTAGGTTAGTAATAGTGGTGCAAGTCGGTCTTATTGAGTATAATTAATCTATATATTAATACGTGAAGCGAAAACTTTGTACTAGTTTGTACCCCTTTAAAAGATAATTGCGCGAACGGATGAAGGTAAATTTGACTCAGTTAAAGTTTATATGGAGAAAAAGTGTATACAGCTATTTTTTTATATAAAATGCATTAGTAATACATCAAATTATTACAATAAACATTACACACACTACTGCTTAAATGTCGCGTACACACATTACATACCTTACTCCATTACCCACTCGCCGGGTCAGACAAAGTGATATTGGATTTTTCAGTATCAGAGTCTGGAAATTGTGCCCGATATGGCGATAGGCTCGCTCCCTATCACATCTGGGACGAAACTAAGCTCGGCGAAATGTGTGTATTCTAGTTCGCTAGTGCGCCGCTACCTACCCTTTCGGGGGATACAGGCGTGAGCATATGTTATGTATGCTTTGACAACCTCCGTGACGCAGTGGGCGAGTAGCCGGCTGTGAAGCGATAGGCCGCGGGTTCGATCCCCGCACCGAGACAAATGTTTGTGTGGCCCACAGATATTTGTTTAGGGTCTGGGTGTTGTGAGACCGAAAGCCTCTCGTAGTTCTTGATACCCACGACAGAAGACTAGTATCTTAATGTGGGGTAAGGACTTTGTGTGTGATTGTTGATTGTTATTTATATAGGTATGTATGAATATTTAAACATGATAATAAATCACGTGCGCGTTAATTAAGTGAAGTGTTTTGTACGCGAGTATCTGTGGGTGAATCGGAATGACATTTTTCTTGTTTATGAGTGTTGCGACTTTATATCTTGATGCTATGACCTTTTATCTTGATGCTCAACATAAACCTTATTTCCCAATCTGTTGTTCACAGCAGTGCTATTGACGACGTTGCTTCGCGACATCAAAACATGCGAATTTCGATTATAAACTTTTTAAATATGATAGTTATGGTCGCCTTCTTTGTCTAGTGGCAGCGTAGGTATATCTATGCATTGTGGACCGGGAGGTCCCGGGTTAGAATCCTAGATTGCGAAAATATGGTTATTTTAACCAAAGTACACGTTTCACGAAATATTGCAAGATATGTTCCCGCTGAAGCCTAGGTGCTTCTCGTATAGGATCCCTCACCCTAATCGCTGAAGAGAGCCACAGCAGGCTGGTGTAGGGTGTAAAAAGTGTTAAGGACTCGGCATAAAGGTCTACTGGATGCTTTCCCATCTCTGCCTGGCAGTTTTACATTGATCTGTAAAACCGGCGAACCCGACATAATCGTCACGTCTCCCCCCAGACGTGGCCGTAGGGGTAAAACGCTAGACATAATTAGACATAAACTAAATAAAGATATGTATATGTATATGTATATGTATGACTGCCTCGGTGGCGTGGTGGTATTTCGGTACGACTACGGTTCTGAGGTCTCGGTTTCGATCCCCGGGTCGGGCAAAGTTATATTGGATTTTTCCATATCAGCCCGGAGTCTGGAATTTGTGCCCGATATGGCGATAGGCTCGCCCCCTATCATATCTGGGACGGAACTAAGCTCGGCGAAATGTGGGTGTTCTAGTTCGCTAGTGCGCCTCTGCTTACCCCTTCGGGGATACAGGCGTGAGCTTATGTATGTATGTATATGTACAGCTACTAGCCTCACTGAGTGCCATAGTATACACATAACATGCAATAAAAAGTGACAACTAACTAATAAGTTGTATTAAACAATTGTTTGAGATTACGTTAATAAATCTGTAATATATTACAATAGCAATAAGAAATGACATACAGTATCTATTTATTACCCAAGACTCACGCATTCAGCTCTGTTCGGACATTAATCTTCTGACCGCTCATAACTAATGACCAAGGTGATTGCACACACATACATATAAGTGTGGGTACTTAGCTATGTGATATCGGGTTTTTCTACTTAGTATCCCGGAATTTGTGTCCTATATACGGCGATCCGACGACCTGATAAGGGTGGCAGGAAGTCGCTGGATGCAGGCCGCTTCCAACAGGTCGTTCTGGAAATCTTTGGGGGAGGCCTATGTTCAGCAGTGGACGTCCTATGGCTGACGATGATGATGATATGATGATCGGTTCGCCCCCTATTACATCTGGAATATATCTCAGCGTATGGTGATCTAGTTCACTAATTCGCCTCTGTCTACGTCTTCGGGGATATAGGCATGAGCTTATGTATGTATATACTTAACTAACTATTATGTCGTTATCTATCTTATCTGTCGTAACATACATATCGTATTAGAAAAATCAATTTGCCTGATCTAATAGTCGAACCCAGGACCTTCCAGTACATAGCCCATATTATGATCGTAGCAAGTGGTTGTAGCGCGTAGACTCATCCAGATTTTTAACAATCTCAATTTTATATATTCAAACATTATTTTATCTCAAAATAAATTAGAATTAATTCCGCATACAGAAACGCTGCTCAATTTTAACCGTCGGAGGCCACCGGAGGCCGAGCCGCTCCTGACATCTACCTGGCGTTTATACTGTTTAGCGTCATACAATTTTGAGAGATAAGACGACCTTAAATATTAAATAACATAACACGACCTTAAGTGTTTGAGTTTCGTTTCAATATTTAGGTGTAAAATAGGTACCTACCGATTTCAAAAATGATTTAAGTTTAATATAAAAATATATAATTCTTGATGAAACTGAATTACTGTAATATATCCTAATATTAATCAAAATAACAAAAAAAAGGAAAATAAACCTCTTTTATATATAATTATGTACCTTACCAAATAGACCGCCAATGATTTACGACTTCGACATCCTATTTAAAGTATTTAATAGACCACAAGTCACAACTATTTCAATATTTTATTTATAATTCCACCATTTAAAGTGTTAAAAGGTAATATTTTAGCTCTACCATTTTAGACTCCTGGCTTGGCATTCTATTTGTAAAGTAATTTTCAGTTCATTCAAATGCATAAATTAATTTGATTTATCATCTAGCTTCCTGACCTTAGTCAAGATAATAATTATGTTGTAATCTATATAATACATTCAGTCAGCTTTTGCGTGCTACCTGGGGGGATACCACCACCTCTTACAGCAGTTTTATTATAATCTTACTTGTACCGATTCCCATACAACACAAACGAAGAACGATAATAATAATACTGCTATAAGAGGTGGTGGTAACCCTTCTGGTACCTATTTTATACGAAGGAGAAACCTTATCCTGAGCAAATATTTTAATATAATGAACATAAGACTGTGGCCTAACCCCTCTCATTAGAAGAGGAGGCCTGTCCCAGCAGTGGGACATTAATATTACAGGGCTGATATTACTTCTATTATATAATGAACATAGTTCTAACATAATTATTTTAAAAACATGGTAATAATGTGGGTGAAAGAATATTTTCTTTCCTACAGAATTAATGAATTTTGAAGATATAATAATTTGTTTGTTATTTTAAATGCTTTGGACTGTGAACCGGGAGACCGGTCTTGGGTTCGATTCCTAGGTCGGGATGGGCGTTTTTCTAACACTATTTGCTGACTGGACTGGATCACTCAGATGGAGGTTGACGTCAGGTAGGCCGCCGGTCGTGAAAATTAAACCTTTCTGTAATATTCTTGAAAAGGTGTGTTGCCCCAGAGTCCACATTAAGGTAGAATAAGGGCAGGTAAGCCAAGCTGAAGACAGTTACGTCTACAAGACGAATGGGCCGGCTCAACCGGTTTGATATCACTGTCTCATAGAAAACTGACGTAAAGTGACAGCTGTCGCGTTACGATCTGTGTGTGAGATTTCCGGTAGCCCAATTAATTTGGTAGCCGTTCCCTTTCCCAATCCGTATTTCCCCCTCCTTTTAGGTTGGAAACAAACCCATGTTTCTTTTGGTGCCTTGAGTGTCTATGGGTAGTGGAGATCACTTACCACCAGATGACCCATATACTCGTTTGCCAGACACTGCTATAAAAAAACAGGTAGAAAGAAAGAGTACATAAGTACGTAATTAAAAATCAGTTTTTTTATATACCACTAAATATTACCTATTTCTTATATATTTATACTACAATACGTGTATTACTAACCGTTTATTTATCTCACGTACCAAGTCCTATTCTTCCGCTACTTCGATATATAAACCTACTACAGATACCGTACGTATAGCTCTCATAAAACATGTACTGAACGCCATATAATACACGACTGACTTGAGTTACGATTATGAACGGGGACCAAACAAATTAGCATTCAAAATGGCACGATGCTCACATGCAGAGCACAACTAGACAAGCTACGGCGCGGCGCGGCGGCCCGGCCGGTTGCAACATTACAGTTTACGCAGGGCCACATCTAGGCACACGCTTTATTAGGTTAGGCAAAATTATATTAATTAACATTGTCATCATCATCAACCCCGGGATGTCCACTGCTTGTTCAGCAGTATAGCATAAGCATTTAATGATTCAATAAATAAATACATTAATAATATTAGCCCTGTAATATTATTGCCTGTAATCGACTGCCTCGGTGGCGTGGTTGTATTTCGGTATGACTACCGTCTTAAGGTCTCGGGTTCGATCCCCAGGTCGGGCAAAGTGATATTGGATTTTTCCATATCAGCCCGGGCTCTGGAATTTGTGCCCGATATGGCGATAGGCTCACCACCTATCATATCTGGGACGGAACTTAGCTCGGCGAAATGTGGGTGTTCTAGTTCGCTCGTGCACCTCTGCCTACCCCTTCGGATATACAGGCGTGCGCTTATGTGTGTTATGTTAACATTGTCATCATCATCAACCGCGGGATGTCCACTGCTTGTTCAGCAGTATAGCATAAGCATATAATGATTAAATAAATAAATACAATAATAGTTGAGTGGTAGAGCCACGCTGTAGACAGTAAAGTCTACAGCACGAATGGGCCGGCTCGACCGGTTTGATACCACTGTCTCGCAGAAAACCGACGTAAAGTGACAGCTTGCTGTCGCGTTTCGTTCGGTGAGTGAGATTTGGTGGCCCATTTCCCCCTTCCTTTACCAATCCCTTTTTCTCTCCTCTTTCATTTCCTCCTTTTAGGTTGGCAACGCATCCATGATTATTTTTCAGACTTGGGTGTTTATAGGCAGTGGAGATCACTTACCATCAGGTGACCCATCTGCTCGTTTGCCAGTTTCTGCTATAAAAAAATAGCCCTATAATATTACTGCCCCACTGCTGGGCACAGGTCTCCTCTACTAATGTGAGAAGTTAGGATTTAGACCTTAGTCTACCACGCTGGTCTAATTCACATAGAGCCTCAGAAATTATTAGATAAGGAGGTTTCCTCAAAATTTTTTACCTTATAGCATTATATAATGATATAATAATTCAATTCTTATAGCCAATATCATAATGACGCTATCAGCAATAAATCACATTTTGTGCTATTTGACAAGTTCATCAAATTTTAAATAGATTGTTGAATTCAATTAATTGGGTTTTCCCATAGGATAGTGATTAAAAACATCTTATTGCTTAAAAACTTGTTTGAATGTTCAAAAACCCTTATGAAAACAAACACAGCTCAAGAATTATGACAACAGCCACATAACGTAAAGATAAAATCAAAACAATTCGTCGTAAATTATAATAAACAAATGAATGCATCATAGCAAAACAGCGATTTAATAAGGCCCTGTGCGTGTATGACTGCATGCAGTATACAAAGTTAGGCACTACATTAAGCAAGTAACAATAAATATCTCAGCCAACAAAATACATCGCGCTCTCTGTTGACAAATCCCGCAATAAAATATAAGCATTTACAATAAAATTAATTATTATTTACACGGTGCGGTGGGCGCGAGAACCATAGACAGGATAATGTGGATGAGATGCCTTGACAATTTTATTATCTAAACGAAATATAGTTTGTATAGTTCATAAAAACTGGTGCACCTCGAATGCTGGTGCTGATGCCTATTTGTTGTCTAGAATTCTAGTAGTTAGTAACTATACTTAATATTTGCTATGTCTACGTAGTAACAAATAATTTAAATTAATTGTTCGAAAATAGCTAGATACAATATTTTTATCTACAAAGTTTTCTGATTTTGTAGAACGTTTAAACTGAAAACTGTTTAGTTTCAATTTCCGCCAATTGGTACATCGATTCATATGTTATTATTTACATAACACACTCTAATGGCGAAGAAAAATATCGCATACATCCGCACATCATTACAGTTTATGTGTTTGTAATTAGAATAATATGTATGTTACTAAGTTTCATTAAATCTGATAATTTATGTTTGATTCTAATGTACGTATAATACGTACGTATGCAACTAATATGGATGGATTAGATATTGATCCAACATTGTTTTTTTTTCTAAGTTTTAAGTCCGTGACATAAAGATGTCTTGTAACAGTTTAATTGAATACTCCATGGAAGTGAAGGAAAATATTTTACTTTCTTATATATAGGCACCTACCATAATTAAATACGTATGAAAAGCGAACCTGAATGCCAATTGGCAATCACTCATTGTCATTTATGCCTACTTTACCTATGAGTATATCCACATGAGTCGAGCCGGAGTTCCGCCATGTTGGAGGTCCGGGGACCCCGCGGCGCCTTGCTTTATCGCACGCTGCGCGCGCGCCGGACACCTCACGTCCTCTTATCCGTGTAGGGTCACCATAATGTTTAATGGCGCTCAATAGCCAAACGCCTACACGCACAGGAAATCACAACGATTATTTAATTAGGCAATTTGTTTAATTAGAAAATCTTTGTCCGTTTAACTATTTCGAATAAAATTCTTGTGTGTTGTTGATAGAGTTTGAGATGTACCGAGCTGTGGGAAACTAAAATAGGGTATTTTACTCTATACGAGAAAATATCTAAAACTATACAAATGACATAGTTTAGGCAATAAGCAGTCGGAAAATGTTAGTGTTAGTTCATAAAATGATAAAATACATTTTATAATACAATTCAAAGTTTTGAGTTTTTGTATCTGTTCTTTTACTAAGCGATATAGTAGCCGCCATGATATTACGTCATACAGTCATGAAAACAAAGTGTTTAATATTTACACACCTTACATTTTAATACAAAATATTATTTTATATATTTATTACAAACCTTTTTAATATGGGGAAAAGAGGTTTATACTAACGCGGAATACGAATATTTGAAAAAAGAGAAATGAAAGTAGTTGACAAGTTGGCGTCAATTATTATCGCAATAAGAACCAAGAAGAAAGGAGCAGAAAAACTATAAAATATCAGCGGCTCTGAATCATA
Organism: Clanis bilineata; assembly: GCA_036417725.1. Classification (NCBI taxonomy): domain Eukaryota; kingdom Metazoa; phylum Arthropoda; class Insecta; order Lepidoptera; family Sphingidae; genus Clanis; species Clanis bilineata. The sequence continues at coordinate 6,749,556 of CM071154.1, forward strand.
TTAAAGAATTTATATATACACATCCAGGAGATGTAATTATTGGACTGCTAACCTTTCCACGGGTTTAAGGGTGAGCTTAGTTAATATATATATATTATATTTTATTTTTAAGACTTTTATTCACAGGAACGAGACGCCAGGGCTGAATTCCAAATCGCGGAGTAATATTTAACATTTGGTCCTTCGAGCCGGATTTTTATAGCGGATATTTCGGATAGTTTTCATTGGAATTCTCAAGTCCTGGAGTTTCGTTCTGTTACAAAAGTCGCGGTCGGTTCTTATTGTAGTTTATGCGGTATCATAAACGCGGATAGCACAATATACTTTGGCGGATATAAGTATATTGATTGCTCAAAATTCATAAATTTATTTATTTTTCGGCTTCGAGCGGTTAGGGGCCGATTTTTCGTTAAACACTCTACAGAGAAACTCAAATTATATTATATTGCGGTAGGGCTACATATATTTTATTAGATTGCTCCCTTTATTTAGTATATATTTTGAACATACATACAAAACATACAGTAATTATTTTCGGTGCGGATATAATATTTTATTCATCAAGAAAATAAAATATTACAAACATTTTTTGTTTGAATTATTGATTTTTGTCTGTTGCTTAGAAACCAGGCAATTCGAAATCCGGTCTTTGTCAATAAAATTGACAACGGTGACAGCTAACATAAAACGTTTGATAGCTCGGCGGTGATTAGATCATTGGATGTTGAACGCGGGTTCAAATCCAGTTGATTTATTATTTTTTTTGTTCGTTTGGCAATATTATTAAATAACGTAGTTTTTTATTGCTGGCTTATTGTTAATTTTTTGAGAGAGATTATATTTAATATTTTAATAGGTATATTTTGAAAATGCCTCCTAAAGGCCAACCTAAACTATTAAAGGTGAAGTATGATATTGCTTCATTAAATTTGGACAAACTCTATGAGCTCTCACAAATAGAGTTCATTTCGGAAGCGGAAAAAAATGAATTTAAAGTAAGGTATGCGGATTTGGAAGATATATATACGGAGTTTACATCTAGTCATATTGAACTCCAGGCTAACCTGGATGAAGGTGATGATTCAGAAGGGTTTACGAAAAAATATGTAGCATATAATCAAAAATATTATGATGTAAAACGAAAGTTTTTAGAGTTGTTTCCGGAGGGTAGCTGTCAGTCTTCTGAATATGGTACTGCTTCCTCAATGGATAAGCCAAGGGGCAAGCGGGCCCTCTTGCCAAGAGTTCAGCTTTCGACTTTTTCGGGTAAAATAGAAGAATTTGTATCTTTCATGGATTTGTTTGAGTCGTTGGTTGGAAAAGACCCAACATTATCAAACACTGAAAGGCTATATTATTTACTTGGGTCTCTTTCCGGGGAACCAAAAATACTGACAAGACACTTGTCTATTACTGCGGACAATTATTCAATTGCTTTAGATATTTTGAAAGCTCAATATGGCAATACAAGATTATTAGCGGATAAACTATTACATAATTTATTGTGTACTACTAGGGTCACAAAGAATTATTCATCTTTGAAACCTTTTCTTAATACTGTCATAGAGAATACTAAGGGATTGGAAAAGATGAAATTTCCAGTTTCGGCATGGTCTTATCTTTTATTTTACATAAATTTTCAAAAGCTTGATACTAGCCTGAAAAAACGGTTTGAAGCTAAAGTAATTGATAAAGAGTTACCTAGTTTTTCTGATCTGATTCAGTTTTTAGAAAATGAGGTTAGAATATTGGAATCTAGTGGTGAAAGTTTCGGTGGTAAAGATGGTACAATGAGTTCACGGGCACACCATGTAACATCAATAACTGAATCAATAGGATGTTTATTTTGTAAACGGGGGAGCCATCATTTATCAAAATGCGAACAGTTTTTAGCTTTGACTCCACGTAAACGCAAAGATCATATAAAAGAATTTCGGCTTTGCTTTAGATGTTTAGGAAAGCACAGTATTAATGAATGCCCGTCGAGTTGGACGTGTTTTAAATGCAAATCCACTAAGCACCATTATCTTATTCATTTTGATTTGCCGGTGGCGGCTGCGACTAGGGGGGTGTCCGGGGTTCCATCAGCGGTCGGGGAATCTCGCACACATAATGCGGTCTCAAGTCGGTCAGGCGTATCGGGAGTTGATCCAAGCCACGCATCTGCACCGGTAGTAGATGGCGGCGCGGCTTTAACTGCATTCAACAGAAGGAAGGGTTTAGGTGGGTATCGGCGGACTGTGCTTCTAGCGACGGCTATAGTGCGTGTTATGGATAGATGCGGTCAATTTCATGAAGTGCGCGCACTATTAGATGGGGGGAGTCAAAGCACTTTTATCACTGAACATTGTGCTATCAGGCTTAATTTAAAACGATTTAAGTCAGATATTGTCTCCGTTTCGGGATTAGGGGGAAGGCCAGTAAGTGATTGTAAAGGAGGGGTGAATTTAGTTTTATGTCCTAGGTTTTCGGAAAATCCTAGACTGGTTACAAATGCTGTAGTATTGAATAATATAACCCACAACTTACCAGCTGAAACGCTATCTGAGAATTTGGCGACATGGTATAGAGGTATTAATTTAGCAGATGATCAGTTTTATGTTAGTCGACATGTAGATATATTAATAGGTGCGGATCTCATGTGCGAAATAATGATAGGCGGTTGTGTAAAAATCAATGATTATTTACCGTCCGCAATGAATACTATATTCGGATATGTAATAATGGGCCCGGTAACCTATGCAGCTCCTCAGATTATTGGTAATCGGTCTCAACAATTATTCTCGGCGCATGTCACCACAGATCAAATTTTAGAGAAATTTTGGGAGGTGGAAGACATTCCAGATAAAATTGTAATTAACCCTAAAGATGTTGAATGTGAAAAGAATTTTAGGGAAACTCATCTTCGGCAGGATGAGACTGGTAGATTCATGGTGCGGTTGCCATTTTTAGAGGATAGACCGGAATTGGGTGACTCTATTTTAATAGCTAAGAAGCGGTTCATGTCAATGGAAAGGCGATTACTTTTGAACGCACCATTGCGTGAGAAATATATTCAATTTATGCGGGATTATGAACGTATGGGGCATATGTCTGTCTGTGACCGGGAACCAGACGATTATGCAGAAGGAAACGGTTATGTAATACCTCACCACGGTATTTTTAAAGCGGGTTCAGAGAAAATTCGTGTGGTATTTGATGCTAGTTGCGGAACTACTACGGGTGTGTCATTAAATGACACATTACATGCGGGACCAAAGTTACAACGGGATATAATGGAGATAATTTGTCGATTTCGGATGTTTAAATATGTTTTTACTACTGACATAAAAATGATGTTCCGGCAAATTGTAATTCATGAAGATGATCGGAAGTATCAGCTTATATTTTGGAGGGAGTCATCGGATCAACCTTTGCTATTGTATGCTTTGAATACTGTTACATATGGCATGAAGTCCAGTCCATATCTTGCGATTAGATCTCTGCGTCAATTGGCTGACGATGGTGAAAATATGTATCCGGCGGCAGCTGATCTTCTAAGGTCATCTGTTTATATGGATGATATATTAGGGGGCGCGGATACAGAAATGGAAGCCAAACAATTAAAGGTGGATTTGACTCAGTTGCTTCTCTCTGGCGGTTTTGAGTTGAGCAAATGGGTTTCAAATAATAAGCGTTTGCTGGAAGATATCGCAGTTGAAGACTTGGAGAAACCTCGAACTTTTGATAAAGTAGATGGGCCAGGCTTCTATAAAATTTTAGGGGTAGAATGGAATCCTAATAGTGATAGCTTTTCTTATCACTGTAAATTGTCAGATTCCGGGAAATGTACTAAACGGATAGTTCTATCGACTTTGGCTAGGACTTTCGACCCTCTGGGCTGGATAGCACCGGTGCTATTTCAAGGTAAGGTTCTTATGCAGCGGCTTTGGAGGTTAAGTTTATCGTGGGATGAAACTCCACCACCGGATGTGGTAGCGGAATGGTCTGGTATTGTAGCTGATTCACCCAAGATCGAAAACATTTGTATTGAGCGTTTTGCATTAACCACGAAGAAGATTTGTTCTTTGCACGGTTTTTCTGATGCTTCTGAAAATGGATATAGCGCGGTTGTATATCTTAGATCTGTGGACGTTAATAACACAGTAAAGGTTTCTATCATGATGGGTAAATCGCGGGTTGCACCATCCAAGTCAAAGGTTACAATACCGAAACTAGAATTGTTAGGCGCTGCTTTGTTAACTCGGCTTATAAAGTATGTATTTGAGTCTATTAAAAACCTCATTCAAATAAAAGATATTTATTGTTGGTCGGATAGTACTATTGTTCTTTCTTGGTTACGATTGCCTCCTCATACATTGCAAACGTTTGAAGGGAATCGGGTATCCCAAATAGTAAATTGCGGATTAGAATTAAAATGGCGGCATGTACCATCACAAATGAACCCTGCTGACGTGGCAAGTCGGGGTTGTCGAGCCTCGGTTTTGCTCACGAGTACCATGTGGTGGACACCTCAGTGGCTTAAAGGGGATAAAATAACGTGGCCAGTAGAGAAGCTTAGACAGGAAAAAGATTTACCGGGAATGCGAAAATCTTCGGTAAATGTTCATATGGGAATTATAGAGGTAGATCCGGATCCCATATTTAATAAGTACAGCTCACTTATGATGTTGCAGTCGGTTATAGCTTATTGTTTTAGATTTATTCACAATACTAGGAATTTATCTAGTAAAGTTTCAGGGGTTCTAACGGTAAGGGATCGCAAATTGGCTTTGGAACGTCTGGTTAAATTAGTTCAGCAAACGGACTTTGCTGACGACATAGATTGTTTGAAAAGAAATAAACAGTGTTCAACACGGTTAAGGCGATTGCTTCCATTTTTAGATAGCTCGGGTTTACTGCGTGTAGGAGGTCGTTTAGACCGTTCAAACCTTTCGTTTCAAACAAAGCATCCACTCGTTCTGCCCAAGGATCACCCTCTAACTAGATTAATTATCGACCATACACACAAGGTTCATTGTCATATTGGAGCGACAGGCCTACAAGCTATTTTTTTCTGGATCCTATCGGCTCGGCAAGCCATTCGAAGTCGTATTTTTAAATGTATTTCGTGTTTTCGGTCGAAGGCAACGCCAGTGGAACCAATTATGTCTGCCTTGCCAAGTGACAGGGTAAATGCAACTGGTGTATTTCATACGGTTCAAACGGATTTTGCAGGTCCATTTTCAATTAGAGCATCACGTCTTAGAAATGCTAAGGTATTAAAGGCATATTTATGTGTATTTGTTTGCTCTGCAACGAAAGCAGTGCATTTAGAGGTTGTTGGTGATTTAACGGTAGAGGCATTTACAGCCGCTCTGATGAGATTCACAGCACGGCGTGGACTTCCGAGCGTGATACGTTCTGATAACGGTACTAATTATGTAGGGACAAACAAACACCTTCATGAGGTTAATAAATATCTATTAAATAGAGAAGTTGCGGATAGTCTCATGAATGTCGCAGCCAAAAGCGGTATAACTTGGCTGTTCAACATTCCTGGAGCGCCTCATTTTGGGGGTTTGTTTGAAGCGGCGGTTAAATCTGCTAAAACATTAATCAAACGGATGATCGGGGAGCAGATTTTAACCTACGAAGAACTGACCACAGTGTTTACAAGAGTTGAAGCGGTTCTTAACTCTCGACCACTGTGTCCTTTATCAAATGATCCTAGTGATCTTGAAGTGCTGACACCAGCACATTTTTTGGTTGGCAAGCCTTTACTGTCTGTACCAGAGTATAATTTGGAGGACGTAACTAATACACGTTTTAGGTCATTTTAAGTTAGTTCAGGCTATAACTCAAAGGTTTTGGAGGCAGTGGAGTGACCGGTACCTACACTGTCTACAAAATAGGAATAAATGATCGATATGATGAATAAAGGACAACACCGAAGGATCCGCCAAAGGTGGGGGATCTTGTGTTGATTAAAGAAGAAAATATTTCTGCTCTTAAGTGGAGACGCGGACGGGTTATAGATTTATTACCTGGAAAAGATGGAGTTGTCAGAGCTGTCAGACTTAAAACTCTCTCAGGGAATTTTATGAGGCCAGTTGTAAAAATAGCAAGACTGCCTCTGGATTAAATCCAGGAATAACGTTTCATTTTAGTTGATTTTTTTTATTTTGCGGCGCGGTATATTATTATGCGGCAATTCAAACAGAAGTTTTGTTGTTTTGTTTTCCTTTTGATAAAGGCTTTAGCCTTTCTCGGGCGGGGGTATGTTTAATATTTACACACCTTACATTTTAATACAAAATATTATTTTATATATTTATTACAAACCTTTTTAATATGGGGAAAAGAGGTTTATACTAACGCGGAATACGAATATTTGAAAAAAGAGAAATGAAAGTAGTTGACAAGTTGGCGTCAATTATTATCGCAATAAGAACCAAGAAGAAAGGAGCAGAAAAACTATAAAATATCAGCGGCTCTGAATCATATTAAAGAATTTATATATACACATCCAGGAGATGTAATTATTGGACTGCTAACCTTTCCACGGGTTTAAGGGTGAGCTTAGTTAATATATATATATTATATTTTATTTTTAAGACTTTTATTCACAGGAACGAGACGCCAGGGCTGAATTCCAAATCGCGGAGTAATATTTAACACAAAGTATCAAGTGATCAACATTAGGTTGCTTTTGTATTATATTTTATTATCCGTGTACTTTTTACTTAAATAGTATCATAGAAACCGACTACATTTCATAAAAACACAAACTATATAAGATTAAACTTGAAATAATGTACGGAGTAAACTCTTTTCATGTGATCCATTTAACCAAGTTTCTCTCATATTTACATTACTTGACACTTCAATCCACAACGTGTCCGCTGTTTTACACTTATATTCTCGCATTCAGGAACAACACAGGTTAATAACTCATTCTTAAATTGCAATTATTTACAATTCCAATATTACGCGTATTTGTTTACGTTCCTAATGACGTCTTGACTATGGAAGAAAAATGGCTTCTCGCGCCCGTTAGCGTTTTCGCCAAATTACGCGCGGTATAAAATTAAAACGCATTTTTAAGGCACTTATCGATTGAATAATAATGTTATAATTTTTTTAGTAGTATATTTTTACCTTAAGATCGCATTAAAACACATTTTAAAAAATGGTGTAATACCCTATTGTGAATTAATGTAAAATTAATTACATTTTAACACAACAAATTTGCAACCGAATTGAAAATTTGTATGTAAAATGTACGTAAATAATTAAATAGTTTAATATCGTATAGAAATTTCTGAATCAATTCCAACGACATGTAAAGACTAAATGGACGGTAGGTTGGTAGATCCGTATTGTATCAGGGTGGTCTTTTCTCTCTCATAAGATATTAGTAGAAAGAAGAAGCTTATGTCCCATTTTGTGTTTGTTAACAGATATGATGTCAAAAACGAGCCAGTTATTCTTATTAGATTTTTAACTTTCAGCATTTAATTCAATAGATTACAATATCGAATCCTATTCGCCGACCGTGTTCTGCATGATGTAACATTAAAGACTAATAAACACTATATGGAGCAACGATTTCCGGATTAATAAACGCATCAATTTTCTTAAGCTGAAGAGGCAAAGCATGCGCTAATAAACAAAGGAGGCGGAATATTTGGTTTGTATCAAGTCCTTACGAGTATTAGTACAATTAATTTAACACGAGAATCAGACCAATTTACGATTGTTTTATCTTAATCAATATCATTAATGTAAATGTTTGAATTTTTGTGATCTTTACGTTTACGAAATGGTGTCAGCGCATGTGGACTGTTGATGGATTTTGAGTTCGAATCCTAAAGCCGCGTCTCCTGCTATAAAACATAACACAAAACACCTACACAAAACACTATTTTTGTCTATGGTTCATTGTTCCATAAGCACGAGACAGCGAAATATGTATGTTGTTTTGTGTAGCTGTTTTTCGTGTTTAGTTTCGAAAAAACATGTGCAGGAGATAACGCGGTTTCTAAACTTTTTCAAGCATGGTGTACAAAAGATTATGTTTAGTTTTTACGACGGTTGCCGTTAACTTGGGGTTCAAGTTTCGGGCAAATTATCATGTTTGAGAAATGTTTTGTCTGACCTGAATAGGTAGTAATTATAGATGGAGTATCTTTCATTCATAGATTTCATCTAGGGCCACCATAAAAACCTGTGTGATCTCCGCCATACGCTACCATTTACCATTTTAAAGTGGTAGAGCCACGCTGTAGACAGTAACGTCTATAGCACGAATGGGCCGGCTCGACCGGTTAGATACCACTGTCTCACAGAAAACCGACGTAAAGTGACAGCTTGCTGTCGCGTTTCGTTCGGTGAGTGAGATTTCCGGTGGCCTATTTCCCCACTTCCTTTCCCAATCCCCTTCCCTCTCCTTCCATTCCCTCCTTTTAGGTTGGCAACGCACCCATGATTATTTTTGTGTCTTGGGTGTCTATGGGTGGTGGAGATCACTTACCAGCAGGTGACCCATCTGCTCGTTTGCCAATCTCTGCTATAAAAAAAAAATCTGACTAATGGGACGATTTAATATGTATATATCATTTTTTATTTCAACAAACATTCAAAATGAAGTGCACCGTACACTACCCGCTACTCGTCTGCTTTACGGCATTCCCGAGGCAATCATAATTCGTCTCCGCTGCCTCCGCCGGCCACGCAGGCGTCTCTGCAGACTTTTATTGTGATTTACACACGCATTACCTTTGTTATACCTCAACCAATATTTAGTATTGCATGAATTCTGCTATCGAATGCAAGTTTGCTATTCTGATATTTCGGAGTGAGGTAGGTATCTTCAATAATAGATTTGCTTTTTCTGTCCAAATCTTTATCTTTCAATAATCTCTACTACCGTTTCGCAACGTGTTATAGCTGTAAAGAAGAAACGGCGAAAGAGCAACACAAGGTGTAAAAGTTAGGAAAATAATAACGATGAATACATATCACTTCATCATTACTCAACTTGCAACAATCAAAAAAATATAATAGCAATGGATTTTACTAGAATAAAGTGCGCTGAAGGATCAACCGTCGGTTCCTTATATTAAGATTCGGTCACCTTCCACCTCGTGCACACCACCACAAGTCAACAGGAAATTCATATTCAAATCTAGATCAAAACAGCAATTCTATTTAAATAGTCACGGGCGGCTCGGCCTCCGGTGGCCCATACGCTTATGTAACATATATATGTACCGCCTCCGACGGGTTAAAAACGTTCAGATAAACCAGTAACTTATTTTAAATTACATTAGTCAAATCAGCAACGTAATAACATGTCGAAACGTCCCCAACCATGGATCTCAGTCAAAACGATTCGACAAGTTAAATGCTCCAGTAATCAAATCAGTGATATTATAAAGTACGAAGTACGTCGGTCAAAACAGCAACTTAATATAAAATATTAGCAACAACAAATAAATGTGCCGGTTTACAAATCACTAACTTAAATATAATCTATATATATAAAACAAAGACGGGTTTGTTACAACACTTATAACTCGAGATGTGCTGAACCAATTTTCATGGTTTTTGATTCGTTGGATTTGTCTCCTCTCCGAATAGCAGAATACATATTAAAAATAGTGAAAAACTAAAAACTAAAAAAAAAAAAACTAAAAAAAAAAAAAAAACGAACTAAACTCGATATGTGTAATGAATACTTAATCATGTCAATAAATGCTCATGTGTTTATCATATGTCAATTATTTGTTGTCCAATCCTGTCAAATGTAACAACTATTCATGTATGCGTTCAGAAATTTATTTTTCGTAAAATATCTCGAAAGTTCAGGTACTGTTGTATTTGTTTCCACGGTTTCACGGTTTCCACGGTTTTTCATTCGTTGGAAAGGTCTCGGGCTCCGTGAGGTTTATAGCAAAGAAAATTCAGGAAAAATTTCAACAGAAAAGCGGGAAAATCTTTTTTCACATACAGCGCCATCTCTGATACATAGCATGTACTACAAACCAATATTTTAAGTAGATGGCGCCGGTGCGTGAAAAAAGATTTTCCAGATATTTGAGATTTCACAGACGGGGTGACAATCGAGCAGACAGATGGGGTGACCGACTGGGTGACAGACGGGTGACAGACAGGTGACAGATGGGTGACAGACGGGTAACTACAGGGTGACAGACGGGTGACACACGGGTGACAGACGGGGTGATAGACTGGGTGACAGACGGGTGACAGGCGGGGTGACAATCGAGCAGATAGATGGGGTGACCGACGGGTTGACCGACAGGGTGACTGTCGGGGTGACTGACGGGGTGATGGACGGGGTAACTGACGAGGGTTCAGGGTACTGACTGGGTGACTGACGGGGTGACTGACGAAAACGGACCAATCACCAAAGTAGATCATCTCATTACCTCCTTTAGAATTATTGGATTATAGGTGCCTACAACTCATTATTTCAACCAACTCTCTCCGACGCAGACGAAGTTGCGCGGGTCAGCTAGTTATTATACAACTTAAATATAATTATAAAATAATTATAATTATAAACTTAAATATAATATTTGAATAACTCTCGTCTAAAGGTATATTAGATAAATCGGCAACTAATTTAAAATTATCAGCATAGATTGTCGAATACAGGTAGTCAATTTGACATAAAATTTTGTGATATTATCATCACTTCGACAGATAAATTTGTTTTAAATATATATTTTGTAGATATTATCCAGCAAATACCTTGGAAAAATAATATATTTCAAACGAAATGTATTCAAATGTAGTTATAATAAATTTAAGTATTTTTGCTCTACATATTCTCATATTCTTTTCATATCGAATGTGCATTCTTTGTCTCAAAAAATCAAATATTTGCCAGTTTACTTAATCTCAGATGTTTATAGTTAAAAGTTACGTTAATTATGCTACAACAATATATCGGTCAGTGATCTTTTCTTAGTGAAAAGAAAAATATGATAAAAATCAAATCACAAGATATCTCTTGAAATATCCATTCGAATACTTCTTAGCATAACTATAAAAATGCTATTTCCTCCTCATGCTTGCAACGATGTCTATCTAACCAATAGCCATTAATAATATTTTTATTGATTAGATTTAATGATTTCGTGCATTTAGTAATATTAAGAATTCATCTAATACATGTATATTAGGTAAATTTTAAATATTAACGATCGATTAATATTGAATTTCATATTGAATAATGTTTAATGACGCGATTATGCAAATATTATTAGTTCTTAATAAACAGTTTATACATTTGATGGGCGCGCCACACGAGATGTCTGTCCGCCGTGCCGCCGCCCGCCCGCCTCGCCTCGCCTTGCTTTACCTCGCCTTGCCTTACCTCGCCTCGCCCGGCGGCCCTCACGGCACCCTAATTACAATAAATACAACAACACATTAGAATCGATCACATCGGAAAGTTATTTGTGTTATTTATCGGAACTAATAAACGTGATGAACGGTTATCGGTGTCTTTTTATTTTTTAGGGTTTCGTAACGAATCTATGGTGATAAAACCCATTTGGTTCGTTTTTTTATTGGTTGCTGCTTACTAATTATTTATTTTAGTTTTCTTTCTGTTCATCAAATACGCAACTCATATCTAAAATGAGCCAAGTGAGAGCAACGTCCGGAAAAACTGAAATTCAGTCCTTGAAGTAAGAGTGAAGTTATGTACTTTCGCCGTGTCTCTTATGCTTATATTTGCATATTAGTGACTATAACATGAACAAAAGTTAACATATTCTCGTATTTAAAAGGTTTTCTCCACCGTCATAACAAATAATTTTTCGTCTCTACTTGCGCACATGTATCGTCTTGAAAGAAAACATACCGAACCATATCGTCATAACAAGAATGTATCTTGGCACATTTTTATTACACTCACAAATGTAGGAACAGATACAAGCGGTGAAGCGGGTGAAGCGGTTGAAGCGGTTGTTATAGGATCTGTGGCGAGTCTCACACGATCTGGTATTATTTATTGCGTTTATTGGGCGCGAGCTTGTGCGCCGATATAAAGCATTTCCCGAGGCGACATACGATGGCGACCCGACACGGCGACCTATTCTCAAATAATCGACATTATTCTATTTACAGTTACATGAGTTATAACACTTGATATCCTTTTATCTCATAGGTGAGTTCAATTAGGTATATAGGAAAAGAAAAGAAAAGAAAATGATATTTATTGCGTTTTAGCTGTTACATAATTAGGTACTTAGGTCTATTAAAATACACAGAGGGAAAAAAAACACTATCATGTGTATGTGCACACACCCACATATGTACACATGTGCATATATACATATACACACATTAAATACATACATTTACATTCCCCTCCCATCGCTTCTCTGTAGATTAAGTGTTATAGAAACTCAATTGAAATAAAAGTTTATTAGGTTATGTCTATAGTATATCTACGATTGTATTGATTATTGTTGCCATGAAGATATCCTATTTTCAACGTTTTGGCTGAGGTCGTTTGCTTTGGTTACAAAGAAATTCAAACGAACATGTAGTAAATCTGAAATTGTTAAATATACATAAAAATAAAAGTGGTCACTGGAATTTTGAAAAGTGTTCAGATTCTTGTTTTTGTGATATAGCCCGCAGGTTGTCGATTAGACAAAATGTAGATACATAAACGAGGATATTTGAGAATAGCGCCCCTCACTAAGGCCAGCCTCGTTGAGCAGAGTTATGGGGATAATTCACGTCGACAATACACTTTATTAACAGTTACTTATGTGCCTCGTGATAATATCGCGCCTACAATTAAATATTAATATGTGTTTGAGAGACGGTGGGCGGTGGCGGATGTTAACTTATCAGGTGTTTAATGATCCACCGGACCACCATTCACCGCTTTACGTCAATATCACGCCATCCTTTTACTTTGACGGGGAAGCACAACCATATTTTGTGTATAGGTTTCTTAATATTACAATATGAAATTACTCAAAATCGAGGCAAATAGCGTGAAATAGGAAATGCCTATAACAAGCAGTGGAATGACAAAGGGCTGTGAATGATGATGATGAATCCGAAATAAATTATATCGATTCCTTGGTCCAGTGGCAGAGTATGAGTTCATAGCCCATACCGAGAGGTCCTGGGTTCGATTAAAGGTCAGGGTCTTTTTCTAACACGATTTTTCCGGGACTGGATACCCCAAAGTGGGGTTGACGTCATGCAGTGAGTTTTTAGTTATTGGGGTTTTCTACTCAGTATCAGCTTGGAGTCCGGAATTTATACTCGATAAGCTCACTCTATATCACATCTGGGACGGAAATGACCTCGGTGATATATGGGGTTTAGCTCGCCTCAGCCTACCCCTTCGGGGACACAGGCGGGAGAAGCTTAAACGTGTATGTAGATATATCAAATATCCCCGTCCCTTCGCCAGCTCCTGTACCTTTCCTTTACCGTACTCCGTAAACAGCATAGCCCACTGGCTGTTTACATGGCCGATGTCCATGGGCGACGATGATCACTTACCATCAAGTGGGCAGTCTAGTCATCTACTCTCGCAACACAATAAAAAGTTTGTAAGCTGTGGACATTATTTATGACAGAAACAACCTAACATCGCACGAGAAAAACTCATTTAATCATGTGGATCGGTATGCGATTATTAAATCTGTAATAATACTTATTTAAATTTGATTAACTATAAAATCAAAACACAATAATTCATACAACTTAATCTTAATTACATTGTTGCTCATGCAAAGCGTAGCATTTTTCTAATTTGTATTTCTTTATTTATCCCCCAGAGGGGGGGTGGACGTCAGGCAGGCAGCCGGTCGTGAAAACTAAGCCGAGTCCTTTCACCGACATGGTTGGATAAGAACAGGTAGAAAGAATAGAGCATACTGCAAAGGTGTTCACTGTTCGCATTTCAAGTGAATCAAGATCTGATGAAAAACTCCTCAACGAGCAGCAGCATAAACATCGAGAATAGGGTTCTGAAGTCGCTTCTTAAGTTTTAATCATAACATAACATAACATAAGCTCACGCCTGTATCCCCGAAGGGATAGGCAGAGGCGCACTAGCCAACTAGTACACCCACATTTCGCCGAGCTTAGTTCCGTCCCAGATGTGATAGGGGGCGAGCCTATCGCCATATCGGGCAAAAATTCCAGACTCCGGGCTGATATGGAAAAATCCAATATCACTTTGCCCGACCCGGGGATCGAACCCGAGACCTCAGAACCGTAGTCGTACCGAAATACCACCACGCCACGGAGGCAGTCATTTACACATTTACAAGTTTTAATCATTATTAGAATAAAGAAACAAATGAGAAATTTTACTTCCAACAGATAAACGTAACGCCTTTGTGGCGCAGTGGCTGAGAAGCCAAGCTTAACGCGAGAGCCGCGGCTTCGATTCCCGTATCGATATAATTTACATAACGGACGACAGAATACTAGTATCTAGGGGTGTGGAATATGTATAGGAATGTATATTTTTGTGTCACATTTATTTTCAATATATACACATACAACAACCTCTCTCTTGCGTCCAGCATCCCAGAAATTCCAGGAAGGTAAGCAGAGAATATTGAGCAACACTAACATTATAGGCATGTACATAAATTTCTATTAAAAAACTTAACATACAATAATTGTTAAGATATGTGGGTGTGTGCACATACACATGATAGTGTTTTTTTTATTTTTTTTCCTCTGTGTATTTTAATAGACCTAAGTACCTAATTATGTAACAGCTAAAACGCAATAAATGTCATTTTCTTTCTTTCTTTCAAGATTTACAAAAATTGCAAAGATCAATTAAAACTGTTCACACGATCTACGATATTTAATTAATTTGTATTAAACATCGTGGTGGCGCGGAGAGAGAGCTCGCGTGTACGAAGAATGGCACCTGTATCATAAGAGTAAACGAAAAAACCAAATTGATTGCCCTCAACCGTACGTAAATATGTCGACGGGCGCTCTCGTAAACTGTAAGAGGATATTTTAACTGCGTCGATATTTAATATTTATTGCGACACCGACACCCAATATGAACGAACGATACGTATGTATATTGTATAATCAGCAGAAAGTATCGCCGTTTGTATGTAAGGAAGGACTAAGGTGTGTTTTGGTTTTAATTACCAAAGATTTATTACCTTTCTATTACATTAAGGCCTATTTAATACAGTTTGCGATTCTCTAACACTAAATAACGCGATGGTAATAGCATTTTTCATTTGCATTTACTACCGTTTCGTATCTACAAAACTTATTAAAAGAAATTGTTGGTGCAAATTGCAACCTGGGGGCTAACTCCTGACACTCGATGCGAATTTGATTTCGATTCGACTTCATTTAGTGACTCAAAATTCCACCGAAATAAAATTAAAAAGTGCATTAATGTCACGTTAAAAAATACCAAATGACAAGTTTTCGAATCTATACATACATAAGCTCACGCCTGTATTCCCGAAGGGGTAGGAAGAGGCGCACTAGCGAACTAGAACACCCACATTTCGCCGAGATTAGTTCCGTCTCAGACGTGATAGGGGGCGAGCCTATCGCCATATCGGGCACAAATTCCAGACTCCGAGCTGATATGGAAAAATCCAATATCACTTTGGCCGACCCGGGAATCGAACCCGAGACCTCAGAATGGTAGCCGTACCTTAATAAAACCACGCCACCGAGGCAGAGTTCTCGAATCCAATGCAACATTACATGCAACGTACCTTTTAACTCGATTTCGGTGGAATTTTAAGTCAATAAATTAAACGGAATCGAAGTAAAATTCGAATCGAGTGTCAACAAGGGGGCTGGTATTAATAATGCAATGGTAACTTAATCTAGTTTCCGTTGCAGAGAAAAACTAGTTTACATTATCTGTATTACTTTTTAGTTTGTATAAATTACCGTGTTTAATTATGTTTATTTTAATATTGTTTATTTTAATAAATTAATAAATGTTCAGCCTAAAGATTTATGGGTGTATTGCTTTTCTTGAAATGTATTTCCAATCGAATAATTGATATCGTAACCCTTTAAAATAGAAATAGGTATGCGTATTTTTAACTAGGTACCTTTATTTATTCCCTCGTTGGTTTAAAGGCGCGGCTGCATGCATAGGCTGCGATCCTGCGAAACGCGAAGAACTAGGTTCGAGTCGAAGTAAGTAAACAACTTTTTATATGAATCACTTTTTATACATAAACGTTATTATACAATTATATAGCTTAACAAAACGCAAATTAATTCTAAAGTATCTAGAAGTTGATTGATTCATTTTTATAAATAAATGCTATGTAAATTGTAATCATTTAATAACCACCCAAGATCAAATGTAGATTTCAATATAGACAAATGAAATTCGGATACATTGAACGTTGAGCGGGCATCGCTCCCGAAAGGATGCGATGTTTGTTGACTCACTTATTTGGATACCGCTGGCCTAATTGTACTCGGGCGTAAGACAGTAGACGTGCGTTCGCTTTTACGGTGATTTTATTAGCGCACAAACAAAAGCAGACTTAATAAATCACCCAAAGTTGTGATTTCCTCAAACCGATTGTAATCAAAACGGCTATCGTATAAGGAAGTCGTTTCGAACACCCGCTCTTTTTTATTTTTATTCTTGTTTAAATGAGCATCGAATTTAAGTGGTCTTTAATAGAGTTTTATTAGATGTAAGGCAGACATCAGCGTTAGACGTCATTGATGGCCGTGCATGGCAACAGTCTACTTATACAATAGGTATCAATTATGCAGATGTTCGTAAATTGTGATACTACCGTTTATTGATATCACAACAAATAAAAACAAAACTTAAAACAATATTTTTTGAGTGGTAGAGCCACGCTGTAGACAATTACGTCTACAGCACGAAAGGGGCGGCTCGACCGGTTTGATACCACTGTCTCACAGAAAACCGACGTAAAGGCAGCTTGCTGTCGCGTTTCGTTCGGTGAGTAAAATTTCCGGTGGCCCAATCCCCCCCCTTCCTTTCCAATCCCTTCTCCCTGCTCTTCTATTCACTTTTAGGTTGGTAACGCACCCATGATTATTTTTGTGTCTTGGGTGTCCATGGGCGGTGGAGATCATTTACCATCAGGTGACCCAACTGCTCATTTGCCAGTCTCTGTAAAAAAAAAACTTACATTATGGACGATAAGTGAGATGATGAGAGAGATATTTCTGGCGTAAGTGGCATTGCCATTGTTAGAGGTCGTTGCTATAGTTAAGTCTAAAAATCGATCAATACATTTAAATTAATCAAGTACTAAGTAAAGAATTATTACTTCCATGGAATTGGTATTCATTAATTTGTAATCCATTTTGAAATGCCTAGTACCTGCCTACTTACTTTGAAGACAGATGTAGAAATAAAGTTTTCATGAATGCATTTAGGTTTGACAAAAACATGGCTTGGTTAAATATATCTTTGTTTTATCTTGTTGGGCAAAACTGAATTATAGATAAACAATCATAAAATTCATTTACATCTGCGTGCACAATTTTCCCACATCCAAATTCTGGTAAAGCGATCCACGTCAAGTTTTCAGAAATCACCGTCTAAATGAGTAAACGTATTCCGAGACGAAAACCAATCGACAACATCTGCGTTCGCGAGGAAATTTTAATTTATTAATAAAATTAACAAAATAGCCGATCATAAAATATATCATGTCATGATTGGAAAATAAACCATAGATATGATTTAGCGTCTGTGCAGCCGGCACCGACACCGGCACCGCAATTTGCACGTGTGGCTCGCCAATAAGTTTTGCTGCAAATCATTTGATCCTATTGGCGTCGGGTTTACACCAACCATGTTGGTCTGACGCTAAACTATTCTGATTTATGGACGCTGCTAAAGGAGACTCGCTTCAAACTATACTATATATTACAAAGATTACACGCGAGGCAAATGTCGTACCTGTTTAACATGCATGCGTGAGTTACGCGCTTTAAATTATTGTTATACCTACTTCATTAAAGGTTATCATTATCATACATGGACCTTTTAGGTACTTATGTTTTATTTATTATGACGAAACTAAGCTCGGCGAAATGTGGGTGTTCTAGTTCGCTAGTGCACCTCTGCCTACCCCTTCGGGGATACAGGCGTGAGCTTATGTTATGTTATGTATGTATGTTTTATTTGCTTATCCAGGCATATAAGGGTGGAGAGTCTCTACTACAGACCATCGTCAACATCCATAATACTAGGGTACACCGTACGGCCATGAGCCAAGTCATTGTCTACTGTGAAAGAGATAGATAAGAAAATAGAAAGAAACGAATTTTATTTAGCCAACACTTGAGACCAGCCGTAAACACTGAAAATGGGTTCAGGTAAATTCAGATTCAGGTCCAGGTTTTTTTCAGGAATAAGGATTGGATAAGAGAGGCAATATTTGAGCTTTTGACCTTATAATATTGGTTTGACGAAACTGCAGTATCTCGTTTTATAGACGGCTACTCTCCTATAGCGCGCAAAATAGCTATAGCTATGAAACGAGTACCTACTTAGTAAAATTGACAATAAGTCTTGGGTGTAGCAGACTCAACGTAACCATAAAAACAACTTAAAGCTTTCCAATAAGAATATTTTATTTTAAAGTTTGTAATATTCGTAATTTGCATTAAATGCCCTATTTATATAAGAATTAACATTTGTTATGTTTTCTACCTTTTTCTTTCTTTCTACCTGCCCTTATCCCTTTCTGCAACACACGTTTAGGTACAAGGATGTGGCAAAAAGGATTTGGCTAAGTTTTTACGAGCGACTTGCTGCCTGACGTCAACTCCCTCTTTGGAATCCAGTCCCGGGAAAATGAAATTAGAAAATTCGCTTTGCCCGTCCTGGGAATCGAACCCACGACCTCACAGTTCACAGCCCATATATGCTGCCACTAGACCAAGGATTTTTTACCGAACTGATTCATTTAAATATACCACAACGGGATATTTTACACCGATCAACCAGTTTTAGATAGGTACAGATATTTATCGTCTAAGCCAATTAATTAATTATAGAAAACATTTAACATAAATATATTATGCAAATAACGAACGATATATAATTATACCGCAAATATGTAGTTCTCGGTAATAAAATACATCAAGAATGATTTATTAAGAAAATATAGATGAATATTTATCTTTAAATTTTAGAATATACCGTAGATACTAAATGTTTTACCATTTTAATGCAATAATGTTAAAATATTACTATTATTTGATTTCATAATGTCATTATTGGATTTAACTCTTAAGAAATATACTTTATGATATCAGCAAATCACGTTAATTTTGATATTTAGGTAAGAGCAGAATAATATAATTTTATGTCAATATGGTTTTGGTATGTGATCTAATGATGTAATGTCTGGATCCCTCAAAGGGAGTTGACGTCAGGCAGGCGGCCAGCAAAATACTTGATAAGATGTGTAGCGCCGACCCCACATTAAAATGGGATAAGGGCAGATAAAAAGAAAAAAGCTGAAAGTCGCTCTTAGTCGTGAATATTCAAAACAAATAGGTAGCGCTGACACGAATGTAATGAACACTTGACTCTACATGGTACGGGACTTAAGTCCGACCCTGCGTTGAGACGTACAGAACCAATTCTGCATATTAATTTACTATTAATTAATTTTGGTGTAACTTAACACCGTCTAGAAATCTCATAATATCATGTTACACAAGCCATCATTAAAACACGTATTGGGTGCTTATTAATAACTATTTAATAATTCGTAAATCTTTATCCTACGCTAAAATGAGATGTTATACCACGAGGGCACATAATGATTTCGTTAGGTAAAGATAATCGATAAGTACTTATCAAATAAACAGTATAACGAGCGATACTGCCTCGGTAGCGTGGTTGTATTTCGGTACGACTACCGTCCTGAGGTCTCAGGTTCTATCCCCGGGTCGGGCAGTGATATTGGATTTTTCCATATCAGTCCGGAGTCTGGAATTTGTGCCCGATACGGCAATAGGCTCGCCCGCTATCACATTTGGGACGGAACTAACCTCGACGAAATGTGGGTGTTCTAGTTCGCTAGTGTGCCTCTGCCTACCCCTTCGGGGATACAGGCGTGAGCATATGTAAATCTTTATCGCTAAAATGAGATGTTATAACACGAAGGGGCATAATGATTTCGTTAGGTAAAGATAATCGATAAGTACTTATCAAATAAACAGTATAGAGGCGAGCGGTGCGGCGAGGCGCGGCCGATGCTCTTAACTCTTCAGTAATGATGGGATCTATATCTGGTGGCGCGGATGGACCACAGGTGTTTTCTGACAAGCAAAATAAACTGATCCGTAATCGATTTCGGAGTTTTAGAGCTAACAGTTGTTGTTAAATCGATTGATTCTCTATTATGTTTAGGTAAGTGGGTATAATCGAGTATGGTCGAAAGATTCAGTCGGTTTTATTCCTGGATCTGTTTAGAAACCTGTGCACTGCATGTTTAAATATATGAAGGTTTACAGATTCGACGTTTCTTATACTGGATAAGGAAATTGTTGCGTTTCTACGTATTTTCCGACTTGCGATGTTTGAATAGGCCTATGTTCAGCAGTGGACGTCCTATGGCTGATGATGATGATGATGTTTGAATATTTGTTTTGCGAATATGAGTGAATATCATAGTTATTTTAATTAATAACCCTTTAAGCGATTCTCAGCGTGAGCAATGTTTCCTCTTTTTTCACGCTTTATTTGAATCAAACGTTCTGACGCATGGAAGAAGAAGTAAAGGTCTTTTAAAGTGAAGTATCGTTTATTTTCTTAAAAGTAATGCAGGGAGTACCGTACTGGTAGATTATTGTTTTATTGATAAAATACTTAATTAATGATAATATCTGATCAATAACTAGGTACTCATAAGAATGTCCTGATGTGACAATTGTTGGCCCTAGGCGGACGAGAAGATTCTATATTTATGTACACTCTACCCATACCTGCTCACTTTAAAAATCGGACCTTTCATAGCAGAATGCTAAAGATACTTACTCTCCCAATAATCACTAAAAATCAATATTTTATTACAAATTATGGACATAATTATAACTTTATTTATATCAATTTGAAAATATGAAGTGTAAATAAGAATATGAAAAAAAATCTTATTATACAAATTGCGACTAAATTAACTAAGTATCGTAATAATCAAATATTATCT
This sequence comes from Clanis bilineata, assembly GCA_036417725.1. Taxonomy (NCBI): domain Eukaryota; kingdom Metazoa; phylum Arthropoda; class Insecta; order Lepidoptera; family Sphingidae; genus Clanis; species Clanis bilineata. The sequence continues at coordinate 6,770,789 of CM071154.1, forward strand.
GACTTACCGATATGGTCAGTAGGTACGTATTTCTGAAAAATATCTCACGGAGCTGACGAATGACGCAAGCCCGGCTGTAATAAAATTAAATTCAAAGTACAAAGTAATATAAAACACATAAAAGAGGCAGTTTATTGTAAACAAGTACAGTTGTTGGCAGTATCACGATCAGTCAATGCTCGTTCACTCCATAACGTGGCGCGCAACGCCCAGCAGGTCGCGGCCAATGGAAACGGTCCATTAGACAAGACACGCCCACTGCCCTGCGCGTGCGGCGGTTATCGCGCGCCGCTTGTCAGTTTTTCAGTGGCTTTCACGTCAGAAGGTCTTCCGGCCGCAGTGTACAATGACTTCTTGTGGTGAAGTTAATAAGTTAAAGTTTAGTGTGGACAGTATATTGGGTAATCATGAATCGACTAATTCAAGTTCTGTGCCCGAGATGGTGAGGTCTCAGGAGCCTCCGTGCGCGGGTTGTGTGGCAGCTCTGTATCGGTGTTGTAGGGATGAGCCACCATTGTTGCAGTTGCCGCTACCCCTTCCCTATACACATTTGCACCCAGCTTTGAGGCCAACCACTGGTAAGTTAAAAAATATGTACCTACATTACATTTAAAAAAAAGTGAACGTTAAGGGCGGCTTGCAGCGCTATTCTAATCTCTATCTAAAGTTAAATCTAAATTCAACTTATCCTACAGCTCACTCCTATCTTATAATCAAGATTTGGGATAAATAGAGATTTATCGCGAAGCTGCAAATGGCCCTAAAATGTCCAAGTTCACTAAGTATCTATTAAGCTATAGGTACTTAAGTTTTCATGAAAAAGTACATAAACGAACAGGTATATAGGTTAGGCGAGCCTAAGTTATTTTAACTTAAACCTTACAGAGGGGGCTACCGTTTACGTCAGGCAGACCGCAAGTAATGTCTGATACAAATCAATTATGTAACTTGCTTTAAAATGGTGTTCCTTGATCCCACATTAGAGTGGGATAAGGTCAGATTGAAGAAGAATTATTTTAATCATGTTTGTCAGCGTAAAAACAAGAACTTGTCTAATACAGGCATTTAAAAACGAAATTACATAAAGTTATACATTATAATTTACCTAAAAGAAACAAAAACCTGCTAATTTGGCTTCTGAGCTTTGTAAGATAACTATGATATTACATATACCAATTAAACTTATTTAATTTTTGTACTTGTTGTCCCCCACATTAATGTGGGATAAGGGCAGGTAGAAAGAAAGATTTATAAATTTCTTTATTTGTAAAATAACTACATAAAATCTGGAGACATATAAACACTATTGTAAGTAGATCAAGCTTAAGATAACTTGGCCGAACGGTTGCCGGGATATTTTCCATCTCTTCTGGGTAGCTACTGACTCCACCCTGGGAAGTAGGATCGGCAAACCCGACATAACCATCACGTTTTCATCATCATTCATTTCATGATCATCGTCATCAGCCTACACTCGTCCATTACTGGATATAGGCCTCTCCCTTAGCTCAGGCGTGAGGCCGGTACAACGCTTTTCCACATGAAAACAAAGACAAAAAGAGAACACTAACTGGTCTGAAAAATTATGCCTGAAATTGTATTTAGATGAATCCACGTTTATATAATTTGGAAAACCAGCAAAAAAAAATTTTTGGAAATGCAACAATCACGTATGTACGTATCTGTAAATAAACATAGGTAGTTAAATAAGTATTCTGATGTCATAATATACTAAGGCCCTTATTCATAATAAAATCCCTATCGAAGGTATAAACATATATTATCTACTTAAAATGCATTTTAAGCCTATAAAAAAGAACTTCAAACTTGAAAAAGCTGATTAAAATCGGCCACGTTTTCACTATCGAACGTTTACAAGCTCCACTAAGTTATTATGAATAAGACCGTTAGTAATTACAAGGAAAAGCTCGGCATTACAAAAATTGCGAAAATAATACGATAATAACTAAATAATCGTTCACAGTAATAATCACAAGTTTAAAACTAAGGCTGACTTGTAATGCTATTACTTATCTAGAGTTAAACCTAAACTCAATTTATCCTATAGCTCACTCCTATCTTTGAATCGACATTTGGGATAAATAGAGATTTATTGCAGAGCTGCAAGTGGCTCTTAACGGACCGACTTCAAAATGTAGGTATATGGGACAACCCTTGAAATAAGTTCTATCGAAAACAAAAATAATCTAGAAAATCTGTCCGCATTTGGCGGAGATATCGAGTAACATACATAAAAAAGTTAAAAAAATACAGACGTATTGAGGACCTTCTCCTTTTTGGAAGTCGGTCGAAAACTCCAAATCCTTATTGAGTTCGTTTCTCTGACTGAGACTTAGTCGAAGTTGGCTCGATAGATCTCAGCCTAAGTACTACTCCCAAGTCCCAACAAAGTTATCACTGCTTTTCACCTATGTAAGTTTTAACAACTCTAATAACATTTTATATGATTTCACGTTTGAGAGTAACAACAAAGAAAAATGCGCTGTATTTCACTTACTTATTATAGGTATTGATCAAGATAATATCGCTGAAAGTTGTTTCATGAGATCAGTAACCCAAGCACGAAAAATTAATGTAAATGTATTCGAGTTCGCTGCGCACTGATGACGTTTGGTTAATATTTCATTTGAATATTTCATACAAATTTTATAGACGCGCATCGAGTTCGAATACATTTACGGTTGTCAGAATTTTTCCTGCTCAGGCCGCAGTTTATATCTTGTTACTCTTGGTCCATAAACATTTATTTAGGTACTATTGTAATTTTTTGTTACAAACTGTTGTAAGTAAATAAATAATACACACATACATGACATGTAAAACTGATAGAAAATATCCTATTTGCAGAATAAATGATTTGAATTTGAATTTACATAGTCCTGACTCCATACTAGGTTGAACCTGTACCATGGGTGTCGTGAACTGCGAGGAATTTACGGTCCCAAAACTCAGACCCGAAAAAAAATGTGTGAATCACACAAACATTTGTCTCGGTGCGAGAATCGAACCCGCAGTCCCTCATTTCACAGCCGACTACTCACCCGCTGCATCACGGAGGCTGTCCAGGTTCTTAAATATTGTTTATGTTTCAGTATACCGACTGCCGATCCCTTCGTCATCGCCACCACAGCCGCCGACGGCGCCGCGGTGTGACGTCACATCGAGCGGGAAACGAAAACGCTCGTGGTCTCGTGCAGTCTTCAGCAATCTACAACGGAAAGGATTGGAAAGGCGGTTCCAGATACAAAAATATATAACAAAGCCAGACAGAAGACAATTGGCTGCTACTTTAGGTCTTACTGATGCTCAGGTGGGTTAACATTTTAATCTCTATTCCGTGATTTAAAACCAATACACCCGAATGGTCAAACTCTGCTTAACTTTAACGGCTTCTTATATTGATTTTCGCCATACAATTTTAACAGATAAGGCGGCCTTAAATGACATAAGGCGAACTTAAGTGTATGAACATTCGGCGGATAGGCACTTAATGAATGGGCATATAAGTATTTAATAGTTACGTAAGTAAGTAGATAGGTACCTACTTAAATATCTCTAAAGCAAGTGATGGACTTATGAACATCTGTTACATACGTATCCCCTGCTGAGTGCGTAGTAGATAGGAATATTGTTAATTATCTTCAACATAGATTTATCAAGTAGCCAACTTTATGGGTCCCGCAACTCCCACAAAATGAACAACTGTTTTTGTTTTCATAAACTTAGCAACTATTTACCGATTACAGATTCCTTAGCAGAGTTCCTTGATTAAAAAAAAAACAATTTATATGTTTATAGAACGAAATAATAATTGACCACTTAATTGAGGGATAGATTGGGATTTATGAATTAGGATTATTTAGGATCTACATAAAAATGGCGAGGCTTCGACACGTCGTATCATTTCGAAATATTTTCGTTTACCTAAATACTGTGTAGAATACCCTATGTCTTTGCATTATAACAAAACAAACAATGTACCTATTTCCAAGGTAGCTCTTTATGAAGTTTAAATTTGGTTTAAGGTCAAAGTATGGTTCCAAAACCGACGGATGAAGTGGCGGCACACGAAGGAAGGCCGCGGCGGCATCGCAGGCGCTCCCGGTGCACTTCCAGGGAGAGACCCCGACTCTTCCACTAATGACGACAATGAAGATGTTGATGTAGACACGCTCAGTGATTGAACGTTCAGTACCTGCCTTAAACTTCAGGTTGTAAACATAGTGTGGTGGGCAGTGGTAACTACAGGGTGGCATACGGACAAAGATGTCAAATACTACCAGAAGGTCCGTGCGCCGCCGGCCAGGCTTAAAAGACCATTGCCCGAATACTGGAACGCTACTCAACTTTAACGGCTTCTTACATTGATTTTCGCCATACATTTTTGACAGATAAGGCGGCCTTGAACGACATAAGGTGACCTTAAGTGTATGAATATTCAGCGGCATGACTATTAGGGGAGTATTAGTATGGTTATGCCACTGATGTGAGACCATAAAAATGCGGGGACGACTTGCAGCCACTTGAAGATAGGCGGCGTATCAACGGATGATCATAAGAAAAATATGATAGGTATATTTAAGTGGTTGGTCCGAAAAATTTGCCTTAATTCCGCCGGAGCGGATATAATGATACGTGGGGTCTTCTCTATGAACAACCGACATGATTCGACCCTCGACGGACCCACCTTTTGCCATATAGTATAATATGAATAGGTACTTAAATTATAAATAAAATCACGGTTATTATTAAAAATGTGATAAGTAATTATGAAATAACGCAAAACCTGTATAAAGGAAGAGAACGTGAACTCATGAGGCAATTTTACAAAGATGTTTAATAATTTATTAATTGCAATAAAGACGTTTTTATTTTTAAGTAGAAAGTAATGGCGGCGAAAGGTGAAAATTTTGAAAAAGGAAACAGATGGCAAATGTATTTTTCATTAATATTTATTTGTTAATCTGACAATTTGGAAAAGGAAAGCCGGTAGCAATCGTTTTGTATGGACCTTCGCCACTGGAATAAATGTAATTGTGTACAAATCATAGAAATAGAACAAATATATGTCCACAGTCATCCTAAATCTCTAGTAGTCAAACTGGAAAACCTTTTTTGCAAATATTTTAAAAAGTGTATAAATTAAAGTCTGATATTTTATGTAATTTAGATGTATCGCATAATCATTAATCTTAAGGTGAGTATGGAGCATTTTCATGTGATGTATGGTTTTTGCTGCGAATTTTCAAACAAATGTTTACGGTAACTATTATAGATATTTATCAGGAGGTACCCAACACTGATCATCTATTTTATGTTCAATCATTGTTGACGATATAACAATATTTCTAAGGACACAATATATGTATTGGAAAATATATAGCCATTAGTCTGTTGATTTCTAAAATCAAATTGTTACAAAGGGTCGAGGACCGTACTGTAGGTTTGTCAAAAAAAATAATCGTATGAAAAATATACTAGTAGGTACAGTGGTTCAATGTTTTGTTAAAAGTACCTAAACAATGAAATTGTGATTTATCTAAAAAATTTTGAAACAATGATATTCCATAAATATCATTGACTGGAAATAACTTTTATCGGTTTATCTATGAAAAATCCACTTTCATCGCATCTGATTATTTTTGTGATACTTTAGATGGCATGTTACTTCATTGTAAATAATAATTGTTAAACACAACTTTATGGAAAATAGTTATATTTTATGTTATATACTTCATGGATGCCTTTCATATCATAATATAAATTAAAATAAAACAATAAACATTATGTAAACATTATTTATTGTATTTATTAAATACTTAAACGAGATATTAAAAACATAATATATTTCGCGCACATTAGCAAGTGACACGGAGTCAATCTTTGCATGTGTGTGTCGTATACTCGTGTATATAGACCATAGACAAAAGAAGATAGAGGACGAGGCATAACTACTAAAAAATGAAGCATGCCTGATGTATGGAGATAAACCAAAATAGCGACTTTGCGAAAGAAAGATCCCATTAATATAGCAGTTAGGCATCGTCACATTCCGATATTAGTATTATTGCAAATAAAACATGTGTCTAAAGTTAAATCAATAAGTACATATTTATACGTTATTTAATTCTTATGACACGGTGACAACTTACATGTAAATATATCCCGAAACCAAAATGGCGGAACCGGCTTCAAAGTATACGTAATTTTCGTAATTATGCCAGGTCCTCTTATTTTTCTGAAGTCATTGTTATAGATAGATGTGATTGGTGCGTCAGTTGTCTTCCTATTACCTCCAAAGACTCAACGCTACTCAACTTCGAGATCGATATACATTAATTAGCGCCATACAATTTTGATAGATAAGCCGGCCTCAAATGACATATGACGATACCAAACGTTTGAGTTGCGTTTCAGCATTGGGGAGGGAGTTAGTTTAGAGTTCACATTAGTCGATGTGCTTTTACAAACACATAGTACACACAAAGACGTGCACGAAAGAACTGAATGATCTATATACATTACATACATATACACGATTTGACGCTCGCATTTGCGCGTAGTACAAATCATTAGTTTGACACATTGAATTTGCTTTGCAATAAGTATCATTGAAACAATCCTGCAATAGTCATATTGTTGTTCAATATATTGCCGTAATAATTTTAAGTTGCTTTTACATCCATTTGTATTCAAAGTCTTCATGTATTTCTAAACTTTCTAGTTTGTATACTGCTCTTATATAAAACATCACTACTTATATATATAATTTCAATGAAAAAATCTTTACAACACTAAATATATTATCGTAGCTAGGTAGCCATTTTTACATTTGATGGGGCGTCGTCTTTACAATGATTCGATAAAGCAATTATCACAGGCTATAGTTTAGGAAATATAATATTGGAGGCAGACATTTCAATGTTATATTCCCTAAACAATATTAGAGAATGGATTAAAATAACCATTCACGCAGTTTGTACTCTTTTTTATTGCTATATTTATGTGAAAAAAGCAAACCAAAAGTATGTATAAATTAGTATCGACTATATTTTTTGTTCTCAATCTTTATTTAGAACAAAACAGGCCAAATAGGTATTCAACTTCTACTTGGCTCATACTAAAATTCATAAAATTAGGTATGTCTACATTTCTGTACAATATAAGCTTGCATACAAACCCTACTACATAGACTATTATTGTTCAACATTCCTTTACAAATCATCTAAATATATATTTAGTTGCCACGTATATTTCATTTAGTATTCAAAATTATACATATTGATTCAAATATATCTTAAGTAGCTCGTAGATTGGGCAAGTTTAGGTGCACAAACAACACTTTACCTTTAACACGTAGTATTGTCTAAAAAGGTAGTTTATGTCGAAAATACTGTACTGAGTAGCTTAGATCTCATTATTACTGCATATTCCTTATTACTGGGTACACATCAACCGAACAAAGGCGACAGAATGTTCGCGAAGGGCCATCGGCGCTGGGGATCAAACGTTACCGAACATTCGCGAATCATCACAGTTCACACAAGTTATCCTGCGCACGACCGAACGGGACAGAACGCTTTCCTTCGTTCGTTCGGCTTCGGTGTTGCGTCCAAACCGACTCCTTCGCGAACGTTCTTTCGGCTTTGTTCGGTTGGTGTGTACGCGCCATCACATGTCTTAACCAGAGCTTTGTTCATCCAATAATCACCCAATATATAATGATATACCTGAGCTGCAATAATTTAAATAAAAAAAACGATCCATCATCCCACAAATAGTACAGCAGATATGTTTTATTCACTGTTTACAATAGATTCACCATCTATTGTAAAGTCTATGCTAGTAATCCACTAGTTTCACTTTGTTCCTGGAGCGAGGGTTGTTCTCTCGGTTGTCCACAGTAAGGTTGGGCCACCTGGAGTGTCCATCCCCATAGTCCATGCCTTGTCTCGGCGGCCTAAAGCCTCGCTCATAAGGCCGGCGGTTATGACTCTCTTGTTCCCATCTTTCATCATAATGGTAATTTTCATATCTATAATGTTCGTAATGACGCTGTCCGTAGTCCCTATTTGGGTATTTATCATATCTATAGTTCTGTGGTCTATCTTCCCTTTCATAGTATTCAGCGTTGTCCGGATTCCGTGGTCGCTTTTGTTGGTGATTCTCGCTTGTCTCTGGTTTGGGTCTGTATGGAACAACGTCTTTGTTACATTCCCAGACTGGTTCGCGTTTATCTGGCGACGGGCTCTTTGAACGACTCTTTTCTTTCTTCTCTTGTGGAATAGACTCCCTGTGGACATTCGTTTATATATTTTACAATACTGAGTGTCGATAATTTTATATTATGTACTGATTAATGATATTCATATGTAATGTAAATAAAGTTATATAAATAATATAATTTGAATGCTATGTCAAGAGGTTCATATATATTTATATTAGGCTTAAGTACATAATAATTATCATTAATTTATTTCATGGATCGATTAAAAAAATTACATATAAATATTTTTTTGTTAATGCCCCGTAAGGAGGGTAAAGTATTTAACAAACTTACTTAGATGAAGACCTACTGCGACTACCACCTGAACCTTCTTCACTAGATCTTCTGTTCTGCTGATGTCGCATTTCACGCTGCCTGCAAGGTAACATTGAACAATCTCAAGTTTAAAAACTTAATGGATCGACTTCAATTTCCATCGTAACCAAATTTATATGGGACCACCCTTGAAATAAACTCTATCGAACACAAAACTAATTTTGAAGATCGGTCCACATTCGGCGGAGACATCGCGTTAACAGTCATAAAAAAAATTTAAGAAATACAAACGAATTGAGGACCTTCTCCTTTTTGGAAGTCGGTCGAAAATAAGGTAATAGTTATACAAATATCAGAGAGTTATACGTATGAGAGCTAATGGCCTCACTATGGAGGATGCTCGAGACCGGGCGAAATGGAAGCGTTTAAGTATGAAGGCGGAACGTCATTGGGTAGTTGTGTTGAAGTACAAGCATGCCACCGAGGCTAGTAAGGGCGCTATACAGAGTTGCGCCGACATAACGACATTAAATCATACCAGTTATACTTTACCACGTTACAAGATCTTGTACCAACCAGTTCAATAGGTCAAATAGTTTAGACACATGAGAGATTTTTAGTTTTCTCATTTTTTTGCACATGATGTACGTTTGGAGCGACCTAACAGCTGATATTAGCGGTCAGACTTTTGTAGATAACAAATGTGAATGGACCTGTCTGGCGCGATTCGGCAGCGATGACCGTGCCGCGTACCCACTGAACTTTACCTACATGTAGATTCGTCCGCGCATAATACCGCTTTTATACAGTATAAATGGTGTTACTTTTAGTAAGTGAACTTTTTCTATTTATTTTGTTTGGAAAATTGATTTTGTCAGTATTGATGTTATAGTTTTTTTACTGGTACGGCGAAAATTAAAAATACCTACGTTACTCATGATCAAATTTAATGTCATTAGGTTGGCGCCACTCTGCATAATGCCTCTTACTTATAAAAATATTTAAGCGCTGCTTATCTTTATACCATATCCCTTTTATTTTTAAACAATGTAACACAAAGAAAAAAGTGACAGGTTATTCTTAACCATTTGCTCAGCTAAAAAGTTGTTTTAAGTAAGGCCCATTGTGTATAATTGTATAGTGCGTCTGTGTATCGTGTATCGTGTATCGTGTGTGGTGTATGGCGTGTGTGCGTACTTGCGCCGCAGCTTGATGGCGAGCTCGCGCATCTCGTGGTCGCGGCGAGCCTGGCGGCGCGACTCGCGCTCCACGCGCTCCGCCTCGGCGCGCTTGTCGGCGCGCACTGACCGGTGACAATCAAAACTCTTTGAACGTGCTCCATAATAATTAATAAATACACCCAACAGTCACACACCTAGTCCTGACCCCACACTAGGTATAACCTGTATGGTGGGTGTCAGAGACTATGAGAGACGCACGTTCTCACAACACCCAGACTTGAAACAAATATCTATGCGCCGCACAAACATTTCGACGGTCCCTACATATATAAAGACAAGTCAAAATGTCATATTTGTTATTGCATATATGGCTTTAGATTGTCCATACACTCATAACTACTAAGATATTTTTTGTAATTATTTTGTATTCTAATAATTCTATTCTAAATACTAATCGAACAAGATAATAAGTATGATAATTCTTAAACTTTATTTAAACTTCATTTCTTTCTCCTGAAAACCTCAGTTTTTGGCATGTCGCTTTGTACGTAGGGACCGTCGATTTGTCTCAATGCGGGAATCGAACCCGCGGACCCTCGCTTCACAGCCGGCTACTCGCCCGCTGGGCCACGGAGGCTGTCCTCCTGTTCATGTCTAAAGCCGCATCTCCTACTTTTCTCGGAACAAGACACAAAAACACCTACGCAAAACGATTAATTACGCTGTCTCCTGCTCATGTAACAATGGACCTAGACAAAACAATTTAGAAATACTATGTTTTGTGTAATGTTTTAGTGCAGGAGAAGCGGCTCAAACAAACATTGTTTTGTGTAAATGTTTCTGTATAATGTTTTAAGAAAACAAACGCTAAACACACGCCTTTATACGACATGATTAAAATTCCATCAATAAATTACAACAAAATTAAATCTTTGTTACTTATGAAAGTTTAAAAACATACTTCAAAATTTATAATAATCTCGACCAGTATAAAAAGAATTCCTTTAAAAATCTGTTGGAAATTAAGTTCGATATTTACTTAAATAATTTTATCTCATTTTTTTGATCTCTCTCACATTTTACTTATCTCTCTCTCTCTCGCATTTTATTCATCCCTCTCATTTTATTTATCTCTTATAATTTTAGTTGTTACGAGTATAATTGTTATCAGTTTCAGTTCTTATACAAAACTCACGTTGCCTTGATAGTTGCGCCTGCATTTTCCTTCTCAACTTCTCTTTCAGCGACAGTGTTTCACGCGAAGCACCCTGGAAAAGTTTTGTATTGTTAACTTCACAAAATAACATTATGACGTGTGTTACTTTTGTATGATGTACTGTATGTACCAGAAAATTAAAGTCATTATTTAGAGATTCTAAACAATATAATATAATATAATCTATTCAATAGACTATATTTAAAATATTAAGACGGACATATATATTACTTCAAGACACGCCTAAGACTATTTGCATAATTAACACATGATACAATATTGATATACCAATATGTTTTTGTATATACACAGAGGAGCATTATTTTTATTTAGGGCTGATTTTTCAATAACCAACTTTTATCCAAGGCATAAAGTTTGACAGTTAGCGACTGAATCTATGGAACATCTGTCAAGCAACATAGTTATTCTTCAGAGTTACTTTCTGATATATTTCTGATCTGAATACTGATTTGGCCATGGTTGTTCACTTCAGAAAGTTTTATTATCAAGCCTAATGACATCATACCTCATAAAATACTGTTTTGCACACAGTTATAAGTGCTTCTACACTTTTTGTTGCGTACTTTTAACTTTAAAACACTATTATCTAATCTAATTAGTATTTGAGCCCTGGAAATTTATTGTATATGTGATTAGTCTACAAAATAAATTGAAACATAAACATAAGAGGCAATGTTTTCGTAAATAGTGACGGGCGGCTCGACCACCGGTGGTCACATATATATGTGCCGCCTACAATGGGTAATGTTTGTAATAAAATAGCTACAATTACCTTCAATAACACTTTTAAAAGTATTTATGCGTTTTTATACATATTAGAATAGGCCAACCATAGATAATTTTATGTTTTATTGTACGAGTATATACATACATACATTACAATATTATACAAACCAGGTGATTTATTTAAAAAATATTCCCATTAGAATTGAAATGGATTTTACTTGGCTTAAGCACATTGGCCATTACAGATAAAAATATTGGAAATAAAATGTGTCAATAGAAAAAAATATATAATGTAATTTCAAACTTAGAATATAACTTTGAAAATGCTATGGCAATGGTATAATTATAATGGTTTTGAATTTGGAGCCACTATAATATGATATCGGTAAGACCATATTTCTCACAAGGCGCAGAAAGCTTTTCCCAAAACATAATATACAAAATAAAAATCTCTATAAAATTGTAGCAACTTTCTGTCGAGACGAGAGATAAAGCAACACAATCAGCTGTCTAAGGGAATATATTATGTCGTTAGGTGCTAAAATGAAAGCAATACATGTATAAAACAAAGATTCTTACTGACTTTGGAGCCGGTTCCAGATCGTAACTGACTCTGGTTTGAATTGGATTTATTGCCAACCGCCAATCTGTAACAAAACGTGGATTTATTAGCCGCTGAAGTCAAATGTTTCACTTGTTGAAAGTATAATATTTAACAGAGTAAAGATCATTATAATGTAAATATAATATCACATGGCACGGAAAAAAATTACAAAACAATGGTTTTATGTAAGAATATGTACATTAACTTTCGAGTATTCTCAGCTGGATATTATAATGTTTGATGAGTATGAGAAATTATAATACACACATAATAACTTTAAAATATAATGTAAATTTAATTCAGTAACAATGTACGGTCCCACGTACATTTTATTTATTGTGTTATTAACGCGCGTATTTGCAAAATAGCTGCGATAGCGAAATTTTGTTAACGCGGTTATTTGTGTAATTTTAAAACACACTAAAACACTGTGCTTCCAACAACTTCACGGAACACACGTCGCGTGAAAGTCACCAACTCTTAACTGTAACTTTTACGAATAAACTACTCATAGTCAAGAAGTGAACTTTCCTTCAACTCCTCAACTACAACTTCAACTGTGTCGATGTACAGGACAACTGAACTGTACAAACAATTCAAGCACACTTGCAGTATATTAGATACAGCCTATAAATAACTAGCAAGTATGAAATTTGGCATATCAGACGTGACAGACACTTCTTCTATCCTTTTCTATAATTTATAGACAAACACATACATCCTATCTATACCAGGTGTAAAATAAACGCTCCCAAAAACGGAGACAGGCGACAGTGCGGGTGATTATACACGATGCAACTAAATACAACGCAAAATATCTCCTACTATTATTCAAATAGCATTTATGTATGCGCTGTATGCAGGTAATGTGCGTATCAAAAAATCATCTATATACATTATTGTTACGTATATATGTATTACGTATATACAATATATTATTACAATATATTGAAAAGGTCATCGAAATCACATATTGTTATCTGGACGACCTTTCGTTGGCATCCTAATAAAAAATATCTATTAACATAATTTCGCCGAGCTTGACAGTCTCCATGGCGCAGCGGCCGAGTAGAAGGCTGTGAAGCAAGAGGCCGCGGGTTCGATTCCCGTACCGGGCGAAATGTTTGTGGCCCACAGGTATTTGTTTCGGGTCTGGGTGTTGTCACACCGAATCTCTCGTGGTTCCTGATTCCCACGAGACAAGACTAGTATCTTAGGGCCTTATATATAAAAAAAATTTAGCCGAGCCTGGTTAAGAATAGTATGTCACTTTTTTCCTTGTGTCAGATTGTTTAAAAATAAAAGTGACAGACTATTCTTAACTATTTGCTCAGCTAAAATGTTTTTATAGAGCCGGGTGTCCTACACTAGCGTTATCGAAACAAAACACTAAGCCACATAAGCAAAACAACTATTTTAGCTGTCACCTGCTCGTAGAACAATGGAACATAGATAAAAATGCATTTTTTGTGTAGGTGTTTTGTGTAATGTTTTAGTGAGGAGACCCGGCCTAAGTGAGCCCCTTAGGGTCACTTGCAGCTCCGCGATAAATTTCTGTTTATCCCATATCTTGGTTTAAAGATAGTGAACTGTAGGATAAATCCGGATAGGGTGTAACTCTAGATTAGTAATAGAGCTGCAAGTCGCCCTTAGTGTTTATTGAAAAATCTTTTTACGAATGGATTTTCTTAAACTGCCTCGGTGGCGTGTTGGTATTTCGGTACGACTATGGTTCTGAGATCTGGGTTCTGGGTTCGATCTCCGGGTCGGGCAAAGTGGTATTGGATTTTTCCATATCAGCCTGGAGTCTGGAATTTGTGTCCGATATGGCGATAGGCTCGCCCCCTATCACATCTGAGACGGAACTTAGCTCGGCGAAATTTGGGTGTTCTAGTTCGCTAGTGCGCCTCTGCCTACCTCTTCGGGGATACAGGCGTGAGAGCTTATGTTATGTTAATAACATGTCATTCATATGTTTCTTTTTCAATTGAACTTGAGGTAAGGACTAACTGTATGTTAGTAATAGTGGTGCAAGTCGCCGTTAGCTGTATGTATGTGGACTCACGTGGTTTTCCCGTCGTCGTGCGAGTCGCTGGAGTCAGTGTCGATGGAGAGTTCGCTGGAGGAGTTGTCTTCCTTGCGGCGGCCGTAGTACCGCGGCACGGCCGGCTTGCTGCTCACTCCTCGATCGTTACTACAACGGCACCAATAATAACACACTTACCTTTTGATTGTCATATTTTTGTTAATTGGGTACTTGACGTTTGATTTTATACACATATTGATATGTAATAGCAAATAAAACGAAAAAGAAACACTTCTGTGAACACTGCATCGAAATTGGTTGAAAAATGAGGCAGTAATTTATATTTTAATTTCTGGAGTGGGGGCATATTGGAGATATCTTGCTATCCCTTTTCAACGCGCGTAACGTTATGGCGTGACGTGATTATACTGATACTTCCCTTTTTCGCGGTTTTAAGATTACACCAAACTGCAAAGGCTTATAACTTTTCTAATTTTAAAAATTTTACAATATTTCTTTCTGTTCTATATTTTAGACAACGTGAATTTTATATAAAATTAATTAAAAACATTAGTCAAATACCCAATTCTGTTACCACTCAACTGTATTAAATCAGGTAGGATTAATTTAACTTCAGTTTTCACGCTACAGTCTTTTGTCATTGTAGATGTGTCATTACTCAGTCTACGCTACTCAACTTTAATGGCTTCTTACATTGCTTTATACAATTTTGACAGATAAGGCGGCCTTAAACGACAATAAGGCCACTTTAGGTGTATAAACATTCTGAAGTTATTGAATTAATATAATTCGGTCCTGTGCTCACTCGTTATTTGATAGATAACTATATTTTAGTTTAGTTCGTGAAAACACACTTGGCACTTATTCCATATGTATTGTTCATGTTAAAAATTTCAGCACAAATAGCATAAACATACTCACCCTAGGATAGCATCATTAATATCACACACACAAATATATTTATAACCAAACTAGCTTACCTATCATACGACATTGACCTCGATTTGTTACGTTTCCCATAGCCGCTACTATAACTGAAAAAAATAAAATAAAAAAAACATTGAAAAGAAACTATTTTCGGTCGACTTCCACAAAAGGAGGAGGTCCTCAATTCGTCGATTTTTTTATGTATGTTACTCGATATCTCCGCCAAATGTAGACCGATTTTCATAATTCTTTGTGTTCGATAGTGCTTATTTCAAGGGTGGTCCTGTATAAATTTGGTCACGATCGGTAAATTGGAAGTCGATCAGTTAAGTTTTTAAACTTGTGATTATTACGGATTTTATCACGATTTGTTTTAATTTTTATGCTCGACGTTTCGAAGACTTTGCAATCATCGTGGACACCGTGAGCTCATACTGCGTAGATCGGAACACAAATAATTAAAGTTTTAAATTTTGTATAATTTAAAAATGAAGGTAGATATTGTAACAACAATTTTGGTCAAATAACACCTCAGTCCGACCCGTGACCACGAAGACTGCTAAGCCTTCGAAACGACGGCCATAAAAATTAAAACAAATCGTGATAGAATTCGTATATATAGTTTAATTTCAATGTATAACATTCGCATAAACTTAAGAAATCAGTATAAAAAAACACTTTTAGAAAAGTACCTTCAGTTTACTATTTAATAAAAATATACTCACTTTGCGGGACTTCTTGATCGCCTTCTATATGAGCGATGCCGTGACCTCGACCTCGACCGTGACCTTCTATAAGGGCTGTATGATCTTGAACGAGACCTCGAAGACGACCGCGATTTTGAGTAAGAACGTGATTTAGAGCGAGATTTCCTCCATGATAGGGAGCGCGACCGCGATCTACATTTCGAGCGTGATTTTGACCTCGACCTTGACCTCGATCTAGAATTGGACCTTGACTTGGATTTCGAACGCGACCTAGGTCTGGAAGAGGGTCTGTGTGGCCCCATTGGACGCATCAATTTCTCTGGTACTTTTGGTGACCTGAATCACAAAATATAGTAGCTTTTACATTGGTTTCAATAAATTCATCATATTTAGTGTCAAATTTACAAGTATTCGTATACCTGGCACGTGGTTTGCGAGCTATTTCCGAGTATAGTTCAACTCTCTTTAGATTATGTTTCAATTTATCGGAATATAGTTGTTTCGGTTGAGGCGCTGTTGACAAAAATATTATTATTTAGGCAAACTGACATGTTTACTAATACACCTATAATATTTTTTAAGATTAATGTGGAATATACATAGTTTCAAGTAGGATGATAAAATAGCTTTGAATGGTTAGACACTGATAGCGTTTTTAAGGTTCTTTATAATAAGTTTACACTAGGGTCCCCCAAACCCCTCCAGTTGATATTAAATAATTTTTTTTCTGTTTTGTACTTATTCAAAAAAATTACCTTAAGTTGAATCTTATTGCCATATTAATGACTAGGAAATTAAATATAATATGCCAGGTAAATATTTCAAGTTTTGATTAATCTTAAAACCAGTCCCTCTCTTCCTAACATCAAATAAATAAATAATGAAAGAGACACTATTAGAGTCACTAATGTTAAAAATGTTCAAGTTTAGGAAGCAATGTGTATGTTAAGCCGCGTCTCCTGCACTAGCTTTTTTGAAACAAGACACTAAAAACAGATACTCAAAACAATGATTTTAACTGTTATCTGCTTGTAGAACAATGGACCATAGATAAAAAGTGAACGTTTTGTGTAATGTTTTAGTGCAGGAGATGCGGCTTTATGTGTTAGGGCGACTTGCACCACTATTACTAACCTACAGTTAGTCTTAACCTCAAGTTAAATTGGAAAAGAAATATATGAATGAAATATATATCTGTAATTACATGTAGTTCATTACATGTAATGACAACTATATGATGACATTTAATTTATTACATGTCATCATATATTATCTTATTCTTTTTCAATTGAACTTGAGGTTAGGACTAACCGTAGGTTAGTAATAGTGGTGCAAGTCGCCCTCAGTGTAGTGTATTGTCGTGCGACACTGACGCGGCTTGGGTTCGTCGTCGTCTCCGCCGAAGGATGTGATGAACTGTATGTGGTGGTGCGAGTCGGGCGAGGGGCTGCGCGACCCGCGAGATCCGCGCGAGCCCGACCGCTCCGTGTCGGCGGAGTGCGCGCGCGCGGCCTGCGACGGCGCCGCGTAGCTCGGCGGGCTCATCACGCGCGTCGCCAGCTTCTTGTCCCTGACACAAGTTTTTTTTTTTTTTAATGTCAATTGAAATACATTATGCCAATGTCAAGTTAGGGAAATTGTTTTCCTATATCTAAGTTTTCGCAAGTGCAATGAAGTCGGATGTGTTCGATTTCAAGGCCCTGCTTTTTTAGTTTTGGCGTCAATTCCTTCCAGTTTGATGTTTTTTAGACGATTTTCTCGCAACGGAGGAATCGAACATGGTCGACCCATCCACCCGACAAAAAGCATCCAAAATCACTTATTTCAAAGCTTCCATAAACTGTCCATCATCGTTGATGTTTATTGCTTAGATACACAACACATTTAAACCACAAACACAACTTTAGACTAAAATATGAAATCATTAAAACAAGCAACCACCCGCACCGTCAGAATTCCCGCCAAAAACCGACACAATAGTTATTGCTTTCCATCTGCCTTACCCACTCCACATACTTGCTCAAGCTTGCTTGTCGGCACATCATACTTGCTCAAGCATTCTGCAGAAAGGAGTCCGCAGAGTTTTTACTACTGGCAGTCTGACCAATGTCAACCCTTCTGAAGGATCCAGTCCCCGTTCCAGAACACATAATATAGCTTAAAAAAAGCTTAAAAAATACAACAATCATATACATAGTCCTAATCCCATACTGGTTTAGCCTATATTGTATTGTAAACCTTATAATCCCACAACACAGACCCAAAATAAAATAGATCACATACACATGTTTATACTTAAACATGTTTTTTGTTTAACTTTTCGGCAGTAATAAAACTACACAATTAAGAAATCTTAAAGCTTAAGTGTTTTTAAAATGAGATATATGATCTTTCTACATAAAATATCTTAAACCTAAGTCAGTGTATAGACTTAATAATAAACTTACCTATGGGCGCGTCGTTCCCTCCTACTTTTCCTTCCAGAAAACATTGCTTTCTCTTTCTCTTCTCGTAACAATTGTTTTTGATGTTCAGCATCGTCGGCATCACCGGTCAGAAACGAGAATAGGTCGCAACCCGCCATACCAAACTGAGGACCCACTGCATTCAACTCGTGCGCCTGTACTCATGAGATATACTCAATGTGATTTATGAACCTTGTTAAAAAAATAAATATTGCATGCTGGTTGACATACTTATTGCTATAATATAATGTAGATACTGTGTGCTATAAAGATTCATGTGCCACAGGTTTATTAATGTGCATCCTTTCCACATTCTACATGCAGATTAGAGTGAATCACAGCAATGCATAATAATGTTATGGCCCCTTACTTATAAAAATATTCAAGCGCTGATTATCTTTATACCATAGGTTGTCCCTTTCATTTTTAAACAATGTAACGCAAGGAAAAAAGTGACAGGTTATTCTTAACCATTTGCTTAGGAAAAAAGGCTTTTATAAGTAAGGCCCATAATATCCATATATTGTTAATATGTGAAGCGAAAACTTTGTACAGCTTTTTAAGTGAATTGTGCAAACATGTAAAATTGTATTTATTTGTAAATTTACAAAATACATATTGATGGGAAAAGCATGTACAAAGATGGAATAATGAGTACTGGTAAATGTCTAATATACAGCAGTACTCAAAAACAGACACCTAGTTACGATAACACTATAAACTTATAATTGTACATCAACCTAAGAGTGCAAAATTTAATCTATTTTGGAATTATTTTTTTAAGATTTGTTTTATGCATCGAAAATTAATATAGATCTAAAATTCTTGATACAATAAAATACAAATTTTAGCTCACCTGTGAAGCCTCCATCTTGTTCACGTCAATACTCAGGTCAACATCAATGATCTCTAAATCTGATTCCTCATCAGAGTCCTTATTTTCCACCTTTTTAACCTCGGGGCCTGTAACGTAACACTCAATGCACTAAGTATCCCACATTTATAATGACTATAGACGTCCTACCCCATAATGTAGCCGGCAAGCATCACAGATTGTTTTTTTCTTTTTTTTACATCCAACATTGTGGTATAAGGAATCTAAATCTACCAGTCGAGCAGGAAGGTTGTGATCCTGGGTCATTATAATTGTATCCTATAGCTGCACCAACGCCTTTCTTCTCATGCAGTTTCTCCTTTTGCATTTCTTTTTCTTCTATTGTTACTCCAAACTGTTCCTCAATTGCAAGTTGTTGCAAGAATTTGTCTTCACCTAAAAAAAAGGTTTAATTGTAAAATGTCACAGAAAAAACAAACCAATGCATCGCTAGTAGTTATAAAAAGTTATTTTAGAGTACTAGAATGAGTAAGTCAGAATTTCTATGAAGTTATTATTCTATATTTGAATAGTTTTAATGAAATCAATTTGTGTGAACAAATGCTTTAGCTTCATTATCTTAGTTATGGCCATATACACTAAGGTGAATAGTATTAAGTTCTTACTTATTCCAAGGAACACATTCTGTGCCAAAATTCGATATCGCTCATAGTTACACTGCCTCTCTTCAGAACCAAGTTCTTCTGGAGGTATGTCTGGATTTTTCACCTCCGGTATGAAGTCCAGGTGTGCTCGTACATCAAACCGGTCTATCATGTTGTTAGGGTCACCTTGCCATGGCATCCTGCAACAGATGAGATTAAAACATACTGAAATGGCATTATAAATGATTATTATAAAAATTACTGTCTTGGTGGCATTTGTATTTCAGTATGACTACCGCCCTAAGGTCTCAGGTTCGATCCCTGGGTCAGGCAAAGTGATATTGGATTTTTCCATATCAGCCCAGAGTCTCGACATTGAGCCCAATATGGCGATAGGCTCGCCCCCTATCACATCTGGGATGGAACAAAACTCGGCGAAATGTGGGTGTTCTAGTTCACTAGTGCATCTCTTCTTATCCCTTTAGGGATACAGGAGTGAGCTTATGTATGTGTTATGTAAAAAAGGTGTGCATTTATTAAGTTTTATTCTATTTGGATAAAACTTTATTTTACCGTGGATAAATATAATAACACAGGAAATATACGATGTAATATGTAGTTGATTTAATATGCAGAAATAATAATTTTACAAGAGTGACAAGATCCAAGTAACAACTGTTGCTAAGCAACCAATATACCATAGATTAGATTATATACATAGGTTGTATATCTTCACATCCACGATACTTTTTAGAACTTGGACAAGTCTTGAAGTCCAATTCTTTCACTTAGCATGTTCAGTCTTGGTCCAAACAATGGCTTCGTAAACATGTCCGCTAGTTGCATTTCTGTGGAAACTTGTTTGACATCGAAGTCTCCATTTTGTATGCATTCTCGAATAAAGAAATGTTTTAGCTTGATATGTTTTGTTCTCCTATGGAATTCATGTGGCGGATTCGCAGACAACTTAATAGCTGACTCATTGTCAACATAAATCGTCGGCTTTTCATTCAGATCTGTTAAGTCTGATAATTCTTCCAGGAGCTCTCTTAGCCATAAAGCTTCTCTCGCAGTTTCTGTCAAGGCAACAAGTTCTGCCTCCGTTGACGAGATTGCTACTGTTGGTTGTTTTTGGCTTTTCCACATAATTGGACCGGAGAACAGGAAAATCATTCCTGACGTTGAATGACCGGACGTTGTGTCGCCACCAAAATCAGCGTCACTAAAACATAACAATCTCTTGTCCCGTCTTTTTGCGAAGACAAGTCCTTTGTCTAAAGTACCTTTTAGGTATCTAAAAATTCGTTTGACTTTAAAAACATCAAACTTAGTAGGACTTTCTAAATTCCTTGACGCAACACTCACAGCGTAACTTATATCTGGCCTTGTAGCGACCATCAGGTATGCTAGGGCACCCACAGCTTGACGATAAGGAAAAAAACGAATCTGAACTGTTATCTCCTTTTTCATTTTTGCCAACCTTTACTGCCGGTGTTGTAGCGGATTTGCAGTTAGCCATTCCAAATTTTTCAAGTATCTTTTTTGTATAAGACCTTTGGTTTAAGGTAATACTACCATCTTTGCTTTTATTTATTTCCAGTCCAAGAAAATAAGAAGCTGGTTTTGAGGTTATTTTAAACCTTTCCTTTAGCTCTTCAATGAATTTCTTTCCAACATTTTCATTAGTAGAAGCCACTAAACCGTCATCTACGTAAAGCGCAATTAAGACTTGCTCACGTAAGTAAAGACAAGGATCTTTTGTGCTTTGCTTGAACCCAGAACTTATAAGATACTCTGTTATGCAGTCGTTCCAGCATAAAGGAGCTTGTTTAAGTCCGTAAAGGCTTCGTTTAAGTTTGCACACTTTCATAGTGCCATCATTGAATCCCTCTGGTTGCTTCATGAAGATTTCTTCTTTAACAGTTCCGTTTAGGAACGCAGTCGACACATCAAATTGTTGAAGTACCAGGTCTTCTTGAGCCGCTATTCCTAAAACAGCTCTTATTGTACTGAGGCGGGCGACCGGACTGAAAGTCTTTTCATAATCAATCCCTGGTTTTTGTGTAAAACCTTATATTACTAGTCTGGCCTTATACCGCTCAACAGTACCATCCGGATTCTTCTTTATTTTGTAAACCCACTTACATGGTAGAGGCTTGCGATTTTTGGGGAGGTCGACAATTTCCCAAGTCTTCATTTGATGCAATGATTTAATTTCATCCTGCATAGCCTCTAACCATTTGGATTTATCATTGCCATTCATGGCATCTTTAAACGTTTGAGGTTCTGTTTCATTATCCATATTTATGGCTGCCATGACATAATCCTCAAAATTTTTTGGCAGATCAATCTGTGACCTATCACGAAGATTGTATATCCTCCGTTCTTCTGGAACATCTGCGGATGTACCGACATCTATGTCTGCTTCATCGTTTTCATTTGGTTCATTCAAACTTCGTCTATTGTTATCAATATCGAAGGTTTCATAAAATATGTCATCGTTATTTTCAGCTTCATTTTGTATAGGTGCTACGGTAGAACTTACAGTAACATTGTCTTGTTCTGCTTGTTGGCTACTGCCATTTTGCTTTGTTCTGTCTTCGGAATAAATTTCTACTTCATCCTCTTCACTTTCAATCTCATTTGATTGTTTGTGATTAATAAATTCTTCGAAAGGAACTAAATTAACATTTCTATCCTCTTCGTAAAACATTTTTTTCAAAATACGAACATCTTTGGAGACAAATATTTGTTTCTTTGATGGAACGTATATTCTAAAGGCTTTCGAAATTTCCGAGTAACCGGCGAACATACCGGGTATTGCCTTGGAGGCAAATTTGTGTTCATATTTTCCTTTCTTTAGAAGGAATGTTTTAGCACCAAATACATATAGGTGATTTACGCAGGGTTTTCTACCTACCCACCTCTCGAATGGTGTTTCATTTGCAATACTTTGGTTAACACTACGGTTTGACAAATAATTTGCAGTAAAAACCGCATCTGCCCATAAACATATAGGCGCTTTTGATTCCAACATCATGCATCTTGCTTTTTCTATAAGGGTTCTATTTTTCCTTTCAGCGATTCCATTTTGATGCGGAGTATATGGAGCCGTTAACCTTCTTGCTATACCATTTTGTTTCATAAATAAGTCAAACTTAGAATTTCGGTATTCAGTACCGTTATCGCTCTGTAGGCACTTAATTTTGTTTCCTGTGAAATTTTCTACTTCTACTTTATAGTCACAAAATTTTTGTAGTACTTCATTTTTATTTCTGATGAAATATACTCGGCAGTATCTACTGTAGTCGTCGATGAAACTTACAAAATACTTATTGCCATTAAGTGAAGGATGTTTAAATGGTCCACAGACATCACTGTGCACAATCTCAAGAGGTTGAGTTGTACGGGAAATATTTTTATCACTCGGCTTGCTAGGCACTCTGCTCAATTTGCCTTGTATGCATATTTCGCATTCTCCCACAGAACTATTTTTGTTGAAGTTTAGCCCAATTAAGCTTTCGTTCTTTAGGGCGAGCTTCAAGTCCCTTTCGCACATGTGTCCCATTTTACAGTGCCATTGTTTTATGTCATCTGACTTATTATTTGACTCATTATCACTACATTCTGTAGCATTGGCTTTATGTCTGCTAACATTATTATTTTTGGTATGAAGATAATATAAACCATCATCTTCTCTTACTGCTTGCATTTGTACTCCTCGCTTGTGATCATTAATTATTGCTTTCTTCTTAGTGAATAGGACAGTGAGTCCTGCATCAGTCATTTTTCCAACAGACAGAAGATTAGCACACAGGCTTGGTACATAAAGTGCATCAGTTATACCTATTCTTCCTTCTTCAATTTCAATTTCTGCAGGCCCTGATCCTCTTATCTCAGCCGTTTTATCCTTAGAGGCAAGGTTAAGGGTTTTTGAAATGTTTTTCATTTCAGTAAAGGGCTTATCCGAGAAAGTCATATGTGACGTACATCCACTGTCTAGAATCCAGTATTTTTGTGTTTTTTTATTCATGAAGTAGCAACTGTAGAGGTTTGTTTCGCTTTTGTCTACTTTGTTAAGGCTGATTTTAGGTTTTTTATTTTTCTTCCCTGTATTTTTATTCTTTGACCAGCATTTAGACGTATCATGGCCTTTCTTTTTACAAATTTTGCAAAAAGTGTACAAACATTCTTCAGTTTTGTTCATGGTTCTAGTACTAGTGACATCACGACGACGTGCATCGCTCTCTTCAATAATTTTAATCTTTAGCTTTTCAGGGTCTGGTAGCGAGTCTTGAGATTCGATGGCAGTTCTAAAATTTTCATATTCCGATGATAGACTATAGAGTATCATGATTGACAGCAGATCACTGTTAATAGTGTTATCCATATCTTTTAATTTATCAACTGTATCCATAATAATCTTCAAGTGTTCACGTACATCATCCCCGTTTTCAAGTTTAGCTAGTATTAATTTCTTCAGTAGGGTAGCCTTTCTGGCAGGACCCTTACTTGCATATATTGATTCGAGAGTCGTCCACACATCTCTGGCATATTCACAGTTCTTGACCTGTTTTAACTCTGAAGGTGCTATCAGTAACAGCAGCTCCGATTTCGCCATTTCATCATTGTCAAGATATTCTTGTGATGCGCTTTCCTTAGGGTTTTCTTTTACATATTTCCATAATTTATTTTTTATTAAATATGCTTTTGCATGTATACACCATGTATCATAGTTTTCTTTTCCCAAGGTTTGCACTTTTACAACTGACATTTCGGTTTTCGTATTTTCCGTTTGTGTTTTAATATTTCTTCCTTACATTTTACGCTCTGCTACCATATTAAGTTTTATTCTATTTGGATAAAACTTTATTTTACCGTGGATAAATATAATAACACAGGAAATATACGATGTAATATGTAGTTGATTTAATATGCAGAAATAATAATTTTACAAGAGTGACAAGATCCAAGTAACAACTGTTGCTAAGCAACCAATATACCATAGATTAGATTATATACATAGGTTGTATATCTTCACAGCATTCAATCTAAATATCCAGTGTATACCTGACTTACTGACTTATAGTGAGCTACAATGGTCAAGGTAGAAACTTGCGTAGCCGGGATTCCTAAGCAATATATTTTTTTTATTTATTATAACAGCTTCAACTTATACTAATAAGTATAAGTATAGATAGATGATTAATAATTAACCGATTGTAAATTTCTACTAAGAAATCATAAGCTTAGCTGTAGAATCAACGCTATTACGAAATGAATGTGTGAATGTGAAATTTACAATCGGTTAATTATTAATCATCTATCTAAATATATATTTCACCATGTAGTAAATTACAGATTACTACGTAATGTACATGAATTATTGCCAGTATTATTGATACTCACATTATAGCTGGACCCTCCCCAGCCGCAGCAATCGCCGGATCTAAATGAATCTTGCACGGTCTCCCATGCAGTTGCAAAAATTGTGTCGGTTCTGCTTTCTGAAAATATGTGCGAATCATTCAAAATTTATCGTTACTGCATCTAAAATAATTACATACATCTGTATTTTATAATAGGTAATTAGTTAAATGCGTACAATTTTTTCATAGAAATCTTTTCTACGCTCCGCCCTTCTTCGGTAGTCAACGATCATGCCGCGTATCATACGCTCCTGCTTTCTTGCTTCATGCCACATTTTATGTTGGATTAAGTTTAGGACATCAAAACAAAAAACTTAATTGATATCGTTAATTCTAGTTTCACTGCAGACAAACACTACATACGCAATGACTTGTAATTTTGCACCGCCATTTTATATTTCCAGTTTACTCTTTTTGACAGTAGAGTTGCAAAGTTGCCGGCTTAAAAATTATAGAACAAACCAGTAAAAAGTATTGATAAATAAATATGGGAAAGCGCATTTTGTTTTTAGGATTTTCTTCTTCAACGTCGTCGGAAATTATATTTTATCAAAGACCTTAGAGTAAGTAATATTGAATCTCTCTGTATTTTAGAAACTATACATACATTATATTCGTAAGAGTATTCTGTGCACTGTATAGACACGATTGCATGCAAGATTGTTGGCTCATTTGACAGCCGCGGGTTCAATTCTATGGGTTCGATCCCCGCCTTAGAGATCCCCGCACCGAGACAAATGTTTGTATGGCCTAGAGATATTTGTTTTGGGTCTGGGTGTTGGGAGACCGAAAGGCTCTCTCATTCCTGATAACCAAAAGATTCGATCTTAGTGTGGGGTTAGGACTATGTATGTGACTGTTGGGTGTTATTTATTATTATTATTTACTCCTAACACTGAATGCATAATAAAGGTAAACAAATTCTTTTCTGAATTATTTTTATTACTTAACTTTGTATAAATATAAATGACTGTAATCATCTGTATGACAAAATATTTCATTTTCCATTTGATTAATTTTACAAATACTTAACCAATTAACAAAATCATTAAATATTTCTAAATGAAGCAATGTATCCCTTATGTTTCTGTTTAATACTATGTAACTTTCTTTTTTCATGTACTTTTTGAAGAAATACCACATTGCTCTATGTTTCTGATTATCAACAAAAAAATCAGGTATATTAATTATAATAATATCTGAATTAGCGACAATGTCACCGGCCTCCATCACATCAGAGTGGATCACTTTTATCCTTTTATTGTCCATGGAATATTGGTCTATAATTTTTTCTTGCACTTCACATAGTTCTTTATTCATTTCCACTCCTATAATAGATCCCAAATTTGTTAAAAAATATGCCTGCAAATAATAATCATGTTTTAGTGTAAGTTTCAGAAAGATAAAAGTCCATGCATCAGTAGCAAATAGTAACTCCCAATTGAGCTGTAACTAATGCATTTTCTTTGAATTTTCATTTGTCATTATGAATAACAAAAAGGTTTATAAAAGTAAGCCTGTAGAAATAGTCTTAAGGATCTTTTACCACATATATACATTAAAAATAAATATTGTATTTTATTCAATTAAACAAGTTACAGAATATCATAATTCAATTGTAAATTTCATGTACAAAAGTTATATTTAAAATAATTACACAAAGAAATATTTATATATCAAGTGAACTTACTGCATAAAGTACACTCCCCAATCTTGATCCAATGTCTAACAACTGCTTGCCTTCTAAATCCTTTGGTAGTAAAACTTTGAAGATATACTGTAGTTCTAGTCGTGACATTGAGTGAGAAATAAATGTTAGATCCTGAAACATACATTAAAATGTTACCTCTAATGTAATGTATTCATTTTACTCTATATAAGGAGTGTAACTGCAACTTACTTGTATGTTACGAGAGCTACAATCCAGACAATAGTGCCTCTTTATCTTTCCTTCCTTAGCAAGCTCAGCAACTTCATCCTCATCATAAAGGAATTCATCTACATGTAATGTATTAGTTTCATTACAATCTGCTTGTTCCCCAACACTTGGCATACTAATAGTTTCTGTTGCCATCTCAGCTTCAAAAGGAACAAGATCTTTTATAGTGTCACCAATTTTTTTTAACAATTCATTTGAAGTATCTATTGATCGTTTTTGTTCTAAATCTGCAATAAAGCAAAACAAATAAATAAATCATCTAAAACAACAGACAATAATAAATATTTTTTTGTATGTTGATGGTTAATGGCCAAAAGAAGAGAAGTGATGTTTTTGCAAAATCACCTTTTATCTACATTACAATCTGTTCTCTTGGTTCTGCATCTTTTGGTCACATTCTAAATGAAGGAGCTGAAAACAAACTTTAAATGATAGGTACTCCTGTAAAGTTTTTACGTTGATTTGTTGTTTTTACTTTTCACAGTACTAAGTGTGACCAAGTATAAAAGAGTAGTTTTAAAAAGCAACAAGAAATAGACATTTTCTCAAACAGCTTACATAGTTTTAAATTTAATTTAAAAATAATGAACTATAACACATAATTTCATTGTGTTATAATTAATTTTTGTGTTATGTATATCGGCGCAAAATCGCAGGCTTATTTAAAAAGCCGTTGTTATTTCACGTTATTAATTCATTTTACAATTGTTGAACTGCTGAATCGTTAAAAGATTCTAAAAAGTTAAAATAATCATTATAATTATTTCTTTGCCATTCGATATTCGGTATCGAGTAGGTAGTCGCAAATATTACACCCTATAAAAGGAGTGTTCGGAGCAAATTCGACACAGTCGTGCTCCGGCACTCGGACTGTCCACATCCCTGACTAGACGGTGCTGTTAAGTACCGTTAATAAAGGGAGTCAGTGAATTTCAGTTTTCACTATTGATAAATAAGATGAGTAATCATCTTATTGTCAAAAGTGACGTCAGCCATGCTGACGTCAACGTTTTTAAAAAATAACGCCAGCGTTGGCCATCCGACATGTACTTTAAAATTTTGCTATTTACTAATTCACTTTTCAATTTCAATTTCACTTCAATTACATTCCCCTATCTAATAATGTCCATTAACAAATTTAATTCAATATAATTATCTATTAATTTAATATAATACAATTCTAATTATTATTGTGTTTATTATGTTGTAATGCTGCTGTCTTTAAAACTTTGTTGTTTGTACCTATAATTGAGGTGTCATCTAACATATGTTGCCTAATATCATTGTTATACTGTAGATTTAGTTGGTGTTCACTTTGTTGGTACAATAAATAAATAAAATAAAATTGAATAAAAAATTCGCCCTCTGGTCTTGAATTTTACTTATCTTTTGAGGTTATAACAGTTCATTTAAATAGTACATTCTAATGTATATACATTCTAATGAAGGGTTTTATAGAATTTTATGTATTCGCAATTTTTGTTTGGGTCTAAATTATATCGATTCTAGTTTATAAATTCTGCTGCTTTCCACAATTCAACAACTGAACTCACCTTTTTTAAATGCATGACTATTAAACCATTTTTCAATAGATGCCAATTCAACTTCGTCAAGTTCGACAAGCACGTCTAATATGCGGCCTTTAATATTTGGGTCAAATTCAATATCGGACATCTTTAGGAATGTGTAAAACTAAATAATTGAAACAATAAACAAAGCCAAGCAAAGTAAGCAAGTAGCCAAGTAGCAACAGATTACAGATACAGAAACAGAAGTCAGAACTAAATCAATAGTCTTGAGTTGTCACTTGTGTACTGTGTAGTTCGCAAACGAACTAGTTCTATAGATCGCTCTCACTGATGAAATGGTTCCCAGATTATCACTCCTTAGTGCGTTTGATATGTTGTCCTTAAATAAAAAATCACAGGAAAATTTAACAAATAAAAGATCACGTGTAAATGATACTTTTTCGCCTTTCTCTCGTTCGAGACGGGAGTTAACGAACTAAAAGAGCGATATGTTCACTGAGGGGCTGCGAATTAAAGTGACCGCACCTTGTCGCGAACTATTATGCACATGACTACTAGTTGTCAGTTGTCACAGGGAACCAGCTAAGATCTGAGACCATAATGCTGTCACACGTTACATTTTCTAGTATCCATAATCATTGATCTAACAAAAACGTAACCTATATAAGACTAAACTATGATTAACTTTTCAAAAAATAAAACACGGAGAACATCATATATTAAATAATATATAGGTTAGGTATTTGGATTTTATGAATACTATGAAAAATGTAAGTTGTAACTAATGACTTCGCAGCATGGTCTCCGACCTTAGCCGGTTCCCTGTGGAACAAATGTAAAAAAAACTACGCTACGGATAATACGATTTCTTTTCAATATTTTAAATTATTTTACTTGTTGTGGTACTTGTGGTCGTAGCCAAAGTGCATGTAAATAGTCGTAGCCTGGATTGGTGTCGAGTCGACTGAACATGATTCAAGTTCTTAGGCAGTGTTACGGTCACGGTACACACGTACAACTGGTTTAGCCTAAAGGCTAAGCAAAGTACTTTGTTACTGTGAAGACACGGAGGCTGTGCTATTGACTTTATTAGAATAGTTATTATTTTTCGGGTTTTAAGCTTTCCCAATACCATGGAAGATGAAGTAGATAATAATAAGACGATAGGAATATGGATGTCTGATAAAAAGAGTCAAAAACTGAATTGGAAAGAACTATTATTTACATGTGCATCTCATGGTTATAGTGTTGTAAAGGTAAGTACATAAAGTAAATAGGTATTTTCTATTGAATGTTTACGTACCCAGTACCTACACTTATTCTATCAAGATGTTGTGAAGTCTAAACATACAGATTTTATGAAATTAATATTTATTATGATCCTTGAATTAGATCACATAAAATATGTTACATATAATTTTTAAAAATATTAGGCATGTAATATTACTGTCCTACTGCTGGGCCTCCTCTACTAATGAGAATCGTTAAGTCCTTATTAGTTGGTAGAAGTCACATCCCTTCAAATTTCTTGTGGAGAAATTCTCAGGTAATTTTGAAATGTAAATCCTATAGAATTGAAATAGAATCACCAGTGTGTTTCCAACCAGTTTTCAAAGCAAGGGAATTGAGATCTGGCCCATCAGAAAGAGTCAAAATGGGGAAACAAATGGGTCTGACTTTTTTGACTAGTTTTGTCCAAATGCTGTGTTTTTAGCAAAACATTGACTCACATTCACATGTCTATAGCTATTTTCAAAACATTGAAAGATTTTATTTTTAATGAACACACTGGTACCCTGAGGTAATCTGGGTGGGTTGTCACCAGTCTAGTGGCAGTGCATATAGGCTGTGAACCGGGAGATTCTGAATTGAATTCCCAGAATGGGCAGGGTGTTCTTCTAACACCATTTGCTTAGATTGAATTCACATCATTGAATCACCTACATGGGTGTTATGTCAGCCAGACAGCAAACGTAAAAGCTGGGCTAACTTTTTTCTGCAGTACGCCTGAAAAAATGTGTTGCATCAACCCCACATGAAGGTGGGATAAGGGCAGGTGGAAAAAAAAGAAAAGATAATCTGGGTAAAATATAGGTACTTATGCAAATCAGTATTGAAGCATAGTATTGACTCAGTTGGAGAATTTTCAATGACAATAAAACAATATAGAGATTGGTGTTGAGCAATATTAGAAGTATGTCATTGAATTGAATATTAAGTATGTAGTAACTGTGTACTTGTAATTTGTCTGTTTAGGAGAGACATACTATATGACTGCCTCGGTGGTGTGGTGGTATTCTGGTACGACTACGGTTCTGAGGTCTCGGGTTCGATCCCCAGGTCGGGCAAAGTGATATTGGATTTTCCATATCAGCCCGGAGTCTGGAATGTGTGCCCGATATGGCGATAGGCTCGCCCTCTATCACATCTGGGACGAAACTAAGCTCGGCAAAATGTGGGTGTTCTAGTCTGCTAGTACACCTCTGCCTACCCCTTCGGGGATACAGGCGTGAGCTTATGTTATGTATGTTATGACTATGAGATGAGTAATCTCATACTGACATGTTGAAATTTTAAATTATTCATTTTCCTCTTGACTAACTTATTTTAATGGATGAGTATGAAGGATAAATTTTTATACAGAGTATATTCTCCATATCCATTTCACAAATACACTTTATTATTTGATTTGATATTTATGTTTTTATTGATATCTCTTGGCAAGACACTCACATGTGACCATCCATCTGGGTAGGTACCACTATGCAAATGTCTATTTTTACCACTGAGCTGCAATTTGCAAGCAAGTTGGTGTGAGTTTGAAGGAAAAGCGATAAGGGCAGTGCAGCAGCACTAAGCACTTTGTTATTCAATGTACAGTTGTTGTACTATAAAGCACATGGGTAGTTATATCCTTTACCAATAGGTAAATAACTTGCTTTCCTTACCATTCTATTGCTATTGAAGTTACGAATCATGACAGTAGTACATATTTATGTATTTATTAGCTATGTATTCTATTAAAATAGTAAGTATTATAATACATTTAATGTGTAGTACATATCTATATAATTAAGTATTCATATGTCTTTGATATGATTCTTAATGTACTTAAAGTAATAAATACTAAGTCTATAATAGAATATTTCATAATATAATCTTCATTTTCTGTGTTCTTTTTGCTTTATTGTTTTGGCATCTGCCATGTACATTTCTGCATTACCCTAAGGTTGAATGTCAGGGAATGCCTATAGCATTAAGTCTGCCCTTATACTTGTAGGTATATTAAATGTAAATAATATAAAAAACATATCTTTACAGTTGGACTTAGACAGGCCATTGGATGAACAAGGTCATATTGACATATTTCTACACAAACTCACAGATATAATTGCTGCAGCTGATCAGGGTGACACCAAGGTGAGTATTTGTAAAGGAGTTTTTGTTGAATAGACCTTTTGATTGTTCAGTACAATGTTGTTTTTTTGTGTTCAGGCATCGGCAGTCATCAGTGGAGTGGAGCAGTTCTTATCAAATCATCCAAATGTAACGGTCATTGATCCACTGAACAAAGTCAGGTTGTTGCTAAATAGGTAAGATATCATCTACAGGTACACTGGTAGAAAATGCTTCTTGCATTAAGTCCACTTTTCGACCGACTTCCAAAAAGGAGAAGGTCCTCAATTCGTCTGTATTTTTTTTATGTATGCTACGCGATATCTTCGCCAAACATGGACTAACTTTTAAAATCCTTTTTGTATTCGATAGAGCTTATTTCAAGGGTGGTCCCATATAAATTTGGTTATGATCAGATTTGAAGTTGGTCTGCTAAGGTTTTAAATTTGTGATTATATACATAATGGTTTATTTGATGTATAGGTAAGCAATATTACAAAATGTTATAACAATTTAAACTACATTCATTTTTGATATCAGATTTTAAGTCCTCAATGTCTGTGACGTGCATTTCATATAGACAAAGAGACATTGTCTACCCTGACCATTTGCTAAAATTACACAATTAAAGAAAAATTGGTCGCCAAAAAGAGTTTTTCAAACAGCGCCGGGTGTATTATATTAAATCGACGTGAGAATAATAATGATGGTTTAAAGTAAAGTAAGAATAAATTGAAGAAAAAATAATGCAGGAATTTTGTCTACCCTAATGTAAATGCCTGTGCACGGCACTGCTCAGGGTTGACTGTTGAGTCATAAATTACTATTTGCAACTATACCATATGTTTTTTGTGAAAAGCATTTTTATGCACACTGAAACAGCATCGTATTTGTACCATTTACAGTTTTCATAAAAATATTGTGTATAATCCATTTTAATGTTTTTTCCAGGCATTGTTACTATTCAATACTTCAAGAAGAACCATCATTCAGAAAACAAGGAATTTTCACACCTAATTTTGCAGAATTTACGACAAATAATATTGAAATCAACATTGAAATTATGAGACAAAGAGGTGTGAAGTTTCCTGTAGTGTGTAAACCAACGTTAGCACATGGCTCAAAGTCTGCTCATGAAATGATAATTATATTCAATGAAAAAGGATTAAGTGTGTGTAAACCTCCATGCGTGGTTCAGAGCTTCGTCAATCATAATGCGGTTCTGCACAAAGTGTTCTTAGTGGGGGATAGGTAGGCTATTATCATTTATTTAATAGATACATATTATTAAGTATTGCTTAAAACCGCCCTAGTCGTGGTAGAGTTTAATCTATGATGGCATGATCCACAATTTTATATACTTAAGATTGTGTAATTGAGACTGAAAATATAGCATTACTTGAGTGGTAGAGCGACGCGACCGGTTTGATACCACTGTCTCACAGAAAACCGACGTCAAGTGGCAGCCTGCTGACGCATTTCGTTTGGTGAGTAATGTTTCTGGTGGCCCATTTCCCCCCTTCCATTCCCAATCCCTTTCTCTCCCCTCCTATTTTCAATCCCTTTTCCCCCTCCCCTTTGATTACCTTCTTTTAGGTTGGTAACGCACCCATTATTATTTTTGTGTCTTGGGTGTTTTTGGGCAGTGTAGATCACTTACTATCAGGTGACACGTCTGCTCGTTTGCAAGTCTCTGCTATAAGAAAAAAAATTATTCAACGTTTGTTTATATTCGATCAATTTGACAATTTAATTTTTAAAACATTTTAAAATTAATAATTTTACAGATACCATATCAGTGTGCGGCCGAGTGTCAAAAACTTTTCACCATCAGCAGATCTAGAGCCAATATATTACAGCACGGGTGAAGTGTGCAAGGCAGACAGTCAATCTACACTTTCCATTTTGGATCCACATGATAAATCCGATATAACAATGACTCTTAACGAGGACAAGATAAAGAGCATTATTAGAGTGTTGAAGAAAAAAATTGGTTTACTCTTAGCCGGAGTTGATGTTGTTATAGATAACGTTTCGGGTAATCATGCGGTAATCGACATCAATGTGTTCCCAAGTTACGATAACTTTCCAAACTTTTTCGAACACCTTTTGGACTCAATCAATGAATTGACACAAAATAATATGTACAGGAATGGTGATTGCAATGGTGTATGTGAAGTAACGGATAGTAATATAGTGAATGGACTATACAATGTGGCTTCAGACCCTGTCAACGGAATTACTGGCATGAACCTATGAGTTCTTGTCACGGTTATTACGATTATTATAATGTGATTATTTAATACTTTTGTATTATGTATCTTTATGGATGTAATCTGTATAGGGTATTTAATAATAACGGGAAATGAATATAATCAGTATGCATACTGATTTCTTAAGTTTACGCGAATGTTATATATACATTGAAATAAAACTTTTTACGGATTCTATCACGATTTGTTTTCATTTGTTAATGGGTCCGACCCGTGACCACGAAGACTGCAGCCCGAAGGCTGCAACGCTTCGAAAAACGTTGGGCATAAACATTAAAACAAATCGTGATAGAATCCGTAAAAATAGGTTTATTTCAATAATCAATATCATTAAAGTTGCCAACCTTTTGTACAAAAATACAGTATTTACATCAGGAAAGAAAAATCTATAATTGAGTAGGTACTTTACAAAAAAAAATATGTAATTTACGTCATCTAAAATATAGCACAGAAAGTAATTTTGAAATATTCTAAAAAAAAAAACGTTATAAGCCTTTGAAGATTGGTGTAACATTCAAACTACAGGAAAGAGAAGCATTAGGATATTCATGTCACGGCCATAATGGTAGATGCGTTGGCAAGGGATAGCAAGATATCCACACTACGCTCTCACTCTTGCTCATTGCAAAATTTAAAATATGCATTACTGCCTAATTTTTTAACTAATTACGATGCAGTATTTAAAAAAAGCTTTTATCTTTTATTTGCTAACCTATAATAATTTGCATAAAATCAAACATATTCAAGTACCCAGTTGTACTAAGTATTGGTTTGCTTTATTGGCAACCCTGGACCATTGTCTCATAATTATGTATTAAGTATTATACCTATTGAGTGATACATACTTTCAGTGTTTTCTTATTGCATTCAGATTTCTAAATTTGTGTGTTTTGTACAAGATATTGTTTATTGACAATGGGGTAAATGAATTGTAAGTAAATAGAATTGTGGTCTCTTTTTTCAATTGTTTCCGGGATAAGCTTTATTACTTTTTTGTTGAGTATAACGTATTGTATTAATTCAATCAGATTCAAACACTATTGTGTGTACATTTGCAATAATATGTTACAATGGCCATTAGCACGTAACAATGGCACCTTTAAAAGCAGTGATTAATTATAATGTTTAAATAATCCCAGACTTTCCGATGTATAGTCATTAGGAATGGTGTTGGTATGTATTAATATTATCTACGTTATTATATATCTACATATTTCGTTATGAACTATAACCGTTGTGTATTTATTACTAGGGATGCATCGATATGCACTTTTGCCGATATGATATCGATATTTGTG
This sequence comes from Clanis bilineata, assembly GCA_036417725.1. NCBI lineage: Eukaryota > Metazoa > Arthropoda > Insecta > Lepidoptera > Sphingidae > Clanis > Clanis bilineata. Next base: position 6,806,589 of record CM071154.1, read on the forward strand.
TAAAAATATCGATGATACCGATATGGACAATGCAGCCTTCAAAATATGTAAAGCGAGCGAACTATTTCCCATATATCTTGCTTTTTAGTTCGTTTTATAAGTTCGACTAAAGCCGCGTCTCCTGCACTAAAACATTACACAAAATATGTATTTTTTTTATCTATGGTTCATTGTTCTACGAGCGGGTGACAGGTAAAATCGTTGTTTTGCCTATGGGTTTTTTGTGTATTATTTCGAGAAAAACTAGTGCAGTAGAGGCTTTAAGTTGTATGAACTAAGCGCGGAGTTGCAGATGGATTTACACGATGGATGGTTAATGGCGCGAAATTCAAAATGTATCGATGTATCGGAAAATTAACATCGCTGTTCCGCTATATTGGAAAACCAAATATATCGCCCATATATCGGTATCGGATGCATCCCTATCTATTACCTTTAAGACTGATGTATATGGAACATGTTTACTAGTTTTACTTTATAGATATTTAATCACATTTATATTGTACATTGTTATATATTAGTAGTAAGTACTAAGAGTATCTATTGTTCAGAGCTAGCAAGCGTTACATTTTGTTTAGCACTCGTGTCGTGTTAACTACAGTGTAAATAGCTGAAACCGGTTTTATAAAGTAACATTTGCTTTCTTTCTACCTGCCCTTATCCCACCTTAAAGTGGGGTCGGCGCAACACACTTTTTCAAGCATGTTGCAGAAAGGATTTGGCTATGTTTTTACGGCCAGCTGCCTGCTTGACGTCAATCCCCTCTGAGGGAGCCGGTCCTGGGCAAATTAAATTAGAAATTTCGGTTTGCCTGTCCTGGGAATCGAACCCACAGCGCATATGTGCCACTCTGCCACTAGACCAAGGAGGTGACAAAAAGGACCATTCACCGTAATTCCGTAATTTTGTGTGTGCTGTTTCTGAGTCCATGCGGTTGTGTGTATTTAATATTTTTTTCTGCCATAAAAAAGTTCACTCCATATTTGTATAATTATGGAGCATTTACACACTATATTTGATTGAAAAAAAAACTTCAAATGGTGATTTTTAAAACTTTAATATGGTTTATTTTAGGTTTACATTGATATATTAGTTATTTTTTTTATAAATTGTTATATGTAAATGATCTAATTAATTAGTTTTATTTTTGTGATAATGAGATAGCCATCACTTTATATTAAACTTTTGTGCCGGCAATACATTATCCCATCTTGTCTTCATATTAGATTCTAATAAATTTTTTTCACGAACTATCTTTATACATGAACAGTTAGATGAACTGTTGCATTGTAGCTTGACCATGAGTTTGTATAGTAAAGTTTCGATAGATAAACAAAACCCCTGCGTTGTAACGCGATTAAAAATTTCTAAACGTTTTCGATGGCACTCGTATCATAAGTTAAAATTCAAATTATGCGACATGCTACAGAAAGCTAGATTAAAGTTTCACGTAGCATATCATTTGCCAATTTCATGGTGGGATAGGGAATACCCTATCTATCGAGAAGAAATAAAAGACATAAATATAATATACCTAATGCTATAAAGAATATAAACAACGACGTCGTATACGGAACGGAGTCTTGGCAAGGGTCTTGTAATGGTGGATCTAAAAAATGGCGGATGGAATAAAATTATCGATCTTTAATTCGAATAAATGAGTTGTAAAGTTAAAAAATAACTAAATTTGCGGTAGAAACACCGACACAATTCCATACATAATAAAGTCACGCCGAAGCTAAAAGTATAAGATTTTGTGTATTTCACGTTAAATTAAACCAGTGAGTTATGTTAATGCTATCGATTTGATATTTTCACTAGAGTGTGTAAAAATAATGAGTCATGATACCATTTTTGTACAACTACCCAACAAAAGATATATCGCTATCGAATTAACTTCAATACCTTTTTTACGCACGAAATGTGTCTTTCGTATGTTATTTATTTTAGTTCCCCACGTAACCACTGGAGGCACTGAGGTAGTTTCCATAGAAATAGTTTACGTCCTCGCTCGTGTAAATACGTGTCGCAAACTCATGGTCGAGCTACTATTTGACGATGATGTAGCGCTTGTACATGTCAATACTGCCATCCTCTAGCTAAAATGCTGTTATGTGAACAAACCTTTTGAGATGTCTCAAAAAACGTAGAAAATATGGTCCCTAGAGATTTCACTAGACTTATGGTTATTTTTAATCTTAAACTAAACACGTTATTAAGTCTATTAAATATAAAACTAACATTACACACATACACACACACATACAAACATGCACTTATATTTGTATGTACACCAAGGTTTCTGTTTTGTCTAGTAATAAGAGTGCTTTACATTTAAGATGTTAAAATGTAGTAAATATATAATGTTAATGCTTACCCATGACTTCCATAGGACAGGTTTGGCCTAGTGTGGGGGTCAATGTTAAAGAAAAATAAAAAATCAGTCTAGTAAACCTCTAAGGATGATATTTTCCACGTTTTTTGGAGACATCTCAAAATTTGGTTTATTCACTTAACGGCATTTTAGCTTGAGGACGGCAGATTAGCGACAGGTACACCCTTTTATCGTCTATACAAATTTCAAACATAACATGAATACTACGCGTTTCAAATAAGAATAGGATCGCCTTTGTGTCATGTTGTGACATCATAGCTGTCAATTCGAATCAGTTGGGTTGTGCAGCAAAACAAGATATTTTTTCAAATATAATTTATTTATGAATCATGAACGAATATTTTTTATTAGAAGTTTTTTCACTTTGAGTAACTGAGAGTGATGAGACAGTAAAACAAAAAAAAAACAATGAAACGCAAATAAAATTTCGTTAATAAAATCTTAATTTTCAAGTGACATTTGACAGATAGATTGTCAATTGGACAGATTGACGTTCCTATTCTTATTTGAATCGCACTATACATACCTGCATAGCACTACGCGCAAGATGAAGTTGAATAATCTATCGTGAATTAAATCAGAAATTATTTTCGCATTGTAGATATTATTTTAAAATTGTTTTGCAGTGTATTATTTACCATTCCATATTTTTATGGAGACTGACAGAGGAACTATTAAAGCTTATCTTTTATTATTATATTTTTTATTTAATTCCGATATTTTGCAATGAGTCCGTGTAGGTGGGCTCTAAATGGAATATTGTAAAGTTGGATTTAGATCAAACGACCAAAGAGCTAGAGCTATATCATAAATGGTAAGTGTTAACGATATAAATGTTTTATAAGCCTGAAAACGGAACAAGGAGATAGAACAAATCAAAATGCTCTCTCTCTGTTTGTACAAAGATAATTTTATTTATTGTGCATAGAATGAAGTTTGGTCTAAACCAACCAAAATGATTGTCAACATATGGATAAGCTTCTAGAATCTAGAAATTGTCTAGAAAAAGATAACATCGGCTTTCATATCGTGATTTAAAAATGATTGTAAGTATCAGATACAAGTTATTTAAGGACTCTACACTTAGAATAATCCTGCTTCTTTTATACATTAAGTTGTGCCTCAAGAGTACTCTTAACTTTAGCAGCTCTTTATTAAGTAACTCATATGCCAATGCCTTAAAATGTTATACTGAAATATGGAAGTATGACAATCGTACAAACCACTTACGGTCGGTTTCAATAAACGATCTCAGTTTAGAGTGCAGATTGATCGCGATTATGAACCAATCAAATCAAGTCATTTGACGGAGTCAAGTTCAAAGTGTGTTCTTATTGTCTAATTTTTGTAATCTATCTGCACATTCGAATTGAGATTGATTATTGAAACCGGCCGTTAGTAGCACGAAGTCGTCTAAACACCGAAAGGCTATTCCAGCATTTGATATCGTAAAAAATCACGAAAGACTATTATTTTTAAAATCTTGTGACGTAATAAGTGACCGTTAGACATGTCGACCAGTTGAATAGCGTTTCAGTGTTTGCGTGTAAATTCTAAAACGTATACAAAGCCAATATGAATATACAATACCAATAAACTATTTTCAAGCAATAACACGAACATTTATTATGTTGGAAGTTCTTTTCTTTGTGATAATCCCACGTGCACAATAACGGTTACGAACGCGAGTATAAAGGCGGTAATTGTTAATTCGACACAGTTGTGTGCATAAATCACATCTAGTTCCAGCTAGTGGTAAATCTGTACAATTTATTATACATTATGGAGTACGTAATGTATAATAAACATCCGTGGGCATATTTGTGCCCCACCGCCTCCGCTTTGATGCCAGTCATTGAAAACACAGGAAACGATTTCGGATCGCGAAATTGAATGTCGCTTTTTTGTGTCGGTGAATGACTGGCTGATGGCAAATCAAGTAACTAGTTATAATACATAGGTACTGAGCTGAAATAGAGTGGGCATTATGATGGAGATGAGAGATGGAGATCTTTAGTTCATGGAGCGAAGGAGCAAATTTATTTTTGTATCGGGGGAAAAGAGTTACTCAGCCGCCACCCCTAGTATCAGTTATGACTGAGTCATCGTCTTCCAGCGCCATAATGCCTGAGAGAGAACGGTCTCTGGTTTCCCTAAGCCTTCCAGGCTGCAACTGCTGGGATGTGAAAATCTTCCTTTGTGTCTCAATCATTCCACGGGAACGGTTTCTGGCTATTATAAAACACTTTTTTTTTTTTTTTTTGTCGCGGGGAAAAGTGTTTTACCACTGCCGCCGCGCCCGGGGGGGTGGACGCGGCGGGTATGTCGGGTTCGCCGGCCTTACGACCCAGCGCCGTGATGCCCGGGAGAGATGGCCGACATCCGGGCGACACTGGGCCGAGTCCCTATCACTATATACACCCTACACCGGCAATACCGACTAAAAACCCCGCGGTGGCCTTCTTCGGCGCTTGAGTGGGGCGGTCCCGGGGTATCCGGAGATAGACTCGGATTGCTACCGGAACCGCCCCTGCGCGGTGCCGCCTTGCGGCCCGTCTCCGATTTTGGGGGGGCTCAGAAGCCCCCGCCGCCGAAGGACGCCCTCGGCGTCTACGGCAGCACGAGGCCGACCGTCCGTGCTGCCGTCCGTCCCGGGGCCGCATGTACAAAAAGTACTAAAAGGGGGCGCACAGCCCCCCGCTGCACGCCCGCGACCCCGGAAAGCCCCTATAAGTCGCCTCTTACGACAGGCAGGGGATACCGTGGTGGAATTCTCCAAACGCCCCCATTCCACAGGGCGGATTATAAAACACTGGCTCGTAGCACTTGTGCCCTCTTGTACCTATTCATTTTCAATGATTTGGTAGTATTACATTTGTAAACATAACATGTTATGTTATGTTATTACATTTGTTTAGGGGCAGGCACTTATCAGCAGAACAAGAATTATTGTTGAGACAAGATCAGAGACGAAAATAATTTAGTGGGAACTGATTTTGGGCAGGAGTATCTATATTTGTCATGAGCCCGTTCATTGACTATTATACATTTTCAGAGGAAGTAATGACATCACATTTTTCATAATGTTTTCGGTTAAGCCGGCCCATTGGTGCTGTAGACGTTACTGTATACAGCGTGGCTCTACCATCTAAAATGTGAAATTAATATGACATTATTTCCTTACTATAATCGTATAATCCTTTTTAACAGTCGAACATTTGTGCTAAATATTTCAACCAAAGTAGGAAATGGAATCCAATTTGCGGAGGGCAGCTGTTTTTAAGGTAAGTCCACATTTTTGTATGCTGTTTTGTTCTAAGCGCAGCTGGTTTAAAGAATGCATTATGTACAATAATATATTTTTTACAAGCCTAACATCTCATGCTTTATAGTAGCAGTTGCTGAAAATACTTAATGATTATTGATAGTTATAATTGCTTTACTTTGTAGCTGTTGAGCTAATTAACGACCGCTTGAAACGGTATCTAGTAATTCATAGGTACCTATCTATTTAAATAGGTAAGTATCGAAATTAAGAATATTAAAGTAGTAATAAGAGAATATTAAATTAGTCCTAGATATAAATCTAGGTCACCAAAACAGAGTCCATACTACCTCATATTTTTGAAAATATGGTACCTAAGCGTGTAGATTCAAAGAAATTTAATATTTATACTGTTGAACTGTACAGAGCCATCTGTATAGTTTTCAATTTATTTTATTTTAGAGCGACGAGAAGGTACTTATATAATCTACCTTACTCCTAAATCGCCGTAGGTAATTTTTTTATAAAATTAACTTATGCAGCAAATGGTTGTACGTATTTGTCGTGTTTTGGATCATCTAATTTGTTTATTAATTCGTCTCTGTTAAAATTTTCCCAATGATACATAATATGCATTATTCAGAGCTCGGTATGAGATAATTTCGAGATCCATCAACGGCTAACGGTGATCAAAATGTATAACAAAGGTTGTTAGCGAAAAATTGGTACCGTGTAATTGCAGCGTTGTTTTGAATTGCGATTCAGTCAGCTGTCGGCATATGCGAGCAAAGCACGCGCGTCGCGCGCGCAACCTTATTTTCCGATGTCGTTTTCGCGCGCTCCAATAAATTTAAAATTACTAAAGTAAAATATAAAATAAACCTTCATCTTTCTTGTGTGTATGTTGTTATTATTTAAAAAAATAATATATTCCGTTTTACCGGCGCGGCGGGATTTATTGTTGATGTCAGATTTTCATGTATTTGTGACCGTGATCTGATAAATCACTTCATTGTGTTCTTGATATATTGCGGTATTTCCGTGTCAATCTGTTGAACTGTGATGAGTTTACATCGAATGCGTTAATTAACGAATGTGTGTCAGTTTTGTGTTGTTAATAAAACATCATTTTGGCTAATCCGGTTTCAAGCAGAGGTAAGAAAAAACAATTATTTTATTGAATGTATTTTACACACAAAAATAAGCTTCCGCCTTGTCGCACTCGCACAACGTCACTCGACAAACACGAATAGGCAGTTTCGATAGTTCAGCACGTCTAAAAACGACTGATGCAAATAAAAGATAAGGATTTTTGTACTGATTTTATTACAGCAATAACGTGAAAATATGAAAATGTGATAAATATTTTAATGTCGAATGAAAATAAAGCAAAACAAAAACTATGTTGTTCTGTGTGCAATACATTTATTATTAATACATTCATGTTTAGGACCATAATATTTAGCTAAAAACATGGTATCACAAAAATTCGATTCTAATCAATCTTAGGCTGTGATATAAACATAATAGAATAATAAAAACGTGAGAACTGAAATAACGTGGTACAGAAGATATGCAAAATAGATCGTTAAAGAGAACGTTTTACTATTTTACTTTATAGCATGCTGCATGTATTATAATAAAAAAAATAAACGTTAATTTTTATTTTTGCATAAGTAAGCTTATGTAACAATTTATTATTATTATAGCGTCTTTATTTCCTTAATAGATAAATAACAATTTATTCCAGTTAAATTAAAAACTAAATAAAGTTAACAAAATTAAGAACCTCTCAGCAAGTAAAGGCCTCCTCCAGTAGTCTTTTTTTGCCCTAGAGATCCAATCTTGAACTATGTGAGAAAATGAGAGATTATTAGAAATTAAATGTTATAATTTATTAATACCTAATCTTTCTTTCTACCTGCCCTTATCCCACTTTAATGTGGGGTCGGCGCAATGATTTGGCAAAGTTTTTACGACCGGCTGCCTGCCTGACGTCAACCCCCTCTGAGGGGTCCAGTCCCGGGCAAATTAAATTAGAAAATTCGCTTTGCCCGGCCTGGGAATCGAACCCACGACCTCCTGATTCACAGCCCATACATGCTGCCACTAGACCAAGGAGGCGACCAATTAATTAATACCTAATAACCCCATGAATTATTTTGTCAAACAACTAGTAGCAAAGCTTGCCTGTGTGAATACACATCTTTTTCTCGGTTCCTTTTAACATTTTCAGTGATGGTGATAAAATACAGAAAGTTTAGCGTGGATGCCAGATGGGAAAGCCGAAGTAGAAATACAATAAAAGAAAGAACTCCTTACTAACAACGGCGGAGATTAGTCTATATCTTCAACTGTTAATCCAACTGAGACGAATTGTACGATTTCACCCATTCAGGCAGGGTCTGTTTTTTAGTGAGTTTGTGTTAATTGCGACGAATTCTCCCGTCATAAACTTCACGATCATTGACACAGACTGTTCCAGCATTGCCGGCAACTTGCAGAACGAATTCCGAATTTGTCCCGCCCGAGTTCCCGCGACCTTCGACTACGTATCGTCGCAGAATCGAATCGTCTCGTAACTGTAAAACTAGTTTGACTGTCCGCTGCTTCTCTAATAGGAACGGACGCGTTCCATACAGTAGGTGCTCTTTTTCTATACTTTTTCTCGAGCACTTGCGTAGAAGAAACGGATGGCACAATTGTGTTGCACCAGACTGGATCTAATCTCGCATCCGTCCTCATTTCGCTTCATAATACTTATGTAGACATTTGTTTTAATTTCACAGTCCACATCATCTGGGATTACGTTTAGTTGACTGTCGAATGAGATACTTTTATTTATTACTATCAATTTTATTGATAAAACTCAGATGTATTTAGACAAATGCCTAACTTTACATAGCGTTCATGCGCAAAGTTAGTCCATTAAACGTTTTTGTTTATTTAGGCATAAAATTCATCAAAGCGTTTCTATTTGTACACCTACGATTACATTAGGTAACGTTTTTGTAGCACATTGTCGAGTGCGATGAACTCGCAACATTTGGCAGCTGTACTAAACTTAAAAATTCGTTATTTTAAATTCATTGCATTATATTTGTTTGGAACGGTTTTTCCGTATTTACGTATTCTTTAGGCAGCCTTTAACAAATAAATTGTCGATGAGTAAACACATTTGAGTGATTTGCTGGCAGTTGGCACTGAACTCGCGTGCTTGAGGCACCTTTCAGGTTGTTGCTTAAGTGGACTGTTATGTGTTAGTTGAGAAGTGAGCAAATATTGACATTGCACATTGGAAATAGTTACGTACATGCCTATGAATAGTCCTGCAAAATATTCGTTCCAGATTTATTTTATTTGCATTAAGGTTTTCCAAAGAATTAATTTTTAGACATGTTTATTGTTCCAGCTTAATGTAGATGGAGTACAATAACATGATTATGAACTTAACACTGTATTGATTTAATATAGATTATTGCCTCCTTGCTCTAGTGGCAGCATGTATGGGCTGTGGACCGGGAGGTCCTGGGTTCGATTCTTAAGCCGGGCAAAGTAAAATTTTGTAATTTAATTTGTCAAGGACTGGATCCCCCAGAGCGGGTTGACGTCAGACAGGCAGCCGGTCGTAAAAACTTAGGAAAATCCTTTCTGCAACATGCTTGAAAAAGTGTGTTGCGCCGACCCCAGATTAAAGTGGGATAAGGGCAGGTAGAAAAAAAGAATATTGTTGTTTATAAATAAGTATAATCGACAGCCTCCGTGGCGCAGCGAGCGAGTAGCCGGCTGTGAAACATGAGGTCGCGGGTTCGATTCCTGCACCGAAACAAATGTCTGTGTGGCCCACAGATATTTGTTTCGGGTCTGGGTGTAGTGAGACCGAAAGGTTCTCGTAGTATCTGATGCCACGATACAGGTTACACTTAGTGTGGGATCAGGAGTACGTGTGTGACTGTTGGATGTATTTATTTATTTATTTAAGTATGTTGTATAGGTACATAAAATATAATAATGAGATCATGATCGTACCCAGAAGCCGTATCGAGAACGCATAATGCTCATGCAATTTGTTCCGCCTTCGCTCTTCATTGTTTTAATCAAATTGGCCATTCACGGTCGCATTTAGTATGACCGGTCATATATTATTCTAATTCCGTGACTTGTTATTTCGAACCATTCCATTTTACAATACAAGGAGGTACTTTATGTTACTGGACACTTTTTGAAAATTTCCTCAGGGCGTTCCTTAACCAAAACGTATGTTCAAAATTGAATATTCTTGTAACGTCCCGAGCGTACGTGTGTCAGTGGTCACATCATTTTGTCTAAGTAATGTTGGAAGATGTTTGTACAATACCAGGTCAAGGCTGATCGAGAGTCGCCAATTGTTCTGCGAATGCTCTGAAAGGTTTGACAGATATTAACTACGCAGCGCGCGTATCTATAGGTTATTTTTGTTAAGTACCTAGTTCGGTGTAGTAAGTAGATACGGAACTAACGAAAAATATATTTTTTTTCAAGCACTAATAGTGTAAAATACGAATTGTCCGTGTAAGCCTGACCCGTGACCGTGAAGGCTGTAAAGCTTTCAAAACTTGTTGGGACTAAAAAAATATTAAAAACAAACTGCGATAGAATCCGTAGAAACTAGTTTTATTCGAATAGTATATACGAGGAATAAAATATAGGTAGGTACCTAAATATTTCTATAATAGGTACATAATAATCACTTATGATAGGACGGTCTATTTTCATTCATATAAACGACTCTAACGATTTGTATGACATTTATGGTGTGCTGGTTTTTGAGGCTAAAAAGCTTCAGGAAAACATCATTTTCACAACCAAAGCGTAGTCCTTCGGTTTTTAGTAACATATTGGAAAATATTGTGGAAAAATGGCGCCAGTAGCGTCGCTTTATTTAGCTCTTGGTAGAGTCTGTTGCCACAGAGTGTTTCCACTGGGTTTGATTCGTAAAGTGTATGTTTTTCTATTTTAATGAATTCTTATTTTTCTTGTACATGTACGTATTTTTAGTCACAATCTTGATATAGCTGGATATACTGCTTATTGCTGCTGGAAATTTTACATAATAAATACCTACTATCAAACATGTTCACATGGTTGTAAAATAATACGCATAAAGTTTTTTATTATAGCCACATTTTTGTTTAGTAATGATTGCCTTGCAATGGTAAGGTTAGCATTAGCACAATGTAGTTTTGAAGGTCACTTAATGTTAAACTGATTTGAGACTATAAAACATGTTGCTTAATATTTATAGATCGATGGACCGGGTTTCAACATTAATTATAGTGATTGTGAAAATGAAACTTAATTTATCGGAAAGATTTATTTAAAAGTAACGAGTTGTCAAGAGTAGTTGCAAAATAATGGTCTCCAGTCGTTTACGTTTTGTAGTTTGTTCTTGATATAGAGATTTATTTGCCACTTAGCCAGACTATATTTTAAAATGCTGTCGTCTCGTGGGAAAGATGTAAAGCCAAGTTATATTCTTCGTTTGCCGGTTTCCATAATAGGTCGCCGCCAATCGTTGAAAGTCATCTTTTATCACGTTTCAACAATTTCAAATACAAAAGTATTCCGTATACCATATTAGCATGTGCCGGAGATGAGTGAGGCGTTCGCTTTATGTCGCAAGTATGTAATAGTAGGTGAGTACTATAGAGTATAGAGTAAATCTACCGTTCACGAGGGCGCCATATCGGGTGTTTGCGCCTCAGCTCCGCCGCGCCTGCGGGGAATTGAGAAATGTTTGAACAATATGTAGGTTTTGTGCCAGTAATAGTGTTATACTAGGTGGGTGTGTATAATAATACGCTTTTAATTATGCATGTTAATTGGAAATTTGAGAATGGTATTTGTATTAAGTTTATATACTGGATAACAATGCTTGGTGTAGGTAGAGTCTGATCAAGGTACTTTTTCCAGACATATAAATAATTAATTATCTAGAGATAGATAATATCTACGTCTTAGTTATCTCTGCTATATTTAAAATTTGATTCTGAGTATATGACTAAATTATTGTAAAATACGTAAGTACTAAATACATGGCTCGGATATTGATGTCATCAAATATAGCTCTAGACTCTACCTACGTACATATGCGTAAGTTTGTCAGTTATCCTCAAGCAGTTTTGGGTATTATTTGTATGTTATCTCTTTAATAAGTAAATCTAAATAGAATTTTGAAATGTGTTTAGTTTCTTGCCATGTGCAGTTTTATTAATATACTAGTATTGTTTTTCAATTAGGTTTCATCAAACACTAACGCCCGAATGGTCAAACGCTGCTCAATTCTAACGGCTTCTTACATTGATTTTCGCCATACAATGTTGACAGATAAGGCGGCCTTAAACAACATAAGGCGACCTTAAGTGTATGAACATTTGGCGGTAAGGCCTTTTTTTGTAGCAGAGACTGGCAAACGAGTTCATGGGTCACCTGATGGTAAATGACCTCCACCGCCCATAGACACCCAAGACACAATAAGAATCATGGGTGTGCTGCCAACCTAAAAATAGGAAATGGAAGGGATTGGGAAAGGGAGGGCGGGGTAAATGGATCACCGGAAGTCTCACTGACCGAACGAAACACGACAGCAACCTGCCACTTTACGTCGGTTTTCTGTGAGACATTAGTATCAAACCGGTTGAGTCGGCCCATTCGTGCTGTAGACGTTACTGTCTACAGCGTGGTTCTTCCACTCATGTAAGTAATCAATGCTTTTCTATTCATGATTCGACGAGCCTTATCTTCCTCAAGATATTATATAAATACGTTACCTACCACACTGATTCATTGTCATTAATTTATAATAATAATGTACAGTGAAACTGATGTAAAATGTTACAAGAGTTATTACTTCACATGTGCTCTTTATAATGAGCACACGCCACAGAGTACAGACGGTGCATGATTTTCTGTGATGTTGTTAATTTATCACAAGTTGATGCAAGGATGAAAAGATCACGTTCAGTAATGATTAAATCGCGGAACTCCGCTGAGAATAATTTCATTCCAGTTTAAAATAATGGTGATCTTTGACATGAAGTGTTATTATATTATCTACCTTTCTTTCCACATGTCTATAACTCTGTAATGTGGTCGGCGTAAAAATTGTTATTGCAAGGAAGGATTTGGCTTAGTTTTTACGATTGGCCTTTGTTTGACGTTCACCACATTGGGGACTGAGTCCCAGGAAAAAGTATTAGAAAAACACCCAATTCGAACCCACAACCTCACGCACAGCCCTTATACGCTGCTACACTAGACCAAAGATGCGAAATTATCTGTCTTTCGGTAGTCTACATAAATAATCATGGGTGTAGTCAAAAAATTATATCAATTAAACATAAATAACAAAATGTAAGGGCGACTTCTAGCACTATTACTAAACGAGAGTTAGTCCTAAATTTGATTTTACTTACATGTGATTCGTATGTATATTTAAGTCGAGATTTAATATAAACCGAGATTTATCTAAGAGCTGCAAATCGCCCTAAATTCGGAAGCAAAAATGAGTTAACAATTATATGCATTTGTATTATAGCTAGCTGTGTGAGATATTATAATCTAAAATATATCTATATATTAAAATATACTCAATATTAAAAGTAAATTATCGAACCAAGTGGCTGCTAGTGCTATCAAATTGCAATTAAATAGGCAATGAATATGGTAATGGTACGAAGATACAAAAATACCAAGATAATGTCTAAAGTTTTGATATACAACGACGAAGTATCGGCGAGATTCCGAACGAGTAAGTAATCTCCAGTAATTTATTCGAGACATTCACAGTAATTATGCTGTAATATTTAGATGTGCTTTAGGGTTCCACAAAACAAGAAAGAATGTAACCGTCTCTACTTATAACGTGTATGAGTCTATCTATCTACCTTTCTTTTTGTTTAATGCGGAGTGCTATATAATATAGGTAAATATAATATAATAATTATAAATATTAAAACAATACCACAATACAAAAAGAGATACAGAACAAGGAGTGGAGTGAGTAGTGCAAATCTAAGTTTGGACTAAACATAATCACAAGTTTAAAAACTGAACGGTTCGACTTCAAAATTTATCCGATCGTGACCAGATTTTTATGGGACCATCCTTGAAATAAGTTCCATCGAACATAAAAATAATCTTGAAAATAAATAAAAAAAGGCAAAAACGAATTGAGGACCTTCTTCTTTTTTTAAGTCGGTCGAAAATGCAGACTAAGTGCCTATGATGTGGTAGATAAAATGTTATTTAAAATATCATACTCCTAATATTTTTAATAATTTAATTGTCTTGTAGACAGACTAAACAAACCTTCTACCATAGATAGTTAGATTCTGCTTACACAGGTCCCGGCGAATAACTAAGTCTCGGACTTAACTATTTTTGCATAGTGTGGTTGACTGACGTCGATTGTCGATTATTTTTCTCTATTTATCCATCGGTAGTGCAGTCTGCAGAACCAGAGATCGAGCACCTGCCCAGTCATCGCCTGGGAATAATTTTACGCCTAATGAGTCGATGAACGCGGCCAATTATATGCCATTGCTACTGGTTGTGATGTAATTGGTCGACATCATTCATTGTCGGGAAACTTGTTTGGACAACATTTTGTCGTGTAGATAGTGCACTGATATAATTTTGCTTGCTTTACTATGACCACAGATTAACTAATAATTCTATGATGAATGCTATTTCATATCAAATGTTTATCGTGATAAGATAATTGCATAACATAACATAACATAACATAACATAACATAACATAACATAAGCTCACGCCTGTATCCCCGAAGGGGTAGGCAGAGGCGTACTAGCGAACTAGAACACCCACATTTCGCCGAGCTTAGTTCCGTCCCAAATGTGATAGGGGGCGAGCCTATCGCCATATCGGGCACAAATTCCAGACTCTGGGCTGATATGGAAAAATCCAATATCACTGCCTGACCCGGGGATCGAACCCGAGACCTCAGAACCGTAGTCGTACCGATAAACCACCACGCCACGGAGGTAGTAAGATAATTGCAGTGGAAAATATTGCTAAAATGAATTTTGTATCAGATAATAAATGAAAATATAATAAAAATAGACTTTGACATAAGCTTTCATTTACTTTTAACAAACAACACAGCGTCGTAATTGCGTATTCAGTGGGGAAACATCTAATTACAAACAAATAGGTATTAGATGGTATATCGTATTTCTTGGGAATGTCGTTTATTATGTTTTCCCATAGAAGTAGTAATAGTATAAAGTGCAAATCTTTGGAAAATATTATATAGCTATTTTACTTCGATTTTTGTTTTAAACTATTTCTTTAAGGGTTGTCTACAAAACGAGGTACCCACTTTATGGCGTTCCATTATAACTTACAGCAACGTAGCCCCTGCGCTGTTATCATCGTATATTTAATATTGTCCTGTGTTTATGTTAACCCGTGTTTCAAGAACAAAATATTACACTAAAGATAACGATAGGTAACCACAGAGAAACGGCTACTGAGTGTTTTTATTTAATAGTTTTAGCAAAGATATTCTTGTAGTAATTATGCTGTATCCTTTGAATTAATGTGGCATGCGGTGTCTCGTCCAACCGCAACCACTACACCTATCATTTTGAGTCGACAAACTGTTAGAGCTACGCTATCTCAGACTTCATTCCTTAGCTATAATAATATCTATCTGTATTACTGATTTTCAGTTGCTTTTGCTTAAGACAATGATCATTTTCGCACCAGTAAAGATATTCATTAGTAATATTATTTGTTTATTATATATATGGCAAGTGTGAATGGTAGAGTTGGAAGGGGAAGACCTCATCGAACATTCTCTGACCAAGTCAGAGATTTACTCGAGAAAGGTCAAGTTAAAAGTACCCTAAACCGACGTGCATGCATGAAGAATGTAATGAGACTCAATGAGGCGAAAGAGGTGTGTAAGGATCGTAGCAAATGGAAATCCGTTGTCTCTGCCTACCCCTATGGGAAAAAGGCGTGAGTCTATGTAAGTATGTAATATTATTTGTATATGTTTGACTGCCTCGGTGGCGTAGTTGTATTACGTGCGTGGTACGACTGTGATCCGTGATCGTGATCCTGAGGTCTTGGATTCGATCCCCGGGTCGGGCAGTGATATTGGATTTTTCAGTATCAGCCCGGAATCTGGATTTATTTCCCGATATGGCGATAGGCTTGCCCCCTATTACATCTAGGATGGAATTAAGCTCAGCGAATTGTGGGTGTTCTATTTCGCTAGTGCGCCTCTGCCTACCCTTTCAGGGATATAGGCGTGAGCTTAAGTTTACATGTATAAATGTCCATGAATGCTTAATAAATTTTGATTTTTAAATTACATTAAAATAAACAGAATGCAAACTATAATCTACATTTCTAAGTTTATGCTTCATTGATTGTGTTCACAGAGCTCAGCGAGAGCAATCACCTTTTACCTAGTTACCTATCGACTTGGATTTCATTGCAGTATGTAGTCAGTAATTATAATTTATTCTACAGTTCCTACGTAAGAATTATAAATAAGTAGTTATTGTTGTAAACAGTATACGATAAATACCTATTTATAAAACACAACGTCGGCAGTTTGTAATTTATCAGAAAATAGCAAAAATATTGGAATAATACTGAAAACGTACCTACTAGACTTTTGATTTTAGCGAGTGTTGGAAACCTTTTTGTGTTAGAGCGTTGTTGAGGAAAAGAAAATAAATAAAACCACTAGTCACGGACCACCAAGATTATAATATTAGCATTTAGCAGTATTATGTCTATCTACGTATGTATTGTGTGGTCTTAAAAACGCTTAACGTAAAGGCGAGGAGGTTCAATGTTCTCAACATGGACTTGAGTATGTCAATGGTTCTCAAACATCTTTCAATATTAACATTTACGGGGTTTCAAACTATTTTTTTTCTACCTGCCCTTATCCCATCTTAATGTGGGGTCGGCGCAACACACTTTTTCAAGCATGTTGCAGAGAGGATTTGGCATAGTTTTTTACGACCGGCCGCCTGCCTGACGTCAACCCCCTATTAGGGATCCAGTTCCGGGCAAATTAAATTTCACGGGGTTCAAAGTAATGAACAAATTTTCTAATTATAATCAAATTTTACAATTTTATACTCTTTTTTTGCTCTCCTTTGACTCCAAGTTTCTCCTATTTCATATATCTTTTAAGTATTTTTGATAGCAATTACATTTAAGACAGTATGGTGATACGAAATTTTAATGTTATCTACTTCTTATTTCGCTTCTTTTTCATAGCGTTGATAAATCTTTAAAACAGGACAGAAAATCTTTAGTTACAATCGATACAATGACCTCTTTTTATTAATCTTGAATACTATAAGCGTCAAGATTGGAAACACCATTGCACGGTGAATCGTGCCCACATAAAGAAGTCTTTTATGTCCGCAAATAATTTGGGTCATGGAAAAAATAATGGCCGCGCGTACTTAACTCACACGTAGCTGTGAAACTCCTATTTACAAATAATTACGATGTCGTTACAGCGTGCTGATATGTACTGATAAATACGTATGTATAGAAAAAAACCTGTAATTAAATTGTCGGAGCGGCGCTTTGGTTGTTCGGAATGGAGTTCGCTTCGTGTCGTTTCACCAGGTTCTTATGAAGTGCCGTTAAGTTGTTTCTTGGATTCGTATGATGAACAAACGAAGTTTTTGTTCATTTTCACGTCTGTAACTTTTTGTTAGAACAATTTTTGTTCAACCACACTTTGTGGTCTAAACAATTTCAGAACATTTTTAATAAACTGATCCATTTAATCGTACAATCTTTCTAAACTATGGCTACATACAAACTGCCATATTGGCAAGAATTCTAATATGGATCGTCATGTTTATCGGACAATAGGCGCTGAAGTAACTTGTTCACAAGACTCCTGATTTACGCTATTTCATCATAGATTAGGAAATGTTCGGTGATTTATGTTGTGTGTACATTAATGGTAGTGTTCACAAATACATACCTTATCTGTTTTACATCACATTTATAGTATGTACAGTGTAGTTATTATTGCTAGATTATGGCCAAGAAAGTAGAAATGTTAGGAAATAGGCGCAGCTGTAATTACTACATAAATTTGATTGATAACTGAAACAAGATATTAAAACCGGTGTACATTTATACGAGGAATTTGTGTACTAAATAAAATAATAAATCTCCTAATAATAAGATGCAAATCATATGATTGCAGTTGGCACGTAGGGCGGTTCACCACAGTACTCCTAGTTACCTTTTCTTGTGAGTCTTTCTTGGGTCCGACCAAATATGCTTATAGTTATTCAACTAAAAGTTGAAAATATTGCCGGTAAGTCTTCCGTTGATCATCTTCATTTGGTACTGCGCTAGTCTTTTCTGTCACGTTTGTTCTTTTCTGTGACGCGTGTTTGCCTGCCCTCAAGAAGAGAAAGTACTCGAGCGCGATACGATCGTGTCTCATTAACGTCCTCACGATCTAATGAGGTCTGCGACACCTCGAGCCCGAGCATTGTTGCACTTTGACTCGTCGGTGTTTAATTACCACTGATGACCTTAGACGTGATACCATTGTCTGGTTGAACTAGTGCCGGTGCCGGTGCCAGAACGATACTTTAGATTTCAATCGGAACTTTCAACACGAAATCGTTTTTTATTTAATTGTTGTTTAGAGTAATTGTTTTTTCAATAAACTAAACTGAGTAAGGAATAAAAATGTTGTATTAACATTATTTGTAAAAAGCGATAATATCTAGCACACCAGTTGGAGTTTATTGTTATAAAGGAAATAGTTATTATCTCCACATTTTTGTAACATAACATAACATAAGCTCACGCCTGTATCCCCGAAGGGGTAGGCAGAGGTGCACTAGCGAACTAGTACACCCACATTTCGCCGAGCTTAGTTTTTTTGTAACATATTGAAATATATCTTATTCTTAGTGTTTTAATATCTGAAGACATCAGCAGAATAATATGCAGTTGAAATATTCCATCATACGCGTTTATAGCTTGATGGCACATGATGATGAATAAAGTAATTTTTCATGACTTGATCATAAAAATTCTATTCGAAGTCTTGTCCGGCAATTTATGCATGCACATCCTGTTTTTTATGCGGGATATTAAACTTTAAATATTCTACTAATATTATAATAATATTATAAACGCATTGTTTGTGACGATCGATTGATATTTGGTCTATGTTTGTTACTCTTTCATGCAACAACTACGGATTGTGATGAAAAAATCTCCAGGACCTAATATAGTAGGTAGGTATATAGGTAGTTTATCTAAGAAAATAAAGCAGATGTCCTACGTTTTATCCAGGGGGTGATCGGAGCGAAGTTGCGTGTAGAATCTAGTTATAATATATTACAAGACACGGTGTTGTTTGACATAACCGACTAATTACAGTATCCTTGAAAAAATGAATATTATTTTTCTATAACAAACGAAGTCTACTTTATATATCATACGGGTAAGTATATGACTGCCGAGTTATCCACTCTAAGCTTCATACCGCCCTGACCTATTGAAGAATTCCTATTCCTACCGCGTTGATATTGCACATGACAACTTCATATTATTTAGTATTGGTTAGAATTCTATTAATCTTTGTTATTGCGCCCTCGCTGCTGTGCCCAGTTTTTTGTAAGAAAGTTATGCTACTTAATTAAATACTTAGAAGTTGCGCTCTCAAAATATCAGTAATAAAATATTTCATATTTGAGACTGGATGAAGTTGTTAATTAATTAAGAACTGTTGAAATCGTTTCTATGCTACTGTTTACGAACTTAACGCCTGTTTGTGATCGTTTGTAAAATATCAATCATATTAATTGGGTAAAGATTCGGTAACTTCATTGTGCTGTTTCACTACTCAATGGCTAAATACCGTTGTTTTATTAATTATTAACTGTAACTCGAGTAGTTTAGAGGTCACTGACATGGCATGTGTACCCAACTATTATATTATCTGTAACAAATTGATTTAACAAAGATTCTATTGTTAAGATTTATGTCTAACATGGCATATTTATAGTGCCCTGGTATAATAAAAATAACAATGTTTTCTGCTGTTTATTCTTATAATCCATCGATATATTATTTACCTAGATGCATAGTTGACGCTGGGAAAATGGGACAGCAAAGAAGTGCTTAAGCACTCCTTTCCCTACAGTCGGACGCCGATAGAATTCTAAATTTGAAAATTCAAATTTAAGAACGCTGTGTAGGGTTTTAATGAAATCAAACACAAATATATGTTTGATTTCATTAGAACTTGTGATCTTTTTCTTTGTTTTATTCCTGACACCACTTTTTAGGACGATATTTGCAAAGAACTGTGCATCTAGGGTATATTATATTGATGTTATAATCTATAATATTTTTGTTAGAAGACGTGTAAATCGGTATTTCTGTTCTTTTGAGCTTATATCCTTGTATGGAGGTACCTACTACGTATGCAAGTTGTTTGATTCCAACCGGAACGTGGAGGAAGCTCGTTATACATTTTTTGCAAACTTCAATTTAAGATGAAAGGCATAAGTAAATTGAATCAACGATTTTTTACGTTCATATATTAGTTTCAATTTGAACTTACGGTATTAAATTTTTATTTCTTTCTTAATTAATTGAATTTAACGGTTGATGGTTTAATTATTTTTATCGTTCAAACTAAACTGCGTCGTATAATAAATTCATACAATGTAGTGATATTAACAAGTCTACATAACTTAGAACATGGTAATCACCAATTTCCAACAGCCTTTCTGTCTGCCTGGCATTATCCCGGCCTAGAGAGGTAGAGCCACGCTGTAGACAGTAACGTCTACAGCACGAATGGGCCGGCTCGACCGGTTGGATACCACTGTCTAACAGAAAACCGACGTAAAGAGGCAGCTCGCTGTCGCGTTTCGTTCGGTGAGTGAGATTTCCGGTGGCCCAATTCCCCCTTCCCTTTCCCAATCCCTTTTCCCTCCCCTTCCATTCCCTCCCTTTAAGTTGGCAACGCACCCATGATTCTTTTTGTGTCTTGGGTGTCTATGGGCGGTGGAGATTACTTACCATCGGTGACCCATCTGCTCGTTTGCCAGTCTCCTATAAAAAAAAATAGTGCAAGGATGCTCTTTCTCTCTCTCTCACTGTTACCAATAATGGCAAAATTATTTGAAAAACTATTTTTAAAAAGATTAAAACCTATTATAGAACAAAGAAATTTAATCCCCGACTATCAGTTTGGTTTTAGAGAAAAACACTCCACGATAGACCAAGTGCATCGGATAATCAACATTATTGAAAAAGCATTAGAAGAAAAGAAAGTTTGCACTACTATTTTTTTAGACGTAGCACAAGCATTTGATAAGGTATGGCATCACGGCCTTACATACAAGCTGAAAAATTTACTTCCAAAGCAATTTTCAGATATCTTGGAATCTTATATATCGGACAGAACATTTCGAATAAAACATGAAGATTCATATTCCGACATAAAACATATCAACGCTGGAGTACCACAGGGAAGTGTATTGGGTCCCGTACTGTACTTATTATACACCTGTGATATACCTACAACGGAAAACAACACCATTGCCACCTTCGCGGATGACACAGCAATTATAGCTACAGGTTCTACTCACGAGGAAGCAGTGGAAAAAGTCCAAACAGCCGTTAATACCATCATTGATTGGACCAAAAAATGGCGTTTAAAAATAAATGAATCAAAATCAGTTCATGTAGATTTCTCTAATAAAAGACCAAATTATCACCCAGTGGTAATAAATGGTAATAAAGTACCGTACGAAAATACAGCCAAGTATTTGGGCATGACACTTGACACAAAGCTTCGCTGGAAAGCACATGTTAAAAAGAAACGCGACGAACTGGAACTTCGTTATAGGAATATGTACTGGCTACTTGGAAAACACTCCGCGTTGTCAGTACACAACAAAATCCTTTTATATAAACAAGTCCTAATGCCAGTATGGACTTATGGCATACAGTTGTGGGGCTGTACCAAACAAAGCCATATACAAATGATCCAACGATTTCAAAATAAAGTGCTCCGGGGTATCGTAAATGCGCCCTGGTACATAAGAAATGATGATCTCCACCGGGACCTTAAAGTGGAATTTGTTAGCAATGTGATACAGAAATACGCCGAAGCTCATGAACGTCGACTTCATCATCATGTGAACGTAGAGGCAATTCAGCTCCTTGACAACACAGACCTAGTGAGACGACTAAAAAGGACAAAACCTTTTGAGTTAGTGTAGTGAACATTTAGTGACATATAGTGCAGTGAGTGCTATTCGTAAAGAACACGTGAACATTGTGTCTTCCCCTTAATAGAGACAATAAGAAGTGTGTTAATGGACATATTCTTAGCTATAGTCTCATTAGAAGTTTAGGTTAAACTTAAATTACTTATTAGTCGTTAGGCTAGATTGTAATTCCAATGATGTACTTCATATGGTATATCATTACAAAAAAAAAAAAAAAAAAGGATGCTCTTTCTTCTTAAATGCCCTTTCTTTGCCCGTTCTTGAGCATCAACACAGTGAGTCTATCTTCCTCCAAAACGTCCAGCCAGCGCTTTTCGGGCCGTCCACGGAGACGCACCCCTGGACCTGGTACGATCTGGTTCAAACATTTGCGACCGACGTTCTGTGATTTCCTCAATTACCAATTTACAACATATTTGTTTTTTATAGAATATAGTGATATTACTTCTCGTCCTTCGTCGCCTCCTTGGTCTAGTGGCGGGCTGTGGACCAGGAGGTCCTGGGTTCGATTCCCAGGACGGGCAAAGCAAATTTTCTCATTTAATTGGCTCGGGACTGGATCCCTCAGAGGAGGTTCAGGCAGGTAGCTCTCGTAAAAACTAAGCCAAATCTATTCTGCAACATGCTTGAAAAAGTGTGTAGCGCCGACCCCACATTAGAATGTGATAATGGCAGGTAGAAAGAAAGAAGAAGTGATATTACTTCAGGCTACTTCGGGCTACAGTAGCCCGAGCACGAAAACGAATGTAAATGTAAATGTATTCGAGTTCGCTGCGCACTGATGACTTTTGGTTAATATTTCATACAAATTTCCTAGACGCGCATCGAGTTCGAATACATTTACGGTTGTCAGAAATTTTCCTGCTCAGGCCGCTGTATTTGATAATGTTATATCGATATTCATCTATGTAAAATCACCGGTAAAAGATAGTTATGATGGCCAATAAGGAACAAAGAAATTGCACAGCCTAGTGACTCTATGAATATCAGCAAGGCTTTTTATATCGTTAATATTTATTCGACGTTGTATTTTAACGATGGGTGTATCGACCTACGTCCGTTTGTCTGTATCGATCAGTTGAATCGATTAGTTTTTGCTTCAACATCGCTTTGCAAGTGCAATAGCGCATGAATAACAATATTTTGGACAAATACCTTTATGTTATGTAATACGTGTTGTATTGGGACTGGATCCCATAGAACGGGATTGACAGGCAGCCGGTCGTAAAAATTAAGCCGAATCATTTCTGCAACAGGTTTGGAAAAAAGTCTTGCATCGACCCCACATTGTGGTAGGATAAGAGCCGGTAGAAAGAAAGAATATTTTGTACTTGCGTGTGATGGTGTGACTACCGCGGTTGTATAGTTATGGTATACGGTACGATTGTCGTCCTAAGATCTCGTATTCGACCTCAAAGTTGGTTCATATTTGATTTTGGGGGGACCCTATCGCCTTATCGGGCACAAATTCAAGACTCCGGGCTGATATGGATCCAATATCACTTTGCTTGTGTAAAAGATTTAGTTAAAACGTGCCTCTTATATGCACTATATTCGCTACACAACTTTACTGTATATCTCAAACTAGTTGTGTACACTTCGAGCTCCAAAGGGAGACTAACTCAATAATGATAGCTCCCGCTCTTTTATACCTTTTGCTTTAGTTAATAAAGAAATACCTTCTACAAATATTATGAATTACTTGGAGGGTAGTTAATATAAATATAATAAACATACTACCCTTCAATATCGTGTACTAAATCACAACAATTATCTGAATTCGTAACACTTGACCCGGGGACCAATCTGTGACCGTGAGGTAGTCGTACCGAAATACAACCACTCCACCGAGGAAGAGGCCTGTGAAGAATCTAATGAGACTGAATGATTCGAAAAAGGTGTGCAAGAATCGTAGCAAATGGAAAACCGTTATCTCTGCCTACCCCTATGTGAGAGAGGCGTGATTTTATGTATGTATACCTAATATGTATCTAAGGCGGCGTGACTACACTCGAAATCGAAAGTTCTGCATTAGTAGTTCTGTCCATACCCCATGGAACTGGTTACCTTACAATAGTTATTAATGATTTAAAGTCTCAGCCGAGTTAATTTAATTTGCGAAGAGAGTACATAGTCCCACGAATAATGGGCGGTATGATTTGCGAAATAGTTCGATGAACTTTCCTTTTTCCTCTATTCCATAGTACCAACACTTTGATATCATACTTTAGTAAAAGATAATTTGGCGTATTAAATTATTTAAAATCAGTTATTCTACATGTAACGGAGAGTTTCCTTGAATTATATTTAATAATCTCCGTGCTGCGTTTCCTTAAATTATACCTATCTGAAATAGGCTCCGTTGTAGAGTCATACCGTAGTACATTGAACTTTGAATCGGGGTTGTCAAAAATTGTTTTCATCGTTCATTAATTTTTGTTTGATTCTACTGTATGCGATTATTTTGGGCTGATTTTGAGGTATAACTATGTGGGCATAACGCACATTTCACTTAACATTTTACTTGTGGATTAGATAGCGTCTGTTCAAATTACATTCATTTGTTATACGTCATATTCTGAAGCATATCATTGTGAGGAAATTAGAGTCAGACGAAGGTTTATTTAAAAAAAATAAAGACTTGTATTGCAAAGTGAGTAAATCTATGGTTATTTATTTCATTATTTGTATTTGTTATTAAAACACAATAAAATCATAAAACTGTAGTGAGGGCAGCACGAACGGTGCTTTATGTTGTTTTTATTACATCGCTCCTCATATTTAGAATTTGAAGTGTTGTTTTATAGCTTTCAATTTTCACAGTAATTTAATCAATTAATATTCTGATATTAAATCCGCTACGCAGTACGCAGTTTTACTGTTATAATGCGTTTTATTAAAATAACTTGACTAAAGCCCCATTTAGATAGAGACAATTT
The DNA here is from genome assembly GCA_036417725.1 of Clanis bilineata. Lineage (NCBI taxonomy): Eukaryota > Metazoa > Arthropoda > Insecta > Lepidoptera > Sphingidae > Clanis > Clanis bilineata. The sequence goes on from CM071154.1 coordinate 6,831,523, forward strand.
ATGGCAAGTGGCAACACAGAAGCGAGAACTAGCAGAAAACTCATGTTTATGAGACGCCTGTATCCCCGAAGGGGTATGCAGAGGCACACTAGCCAACTAGTACACCCACATTTCGCCGAGCTTAGTTCCGTCCCAGATGTGATAGGCGGCGAGCCTATCGCCATATTGGGCACAAATTCCAGACTCTGGGCTGATATGGAAAAGTCCAATATCATTTTTCCCGACCCGGGGTTCGAACCCGAGACCTCAGGACGGTAGTCGTACCGAAATACAACCACGCCACCGAGGCAGTCCAGTGTTTATGAGACCGTGTCGTATAAAGCCGCGTCTCCTGCACTATATGGTATTTTGTTAAATTTTTCGTCTAAGGTACATTGTTGTATGAGCAGGATACAAAGAAAACCTTGTTTTGTGTAACTGTTTGTGTTTTGTTTCGAAAAAACATGTACAGGAGACACGGCTTAATTTGAACATAGAATATTATAACGCGGGCTCGTAAGTACTCGTAATATTTTCTGTTCCATTCTTGACCATAGTCAACATATTGTACAATACACTCTACATATGTATATCTACAAGAGGCTTTGGGTCTTAATCGTACATACATACATGTTAAATGTTATTGAGTTTCTATTGAGAGTTCTACCGGCCCTTATACCACTGCAATGTGGTTGAGCCGAGGAACCCGGGCAATACAGTTTGACAAGCAGGTTGCTGAAAATAATCTGCTTTATTTTTAGGACCGGCTGCCTGTCTGAAATCTGAAATCTACATGTTGTTAAAACTCCACTTTGAAATCATAAATATATATCATCATCATCATCATCAGCCACAGCATGCCCCCTGCTGGACACAGGCCTCCCCCAAAGATTTCTCCAGATCACCTGTAAATATATATATCTTAGTTTGAATTTTGAGAAGAAAGTTGGACTACACTAAGGAAATTTCCGTGAAAGCAAGTTGCTAGTGCCTGCTTCATTATTTCCATGGTCACAATACATATATTATGATATCGATAAACAATAGTATATTAGTTGTATTGTCACTAGTGCGTGGGTTTGACTAATGAACGTTGCGAGGCTCGGTATGACTTTAATCTATCTGGCCATTTTTGTCAAAGTGCTTTATGAACGTTACTATAAATTACAATTATATTGAAGTTTCGTTTTTTTTTATCCTGGGAATTATTAACTACATTGGATCTGACTATAAATGTTTTTCTCTAACACGATTTGCCTGAGGCTAGTCCATGCTTTCGGCCGCAAACTAAGCCGAATCCTTTCTGCAACATGGCTGAAAGTGTGTTTCGCCGTCTGGACCCCACATTAAGTATTCCCTAAGGAAGGTGGAAATGATCTTATTGCAAGTAGAGTCTAAGGATGGGAACGGCTATATTGGGACGTTCGACGAATCTGACCAGAAATATACCTTCTTGAAGTTACTCATACAGTCTGAACCCCGAGAAGCGACAAGTCTGAACAGTGTATGAAAAGTTTCTGACGAATTTCATAACTATATAATTATGTTGCAACTTTCTTTCTTTCTGCCTGGCGTTATCCCGGCCTTCTGACATTGTCCGCTTTCCTATTTAATCGCTTTTACATAGCACGGTCTTGAGCATCCTCCTTAGTGCGGCCATTGGCTATCATATCGTCATTTATTGATGTTGCAACGTTGATAGATATGTCTATGTTTGTTCTGCATACGCGAGTTATTTGTAGCAATAGGTATCATAATTTCCTACTTTGCAAGTTTCATATAACAACTAGATAATTAGATATCCTAGTGAAAAACATTACAACAAAACATCTTCAATTACAACTACATTGGAAGGGGAAAATTAGAAGTAATCAGTCTATCAAGTTCCATTTACTTTTTGAAATGTTAATAACGCTAAACTGTTAAAAATGCTAACAATTTTCACACTACTTCGATTTTAATTGAGCGAGATTTCACACTTTTGTTAGCTATTAAAATAATTATTCGCTATTAACTTGTAGTTGGGCCGCAGCCCGCGCCATGCCGTGGACTTGATATTGAAGTTGAACAATAACCTCTCGCGAGAACCGAGTTTAAAAACGTGGGCGAATAGGTATACTGACACGTGGTGACCATTATCATTCCGCTTCTACAATAACAAAATATTTTTGGTGATTGTTTATGTAAATAACCGATTCAACGTTATCGAGTTAGTTGATAGAATATTTTTTGTACCTATTGTGTGTATGAATTGTGTTTAATGAACCGGTCATGGTTGGTGGTTGAGTGGAATTCACGGTTTGCGAAAATGTATTTAATTTCGTAAATTATATACAGGTAATAGGACTAGTGCAGGTTTTTTTTATTGTAGGAAACTAGAATGCTATTAATTAAGAATATCATAAAGATGAGTCCAACGATCATAATCATCTTCATCAGCGACAGGACGTCCACTGCTGGACATAGGCCTCCCCCAATGACTTCTAGATCGACTTGTTGGAAGCGGGCTGCATCCAGCGACTTCCTGCGACTTACCAACAATCCCTATAATTTAATCCTTGGATGCAGCGACAAATTTAATAGAAAATATTTCCTTGTATCCGGCATATTTTGTAGCTTTAATTAGAATTTAGTTGACAACTCTTGGCAGGCTCTTATTACGTTTGCATTGAGTGAATGAGTTCTTTAGATCTAGGTAATAAGTATAGGTAAATTATGTTATTGCGATTTGATGTTTCTCTATCATCTGACTTTTTTTTTGTAGCAGACACTGGCAAGCGGACAGATGGGTCACCTGATGATAAGTGATCTCCACCGCCCATAGACACTCAAGACACAAAAAGAAAAATGGGTGCGTTGCCAATCTAAAAGGACGGAAATAGGGATTGGGAAAGTAGAGGGGGAAATTGAGCCATCGGAAATCTTACTCACCGGACGAAACGCGATAGCGAGCTGCCACTTTACGTCGGTTTTCTGTGACACAGTGGTATCAAACCGGTCTAGCCGGCCCATTCGTACTGTAGAGGTAACTGTCTACAGCGTAGCTCTACCACTCTTAAATAATAATAATAATAATAATAATAATATTTATTTATTTATTGAACATATCTTATATTTTACAGTTCCATGCAACCTTGGCATCTGAACTAGGTCACCCTGTATCTCAGATGCCATGTTTTTAACAATCTAGGAGCAATGCGCAATAAATAACAAACGTGCTAAGAAAAAAAAAAAAAAAAAAAAAAGGAAAGTACTTAGAATTAGGGTAAATAAAATGTACAATGTCTGTGTGTGTGCGTGTGTGTGCGTGTGTGTGTGTGTGTGTGTGTGTGTTTGTGTGTACATGTAAGTGTATATGCGTAAGTGTGTGTGTGTGTAAGTATGTGAATGGGTGTGCGAGTTCCAGTTTGCGTTTAAATGTCCCGCTTATAATCACAGCTTTTGGGTTGATGTTAAAATAAGATTTTCTAGTTGTTCATAGTCATATCCATTTATCCATTGGAGAAAAACCTTCTTTGCATCAAAGGTACTGGATTTAGTGATATTCGTGGATTTTGTAATTAAGTTATATAATTTCGGTGCAATGTAATTAAAATGTCTTTTACCTAAAATAGATCGTACCTTTGGTATTGGACACCGTTGTATTCGCTTGTTTAGTACAGGCAAGTTAGGGACTATAACTTTGTGATATCTATATAAGCAATCTAGGGTGAAGAGTTTACGGACACTAAGGACCTGGGCTCTTTCGAAGACTAGGGAGGTTCTTGTCCTGAAAGGTAAGAATAGTAACACCTTCAATACAGCACGCTGTGCACGTTCCAACTCCAGTAAGTGTGTCTTTCCAGCACCTCCCCACGAACATATGCCATAGCTTAAGATACACTGACATAGAGCTTTGTATGTCTGTATTAAAACCTCATGATCAGCAACGTACCTTAGGGCCTTGAATATATAGATTAATTTTCTAATTTTCTTAGCTGTGGCTGAAATATGTTGAGCCCATTGTAAATGTTCATCAATAATGACTCCCAGATATTTAACGCTATCCGATTTGTTTATTGTTGGACAATTGCATATTTTTGGGTGTTCGCTGTTTCTGTTGCATGGGAATGTGTGGATTTTGAGTTTAAAGGTCGAATCAGGGCTACCCCTTTTGTTCAAACTGAAGCACAGCAATTTCGTTTTAGTTGTGTTAAGCGTCAATAGACTATCCTCCAACCAAGAAGTAACTTTAGCAAACGCGTTTTCGCAAACTGAGTTAATGTTATTCCAGGTATTATCATGAAATAAGATCACCGTATCATCCGCAAACATTATAAGATCAGCATTATTAATTTTTAAATTACACAGTTCATTAATATATACAATGAACAGCGAAGGTCCCAGAGTGCTTCCTTGCGGAACGCCATAGGTGCAGGCGCACACGTCGCTCAGCTGTCCATCGATGCGCACGCACTGGCACCGATCAGTCAGATAACTTTTAAACCAGTCATACACCGTTCCCCTGATACCTAAATTCTCGAGGCGAGTTAATAGAATAGGCACAAAAACTGTATCGAATGCCTTTTGTAGGTCTAGAAATAACGCCAAGCATTTCTTGCCTCTGTCCAGGTGTCCTGTTATTATTGAAGTAAACTTCAGAATGGCGTCATTAGTAGAAAGATTGGCTCTGAATCCGTATTGGTTTACTGAAATAAAGTGGTTTGACTCTAGGTACCGAACCAGTCTTATATTAACCAGTTTTTCAATCACCTTTCCAAGTGTGCTCAGAAGAGAAATTGGTCTATAATTAGTTACCTCACTTTTGTCTCCACATTTGTGAATTGGTGACACAATAGCCTTCTTTAAAACACTTGGGTAAGTGCCAGAAGATACACTGATATTGTAAAGGTGTGCTATAGGAGCGGATAAAATATCACTGAACTTTTTAAGTAAAGATACAGTAATACTGTCACTGCCAGGTGCACTATTGCTCCTAAGGCTATTAATAATTCCTTTGACTTCATTCGCATCTGTCGGCAATAGGGTCATTGAGTTGAGCGGCCGGTTCGCTATTCTTGCTTTGTTAGCTAAATATTCTTCGGTAACCCCAAGTTGATTTAATGTTGAATTCGCTAGATTTTTACCAATAGTAGTAAAATATTGGTTAACTGCATTCAAGCATGTAAGTGATTCTTTATTAGCTTCTAACAGTTTAGTAGGTTTTGTATTACTTTTTTTCATATTACATATGTCCTTGATTATGTTCCATGTTCGTTTAGGATTTTTATGATTTTGTTGAAGTTCGGACCGATAGTATGCGTTCTTAAGATTTTTAATTAGTCGATTGCACGTATTACGGTATTTGATGTACTCATTACGAGCCTCATTCTTATCTAATGACTTTTTAAATTTTAGGTGTAATTTGTCCCTCTTTCGAATACAATTGACTACCCCCACCGTCATCCAAGGTTTCAAAGGTTTTCTCTTATTAGGAATTTTCCATCGTATAGTGTTATTAGCTACTAGTCTTTGCAACATTTCAACGAGTAGTATTGCTAATTTATCGGCATCGTCCGTGTTATAGTAATCGTCCATATTAATTTCCTGTAAATCTGATAACAGTTGGTTATAGTCAATGGTGGATTTGAAATATTGACTGCCTGACTGCATAATGCCCAGTCTAAGATTAAGTAAAATTGGACAGTGATCTGTGAGTGGCTCGAATATATACGTACGTGCTTGTTTACGGGTCTTGACCATAAAGTGATCAAGACATGCTTCTTCTCTGGTAGGTTTATCGATACCTTGGCGTAGTCCATGCGAAGCTAAAAGGTTCATGTAGTCAGCTGCATATCCCGTGATTTTTTCAGGTAAAATATTAATATTGATGTCTCCTGTGAGAATAATGTTTTCACAATGAATATTGGTGAGCAACTCATTCAACGAGTTTATGTAGTTGGAGGGATTTGCAAAACATGGAGGTCTGTATGAAGCGATTATAGTAGTATTAGCAATTGTCAATAGAAGACAGTTTCCGTCCTTAATCCTATACTCCGTCACATGGGTGTTACTGTGGCTTTCTCTTACGAAGACCACCACACCGTCGTTCTGATTATGGTTATGTTCAGTAGCAAAGGTTGTGTAGTTGTTAATGTTGTATTCGCAAGAACTCGAATTGAGCCAGCATTCAGTAAGGACGATTACGTCAACAGTGACACGCATGTTAGCTAAAAATACGAGGAGTAGGTCCAGGTTTTTCCTTATACTACGAATATTTACTGTGAGTACTAATAGTTCATCCCTATTGTTTTTTAATAGGCTTTGGCAGGTGGAAGGGTCTTCTATATTTTGACACTTAATTTCGTTGGATATTTCAATGTCCGACATTAAATGTACATTAATAGGATTGAATTTTAATATTCAAACTCAGTGCTAAATAAATCAGAGTAGCCATGTTACTTGCTTCCCTCCAGTCTAACACACACTTATTTGAAAGTTCAGCAGGAATATAAGTACGGGTTTTATAACTTAGGTAGTGGCTCTGAATGGAGTATAGATTGTCTTTGCTGTAGATTATCATGTATATGTGTCTGTTAGATGTTCTGTTCATGTGTAAATAAGTATCAGTTAGGTGTATACTGTATTGTGTGTATTGTATAGTATTGTGTATATATAAGTATAGCTGTATGTCGAATAATAGCATGTTTGTGTAAACACTTGTTCCACATAAAATATATGGTCGATTCTTTGGGAAAATTACAATCATAAAAATTTTATCAATAAAAATAGAATTTGAATAACATGAACATAGGTTAGTAATTATCAGCAAATAGCATAAATTAGTGTTGGTACATTTACAAAAATATGTTAGTCATAGCTGGTTTTTTAAATGTTATGTTATTTATACAAAACTACTCTTGATTTAATACTATATTATTTATTTAAATGCATAACTAAATCTAATCGGGTGTATTTCACGTTTTGTATGTATATTTTTTATATGCTGTTCTTTACAGACACGGACGTAAAAAAAAGATGGACAGAGCGTTACGAACATTGAACATAAAGCAGGATTTTCAGCCCATTCGATCTATCGACACGTAATGGCGTGCGTGTGTGTAGGGCACTTTTGTACAGGCGCGTTTGTTGTGTGGATTCTCTGTGGCATCCGTTTATTTATAGGCGAGATGGTGTCCTTCTTTTTTTACGTCCGTGTTTACTGATTACAATTTTATTGCTTTCCAAATTTTCCATTCTGGAAATGAGGTCTTCGTGATGCATATTTGTTACAAAGAAAGCGAAACACAAATCACTTGCAGTCATAAAACATATTTATATTCAAGGGAAATCTCAAATCATAGTTACAACCTACTTATTTATACATTTTAAGTCATCAACTGTTATTTTATGCGAATTGGAATATGATAAACAAGCATTATGTATTCACAGATCACTTATTTTTAGAACATTATGCTAACTGCAACAAGTTTGTCGAGAGTTGGAATAAATTACAATAAATATTTGACAATGAAACCTAGCCGGCGGGCAGTTAATGTTGCTTATTAGAAACATTGTAAACTATCTAGGAAACCATATATCAGCGTGCGTTGTAACTTGTAAGGTAAGACATCTCAAGTTAAATTCCCTTGCAAAGCTGCTCACATAAGTGAAATAACCAAAAAAGGAATGTTTAGAGTGTTTGAATATAATTACCGGTTGGCACTTATGCATTACCGATTGAGATAACATTAAGTATACGGTATTCAATTCCTACATGTATTGCTACTTTGGAAGAAGCTTAGTCTTTATTACTAACGTCAATTTTTCTGCCACTGCTAGCATCATTGCTATCACTCTTTTGCTAGATAGCAAGTTCTTCATTATTGGGTGTTAATGATGTTGTTTGGTTTTGTTTGTTTGTTTTATTATTTTATATGTTTTGTTTTTTATCTTTAGGGGAGGCCTATGTTCAGCAGTGGACGTCCTATGGCTGATGATGATGATGTTGTTTGTTTGCGACGTTCAGTCCTTACAATGAGAGTTACAGTATGTAGATAATTCTTGAATTGTTATATTTTCGAACCAAATTTTCACTAATACTGTAGACGTAATTTTCATTTTATTAAAAACAATGTAAATATATGAACATGTGGCAGACAAAACATGGTGCATGCATTCATTGTTCCATATTCGTATAGAAAACCTATTTGGAAACTAATTTAGGAGACCGAACATTTATGACCGAACCAACTTAACAAGAGTTTGCTGCAATGTTTTAAAAAACAGGCTGTTCCAATAGAAAGTGGATAACTGCGTGTGACCAATGACTATAAAAATGGTTGCCTCGGGATACCAAAGTACAATTACCCTTGTACCTCATGTACAGATTTATGCAAAGCCGCTTGCCATGCAAATTAACCCTGCCGATCGTCGATCAACGACAGATGTTGATTTGAGTGCGTTTGAATAATCGCCGGTCACCACTCACCGATGTGTCACACTCACAAGCCACGACGCTCAGTGCTCCCAATGTTTGACGATTGGCCGTATTTATTTTTGCTTTACAAGTTCTTTAATGTTTGTAATTGCGTGATATACTTTACCCTTGCTGACGATAGGATTTTCTAGGCCGAGATCCAACTGCAAGATCATAACGCTCATCATATATGTTAATTCAAATAATATTATAAAAATACTCGCAGACCAATTTTGATTGGCAACTTAGCAAAAATAGATTCCCCCATTTATAATTAGCCATAAAAATGGTTTTGACTTAATACATGATGAACATAATGATCTTCCAGCCGGATTTCGGTCTATTCAAATCCCCCTGGATAGCGACCACCGTACATTATGTGAAACTTGTTATATTGAGCATACATATTGCGCGGGTCGCGTTCCATAATCAGTCAGTATATATTCGGTGATCCCGAGGGGCTTGCGACATGACTTGATGGTTGGTGGGATCTGTATGGGGTACATCCTTGTGCCTGCATCGGTCATCAGCTCGTCCTGTCGAGGCCCCCCTCGATTGATTATAAAGCCCGGCATGATTCTAACAATTGATAATCGGTGTTAACGATTTTTGTGACTGCACAGTGCTCATCAGATGTAGTCAGTAGACACTCTGCACTGCTCAGATAAAAAATCTACTATTTAAAGCAACCGCTAAGTTTATGTGTTAATTTAAAAAAAATGGACATGTAAATGTGAAGAGTACATCATTTAGAAACAACATGTGTTTTGGCAGCATCCTTACTATTACGTATAAGTCTTGACTAAGTTTTAGACAGCCTCTGTGTATTGCTTCATATTGCCTTCAGGGCTGTTTCGGAGTCTAATTTCGGGCGATATTCCATATTAGTTATGATTTTACTGCTTAATGAGTTCTGTTGACTGAGTTCAACACGCTTCGGGATTGCTTGTGATTACAAGGCTCTGCTTCAATGAAATTTCATGTACGACAACGCCGAAGATTGTTAGAAAACTGTTATTTTCGAGGACGTGTCGTAATTTTTTTTATCCAAAGGTATGACACTATCTTGTAATGAAGACTTTTCTGGTATACGTTCATCTACAGACTAGGGGTCCCAAATAAACGGGCATTACTATATCTTAAATTATTGGAAATTAAAAAGAGTGCTCACAGTAAGCAGCGGCTCGGCTGTGCCCCTGGCATTGGTAAAGTACTTGGGCGGCGGTTACGGCTTACCAATAGATGGTATCTTATCTACCCACTTCTTCTTCTTCTTCGTCGGTCCCTCAATTATGAGGATCGCGACCACATACTATCTGTCGCCAAGCTGAGCGGTCATTGGACATCTGTAATGCTCGATAGATGCTACCTCCATTAGCCTTTTTTATGGCATCTAGAGGGTGCTCTTCCCTTGGGCCACTGGGGCAATACAAAACATAATCGTCCTTTCTCGGCAGTCGCGTAAAAAATTTAAGCTACTAAAAAGTTTACATATAATGTACCGCGTACGCAAAGAATCGTGTACGTAACGTTTGTTCGGTGTAAAGAGATAAATACTAATGTGTATAAGATGCAATAGACACTGTTACCCTAAATAGAAACTGGAATGAACCACAGGTAATTAAAGATGGAATATGTGTATCTGTCGTACGGTCTAACTCCTAGCAAACCGCAAGCCTCCGTTACATGTAGCGTGACTGCTATATGTATTGTTATATTATTGATATTATTATATTATTATTGTCTCATTTATTTCAATTATTCTTTTTTTTACATTGTTAAATATAAGTTAAAAAAAAATACATTTAAAAATATAAAAAACAATAAATATCACCCTCCCGATGACGAGGCTTGAGACCCAAGCCAACGGTGGTTAGGGGCTCAGAGTGAGGAACCGCCTCACAATGCGGGCCGTGTCCAATAACACTGCCTTCTGTATCTGGCTCTTGACCCAACGTCCGATTGAGAGCCTCTTAAGGTGTTGGTCGAGGCTCTTTGCTATCAACCCATTAGCGGTAACGACTATCGGGACAATGATTGTTGATTCCACATCCCACATGTCCGAAATCTCGTGTGCCAGATCTAAGTATTTAGACATCTTGTCATTTTCGGCCTTCACGAGATTTTCATCATGCGGAATGGTGACATCAACAAGTATTGCCCGACGCGCTAATCGATCTAGTACCACAATATCAGGCTTATTGGCAACAATAGTCCTGTCCGTAATAATAGATCGATCCCAATACAGTGTTGCATGTCCATTTTCAAGAACTGGCTGCGGCACATATTGGTAGTATGGTACTTCAGAAGTCCCAAGGTAGTATCGAAGAGCAAGTTGCTGGTGTATGATCTTGGCTACTAGGTTATGTCTATGTAAGTACTCGCCGTTAGCAAGATACGAACAACCGGAAATAACATGCCTAATGGACTCTCCGGGTCGGTGACATGCCCTACAGATGTCGACCGTACCGTCCTTTATGATGTATTTCCTATAGTTGTTCGTCTTGATAACTTCGTCCATAATTGCAAAGACAAAACCCTCGGTTTCCCCAAATAGGTTACCGAAACGTAGCCAAGACACGGAGTACGGCATCATCCAACAACTTACGTCGCTGGATGAACCTCACTTGATCCGATAAACGTTGAGTCGATACATCAAGCGTTGGTTCAAGGGTCTGAAACAGAGCAAGCATTTTGGCACGGTACGCTGTGAGTTTGGTTCCTCCTTCTGTCGCCCCATAGTAGGCCCGCATGACATTTTCATTGATGCTAGATGTCCATCTCATGCGGCGCACTACTCCACCGGTAGCGGGGGCCGTAGGCGGGACACAAGGCCCCGCTGGTCCCAAGCCCGCCGGAGGAGGGGGTCGCCGTCCTCTTCGTCGCACAGGTGTTAGTGGCGGCGGGGACGACTGCAGCTCGTCTTGTAGGCTCGACGCGTCGTTACCCGGCGACGGCTCGAACACCTCCGAAGCCGACGCCCACGACGCGGAGCTCGACGAGCTGGTGGAGGATCTTCTGCGTGCGCGTGTCCTGGCTCGTAATATCATCTTGATACATTTTGGATTAGAAATACATAATTTTGGTTCATTTTTAGCTGATTTTTCCTTCTAAAATTGATCTTAAATACATTTAAATGACACTGTCACTGTCATTGATCTGTTTTTTGCACATTATAAAGATTTCTTCAAAATTTCACTTAATTATTGTTCAAACAGGATGATTTGTCGAAAATACGAAATATAAAAATAAAATTATGAATACAATATATCTTAAAATAATTATTTTGTAAATGTTTTTAGATCTTGTACCAAGTGACTTCTAGTGTTGCCATTATTATTGTTATTGTTATATTCTATAATACGGAAGTTACTTATTTTTGGGCTTATAAAGATGATAGGCCTATATCCTGGTCTTAATGTATACGGAATTAAAGACTGTGCTATATTTTTTTAGTCTGACCGCCGAAGGCTCATACACTTCAGGTCGCCTTATGTCGTTTAAGGCCGCCTTATCTGTCAAAATTATATAGCAAAAATTAATTAACATAAGAAGCCGTTAAAGTTGAGTAGCGTTTGACCATTCAGACGTGAGATTTGCATCAGGCTACGCTGTATTTAAAAAATGGATTTCTTTTGTACCTTTACTTGGGATTAAAGATGTATATACATAAGTTCAGAAATATTAAACCGTATATGGAAATGTATTGGTAAATAAATGAAGTAGTATTATTATAGTTTCAAATTTCGAATCCTAGGGTTAACATGATTTTTTCAAGGATAGATACCTCTGAGGGGGTTGACGACAGGCACGCAGCTGTTCGTAAAAATTAGGCCGAATACTTTCTATACACTGCCACTAGATCAAGGAGGTGGCAGCAACTATAAGTTACTGAAATGTTAATGCATTTTCCCGTTTTCCACGACCGTACGAGCCTAGTTACCCCATACAGAAATACTAGTCGAATGTAAGGGTAACATATGGCTTCAAATAATAGGGCTTCACTGCAGTAATTCACTACGACTCTACGAGGAACTTAGTCCAGCGCCGAGGGGAATCGTAAACTAATATGCTGGTATAATATTATTATTATTTTAAAGCTTAAAATTATTTATTTTACGAGTATTTGGTAAATGGTTTATGATATAAGATAAATAAAATAAGACCGTTTTATTCTTAGACAGAAATGGACATGTGCTTACAAAGGTATTTTTAATTACAACGTACTATTAAGTAAAGTAATTATAAACTAAACATTTATGACACGCCATGAAACGCCACTTGTCTTAATGTCGAGTCCAAAACCGAATTGGTTTATTGCTTCAAATAGCTTGTTAAGAAATAACCATTTATGGCGTTACGAGTTACGACAATTAACTACAAAGTAAGTAAACAATATAATTATATTTTGTGTTTACTGCATCGGTGGCGTAGTGGTAAGTTTATCTGTGTGTGGTATCGTCCTGAGGTCTCGGGTTCGATCCCCGGGTCGGGAAAAGTGATATTTGATTTTTCAATATCAGCCCGGAGTCTGGAATTTGTGCCCAATATGGCTATAGGCTCGCCGCCTATCACATCTGGGACGGAACTAAGCTCGGCGAAGTGTGGGCGTTCTAGTTCGCTAGTGCGCCTCTACCTACATATAAATCGGTTCATTTTTGCATATTTTGATATGTGTGCATGAACTTGTGAATATAACAATAATAACAGCTTAATAGCAATGGCGCTTTAACCGTTAATTAAGCTTACCAGTCGTTGTCTTATACAGTGTATCCAGCACATAGTGGCGTGTTATGTAAATTTCTGGGGGTAGACTTTGTGTGAATATATGTACTATACAGATAAAATCAACCCCCAGAAATTTTAAATAAAGGAAATCATCCAAAATAGATGTTCTAAATTGCAGCGCTCCGCTTATCTTTTATCGATACAGTGATGATGACGATAGTAATGACGATATCAGGATTTGAAAACAGAAATGAATGTTTTTTGTCTACGTGAATATAAAGGCTTGTGCACGCAATTCACGCACATAGAACAATACCTTCTAATAGAGAATAGGGTAGTGTAGGATTTGTGTTGTAGAGTCACGCCGTAGACAGTTACGTCTACAGCACGAATGGGCCGGCTCGACCGGTTTGATACCACTGTCTCACAGAAAACCGACGTAAAGTGGCAAGTCGCTGTCGCGTTTCATTCGGTGAGTGAGACTTCCGATGGCCCAATTTCCCTTTCCCTTTCCCAATCCCTATTTCCCTCCCTTTAGGTTGGCAACGCACCTATGATTCTTTTTGTGTCTTGGGTGTCGATGGGCGTTGGAGATCACTTACCATCAGATGACCCATCTGCTCGTTTGCCAGTCTTTGATATAAAAAAAGGGTGACCAATCCAATATAATTTGCGTTTTGCGATACGCGTTTCGCTATCATATCTAGTTTGTAGGTCGGCATCGTTATGGTGATTGATGAGTGCATGTCATCTCTTGATTACCATCGCAATTATTTGACTATGCTAAATGCTTAATGGTTTTATCTTGTTAAACGTGTGGGCACTGTTTTTGAGTGGGTTCTTTAGGAGGGACCACGTTTAGCCGACTACGCTTAGTAATATCCGAGTACATGAAAATGAGAGTGAGTGCAGATTGTCATGAATATTTTAAAGACACAAATAAATACATAACTAAATAACACCCAACAGTCACACACCTATGTGTGTGATTGTATGTATTCAGGACTATTCCTGACCTCACACTAAGTTGCGAATCTTGTGTCATAAGTATCAGGAACTACAAGATACTTTTGGTCTCGCAACACCCAGACCCGAAACAAATATGTGGGCTACACAAACATTTGTCTCGGTGCGAAAATCAAACCCGCGGCCACCCCCTTCACACCCAGCTACTCGCCCGCTGCGCCACGAAGGCTCTAATTGAATAAAAAAAATCTTCTGAGATTTTGGATCTTGTAAATTAGGTAGAGTTTTCTGTTTGATATTTTTGCTTCAAATGTGCGATAAACTCACTTTATCTAACAATTCATTTGATTCTACTTATCCACTCGCCTCTGTAAACTTCTATAAGTAAGGATCTACAATTGCAATGGTAGGTATTTTTTGACTTCGAAGAGTAAAACTTGACGTGTCTGGGTCTATGCGATGTCTGAGTAATATCTTAGGCTGAGATCTAAAGAGCGAACTTCGACTAAGTCTGAGTCAAAGAAACGAACTCAGTGAGGTTTTGAATCTCTAAATCGAACTTTGACTTAGTCTGAGCCATTTCTTTTACAAAAAAACAGACTGCCAGACTGAGCAAAGATTTTCTTGTAAAAATGACTTGGCCTAAGACCAAGTTCGATTTAAAAATTTCGAATCTTCACTGAGTTCGTGTCTTTGACTCAGACTTAGTCGAAGTTCGCTCTATAGATCTCAGCCTTAGTATAGTGCGTGCGCGAACATAAATCGCGGTAGCCAAGTGAGGCCGCCATTCATCGTCCACGCAAAATGAAGACGCGATGCAATAGCAATTTGTCATGAACGTGAGGACACGGCCAAACAATTTTGCGGCACGCGCGCCTGTCAAACCGTTAGTAATAAAACGGTAGGTGAGATCCAAGTTCATTTTTGTAAAATTGATAAGAATGTAAAGTTTTGACAATTAATTACACCAAGTCTGCCTCGCTGGCGTTGTTGTATTTCGGTACGACTACCGTCCTGAGGTCGCGGGTTCGATCCCCGGGTCGGGCAAAGAGATATTGGATTTTTCTATAATTTTCATTATTATGTAATTTAGTTTAAAATAATATAGGTATATTAAAATTTTATCAGCAAGTTAAAAAATACTAATATATTTTATAAAATCAACATTTAATATTTTTAGTTTACATGTAATAATAGCACAAAAAAGATGCTTTATGTAAATACGTAGTTGGGCATTACCGCGAAAAAGTCATTACCGTCGTAATGGTAATGACTCATATGACTACGGTAATGACAAACTCTTAATAGTATTAAAATTAATAATTTATATATAATTTATAAAATTAATATTAATAATATATAAAATTAATAGTATTAAAATTAATAATGTTATCTATGTATATAGTCTATGTATATCGACTAGCAGCGATAGCTCAGTTGGGAATGGTACGGACTGCCGAGACAAGTGTCGGAGGTTCGAGACCAACCCTAAACTGGAGCATTTGGACTTTCTATGTTAAGTGTATTTTCATTGTGAAATATCGCTTGCTATAACGGTGAAGGAAAACATCGTGAGGAAACCTGCATACCCGATAATTTCTTTACATGAATTTCGAAGGTATGTGAAGTTTACCAAACCGCATTAGGCCAGCGTGGTAAACTTAGGCCTAACCCCTCGCAATAGTAGAGGAGGCCCGTGCCCAGCAGTGGAACAGTAATATTATTATTATGTATATAACTTCATACATCACTTGTACTATCCTCTGCATAGGATGGCATGAACTTACAAGACATGAGACACGTATAAGTATTAATAATCCATGAGAATGATAAAGTGTATAAGTACATAGATAACAATTATTAATTATAATACTTTTAAGGGGTTGTCATTACCATGGTCATACGAGTCATTACCATTGCCTATACTTCACGACGGTAATGATTTTTTTTTTCGCGGAAATGCCCTGCTACGATTTGTGAAGTTACCACAACAATATCGTATCATGTTTTCTCGCAAGTTGTAGACTTGTACTTCATAACGACCGCCTTACCAACTAATACTCAAGTTACTTGTCAGATATAATATACATTTCAACACACATAGCAAAGATAGAAGAGTCAATCGCGGTAGTGTAGGATGTCGCATTTGAATAGATCAAAGTGAAATTGAGGCCAAGCGGAGGCGTTTCTACGCTGCGTTATATTTCCACCGTGCAGATAAATTTACATTTAACTTTGATATAAGTCACTTGCGCCCTGTAAAGTGCATTAAATGCGCCATATAAGGTTAATTGTTCACTAATATAGGTGGCAGTAAATTTTCGTTAGCATGAAAATGGTAGAAGATGGGAATGATAAAACAGTGTCATTTGATACTATCAAATGTTGTGCTCTTTATGCGTTTTTTATCTTGCATTTCATTAGGTTGTAATGAGTCTTATTTTACGCATTTTATTGTGCATAAGTTAAATTTTTGGTTTAATAAAAGTAATCGGAATCCCCGAATGAGTCGTGTCACGTGTGGTTAGTAAGGGATTAACGACTTTTTGTTTTAAATACGTAAAAAAATCATACGTAATGCACTGTACCTTAGTATAAGGAAAATAGTGCTTAACAAATCTTATAAGAGTATAGCGTATTGAAATATTAATTTATGCTTATTAGAGGCTCTTTTGCGTCATTCGTGTACCTAAATGTAAATATAATACACAAACATTACTTAGCCATGTGAATGTCAAATTCATACAGCACACGCTTGTTCACACTATAATTTAAATGTAAGGTGAGGGTCCATTACGAACTACGCAGCGTTTACTTAATATAAGTGGCACTTAGTGATATCATGTACGGTTGAGTCCAAATGGATTCCATGTAATTGCTTCTATTATAAAGGCAATAATAACAGTGATAATCGAAGATTTTAAGAAGGCCTTTAACTTTGTTGCATTGTAATTTTAGTGTTGGTTAAAAAGATTTCGTAATTATGTAATTTCATTTTTACCGTTTTACATATTTATTTTATATACGTTTTCATTAAAGAGTAGCGATAGCTCAGTTGGGTGTAGTATGAAATGCCGATACAGGTGTCGAAGGTTCGAAACCAACCTCAAAAAAAAGAGCACACACCTCTGATTTGTCTATGTTAAGTTTTCTTTGTGAATTATCGCTTGCTGTAAAAGTGAAGTAAAATATCGTGAGAAAACCTAAATACCCTAGAATTTCTTCACAAGAATTTCGGAGGTGTGTGAAGTCTACCAACCGGCATTAGGCCTAACCCCTCTCATTATCAGAGGAGGCCCGTGCCCAGCAGTGAGACAGTAATATTACAGGCCTAATATTATTATTATATTTAATTAATTTAGAGATATAAATGTAGGAACAAACGCGTCAAACAAATTTATTCAACACAACACATGCAAAAATAATTGTGCATTGGTGTTACAGCAGCGAACTTACATTCACATCTCGGACAATAGAGTTGTTAGAAATCGGCTTTTCATCAGGGGTCGTCGTCCGGCGTTCGTTCAGGATGTGAGCAGAGACAAAAAGCTCGTGCGATCACTGCCTAGCGTATCATATGCACCACACAATGCCTTTTTAATCTTACTCAACTCGCACACAATCGTGTGTCGTATGACAAAACCGCAAACCGTCAGTATCGTGTAGACATCTGGACGAAACATCCTTCAAAAAGAACCACTGTGTTTCGTGAACCAGGGGTGTCGCCTTTCTCAACTCAGTTACGCCGCGTCTCCTGCACTCGTTTTTCTCCAAACATTACACAAAAACATATACGTAAAACAACGATTTTAGCTGACACCTGCTCGTAGAACAATGGACCATAGATAAAAAACACGTGTTTTGTGTAAGGATTTTGAGCAGGAGACAGGGCTTTATATAAACTTTCAAATAAATGTTTCTCGTTTTATGCTTCCACACTTCAACAGAACCAATCGGAATTTTAAAATTTTCTTGTTTACCGGTTTTTCTGGGGACCAAGTCTCTTTTCCTCAAATACAAGCAGATATTAATTTGTCATTTGTAAGGACTCCTGTTTATTGGTATATTAAATTGCTAGCATATAAATAAACACAAAAAAAATTAAATAGCAACCTATTTTGATACTTGCAAATTCAATCATCAAAATCCAAAGGGTAGATGGTTATTTCCATTTAGCTCATAGAACCGTCAAATCCGTTAAAAACCGTCCAAAAAATGGTTTTGCGTTTTAGCACATGTGAAAAAATCTGTATATTTTATATTAGTATATTATGGAATTATTATGTATGTTATTAAATATTTTGTCTATTTTTGCGCGGTTATAAAACGTTATTTTATATATTCATAGGTTGTAATATTTCCATACTACAACGATATTAAGTATTTGTTACGCTGATAAATGTACATAATATTATAATCTTCAAGTTTTATTGTATGCTTAAGTCAGTGAGCGTAAGTCTTATTTTAAATTTACATTC
This sequence comes from Clanis bilineata, assembly GCA_036417725.1. Classification (NCBI taxonomy): domain Eukaryota; kingdom Metazoa; phylum Arthropoda; class Insecta; order Lepidoptera; family Sphingidae; genus Clanis; species Clanis bilineata. The sequence continues at coordinate 6,850,132 of CM071154.1, forward strand.
AATTTCATTAAGATTTAGTATAGTTAAATGTCATGGCATTAAAAAAGCATGACATCTAAATTTAAAACAATAATCAATTTATTTTATAATGTCGTATTCTGATAGAATTGATTGAAATATCTATTAAATAATATTGTGCATCGAATGAACAATATTTTATTAGTTTTATTTATGAAAAAATATATTTTGTGAATATAAATATACAAAATATTGTTGCAATAAAATGTAAATAATATTGTTAATTTGAATAAACAATATTTTATTAGGTTTATTTATGAAAAAATATATTTTGTCAATATAAATGTACAATGTGGAAATAATAATTGCTAAAACTTCTATTAACCAATTGTTTCTATCGTCTATGGTAGGCTATTATAGCTTTAATAATACGTGACAATTAAGTAGATCAGGCTATTATCTGCTAATTTGTACTTCCCATGTCGTATCGTATGGGAAAACTTCATCATAGCGGAACATTTTGTACGTAAACAAATGACGTCTCATGGCAAACAATACTGGAGCAATGTCCGACAGTGTACATAATGTGGTCATCATCACTATATGTTAAGTGATGGAATTATACTTAAGCCGCTTCTCCTATACTTAAACGTTACACAAAACACCTACACAAAACATGGTATTTCAAATTTTTTTTGTCTATGGTCCATTGTTACATGAGCAGGAGACAATGAAAAACATTGTTTTGTGTAGGTGTTTTAGTGTTTCGTTTAAAAAAAAACATATGTAGGTGACGCGACTTTAGTCAAACAAAATTAACATCAACCGGGATTTGCTATCAAATAAGAACTAAATGCTAAAGTACAGGCACCCACATTAACGTAGTTACATAAAACATTTTATTGCATTTATAATTTTGTTTGCACAAGAAATATTTATCGCACTTAACCAACTATGAAGTACTGTTAGCTATTTTATGCTCAAGCATTTTGCTGACCGTGTTTTTGCTAACTTAACATTTAAGTAGACAATCTTGATATATTTAATAAGCATTGAAATCGTATCAGTTTTATTGGCACAGTTATTTTTTAACTGTTATTGTGTTGCAAACCGCAACAAGTGGTAACATGAGCTCATTGAGCAGCGGGTTTGTTCGATAGCGACACCGAACAATCCACCAGCCTGCAAGTCTACCTGTCGGTGTCATATTATTTAAATAAGTTAAAGAACAAATCAAGATTGTTTTTTTTTCTAACAGAGACTGGCAAACGAGCAGATGGGTCATCTGATGGCAAGTGATCTCCACCGTCCATAGACACCCGAGACTCAAAAAGAATCATGGGTGCGTTGCCAACCTAAAAGGGTGTAATGGAAGGGCCGGGAAAAGGGATTGGGAAAGGGAGGGGGAATTGGGCTACCGGAAATCTCACTCACCGAACGAAACGCGATAGCGAGCTGCCACTTTACGTCGGTTTTCTGTGAGACAGTGGTATCAAACCGGTCGAGCCGGCCCATTCGTGCTGTAGACGTAATTGTCTATAGCGTGGCTCTACCACTAACAAATAAATATGATTTTAAATAAATAAATAACATCCAACTGTCACATACAAAGTCCTGACCCCACACTAAGATCGAGTCTTGTGTCTCACAACACCCAGACCCGAAACAAATATCTGAGGGCCACACAAATATTTGTCTCGGTGCGGGGATCGAACCCGCGGCCTCTCGCTTCATGGCTGGCTGCTCGCCCGCTGTGCCACGGAGGTTGTCAAATATTATATTACTGCGTAATAAATACAGAAAAAACCTTCGTTCGTTGCGTAGTTTTCGATGGAATGTCGAACTTGAACTGTTTAAGTCTCAAGATGAAGCAAACAATTTTGACTCTAAATACCTCTAAAATATTCATACAACAGCGGCCTGAGCAGGCAAATTTCTGACAATGTATACGAGTATTCGAGTTCGCTGCGCACTGATGACGTTTGGTTAATATTTCATACAAATTTCATAGACGCGCATGGAGTTCGAATACATTTACGGTTGTCAGAAATTTTCCTGCTCAGGCCGCTGAACAGTATTTAATTAAGATAAGCAGTTTCGAATTGAGATGTATTTATTAATGTCTTTGACAATTACGTTGAGAAGAATGCTATGAATGCAACTCTTACTAAAATGATTTATCCTTATAAATAACGATTACCATCCTCGCCTCCATGGTCTAGTGTTAGCATACACGGTCTGTGAACCGAGAGTTCCTGTGTTTGATTCCTAGGTCGGGAAAAGCTAATTTTGTAATTTAATTTCTTGCGGCTGGATCCCTCAGAGGAGGTTGTGACGTTAGGCAACCGGTCGTAAAAACTAAGGCAAATTCTTTCTGCAACACGTTTGAAAAATTGTGTTATGCCGACGTTAAAGTTACGTTAAAAAGAAGATAAATAAAGATTACCATATAGTATAGTCTATGTAATTGTTGTCCACATCGTTACCAATTCATCAACGCCCGAATGGATAAACGCTACTCAACTTTAACGGCTTCTTACATTGATTTTCGCCATACAATTTAGACAGATAAGGCGGCCTTAAACGACACATGGCGACCTTAAGGCTGAGATCTATAGAGCGAACTTCGACTAAGTCTGAGTCAAAGAAACGAACTCAGTGCCCATTTGGAATTTTTAAATCGACCTTCGACTTAGTCCGAACCATTTTTTACAAGAAAAACAGACTGACAGACGGACTAAGCAAAGATTTTTTTGTAAAAAATGACTCGAACTAAGTCAAAATCCCCACTGAGTTGGTTATTTTGACTTAGACTTAGTCGAAGTTCGCTCTATAGATCTCAGCCTTAGTGTATAAGCTTTCGGCGGTTAGTCACTTAAACCGACGGAAAACCGTTTATTCGGTACAGATACAAGACTCAGACTCATGGAAACGGTACCGGTCATTGCGAATAATTGAATAATGTCCAAGCCTATTGTTCCACGTCTGTTTGACATGCAGTTATATGCTGATATTTCTCATCCATACTGTGTGAAAGACGGTGTATGCCACATTATACTGGTGACGGTCACTAAATGGGACTACGAGTGAGTAATGAAATACGTCAAGGCACCCTAATGTCATTTAGAATTGTGGATAATCCAAATGAAATGAAGAAAATGGAAAATGGTTTTATTTAAAGTATATACAGTAAAGATTGTCTCGGTGGCGTGGTTGTATTTCGGTATGACTACCGTCCGGAGGTTTCGGGTTCAATCCCCGCGTCGGGCAAAGGGATACTGGATTTTTCCATATCAGCCCCGAAAAGGAATTTGTGCTCGATATGGCGATAGGCTCTCACATTTGGGATGGAACTATGCTCGGCGAAATGTGAATGTTCCAGTTCGTTAGGGAATATCTGCCTACCCCTTCGGGGATAGCGGCGTGAGCTTATGTTATACTTAATTACTCTCGCTTTTTGTAAAAATCAATCAGAAGGCATTTGAAATAGTTAAACTTTCTCAGAGGCATCGTGGTCATGAATCATGATTCTCATGATACAGTTAGTACAGTTACCGTTAACTGCCTACAAATCGACAGTCCAATTAGCGATTACGCGTGACTGATATTGTGTGAACCAATTGTTACGTGTACTCTAAGTTCTTCTTAATTATTTTAATCTGATTTTATATTTCTATTACGCAACTAACTTTCTCGACGTGTGAAATAATTTGTAATAGATAATAACAATTGTTACGTCACGTCACTCGTGTCGCACAACAAATTATGTCATTTACTATTGCATGAACACCTGGGGCGCGTTGATGCCGTATTATATTGACGTGGTGACGATAATTCGGAAACCGGTTATTAACTTATATCTGCGATCGAATTGCAAATTGTAAACTTTCTTGTCATTAAGCGAAGGGACAACAGCACAATATAGGTATTTATGTTATAACTATATCTAAGAATTATAAGATACTTTTTTCAATCTAAGAAATCTTCTTTGTGATGCTATTTACGAAGGTCATTAGCTTTTTGCAAATTAAGTGAATTTTTATTATGGGAAATTTCATAGGATCTTGACGCATTTGGATATACCTCATACTGAATAAATAAATCAAAAATAAATAACACCCAACAGTCACACACAGTCCTATACTAAGACCCTATACTAAGATCGAGTTTTGTGTGTGAGCGAATTTTGGTCTCACAACAGTGAGCATACAAACATTTGTCTGGTGCGGGGATCATACCCACGGCCTCTCGGTTCATAGTCAGCTGTGTCACGGAGGCTGTAAAAGTGTTAAGTAATCTTATATATATGTACTTGCAAGTCGCTGGATGCATGTCTATCTGTAAATCTTTGATGGTGCCCCATGTCCAGCATTGGACGTCCTATGGCTAATGATGACGATGATGTTGTCCCGCAGTGGACAGCCTGTGACTGATGTTGATGATAACCGACAATACCCGTAATAATATCTGAGGTCTGTAGCAAACCCAATACATAACATCGGTTTTACATTTACAAATGTATTTGGTACAGAATAATGTTCGGTATGTGGTACATTCAAAGCCATGGGAAAATCTTATTTAGAATAGCATTCGATAACTTCTATCACGAATGGGTGTTGCACGCACACACGACTTGACTTTAATGGGACCTCATAAGGTCCTCGCGTGGTTGTAATTTGGTTGTTGACAGATTTACAATCACCATTCACCATACTTCAAGCCAAATGAATGCGTCTGACGATACCTGAATGTATAAGTTGGTACTAGATGTGTCATATTAATATAAGCTCACGCCTGTATCCCCGAAGGGGTAGGCAGAGACGCACTAGCGAACTAGAACACCCATATTTCGCCGAGCTTAGTTCCATCCCAGATGTGGTAGGGGGCGAGCCTATCGCCATATCGGGCACAAATTCCAGACTCCGGGCTGATATGGAAAAATCCATGTGTGTGTCCATGTGAGTATACAAAATGTGTCATATTATTGAGTGCTAATTGTCTGAATAAGCGTAGTGCCTCATTTAAATCAAAGACATTCAACAGTATATAGACGAGGCAACAGCACAAAACTTGTAATCCAAGTTATGACCTAGTGGTCATAAGTCGCTCAGTTTATTTTAAATATACCCGCGCAGCCGGCCAGTGATATAGCATTGAGAGAATAAACTTATCTTACGTGATTCTTAACCATTCACAAAACATTCTAAGGAGTAAATTGTAATAATCGCCCTCGCATAATAATAAGTAGTTGATGGCGGTTTAAATCTCTTTGATTTAAATGAAGAGAGTTTATTATTTTCTAGTATGACATATATATATATATATATATATATAATAGTTGAAATGATTGAATGGATTTTTTGTGTGATATTCTTATATATATGTATATATATATATATATATATATATATATATATATATATATATATATATATATATATATATATATATATATAAGAATATCACACAAAAAATCCATTCACGAGGTCGCGATGTACGATTTTAAATATAGTTTATTAAGATCTTTATTTATTTAAAGATAGGAGTGAGCTGTAGGATAAATCGAGATAAGGTGTAACTCTAAAAATTACAATGTTTGGGAAGTCTTTTGGTCACGAGCAATAATTAATATTATCAATAGAATAATAATTAATTTAGCAGAAACTAATGAATAAAGAGGTGTTCCGTGAAGTAGTTAATCGATCGTGGATGTGTCGATTGGACGCAATATCGATTGACATGAATCGATCATGTTATCCATCGTTGATACCTCTTATTAGATTCACGCCTCTTATCGAGAAGGTGTGGTAACACATGTCATAATGATTTAGTATGTTGCACTAGTTTATCAACGTTTCTAGAAGGAACTAGGTTTGTGTATTTATGAATGACTAAAGAAAAAATATTAGGACTTCGCGCAACTACAAAAAGTACATGTTTACTTTGAATTCGGTTCCATCATTTTAGTTTCGCGACCTATTTACATGTAAGTTGTCACCGTGTCATAAGAATTAAGTAACGTATAAATCATACTTATTGATTTTATTATAAATACGGTGTTTTATTTACAATAATACTAATTTCTGAATAAGAAGACGATGCCTAACTGCTATACTATTGGGATCTTTCTTTTGCAAAGTCGCCATTTTGTTTTCGTTAGTTTGTTTTTTCGTAGTTATGCGTCGTCCTTTAATTTTTCTTTAGTCATTGGTATTTATAGTTGAAATGATTGAATGCAAATAACGATGATCAATTTACGGCAATAAATATGCTATTGTAGAAATACACGCTTGTTGATGCCATAAAATTCGGTATTGTAATCTTTGTGCAGCGATCTTTATGTGGTTTAATTTTTATGTTTCCTGTCCTGGGGCGGAGTCTCACGACTTCATATACGATAATTGGTCACTTAAGCTATAAAACTGATGAAGCTCTAGTATTTAATATCAACTCGTGATCTCGCAGAAAGAGTTTTACAAATATTTGCCACATCTTTATAAAAAAAGAACAAGCTATTGCTCGCTATTCCGTTAGCGTAAAAAGTTTTCTGGAATCACTCTCTTTACATCACCCAAAGTAACTGATGGTTGCAAATAATTTTTTAGAGGCTTTTGAACAAATTTCATCCCTTATTTAACCTCCTTTAACCACCTAAGCTTTTTTGAGACAAAGGTAGCCTAAGTCCTTTCTTAGGGTTCCAAATTTCTTCAATAGGGAACTTGCGTGTAATTTTTTTATTGGTTCATTGCAAAGAACAACGTCTCAAATAAACACACCAGAAACAAAAACATAAAAATATGCACAAATCATTTAGTTATCGCAAGTCTAAATATGACTTACAAAACCCCGCGCTAAAAAAGGACGTGACGTCACAGCTTAAAAATGCCTTTTTGTTGACATCTTAGTTGACACTGACGGCTAGTGACATTGTCTGGAATGACGTTTGAACCGCTATAATTGCCTATCGTTTAAAATTTCCCCATGCCGAACAAAAATTTCCCCAAAAATGTTGAAGCTATTTCATTAAATAACGAAGTAAAAATAAGTTGCACCCTTGAATCCTGAGCGGAGAGGTGGGAAAGTTACATGAAGAAAATAATTTGGAAAGAGGAGGACGTCCGAAATCTCATTCATCAAGTACCATACTAAACATAACAACAATTTTCCGCAAAATTGGGAAAAATACCCCAACGTGGAAACACTGGCTAATGCAACGACGTCACTTGGGTTTTGTAATAACGTTCCATTACACGTAATTTCTAATTAAGATATTTTGTAAAATATCAATTATTTTATACTACAAATTTCATCATAGCACATTTCAAGGTTTTGTTTATTGATTTATCAACACAATTTCTCGTTATAATTTTCGTGCAAGTTCCCCATTCAAACATCTTAATCAGTTCAGTAAGAGTTCACTGGTTTAGTCGTGAAAACGTAACAGACAGACAGAGTTATTTTCACATTTAGTGTGGCTATAGTAACCAGTATTAATTTCGTGATATAAATGCTGATAATTATTATAATAATATATTTTTAGAAATTGTATATTGACTGTATCTTCACACTTGGCTGAGCGTGTTGGCCTTGTAGAGTTCGTATTTATCAGCATTTTAATTTTGTTTGCTAGACGTTAGTGCAATATATACGACTAATTAATTAATTTAAATTTATTATTATTTGTCCCATTGACCTTGGCGATGACAAATTGAATAAGTTTTAATGTCTCTACTTCACGCATGAAATAATTTTAATGGCCCCTTTTTATACAACATAAGCACTTTTAATCTACTATGTACATATATACTATGCGGGAAGGTTTTTATTTAGTTATAATGATCCACTCTGCTTGCATTTTTATTTTTAAATTTTATCAACCGACTTCCCAAAAAGGAGGAGGTCCTCAATTCGTCGGTTTTTTTATGTTATTACGCGATACCTCCGCCAACTATGGACCGATTTTCAAAATTCTTTTTGTGTCCGATAGAGCTTAGTTCAAAGGTAGTCCCATATAAATTTGGTTACGATCGGATTTGAAGTCGGTGTGTAAAGTTTTTAAACTTGTGATTATTGTAATAAAACTTGCCACTAAATGTAATTCAAACTTGATTATTTTACGAACTGTATGTCATTATGTCGATCACTCTTGTCAGATTACATTTTCATTCCGCCTGAAATATTGGTATTCGATATATGAGTAGATACAAAATGAAACCTGTATCAACGCTGATAGCTATCAGGCTTTTTGTCTTCCGCATATCATCAATTAAAATGTTTACACGTGGCTAAATGACGCAAGGCGGATTCTTTGTAACCGGTTCCTACAATAGGTTTGTGAGAGAGTGAACTTCGGGGTAGCGCCACCAATCTATTTTGACCTGTCCATATTTTTCCGTCAATAGTCATGATTGAGCCTCTAGAGATCATCATTTAATGGTTGTGTTGAGTGTAATAATCTTGTCTTCAAGGCGACATCTCGATTCGAATACAATTAAATTAATAATGCGAGTTTTTGTGTTCCATTCAAGGATTCTTGGCAGTCGTGAGGCTTTGTAGGTCTTGAAAGTGATCGATTACTGTTAAGAAACTGAAGACAATTCGCTAAAGAGCAAAATGAACTCGCACGTTTCTCTTTGGAATTGTAACACGGGATATACTTTAATGTTTTCTTAAAGACATAATTGATGCAGATTTTAATCCTTTGATTGATGTGGAACACTGATAGTAAAATATTGTTCTTTGTTCTTGTTTTTTGGCTTCTCAGTTCTTAGTCATGCAAAGTGCCTTGACCTCATAGTTTTTGCCTTCATTTGCCGATGTATGGCCTTGGGCGAGTCGTTGAATATTTCCTCAATTAGCGATACTAACTACCCTATTATTATGTACAATTTATGTGCAAACATAAAAATAAGGTATTTTCTATAAGTAAAAAAAAACCTACCTTTAAATAATAGGCGGACGGAATGCGGCCTCATAATTTACGTAGTTTAATTACTTTTTTTTAGTAAAGTAAGTTATGCTTCCTAGTCGTGCACTCTTGGCAGAGTGGTCGTGGTTGTTGAGATGGTGGTACATGGTAGGTCGTCAACGTCATTAGTCTTCTTGGTGGCGACAATAGATCTTGTAATTCTTAAAGTAAGTTATGCACCCACTCTTAATTCATGGTAATAATTATACACAAAATTATGGAACATTTCATTTGAATTCACTGGCATGTTGTTATTTCGCTATAATATATTATTTGTATAAATAGATTAAATTATTTTTATATTAAAATCTGTTTATTAGTATCATGATTACGTTTATCGCTTTTATTTTTCTTAGATTCCTTATTATTGAGATTTTATCTAAAAATATCCTATTCCGTATAATGTTGGCTATTACCATCTCCGGGAATATGGAATGTCTCTCTGACATGAGTCTCTATGTCAGATTTTGCACACCATATATACTTCATTATCATCAGCCACAGGACGAACATTGTTGAACATAGGCCTCTCTTCGGCTGAGATCTATAGAGCGAACTTCAACTAAGTCTGAGTCAAAGAAACGAACTCAGTAAGGATTTGGATTTTCTAAATAGAACTTCGACTTAGACCGAGCCATTTTTTACAAGAAAAACAGAATGCCAAACGGATTAAGCAAAGATTTTTTTGGAAAAATGACTTGGACGTAGTCAAAGTTCGACTTAAAAATTCCAAATCCTCACTGAGTTCGTTTCTTTGACTTAGACTTAGTCGGCGTTCGCTCTATAGATCTCAGCCTTAGATATAAATAGATAAATGGGTATTGAGATCCCAATATTGTGTGGTGTATTTGTACAGCAAATGACGTGAGTCGGCAATGAAAAATACAAATAATATTCCACGAATTTTCGTACAATTACACTAAGTCACGCGATAGCTTCATTTGCATTATTTTAAATGGATATAAAAACATAAATTGAGTCATATTTTAAAACAATTATTTATTTAATCATCGAACAATATTATAGTTATGAAATTATCAACAATGATTTTTTTGGATATTGGCTATTATCGGAGTGCTTAAATATGTGTAGGTATAGTGTTTATTAAAGTTTAAATATAATTTAAAGTGACTTGTAATCATATCAGCTATACCTTAGCTATAAATACTATAGCTATAAATACTTTACTATTGAGATAAGTTTAAAGTAATGCGTAAATAACATTTCCTCTCTTATATATTTACAAAATTATGCATTTAACAGATGCTTCAAGTTTGATTTAAATATATTTCAAAATATATTTACACATACAATAAGATTGTTTGTAGCTTAAGCCGTAATTTATTTTTCATACGCTGAACATTCGTAAAATACCTGTTGCGCTGGAATTCACTGGACGATGAAGCTCATCGATTATCCTTAGGGAACTTAAATTTCGGCCATCAAACGATATGTGGCAATATAAAAATAATATTTTACATTATAGTATTCTCATTAAATGTCATTAAAAGTCAAAATCGTATGGTACAATGATATTTTCGCAGAGTTAATTATCTGCTGCCCTTATCTTTCTTTCTACCTACCCTTATCCCACCTTAATGTGGGGTCGGTGCAACACACTTTTTACGACCGGCTACCTGCCTGACGTCAACCCCTCTCTGAGAAATCCAGTCCCGGTAAAATAGTATTAGAAAAGCGCCTTGCCCGGCCAGGGAATCGAACCTAGGGCTTCCCGGCTTACAGCCCATACGATGCCACTAGACCAGGGTGGCGACTCATCTTCTGCCCTAATACCGACTCTAATTGTTTACGGCCGGCAACGGATCCGTGATACTTATTGTATTATGGATGTTCATGGACGATTGAAACGATTTATTAGGCCCTCGTTTACCAAAATAATCTGAAAGAATCATTGCAAATATGCAATTAACAGCTACTAAATAGAAGTTTAACTACTAATAATGCCATAATCTAACATAACATAACATAAGCTCACGCCTGTATCCCCGAAGGGGTAGGTAGAGGTGCACTAGCGAACTAGAACACCCACATTTCGCCGAGCTTAGATCCGTCCCAGATGTGATAGGGGTGAGCTTATCGCCATATCGGGCACAAATTCCAGACTCCGGGCTGATATGGAAAAATCCAATATAACTTTGCCCGCCCCGGGGATCGAACCCGAGACCTCAGGACGGTAGTCGTATCGAAATACAACCACGCCACCGAGGCAGTCTACTTAATTAGTGCCATAATCTGATATTAAATAAGTCTGAATTAGACACACATTCGTGTTTTCGAAATAATGAATATTGTCGAAGAGCATAAATTAACTCAAGATAAGGCGTGATTTAAAAGATTGGACCACAATTTAAGTAACTAATTATTGTAAGTAATACGTAACAAGTGCTCAAACCAGTCCATCCGCGGTTGGTATTCGTTATTATTAAATGCATTCGTGATCATTAATTTCCAATCGGTAATAAGTGCCATTTCATAAATTAATCTCGTTATAGGCTTTATAGTTTACTCAAAAATGGTTAAATGTTCGCTGTTTATTCGCATGAATCAATATTATTAAGGGTAAACATTTCGGCAAAACTTAAACTTTATGACTAAAAAAAAATATTAGCCCTGTAATATCACTGTCCCACTGCTGGGCACGGGCCTTCTCTACTAATGAGAGGAGTTAGGCCTTAGTCTACCACGCTGGCCTAATGCGGGTTGGTAAACTTCTCATACCTTCGAAATTCTTGTAGAGAAATTCTCGGGTATGCAGGTTTCCTCACGATGTTTTCCTTCACCGTTATAGCAAGCGATAATTCACAAAGAAAACACACTTAACATAGAAAAGTCAGAGGTGTATGCTCCATTTTGGGGTAGGTCTCGAACCTCCGACACTCGTCTCGGCAGTCCGTACCATTCCCAACTGAGCTATTGCTGCTCTCTCTGCTAAACATTATGACTATTATAAAATAATTCCATTTGTCTAATAATAAAACTATAATGACTGATAAATATGCAAAACAAACTGGTGTCTATTAAACACCTGTTTTTATACTCACTTTTTATAGTCATAGTTTTATACTAGCTTTTGTTTGTGGTTTCTCTCCCGTGAAAATGTCTCAGCGTAATATAATCTACTTTACTCAGATATATAGCGGTTTTATAACAGTGATGTTTTTTAAACGGTTTAGGGCTACTTGCACCACTATTACTAACCTACAGTTAGACCTAACCTCAAGCTAAATTGAAAAAAAAAATATGTGAAGGACATGTAGATAATTCATTACATGTAATGTACTACATGTAATTACAGATAATATATGATGACATTTCATTAATGATACAAATGTCTGTGTGGCCCACATATATTTGCCTGCCTAATGGTTGCCTGGAAGAGATTGCTTCAACAATAAGGCCGCCACTTGTGACACATTTTTTTTTGTGGTTGTTTAATGTTACCTGTTTTCTGTGTGTGTCGACAATAAAGAGTTACTATCTATCTATATCTATATTTGATTCGGGTCTGGGTGTTGTGAGACCAAAAGTCTCTCGTAGTTTCTGATACTCACGACACAAGACTCGATCTTAGTGTGGGGTCAGGACTATGTGTGTGACTGTTAGGTGTATTTATTATTTATTTATCTAAATGTGATCAATATGACTTCTTAAGAATGCACATATAAGCTCACACTTGTGGTCTTCGAAGGGGTAGGCTCTCTAGCAAACTAGAACACCCACGTTTTACCGAACTTATTTCCGTCCCAGATGCGATAGGGGGTCAGTGTATCGACATATCAGGCACAAAATCCTGACTCCGGGCTGATACTAAATTTAAAAAACACAAAATCACTTTACTTGAACCGGGGATCGAACCTAAGATCTCATCCGGTAATAACGAAGTACTAACTATGCCACCGAGTTAGTCTCTTAATAGTAATATGGTAAATATTTAGACTTGGCACATGAGGTTACTTGCATGTGGGATATGGATTTAACAATCATTGTTCCGATAGTCATCTCTGCCCATGGTTTAATACCAATGAGCTTCGACCAACACCTCAAGAGGCTCTCGGTTGGTGCTTGGGTCAAGAGCCAAATGCAGAAGGCAGTGTTACTGGATACGGCACGAATTGTGAGGAGGTTCCTCACTCTGGGGTCCTAATCGCAGATGGATTGTCGATGGGAAGGGAATATTTTTTTATTTTTAAATGTACTTTTGTAATAAGCTCACGCCTGTATCCCCGAAGGGGTAGGCAGAGGCGCACTAGCACACTAGAACACCCACATTTCGCCGAGCTTAGTTCCGTCCCACATGTGATAGGGGGCGAGCCTATCGCCATATCGGGCACAAATTCCAGACTCCGGGCTCATATGGAAAAATCCAATATCACTTTGCCCGACCCGGGGATCGAACCCGAGACCTCAGAACCGTAGTCGTACCGAAATACCACCACGCCACGGAGGCAGTCAGTGTACTTTTGTATTAAATATGATATTTGAAAATGTAATAAAAATATTTTACAATAAAGAGTGGTAAACATATGGGGGCTTACTTATAAAAACATTTTCGCTTATCTTTTCTCTAAGAATAGCCTGTCCCTTTTTTCCTTGCGTTACATTGTTTAAAAATGAAAGGGACTACCTATGGTTAAATACCTCTATAAGCAGCGCTTAAATATTTTTATAAGTAAGGGGCATGTTAGTAAAGGTTACTCGACTGTTGCATGCAACAATCCGATTTTTACGATTCCACTACGATGTTTGGCAGACGGTTCCCACGGGCGCATCGGTTTCAAACGGATGGCTTGACAGTATGATTGGAGTTAAGTATCGGGATCCGTCGAACCTGCGCCTCTGCCGCACATGTTAAATGTTTCCACCAATTACATTTGGCATTCGATCACGATCCGACCCTGAACGTCCAATGATGGCCATGAACTACATAGTTACCGGGATATGAAAAAACGTTGGTGCATTGAATACTCGTTATGTTTTTATCGCTTTATGTATATTCGGATCTTTAGCCTTCAACTCGTTATATAAGTGTTATTAATGTCTTATAAATACCTATGTTGTATCTTTATTTGTTGGTTTTTATTAACCGACTTCAAAAAAGGAGGGTATCAATACGACCCGAATGTAATATTGTTAGAATTGCACGATATTCGCATATGTTAGTCTATATGAGCTTCTGAATAGATGTGCCAACTTTCATAAGTGTATGTATGTTTGTCCACATATGTCCCAGAAACAACAAATTGGATTGCGAAGATTCTCTTTATTCGACTACGTATCTTCCAGCTTACGGAATAGTGCAAGTTTCATCGAAATCGGTTGAGTAATTTTGAAGATATGGACTTAAATGTGTGAAAATGGTGAAGGTGCGGTTTTAGTTGTGTTAAGCTTTATTAAGTTTGTTTTATGATAGATACAGTTCCCATTAATCTTTATTGGCACTGATTGGTTACGGACGGGTCGTGTTGCAATTACATTTTCAAAAGGTTTGGTGACCGGAGGCAGAGGCGGGTAGTCACTAAATTCACAGCGGCCATAATGTCGTACGTTTTTTAAGTTTGAACGGGAGTTCGAATTTATTAATATTAAGTGCGCCAAAATTCAATTAAACATTGTCCATCCGTTTTTACTTTATTAACTTACATTTCAATGCTTGAAACTGGTTTGACGGTAAGTTAAAAAACCGCCTTTTTAAACTGCCTTATACTTTGTTGCATTACAATGTACTTCTGAGAGCGTGTGAAGTCGCCATTCGTGACATTAATCCTTACACTCCGCTGTTAAGTCGGGGTGGCCTGATAATGTGGCATGCTTATGAGGATATGAATTAACCATTTTTGGGCAAAGCAAGGCGGCTTAAAGGTGCCATGCCAGTGCCGATAAACAATGTCCGTGTTTCGGTAGGATTTCAGCTTTTCAATGCAGATTTGCGAATTGTATGTTCCGAATCACATGTTATATAATAAAATACAGTAAGATATTAGTAAAATATTATGTAACATATTTTTAATGGAAGGAGGGTCATGTACGCACAACCTGTTTGAAGGTTCCCAAAGTGAAAATCAAACAAAATATTATAGCAAAGCCGAAGCACAAAGTGTGCCATCTAGTGCTCTACAAACATTCACATTAAGAAACAAACAATGCTCGAGTTTTTATTGTAATCCAAACACGGTGTTACATGACCCAAATATCCGCAATAAAATATCGGATGTCACCAGAACGGTACTTCCGAAATGTTAGTAAGACGGGGCTCCACTCGAAGACCCACCCTCGATTGTGCTGGTTTATTTCATTGTATGCAAATCGCCCGCGCCCGTGCCGCCCGCCGCCCGGCCGGCCGTGCGCTACCAAATATTTCACGCAGACAACAGCCTGCGAGCGACGCGTGGGACGTCCAAATTACACGGACCCACAACTATCGAATGGTCCCATAAGCATTCCAGAAGCTGTGCTACCACCAATTTGTCCCTTCCGTATCAGTGATTTTGTCATTCCCGGAGGCATCGCGATAATAAAGTGCCGTGCTGGACGAACCGGTTTTGCGAAAATAGATTTTCTCGATACACATCTAGATTCACCTTGTCGGTACGTCTGCTGCGAATAAAACATAACATAACATAAGCTCGCGCCTGTATCCCCGAAGGGGTAGGCAGAGGCGCACTAGCGAACTAGAACCCCCACATTTCGCCGAGCTTAGTTCAGTCCCAGATGTGATAGGGGGCGAGCCTATCGCCATATCGGGCACAAATTCCAGACTCCGAGCTGATATGGAAAAATCCAATATCACTTTGCCCGACCCGGGGATCGAACCCGAGACCTCAGAACCGTAGTCGTACCGAAATACCACCACGCCACCGAGGCAGTCTCCGAATATTATTGGTAATTAATACGTAATGCTGATAAATGTTCGGACTGGCTATTACATCGTAATTTATGTGAAGCTGAAGACTAAGAAATGAAATGTCGATAGAGCTAAGTGATTTGATTGACGTTATTTTCTACCGTATTATGAATGCTGGTGTTGCCTATTAGAAAATACGTGAAATACTAGAAAGGTAATGAGGCTTTTGTGCAGACTATACAGAATTATACATTTCCTGTGCTTTGTATTAGCCTTTTAAAATGTATGAATGAGTCCGGACGTTGGTATTGTGAGAGTGAATTTTATAAAACGTGAAAATATTTGCAATGGTAATATAAACAAAATATAAATGTATTGTGTAAGATTTATAAATTGATACAGTGTTTTTTTTATATCAGAGACTGGCAAACGAGCAGTTGGGTCACCTGATGGTAAGTGATTTCCACCGCCCATAGACACGCGTTGCCAACCTAAAAGGATGAAATGGAAGGGGAGGGGAAAAGGGATTGGGAAAAGAAGGGGGAAATGGGCCACCGGAAATCTCACTCACCGAACGAAACGCGACAACAAGCTGCCACTTTACGTCGGTTTTTTGTGAGACAGTGGTATCAAACCGGTCGAGCCGGCCCATTCGTGCTGTAGACGTCTACAGCACGAATGGGCGTAACGTTACTGTCTACGTGGCTCTACCACTAAAAATTATATTTACGTTATAAATAGTTACACCTAATCTTACGTTTAATATTAAGTGATATGTATTATATACAACGTGTGTGCATACAATATGCTCGTAGACTGTATTTATGCAAAATTGCAGTCTACATTCTCACCTTTAAAGATATCCGAGAGACAATACGCAAATATTTACGCGTTCCGTAACCGAGGCACGTTAAAATTGAAATGTCATGGTTCGTTCCGTGTTCTGTTTTAGAACGGAGTCTAAAATATAGTTTATCTTAGATTCTGCATTCACTATCACTGTGGAAAGCACCGTTTTATTTATTACTAGCTTTTGGTCGCGGCTTAGCTCGTGTGGTGTGAAAGTCTTTAGCGTAATAATTCGCGATAAAAACAGACCATGTTCGTTGTTACTCTTTGGCGACGAACACAGTATACGACCACTTTAAAGTTGTACATACAGTTTACCTTACAATTTAGATTAATAACGCCAATGCTTTGATGGGGACTTGTCCCAAGTCACTAGTGAGACGCTTACTGAAATGACAAAACCGGGACATTCCGTCAAATAGCGAACATTTGGCAACACTACGTAAAGCGAACGGTGAAAGTGAAAACATTCGAAATACAAAATAATGGACGTATTATCATATTTATAAAGTGATGTTGATGTATTTGTTTGAAACATCGGGGTTGTCATTGTCTATGGCGTAATTACCACCACACCCACTCAGTAATGCTTGTGTATTCATTTTCAGTATGCCGACTTGTCTTCAGAGTCGAAATCCTAATAGCACGTTTCATGTCACTCCCACACGACGCGGCACATTGTTTGTGCTTCGAATATGAATATTTATTATGGCGTATGCTCCTTGAATTTTTATGTATCGATATATTTCAAAGTATTTTGCGCATGGGAAAAGTATTGCATTTTATGCGATGTTATAATATGGGATAGCCTTTACATCAAGTAACTGAACGTCACTAACATAACATAAGCTCACGCCTGTATCTCCGAAGAGACAGGTAGAAGCGCCCTAGCGAACTAGAACACCCACATTTCGCCGAGCTTAGTTCCGTCCCAGATGTGATGGGGGGGGGGGGGCAAGCCTATGGGGGGCAAGTCTTATTTATTTATTTATATGTAAATTTGTTATAGGTATGTATGAATATGAAAAATGATTCGAGGTGTGTTATTACAAAACGGGCTTAACAAGCAATGGTTAACCCATACATGACACTATGCACGTCTTTATTAATATATGTGTGGCTACTGAGCGGATGAGTATCAATAAAAGGCAGATGACCAATTATACGTGCGTTTAATCCGATATACAATTTGATACTGAATACATTTATTATCGATTAACATGTTGTACAATATAAGGTTGTAGGCACAGTACATCCCCCTTAATAAAAAAATTATACAAAACAATAAAAAATGAAATAAACAAAATAAAATGTAAAATACAAGGAGTGTAAATAAAAATATACCTATATAATTATATTGCTAAAATCTAAAGTCATAGTAAATATATTTCACACAAAAAATACGAACGACCGTAGTAACATGATTCCTTATCATAATAATACGTACTACCTGTAGACAACTTAATTGTAAATACCATTTTACGTTATGCACTTTCTGATTGTATTATGCTCACTATCACTGGTATTATTGCACTGTGACACTCACACTATTATGCGATTAGATGGACAGCCTGGAGAGCTGCGCGCTGGCTCCGCTGAGCGCAACTCAATCCTTGGCAACTCTTGCAGTTCCCTCCTCAGGTATCGAGCGTATCCAGTCTTGCAGTACCGCCACAAGACGTATAGGATCGCCCCCAGTATACATGCGATGATGATTAATAAATACGTCTCCTGTCGAACAAATGCCGACAGCTGATTTTCCGATTGCGCAGTAACTGCACTGTTGCCAGCGCCGTTTTGGGCAATTATAACTTCTTCTGTTCTCTTGCTCGACGAGGTACCCATTGTAATAATCCAACTTGTTTGCGAGTGTTAATAGTAATATGTTTACGGAGCAAAGCGCACCACAGGTTTGATAGCTCGGCCGAATCTCGACACTTTCGCATCACTGTTTACTTTAATCGTTGCCTTATTAGGTGCGTTTGTGCATTCCTGTGGCATAATAAGATATGCTGGCTTCAACCGATCTATACTAACTATTTTCTGTGTATCTGTCTGTAATATTTTAAAATATTTGTCTGTTTTCTCAATTACTTTAAACGGTCCCATGTACGGTTGCGTAAGAGGTTTCGACACTTTGTCGACACGTATAAATACATGTGTACAATCTTTCAACTCTGGGTGTACGAAAATTTTGCCTTGGTGCAACTCTTTTCTTGGCACAGAGGCTAATTGAGCTATTTTTCTGCGCAATTCTTGTACAAATAAAATATTGTCGGAGGTTTCTTGCCTTAGCGGCTGAAAGAAATCTCCAGGCAATCGTAACGCTTCGCCATACACCATTTCTGCCGCACTGGTCTGCGTGTCGTCTCTTAGACATGCTCTTAATCCCAGTAAAACCGTTGGTAGCTCTAACACCCATTGTTCAGTTTTTCCTCTGCACATTAACGCAGCCTTAAGTGATCGGTGCCATCTTTCTACAATGCCGTTTGACTGTGGATGGTATGCGGTGGTTCTAAATTTTCTGATGCCCATTCTCTTGGCTAAACAAGTAAACAGTTGCGACAAAAAGTTAGTACCTTGATCAGTTGTCAAATTTAAAGGACAACCGAATCTTGATATCCATCCGGAATACATTATATCCGCTACAGACTCAGCGGTAATATCTTTTGCCGGATAAGCTTCTGGCCAACCAGTCTTCCTGTCTACCATGGTGACGATATAACGATAGCCTTTGCAATACGTAAGCGGCCCCACTACATCCATATGTAGATGGTCGAATCTGTCGCTGTATACAAAATGTCCATGGGGTGACATCGTATGTCTTTGTATCTTAGACTTTTGGCAATCTATACAACCTTTGACCCATTGCGTTACGTCTTTGTTCATACCATGCCATATGTAACGTTCTTGCATCATCCTCCTAGTTGTACGCGTGCCCGGGTGACTAATTCCGTGTACTGCGTTGAAAGCTGATACACGAAATTCTTTGGGCAAATATGGTCGTGCCCGATCTAATGATACGTCGCATTGAATCGGTTTGTTGCAATTAGGTACTAATACTTTCTTAAATTTTAATGATTTCAATTTCATAAGATTTTGAAGCTCCACATCGTCGCTCTGCGCTTCAGCTAACCTTTCGTAATCCAATGGAGATGAAATATCAATTACTGCTATCCTAGACAAGCAGTCGGCAACTGTATTTTCCATACCCGATATATGCTTTATTTCCATACAAAATTGCATTATAAAATCCAATTGCCGTATTCTACGAGGAGTATCATTCTTGCTAAATGCGTTTTTCTGTAGCGAGTGAACAATTGGCTTATGGTCGGTAAACACTGTAAAAGGTCTTCCTTCAATAAAAGGTCGAAAGTGTTTAATGGCTAAATATATCGCCAATAGTTCTCTATCAAAAGTTGAATATCGTTGTTGCGCATCACTCAATTTTGACGAAAAAAATCCCAATGGCTTCCAAGTATCTTTTTCCTTTTGCTGCAATACAGCTCCCGCACATGTGTTGGAGCAGTCTGTCATCAAGGATATCGGCGCATCTGCCGATGGAAATTCTAATGTAACTGCTTTTTTTAAGCTTTGTTTACATTTTTCAAATGCCTCAATACTTTCATCTGTCCAAGGTATGCGACTCTTATCCTTCTTTTTCGAATTATGAAGAAACACGTTCAATTTGGCTTGAATTTCGGCAGCTTTAGGCAGATGGCGTCTGTAAAAATTGATCATGCCAAGGAAACGACGTAGTTCCTCCACTGTTTTCGGTCTCGGAAAGTCAGAAATAACTCTAACTTGCTCTTCCAATGGCTTCATACCGTCTTTTGATACGTGATATCCCAAAAAGTTTAATTCAGATTTGCCAAATTCACACTTCGATATATTAATTGTGATGCCATATTTGTCCAACCGCTGTAGTACTTCTTGTATGTGACGTCTATGTTCCAAAGGTCCGGATGATGCTATAATGACGTCATCAATATATACAAATACAAAGTTAAGGTTCTGTAGCACTTCATCTTGCATGAAACGTTGAAAAGTTTGTGCCGCTGTACGGAAACCGAAGCCTAGACGCAAAAATTCGAACAAACCGAACGGTGTTGTTATTGCCGTTTTCGGAATGTCATCTTCATGAAGCGGTATATTGTGGTAGGCTCGTTGTATGTCAATTTTTGTAAATATAGTTTTCCCATGTAATAAATAAGTGCAGTCCTGGACGCGCGGTATCGGGTAACGGTCTGGCTTAGTCATTGCGTTCAGTGCGCGGTAATCGCCGCACGGCCTTAATTCGCCATTTTTCTTCACAACTACATGAAGAGGACTCGCCCAATTACTCTTAGAGGGTCTGCATATTCCCATCTCTTGCATGCGTTGAAATTCGGCTTTGACCTTGTAGTATTTATCCGGTGGTAAAGGTCTCGGACGCGCACATACCGCTGGGCCTGAGGTTTCGATGCGATGTTCTACTGAGTGGCTAGGAGTTTCCTTAAAACATATTGGTTTCGTTACGTTAGGAAACATTAATAAGATATCACTATATTCGTTTTTACAGTCAATTGTTCTCAACGAAGGCTCATTTTGCACAGTCACAGACGCAATAGTTTTTAGACTTGTCACCGAGTCTATCAGCTTTTTATTATTTATATCTACTAACAATTTATAATGGGCTAAGAAGTCAGCACCGAGTATGGGTTGCTTGACCTCTGCCAGCACAAATGACCAACGAAATGGTCGCCGTAATCTAAAATCTAAATTTAATGTCTTAACACCAAAAGTCTTAATTTCACTACCGTTCGCAGCGTAAAGTTTATAGTCCTCACATTTTGCACTAGAAAGCCGATTCTTATTAACTGGCAGTACCGAAATGTTCGCACCCGTGTCCACCAAAAATCGAAGTCCGGTACCCTCATCCGTTATACATAGTCGGGGAACAGGAGCTATGGTGCAAATCTCCACCTGCGATTGCACCAGATCTAGTTTTCCTTTTTCTCTGCTTTTGACCACGCGCACGGCTCTTTACATTTGTTAGCTCTATGGCGATACCTAAAATGGTAAACACAGAGCCAGTCCGGACTATCAGGTGAACGACGTGTCGTATTACGGCCGCGTGATTTGGATCGCGACCGGGAACGATAACGATATTGATTTCTATTGCATTCCCCTTTTTTCTCTAAATCCCTGATTCTCAGACTTAATTTGGCTATCTCTGCCAAAATTAATGCGCTGTCGCTGCTGGTACTAGGCGTCACTTGCATTTCTGCCACTTGTAATGGTCGTGCCGTCTCCATAACTTTGTCTGCGATTGCCGCTAAATGTTCTAAATCTTGAACTTCACTCACAGCTAACACACTTCGCACAGACGAGGGTAAGTGACCTTGCCACATTATTCTGAGCGTTTCGTCGGGTATCTTCTCTCGCGCCAGTTCTCGCATTCGCCTTAAAAGCTGAGAGGGTTTTTGGTCCCCTAGTTCCATCTCACTTAACAGTTTCTGAAACTGACGGATTTCCGACTCTTCATACACCTTTAGTAAGCGTTCTTTTAGCGCATCATATTTCTTCACCTCGGGAGGCTTGAGAAGAATGTCGCTCGCTTGCTGGATAACCTCCTTTCCCAGTTTTGTGACTACCATATTGTACCGTGCTTCATCGCTCATTTTCTGTGGGCCTAGAACAGCCTCGCACTGCACGAACCATAGCCTCGGTTGATCGACCCAAAATTCAGGAATTCGGGAAGAAACGCTAACAACCGCTACTTCTGCTGATCCGCTCGCCCTTGGCTCGATTTGACTATCCTGCTGCGAAGTCATTATGGTTCAGATCCGTTGGCGGGGTGATGAACACACTTTGAACTTCGAACGTCGCACTTATGTAGCTTGATATCGGGGTCACCACTATGCACGTCTTTATTAATATATGTGTGGCTACTGAGCGGATGAGTATCAATAAAAGGCAGATGACCAATTATAAGTGCGTTTAATCCGATATACAATTTGATACTGAATACATTTATTATCGATTAACATGTTGTACAATATAAGGTTGTAGGCACAACACTTTCATACTTATTATTTGAAATATACATTATACCGGGTATTTCATAAAGTTGGTACCAACGATTTAAAGCGCAGTGGTAAATTTAAAAATAAAAATGGAACCACGGACGTAAAAAAAAGATGGACGAAGCACTAGGAACATTAAAAGCGATGCAGGGTTTTCGGCCCATTCGATCAGTTGCCGCCATTACGTGTCGATAGATCGAATGTTCCTAGCGCTCCGTCCAGCTTTTTTTTACGTCCGTGAATGGAACTTATTTATGATGAAACACCCTATATATTTTTGAACTTGGCTGAAATGAAAAAAAAGATTCTTCTGAATTAGCTTTAACACCTCTAAAATATAATAAACAAAAAACATAAACAGGAGCTCTGTTGTAATATATTAGACAGGTTTGTCACAGCATTAAATCATTTTAATTATAACATAACCAAAAAGCACGACTAGAGAGAGGTGTTAATTTTTCGACCGTAACGTTAGGTTAACGCATTATAAATGTGTTTTATTACGGTTACTTTCAAAGGTTCTACTGTAGGATTTACAATAGGATTATACTCCTCTGAGAATTAAACAGTCTTAGAAGAACAACGAATTGTGTACATTTATATCTTTGAGATTAACTCGTATTTAAATAATGTGTCTTATCTTTCTAAAATACTTATTAGATATTGCATTTTTGTACTTATTTCATAAACTTAGGGCGACTTAGGGCGACACTCCTATCTATGAATCAAGATTTGGGATAAATAGAGATTTATCGCGAAACTGCGAGTGGCCGTTAGAAAGATTATTTTTAAACTAGCTTTTAATGGTTTTTCACCCATAAGCTTTTGCCGGTGCAATAATTTTTTATGTTATTTTGAGATAGTTATGATTATCATCATCAGTCACAGGACGTCCACTGCTGGACATGGGCCTCCCTCCAAGATTTCCAGATCGACCTGTTGTTGACCGCTACCTGTTGCGGTATAGCAATCTAATAGTTTATTAAGTAGATCTGGAGATTATTTCTTACATACAAACTTACAAATACCTCTTTATACAACGTATGTTTTTGTTTATCATACAGTTCAAAAAATGTTATTAAATTTTGACTTACAAGTAAAAAATCAAAATAATACATAATAACAGTGTATCCAAAGATAGCTAATATTAATGTATTACCGTCTAAAACACTTCAAATCACACACTAATTTTAGATTATAGATATATAGTAGATTCCTGGTATATCTTAGTAGCTCCAAATTAAAGGAAAATTTTACTATCCTCGACTTGAATTTGTAATCAAAAACAAGCCACCAACAAATAAAAGATAGTAAACGTATGTAGGACAAAAGTAAAACGTTCCGAAGTGTTATTGATCAATTTCTAAAGTTCGCAGCATGCATAGATTATGTGCTTGTCCACGGAGCAAACAAAGACCTTTACTCACCTGCTAACTATGTTAAATACAGTGTACTGTGTGTACTGCCTAACTACCGGCGGACGCTGTCATGTCGGTAGAAAGCAGTGTTACCAGATGTATTGAATTTTCCGGGACGTTCTATTTATTTATTTATTTATTTATTTATTTATTGAATAGAACGGTACCAACACCACTTACACTATTCATACAGTATTTCATCTTATAATTATGATAGAATAATAATAATAATAAATTCATCCATCATTCTCGCAGAACTTCAAGCACTCTAACATAAATAATCTCCTGTCACTCGTAAACAAATCACACTCTGGTTTCGAGTCCAGGAATCTGTTTAATAATGTTTAATGTTTGTTTCTATATTTCATGTATAATTTTTAATGTCCTGCCGAACAAGCTTTGCCATCTACTTATATATGGGTCTGATAAACGTAGCCCGGATTTCATAAAAAACGAGTTTAATTTTACGTAATATTAGCGAAAAATATGTTATTTACACGTTCTTCATTCAAGCCAATGATTGGTGCGATAAAACAACAATACATTAAAATATCCCCATTTAATGTTTTTGATTATCCCCGAATACTAAATAACTAGAATTATTTTTCACAAAATTCGTATTGTTCTTTAGGGACTTAAGCTTAAAAAAATTGGCAACCCCAATGGAAAGTCTCAATCAATGGTACAAAACGGGCTTTACATTTATGAACTGCCGACGACGAGCTTGATTTTAGGTTATTTCACCAGTGTTACGGTAATTTATTAACAATCCATAATTGCACATCTCTCATTGGTTACTAACCGCGGGCTGATAGATAAATATTCTGACAGGATTGCGGATTTGGATTATGTAAAACCATACAATTGGTGAAAATAATATTTAACTTTAACATAAGCTCACGCCTGTATCCCCGAAGTGGTAGGCAGAGGTGCACTAGCGAAATAGAACACCCATATTTCGCCGAGCTGAGTTCCGCCCCAGATGTAATAGGGGGCGAGCCTATCGCCATATCGAGAACATATTCCAGACTCCGGGCTGATATGTAAAATCCAATATCACTTTGCTCAACCCGGGGATCGAACCCGAGACCTCAGGAATGAAGTTTTACTGAAATAAAACCACGCCAGTTTAACTTTATTATTCATCATAAAAAATACTCATAGCTAGGTCTTTAAATGGTACCTTATTTAATTATGAACGTTAAGTTTCATACAATCGTTATCTAAGTAGAAGTATGCATCATGGAAGAAAGTAGTCCAACGGTAGCCACCAAGCTTCCTATCATTATAGATCAAGATCGACCCGCATGTTGGATCTAACCGGTTATCTAGACTACGCGCTACACCTATAATTTGCCTAAACATTCTGCTTATAGAGGTAGATAAGTTTATTTTTATTAAACGTGTTTTAAATGTCGGTAGGCACTGGAATATTTACATAAAACACGTTTTTTTGATAACATATTATTATGATAATATATATACACAATCACACCTGAATCCCATGGGGTAGGCAGAGAATATTGAGCGCCACAAGCTACGATCCTGACACATATTTTACTCTCCCACACTCGTAAATGGTTTCATACACTTCCGCCGATTGAGGGGACATGACAAGCTCACGCCTGTATCCCCGAAGGGGTAGGCACAGGCGAACTAGCGAACTAGAACACCCACATTTCGCCGAGCTTAGTTCCATTCCAGTCGTGATCGACTACGAGACTTACGAGTGTGGGAGAGTAAAATATGTGTCAGGATCGTAGCGAGTCTATCGCCATATCGGCCACAAATTCCAGACTCCGGGGTGATACTGACAATTCCAATATAACTTCGCCTGACACGGGTATCGAAGCCGGGCCTTAGGACCACAGCCGTACCGCGCAACACCGCTATATCACCGGACAGTTATGCATACATACACAATCACACTTGTATCCCATTGGGTTAGGCAGAGACTACTGAGCGCGTCAAGCTACGATCCTGATACCTCTTTTACTCTTTCATACTCATACAACGTTTCATACATTTCCGCCGATTGAGGGTACTCCTAATTTACCCTTTACAAAGAAGATCACTTATTATCCATATAAGATCTCATCGCACGACCTCTTCTGACCCTTTCATTCACTTACGCATGATAAATACCTACCTTTCGTAAATCGCCTTCTATCCATAATCTCCATTTATCCAGATTTTCAAACCACCTTAATATCCCTTTTTCAACTCTTGTCACCATACTTGAAAAATTATATTATGCATATAATAGGCGCGAAATAACTCGCTCGAGCTAAAGTTAGGCACTTCACCCGCCATCTATGTATACCTCTAGCTACAATTTGAAAATTATAGGGCGCACTTTGCTCAAACTTATTTTACAAATAATTTATTTAGTTTACGCAAATGTTACACATTGAAGTAAATCGTTTTTACAGATTATATCGCCATTGGTTTTTATTTTTAGTCCCAACGCGACGTTTCTAAAGCTTTGTAGCATTCAAGCTGCAAAGCTTTCGAAACGTCGGGACCAAAAATAAAACAAATCACGATAAAATCCGTAAAAAAACTAGTTATATTTCAACTATTTTACGAATATTTCGTTTATCGAATAAGTTTTTAATTGAATATATTCTGTTGGAAGTATCTATTATTTAAAATCTTAATAAATGTTACATTATTATCAATAATATAATGGTGCGAATATTTGCGTAACCTTTTAGTATACTACACTATCGAATTTAATTTTTTTTATTGTTTCAGACGCGCGGCAAAATAAAGTGGCAACCACACATGTCCGCCAAAAATGATTCCGGTAAGCACATTGTTTTATTTACCTTTAATAATGAGTTTGTCTGATGCCAATCACCCTTAACAATAATTACATCAACATCTGCTTAAAGGCAGCTGGCAGTCTTATTGCCAACGTAATAAAGAAAGCGAGTCGTTTATTGAATGCCAAGCGAGTAGTTTTTTCCTCGGGAACCTATTTAGGACTGCCTGGGGAGCATTAGTATTATGTAAAATAGGTTTAACTATGGAAAGAAACAGGAATTTTATAATTTCTTATATCCTATGGGACGGTTGAATGCTATATCTAATAGCATTACATGTGTAAATGTCGGTAGTGTCGATTTTAATGGATGCTATTGTAAAAAGAAATATAATTACAAAACTAGTATGTTAAAACAAGAATTGCATGCTGGTTATCTAAATACATAATAGAGGTAGGTATGTTAAATGTAACTGACTAAACGTTTCTCAAACGTAAGTTCACTGAAGATAGAGTAAGATAGAATTGCACCAATCGTCAGTTAGTTACTGTAACAAATAATAGTTTACGAAATATAAAGATTTTGACATTTTGATAGTTTTGAAAACAAACGAAACGATGTTTATCGTTAACCATTGCTACAATAACTTTAGCTTCCGACGTATGGTGCAATTCCGCCATAGTGAGGGCATGCAAGAGAGACTTTTGTCGCCGCAATTGTTTTGTATTTGCGCTACGGCTGCGCGGGACTCGGCAACTAATCTGAAGACGCCCTTACAGTTGGATAAGGACTGGTGTAGGAATTAATACGCTACATGAATATCGTGAGGATAAATTTGGATAAGATCTGACGAAGTGTAAGATCGATCAACGCTAAAATACTGCGAAACTAGAAATATTTTTAATTGAATTCAGCATAGAAGTTGACGCCTAGAGTTTCATTCTACATAAAAGTTAAAAATGTCTCCAGATTCGCAGTTAAATGTGTTGCATTATCCGATTTTACACTTCAATCTTACCCAATCAAACTATAATTCTGTTTATTTTTTACGAGCTTCCTTTCTACTTTGTTATAAAAAATAACCATAATAAAGAGACATGACCTCTCAATAATATACATCCCTTTGAGCTATTCTCACGGTCCGGATCCCATTACGAATTAGTTTTAAAATGTAAAGGTTAATCACATGGACACAGGAAGCTGTCGTTTATGTTGAATCATGCGTGAATATATTTTTGTTTGCATCTAAAAGCACCTTTAAATATTACTTTATGCACCAACTAGGTGGTTACAATTTGTCAATTGAAAGTTATCAATTGGTAAAACCACTTTGTAGAAAATTTTGCATACATCATGTAAAAAAATATAACTTGCAATTGGGTTTTAATTCAAGAAAATATGCTTTTTTCTTTCATTCTACCTGTCGTTATCCCACCTTAATATGGGGTCGACGCAACGCACCCTTACAAGCATGTTGCAGAAATGATTCAGCTTAGTTTTTACGATCGGCCGCCTGCCTGACGTCAACCCCTTCTAACAGGATCCAGCCCCGAGCAAATTAAATTAGAAAATTTGCTATGCCCGACCTGGGAATCGAACCCAGGACCTCCCGGTCCACAGCACATACATACTGCCACTAGACTAAGGAGGCGACTTTAATTCAAGAAAATATACTACTATCGTTATATTATTCTTCTTCTACGTGCGGCATTTCATTCGTCATCATTGCGAAGTCGGTGAAATAGACTTTTTTATACATATTGTAGATATGATTCGGCTTGGTATTTATGACCAAACGACAACCACCTTTTTTTTATTGCAGCGACAGGCAAACGAGTAGATGGGTCATCTGATGGTAAGTGATCTCCATCGCCCATAGACACCCAAGACAAGAAAGTCATGGGTGCGTTGCCAACTTAAAAGGAGGGAAATAGGGATTGGGAAAGGGAGGAGGAATTGGGCCACCGGAAATCTTACTCACGGAACGAAACGCGACAGCAGTCTGCCACTTTACGTCGGTTTTCTGTGAGACAGTGGTATCAAACCGATCGAGCCGGCCCATTCGTGCTGTAGACGTTACTGTCTACAGCGTGGCTCTACCACTCAAAACCTCACTCTGCTCTCTACTCTACCACACTTTGGGGGATGCTTCATGTCTTTGGGAAAACCGTGTTAGGAAAACTAGGATTTCTTGATCCACATATGGAGCCACTAGCCCAAGAAGGCAGTAAAGTCTACTGTCATATTATTTATCTAAAATTATTATGAGAAGTAATAAATTCCATAATATCGGTTTATCATAAAACGCAATGTTGCGGGAAAAAACATCAGCATTCCACGTGGTTTCATTATTGTTCAGTAATAGACGGTGTATTACGGTATTCTTTTATTTAAGATGCGGTTTTGGTCGTAAAGTTTTCATCTTTATACCACAGATCATTCTTTGCTTACTTTTTATGTAATCATAGGCTTTAGAGAGCAATTTGCGTGTTTAGTACCTCAAAGGATCTTACCTCCCTTGATGGTCTTAGTTTTTCGTTGACAATATGACCACAAACATATGAGTGATCCAAAAATATATTGTAAATCTGGGTATTGTTAGACTGAAAATCTCTATCGTGTTTTTTATCCGCCACAAAATATAACTTTTATACTTTCGTTTAATTAATGTTTGAGCGTTACTATACTTCTACCATAGAGTCGATACTCGGTACTGAGTAAATTTGAACTAGGTAATATGGGTCGAATGCACATACACTTAAGATTGTCTTATGTCGTTTAAGGCCGACTTATTTGTCAAAATTGTATGACGGAAATCAATGTAACAACCAAAATTGTTGAGTAGCGTTTAACCACTCTGGCGTATATTATTTTAATATTCGAAAAATACTAAAGAAAACTCAACAGACCGTTTTAAAAATTTATCCGATTTTTAGGGGGCAACCTATGGAATAAACTGTATCGAATCTTGAAAATCGGTCCATAAATTGGCGGAGATATCGCGTAACAAAAAACTCCTCCTTCTTTTAAAGTTAGTCGAAAATAGTTACACCATCATCATCATCCACTGGACATCCACTTCTGGACATACATAGGTCTCCCCCAATGATTTCCACGAAGAGACCACATACCGCCAAGTGTAGCGTTGGACGTCCACCTACAAGGTGGAAAAAGGGTTATATGAACACGTACAGAAAGAATTTAGTGTTGTAGAGTAACGAAAGTAAAGAATTTATTTTTGTAAAGTAATGAATAGGCGTCGGGGGCTTCGGACCAGCTACCCGAAGTACTGGCTGGGTAGAAAGGAACCACCTGACAAAGGACCTGGTAAAGGTCGCAGAAAGTTGCATTATACTATGACTTAGTTTGTTATGACCGACTTCCAAAAAAGAGAAGGTCCTCAGTTCGTCTGTATTTTCTATGTATGTTACGCGATAACTCCGCTAAATGTGGACCTATTTTCAATTATTTTTGGGTTCGATAATGCTTATTCCAACGGATGTCCCATATAAATTTGGTCATCGCTTTTGAAGTCTGTCTGTTAAGTTTTTATTGTTGATGCAATTCTATATACTCCGCCACCAATTAATTTATTATACATATAAGCAGCGATAGCTCAGTTGGGAATGGTATTGACTGCCGAGACAAGTGTCGGAGGTTCGAAACCAACCCCAAAATGGAGCATACACCTCTGACTTTTCTATGTTAAGTGTATTTTCATTGTGAAATATCGCTTGCTACAACGGTGAAGGAAAACATCGTGAGGAAACCTGCATACCCGAGAATTTCTTCACAGGAATTTCGAAGGTATGTGAAGTCTGCCAACCCGCATTAGGCCAGCGTGGTAGACTAAGGCCTAACCCCTCTCATTAGTAGAGAAGGCCCGTGCCCAGCAGTGGGACAGTAATATTACAGGGCTAATATTAATATTATTATTATAAGTACATTTATTTGGGTAGAATGGCGATTGGCGCGGACGTAAGTACAAGGAAAAACGCAAAATCCTTGTATTTGCAGTTCATTTGGTACACAATGTCAGAAAATATCCATGTATTTTAAACTGTCACGTATGAGTATATTCCGATAACGCGATTTTCTTTTAGTTTAGTTCCGCGTGCCAGCACCAGTGTCGCCCGAGTGTTCATAGTTCGTAACTCGTTAGTGTCCAACTTCCATGCTCCCAGCTCCTTGTAAATTGCTTGTCGCAGGTAGTTTCCTTCAATTTTGTTATATGAAATAGATGCCAAGCATGTCACGCGTTTGTTGAAAAATGTAGGTCCTATTTTCATTTTTGTTCTTTCAGTCAGGTACCTAGTAAATGCATATGTCGCCTCTTTGGTCTGGTGATGGCTGCGATTTTGATTTTGATTATCCCAGGTCGTGCGTTTTTTAACATGAATTGTCCAAGACTGAATCCCTAGGGATTGATGTTATATAGGCAGCCGGTCGTAAAAACTGAACAGAATACATTTAACAACATTCTTAAAAAATTGTTGCCCAAACCCACATTGTAGTGGGATTAGAAGCTCGACACTGAGTTTTTGATGGTTTACGCTACAGACTATGTACAGAAAATTGTATGAAAAACATTAAGAGGCGTTCGGGTGTTTTTCATATACCTAAATATTTTAGTAGTCGCTAGCGAGAAATGTTAAAAAAACTCATGTTTGGCTTAAAGGTCAGATTAAAGAAGGATTAGCGGTTATAAAAGTTACATGACTTTCTAGCG
Source organism: Clanis bilineata (assembly GCA_036417725.1). Taxonomy (NCBI): domain Eukaryota; kingdom Metazoa; phylum Arthropoda; class Insecta; order Lepidoptera; family Sphingidae; genus Clanis; species Clanis bilineata. Next base: position 6,881,752 of record CM071154.1, read on the forward strand.
TATCAATATTTATTTACTATTTTTTTTCCAGATGATAGTGCGAGTGTGGTGCGAGAGCGGCGCTGGTTGGGCGCCGACGCATGTGCCGGTCACTCCCCACACCACGTGCCGCGACGTGCTCGACTGCTGCCGCGAGCCGGGCGACGAGCCTTGTCTGCTGCTCAGCGTGCATCCGCAACACGGAGGTAAATTAACCGTTGTGATCAATATCATGACGCTAGTGCGAGAGTGCTGCACGTGCTCGACTGCTGCCGCGAGCCGGGCGACGAGCCTTGTCTGTTGCTCAGCGTACATCCGCAACACGAAGGTAAATGAACCGTTGTGATCAACATCATGACGCTAGTGCGAGAGTGTTCCACGTGCTCGACTGCTGCCGCGAGCCGGGCGACGAGCCTTATCTGCTGCTCAGCGTACATCCGCAACACGGAGGTAAATGAACTGTTGTGATCAACATCATGACGCTAGTGAGAGGGTGCTGCACGTGCTCGACTGCTGCCGTGAGCCGGGCGACGAGCCTTGTCTGCTCCTCAGCGTGCATTCGCAACACGGAGATAAATGAACCGTTGTGATCAACATCATGACGCTAGTGAGAGGGTGCCGCACGTGCTCGACTGCTGCCGCGAGCCGGGCGACGAGCCTTGTCTGCTGCTCAGCGTGCATCCGCAACACGGAGGTAAATGAACCGTTGTGATCAACATCATGACCCTAGTGCGAGGGTGCTGCACGTGCTCGACTGCTGCCGTGAGCCGGGCGACGAGCCTTGTCTGCTGCTCAGCGTGCATCCTTAACACGGAGGTAAATGAACCTGCTTGTTTTCCTGTCGAGTCTTTGCTATGCATGTTTTTAAAGTCGATAAGTTAACTACAATATTATGATCTCGGTTAAATATACAGGAGCCAATTCACAGCTAACGTAATAATAACCACTGGGCCATAAATATAGAGGAGATTAATGTTGGATATATTTTTGTGCTAAATATGCCTTACTGTCATATCCTTATAATATTATCCATTATCGTCAAATGTTTCTAAGAAAAACTAATTTCTGTATACACATAACAGAGTAATTATAACTAACACAAATCGATATGTAAAATTCCGTCTGTGTGAGTTTGTGAGCAGCTTTCGGCGAATACTGTTTCCGTGAATTCTGAATAACTAAATTAATTTGTGTGGGAAGACATTGTGCTTCCAAATCCAATTAAAATATATCACTAAAGCAAACATAATTTATGCGATTAGTTAAGATTGATTTGAGATTTGAATATTAAAAATTATGTCAATGGTTCGGAGCTTTATGTAATCGCTGTTTATGTCCCATTTAGCTGGTTTCTCGACACGAGCGAGAATAGAAAACTGTCATTTACGAGGTCATATCATCAAATTAGAAACTAAGAATATTTTTACTCGCTTTATATTAGGTTCACCTTTTTTTATAGTAGAGACTGGTAAACGAGCAGATGGGTTACCTGATGGCAAATGATCTCCACCGCCCATAGACACCCGAGACTCAAAAAGAATCGTGGGTGAGTTGCCAACCTAAAAGGATGGAATGGAAGGAGAGGAAAAAGGGATTGGGAAAGGGAGGGGGAATTGGGCCTGTATGTATTTATATGACGGAATCTTTCAATGTGATTTTCACCATGCTCCCGACGTCTGATGAATTTGAAAATTGGCATACGTATATGACAATACAATAATTTTATAATTTTGTCTTGGTAATACTGGTCAGGATACAAGAACAGCAAAATTAAATAAGGTTCAGTGAAAATCAACAAAATGAAATAAGGTTCAGTGAAAATCAAGTAAGACTGTAATTAGGTACTTATAACGCTTTTGCCTCTATCCATTACACCGATATTTCGACCACGAATTTCCATACACAAATTACAATTAGAGTTTAATAATAAAGCTTGCGGTTATTGGTGGTAGAGCAACATTTTACTCATCAAATTACTCGTATGCTCTTCGAATATTCAAAAGGGATGGTTGAGTGTCCGCAACTACATTATTTGAGGTTAATCCATTTGTGGTTTTAGGAGTGTTCTATTTAATTATTGTAATGTAAATAATTACAAATAGAGTGGTAGAGCCACGCTGTAGACAGTAATGCCCACAGAAAAATGGGCCGGCCCGACCGGTTTGATACTTCGGTATCACAAAAAACTGACGTATACCATAATTTTGTTAATAATTAACCAAATTCACAAACATCAAAACTATTAAAATGAACCCATAAAAAATACCAACACTAATATTACCGACTGCCTGCCTGATATTAACCACCTCTGGCAGATCCGGTCCCAGGCAAATAATGTTAGAAAAATACCCCATCCGTCCTGGGAATCAAACTCAGGACTTTGTGGTTCACAGCTACTAATATGGTTTATGTGTTTTTGTGGGTTGCATTTTTTTTTGCATAACTGCGTCCAAGTTTAAAATTCCATTATATTATTTTGGATGTACAATTCGTATAACAGTACCTACCCGGAACACAATCCCTAAACAACGACTACAATACTTACAGAAATTGACAACAATTTCCCGTCTCGGAGTCGTGATTTGTTTTGCAAAATGACTCTAAGCCCCACCATTCTGAATCTCGAAGTTTGCGAGACGAAACACTGCGAATGTAATCGTGTTAAGTAATTAAATGGAGTCTAATGTTGCATGTTATTTAAGAGGTTTTATAGAACCAATAATTACGGATGATATATCATAGCATGCAAGTCATGTACAAGGTACATTTAATGGTTGATGGTAGGATTATCATTAACGTTTGAACAACGGACTTATGAAGTCTCGCATTTCTTAATAATTGTGCTGGGATAAAAATAAATCTAGTACTTGCAATTGCTTGAAGTTTCTAGCTGTTGCCTGAGGTAACGAATTGTTTGAGAATTTGATAATTTGTCCAATCATATTTTTGGGGTTAAAGTATCTTAGTCTTCTGTATCTTAATGCAAAAAAACTGTGTTAATCAATTACTGCCTGGTAGAGAATTAACCAAAAAACAAACTTTCGTCCTTATATTTACATTTATAGTACAAATCAAACATAATTGTATTATAGTCCAGTCCCCACAATAAGATAGGAATGTTGTGTCATGATTTGGGTATAAGGACTTACGAGATACTATCGGTTTTCACATACCCAAAACAAATATTTAGATCACAAACATATTTGTCTCAGTTCGGAGATCGAACCCGCGGTCTTTCGCGTCACAGATAGCTATTTGTCCGTTGCGATGCGCCACAAAGACTGTCAATTGTAAAAGAACTCCTCAATTCCCAAATTCCATTTGCCGTATATTTGTATACAATGAAGGAGTAACAAAATTGTTTCCGTGTTGGGAACAATTTGCATATTATATCACCGTTATCCCGCCGCGATGTCACTGCATGGAGAATCGATGATTGACTCAGACATCGCAGTAGATAAAAGCTTATCTGCAGTTAGATGTTGCAAAAACAAGCCTCCAGTGTAATTGCGCCGGTCGGTTCCCCGTGGGAAAGATATGTCCGAAATGTCATATCCACTCAGACTGCCGGCACTTATGACATTGTTTCGATCTTAAAATTATCGGATTATGTCTACTTACGACATTTTTCCTGGCTAATAGTTTTCTTGGAGATATCAAACTGGCCGTTTAAAAGAATCTTAGGATGTTTGTGTTTTGTATTTGGAAATTAAAGTAAAGAAAAGTTTGTGAGGATTATATTTTTATTTACTTCGATGTTGTGTACGAGATTAATTATTTTAAATGAAAATTAATAATACTCGGAGGAATAAAGAAGGAGAAATGGTATAACTTACCAAGAAAATACAAAATTGTTTCTTTCTTATTCGTATAATTCCATTATGTTACAATAGAACCTAATAACAATATCCTTGCTCCCAATATTGAATTGCGGCTACGTAAGTGAACAAAATAAATGCCTTTTCGTAAGTTCCGGACAGCGAAAGTCTCAGACGTATAGCAAACTGTGACCTCATTTCGCAATGTGACACGGCTTTATGGTGTTTCTCATAAATATTTACATACTGTTCTTCAGTGTGAGAGATGGCTTGTTATACCTACTATGAGTCTCGTAGCAACTTCGTTATTCTCTAATTCGCGGCTGTTGTGTCTTCTATACAAATAAATAAAATTGCAGTGTCTGTTTGTAATTTCAAATTTATAGCTTTTTACTAAATGCATATGAAAGTATATACGATGCTTATATACACACATACATACATATACACTAGCCGTGGCTGTCCCACTGCAGGGAAAAGGCCTCCCTACCCGTCTAAGATGCTTATATCAAAAACATTTTTTTTTAATTGTCTGAAATGGCTGGTTGAAATGATTGTCGACACTTTCACTGGCAGGTGATGATGTTGTAAGGAGTAACTTAGGCTACTTTTATTTTTAAAAAAGTCATAAATAAAAATGGTATTACTAAGGGCGTTATTTTTTATTAATTAGCAAGTCATCCATCTGCGAATCGAATACCTAACAGTGCCTATATACATATTAACTATTAAGTTACCGTAGCGATAGGCTCACCTCTGTTACATGAATGGACGTGGTTGCGTTAGTTTCCAGTTCACCTCTGCTTATCCCTATGTAGATTATTAGATTAGATATTTGTAAATATTTATTATTTTGTGAAAAAATATGTTAAACTTGATTTGCGTAATAGAAGTAGTTGTGCTTATTCCTAGCATGTTATAATCACTCGCTAATTTATAATTAATTGCAAAACTCATAATCAGATAACGTCAATGTAAAAACAACGGTAACAATGCTTTGTTATAAAGAAATCTCACAAACCCAAAAGGAATTAATGGCGGAAATAATTTGTATTTTAATGACCTGCTCATCAAAGTTACACGGTGTCTATAAACATTTGCAAAAGTCGACGGTAAAACTATAATTTGGCGTAATTGGCAACAGAGTCCAACACGCGACGATGACCGTGGGTAAATTACATTAAGGGCCGTGTGAGAAACTGCTATGCTCATTTGTAAAGAGAGGTACCGTGTAATTTCACGGGTGTGTTAAATAATGAGTGTATTGGACGGCATAATTTGATAGATTCAAATTACAATTTGATCTCAAGACGATTAAGGTGTTTTTAAGTCTGGATTATATATCCTATTTTTATTTTATATTGATACACTGATATATAGATTGATAGCGTATATGGGCTGATGATTGTGGGTTCGATTCCCAGGTCGGGCAAAGCTAATTTTCTAATTTAATTTCCGGGACTGGATCCTTCAGAGGGCGTTGGCATCAGGCAGGCAGCCCGTTGTAAAAACTTAGCCAAATCCTTTCTGCAACATGCTTGGAAAAGTAGTTGCGCCGACCCCACATTAAGGTGAGATTAGGGCAGGTAGAAAGAAAGATTGATAATTAATCATAAGTGAGAGATTTAGTTTAATTTACAAGCATTTTAAAATTCTCGTACACAATTAAGCATTTAAAAATACTCCTTGTGTTTTTTTAATGTTTTGACGATGTAATTTATTGCTTTCACAAATTACGTAGGCGCTTATTTCGAATGATGACACGATAAACTCCGCAAATGTGATATCACTTTCCCTCTAATGAATGAATATAAGAATCTGTCCGTCTGAACACCTACGTTTATAATATAGTTACGGTTAATAGACGGCTGTAAAAGGTTTATGATGGTGATTCAAATTACACTAATGACACCTTACTTTTAGTCTGTGGTAGGCCGTGTAATTATAAATTTTCAAGGTCTATTCCGAGGAAGTTTTACGGTTGCAACTCGCAATTACCGGTACTATAGGATTTCTTAGATAAATTGAAATCTGGTTTAATTGAGACCGAACCGATATGTTGATGGATTTATTACCTTGTTCAGTTTACTTTCCTACGTGGATTGCCACATAAACTATACGTTTTATATTTTATATTTAGAAACTTAGTAGTGTTTCGTAATATGAAATATAGATTTATTTAATGAATACAGTAAAGCGCAATGACGTTATTTATTTGCACACAATTATCTCGTTATAATAAAAGTTTATGTTTATTTGCATTTTAACACAATTTATTTGCTTAATCAGTTTGGTTGATGACAAACTAATACTAAAGAGTGCCTGAATGTCTGACAATTTTAAAAATCAGAATTCTAAGCAAGCTAGTGTATTTATTCAGCTAGATAAGAAAGTTGCAAGTTTTTTCCGACCTATATTATGCTTTACGATGGGAATTTCATTTAAATATCTTCTTTTCAATAACGAACAGATGGGTCACTTGATGGTAAGTGATCTCCACCGCCTATAGACACCCAAGACACAAAAAGAATCATGGGTATGTTTCCAACATAAAGGAGTGAATGGAAGGGGAGGGAAAAGGGATTGGGAAAGGGAGGACAGATAATTGGGCCATCGGAAATCTCACTCACCGAACGAAACGCGACAGCAACTTAACGTCAGTTTTCCGTGAGACAGTGTAATCAAACCGGTCGAGTCGGCCCATTCGTGCTGTAGACGTAACTGCCTACAGCGTGGCTCTACCACTCAAGTAGTCTTCAGAATAATTTCGATGGTACCTTTGTGAAGCCTACCAAACCGCATTGGGTCAGCGTGAGGTACTAACTAAGGTCCAACCGTCGTAACTAAATGCTGATAATAGCATAATACTTGCGATTTAAAATATAAATATAAAGAATAATCATTTTAAATACCATTCAATAAGACCATGTTAATGGAAAATTGTAACACCTATGTATAAATTGTGAATATTTGTCCAAACAATAAGTAGGGTTGGGCTCTTGTTTTAATTTAGAGAACAATGGCTAGTTAAATCCCGGAACACTTTGTTACATAAATTATGAAATTTGGCTCTTTCTACAACGGCTTTTGTGAAATATCAGATGAGTTATAAATAAATTATGATTCTTTGAAACACGAATTAATGTAAGTACGATATTCGTACAAAAGATTGATTAGCGAATTTACATATAGGATCACTTTTAATCATTTTGTACATTATTAACACAGAAAGATTATCATCATCATCATCAGCCATAGGACGTCCACTGCTGAAAGAAAGATTATAAACAGTGATAATAAAATGGAAGAACTGTAGCCTGTGCTAAATCGCTGCGCACTAATGACATTTGATTCACATTTCATACAAATTTCATAGACGCGCATCGAGCACGAATACATTTACGGTTGTCAGAAATTTTCCTGCTCGGACTGCTGGTTGTACAATAAAATATTTAAACACTATAATATATACTTATTTGTAATTGCTTTTCCCTGACGTGGAAGTTGTAGAGTACTCGTAGATAGAGTTATCTTATTTTATATTTACGTAATACAATATAGTATAACATACATACATATATAATAGAAGAACAGGTTTAGACCACGTCTTGTATGTGTGAATATTTTCGACCGACTTCCAAAAAGGAGGTCCTCAATTCGTTTTAATGTATGTTACGCGATATCTCCGCCAAATGTGGACCGATTTTTAAAAAATATTTTTGTATTCGATAGAGCTCATTTAAAGGGTGGTTCCATATACATTTGGTCACTATCAGATTTGAAGTCGGTCTGTTAATAATAATAATAAATACACCCAACAGTCACACACCTAATCCCAACCCCACACTAGGCATAACCTGTGTCGTGGGTATCAGAAACTATAAGACTTTCGGTCTCACAACACCCAGACTTGAAACAAATGTCTGTGGGCCACACAAGCATTTGTCTCAATGCAGGAATCGAACCCGCGGCCTCTCGCTTCACAACCGGCAACTTGCCCACTGCGCCACGGAGGCTGTCATTAAGTTAAATTAAATTTTTAAACTTAAGATTATTTTTATCGTAGTTTGATATGAGCATATTTTTTTAAGAATTAAGTTTACAATCAACAACGTACATAACAAACAATATAAACGTCTACATCTACAATCAACATAACATAACATAACATAAGCTCACGCCTGTATCCCCGAAGGGGTAGGCAGAGGCGCACTAGCGAACTAGAACACCCACATTTCACAAACTTAGTTCCGTCCCAGATGTGATAGGGGGCGAGCCTATCGCCATATCGGGCACAAATTCCAGACTCCGAGCTGATATGGAAAAATCCAATATCACTTTGCCCGACCCGGGGATCGAAACCGAGACCTCAAAACCGTAGTCGTACTGAAATACCACCACGCCACCGAGGCAGTCAACAAGCAGACATAATATTTTGCTCATAATGAGCTTGAAAATTATTGTCAAGATTTTCTTTGACCACTTAAGAACAGACAATTTGCTTTGATGATAATGAATACAATACATCCGTTTATGTCCGCATAAGAAGTGATAACATTGTCGTAACGAGGACTTTATTGTGCTCTTTGAAATCTTGACGTCTCAGGTATATTTCACAATACTTCAATAGACGGGCCATTTAATAAAAACTTTGCAGGTAATTTTCTATTGTAATGATACCTTTTTAGCACTATAAAAGTTGTTACGCTTCTATGATTATTAAAAGTTAGGAAAGTTGCTCAAGAACAAAAGACCATCCAAATGCGTGTTTAACTATGCACAGGAAATTGTTCCGTAGGTATAAACATACAAGTTTAAAGTCTTATGTTATTAGAAACAACTCAACACTCTTTGCTCAAACCAATTTTGGTTGGAAGCGTACACTGTACAGGAACAGACGTTATAGCTGTCGCCACAAGTGTTCTTTCTGCTTAGCTACCTCAAATTTTCTACCTATGTTTTAAAATAAGCTGTGCGCTTCAAAAAAAATTGTTGCTAGGTTACATAATATGTTTTGACCGTTTTATGGCTATGGACCTCAAAAAGGGGCTATATTTTCATGTTAAAAAATTTGAATCGGGTTGGTTAATACCAACAGATCTAATGATCATAAAAGGGTTACCAGCACCTCTTATAGAAGTATTATTATAATCGTTCTTCGTTTGTTTTATATGGGAATCGGTACAGCGTGTTCGCATTTCCAAAGTATCAAAATAGATGCAAATTGTTTATATTGTTTACATGCTAGTCCTACAAGCCATACGAAATAATAATAATATTTTTTAAATATAACTATCCATGTGTTTTTACTGTATTTACCAGTGTAATGGTATTGATTAATTTCGTTTGTTCCAGTGCACGTGTTACGAGACACGGAACTGCCTTTGGAGGTGGCATCAGCACTCGGGCCTGATGTCCAGTTTGTACTCAAGTACGTTGATGAAGGTGAGTGAACGTTCAATTTTACTCATTATTTATTACATAATATTTTAAACATTTAACATTACTAAGTTTTATATTTCTCTTATATTTTGGTTACAAAGTTTATTTAGTAACTATAGTTTCATGAATCTACATAGAAATAGTTGCGTTAGAAAAAAGTATAATGTTTATGATATTACAATTTGCATTAATATTTATGCATTTTTATTACTTCGCAGAATAGTCGTGTGAAGATTATATAAAATGACAATTGCATTGAGTTGCTACGTGACATTTATGTAAGGTGTTGGCAACTCTAGGTGTAAAAAAATAATTTGTCAAGAAATTACACAAACAGTGATAATTTTACGATTTAAAAGTTTAGTCGTCGTGATATCCTTCTTTTGTTGCTTAGAAATAAAACGTAATAGTGTTTTTTTTTCATATTATACAATTATAATCTTCATATGAAACATCGCTCGCACGGATATCTGTCCCATTGTATTTCCCTTGTGTCTTCATACAAACTTTTCACCCTCCATATTCCCCTCAAAGTTTAGATATCTTAAAAATCTTAGCGGATACTTACGATATAAAATAAATCTATGTTCCAAACAGCTTCCTAGACTTAGTAGATTTGCGTCTGCATTTTTAATCAGTTAGTTAATCAGGAGCAACAATTTAATATATGTAGTTTAGATCGTCTTATAATTTTTCAAGTAGGTATTACCAAAACCATTCCAATAAATTTAGTGGTAGAGTTGCGCTGTAGACAGTGACGTCTACATCATGAATGATACCACAGTCTCAGAGAAAACTGATGTAAAATGGCAGCTTGCTGTTGCGTTTCGTATAGTGAGAGAGATTTCCGATGGCCTAATTTATCACTGCCTCGGTGTCGTGGTTGTATTTCGGTACGACTGCCATCCTGAGGTCTCGGGTTCGATCCCCGGGTCGGGCAAAGTAATATTGGATTTTTCCATATCAGCCCGGATTCCGGAATTTGTGCCCGATATGGCGATAGGCTCGCCCCCTATCACATCTGGGAAATGTGGTTGTACTAGTTGACTAGTGCGCCTCTGCCTACCCCTTCGGGGATACAGGCGTGAGCTTATGTTATGAGCTTATGTCTAATTTACCAGTTTCTGCTATAAAAATAATGTATCACGAAATAGTAGGAAAGAAACAGAGTCTGGTATTTTTCGCTAAATATTTATCGAAGCGAGCTTGGCGCGTAATTACTCGGCTTATTTGTTTCGTCCCCTCATTGAGGGGTAACATAAAACTGTCAGAGGGAACTGGGGAGTGCCAATCGAGTTATCGGTTGTGCCAGTTGCGTTTCATTAGCGAATGTCTCGGCGACTCGACGCGATGGCTAATAACTGTCACTATGTTTGGGACGTTATCAGTTAACTTGCTCGGGGAATTATTGACTTGTTCATACATTAGCTGATGGATTATATCTATGTCTGTACTGGTAATAAAGCTCTGTAATATGACTGTCTAACTGCTGGACACGGGCCTCTTCTGCTAATAAGAGGGGTTAGGTTTTCGTCTACCACGCTGACGTAATGTAAATTTGTAGACTTCACATACCCTGGAAATTCTTATGGGGAAATTATCAGGTACGCAAGTTTCCTCATATTTTCCTTCACCGTTAATGCAAGCGATAATTCATAATAAATACACACCTAGAAAATTCAGAGGTGCATGTTTTTTGGGGTTTGTTTCGAACCTCCGACTCTCATCTCGCAGTCCATATCACTTCCATGAGCTATCGTAGCTATAGAGCTGCTTGAGCTATATATTTATTTTACAAACATTGCTTATTGTTTGCTACAAGTTACGTCCATTTCGTTAAAGGTAAACATTTTTCCGCAGATTTTCTAGCTATTTACGGGTACGTGGAAAATAAACTTGTAAACAGATTTTAAACCCTTAATCTTGTTACATCAGTTAACCTTTCTAGCCACAGTTGAAGACGCCTTGTACTGTATAAGCCTTCGTTGTGTGTGCTGGAGCTGTGTGCATTTCTTTTTGGTGATAAGTGTTATTAATTGTGGTATTTCGTGAACTCAAAATTGATATCCCGGCCACAGTGATTTAGGCACAGCGTCTGTGATCATAGGTAAAATATATTTTTTGATTTTGGTTACTTTGATAATATTATATTTTACAACATATTCATTTAAGTATCTTATTATACTGAAGTATGTATTGTTGTATTAATTGTCAGGTTCCGTCTTATTTATATACCTCTATTTATATTTTACATACACCCACATCGTTTTGTCTCTGCATCACCTTTGACTGGTAGATAATGCCTTTGGCATTAATGCCAATAATGCATTTATTAATGCAAATATAAATAGATGTATATAAATAAGACGGAACCTGACAATTAATACAACAATACATACTTCAGTATAATAAGATACTTAAATGAATATGTTGTAAAATATATTTTGTTGATAATTGGTGTTGTAATTATTGATAATATCAAAGTAGACTTAAGTCTAGCTTTATACAGTTTTGTATATAAAGCTTAAATAAATAAATAAATAAAATAATGTGTAATACATCTCTCTAATCTACCTTTATCCTACTTTAACGTAGCACAAAAAGCACAACACTCCTTTTCAAGTATATTCTTGACTTCGAGTTGTTACTGAGCAGAAAAATCCAGTATGCCTCTGCTCGACCTGGGGATCGAACCAGTAATGTAACCTCAGGACTGTAGTCGTACCGCAATACAACGCTACAGAGTAAACTTTCTAATGTATTCTTTTATTCAATTTGTTTTAGTTTTTCATTAAACTAATAAATGACCCGGATATTTAATAGAATAAACATTGGAAACGTATAGGTCTCTTCTTTGGGCTAATTTGCAGCTGATTGATGGACGGATCAAGATTAATGGACAGGAGCACTCTTTCTAAATTGGACTCCCGTCTTCAGGACGGATTATTAGTTTTTCGCCGAGTGTCGTCCGGGGCCGTAGTTGAGGGGTAAACGAACCTAACTTAAGTAACGTCTGCTACTTAATCATAAAATAATCACAAGTGTAAAAACCTAACTGACCGACTTTTAACTTGATCCCATCATGACCAAATGTATATGGAACCACCCTAGAAATAAGCTCTGTCAAATACAAAGAATTTTTAAAATCGGTCCACATTTAGCGGAGATATCGCGTAAAATACATAAAAAAATACAGAGGAATTAAGGACCTTCTCCTTTTTGGAAGTCAAAAATTCGTAATGACTAAAAATACATAGAAATATACTTGTAAATTTATTACCTACTAGTATATACTTAGTGTAATTAAGTGTTTTTAAGTCTCGTAGTTTTTTTGAAATAAAACTAGTTTTTACGGATTTTATCGTGATTTGTTGTTAATTCATTTAATTTTAGTCCTGACGTTTGGAAACAGGTTTCGATACCACCTAATGATATAAATAGATTGAAATTAAACTATTTTTACGGATTATATCACGATTTGGTTTTAATTTTTATGTCCGTAATAATAATAATCCGTAACAATAGTTTAATTTCAATGAATAATAATCACAATGATTTTTAAATCATAAGGTGACAAGAGACTGAATTCGGTTTGCTTTTTACAAATTGGACCCTTAGCCACTGCTAGGTACGCCCCTGTGTCTACAAGTTCTACGGAATGTAATTGCGATATTTATTCATGGGACGGCAGGCTGCTATTAGAAAACAATGAATCTAAACTCAATTTATGTTCGGAAGTGGAAGGATGAGTTTTAACCGGACGCCACGGTTGCGCTTTCGCTGAATTCTAATAAACTATTCGTTTCTTTTTTGTTTTTCTGTGATGAATGAACCGTGTCTCTATTGTTTGCTTACATGTCTGTGTGTGAATATTTTTTATTTTTTATATTGTACTATAGACACATTCACGCTGGTTATACCCAGGTGCAGGCAGAGGTACAACTAGTGCATGCATTTTTCGTTACACAGGTTTTTAGTTAAGGTCGCAATGATTAATTGGGTATATCCCGTTAAGCCTTTTATATATGTAATTTATTGTAGTAACAGTATATTAGCTCGAATAAATTGTACTTGTGCCTTGTATATGGACAAATAAAATTTCTTTCTTTCTTTCTTTCTTTCTTAGTTACAAGTTTATTTTTGGAACATTATATAGGTGGCGAGCTTATCGCCATATCAGATGCAAATTCCAGAGTGGTCTGAAACAGAACAGAGAAACCCGAGCCGAGAATCGTATTCAAGACCTCAAGGCCGAAGTCGTACCGCGTTTTTACCGCGTACGCAATCGACTACGCCACAGAGGCAGTCAGTCCCTACCCCCTAGTCCTTACTCCTTTCTCATTTTTGATTAACCTAATATTATGTTTATTCAATAAATAAACTTTATTGGTCGTATTTTCAATCTCGTTGAAATATTTCTCCCGGTATAAAAACTGAACTGTGTAGTCGGGGATAGCGTACATTATTTCTATTATGAACGAATTCATAAAATAGGTTTAGATAACCAAATTTCTAACAAATAAGTGTAAAATGTAATGGTTGATACTGTTTGATTTGGTTTTTGTTTGTGAATTCTTTAAGCTATAACTCGAGTCTTATGGAACTTTAATTTTAATAGACTTGAAAGACTAAATTAAAGTTAAACCATAAGGAACATGGTTGATCCTTTTATGAAATAAAAGTACTTTTATAAATAAAAGAAAAGTTTATTTTTCTGTTAAAACCAGTTATCGTTTTAATTCAACGTGTTTTCACAACAAAAAAATTGAATTCTAAGTTGAATACCAAACGTTAAAAACCGGTATTAAGCGTCGTCTTCGAAGGATTGACATCACTATCTAACCTGAATAAATAGGCCCCATTGCATATTAGTTGGTCATTACCGTACTGGGTAGCTGATAAAACTACACCGTACAAAATACTACGTTATCATCAAACTACAATCAAGAAAGCACGCACACACACAAAACACGGCGCACGCACACTCTTGCATAATTCACCTGTCGCTGTAGTTGTATGGAGAGGCTTTGCGCGAGCGCAGGTTGTAACTTCTCCCACTATAACACCGAAAGGTTATTCGCCTCTTTGTCGCGTACCTGGTGTTAGAAAGGGACGCAACATTCAAATATCGTCGCTAAAGCAGCACACGGCTGCCATGCCGACCGGACGGACTGGATCAACGGTCTTTCTCGCGGTATAGCGGGCCTAACTTAGTTTTAACTTAACATCGTAGCACAGCGATTGTTTTATTCGATTTAACGGTCAGTTTTCAGCAATGTTGCAGTAAACACGTCACAATACGAATTAGGAGACGGTCTGTGTGTTTTTATGTGACGAAAAGTGTGAATTGTTAGTGTTAATTAAGACCGATGTGCCAGTAATACAGCCTTCAGTCGAGTGAATGTTTAAATCACGCCATGTACCGCAGTGTTATGTAGGTTCGTTAAGTGCCAGTGCGAAGTTAAAGTTCGAAATTGTGAAGATAAAAAGTTTTATACGTTGACGTTTTGTGCCGTGTGCGACCGTGATCCGTGAATATATGTGCTTATAAGGATTGAGATATTCACTTCATCATCAAACAGGGTATGTACTATGTACTGTGTTCAACTGCCTACATCGAACTTAAGTAACGAGGTACCGTTATTACAAAAGTTTATATTAAGAATTCCATGCAAAGTGATTCGATTAAGATTACTGGAATGTGGGTTGTCGAGTGGTTTATCATTCTATAAACTTGGATCAATGTAGGCCGTGGTAATAAACAAAAGAGGCCCCAAACTCACCTATGTTTTTTATAGCTCGATATTATTCATCTATTTTGTATCTATAGATAGATGTATCGTAAAATTGACAACCATCCAAGGCCATACCGTAAAACGTATGTTGTCACATCACTCACAAGTGGGTGTGCGGTGATTAAAAAAATCAATTGTTATTATAATTATACCTACCCACACATTGCCCTTTACAATTCGTAGGTGTATATAGCTTACATTTTGTTTTCAATAACACTTTCTATTGATCCAGCAATTTATATATTGCCCACGTTAGCTTATTTCGTGCGAAACGTAGCACGATGATGCATATAATATAGATAGTAAGAGGCAAGTACCTAACTAAGTTACGAAATTATTAGCAAGGCCCGGTCTACCAGGTTGGGTTAATTAATGTTATGACTAAATTAACGTTCAGTCAACATATATGCCTCCGTCCTTTAATTAATTGTAAGGTCATATTTTGATTGTATTATCGCTTAATTTCGTCTTTATGTATTGTTATCAGATTTACATCTTTTCGAATACGACTGCTAATGTTAATATGAGGAGTTAATATTTTACACCATTATTTACTGCTCCAGATACTTCAATGAATTAACTGTTTGCGTCAAATAAATAACTCTACTTATTAGAGCAGGGTAATCTATACCTATATTAGTATTAAAGTATTAAAAATATTGAAGAAAAGTTTAATACACTGTGTTTATAGTACGGTCTATAAAGTTATGTTATACATTGAGTAATATAATGCGTGTGTCTAATCGCACATTACCTCGATAAGATTGCCGAACTAGCGCGCCATTGTAAAAATATCAACGCGCTACACGCGTATCGCAACTGATCACGGGGAAAACGTGACCACGACTTTATACCATTCACAAATCACAACTCATTTTATAAGTAAAAGAAAATAAGAGTTTATTTTTATTTTATTATTTACTTTAAATAAATTGCTTATTTATTTTTCTTAAAACAGAAAAACGGGACACAATTTTAAAATATTCACTTCATTTTAAACTTATTTTTACCTATTATTCATTTTAAACTCTGTTATACAGTAATAGAGTCCAAAATCTATCCAACGAGGAAATTGTACGGCTTTGCTTTACAAAAAATCTCCGGTGCCGACGCAGCACATTCCAAAGATGCCTTTAATTAAAGCCAGGTAAAGCCGGGCTAGTGTCGTTTTCTTCCCCGTGACGGTAATGTCTTAACTAATAGGGTTGCCAATAAAAGTGTTTTTATGTCTCTGACCTCTTAAGTAAGCTATTTAAGAGATTTAAATAGTTGAATTGCCCGCCTGTGTCTACGTCTTTACGGTTCCCTTTTAATTAATATTTGATTACGTAGTTTAATTTACTGTACTTTTTGTAAGTGCTTTATCTCACTGTTGAAACCTACTTTAAATTTACATAATTGGTAGATAAATACTATGGCAGCACGTTTAATGTAATGGCTGTTTATGTTTAGTAACGAGCGTCGTTGGAGGTCAACATTTTTAAAATTAAAAGTACTTATATAAAATATCATTTTTCTTTACGTTTTTTTATAACAGAGACTGGCAAACGAGCATGTGAGGCACTTGATGATAAGTGATCTCCACCGCCCATAGACACAAAAAGAATCATGGGTGCGTGTCCAATCAAAATTTTGGGGGATTTGTGCCACCGAAAATCTCACTCACCGAACGAAACGCGACAGTGAGCTGCCACTTTATGTCGGTTTTCTGTGAGACAGCGGTATCAAACCGGTTGAGCCGGTCCATACGTGCTGAAGCCGTAACTGTCTACAGCGTGGCTCTACGACTCAACCTACTTGTCATCCTACTTCATTGTGGTGTCAATGCAAGCATGTTGCAGAAAATATTTGGCTTTCGTTTTTAGGACCGACTGCTTGTCTAACGTCAATCCTCCAGTGTGTTCGGAAATCGACTTTGCCCTACTTGGTATTTGAACCTGGATCTTCCGGCCCACAACCAATATACGCTTCCACTAGTCGAAGCGACAATATATCTTCATTTTTTCTACCTGCCCTTATCCCACCTTAATGTGGGGTCGGCGCAACACACTTTGTCAAGTATGTTGCAGAAAGGATTTGGCTTCGTTTTTACGACCGTCTGCCTGAGGTAAACCCCCTCTGAGAGATCCAATCCCGGGCAAATTAAATTAGAAAATTCGCTTTGCCCGCTTTGGGCATCGAACCCAGGACCTCCCGATCCACAGCCCATATATGCTGCCAATAGACCAAGGAGGCGACAATATATCCTCATCATTTCCAATAAATTAACCTACACATAAGTATGTAACACGTGTTTGTACGTTGTGATCGATCATTGAACTCGACAAAATTAATGACTTCCCACACACACATTCGCAGTACATTCTTATCTGACACCCATGTATTTTGTATGAGATTGTTAATAAATAGCACCGCTTCGAGGATCGACGTCGCCGAAATTTATTGCGAGCAAACTAGTTGCCCCTTTATTATTACCTTTGATTGCTATGTTTACCATACATAAGTAGTTAAATGGATATTGGAAATTTAGTTTAATTTAGCCGGTTTCAATAAACGATCTCAGTTTAGAGTGCAGATAGATCGCGATTATGATCCAATCAAATCAAGTACCCGATATGGCGATGGGCTCGCCCCCTATCACATCTGGGACGGAACTAAGCTCGGCGAAACGTGGGTGTACTAGTTCGCTGGTGCGCCTCTGCCTACCCCTTCGGGGATACAGGCGTGAGCTTATGTTGTTGTTGTTGTCAAATCAAGTAATTTGACGGAGTCATGTTTAAAGTGTGTTCTTATTGGCTAATTTTTGTAATCTATCTGCACATTCGAACTGAGATTGTTTATTGGAACCGGGCGTTAATTGGATGAATGAAGTTATGAATAGCGATAGCTCAGTTGGAAATGGTACGGAGTACGGACTGCCGAGACGAGTGTTGGAGGTTCGAGACCAACATATATGGAGCATACACCTCTGACTTTTTATGTTAAGTGTGTTTTCTTTGTGAATTATCGCTTGCTATAACAGTGAAGTGAAATCTGATACCCGAGGATTTTCCACGAGAATTTCGAAGGTGTTTTAAGTCTACCAACCCGCATTAGGCCAGCGTGTCTAGTGGCGGCTTGTATGCGCGGTGGACCGGGCGTTCCTGGGTTCGATTCCCGGCATAGTGATTTTTTCTAATTTCATTTGCCCGAGACCAGATCCCCCAAAGGGGAGCTGACGTTAGGAAGGCAGCTGGTCGTAAAAACTAAGCCAAAGCATTTCGGCATGCTTGAAAATGTGTTCCGTCGACTCCACATTAAGGTGGGATAAGGGCAGGTAGAAAGAAAGAAAGTATGACTTTATAGTTACAACTACCTCGATAATCATTATAGGAACATGATTCGTTAAAGTTTCTTGTAAACATTGGTTTATGTTCCCTTAATGAAGAAATCCAGAATATGATTAGCGTCTGTTAGAATACGTGTGGACTATAATGAGTGTGGAATGCAGCTGTGTTAAGACTTTATATAAGAACATTTTAAATTAAGTTTTTTGCTATTATCCTCGGGGCCATAGGTTTTCAATCTATAAAAAGAATTTATTACGTCATATGTAGTTTAATGGCTTATAGCAAATATAATTATAACTAGCTTTTGCTCGCGGCTTGGTTCGTGTAGTTTATTAACAAACCTATCCCACGGAAACCGTACATTATCCGGGATAAAAAAGCTATAATCTATCTCAGTGCCTAATTTAATCCAAATCCGTTCTGGCGTAATTGAGTAACAAACATCCATAAAAACTTCCGCTTTTATAATAGTTTCATAAAGTTGGTACTAATAACAATTTCACATACAATGACATACACGATTTAAAATGCAATGGCTAAGTTAAAAAATAAAAATTGAACTTAATTTTTTGAATCAATTAATTAATAAAAAGCATGGGGAATTTAAACTCGGAATGCGACATGTAAATCGTCGTAATAAGGTTAAGAATGGCGTTGTGTATGCTACAAATAATTAATTACCCCATATGTGGTTTGCAAATGTACTGCAATTGACCCAATGAGCAAGGAAAAATGTATTCATCATCAAGTTTCTATTATTCAAAAACTGTAAGCCTTACGGAATTTAAAACTTTACCGCTAGATTGCTAGCCATCTTCTTTTTAAGTGTAGTTATTATTGATACCAACTTTATGAAACATCCTCTATATAGGTATAGATTTATCTAAGAACAAGAGGTACCGAACTCTCAAGCGAAATAGGTGATGTTTATATTTACATTGTAAACAACCCGTTTGAGATAAACTGCGTAAACATTGCAAAATCGAGATATGCGAGTCGGTAGGGAGTGCGAGCTTGGCCGCTTAACCCCCTAAGAATCATCGACGTATGTTCTCAAACGCATGGGGCCCGCGTGGAATCTCGTGAAAGTTGGCCAGCGCTCAAGATCAAGTGGATGGGTCACCGGAACCAGTTTGGTGAATCGGCAAGTGTAGGCATCTGACGATGAGTTAGGAATCCACTATCGAACTGGTTGTGTAGTGTAATTGCTAAAAAACCTGTATCGTGACGGTGGGTTTTAGAAATGGGCTCTTCAGGGCAATTGATTTCACAGATGCTTAAGTCACAGTTGTGAGCTTTCGCTATTTAAACTGACTTTAAAAGGAGGGTTTATCGTTCGGGAAACTAACCCCCGAATTCTGAAACGCTACTCGATTTTAATGGCTACTTACATAAGTTTACGGCATACAACTTTAACAGATAAGGTGGTCTCAAATGACAAAACGCAACCTCAAGTGTGAATTTTGTTTAAATACGAATAATGTTGGCTCAGCAGGGTTACCACCACCTCTTATAGCGGTATTATTATAATCGTTCTTCGTTTGTTTTTTTTGGGAATCGGTACAAGTAAGATGATAATAATACTGCTATAAGAGGTGATGGTAACCTCCCTGAACACTCAAACTTGAACCAAGTATCTATAAATGACAAACATTTATGCCATTGCGGAGATAGAATTCAAAATCTCATTTCTTAAAGGACTCGTTCACTTGTAAGTCATATGGATATACAAGCATATATACCTCTATATATATGGCATACAAGCATTTTCGTTGCTTGAACGAAATCTTTAATTTCCATTGAAGTATTTCTGTTTACTCGAATATTTTTATAGATATTCGTGCCAATATCCTAAAGTTGGGATGTCTTATTTCGCAACGTACATACATCGGATGAAGCAGTGAAGTGCTAACATAAGGAATGTTATGTTTGTATATTTATTCTATTTGCTTTAAAGTGCAATTTCAATTCACGCGCTCTTTAATCTTTGTACGTCCAATTATTTTGATGTCTTCAGTTGTAAATCAATTGCAATTAAAACATTTTCACATTTAATTGGAGTTGCAAAGGAGAGATGCTGTTATTGCAAATTCCGAAGTTAAGTGTGGTATTCTATTTGGAACCAATACCCGCGTATGTTTAAAATCTTTGGAGTTAAATTTAAATTGAAACTTGTAATGAATTATTTTTGGAACTATATTTTAAAGTACTACAACAATAATGTGTAATGATATTCGGCAATATTGAGATGTAAAGATAGATTGCCTCCATGACGTAGTTGTATTGCGGTACGACTACCATCGTGAGGTGTCGGATTTGATCCCCTAGTTGTGCAAAAGTATATTGGTTTTTCTGATCAGTATTAACCCGAAATGTCCCGAATGACGATAGGCTCGCCCTCGTCCCATCACGGGACAGGAAAAAATGCGAAACGTTGGTGAACATCCCTGTGCCTACCTCTTCGAGGATATCAGGCTTCATACGCTCACGCCTACCTACCAGATACAGAAAGACCTTAAATTAGTGCAGCTAAACCATGATTACATTAGATATTTTATAATATAGGACAAAGTAACATACAAGATACACTGAGCGACTTCCATAGCCACGGCAAGTTGAATTGACACAAGCAAACAAAACAGTCCCGACAGACCAGTCTCCACAAACAGCACTCCGTTCACGAGTATGACGCATGTGCCAGCCATCGACCTCCTCAATCGTGTTGCAGGGAAGTGATCGACTCGGAACCATATACTATGTAGTGAAGTACAAGTAGCCCTGTGTCGTATCCATTAATTTTAGCCTGTTGGGTTGCCGCGCCCACACTGTACTAAGAATGCTTTCACGTTGCAGTTTGCTTCCAAATCTGACACAAAGGTTGGACCGAGTCTGCGTGGTGAACTTAAAGTTGTGAAATACATGTACCACGTGCTTTGCAATAATTGGACCTGTGGTTTCTTAAACAGTAATTTAGATGGTATTTACTGTAATCGTTTCTTGAATAGTTTAGTAATTAGTAGATAAAATTGCTGTTAGAGACTAGTTTCATATTTGATACATACATACATAAGCTCACGCCTGTATCCCCGAAGGAGTAGGCAGAAGCGCACTGGCGATCTAGAACATCTAACTTTTCGCTGAGATTAATTCCGTCCCAGATGTGATAGGGGGCGAACCTATCGCCATTTCGGGCTCAAATACTAGACTTCGGGCTGATACTGAAAAATACAATATCACTTTGCCCGACCCAGGGATCGAACCCGATACATCAGGACGATAGTTACCGCGTTAGCACTACCACTCTCTCGTACCACTACGCCACCGAGGCAGTTTTATTTTTGATGTTTTATTATTTTTTTGTATGTAGACCTTAAGTCGTAAGTATTTTTTATAGTAGAGCCTGTACAAGAATAAGCGGGTCACCTGATAAGTGATCAAGACCATCCTTGAATACCAACAATTTAAAGATCACGAGTGTGTTTTCAACCGTTATTCTAAACTGAATAGGGATTTGGTGGATCGTGACTTCCAGATGCATCATCATCATCATTATGGGCTGTTGGTGTTCTATTCTTGAACAGGCATCTTCCATTCCCGGTGGTCTTGTACCCGCTTCATCCAGTCCTGTCCTCCAATATACCTCTATATAACGTACAAACAATACCACTTGCAACAGCAAGATATCATAACACGTCGATATTCGATTGCCTTCAAAAAAAGAGAAGGTCCTCAATTAGTCTGTTTCTCCACCGCCTATAGACACTCAAAACACAAAAAGAATCATGGGTGCCTTGCCAACCTAAAAAAAAATATGTACTTTACGCGATTTCTCCGCCAAATGTGGGACGATTTTCAAAATTCTTTTTGTGTTCGATAGAGCTTATTTCAATAGTGGTCCCATAAAAATGGTCACGATCGGATTTGAAGTCGGTCCGTTAAGTTTTTCTTGTGATTATCTGTAAGACAGACCTTATACTGCTTCTACATACTAAAATGAATGCAATTAACATTTCCGTCTTTAATTTTCAAATTGGGCGGAAACTCGTGATTCCTCGTCGCGTTATTAATAGAAACAGCTTAATTGACTCGATCTATTAGTTCTGGCACTCACGCAACGTTAAACGTAGTGTCCGCAGCCGTGAAGAACAAAGCGCCACGTCCTATACAAATGGAATGGGAAAAAATCCCATGCGATTCCTCTCACGTGCCATTGTGAATTGTTTCTGCTATCTAAATGCCGACATTTAATTGTCGTGGCCTCATTGTCACTGCTATCTGTGATCTCACGACAATGGGCCTGTAGAGACATAGATTACTAGCTTGGAGATTAATGTCGGAATTAGTTTTGTTTGGATGTTTGGACAAAAGGTTGGGTGCCGGTGAGGAAGGTTTTACATGCGTTCACTGCAAGGACTATAAGATTGTTTATTAAAAGGACGAGTTTTTAATAGCTTTATTACGTGAACAATTTTGAGGTTTAGACCATTAATTTATGAAACTGTAATACCAAGCAACAAAATGATCCCTCAATTCAGCCATAAATCAAATTAAACCGTTTATATAAAATGCCAGACTCGTATTATAATATGTACATCTATAATATCACTTAGATTCCGTGTTACTGTACCGATAGTTCGGAAAGCTGTTTCGTTCGGGAACGAATAAGGAAACTGATGATTATGATTTGGTCGATTGTAGATTTTTGAAGGTTAATGAATTAATATGCTGTTGTTGGAATTGAATAATTAGAGGCCTCTATAATAAAGGTTCTGTTACTGAGTCTTTGGGTTCAAATTTCAGGTCGCGTCATCACATACTGTCATATAATGTATGGACTTAATATACTTGGTAAGATGTGAAGGCTTTAGGTTTCTAGTTAACCACTGCCTATGTCTTCGGTGCTACAAACGTGCGTTTATGTTAAGTTGGTGTTTTAATATCATAATTTATTTACACTATACAAGTTGATATTATTTGTAACCACTCCGGTTATATAGGGTTATAATTACAATCCATATTTCTATTTTAATTTGTAACGATTATGCTAAAAACTAACATTGTCAGTTTATCGTGAGAATGTGTACGTTGCTGCGTGTAGTTGTAACTAGTTGTGCATGAAAATGATTCTAGTAAGAACGCGCAAGTTTAATGTATGGACCTCGTATTTGCTTTTTACCATCATATCGGGAGGCGAGGAATTGTATAGAGTTATAGAGTTACAAATGTCTACGGTTCGTTTATTCCATGAGAACGGAATTCTTCTATGATACTTATGTCATTTTCGACCGACTTGAAAATAGGAGAAGGTCTTCAATTCGTATGTATTTTTTTAAATGTTTGGTACGCGATATCTGATACGATTACGATATATGATACTGATTGACGCGATAAATGTGGACCAATTTCCAAGATTCTGTTCATTAGAGCGTATTCCAAGGGTGGTAGATTTGGTCTGTTAAGTTTTTAAACTTGTGATTAGTATATTTAATTATTAACTTGTCGAGCGATTTAATGAACTTACACCTATCCGCAATACAAGAATTGTATGTGCTGCAATCATATATGTTTTAATAAGGTGCATGATATTATAAACTCTTATGCCCGTCTGCATTCTATCATGTGTAGAATAATATACAATCTTCGGCAATTGCAGTTTGTATAATAAGTTTATGTTCGTTCTAAACTTAGCTTTTGTTCAAAGTTGTTTACCGTTTATTATTTATCAAACGGATCGTACTGTATCTACGGCAAAAGTATCATAAATTAGTGAAAGTATGATATAAATAATTAGTTCCAAACATGCAAATGCTCGTGTATGTAGTAACTAAAATGATAATATAACAATAAAGAATAAGACTAGTACTGACTTTCATATGAATATTCAAGAATGCTAGAATAAGTAAAAAATACTTCTATTTAGCCCACGAATGACTTGTAAGTGAATAAACTTTGTAGTCTATGACGAAACAGTTTGATGTAATAATTTATAAAAAGGTTAGCATAGAAAAAAACGGCCATTTTTTTATGTTATCTCATGTTTTGTTTATTGATTATTAGAAGTTGAGGGCTCGTACAATTTCAAGCAATTTGCCAACGGCTTTACAAATTACTTGTTACTAAAATATTATTTATTCACATTTGACTTGAGACACCGAGTCACAATTAATTTTATGAAATATAATTTGAATTAGCAACGGCTTTTCTGTTCCTTATTCGTATCCATTGTTCTGAGTTTTAGAGGAATGTAATGTCTTTGCAATTACTGACTAGGTGTGGTTGTATTGTATCATGTCTGTCGTAAGAAAGCTTCTCATCAGGTTACGACTTACGGCTGGTAAATGCACGATTGAAATATTTCTACTATTGAATATAGAAAACAAATATTATGTTACTTATGGAGATATATTAACTTCAAATTTCTAATTTAATAACTATCATGTAATCAAAATTCATAAGGATTATATACATACCCCCTTATTTATAATGAAATTCTGGTCCTATCGAACGCATAACCCTACTTCTGCCTAGTTTAGCTAAAAGAGAACTAAAAATGTTTATCGAGTACAATGTTGCTGGTTACAGAAAAAACTTTATTTTTATCTCGGGCCAGCTTTAAAACAAATAGGAAGTTTTGACTGGAAACAATAAATAAAAAATATATATTATCAATCTTAGATGGGGTTAGGACCCCCCCGGATAGTTTAGGGACTATAACAAAATTAATGTCATTAAGAAAGAATATGAAAATTGAAACAGCTGATCGGAATCGGCCATGTTTTCACTATCGATCCTTGGAATTATGAATAACATTTTTATGATACGTACTATTTCGGTCTTATTACGCTCTACTAAGTTATTATGAATAAGGGGGTTAAACTATACAGTACCCAGTCAGCCTAATAGTCATGCTTCTTCCACAAAATATGTAAGCAATTATACAAGTTCTTTTAAATTTTTATTGATTTATTTCAATTTTGCAAGTACCACTGACTGACTGACTGCCTCCGTGGCGTGACGGTATTTCGGTACGACTACGGTTCTGAGGTCTCGGGTTCGATCCCCGGGTCGGGCAAGGTGATATTGGATTTTTCCATATCAGCCCGGAGTCTGGAATTTGTGCCCAATATGGCGATAGGCTCGCCCCCTATCACATCTGGGACGGAACTAAGCTCGGCGAAATGTGGGTGTTCTAGTTCGCTAGTGCACCTCTGCCTACCCCTTCGGGGATACAGGCGTGAGCTTATGTAAGTACCAACATATTATTTAAAAACGATAGATTTTTTTATTTTCATTTGTAGTACATGTATAACTTATTGGACTAAGTATATTTTTGTGTCTACTAAACTTCCAAGAGATAAGACTACTTTATGTACTAATCTTAAATGCCTGTACGTGCACTTATGTAATGCACACTCAGCGATCTCCTTAGTTAGTCGAGAATAACCATTTAGCTAAACAAACGTGTGAATTAGTTATATTAGGGTTATCTCGCTAATATTTGCATTCAAATAGTTTTGTTTACTGTTTTCCATTGATTCTATCGTTGTATTGGCCGTAAGCATTGCTTAGAGCAGTAAAGTAACTCGCCAGGTTGATTTTAGTTGATCTTAGCTTGATTTCGTGCTGACATTTAATAGATTTCTCATAGTATTATTCGTACAAGCGAATCTAATTTGTTGGTAAATAAATTTGATCTTAAATATAAATTACAGTACCTATTGTTCTGCTAACATTTATTATCGTTTAGTTATAACCATTTAAACAGTGACCGCTTCCCTACCACAAGCGGGAATTTCGGAAAAACTATGGTTTACGAGACTGCGTTATAGGTTCGCTTCGGCATCTAAAAGTGTTATATACTATATTTTTTATATCTTATATTTCAAACACGTTTATCTGATTATAATAGTTTTTATTCTGCTATTGTACCAAATAATGATAAAAAGCGCGATCACATTTTCACTGTAATCAAATAAGTAATGAACGAAATACTCTGTTTTATTGTACAACATAGTTTCATATACCAAGGACGATATTCGTATTCAGTAAATGTATCCAAGGGAGTTGTATAAAGCCTAACATAAATGTGTAAATAGATAGTGTCCATAAATATGGCTATTATCCTCCGCACTCCCTTTATTAACTTCCATAAATTCTGGGTTATACCACATTGAATTACTGACCGATATTATGAAGTATAAGTTATCTACTCTCGCTCGTTCGGATATCTTTTCCAAACCAGTTATGCGGACCCAGAGATCCATACAATTAATAAGGTCATACAGTCTTCGCCATTAACTACAAGGGGCTATTATGTGTTGTTAGAATTAACTGAGAGCGGTTCTTTATCGATGGCTATTTAATTTTCATGTTAACATTCAATTTTACTTAATGCGTTCGGATACGTTTATGTTTTCTGTTATAAATTAATGATTTTATATTTCACTTGAAAAAAAGTCTAAAGAAAAATATAATTTATATTTATTTATTTTCATGACCACATTCTTATCGAATTTTTAGAGAATTTCGCAAAAAAAACGCCTAGCTTAGGTAATTTCTTTGGCGTGCTTTTCGAATAAAAATAAAAGTATAACATTTAGCCAATAAGAACACAGTTTGAATATGATTCCGTCAAATAACTTGATTTGATTGGTTAATCGCAATCTATCTGCACTCTAAATTGAGATCGTTTATTGAGACCGGCCGTAAATGTATACGGTATAGCCTTTTTAATAGCTCAAGTAGAAAACTCGCTCCTTTCACTCATAACAGGCTTATACTCAAGGCGTATTAAATTATGTAAAATTGACAACGGATTACCAAAATACGTATCAACTTAACACTAATAAACTTGACATCAACACTAAGTTATAACGGATAAACTTGCCTATGAACTTTAATATTTTATACTTAGTGATGTTATGTAGGATATTATAGAATTACAATCTAAGTTTGTTTAAGCGATCTTTTACGAGGAGCAAAATATAATATGCAAGTAGCCTGCGTACTTCTGTCGCCTCTTTGGTCTAGTGGCAACGTATAGGTGCAGTAGACTAAGAGATTCGGGGTTCGATTCTCAGGCCGGGCAAATTGATCTTTCTAGCATGATTTGCCCGAAACTAATTGCCCAAGAAGGGGTTGACGTCAGGCATAAAAACTATGCGGAATCCTTTTCGCGACACTGTTATAAGTAAAATAGTATGTTGTGCCCACTCCATATTTCAGTAGGCATAAGGCAGTGGAAGAAATCTGCATACTTTTCTATTATGTTTTATGATTGTTATAATTTTTTTTTATTAATATTAATTGTATTGCATTCATAAAGGTATTTATTAATCAGAATAAGGATCAATATTTCTAAATTAAAAAAAAAAATGATACCTACATTACTTACATCCTGACAGCCAAATGTAGTTAAGCGGTCGTTAAGATAAATGATTTCGATGTGATTTGATTGGTAATGGATGGATGTGTTATTTCATATTTGTGCATACATAATTGCTAACGTGCATATTTTTTTCCTTATAATGAATACTAAACTCGACAAAAATTTATTCCAATCTTGTGCACGTGCCAACTGGAAGTGATACTTCACACCTAATGTGTATGCAAATTAAGCGCACTCTACACAGTTTTAAAATTAATCCAATAAATATGTCTCGTGACATGATTATATAACAATCAATTACCTGCTGCCGTCGCCCGTCGCACCATGTTGATTTATAAATGAAGTTTAAAGAACTTGAAACCGTCAACTGTAAAAAATAATTTCTCTTTGGAATCGGTGACTTTTCGTTTGACCTGCATTGGCCTTGGCACCGACTCCAAAGCATAAGCTCACGCTTGTATCCCCGAAGGGTAGGCCACTGCCTACCCTTCGGGGATACATTAGCGCATAAGCGAACTAGTACATTTCGCCGGGCTTAGTTCCGTCCCAGATGTGATAGGGGGGGAGCCTATCGCCATATCGGGCACAAATTCCAGACTCCGGGCTGGTATGTAAAAATCCAATATCACTTCGCCCAACCCGAGGATTGAACCCGAGACCTCAGGACAGTAATCGTACCGAAATACAACCACGCCACCGAGGCAGTCTGACTTTTTGAAGTCGGTTTTTATGTTTTATTAAACTTAATTTTTGTAGCTTTTCCAAATTTATGCGCGATCAACTCTGAACAATACTTTTTTAAACGGAAAAAAAATATGAAAATCGGTCCTCTTATCTTAAAGTTATCAGTAAACATACATAAAAAGGATTAAGAACCTCCTTCTTTTTCAAAGTTGGTTAAAATTCATCCAATAAATAGCCCGTCTGACGGCATGATTAAAACAACAATCAATTATCCGCTGTCGTCGGTCTATGTTAATTTAAATGGTTGTCAGGCGAGTAACCTTTACTCGTCAAAGGTGGATCTGTCATACATCAGGCTCGTGCCGGTACTACACCTGCGGTTTTTTATATACTCGTTGTTCTATTACGAGTATTAAGGTTCGTGACAAATGGTTATTTTTTTGTATTATCAACCGAAAGGGCATCCGTTGAATTGTTTTGTTGAAGGCTGCACGTCTCAGATGTGTGTTGAATTCTTAAGTTTATGTGAGCTTATTACTCGTACTTGCCTAGCCATTTTAGGATAGTGAATGGTATTTACACTCTTTCTTTCCACCTGCTTTTATCCCACTCCAATGTGGGGTCGGCACAAGACACATTTCGACTGACTTAAAAAAATGAGGTCCTCAATTCGTATGTATTTTTATACGTAAAATATGTATTGCGTAACATATATGTTAATTACATCATCATCATCAGCCATAGGACATCCACTGCTGAAGATAGGCCTCCCCCAAAGATTTCCAGATCGACCTGTTGGAAACGGCCTGCAGCCAGCGTCTTTCTGCGACCTTTATCAGGTCACATAGCTCGTAGAACTGATAGCCGATGGGGCAGAAAATTTCTCAAGTGGAGACCATGTATCGGCAAGTGTAGCGTAGGACGTCCACCTACAAGGTGGACCGACGACCTGATAAAGTTACTTACATACTTACATGATATCTCTGTTAAATATGAATTGATTATCAAGATTATTTTGTGTTCGATAGAAAATTATATCAAGGGTGGCCCCATATAAATTTGGTCACTATCGGAAATTTCAAGTATCTCACCGATAGAATTTGATTTAGTTTTTATAAACATCTGCCTGGCTGACGTAAACCCACCTGGGGATACAGACTAGCAATGATAGAAAATCCATGCATTACTTGGAAATCGAACACAGGACTCCCGAGCCTCAGGCTTTATACGTTGGCTATACCAAAGATGGGTTGTCCGCAGGGCTCGGTAGTCGGTCCATATTTATGGAATTTAGGTTTTGACGACTTCTTAACGATTCCTTTACCCCAAGGTTGCTCTTTAACTGCTTACGCCGACGACGGCCTCTTGCTTATTCACTCGAATAGTAGGTCCGGTCTTGAGATTTCAGCTGCAAAATGTTTGCAATTAATTTTGGAATGGGGTGAACGCAACCGCCTTACTTTTGCACCCCAAAAAACATATCAATTACTATTAAAAGGCATCCTAAAATCACAACCACAAATTAAATTTAATAATATTTCCATCAAAAGAAAAGAATCGGTTTGCTACCTTGGGTTAGTCTTAGAACGAAATTTTTCATTTATTGAACACATTAAAAACGTGGGAGAAAAATCTAAAAGAAATTTCTACGCTTTGACGAGAATATCGACTTCGACGTGGGGTCTATCGTTTAACACACTCAAAGTCATCTATGGAGCTACCTACTTAGGCTGTATTTGTTATGGATCACCTGTATGGGCTGACAGAGCTACTATTGGCGCCGTACGCAGAAAATTGCTCCAAAGTCAGCGTCTGACGTTGATATTCTTGTGTAAAGCTTATAGAACCGTTAGCACCGAAGCTTTGCCTGTTCTTGCCGGTGTACTTCCAGTCGATCTGGAGGTGCAGCGTCGCGCCGCGATGTATTACTCAACAAGAGAGAACATGGATAAATCCTTTCTTACGTCCCGCGAGCTATCGAGAATCAATAGACTTTTTAAACCGGAATCCGAAATTTGTAACGAGCTTCTAAATGAATGGCAAACTCGATGGGACAACTCTATAAAGGGGCGGCACTTATATCAGTACTTTCCTTCAATCCGCGATCGTCTATCTAAAACTTGGTTAGAAATAGATCATTGTGTCTCACAATTTCTTACAGGCCACGGTAACTTTAAGTGTAAATTGTTTTCATTTAAGTTGGTTGAGTCACCTGCGTGCCCGTGTTCTGTACTCGGCTGTGAATATGACCAGACCGCACATCACATTCTTTGGGAGTGTGGTCTCTGGCAAAATGAGCGCACCATCATGCTAGACAGTATGCAAATAACATCTGGAGTTGTATACTATATGGACCTTGTGGAAACTAGGACGAATTTCCGTGCATTCCGGCGTTTTTGCCATACTTATTATTGGAATCAAGTTTAACAGCTCGCATGATAGGACCCACTAAAATTAAAATTATTTCCGTGGTGCTTTACATCTGGCCTCTCCAGTTGTAAATATCCCTATGTATGAGGCTGATGCCTCCTTAGTTCATTACATTGTCTCCTGCATTTTTACGGAGGGAAGTGGAAACCCTATAATTCCAACTCCTCCCTATCTTTCTGTTTGATTAATTTCGTTGCAGGATGAAGACAATTTTGCATTCTCTGAGACTCACCGAGCTTCATTGCTCGGTGTCGTAAAATGCGTGCCACTGTTGATCCTGGCTTACAGGAGTTACAGTGGCGGGTGTGTGGGCGGGACAGTCTCTATACCAAAGACGCGACTAATTAATGGTAGCTATTTACAATGTCGAGTAAAATATTTGAATGTTAGCTTTGCTAATATTAATTTCCGTAGTCGTGCATTTCAAATTGCTTGCCTATTGTTCCGTTACTCCGTGATGGAGCCGTAACCTTTTGCAAGTAAATTTTGGGTGTAATTGATCACTACATGCTAGTTATGAATTCAATTGTCATTGAGTATTCCGTGTCTTTGTTTGGAATGAAAGTTCTATTAAGTTCTATGGTCGCTGGTTTTTTGGATTGCACTGCACTTACCGTCAGATGTAAGTACAAAGACGTGCTAAAAAGCTCCCATTTATTCATTCTGATAATATTTCACTGATAGTACTATGCATTACAATTTCATAGAGATCGACAAAACGTCTTAGATTTTGGCCCTACGTCATATCTACATACCTCGGCGTCTGCCTTTTATGCTAATGTCTGGTACGCGCAATGTCCCTTTGTGTAACCCCTCATTTTCATTCCGAACGCAGTTTCCTCGGCAAATACACATCGCGCGTTATTTTAGGTCCAACGTTCGTATTCTAATGTTCGATATCAAATTCAATAGATGCAATTTAAAATTAATTAATACGTAATAACGATTATCGGTTTTCGATTCGTAACGACCGTCAACAAATTTCAGGTATAATTTGACCACTCCAACGATTCTAAATAACACGTTGTGCAAACAGTTGGGTATTTTGTTTTAGAGGGCTGATGTATTTTTATAGTAGCAGACGGTAATTTTCCTTTTATAGTTTATAGTTAGGAGTACATAATGCACTTATATCTTACTGTGCCAATGTTATTTAGGTAAAGTTTAGATGTTAGAATTTATTTATCTACGAACAAATTTGTTGTAATTTCGAACAAAAATACATATAAGAATTAACACGAGGCTGTGTTAGAAGTTATGATACTTTTTAGTCATATTTATCTCTGTAACTGATTAAGTACAAAAAATGATTAAGTGCAAATTAGTAAATATAGTTGATGTAAATTCTCCTCGAGGATTCCAGTCGGTTCTTAATAACCGGCAGTTAAGGTTAAGGATAAGCTCAGCGAAATGTGGGTGTTCTAGTTGGCTAGTGCACCTCTGCCTACCCCTTCGGGGATACTGGCGTGAGCTTATGTTATGTTAAGGTTAAGGAAAGGTATAGTATCTGAGCAAATGTATCCATGTACAATATCCAGCACCACCAGGTCTGCCTGGTCTCTTTTGGTAATTTATTTATTTTTAAAAGGATCTCCAGCAGTACACACATTACATAACTGAAGACAGCAACTAAATAAATATACTATATACTAATAATATACTATACTACTATATATTTTGGTACGATTTGTAGTTTTTAGTAGATTATTATTATAAGAAAAGAAGCCTTCATCAAACATAGTATAAATGGGATAACGGAAATGAAGAAGGATGTGGAATTTATAAATTGATATATTCTACCGGGGAATAAAAAAAATGTGTAAACCTATAAAATATCATTGCTGCACTACCAAAAAATAGTGATAACACGAGTTACTCGAATCGGATGTTTTATTGACCGTAGTTTACGAAGCCACTCATGTGAATATCCGCTTGTATAGGCAGACGTAGATAATGTGTCTGTCGTGTTTGTTTCCACCTGCATAATCATTGACATTTCGGTCGCGTGTGCGGTCCGGCTACGTGAGTCCGTGACTCATGCGTATTGCGTATCGTGTGTATTCGTGAGGTTTACCCTTCGTTTGTACCTTCGAGCTCATTGGACATTGTATTATAATAATATAAGCTCACGCCTGTATCCCCGAAGGGGTACAGAGGCGCACTATCGAACTAGAACACCCACATTTCGCCGAGCTTAGTTGCGTCCCAGATGTGATAGGGGGCGAGCCTATCGCCATATCGGGCACAAATTCCAGACTCCGGGCTGATATGGAAAAATCCAATATCACTTTGCCCGACCCGGGGATCAAACCTGAGACCTCAGGACAGTAGTCGTACCGAAAAATAATAACGCCACCGAGGCAGTCTGTATTTTATTTATTTAATTGATTTTGAATTTAAACTCATACTACAATAGGAAATGTCGAGTGGTAGTGTCACACTGTAGACAGCAAGTCTAGAGTACGAAAGCGCCGGCTTGACCAGTTTGATGTCACAGAAAACTAACGTAAAGTGGCAGTTCGTATTTGCGTTTTGTTTGGTGATTGACATTTCCGGTGGCCCAATTCCCAATTCCAATTAGGGATTCTCCTACTTTAATGTTAGTAACTCACACATCAGTCTTTTGATGTCATAGATATCTATCTATGTGCAGCAAAGATGTGCAGTATAGTTCACATACCACAACACAAGGCCACCCACCGGCTAATTTGACAGCTTTTGCTATAATCACAAGTTTAAAATATAAAGAAAATAAACATTAAAAAAGTACATGGCAGAAGAATCAGTACGTCTAGTCTAATCATTTGAAAAAAATATTAACGCTTTAATTATTAAACATCCATTATATTTTATTCTTTTTACGTTTCATTAAATGACTACTAAAAATAAGCGTAGTTCGCATTCATAATAAAATATTCCAAAAATCTTTATTTGAAATTCAAATACGAAATAAATAGAGAAAGCCTAATTTAATATTCAAGTAACCATTATTTTCTACAGCCGTCGTCGTAGCATAAAAATTCTAATGTAATCTCTATACAATAGGTTCGGAGCAATAAATCCTTATCTCGAGATAAGCTACTATTTCTAATTTAACCAACATACGAGCACGTGTGACAGGGTCACAGGACCGTATGTAGAATTGATTTTTAGTGGCTGAGCCACGCTGTTTATACACACTACACAGTCTACAGCACGAATGGGATGGCTCGACTGGTTTGATACCACTGTCTCCCAGGAAACCGACGTAAAGTGGCAGCTCGCTGGCATGTTTCGTTCGGTGAGTAGATTTCCGGTAGCCCAATTCTCCCCATCCCTTTCCCAATCCCTTTTTCCCTTCCGTGAAACCTCACGGGGAGAATCATGAGAGAATCATGGGTGCGTTACCAACCGGTAACGCACCCATGATTCTTTTTGTGTCTTGGGTGTCTATGGGCGGTGGAGATCACTTACCATCAAATGACCCATCTGCTCGTTTGCGAGTCTCTGATATAAAGAAACTTCGGTGTTTGTTTATATGTAATTCACAAACTATTTAACATACCATCTTTTAGAATTATGACGATGTTATCTAATTTAATGTTTAATAAGAGGCCGGGTTCGATTCCCGCACGAGACAAATATTTGTGTGTTCAGAGTCAGAGTGAGACAGTTTCTCGTAGTTCTAGATATCCACGATGCGAGAGTAGTATCTTTGTGTGGGGTCAGGACTATGTATAAGACTGTAGGTAGCCTGTTTCCTCGAACGGATAGAAAGAGATGTATCAAAGAACTAGATCACTCTCATCTTGCAAGGTCAAATGAAAATTATCGTCTGTTTATGTGATAGGGAGCAAGTCTGTCACTATACTAGCCAGTGGGCACAAATTCCAACCCTGGACACTTGTGTGATTTGATCTAACGGTGCGGCGTTGGAAAGAGTATTATGTTTTATTGAAAATCCAAACACAAATTGTGATTGTATGATTTGAGATTTTAATCTTATTTTCTCAGCCTATGTGAGCTGCCAATAAACCAATATTAATATTAAGTAATATTAAGTATTACTTGTTAGTTTGTATTTAGAGGGAAAACTTTTAAATAACTGATCATTTTGAAAATGTCTTCATCGTTAGACAGCTACGCTATCCATAATAGCGTGGAAGCTATTTATTTTAAAAGAAGTAAAAGGATAACTGCATAATTTTTTAATAATTTGAACAAAGAATGTTAATTTTGTAAATCTTCAATAACCTTTAGGCTTTATGATTATATGGTTTCACTACTCGCAGAAGAAATTTCAAAATATTCGCGGAAACAACACAAACGACCCTCCGCGGATTGAGCAAGCGAAATTCCAACAAAAAGCGATTTTATGCAATTACTCTTAAGTTGTCGGGAGAGTTATTACTAAACCGAGAGCTCGGTCACGCGGACTTTAGTGGTGGTTACCCACTGAGTTCGTTAATGGACCAAAAGTAACCTAGCTGAAGAATAACTTTGAAAGGTACTCAGAATGTAACGTTAAGTAAGTTGTAACGTTACAACGTTAAGTAGCATTGGTGTAGCTGAAATAATAATTTATTCTTTTATTATATTAAAATCTATATTCTTATTTTTTTTATTTTAATAATCACCTTTAGGAGAGATCAGTTCTGTTTGAGAGATAACTTTGTTGGTTTGACAGAAGATTGATTCAGGATAGTCAAAATATTAAAACTAGTTTTTATTTCATTATTGTGTGTAATCAAGCTTTCTTATAATATTGCAAGTAGGTATTTGATTTTATTTGCAAGTTATGAGATTTTTTCAGTTTAAATTAAATGTTTCTACTATTTAATCACAAATTGAAAAACTTAACGGATCGACTTCAAATCCGATCGTGACTAAATTTATATGGGACCACCCTGGAAATAAGCTCTATCGAACACAAAAATAATTTTGAAGCTCGGTCCTCATTTGGCGGAGATATCGCGTAACATACATAAAAAATAAAGGGGAATTGAGGACTTCCTCCTTTTTTGAAGTCGGACGAAAATAATGAATTATTCCATGAAATAATATTTTAATATCTATCTGTTATAATATTCTGTTTTGGAGCAAAGTGTACGCCCTCCCTTATATTCAACGGAATGTCCGAACAAGTCACGAGGCTCTCACAGCCTTATTCTTCAACAACATGTAGCCTTTTAACGTCCTTATGCCCTTTGTAAAAGTTACTTTTACGAATGTTTATGGAACCGTTTTTTTTTAAATAGAACGTTATTGTTTGAAAAAAAATTATTTATTTACCATTGGCTTAGCAGTTATAGTCTTATGATTTTGATATAATAAATTGTTTTAACGTGATATTGTGTATTTCTAGACCTTACCTTATTGGTTACAATACTGAAAACATAAAGACAGAGAAAATATATTGTTGAATTTTTGGTATGGTAGAGGCGTTTATAGGGAGTCGACTGGGAAGTCCGGGGTTCGATTTCCAGTTTGGGCAACACTTCGTTTGGCTTTCACACGATTATCCCGGGACTGAATGCTCCATAGAGGATTGACATCAATACTAAGCCGAATCCTCTCTCCAACATGATTGAAAATGTCTGTTGTCCTAAAAACTCATTTTGGTTTGGAAACAGATGAAAGAAGACTGAATATTAATATAAATAATATGTTAAGTTTGTTTTTATTAAAATGTCATTTTGTTTAATCAGAGACCTTATGTTATTGTTTTCTCCATTCATTTATCTAGTAGTGCCTCTTATGGAACCTACAATAGACTACAATAAATGGACGAAAAGAAAAAGAAAGAGGTGTTTTTAGATGAAAGAAGAAAAAAAATGATGGTGATCTCGCCTATAGTTAAACGGACGCCACAGACAAGCCACGCACACAAACGCGCCTGTACAAAAGTGCCCTACACAAACACGCCATTACGTGTCGATAGATCGAATGGACCGAAAACCCTCCTTCACTTTCAATGTTCCTAGCGCTCCGGCCATCTTCTTTTTACGTTCGTAGTATGAAGATAACAAAAATCGTCACTGTTTTCAAGAAGTGTTAAAAATTCTAAAACCTATAAAAGGGGAAAATAAAGAAAGCCTTATAATAGATCATTGTAAATTCATCGTCCGTAGCACCAATCCTAAAATTTTATATAAAACAACACCATATCGGAATACAAAAATTTAAATGTGGATAATAAAACCAATTTGTTTTTATTGTGTGAAATAAAATTTTACGATCAGGAAATGGTGACAATATCACATCTCCGTTTTTTTTAAACTCAACGATATCAATAGAAATAAGTCGTGTAATAAAATTGATAGTACTTTTTATTCTGTTATTTAATTATATTAAAATCAAACTTTACCAGTTATGTTGGTTCAGTTTTGTTTTAGTCAATATATTCTGTCCTGTTTGTGTAATGTTAATTAATCTATATCTTTAATACATATATTTTTTCCTCAACGAACATAGATGCTAAATACAATAAATAAATACACCCAACAGTCACACCTAGTCCTGACCCCACACTAGGTATAACCTGTATCGTGTGACTACTGCGTCATAGACTATGAGAGATTTTCGGTCTCACAACACCCAGACTAGAAACAAATATCTGTGGGCCGCACAAAAATTTGTCTCAATGCGGGAATCGCACCCGCGGCCTCTCGCTTCACAGCCAGCTACTCGCACGCTGTGCCACGGAGGCTGTCAAAGAGAAGTACCACCAATAGCTCAATAATCCGTTTTTTCACATTCACATTACTCGCTAGCGCCCATGTGGCTAATGTAGACAAATTTTTAAGATTATTTTGCTATAGATCTTGTTCCCACGGTGGTCTCATATTGGTCAAGTTTGGATCAATTTTGAAGTCGGTTTTTAAGTAAAACTTCTTATTACAGTAAAGTTGTAGACAACTAAAGCCCGAGCAAGAATAATTTTGAAAGTCTAAATAGTGTCGAACTGATAATATTTCGTTAAAACATAGAAATTAGTTGTATAGAAATAAAGGCGGCAATCTGAAAATGAATGATTTTTATATTTCGATTGTTGGTTTTTTCAGCAATGAGATTTAAAATAAATCAAATCTTGTAGTAGTATGGCAATTTTATATTGCTTTAGTAAAGTTGTGCAGGAAGTCGCTGGATGTAGGCCGCTTCCAACAGGTCGATCTGGAAATCTTTGGGGGAGGCCTATGGTCAGCAGTGGACGTCCTATGGCTGATGATGATGATGATGATGATAAGTAAATAATATTAATATAAGTAACGAAATTTTCTAGGTTTCCCAAAAAAAAAATGAATAGCCACAATTCATTCAGATTGCCGCCTTTGATTCTATACGACTCAAATGTACTACAGAATAGACACTATTACCAAACAATCTGAACACGTTCTGTGTGCAGTCGTTGATAGCTACTGCGTGCCTTCACGTCTGCGGTGTCCCTTTATAAAGTAACCACGTCTACCAACATTATAACATACGCAACGTGTAATAGATGTGATGTCATGAAACCAAGTACAAACATACATACATAGACTCACGTCTTTTTCCCATAGGGGTAGGCAGAGACAACGGATTTCCAGTTGCTACGATCCTTACACACCTCTTTCGCCTCATTCAGTCTCATTACATTCTTCATGCATGCACGTCGGTCTAGGGTACTTTTAACTTGACCTTTCTCGAGTAAATCTCTGATTTGGTAAGAGAATGTTCGATGAGGTCTTCCCCTTCCAACTCTACCATTGAAAACCAACTGTACCATTGAAACCAAGTACTTATATTTAAAAGGGTCAAACGTATATTTATATTCATTGATACTGCTATCTAATTTAAGAGGTGCCATGTCTATAAAATTAAATGTATTCTGTAGTTTTTTATCAAATGTAAGAAGGAATATTTATTATTATTTTTTCTATAATCTACCAGTACCGTCAGCGTCAGGCAAATAGTCGGCTGTAAAATCTAATCCGAATCTTACTGCAACTTACTGGCAGGTGGAAAAAGAAGAAAGCGCCTTAGTTTTTACTGCGATGTAACACTCATTTTTAATGTAATAAATAACTTTCGCTGCCTAAATCATTGTTTAAATTATAATTTATTTAAAATAACCTGTCGTTGGTATTACCGCGCACATTCGTTATTTATGTACATACATATATATATATAGAGGTATATTATGTGATACGTAAGTAGAGATAAATGTTATTACTATGATAATTGCATATCACATAATGCAAGTAAAATGAGGCTTTCACTTTGGTCAGTTGCCAGCAGCGAAAGTGGCTGTAAATCTTGTGGAATTACTCATCCCGGCTTTTCTTGGTGCTCAGTAATTTGGCTCTGGACTAACTTGCAAGTTTGTATGTTTCTTGTTTTATTTATGTGCGTTTTGAAGAAAATATAGCTGTGTTTTGATAGTAAACTACTGTCCTGTTTCTTGTTTTCCATTGGCATAAATTATTGTAAGTCCTAAATGCCTAAGTATTATAATTTAATAAATTATATTTTTTAGGCTATGTAGTACATATGGTAGTGTATGGTATTGTCGGTTTTTCTTCCACGAGTTACACTGTACTGGGTCACCCAGAGCACGGCAGAATAAGTTGATGGCAGGCAGCTAGTTGGTTGTAAAAAATAAATACGAGTAGAGGGCTTTCAGTCTGGAAATAATAAATTCATTTTCTTTTTGATTTCTTTCTAAGAATCCTTTAAACAAATTTAAATATTACATTTACATCCCATTTTACTGTTTCCGTAATATAACCTCAATCTGGATAATACTTGATATTCTTTTTGATATTATATAAGGATATCTTGAAGGTTCTTTAATACATCATTTAACAATCCCAGTCGCGCCTAAGGTCGCTGGCATAAAAAATTAAATGAAATTCCTCAGCACAAGATAGCTGTCGAAGCTTCGCGCGTCGCGTCGGTTTCGAAATAGAAAAATTGAAATAAATTATTTTGCGACTTTCTTGTACACGTGCATTTTTAGAGCTCATTAAAGCGTGTTATAGGGTATACTAACACAAAGGATTTTACTAATAATCGCTGTATATAGCTGTTGTACTTATGGAATGTTTTGTCCTGCTACGTCAATACATATTTTACGTGGTACACCCATAGGTAGCCGTTCCAGGAGAATTTGCGTACGAGTACATAATGAATTGGCCTGCTGGACTGACCAATAACCAGTGTCTCACAGAAAACCAGCGTTTAAAAGCTTGTTACGTTTCGTAAAGTAAGAATTCCCTAAGCCCAAATACACCTTTACATTCCCAATCCTGATTCCTTTCGTTTCCACGGTAGATATGCAGCGTCTTGGCTGTGCTCCTGATATTGGCTACATCTATGGGTGACAGTAATCATTTACCAAGTAAGTTTTTTGCATTAGTAAGCCAATAAAATAACCAGAAAAACAAACATTGTATAAATCAAATTATTTATTGAATAATTTCATAGGTTTACGTGAATGTTATGCATTGAAATTAAACTATTTTTACGGATTCTATCACGATTTGGTTTTAATTTGACAGTCTGACCCGTGACCACGAAGGCTGCAAAGCTTTCGAAACGCCGGGCATAAAAATTAAAACCAAATCGTGATAGAATCCGTAAAAATAGTTTAATTTCATGTATTGAATCCATGATCGTTATCGTTTTTTTGTCCATCGTTTAGATTCCGTCAACATTTATCTCTACCACCAGTGCAGAAAGCTGGTTCGTCAGAGAACGGACATAAAACTCAAACGTTGCTCTTTTTGAATAACAATAAGCAATTACTATGTCATATATACACCAATAATAAAGAGTGAGTGTTTGTACAGAAATACATGTACGTGACCGCATGTAACTTCGGTACAATATTGGCGTTTCACCTATCACCCTCAATTTATTCGTAGACAGTTGGGTTCAAACAAGACTTAGAGGTTATCGCTTGAGGCGTCACGGCTCATACATACACCTGTGCGAATGTCTATAAAATGGGAAATTTCATGACATCGGTTATTTTATAGTTATTCTCGCTTGTTACGTTTCTTGTTATGAGTTTATTCTGATTCCTATTGCGGATAGTCAACTGACATAAAAACGATGAGTTTGAGTATCATTTAGAAAGGTTGAGCTACGACTCTATAATGTCTATATCATGATGCCGGCTCGACCGGCTCGATACCATTGTCTCTTACTTCTGCATCTTCAGTTTGGGAAACCAAACCAGCTTGTTGTTACATTTCGTGTGGTGACTGGATGTCTAAGGGATGGTAAAGATCGTTTAACATCCGGTAACCCACCTGATTGCAATATTTATAAAAATGGAATTTAAAAACTTTCACTTTCATAAATTATCATAAATGTTGAATGTAATTAATTATGCTTATTTATTCGAATAAAAAACAGGTGAATAAAACTATTTTATTCATATAATTAATTAGCACTGGGGATCAACAAAATCACAAAGCCATTAATGATATGAAATATTTAAAATGTTAATAAAAATCATGAGGATGGAACGAGCGTATTGTTCCATTCTGAGCAGTGAGCGGAACTGCGCTTCGCGGTGCCGAGGGATTCTGTGACGTCATATTAATATCCGTTATACCGGCCGCCCCGTTTCCGGCATCCGACTACGTTGCATTTCGCTGAGCGACTTAATTACCAACATTTTACTACTCGTATTTTTTAATTATTTCATCAAGCGTATAAAATGAGTGATTGATCTATACGTTTTTTTATCGTATTGTCTACCTGGCGTCATGCGAAGGTGACTGACCACCAAAAACCTATCATCCGCTAGCACGACGGGAGGTTTGAGTTTGTGGGATGTGTTATTTCCTGAATCGTATTTAGCATCGTCTAGTGTTTATATATTCTTAAAGTATTATCTACTTAAACATCCTCTACCGATCATTTCTTCGTACGTAATCTATCATTTTTTAATCAAAATGTGGAATCATGCTTAAAATTCCACTTATCAAACACAAATATGTAATTATCGAGATAACGTGTAATATGAATTCGGTGCCTATGGATACATCATCCTAAATATACATTTAAAACATATAAACAAACTAAGAACCTTCGCTTTATTGAAATAAGTTTAAAATGTAAAGTATTTTAAGAATACTCCATAATACTTCTAACAATGAAGAATATTCTTCTCTTCATAATAATATCATAGACGCATCATATTCAAAGTCTTTTTGAGTCATCAATTCTGCAAAACGTTTATCGTGTATGTCATAATGCAAAGGCACACACATGAATGTTTTAAGTTATGCAAGATTGCGACTTTCATTGTTAGCACTAGAACATAATTCACACCTCTCTACTATTAGTAAGCCTCTACCGTTCTTTGTTTAAATACTATTTTAATAATTCTTTTGCATTGTACTATAAAATGCAGTTAATAAAATTACTTTGTATTTTGACTGCCTCCGTGGCGCAACGGGCGAGTAGCCAGCTGTGAAGCGAGAGACTGCGGGTTCGATTTTCGCATTGAGACGAATGTTTGTGGCCCACAGATATTTGTTTCAAGTATGGGTGTTGTGAGAC
The DNA here is from genome assembly GCA_036417725.1 of Clanis bilineata. Classification (NCBI taxonomy): domain Eukaryota; kingdom Metazoa; phylum Arthropoda; class Insecta; order Lepidoptera; family Sphingidae; genus Clanis; species Clanis bilineata. The sequence continues at coordinate 6,924,152 of CM071154.1, forward strand.
CGAAAGTGTCTCATAGTCTCTGACACCCACGATACAGGTTGTACCTAGTGTGGGGTCAGGACTAGGTGTGTGACTGTTGGGTGTATTTATTTATTTATATATTACTTTGTTTTCAGATAAAATTATCTATAAGAAAATTGACTGCCTCGGTAGCGTAGTTGTATTATGGTACTACTACCGTCTTGGGGTCTTGAGTTCGATGTCTGGGTCGGGCAAAGTTATATTGGGTTTTCTATTCTGTAACAGCCCGGAGTCTGGAATTTGTGGCGATATGGCGATAGACTCGCCCACTATCAAAGTCTCATAGGTTGGATGATGTATCACAGCTGGGACGGAAATGTGGCTCGGCGAAGTGTGGGTATTCTAGTTCGCTAGATAGCCTCTGCCTACCCTTCGGTGATACAGTCATGTAGTGTAAGAAAATCATCTTCGAATACTACTCTATTATTTCCAGTAACACTGTCCTCATTTATGATTCCGTTAGTAATAAATGTTGATGTCCAAACGCATTTGCAACTATGTTGACAAAAATCTAGATTTATGTGATCAATACCCGTCAATGTCTGTTGTTATCAGAATTTACTGCAATAATGAACGAGATCGTACTGGAGATCCAGGTCAATATTTATTGATTGTGTCCTATAAGGTGTTAGATAATAAAAAGAAACAGCCTTCTGAACTGGCGGTAGAGAAACTTTGACGGAATCTAAATGATGTAAGAGCATTTCATGGATTCAATAAATATTTAGATTTCATTTGAAACGCGCAATTTTTAAAATAACCTTCGCCTAAAATAAAAGGAATACTTTATCAATTAGCATCCTTTTATATTTCATCCTCCTAATTGCCAGTGTCAAAGAGAACAAGAAGCGTTAACGGAGAAACCGACGAAATTGTGAACCGAGAAAAATATTATGGTTCAACATGCTCCATGATTACACGGCTATAGATCCATACTAATATTATAAAGAGGAAATTTTTTTTTTACTGCCTCGGTGGCGTGGTGGTATTTCGGTACGACTACGGTTCTGAGGTCTCGGGTTCGATCCCCGGGTCGGGCAAAGTGATATTGGATTTTTCCATATCAGTCCGGAGTCTGGAATTTGAAACTAAGCTCGGCGAAATGTGGGTGTTCTAGTTCGCTAGTGCGCCTCTGCCTACCCCTTCGGGGATACAGGCGTGAGCTTATGTTATGTTATGTGAAATTTTTTTTTTTGGTTGTAATGAATAGGCTCAAAAACTACTGAACTGATTTTAAAATTATCTCACCTACGGAAGGGCGCGTTATCAGTGAGTAACATAATTTACTTTTATCCTGGAAAATGTAGAGTATCCTGTGGAATATCCACGTGAACGAAGTCGCAGGAACAAATAGTATATGATAAAGACATCTCGCCACAGCTCGCTTCACTGTTGAAATGCACCAACTACTTACAGTATCTATCTTTAAGTTATCTTCCTGTCTTAAGAAATTAGCCTCTAATGCCCGGTTCCAATTAACAATCTCAGTTTGAATGTGAAGTTACATTACAAAAATTGGCCAATAAGAACACAGTCTGAACATGACTCCGTCAAATGACTTGATTTGATTGGTTCATAATCGCGATCTATCTGCACTCCAAACTGAGATCGTTTATTGAAACCGGCCGTAAGTATGTATGACTAACTTAAGTTGGAAAAGCAATAAAAATCATCATAACACATTAAAACCCGAACTTGATATTCAAACTTCATTAGCGACACGCGGAATTAAATTGTAATTAGTACAAGCCGTCATGATGGCAGTAATGAATGTCGCCTTAGCGTCGTGAATTTTAGAACAAAGGCACCGATTTGCATATTGCACTCAGACGGAAACTGGCGTTGCAGTGGGTGAGGGGAAAGATGAAACGGCGACAGTATAGTTCAACCGTTTTACTAATGGCATAAATATCTAATAGTCTAAGATCCCGGTATATAGTATACGGTATAAGGAGCTTCACCGAGTTGGTTAATGGATGAGAAGTATTTTATACCTGTTTATACCTGCCTACCCAAGAGGGTAGGTATACAATTACAATACCTACCCTAGAGATTTAAAAACCCTGATGGGGTATTAAGTTTTTAAGTTAAATTATATGAAATCTATCAATATCTATCAATAACTTCTCAGAAAAAAAAACCGGCTATTAAAAAATTGACCGACACGTGACAGGCACTCAGCACTGGAGGTAACTTTTCTTCCTCAGGGAATATTAGTGACCTTATTAAAATGTATGAGAATATTATATATATTTTTATGATTATATTTATTTAAAAATACACGTAAGTTGTAACACATTTCAACACTGTTACATTAATATAGTTTTCTTCGTTATGACCCTCGAAATAATTAAGACATTTAGACAAAGACTTAAAATTTACGAAGTGTGACTAAATACATAATGGCTGGCGCTAAACTTCCTTTGATGTGGACTACAGAATTATGCGGATTATAGCCAACAGAATGAAAATTAATGGACGCGAGTACAAGCTGTTTTCTAATTGCAAAACTTCCGTAGGTCAGAGAGCAGTCTCAGCGGAGCTTTAGTTGTCGTATTCTGGGACATCCAAAGCCCCGTGTCACGACACTAGTGTCAGTGTCTAGTGTCTGGGGAATTACTCTCAGATAGAGTGCACCGTCGACGTCGGGTGTCATGAATGTATTATAACCAGGAAATGCAGTGCATGCTAATTGTAGCTTTAGTTAGTTTGTTTGTTAATTTTATGTTCAATTATCATTAGTTGTCTACGTGAATGGAAAGTAGAGTGTCATTATGATTGTTTGCGTAAGGGCTTGTCAAACCACTGGTGTTAATCTAATTAGATTTGTTTGAGTAGCGATAAACATTGATATCGTATTTTGGGCTACTTGCTAAGTGCTTTAAACTATTTCAGCTATCTTTGACGTTGTTTAAGTAGGGTAAGTGAATAACAAATTATGTATACGTAATAACAATGTTTAGCTTAATGTAGAGGAAACCGCAGGCACTACCGGCCACAACTGCCTGTGCCTAGATCCAATGTAGATACTGCTGATTGTGGTCTGCTAAGAAGGCTTAGATGCACCATCAGACTGAAGAGTGGAAACACGCTGAATATTTTCTTCACGTCATTTTGCGATTCAAAATACAGCTTGGTATAACTATTTGTGCCGGTTGTGGACGCGCCATTATTAAGTTCATTATTGTCAAATATTTTGTTGCTGAAATTTCTATAAATGCCATAACATATAAGAAGATTTAAATCATAATTTGTTCCAGATTTGAAATACAGATTTGCGAAGTAAATAGGAATATTATTATTATTTAGGTGCAATGCTGTAAACTATACTCAATAAAAACATGCTGTTTCTGATTTTTATCAAACACAGAAAACAAATCAATGTGAAATTGATTTCGGGTTATATAGGTACAGGTGTCCTAATCAAACATGTATCTATTATTAAGCTAAATTAATATATCAATCGAAGCCACATAAACCGATATCTGTCTAAATTCAATATGTAAACCAATTAAGTAGCGTTGAATTGGATGTATCAATAGTTCCATACAATATACATTAATTCGTACAGATCAATTACATTTTCGATTGAAATAGATTTTTGAAAAGATCTTTACTGGCTTATTGGTGCTTATATTAACTGTGTAGAAAGTTGAGAAGTTTACAGTATAAGTTTTAGGGATAAACATAGTCGCGTTCTTGATCTAATGGCAAATATATGGACTGTGGACCGGGAGATCCTGGGATCTATATCCAGGTCGGGCAAAGCAGTTTTTTGTAAACACAAATTGTTGGAGATTAGCGGCCTGAGCGGGAAAATTTCTGACAACCGTAAATGTATTCGAACTCGATGCGCGTCTATGAAATGTGTATGAAATATTAATCAAACGTCATCAGTTCGCAGCGAAGTCGAATACATTTACATTTACATTAGTTTTTCGTGTTCGGGCTACGGATCCCCTAAAAGAAAGTAGACGTCAGGCAAGGAGATGGCCTTAAAAAAGAAGGCACAATTTTTCCTGTAACACGCTTGAAAAATTTAAACAGTGTGTCGACCTCACAAAATTGGGTGGAATGAGGGCAGATTATAAATGGATAAAATGCCATAGAGAAACGTCCACGTCATCTATAACATTTCATAGTTTAGTTTGTTTGGAAAGAAAGAATGTACACAATAGGGTTATGCGGAACGGAACATAAAATATATGCTCGTAAAATGCAGTCTTCTTGAAATAAACTTTATACTTGGAATGTTATGATAACATTGTAATTAAATTGTAATAGGGAAGGTCTTTTGAACCAAGTTTAGTGTGAGGAAATTACTTAAGTATTGTATTATTATGAAGTAAAGTGATATTAATGCAACAAAGCAAATTTTAAGTTCACCAGTTCCATAATTTATCCTCATATAAGTTTACATTTTTATACTGTCTCATCGGTGGCGTAGTTGTGCGTGCGCAGTACGACTACGTGTCCTCTGTCTCTACGATCCTAGTCTCGGGTTCGATCTCCGGGTCGGGCAGAGTGAAATTTAATTTTTAATCAGCATCAGCTCGGAGACTCGAATTTGTATAATAGAATTTGTCAGATATGGCGACCGTCTCGCCTCCTATAATATCAGGGACGGAAATGAGATCGACAAAATGAGATGTTCTGGGTCGTTAGTTCTCCTATGCTTTCTCTGATACAGGTGTCTATGTATGTTTGAATGTATGTAGGTATACATATCTAATATTACTAGAAATTAATATTTTTGCGATTCAGGAACAAAGTGTAGTATGAGTATCAAATTCTCGTAGAATTGCTCAGTGATCGTTGTTTGTGAGTAAACGCAACGGTTACAATGCTAATTGCACATCATTGGATAGGATTACAGGCTTTTGTTTATGATGCCGGCTACACGAGCGGGCTGTACTAGTTACTGAATGCTTGTTTGGGATCAAGCTAGTATTGTCGTTGCGACGTAAAGGTCAAAGGATGTTCAAATACTGGTTTAGAATGTAAGTCTTATAGTGGTTGCGTTATTATGACTGTCTTCCTTTGGGTTATTATGATACTTTCTAAGTATAGAATGAGTGTAGACATTGCCTCTTCTCTGCATCACCCATAGGTAGACTGGCAAAGAATGCCCTTGGCATTAAGTCCACCTTTATACATATAATCATGTATATAAATTTTAGATAAATAAATAAATGAATATAGAATAAGTATAGAATAAAATATCGGTCCGCTTGAGAGGGTTGCAGCATGACTTGATGGTTGGTTGGGACGGGTATGGGAGTATCCTTATTTCTGCACCGGTCATCCGCCTGTCTTGTTGCAAGGCCCTCGATTTGCTTCTTCATTCTTCGGATTCGGTAAATAAGCATAAATATCCCGGAGTGATTCTGGCAACCGCTGATAAATACATTGTTTGTAAGTGGTTTTTTGAACGGCATTACGTTTACCATCAGGTGCAGTGTAGTCACTTTGCCATGGCGGTTAAAATAATATGTATAAGTTAATTATTATGAACTCTAAAATTATGGATTTTCTGTGAGCCATTATATCATCTCTGAGGTCTTAAAAATATTTATCCATTGAAATGGATTTCATAACCGTTCTGCTATTAGCAATGGAAGACATTTTCAAAAAGGAAGCAAACGAAAATAAAAGAAGCAAGTCGTGTATAGAAATGAACAGGATTTATTTAGGTACTATTACAAAGATAGAACGCTTAAGTATTATATAGACACTCCGCCACACTACACGCGCATGCTACACTAACTCATAAAGTTAAAAGCGTATTTTATTTCTTCATGGCTTGCAAGAAAGTACATGTGTAATAAAATGCCGCTGCACTTAGTGTCAACAATGAGTGGCGCAGAGCAACCCTTTGTCCAATTCACATCGTTACAGTCTCAAATGTTTCCCAGAACTATGTGAATTATATTCTTAATGAAACATACATGTACAATCTACGGATACACGTTAAGACAATGGTCTATACTCGACGGAGAGCTCTCGAGTTCTCGCGAGTCTCGAGTCTCGACTCGTGCTAGCCTCGAGTGTTCTTCCTCGGGTCGAGCCGGGTCTCTAGTAATCGCATCGGTGTCTTCACCCTGTTACCTTGTTACGTAACTCTTTAACTGTTTATCATTGGATTGGTATTTAAGTATCGAACAAATCGACGGTAGTTGGAATGTTCCTTCTTTTATAGTCGATGTTGAGGTGATAGATAAACATAATCCAATATGATCGAATATGTTTTTGTGTTATAACACTTTGTAGAACATGAAGCAGTGAATTCGAAAGAATTATATCATTTGATAATTATGCAAGGTATAAGTATTGAAAAAAATACAAAGCATTTATATTGTGTTTTAATAGAAAACAGGCGCGAACTAGTACACTCACATTTCGCCAAGCTTAGTTCCGTCCCATATGTGATAGGGTGCGAGCCTATCGCCATATCAGGCACTAATTCCAGACTCCGGGCTGATATGGAACCCGAGACCTCAGGATGGTAGTTGTACCGAAATACAACCACGCCAACGAGGCAGTCTACTATTTATTTAAAAATACTACATTGTATTTATACGAATCACTAAATGGTCGCATTAGTCAAGACAATAAGTTAAACAACAAAGTCAGAATATATGAAACCGAAGGTTTTATTGAACGTAGACATGCAACGGAATATCGTAGCTTATTTCCAATGTACCTCTATAAATGTTTAATATTTTTGTTCGACTAAACAAAAGGTTCAAGAGAAGTCTCTGCTTGAGCGGGACTATCTTAAAAGTGTTGGAAGTGAAGCAATTTACACAGTTGTTCAAAAGCGATTAAGAATACTACAGAGAATGTTGGATTACTATGAAACTTTTGTATTTGAGAGAAGGGTTCTATTTGAAATGTTGTCAATACTTTTTTATACTGCAATTATAAAATAAATAATGTGCAGGTGGAAATCCGTTGTCTTTATCTATTTCGATGGAGAAAAAAATGTGAGTCTATGTATTTATTTAGAAAGGTCGCTGGTTTTTTGGACTGCACTGAGCTTACTGTCAGATGTAGTGTAGTCACTAAAAAACTACATTTTCTATGCCACGATTTTATCGCGATGCAAAATATTTTTGGGCAGCAAAAATCTTGATAGGTTTCGTACTTTTTCCTGTTGAAATTTCCTAGCATCAATCTTGATGGGAAATTTCGTGGTATTCGAAAATGTTTGAAAATATTTCTAGATTCGATTATGTCAATTGCTTAAAGATGGACTAAGATCTCTTAACCACACTGAACTGCATAATATTTCGAACGATCCTTCCGTAGCTTGTTGTAAGTGGGTTTACAAGATCGAGTTAGGCTTTACGTGTCAAATCCGAACATACGCTTAAAACTCTTGGCTTACTATCGCTGGCATCCAATTATTTTCTCCAAAACTTTGGTGCATTGTTTCCAAGTAAAGGATGATAGCAGGGAAATATGAGGAATAGATGGGTAATAATTTGTGTCGCCTCCTTGGTCTAGTGGCAGCATGTATGGGCTGTAGACCGGGAGGTCCTGGGTTCGGTTCCCAGGTCGGGCGAAGTAAATTTTCTAATTTAATTTTCCCGGAACTGGATCCCTCATAGGAGGTTGACGTCAGGCAGGCGGCCGGTTGTAAAACCTCAGCCAAATCCTCTTTGCAACATGCTTGAAAAAGTATGTTGCGCCGACCCCACATTAAAAGTGGGATAAGGGCAGGTAGAAAGAAAGATGTGGGTAATAATTTGTGAATGAGTAATAAATAATACTTAATAATCAATCAATTTCAAAGGGAGGAGGTATTTCTTATGTATGTTACTCTATATTTACAGCAAATGTCGTTCACATTTTGATTTGTGATTTCCAAGTTTCTCAGGGAGATCCCATATACATTTAATCATGTGATAAATTTGAAGTCAGGTTTTATGTTGTTAAACTTGATAATATTAAACTATAACAGCGATTAAACTTTGGAACAGTATTTGATCAAAGTCAAACCACTAGCACATGAACTGAACAATTCCTATTTGAATTTGAATAGAAACATTGAGTTTTTCAACAAGCAACAATACGTTAAGATCGCATTACGTTGTCATAACAAAGAACAAGAATGCCGAGCTCGAGACAATTTCCTCTTTCAATACCATCGACAATGATACAGATATTTTAATGACAACATAGATATGTGCATAACCGGTCGGTATATTATGACTAGTTTGAGCGTGACTAGACGATTTAGTTTCAATAGGAAAGTTATTACTGGCCAAAGAGATTTAATGTAACTAAATATAGAGGGGCTCTTAAGCAAGTTTCTATACAACAAAAATGATCTCAAACGTTAGTTATCAATTAGTATCGCCATCTACTACTTATTGCAATGCTAGGGCGCCTATTACAATTTACAACCTATAATGTTCTGTGGAACGTCACGTCCTGGGTTCGATTCCCAGGTCGGGCAAAGCAAATTTTCTCATTTAATTTGCCTGAGACTGGATCCTTCAGAAGGGATTGAGGTCGCCTGACGTCAATATCCCAGCCGGATGTAAAAACTAAGCCAAATCTATTCTGAAAAATTGCTTGAAAAAGTGTGTTGCGCCGACTCCACATTAAGGTGGGACAAGGGCAGGTCGAAAGAAAGAATGTTCTGTGAATATTCAATATAATATAATTTGATTGTCTCATCATTATCACGCTGGCACGACCTTGCGCGTGTATGTGTCAAACACTATTGAGTGACTTATGACCACAAGGTCATAACTTTTGGATCACAATTTCGTGATGTTGTCCCATCTATGTACTGTTAAATGTCTTTGTTACTGGCACATTTGTTTGACTACGTGGGTGCTTGCACAAGCCGCTTGCCATTATAACACTATCTACATGTATGTAGCTTAATCATGAATCAGAGTGCAATAAACTCGAGATTATGAGTCATCTAAGCTATTTGATTAATATTAGATAGTAGGAGTTGACCCACAGTGTCGGAAACCTAGGTTTATTTTCTGTATTTTATCGCTTGTCTGGTCTAATGCAAAACTCTTGTCGCAATTAATTAGTCTGTAAACATTCATCAACACAATTACAATATATGTCAGTGTGTCACATCAATGTTATAATAAATAACATAAAAAAGAGAATATTAGTGCTTAATAAAAAAAAAATGTAGATGTAAAAATCTTTGCGATTATGTGTTGTGAATGAACATTAAATCATGTTACAAATACTGAGTATAAATGTTCAAAATCGACATTATCTTGTGTTATACAAATTCAGGTTCTTATTTCTGTCATGAGTCACAACATTTGTTCATTGTTCTCTATGATATGTATATTGGCCCGTTAAAATTAGGAAGTGTGCATGCTGAAGTAAAATTTGTTTTCATTGATCATAATAATCATCATCAGCAATAGGACGTCCACTGCTGGACAAGGCCTCAAAGATATTATTTGATATCTACACCTTATTACTTAAAGTGCAAGAATCTAGAAACATTTAATAGATCACATCAGAACTACAAGTCTATTGATACATTCTTCGTACTATAATAGTAGTACTTATGACGAGAGAAAGGCTTCCGGCGTTTCTTTAGAACCCGTTTCGATTTTCCCTCTCACTTTGACCCTCTCGAAAAGAGATAAGACGCAATGCAGAATATACGAAGTATGCAAGGCCGGTCGCCATGCCGAGTCAAGGGCATGGGACTTGAGTGACTTTATGCGTCGTAAATTACTATGGGGCATCTACGGTTCATACCTTGTAATTTGCTTTAAAAAGGCTTTAGGCTGAGATCTATAGACTGAAGTTAGACTAAGTCTAAGTCAAAGTAACGAACTCAGCGAGGATTTAGAATTTTTAAATCGAACTTCGACTTTGTCTGAACCATTCTTTACGAGAAAAACAGACTGACAGATAGACTAAACAATGATTTTATTGTAAAAACTTCAGTCTATAGATCTCAGCCTAAAGCCTTTTTAAAGCAAATTAAAAAAAAAAAAAAAAAAAAAAAATTAAAAAGGCTTTAGGCTGAGGATCTATAGACTGAAGTTCGACTAAGTCTAAGTCAAAGTAACGAACTCAGTGAGGATTTAGAATTTTTAAATCGAACTTCGACTTAGTCTGAACCATTCTTTACGAGAAAAACAGACTGACTGATAGACTAAACAATGATTTTATTGTAAAAACACTCGGACTTAGTAAAATCCGCACTGAGTTTGTTACTTTGACTTAGTCGAAGTTTGCTCTATCAGCCTAAGTTATAAACATGGATAGGTAGAACTGAATGTTGATAAATGAAGAATCGTAGAATGATAATATTGTAATCATGATCTATTCTTTATACCTTCACTTATTCCACCTTATTGTGGGGTCGGCGCAATACACTTTTTCAACCATGTTGCAGAGAAGATTGGCATAGTTTTTACGACCGGCCGCCTGCCTGACGTCAACCCCCTTTGAGGGAACCAGTCCCGGGCAAATTAAATTACAAAATTTGCTTTGCCTGACCTACGGATCGAACCCAGGGCCTCCCGGTCCACAGCCCATACATGCTGCCACTAGACCAAGGAGTAATCATGATCTGTTATCATTAGTTATTATGACTGTAATATTGCCATTAATATATATTTATCTTGACAATTTGATCAAAAAGCATAACCAAAATCGTTATATTGTTATAACAACAATTGTGAACATTATGTAAGGATGGATGAATGTTGCTCTTGTACGCAAAAAATACTGAACAAATTGTTATAAAACTTTACATAAACAAAGCGTAAAACCAGAATAATAAACAGGCCAATTCTAACCCCGAAAAATTTGCCACAGCTGAAGCCCGCAGCGAAAATCTAGCAAATATTTTATTTATTAAATCAACCGTTTTGCACCACTAATGTCCACGTGTCTATTTACGTTACAATACATTCATAGACTACTCTACCCCCTAGGTGGGCAAAGGTAAACTAGAAACTTCTTGAGTGGTAGAGCCACGCTATGAATGAGCCGGCCCGACCGGTTTGATGCTCTGTCTCGCTGAAAATCAACGTAAAGCGGCAGCTCGCTGTCGCGTTTCGTTCGGTTAGTGAGATTTCCGGTGGCCTAATTCCCCCTTCCTTTCCCAATTCCTATTTGCCTCCTTTTACCCATGATTATTTTTATGTCTTTGGTTTTGTTGGGCGCTGAAGATCAGTTACCATCAGGTGACCCACCTGCTCGTTTGCCAGCAGCATAGTAAAAAACCTTATAAATAAAAAACTAAAACAAACTACCTTTTACGATTCAAAGTCTTTATAACCCTTATCCCACCTTAATGTGGGGTCAGCGCAAAACACTTTTTCAAGCATCTTGCAGTAAGAATTTGGCTTAGTTTTTGTGACCGGCTGCCTGCTTGACGTCAACCCCTCTGAGGGATCCAGTCCCGGACAAATGAAATTACAATATTCCCAGGTCGGCCTGGGAATCAAACCCAGGACCTCCCGATCCACAGCCCACATATGCTGACACTAGGCGTAACTAGTCTTATCAAAAGATAAAAAAAGTTTTTCAGTCTTTTAAAACTCTTTTTGTCCTAGAACATTTTCACCATTGCGATCCATCGAAAACATTCTTCGCCTCTCATGTGCAGGTAAAGACTAAAGTAAAGATTTATACGGCTGTCGGTATGCTGTGAGAACAAATGCTTTAGCGAATGTGAACTCGACTTTTGATCTGGAGGTCATGGACTCGGTCTTGGGTTCGTGCTGATGCGATTTGGCGTATAATTACATATTAAATAAACATTAACATTGAAGTGTTCTACAGATAACAGCTTTACATACAATACAATATGTTCTCACATCCAAAAATAAACTTTTGAGATGTTGCTTAGTCCTTTGTGTTGTGAAACGGTTGATTCTTCGGACGAAAATAGTTAAATTGCGTTTCTATACTAATATTATGCATGTAAGCATGTAGATATTTAAAAGTTAGGAATAAAAATAATTATGTTACATTTATTTATTTTTTATTTACACGGAACACCTTTTTGGACGTGCAGATCTAATTCATTAATAGACTATATATATTGGTGACAATATTTTTTTGGCTTATTTTGTCTTTTTTGGCAAAACTCCACACAATAAAGAATCTGTAAAAATAAATTGTACATAAAATGTACATAATTGTATCATGTTCTTACTTTATCTTTTTCTAGCGCTTCAGCGTTACGGAATTTCAGTCAATTTCAGTAGAAGCACTTGCACATATCGAATTCCAAGAAGGATGCTGCCAACGGACGAGCACGATGCTCAAAGGAGCATTTTACTACACCGTTATAGTTTGTTTACCCGTATTCTGTCATATGAAAGGAAGGCTCAATGTTTAAGTAATAAGCATTTATAGTATCTTACTAATCACTGGTTTTACAATAAAAAGGTATTGTATTGCGCATTAGAATATCAAAATAAATGAAAACAAAATTCGTGTTTGGGTCCCATTTATAAACAAGGTTTCATTTATTCATCTGTGCACGTGATACAAAAATGTAAAAACGAGGGAGTCTCCTAGCAATGCGAAGGTATAAAGAGTATATATATATATGAGTACATTTTATTAAATGTATAAAGCGATTCTGACCAACAAGGCATTGTCAATTTTAGTAGTAATAGCAAATAAAATAAGAAATTCGATGATTTTCTACAAATATTCCAAAATTAAGTAATGACGTAATACGTAATGACAATAATCCGTTTCTCAAACAACTAACTCTGCTAGGCAAGTACAGTTAGACGATATTAGAGGACATCTCTGAAACCGGTTAATGCCCCTTTCAATACCACTGATATCTTACCACCCTCTCACCGCCGTCTGCAGGAATGCAAACGATTTTATGCAAAAGAGCACAACAAATTTATTTTATGTATTTGATACTATAAATCATTACTACTATCAGATATGGTTTAGATTATACCAGGAGAGAAACCCCACGCTCGAAAAAGCGCTGGCTAGACGTATTGGAGGAAAATATGAGAGCCAATGGTCTTACCGTAGAGGATGTTCTAGACCTGGCGAAGTGGATGGGTTTAATTGGGAAGGCGGACCCTGGCTGCTGGCATTAGACCGGTATAACCAAGAGATACCATAGAGTTCATAAATAGAGGTAGAATCATCAAAAGTAGTTTATTTAAGGCAGGCTGATCGCAAAACCAGCCAAATCCTTTCCAAGCTTGAAAAGTGTGTTGCGCCAACCCCATATTAAAGTGGAAGGATATGTAGGTGGAAAAAGAGATGAATAGTGGTAAACAGGATAATTTAAAGTGAGCCTCATAGCTTATAACCACCCGTAAAAAGGAAACAATACAATCGATTCACGTATGAAGGTACATTTCGATGACAGCCGTGTCTCAGATCATAAAAATTCCTCATTCTAATTTCATACAAAAAAATTATGTACATAGCATGTTTTTAAATGTCATTCAATTTTTTTTGACAACAGGAAGTCAATCATAATCTCACGATACATTTTCGTGTTGCCCCATTGTTCCTTGTATTTTATTGGCTTACATATTTTTATAAGATTTATGTCGTATTTCCGACATGCATGCATTGTTACATTGATTAAATTCCACGAAATACAAATATTATTTTGATCACGAAGGTTGTTGATTTCACTATCAATAGAACTGCTCGTTGTAAAATATAAAAAATAACCTTCGTAGTGTAATTATTGTAGTCGCCTCTTTGGTCTAGTGGCAACATATATGAGCTGTGGACTGGGAGGTCCTTTGTTCGGTTCTCAGGCCGAGCAAAGATATTACTCTAATTTAATTTGCCCGGGTCTGGAACTTCTATAGGGGGTTAACGTCTGGCAGGCAAGTCATAAAAACTAAGCCTAATCCTTTCTCCAACATGCTTAAAGAAAGAAAGTGTAATAATTTGTTACATTTATTTTACATAATTACTTAATTTGCATCAATTCAATGAAATTACGTACAATACAATGTGCAGAGTGCCATAAGTAGACGTTTAATTAATATTACATTAAAAATGTATTGTTAAATATTAGATAATTGAATCTATATTATTATATTAGTAGTCAATAACATACTACTTTTTACATGTAGAAGAAAAAGTTTGTTTCAATTTTAATACCAGAATATGGGTTAAATTCATTTAGAAACTTGTTCTTTATGGCATAACACTGTTAAACTCTAGTTAGTTCAATATTGGATTTCTATGCTCGTGGTAACGATAAGTATTAGTTCTAGGAACTTATCTCTTGAACCCTCTTGATGACTTCACCATAATTTTGAATTTACCATAGAAATAATAGTAAAGTGTTTAATTTTCTTCTACTTCGTAAACCATACTCAACTTTATTTATTCAATGCATATATTTGCTGATTATAATGTCTTTATTAAAAGTAAAATGGATAAAACTTACAATATCAAAATGAAATTCTCTATTTCCATAAACCACAATGGAACCATCAGTAATTTATTAAAAAAATATTATAGCATAACCTAAGCTTACGTCTGTATCCCCGAAGGGGTACGCTGAGGTGCACTAGCCAACTAGAACACCCACATTTCGCCGAGCTTACTTCCGTCCCAGATGTGATAGGACGCGGGCCTATCGCCATATCAGGCACAAATTCCAGACTCCGGACTGACACGGAAAAATCCAATATCACTGCCCGACCCGGGGATCGAACCCGAGACCTAAGGAAGGTAGTCATACCGAAATACAACTACGCCACCGAGGCAGTCATAATATTACAAATACTGAATATTCAGTTTTAGTTTATAAATAAGGCAATATTTTAGAAACGTTGTATACATCCTTTGTCGTGCTAACGTTCAAAGTGATTGGCATATTGGCTGCCTTTAGTGAATTGCATGCCGCGGAGACGAAATCGATCTCCTCAGAGTGTGGTTTGTGTTACACCTGACAGGCTTCGTTTATATAATATGAACGTAGAATTCTTTATTTATAGATGTTGATTAAAATATAAATCGAACTTATCCTAAGTGTATTATCACTCCTGTTATAAGATTTGTGCTCGGTACCGTAATAGCCACGACTCTCGTGATGCATTCACATTCCTAGTTGAATTTCTGCCTACTTCTTCATTGATGTAGGCGTGAATTTGCATTACGTTTATATTTTGGTAAGCGTACATATTTTTTCCCACGATCGTCAAAGTTGGGAAGTCCGACAGCAGAGCACCTCCGTATGTATTTATATCATAGCTACGACAATCTATACCGGATTTCCCCAAAAATTCCCAGGTCGGTCGTAAAAACGAAGCCAAATCCATAACATAATATGCCATAAGCTCACGCCTGTCTCCCCGAAGGGGTAGGCAGAGGCGCACTAGCTAACTGGCATGCCCACATTTCGCCGAGCTAAGTTCCGTCCCAGATTTGATAGGGGGCGAGCCTATCGCCATATCGGGCACAAATTCCAGACTCCGGGCTGATTTGGAAAAATCCAATATCACTTTGCCCGACCCGGGAATCGAACCCGAGACTTTAGGACGGTAGTCGTACTGAAATACCACCACGCCACCGAGGAATTATAATATACTCTGTGGTATTATTGATGCTGATATTAACTCGTCTCCTTGGTCTAATGGCAGCATACATATATAAGCTGTGGATTTGGAGATACTGGGTTCGATTCCCAGGTTGGTCGTAAAAATTAAACCTAATCCTTTTTGCAACATGCTTGTCTTACGTGGACCATAATAATGTATAAAGGCAAATAGAAAGGTATTATTGCTGCTGATTCTTAAAAAAGTTCAATTTTTACCTTGATAGCACTGAGCGAACACTGATGAGTGACACCGCATGTACCCAGAGTTAAGTTTCCTTATAAGTAGTTGTCTGGCTAGAGCTCGCTGATTGCGATGAGAGCGGTTACCTCACACAGCCTTATTCCTATTCTTTGTCGGTACCGTTTACGACCACAGAATGCCTTCAAATAATCGTCAGAAAATTGCACATTCGCTTTATGTGATACTGACGGAATAATGCTAAAACATTCAGTGGAAAGTAATTTCACATTTCAAGCGCGAGGCGAAGTCTAATAAAAGTCAAAGGTGCTCGTGGAAAATTTTATGCACTTTTTCGCTTGTAAAATGCATTCTGTTTTCATATGGTGTTACTACTTAAATGCAAGTGTTATAATTATTTTCGAACGATTTCAAAAAGTAGAAGGTTCTCAAATCGTCTGCATGTTTTCTTTTTTTATGTATGTTCCCCGATATCTCTGCTAAATGTGGACCGAATTTCAAGATTATTTTTGGGTTCGATAGAGCTTTTTCCAAGGGTAGTTGCATATATAATAGTAATTTGATCACGACCGGATAAATTTTGAAGTCGGTCCGTTAGGTTTTTAATTATTCAATTCTTCAGTATTTAACACGCTATTTTATAAGTAACTATTATTATTGATTATTTATGTAATTATTTTGATTTATATAGACTGATCTGTTAAATGTGACTTTATGCGGCACAAATTTTAATAATTCAATATCCAGAATACCGAATGCTTTCTAATCTACATATATACCTTTGTTTTAAGATTTATAACGCACTCATGATTATTTTCGTATGATGTCTATGTCAGTGGGAATCACATACCATACGGTAACCCTCTTGTTTGTCAGTTTCTGATAATAAAATCTAATATCCTATTACTCTTAATAAATACAGCAATATATTGAATCTTAGGTCATTAATACGCGAAAGCATTTAGTGGTACATCAATAGCTGTAAACTGTTTGCGATGAACAGTATAAAATATCGCCGCTATAGATCTACCTTACCACAATTTGTTTCCTCAAATAAATCTGTCTGTGTCAACATAGACATTGAATAAAGTGCGTTGTACACAAACGGCTGCTACTACTGGGAATTGATTGTTTATTCTAGCGACGTATTTACTACACCTTCCTGTTAATAAGTAACAACAGACACAGCATTTTTTTCCTTAATCTAGGGTTTCGTATTAAAGCTGCTCTAATTTAAGGGATTTTCTGTATTTGGTACTGTAGGCCAACCATGAGTTTTTTGACATTACTCGCTAGCGACTCCATAAAATATTTGTATGAGAAACACCCGAGCGCCTCTAGCGGTTACACAGGGAACTGACGTTTTCCATACAAATATTTTACGTGCAACTAACTCATGGTTGAGCTACTGTACTAGTAACTGATTGTAAACTGGTGTTAAAAAGAGCAGCGCCAGAGGTTCTAACCCGTTCTTCTCTGCCAAAACGGCCTTCCGAAGGCGGTAGAGTAAAAAATTTTACGGAATCTTAATGATGTTTAATCATTTTATGGAGCCAATAAATATTTTCATTTGATTTAATTTAAAATCATTGTATGTATTGTATTCTTATTTTTGAATGTGTAGAAGCTATTATCAGCGTATTCGATTCCCTCACCAAGACAAACGTTTCTGTAAAATCTACAGAATTTTGTTTCGGGTCTAAGGGTGACTTGCAGCTAGGCGATAAACGACGTTTAATCGTAAAATAAATTCCATTTTGGCATCATTTCAGTTCAACGTCTTGCACGTCGTGGTTTTACCCTTCATCTCGATTTAAATAAACGTTTAACTTAAATGGGCATGGCCGCCGGTTTAAAGTCGCTAATCTTGATTTTATTGACAAACAACCAAAGAATTTAAACACAAAAAACATAGCCTTTTCACATTATTTCTTGTTGTTTAATGAAAATCTATGATAAAAATGGCTTTGTTTTTTACACTGAACATGATTTGGTATCGAACAAGGATGATGAATTCGTAAAATATATAAAAACTCAAGTTTTTTTACGAAGAGTATATAATTATCAATAACCCATACATACACCTTACAAACTAACATTGTATGTACATAATCTCTTGAAAAACCACATAATTACAACACTTCACTATTATGCACGATATTTGTGTGCGCACGTGTGGAACTAGTCCTTGGAAGCGGTGGTATACCACCCACGCCCGACCCGGCACGGCAGTCGGCAAGTTTTCCTCGATGTCTCGTCGCACCTCGGTGCAGGATAGGTTTCGGCACACGCATCACAAACGCCTTGTAACTGGCGCAACTCCACACTTAGTTCATCACCATCAACGAGTACCTTGTTTTCTTGTGCACACTCGCACTCCGCAATGTTCTTCTTTTACAAAGTACATTAGTTATTCTATTTTCTAGGAGAGCGTTGTTTTCGAGATGACAAATTTCACTTAAGTTAACGAATTTCAAAGTTATTTCTTGATAAAATTTTATTATACCTCTATTATAGAAATTACCATTGTTGACAATAGACTTATATAGTTCGCGAACGAACCAGTGCGGTGGACAGCTCCCACAGAAGAAATGAACGAACTAGTTCCCAGATCTCTCGTTCTTTAGTTCGTTTGATAAGTTAGATAGAATCTAAGTCTTGAGTATCGTCCAAAGTAAGACCATTGGTTCTCATATCATTCTCTAAAAAGTCCAGCCAGCGCTTTTGAGGTCGTCTGGATTTCCTTAAAATAACGCTGACAGACCACGTATCGTACATATACACAGAAGTACTGGCCAAATGATGGTCTTGTTTTCGTAACGTAGTCAATAACCACTAGGGAAATATCGTACTTTTTTAAGCTATATTCAAATACGGTGCGCAGCACTTTTTAGTCTCACAGATGGGAACCCATCATAATATTTTCTTTTACTTTCTTCGATAAAAAATATTTGAAAACATTTATAAAATACTACGTTTACGCAACTCATGTACTTGATCTTTAGCACATTTCCTTTCAGTCGGCCATTTTCAAGCGGCCCCTAGACGCTGTTTGTCTTAGACATCAGCGTACATGAACACCCACGGTGGTTGCTGAACCTCCATAGTGAACGGGAAGGGTTTGGTGACGCCAAAAGCAGTCCGAATCAAAGACTTTGATCGGAAGAACATGTCTTCGATAACGTCAACATAAGCTTCTGGCACCCCTTTGAACCTTAGGGCCCACCAGATTACCCGTCGGGACACAAAGTTAAAAGCCTTCTGCAGATCCAGGAAAGCGATATGCAGAAGCTTTTTTTTTCAACATGCATGCCTCGCAAAACGATCTAATAGCAAACATTTGGTCCCTGGTCTGTCCCCCATACCCTGCAAGGCAAGAACCCAGGTTTCGCCAGCACCTAGTCCGTTACTCAGAAAAGTGTACCACATGCAGATAAGATTGGCTTAAACCTAAAGGTGTTGGTGGCCTACTGTGTAAGTAGGCCACCGTCATCGTTGGGTTCGTTTGGTAAGGGTTGTCCCTTAGACGCCGTCACTATTCCCCAAGTATGTACAAGTAAAAAAAAAACAGCAGCATATTATGAAAGAATAAAAAATAATTAATCCGGGAACATACATAAAAAAAGATTCCAACGAATTGTTAACCTCCTCTTTTTTAAGTCGGTTAATTCACCTCCTCCTTTTTTGAAGTCGATTAATTAATAACCTCCTCCTTTTTTAAAGTCGGTTAAAATTCGTGCAAATAATATTTTTTTAGCCTTTCTTTGGTTCGAGACGTGAACTAAAAGAACGAACTAGTTCGTTGAGGAGCCGCGAACTAAAGTGACCATTCCTTATCGCGAAATATTATACGTATGTCTAGTTGACAAGTCGTAATCCAGACAACTGACACTAATTATTTTTTTTCAATTATGCCTTTCATCAATTAGGCCAAGGAAGCAACCATATACAGCCTCGTCGTATGTGTGTTTATATTACATGTATTCAAACTGAATTAAAACTAAATATTTGCCAACTATTGACACAAGAGAATCTATTGAAATATCATATAAAATAAAATACAATTCTTTATACGCGAAATTGTGATGATAGATGTTGCGAGACGGCACTATAGATAATAATATGAAATTTACGGAACGTAAATAATGAGTGATTGTTGGGATTTATTTTATTTTAATTTGCAAAAAATATTTTTTTATGCGAAATTGTGATTGTGGTTATATATTTTTTGTGAAACGGAACTTATGAATTTGGAGTAGTGAAGAGTGTAGGCATCTTGCCCGCGTTGCAAAATTTCCCGATTTATCGGGATATTTACTGATTTTGGTCATTGCTCACGATGTCCCGATGTAGCAGTCCTATCTGCCGAATTTTTGGATTTTCAACTAATGTAAAATAATATTCTTATAAAAAATGGAACATAATATTATTAATACGGCAAAACTAAAAGAAACCTGTAATACAATACAATACGGCCTATACGACAATACTACATACAATAAAATACGGCCATTCAACTTCGCGGTATATTAAAGCAAATTGTACTAAAATACCTTATAATAGAGTTTATTATTGTCTGGTGAGTATACAAGGGAAAATAAATAAATAACACCCAACTGTCACATACATAGTCCTAACCCCACACTAAGATCGAGTTTGGTGTCGTGGGTATCAGGAACTACGAGATACTTTCGGTCTCACAACACCCAGACCCGGAACAAATATCTGTGAGTCATACAAATAATTGTCTCGGTGCGGGGATCGAACCCGCGGCCTCTCGCTTCATAGCCGGCTGCTCGCCCTCTGCGCTACGGAGGCTGTCAAATGTCTCTGAAGATAACTTCGTTCGGGTTGTTTCCCAAATTGGATAACTTATACTTGCTTTAGTCGTTCATTATAGTCCATTCATAGAATTGCATGCACATGTCATAGAAATATAACACATAGAACGACAGTACACGGCCGCGGCGTGAAGGCTTTCCAAGTGAGACATTATTGTCTCACTACGTTGCACGGCGGCAGTATCCAAGGTTAAAACTTAGTTACGAAGAGCTCGCACAAAAATAACGGATTAAACTTTCCACTAAGTCAATGGTAGGTCTTCTGCACACAAAATGATGTATAGAAAACAACAATCAATGTTGTTACAATTTTAATAAATATGAGAAAATGTTCACGAAAATAGGTAGTAAGAGGTGGTAAGAAGACGAAAATGATTAATCAATGTACAATATATCAAACTATAAATGATTATATGTAACTAAGGGCGACTTGCAGGGATTTCACTATAATCGCCATTTTATTAGTCCCCGACTTTGTCCTAAACTTGATTAAAATCAAATGTCATATTAGTTGTCCCGAATTCACTCGCAGCTCCGCAGTAAACCACGATGAATCTTGTAATAAACCCCATTTTGGAATCATTTCAGTTAAACGTCTTGCACGTCGTCGATTTACCCCTTATCTGGATTAAAATAAACGACAAAGTTAAATCATCGGGGCCGCCGGTTTAAATGGCTAATCACGATTATTGAATGTCAAACAACATAACATTTTCATATTATTTCTTGTTGTTTTATGTAAATAATAATAATAATAACACTCAACAGTCACAAACATAGTCCTGACCCCACACTTGTGTCGTGGGTATCAGGAACTACGAGATACTTTCGGTCTCACAACACCCAGACTCGAAACAAATATCTGTAGGTCATACAAACATTTGTCTCGGTGCGGGGATCGAATCCGCGGCCTCTCGCTTATCGGATAGCCTTATCGGCTGTGTGGTCGTCTATCACATCTGGAACGGAACTAAGCTCGGCGAAATGTGGGTGTTCTAGTTCGCTAGTGCGCCTCTGCTTACCCCTTCGGGGATACAGGCGTGAGCTTATATTATGTTTTCTACCATGTCCTATGCCTACCATGTCATGTGCCTACTCCGCGATGTTCTCCTATTTTTAGGAGATAGGGGGTTACCACCACCTCTTATAGCAGTCTTATTATAATCTTACTTGTACCGATTCCCATACAAAACAAACGAAGAACGATTATAATAATACTGCTATAAGAGGTGGTGTTAACCCTGCAGTTGTTTACGAGATGATAAATTCCGCTTGAGCTAACAAAGTGCAAAGTTACTCCTAGTTACTCCTTAATAAAAATAAATAACTAGCCTCATAGTATGTGTGTTCGTATTACATGTGAACATTTGACGACTATTCACTTAAGAGAATCTATTGAAAAATCATATAAAACAAACTAGAATTCGTTTTATGCAAAATTTTTATGATAGATGTTTTGATACGGAACTTTAGATATGAATCTAATGGAACGTAAAGAATGAGTAGAAGTAATGAAATCGCGGATTAATAATCTACACTCGGATTTCTTAAATCGAACCAGAAATGTGTATGTGCAAGACAACTAATGGGACATTTGATTTAAATGACGTTTAGGACTGAATCGTGTATTAATAAAACGGCGAATAGAGTAAGATGCAGTGTTGCAAAAGTGTAAAATTAAAACTCGTTAGATTTGGCATCTGAAAATCGGGAGATTTTTATACGGAATGAAACACAAGTAGTTTATGTTAATAATGCGTTAATTTATTTAATTATAATCAGTAAGTTACATATAATCATTTATAGTTTGATATATTGTACATTGATTAATCATTTTCGTCTTCTTACCACCTCTTACTACCTATTTTCGTGAACATTTTCTCATATTTATTAAAATTGTAACAACATTGATTGTTGTTTTCTATACATCATTTTGTGTGCAGAAGACCTACCATTGACTTAGTGGAAAGTTTAATCCGTTATTTTTGTGCGAGCTCTTCGTAACTAAGTTTTAACCTTGGATACTGCCGCCGTGCAACGTAGTGAGACAATAATGTCTCACTTGGAAAGCCTTCACGCCGCGGCCGTGTACTGTCGTTCTATGTGTTATATTTCTATGACATGTGCATGCAATTCTATGAATGGACTATAATGAACGACTAAAGCAAGTATAAGTTATCCAATTTGGGAAACAACCCGAACGAAGTTATCTTCAGAGACATTTGACAGCCTCCGTAGCGCAGAGGGCGAGCAGCCGGCTATGAAGCGAGAGGCCGCGGGTTCGATCCCCGCACCGAGACAATTATTTGTATGACTCACAGATATTTGTTCCGGGTCTGGGTGTTGTGAGACCGAAAGTATCTCGTAGTTCCTGATACCCACGACACCAAACTCGATCTTAGTGTGGGGTTAGGACTATGTATGTGACAGTTGGGTGTTATTTATTTATTTTCCCTTGTATACTCACCAGACAATAATAAACTCTATTATAAGGTATTTTAGTACAATTTGCTTTAATATACCGCGAAGTTGAATGGCCGTATTTTATTGTATGTAGTATTGTCGTATAGGCCGTATTGTATTGTATTACAGGTTTCTTTTAGTTTTGCCGTATTAATAATATTATGTTCCATTTTTTATAAGAATATTATTTTACATTAGTTGAAAATCCAAAAATTCGGCAGATAGGACTGCTACATCGGGACATCGTGAGCAATGACCAAAATCAGTAAATATCCCGATAAATCGGGAAATTTTGCAACGCGGGCAAGATGCCTACACTCTTCACTACTCCAAATTCATAAGTTCCGTTTCACAAAAAATATATAACCACAATCACAATTTCGCATAAAAAAATATTTTTTGCAAATTAAAATAAAATAAATCCCAACAATCACTCATTATTTACGTTCCGTAAATTTCATATTATTATCTATAGTGCCGTCTCGCAACATCTATCATCACAATTTCGCGTATAAAGAATTGTATTTTATTTTATATGATATTTCAATAGATTCTCTTGTGTCAATAGTTGGCAAATATTTAGTTTTAATTCAGTTTGAATACATGTAATATAAACACACATACGACGAGGCTGTATATGGTTGCTTCCTTGGCCTAATTGATGAAAGGCATAATTGAAAAAAAATAATTAGTGTCAGTTGTCTGGATTACGACTTGTCAACTAGACATACGTATAATATTTCGCGATAAGGAATGGTCACTTTAGTTCGCGGCTCCTCAACGAACTAGTTCGTTCTTTTAGTTCACGTCTCGAACCAAAGAAAGGCTAAAAAAATATTATTTGCACGAATTTTAACCGACTTTAAAAAAGGAGGAGGTTATTAATTAATCGACTTCAAAAAAGGAGGAGGTGAATTAACCGACTTAAAAAAGAGGAGGTTAACAATTCGTTGGAATCTTTTTTTATGTATGTTCCCGGATTAATTATTTTTTATTCTTTCATAATATGCTGCTGTTTTTTTTTTACTTGTACATACTTGGGGAATAGTGACGGCGTCTAAGGGACAACCCTTACCAAACGAACCCAACGATGACGGTGGCCTACTTACACAGTAGGCCACCAACACCTTTAGGTTTAAGCCAATCTTATCTGCATGTGGTACACTTTTCTGAGTAACGGACTAGGTGCTGGCGAAACCTGGGTTCTTGCCTTGCAGGGTATGGGGGACAGACCAGGGACCAAATGTTTGCTATTAGATCGTTTTGCGAGGCATGCATGTTGAAAAAAAAAGCTTCTGCATATCGCTTTCCTGGATCTGCAGAAGGCTTTTAACTTTGTGTCCCGACGGGTAATCTGGTGGGCCCTAAGGTTCAAAGGGGTGCCAGAAGCTTATGTTGACGTTATCGAAGACATGTTCTTCCGATCAAAGTCTTTGATTCGGACTGCTTTTGGCGTCACCAAACCCTTCCCGTTCACTATGGAGGTTCAGCAACCACCGTGGGTGTTCATGTACGCTGATGTCTAAGACAAACAGCGTCTAGGGGCCGCTTGAAAATGGCCGACTGAAAGGAAATGTGCTAAAGATCAAGTACATGAGTTGCGTAAACGTAGTATTTTATAAATGTTTTCAAATATTTTTTATCGAAGAAAGTAAAAGAAAATATTATGATGGGTTCCCATCTGTGAGACTAAAAAGTGCTGCGCACCGTATTTGAATATAGCTTAAAAAAGTACGATATTTCCCTATTGGTTATTGACTACGTTACGAAAACAAGACCATCATTTGGCCAGTACTTCTGTGTATATGTACGATACGTGGTCTGTCAGCGTTATTTTAAGGAAATCCAGACGACCTCAAAAGCGCTGGCTGGACTTTTTAGAGAATGATATGAGAACCAATGGTCTTACTTTGGACGATACTCAAGACTTAGATTCTATCTAACTTATCAAACGAACTAAAGAACGAGAGATCTGGGAACTAGTTCGTTCATTTCTTCTGTGGGAGCTGTCCTCCGCACTGGTTCGTTCGCGAACTATATAAGTCTATTGTCAACAATGGTAATTTCTATAATAGAGGTATAATAAAATTTTATCAAGAAATAACTTTGAAATTCGTTAACTTAAGTGAAATTTGTCATCTCGAAAACAACGCTCTCCTAGAAAATAGAATAACTAATGTACTTTGTAAAAGAAGAACATTGCGGAGTGCGAGTGTGCACAAGAAAACAAGGTACTCGTTGATGGTGATGAACTAAGTGTGGAGTTGCGCCAGTTACAAGGCGTTTGTGATGCGTGTGCCGAAACCTATCCTGCACCGAGGTGCGACGAGACATTGAGGAAAACTTGCCGACTGCCGTGCCGGGTCGGGCGTGGGTGGTATACCACCGCTTCCAAGGACTAGTTCCACACGTGCGCACACAAATATCGTGCATAATAGTGAAGTGTTGTAATTATGTGGTTTTTCAAGAGATTATGTACATACAATGTTAGTTTGTAAGGTGTATGTATGGGTTATTGATAATTATATACTCTTCGTAAAAAAACTTGAGTTTTTATATATTTTACGAATTCATCATCCTTGTTCGATACCAAATCATGTTCAGTGTAAAAAACAAAGCCATTTTTATCATAGATTTTCATTAAACAACAAGAAATAATGTGAAAAGGCTATGTTTTTTGTGTTTAAATTCTTTGGTTGTTTGTCAATAAAATCAAGATTAGCGACTTTAAACCGGCGGCCATGCCCATTTAAGTTAAACGTTTATTTAAATCGAGATGAAGGGTAAAACCACGACGTGCAAGACGTTGAACTGAAATGATGCCAAAATGGAGTTTATTTTACGATTAAACGTCGTTTATCGCCTAGCTGCAAGTCACCCTTACTGATTATAATTAAATAAATTAACGCATTATTAACATAAACTACTTGTGTTTCATTCCGTATAAAAATCTCCCGATTTTCAGATGCCAAATCTAACGAGTTTTAATTTTACACTTTTGCAACACTGCATCTTACTCTATTCGCCGTTTTATTAATACACGATTCAGTCCTAAACGTCATTTAAATCAAATGTCCCATTAGTTGTCTTGCACATACACATTTCTGGTTCGATTTAAGAAATCCGAGTGTAGATTATTAATCCGCGATTTCATTACTTCTACTCATTCTTTACGTTCCATTAGATTCATATCTAAAGTTCCGTATCAAAACATCTATCATAAAAATTTTGCATAAAACGAATTCTAGTTTGTTTTATATGATTTTTCAATAGATTCTCTTAAGTGAATAGTCGTCAAATGTTCACATGTAATACGAACACACATACTATGAGGCTAGTTATTTATTTTTATTAAGGAGTAACTAGGAGTAACTTTGCACTTTGTTAGCTCAAGCGGAATTTATCATCTCGTAAACAACTGCAGGGTTAACACCACCTCTTATAGCAGTATTATTATAATCGTTCTTCGTTTGTTTTGTATGGGAATCGGTACAAGTAAGATTATAATAAGACTGCTATAAGAGGTGGTGGTAACCCCCTATCTCCTAAAAATAGGAGAACATCGCGGAGTAGGCACATGACATGGTAGGCATAGGACATGGTAGAAAACATAATATAAGCTCACGCCTGTATCCCCGAAGGGGTAAGCAGAGGCGCACTAGCGAACTAGAACACCCACATTTCGCCGAGCTTAGTTCCGTTCCAGATGTGATAGACGACCACACAGCCGATAAGGCTATCCGATAAGCGAGAGGCCGCGGATTCGATCCCCGCACCGAGACAAATGTTTGTATGACCTACAGATATTTGTTTCGAGTCTGGGTGTTGTGAGACCGAAAGTATCTCGTAGTTCCTGATACCCACGACACAAGTGTGGGGTCAGGACTATGTTTGTGACTGTTGAGTGTTATTATTATTATTATTTACATAAAACAACAAGAAATAATATGAAAATGTTATGTTGTTTGACATTCAATAATCGTGATTAGCCATTTAAACCGGCGGCCCCGATGATTTAACTTTGTCGTTTATTTTAATCCAGATAAGGGGTAAATCGACGACGTGCAAGACGTTTAACTGAAATGATTCCAAAATGGGGTTTATTACAAGATTCATCGTGGTTTACTGCGGAGCTGCGAGTGAATTCGGGACAACTAATATGACATTTGATTTTAATCAAGTTTAGGACAAAGTCGGGGACTAATAAAATGGCGATTATAGTGAAATCCCTGCAAGTCGCCCTAAGTGTCGTGGGACCGTAAGTCCCTCTTAGTAGGGTCAAGACTATGTGTGTTACTGTTGAGTGAATTTATTATTATTAAATCACTATGCTCGTGGTAATAACACAGTGAAAGTTCGGTCAATTATTTTATTTTGAAATATACTCGCAAGGGACTTCATTAAATCATGTCACACAGGAGTATGTAAGTGGGAGTTGGTAATCCATACATTGTTATCGTAACGCAGGGCCACGCCTTCGCTTCGCCGTCTGTTGGACATAGACATAAAGTCGACATCACCACCGTCTAAAACAATGGACTTGGATTTTTTTATCGGTACTTCAAACAGATTACCTTGTTATGCAGTCAAAATAATATTTTATTGTATTGTTCAATATTTCGTCGCCTCCTTGGTCTAGAGGCAGCATGTATGGGCTGTGGACCGGGAGGTCCTGGGTTCGATTCCCAGGTTGGGCAAAGTAAATTTTCTAATTTAATTTGCCCGGGACTGGATCCCTCATAGGGGGTTGACGTCAGGCAGGCGGCCGGTCGTAAAAACGAAGCCAAATCCTATTTGCAACATGCATGAAAAAGTGTGTTGCGCCGACCCCACATCAAGGTGGGATAAGGGCAGGTAGAAGAAGATTGTTCAATATTTCGTGAAGGTACATCATATTTCCGAGTCTTCGTGTATTCCTGATACTAGTTTGTAGTAAACGAGGTTCCTGCCTCCAGTATCCGCAATAGATTACTTCCCGTCCTGGAGCGATTCGCGCTTTGAACATTTACTAGTCGCCTCAAGGGATGCTCCGATGTAAAACAAAACATTTCTTTTGATTTTTATGAGACACTGAGATAAATCGATCGA
Organism: Clanis bilineata; assembly: GCA_036417725.1. Taxonomy (NCBI): domain Eukaryota; kingdom Metazoa; phylum Arthropoda; class Insecta; order Lepidoptera; family Sphingidae; genus Clanis; species Clanis bilineata. The sequence continues at coordinate 6,952,341 of CM071154.1, forward strand.
AGCGTAGCTTGGGTAATGATACGAAGTACGAATGATACGAAGAAGGTCTTTCGGAAAACTCACTCACTGTAGAAAGTATTTCACGTCGCTTTTTGTAACAATTCCGTCGGCCCATTCGTAGTGTAGCTTGTAGGCAAAATTACCTACAACGTGGATCTGCTAATAAGTGTGTCAATATACACATTTTTCGGCTTTTTTAGGTTCGAAAATGGAAATGCATTTTTCATCAAAAATACGTTTTAATGTAATTAACTTTTTTTCTACCTACCCTTATCCTACCTTAATGTATGGTCGGCGCAACACATTTTTTCAAGCATGTTGCAGAGAGAATTTGGCTTCGTTTTTACGACCAGCCGTCTGCCTGACGTCAACCCCCCTAGAAGAGATCCAGTCCTAGGCAAATCAAATTAGAAAATTTGCTTTGACCGTCCTGGGAATCGAACCCAGAACCTCGCGGTCCACAGCCCATATATGCTGCCACTAGACCAAAAAAGCGACATTTAATGTAATTAACTAATATGCTTAAACTAATATAAAGTTGCAGATAAAAAACCCTTAACTTCATAAAGTAGGGCAATTTTCAATCTTCAAATCAAAATAATGTCCAAAAAGCAAAAGAAATGCTACGGAATATGGATCCCTAAGCTTTAATAGTACGTTTCATAAAATCATTGGCCGTACAACTATTTTCTATGAGGGATCGCTGCGAGGCTCACATTTTGTACTGGATTTACTGGATTATTGCGCATACGTTTGTGCTCAGACATTAGTGGTTAGGTTAATCACATGTAATGAAACCGATCCTTAGATGAATACTAGTCTTTAATGCTAGATTGAACGTTCCGCTTTAGTACTTGTTTTTGTATAACTGATTTACAGCTGCAGATATGCATTTACAACTTTCTTGAGTATTTTGAACCTTCTTCGCTAGGGAGTAAAGACTTGTACCACGCCTATAATTTAAGACTATATAACTTTAATTGCGGTTATTAAAATCCTTACGGCTAGATATGTAATAGAGAATGCCATTTAAGGATAATCCCACAATTATTAAGGAATTATTGCTACATCTTTAACAGAAAAAACGTTGTTTTATTCGTAAAGGAATCATTATCACAGGCTGGCTGTTAAAGTAGTAACTTTTAATTATTATTTTTGTCATAGGAGCTATTGAGTATATAAGAATGTAATATTTTTTATTCTCAGACTTGATTAAGATAGTACCTATTGTGAAAATACTTTTTGACATCTTATTTAACTAATTATATGTTATAGTATTGAGAGAGCACTGGTGAGTGAACTAGTATACATAAGCTCACGCTTGTATCCCCCAAGGAGAAAGCAGAAGCATACTAGTGACCTAGAACACCCACATTTCGCTAAGCTTAGGGGGCGAGCCATGAATTTATCAGGCATAAATTCCGGGTTGATACTAAAACGAAAAAACCTAATGTCATTTTGTCCGACCCGGGGAAATACAACAAGGCACGTCACCGAGGCAATCCTAAACTCCAAATCTACTAGTATTAGATCCACAATACAGTTTACGAATCAAATACTGTAGCGGGCTACGAGTATTTTACGTTTTCTTTTAAAATTCCGACGTCCAAATACGCCTGTGGGCTAAGTAAGAATTGGAGCACTGTAAATGCATATTCACATGCCTAGTAAGATCCGAAATACTGCCAGAGGGAACAGACATAAAAAATGGAATGAAAGACAAATCACATTGAATTAGAGTAATCATCTCGAGGTATATTTTCGTCTCCGTTTTATTGGTCTACTGGCAATGTACCGACCTATGTACGTACTCAGTAAGTAAGTACTGAATCAAATCTTAATTTGAACCCATGATTTCACAATTTCCAGTCTATACTGGACTGCCAGTCTAGACTGCCTCGGTGGCGTGGTGGTATTTCGGTACGACTACGGTTCTGAGGTCTCGGGTTCGATCCCCGGGTCGGGCAAAGTGATATTGGATTTTTTCATATCAGCCCGGAGTCTGGAATTTGTGCCCGATATGGCGATAGGCTCGCCCCCTTTCATATCTGGGACTGAACTAAGCTCGGCGAAATGTGGGTGTTCTAGTTCGCTAGTGCGCCTCTGCCTACCCCTTCGGGGATACAGGCGTGAGCTTATGTATGTACTGGATATTGCGAAGTCGTGGGATCAAATCTTAGATCGGACTTACAACTTGTTTCGATTTATGCTCGTTAATTAATAGGTCGAAAATAAGATCAGTGGAATGTGAGTACACTACTGTTGTGCCTACCCCTTCGGCGTACTGCATACTATGTTACGGGTACATACAGGGTTATGTACGTATGTAAGTACATATAGCATTCATTGGCTTTCCACTAGTGGCTATTAGGACGCAGGAGAATATATCGTCTACGACAATCCATAATTTTATCCCATCATTAGGCTCCTAAGTATTTGTCGAACCAAGTGATGTTTTAGTATGTCCGCCTTTCTTTATTTATAAAAGAGTAATTAAATTTAATTTAATTGCGTTGTACGGTAGCCAAACAACAAGATTAATAACGCGCCGACGTCCTAGAAGTTGAGCAAACTTCCAAGAAAGGGAGAGGGTGGCACAAAAACTGTGAGAGTAAGTTAAATTACCATCTCCATATTTATGATGCTGGCGAGCTCGACGGGCGACATTCTTAGACCGTACCTGCATCAGGCATGTGGGTGCGTGGACACTGGACGCTGAGATTACTAATTACTTTTTATCTAGTGACATATTGAGAGGTTGTGGGAATACGTATCGCTAATTAATGAAACGTGCTAGGCGTGAGAAGTTGGTGTTTGTGAGAGATTTTTTTTTATTTACGAAGGTAGACGTGCAAACAGCTCTGTGTTGTTGTATATCTTTTCAGAAATTGAACTATGTGTAATTAATTTAATAGAATAGAGCATAGTTATCCACTGTCTTAGCTACGTCGAGTAACCCAAAGACATCAAAATAATCAGGTGCTCATGATAAACATCAACAGTCGACACAATGATGAGCGATCAGCGCGGCGCATAATCCACGTAGAGTCGTAGAGATTTAATTAGCTCATCATAGCTAGTTTATAACTCATTCCGCTCTTGGCAGCGGTCGCTCTCGGACGTATTGTCACTGCACCTGCAGTGATTTTACAACCGATTACCGGCCTGTTTGTCAGGTCGGATTGCAGCCCCGCGCTGCCGTCTCGGTAATCCGACCATAAAACAAAGCTCCGCTTTGTTTTGTCGGTTACCAGACAAAGGGCCCATCCGCGTCCTTTTCAGGACAGGGATTAGCCCGAATTCTCGGTATATTATTTATTTATTGTCCCCTTCAGGGAATTAGCTCGGTGGTAAACCTCACGGTGTCAACAAGCCGAAGCTAGCGGTGACCCGGCCCGCGCCACGCCCCCTCAGGGCTGAAGCAAGCCGGACGGGTGCGGATAAGGAATTAGTGGAGGCACACCACTCTTTCCCCCGCATATCTCCTTCCCAACCCTACCCATCCCGATTTCCATCCCGTGTATCCGGTTGAGTGTGCGGTCCTCGGACCAATACCACTTACGGTGCACGGACTGTTAGGAACCCTTTCGCACATTAAGATTGGCAAAGGGATACCAGCTTAGGGCACACCTAATTTTAAGTACACCCCCCCTCGCCTATACCCGGCGAGGAGGGTCATTCACATACTCAGCCCCGGGCACACCCACCCGGGGACGTAAATTCACGCGTCCCACCGCGACCCGCGACCCGCGACCCGCGATCCGCGACCGTACGTCAGTGCGAGCGCCGCCCGGTTTCTTGTGTGTTCTTTCCCGGGCGGAACGCACCCGCGTCGGAACACACTCGCGCCTTCTAACCAATTTCCCAAGCACTCGCGATGGCCCCGCCAAAACAGAAGCTTGTCGTGGCCCTCGCGAAGGCGGCGGAAAACCCACTCGCGTGGGCTCGTATTGAAACTCTCTTTAGAGAGATTATGCCGGACCTTTTTGCCGACGAGACGGAGAGCCCGTCAACGGACGACGGACCCTCCGCCTCGCCCACCGCTCCCTCGGGGCCCATCGCTACGGCGATGGAAACCGATTCACCCGCATCCACCAAGAGGCCCGCGGCTTCTTCAACCTCCGGCGATTCTCGGTCGGAATCATCGTCATCCGAGCAGGATGACGACGGTTTCACGACCGTGAGGCGCGGGAGGCGGAAGAAGCCGCGATCGGCCACCGCCGTGTCGGTGGCAACTCCGGCGCCCTCTGCGCTGGCCTTCGACACCGACTCGCCGGCTTCCCCCTCACCCCCGTCCTCACCAGCCGCACCCTCTAGGCCCTCCGCTCCCTCTGAGCCAAAGGGCAAAAAACCTCCCCCAATCAACATCCGCGTCCCGAATGGTAGCTCCTTACCCACCCTTCTCGCGAAAATACAGTCTCAGGGCATCACCCTGAGAAACAATAGGTGGAATAGCCTCCACAAGACAGTCACCGTCATGCCAGATACGGTGGCCGACCACCGCGCCCTTACCAAGTGGATGTCTTCCGGAGACATCAACTATTACACTTACGCCCTCCCCGAGGAGCGCACCTACCGCTTTGTTATACGCGGAATCCCCCTAGAAATGTCGACCGATGAAGTCACATTAGGCCTTCAAGAGAAAGGCATCTCTTGCGTCCGGGTTACCCGTATGCACCGTCCCGCCCGCGCAGACGCCACTCAGCAGCCCTACGAGATGGTCCTCGTAGAATTGGAGACCCCCGCTGATGCCAAACATCTGTTTGCCATCAGCGACATTCTTGGATTCCGCGGCTTCACCGTGGAGACCCCCCACCGCAAACGGCTAATCGGGCAGTGCCACAACTGCCAACTGTATGGCCATTCATCGCTGCGTTGTCGCATGCCCGCCAGGTGCGTCAAGTGCCTCGGAAATCATGGAACTGCACAGTGCCCACGTCCCAAAGATAGGACCCAGTGCACGGAGCCGCCTTCGTGCACCAATTGCCGCCAAGTAGGCCATCCGGCTAGTTATCGTGGGTGCACGCATGCCCCCAAAAAACCGACCCGAGCTCCTAAAGCTCTACCCCCCAAGGCCCCTCAGGCTAAATTCATCCCTGCACCCATCCCGGCGCGCAACCATTGGCAGTTGCCAAGCAAGCAAGCCGAAGAGGTAGCAGCCACCACCCAGGCCCCCGGCGGAGTCACTCCCGCCATCCCGGCCACACCTCCCGCCACTCCCAGTCAACCCACCGCGGTTCCTACCACTCCTGCTCCAGCTCCCACTCCTGCGGCCTCCCGGGCTAACCCTCCCAGGGCAGCCCAGCCGCGCCCCAAAAACCCTGCACCCCCTACCGCGGCGGGTCGCACACTCTCTAAGGCTGAAGTAGATGCCATCTACGACGCCATCATAAACCCCCCGATCGACTACTACACCCTTATCTCAGATAAAATAAGGGAAATAGCAGCCAAGGGCCACCCGGACGCAAGACTGGTGTCTGACTTAGAACTTCTGTATAGGGAACAGCGATCCTACATCGCTGACTTAATTTTACCGCCTTCCGATGGCTAACAACAATAATATTTTTTCCCCCCCGTCGCGGACCAAGCCTCGCTCCCTCAGAGTGGGCTTTTTCAATACCAATGGTATTCGCGGCCAATGTGCCGAAATCGCACACTTTGTCCGCGATAACAATCTGGACGTTTTCCTCATCCAGGAAACGTTCCTCAAACCTGCTCACCGAAACCCTAATATCCCCAATTTCAAAATGGTGCGGAACGACCGCACTACTGGCCCTTTTGGTGGCACCCTAATATACTTTAAAAGGTCCCTGCACTGCATACCTCTAGACCCCCCCGAAAACCTGACGAACATTGAGGCTTCAGTCTGCAGGCTAGCAATGACAGGACATCCGCCGATCACTATCATCTCGGCTTACCTCTCACCCAAAAAGGAGCTTCACTCCAATGAAATTTCGACCCTACTGAGCATGGGGGAGTCTGTCCTTCTGGCGGGCGACCTCAACGCCAAGAACACGCTCTGGAACTGCAACTCTACCAACAGCAGAGGTGCAGCACTAGAGCGGTGTTTAGACACTATTGATATGGAAATTCTAGTTCCATCAGAACCCACCCATTATAGTACAATTAACGACAATCACAGACCTGACATACTCGACATAGCGCTTGCAAGGAACGTATGCCTACGCGTGCGTTCCATGCAGGTGCTACAAGAGTTGGACTCTGACCACAGACCTGTGATCCTAGATCTAGTCCCTATAAACGGTCCCACAGACACAGGTCCTAACGTACCGATGAAGGTGAAAACGAACTGGCGTCTCCTAGGCACCAAGCTCGAGGACACCTCATCCCCTGATCTCTCCGCGATCCCGACCAACATAGTTACTCCTGAAGAGACGTCCGGCGCGATTCGCTCCTTCACCGCACATATCCAAAACGTCGTGAGCGACAGCTCCGAGAGGGTGCCGGAGGCTATGCTTAGCCATTGGCACCTTCCCGAAGACGTGAAATGTGTGGTGAGGAGGCGAAACGCCGCGCTGAGAGCCTGTAAGACGAATCCCTCCCCGGATCAACGGCATCTAACGCGTTTCCTCCAACGCGAGGCCAAACGTCGCATCCAAGAGGCCGTCGATTCGAGGTGGGAAACTCACCTATCAGAGCTAGATCCAACTCACCAGGCTTTCTGGCAGTTGTGCCGTTCCTTCAGGAGAAATGATACAGTCACCATGCCCCCGCTCAATCGTCCGAATCAACGCCCGGCGTTTGACGACGACGAGAAAGCGGAATTGCTTGCCGACAGCCTGGAGGCTCAATGTTCACTCACCTCAGTTCCCATTGACCCAGAGCATCTCGTTGCGGTTGACACTTTTGTCGAAAGTAGGAACGCAATCCCGCCGCCACCGATACCGGTTCCGCGTCCGCGCCCGACAAACGTCGACCCGGATGTCGACCAACCGCCCGACCCACTCGCGCCGGTGACAATCGAAGAAGTCAGTTCTCTGATCAAGGCGCTCAAAAGACGAAAAGCCCCCGGGGGTGACGGTATATCCAATAGAGTCATGAAAATGCTCCCGGAGCATCTAGTTAAAATTCTCGCTGACATCTTCAATGCAGCGTTCCAAAACAGCCTCTTTCCAGACGTCTGGAAAGAGGCGGTTGTGATAGGTATTCACAAGCCGGGGAAACCCGCTTTCGAACCCTCCTCTTACCGTCCCATCAGTTTACTCAGCGCTCTGGGTAAACTCTACGAGCGAATCGTCCTCGATCGCATCAAGATAGTCGCCCACCTTCACCATCTGCTCCCTCCAGAGCAGTTTGGTTTTCGTAGTAGGCACAGTTGCGTGAATCAGATCCTCCGCATCACGGAGCATGTCCACGACAACTTTAGGCGCGGAAACCCTACCGGTGCTCTTTTCTTTGATATTGAAAAAGCATTCGACAAAGTGTGGCACAACGGCTTGCTCTACAAGTTGTATACCTTCAATGTGCCCACACAGCTCGTGCACATCATACGAGAATTTTTGTCGAATCGCGGTTTCAAATATCGCGTGGAGGGAACTCTTTCCTCCCGACACACCATCACTGCCGGAGTCCCGCAAGGCTCCGCTTTGTCCCCTTTTCTTTTCTCGCTATACACAAGCGATATCCCTAAACCGAAAGACGCCCATCTGGCGCTCTTCGCTGACGACACGGCAATCTACGCTTCACGTAGAGACCCGGACAAAGTGATTCGCATTTTGCAAACCGCAGCCGATGAACTCGGTGAGTGGTTCCGCAAATGGCGAATCACTGTCAACCCCGCCAAAAGTCAGGCAATTCTCTTTACCAAGAGAATTTTCACCCAAAAGCCTAACGCTTCAGTCACCATGGCCAATAAGGCTATCCCTTGGACCAACAACGCCAAATATCTAGGAGTCAACCTTGATCGGAGACTGAACTTCATCACTCATGTAAATGCGGTACGCGCGCGAGCCGCAATCGCGTTAGCACGATTACATTTTCTCTTAAACCGTAAGAGCAAGTTGTCAGCCCGCAACAAGATTAGGATCTACACAACGTGTATTAGGCCGATAATGACTTACGCGTCGCCCGTGTTCGCTCACATACCGCCCGCTCGACTTAAGCGTATGCAAGTCCTGCAAAACGTCTTTTTAAGACGAGCGCTTAACGCTCCGTGGTACATACGTAACCACGACCTCCACGTGGACACCAACTTGCCGACCATCAGGCATTTTATGCAGATGGCTAGCAGACGCTACTTCGATCGGGCGGCACACCACCCAAACACGCTTGTCCGTCAAGCGTCAATATACACTCCATTTGACCGTGCGAAATGGAGACGTCCTAGATCCGTTTTGTCAGACCCTGATGACGCCATCACTCTGGCCATTCAACGTAAGATCGAGCATCTTAAATCGCTCCCACACTCCACACGACCGATGTTCCGTCCCCGCCGACGAGGACCACGCCGCGCTCCCAGTAGCAGCCCCCCCGACCCTGTTAACAATTCCGGCCCGCGTGCCGATGACAGAAATGGATAGTTAGGAAAACACGTCCACACTCCCCTAATCGTTGATGTCTTCAACATCACCCTCTCAGTGACCGCCCTGAGCCGAGGTTCGTAACCCGTTAGTGGGTTGCCCTCAGCGTGGTCACCTAACTTTATGGGTTGGGCGCACCTGCGTTCATCCCAACAGACCGGTGTGGCTGAATTTGCCGACTCGGTTAGGCAAGCAGCTGTAGGGCCAAAAAAAAAAAAAAAAAAAAAAAAAAAAAAAAAAAAAAAAAAAAAAAAAAAAAAAAAAGTTTATAACTGTACTGTACCCCATAAACGACCCTTGTTTCACGTACAAAGGGTGCTTGGGATACATATTTTAGCTTGTAAGTTAGGATTACAGTTGTTAGGGTCTAGTTCAAGTGACATTACATCAATAAGGTTCAAAACTTATGAAAAAAATAGTAATTACTTTATATATGTATGTAGTTACATTTGCGCCTCTTCGGTTTATGTCAGGCAGGCAGTCGGCCATAAAAACCAAGTCAAAATCTTTCTTCCCGTCGGAGGCGGCACATTTATATATTACATAAGCGTATGGGCCACCGGAGGCCGAGCCGCCCGTGACTATCTTGAGGGTGTGTTGAACCGGTGGAAGATCATTATATAGTTGTAAGTTGCATGAGTTGCATTGCATTGTGCTCATAATTTTTTTTTTCAGACAACAAAAATCCATATTGTGTTAGTTACATGCTTATTTTATAGTGTTAGTATTTATAAGTTTCGTCGCCTCCTTGGTCTAGTGGCAGCATGTATGGGCTGTGGACCGGGAGGTCCTGGGTTCGATTCCCAGGCCGGGCAAAGCATATTTTCTAATTTAATTTGCCCGGTACTGGATCTATCGTTGGGGGTTGACGTCAGGCAGGCGCCCGTTCGTAAAAAGTAAGCCAAATCCTCTCTGCAACTGCTGTGTTGCGCCGACCCCACATTAGGGTGGGATAAGGGCAGGTAGAAAGAAAAAAAGTATTTATAAATTTCTGTGTCAATACTTTTATAATTCTAGAGTTGAAACTCTCAGCTACAGTTTTTCGAATGTTGTTGCGACTGTCCCTGACTCTCCTTAGCTTATATTATACTCGTAAGTGTAATCACGTCGTAAGTAAGATACTACCATAGTTATACATAATTGTCTAAAAAAAATAAGCTCACGCCTGTATCCTCGAAGGGGTAGGCAGAGGCGCACTAGTGAACTAGTACACCCACATTTTGCCGAGCTTAGTTCCGTCTCAGATGTGATAGGGGGCGAGCCTATCGCCATATCGAGCTCAAATTCCAGACTCCGGGCTGATAAGGAAAAATCCAATATCATTTTGCCCGACCCGAGGATCGAAACCGAGACCTCAGGACGGTAGTCGTAACGAAACACAACCACGCCACCGAGGCAGTCAATACATTAACATAATAACATAATAATTAGTCAGTCAATAACAGGTTCATAATACGATTATAATTAGACAACCTTATTAACCGAATAAAGTCTCTGTTCTGAGGTCGAAAATAAGTAACTAATGTGCAAAATCATTAATCTGTTTCACAATGTTCTTAGTAGTATTAAAGTATAGGGTAAGTTAGGCGTGATCGGGGTCCACAAAGTGAATCTAAGACAGCCATGAATCTCGAGCGTGCTCTGCGAAAGTTAGATTGTCTTGGAACCCCGCAATGAATTTATAAAAAAAGAAAAATTTGGGTCATAGTAATGTAGTTTACAAGTTCTTTAGGTTAAGGGAAATGTGGATGAAAAAACTAACTACAACAATTTTTGTAGATAGTCACCGGCGGCATGGCCTCCGCCGCCCCATACGCTTATAGAACATATATATGTTCATCCAAATTTACCATCCAAATTAAAAGGCAAGGCGAATACAAAGTGGCACATTCTGGAAATAAACTCTACCCACGTCATAGCTAGTTACCGCGCGTCACCATCTAATGTTCTTTGCCCCGAACAAACCAGCCCGGCTATTTTAATTAAAACTTAAGTCACTTGTTACAACATAACTATGTAACCCTCATATAACGTACCTGTACAAAGTGGTCTAAGAAAGTTGAGAACTTAATTAAAACACCCTTCAGAGATTCCTAACTGGCCGGCGGTCCCTAACAAACAATGTTTAACATAGTCCGAGTTGTTTAACTACAGAAAAAATGTAAAAAGTCCCTGTGTAAATATCGCTCTTATTGCCTCGTCTTATAAAAGTCCGTGTACACAACCCGGTTTGTTGAACTTCACTTACATATACTATAAGGTATTTTTAAGCCTTTAATCTAATAGAGGACGGCCTCGGTGGCGTGGTTGTATTTCGGTACGACTACCGTCCTGAGGTCTCGGGTTCGATCCCTGGGTCGGGCAAAGTGATATTGGATTTTTCCATATCAGCCCGGAGTCTGCGATAGGGTGGCCCCCTATCACATCTGGGACGGAACTAAGCTCGATTAAATGAGGGTGTACTAGTTCGCTAGTGAGACTCTGCCTGCCCCTTCGGGGATACAGGCGTGAGCTTATGTTGTGTTATGTGTTTTGTAACTTAATAGAATCAATTTTGTATGTTTTGTTATTATGTATATTCACAATTTATTACTTTCTACCTGTACACGATCACGATCACGAACTGTACCATGATCAATGAATTTCGTTTTGTTGATGGTCTTATTAGCTTCCAGAAATTGTAAAGTACTGGGTTTAATCATGAGATGATTTTACCTGCGATTTTTTGTAGTCGGTATGATGTCAGGATTCCATATCACATCATAAGACGAAATATATGCTCAGAGAAACGTAGTAACACAAGTTGCACCACTTTCTACTACACGTTTGTTCACTTATATTATTCAATGAAACCGGATTTCATAGAGTTGTCTAAGTTGAATCAAAACAAACGTTCCTTTGTCCATGACACTGGAGAATGCAGTAGGGTCCTAGCAAACCTTATCATGGACGTTTCTGAAATGGTATACAATGTTTTTAATGTAACTTATTTATAAATAATGCCCAAATAGTAACACACAAAGTCCTGATCTAATAATGATGAAACAAATAATTTTGGGCTAGACAGAATTATAAATTTCTTTCGGTGCGGGGATCGAATTCGCGACCTGTCGCTACACTGATGATACCTCATCGCAGTTTGTCTGATTGACGGAGACTGTCAATAAATAGAAATGTCAATTTCAATAAATAGAGCATGAAATGAAATAAAAAAAAGTTTCGAGTCTAGGTGTTGTGAGACCGAAAGTCTCTCGATCTTTTTGTGGCTTGTATCTTAGTGTGGGGTCAGGACTGTGTGTGTTATGGTTTTTACATATAAGATCAGTAACTTCACAAATCGAATATATACGTAGTACTGTGCAAGTAAGTAAAAAGCAATGTGCATGCCCTCTTGTACAAGACTTTGGCAAACACGTCGGTACCGCTGTAATGTCTAGCGGATCGAGAAATGAGCACATTATTCTTTCAACTCTGGTACCGGACACCGGTTCACGGTAGGATTGGAATGGCATTTTAGGTGCTAATTGGAAATCAAGCTTACTCCCGACTGTTTGCTTCAATTATCTTCGTGTAAATGTTTATTATTTATACATGCTGATGAAGCGTATTAGTTATTGTGTTAGCACTTATAACTGCTAGTATTTATTCAAGAATCCCACGGGGAACTGTGTAGATCTGTGTATAAATGCTTTGTATGAATAGTAAATGTGACACTTTGTTACCATAGAATTATTAGGTTTAGAAAGGAAATAGGCGCAAATAAAGAGAAGCTATTTCAAGCAGGTCCTAAAAGGCTAAGTACATTATTACCACAGATATTTGTTTCGGGTCTGGGTGTTGTGAGACCAAGTCTCTCGTAGTTCCTGATACCCACGACACAAGACTCGATCTTAGTGTGGGGTCAGGACTATGTGTGTGACTGTTGGGTGTATTTATTTATTTATTATTCGAAACGTCAGTGTTCAATGTCAAATCTTAGTACCAGGACCCCTAATAGTGTCAATAAGAAAATGTCGTATAGCTACTGTAAATATATGTATATCACAACGCGTCACATAATCACCAGAAACATACAGAGATCACGAAAGTAATTACATGACATGGTAGCACAGATTGATATTTTCTGCTTCAATTCTAAGTGGACTATTGTATAAATCTATCACTCTGTGTTATTAGAAAGGTAAAGGCAGTGGCTTTGTTATAGTGTTGGGGACCCGTGGCAAATTCATTGGATGGAGGTCTTTTCAGTGGCAGCTCCCTATATGCTCACGGCTTTTACGCCACTGGATAAAGGTATAAACCCATTTTAGTTAAAATGCATATATCTATGAAAGCAGATAAGCAAACTGCCATGATGGCAAGTGATCATTGTGGTATCATGGACATTGGTAATGCATACTGTAAAAACATAAGTGGTGGGTACGGGGCATCCGAATAGATATTTGGAGTTCTAGAAATATCACTCAAAGGTATCAAGACATAAAACAAAAGATATGAGTAATCTCTTAGCATAATCTAAATATCAGTTTTGGTTTAAAAATCTTTTTTCAAGCAACATTATAAATTAACAAAATTCTCTTATCAATTAGAAAACAAATATATGCTACGGTTTCGAAGGATTTAAGATTTCAGAAATTAATTTAGGTAGTGATTTATTTATAGGAAAACATCTTAGCTGAGGACAAATATTAATGCCGGAAGTGGTTGACAGGAGGTTGACCTCTTTTGCTTTGCGACTTACAGAGATTTTGAATAGGTAACTTTGTGAGAAAATACTTATTTTTATTCCATACTTGGTTTTAAATAACTGTTTATAAAATATTATTCTTGTAATGAGTACGAGCGTTCGTAGTTTGTTGAAGAATTTTTCCAAGATGGAAGTGGGTGTATAAAGTCAAATGTCACTTGGAGTCATTAACCTTTAGCACATATCGTTCTAGATATAAATAATTTTGATAATTACAGCTAAGTATTACTTACGATATACTTTAAGCTAATTGTCACTTGCTACTTGCTAATTTTGGTATAGTTATAGTCAGAGATAGAATTTATACAGTACATATTATTTGTTGTCAAAATTATGTGCGATAGAAAATTAATACAAAATTAATACATATTTTTGAGTGGTAGAGCCACACTGTAGACAGTTACGTCTACAGAATATACACGAATAGGCAGGCTTGATCGGTTTGATACCTTCATCTCACAGAAAATTGACGTAAAGTAGCAGCTCGCTGTCGCGTTTCGTTCGGTGAGTGAGATTTCCGGTGGCCCAATTCCGCCCCCCTCATTTTTTTTCCTCTTCCATTCACTCCATTTAGGTTGGCAATGCACCCATTGTGTCTTGGGTGTCTATGGGCGGTGGAGATCATCTACCATCAGGTGACCCATCTGCACGTCAGTTAGTCTCTGCTATAAAAAAAAACAATAATTTTTAGCAGCACTTCTCAGTAATCAGCGCGGAGTCGGGAATTTGCCCAATATATAATAAGGCTATCCATCTAGGTTTGAAAATGATATCGGCAAAATGTTATAGTTGGCTAGTTCGCCTCTGCCTAACCATATGGGGAGGCAAGCGCGAGTTTATGTATGTATATTTTAGCAGGAGTCACTACGTCTAAAAATTCACAAGCAATTTCATAAAACTCGTAATGCTATATTAATATTTATTACACTTTCTCTGAGACGAAAAATTTTATACGACCTATAAAACTGGGTCACCCTTATTAAAAATTAATTACTCATCTTATTACGTTTAATATTCAAAGCCAAATTTGACGAATAAAATCCATCTTGAATGTTCTATAAACAGTTTTGTAATCCTTTCGACTGTACCTCTATTGCAATAAGTGGAGTACCATACTCGACCTCGGGATTGGTAAGATACCAAAAGTAGAAACAATGGCTGTTTTGTGTAACAGAAAGTCATCACTCACGACCTCACGACACTGCGGAACGTGACCAGTTTGTTGGCTAAATAGCGGTAGCGACTTTTTAATTGACAGGGAAAGTTCGAAAGGCATCGTTACATAAGCGAATCTCTTACGGCTGGTTTAAATAAACGATCTCAGTTTAAAGCGCAGATAGATCGCAATTATGAACCAACCAAATAAAGTCATTTGACGGAGTTATGTTCAAAGTGTGTTCTTATTGGCTATTTTTTGTTACCTATCTGCACATTCGAACTAAGATTGTTTATCAGAACCGAGCGTTACTAAATCCAAGATGGTTTGTTACACTCTTAGACAATAGAACATAGAGGACAGGGCATAACTAAATAAATGAAGCATTCCTAATGTATGAAACGAAACCAAAATGGCGACTTTGCGAAAGGAAGGTCCCATTACTATAACAGTTAGGCATCTTCTTTGTATTCCGGAATTAGTATTAGGTATTGTAAATAAAATACCGTATTTACAATCAAATCAATAAGTAATTATACGTTATTTAATTCTCATGACACGGTGACAACTTACATGTAAATAGATCGCGAAACTAAAATGGCGGAACCGGCTTCAGAGTAAACACGTATTTTTCATAGTTATGCCGGGTCCTCTAATTATTCTTTAGTCATTGGTTACACTACAGAAAAAATGAAAAATATTTCGCTCGGTGACATAATGTTCCTGCGCGGAGATGGATTTACGATTTGCGCTCTGTGGTTAGCCATCATAAACTACGCCGACTGCTTTACATATTAAATGTAGGCCTTATTCTGTACTGAATAGGGTTGTCAATGATTTAAAAGTTTTTATTAAATCCGTTGAAATGATATAATTTGCGTGGTCGCTCGTCGCCGGGCGTTACCTTTGCGGCGAGACGGACCATGAAGCGGCAAAATTAGTATCTGTGAAAACTCGTCATGCAGGCATATAAAACCTTGTTTACGGTTACATTTTGCTGTAATCACATATCGTTTACTCGTTTTTAAATATGTGTTTCTGAATGTAAGTTTTTGTCATTAAAATTTTTATCTTCTTCATTATTAACAGATAGTGAAGGCGATTTTATTTCGCGTTGTATGAAAGATAGACATATATACGTATGTGAAATTGAATCATGTTCTATAATTGTTGGTTCTCTAAAATACGCTTTCGCTTTTCTTTGCACTTTCTTTTAACTACATAACATCACACATAAATAAGCTCACGCCTGTATCCCCGAAGGGATAGGCAGTGACGCACTAGCCAACTAGTACACCCACATTTCGTTGTTCTTAGTTCCGTCCCAGATGTGATATGGGTCGTCATATCGGGCACAAATTCCAGACTCCGGGCCGATATAGAAAAACCCAATATCACTTTGCCCGACCTGGGGATCGATCCCGAGACCTTAGGACGGCAGTCGTACCGCAATACAAAAACGCCACCGAGGCAGTTTTAGCTACACGTTACTAATAAGCTAAGGTCCCAACCATTTTTATTGAAATTTAACTTTTTGTGACAATGTACTTTAATTATAGGTAGCATAGTCGAATTTTCAACGCAGTAAATGTCAAACACCGTATGTCATAGAGCTCTAATATGTAGAGTGCCGTGATAGCGTTACGGCCGTGCCAATAAGCGAGACGATCTGATATGACATTTGCGTAGGCTTTGCACGTTTGTACACGTCATGTCACTACCTATCTCTTCGTCCTACGCTGTAGTGCTGACGTTACATACTTTTTACCGACCCCTACGTAAATCAAAAAGGTAACAAACGTTGTTTTGGTTTCAAATATTCTTCTCTTTAGTTTCAATGTTGGACTTATTTTATGTATTTTTTCTTTAATATTTTTGTCTTGTGTTATTTGATTTAATGTCAGTGAATATTACGATCAATTGAAATGAATATTACATATTAAATTGGTGTATATTACACGCGGTCGAAATTCTTGTCAGAATCCGAAAGAAATCAAGAAACTTAACAAAGATAAAACTCTATGTTCTGGAACCTTAGTATGAGTTTTATTTACCTCTACAGTTATCGATTTTCGAAATCGACAATAGATTTCGTGTTTCCATACATTCAATACCAACATACATACATACAATTTCTAAGCCAAATCATTTCTGCAACATGCTTGAGAAAGTGTGTTGCGCCAACCCACATTAAGGTGGGATGAGGACAGGTAGAAAGAAAAGCGATGGTAACACCTCATCCCTAGCAGCGCGTATAATACGGATCTATAGAGGTATAAATAAAGCTATTACTTAAATACACTTTAATTGTATGCATGACGTTTATAGTTCACAAAAGGCCTGATTGAGTCTATGTAAAGCAATCAATGCCGCTTCAGAGGCGATGAATCGGAACAAATTAACCCGGCTTGTTGGAGACATTAACTTTAATATCAGTCACCAAACTAATTCCCAGTTATGAATACGTAACGTTTGAATCGGCAATTCTCGTTTGACTGCGTTTTATTATTTTATGTCATGGTTATTTTAAAATAAAGCGCAATTTTATTTGTAATTCTAGAACTGGAAAGTGTTACAGTTTTGTAATAATTGTTGTGCAGTACTTCAATGAAATTTTGAAATACATCGATGAATTGTATGTAAAAAACAAGAATTACAAATTATTTCCCAGCCCGCCTAGCATGCGCTTCACGAGATACCCCGATAATCGACTATCGAGATGTTGTCTACGTGTTGTCTACAATATTGTATGAAAATAAACGAGGACGCATGTTAGTATCCGTAGATAAATAGAGAAAACCGGTTATAACAGGACAAAAAGCGTAGACAAAATGTTGTCGTGGTGCGCATGCTAGGTGGGCTGGTATGACTCTTTCCCATTACCTGTCAAGGCAGGGAAATCAGCTAGGCGAACATACATACATAGACTCACGCCTGTATCCCCGCAGGGCTAGGCATAGGTGAAATAGAAATCTAGATAATTCACATTTCGCCGCGCTCATATAAGCTCATTTGGCCGGCATGATACTGGTCGTCACCGATACGACACAAGGTCTATTGGTGGTGGCTGGTATTTTTGGACCGCACATCGCTTACCATCAGGTGTTGTGTGGTCACTTTGCCGTGCTCGGATAAAAAAAAAGTCCCTGATGTGGCAGGGGGGAGCCCATCGCTATTTCGGGCACAAATTTCTAGCTAGCTGGCTAGGCAAACAACGGATAGACAATTTGTGTCACTGTGATAGAGCTTATGTATAATATTATTAATTTATATTTTACACGTTTGTAGGTTATGAAACCTATATGAGAAAGCTATTACTACTGGGAGAAATGTATAGTAGGATGAAATAAATGGTACTTTACTTAATATTAATACTGAAATTATAATTAAATTACGTTTCACTATTCAAGCGAGCTCATATCCATGAAATGAATGGAGGTACGTTGTCTTGGCTCAGTTTCTTAATTAAGTAGGTAGTACTAGCTCATATATTGGAGGATAATATCAGGGTTTGTATTACCACATTCTCAACGAAATTATTCTAACTTTAAATAATATTTTATTTCATCATCATCAGCCATAGGACGTCCAATGCTGAACATAGGCCTTCCCAAAGATTTCTAGATCGACCTGTTGGAAGTGGCAATATAATTTATTATTTTATTTAGTAGGAATCAATTTTAAATCATTTAAAGTAATGTAAACTTTCTTTCTACCTGCCGTTATGCCACGTTAATGTGGGAATGCTTGGAATCACTATTACAAGCATATTGTAGAAAGGATTTCTCTTCATTTTTACGACTGGCTGCCTGAGTGACGTAAATCCCCCTTTGGAGGATACACTAAATTAAACATGTGTAAACTTTAATTTGTACCTTACATTTAATTTTGCTATTTAATTGAGCTACAAAATAATATTTAAAACATTCGATAGAACATAATTCGGCTTTAGCGTAATGTAATAATTCCCTTAATTAACAGCTCCAATATTGTCATTACCACTAATAGAAGAGCTCAATAAACGAAACTTTGTATACGTAAATGTATATGTAAATGGATATGAAACAGACATCGCGATTCGGGGAGTATTATTAATTTCCAGATTAACACGCATTTTACTACAGAGGTTCAATAGCGTCCAATAAATTATACGTCGAAAATTGTATTAAAACTAATTTGGTTGGCGTTTCGTGCTCTATTTACTCCATAAATTCCATTAATGAACAATTTTGACATTTCAATTATACGCTCTGTTGTCGCGTGCGAAAAAATATTTTTAATAACGTATTCGTTAATGGGTGCTCTGTTTAATATGACAGATTAATAATTAATCTTTGTTCTTTTAATTATTGTGCTTGAATCTTAAATATTTATTTTTTTATCGGCATTAAAATGTTACTTAGAACATTAGAAGCAAATAATTAAGACTGATATTAAGAACGAATTTGAAATAATTAAACAAACGGGATAAAACATTCCGCTTTTATTCTATTTATTCTTTATTTATTATATTATATTTATTCAATAAAACATTGGTAAATTTACGCTCGAATGGTCAAACGCTACTCAACTTTAACGGCTTCTTACATTGATTTTCGCCATACAATTTTGACAGATAAGGCGGCATTAAACGACGTAAGGCGACCTTAAGTGTATGAACATTCGGCGAGATAAGACATAGAGTAGGAAATTAAAAGTCAGCAGGGTACATAGGGATAGTGAAGGTTGGATAATAATAATTTATTATCTACAGACAATACCAGTGCCTTAAAAGCCTTGATACATATGGACGCTTGATATCCTTAAAACACGTCGCGAAGTAATAAAGAATATAATTTCAATTCCACGAATTAAGTATTCTAGTTTATACGGTTTTGTTTTTTAAATGGAAAAATAATATAACGTATTTATACTGGGTGTTTCATAAAGTAGGTAGGTACCTATAATAATTCCACATACAGGGAGAACGATTTCAAGTGCAATGGTAAAGTTAAGAAATAAAAAATTAATTATATTTTTTTAATCAATATTAAACCATGGTAATTTTAAATGCGGAATGTGACCTGTAAATCGACGCAAATAGCAAAATAACGGATTTGTGTATACTAAAAATAATTAATTAACCCATAGATAGTTTGTAAATGTGCTGCAGCTGACCCAGTGAGCCAGAAAAAAGTTTTTATCACTTATTCAAGTTTTCATTATTCAAAAACTATAAGCCTTACGAAATTTTAAACTTTACCGCTAGATTGCTAGCCATCCTCCCTTTAAGTGAAGTTATTATGGATACCAACTTTATGAAACACCCTGTATATAACTTAAGTACATACATATACGCAATCTTCAAAAATTGTGTCGATATATTTCGTTAATTTCACTATTAAATGCAATGGATACAAGGAAAGCAATTATTCCTATTCCTAAAACGTGTTGATGACAGCACGTTCGTAGAAGTGTAAAACGCGGTAACAAGCTCGGAATCATACATAATTTCGAACCTGTTAGAAGCATTTTCAAAAGGAAATTGTGATATTTCGTCGAACCGTGCACGCTGCGGTAACGTGGACCAGGTGACCGACCGATGTTTAGCCCAAATGAATGGAATCCGGGATTTGAGTGCGGCCAGAGTGGTAATATAACGGTTGACTAGTTGATTTCGAAATTCGAATGTTGGGAATGAAATGTTTAGGAGCACTAGAAAACGTTCAAATAACGTTCGAATCTCGTATGTAATTCATAATTGGACCGTGTTGTGTAGAAATGATCCAACCCACAAAAATAACTAAAAAATAAATTTCACATCAATATGGTCTATTAATGGTTTAAAAAGTTTAGATCATATTCGCCTCAATAAAACAAAAATCCTTTTTTTTTGTGGGTCATTACTGCGCAACACGGTCTAATTGAGCTCTGAAAATAAATTAACTAAAAAAATTTAATAATTAAACTTTAATCTGTTTTACTTTCGAAGTCGATCGAGTCCTCTTGATCTAAATTTTATTTGATACGTATTAATTTATATGTTTTGAATTTAAAAATGTAGTTTTAGCTCCGATCAATAGTCGATTTATTCTAGTATTTATTGCATTATGCGCCTTTGACGTTCTTATTTGCGATAGACTTACCTTTCGGAATGGTATTCTGATTCTTAAGATACTTTTTTGATTTAGGTTTACGATTAAAAGTTGTCCAAAACTTTGCTTAGAACGAGTTTCGTTTTATTACAAAATATGCACTCGTAAAGGAAAACCTGGAGAGTAATTTGTTAAGAATGCAAATTGCTAGAAAGATTTATAGCGACCTCGATATATGACGTTTATAGCGATATTTACAACCGATTGATTATTATTATATATATTTTGGTTGACGAACACTCTAATATGTCCCAACTAAAAATGTTTCATTCAAGATTCTGCGTCGTTAGCAAAATATTTTTATAGCGTGGGATGAACATTATTATAGACAGTTTTGTTTTGTTTTAGAGACGGGGAGCACGGATAAGAGCAATGGTATGAAGGAACCGGGATCACCTGAGGAATTGGTATGTACATACATCAATTACACTAGACCTGTTAAGTAGAATACAGCCGAAATGTGTCATTTTTTATACGAGCATGGCAAAGTGTCTACACTAGACTTCATAATAAGCATAGTGTATTTTAAATATATTGGAGACCAACCGATAAAAAAAGAGTTTATCAGTTTCAATGCTTCTTCAGCACTTGAAGAGAAAAGAAACTAATCGAGAGACATGCGACAAGACAGGTGGATAATCGATATTAAGTAGTGTGGTAAGCTCTTCGTTAGAATCGGATATATTGGTTGATCTCGAAATGTGATCCACACATGGTGTGAGCAGTGAGAGTCACTGTGACAGATGTACCTATACATACACCGCGGTGGTGGCTATCCAGGCGGATTCAATACTAGTCGAGAGACATCGCGTACATCAGCAGTCGGCGAATGTTGGCTTGTAGCCTGAGCACGAAAAACTAATGTAAATGTAAATGTATTCGAGTTCGCTGCGCACTGATGACGTTTGGTTAATATTTCATACAAATTTCATAGACGCGCATCGAGTTCGAATACATTTACGGTTGTCAGAAATTTTCCTGCTCAGGCCGCTGATATTAATGCAGTTTAGCATCGAGCCACCATGGTAAATTTAACACCAGGTTGTCCCCACCCAATCAGGTACAATAATATCCTTTTCCACCAGATTATCTATAACGATCCTAATACTTCACACATCGCAAACGATATAGAGATTTTCGACGACGCTACGTGTACAAATTGGATAGAACCTTTGCAAGGTGATTCGTAAAGGTATTGGTAAACCCAGGCGCTTTATGGCCGATCCGATGTGGGATCTTGTTTGAAAGACCGCTTGAGATTTTCATCTACGTTTGCCATCGAAGAAATTGGTAGATAAGATTTAACTTTATGATATGGAGTGGACCAATATTATGTATAAGGGACTATTGTAATTTGGTACCTAGTTATTTATAGATTTGCATAAAGATAGTTTGATAATAATTTATATCTATATACTTCTACTAATGCCTCGGTGGTGTTCGTTCGATACACGGTTCGGGATAAGTCATATTGGGATTTTCTGGAAATCAGCCGGGAGTCCGGAATTTGTGGCCGAGTTCATTTTTGTCCCAGATGTCATAGCCTCATAGGCTCGCCCCCTATCACATTTGAAATGCACTCAGCAAATTGTGCGGGTTCTAGTTCGCTAGTTTACGTCTGCGTACCCCCTATGTATATACTTCTCCTATTTTATTTTGTTTTCTAATTTATAATAGCGAAGTAGCATCAAGACAGCACTGTGTACAAACTTCCTTTAGTAATTATGGCGGTTAGGCCTGCAATATTGAAGAAACATAACGGAATTGAACAAAAATAAACAAGGAAAAATAAATAAAATGTAACAACATTCGTCGATAGTATACGAGAACTATTGTTAGTTTAGGATTGCTATCATAAAGACATGCTTGGGAAGTACGAGTATATAAAACTTCATGTATGCTCCAATAAATCACACTACCTCACAAGTCGATATTACTTTGTCATGTCATGTTCACCACACCTCGCTTTTTACGTCAACCGACGCACGATAAACGTACAATGCCGTTTCAATCATGCGTATATCGTATGTCGTGATGTAAACTGTGTTACCAGGGTGAAATCGCTAAAAAGTACGTTACGTTTATTAAAATTGACTGCCTCGGTGGCGTGGTTGTATTTCGGTACGACTACCGTCCTGAGGTCTCGGGTTCGATCCCCGGGTCGGGCAAAGTGATATTGGATTTTTCCATATCAGCTCCGAGTCTGGAATTTGTGCCCGATATGGCGATAGGCTCGCCCCCTATCACATCTGGGACGGAACTAAACTCGGCGAAATGTGGGTGTACTAGTTCGCTAGTGCACCTCTGCCTACCTCTTCGGGGATACAGGCGTGAGCTTATGTTATGTTATGTTTATTAAAAATGTACTTTTGCCAAAACGTATTAGAACAAGTTTAAAAACTTACGGATCGAATTCAAAATTTATCCGATTAAAAATTTTGAAAATCGGTCCACTTTTGGTGGATATATCGGGTAACATACATAAAAATACCGACGAATTGAGTACCTTTTTTGAAGTCAGTCGACAAAATAAACTATTAATTACCGTAAGGTCCGTTGGGTTCACAGAACAGAAAAACGTGGGTTTGTGATTTTTTTACGTAACTAGTTTTTTGTCATGGAACTTGTGACACGAGACACAGTTGACTTGGGAAGAAGATCCTCAGAGCTGAGGTAGTAGGTACGGTCAGATCATGAAAAATACGGAAAATCGTACCAAAGTGTACGTTCTGGTAAAACTCGATGTAAAATGAGAAGGAGCTCTCCCCTTATGTGGTTGGTTTCGATTACAGCTTGTCCGAGTGTTATTCGTGGGATGACCTGTCGAACGTCATTCGATGACAAATTGCCTCTCAGATCCCTACGATTGTTCGCCTCATTTCCATTTTTAATTGACTTTATTGAAATTTCGTATCTGTAAGCAGTTGTTTTGACTTTTTTTTTATTACATAATTAAAGGCATGATATTCGTTTCTTTCGTACATAAGTTTCGAAATTTAAAAAAATACAGATAGACAAGTAAGAGGGTGTAACTTTTTTTGGATAGGTAATGTAAAGATATTTAAAATATCCTTAATTGATGATACAAAAGAATTAGCGTTAAATATTGTTATCAGCATGTAATCGTGAAGCATACACCTCTGACCTTTCTATGTTAAGTGTATTTTAATTGTAAAATATCGCTTGCTATAACGGTGAAGGAAAACATCGTGACGAAACCTGCATACCCGAGAATTTTTCCGCAAGAAATTCGAAGATGTGTGAAGTCTACCAACCAGCATTAGGCCAGCGTAGTAGACTAAGGCCTAACCCCTCTTATTAGTAGAGGAGGCCCGTGCCCAGTGGAACAGTAATATTACAGGGCTAATATTATTATTTATTGTTATTTTAGGTTGTGGTATAATAATAGAATAAAACAGTAAAATGTAGTGTTAATTGACCTTAACACACAAATTATGTATGTATATACACGGTTGTTAGCTTTCATGAAACCTTTTACGCTAATGAATTATAGCGACTCGGTATGTTACTAATGTTACTTCAATCAACATGATATTATGTTATTATGCTTATGTAAACCGACTATCCATTTATCCACCACCTTCAACAAGAGTTATTTTGTTCTTTATGTATGGTAGTGGCGTGTAGTTCATATACACAAAGATGCACTGACTACCCTGAGAATTACATCATGAATAAAATCATAATAAAAAAACAATTATCAAAATAGCAGTGATCGTCTTAAAGCGACACCGGGATGATAATGTTAGTAATGATCGTGATGCAAGAATTATTATTAGATGAAAATAAATTGCCAAAATTGCAATTCACTGATGTATGGTTATAATCTTCGAATAATATAAATAAATAAATAACACCCAACAGTCACACACATAGTCCTGACCTCGCATTAAGATACCGAGTTTTGTGTTGTGGATATCAGGAACTACGAGAGACTTTCGGTCTTACAACACCCAGACCCGAAACAAATATCTATGGGACACAAACATTTGTCTCGGTGTGGGGATCAAACCCGCGGCCACTCGCTTCATAGCCGGCTGCTCATCCGACAAGACTCGGAAGCTGCCATGTTTAATGTTTTATTTAAATGATTCAGTAATTTACATTATAAATCAATACTGTTCTTAAGTACCATATATACACTTATACCAGCGAAGTACTACAGAAGAAAGAAAGGAAGTTTATTTATCATGAACACACATGTGATGGCGGGTACACACCGGCCGAACGAGGCGAACGAATCTATACCTGTTCCGTTCACACAAACAAACTTCCGCTGTTGTGGGAATGAAACAGGCATGATTCGTTCGCCTTCGTTCGGCACGGTATGTATGCGCCATGAAGCGAACACATTAACAAAATCTTGTTCAATAAAAGAGGTCAAAAGCATTTATTTTAATCTGTTAACAGTTGAAAGGATAAAGAGAACGAGCGTCCGTTCCAATATACAAATTACGTCGATACGAAGCATACGCTTTGGTGACACATTAACAGAAATCAAAATGTGCGTATAAATTCCATAAAAACTAGCTCTTGGACGGCGTCCAAGCTTGTTGTTGCGCGACAGGTTATATAAATAGACATAAAGAGCAACGCTTATGTTGAATACTTTGACCATTAGTCTTGAAACTGTTTGGAGAGCGAGTTTTTACTAAAAAAATATTCTGCTGTTTTAATCCTTTCAAGGTTTTACTCGTTTTTATGCATTGTATTTTATGCGTTGGTATTAAAAAAACTACTGTTACAATGGATTAGTAAAAAGGGCAAAAGAATTTTTTTGAATTGAGTTTTTTCTTGTCTCGTATTTAGAGTAGACTAGCGTCAAATGTTCATACACTTACGGCCGAATGTTCATACACTTAAGGTCGCCTTATGTCGTTTAAGGCCGCCTTATCTGTCAAAATTGTATGGCGAAAATCAATGTAAGGAGCCGTTAAAGTTGAGTAGCGTTTGACCATTCGGGCGTAAATCATATCAGTCGTAAATATCCCATATTTAAATATTTTGAATTTGGAAAATGGATTACTTGTGCTTGATTACTATGCTTCAGTTCAGTCGTAGGATGTCTCGCGTAAGAACTCGGTTTTGTGCTGCAGAATTATGTTATACTGTGTTGGTGAGTCAGTGAGAGTAAATTTTTTTATAAAAAATGTATTTTGAATTTTTATTTAAAAATCCACGTGTATTTTCTCACCCACATTTCCAATGTCTCGCATGACGCATCCTGTCGCCTAATGCAGCGGTGTAGCGATGCATATATTTTTTTAACAACCTCATCTATTTTGCGAAAACTTTCCGCGCGGTCATGCATCATATTCAGTTTGGAAGTTTTATCGATAACCGTGAAATAATGCCGACCCAGTTGTATAGAATGTTTGAATATATCGATGAAATTAATGTACTCAGACCATTACTGCGTTTTACTATTAGTTGAGTAAAATGCTGGTCTGTATTATTAATCTCCGACCCAAAAAGAGGTTATAAGTTTAGAGTTCCTAAAGGAATAAACTTATTTTGAGTTAGTTTCTCCTTAGTGAGATTAACAATGAATTACTGCTCTATATTTGAATTTAATTTTCATCTTTCATTATTTGATCTTTCTTTCAATATCACAAAGTCCGGTACATAATAAAAGGTAATATTTGAACTTAGAAATCATGGTGAGTATTTAGTTCTCCACCACATTAGATTTACCAATAATACACTAGTTTAACTACACTTCAACAAACTTTCATGAGAAACATCCTAACCCGAACATCCAGCTGATAAACGTATCTTAGCTACGAATAGATACTAAACTCCGTATCAATGTTGATTTCGGGCCTATCGTGGCCTACAATACCTATCTTTCCAACATGGGGTTAACCCGTTTGCGGTCGGGTCCGGGCCAGTAAATAGGCTCGGCGCAAACATCATAACGGTCATTCCGACCCCGTTCATCTTGTCACACGAGACTCGCAACACACTTCGAATGCTGATAAGTAGGCGGACAAATAGAAAACTCTGTATTTAGCGCCTCCGTGGCGTGGTGGTATTTCGGTACGACTACGGTTCTGAGGTCTCGGGTTCGATCCCCGGGTCGGGCAAAGTGATATTGGATTTTTCCATATCAGCCCGGAGTCTGGAATTTGTGCCCGATATGGCGATAGGCTCGCCCCCTATCACATCTGGGACGGAACTAAGCTCGGCGAAATGTGGGTGTACTAGTTGGCTAGTGCGCCTCTGCCTACCCCTTCGGGGATACAGGCGTGAGCTTATGTTATGTTATGTATTTAGCGCAGTAAAACTCTATTATCCGTTTCACCTTCAATGGAAAGGGAACGGGTCCACTTTCGTAAGCCCAGTGAGGTGTTAATAATATATTATGACTCCCGTCGAGGTTTCATTATGTACTATAATTTATTTTACACGTTTTTTATGTGCGTTGTACTTTCCCACGTTCAGTCGAATGTGGTTTTCTAGTTAAAGATTCCTGGTACGAAACTTCATCTCATGAAGTATTATTATTTCTTAATAACTGTTACTTTAAACTTACTTGGATTCTGAAATTTCGTAGAAGAGGCTATCTTGTTATTTTGGGGGTGAATCGAAGAATCAGGTTCTCTGAATGTTTAGTTCTGCCAGATTATAAGCTTTGTATGCCTAAAATCAAGCTTAGATTTTAGCACTTAAATACATTTAATGTAGTCGTAATTTTAATAGTATAGTAGTCGTAGTAATTTTTGTGTAAACTCGCTGCGGGTTTAGACAAGTGGCTTGTGCGCTAGTCTCGTATGTCATTCCCATACATTTATTATTTTCGACTATTCTATAGCGTATGAGCCACTTGTCTAAGCCCGCAGTTTTAATATACCGAGTTAAGCCAGTTCATTTAGAAGTTCAATCGCCTATATGACGACTTTTTCTGCAGAACAAGTCCTTCAAATGCTTCGGAGAACTCCTGTATGGTCATCTTTAATACACTGAAAATACTAAATTCATGTCGCACGATAATATATTCACCTCCGGGGATAGATTCATATAATTAAATATTTAACGGGCCGACGTCAAATCTCATCGTGACCAAATTTATATGGGACCACCCTTGAAATAAACTCTATTGAACACAAAATTATTTTGAAGATCGGTCCACATTTGGCGGAGATATCGCAATACATAAAAAATTAAAAGAAATACAGACGAATTGCCTCCAGAAAAATCCTCCTCCTTTTTTGAAGTCGGTCGAACAAAAATGATTGACACGCGTTAGTAGCTCATTCTGATAGGAAGCCTTGGGCCTTTGAAAATTTGCCTGGCTTGTATCGCCTTAAACGAATGTCCCATTATGAATAGGATAAAGCATATCTGTGCATTGTATATACTGTTTGGGGTTAAACACGATAAGTGATAAGCAATAATAAGGTTTGGTTCGATTGATATGAGTATATATTGCATAATAGCCACTCGCATGTATGCGAATAGGATGATTTTTGATCGGGACTTGTCTTGCACCAAATTCATTTTGTAATTGCACAATAAGTATATTTGCTTTTATATGGCCATGTTTTTATCCTTAAAAAATAGTTTTAAATATAGGTTTGATAATTTTGTCCATAGTCTTGAGAATACAAACTACTGCGACTAGTAAACTAATAAAACTTTTCTGATTATGTAAATACAGTTCCAAACCTGAATTGAGAGAAGAAATTCTGAGGTATTTTTATATTGCTTTAAACGGCCTCAGACATTGTGAAAACGCTATGTGAATACCATAAATACGCTATAAAAAGAGTTCAGAAAGCCGTTGGAAGCGTAGGTCGAAATGATAATCATAACGGGCCCGGTGACACGGCCTGTACCCTGCGCATGCGTCGCTTGAGAGTTCATCAATAAACCATGATATCAATCTGCGACAATTGCAATATCTCGATGTGATTTAGTGTTTTATTTGCGACTTATTGCTGAGAGTTAATAAAATGTTTGTTGGTTAATATGGCTGGTATAATCTTAATCTATTTTGGTTACGTGAGGTGGTTAAAAACCTTTTTAGACCGATTTGCGAATGTTATACAATTATATCAGTAATTCTATTGCTTTTCCTTTACTTATCGTGTTAATGAGCGTTAAGAACTCGTGGATACCATTAAGATAGGATTGAAAGTTTTGTGAAATTTAAGTTAAATATCTGAACGGTTTCTATATTGTTGCTTTTTTCCAATATAATTAACCTTAGCTGTAGGCCGTAGCGGATTTGTAGTGCTGGCAGTCCCAGTCCCGGTACTAGGCCCCATGTTTGTTATCGACTTCAAAGGGGAGAAGATTATCAATTTTATTGTACATAATGAAAAAAAAACATTGCCAACATTTTTGTTTCATGTTTGCCCCCAATGGTACAGCCATCCTAGGCCCGGGCCTAGTTGGCCTGTAGGTCAACCAATACTCCAACATAACGTAAAACGTTAAAGAATTAGAAGTATCTTGTAAGTTCAGTATTATAATTAAAAGTTGTTTCATATACTCGTAAATCTTGCAAAATTTATTCATAAAGTAAGTCAACGCGTAACTTTATTACAGCGTTTGTAATATTAATGACCTTAATGTGATAAAAGGTAACAAACAAACTCTCTTACAGCTTTAAACTGTTAATATAATAACATTAGTAACTCTTGCTAAAACTGGGAACGCTCATATTTTTGGTACAAGGGCGTCCGCGTTTGAAATTGTCTTAATTCGAATAAATTTCTTCAAGAGCGCCACTAACGTTGTTCAATAAGAAAAATCTTGTGGCCATCGTGTTTTTGTGGGGTCCAACGGCTTTTCTGACTGATGAATGGGGCGGGCCATCAATAGCAGATCACTTGGATGCTTCATAAATATGTACATGGCCGTGTGACGTCACTTTTTGTCAGCTTTAAGAACCCGCACGCGTATGATTGATGATAGAAACCCGAGATGAGAGTTTTATTGATTCACGTTTTGAGTGTTGTTAACACAATCATTAGACTGTTTTGCACTTTAGATTAGCGGACGGATTTGAGTTAGATTTATGACTTCAGAATTGGGATATTCATTATAATTCGGATACAAAATTGTATAGTTAATTTTTGTCTTAACGTTTTATTTTTACACAGTGTTCAGATAAAATTCACAGCGACTCATTCACCTCGATTTAAATGTGCATGGCACGTACTTTTGGCAATAAAAATTGCTTTCTCTCGAAAATTTGGCGAGAGATTTTGTGAGCCAAAATAAACTTTGACCGTGTGAAAGCTGAGAAGTGCGTGCAGAGTCGACTTCGCGTGTCGAGTCCAGACAGGATATTACGTTTTTGGCGAACTAACCTAATTTCTAATAGCTACTGTTCTGGAAACTGATGGGATGGCATCCAAATTAATTTGATTGGCCCACGCACGCGATTTTGGCATTTCGTGATTGTTTTATAGCAGGCTACTGCTTAATGATACCTGTCACACTGATAAGTGTCAAATTATGGGTCCCTAATTTCCACGTTTTTATGATGACAGTTTCGTGACTTAATATTATTTCGTGGTAATTTATTGAAACAAAATTTTTATGTAATATCGTGTAGAACACACATTTTGCTATTGATGAAGCAGTATTCGTTTTTACAGCCGCTGCAAAACATCATCCCTTCTGCACGGTTACCATGACCTCTTATAGCAGTATTATTATAATCGTTCTTTGTTTTTTGTATGGAAATATTGACAAATAAAATTATAATAATACTGCTATCAGAGGTGATGGTACCCCCTGGAGGATTTTAAAATTTCATAGGCAATAACGTTTATTTAATTTTATGGGCAAATTAGAAAATCTTATATTTATTTGCCAATTCCAATCCCCTAAGGCAACAATTATCAACACGTGAAACACGTTAAGGTTGAAATGGGACACAACCGCAATTGATCTCGGCGTTTAATCTGGCCAAGAGCTGGTAAATTGAGGTGAACAATAAGGAAAACACAGGATGCGATGTGCGAAGCTTTCTTTCTGCCGTAGTTCAAGTCAATTTATGTCGAGAGGTTTGCGATTGTCATCTGAAATAAAAACATGATTTTGTTGCTTCTATCGCCACAAGAAATCTCTAATGTGGTAGTTCTGTTGCGACAGAATAATCTGTATGCAGGAAAATTTTGGTTGTCCTCAATATTGTTGAATTTTTCCTCCGCCATGAGATGGAGGAAATCGAGAATTTTACGCGATATACTTATTCCATAATGTACCTTGGTTTCCTGTACGTTTTGGAAATATTTGGAATTGTATACTAACGCCGAGATAGAAGGCTTAATTCGATTAACACGGAAAGTAATTTAATTGAAATTATTGGCTACGAAACTTTCGTCTATTTAGAAAATGGTAAAACCTATGATGGTATTTCGATTATGTATTTTTTTTATCGCCTAACACACTTGTTTGATCAAACACTTTTATTTGTCCCGAAAATTACCTTATAATTTAAATCAAGTTGTGTAATTACTCAACTAATTACAAGAAATTTTATACATTGTTTTTCATCGGGTCCAGTCAATGTTATATCAATACACATTAATGACATTAAACGCTTCAATAAATATTTAGACTGCAAAATGGATTCGAATTACCCATTGAACTGTACGAAAACACGTAATGCAGAACGTTCGAAGTGATCAAATAACAATTACATTTACTTTCGAAAACAATCACATGCAAAGAACTGCATGTACTAATTTTAGTGCATTTGATCTGTAACAGTCGTAAGACTATAAGACGATGCGTTGAACGATAAAGAAGAGGCCAGCGCCTCTGCTCCCTTTTTAATTTTTTTGTATCCTGGCATGGCAAAGTTACTACTACATTGCACATGGTGGTAAGCGTAGTGTAGTGCAGTCCAAAAAAACTAGGGACCACTGACAAACAATGGGTTTATCAGTGGTCGCCAGAATCATGCCGGCCTATTTATGCTTTTTCATACTCCAATTCCGAAGAGGGAAGAAACAAATCGAGGATCTTGCGACAAGGCGGATGACCGAAGCTGAAACAATATCCGTCCCAACCACCCATCATGTCATGCGCAAGCCCCCCGAGAGATATATCCTTCGTCAGCCTTTTCACCATTGAGAAAGGGTTTAGAGTTCGGTGGCTAGGGTATTGGAATGACCTGCAAAACGTTCTGCATATTTATTCTTAAATTTATCTATTTCCACGTTAGGGAATGTTTCAATTTTCAACCACGGAGCGTTAGTACGTGGTATATTATTTTGTATTCATATACTATTATACACTATTATACTATTATCCAGCAACTTCCTGCGACCGCCACAGGTCGTCTGCCTACGTCAGATGTGTCTATACATCTGACGTAGGCAGACGACCTGTGGCGGTCGCAGGAAGTTGCTGGATGCAGGCCATTTTCAACAGGTCACGTCAGTCTGGAAATCTTTGGCATATGTTCAGCAGTGGACGTTCTCTGGCTGATAACTATGATGTTGTAGGCACATTACGTTCCTTTTATTATGCATGTTTTCATTTCAGAGTATATTTGTATCCATCTGCATTTTCCCATGATCCATCGATATAGGGTTACGTCACGTGAAATTGGGATTTCGTTAATGGGAATTGATATATATCCATCCCGGCCAGGGATCGCGCATTCACTAATTATCGGATACAAGGGTTATACCACTGGTGTTGGGTTCTATCGTTTTAATTGTTTACGAAAACGAGGAAGTTTATCAAACAGATTTCAATAAGTTGAACAAGAAGTTTGAATGGTGAAGTTACCCTTAGAAGTAGTTAACAGAGTTTTCAAGTAAATTTTAACTGAGTTACCAACAAGTAATTGATACAATGATTTTGACGAAACAATTATGATTTTTGATGTGATATGTTATGCTATAAGTATTGTTTTTACTCATCTTAAACGCGTAGGGAAGGGGACTGTTGCATATCAAAACAATATATTGATATTTGATATTTTTCAACCCGCATACATTTCCGTAAAATGTGGGTGATATATTTTTTAATGTAGGTATGAGCATTTCATTATTACTTTTACGGACTGAGTAATACAATAAATACGGGATTAAAGCCTTAGTCTGATTTTATCGGCCGACTTTCCAAAAAGGAGGAGGTCCTCAATTCGTCGGTATTTTTTTTATGTATGTATGTTTTTGTGTTCATAACATACGTA
Source organism: Clanis bilineata (assembly GCA_036417725.1). Taxonomy (NCBI): domain Eukaryota; kingdom Metazoa; phylum Arthropoda; class Insecta; order Lepidoptera; family Sphingidae; genus Clanis; species Clanis bilineata. The sequence continues at coordinate 6,985,108 of CM071154.1, forward strand.
ACATAACAAAAGTTCACGCCTGTATCCCCAAAGGGGTAGGCAGAGGCGTGTGTGAACACTTTTTGTGTTCGATAGAGCTTATTTCAAGGGTGGTCCCATATAAATTTGGTCACGATCGGTAAAATGGAAGTCGGTCAGTTAAGTTTTTAAACTTGTGATTATCTCATCTCCATCATTGTTAGAATATTTAAGTTCGGTGAAACTTCATTACATTCACTTAATATATATTCGGCTTAAATATGTAGCGAAAGATTCACGCAAGAATTTATGAGTCCAATGATTAATGGTAGTAATACCCATGTTATTATAGTGCTTAAACAAATAATAGGACGCGTTACAGAGCGATAAATTATTTAAATCCACCACAGGCCACATCCCATATGGGTGTATAATCTGGGTCAACGAACTTTAGGTAACACGAAAACAAAAGTAGAAAATTAAATAGATTTTTTTGCTAATAATAGTCAGAGGACTTTCTGCAATATACTGGAAAATTAGTAGGTATGTTGCACCGACCCCACATTTGGAGTGGGATATGGGTAAGTGGAAAATTACATGTATTATTTAGCTTTCTTGCCTCTGTGGTCTAGTGACATTCCCAGATCGGGCAAAGCTATTTTTCTCATTTAATTTGCCCGGGACTGGATCCCTCAGATCATCCTTTCTGCAACATGCTTGAAAAAGTGTGTTGCACCGACCCTACATTAAGGTGGAATAAGGGCAGGTAGATTCATCTTTGTTGCATTTTTGCTCTCGATCTTGAGTTCGAATTCCAAGTCAAGAAGAGCGGTTGTGTTAACACGATTTTCTCGGTCTTAGATCCCCCAAAAAGAATTTACGTCAGATAATCTAGACTTAAAACCTGAGCTGAATACTGTCTGCAACATGCTTGCTAAAAAGCGTATTTTGCTGACATAATATTGGAGTGGTATAAGGACAGCAGCACGTAGAATAAAAAATACTTAACTAATTTCTTATTTTAAAATAAGAGCAGGGATTGTCTCCTTTGTCAATTTACTTTACATTTTCTACACATAGGTACTTTAGCCTCTAAACTATACCTATAGACCTAGTACATAAACCAACCGGCCGCAAGCGGGATTTTGTTACCGTAGTAAACATTTGAACAGGATAGAACGAAAACAAGCCTTTGTATTAAGCGACTAAAAAGAAAAATCTATGTATTACGGAAATCGCCTTGTTGAGTTTCAGATTCATAAAGTTTGGGCGATGTAATACATCTTTTACTTTGTATTTATCGTTTCTTGCTTAATTATATAACTTTGTTTAGTAATGATCATACTTTTGCTTCTATTTGTGTTAAAATTATCGGTAAAATTATTGAATAACAATTAGTGCTTCCCTTTCTCCCTTAGTTGCTAAAGAGATTTATGGTTTCTTGCTAAGGCCCAATGTGTTGTTATATAGTGATGTTTTTTACAAAACTTGATATCAAAATATGGTGCTTCATTAAGCAAATAAATACAATTATAATTATATTCAGAAATGCCATCAATTTTTTTACTTCAAGAATAACTTGTCAAGGACTATAAGGCTTACTAATAAAACAGTTTAATTGGGCAAATGGTAAAGAATAGCCTGTCCCTTTTATTTTCAAACGATGTGACATAAGGAAAAAGTGACAGCCTATTCTTAGCCATTTGCTCAGCTAAACTGTTTTTATAAGTAAGGCCCAAAATGTACAGATACAGCACGATCTAAATAAACAATGAGCATAGAGGTTACGCCAAAATTACAGTTCAAGTTTCTTTATAATCAATTTTAACCGTGACAGGCCGTGAATATAAAACTTACGTCTCATCATGTCACATCGACGATCAAGAAGTCTCTTGATCGTCGACAATTAATCATCCTTGATCTGAATTATTTTGATACTTAATAGTCATTAAGTATCAAAATAATTCAGATCAAGGATGATTCATTGTTCAAAGCGTATTTTGAGGTGGTACAACTTTTTTATAGCAAAGACTGACAAACGAACAGATGGGTCACTTTATGGTAAGTGATCTCCACTGTCCATAAATAGTCATACCAGTCAAACACAACTGATTTGATATTATTAGGATCTTAAAATAGTGAAAATACGTGATTCAGTATACGTACTTACGAAAATTAATCAATGCCGACACATGAAAACAATACTGAAGATTTAGGCCCTTATATATTCAAGCATTAATCTTATTTTGATGTAAGATTTTTGTATGTAAAAGTAGAAATTTGGATACATACATAAGTATTGTTCTGTAAAACTGTTCTTAATGAGATAAACACCTACAAGTATATCATTAATGTCTCAAACATCAGAGATATCTACTTTCTAAGCGAGTCCATTAACGCAAGTATGATGATATTGAACTGTATGAGGTGTGTATTGGGTGCAGACTGTACAGATGTTTGGCATAGAGTCAAGGAGACGAGTCGGCGGACACTGGCCAGACAAGGTCGCGGTTACACTAACCAATAACATTTATTCTGCACGCTGTTTTATAGCATCCTCTTTGTGTCTATAAACAATAATAAATGTGCAAGGTTGAATGAAATGCGTTTTTACTCGTTATTTGTAACATGTTATATAATGCTCTTTGATGAATTAACATTTGTTAAACTTTTCTCTAGACTTTTCTAGTTAGGTACAAATATCGATTTCATTATTTTCATCTACTTCTAATTTTTAATATGGTATTAATGATGTAAAGGTTTGTTGTTAATAACAATTAAATATTTTAATCTAAAATATAAATAGTACTTATCTACCTATGTATATACCACCGACTGCCTCGGTGGCGTGGTTGTATTTCGTTACGATTACTGTCCTGAGGTCTCGGGTTCGATCCCCGGGTCGGGCAAAGTGATATTGTTTTTTTTTCATATCAGTCTGGAATCTAGAATTAGTGTCCGATATGGCGATAGGATCACGTCTGACGGACGGAACTAAGCTCGGCGAAATGTGGGTGTACTAGTTGGCTAGTGCGACTCTGCCTACCCATTCGGGGATACAGGCGTGAGCTTATGTTATGTATAAATAGTATAATTTTGTGCAGTATACAATTTTCACGTTAATTTTACTCAAATATAATTTTTAATATAGAATGACATATTTCAGTGTGAGCTCGTAGAAATACTGGGTGAAGGCCTCACCCGATGCATTATTAGCACAACTAGAAATAATTGTCGTTATTGTCATGTCCGTTTGTTTGTTAACTCTGCTCGGTATTTGTTGGCTGATCAAATGTTAGTAATCCTAATTTAGAAGAGTTTAGTAAAACTTGCAAGAGCGCAAAAATCGGGTCGAAGTTGTAGTTCAAAAGTTATATCAAAGGTGTGTAGATGTGTTATGTTGTGTTTATACTGTGTGTTTATACACAACATAACACAACTACACAACTTTAATGTAACTTTTGATCTTTGTCATTATTATGTATGTACTTGAGGGTTAACAAAGGATAGAAAAACATGCGCTTTTGCAGAATTTTCCCTCGAATTTTCGATTAACAATGTAACTGCATTTCACTATTCACAGAACAGTTGAGTTAAGTTCTGTAGTTATTACCACTGTCTAACAGTGAATAGAATAGTTATGTCTGACTAAAGTTTATAAATCATAAAAATGGTTTGTAAATACTTTTTCTGCATCGAAATGATTAGTAAACAACGCGTTCTGATTTACTGAGTATGAAAAAACATTCTTAAATTGAATATCGCAGGCGCCAAGAAAATCTTTCAACATTGGTCGCAAAAAGCACGCATGTATGAATCACGGCGGATGTCACCCAGTGAAAACGGGAAAATATACGCAATGTTATTAAACCCACTTCATTTCAAATTTAGTCGTTCAGTCCAGTCTGAGCGCGACGCGTGCGCCGGCGTCTCCGCGCGCCGTTTCAACAAAACGCATCTTGTGACTTGTCCTATATATTTGGAGCTAGCACGTGCACCTATGTGATTGTGATAATATATGACTAAATGACGTGTAGTGATAGTGCCAGTAAATAAAAACTTTTGTAAAAGTACTTTGTAATTTTAAAAATAATCAGTGTTTGAAAGAACTGTTCACCCCATTCGTAGTATATATCTATATAATTATTTCTTTTGTGTATTATATACGCCCGAATGGTCAAACGCTGCTCAACTTTAACAGCTTCTTACATTGATTTTCGACATACAATTTTGACAGATAAGGCGGCCTTAAGCGACATAAAGTGGCCTTAAGTGTATGAACATTCGGCGGATAGTGTAGGGCATTCTATTAGACAGTGACTACTTGCATTATTTCGAGACTATTATTGTTTACTTTTGCGTTGATGTTTATATTGGCATCTTTCGTGAGAGCAAGTAATGGATTTTAAATATTCCTCCATTCACAAATCAAAGGTGAATCATCGCGTAAATGTAATAATTTCAACATTTTTATTACTGTTATATTTATGAAGTGTATTTTGACACTAAAATTACAAATTATTTATGAGATCGTGAATAAGACCATCGTAAAATATTAATATAAAAATGTTTATATATACCTATTTGACTCTTGATTCTTTGGTATTTTCGTATCGTTTGTAATTCTAGTAACGATTGTTAACAATGGTCAAAGTTGTTGAATTGAATTGTACATGACAGATGTTTACAAAACAAATGACCGTCGTGTCAGTGCATTGGTGGTATACGGGCTTCAATTGTTAAATGAAATACGGCTATATACATAGTAAGCCCTGCTCTCAGTAGTACTTTTAATCTGGCACGTGCAATATAGGATCACTATCGATTTCACTACGTGTAATATTACCTAATTATTCACTGATTCACCGACCACCAGTCCAAACCCTTACATCCAAAAATTTTGCATACAGGATCCTCTTATATACTCATACATGATTCTTTTGCTAAAAGATTTTTGGTACCATGTCTATGGACGGTGGAGATCACTCACCATCAGGTGACCCATCTGCTCGTTTGCTAGTCTCTGCTAAAAATACCATTACAAGCACATGGTATATTTTCACGAACACAGTTATCGTAATAAAAATGATCCTTAAAATTACTTTAAACAGAGCTATTTTAAATTAACCACGACAAATCTAGAGATGCATGATCACCGTCTGCAGATGGTTTCTATCATCATGTCTGTTATCTGCCCACACACCAATACATTACGTGCGCAGATGAATGATGTACGTTTAGAAACTACAATCTATCGAGAGCTAGACGCACTTTAGACCACGCATCACTTTCATATGCACATAAATAGAATGCTAATTAAACATGCATCAGAGTGCGATGACACCGTATTGCATATTTTTTTTTGCATGACATTTACCTTTTGCGTTTAGTCTGGCGGTCGTCTGATTTATTTCAAGCGTCTTCAGAATTATCACGTGTCAACGTAGCGTCTTACCAAATAGAACAAGAGAATGTTCTATACAAATATGGGGAACATGATGTTAAACATATTTAAAACAAAACGAAACAGCAACTTTTATACATTTGTTCCACAATAAAAACAATAATAAATTAACTTTATTTATGGGCGAATCGTTAATCTTGCAGCTCTATAATAGTAAAAGTTTTGCTAAATGTTACAAATAAAGACGTAAAAACAATTTTGTTATGTAAATACAATCGATATTGGTTCTGAGAGCACAATGTTATTATTTTTTTTTAAGACCGCCTCATTTTAGTAATCTAAATGCAGCATACTTAGGCTGAGAACCATGATTTCTTGGGTTTAAATACCTGGTTTGTATTATGTAACACATTTGTATTTGAGCTTTTCAATTTGAAAAATCATACATGTGTTTGTAATTTGTGCTCGATATAATGACAGAAAACAAGCTTCGCGAGATGCAGATTCCAGTGTAAAGATAAATATCTCAGACATGATAGTCTATAATACTACTGCGGATTGATGGTAGGAGATATATTTTAGTTATCATTTTACAGAGGTCAAAGTTAGAGATATTTAGAAACCCTTTTTGCTCTAATTTTACATAAAGTATCGCCCCTTTTCACATCTGGGATGGAACTAAATTCGGCGAAATTTGGGTGTTCTAATTTGCCAGTGCGCCTCTGCCTACACCTTCAGGGTACATTTCTGTCCCACGTTAAATAATGTGGTGTAGACTTTCAGATTTATATCCAAGGACGTTAAGTACTGGGATTTATTTCAAACAAAATAATGTAACGAATATTTTTTGAAGCGGCATGAGTGAGGTTGAAGTGAGACTGTATTTAGGCAATTAGAGGGTACAGGCTACACGGTTCGCTCCCTCTGTGACCCTTATCACCTCCTGTTTCAACACCTGTCCCTTGGTCGAGGGCCGGTGAAATTTTGATACTCAGGTTTTTAAAAACGTCAAAACATTTTCACGTCATGTCTCACCGCGATGAGGGAGCGATGAAAAAAATAAACAAAAAATATCAAGCAGTACAAAGCAACATCCTTGATCCTTTTTCGCCGACAACATTTTATAAGTATGACACACTTATACCTCTATAATACAGTACAGTAGTGTAGTCTGTAGATATACAGTATATTTTTTTACAAATTATTACAAATTGAATGCCAGTTTTTATACCTCATAGACGAAACATAAGAAAAATGAGTAGCGAGCGCCGCAAGATTATTACAAAGATATTTTGTTCCTGCAGTTTAATCTGTAACATATTGCTGTGTGTAATTTAATACCAGTACGCCCACTCGTTATCTAGCGAATATTGTTATTTTTCCATCGCTGTTGCCCAGAAACCGTATAATATTGTTAATATCAGTTGAATCGTAAATCATAACGCAGATTAAAACTCTTATGAATATGGAGTACGGACGAGTGAATAGTGAACTTGTACAGAGTGTATTTTCAACTTCTTCGGGATTCAGAACACCATCAGTAGTTATAGAAGACCTCACTGAAGAGGGACTATATTCCGTGAATGACAATTATGTAATAACTTACCCAGACAGCGAAGTCGATTCGGATGACATGAAAAAGCCGATTAGCGACGACAAGAATGAGGCTGCTGAACTTCTTAATCGTTGTTACGAGAACCCCCTTTTCATTCCGTCGGGCGAAGTTTTAAAAGATGAGATAAGTGACGGCGGCGACAGTCAGGAACTAATGAAGAGTGAGGCAAAAAAGTTTAAGGATTATAAGTTTTGTGAGGCAGTTAACGACTTCGACATCGAGTTAGAGGCGGGTGAGGCGGTGCCTATAGTGTACCTGTCCACGACGAGAGCGGCTCGCCTGCAGAGAGCTCTCCGCCTCGCCGGATACAAAAAGGTTTGCTCCTTTCTTATTAATATCTGCCACTCTTTTTGTTATTTTCCTTTTATGTTTTTTTTGAGCCCAACTTTCGGACAGCTAATTAACATTTCGTTTTCCGTCATGAAAACTTTTTCTCTGTTTCGACAAAGTGTAATTGAAATGTCGTAAAATATAAGCGGTATAGACACGCAAAGCTTTTTCACTCTGCTCAGCGATATGGTTTCCAAATTCTATTGAGTGTCCTCATTTAGTTTGTTAATTACTGAAGTTATAACTACATGTGCCATATATTAACTCCCGTCTATAACGTCGCATATTATATTTGCAAATGTACCAATGTTATTTACTGATGATTTGATGAGGTTGGATTACCGTTGATTACATTACATATTTGATGTTTATTTGCGGCTAAATACTCAAACTATAGGTAAATAAATAGTAGTATATAACAAACTATCTTGTTATCTGTAATTGGAACCTTAATTATTGTCAGACATGTTCCAGCAGTACAAAAGACATTATTTTAACAACTCTTTCACATGTTCTCTTTATGAATAGAAACAAAGCTAACTCATTCAGCTCTTTTGTACCTTGGAGTCGTCCAATTAGCCGCTGATCTACGTGACCACCTTTGTTTGTGCACAAATATTTTAGTATCTACATGGTACTGTTCTTTCCACGTGTTTCACAGGCAAGCTGCAGTAAATTGGATGTTGTATGACCGAGAGCTGTCTTGTTTAATGTTCTATTTTCGAGATGAATCTCAAACATTGTTTTGCTGTGGTTAAATGGTTGTCTTTGTGACAAATGTGTGCTTGCTTTTCTGGATTAAGGATATATATTGAAGATATAATTATGATATCGCCTCCATGGTCTAAATTCTGCGTGTGCTATGCTGTGGATCGGGAGATCTGGGGTTAAAATCCCAGATCGGATAGTCTTTTTTAACACGATTTGTCCGGGCCTCCCCTAGGGGATCCTCCAGGGGAGATGGGTAAGTAGCCCGTCGTAAGAACTAACGTCGAATATTTTCTGCAACACGCTTGAAAACGTGTGTTATGTCGACTTCTCAGTGGAGTGGGATAAGAGCATGGAAAAGAATACATATAATCACAAGTTTAAAAACTTAACTGACCGACTTCCAACTTGATCTGATCATGACTAAATTTATACGGGACCCTTGAACTGTATCGATCACAAAGAATTTTGAAAATCTGTCCACATTTGGCGGAGATATCGCGTAACATACATAAAAAAATACAGATGAATTGAGTATCTTCTCCTTTTTGGCAGTCGATCGAAAATGGAGGGTATATCATGTATAGCTTATACAAGTACTTATAGCTTATACTTATGCAAGTGATGTGTGGTTGTAGGTAAAAGAGTATGACAAGCTCTGTTACTGTACATTTTTATACAATGTCTGACATGTTACGAGCATGATACAGCCTTCACAAATCCTACTATAGTACGATTGCTAATTTAGTCACGGGCGGCTCGGCCTCCGGTGGCCCATACGCTTATGGAACATATATATGTGCCGCCTTTGACGGGTTAAACGGAGTAAACTGACAGATCGAAATGTCACTTTCCAAAATAATGTTGCCTACTTTCAAAACATAGTGATTGATCTAGTTCAATTTTTATCATTCAAAGAAATAATAATTCAGCACTAGCTTGCAAAATTAGAATTTTATTGCGTATTTTGAGAAATTTCAGCATAACCCTTCGACTAAATGTCTGTGTAAATAATTTTGCGTAAATAATCATAATAACTTCTCGAAATTATAACAATAAAAATTACAAATATTACTTTTATTATTTCAGAAAAATTACGTTCGGCACATTCATAGTTTTTGTAAGTTTTGTTTTTAATGAACCATCTCTATAATTCCTGTAGACATGCCATAACTTAGCATGCAGCAATTTACTATGACTATAATTCAGTAGACATGCAGTATTAATCATACATTAGGCAGGAATTACGACTTTGAGTTGGACTTTAGAAAATGAAAGAATTATATGGTTCACTGAATTGAAATGTTTAAACAATTTGTATCGTTTTACCGCAGCCCTATTTACATTTCATTAAAAAGTGGCAACATTCGAAATGTCAGTTTACTCGTTTTATTAGCAATCCTACTATAGCATGACTCAGAACTCCTTTCACAGTATAAGAAGCGATTGTGGTGCAACAAGCCCAATTAGAAAAAGTATTAATTAAAGTATGAAGAAAAAGCTGGTCTGAGATTGTACTAGCCAACTTACTAAATCATGTTAAAAAATCTTTCAATTTGGATAAAATATATACGAAAATAGCTTGTAAAATATGGCTTGAATTCTAGCGGAATATCAAATCAAATCAAAATATATATTGAATCCATGAAATGTTAGTACATCATTTAGATTCCGTCAAAGTTCCTCTACCGCAAGTTCGGAAGGCCGTTTCGCCAGAGAAGAAGGAGCAAGAAACTGTCGATATGTTTATGCGTCATAACAATTTTTTGCCAATCATGCGAATCCGCTAATCAGGATATAAAGAGAGGAGGATCCATAAAACCATACACGCGCGTGGAATCGCGAGGAAAACTTAGTTATAAATATTTCTATATTTAGGTCACATAATATTCGAGACAAATACTTGTCGAGCAAATTCTGTTCATAAATTATTTTCGCCGCGAAATATTAAAATACTTTACCTGCTTGAGAAACTTTAAGACACGTCACCATGCGCTATTCTCATTTTGAGACCTCAGTGAGAAATTCGTACGTGCAGGCGTGTAATGAAGACCGTGAACTTAGGTCTGAAATTATTTCGAGTTCATAGAACCGATGTTACGTTAATTTTCCTTATAAAGTAGGTACTGCCTCGGTGGCGTAGTTGTATTTCGGTAGGACTACCGTCCTGAGGTCTCGGGTTTGATCCTCGGGTCGGGCAAAGTGATATTGGATATTCAATATGTAACTTCAATTATGTTAATGATATTTAATGTAGCTATTAAGAGTATAATTATATAATATGAAATAATCTTTTGAATAATATTATATTGTATTATAATATTGCACTATCACCTTTACTATCATTTTCAGAAGAAATATTAAGTAAATTACTATGTATGTATATTGTTTTTATTCAAATTTATTCTAATACAGATTTCTATATAATTGACATCATTAGAAATACTTCTTTATATGTGCATTATAATGCTAATAAATGAACCACAATCATAGTGTATTTTAATGATAGACAAGCATTTCATTTTGGTTTGATTTATTAACATTGAAATAAAAGTAAAATTACAATAATTTCACGGCATTTTAATAAGGGTCTTTAAAGGAAAATTGCAAATATTGTACGTGTCTTGGCAAGAAGTCTGTATTTAACTAGATACCGGGTAAATTCATTGAAATATTTTGCTAAAATCTAAATATTGCCTGGCCTCGTGCCTGGTTAGTTTAAACTGTCTGCAAATTTCGTCTTCATTATCTCTCGGCTTCATGCAAGCGGCCGGTGCGGGGTGAAAGACTCCAAGTACTGCAAAAATAAAAGCGGCGACATTGAATTTTCCTCGTTATGCAGCGTTTAGTAATACCTCAATTATAATTAGTAATACTTCAATTATAAATTAATTGAGGTAATTACGAGTCAAGTTTTTTAATATAGTTCGATCACATCAACATAAAAATATGTTTATATTACCTGGGGCACATAAGCATGCGGATTCAATTTTTCTAATCTATGTTTAAAACAAATGTCCCACTGCTTGGAAAGCTTTCTCCTATTTGGTACGTCTTGCGCTTTTAGGCGACCTCTTCAATATGCTATAAACTACCATATTGGTGTTCCTATAAAAAACATGTTATAAATTTTAAATAGCCCTCTTCGGTTAACTTGTGCTCAGTATAAAGTTAAATTAGTTCTACAACACACGCGGAAAAGAAACGTGTCTGGACATCACCATAAGAGAAACTAAAGTACGCCGCTAAGTTCCGACAGACGGTAATTTCTTCGAAGGCATCGATGGTAAGGAAATTGGCTGGAGTGCACGAGACACGATGAACATGTGCCGGAATGTGATACTTCCTGAATGGAACTGAGCCAAGTCTCTAGGAACGTCGCGTCGCGTCGCCTCGCCCTGTAGTTAGCGGAAAATGGGTTGATGAATGACGTACCGTTGCAGACGACCGTTCGATTTATATTTGTTATGACTTTTTTACATGCTTTTATGCAACGCAATCAATAGATTTAGAAGATAAATAAAGATAAAGAAAAGAAAGACTTAAGACTTACTTAGATAAAGAAAGTAGACTAGAAAGGTTTGTTTCATTAGTCAAGTATTGGAATTGGAACAAACATATTGATGCAACAATAAGAGTTTTAATTTCTGTTATTAACAATTCGTAAAATTAGTATTTAGAACTTGTGAACCACAGCTGTCTCTAATGTTTCTTTCTACCTGCCCTTATCCCTTAATGTGGGGTCGGCGCAACACACTTTTTCAAGTATGTTGTAGAAAGGATTTGGCTTGGTTTTTACGGCCAGCTGCTTGACTGACGTGAACCCCCATCTGGGACAACAGGACCTTCCAATCCAGAGCCCATATATGCTACCATTACTTACTAGACGAAGAAGGCGAAAAAAAATGGCGATCCGTTCAACCTACAATATTTTCTAAACTCCTATTTAGTACAAAGGAAGGTGTTAGGCATAACAAAGTATCTAAACAAAAGAGAACACCTCACAATATATTTTAGTAATTGGTTGCATCGAAACAAAGCAACCTTTGTCTTCTACTTCTTGTTTACTGAAACATTTTGGAATTTCGTCAAACCTATCACTTTACACAGGTAACATTGACATCAACTTCCTGTGTTATCTTCACATCAAGTAGTGACGTAGGTGTTTGAAAACTATATTTTAGGTACGATTCCGTGCCTTATTTGATAGAAAATAAGAACGAAATTCGTTAATGAATTCTTAGGTTTACGCGAAGTGAGTCCGACCCGTGACCACGAAGGCTTTCGAAACGTCGGGCATAGATATTAAAACCAAATCGCGATAGAATCCGTAAAAATAATTTTATTGCAACGAAATCGTTATTGCATGTATTCATGAACATGTAATTCCAAACACATTTTAAATCGGTGAGGTTACTAAGTCTGTGCAATTCATTAACATCATCGTCATCAACATCATCGTCATCAACATCATCGTCATCAACATCATCGTCATCGTCATCAACATCATCGTCATCATCATCAACATCATCATCATCATTGGTGGATTTCCTGTGGCTGATTATGAAGTCTGCGTAATGATTATAAATTCATATTTTCGATTTTCCTATTCTCTCAATTTTAGTAGCATTAGAAGCACAAAGATTTAATATTACTAACTATAGATGGGCTATCAAGCAAGTTTCCATACAAAGAATTTGATCTCAAACTTCAGTACCGCCATCAACTACTTATTCAATGCGAGGTCGATTATTACAATTTACATCCCAATATTTTGTTAATGGTTAAGAATCACTTAAGATAAGTTTATTCTCTCAATATTATTTCGCTGGCCGGCCTGGCGCGCGTATATTTCAAATAAACTGAGCGACTTATGACCACTAAGATCATAACTTTGGGATTACAAGTTTTGTGCTGTTTTCCCGTCGATATACTGTTGAATGTCTTTGATTAGAAGTAACGCAAATAATAAACGCTTAAGTACGAATAACATTTCTAGTTACGAAGAATAATATTAAGTAGGGTACTTATTTGAACAAATTTTAATATTATAAAGAGTCATATGATATTATGGTAGGGGAGACCGTGGTACATCGACCTTCACTCATCTGATAACCAGATGAGACATATTTTATATCAAATATAATTTATTTACAAACACGCCTATAATAGCTTACCTATCGAAATATGTTCATGGCTATTTTTTAAGGAAATATAAAAAGTACCCTTAACCGACGCGAATGTATGAAGAGATTGATGAAAGTAGATGAAGCGAAAGTAGTGTGTCAGAATCGGGCGAAGTGGAAATTCATAGTCTCTGCCTACCCCTATGGGATACAGGCGTGATATTATGTATGTTATGTATTTTTTAATTTTTATTTATTATAGAGGTACTTACTTACATTCCTACTTGATGTAAAAAAGACGTGATGATGTAAATGCAACAAAAATAAAATGGTTCTATCATCTTTGCCACAATGCTTATAATTTTGTATTACATGGACTACAATGGCATAGCCTATAATACTATTACGAGGGAAGAGGTCATAGTTTCTTGTATGTTTTCATTCTTTTAAAACAGGCTTACAGAGAGGATTTGCCGAGTTGAACGCCACCGATATTGGATGGAACGGAACAGCCTTACATTGAACGGAATCGGATGGAGTGAATGTTAAAGACGGGACTCACTAGCGATAAAGGCTTATTTGATCTCGGTCCAATCTCCTCCGCCTTTTGACATTGTTCTTTTTTCTATTATTTGTTTATAAAATAAATGGGGATTTTCGCAGCTATGTAATGCGGAACGGTTCACTGACACAGCTAATTAAAATAGCACAGCATACCGTGAATCCGGGTGCACAGCGCTCGTTGATGCAAAAAATAAGCGGAGAGCGCATGTTTCCATTTTGGTGTGGCCGCGCTGTCTCGTGCCTCGTTTTTGTCTGTCGGACCTAATGTGTTATATGCTTGTATCATCGTTGTATAAATGTGTAAGTTGCGAATCATTATCATCATTATACCAGACCTTTCTGCGGAATACATTCAACTAATTATACTGCTATTTTTTCATTTACGAAACAAACGTTGGGAGACGAATTCGTTGAACGTTCTCTAGGTCACTGTAATACAACCAAAAAGACAGAAGAACCCAAAACCGATATGTATGTATGAAGAATGTAATGATAGTAGATGAGACAAAAGACTAAAGAGATGTGTAAGATTGGAAATCCTATTGTTTCTGTTTACTCTAATAGGAAGCAGGCGTAAGTATATGTTTGTAATCTTTCTACCTGCCCTTATCCCACCTTAATGTGGGGTCGGCGCTACACACTTTTTCAAGGACGTTGCAGAAAGGATTTAGCTTAGTCTTTACGACCGGCTGCCTGTCTGACGTCAACCTCCTCTGAGGGATCCAGTCCCGAGCAAATTAAATTTAAATTTTCCCGACCTAGGAATCGAACCAAGGATTTCCCGGTCCACTAGACCAAGGAGGTGACTATGTATGTAATACCTAAACAAATTATAAATGTCTAAAAGGAAGAATTATTTACATCTTAGATCGTTTTAAATACGAAGTTATTGGTTTATAAGAACAATAATTTTGCAAAACTCAGAAGTTTAAATGCGGCATTTTGTTTTTAATATTTCGTATACCATGCCTGCTGTTGTAAGCATTAATATTACTGTCACTAAAGTGCCAAAACGTCCAAAAGATCCACGAACACTTGCCTCGTCTTACAGCTTAGCAACATCACGACTCCGTGCTGCCTTGCCGCCATTTTTTATCGTTTTGTACTTTTAAATTTAATGAAACTCTTCACGTTTATGCGGAATATGAAACTCCAGTTATCACGTTGTAAATGTTTTAAATAGCATCGTAAAGGCGTGAGGCGATTTAAATTGACTTTGTTTTAATATTGAATAATACGAAAATATTTTTGTAATGTATTTCAATGTAATAGTTTATTCCTATTTGACATTCCAAATATTGTAGTTATACCCCAAAGACATTCACAGACACAGCACAAAACTTGTGATCCAAAAGTTATGACCTAGTGGTCATAAGTCTCTCAGTTTATTTGAATTATACGCGCCAGGTCGACCAGCGTAATAATATTGAGAGAATAAACTTTTCTTACGTGATTGTTAACCATTCACAAAATATTCAAGGGTGTAAATTGTAATAATCGTCCTCGCATTGTAATAAGTAGTTGATGGCGATACTGAAGTTTGAGATCATTTTTTTTTGTATAGAAACTTGTTTAATAGCCCCTCTATACATACCCCTAGTTCGTTCATTGGCAGCAAAAAAGAAAGGTGAGAAAATAAAAGCAAGGGTTTTTGATACTTCCCAATTTTAGCCCTTATTTTTGCCTCAAACCACAGACATGTACCCCAAACCTTTGAACTGTCATTTGCAAACATATCAGTAGTGCGAATGAGGTATAGAATATTTATTGCTTTTACTTTACTTTTGTTGTTACTGTTACCTCATACCTCAGCTGTACATGAAGAAATTGGGGGTTAGGTTAGCTTAAAATATTATTTCAATTAATATCATCCAATAGAACCATTTAAAAAGTGTCATCTTCGGCCAATAATTGAGTTTATTTTTAATTTATTCGGACGGACACCCAGCATTCGGCGAATTTCATCTTTAGTACCTGGCAAAATTTCAAATTCTATTGGAAATTAATAGGACTCCATTATAGCTCTTTGTTCTTTACACCAATAGTTAAATTATTTATGACCATTTTCCTGCAATGGTTGTTCTTGAGATGATTTTATTTCCTTTTAAATTACATAAAGGATTAATTAGGATATAATTCACTGACTGCAACGGTGGCGTAGTTGTATTGCGTGCGTGGTAAAACTACCGTTCTGAGGTCTCGGGTTCGAACCGGTTGGGGAGTGATATTGGGTTTTTATACTCAGTCAAAATCAAAATCAAAATCAAAATCAAAATCAAAATCAAAATCAAAATCAAAATCAAAATCAAAATCAAAATCAAAATCAAAATCAAAATCAAAATCAAAATCAAAATCAAAATCAAAATCAAAATATTTATTGAATCCATGAAATGTTACTACATTATTTAGATTCCGTCAAAGTTCCTCTACCGCCAGTTCCGGCCGTTTCGCCAGAGAAGAACAGGCAATAAACTCTGGCGTTGCTCTGCAATATCAGCGCGGAGTCCGGAATTAGTGCCTGAAATGGCCATACGCTCGCCACCTATTACATCTGGGACGAAAATGAGCTTAGCGAAATGTGGGTGTTCATAAATGAAAAATATAGGCGTTAGTCTATGTCTTGAATATTCGAAGTGCGATCTCTAATCAAAACAGGTTTGATAAATGTTTCTAACGTAAGTATTGTGATGGATTTTCTTTTACCGCTTTTTACAACTCTTAGATAATTTTTACTTATAATATTTTTATTTTACTATTACTTAAGCCAAAGGTAATTTTCTAGCCTCACCTTAAGGGTTAAGATGGAATAATGTGAGAGAGATAAGGCATTACCGCGGTCAAAGTTGCAAGTTATATCTCTTATTCTAATCGTGGCAGTTAGTTATCAAGTTTAGTTTGGGCCAATTATGGGATATCTATTGATAGCGATAACTTGCGGGGCCGTGAGCGGTGAGACTGACATTAACAGTTTGAACAATTGCACAAGTGACTCCGCTTAAACTGGATAATTCAAGCGATAACATAACTTGCCGATTAAGTTTTGAAATACGCGAAAACCAGGAATTATGTTGAAACTTTGAAGAAATGCTTGAATGTTTTGGGGATGGGAATTTAATAAATGATTGCCAGCCTGAGGACAGCTTCCGTGGCGCAGTCGTCAAGTAGCCTGCTGTGAGGTGAGAAGCCGCGGGTTCGAGCCCGTGTCGAGACAAATGTTTGTGCCCATTAATAGTTGTTTCGGGTCTGGGTGTTGAGAGACAGAAAGTATGTGGTATTGTGGATAACTATGGGCAGTGGAGATATCTTCCCCTAAGGTGACCTGCCAGTTCGTCTGCCAGTCTCTATTTTAACAAAAGTATGTTCTCTGTGAGAAATACAGAAAAAACACTCATCTTTTATTTGACATTCTTAAATTATATTATTTATGTTGAATGAAGCTATATCTGTTAGAGAGAAGTAATTACAAAATTAACTAAATTATACTATTTTTCTTCTTACGGCTAAGTTGATATACCTGCTTGTAAAAAAACCTACTTAGCTAATCTACTTACTAGAAAAGTTATTAGAAAACTAAGTTACTAGAAAATTGTGTTTACTGTAATATTTACGAGAAATATTCTAAACAGTGTGAATCATAAAATCACCGGCTTTTGTCCTCAAGTTTCTATACACAAGAACAGATTTTGTCCTACTTTATCACCAAACACCATCCATCAATGACACTGAAAAAATTTAACGCTCTTATAAGACGACACTCTAATATTGGAGGCAGCAATGTTATGAAATATTCTCATAAAAATTGCAAAAAGATTGCCTTGGAATTCCTGTATTCACATTAAAATATTTAGGATATTCTTCAATATAACCATATTATATGACTTTTGTTCAGTAGGTATTTATTATTTCAAAAATAATATAATAATAATAACATTGGCCCTGTAATATTACTGTCCCACTGCTGGGCACGGGCCTCCTCTACTAATGAGAGGGGTTAGGCCTTAGTCTACCACGCTGCTCTAATGCGGGTTGGTAGACTTCACATACCTTCGAAATTCCTGTAAAGAAATTCTCGAGTATGCAGGTTTTCTCACGATGTATTCCTTCACCGTTATAGCAAGCGATATTTCACAATAAAAATACACTTAACATAGAAAAGTCAGAGGTGTATGCTCCATTTTGGGGTTGGTCTCGAATCTCCGACACTTGTCTCTTCAGTCCGTATAATTTCCAAGTGAGCTTTCGCTGCTTTGCAAAAATAATATACATAAACATAACATAAGCTCACGCCTATATCCCCGAAGGGGTAAGCACAGGCGTACTAGCGAACTAGTACACCCACAATTCGCCGAGCTTAGTTTGATAATATAAATATAAAAAATGCATTTATAAATACAAAAGTATTCTCCTCCGATGGGCTCGGTACCCAAGCCACTGGAGGACCCCCGAGTGAGAAACCACCTGACAACGCGTGGCGTGTCCAGTAACACTGCCTTCTGCATTTTGAGGAAAGATGGTGGTCGAGGCTGCATGAGTTTTGCGTTATTAGTCTTCTCCCTTCTGCACTTAACTGACTCTAATGAAGGGTCATAAGCACCCGCCCATAAAATACGCCATAGTATGAAATTTTATTCAGTTAAACTTTAAATCTGCCTCGGTGGCGTGGTTGTATTTCGGTACGACTATCGTACTGAGGTCTCGGGTTCGATCCTCGGGTCGGGCAAAGTGGTATTGGATTTTTCCCTATCAGCCTGTTGTCTGGAATTTGTGCCCGATATGGAGATAGGCTCGCCCCCTATCACACCTGAGACGGAACTAAGCTTGGCGAAATGTAGGTGTTCTGGTTTGCTAGCGCGCCTCTGCCTACTTGACGTGAGCTTATGTTATGTTATGTTAAAATTTAATGTACTGAGTAATATATAATTATTGTACTACGTAAGTATATTTTCCATAGAATATCCAGGGAACGTAAACGACGATCTAAGCAGATATTTAATCTGAAAATTGTATAAGTAATGGTTTTTCCAATGCCCGTGTAATTTTAACGTTTATTCCGATTCATTGAGTGTAACTAACGAATCTTAATATTGAGTTTTGAAGTTGCTGAGTCCATTACTTACATAACATCCTTTTTCCAACGTATAATAAAATTTTACTCATAAAATTTTGTCGTGTTATGATTCCACCAATTGATCTTAGGCAGAAATCTATAGAGCCAACTTCGACTAAGTATGAGTCATATAAACGAACTCACTGAGGATTTGGAATTCTTAAATCGAATTTCGACTAAGTTCGAGCCATTTTCAACAAGAAAAACAGACTCACAGGCAGACTAAGTAAAGTTTTTTTTGTAAAAAATGACTCGGACTAAGTCATAGTCCGATTTAAAAATTCCAAATCCTCAGTGTTGGTTTCTTTGATTTAAACTTAGTCGAAGTTCGCTCTATAGATCTCAGCCTTAAACGCTGAATTGATTTTGATGAAATTTAGAACATGACGTGAATTTGGATAAGATTTTTTATTTATGTATTAATTTTTTTTTGTTTTTATACAATTATAAATATCTTGTTTTACGTATATATCGGTGTAAAAAACAGGATTTCGGAAAACATGGAGTTACTATTATCCCTATGAGGTACAGAATGGAGATAAAACTAAAAGTATCAAGTGCAGAGGTAATCAATCAACGGGCAATGAAAGATAAATGAAAGCAAACCGTTTCCATATAAGTTCTCTGAACGCTAGTATAACGTCCGAAACAATTAGCTCACTAATGGTCCTTAACATCAATCTAATCTACGCTCCTTTTCCCCAATTATATTTTTTCCCTTTGACGTAACAAACCGAGAGAAGAAACTAATTAATTTTCACTCATTTACAAGTCGTTTGTTTTAAGCACTCTTTGACCGCGTCGTAAAATAATAAGACAAGTTTTTCGGCCGAATTCGTGAACACCAGTTGAATTTTGAGATGTTTAAATAAAGCCGCGTCTCCTACACATGTTTTTCTCGAAAACAAACTTAAAAACACATACGCAAAGCAACGATTTTCGCTGTCTCCTGCTCATAGAACAATGGACTATAGATAAATAATCACAATTTAAAAACTTAACTGACCGACTTCCAATTTACCGATTGTGACCATTGAAATTGAAATAAGCGCTATCGAACACAAAAAGAATTTTGGTTGGAAAATCGGTCTACATTTGGCGGAGATATCGAGTAACATACATAAAAAACCGACGAATTGAGGACCTCCTCCTTTTTCGGAAGTCGGCCGAAAATGTGAATTGTGTGTGTGTGTTTATGTAGGTGTTTTGTGTAGGTAATGTTAAGGAGACGCAGCTTTATTCAATCTCGTTTCATGTTATAAACGCAAGGGAAAGTGTCACGTACTCACGTGTGAACACACGTAATATTGCATAGTCATTGTGAGTGTGCTAGCTTTTCCCTCACAACCTCTTCCACTTAAATTTCTTTTCACCACTGCCTGTTCATATAATAAATAAAATGAATTGTGACTTTTATTATGTGAAACGAAATTTATTTTATCTGGCAATTATAAAATTGTGAGATAATAAAATATTTCTTTTTGAAAATGTTTCATTTGAATTTTATTTGTATTTATAATCGTGCAATATTCTAGCTATTATTAGAGTTACAAACAAAAAGTCTTTATCGTTTCTTTATGTTTTTATTAAAATTAACGTGTAACATTTAAATAATTTACCATTAATAAATATGTTTTTATTATGTTTCAGGTACGTTAGTTGCGGCTTTAGTAAGTTATTATTTCTGATAAACCACACCATTTACATGCAAATTAGTGTACACATTACGAAATGAGATAGGTGCTATAAACCCAAATCCATTTGACAAAGCTAAGCAGCCAGTTTCCGTTGCAAGATGGAACTTTGGCGAAGTTCTCGCTTCGATCCGGTTAGTTACGGTAACGTATTAAAATGGGTCGTAGTTATATTCGTAGTTCGGGTTGTAAAAGCCTGTTACATCCTGCGGGATTCTACCTGGAACAGACTTATAAGTGTTGACTCTATGAATAGCCTTGTTAGTTTGGGTAAGGGACATGTATAACACGATTATTCAAAATTGAGACAGTATTTCGCATCCAATTTATGAATCGCTTGTGACGTTTATATAATTGTGCATAAATTGCGCGTTTCACGAAACTCGCTCCGGATTTAGTTTGCATTTAGCGTCGCGGCGAAAACTTTAATGTGTTAATTAAAGTATCTAATTTAGTAAATGAGGCACCGCGGTGTTCGAGTGCACGCCATCCGAGTTTTAATTGAAATAAAACTGGTGAGACGCTGCGTTCGCGACAAACTTTAGCGTCTCGATGGTTATATGTTCCGCGTCATACGTTTTCATAACTCGGTTGTGTGCTTCGTTAATAACTGACACTTTTGATGATACACTTTTATTTTAGACTTGTACTTTATTTCTAATAGTTTAGTAGACTTGTATATCGTCTTTTAATATGCTTAGTTATTTTAATCTGAAATTATGTAGACTTTACACTTCGTTGTTATGTCATAATAATATTATCTTACTTTCTTTCTACCTACCCTGATCCCACCTTAACGTGGAGTCGGCGCAACACACTTTTTAGAGCACGTTGCATAAAGGATTTGGCTTAGTTTTTATGACCGGTCGCCTGCCTGACGTCAACTCCCTCCGAGGAATCCAGTTCCGGACAAATTAAATTAGAAATTTTGCTTTGCCCGACCAAGGAATCGAACCCAGGACCTCCCGGTCTACAGACCATACCATGCTGTCACTAGACCAAGGAGGCAACATATTAGGTATATGTTGCCTCCTTGATTTGTAAATCTCCTTGATTGATAAAAAAAATAATTCAAATTTAACTTTTGATTTTACCATTATGTTTTAATTGAAATAAAACTATTCTTACGGATTCTATCACGATTATGTTGTAATTAATACTCCCGACGTTAAATATAATTCAATGTATAATATTCGCGTAAACTTAAGAAATCATTATGTTTTAAATCATTCTGTATGTGGAATTGTTATTGATACAAACTTTTTGAAACGCCCGGTATTTATCTCACCTATTATAGGTAGACCATAATATGAATTTGGCCATAAACGGCTTGTTACACAAGAAGTCTTTAAAACAAACGCACCCACGAGCTATAGCTAGTTCGATATAAATAACATCTAAATCTCACCAAACGATATCTTGTCGGAGTCGGTAATCCGTTCTGTTTATAGACACGCGACAGTTTGATCGAGGCACTATATCAAAGTTACCTTTATATGAGACCGTTATCCTTATGAACCTTCGTGTTCTTATAAAGATATATGTGTAAGAAGAAAAATTGATACAGTTTCCAAAGCTATTGATAGTTTCCGTAAAGATGGATTGGAAGAGAAAATGACAGGAATAGAGTTACAACATTATGTAACATACATTATATTACATGACAATCTCCACGGAGCAGCGTGCGAGTATACTTCTGTGAAGCGAGAGGCCACGGGTTTGATTACCGCACTGAGACAAATCTTTGTGTGAACCACAGATATTTGTTTCAGGTCGAGGTGTTGTGAGACCGAAAGTCTCTCGTAGTTTTTGATACCCGCGATACAGGTTATACCTAGTGTGGGGTTAGGACTATTTGTGTCGTTTGTCTGACCCTCTGTGTATAACAAATATATTACTCTTTTGAAACTATGAAACTGACTGCGCATCATGGTAAGTTAGAGTTGTAGAGTCACAAGACACAGAGTCCGTGCTGTAGACAGTTATGTGCACAGCTTGGGCCGGCAGTTAAATATAATATCATTGTCTCACAGAAAAACAACGTGCCGTAATAGCTAGCTGTTTCGTTTCATAAGTTTAATAGAGATAATAGAAAGTGTAGACCCAGGTATAGCAAAAAACTGTAAATTCCAAGCTATTAGAGACGACGTTCAAATAAAAAGAAACTGTTTAAACTTTTCCTATAGGCACAGTTAAAGGAGAATGCCCATCCTATATGGGAAAAAGTATTCACCTCAGGATTGTTGTGTCAACATCAAATTATGTCTATTCTACTCTAAGATGTCCATAAATACTACTGTAGCAATTTGGGTTCAATTGATATTAGAGTTTAAGAAATATTTGAAAAATAAAGTAAAATACATTTTGACGTTCATCGTACACCTTAAATTGAATTACAAAGCAATACCCTAGATTTTCTATTGCAAAACGTATGCACCAATGATATTTTAGTATCCACTAAGGTATCCACATTTCAATTATTAAGAAACTATGGCCTAAACCTATCTAAATAGGAAAAATATTAGGAATTTCTAACACCATCTTCATTTCCATTGAACGACAGTTAACAATATTATGACATTCATGCTTTTTGATAACATTATTATTGTTCTTTTGGATAGATTTGAAGTATACAGCTTCGCATTAAAAAGTATTTAACCTAACGTGTTCGTAAAGTAGGGATGTAATTACATAATATCGTCAATAATTAATCGATAACCTTTGTTGGCCTTATATAATATAGGTACTATTTATTACATAAGTATATGAGACTACAGCGGCCTGCCCTAATGTACGTGAGATTTAAGTGTGTTTATTATATGGGTGGCTTATTTCGACCTATCCAAAGAATAAAGTTACATATGATAATGAATCGAAATTGCTTTCTTATTTTTCTGAGCTTAAATTAACCTATATATTTAACTAATACTAGTATTTTTTTATATTTATGACATAATAACAAGTTAAATTATGACATAGCTTAAAAAATATTCACTAGTTAAATATACAGGTCAATAAATAAGCTCAGAAAAATAAGAAAGCAATTTCGATTCATTATCATATGTAACTTTATTCTTTGGATAGGTCGATTTGTAGCGCAAAATAAAAATGAACCATTGCGTTGACCATGCAGAGTCCTTGCATTATCTTCGGATTTGTGGATTTCTTCATTGTGGATGTTTTATCACAATGCAAGTTGTATACAAGTATTGATACAAACAACACATAAATTATTCGTCGATTCGTTTATTTTACATACGTACATAAGCTTACGCTTATGCCGGAAGGGATATACACAGGTGAACTAAAACACCCACATCGTGCCGAGCCTATTTTAGTTGCTTTGAGTGACTTGGTGCTCTGAGGGAAGAGCCTGTGGCAACAATTCCCAGACAATTCATATTATGATTTTGCGGATTGAAAAAGTAAAAACACAAGGTATGATGTATATGACGATTTGCAGCTTAAAAGTGCTGCATTTACCTATTATTTAAATCTAGCACTATTTCGGAATGGATTTACTGGAAGAAAATTCTGACCAAGAACTCATAACGTTCCTCTTCTGATGCAGCACATAATTTACATTACATTAATTAATACATAATTACTATTTTAATACTTTCAATCTACGGGTGGACATAGTAATCTTTGAATATATAGGTAGGTACTTCCGAACTAGGCTAAATCTACGCTAAATACATTTTCTGTGAGGATTACGATGTCAGTGTTTTTCTCTGTTTTATTTTTACGCCCCAGTCGTGATGACCATCTTAATGTATGCAGACGCTACCGGTATAATCTTCATCATACAAGCGAAGCTACGAGCAAATACTAGTTGGTCGATACTTAAGCAACGTTTACCTAAGTAGTGAATCTACACATCTCTAATTCATAATACGTGATATCTAGACTCTTTAATGTATACTTTATTGCTACCTATACACTATGGTCAGTTGCTAGGGCGACGTTGGTGTGTTATTCTGGTAATCTGTCAAACTTACGAGAAGGGGTTGTTTAATATAAGGGTATGTGGGCACGAGTTATATTTTTCGTCACTTTTATAGTCTTTTCAAATGTATGAAATGTGACTCCATACTTGCACCTCCATACATTTTCAGCCTATAGAGACGAAACAATCACTGTGACAAAAGTCGCCCAATGATGACAAAGGCACATCGCCATGACGTCTCGGGTTGGATCCCCGGGTCCGGCATTGATATTGAATTTTTCAGTATCAATCAGTCCGGAGTCCGGAATTTGTGCCCGAAATGGCGATAGATTCGCTCCAAATCACATATGGGACGTAAGTGAGCTCGGCGAAATGTGGGTGTTCTAATTCTTTAGTTCGCCTCTGCCTATATCTATCTATATCTATCTATATCTATCCGGGGATACAGGCATGAGTCAATGTATGCGTGAAGTTACGAGGCGATGACGAGATGACGACTGGGTGACATTATAACATTTTCCTTTGCATTTCTCGAGACTGCACAAGAGTCACAGTAACAAGTCATCTGTGTGCACTAGCTTTTAACGTTTGATATATTCAAGGACCTGTTAATTATTGACAAGTTACCATAGTAACAATGGAAAATGGTGCATTTAATTATTGCAGAAATCTATTAATTATTCTTGTTTCCCATTACAGATTTAGCTAAGACTCGCACCAAACATTATGATTTTTTTTTCTCTTTTTCCCAGTGGTATTCCTGTCCAGACACAAACTATTACATATATCTGTCAAAGTATACTCGATATGGGCATTCTCCTTTGTAGACAAGTAGCCTTGTCGTTGAAGTACTTATTTTGGCACAAAAAAGTTGATCTTGCTTATTACGCTTTTGTATACTCTCTCTCACTCTCTCTTTGTCAATTGATTGTTAAATGTAAGCCGATGGTTAGTCTCTTATTAACGTTAGCAATATCTATTAGGTATATTTATAACAACGGTGTATTTAAGTAATTTAGCACAGAATTTTTTTAAATAGTCTGTGTCGTATGATTTCTTTGATAAAAATGTACAATGATCACTTTATTCATTCGCATTTGTTTATAGCTGAAATATTCTGCTTGAACATGCTATTATATACCTCATTATTTATCACAGGCGCCATGTCTTACGTTATCGTTCTAAATATTATAAATACTTGTTACTCATCCTCAATATTTATATACTGCGATAATATAATATGTACCTACCTACACAAATAATATATTATCTTTCAACTATTGTTTACGACGTCCGGCCTCATGAAATCCGACATTTCGGACTATTTTGCTTGTGCTGAAATCAGAATCGAAAACAATTCACATTTGGTTGAGATATAGTGAATAATGACCTGTTTTTTTGCGTCGGCGTCGGTTAAAAACAATCTGCGACGATTGACTTTATTTTCAAAGCTTCTGTGATGTATTTTACGAGTTCCAGTCGGGTGGTAATCTACTATGTGTAGGTAAATATGAGTCGTTAATACCGTTTTGCACTCCTTTTTCCAATTCCTGTACTCATTAATCATGTCTTTCATTTTTGACGATTTTTCATTCGTGTAAATTATTGAATGAATGTTTTCGTTTATTTGGTTAACCTTATTTTGTTTTATAAATACGACTATATTTTATGGGATTTGACATCGATTGATTCGACATTTAATCCATTTATGGAGATAAAGATTAATAGATAATTTTTAAACCTGAATATATTTCTAATACAGTACAATCCGAATCTTCGGATTAATTTCCACAAAACAATCAATAATAATAAAATCTAATACAATATCATTTACTAGACCACATCATGACGTATACATGATGTATTACCTGCCATTTTTTTGTCCTATACTGATCTCATTTTGGACATGATGTATCCCATAGATGTAGTTTATTTTTTTTATTTGTCTGATTGATTTGAAATGAAGTTGTTTATAGAAAATGGTAATTAGATGATGTATGTGAAAAGAATACAGGGATTAATATGTAAGTTTTATTATATTCTACTTATACGATTAAATTTCCAGTAGGTATAAAATATTGTGGGAAATGTGAATCTTCACTTAGATTTCACAAGCACTTACGTTATTTCCTTAGGGAAAACGATACGGTCTGCAGCTATCTTCAAATTAGTACCTAGCACTCGCTGATACTCCTTAGTTAAATATTTATACGACACTTTATTTTATTAGAAACTAGCTTTTACACGCGAGTAGCCCGCATGAAAGGTTTTTGGGGAGTCTCGTTATTCTGACGATTTACGTATTTGACGTCCCAACTTTCATCCTAATAAGGTTTCTTTGAGGCAAAAGGTAGTCTATGTCCGACAGTCCATAAAGGTAGTTTATTCCGTCGGGTTTAAAATTTCTTCATACCATAATTTTATCTAATTTCACTCAAGTTTTGCCGTAAAAACAAACTTTCTCATTCATAACATTAAGTGTAGATTATATTTGCTTCGTTCATCAACATTTTACTAATTTTAGTTTTCAAGCTACTCAATCCAGCTTTGGCCAGAATAATCGAATAAACACTTGTCATTACAATAAACTCACAAAATAATGATCATTAGTACTCTAGATAGAACGAGAAAAACCTGCCTGTCGCGCGCGCAAATGATGACAATTTTAAGCTTTTATAGTGTACGATATTTTTTTTTGAGTAGTGTTGTTATTCTTGTAAATATTTTAACCCAATTTAAAACTTAAAAGACAAAAGTTGTTGAGGTCGCTTCTTAAGACGTCAAACATTGTGTCTCACTTCCCCATGTAGACCGGGGTGAAAAATTAAAGAGCTTAAAGAACACTTATTGCTTTGCATTAAGTATTGAAATTTCAATGAACAGGTCGATCTGAAAATCTTTGGGGGAGGTCTATGTTCAATGTGAGATCATTCATCCCTAATACGGAACTCTTCACGGTGCGTATTAGATACGCGTTTGTATGTTTTATTTCCAGCGTTAGGATAAAGCTTAGTCTCGTGAGACGCAGGTGTCTTTAATCGTAAGAAGCTTCGCTTGTGTCATAAATAATGCTTAAAGGACCATCATGTTAAGCATATTTCTGTCCCATTCCGATGAAAAAAATTATCTTGATTCTATGTTTTCTGTAACTTTTCCCGTGTTTTCTAGCTTAACTTGTATGAATCTTGAAGCAGATCTTCCTCATTGCTCTGAAGAATCCGACTGACCTAAAATAGTATAATTCTAAGGTGGGTTAGACAGCAGATCGTAGGAACATTAGTTATTGGTGACTATTATAATAGAACCATAATATTGTAGCCATGTTTGCGAATAATCTACTGACATCCATACTACCCAAAATATTGTCGCTCGAGTCCAAACGCTACGGTTAGACGACACAGCCGCTGTGGGTCGCTTAACGTGATAATGGAGTTTTCTTCTCAGTCTGAGAATCTGTCTTCTGGAGTTTGTGCCCGATATGACGATAAGCTCACCTCCTAACATCTGGAACGGTAATAGCTTGGCGAAATGCAGGTGTACTAGTTCTCTAGTTAGCCTTTACTTACCCCTTCGGGAATACATTCATAAACCTATAATTTATATTATGTGATACCGCTGAATGATATCACGAGGATAGGTAAAATGTAGGGACACGGGCAAGTCCATTATCGCGGTGCGCGGCACGCTCCTCTAGTCCTCACATAAGTTACCTCATACATATTCCTGGCTTTAATAACGTTTATGTAAATGTTTGTTCTTGTTTCTGCAAATGTTCAATAGTTATAGTGGTTGAAGTGCAGTAACTCATAGACATTATAACACTGTTTATAATATCTTTGATAACAGACTAGGAATGTAGTGCATACATAAATTATGCATTAGTCGGTAAATTATTTTAAAGTTTTAATGCGCTTCGGTAATTTTCGTTTGTTTGTTAAGTATTTAATATGAAATTATAGAATTAATGACCATTATCATAATCCGATCAACTGACCTCTTGGTCAGTGGAGTTATGAGGTTAACGCTTTTCATCATCATCATCAGCCACAGGACATCATTAGTTTTATTTTTCATCATCATCATCATCATCATCTTCATCATCAGCCATAGGGCGTCCACTGCTATACATAGTTTTATTTATACCTGCTGTTAATTCTTAAAATACTTGAAGATTGCCGTATCGCTTTTACTTTACTAGTAGTATCATAAAAGTATCATTAATCGAATACATATTTTGTAATCTGCTTTAGAGATTTTATTGAAACTCGATATGCATTAGAATGCACTATTATTTTTAGGCATTTTACAACATTATTGGAACAACACATCTGTGATGTGAATATTTCTTTAGAACATCCGAAATAATTAGCAGATTGTAACGCGAACAATATATAAAATAGTGGGGTTTCATTATTCACTATAAATACTAAGCTGAATCACTGGATTATATTTTCACTACACGTTATTCAGTTCCGTAGTACAATTGCGGATTACTTTTTTATGAAAGTGTCCTTTACAAAAGAATAACGATTATAAGCGTAGTCATGTCGCAAAGGCCATGAAATAGATTTATATAGGCGAGGCGACACGTTCGCATATTTTGTAAATCCTTGGGCGCGAAGTTCGCCTGAACTTATTCATATTTATAGGTTGAATTTTGCCGCGTTGCTACCGATCGCGCTCTTCATGATATCACTTTTCGTGGAAAACTTTACAATATAAGTACTTTTATATGCTAAAACTGGTAATGGCTGACACGTAATCTTTCGTTTCTGTTTGTGTTGATGTTATTCTGAAAGTATGCTAAAGTGATACTTGATGATTTAGGATATTCCTCTTTGCTTCGTCTACATTATTAAAAATATTGAGGTTTAGCAAAAAATACTATATAGCGCAGTATTGAAATAATTTGGATCCACGAATTAAAAGTGGTTATACAAAATTATGATTTATATTCTTTTACTTAGCAGCGATAGCTCAGTTGGGTGTGGTACGGACTGCCGAGACGAGTGTCGGAGGTTCGAGACCAACCAAAAAGGAGCAATACACCTCTGACTTTTCTATTTTAAGTGTGTTTTCACTGTGAAATATCGCGTGCTATAACGGTGAAGGAAAACATCGTGAGGAAACCTGCATACCCGAGAATTTCTCCATAGGAAATTCGAAGGTATGTGAAGTCTATCAACCCGCATTAAGTCAGCGTAGTAGACTAAGGCCTAACCCCTCTCATTGGTAGAGGTGACCCGTGCCCAGCAGTGGGACAATAATGTTACAGGGCTAATGTTGGTATATTTTTTTTACTTTCAGTAAAGACTTCTATGTATACTAGACAAGCTGTTTGGAAGTAAAATTGTGACACATTACAGTGAGTGTTTGACGTTTGATTGCTAAGGAAAAGAGAAAATCTCTATAGCGAGTTGCGGTCAATTGACGGAAGCTTAGTGCGCAAATTCTATGTACCAATCAGCCTGACTAGTAAAACATAGAAGTCTTTGACTTTCATAGATATAACTTTCAACCGTTACATTGCATTACGATTTTTAACTGAAAATAAACCAAACACATTTTACAAGTAAGCAGTTAAAACTTTGATCAAAAATTTAATTTATTTTTAAGAGTATCTAAGACCATCAACCGCAATGAGACAAGCTATAAAATTGTTTTACAGAGGCCGTTATTGTTGCTGTAAAATGTTTTATAACAAAGTGTACACGAGTGCCTTGTACATTACTGTCAAATGATGGCTTTGGGATCAATTAAATAATCCTAGATTGAAACCGTGTGGTACCACAAAATATAAACTTATGAATCATTACAATAAAATTTAATAATTGGGTCCGGTAACGGCGGTTGAGAACCGTTGGGTTAAACGTTTAATTTCCATGTAGTTTGCGTTTCATTTTATCAATAATCGCAAATGATCATCCGGTATGGCAATAAGCTTACCGAATTTTGGAAAGAACTCCTCCAGTTATAGACAGTCCTATTTATTGACAGACTCATTGATTGTATAGTCCCATATGTACCAGTTCATGTTTACAAGCGTGCATGGCAGTACT
Organism: Clanis bilineata; assembly: GCA_036417725.1. Taxonomy (NCBI): domain Eukaryota; kingdom Metazoa; phylum Arthropoda; class Insecta; order Lepidoptera; family Sphingidae; genus Clanis; species Clanis bilineata. The sequence continues at coordinate 7,015,622 of CM071154.1, forward strand.
TATATATACACAGACAGGCATACACTTGTATCCTTACTTATTTGTGAAATACATAAATATAGGATTTCTTGTTACTATTAACGCGGAAACATACATACATAAGCTCACGCCTGTATCCCCGAAGGGGTAGGCAGAGGCGCACTAGCGAACTAGAACACCCACATTTCGCCGAGCTTAGTTCCGTCCCAGATGTGATAGGGGGCGAGCCTATCGCCATATCGGGCACAAATTTCAGACTCCGGGCTGATATGGAAAAATCCAATATCACTTTGCCCGATCCGGGGATCGAACCCGAGACCTCAGAACCGTAGTCGTACCGAAATACCACCACGCCACCGAGGCAGTCGCGGAAACTTTTTTAGGAAAGTATTTAATTGCAAAGACATTGAACGGGAATATTCTGACCAGTAGATTTAATAAAATACAGTTATTGTAATTTAGAATATTGCTTGTGCATATTAAACCTAAACGTTTATCATCTACGAACATTAATGTTCATATAAACGCCATAAGATACGTTTTTTGGCACAGGCCTATCCTAGTTTACACCCAAAACATCTTGTAAAAGCATACTTGAGAGGATTTTTACTTAAAATGGAACATTCTTTTCTATAATAACGCATAATAGCATTTTCTGAAGCACATTATCGAGCACGATCGGTTTGAATGCTCCGAGCGCTATCTTTATCTTTCTTCCAATGTACTTACGTCTTCAATAAAATGTGTACTTTACGGATGTAAAAGATTGCATTTGAAAACTGCCGATGCAGCGTTGCTATTGGGATTTTAAAAATAGTGTCATACTGTAATTTATTGTTGATTGTATGTGAGTTACTTTGCTATTCCTTTATTATGTTGTAAATGCTGAATTTGGGTAAAATTTCATCCATAATTATGGAGTAAATGTGAACGAAGCGTATTATTACGCAGAAAATGTGTTATTCTCATGAGACCAATATAAAGTATTTAATTCGCTTTTCGCGAAAGCAACGTTTAATATTCCATAACTTTCATCTGACTTGAATGAAAATGAAAAATCAAATTCGCATTTATTTTTAGAATTAATTAAGTGTTAGATAAATTAATATAAGAAATATTTTAATACGTGGAAACTGGCTCGTACAAAAAATTATTCCACTTAGTCTAGCCGGTAGCTTTATACCTACAATTGAATTGTTAAGTACATATTGCAGACAGAGAAAGTCTCTGATTGAAGTAATTTAGGCTGTACTTACCGTTGTTGCCGAAATACAGGTTGATAGACTGTTAGGGAATAAAACAGGAACAAAGACATCAAAAATTTAATCCAGGATTCAGGTAAATTCATTACTTACATTCAGTTCACGGAGAGCTGAGATTTCTCAAGAGACGTCCCCAGCTTATTGCACACTCATTTATACCTACGCGGTGTACAAATGTGTGTTTTAATTAACTTATTAAAACGGAAAGAAGTTATGAAACTTCGGAATGAAATGCTTCATTTAGTTCTTATTTTAAAAATATTTAAAAAAGGAAAAAGGTAATGAAAATTATTTATTTACCTCTTTAAAACAAAAAAATGGGTACAAGATTAAGATCTTGTTGTAAATATTTATAGATACCGTGATCTTCCACATTGTCGCAACATTTGAAATTGTAATAAGTAATAAAACTATTCTTACGGATTATATCACGATTAGGTTTTAATTATTATTCCCGACGTTTCGAAGGCTTTGCAGTCTTCGTTGTCACGGGTCAGACTGAATAATAATAATAATTAAAACCTAATCGTGATATAATCCGTAAGAATAGTTTTATTTCAATGTATAATATTCACGTAAACTTAAGAAATCAGTATGTAATAAGTAAGTTTTATATCTGAGTTCAGTTGTTGTGGTTAAATTGTTTATATGTATTATTACACTAATTTTTTTTTATTTAAATACTGACGTAATTATGAGATGATTCACGATGATGATAATATTTGAGATTACATGTAAAATATTCTCCATATAATATTTTTACTCATATTATCCTTATCCATATTTATCCTTGTGATCTTCAAAGACAAATATGAAATAAGATATCTTATTTTCATCGCAATTCTATCTCGAAATTGTTGAACCATGTATCCTCTTTGCGGGATCTACGCAAAATCCGTAAGTGTTTTCACACGCATAAGTTTGTTTTCAAAATAATATATCACACTTAAGTTAAGATTACTTTAAGCCCCGTATAAGAAGATATATCGGGGGCTTAATCCAAGAATTCAGCGTTATTTATTCTTTATTGGGGCCTGTGCGTAAGCAAAATCAATTTGTGCTACGGTATATCAAAATTAGGACGATCTTGGTATATTTCTAAATGACAAACTGCCTTATTACTTCAGTAGTACCAGAGACAAGATATAAAGATCTATATCTTGTCTCTAGTAGTACTTAAACAGCAAAACGTGAGGTTTTAAGTCGCAATCTCAATAAACAATTACAATATTTGTTTGTAATATTTATTGGCTTAGTGAAACAAACAGTTATTACGGTACTACTTATAAAAAAAATAGTTTCAATTATCCAAATAATATCTTATATGCTAGGCGCTAAAATACAGAATAATTTATGTAAAGTTAAAAATTTAGATCCTAGAATTTTCTTCTATAAAAGTAAATTAAACCAAATGAATATACTTATCAATAGAAGAAATAAAATGTAATTAAGGTAAAATAAATGTCAATAAAAACAGTGTAACGAGCCGCGCCCGCGGAACATTCAGACTGTGATTGATTGATTGGTTGGATGAATAGGTGAAAATGCAGGATAAAACTCGGGCAGTTTTACTGCTAATGAGTTTTGGTATCTCTTACACAATCAAAATATATGGAAGAATTAATATATTGTAATACATTACCAGTCAAATATTTAAAAGAAAATCATTTTGTAATGTTACCTCTAATTCAAAATAATTTAATATTATCATCATCATCATCATCAGTCATAGGACGTCCACGTCAGCGTCCATTATGTTATGATATTATATAATGAGTCTTTGTTACTTAAAATAAATCAATAATTAATTGAATATTTCTTTATTTCATGTAATTTAAAATTAAATTTTGGTACAAGTGCTTTGCAGTCCTTTTACTGAAACACGTATTTCTGTATTTCATTTATACGTAGAAAATTTAGACGTAACAAGAACATTGTTCTGTGGTAACACGGTTGAAATAGTGAACGAAAAGTAATTCAATTTATTAGAATTCAGATATTCTTCGCATAAATCGATCGATCAAATAGCTAGACTTCCGGTTCTCGAGTAGGCTTCACTCACCTATACAACTTCAGTATTATGGTCATGCAAAGTTCTTTCAAACTCGTCGTCTTTCTGTACAATAGGAACACGTCTCCGGCTTCGTTTGTGTATGTAAATGTACAACCACCCTAATGCCGTGTTGGCAATCACGAAATGTTTGTAATATTTTTCTAGAGAATGTATCCCCGGTAATAGGATAGAATAATAAAAGGCCCATTTACACTGGGCTAAATAAATGTGTACTGAAATTGCATTGCATTAACACACGCGGATTACATCCGAAAGCATTCGAGTTACAAAAAATAAATTTTAATGCTGAATCTACTTGGTTTAAAATAGACATAAAAGGCTCTTTTAATGAGGTAGTTGTATTTTTAAATAATGCTTCCCTTCCCTATGCATTTAATTTCCACTAATTATTAAAATATTGATATTATGTCATATTTTGGTTAAGTAATTGTTCTGCGGTTTGAAGCAATAATAAAATATTGCGGTTAGTCGTATCCATTAAAATTTTACAACTGCTTACCTGCACCTAAATATAGAACAATGTTTCGCGAAACAAAGCTTAAACACTTCGATAGCAAATCGGCATACTAATAACATTTAAATAGTGGCCCAGAAACACATAACATAACATAAGCTTACGCCTGTATTCCCGAAGGGGTAAGCAGAGGCGCACTAGCGAACTAGTACACCCACATTTCGCCGAGCTTAGCTTCCATCCCAGATGTGATAGGGGGCGAGCATATCGCCATATCGGGCACAAATTCCAGACTCCGGGCTGATATGAAATAATCCAATATCACTTTGCTCCACCCGGGGATCAAACCTGTGACCTCAGGACGGTAGTCGTACCGAAATACAACCACGCCACCGAGGCAGTCTAACCAGAAGCCCAGCCCAGAAAACGAGCGATATACACCTCCGTTATTCATACGTTTAATGTACGCAAATAATTCCTTTATACGCAGAAAATTCATTCGGCGTTGTTCATTTATGATTAATTCAGTTAGAATGAACGCTATTTCGACAGTTCAAACAGTGTTTATTTCGATGTAGCAAAAAAAAGCAGGAAAAAAAGGCTGAAGAGTTTATCCGTGAGAGTAAATGGGTTTATGACGGTATATTGCTTTGTATTTAAGCGGTTGCTTGCTACTGTTTTCGTGTTAAAGGCTAATCCATTCAAAAGGAGTTTAAATACTCTACATTGTTTTAAAAGCATTATTTCAAAGTCGCAACTTCAAAGAATAGTCGATAAGTATCATTACCGTTACGGCGGGGTTTATGTTATAATAGCTGGCTTTTGATCTAAAGAATGTTTAAAAAAATCTATTGTATAAGTATCTAAGACTGCCTCGGTGGCGTGGTTGTATTCGGTACGACTACTGTCCTGAGGTTTCGGGTTCGATCCCGGGGTCGGGCAAAGTGATATTGAATTTTTCAGTATCAGCCCGAAGTCTGGAATTTGTGCCCGATATGGTGATAGGCTCGCCCCCTATTACATCTGGGACGGAACTAAGCTCGGCGAAATGTGGGTGTTCTAGTTCGCTAGGGTTATGTATGTATTGCAGCGGTCGGCAACATTTGGCCTGCGGGCCGCATGCGGCCCGTGAAATCCTATTTGCAGCCCGTGAAGTCCTATTTGCAGCCTGTGATTGTTTTGTAAATTAGTCATAAATATCTAAAATGTTATAGATTATACCTCTATAGATAGAAAATATAAGGTGAGGCCCGCCTTTACTGTATTTTGCCACCTTGCGGCCCCTGCCTGCCAAAAGGTTGCCGACCACTGATGTGTTGTATAAGTTGTAATTTTGGCGCCATTATGATGAACGCGAAGACGACTAATAGAGAAACACTGACTTCAAAGCACCGATGAATCTTTATAATATTATATCAATGCATGTTTATGATACAGGCGGGTCTTCTGCATATATTTTTTCGAATCAAGACACTAAAAACTCCTACGAAAACAAGGTTTCAAGGGTATTTTTCGTTGTCTCCTGTACATGTAACAATGGACCATAGACAAATTTTAGAAATACCATGTTTTGTGTAGGTGTGTTGTGTAATGTTTTAGTGCAGGAGACGCGGCTTTATATCAACACTGTACAACGTTTTGGACACGGGGCTAGTCAACAAATAAGAGGAGTTACTCCTTAGAATATCTTCGTCTTCTACCTGACCTTACTCCACGCCACTGTGTGGTCGGCACAACACACTTTTTCAAGTATGTTGTAAAAAAGATTCGGCTTCAGTTTTTATGACTGGTTGCTTGCCTGACCCCTTGTGGAGGATAAGTTGGTTCAATGTCGGATAATAGTTTTAAATAATAAATAAATAAATAATAGTCTTCATACTTTATTTAAAATGAAAACACATATCAACGAATACATACTGAGTGGTGCATAATCTTTGGTTTGTTTGAAGCTACGACTTTCTTGTTCTGTCGCTTCTTTTACATTATCCTACTCATCTTATTTCCTACTAATATTACAAACGTGAAAGTTTGTGAGTGTGTGTTACTCTTTCACGCAAAAACTTCTAAATGAATATTGGTGATAATTGGCAGTTCTATAGATTACACATCAGTATAACACATACGCTACCTTTATCCCTGAAAATAAATAACAACACGAACGGAGGCGCGGGCAATAGCTAGTAAATCTATAAAGTAGTCATGGTTTCCCATACCAATGCAGGAATTAAGAACACCATTGTAATTAAGTCGAAAGGTTTGTATTTACAATGGTAGTAAATAATGACAACTCTAATACCATCTGTGGGGTTACCACCACCTCTTATAGCAGTATTATTATAATATTACTTGTACCAATTCCCATACAAAACAAACGAAGAATGATTATAATAATACTGCTATAAGAGGTCGTGGTAACCCTGCTGGTTTCTATCTGTAGCAGTTGTGTAAACAACTAAAATAACAAACAGCCAGGCTCTGGTACAAACACCTGTCTTTAAACAAATGTTGGCGTGACCGCAAATTGACCCCGGGGTTCGCAATTTTGGATGTAGAATTTCCTCTCGACAAACCGGTGTGTAAAAAGTTATATGAGTTTAGAGCATTACTTGTGTTAATACACACGTGGTTTGAAATAAAACTATAAATAATAATAGTCTATGACACAGATCTCCCCTATTAAAAACACGATTTCGGTTAAATTATTTACAACAATAATATTTCTTGTTGTAGTATCTATAGTCAACATCATAGTTGTTAAAAGTTCTGGATTTCTGCTTTGTTGTAAACAGTTTGTTAGCCCAAATACAAGCCAGACGAATTTCAAAATTCACAACAGTGAAGATACAATAACAATGTCTAACCAATATTCACCTGTATACAACGTTTTAGCGTTAACTTCCACATTGTGGTTCAAAGACAAAGCTCGTTGCTCGCCGACCGCAACGTCTTCACTTTGATTTACTAAATCGCTTGCATTTTCAGTATTCCCCCAGTTGCTCTCACTTAGAAGTGAACCAATTTACAACAGTAAATATGGGCATCTGATATTCTTTTGAAACATTTTTGTTATTTTAGTTGCAAACATACATAAGATCATGCCTGTATCCCCGAAGGGGTAGGCAAAGGCGCACTAGCCAACTAGTACACCCACATTTCACCGAGCTTAGTTTCGTCTCAGATGTGATAGGGGGTGAGCCTATCGCCATATCGGGCACAAATTCCAGACTCCGGATAGACATGGAAAAATCCAACAAGACTGCCCGACCCAGGGATCGAACCCGAGACCTCAGGACAGTAGTCCTACCGAAATACAACCACGCCACTGAGGCAGACAGTATTTTAGTTATTTAACTAAGGAATATAGCTCATATCTGAATTATTAAAATGAATAGGTAGATATGGAACTGCTACATCCAGGTAGGATTTATCTTTTAATATTCATGTCTTTAAATATATTTTGTTAAATGTTAATTAACGATTGCGTGAAATACAGTTTTTTGATGACTGCAATCTTATTTTGTATGTCTCAGTTAATTTAAACAATCAGTGAGAAAATGAACCTCAATCATAAATGCTATTTATTAAAAAATAGCTAAAAGTAATGCATATATTTTGCAATACCGAAATACGTAGTGAAGTCTTTACTCGTATGTTTCATTAATTATTATGTGAAGTACAATTTTGTTTGTTATAAAATTCAATTTTAAAAGGAAATAGAGACGAATAGAAAAAGTAAATAGAATATGGATGGTTGTGCAAACAGCATTATACGGAGATGCCAACATGCATTCCATCCGGGATTTATATTATTATCTGATTAGTTTGAGTTTTACTCAGGTAAATGTTTAATTTGCTATTAAATAGTCACAGGCGGCTCGGCCTCCGGTGGCCCATACGCTTATGTAACATATTTATGTGACGCCTCCGACGGGTTAAGCTGCTTGTTCCTATTACTGAACTGGTGTATCTATAGTAAGTTTAGTAAGAAGTACAGATCTTAAGAATTTTTCTCATGTTAATTTTGCAATCATTATATAAGCTAAAATATGTTATTTCCGAAGAATGTAACTCGAAAATTAGAACAATACGCCATAATATCTTTACTTAAAATGAGTTTGTCTTCTTTTAACCCTGTTATAAGGACAGTTGTGTCATTTTGAAGCGAATATAAGCAACTAATTGTATATATTATGTTGTTAATATTCCATAGTTGCCTCGACTAGACTGCCTCAGTGGCGTAGGGGTATTGCGTGCGCGGTACGATTATCGTCCTGAGGTCTTGGGTTCGATTCCCAGGTCGGGTAAAGTGATATTGATTTTTTCAGTATAGGCCCGAAGTCTGGAATTTATGCCCAATGTGGCTATAGGCCCCCTAACACATCTGGAACGGAACTAAGCTCGGTGAAATGTTGGCGTTCTAGTTCGCTAGTGCGGCGCTGCCTACCCCTTCATGTTATGTTATGTTATATTATTCCATAGTTCTATAGGTACTCAAATTACAAGGAAGTATAAATTAGGCAAAGGCGTGAAATTCCTCGCCCTCCCACAATCCACACAAGGTGTGTGCGACGAAATTAAAATTCCAAATTCGAATGGACGTTCCAGCTAGAATAACAGCCTTAAGGCCATTACATTTCTTTAATACTTTTGTCTCTTACTTAATGGGAGGGAACAAAAGCATTTTAAGGTTTGAATTGAAAAAATAGCGCCCAAGACTAGCGCTACTATTGAGAAAATAAAAGTTTTCAAGCGGGTTACAGAATGTAATATAAACAGTTTACATATGCCCGGAGTTATATTTTCCATCAGCAGCTCAACAACATGAAATGATGAGTACCAGAAGCAAATACATGCTTGAATAGTTTTAGAAAATAGGTACCTATATAAGACACATTATGGGTCCCTATAAAATTTGAGGGTTGCCCTCAATTTTTCTGGGATCCCATCATCTGATCCTGAAGAATTCTCGACTTCTCGAATTTCTCGAATCGGTTCAAGCGTCTTCAAGTAATCGGGGAACATAAAAAAAAATGCGACGAATTGTTAACCTCCTCCGTTTTTGAAGTCGGTTAAAAATATACCTAGAAAAACAGATACGTGACATTTCAACTCAAAAATATTCCAACTCAAACGCGATAGCAGCAACAAAATAAAAATGTACTCGTAACGAGTACTCGGATACTGGTAAACTCTCGGCACCGTATCTATGGAAACACTCTAAGGGGACGCATAATACTCGTATATTTGTGGTGAGAGGTCCTCGCCTAGATTTGAATCCTTTTACGCAGTACAAAGTATGCATTATCGACAAGCCCTTTAAGTGGTCTCAGAATTCCAGAAACGCCTGCTTTCCATAAAATTCCTGATAAGGGATATATGTCAAGGAGCTGTACGGCCCACTTGAAGATCGACCGGATGGGACATTTGAACTTTTTTTAAATGTACCTGTGATATTTTATGGTGTGGTAATTGTGGAGACATTTTTTTGAACATTCTATAGAAAGCGAAACGTTGTACGGTTATTGGCGACAAGATGGTTTGGGTTTATTTTTTGTTACTGTCCTTGTTGTCGGACTACCTACTATTATATTTCGGTTGATTCAAATTCGTTTGTTAGCTGTACCTTGGGGTACCGAGGGTTACTTGAGGGGTTTGGACTTCTTCCGTTTCTTTTCCAATCTCTGTACCCTCTATCTATATGCCTTCTATTAAGGTTTGTTACGCACATGTATATTTTAATATCGTGGGTTTTATTTTATTAGACGGTGGATATCATATACCATCAAGTGACCCACCAGCTCATTTGCCAAACTCCGTTATGAATAATCACAAGTTTAAAACTTAACGGATCGACTTCAAATCCGATCGTGACCAACTTTATATGGGACCCTTGAAATAAGCTTTATCGAACACAAAAGGAATTGTCAAAACTGGTCAACATTTGGCGGAGATATCGCGTAACATACATAAAAAAAATCCGAAATGGTTAAACAATATTTTCGCGGCTTGTTACAACGAACAAACACCGCTTGCCAGCCTTTTAAAAGTTAATGTAAATATGAACTCAATCACGGAGGCCAATTTCGGTAACATAAATCATTTATTAAGTCGGGTAAGCGTTGTTAACGCTCGAAAAGTTGAAATGTTTTTGTTAGGTAAAAAACACTACACTTGTGAACCATCGTTAACTGGAGGCGGACGGCGTTTTTGTTTAAATTCTGCAGAATCAAATTTCAGTGTCAATGATGTTTAGATTATGGATTAATCACATGGAACGCAAATGTCATCCGGCATGTACCGTCACAGGCGGGATGGCGAATAATGAAAATAATCGGCCAATATCAAAGCATGCAGACTGTGAGGACTTTCACTATATCAAAAGTGTTTAAGCATGGGATAGCTAGCACATTAGCATGAATGACGTAAGTCATCATCGGTATATTATTTACCTAGATGTACAGTTACGCTCGGAAAATGGGACAGCAAAGAAGTGCTTAAGCACTCGTTTTGCCAAATAAAACGAAAACTATTATCGGTTTTGCAATGTGAAAACTAGCACTAAGGTCCCAGTACTCACATTTGAACTGCACAATATTATACTTCATCAGGTTTAACATTTGAGGTGTCCGCTAAGAGTATCATAGATCAAGTAATAAATAGGCTTTTTCCTATCCTGAAGTGTCCTTTAGATGCAAGTTTCCAGTTATACATAAATCTCTCTCAAGGATTTATACGGGTGGTCCTAAGTCACGTCCATTTTGCTCCTCCCGAGATCATTATCAGCTCATCTGTTTAGTCTTACACCAATGTTCTTTGAGGACTAGCTTATATATGAGTATAGATTCTGAGATATACTTACTCTAGTTTGTATATAGATATTGTATATAGGATGTACAGAAAATATTCTTAAAAACAAACTTCCATAAAAGCTTTAAGATATTGTCTTCGAACGTAACGGTTTGTGTTATTTTACCAAACTTACAATGATGCTGATGATCTGAAATTGCATTGTAATTTTAGATTAGCCGTTATGCAGAGCTTATAATCTACTTTCTAAGTGATTTCGAAAACTGATATTTTTAAGCTGAAGTTCAACAAGTAATTTACTATCAATTAATTATGTCATCATGAACATCATTAACTATTAGTCATCATTTAGACATAGGTCTTGACACAGATGCAAACAATTTCGAGTGTCTTGGAAAACTGGCATTTTTATCTTTAGGTGGGTACCTATATAGGCATCCTACTCAGATAACCAATCAACATACATAACATAGCATGTATTCCCGAAGGGGTAACAGAGGCGCAATAGCGAACTAGAACACCCACATTTCGCCGAGCTTAGTACCGTCCCAGATGTGATAGGGGGCGAGCCTATCGCCATATCGGGCACAAATTCCAGACTTCGGGCTACTGAAAAAAAAATCATTATGCCCGACCCGGCGATCGAACCCGGGACCTCAGTCAAACCAACCGATTCAGGTGAGCAGATAAATTAAAATTGAAGATCATCAGAAATAAAGCAAAAAGTTTATATATTGGACTCATCACATAAGAACATATCTCAATAGGCGTTTATCGAAATAACCTGTCAACCAACCCGCATTAGATCAACACGGCGAACTACCCAAACAAGCCGCCTCGATATCTGATAAGGTTTGTGTGGGACATATAAAGCTGACACTGCTACGCTTAAGGGTATTAATGGGGAGAAGACAGACAGAGCTGCCGAACTTTCAGTAAGACATAATTAAGAATGCGGTTTAGGAGTATTAAAAGTATTCTTCCACCTTCCTTATTCTAATGTGGAGGCGGCTCAACGTTCTTCCTCCACATTTTAAAGCATTCTGAAATTATACTGATTTCTTAAGTTTACGCGAATCTTAATCGTGATAGAATCCGTAAAAATAGTTTTATTTCCATTTCGAAATTATTTGAGTCAGTTTTACCACCGGCTGCCAATGGATTAGCAACTCATGAGTATCCTGATTTAATATGTATGTCTTTGGTGCCCCACTGAAGGACAACGCAACTTTTTTCCCATGGTCCATGGTGGACTCAAGGCGGGGGACAACGCGAATAGATAGGATGTAGGGTGAATCTATCCTGATTTAGAAAGAAAGAAGAAAGAAAGAAAGAAAAGCAATTTATTAATCACCACCATGACAACGTAAAACAAATTAAAAATAAAATTACATTACACAAATTATAAAAATAGTCATGGCTGTGATAGGTGGGTGACCACTCAGCATGATGCTGTGCAGTGGCGCTAACCACACACAGCGCTGATTTTCAGTGGTCACCCTAAGTGACGAGCGGACGCCAGCCAGCTAAAACAATTTTCTAATATACTAAGTACATAATAAGTATATGTTGCACATAAAAAGTAGGATTGATTTAATATGGAGGTATGTCTTTGGTCCCCCACTGAAAGACAACGCAACTTTTTTCCCATGGTTCATGGTGGACACAAGGTGGGGGACAACGGAAATAGATAGGATGAAGGGTGAATCTATCCTGATTTAATATGCAGGTATGTCTTTGGTCCCAACTGAAAGAAAACGCAAGTTTTTTCCCATTGTCCATGGTGGACACAAGGTGGGGGACAACGATAATAGATAGGATGTAGGGTGAATCACTTTCTTATTGATACATTGCAATGAAAAACGTCAATACATTGTAATTGCAATACGTTGTAAGTTCGTAACACAGTATTTGTCAACAATTAAGGCGAGCAAGCGAAAGGGTCTCAACTCCCGAATCCCGACTCCAGTAAATCGCGTGTGATATTCCGATGTTTGCAGCTCATTAGAGGAAGTACGGGCCTTGATCTTTGCACTTTTACGTCGTCTCAACGCCTCTTTCGAGCAAATTATCTTAATGTGCCAATATATCTTCATTTAGCCGAGACTAACGCGTTTTCTTTGAAGTGGTATTTTTCTTTATTATTTTGTGGGTTTAAGTGGTAAACCGACCTTATTAAAGGCTAGAATGAAGAATTACAAGCATGCTCTTTGAGTTTGTTTAATTACAGAACACAAGGGTAACTAAGATAAATTGACTGATTCATAAGGCTTTTGGGATCAATATAATTACGTGCCTATTCTACAACACTCAACGGGCCGACTTCAAAATTTAGCCGATCGTGACCAAATTTATATGGGGCCACCCTTGAAATAAGCTCTATCGAATACAAAAATAATGTTGAAAATCCAAATTTGCCGGAGATATCGAGTAACATACCTTCATAAAAAACACAGACGAATTAAGGACCTTCTCCTTTTTTTAAGTTGGTCGAAAAATTTCATCCCCACTTTACGTGTAGGGGACGTACCCTAAAAATTTTATTTTATCACTTTCTCGATGTGATTGATATGTATACCCAGGCCAAATTATAACTTTCTACTACTAATAGTCTCTCAGATAAACCGCAGAGAGACAGACAGACAGACGGACATGATGAAACTGTAAGGGTTCCTTTTCCACCGACTTCCAAAAAGGAGAAGGTCTTCAATTCATCTGTATTTTTTAAATTTTTGTTACGCGATATCTCCGCCAAATGTAGACCGATTTTATTTGTATTCGGTAGAGCTTATTTCAAGGGTGGTCCCATATTAATTTGGTCACGATCGGATTTGAAGTCGGTATGTTAAGTTTAAAAAACTTGTGATTATTTGCCATTTGGCTTCGGAACCAACTCGATAAATACCTAGTTTTCCTTATTTTTTGTGTAATAATATGTTATCTGGTGACTGCCTCGGTGGCGTGGTGGTATTTCGGTACGACTACGGTTCTGAGGTCTCGGGTTCGATCCCCGGGTCGGGCAAAGTGATATTGGATTTTTCCATATCAGCCCGGAGTCTGGAATTTGTGCCCGATATGGCGATAGGCTCGCCCCCTATCACATCTGGGACTGAACTAAGCTCGGCGAAATGTGGGTGTTCTAGTTCATTAGTGCGCCTCTGCCTGCCCTTTCGGGGATACAGGCGTGAGCTTATGTTATGCATGTTATGTTATCTGGTTATCTGTATTACGCACTTTATTATACAGTGCACATTACAACAGAATGTCTTTGGTGTATTAGCATATTAGCTATGATATACGGCAGATAGGCAGACGCAGCCGAAATTCTTGGCACGATGCCATACTGGCTACATGGTTCTACATGAATAACATTACTTGAGACAAGAACTTAGATAAATTCCGAATTCAATACTACCCTCTCAATAATATTCTGTCGTTTGTTGAAGTTATTTTTTTATTGCAGTGACTGCCAATATAGCAGATGCGTCACCTGATGATAAGTGATCTCCACCACCCCTAGACACCCAAAGACACAAAAATAATCATAGCTGCGTTGCCAACCTAAAATGATTGTATAAATAATTGGGCCACCGGAAATCTCACTCACCGAACGAAACGCAACAGCAAGCTGGTTTTCTGTGAGACAGTGGTATCAAACCTGTCGAGCCGGCCCATTCGTGCTATAGACGTTACTGTCTACAGCGTGGCCCTACCACTCAAATTCTACATGGATAACATTACTTGAGACAAGAACTTAGATAAATTCCGAATTCAATACCACTCTTTCATATTCTCTATTAAACTTTTGTCGAAGTTGAATTTGTATTCCGGATTCGATAACTTGTGTAAAATTTGTTATGATAGAACGGATAGAACTGTTCGCTTAAAGTTTGCAGTGCTTCGTTGACCGAGCTTGGTGTTAAAGTAGTTTACACATGATTTACGGAATGTCGCGTCGTTTACATTTTATTTGCAGGTATGACAGTTACTATCAATATTGCTTTTAGGGCAAATTATTTTTGGTAGAACATCTGTCATAAAAACCACCCTAAAAATGCGTATATATTTGTGGAAAATAATAGTATTATAGTTGTATTTAAGTTATTTCTTCATAGTTTTATCTGGTTCCCTTCGGTCACTCATGTAAGTTTAACGCAAAATGAAACGATTATGTCATAGTTGGGTCTCCGAAGATTCGCTTAATCTTATAATATTAAATATGACATTTTCCCGTTTAATCGCCGGATCAAAATTAGCCAACTAAATATAACCTGTTGTAACCCTTGCAAATGTTAACTATGGTGTCTATCACAACTTTATATCTATTAAACGAAATTAATTAAAGGACATTACTCACTTGTAGTGTGTGTCTATCTCTGGAATTAATGAAGTTTTATCTTTGAATACATGGTGTATTTTCTAAGCAGGAATATTTTTGACAATCGAATTCGTATGGAGCTTGCTGCGTACTGCGGGTTTAGCAAAGTGGCTTATGCGCTAGTCGAATAGAATAGTCGAATGGAATAAATGTATGTGAATGACATAAGAGGACGCTATATGCGGCGTACTCTTAAGTCATTCCCATACATTTATTATTCTATTCGATTAGCGCATAAGCCACTTATCTAAGCCCGCTGATGACGTATGTTTGTGTTTGATATGTTAATATTTCATACAATTTCCGTAGACTCGGGCCGCTGAGGATGTAACAGGTCGACTGAGCTGAACACATTCATTGGTCGGTTATTGAGCATTCAGTTAAAGTTAAAGTTCATTTTCAGACTAAATCGATCGTAATATCATAAAAATACTTCTAACAATACTTTTAGTAGAGAAACATTAACTTTAAACAACAATTTTAGTTTTTTTTTTATCACCAGTTTATAAGAAAAATTCAGTTTTTAGATATTAACCAACAAGTGCGATTAGCACAATATTCTTAATTTCGATTAATCATAATATCAATTCAGCCATAGGACGTCCATGTTGAACATAGGCCGCCCCCAAAGATTTCCAGATCAACGTGGACGTACAGTGGACGCCCTATGGCTGATGATGATGATGATGATGATGATAATGTCAATTATTTGTTACACAATGAACCACATAATGCTTACACAGATGAGCATTACTTATAAAAACATTTTAGCTGAGCAAATGGCTAAGAATAGTCTGTCCCTGTTATTCTCAAACAATGTGACACAAGGGAAAAAGTGACAGACTATTCTTAGCCATTTGCTCAGCTCCATGCATGATCTCCACCGGGACCTTAAAGTGGAATTTGTTAGCAATGTGATACAGAAATACGCCGAAGCTCATGAACGTCGACTTCATCATCACGTGAACGTTGAGGCAATCCAGCTCCTTGACAACACAGACCTAGTGAGACGACTAAAAAGGACAAAACCTTTTGAGTTAGTTTGGTGAACATTTAGTGACATATAGTGCAGTGAGTGCTATTCGTAAAGAACACGTGAACATTGTGTCTTCCCCTTCATAGAGACAATAAGAAGTGTGTTAATGGACATATTCTTAGCTATAGTTTCATTAGAAGTTTAGGTTAAACTTAAATTACTTATTAGTCTTTAGGCTAGATTGTAATTCCAATGATGTAATTCATATGGTAAATCATTACAAAAAAAAAGAAAAATTTGCTCAGCTAAAATGTTTTTATAAATAAGGCCAAATATTTCAGTTAGTTACACGATGGTAATGATCTCATCTCTATAACAATATACCCCAAAGAGCCTAAAGGGAAACGTCAAATGAGTGTGACGTAACACGGGGCGAGGCGTTGCAGATAAACTGATCCGCAGAGGTCACCAGTTCACGACAGGTGCAAATAAAGAGATGCCGCAGATACCTCAATGAATAAAGTCAGGCCCCTTTTGCTTGGCGCGTCTTCAAACGGCCCACCAACTTCATAATAACATACTTTATGCATCGATAAAGCTCTTATCTCGGGCGCCCTTTTCTCAATAGCATTCTTAGACCCACGAGATACAAGTGTAAGAACTTACTCTTATTTTCGACCTTTATTTAAAGCTGTTAGGGTTGTTTTTCCAGTTTTCTAATGGGTCTTCGATATCCGTCGACCAGGTGCGGGTTCTTGTCATACACTTGTCTCTAATTCAGAGTTTGCACAAAGTGGAATGTCTTTGGTTTGTCGGACAGACATTTATATCTAAAGAAACAGATTTTTTTGCTTATGAAGTTACACTTTATTTATGTACAATGTTTTATTTTATGTATATGGTTGTAGATAACTTTCTTTTTATCTACCTTTATTATATCACTTCAATAAGAAGTTGGTGTAAGCATGTTGCAGAAACGATTTGGTTGTAATTTTTACAATCGGCCACCCGCCGATGGTTTCTAGTTTCGGGCAAACCGTGTCCGAAAAACACGAGTAGTGGTTGTATTCGATCCCAGATCCTCGGTTCAGAGCCCATATACATTTCCGTTAGACCAAGGAGGCGTAAAATGATCGTGTGTTGTCAAAACAATTATTTTACGTCGCGTCGTAAAGTTACGGAAAAAATTACAAACAAAATTCCAACTCCACCGTTCTGTATTATTCAAACAGGAATGAAAACTTCCTTGCGTATACTGATTCAGCATACCAATTCAGAATACATTGTGAAGTTGTGCGCATCGCCTGTAGCGTTTGCTAGTTTTATTGGATTTTTCATATATAAATGTTTTAAGGTAAGTTACGATATTATGCGAAAAGTTGAATCTATTATAGAGCTTTGTGAATTTCGTTTGCCCTTTTCTCTTATTTTTTTAACAAGCGGGCTCTATGATATCTGAATTTCAGTACTTCGAGACTAGTTGTTGATAGATACATTGTGTCCTGTATTTATGTCAGGCAGGCAGCCGGTCGTAAAAACTTAGCCAAATCCTTTCTGCAACATGCTTGAAAAAGCGCCGACCCCACATTAAGGTGGGATAGGGCAGGTAGAAATATTTATGGCTCTTTCTAGTAACTGCCAAAATACTGTATAGAAATCCACATACTTTAAAAATACCGACTAAATCCCTTCAAACAAGAATGATGCTCTTTATTTAACTATTTTATACTTAACTTATTACAAATCAGTTGAAATACGTTTCACGAAACAGGCGTTATGAGAAGGAATTAAAAATAAACATAACATTAATCAGCGCAACCATCTTATTACTAGGTATCTAGTGAGTAAAGCAATAGGTCAAAAACGAATATTTGAAATCAATTGAACAATTTACACAAATCACCTATAGAGTTTTCAATTTATTTAACTAAGCGCAAAACGTAAAAACGTAATATAGTAAGGACCCATTACTAAACGTATGAGAAGATAAATTAATTGGAGAGCACCGCAAAAAATAATGAAAACTGATTGTAAAAACCTTGGAAAAAGAATTGATGTTCAATTTAATACTGCGAAAAAGAGTCCAAGTTACTTAATAAGAACAAGTGAGTTTGTTGACTTCTGTCGGTACAAGACTCGATAACTAAGTAGGTTAGTTACATTAGTATTTTATTTACTAGTATACCTCAGTAGTATGTGAGTTCTTTTCTATTCAAAATATATTTCCTTTTGACAGAATTTATTAATTATTAAAATCCATGCATGCCAGTACATTGAAAACAACTCTACCGTGCATTTAATATACGTGAAATTGTACGTCCAGCATTCACAAGAGTTCCCTTTATGTAATACGTGTTGGACGCAATAAACTTTCTACTAGTCTCTATTCATTTAGCTCTACATTTTTCGGAATAGGACACACATGAAAAATAAATTACTGTTCTAACATAATACGGTTGCACCCTCTGCCTAGCATATTCTACTCCTTTAGCAAAATTAAATATTTGGTTTCCCAAAATATTCTACTGAAACATCTCGGGTTACGACCCAACTGAGTGTCACCAACAACCGGTGCCAGATTTACTTTAAAATACACACCGTTGTGCAACCATCATAATAAAAAAAGCAAAAGTTGTTTTCGGCTTCCGATGATTTTGTAATCTAGTGTTCACTGCTCGGTATTGAATGATATATTGCAGCTAATACACACGCGTCGTTCATAAAGAGCTTTTACTATTCAGTGTACACGCTACATAAGGAAATGTACACACAAACAATGCCATAAGGTACGTCATAAGTAATTACGGAGCGTGCAACACTCTCATTCTTGTATGTGAATTTTGATGTGTGCATTTTTCGGTATGAGGTGTTGGTGTCGGGGGGTTTGAGGGTGGCCGCTTCCATTCTGTAGTCGGTCGCCACTCGCCGGTCGACGGCAGTCGGCATTCGGCGTGACAGCCGGTTCAGTAGATCGCTGCCCTCGGCAAGGGGTGGTTGCGCGCTCATCCGGGATGCCGCAATACGGCCCCTTTCGTACACGGTACAACCCGCTGTTTATGTGAAGTTTTATTTGAGAACACTTTTAATTTTTCGAGAATAACGTGAGTTATTTGCCGGCTGGAAATATTAAAGAATTTAATTTATAATTTTGATAAATTTTAGTTTATAATTTATTCAGTATTCGTGTTGTTTGAAGGTGAAATTTATTTATTATCTGTATTTTAATGAACAGAAGACAATTCCAACGGGATTTCACGGTATACTACACGACATAAACAAATCGGTTGTCATGCTTATTTATGTAACTTTATGCATATATTATCAGTCCAATTTACGGTATAAGCTTATCTTTATTTAATTGGTTATTTATTTGTTTTATCTAGAATTAACTTTCCATTAAGTCCGACTTTTAAACCTGCTTTAATGAGAGAGTTTATTCATGATGCGACCATATGTTGCCACTTGAAGATATAGAGACGGTGTAGAGTTTATTTTCATTGAAAGCTTTGTACAACGTGTTATGACATACGTTTGTCATAACGAAGCGGTTGAAACTAGTACTGGAACTTTCAAGGAGAAAGGATCGATAGATTTGTATTATATCATAAAAATAAATAAATAAATACACCCAACAGTCACACACCTAGTCCTGACGCCACAGGTATTCCTAGGTACCTGTATCGTGGGTATCAGAAACTATTAGAAACTTTCGGTCTCACAACACCCAGACTTGAAACAAATATCTGTGGGCCACACAAACCTATTGTGGCTATCGGGAACTACGAGGAACTTACGGTCCTAGAACAATCACACCCGGAGCAAATATCAATGAACCACACAGAAATTAGTATCTGTGCGGGAATCTAACCCTCTTGTTTCACAGTCGGCATCTCGCCCGATGCGCCTCAAAGGATATGTTTTCTATGACAGATCATTGAAATAGTTCATTCAAAACATGAACAACATAAAAATAGTGCTCAACAAATATTATTGAGCATCAGATTTTATTTCGTCACATTAGGTATCTAATTTTATGAATTGAGGAAAAACATCCCTAACACATTTATGTGAATAAAATATGCGCTACAAACATCGTATAAACAAAAATAACATAAAAGATATTGCACATTTCCGCACTTCATGGAATGTCACAAAATTAGCATGGGGTGCATAAACATGTGGTCTTAAAAAACGCTTACAATGCTTTTTTGACATGCATTATCATATTGTGGCAAACATACCGCCAGTCTGATGGTAAGTGGTAGGTGGATACGAATTGGTAAGCTTGTAGAGTCTGTGATATTAGACTCCAACTAAAAAATTCAAAAATCTCATGGCATTTGAACTTTGGGAAGAACTTGATATATATACTGATTTCTTAAGTTTACGCGAATGTTATACATTGAAATTAGATTACATTAAATTTAAATCGTGATAGAATCCGTAAAAATAGTTTTATTTCATAACATAACATAACATAAGCTCACGCCTGTATCTCCGAAGGGGTAGGCAGAGGCACACTAGCGAACTAGAACACCCACATTTCGCCGAGCTTAGTTTCGTCCCAGAAGTGATTGGGGGCGAGCCTATCGCCATATTGGGCACAAATTCCAGACTCCGGGCTGATATGCAAAAATCCAATATCACTTTGCCCGACCCGGGAATCGAACCCGAGACCTCAGAACCGTCGTACCGAAATACCACCACGCCACCGAGGCAGTTTTATTTCAACTTGATATATCTCTTATGACATTATTAAGTGTATCTATTATTTGGAAAATGCGGGAGTATTATAGCCTTAACAACCTATCGTAGAATTAGTTACGAAGTTCAACTTATTTTATTGTTTAAAGACTAATCTATAACAGCAATTTGTAACATCTTGATATATGGCGTCCTATTGATTTCATGTCCACTAAACTTTGATGGAATCTCAAATGTAGATTAGAAAAAAAAAAAACTGTAGTCAAACGTCTTCAAATTCAAAATATAATGACAGCAGTGACAAGAGTAATGATCTAAGCTGCATTAAAATATAACGCTAATTTTGATACCTCTTTTTGAAACTGGGGCTGGACTTTGAAATAAGTTATTCTAACATAGGTAAAGAGCATTTATTACGTATACAAGGAGTTACGTTTGAACCGTAATCGAATAAAATAATGTCTCCAAACGGAATACACTATTCGAAACTATCAACGTTGTATTCGAACCACGTTTTACGAAAAGCGTGTGACGTTTGAACACGGCTACCAACCGAAGCGCCACGAACCAACTCAGTCACGTCCCTTGCCAGCGATTCATTAACTTTAATGAATCTTTCACACCACACATTTTTTCCAATAAGTTGGTTTAGTATTCCGTAGCAGTATTTTTTATGTCACTTTATTTGCGGTTAAATAACAGTTGACTGCAAAGTTAATGCAGTATAAAAATTACACGTGCTCGGTGGCGTGGTTGTATTTCGGTACAACTACCGTCCTGAGGTCCCGGGTTCGATCCCCGGGGCGGGCAAAGCGATTTTTTCTAATTCAATTTACCCGGGGTCTTCATCCCCTAGAGGGGGCTTGCCGTTAGGCAGGCAGCCGGTCGTAAAAACTTACCCAAATCCTATCTGCAACTTGAAAAAGTGTGTTGCGCCGACCACACATTAAGTTGGGATAAGAGCAGGTAGAAAGAAAGCTGTGTGTGTCTATGATTACTTACCATAAGATGACCCACCTGCTCGTTTGCCAATCTCTGCAAAAATACAAGTGACAGTACACAGACACGTGACAGACAGACACTAAAATACAAGGGTGTGGCTCGGAGAACACGCGTCCTAACAAAACGTACAAGCTATTAAATTTTAAGCCGCTGGCCATGGTCAAAACAATTTGTTGGAAATACATCGGTTTTTATATTAGTCGCGGTGACGTCAAGGTCGCTAGCGGGCTCACACCTGAGACCTCTAGGTCAAGGAGTTTTCGTCGTCGCGTCGTTTCGGGACCTCCCTATTTTATGGTGCCTGTTATTACATGCTTTTATGTTCCTCATTTTATTACTTTCCCCTTTTCATTACAATATCGAACTGATGGTTAATAGTTTTCATCTGATGTTATATAAATATACATTTACATACATACATAAGCTAACGCGTGGATCCCCGTAGGGGTAGGCAGAGGTGCACTAGCCAATTAGAACACCCACATTTTGTCGAGCTTAGTTCCGTCCCAGATGTGATACCGAGCCTACCGCCATATCGGGCACAAATTTTAGACTCCGGGCTGATATGGAAAAACCCAATATAATTTTACTCGACCCGGGTATTGAAACCAAGATCTCAGGACGATGTCGTACTGTAATACAATCACGCCACCGAGGCAGTATACATTTGAAGTCATAAAAATATAAATGCTCGCATTATTAAAATAAATTACGTAATTTTGTCGTAGGTATTTTACCGCAAGAATGTACAGCGCAAAAATGGCATTTTACAAAGGAGAGGCACAAACATATTCAAATAATCTGTGTTCCTTTCATTTCGATGTCTCAGTCTGATAAATAATCCTGTGTTAAACTTAATTAGTATACAGTTTGTTAATGTCCACCCATATTTTATCAGTGCCTCTGATTGCTATTTATTGCTTCAATCACAACTCGACTAGTTTGTAGACCGTAGCTTTACCTTGACGGCTTCCATATGTCTAAGCCCGACATTAAATTATGATTATTTTATTTCGATAATCTGCTTTCAAGTTAGATTGGATTTTATTAAATGGCTTTATTAGCAGTCATAGATTAGCAAAATATGGGCTATATTTTACAACTCGCAAAATGTATGTTAATTTGCTTGATGTCTGTCCTTTTCGCTCTTACGGTCAAAGCGGCGTGTGTAACTGGGATACAATTTGGCTGGAATGCGCAAAAAGATTTATGGGTGCGTAGGAAGCGAAAAGCTACGTCGGAACTCGGAATAAATAGTTGGGGTCCTTTGTATTTATCTTTTTTGCGAAGAATTATTGTATACGGATACAAGCATAGTTGTTATCATTATACACGTCGCTCTTTTCTTTCTATTCGAAGTAGATTTCAATGTCTTACCTATACGACGTTTAAGAAGAAAGAAATCGTTTATATAAAATGATCGATCTCTGTACAATGTGTGAGGAACTAAATTATATATTTGGAATTGAGTTTGCTATAGATGCTAGCGTGTTTATTATTTAGAGTCTAACTAATAGACATTATTATTATACCCTAAGTAGTCTTTGCTTCCACTGAGATTTTTTCAATCAACATTGTGTGTACTGTATCTGATGGTAAGTACAATAGTTCAAATATAACACCAACTGTTGAGATATTGCGATGAAATCGACGATGAGTCGGTCAACAGGACGTATTGGTCAACAATACTATGTTGACTTAAATGATACATCCAATACATTACTGAGCAGTTACTGTTAGCCCGGGACGCAACTCAATTGAAGGAAGCACTGTGGCGAGTTTTGCACCATATGTACATCGGCTTACTCCATTAGGTAGTAAAATATCAAGTATTTTCCCATCGTTTGAATGTCATTCAACATTGCAAGATAAGTCTTTTAACAAAAAGTAAGACAGTTTGTTTACACTCTATGAAATCGCGGTAGTACGATTATTTTTTATTATGGTAGAAGATCCATGCCTAATAACTCGGAAAGATGGTATCAAAAAAACGATATTGACTAAATGATACATCCAATACATTACTCAGTAGTTACTCTTAGCCCGGGACACGACTCAGTTGAAGAACCACTATTGCGAGTTTTCTACCATAGGCATCGTCTATTAGATACTAAAATATAAAGTACCCTTCCATCGGTTCAATGTCATTTAACATTGCAAGATAAGAGTCTTTTAATAAATATAAAACAAGCAAGACAGTTTTTTACGCTACAGGAAATCATTGTGTATAGACAGTGTGGAGGAGCATCATTATTCTTAAAGTTTCGGAATCGTTTACTAATCAAAATTCTTGTGTGCAAACGTTAAAAGTGCTGGGTAGTTAAAACATAGTCGTAAGTGTGGTCGTAAGAGACAAAAGCTGGACAAAAGCCAGTTGCCAAGACGTCCGCAAACCAAAGAGAATAAACAAAGAGTAAGTTTCGAATGTTTCCTCTCGGTGCTCCTGTTTGTATTTGTTCGTAGTAAGAAGTACAGTATTCACTTAACTACTCCTCTTAATTACTGTTAGAAAGAGTATAATTAAATCTCACTGTAAAAGGCTTGTCGCTGATTATTACACTTTATACCCCCTTTCTCGTTAATATTGCACGTAAGAAATATTGTACACCTATTTTCAATCTGCCTCTGCATTACTAATTTAATTAATCATTATTATTGTTAAAGTTGTTATACTGTTACTGAAGATAGAATATTGTTCGATATCGTGAAAAAATGCAGCGCTATTTACGCATAGAATTTTGTGTTAGTCAAAATAAATCGCTTAATTAATGATATTAAAGATGTTAGAAAATAATAAAATACAAATTAAAAGTAAAAACTCTGCAATTGCATCGGTTCAAAAATGATTGTGTTTTTGGATTTCACGCAAATAGTATAACAGTATCTTCCTCAGACAAATAAATATATTTTAGCAAGTAGTTCATATCCTCAACTGCAACTAATATTCATGTAAATTGTAGAGCAATTACAATTATCATTCCACGTTAATAATTCGCTTTGAATAGAGTAACTTAAATTAAGCTTCGCTTCAGAGTCACCGCATTCAATTTCTGTGGGTCTCTTTGCGCAGTAGATGCTTCACCTAATCGAATCACAGCTAAACTACATTTGCTTTGCGGTGGCTTACACTTAGTAGGTACTTATAGCTATATATAGATCCGACGACAGATGTGGCAAACTAACAACTCATTTAATTTGCTCATTGAAGCTGTAAATGTGATGTTAATTTTTGACTGACTTCCAAAATGAAGAAGGTCCTCAATTCGCCTTTTTTATGTATGTTACGCGATATCGCCGCCAAATGTTGACCGATTTTCAAAATTCTTTTTGTGTTCGATAGAGCTTCTTACTAGGGTGGTCCCATATAAATTTGGTCACGATCGGATTTGAAGTCGGTCCGTTAAGTATTTAAACTTGTGATTATTGTACCTTGCATGTATTTATTTTCTAATTTATTTAGCATTGCATATTTTGTAAACAAAACGAAACCGGTATAAGCCAACGTTTTCGATTAATACGTCGCCATTCTAATAAGTTTGAATATTCCATTCACTTAATTAACGCCCACCTATTTCTGATAATAAATTGCTTTAATTCCTATAAGGAGAGAAGCAGTCAATAAACTTATGTATCGAAATGTATCGGAATCATAGTCAAAAGGGGAAAGGATTACGACTTACGAGAGCGTATAATGAGCTCAGTAAGAACACATAACATAAGCTCACGCATGTATCCCTTAAGGGGTAAGCACAGGCGCACTGACGAACTAGAACACCCAAATTTCACCGAGCTTAGTTCCGGGGCCGACACTATCGCCATATCGGGCACGAATTCCAGACTCCGGGCTGATACTGAAAAATCCAATATCACTTTACCCGATCCGAGGATCGAACCCGAGCCCTCAGGGCAGTAGCCGTACCGTACACGCAATACCACCACGCCACCGATGCAGTTAGTAAAAAAAAGTTACGTCAGAATATACGTAATCCGATCCTCGAAACCAATGAATCCTCAATGTTGATTTTGTGGTTTTTATTTTCCTCAGTCCTAGATCATTTGATTTTGATTGTTGAATCGAAAGTTGTCAGTTGCATCATTATTGTAAAAGTAAAACGGATGTTATAAATCAGTTGGTTGTAGTCCGCATTGTTACGTTTATCTTGTGACTAGTCTGTAATTTGCATTTGGAAAATTTTTGTCGTAACGCTAGAGTTAAGTAAGATAGAGCATTCTTTTTGATTAGATTTGCTAACATTCTAGAACGATTACAATTAAAGAGCTTTCAATTCATCGGTATTATTTTATGTCAGACTGCCTCGGTGGCGTGGTTGTATTTCGGTACGACTACCGTCCTGAGGTCTCTGGATCGATCCCCGGGTCGGAAAAAGTGTTATTGGATTTTTTCATATCAGCATGGAGTCTGGAATTTGTGCCCGTAAGGCGATACGCTCGCCCCCTTTCACACCTGGGACGGAACTAAGCTCGGCGAACAGTGGATGTTCTAGTTCGCTAGTGCGCCTCTGCCTACTCGTTCGGGGTATATCCCCGGCGTGGTTATGTGTTATGTTATTTTATGTTATTACTTCGGTAAATGTGCACATAGAGAACTATCAACCAAGTTTCCATACAAATAGTTTTATGTTAAAAATAATTTATTTCTTGCCACAAAAGCAGACGTCCTGTTACATTGATGTATGTGACTTTAGACGTAACAAATTTTGCATCACGATTGCTGATGCCGCGTCTAGTACTTACTACTAGTAAGTACTTAGTTTTATGTTTATGTGTGCACCATTTTCTAAATTATTTTTGTTAATTTGATAATGTCGTAGGTAGTAAATCTTCGCAGGGACGGTTCCGGCTGGAGCCTGGGCGCCTCTCGCCTAGGGAAACCCGGGGCCGTCACTAAAGCACCGAAGAGGGCCACCGCGGGGTTTTTAGTCGGTATTGTCGGGGTAAGGTAGTAACCCTTAGAATATATCTATGTGTTAAATCAATTAAAATTGTATTTAAATTCAAAAAGCTTTCCTATTATGCGTTAACGTTATTGAATTGATACTTCTGTTGTCGAACTAAGGAAACGAGAATCAATACACCTGACGATTAAATATGGATTTTAAGCCTGCGGATGTCGGAGTTCTCACGGTTGTAGTTAATATATCATAGCACAATATGTTCATATTGTTCATTGAATTGCATGGTTCGATTATTTAAGAGATATTATTTATCTGTCTATTATATTTTATTCATAGTATATATGCGTAATAAACGGAAGCCTAAACGAAATTATATAAAAATATATATATTTGTTCAAAACACCATTTTTGCAAACGCTATAAGAGTTGACATCACTTGAACGCTAGCAACAAATTATTTAATCAAATATTTCTACGTATATCTCTACGTATTTTAAATTGAATTTGGTACTTACTATTTCTTACGACGAACGGCTCACGAATCGGAGACTCACGAGCATAGACTTTAGAATTATCATCTTATTTCCCGAACTTGGCTGATTGCCGCGACGTTACATTTCTTTTTTACTTCAATAATAATGACTGTACGTGATAAAATTAGGTTAGTGCTTATTCATCCATAATGAATAAGTAAGTATTAGGTCTTACTTAGACATAAACAACAACAAATCATTAATTTAACTTTAACATTCTATGAAGTTTCATTAACATTTTAGAAACGTTTCAAGTTTAATTGCATGACCAATAGTAATTATTTCGTGTTAACTAGAAGTAAAGTTAGTCGGCGTTCATTGGAAGTTAGCTTTTACATTATTATGGTTGACCGACGGCCATTTATACAAATAGCAGTCTCTGTAGTAATTGTATCCTCGAATTGTTGCTTTTGGCATAATTAAATGACTCAGAGTCACGTAAATCACAATTATCGGCAACTTGAAGTAACTTAAAGGTACATTAAGGTTTCTGAGTGTCACGAATTTGAATTAATCTAATTCGTATCAAAGCTCATTTACAATACAAAATCAGTCTTTTTAAAGATTGATTTATATACTGATTTAATTATTACTATTTATATATTATTATATTTATTTATGTTAATTGATTTAAAGACTGCCTTGGTGGCGTGGTGGTATTTCGGTACGACTACGGTTCTGAGGTGTCGGGTTCGATCCCCGGGTCGGTCAAAGTGATATTAGATTTTTCCATATCAGCCCGGAGTCTGGAATTTGTGCCCGATATGGCGATAGGCTCGCCCCCTATCACATCTGGGACGGAACTAAGCTCGGCGAAATGTGGGCGTTCTAGTTCGCTAGTGCGCCTCTGCCTACTCCTTCGGGGATACAGGCGTGAGCTTATGTATGTTATGTTATGATTTAAATATAATATAATCACATTTTATCCCAAATCGACTTGATTGAAATATATCCAATACGGCACATTTGCTTTCAAGCGATATGTCGCCCCGAGCTATTACTTTGTTAGACTTGTAATTAGATTCTCGTTGGATATTATGGTTAATAATATTTAGCTTATTAAGTTATAATGCGAATAATAATAAGTGGATTCCAAATATTTAGTCTGTGTAATAATAACTATTAATTTTATTACAATATTCTTTGATTAGTGTTTGTTGGGGGTTAATTATGAAAGTATTTTTCCTGAGATAAGAAGTAATAATTATGTTGTTCTATCTATATCATTGGGTACGATCGTGTAGCTTAGTATCAATAAAAGATTGATTAATGAAATCATGAAATAGAGAACTATTATCCATACATACAAATTATGTAACATTGGGCTAGCGTGGTGGACTAAGGCCTAACCCCTCTCATTAGTAGAGGAGGCCCGTTCCCAGCAGTGGGACAGTAATATTACAGTGCTAATATTATTATTTTATTATTAAATGCAACCTTATTTATTTTATTTCCAAATAGAAATTAAAACCGTCATTAAAATATTTCATTCTAAGCTAAATATTTTGCACATAGTACTTCAACGTAATATTACGATTTCTTGATGATTTTCGTATGTAAACTGTAAACTAATGTCGTCCCCTCTTCGCAAATGTTTGTAAGATACACTCATTTTCAATGTGACTGAACGAATATATATTTTTTGCGAGTCTTGTGTACTTTGTCGCGTATAACGAACGGTGACCTTGTCATATGCAAAACCGAAATCGCAATGCTAAACAATATTATTTATTCCGAATAGATAGATAAATAAATACTCGCCTTCTTAGTTTAGTGGCATCATATATAGGCTGTATACCGGGAGGTCCTGGGTTCGATTCGCAGGTCGGGCAAAGCAATTTTACTAACATAATTTGCCCGGGACTGGATCCCCTACAGGGGGGTTGACGTCGGGTAGGCAACCGTTTGTAAAAACTCAGCCGAATTCTTCCTACAACAGCTTGAAAAAGTCTGTTGCGCCGATCCCATATTACGGAGCGGTAAAGGCAGGTGGTAAGAAAGAAAAGAAAAACAAATAATAAAAATGTAAACGTATGTAATGTAAATAGGCGGTCTTATCGCTCAAAGCGATTTCTATCAGACAACCTTTAGATGGAGAAGATTTAATAGTAAAACCACATGCTTATTTATTTTGGAATTCATATTTTAGTAGTAAAATTATACCATTTTAATAATAATAATTCTTGTAGTAAATATTTTGTGTACTGAAAAATGGTAGCGTATAATTAACGACTTTAACTGGAAAACGTTCGTGTGTCAAAATTAATTTACGAGATTGAGGGAAACATTGTGGTTTTATTGTCCCGCGTTGTATGTATGATATTGAAATTTAATTTAAACTCCATATAAATATAGTGCGATATAGTAATCCATTGAGAATACACGGAAATAATAAAATTGTATTTTTACCTACATGGTAATCATGGTTCTCAATGGATTATTATATGATATATTAGTATTGTAGATAGTCACGGGCGGGTCGGCCCCCGGTGGCCCATACGCTTATGTAACATACCTCTTTATATGTGCCGCCTTTGTATTGCTGATTATGCCGCCATTATGTACTGATATGAAGGTGAGTGATCTCTACCGCCCATAGATAATATCAAAAGTATCGTGGTTTCGGTGCCAACATTAAATGAGGGAAATAGGTAAAGGGAAGGGGGATTTTGGCCACCTAAAATAACACTCACGGAACGAAACGCAACCCAACTATATTTCAGTTTTCTGTGAGACAGTGTTACGATACCGGTCGAGCCGACTCATCCGTGCTATTGACGTTACTGTTTACCGCGAGGCTCTACCACTCGACTCCCTTCAGAGAATACTGTGTAAGAATGTCAGACGTCAGTACATTAAATTAAAGCTTATTTTAGGGGAAAATGTATACTAAACTATCTCTTTAGTTTGCATATTACGATATATATTATAGTGTGTATGTATTATGTTATATTTAATTTATGTATTTATATTGATTTTAATATATTCCTTTAATATTCCTTTCTCGATCTTCGAGAGAGAATATTGCGGTGGTTTGGGCATGTAGACAGGATGGATGAAAGGATGTTGACAAAGCAAATATATATGGCAAGCGTGAATGGTAGAGTTGGAAGGGGAAGACCTCATCGAACTTTCTCTGACCAAGTCAGAGATATACTCGAAAAAGGTCAAGTTAAAGTTAAAGTACCCTAAACCGTCGTGCATGCATGAATAATGTAATGAGACTGAATGAGGCGAAAGAGGTGTGTAAGGATCGTAGCAAGTGGAAATCCGTTGTCTCTGCCTACCCCTATGGGAAAAAGGCGTGAGTCTATGTATGTATGTATATTCCTTTTTTATTTATTTTCGTTACTTATCGATATCAAGTAAAACTAGTTTATATTACTTTATTTTTATTTTGCACGTAAAGTACATTATTTTCTTTTTTTCATCCTCATTGCCATGTAAATTTTTGCCACCCCAAGGTTGAGAGAATGCTTTTAGCATTATGTCCGCCTGTATACTTATTGTATATGAAGTGTAATAAATAAACATGTATATTAAAATTATAACTCAATAGATATTTCAACGTTATAGGAAGACTGCAATAATTTAGCATACAATCCGCACATGTCTATGCTGATATCCTTTACATGTACCTACTGTACTTCAATATTGACTGTCAGGGAATAGGACTAAAGATAGCGAATACAGCTTCCTTTTATGACTTCTGTTTGACGTTTCCCTGTAGAGAGAAATATAACCTGCCTATCGGATTTACATAAAGGGCTGGAAGAGAGCCACATGTATCTTCCTGTTGGAAAATGTTAGATGTTGCGTTGTCGGTAGACTTTGCATTTTACTGTTAATTTAATGTTCGATCTTTTGTTTTGTATATACTTAATTACTTTTGTGGGAGTTCTCTATATTCGTAATATTTGTACTACAGTGCAGTACGTATGTTCTCTTGCTTTGAATATTTCTAAAATAAGAAATAATATTCCATTTTGAAAGTTTTAAATATAAGTTATGTTCTTTTGATTTATTACTAATTATATTTAACACCAATAGCCATTCCATAACAAACACTCCATTTGATTTTATAATTGATTTTTAAGGCTGCACTTTTGAACAAACTCTGTTGTAAGAATAATTTGTACAACTATAATTTGTAATTTGTAAGAATTTGATCTAAAATTATTTTTTCACCAAAATTAAATTACGTCATACCTGAGTGATTTTTGGGAGTCCTATAAGTTGCTTTTCGTATCTTGATTATTCCTCATACATTCCTTAGCCTTTTTTGTGGGTTTTTCTGTTCTAATAAAGTATTGGCTTGTGTTTACGACTCGCCACCAGCCTGATTAGCCCCTTTGGGAATACTCATTAACCTTTATGATGCGGTTGATATATTGGGTTAGTAGGTTTTTTCATGAAGCCTTACAGTGAAGATTGTAACAATTAACATTACTTAACAATATCATTACGTCATTGGTTCAACTCAAAGTGATTTAATATTACCAACTACCTCTATAGAGGGGCTATTATGCTAGTTTCTATACAAAAAAAATATCTCAAACTTCAGTACCGCCATCAACTACTTATTACAATGCGAGGGCGAGTATTACAATTTACACCTTAGAATATTTTGTGAATGGTTAAGAATCACGTAAGATAAGTTTATTCTCTCAATTTTTTTTTTTTTTTTTTATAGCAGAGATTGGCAAACGAGCAGATGGGTCACCTGATGGTAAGTGATCTCCACCGCCCATAGACACCCAAGACACAAAAATAATCATGGGCGAGTTGTCAACCTAAAAGGAGGGAAGGGAAGGGGAGGGAAGGGGATTGGGAAAGGGAGTGGGGAAATGGGCCACCGGAAATCTCACTCACCGAACGAAACGCGACAGCAAGCTGCCACTTTACATCGGTTTTCTGTGAGACAGTGGTATCTAACCGGTCGAGCCGGCCCATTCGTGCTATAGACGTTACTGTCTACAGCGTGGCTCCACCACTTGTAAAATATTATGTCGTTGGTCGACCTGGCGCGGGTATATCCCAAATAAACTGAGCGAGTTATGACCACTAGGTCATAACTTTTGAATCACAAGTTTTGTTCTATTGTCCCGTCTATATACTGTTGAATATCTTTGGTTCAACTACCTCATGGTGTAGACTATAAATGTCGATATGGCGATTGGCTCTCCCCCTATTTCAATAGAAAATTATCTCGGCGAGATGTGGGTGTACTAGTTCCGCCTCTGCTTACCCTTATAAGGAAAGAAAATATAGAAGAAATATACACAGACTTACAGAAACAAAAATATTTGAATTTAATGAAGTTTCGCAGTAAGAACTACTTCAACATTATCATCTGGGTGGGTTTTCCATCTAACTTTTCTCGTTAGTAATATTTTAATGCTCGGCCAACATTGTGAGTGCCCGTGGCTATGAGATGTGTTGTTACACATTAGTATTACCTCTATATTTTTCATTACCTGCTATATAACAAGTGAAAGTGTTGTTACACATTAATATTATATTCTTCTGGTAATATTTTAATGCTCGGCCAACATTGTGAGTGTCCGTGGCTATGTGATGTGTTGTTACACATTAGTATTACCTCTATATTCTTCATTACCTGCTATATAACAAGTGAAAGTGTTGTTACACATTAATATTATATTCTTCTCGTAATATTTTAATGCTCGGCCAACATTGTGAGTGCCCGTGGCTATGTGATGTGTTGTTACACATTAGTATTATATTCTTTTAGTAATATTTTAATGCTCGGCCAACATTGTAAGTGCCCGTGGCTATGTGATGTGTTGTTACACATTAGTATTATATTCTTCTAGTAATATTTTAATGCCCGGCCAACATTGTAAGTGCCCGTGGCTATGTGATGTGTTGTTACACATTAGTATTATATTCTCCATTACCTGCCATATAACAAGTCAAATAAGAAATAATTCGTGAGGAGATAATTAATTTATTTACGTTTTAAAAGTACACACATACATATGTATATAGATTCCTCGAAATCGATGATAGTTTGCGTTTTGTCCATACTATCCATTGTCCATCCATTTGACTAGCAGCGTTACTTTGCTGAAACTACAACAAACGTAAAAAAAATTATGGAGAAACTGAAAACTATCGTCGATTTCGAGAATCGAGAAAAACTCGTACTAAAGGTACTTTCTTAGTTCTGGTTAGTAAATAGTTACTCAGCAGAATAACTTATAATGTCGTAGATACTTGTATTTTTGAGAGGTTGGTATTTTCCCAAAACTACGCATGCGTATATTAGGAAATACAAAAGACGAAGATGTGCGAAACATAATTTTTAGTAAATAATACTAGTAAGTACTTCATGTGGAATAAAATATTTTTGATTCCTACTTAGTGGTTAGTTTTAGAATTTAAAGTAGGATTTTCACAAGCTTTTAAAAAAACTTTTTTTTTCATTTATAATTTGACACCAAATCTAAAGTAGGTAAAGGATTTAACAAGGCATCCGACCCATACAGTCAGCCAATCTTCATGTTTCAGTAATCTTTACAAAGTAGATCACGCTCTACTGAACGTTGTAAATTGGCCAAATTAATAACCTATAATGAATCAAAGGGTCTTACGGAGCCTTGTTTTGTACACATTAAAAGCCAAGAATTTTTGATTAGAAGTTCTTTCTTGATTTTTTACCCTATATTTTAATTCATATTTTGTTTCGCTCCAAATATCCTATAAATAGACGCTTTTCCGTTTTTAATAATGGGTTATTATTTTCCAACACTTTGGAATTTGTTTGGCTGTCACGAATTTCCGTTTTCTTTACCTTTACATGTGTAACTCAATGAAAAAGATCTATCCCAAAAATAACCCGTTTTGCGGTGCCTTTTGTACCTACTGAAAGAAAGTCAATACCCATGAAATCCGGACGCTGAAAATCTATTGATGTCTAACTGGCAAATAATAACATATCGGTTAGTAACGTACCTACCTAAAAACAGAGGTATCCTTATCGGAAAATTTGTAATACTGGCTATTCCGCAATGGATTTTGCAAACACGACTCATGTACATATTGAGGAAAAATTCACGATAATCTTGATACAAATTCAAATATATAGGTATCCGCTTTCGGGAAACACAGCGTATCCTCAGGGTAAAGTCAATTTGGGTTTAACTAAAATTACCTTTCCCCATAAACGGATATCTTCCATTCCAATTGTTCCTATAACCTGATTAGAAGTTTGATCCGAAATTGATTTACGGCAGTTGAAAACTGAACCCGTTTTCTATTAGATTTGAGCTTAAGGGGCCCGGATTTTCTTAAATGCCTATGGTATAGGTGCCTATGGGCTGATTATTAAAACCGTATTTTATAGTTAATACTCTTGGTTAGTTTTTGGTGTGTGACTATGTGTCTGCCGATATAAAGATATTTCACTACTGAATGAAATATATACTTCTCCAGTGAGCATTACTTTGGATTTTAGAAAAATAAATGGGATGCAGTTAATGAGTATTCAGCGAAACAAGGGACTGTGTTTTTTATCTTAATTTAAAAAGCATTCTATTCCCGCATTGAGATTTGAGATAAATGGTTGGTAATTAATAAATATCTGTTATTTATTTTTAAAAAAATATAAGTTTATTTTTTTATTTAGCAAAGACTGGCTCCTGATGGTAAGTAATCTCCATCGCGCATAGACACCCAAGACATAAAAAGAATCATAGATGCGTTGCCAACCTTAAAGGAAGGAGTGGTAGGGGAGGAAAAGCGGATTGGGAGAGGGAGGGGGGGAAATGGGCCACCGGAAACCTCACTCACCGAATGAAACGCGACAGCAAGCTGCCACGTTACGTCAGTTTTCTGTGACACAGTGGTATCAAACCGGTCGAGCCGGCCCATTCTTGCTGTAGACGTAACTGTCTACAGCGTGGCTCTACCACTCAAGTACACAAAACTATCTTAGTACCTATAATAAGATAGTTTGTGTACTCATTACAAACATAAATGTAATTCTGATCCTAATCAGAATTATATTTATGTGGCTGTTACGTTTATCAATTATACCTCTAAATATGTATATGAAATGGGAAACCAATTAATAGCAAAATATTATATTAAAACATACTAAATCGGCCACTCAGTCTAAGATGTGCTTGTTAATAATATTGTTTTTTAATTAAAATACTAAATTTATTTATACTCAAAGGAAACTAAACTGTATTAAAATACTGCAAACAATTCGGTATGACTAAAGTTTTTGTACTATGGATGGTCTTTGGAAGTGAGTGCTAACTTTGCTATGGAGATATTGAAAAAACTTTCGCTCAGTTTATTTGATAAGATAAGTGAAATATCTTAAAAATTTAAATAAAAAAGAGAAAGCACTTTATACTCTACTAATAATATCATAAATCTGAATGTTTGGATATTTGTAAGTTTGTCTTGTACTGCCTCGGTGGCGTGGTGGTATTTCGGTACGACTACGGTTCTGAGGTCTCGGGTTCGATCCCCGGGTCGGGCAAAGTGATATTGGATTTTTCCATATCAGCCCGGAGTCTGGAATTTGTGCCCGATATGGCGATAGGCTCGCCCCCTATCACATCTGGCACGGAACTAAGCTCGGTGAAATGTGGGTGTTCTAGTACGCTAGTGCGCCTCTGCCTACCCCTTCGGGGATACAGGCGTGAGCTTATGTTATGTTATGTCTTGAACATATTTATTAATTAAGAATGAATTTTGTTAAATTAATCATCATCATCAGCTGTAAATAGACGTCTACTGCTGGACATAGGCTTCACCCAAAAATATTTCCAGATCGACCTGTTAAAGAAATAATAATACAAAAAAAAAAAGAAAAATATCTAATTCAGCCCAGACGACGGCAGGTTGTAGTCAAAGTCGAATCCTTTTTGCATTATGCTTGAAAATTGCGTTACGCCGACCCATTGGACTGGGATAAGGGTAGGTGGGAAATAAATGACTATTCTACTAAGTTAGTTGTCGCATTTGTAGTTTCGTAAGCTACATTTATTCTAGAACATTTTTACGTATACTCAGCCGCGAGCAAAATCTAGTAGAATATAAATATTTGGCTTCCAAAAAGGAGATTGTTAGTGAAAGTAATTAACCAATTAACTAGACAAGTTACTGTTTGACGGAGATTTATCTCATTACAGCACGGCTTGTAGACATGGGAGATTAGGTTTTCATAATAAATTCTGTATTATCATGCCAATTATTTCGTAGATAGCCTTAGTATCAGAGCGCTTCTGATACAAAGAGCTCTATTTAAAGCACGGCTTTTTATTTCTTTGGACTTTCTACAGTTGAAGTTTTTGTAGCTTACAGTCGTGTTACCACGCGGTATAACGACTTTACATGTCTAGTTGCAGCACCCCCTTTTAATCGGCTTTAAAAAAGGTATTCTCAATTCCTCTGTATTATTGTATAGTTACCTAATATATCTATGTGGACCGATTTTAGGTGATTCGTTTTGTACTTGTATTCGATAGTTTACTCCAAGAATTGCCTTTACATCCAGGGAGGCAATGACCTCTGTTTGCCTATCATAGTAGCTATCACAGCTAGCAAATAAAAATCTCTAACGATGATTTTTTTGAGAGCGCTGGATTCGCCCAGGTTAAAAACTCCTGCCTCCTTATATATTCAGAATTTGGATTCCAAGTCGACAATATTAATATTGGATACTTTATTATACTGCATAAATTTTACTCCTGCCATCTTGAAAATAATTTGACCTATTTGACGGAATAAAGCAATAAATGCTCACTTATTTATAAGACTTCACTTTACAAATAGATAGCCTTAAAGTATGCGAAATCGTTGCTCCAAAGAATTTATTTCCAACTCTGCTCAAATTTCAACCACTGTAAGGTGATCTTGGACTCCAATGTTATTAAATTAAACGTAAAGTTGACAGCAATTTTGAAATCCGGCCCTTCTGAAACTTTATTGACTTCTATCAGAGTTCAGGCGCTCGGATTTATTACACTTAAATTAAATATGATATGATTTATATTGCTGAAATTCGTTTGATTGATTTGTTAATTTTAAGGCCATTGCGCTACTTTCTCGTGTATTGTTTGTACTCATTATATAGAAGGTAATAAACTTAATTTATCTCTATAATTATAATATAAAAATGAAGGCCAATTCCAACAGGTCGGTTTGGAAATCTTTGGGGGAGGCTTATGTCCAAGCGGGCGTCCTGTGGCTGATGATGATGACTATAATAATACTTATAATATTGTTATAAATATTATTTCTGATGCCGGTTGTAAGATTCTCCTACCGAAGAAATATTTCAAAGCAAATTCAAAGTTTGAGGTGGCACTAGCGTAAACTTTGTCGTTGAGGTTCATAAAGTAACAGGTGCGGGACGAAGGGGAGTCACAGTTAGGATTAAATTTTGTACTGCGTCAACGTCGCCTTTTGCCTTGTAATATCAAAATGCGGCGAGAGCAAAGATTTTTTCTCGAAATAACACGCTCAGTCACCTGTCAAATCGTATCTCTTTTGTATAAGTAGCTCACAATATTCCATATTGAGTTGTCGCTGACTTTGCAAGTATTTGTTTTCGAAATACTTCGCGAGATGATAAAAATGTAAATTCCGAGATCTCACTAAGAAAGTTTGCAGTAGATGGTCTCTAAATTTGAAATAAATTGAAACTTTGCGGGTGGTGGTATTTTTCTGCCATAACTTTCAATTAAACGCCGGCGCCCGGAACTTTTATTTTATGATTGATATCAGTGTTGCAGAAAGGCATATTACGGAGGCATGAGTATTAAGTACCAAGCATTGTGTGGGAATTTGCTTAATTTTCCGCTAGAGCGTCGAGTTGAATAGTAGCTCTGTTTTAATGGGCTCTTCTTGCTCTTTCATTTTCAAAATGAACAATGTCTAAAATGGATTCCCCTTTTATTTTTAGATTTATAATTGTTTAATTTTGTATTATTTTGGCCTTATTACTCAACCCAATTTCCTTACCAAAGTTCACAAACTAAAGTACTCGTTTGCTACAGTAAAGATTGACAAAGCCTTTATCGAATAAAGTGAAGTAATCAAAGGAGTTCTCGTTGTTTGCAGTGTCAATAGTGAACAGAAAACTTTATTATGAGATGCCATCGAACAATCTATGTGCAAAGTGATAGGGGTAGAAACTGGGATAAATACGAACATTTGCGTGAGGAATCGAAGGTATTCATTACATGAGAACATCTGATAATACTTTCGTTTATTAATAACGTTGATAGTACTGTGAATAGTTGTATTGAAACAATACATAATTAAATATCACACAATTTACATAACTTTTTTATAATTTGTCGAAATCGTAATTTTCGGAATGCAAGATTGATCCAACATAAAGTAGTAAGGTTGTAGTATTTTAGAATACAATTTTCTTACTAATGTTGCAAACAGCGCATTGACCGTGGGATTAGTGGTGATAGACCAATCAATTTCTGTAATAAAAAATATTTCTTTTATAGATTCTTTCACAACTATTTCTTAGACTAAAATTACTTTATAATCATTTCAAGCCATGTACTACATTTATCGGTTACGTAACGTATCATAAAAGCATATTCAAACAACATTTTCTCGATATTGAATCGATAGCAACAATACGAGTCTGTGGTAAGGGCGCTCGCTTCCAGCCCGGAACTTCCGATTGGCTTCTGTCACATTTACCCCTTGATAGTCGATCTATATCTAACGCCACATGTCATGTCGAAATGAAACATCGATAGTGTTACACAACGTGTGGGTTCATGAGCTCTCAAGGATATTATGTGATAGTGAATCGATTTTATACAAAAATACATTCGGAACTGTATCGATCGGTAACAATATTATAAATGTGAAAGTGAGTCTGTTGATTTATCGTTGCTCCACACAGTTATGATGAAGTTTGTTTATATAAAGTCATATGAAAGTGTAGTGGTTGTGTATCCTCAAACCGATCGAAGATCCTGAGTTCGAATCCTAGGTGAAACAAAGCAGTTTTTCTTTATCCGTGGCTGAATCCTAAGAGATGATGCCAAGCATGCAGCCAGTCGTAAAAATTAAGCTGAATTCTTTCTGCAATACGCTTAAAAAGTGTTTGTGTTTTTTCGACCGACTTCAAAAAAAGGAGGAGGTCCTCGAGTCGTCTGTATTTTTTTAAAATGTTACGCGATATATCCGCCAAATGTGGACCGATTTTCAAGATTCTTTTTGTGTTCCATAGAGCTTGTCCCAGGGGTGGCCCCATAAAAATTTGGTCACGATCGGATACATTTTGAAGTCGATCCGTAATTTTTTTTAAACACAGGTTGCTAACCCCGCATTCAAAGGAATAATTGCAGGTGGAAAGAAAGAGATAGTCTTTATAGACATACCTGTGGATGAAACTGAGCAAATACTAGGAAAGTATAAATATATAAGACTTATGCCCGAAATAAGAAATTGGGTAGTATTTATTTAATACCTTTTTTGTGCTCGGTAACAAAATCCTACACAATAAGTTGTCAGAGCGCGCCTAATTACTGTTCTTATTTGTAGACATTCACAAAATTGCTTCACTATTTTCGGAAGCAGCTGTGAGACTGTATTGCTTAGACATATACAGTACAGACCTCTAGAAGTTAGGAACTTTCAAAGCATTGCACTTGCAGAACACCTTAAGGCGGTAGCGTAGTTCCCGACTACCGCAGTTAGATACTAATGGCCATCAATGTTTCGAACTCTGTATACCTATTTATCAGTTATAGGTCTCTAATTATCTATAGACCGACTACGTAAATGTCAGTAAACTTTCTTCCAACTAATAGTAATAACGTCTACTATTGTAACTTTGTATAGAACTGTGTAGGAAAGTTTTATCTCAGTTTTGTAGTTAGACGACTGACAGAGTCCTTACAGTTAATGTACTTGCAAATTACAAGGGTAGAATTGTACGAATATTACATCCTATAAGGTTGGGTAAAGCTGTTTTTCCAAAATGGTTTGTCCTTTCTATGATAGGTAGCGCTTGACTGTGTTTCTGGTATTGCTGATGTCAAATCTCCGCTAATCACTTTCTATGAGGTGGGTGTCTGCTCATCTGCCTCAGTAAGGCACTACCTGCCCTTATCCCACCTTAATATGGGGTCGGCGCAGCACATTTTTTCAAGCATGTTGCAGAGAGGATTTGTCTTCGTTTTTACGACCGGCCGCCTGCCTGACGTCAACCACCAATGAGGGATCACTTACCAAGATAGGAAAAAATTTTAGTAACAAAACTCCGTATCATGGACGTACAACCATTTAGATGGAGAATTTTTCCAGTACATTGCCCTGCACAATCAATGCAATATGAATCTATCATTTATGAAGGATATTGTATTGCATAATTTATTATAGTTTTCAGTTTGTTTTTGCTTCTATCGCGTGATGAACTCTTATAAAAATCACCAGTAGATCATGCCTGTTTATAAATAATAATGTCGAGTCTATTAATTATCTTTCATCTTTCTCAATTTCGTTTTTAATAATATATTTTTGCTTACGGTTTCGTACCTTCTTCAGCGAAACTCCCTGTGTAGAATTTAAAAATTTATAAAATTCCTGCATGCTATTTCTGGACTGATATTAAGCATTCTATTCAGTACACATGACGGTGGTCGGATAATTTCACTTCAGACGAAATTCCCAGAGATCCACACATACTGCCACCGCGGTCCACTTTATCAATATTTGTTCAAGTTATACTGCCAGAAGGATTTTTTATTAAAAAAATATGAACGAATCTTTAGGGGTTGTTGTCTTAGGATTTATTGTGGGTGTTAACTTAGGTTCATATATCATCAAATAATACATTATTTAGACCATTGTAGAGGAAGTATAATTGGGATTTGCGTTAGTAGATTTTACCAGTGAAGGGTTAATAGATGGTGGTGATAAGATGAAGCAATTGCCAAATTATCACATGACTTAGTACCGGAGATAGCGAGAAGCAGGCTGGTTATGAAGGGAGTAGCCGTAGTATTGATCTCTTTGACGAAACAAAACTTTGAGTAATTTACGAATATTTGTTTCGTGTCTGGGTATTGTTTGATCAACGTACATGATACTCATTAGACTGAGACTTATGTCATGGGTAACGCATGACATAAGATTTGTATTTTACTGCCGCACTCAGAGTCGTTTAATCGACCATTAAATCGTTCCTTAGTATAGATTTCAAAACGTTACCACTCAGAGACAGCTAATGATTCATTAGCGACCCTTAATGACAACGTACAGAAACACCTTTACTTAACTCCTTAACGATTGATTAGCATTTTACGTCAAACATTTGACATTATATTTTTTTACATTTGTTCCACAGGGAACCAGCTAAGATCAGAGACCATGCTGCCAAGTCATTAGTTACATGTTTTTCTTTCTTACTTAACCTAACCTATACCTATCTATACCTAAGTTTAGTTAAGAAAAAACTATAGTTTAGTCCATCTTTTTACCCTACCCTGACTTGCACGATGATATTGCTAAAATCAGCGTAATGTGTTTGAAAATAATTTATTTCTTGCAACACGTCAACGTCCTGCCGCATGGATATGTGTATCAAACTGTACTGTACAGTACTGTGTGACAGGTGTTTAATAAATGACCACTTGCTCATAGATTTGGATCACCAGTTTTGTGGTGATGCCTGATCTAGACTGGTATGGTATACTGTTTAAGGTCTTGCAGAAAATACCAGTGTATATAATAATCCAACATACATACACAAAACACAAAACACAAACCACAATCCACAAAACACAAAACAAAACACAATACACAATACACAATACACAGTACACAATACACAATACACAATACACAATAAACAATACACAAAACACTAAATACAAAAATAAAACAAAACACAATACAAAACAAAACCCAAAACTGTATGTATACTAGCGGTTTACCTTCCCATATGCCATCGAAAAAAATGGGCACAGTTACTTTTTTAAAATGTATTGAAATGAAATTATGCGTCTCGTTATGCCCTTTTTATAAAATAATCACACAAACACTTTTCCCAGTGCGGAATCGAACCCGCCGCGCCGCACTCCTCTCTTCACAGCCGGCTACTACTACTCGCACACTGCGCCACGAAGGCTGTCAGATCAAATGTCAAAGATCCGTCCCACTGATACATAAAGTTGACATTAACTATCGAACCATTAAATTTGGACTCTGGGATGCAACGTTGATTTGACTTTAATGTAAATTAGTTAATGACGAATTAGGTCTCATTTAATTATCCTTGCTGTGTGCAGCAGTTCTTACTATTGTAATCTTATTTACATTTTCTTTCTACCTGCCCTTATCTCATCTTAATGTGTGGTCGGCGCAATACATTTTTTATTGTCACAAGCATGTTGCAGGAAGAATTTGGCTAAGTTATTTACGACCGGCTGCCTTTCTGACGCCAACTCCTATCCTTTCTCCTTTAAGAAAAACACCACACCCGACCTGGGTATCAAACCCAGGACCTCCCAGTTCACAGTCCATATACACTGCCACTAGATGATAGCGCAAAGCCAACCACCTGTGCTACCATCCATCTGGAAGTCACATGTACAAAAGTACTAAAAGGAGCGCTATGAGGCGCCTCTTACGGCTGACACGGGATACCATTGGTGCTAGGACCTTCCATATTGGACAGCCGTCGTCCGAAAGCACCTGTTGCCCGAGACAATTTCGTCCCTATACTCTTAAAATGGGCTAAAAAATCCCTGTTCAAAATTGAACCATCGTCGCATCGCTGTATGCGCTGTATGCTAATAACATGGCCGGTAGCCGCTGCCGCCAGAATTGCGATGTCTTGAAAGGTCAGGCACACGTTGTTTCCGGCATGCGCTTTAAAATATTGTAATCATCATCATCATCAGCCACATGA
This sequence comes from Clanis bilineata, assembly GCA_036417725.1. Taxonomy (NCBI): domain Eukaryota; kingdom Metazoa; phylum Arthropoda; class Insecta; order Lepidoptera; family Sphingidae; genus Clanis; species Clanis bilineata. The sequence goes on from CM071154.1 coordinate 7,058,644, forward strand.
CGTGCACTGCTGGACATAGGCTATATTGTAATACGCAATGCGAATTTAACTCACAGGTATTTTACACAGGTAGAACACCCAGTTCGCTAATACGCCTTTGCCTAACCCTTCGGGAATACAGGCGTGAGCTTATTTCATATTTTGTAAAAATGTAACCTCAAACACAAAACGTAAATGTCCAAATCAATCATTAAATAGATAAGTAAAGGTCGTGCCGTATTTAACTTTAATTGTCATTAAGGGCTATTAATGAACCATTATCTGACTCTGAGAGGTAACTTTTTAAATCTACACTAAGGAACTATTTAATTGACCATTACATGACTCTGAGTGCGGCAGCCCATGTATTCGGTATTGAAATATTTAATGTCAATTAGTTAAATACCAATTAGGCCTAATGTAAGGAACGTCTCTGAGTGCGGCAGTTAGTGTGTTAAATCAAATCAAAATATTTATTGAATCCATGAAATGTTACTACATCATTTAGATTCCGTCAAAGTTTCTCTACCAAGAACGGGCAAGAAACTCTGGCTCTTTTAAATGCCAGCTGACAATAATTGCTTTTAAAGCACCATATACAAAAAAAGATACATAAATTAGAGCAGCTAAACCACCAAGAATACTATCATATGATATAAGTACATACAAATAAGTTATTAAATAAAACTTTGTGTACGACTGTTGGATGTTATTATCATTATTATTATTTGTAAACTGAAATTAGCCATAGGCAGAAGGAAAATACTATAAGCCAAGTCTTCGTTCCTGCCTTAAGTACCAACATACATACAAAACAGTAACTGGCTTCTGAACTTTTCCAACGGCAAAAAGGATTTCGGGACAAATGTTTGCGGCGAGTTTGTGGCTTATTTTGTCAAGCAAACTTTTCTTATACATATTAGGTACTCTATCTACATACGGTTTTGTAGTACATAACATATGATCACGCCGGTATGTTTAAAAGATTAGCTAGAGGCGAAACTAGTACACCTGTGTGGGGTCAGGACTATGTGTGTGTCTGTTGGGTGTTATTTATTTATTTGTACTCAGGACATCGCGAATTTCAGCCTAACTGTGAGGTACAGGGAGGGTACAATATGGATTACGTTACAAAGGATTAGGAGCGTGTTAATACGTGTAGATGATATGTACTTAGCTCCGTAGGAATAGAACAATGGTGTCGTAAGTCTTCACCTCAGAGGGGAATTTATTTCAAAGATCTATGCAAAACTTAAGTATACAGACTGGTGTGTCTGTATGTGTCTGTCAGCGGTTTTTAAATAGATTTAAGTTTTTTTATTCATATTTATATTCTTTATTTTTATTCTAAATATTTCCAGCTGGTCAATAACTGCATATATCTTTTAAAACAGATATCCTAAATACACCAAAAATGTGAGTGATAATAGTGATAAGTAATTTATAAATGACGTATCGAAAATGTTAGCTTGTGTGTGTCAACCAACGGAAACGGCGTTACTTTTTAAAGGAGGACCACCTGTAGCCATGGGGCCACTCGGCACCAGCAAGATACGAAACAGCGCCGAGGCCATAAAGGCCATCAAACTTTTGCACAAACCAGACGGAAGGTTCAGTGATGACGTCAAAGATACATCACCTTCATTCACCTCGTCGCCATCCCTCATTAACTCTACTGGAAGCCTCTTGAATCTGAGAAAAATAGAACGTAAGGCGAAGTCAACGAAAATTCACGTGAATCCCGTGTGTTCAGATAGCGTCGGCAGCAGCGACGACAGTATTAGATCAAAAAACCTAAACTCAAAATGGAATGGCAAGAAAAAGAGGCTCAAGCATGAAAATGTCAAGAACCACAAAAAGGATGAACGGAAAAGTGATAAAAATGATCCAATTAGTAGGGACGGGGCCAGAGAGGATAAGAAATCGATATCTTGCTTCAAAATGAAAAGTTCTGAAGATAAATCACGTTTGGACGAAGATCGAAAATTGGGTAAAGAGAATTGTACAAACGAGAACGCTAGTAATTTGATGAACACTGGTAAACCAGACGTGATTAATCATTCGAGGAAAAATAGCAAGGAAATATTAGTTGACGAGTGTACCATGACGGACAAGTTATTGCAAACTGACCAAACTGGAAAGACTGATAGTGCTATAGAAAATAAGAGCCATGAGGTAAGTGTTCTCTAAATAAATGTAAATTTAAGGGTATGGAACATCGAAATCATCCATTACATTAAATAGGTAGATAGACAGATGTAATGCTAATGAAATAGGTTAACAAAGTAACGAGAAAATCTTAAATACAATCAATCGTATACAGAACACAGTTCATTATCAGGATTTCGATCACCGTCTGCGCGATTCAATCTGTATGCTAATGAAACCGGGAACATTCTGAGTTCGCACTCATCTCTTCCCCTCATTACTACCCATCTGGCCTGCTGATAATAAGGCCAAAATTCAATGGGGCATTCATTTCGCTTCGACTGTTGAGAATTAGATGTCGCTGTACATCTAAACTTAGTATTGTTTTAAATCCTGGGGACTTCAAAAGAAAATTCTGGTATAATATTAGGTTAGTGATGTAATTAAATATTATTATTTGAGTATGCTGGATTACAAATTTGCAGATGTGTCATGAATTATGCAATACCTTGGTCTGTTGTTATGATTGGCAGATTGACGACTGATAAACCGTCTTCCGTCAGAATGATGTATTGAGTGAAAGGCAAGAGAGCATGTATTACTGATGTGTTGGGTTATAATTTATTCATTTCAGTCCATCAGATATTTTTAGTTCTACCATTTACAGCGCTACCTTCTTAATTGGCAGTGAGTAAGGATGTCATGTGTCATAGTCGAAAAAATATTTGATGCATATATCTAATTGCAGTCAAATATTAAGCTTAATATTATATTTAGTCTGGGAATGACAGCTGTGAAACACTTACTCCAGCTGTTCAACACTTTAACTTTATTTCCGTTGCATGACAGCCGTATGCAAAATGTATGAGAATGACATTCCCAGTTAATTTTGCGCCGCTTACTTCTAACGAGATGGTATATACTCTTAATTATATTACATCAACAATTCAATAATTTAGTATTCAGTCACAAGGAAGGTATGATTTAATTTCGAAATTCAGAGACTAATTATTGGTGCCTACAATTAAAAGTTATTATTTATGGTGAAAACATCTACAGTAATACAGACGGGTGATTATCTCGCTTTATTGTAACCATTTCATCCTCGATTAAATGTAACTGAATTTCGAATTCAATAAAATATTATATACACAGGTATAGAATTAGATAACATTTAAAAAAAACGAATGTACATTTAGTTGACTTTTCACAACTGCTTTGTTTTATGTCTGAAGTTTCTTAGATTTAGAGAATGCTAACACTTATGTGTGTCTCAAGTGACACTTGTGTTACAGTATTGAGATCGTTGTGACCTCTATTGTTAGTCAATGGCCGCAGGAACATAGGTATTTTGAATATACTTTAAAAGAACAGTTTTAATAATTATAATTTTGAAGCATTTGGCATAATAAAAATATTCATAAACATAGTACGAAATGATGAGATGAAAATATTTTATGATACTTTTTGTTGATTGCCTTGGAATATTTGGATCATTTTTTATTGAAGGTACTTAGGAGATAATGACGTTAGGTACATAATTGAGAAAACGTAACGGCGAGCTTAGCGTCTGGCCGCCTCGTTGCGGCAAAGCACCCAAGGCTGGTCTTTATTAAGTGAGCTACTTAAATAACCCGCCCTGTGGTCGGGGGCGTTTGGAGAATTCCACCACGGTATCCCCTGCCCGTCGTAAGAGGCGACTTATAGGGGCCATCGGGGGTCGCGGGCGCGCAGCGGGGGGCTGTTGTAGCGCCCCGTTTAGTACTTTTGTACATGCGACCCCGAGATGGACGGCAGCACGGGTGGTTGGCCTCGTGTTGTCGTTGACGCCGAGGGCGTCCTTCGGCGGCGGGAGCTTATGAGCCCCCCACAATGGAGACGGGCCGCATGGCGGCACCGCGCAGGGACGGTCCCGGTTGAAGCCTGGGCGCTTCTCGCCTAGGGAAACCCGGGGCCGTTCCAATGCGCCGAAGAGGGCCACCGCGGGGTTTTAGTCGGTATTGTCGGTGTAGGGTGTACATAGTGTTAGGGACTCGGCCCAACGGTCGCTCGGATGATTTCCATCTCTCCCGGGCGGCTCAACGTTGGGTCGTAAGACCGGCGAACCCGACATAACCGACACGTCTCCCCCCAGACATGGCGGTAGCGGTAAAACGCTTTCCCCGCGACAAAAAAAAAAAAAAAAAAAAGCTACTTAAATAATAATTAGCTGTCTTAATTTGTAGCCTCCGTACAAACCAGCCGAGTGATGTTGAGAACATTCAATTATTATAATAGTTGTAGTTTTTAAAATCATTTTTGTATTACACTTTATTTTGTATTATACTCCCGATGATAGAATAATTTTGACACGTTGTAACTTGTAAACATCCGCATAGTCAAACATGCGGAAAAAGTGACAAAATCGTCCGTGCCGACGGGTCGCGTTTTGAGATCAGCCAGTTTAGTGCGGCTTAATTGTGAGCATTAATTTATATATAATCTATATTACATTTGTCTCTACGATCTAGAAGCGTAACCGTGGCCGTGGACTAAAAAGCCCAGGGTTCGAATCTCAGGTCCGGAACCGTGCTTTTTCTGATATGATTTGCACGGGACCGAATTCGCTAGAGAAAGTTGACGTTAAGCAGCCAGTCGTAAAAACTAAGCCTTATTTTTTGCAACATACTTCAACAATGTTATGTCGAGCCCATATTGGAGTTCGAGTTGGTACGGAAAGGATAATAGTACTTTAAGTATTATTTATTATTGAAATAAAATTACCTTTACGGATTTTATCACGATTTGGTTTTAATTTTTATTAAGGCTTTAATAAGGCTTTGCAGTCTTCGTGGTCACGGGTTGGACTGAGTCCAACCCGTGACCACGAAGACTGCAAAGCCTTCGAAACGTCGGGAATAAAAATTAAAACCAAATCGTGATAAAATCCGTAAAGGTAATTTTATTTCAATGAATAGCATTCGCGTAAACTTAAGAAATCAATATTATTTATTATTATTTAATTCTTTATTGTACACCACATACAAATAACAACATAATTATGCAACGTCCCAAACCATCCATTCTGGATCGACCTACGTCCCGAAGCATTTGTTTCTTCTTCGCGACGTTGACTTCGCAATCCAAGATTCATAGAATAAAACCACACATTGTTGCTTGAAAAGCACTATTGTCGCTATACTCTATTTTATTTTTAAATTTAATAAAAATCTCTAGCCTTTGCATCGGCAAGACATATTTCTTTTATTTATTTCCCAAAAGTAAAAGTTTGACTAGATACATTGAAAAACTATGGCCATTACTTATAAAAACATTTTCGCTTAACATTTTGCTAAGAATAGCCTGTCACTTTTTTCCTTGCGTTACATTGTTTAAAAATGAAAGGGACAACCTATGGTTAAAGATAAGCCGCGCTTAAATATTTTTATAAGTAAGGGGCAAAAATCATAAACTTGTGTAATAATGGGCGGCCTTATCGCTAATAGCGGTCTTTTCCAGACAAGCCATCTTTTTTGTATCATAATAGAAACGAGTAAGAACTACGTGTATGGTATTGTGTGAATATAGTACTGAGTTTATAACTGTTTTGGTATTCCAAAAGCTCCGAATATGTTTACGTTAGGACTTTTCATATCGTTTGTATTGCAAATCGATGTACCAAAAAAGGTTTTCGTGTATTCAGAGTTAGGGAATTCATTGATATTCCACACGCGCCAACAATTGTAATATCCACGTTTAAATATGTATTTTACAATACGAAATACATGCTATAACTTCACTCAGTTGGTTTACCCTTTTAAATTGCCATATTATCTTTCGATTTCGTATAGAAGAGAATATGAGGTGGTGTTGTCGCGTTTTGGAAATGATGACAGAAATCTGTAAATTAAGCACCAAGGTCAAGGTTGCCTGGAAGAGATCGCTATTAGCGATAAGGCCGCTAATTGTTACACTAAGTGTTGTTATATTGTTTTATTTTTAATGTACTTTGTAATATGTGTGTGGTGTACACTAAAGAGTTATAATCTAATCTAAGCACCATTTATAATAAAAAGGAATTTATAGCACGACCGAGATAAAAATATTTTAAAATAACGGAGCCGAGTCATACATATCTAGAGGTATAAATCCAATACAATGGGCATAGTTTTGATAAAAAGACGCACAGACTTCTCTACCATTTGCTCCGCTAAACTGTTTTTATAAGTAAGGCCCAATATGCCTGTGTTCATAAATTTTAATCATTTGAAAAAATTATGTTGCAGGCCTACTCGACGACTTGAATGTTATGACTTACGAGTCAAATATAACTTTGGTGTATCAACAAAATTAAATGAAGTTTTATTTTTAAAATCACTTATTCGTATATATCCCAAATAAGTATGTAATGACTGCCTCGGTGGTGTAATTGTATTTGGGTACGACTACCGTCCTGAGGTCTCGGGTTCGATCCCCGGGTCGGGCAAAGTGATATTGGATTTTTCCATATCAGCCCGGAGTCTGGAATTTGTGCCCGATATGGCGATAGGCTCGCCCCCTATCACATCTGGGACGAAACTAAGCTCGGCGAAATGTGGGTATTCTTGTTCGCTAGTTTACCTCTGCCTACACCTTCGGCGATACAGGCGTGAGCTTATGTTATGTATGTTATGTAAGTATGTATAACAGACACCTGCCTGTCTTGTATGAGAAGGAATTGTGTAGATCTGCCTGTTCACTTAATTAATTTAACTCGAGAATAATTAAATGTTTATTTGTTTCAGGTAAGCGTTTGAATAATGGTCCCACTACGCACAGTCAGTACAAAAGGTAGGTAAATTAATAATGGTAATCCCTGTGACTGTGCAATTTTATGAATGAAGAGTTTGATGATTGTTACAAAACGTATCGCGTTGTAAATAGAGTTCAGCGGCCTGAGCAGGAAAATTTCTGACAACCGTAAATGTATTCGAACTCGATGCGCGTCTATGAAATTTGTATGAAATATTAACCAAACGTCATCAGTGCGCAGCGAATACATTTACATTTACATTAGTTTTTCGTGCTCGGGCTACAGTTCTTTACTGGGTCTAAATATTTTTTTACGTAGTATTTAGTAAGTTGTCGTATACTGGGTCTAGTGGTAATGTATAAGCCGGAAAGTCCTGAGTTCGATTCCTAAATAGGATAGGGTGATTTTTTAACACTATTTGTCCAGGACCGGATCCCCAGCAGGGGGTTGACGTCAGGCAGGCAGCCGGTTGTAAAAGTAAACCAAATCCTTTCTGCAACATGCTTGATAAAGTGTGTTGCGCGGACCCCACATAGTTTTGGGATATGCGCAGGCGGAAAGAAAAAGTCTATAATGGATATTAGAAAAATATTTATATTTTTAAAATCGTATAATATATAAAATAAAATAGTATAATAATAATTCCATTTATAACATTTGCATCCCAATTGAGATATGATTTTGCAGAGTGAGCTAACAGGTACAGAGTAGCAATTGAGTGTAAACTATACGATGCGAATCGGATTATCCACTCAAGTTGTTGAAGTGCTCCCTGCACGCTTGGCTTGCTTGCTTTGTAAAATGACGTCATACACTCCAGCCAAATATTTGATTTTAGCTGTGACGTCGGTTTGAATGTAAAATGGTTTAGGATACATTTATATAATATACCTTCATATCATTGGTGAGAGTTTTGTAATTTTCGGTAAACTCACACTTAAATACTCATTTGTATTGATAAATGCTGTTTTTTTCGACCGACTTCCACAAAAGGAGGAGGTCCTCAATTCGTCTGTATTTTTTTTATGTATATTCCTCGATATCTCCGCCAAATATGGACCGATTTTCAAAATTCTTTTTGTGTTCGATAGAGCTTATTTCAAGAGTGGTCCCATATAAATTTGGTCACGATCGGTAAATTGGAAGTCCGTCCGTAAAGTTTTTAAACTTGTGATTATTTACTAATTAATGTATGGAAAGTGTAATTAATTGTGTTTGAATTCCATTTAATTGCATGGATTCGAGAAACAGCGCAAACAATTTGTTGATTAATTTAATTTCACGCTCCAAGAAAGCGAATGTTCACCATAAATTAAATTATAAAGTAAAAGAGACTATTAGCACTTTCACCTAAACAAATATGGTGACGTAATATCTAGAAAATTCATTAACATTAACGGGCTTTAAATGGCTGTAATAGAGAGTGTCATTCTACGCTCAGTTTACTTTGGCACTAAAACTATATTTTTTCTGCAAAGTCATCGTATTTTAAAAAATAACCGTAAGTTAAAGGTTTTTGGTCAGATATTAAAATATATAGTGACGTTAATCGGTTAGTAAACTGAACTACATAATATTATTGATATTTTTAATTTATACCGGTAAAATTTTTCATTAGTTGATTCTTATTTGGAATATACTGATGTAACTTACGTTATGTGTTATTTAATATATCAATGAATTAGATAAGCGTTTTTACAATTTATATAATGATATAACGTGACATGAGCTCACGCCTATATCCCCGAAGGGGTAGGCAAAGGCGCACGAAGTAGAACACCCACATTTTGTCGAGCTTAGTTCCGTCCCAGATGTGATAGGAGGCGAGCTAATCGCCATATCGGGGACAAAATCCAGACTCTGGGTCGATGAAAAATCCAATATCACTTTGCCCGACTCGGGGATTGAACCCGAAATCTCAGGACTCAGGACGGAAGTCGTACCGAAATACAACTACGCCATAGATAAAATAACGCGGTAAAAGTAAATTTTCTACCAGGAATAAACGTTTCAAGAACGTCCAAGCGTTTACTGTGGGCGGATAACGCAATTACCGTGTGGCACTCCTGTAAACTGTGTTTACGCCGTGAAATGGCCACTAAAACGGTTTACACGTCTCTGTTGTGGCTAAAATCGTTACGGCCAAACACTGGATAATTCCGACAACTCAAATTATAAGATAATTCTCGTTTGCACATCTTTGTAACTGTTTAATTTAACTTTGAGTAAACATAAAGGTAACAATGGCCGAATGCTTATATCTTGTTTATGGTTTACGTAAGCGGTTTATGGCGCGTTAACGTTACATTGTTGTATAGAGAGGGAAAGTAACTTATTCTGATGAGCCGGGCGGTGTAAAGGGGTGTTCAGAACGACAAACGATTATTTTTATAGCAAACGAGCAAGTGCGCCACCTGATGGTAAGTGATCTCCACCGCCTATAGACACCCAAGACATAAATGTATCACGGGTGTTTTGCTAACCAAAAAGGAAAATGGGGATTGGCAAAGGGAGGAAGGAATTGGACCACCGGAAATCTCACTCACAGAACGAAATGCAACAGCGAGGTGCCAATTTACGTCTATTTTCTGTGAGACCGTGGTATGAAATCGGTTGAGCCAACCCATGCGTGCTGTCTACAGCGTGGCTCTACCACTCAAATTGTTCGGAAACGTCATCTATGACAATAGATCGCTTGTTATCGCTTGCATACGCTCTGATTGATATGCGTGGCGATTGATTGGGTGAATAAAAATACAGATTGATTTTTATTGCGTCCATTTATCGGATATTAACATCTATACTTGACATTACACCGACCGACGCGCGACGCGACCTGACCTTGATCTCTCGAGATTGTTGAAACGAAATTGAATTGTTCCTCTGGTGTTTGTTTTTAGAATACGGCTTCAGCGACAAAGAATACTTTAAATTTTTATTTTTATAACAGTGCCTGAGGCCTGTTTTGTGGGGACAGCGTCTTTTTAGGGAAAACGCGCAGTCACCGCTTTGAAAAACGTGAAAAGAAAGCAGGCCGAGTGATGAGTGGAAACGTTCAGCCGATGTGGGTCGTGGCCTTGTGTGCTTATAGTTGGTCAAAGGTTGGGCACATTATGTGGGTATTTACCTAGTTTATTTCAGTGACAGTCGTCCCACCTTTCCACTTACACTGGACATAAAACGTGTTTTAAAACGAATGTTACGTTGCATACCTTTGGACGGTTAAACTCTTAGGCTGAGATCTACAGAGCGAACTTCGACTAACGGCCGTTTTCAATAACCAATCTCAGTTCGAATGTGCAAATAGATTACAAAAATTAGCCAATAAGAACACAGTTTAAACATGACTCCCTCAAATGACTAATTTGATTGGTTCATAATCGAGATTTATGTGCATTCTCAAACTGAGATCGTTTATTGAAACCGGCCGTAAGTCTAAGTCAAAGAAACGAACTCAGTTTTCAAGAAACGAGACTCAGACTCAGTCGAAGTTAACTCTATAGATTACTATAAATATTTAAAGTTTATACGGTGTACGGTCCCACGTACATTTTATTTATTGTGTTAGTAACGCGCGTATTTGCAAATTAGCTGCGATAGCGAAATTTTGTTAACGCGGTTATTTTTGTAATTTTACAATACACTAAAAACACTGTGCTTCCAACAACTTTACGGAACACACGTCGCGTGAAAGTCACCAACTCTTAGCTGTAACTTTTACGAATAAACTACTCATAGTCAAGAAGTGAACTTTCCTTCAACTCCTCAACTACAACTTCAACTGTGTCGATGTACAGGACAACTGAACTGTACATACGGTGCTTTTCTTTCCTTTAAACCATTATACTTAAGATTTCTTGGTGCAATTATTACTGTACCTAAATCAACTTGAATGAAGTTCTAAAAGGTTAAAAAATATTTTTAATACATAGAGTCCAGCCGGTTCATTTAAATGTACCTGCAAAATGGAGCTTTTATCAAAAGATTTTGTTTTTCAATTAAAACTTTTCATTCGTTAGCCAAATTAAGTTTTGTGCTCTCGAAGTTTCCGCAATTCTTTCAGAAGTTTTGCAACTGGTGACTGGTTTAATTTTGAAAAAACTTTCGAATAATTTAGTCGCCTGACAAAAAAGGAATAATTGAAAAGAAAATTATTTTTTGTGATTCTTGTAAAAACATTTTTAGTTAATGTAGCACGTTTCCCAAGTTTTTCTGTAAAATATAAAGCACCATATTATTATTTACCACCATATGTTCGTCTATTATGTTTAAAACATGTTTTACATATTGCAGTGGCGAAAGGTGAAAAATTTCAAATGGGAAGCCAGTGCTACTTTCTTTTATAGATGATACTTAAATAAAACTCATTTATTAGCCTAGAAACTGGAAAAGGGAGGTCGTTAGGAATCGGATTGTATAGACTGACGCCACTGACATATTGTGTGAATGACGTAATATAATTTTTGTTTTAATTAAACTGAGTCAGTTCAGCAGAAAAAGACACAAAGTAGCCTCATTTATTCCGGTTTAGTTCACTGTAATGAAATTTCCACATGCACGGCTTTCATATAAAACTGATAGTAACATTAGCATTAAATTTACAGTTTATGAATGCTGGCATGGTGAAATTTTAAGACTAACTTGTATCAACAAAAATAGTAGAGCGCGCTTCGGGCTTTAAATTGGTTCGGCTTTATACACTGATGAAGTTTGCTCGCCGGCTCACTGTAGTGCAACTCTTGTTAAGTTTACACATTAATTCACTGGCCGACAGTAATCCAATAAAAATATTATTAGACTTCGGAGTTATAGGGCTTTAGAAGCATTTTCCTTTTATGTTTTCGGATAAACACAGAGTGGACTTGTGCGTTTATTTTTGATTTATTTTTATTTATCTCCTATTTTATTTATCTCCTTTTTATTAAGTGTGAATATTTTGATATGACAGAGGCACTATATTTAGGCTACACGAGAAAAGTAAGGCAATGCATTTTAAAATAAAAAAAAATCTCCAGCTAAACATTTTATTGTTTTTCATAATTATTATGATGTGATATTTAACATTTGCATTCCTTGATTTTTAAAGAATGCATACAATCTTATGTCAATATATGTTTGATTAAAAGCATCATTTATGTTTTACTAGGTGTTGCCCGTGACTCGTGACTCCGCGTGGACATTTATTTTCCGGGATGTAAAATGTAAAATGTATGATAATCCAGGGTGTCAGCTAGCTCCAAACCAAAGCAAATGCTATAAATAAACTTTGTTTAGCACTATTAACATTAATATAATCTAATTTTACTTGTAAAATATTTTTGTAACTATCATCACTTTTTTATGTAATCCATTGTGAAAACTGTTATTGGCTGTTGTTAAACACGTTTGTAATAAACAAAAATATACAATATAAATAAACAAAATAAAATAAACTGAAATATAATAGCTGTATGTTTAAAAAAAATCATCAATGTCTTCAACATTGGTCTGGCCGTTTGAGCGTGAAGAAGTTACAAACATACAAACACACTCACAAACTTTCGCCTTTATAATATTAGTGTGATTAACAAATACCGGTACCGTCTTTACCATAAGAACACACGGGGCCCATGCCGAACGGCTGATAAGTAGTTACATTCTCTTACACTAGGGGTGAATATATGAACTAAGTTCGAAAAAGTGCCGTCACCAGGCAAGCTAGTAGGTTTGCATACATCGAGGGGGGACGATGGCCTGTACATTTAGAAGGGAGGCGTGAGACAACAATAAGCTTTGGAACCCCTGTCTTACACAATCTTTTTCCTCTCCAACGGGCCCTCAATTCTTGCCCGCCCAGGAGCCCATGCATGCCTTACAAAGAGAGGGCGATTATTACAATTCACACCCTAGAATATTTTTTGAATGGTTAAGAATCACGTAAGATAAGTTTATTCTCTCAATATTATTTCGCTGGCGGACTTGGCGCGCGTATATTTCAAATAAACTGACCGACTTATGACCACTAGGTCATAACTTTTGGATCACAAGTTTTGTGCTGTTGTCCCGTCTTTATACTGTTGAATGTCTTTGATGCCTTAATACGGCCCTGGCACATACCCTGACGACCCGCAACTAATTCGCAAAGGCATTCTCACAAAAACAAACTTGGATTGAAATTATCCAGAACGTACGCAGACTTTGTTACTTCCCATAAAACCAGGCGTTGTATAGTCGCAGTTATTTCGAGGGCCCTGTCATTAACGTCCTACGTCTGATTACTTATTCAATATATTCAGCTCCAGATAGTAGTCGCCTTATCGAAAACAGCAATTGTCCACCCTGAATATTGTTCGGCCTAAACAAACTGTCGTTGAATATTAATATGAAAAACGCACCAATACAAAATTATGAATTCAGCGTACTGGCTTTTGTAAGTCTTAAAATTGTGCTCAAAGAATTGGGGTTTTCATATTCAAGCAGATTATTTAAGGCATTAAAATACGTACTGTCGCATCCTTAGTCTAGTGGCAGCATATATGCATGGGCTGTAGATCGGGAGATTCTGGGTTCTGGGTTCGATTTCCTGGTTGGGCAAAGTGATTTTTCTAATTTGATTTGCCGGGGTGTGGATCCCCCAGAGGGGAGTTGACGTCAGGCAGGCAATCGAATGTAAAAACTAAGTTAAATCAATGTGTGTTGCGCCGACCCCACATTAAGGTGGGATAAGGGAAGGTAAAAAGAAAGGCCAATATTTTAATATTTTAAACATAATTTTCTAGCCTTTTTGGCTTACTTTTCTTTTCACCTTGTCCTACACCAATGAGGGGTCGGCGTAACACATTTTTTAAGGATGTTACCGAAAGGATTTGACTTAGTTTTTCCGATTGACTACCTGCTTGATGTTATGTCCCATCCAAGCCTGGGATAACCATTTTAGAAAAATCGCATTCTAGATTTAGGATTCGAACCCAGGAACTCCCGATGCACAGGCCGTAGATGTTGCTACTAGACCAAGGAGGCAACAGATCAAAAAGACTGTTCACTGTTGAATACTTTTGAAGAAGTGTAGGTATCTATAACATTATTTAAAAAAAACATATGAATTATTATTTAGTTCATATTACATAAATTAAGAGCATTAAATCTCGCTCACCCCCTATCACATCTGGGACGGAACTAAGCTCGGCGAAATGTGGGTGTTCTAGTTCGCTAGGATGCCTCTGCCTACCCCTTCGGGGATACAGGCGTGAGCTTATGTATGTATGTAAGAGCGATAAAATAAATAAGCTTTAATACAAATATAAGTAATACAAATTAATTCGGTTCGCTTTACAATTCTTGACGACGTAAACCCCAGAGTTTCGGTAACTCAGAGTTAAATAATTCAAAAAGCATCGTTAGACATCAACGGTCACGCACCAACTTGACGCAACTACAAGAGATTTTTTGGCCTCTTTTATTATTATGTAGTCTATTGTGGAAGTATTCTTCCACAATAGACTACATGAAATCATAAGGATGATATATTTATCATCCTTCTTATTTCTAAGAATTCAAAGAATTTTCTTGTAGCCATAAGTTGGCGAAAAACATATTTGAAAGGTAATATTACCGTGAACATTTCAAAGAATTGAGATACTAAATATCACTTAATATGAAGTTAATTTCATCGTAACCGGATAGGAAAAACATTATTAAAATTATAATTAGTGAAGTATACTATTATTTCAGAGGGCATAGTATATTGCTGGTTATAAATTACCTATTTAATGAATGATCACTTACATCAGGTAGGACGTCTGCTTGTCTGCTTTCGTAACACAATAAAAATGTGTGAGTTCGAATTTAAAGAAATTCAATTTAGGAAACAATCGTTTTCTTTGTAACTTAACCTGTGAACCTTCTGCTTACAATATTTTTCTATGCATTACGAATACATGACATTGCAATTTTTTTGTTAGTAATTCCTAACTTATTTGTGTTGTGTTCAGAATATTGTTCTGACCTGTCATATAATCATTGCAGTATAATGATAATGAACCTTTATAAAAAGAAAATCTACGAAAGCATTACAAGTAAATACCAATGACCCTGATGACCATCAGTATAGAGGTACTGTATAATTTCGTATCTTCAAGTAATGGTTAAAGCGTTATTAGTGAGATATTTTCGATCTTGATATAAATAACTTTATCTCTCGCTACACTGTAAGCTCACGCCTGTATCCCCGAAGGGATAGGCAGAGGTGCACTAGCGAACACCCACAATTCGCCGAGCTTAGTTCCGTCCCAGATGTGATAGGAGGTGAGCCTATCGCCATATTGGGCACAAATTCCAGACTCCGGGCTGATACTGAAAAATTCAATAACACTTTGCCGGGAATCCAACCCGAGACCTCAGGACGATAGTCGTACCGCGCACGCAATACCACTACGCCACCGAGGCAGTCCCGCTACTTAATAAGGAATTAAAAAATAAATACACAAAAGCTAATAATACATTTTTAATTTATATAGCCTGAAGCTTATCTCTCGCTTTTTCGAAATAAATTATTAAAATGTGAAATATCGAAAATGTTCACCACGCGCAATTTTAATTGGATCAACTGATTTCAGTTTAAAAATATTATTGGTAATATCAGAACAGGGAAGTAATATTATTCATTTAAAATAAAGCCTTTCACTTGGTGATGCGTTAAATTAGATTATCGAATTAATTAGTTAAGCCAATAGTTTAATATAACATTAAATTAATTGGCTTTATATTACAGTTATGTGTCTTTGCTGTATTAAAAACATAAAATAATATATGGGACATGAATCATACACGCGGAATATATTGCGAGATACGTTACGATATGTGTTTGTTAATCGTGAAAACTCATTTTCATATCTATTTGCTCCTGCTCCGACATAGTGTACTGTGAATCCATTAAAATTTTAATTAAACGGTATTAAAACCTTATGTTTACATAGCATATCCGATTTTGTATTGAAAACTTTGTCGTCGACACTTTTGTAACCATAATAATATAAGCAATGCCTGCCTCGGTGGCGTGGTTGTATTTCGGTACGACTACCGTCCTGAGGTCTCGGGTTCGATCCCCAGTCGGGCAAAGTGATATTGGATTTTGCCATATCATCCCGGAGTCTGGAATTTGTGCCCAATATGGCGATATCGCCTCCTATCACACCTGGGACGGAACTAAGCTTGGCGAAATGTGGGTATTCTATGTGTTAATCCAGGGTGTCAGCTACCTCGATACCAAATTTTATCAAAATTGGTCGAGCCGTTTGAGCGTGAAGAAGTAAAAAACATACAAACACTCTCACAAACTTTCGCCTTTATTAGTGAGATGATAGTATGTAGTCATTACTATTCATACACATACATCTATACTACACATACATATTATATACATATACATCAAACATAATTCACACTACATTCATGATCACCCTTCATTTACTGCGAGTAATGAACATTCATTCATACCAATCCCGGAACACCCTTATTCTCCACTAACTTGTGTTTGTTGTTCTGTTTCCAAGTTGCAACTTTCGGTATTCCCGTGTTACACTTAGTTTAGATGTCCTTGGGGAGTATTGTACGTGTTCCTCAATTTGTTTCTCGATACTGTATTACCTATCTTGTATTGTATATGTTGACTTACTTATTTGTCTCTGTTTATATACATAGGTATACAAATATAAAGCAATTTATCTTATTATAAAGATCACGCCTGTATCCGCGAAGGGGTAGGCACTAGCGAACTAGAACATCCATATTTCCCAGAGCTTAGTTTCATCCCAGCCCGCCTAGCATGCGCGCCACAAGATATTTCGATAATCGACAGTCGAGATGTTTTCTATGTGTTGTCTACAATATTGTATGAAAATAAACGAGGACGCATGTTAGTGTCCATAGACAAATAGATAAAACCGGTTATAATAGGACAAAAAGCGTAGACAAAATGTTCCCGTAGCGCGCATGCTAGGCGGGCTGGTGTGATACAGGGCGAGCCTATCGCTTTAAACATCATCATCATCATCATCATCAGCCACAGGACGTCCACTGCTGGACATAGGCCTCCCCCGAAGATTTCCAGATTGACCAGTTGGAAGCAGTCTCGCTATATTGGGCACAAATTCTAGACGCCGGACTGATACTGAATTGAAAAACACAATGTCACTTTGCCCGACCCGGGGATCGAACCCGAGAACTTATGACGGTAGTCGTACCGAAATACAACTACGCCGAGGCAGTTTATCTTTCTAAGCTTTTGGAATTTAAACGTAGGAATTGCTTCGAGGCCTCTAGAATTCTCATTACGTCATTTTTATAACAAGGCCATTAGCATAATTTTTGTTTTATGTTAATATGCCATTTTCCATTTCTGAGCGTAACAAAATTTCTAATATTGATAACGAGCTTCATAGAAAACAGAGAGATGGGTGTTGTCGTCGAGCAGGCAGCCGGTTATAAAAAAACTAAGCCAAGTCATTTCTGCATGCTTGAAAAAGTGTGTTGCGCCGACTCCACATTAACGTGGGATAAGGGCAGGTAGAAAAAAGAGAGATAGTTATTGTTTTATTATTATTTATAGTCTCTACTATACTGAAGGAACTAGTCCCGGGAAAATGGTGTCAGAAAAACAGCACACCCGACTTGGGAATCGAACCCAGGACCTCACGGTTCATATACATTGCCACTAGACCAAGGAGGCAACGAAGACAATAACTATCTATTACATTTTATTATGATACGCAACTTTAAATAGGTCTGTTTGCTGAGTCCCGCCTTTATTTAGCAAGCAAAACAAAGAATGCTTATAGGAATGGAAATAGTCGATAAATTTTGTTCTATCTACCTGTCATTATCCTACCTTCAATAACTTCATACGTTTCGAAGCATGTTGCAGATTGAGTTTGACTTAATTTTAACGACCGGCTGCCTGCCTGACGTCAACCTTCCTCTAGGGCATTGAGTCCCGGAAAATAGTGTAAGAAAAACCCTCGTTCAACCTGGAAACCGAACCCAGGACCTCCCGGTTCACAACCCATATACGCTGCCACTAGACCAACGAGGCGATGTAACCGTTAACTATCTATTACATTTTATTATGATACGCAACTTTAAATAGGTCTGTAGCTGAGTCCCGCCTTTATTAGCAATTCAAACACACAATGCTTATAGGAATGGAAATAGTCGATAAATTTTGTTCACCTGCGCGTTTTATGTGTTATGCCAACGCAGCATAGAATTTACTGTGATATAGAATGCTTTGTTTGCATCCTGAACCTATACACCATACATTTACTCTCAACACGTATTAGGTTCAGATTGAACTATTGAAATATAACTATAACTATAACTATATACATTGAAATAAAACTATTTTTACGGATTCTATCGTATACGTTTCGAAATAAAACGTCGGGAATAATAATTAAAACCTAAACATGATAGACTGCCTCGGTGGCGTGGTGGTATTTCGGTACGACTACGGTTCTGAGGTCTCGGGTTCGATCCCCGGGTCGGGCAAAGTGATTATGGATTTTTCCATATCAGCCCGGAGTCTGGAATTTGTGCCCGATATGGCGATAGGCTCGCCCCCTATCACATCTGGGACAGAACTACGGCGAAACGTGGGTGTACTAGTTCGCTAGTGCGCCTCTGCCTACCCCTTCGGGGATACAGGCGTGAGCTAAACGTGATAGAATCCGTAAAAATAGTTTTATTTCAACGTATTAGGTTTTTTGAAAATGTTTCGCAATATGAACACAATACCCTAGAAACTATAAATTCTATTATACGTTCAATAATTTTATCCGTAATGAATTTAATGGGTGGCAGTCGAACTCTTGCGTAACTTACGATATTATACTTTAGGTATGTCTCGTATGAAACTTATATAATTTAAACTTAAACTTGAGACTTTATGCTTTGGAAGTTAAATTACGTCAAGGTTGCTATGAAGTAATAACGAATAATAATTGATTCTTACTTTGCAAAAAAGCTTATGTAATAATGACAATAATCGGCAGAAAGCTAATCGGAATTTCCCATCAAGTATTCTGTTTTTTTATCTGAAAAATCCGCAGTAATAACACATACGAAGATTTCAACCGACGATTTTCTGCTATTAAAATCATATTACTATTACTGGGTAGGACAGATAGCAAGACAGTGGTCTTAGTAATAGAATTCCCAAAAATTACGTTACACATCGCGACCTTCAATGATAAAAGGCTCCATATAACTGCAAATAATATACTTGGATTTTATTTTGATACATACACTCACTAGATTTAAGAAGCTGACTTAGCCGCAATATATTTCGTTGACAATAAAAGCGTTCCCATTTTTCCAGCAATGAATTGCGGTCACAGAGTGGCCAGTATGCCACGAGACATACGTTCTATCGCAGCTAAGTGCAGAAAAGTGTCGCCTACTCTGAGCGTTCAAGCCACATACGCGGTCAAAGAGCACCCATAATAGAGCATTTTATTTGTCTTTTTATCGAATGCTTCTTGGCTTCCGCATGGGTTTTACCACGTTGTATATTAAAGTGACTTAAGAACCACCTTCTCTTGCTATTTATCGAATAATTTCTTTTTAAGAACGGAGACTGTAAATGCTAATTACGACTTTAAGTGGAATTTATGAAATATAGGCCGTCTCATAAAAGTAACACTGCGTAAGTAGCTTTTAGCAGTTATTACATTGGAATAAAGAAATTATTAAAAAGCCCATTCACAATGAGCAGTATAATTTCTGCGTAATGTGTTTTTTCGAGCCAACGGGAAGTCAATCTCTCTTGTCCGCACTTCGCCCGCACCTTAATTGTACTCAGAAATGGAGAATTTTACTTATGCATACTTGAAACGTTGTTTTTACGGTTTTGTTTTTGAAGATTGAAGTTTATTAGCGACGACGCCTACACGATTCTTTAGGCGTAACAAAGTTTTGTGTTTTATTCACATGTCGCCAATGCCGAGGAAGACAAAGGGTAACAATGTCAGCCAGAAGAATGGAGGCAGAACAAAACAGGCTCGAGTGGCGAGCCAGGGACGCTCTATTGTTGGCTCGAGACGTTGCACTCAAGTATATAGTATATAACACATGCCACACTCGAAAAACTACAACGAAAACGCCAGCGAGCGGAATGCAAATTTCTCAATTAACCTTTCCAAAGTTTCATGGTTTATATTATTACAACGATGTATTGAGTAATAATAATGATGGTGATGATAGTGGTGTGGATATATTTTGTGAAAAGTTTGTCAAGTTTAAGAATTCAATCTATAAAATAATGTAACCAGCCAAAAGGTTTCTTGCTTATGTTGGTATTAATATTAGCTAAGTTTCTTATAGTATACTAGTAAAAAAAAAAAAAAAAAAAAAAAAAAAAAAAAAAAAAAAAAAAAAAAAAAAAAAAATAGGTTAACATAGTTATCTTAGTTTTATGTTGTTTATTAATACACAGAACTTAACACAGAATAAAAAATGTTGTACTTACCTATAAATTAGAAGCATACATAAAACGTTATATATATTAAGAATCTATTGTAACAAAGACGAGTATGACTTATAGTTGGTAAGGCCAAATAAATAAATAAATAAATAAATTAATCGAATCGGTCAGTTTTCATGACGAATGGCTTATTTAACTTTTGCGTATTCAATTGTATGAATGTTTTATTTAAAGAATAGTGGCTTTATTCAATTTAAATCTGTCACATAAACAAAACCTACATCAGCGGGAGTTTGGTGACCGGTAATACAACTATGGACAGTAAATCATAATGCTTAAAATAACATGTAATAGGTGTCAGTTAAGAGTAGTTATATAAAATTTCGGATAGGTATGCGATAATTTAAAATGAAGACAGTTGTGGGTATTGAATTTTTTAAACATTTGTATGTAGAAGGATACATTATTAGTGTCGCTTCCTTGGTCTAATGGCAGCATATATGGGCTGTGGACCGGGAGGTCTTGGGTTCGATTCCCAGGTCGGACAAATCAAATTATGTACAACCTCCCTATCCTATCATGTTGTGCGTATAGATCAATACTCAAATAGTATGTATTTCATGCTATAGTACATCTTCATAATTATCAACTTCATCTTGATTCTATTTTTAGCGATTATTGTCATTTTCCTACGCTGCGCTTGCCGGTACGTGGTCTCCATTCGAGAACTTTTCTGCCCCATCGGCTATCAAGCGCAGCGTAGGACGTCCACCTACAAGGTAGACGACCTGATAAAGGTTGCAGGAAGTCGCTGGATGCAGGCCGCTTCCAACAGGTCAATCTGGAAATCTGTAGGGGAGGCCTATGTTCAGCAGTGGACGTCCTATGGCTGATGATGATGATGATGATGATTGTCATTTTCCACTGATTTGAAAATAGGAGGTACTCAATTCGTGTATATGTTTTTATGTAGGTATGTATGTCACGTGATATCTCTGCCAAATATGGACCGACTTTCAAGATTATTTTTGTGTTCGATAGAGCTTGCAAGAGTGGTCCATATACATTATGATCACGATCGGATACATTTTTAATTCGGTCGTTTAAGATTTTTCAATGTTCTTATAGACATTATTTCAGACTAATTTCTTGGGGCAAAGAACTAGTATCTAAACTTTGGCTAGCAGCCGTAAAAAGCAATGGAATAGATTCTTATTCTGTTACAAATGTGTAATCATAATTTATTTTGATTAATTTATCTAATTTTCTTATTTAACCACCTATTTCTTATTAATTAATATATATTTCTGTGGTAATCTATAATATTATCTAATTATAACATAACATAACATAAACTCACGCCTGTATCCCTGAAGGGGTAGGCAGAGGCACACTAGCCAACTAGTACACCCACATTTCGCCGAGCTTAGTTCCCTCCCAGATGTGATAGAGGGCGAGCCCATCGCCATATCGGGCACAAATTCCAGACGGCGGGCTAATATGGAATAATCCAATATCACTTTGCCCGACCCGGGGATCGAACTCGAGACCTCAGGACAGTAGTCGTACTGAAATACAACCACGCCACCGAGGCAGTATAATTATAGCTGAATTTAGTTGACTAAATATTACGAGTTACATTCTTCATAGACAAGTAACCAGTTGTTCAAGTATTTTAAGCTTACAAATAAATATGGGACAACATTCAAATTCCAAATCACATTTGGGATCTTTCCTTTTTATCTCTGATAGGGAAACGGAAAGGAATCTGCTTTGCGGTTAAGTATGGTACTTTGCAAGGGATAAGGGCCATTCGTCTGCCTATCATGGCTTCTTTTCTTTTGATCATTCAATTTCCCGTGTTCATTGGATATTTGTACCGCATTCATAACCTATGGTTTTCGTATTTTCGGTTTATTTTTATGAATGAGTGTTCCTAAATTGTTCTGTTTGATGTTAGTTGGAAGAAGTAGTTATGCAATACGTTTTTTGTCGCCTCCATAGGGCTGTGAACCGGGAGGTCTTGGGTTCGATTCCGAGGTCGGGCGGGGTGTTCTCTGGACACGATTTGCCTGAGCCTGGATAATCCAGAGGCGGTTTGACGTCAAAATCAGGCAGCTGGTCGTAAAAACTATATCCTTTCTGTTTGAAAAAGCGTGTTGTGCCGACCCCACATTAAGGTGGGATAAGTGCATGTGGAAAGAAAGATTTTAGTTGTAAGAAATGTTTAATACAATATCTTTTCGTCTATCGTCATATGTGGAACGACGTAAAGGGTAAGACCGAATTTGATCTTTATTATGGTTATAAGACTTTACCGACTTTACAAACTTAACTTCACCTTATTCACCTGCTTTCCGAAGATCGTAACTCTACCAGACTTGGAAACTTTAAGATCTCTCATAAACATCTCCTTTACAACATATTGTGCTATAAAATGTTTATTCATTTTCGATATTCGGGTTATTACCCGAATAATAACTATTGTTATAATCACCCTAGTATTTTTCTCTATACTATTCTCTATTTTATTGATCAGAACTTGATAATTGTATTTTACTAGCATATTATGTAATGCGACTAGATTTAGAAGTTTATAAAAGTAAATAAAATATATTGTCCAAAAGTTTATCTTATCTAAGAGGCAATTTATTTCATAATAGGCAGCCAGTCGTAAAAACTAAAACTGCAGCCCGAACAGGAAAATTTCAGACAACCGTAAATGTATTCGTGCTCGATGCGCGACTATGAAATATTAATCAAATGTCATCAGTGCGCAGCGAGTTTACATTTACATTAGTTTTTCGTGCTCAGGCTACTGTATATTTTCTACAACATTCTTGAAAAACTGTGCTAAGTCGATCCGACAAATAAGGAAATATAGAATAACAAAAATTACGCTCAATCAATTTTATTACAATCTCTCTAACTCTAATTAATACTGGGTAACACCATATGCTATACTGAAATACAATATAGATATATTAGTTTACAATACAGAATCGCAGACCAATACTAGTATGTTATAAAAATAAAGGCAGCAAAGGATACAGGTGCGGCGCGCAGTAAATTATATTGGTCCCATTTTATCTGATACGAAACAATAGCGATTCAAACAAATATGTATTCATATACAACGGCCTCCGAGTAAATTGAAAAGGAAACGATAAAAATACCACCGTCTCATAAATAACTCGCTCTGGCGTTTTATCACACAGAAAAACTCGTTCATCCTTATTTCTGGAAAGTACACATTATTATAAGGAACGATATAACTAAAGGTATATCTTTCTTTCTGTCTGTAGTTATTCCAGCGTCGGGTCAGGATCCGCCTTCCTACTTAAACGCTTCCACTGCACCCAGTTTTGAGCATCCTCCACAGTAAGACCTTTGGCTCTCATATTATCCTTCAAAACTTCCCGCCAGCGCTTTTTGGGTCGTTCACATAGACGATCCTGGAACGATCTGATCCAGACACTCGCACCGACATACTCCTGTGGTTTTCTCAAAACATGACCATACCATCGTAAGCGACATTCTTGCAGTTTATCCACCACGTCGCCGTATATCTTAAAATATATCATATTGAAAGATATTAAAACACCTACTAAAGAGCAAAAGATTAAAAAACAATTATAATATAATTAATCATACTACGTCTTGTGCAAAATTATGAATTGTGTATATTAAAAGGAGGATAAAGAAGCGATAATATTGTGAGTTCTATATGTTCTATAGAATTAGTTAGAGACATCTCGCCGTAGCTTTGTAAATTTTAAATAGTAATATTATTGAAAAGCCTATTACGTAATGCCAAATACTAGCGCGTTCAAACAGACAAATACGTAACGTAACCAATTGTTGAGTTCTATAGCTTAACCATGAGTTTTTTGTGACATTACTCGCAAGCGACTCCGTAAAATAATTTCTATGAAAAACGTCAGTTCCCACGTAATCGCTAGAGGCGTTCGGGTCTTTGTCATACAAATATTTAACGGAGTCGCTAGCGAGTAATGTCAAAAAACTCATGGCCTACTAATATCAATAGATTCTACAAAATCTACGGTGTCACAATTTTTTTTACATAGCCATGATGAATGGGATTCCGTCAGATCTCTCATAAAAAAATAACTTAAACAGTTACAGGTTCAGAATTCCGCGCAATTCGAAATACTTTATACTTAGTACTTTACGAAACACTCCCTTTCATATGGAAATTGAGGAGGTAGACCATCGTTCAACTAAAAGTATAGTGAATTCCTTTGTAATGGAGCTGAAAATAAAAATATAAAGGCTCATTTCGTGCCATAACTCTATTATAATAAATAGTTACCTTGACCAACTTTACTTTGTTAACTTAATATTAAATGCGCTTAATTTGTTCCCATTTGCTTCTTGCTATATACCTATTCACATACGTATTCGTAAATGTAATGACAGAGTAGTTACTCTATAAATGATTATATTTTTTGCGGTGTTTTAAGAGTTTAGTATATTTATAACTTGCAGCACTTACATAGATAAATCTCGATTTAAACATAGTCATGAGCTGTGGGATAAATCGAGTTTAGGTTTAACTCTCGATTAGTAATAGAGCTGCAAGTCGCCCTAATAATCAACAATGATTTGTTTGTAAATATTTAAGGACATAATATTATCGCCTCTTTGGTCTAGTGGCAGTATATATTATGCGATATGGGCTGAGAGGTCCTGGGTTCGATTCTCAGGTCCAGTGGATGTTTTTCTAACACGATTTGCTTGGGACTGGGTATCCCGGAGGGAGATTGATGTTAGATAGCTGGTCGTAAAACTAATCCAAATCCTTTAGACAACACGCTTCAAAAAGTATGTTGCCCCGACCTCACATCAAGATGGGATAGGGGCAGGTGCTGAATGTATTTCAGAAATAAATACCTAGTATTTATATTATAGGAAATCATTAATTGTTAGATGATTACAGTTCAGCTTACATTTTGTTAAAAGAATAGTAGGTAACAAAATATGAAGCTAATGTCGACATTTTGCTAGCATTTCATGGCCACATAAAATATTTATTGCGTATATAGGTTTCCAACCCTGCTTTAGATAACCCGATTTACCTTCGTCAGAAACTGACTACGCTAATTTGTACATAGGAATTCTCTAGAACATTTGTCTAGCACCAACGTTATTTGATGCCCAGTTAATTCATTTTCCCTTCCTCTGATTAATCACTTTACTGTCTAAATTAATTCTATATAGGATACTATGCTTGTTCTGTTATTTATTAATTCAACTGATGGTTTTCATTACTAAGTTTTGATGTAGTTTCAATGTTCGATATGCTTAGTTTTGTTAAATTATTTACGAGCACTTAACATTAACATAAACTCACGCCTGTATCCCCGAAGAGGTAGGCAGAGGTGCACTAGCGAACCAGAACACCCACATTTCGCCGAGCTTAGTTCCGTCCCAGATGTGATAGGGGGCGAGCCTAATCGCCATATCAGGCACAAATTCCAGACATGGAAAAATCCAATATCACTTTGCCCGACCCGGGGATCGAATCCGAGACCTCAGGACGGTAGTCATACCCAAATACAACTACGCCACCGAGGCAGTATTTACGAGTACTAATTGGAAATAAATCTATTTGAAAGATAAGGTAATATAAAAATGGACCGTCTTTCACAGAGGGCCTTGTATTATCAATGTCTAGGAAAGTGTTAATAGTACAAGACTGATATAATTATATAATTGTAATAATTAAATATTAATAATAGAATACCGCTGGTAATAATTAGTGTAAAAAGCGAACCAATTATTTGGGAGTTCTATATTGGACTAGTGTATCAACTTTGTTATTTTATGTTATAAAATAGCACCCAAATGTTTTCCAACTATTTCGGTTTCAGACTTGGTTTATTGACAGGCGGCATTGACAGTTTAAAGAGCTTTATATTGCTCGATACATTTTATTCGCCCCATCCGAAATTCTCACAAATTGTGTCACTGAATAATCCCTCCGAACTTCTATAAGTATCTAATATGCATATGCGTATACATAACGCTTAATTAATGATTGTTTACACAAGTTTAATCATATTTACTGAAGTATACAGTGTAGAATAATTAGCAAAGTTTACACAAGTCTAGTTGCGTACGCTGTCATAAATATTAATCAGCATTAATATAAGTAAGCACGTTGTTGGCTTTTAAAATGAAACTTCTTTTAACATTTTACATAATTAATCTTAAATTTTGTACTTTGAGAAAACGTCAGAAAATCGCGGAATGTAGGCCTTTTCCATGAGGTCGGTCTGGAAATCTTTAAGAAAGGCCTATGTTCAGTAGTGGACGTCCTCTGGCTTATGATGATGATATAAATGTCATATAAAAAATCTGCGAGCTATGCGTCTATCTATCATTTATAGGTAATGATATAGTCTATATGTAGCTCGACCATGATTGACAATTCACGCTAGCGACTACGTTAAATAATTTGTATGAAAAACATCAGCTCCTTACGTAACCGCTAGAGGCGCTAGGGTGTTTGTCATGCAAATATTTTACGAAGTCGCTAGCGTGAAATTCCAAAAAACTAATGGTCGAGCTACTGTTTTGTTTACCGACTTCCAAAAAGGATAAGTTCCTCAATTCGTCTGTATTTTTTTATGTATATGTTCCGCGATATCTCCGCCATATGTGGACCGATTTTCAAAATTATTTTTGTGTTCGATAGAGCTTATTTCAAGGGTGGCCCCTTATAAATTTGGTCTTGATCGGATTTGAAGTCGGTCCTTTAAGTTTTTAAACTTGTGATTATGTATAGAATTGTATAAAGTAATCGCCTCCTTGGTCTAGTGGCAGTATACATGGGCTGTGGCTTGGGAGGTCATGGGTTCGATTCAAACAAAATTTTCTAATTTAATTTGCCTGGAGTTGGATCCCCCAGAGGGGGTTGACGTCAGGCCGACAGCCGGTCGTAAAAACTTATCCAAATACTTCCTGCAACATGCTTGAAAAAGTATGTTGCGCCGACCCCATACTAAGGTGGGATAAGGGCAGGTAGAAAGCATGGTATAAAGTAATGCATGCGAATCGTTGTATCTTTGACAGTCTCCGTGGCGCAGTGGGCGAGTAGCCGGCTGTAGCGAGAGGCCGCGGGTTCGATTCCCGCATTGAGACCAATGTTTGTGTGACCCACAGATATTTGTTTCAAGTCTGGGGTTGTGAGACCGAAAGTCTCTCATAGTCCCTGACACCCACGATACACCTAGTGTGGGGTCAGGACTAGGTGTGTGACTGTTGGGTGTATTTAATAATATTATTATTTTTATTCACCTTACCATAGATATACGTTCTACATACATGTCTATGTGTTAGTATGGAAATTGCAAATAAAAGCTGGCCATTTAATTTGTTTTCAGCTCGATACTGCGCCACTCACGCGAACTCTACAACTAGGATAAAAACGGCGCGATGAGTGTTTTATTTGCTCGAAAAATCCCATGTATTTTAATCAAGAGCTTGTGATGTAATTTAATTTACTCCTTTTGCTAGTTACTCTGTTTGTAGCTTTGTAATTTGTATTTTAAATCCTCTTTGTTGGATTTAGTAATTTCATTTGATACTCGTTGATTTATGTGTCTGCTTTGTTTAGTGGTAGCATAAATGAACTGTAGATTGAAAGGTGGTGGGTTCGAATCCTAGGTGGAGCACCGACTTTTCGACCTACTTCAAAAAAAGGGAAGGTCTCTTACGTTTAGGCGAATGTTATTCATTGAAATAAAACTACTATCACGATTTGGTTTTAATTTTTATGCCCGACGTTTCGAAAGCTTTGCAGCCTTCATCCGACCCGTGACCACGAAGGTTTCAAGGAGAAGGTCCTCAATTCGTCTTTTTTTATTATTTTACACGATGTCCGCCAAATGTGGACCGATTTTCAAGATTATTTTTGTGTTCGGTCAAAAAATTTTCAAATTTGGTCACGATCAGGTAAGATTTGAAGTCGATCCGTTAAGTTTAATTCTCAATGTTCGACAAGTATTTGTGTGTTATTTACAATTATCTTGCTTTTAAATACATTTGGAATTCAGCTTAACCTCATACATTAATTCAACCAGACTAAGTACTAAAGCGCGTGTTACTTTCGCTGTTAAAGTTCAAAAGTTATGTAGTACATTGTACTGCGTTATGTAAAGAGTTCAAAGCACTCTTAACATAGTTGTATTCTGTACGCTCTTGTGTGGTTAATCCTGGAAAAGTTTAATAATTTCTTAGGTTTACGTGAATTTTATTCATTGAAATAATAACGTCGGGCATAAAAATTTAAAATTAAAACCAAAGCGTGATAGAATCCGTAAAAATAGTTTTATTTCACTGGATAAGTTTGTTAATATTCTACTCTTTATTTTATTTATGACATTGTTAAATATAAAACTGTTCTCCGATAGCGAGGCTCTGGACTCAAGACACCGGACTACCGGAGCTTAGGACACAAAAGTGAGGAACCTCTTTATCTGTTTTTTGCTCTTATTAATCCAACTACCAATTTTATTATTATTCTTTCTAACCAACTCTATTATCGCAAGGATGTTTATTATTATAATTCTGTATACATTTTATTTTTACGTCCAAAAATTAAGTGTTTTTAAAGAGTGTGAACCAAAGTTGTGAGTAATAATCTTTCTTCCAAGGCGAGTTATTGCGTTATATTACTTTCGTTATTATTTTCACCGTGTATGTGTAATTATGTGTCGTAGAGTGTAATTTTCTCTAATCTACTTGAGTGGTAGAGCCACGCTAGACACTTACGTCTACAGCATGAATGGACTGGCTGGACCGGTTTTATACCACTGTCTCACAGAAAACCGAAGTTAAGTGGCAGCTCGCCGTCGCGTTTCTGGTGACTCAGATTTCCGGTGGCGCAATTATCCTCTCCCCTTCTTCCTACTTTCCCAATCCCCATTTCCCTCTCTTTAAGTTGGCAACGCACTCTTGATCCGTTTTGTGTCTTGGATGTCCATGGACGGTGGAGATCACTTACCATCAGGTAACCTAAACGTTCATTTGCCAGTCTCTGCTGTAAAAAAAATAAACTTGCTGTCGTTTTTATATTGTGCCTACTTTTCCGTCCATAAGGTCGAGCTCACACGTTTCATGTTTTATTCATGGCCCTGTAAACGGTTCTTTGCCTCCTTAACGCACCCTCATTCCGAATAGGTTTAATTACTTTAAAAATAAATATTTTCCAACCCTTTATAACCTAAGTTTAAAATCAACCGCAGGCTACAATTTGTGAAGTTCTGTGACTTTATTCTTTACATACTGATTTCTTAAGTTTACGTGAATATTATACATTGAAATAAAACTATTCTTACGGATTCTATCACGATTAGGTTTTAATTATTATTCCCGACGTTTCGAAGGCTTTTCAGCCTTAATAGCCGGAATAATAATTAAAACCTAATCGTGATAGAATCCGTAAGAATAGTTTTATTTCACTTTATTCTTTCTTAATTTTACTTTATATACTTATATTTTATATACATGTGCTTAAAAACAAAATTTAGTTCTCACTTCTTATTGCAATGCCAAAAGATCGGTCTGGAAATGTGTTGGGGAAGTCTATGTTTAGCTTGGAATCACCAAAAAATAGTTGTATTTATTTGTATGAGATGGTAACATGCGTAAGACCCTTCAAATTTAATTGCCGCTTCATTTTAATATCAGCATTGACCTTAAACGGTCTGGGTCGTCATGCAAATAAATATGTTTTGGTACTAAATGTTTGAATCGTTAGTCTGGGTTCCGTCGAGTGCCTGTCTCTATATTTGAGTGAGAGTAAGTGTGCTAGACCGACCTCCAGCTTCAAACTGAATTAGACTGTGTAAAGCAGCAGTTTTGCTTTAAGCGCGTAATTAATCTGCGAGAGCGTGCAATGCCTTTCAAACAACCCTCGCAGTATGGAACCGAAAGCTGTTTACAATTTCTGTAATGCAAATGCGATGGTGTTGACCACGACGCGTGGATTTCATCTTTATGTAAAACTCCTATATAATAAATGAAATATTTTTAGTTGTAATTGGGTGATTCTAAAGTAATTTTTTACGTAATGATGTCCAATAATTAGTTCATATTTTGTCTTATTAAACAGTACACATCGTCACTTAGGTATATTGTATACCGTATACAATATGGAGCTTTCTAGGAGAGCATGTCATATTTCCTGTCTTGTCTCATAACGTGCTATGACAATGTAAGGGTATAACTTAGTAATACTATTATATACACTATTTTATACTCATGTACTTTATTTTCCCTGCTCTCTGCTCTCTACCTCTGCTATAAAAAAACATAATTATAATCCTTAATCATTCGTATTAAAGATCAGTCTACATTCAACATCCAAGTGAGTTTAATTTCTCTTCTCTGATTACCGTTACCAAGCTCGCACAGTTTTGCATTGGAAGGGTTTTTGGCGTGGGTTTTTTTTACCATCGACATTTTTTTATCGCACTGCAATATAAAAAAAACATGCTCGAATATTTTACTAAAACTTATAAGGTCATATATGTACATAAACATCTCTTGTTATTAAACCATACAGAGCTGAATAGTAGGAAAAAGCTTGTAAACTCTTACATAAAACAAGGTAATACTTCTTCGCCGTTTTTGCAGGCTCGCGTTGCGTCTCGTAATAAGGAATTACGAAGGAACGCAGACGTACCCGGTTAATGCCATTAAATTTTAATGAATTAAGCTACCGAAAACGTTTACGCGTTTAATTTGATTGCAATATTGGATTATCTTCTAAATAAACAACACTGATGCGAATAATCCAGCAGGCTTATACTTGTGAATTTATAATTTACTTGCTGTTACAACGGAAAACAGATATAAAGGCCGTCATAGCCTACTGAAGAAGGTACATGTCGTGTTGTATCGTTATCTATTAATTACAGCAAGCTATTTTAATTTAGTGTATTAAAATCAAAGAGATGTAATATTCAATTACTAACTACCTCTATGTAGGGGCCATCAAGTTTCCATACAAAAAAAAATATCTCAAACGTCAGTACCGCCATTTACCTAGAATGTTCTGTGAATGTTCAAGAATGGGCTAAGATAATTTTGTCTAAACATTTCAAATATGACTGAGTGACTTATGACCACGAGGTCACTACTTTTGGATTACAAGTTTTGCACTGTTGTATCGTCTATGTACCGTTGAATGTCGCTGATTAAAATATTTAAATAATAATATATGAATCTGGGATGTTTTTAAAAGAATTTCGAAGTGGTGTGAACAACACACATAGGATCAGTATGACGCAGGGTGTATTTCTTTATATGAAACCGATACTTTAACTTTATATTTAGAAGTGTATATAATGATAATAATAAAAATATTAGCCCTGTAATATTACTGTCCCACTGTTGGGCACGGGCCTCCTCTACTAATGAGAGGGGTTAGGCGGGTTAGGCCTTAGTCTACCACGCTGGCCTAATGCGGGTTGGTAGACTTCACATACCTTCGAAATTCCTGTTAAGAAATTCTCGGGTATGTAGGTTTCCTTACGATGTTTTCCTTCACCGGTATAGCAAGTGATATTTCACAATGAAAATACACTTAACATAGAAAAGTCAGAGGTGTTTATGCTCCATTTTTGGGGTTGGCCTCGAACCTCGGACACTTGTCTCGACTCTTGTATAGTAAAATAATATCTACTTATTAATATAGTGGATAAGTTGGCAAACATACGTCGGTAAGAATCGTGTTATATAGATCCTTCGCCATTGCAGCGTATAATATAGTAGATAAGACCCGTAACCGCCTGTGAGATAGGATATTGTATACACGGTTGATATTATAATGTATTTATTAATAGCTAAAGTTAAATTAACGAAGTTTCAGTACGTTCCGTTTCACATTCATCAATGTGTCACGTGGATTACTCAAAGAACCTTAACTTTCTTACAATACCCATGTACTCGTATATACTCGTAGCGCGAGTAATAGAGTATGCACTTTAGCAAGTTTAACACAGTGCGGTCCAAATTAAACATTCTGTAGCTCAAGATTTACGTTAAATATACTCGTAATATATATGGCGGTTAGTTACATAGACTAATTTAGATTGTTTCTTGTCGCACTGGAATGTGGTTGCAAGACATTCGATTTTTATTTCCAAGTATGTTGCGGAAAGAATTCGATTTAGATTTGTGCTCCGGTGGCTGCATGATATCGAGGCATCTATATACTAGTTCCAGGCAACTCGAGTAAGAAATAACGCGTTGCCTGGACTTGGGATTCTAATCAGGGACTTCTTAGGGCCACTTGTAGCTCGCAAGCCTTAATCTTGATTTAAAGATAGGAGTGAGCTGTAGGATAAATCGAGATAAGATAACTCTAGATTAGTAATAACGCTGCAAGTCGCTCTTAGTCGTACTAAAGGAAAAAATTGGTTTGAAAGTGATTTTAAGATTTAGTAGTACCATCACGCAATACAAGTATGCCACCGAGGTAGTCCACTATTAAAATATCTTTATAATACCAGAGTTTACCAGACGTAGCCATCGGTGTTAAACAAAGCGTAAAAACTGGTTATTGTTGTGCTAAAACTACATAGGAAAACCCCTATAAAAATTCAAATTGTTCGAATTTCATCGTTATTTCAAGTGAGCACGCAGAATACGGTACAATGCGTACGTATTGACTCAAAGGCATGCTCTCTTTTACGTTTTGCTCTGCGGTGCCCACCGTACCGTACCATAGTGAATTGACCAACCGGTTAAAAGAAACTCAACGAAAACTCCAGCTCTGAAAAATTGCTGCCAATTTATTAACTCCTAATATTGAATGAAAAGTTTACGCGCAATGCTGCACTCTAGAGAATTTATTTTCGTCTTAATCTTAGTTAAAGATGTCTGTGTCCACGAGTATTCCTAGAACTTGGGACGCTCATCTATCGATCCTAGTTTTAAAAAAGAAAATGAATTTATTTGAGTACTTACTTTTCTTAGACTGCCTCGGTGGCGTTGTTGTATTTCGGTACGACTACCGTCTTTAGGTCTCGGGTTCGATCCCCGGGTCGGGCAAAGTGATATTGGATTTTTCCATATCAGCCCGGAGTCTGGAATTTGTGCTCGATATAGCGATATGCCCGCCCCCTATCACATCTGGGACGGAACTAAGCTCGGCGAAATGTGGGTTTACCAGTTCGCTAGTGTGGCTCTGCCTACCCTTTCGGGGACACAGGCGTGAGCTTATGTGTGTGTTATGTTATGTTGAAAATATTTGCTTAGTCTGTCTGTCAGTCTGTTTTTCTTGTAAAAAAAGTAGCTCCGATTAAGTCAAAGTTCGATTAAAAAAAATCCAAATCCTCAATGAATTCCTTTCTTTGACTTAGAATTAGGCGAAATTAGCTCTAAAGATCTCAGCCTTAAAGAACCTTAACGATGTAGCATGTAATAGTATTGAACCAACACAGCACATTTGGTCCTCCAAAAGTAAGAAATAGAAAAATATAATGCAATTATTACCGAGAACGAACTGTGTCAATAATAAAAACTAATGATTCGCAATAAGTGTTGTCTGTTGGCTGAAAAACAAATGCAATGGCTTACCATTAGAGATGTCGAATGTTTAATACATTATTCATAAGAGTGGAAGCGTGGCGGTACATTCGCATCCACGTTTTAACAACGTTCCGACACAGAAATTCACTTACTTATATGTGAGTGAAGTATTGCCTTCGATAACATGCCGGGAGTTTGGTGCAAGCTGTACAAAGTGTATTGCCATGGTCATGTCACCGATGTGTCATGGTACTTTATTGTTACTCCCGCCTTTGTATTATATCCATTGACAAGTAAACCTTCAAATGGCAAGGTGTGGTGGCATCTATTTGTAGTCACTGAGAATGTTTTGATTATTTTATTCATGTTACCCTTTATATGTATATTGACTGCCTCGGTGGCGTGGTTGTATTTCAGTACGACTACCGTTCTGAGGTCTTGGATTCAATCCCAGGGTCGGGCAATGTGATATTGGATTTTTCCATATCAGCCCGGAGTCTGGAATTTGTGCCCGATATGGCGATAGGCTCGCCTATCACATCTAGGACGGAACTAAGCTCGGCGAAATGTGGGTGTACTAGTTCGCTAGTGCACCTCTGCTTACCCTTTCGGGGATACAGGCTAGAGCTTATGTTATGTTATCCTTTATATTTAATTTATGACTACGCCTTAAAAGATTAACCAATGTGTAAAAAAATAGATACCCCATTTTATTTCGTTAGTACTTCCTGTAGGAGGAAACCGACCGAATTCGCGTGCAGAAGCTAACTTAAATACACTAATATTGGCAATAAACATTGACGTTTCTTGCCATACACAATCAACGGTGCCAATCAGTACCAATTCAAAGTATCTTCCTCACGCCCGCTCCGGAAAGTTTTAAAGAGTTTGACAGGCAAATTGCCCAATTTGTTAAATTATAAACAAGCAAACCAATTGGAATATTCGAGTTTGTAACGTCTCCCTGTGTTTGTTTAATTGAAAGAGAAATGGTGCAATCAAATTAAAAGCCAGCTGGTGAACTGTGTTTTACTGCGGTTGTATTTCATTTTTTTTATAGCAGATTTTGGCAAACGAGCAGATGGGTCACCTGACGGTAAGTGATCTCCACCGCCCATAGACATCCAAGACACAAAAAGAATCATGGGTGCGTTGCCAACCTTAAAGGAAGGAATGGAAGGAGAGGGAGAAGGGATTGGGAAAGGGAGGGGGGGGGGTAATGGGCCACCGGAAATCTCACTCACTGAATGAAACGCGACAGCAAGCTGCCACTTTACGTTGGTTTTCTGTGAGACAGTGGTATGTAACCGGTCGAGCCAGCCCATTCGTGCTGTAGACGTTACTGTCTACAGCGTGGCTCTACTACTCAAAAAAGACACTCATAACAAGAACATCGTGTAAACTCTATCCATAATATCCTTATTTCCATGTTTCCTTAATAATAAAATACTGTTTGTAGATTTTACTAAATATACTTGATAGAGCAATGAGAATTGCTCAATCTCTCATGACAAGATAATATCTTCTTTTTTAAATAATTTAAAAGTACCAGCATCGATATATTATTTACCTCTAGATGCACAGTTGACGCTCGGAAAATGGGACAGCAAAAAAGTGCTTAATCACTCCTTTTCCTTACAGTCGGACGCCGATAGAATTCTAAATTAGAAAATTTAAATTTAAGAACGCTTGATCACTTCGTTTAAAAAGCTACTTTACAACAAGTGCATAGGGTTATATTTGTGTTTGATTCAATTAGAACTTGTGATCTTTTTCTTTATTTTATTCCTGAGACCACTTTTTAGGACGATATTTGCAAAGAACTGTGCATCTAGGGTATATTATATTGATGAGTACTAGTATTAACATTTCCAAATAGTCTCTTTTGATACATTATCCTCTTTACATTATTAAAATATGCAACATAAGCTCGACGATAGTATTGACAAAAACAATTATGTTAACAATCGTTTTATTTGGCATGACTATATTTTCATTATATTTTATGAGTCGTTTTAAATACAGTCTCAGGAACAAACCATTTAAACCATTTATTTTCTACATACACATACATCGACAGGAACAAAGATACAATAGTGTTGTCTATGATGTGACATTATGATAGATTGCTGGCACTACTGTACTTATACTATTTGGGTTTCATATACCTATGCTATATGAGTCAACCTACTACATTTTTTATTGGATTAACTACATAAACATACACACACACATAATGAAGGTCAAGAGTAAATATTTCACCTATTTAAATCCTGTGTACTTTAAAACGTGGCTTCTAACATTTTCCATTAAATACCTACTACCGTTATTTTAACGGTATTCGAGGATTACTCCGGCCTTTTTATCTCGCCTAAACAATTAGTGATGCCCATAAAAAAATCTTTTCCTCACTTAAGCTTACTTTCTACGGTATGGTTACAGTTTCTACGGCCCAACGGTAGTTTAACAGGATTTATCTTCCCGTCAATACATCACAGGGCAGACGGGTTTGGCTATCAACAAGTGTCAAGATGTATAAATCCTGACCGGCGACGGATCCTTTCCGATCCAGAGTGATTTAACGGTTATGGAGTGTTTTCGAATTTTGAAATAACTTTATTAATATTACGTGAAATAAATTC
The DNA here is from genome assembly GCA_036417725.1 of Clanis bilineata. Lineage (NCBI taxonomy): Eukaryota > Metazoa > Arthropoda > Insecta > Lepidoptera > Sphingidae > Clanis > Clanis bilineata. The sequence goes on from CM071154.1 coordinate 7,095,206, forward strand.
CGAGTATTAGGAAATTGATGATATTGTTTTACGATTTACAGAAAAGAGCACTTTACGATCAGAAGTGCTATGATCGCCAGTGCCTGCTTCCCTAGTACGAGTTAATGCTTCTCGGAAACTATGATAGTTATCGTTAAAAATCCATACATTTGACTTGTCTCGCCGCTTACGAAAACTACAACTAAATAAATGTCTATTTACATTTATTTAGATTTAACGATAATAATAATAGTTTTCGAGAAGCATTAACTCGTACTAGGGGTATTGGTATAGAAGGCGCCAGGGGTACTTAGATGGCCCAAAAGCTACACGTCCTACAGGAAGATATGGAAGCCATTGGTGTCATTGTAGAGGATGCTCAAGACTAGGCGAAATTAATACGTCTTAGTAGGAGAGTTGTCACTGGCATTGTAAGTCGGGATAGTTTAGATAAAAAGGCATGAAAAAGTGGAAGTCTTATTGTCTTCTTTCTTTCTTTCTACCTGCCCTTATCCCACCTTTATGTGGAGTCGGCGCAAAACCCTTTTTCAAGCATGTTGCCGAAAGGATTTGGCTTAGTTATTACGACCGGTGCCTGCCTGACGTCAACTCTCATCTGGGGGATCCCGTCCCGAAAAATAGTGTTAAACACAACCGCCCGTCCTAGGAATCCAACCCAGAACCTTCCGGTTCACAGCCTATATAACACTGCCACTAGACTTAATGTCTATTGAAATTATTTCATATATCAATTACTGTCTGCCTGGCGGGTTTGACCGGAAAATTCTAGGATACACCGCAACCAAAACGGCCATTTTGAACTGTTATTACAATATGAAATGGTAATAAAGTTTTCGCCCGTTCAGTTTTGTTGTGTTAGGCAAGTTATCTCAAACGGTATTCAATTCGTGCGGACGTTTGTGAAATAATTTTGTTCTACAGTTGTTTTTAATTATTCCATGAAATAATGGTAACGAGCACTTATTTCGTATCGTTGTTTAATTTACGCGGTATAAAAGGGACTCTAATTATGTATTTTTATTGTTAACTTTGCTGACTTGTTGTTTGTAAAGGACATTTTTAATTAATACGACAGCCTCCGTGGCGCAGTGGGCGAGTAGCCGGCTGAAGCGAGAGGCCGCGGGTTCGATTCCCGCATTGAGACAAATATTTGTGTGGCCCACAGATATTTGTTTCAAGTCTGGGTGTTGTGAGACCGAAGTCTCTCATAGTTTCTGATACACCCACGATACAGGTTATACCTAGTGTGGGGTGGGGACTAGATGTGTGACTGTTGGGTGTATTTATTTATTATTATTTAATATTAACGTGTATCCTGTGATACGTGCAGGTTTTATATAAAACGACATTTTACCTAGCGTAGTAGTTATTGCTTTTTATCTTACCACGGCGAAGTGATTACATTACAGGTAATGGTAAACGCAGTCTAAAAATACCAGATACTAACGACGAATAAGTATTTATACTTATCCAAAAGTTGCCTAGAGAAATACATAAGCTCACTCCCGTATCCCCGAAGGGGTATGCAGAGGCACATAGCGAACTAGAACACCCAATATTTCGCCAAGCTTAGTTTCATTCCAGATGTGATAGAGGGCGAGCCTATCGCCATATCGGACACAAATTCCAGACTCCGGGCTGACATGGAAAAATCCAATATCACTGCCCGACCCGGGGATCGTACCCGAGAACTAAGCACGGTGGTCGTACCGAAATACAAGCACGCCACCGAGGCAGTCCTAAATAAATATAGTTTTTATATGGGTTCTGTAGAGTCTACGATATATCTAACTAAACCATATCACATAAGGATATGGTGTTTATAAAAATGTTTCCGTAATGATTTTAGTAAAATAGAATTCTTAAGAAGTCGAATAAAGGTTTACCTTTTGTTGCCTTGTTTATCGTTATGTAAATATATTGCACAATTATATACCAAATACTTTCTAAACAATTAAATGTGCCTACTTAACCCAACCATTAACTTTCAGCCTTTTGTCCAAACACAAACGCTATGGAAGTCACATATTTCGCTCGAACAATACAATACATTGCGCCAAAGTCGTAGAAAAGAGCGGTACTGAATTATGGAGACAAATCCAAACAATTGTGGGTAATACAGCCTCCCCGCCTGTATAAAAGCTGGGGCACTTCACTGACCCACTCCTATCACAGAAAGACACTCATATTTCGAGCCATATCCGTTAATCCTGCACGACGAATGAGAAATTGTTGCGCGCGGAATGGATTCTAGATACTACCAACTCGGATGTTAATGGAAACAACAGTAAAATATTGCACTGTAAATACGGTTTTATTAGTCAAGATCTTTCCGGTAAGGAGAGGCAATGATAATAAATTTTGTGATATTTTATTGTGTATCGGGCTGGGTTAATAAACATTCGCATTTATTTAATTTATTCGGATATTTTATAATCAGCTTAAACTGGAGATTCATAAAAACATAATTATATTCTTGTTTGAGATCAATTAAAAAAAATAATTGCTTCTTTCACACGGTTTTTGGTCTAAATTCCGTTAAGGTGTTTAGCAATTGCTGATAGATATACGAACTGCGGCCCGATCAGGAAAAACTCTGACAATCATGAATATTCGAGATCGATGCGTGTCTAAGAAATTGGTATCAGTGTGTAGCGAGCTCGAATACATTTACGATTGTGAGAAATTTTCTTTCCCGGACCGCTGATGATTATGTACCCACGACACAGGTTATCAAAGTAATAGGTTACTACTTTATCTATGACTATGTGTGTTTATTAATTATTTGGTGCAATCGTTAGATTGAGAATAAAAACATACGGAAAATAATTGCGACTATAATTTTGGGAATTATTAAAAATCAACTCAACCTTGCAATAAAACCACTGACAGGTAGTTTGTCACCGGGACTACTTTACGAGACTAAACTCAAGAGGATTCTTGACTCAAAAAAGCTCATATGACTCTTAGGAATTGTATATTACTGAGCCATAATACACATTATATCTACTCACAATTAAGCCACAAGGACCACTGTATCTCACAAAGCGCATTACGTTATCAGGATTATGTCCAGCGACAGTAATTAAACCATATTAGAATCCCTATGGATGGCCTTAAGATATTAAGGACCCTCGCAAGAATAAATTAATACTCGACATCGGAGTATCTATCGCTTAAGAACGTCCAAGCCGAAAAATGGATTATAATTGAAATTGAATCCTACATAAATGCCTTTATTTTATTTAAGAACACTTAGGAACTTTAATAGCTTTGAATAATTTCATCTATGATTGGATTCTTCTTATATTATTGTACCATTTTCTGTTAACGTTGTTTCGTAATTAAAATGTAATTTAATTGTATTCCCAACATTCAATAACGATGTTGAAATGGTCAAAGAAAATTCCGATAATTCAATATTGCATTTCAGTGGTACAATTTTATGTACCCAAACATTGTATAATGTGTAAATAGATATATGGATGAGTTTAAAATAACCAAAATAACACTCGTTCTCTCATCAATCATCACAAAATCACCTAAAGTTACTGATTTATATAAAAGCGAACCGAAAGACTATTGGTAATGGTCCACTAGTAATAGAACCTATAATATCATATTTTTTCCACAAGATTTTAATATGCAAACCTTATTAAGCCTGCGTATTAGGTGGGAGGTAAGCGCGCTCACTGAACACCGCACGTCTTCTGGGAGGTTTTTGCTTTCAAATTAACAATGCGCTAAGAACTATAAATTCTCTACGGCTTCTATGTTTTTTGTTCATTACTATGTTTCAAAATACTGTCTCTTGCTCTTATACCATACATACATCGTGCATCCCATCAATTGTGTTGTAGAAAGGATTCGGCTTAGTTTTTGTGACGGTCCGCCCACCGCTCGCCAACCTCCCCTGGGTTTTTTGAATATTGTAAACTAGTTTAACTATTTGTAGCATTAGTAACCGTACTACAGTTCATAGAGAATGATTAAATCGCAAACGCACGAACTTCGCACATTCACATAACTCCCCATGTTTGTAATATTTTAGTAGGTTTACTACTGAGTATATTTTAAAATAAAGAACATAAAAATTTGAGGGAATCAGCCTTGACGAGTCTAGTTACGATTTATTCCATCTCCTATATCTTATTCCCAGCACAAGCAGTTTCAATTGAGTATGTCTAAAGAAAAATTGCTAAAGTTCCCCTTTGTGATGAGGTTTTCAATATGTATCAGAATAATGAAATAAAAATGTTTTATTGACTACTTTTATTTTATAATGGATTTGTCAAAAGGTTATTAGAGTAGAAAGTTGTACTTTTTCTTGTGTAGTCAATGTTCCAAAGAACCGTATTACTAAGTTTACCTCGTCGTTTGTTTAACTGCTTACAAGTATTTTTGTGTTATCTTTTAAACCACAATATTTAAGTTTTATCATGGCGAATATGCTTCATATCATATATACCATACAACATATATGTTGTCACTAGTAACTAGACCAAGGAGGCGACATAGCGAATACAAAATTAGGAGGTTCGGTGCATGGAACCGACTCACATTTGGCCCGTTTTTTAAAGGAAATCTCCAAATATATTTTATTGCCGAGTTATCAAGACGATACAAATTATAATGATATCGTATTACAAGTAATACGCACTGATACATTCACATTCATGAGGGTTTTTCAATTCAAGGTGGTTTTCAATTCAAGGTGTTACATAACACGAAAGCCCCCAGTGAGTGCTCAACGTAAGTGCAAAATACCTCGAGCAAATTACATTTCCCTATGTAAGAAGTTAGAAAGAGCCGCGATGGTTTAACGATCAAACCGTCGTCGCGTCCTCGTCGCTAACGAATGCGTGGGCTACTTGACATTCCGACGGAATAACTAGAAATAATTTATGTATTAAGACATTTTTTTTATAGCATTGAATGGTAAACGAGCAGGTCAGTCTTATGGTAAGTGATCTCCACCGCCCATACATTCAAGACACAAATATATCATATATACGTTGCCAATCGAAAAGGGGGGAATAGGGACTGGGAAAGAGAGGGAATTGGGCCACCGGAAATGTCACTCCCTGATCGAAACACAACAGCGAGCTGTCACTTTACGTCGGTTTTCTGTGAGGCAGTGGTATCAAACCGGTCCAGCCGGTCAAACCGGTTGAGCCTTAAGCATGTTTGCAAGGCATTCATGAAAGTTTTATTGATGAATATATAATTAATATTAAAGAAAAATTATTAAAAAAAAAATTAAGTTGGCAACAGTGGAGGAGGATTAGGGAGGCATTTGCCCTGGAGTGAGACAATCATGGCGGTCTTTAAAATGTTTCCGATATTGTCTTATTTCCCTTGCCTCTATAGACTTACAAAATATGTGGTCTGCGCAACACACTTTTTCAAGCACATTGCAGAATCGCTTCGTTTTGGCAACCCGCTGCCTGCTTGACGTCAATTCTCCCTTCGGGGATGGACTCTTGGAATAACCGCACAAAACTTCTCTTTAAAATCAGTCCATATTTGTCAGGGATACCGACGGATACACATAGTAAAATACTGACGAATTGAGAATCTTATTCTTAGAAAATTTCTTCTTAAAATTCCCAGAGTACATTATAACAATTACTCTACCTCTTACTTAAAAAAGATAGCTATTTATAACTATGTTTCTTTAACTCCATTAATTTGGGAGTGACAGGGAAAAAACACTGACTGGGAAACAACGTTTTTGCAATAAAGTGGGTAGCACTATTTCTGTAATATATTTTCACTCTCCTGACTTGTTATCATTTTATTAGCGATGGTTAGGGATGCCGTTATTTTTTAATCAAACGGAGGTCCTTTTCGATTTCCCATGGGTTGCGGTATTGGAAGTCAAGTAATTTAAATAAGAGTATTTCGTGCTATTATGGTTGAATTAAATGTGGTAGAGAAAATAATTAGGGCTATATTTAGATACCTGATTTGATATCACTGATTATGGTTGGTCAAGTTATTACTCGCAAAATGATTTTTCGTTATATCATGTGGCCAATAATTGAAGATGATGTTGCATATATCTTAGCTATTTGTCTTGAGTATCATATTCTCATATTTTTCTTCAAACCGTCTAGCCGGCGCTTTTTGGGCGTATAATTATTTGTTTAAATCTTCGTATAATTATTTGTCTTAGTAAAAAAATGTTTCTGTGACTTGTTTGACTCTGTTGATCTACATCTCGTTTCATATTCTATGTTTTTTTTTCATTTAGTTTAACGCTATTATTATTCTTGTTTGCAGTTGGGGGAAGGGGTGGAGCTGACGTTGGGCGAGCTGCGCGCCATGGCGCTACGTCAGCAGCAGCAGATAGACACGCAGCACCAGCTGCTGTGCGCGAAGGAGCAGCGGCTGCGGTACCTCAAGCAGCAGGAGGCAAGGCAACACCAGGTACTTAAGAACAGTAACTAATTAACTTAGCTCAGTAGACGTTGGAAGAGCGCGTACCACGGCGCTGCATCAGAAGCAGCAGATAGACACGCAGCACCAGCTGCTGTGCACGAAGGAGCAGCGGCTGCGGTACCTCAAGCAGCAGGAGGCAAGGCAACACCAGGTACTTAGTAACAGTAACTAATTAACTTAGCTCAGTAGACGTTGGAAGAGCGCGTACCACGGCGCTGCATCAGAAGCAGCAGATAGACACGCAGCACTAGCTGCTGTGCACGAAGGAGCAGCGGCTGCGGTACCTCAAGCAGCAGGAGGCAAGGCAACACCAGGTACTTAGTAACAGTTACTAATTAACTCAGCTCAGCTGACGTTGGGCGAGCTACGCGCCATGGCGCTACGTCAGCAGCAGCAGATACACACGCAGCACCAGCTGCTGTGCGCGAAGGAGCAGCGGCTGCGGTACCTCAAGCAGCAGGAGGCAAGGCAACACCAGGTACTTAGTAATAGTTACTAATTAACTCCGCTCAGCTGACGTTGGGCAAATTGCGCGCCATGGCGCTACGTCAGCAGCAGGCAATTCGACGGTGGTTATTACAACTTATACCCCAGAATGTTCTGTGAATGTTCAAAAATCACGTGAGACAATTTTATTGTCTTAACATTATTATGCTGGCTCGACCATTTACGCGTATGTTTCGAATACGACTGAATGTCTTATGACCACAATTTTAAAATTTTTGGATCACAAATTTCGTCCTGTTCTCCCGTCTTTTAAGAAACACAACAACAAACCTATCTCTAAGTAGTCATGCTACCTTGATGGTCGAGTTGGTCGAGCCCATTTATAGATAAAATATTGTCAGCCACGGGTACAAGATAGGTATATTGATAAAATTGTTTTTGGATATTGCATATTTCCGCTCGTGTATTCGGCATGCTCGTTCAAATTGATTGATATTGATTCCATGTATGTGCAAAAGTTCTAACTCTCGTGCATTCATTTCAATTTTCAAATCCTTTCGGAAAGCTACGAATGTATATTAGATGTTCTAAAAAATATTAGAAAGTGTATTCACTCTATTCCTTAACAGGAAATGCATATTGTGTGTATGACTAGTGGTTCACATTTATAAATTATTGTAAAATAAACTTACAGCAATAAATACTAAAACATTTCAAAAAAAGAAAGAAAGAAGAAGAAAGAAAGTTTATTTGTCAAACCAAAAAAGGACAGACAACAACTAGGTTAGGTACATAGTAGGTACATAGGTATTTAATATATTGATCACATACTACTAACTTATCAGTACCAGCAATGCTCAAAATGTTTCTAACCTTGAACACCTTGAAACTGGTTAAGGTTGAATTTCAATCGATCCCGACAAACTGAAATACTGTTACGTAAAAAAGAGGACGAAATTACATCTAGTTCACTTAGTATTAAGGTTGTGACATTGGTTTTACTTTGCCCTCCGCTGGGACTAGGTGTACTTAGCGGGTATATTTTGGTATTAAAGCTTTTACGCCGTAATTCCCTTGGTCGTATATTATACATAAATTATGTCAGCAGTCTAGCTGTTCACGTAAGTAGGGGAATAAAACGGACTAATTAAATCCTGGCGGGGCTACTTTAAAACGTGTTCTCACAAATATGAGGTAGAAGTGACCGCGGGTCTTGGTCAAGGTCTTCCATTTGAGGGATACTTAATTAATTATGTATTTTGAGGTAACAATTTGCATTGTGAAATTACATAAAGTGATATTGGATTTTTCCATATCAGCCCGGAGTCTGGAATTTGTGTCCTATATGGCGATAGGCTCGCCCCCTATCACATCTGGGACGGAACTAAGCTCGGCGAAATGTGGGTGTTGTAGGTCGCTAGTGCACCTCTGCCTACCTCTTCGGGGATACAGGCATGAGCTTATGTATGTTATGTTAATTTGCATTTATTTCGCAACTCCGAAATTTACTCATGTATAAAACTTAAAGGTTTTGGCTTGCTTTATAATACGACGCCTCTGCCGCCACCGATTTGTCGTGATGTACAAAATTTCACACGAAAAACTCGTCGGTCACATTCTCAGTGGATTCATATGCATGCATAGTCTTGTCATCGGCAATCATAGCTCAGTTTGAGTGAACTGCCGTGCGTGGTGGTACTAATAGCGGCGGATTCAAACCCAACCCTAAGACCTTGCTTTTTTCGACCGATTTCAAAGAAGGAGAAGGTCCTCAATTCGTCTGTATTGTTTATGTATATTACGCGATATCTCCGCGAAATGTGGACGGATTTTCAAGATTCTTTTTATGTTCGATAGAGCTTATTTCAAGGACGGTCTAATGGAGGACAGCCTCCGTGGCGCAATGGGCGAATAGCTGGTTGTGTATAGAGAGGCCGCGGGTTCGTTTCCCGCATTGAGACAAATGTTTGTGTGGCCCACAGAAATTTGTTTCAAGTCTGGGTGTTGTAAGACCGAAAGTAACTCATAGTTTCTGATACCCACGATACAAGTTATATCTAGTGTGGGGTCAGGACTAGATGTGTCACTGTTGGGTGTATTTATTATTTATATAAATTTAGTTACGATCGGATAAGTTTTGAAGTTAATTTATCACATATACATCAATATAACAATTCCATTGGAAAATATTATTTTTACATCGTCGGCATCTCATTCGTCCTAGTATGGCACGAGCTTTACACTTTTCTTTATGAATGTTTGATCGTTTTTACCTTTGCACAGCGCCATTAATCGCTTTACTGCAGGTTGTTAATATCAAAAGGCTCTTTGGGTCAGTAGGCGGTTTATAACTATATTAGTTGGGTCTATAGAGGTACATAGGGTATGCTGTATTATATTTTGCGTGCGCAGTACGACTACCGTCCTGAGGTCTCGAGTTCGATCCCCGGGTCAGGCAAAGTCATATTGAATTTGTCAGTATCAGACCGGAGTCTGGAATTTGTGCCCGATATGGCCGATTGGTCTAATGGTAGCGTATAAAGGCTGTGAACGAGAAGGTTTGATTCCTAAGTCGGGCGGTGTGTTTTTTGACACTCTACGTTGGACTGGATCCCCCGGTTAAGGGTTGACGTCAGGCCGGTAGTAAAACGAATCCAATCCTTTTTGCAACATGCTTGTAAAAGTGTGTTGCGTTGATCCCACATTAAGGTGGGATAAGGGCAGGTTGGAAGAAAGAACGATAGATAAAGTATTATTTTAAAGCACCCGATAAATGCATTTAGTTTTAAATCAATCTTAAATGCATATTCCTTTTTAAGAGCCACTACTTAGTAAAAAGTATTTGTATTTTCAATTCTTATTTTCTTCAAATCCGATAAATCCACTCACCTCTGAGCCGCGTGTACTCGTCGCTTTATAAAAGGTGTATTAATAGCCACAGTGACTGTCTTTGACAGTACTTTACCTGCCGTCGAATTGTTTTGCAGATCAAAAGGCATTTTTAGATCATGTCGAGATCGTATAAATTACGTTTGGTTTTGTTCTTTTCTTTTTCAATCAACCCTGTTTTTTAGTAATGTTCATATTCTGTTTCAAAATTAAAATATCTCAAGATCAAAAGTAGACGGCTTCCGTTTTGTTTCCGATATCTGTACAGACAAGTCATTTTATGCTTGAATATTTTGTAAGAAACTTTGTAAAAAAACGTTTTGCATAGGTAAGTTAAAAACACATAAAATATCATCTCATCGCGGATATTAAAATAAAATAAATAAACACCTAACATTCACATACATCGTACCGTGGGTATTAGAAACTACGAGAGACTTTCGGTCTCACAACACCCAGACTCGAAACAAATATCTATCACACAAACATTTGTCTCGATGCGGGAATCGAACCCGCGGCCTTTCATTAGCCGACGACTCGCCTGTGTCGTCACGGAGGCTATCCAAACAGTACTACCATTAACATATTTGTACTTACATTAAAATGTGTAATCATTAGACATCGTATTAACAAGTAACCTCTCTAATGTACTCTTAACTCATAAAGCATCACTGTACATCTATGTATAATGCTTTCAGCGAGATAGTAACCTCGTAAGTCGTACACCTCACATAAGTATGACATAATCTGATGTTACGTCAGTGGGTTAGAAGTTCTGAATAATATACAGAGTGGCGCAAATATTATTTCATTTGAAACAACGAACAATTCTGGTTGATATACATTCATTTATCCATCAACATAAAGAAGAATTTGTTGATAATTTCCGGAAAATAAATAGTTCAATTATAAACTAAATCAAATTATAGAGTTTGATCTATTCAATAATTATGTATTTTATTAGTTGTTTAAGTTTATAGAAATTAAACTATTTTTACGGATTATATCACGATTTGGTTTTAATTTTTTTTTATGCCCGACGTTTCGAAAGCTTTGCAGCCTTCGTGGTCACTGGTCAGACTAAAAAAAACTAAAAAAAAATTAAAACCAAATCGTGATATAATCCGTAAAAATAATTTAATTTCAATGAATAACATTCACGTAAACCTAAGAAATCATTATGTTTAAGTTTAGTTGACGACAGGCAGGCGGCCGGTAAAGTAAAGCCAACTCCCTTCTGTAACATGCTTAAAAATTTGAGTGGGATAATTACATACATACATAGATTCACACCTGTATCCCAGAAGGGGTAGGCAGAGGCGAACTTGAACACCCACATTTCGTCGAACTCATTAAGTCAGACTAAGTCAAAGTTCGATTTAAAAATTCCAATTCCTCACCGAGTTCGTTTCTTTGACTTAGACGTAGTCGAAGTTCGCTGTATAGATATCAGTCTTATTCTAAATCATTACCTATACAAAATTCAGGGGTACAAACCATAATCACACAAACCCTGCAGTAACAATCTATTTCAGCGTTTGCTTAGCGCTTAGTCAACAAGTCGCAGCTGCTTCTATGTATCGGCGGAGTTTGCAAATAAATCCATTCGATTTCGCAGTTGGCGTCCCAATTGAAACCTAACGCATGGGAGTGAAATCAATTTTGTGCTTTAAATAGGGGCGTGTGAACTTTGTGACGTAGTTTAAGCTACTGAAGTTTGTATAATTTGATCGAAATACGTGTTTCAATAAGTCAATGAGTTCTTATCATTAAGCTTGTCTTGTCTTGTTCTTGAGCAAATGGTCCATGTGATGGTACGTGGTATAGGTAGTGGTGATGGTAATAACGGTGTGTGTCGCCCACGGGCGTAGTCTGGCGGGGTAGAGTTTCAAACCCCTCGAAATAGCCAAAACTACCTTTTTAATCTTTTTTTTTCTTATGAATTGTAAATGTAACACATTAGTGTTGTTTTATTTTCTTGAACGTCCCCCCCCCCCTCGAAACTAAAACCACCCGTACTGTCACCTCCTTCATCTAGTGTCAACGAGCTGTGTACCGGGAGGTCCTGTGTTCGATTCCCAGGTCGGGCAGGTGTTTTTATAACACCATTTGCCCGGGACTGGATCCCCAGGAGGCGGTCCGTTGTAAATATTAAAGCCGAATTATTTCTGCAAAATGAAGAAGTGTTGCGACGACCCCACATAAAGGTGGGATAAGGGTAAGTGGAAGACTACTCCAATAACAATGATAGAAATAGGAGAGACATCTGGGTCTCTTTATAAAGCTTACAATACTAGGTAGTCTATGCAAATGGATGTATTCAAAACAACGCTGTGTATTACAATGTAGGTGTAGCTTTATTCGAATAAGCTACAGAATATCGATTCGGAATTCATGGCCACTCCATAGCCTTATATCGACTGTATAATAATACTTTTACTTGAAAAATATACGATTGTAGTCACATATCGAACGATTAATCTACGTGAACTTTAAAGGACGCTTTATATTAAGAGTATGTATGAAGGTTCATAGTAATAAAAATTCCAAGGGCGACGAAAAATTCCTATCGAATATTTCCTTTCAAATACTTTGAAGTTTCGTCCTTAATGCCACCCTTGCCTTTTAATTAAATCAATAAGCTTTCACTTCTGTTTGATCTGAAAGGTCGAATATAAATATCTATATAATATAGACAATGCAATTTGCCCCACACTATCTCATTACTATTTTACTAGTATTATAAATATTGTTTTGGATGGTAAGATATTTGTTTATCACGCCAGAACGGCTGAACGATCCGGATGAAATTGGACACGGAGATAAATGATAGTAGTACTTTTTATCCCAAAAATGACTACGCGAACTAAGTCGAGGGTAACAGCTAGTACGAATGTAATTTTTTAGATTTTTATATTATGTATTGACAGCCTCTGTGACACAGCGGGCGAATAGCCGGCTGTCAAACGAGACGCCGCGCCGCGGGTTCGATTCCCGCACCGAGAGAAATATTTGTGTGCCCACAGCTTTTAGTTTCGGCTCTGGGTGTTGTGAGACCGAAAGTCTCTCGTAGTTTCTAATACTCACGACACAAGACACGATCTTAGTGTGGGGTCAGGACCATTTGTCTAACTGTTAGCTGTTGTTGCTGTTATTGCTGTTGTTATTTTTATATTAGGTATATAAATGTTACAATATTATGTATAGGTAGTATAGTGCTCATGCCGTTTGCCAAGACTCTAACAGGGTTATATTTATAATTATAAGATTATGACTCAAGATGTTTATATCTTATTTCAGTCACATCAAAAATGGGACATATTTCCTGGAAAAATGAAGGTTCCAGACATAACTTTCTCAGAAATCATATTTCACTTCCCGCGCTCTTTAAATACCCACGCTTTCAACTGAAGTCCTTTAAAAGCTTTCCTTGGAATGTTGCTATATTATTTCACAATTTAAGCATTGTTTTTACTTCCCAAGTAGTCTCACTGGATTGCGAGGGATTTTCTGATGGAAAATCTAATCACTATTTTGACGTTAAATTAGGTATTTACTTTCGGTTAAGATCTACATTCCAAATTAGATTGTTAATTAAAACGGGAGACCGGCCCTTATAAACTCTTAAATTGATTTTTGGTAATTATCTCGCAAAGTCATAGAACGAGATTAAGCACGCGATTCGGTTTAAACACCATTTGGTATTATAGAAATTCATCCATTTTAATCATGATTAGTAAGCGGATTTTAAATGTAAATGTTATTTTTGTGGCTTTTACATTTACAATTATCAATAAAATTTAAATACTACTCTTTTCACAGAATATACCTAATTAATTCAAGAACTGTAACTTGAATATTGAAATAAACTTGAACTTAAAATAAAACAAATGAGTGGTAGAGCCACGCTTTAGACAGTTACGTCTACAACACGAATGGGCCGGCTCGACCGGTTTGATACCACTGTCTCACAGAAAACTGACGTAAAGTGGCAGCATGCTGTCGCGTTTCGTTCCGTGAGTGAGATTTCCGGTGGCCCATTTCCCCCTTTCCTTTCCCAATCCCTCTTTCCCTTCCCTTCCATTTTCTCCTTTTAGGTTGACAACGCACAAATGATTCTATTTGTGTCTTGGGTGTCTATGGGCGGTGGAGATCACTTACCATCAGGTCACCGATCTGCTCGTTTGCCAGTCTCTGATATAAAAAAAAAACTCAAAGATCCAAATTATTAAAGCAATTTAAATAAGTTACATATTACATGTATATTGTTCGACGTAATATGATATGATTGTGTCTTTGTAACGAAATGTATTATATTTGTTCCCTTTGAAGACATCTGACGATACTTACAATTTGTAATGGGCTGGGGAACTTGACTTTGTGGCACATGACGGAACAATTCAATATCTGATATACAGTACCGCAGAATATTCTAATAGTATCATGTAACAATACTAGAGATACGTTATTAAAGTTACGCGTTTCGGTAGTCTTTGTCTTTTGGAAAGCGTTGCTTACATACATAGACTCACGCCTTTTTTCCATTGGGGTAGGCAGAGACAACGGATTTCCACTTGCTATGATCCAACGTTGCTTAATAAAGAATAAATAATAAGGTTTTATTAACTGGATACATATAACTTATAAGTCCACTATAAATACAGGGCCTTACTAGCTACCTCAGTATTACTTTCTATTACTTAGTTTTTACTCTTTAGTGGAGTAAGTACTCCTTAGTAAAAAAATGAATATTGCTGTTGCGTAGATATTTTTAAAAGTGCATAATATGTATATATTTATATCGCCTCTTTGGTTTAGTGGCAACATATATGAACTGTGGATCGGGAGGTCCTGGGTTCGATTCTCAGGTCGAGAAAAGAAAATTTTCTAATTTAATTTTCCCAGGACGAGATCTCCCAAAGGGGGTTGACGTCAGGTAGTCAGCCGGTCCTATAACTAAGTCAAATCCTTTTTGCAACATGCTTGAAAATATGTGTTGTTTCTACCTGGGGTAGAAAGAAAGATGTATATAATTATATCAAACCATTCTGAGTTGTGAAATTGCAAATTCACCCAAAAAATCGTATTCAATTTAAAAAAATAAGCATTGATTCCCTCGCTTATCATGTTGCTGAAAAGGCTTTATACAATGGAAAATTATCGCGGAATCCTTACGAGAAATTGTGAACCGATAAGAGGGATAAATTAAATTTTCTCCGGTGTTAATAAATCTCTTGGGTTTCGTTCGCTACGAGCGCCGGCCTAATGCGATATTTATGGCTCGACAAAAAAGAAATACACTCTTCTGACGCAATAAATACGGCTGTAAAATAAACAGAATTGCCAAATCTGCGGTTGAATAAAGGCACGATTTTATCATAACAATATTCTCGCTCCATTCCTTTCACGAGATTCGCTTAAGATATTTTTGTCGGATTAATTGAAGTAAATTCACTGCTTATATTACGCTACTCATTTTCGCTGAGGGGCCACTTTGTATAAATATTTATTTTAATTTACGAACATAATATTGTCGCTTTCTTGGTCTAATGGCAGCATATATGGGCGGTGGAGGTACTGGATTCGATTCCCAGGTCGGGCAAAGCGAATTTTCAGTCATTTTCTGTTTATGTTAGGCAGGCAGCCGGTTGTAAAAATTAAAAATATTTTCTGCAACATGCTTGAAAAAGTGTTGCGCCGACCCCACACTTAGGTGGGATAAAGGCAGGTAGAAAGAATAAGATTTAAAAGCAAATATATTTTGAGGATTTTTTTTATAGAATTATTTTTCAATAGAGATTAATGAAAATGAAATGAAAAACTCTCCATCAGGTGGCGGTAGAAGGCGAGCGGTTAAGGCGGCTACGAGAACGTGTAGAGGCGCAGGAGTTGAAGCTACGGCGGCTACGAGCGCTACGCGGGCAGCTCGATAGAAACAAGCAGGCGAACATCGCACTTAGTAAGTTTAAATTACGTTACAGATTTCTTTGCAGCTAGTTTGAGACGTGTAGAGAAGTTATCTATGTTATGCGTTGCAACTAGCAATATCATCAAACGGTATTAAAAACTGTATTTGGTTTTTATTTTTGACGGTGGTAGTATTTACATAGTCACAAAGAAAACTCTGAGTAACATCCACAGTTTAGAAGAATACTAAAAAATAGATCTTATATGTCGCGACTCGTGTGTGGTTTGTCGCATTCAATAAAAGGGATTCATAATTATCAGCATAAAGGAAAAGTTTCATAAAGATTTCTTCATTCAGGTATGACTCGTTATAGATAGTTAAGGGCTGAGCTCTGCAGTAAAATAAATGCGTTTACAAGTTCTATTGTCTTATTTAGAAATAGGTTATAGAGTTCACCCATTACTTTAAACTCTCATAAATCTCGCAGACCGCGCACTTAAGCTAACTTAAACTTCTGTAAATAAATCTTCTTGAAAATAGAAATAAAGTATCTCCACTTTCATTATGTTTTCTTTACAAATATAAGTTTCGAGAAGACGAAGCTATTGCATGTCTTACGGCATTCGATCCGCGGCAAATGGGTCGCATTATGGGATCAAGAGCATGCTATTTTGAGCAGCAGACGAACTGGCATTGACTCGACATCCATTTCACTTTTATTTAATAACGCTGCCAAAGTTTTCATAGGGTAAGTGTTGATGGAAATATTGAAATTTTTAGGCCAGTGGTGACTATGTGGTCATGGTTGATGTGAATTAAAATGTAATTCTTCTTTTTTACTTCAACTGATATGCATCGAAGGTACTGTTTGAAGTCTGTATAGTAACTTAGAGCGACTTGCAGCGCTAATTCTAATCTGGAGTTACACCTTATCTCGATTTATCCTACAGCTCACTCCTATTTTTAAATCAAGATTTGCGATAAATAGAGATTTATGGCGGAGCTGCAAGTGGCCTTTATAATGTTTTTATTTACTTGTTTCCTTCTTATGATTTTGAAAGAAAAAAAAATGTTTTTTAAGTAATCAAGTTATTATTATATATAGGTATACTCTAGACAGAAGTACTTTAGATCGATGAGCATTATGAAAATTATAATGAGAATTAGTAAGGTAAAGAGGAAATGTAAAAGTAGTTGTCTCTGCTTGTCCGTATATAAATTTAAAATGAATATTTATCATTCATGTATGAGCTGCTTCTAGCGCCTCCATAATTTTTGTGACTGCACCTGTATATTTATAGTATTTCACTGCAAATATTAAAACCGTACTGCACTCTTTAAACCGATTGCAAACGGACTGCAGTAGTGAAAACTCACGTTCCACTAATGGAAATGTCAACAGACTATCTCAGTTGAACAGCAGACAGGCTGAGCACGCTCCGGACATGGGCTGTATCTATCGATGACCACGCAAAACTCAGATGCAGCGCTTAAATCCGCTGATATTTTAATAGATTAATGTGCTGCCGAAATACAATAACAGAGGATTAAATACATATACACACAACATGTCCCTTATATAATAATAGCCCTGTAATATTACTGTCCCACTGCTGGGCACGGGCCTCCTCTACTAACGAGAGGGGTTAGGCCTTAGTCTACCACGCTGGCCTAATGCGGCTTGGTAGACTTCACATACCTTCGAAATTCTTGTGACGAAATTCTCGGGTATGCAGGTTTCCTCACGATGTTTTCCTTCACCGTTATAGCAACCGATATTTCACAAAGAAAACACTCTTAACATAGTGATGTCAGAGGTGTATGCTCGATTTTGGGGTTGGTCTCGAACCTCCGACACTCGTCTCGGCAGTCCGTACCATTCCCAACTGAGCTATCGCTGCTTACATGTCCCTTACTTTTAAAAAAATTAAGCGCCGCTTATCTTTAACCAGGTCATCTTAGGTTGTCCCTATCATTTTTAAACAATATAACGCAAGGAAAAATGTGACAGGCTATTCCTAGCGAAAAGATAAGCGAAAGTGTTTTTATAAGTAAGGCCCCATAAGCTCACGCCTGTATTCCCGAAAGGGTAGGCAGAGGCGCATTAGCGAACTAGAACACCCACATTTCGCTGAGCTTAGTTTCGTCCCAGAAGTGATAGGGGGCGAGCCTATCCCCATATCGGGCACACAATTCAGACTGGGCTGATATTAAAAAATCAATATCAATTCTTGACCGACTCGGTGGCGTAGTTGTATTTTGGCACGAATACGTCCTGAGGTCTCGGGTTCGGTCGATGATATTGGATTAAATATTAAGGCGATTATACAATAGATACACAATTCTATCTCTTAGCCGCAGTTGGTTTGCGGTAGGAAAGTAGGGTAGCGACTCGGAATATTGAAGCGCTGAATAGCAAAGGCCTTTGAATTGTGCATAGTAATGCAAGAACAGTCATACTACATACCTTCAGCAGTTCTACTATAAGAGGAATATTGTCTTCGGTTATGTATAGTTCTGGCATACTTACATAGATTAATAAATAAGTACACCAACAGTCACACGCGTATATTGTGACCTGAAAGAAGTATCTGTGCTTAACAAACATTTGCCGTGGTGCGGGAATCGAACTCGCGGCCTCTCGCCGGCTACTAGCTCAGTGTGCCACGGAGGCAATATTAAGAAACACTCTTTAAATTTTAATAGGAGTCAGTCATTGTAAAGATTATCACTGCTTCCCGTTTTGATTAAAATAAGCGTTACGCGTAAATATGTATGTTTATCACTTTCAATTAAAAGCTTAATAAACAACTGAGAATGTAAAACATTTGGTGCACGTCCAAGTTTCACTCGGTAAATAAACTGTCTTTTCCCAAACACAATCGGTATTGAGATCTTGTTTACCAAAGTATGTCAAATATTTGCTTCCAATAGAGGTATCTGGCCCAAATTGTCAAGACATTTAGCCTGTGAAGTGCCTTCATAGAAATCCTCGCTAACAACTAGTGTTCTAGAAATGTCTAGAATTCAATCGATTCTAATGGAAAGCTTGATTGAGCGCTGCAAGTCAAATTGGGTTTAGTGATAAGTTGTAACTGAATTTGCTTAGTTTCCGGCGCGCTTGCTATTCAATAATGACCTGTATTGATTTGTTTAACTATGGTTTAACATCTTTCTTTCTATCTGTCATTATTCCACCTTAATGTGGAGTCGGCGCAACACAATTTTTAAAGCATGTTGCAGAAAGGATTTGGCTTAGTTTTTACTACCGGCCGCCTGCCTAGCGTCAACCCCCTCTGAGTGATCCAGTCCCGGGCAAATTAAATAAGATAATTTGCTTTGCCGACCCGAGAATCGAACCCAGGACCTACCAGTCCACAGCCCATACATGCTGCCACTAGATCAAGGAGGCGACTGCTTTGTTTAACATCTTTAGTTTACTGTAAATGTATAATTAAAGTTATTAAGCACAATGTAATTCTAATTATAATGTAATTTTGTTTTAATTTGTTTTACGTTGTCATGGTGGTGATTAATAAATTGCTTTTCTTTCTTTCTTTCTTCAATGTCAAAGTCAAAGTTGAATTTATTTTAAGGACTTATTTTTATATTAGCCATACTTTCCTCCTGTATAATAAAAATCAAAATTAATTTTCTTATAAAAGAGATTGAACGTCGGTCGTCTGATTTCTTTTAAAATTTTCAAGACATCAAAGTCTTTCTAACTTCCAATAAAAAAGGATCGCGTTTCATAAAAATAAGCCTTTTGTCATTTAATCTTCTCTTTTTATTATCAATTGCTATGTTATTAAACAATTAAGGTCTTATATAAGAGATGCTTAACTTAACTAGTGTTTTGCCCTTATCACTCTCGAACTATTTGCCGTAAAGAAGAAAAGGATTAACTATATTTAAAGTTAAGTACTGTTTAAAGTGTTTATAAGTAAAGGGCATAAACCTTTGCGGATTGTTAAAAATACATTCTCGTAACAGCGATTAAATGATATTCATTTATAAAAATACAATATAAAGAATAACACTGTACGTTAACATTCTCCTAAAAACACGATTTCGATTTTGCCTAACACCAATCTTTTATAATGGAATAAGTTCGTTTTCCTCGCGTACGCAAACTAGCAAACTATTTTTCTATCAAGTTTTTACTACTAATAGGCAGGAAAATTCCATCCACAGTAACCGCGGGGCCCTATAAAAATCGGTTTTCGTTTAGGAGAATTTTTATCACGGACAAGTTTAATTAAGTTTCTTATTTTATATTCGGCGCGTCAGGTCGCGTAAATAAGACGGTCTAAAGCGGTTTATTGATCATGATTTGTCACAAGGCACGCTGAGGCACCCCAGGTGTACTTTATACTCTACCTCGTTTACCTTTTGAATTTCTGTTGGATAATTAAATAGACCGTAGACTTAGATGGAAGAGTATTATGTTCAGAACAAAAGAACTGCGGGTAACTACATAATAGTAGTAATGTTGAAAATGAATTATAATGAAACAAAGTTTTCTGTTCAAGGTTTTTGTGCGCTTTGTTTTCATAATATCTCGCATTACTCAAGAAAGTATTAAAGTATTAAAATAAATCAATATTCTTCTTGTTCTTCTTATTTAAAAAATATGGCGGTGCCACCGTTTCATCGGTGATTTCGCTAATGACAAAACCGGCAAGACGTAAGCAAAGAGACGTAAGAGTAATTACCATGAAGACCAAAATGAAGACTGTGATCAACTGTGTTCCAGACCGACGCGACGCGACATGTTTAGCATAGCAAGAGAAAAACGAATATGGTAAAATAAGGGAACATTTTAAAGATTTATAAGTACATAATTAAGTTTAATGAATTTTTATAAATCAATATCAAATCTGGATTGTAGTCATATTTATTAATGCAAAAAGATTTTTCATGCAAAATTTATTCCAGGTAAGTCGAAGTACCTGCCAATTCCGTAGAAAATGTAATAGATGTTCTTCGAAGCCAACCGATCGGATAGTTTATACAGCGTATAATACAAGGATTGAAGGCGGAGGCATAAATAACGGCGACATTTTGTGGGCCATTGATTCGGCAATGAACCGTATAATCTGTATTGTAACCGCAATTTGTATTGTCCTCAAAACAGATAAAATTCACATTAAGGACCAAACTGGGACCGCCTTCCCATATTTTACCCTGATCTGGCGAAACGTTTGTAAAATATATATTCAGTGCGTGACGTTTATTGCTAAATAGCATATTTCGATCGCTTCGTTTATGAATATGGGCTGAATAATAATATCACATCAAAATATTACGGTAAAAATATGCCCCAAAGTTACTATTACATCTTGATGCTTCAGGTTGACATAAAATTATTCTAAGTTGAAAAATGAATAAACAGCCTCCGTGGCTCAGTGGGCGAGTATCCGGCTGTAAAGCGAGAGGCTGTGGGTTCGATTCCCATTGAGACAAATATTTGTGTAGAACACACATATTTGTTTCAAGTCTGGGTGTTGTGAGACCGAAAGTCTCTCATAGTTTCTGACACCCACGATACAGGTTATACCTAGTGTGGGACTAGGTGTGTGACTGTTGAGTGTATTTGTTATTAATTGACTTCAGATTTTATGCGATGGTGCGATTAAATTATATGGGACCACCCTTGGAATTATTCTATCGAATACAAAAATAATCTTGAAATTCGGTCCATATTTGGCGGATATCGCGTAACATTCGTACCAGAGGAAAATAGCGTATTGACGAATAATCACAAGTTTAAAAACTTAACTGACCGACTTCCAATTTACCGATCGTGACCAATTATTAATTTATATGGGACCCTTGAAGTAAGCTCTATCGAACACAAAAAGAATTTTAAAAATCGGTCCACATTTGGCGGAGATATCGAGTAACATACATAAAAAAATACAGATGAATTGAGGTCCTTCTCCTTTTGTGGAAGTCGGTCGATTAAGTACCTCCTTTTTTGAAGTCGGTTGGAGATACTTAGTGTATACGTTCCTTAACGAATGAAAGCAAACATTTTAGTACCCAGACAGCGTCCTAGTTTTGTAACATAAGGTCAGGCTCAGCGGTATTTTAAAACTTTTGTGTTTAATTAACTGAAGGTGGAATAGCAAACATTACTTACTCCCAAGCAGCCCTTAAGGACTACTCTCGTAGCAAGTTTTGCTGATAGAAGCGTTAATGTGTTTCGCCTAGTTTCTGATAGTAGTAATGTCTCACCTCTACGAACTACGGGCCTGATAGAGATTGATTGAGTTCTCGCTGGCTTTCCTATTGGATCTTTATTTTTTTAGTCATAATTGGATCATTCGTTTTCTTTGAAATTGGATTTATTAGTTCGTGTAACGAAACTAAGCTTGGCGAAATGTGGGTGTTCTAGTTCGCTAGTGCGCCTCTGCCTACCCCTTCGGGGATACAGGCGTGAGCTTATGTTATGTTTTTTTAGTTTGTGTAAATGTAACACACATATCATAAGCTCACGCCTGTATTCCCGAAGGGGTAGGCAGAGGTGTACTAGCCATCTAGAACACTCACTTTTCGCCGAGCTTAGTTCCGTCCCAGATGTGATAGGGAGGGGGGGGGAGGGGAGGGGGGCGAGCCTATCGCCATATCGGGCACAAATTCCAGACTCCGGGCTGATATGGAAAAATCCAATATCACTTTGCCCGACCCGAGGATCGAACCCGAGACCTCAGGACGGTAGTCATACCGAAATACAACTACGCCATCGAGCCAGTGTAAATGTTATGTTATGTGTAAACTAGCTAGTTAATGCTCTAAAATTAGCGGTATCGAATGAAATCGTGTCAAAGTGGTTTGATCCCTGTCACAGAGAGTTTCTACATATGTATCAAGAAGTTAATCGTAAATTCATTATTATTTTTATAGCAGAGACTGGCAAACGAGCAGTGGGTACCTGATGGTAAGTGAACTCCACCGCCCATAAACACTCAAGATACAAAAAGAATCATGGGTGCAATGCCAACTTAAAAGGAGGGAAATAGGGATTGGGAGGGGGTAATTGGGACATCGGAAATCTCATTCACCGAATTAAACGCAACAGCAAGGTGTGGTTTTCTGTGTGACAGTGGTATTGAACCGGTCGAGCCGGCCCATTCCTACGTACGTCGTACATAACTGTAGCGTAGCTGTACCACATACTTCACTGACCATTTGATTTGTCATTGAAGGGAAATGTGCATGGCTTAGAGAATTTCGAAGGTAGTTAGAGCAATATTATAATATTACGATTTGTTTCCCACTTACTATGATACTAATAAATTATAAACCACATTAACATTTGTACCACAGAATTGTACTCCAAAAATATGTTTTTATATCCACCGCAATTATTTCTGACCCACTTACCGAAAAACGAAACAAGCCCTTATCAAGTACCGCGCGGTTTATCCCCAACAGCTGTAGGTAAGATTCCGTTTAGATGGTGCGATTTAGGCGGTTTATACGGAATAGGTATTTGTTTTTATTTCACATCGAGCCGAATGTCCAATTACTTAGAAAAGCTTTGGCGCAAGTATTTTCTCTCACCTAATGAGTATCATTGTAATAGCATTGAGGTACGAACCTCGGTTTTCATGGTATAGCTTTTCTTATATATGTAGTCTCTAACACAAAAAGTTTTTTTTTGAAAATGCAAAATATGTTTTGCGTTTAAATCTTCCTCGCCTCCTTGGTCTAGTGGGCTATATGGTCTATATGGGCTGTGGACAGGGAGGTCCTAGGTTCTATTCCCAGATCAGGCAAAGCTAATTTTCTAATTTATTTTGACTACCTGGGACTAGAACCCTTAGAGGGGGTTGACGCCAGGCAGGCAGCCGGTCATAAAAATTAACCCAAATCTTTTCTGTCAAATGCTTTAAAAAAGTATTTTGCGCCGACCCCACATAAGGGCAGGTAGAAAGGAAAGAAGAATTTAAATCTTCATTAAATCTTCCTACTAATTATTTTGCAATGAAATAAATAATGTAGATCAGCTATTTCACTCTATCTATGGTTTTCATTCCAGCCTCCCTTTTAATAGCTTTTTATAAAACAATGTTTTAACATTATTAATTTAGAGGCATCAAAACTTCATTTTTTAATTTAAAGCTCGTAAAACGCTACGAAAAGAAAAATTGTTCATTTAAACTTTGTAACTTCTAAGTTACCTACGCTACGTAATTAAAATTTATCTCACCATGTCAATTTAATAAAATGATGTGTAATATTGAAAAGCATTAATAAATAATACCGAGTCTTATCTATTCTAACACTCCGGGCCTCTATTACTTGGTTCAATCAACGTTCGGCAGTTATAATTAAGATAAACTGAGTAACCGTTATGAATTTCCAAACTTAAATCTACAGTACAAAGGGCTTATTACACCAAAGACGTTGTCAGGAAATACCTCAAAGTAAGGGCGTGTAAAACTAACAGCCAAGTCTAAAATATAATTACGTCAGACTGCCTTGCCCTAATTTCATATTGAGTACGCTTTACTTGCCTATTTAGTGGGTCAAGTAACTGTAAATTTTAGATTACTTTAACACTGTACGCTGTATACTTCTCTTAGTGAATGGGTTTTTAAAGAGTCGGCGCGGTGCATATTTAAATACTTTTAAAATTAATGAGAGATTTGACCGTCGGTGTTTTACCAAGTGTAATGTTTTGAGGGTTAATTTAGCGTCCAGAGCATTATTCTCTCCCAGTTGGTTTGTGAAGTTAAGTTCTTTTATAGCATTTTGAATTTTTATTTAAACGAATAAAGTTTAAAATATCCCGTTATTTGCTGTAACTATAGTATTATATTATATTAATTCTGCGCGAAGGCAACTGACTCTTAGGTTCTTTAATTAATTGCTTATATACTGTTACACGATGTTGTATACCTCGATTGCATCTGTATTGATAGTGCATTCTTATAGTTCTTAGATAGTTGGACTAACTAATTTTACTTTTATGTATTGGCACTTAGCTGTTCTCCTTGTGTTAAAAGTTTATATTGTTATTGTCTACCCGTGAAAACCTTTATTCGGCTTCCTGTCTGTAACTCAGTAGACTATGTTAATTTTAGATTCTGGTTTTCCTGTTAAATAAATAAATAAATAATCTTTTGCTATATAAATTTAAGGCTGTGTTATTAGTAATCATTTAATTTAGCGTCCAGTGCATTATCTTCTCGCAGTCGGTTTGTGAAGTTAAATTCTTTAATTTAATTTTGAATTTTAACTAATTGAGTTTAAAATAACTCGTGCCTTGCCGTTATTACATTATTATATTCTGCTCTAACAAAGGTAGCAATAAATAAATTAATAAATCCTTCAAAAAAGAAAAATGTGTAATTTTTTTACCTCCACTTTATCATATAGGGCCTTATATAATAAAAACATTTTAGCTGAGAAAATGGTTAAGAATAGTCTGTCCCTTTTATATTCCAAACAATGTGACACAAGGAAAAAAGCGACAGACTATTTTTAACCATTTGCTCAGCTAAAATGTTTTTTTTTAAGTAAGACACTATGTATTTAAGTGTAGCGTATATGGATCGTTTTTTGCCATCATATCGAGTTCTTTATCTTTATTGCTTTACGAAATACCTTTTATATCGTTTCTTTGCGTTCCGCGGTACCAGCCCACGAGTGACACAGCACGAATGACGCATCGACTAAACTTAGGAAAATCGATACCATGAAATGAAACCGCTGTAAATAATTTCATACAATTGGAACTGACATATTCGTCTACTCATTAACCCGTCAGATAAACCGGTTTTAATGCCTACATTTAGGTTTTGTATATTTACAAAACCTCATTAAACATATTTACAAATTCTCTTTATATTTAAAGGTCTAGAAAAGAAACCTCTCATTTGAAGAGGCCCATTTCAGTAATGAGAGAGTATGTACCACTGATATAAAAAGAAAGAAAAATTAACATCCAATAACCGCAAAAAGTAATATAGATATTTAAATGTAGTTATTTTTCGCTTGTACCTAATTGTTGCGAGTTGAAAGTTTCATTTGTTTTCGTCCCTAAACATCAGTCTGTGTCAGTGGTAATGTTTCTGCGGACAACACTACTGGCGGCTGGTTACAGCAAAAACGTGTTCAGTAAGGAAATTATATAAGATACTCGTAAAGATTGGTAGTTCATATGTGTATTTATACTATGTTTTTATGTCATGGAACATCTTAATAAATTAGTTTTGCTTAACTCCTTTTACCTCTTAAAATGTATGTGTAAAATAGAATTTAATTTTAAGACAATTTCACTTCACGCATTGAGTTATTTTTTTTGTGTTGTTTAAAGGTGTTGTTCCCTATACTAAAATCACAAAATTCTTATCGATTTTCTTATTAATGAACTATTGATATTCATCTCTTTTCTTAGTTAGTTTCTATAATTTTAACTTTGGTGCGATTTAACCTTGAAATTGGCAGAATCATCGGACATGCGTGGAAGCAATTTATTTTAAAAGAAGAAGAGTAAAAATTTAATCTAAATTCGATTATTATTTGTTTTTTTTTTATTTGATTCGATTGTTTTTATTTTACTTATTATATTACAATATTATGATGTTTCAAAATTATACTGACCACTTTTATGCGCGGGTCAATAGAACATACAGTACAATCAATACACAGGTTTATGATTACTACTATAACCAAGGTTGTTATCGTAGAGGTATAAAAGAGTATAACCCTATGTTATTATTTGTGGAAACTTTGCTGGCTCATGTGTTACAATAAGTGATTTGAGTTAAATTAGGAAATTGTTTGTTTTTTTGCCTTAAAAACTAATAAAATAAAAAAAAATAGACCATCGTGACATCGAAGCTAAAACGCACTTGTATTACTGTATCCAACGGTACTTCAGGGTGGGTGTTAGTCAAGTGGCGTGACAGTGTGTTGCGGCTAATCGGTATACAAGTTTGCCTCATTACACTGATTGGGTATCTGTGACCTTTCTAGTGTGGATATTTATACGAATGAACTTTATGGTTGGAATAAATTGGAAATGTTTGGGACTCGAAGTTGCTTAGTTGGATATAAATAGACCATCAATGTTACATTTATTATTATGTATGAAATAAAAATTGTAGACTCAATGAATTTTATAGGGTTACACAATAAAATAACCACATTATATATTTTCTTTGGCTCCATTGATTGTCGATGATTTCGCCAACGAAGAGGTAGGAAAAGACACGGTATAACGCCATCTATGACTATAACTAAAGACTATTGACCGGTATTTGTAGTAATTTATTATAGTTAAATAAATAAATTATGGGGATATATAGGAAATTGTACAGTAAAATTATTGGTTAGTTAATAAAATGTTTTAATTTAAATACAACGCTAATTATAATTAATATAGTAATACAAGTTTCTCTGTAAATATATTAGTTCGTTGTAATTTCAAAAGTGATTCAGTTTTTAATTTTATATAGAGATTTAGTCATGAAACCCATACATAAGTTAAAATTTTATCCAAGATGGGATACCTTAGTATACATACCCTACTGCGGTCAAGGCTGGATGACATTGATAAATGAAAAGAAAACGCGTGTTCAGATATTTCAATAAGCATTACATTTTTGCATATTAGAATATCTAACAAAATTTAATGACAATTACAATAAAAGTGATAATGCTACAATTTCAGATTTACTCTGTCAATTTTCATTTATTTAAAGAATATGTGTATTACGGATTCTTAAGTTTACGCGAATGCTATTCATTGAAATAAAACTATTTTTACGGATTCTATCACGATTTGAAGGTGAAAATGAAGGTAGATTTTGTAATACTAACATTCTTGGACAAATGACATCTAAGTCCAACCCGTGACCACGAAGACTGCAAAGCCTTCGAAACGTCGGGAATAAAAATTAAAACCAAATCGTAATAGAATCCGTAAAAATAGTTTTATTTCAATGAATATGTGTATTACCTTGAGATGAAAATTATTTACCCAGATTGAACATTCGATTATGCAGTTATTGTTATTTTGGCGTAATGCAGTAGGTTTTACCAAATTATTATATACAGAGGTTTCACACTTATAACTCTTGAAAGAAATCTTTACAAAGCGCTTTCTAATTTTTGAATAAAATAAATCACATTATGTATAAAATATGGAAAAGTCAATTCTATACAAAAGTGGTAGAGCCACGCTGTAGACAGTAACGTCTATAGCACGAATGGGCCGGCTCGACCGGTTAGATACCACTGTCTCTCAGAAAACCGACGTAAAGTGGCAGCTTGCTGTCGCGTTTCGTTCGGTGAGTGAGATGTCCGGTGGCCCATTTCCCCACTCCCTTTCCCAATCCCCTTCCCTTCCCTTCCATTCCCTCCCTTTAGATTGGTAACGCACCCATGATTCTTTTTGTGTCTTGGGTGTCTATGGGCGGTGGAGATCACTTACCATCAGGTGACACATCTGCTCGTTTGCCAATCTCTGCTATAAAAAAAAAAAAAAAAAACGTTGATGACGTTGAACACCTTCAAGCCATATTACACGTAGAGTCTTATATCCATTATATTGGGACACGAAATAGGACCCCAAGACGTTTCAACTAAACGAATAGTCTTCTGAGAATTTAGATATCGTATTGTTTCACAAAAATATACCGCATCCAAGGAAAAGAGGCAACAAAAGCGTTTCCGTATTAAGTTTCTCGATTTTTATGGAGATAATTTTTTGCCGCGGTTTTGTTCACGGCAATATGACAGAATCTAAATAAAACTAACGAAGTTAACTAAATGCAGATTAAACAAAAATGTAACCTACTGAAACAGACAATAGTTTTATGATTAATATTGTTACTACTTACTAGTTCGTTAGTTGACTGGGTTCGAAATGAATAGTCGAAACATAATTATTTAAATGCTTATTTTTATTTTCAACATTTAAAAATCTCTATTCTTTTATATACGTAAAGAATAAAACGTAGATAACGAACTAAACAACGTTTTACGCGTAAATTGTGAGCAGAAAAAGGCAAAAAGGGATTTCTCTGTTCGCGTATTACACACTAAAAGTAAAATACGTTCTAGAATAGGGTAGTTAAATCAATTTGGGAGGGCCGCCGAGATCGCGATACATTTGGTTGAAATATTCCATTATCCCACGCCTTCGAGTGAGGCGACTTTTGTTTTCCGAATCGCCTTTTCGCTTCTTCCGAAATGCGGCTTCTGAATTACGATTACGTGACTTGATTTTGTGACGGTCTTATTAAAATTAATGTACAATGTTTTTTGCGTTGTGGCAGTTTTTAAGAATAAAATTATTAGTATTTTTATTTAAAATTAAGGCGGTTTGGTGTCGTCGTGATTAAATTGAGTAAATAATAATGACGGACGTAAAAAAAAGATCGACTCCGAGCGACTGATCGAATGAGCCGAAAACCCTGCTTCACTTTCAATGTTCCTGGCGCTCCGTCCAGCTTTTTTTTATGTCCGTGTTTATAATATATTTGTACATCCAGTGTTTTTATAATTAATTATGCAGTTCTTTATCTTATATTAAGAAAAATATACATTTTTTTTTAAACAGATAGGTCCGATTTTGCAATAGCCATATATCATGTATTTGAAGAATAATTTTGACGTTATGACAGTTAATATATAAAATATCTAGAAACCGACAGAAATAACCCTTAGAATAAAGTTATCCCAGGTCGACGGAAAACAAATAGTAAACGAGAAATAATACATTTTTCATCTGTAAAAGAAAACTAGACCAACCCAAATGTTCCTCAAACATATTACCTACCTAAATACATCAATGTTCTCCATTAAAGAATTTATAGTCGAAACAATGATGCCCCCATTCAGACGTCGTCTGCGAACGTAGGCTCTCGTGCAGATAAAGCCCTCTTTATTGTCTTCTATAATTGAAAGGTCTGAGGTATTTCCCTCCACGGAGGTTTAAACGAGCGCCAGCTGCGTCCTTGCACAGTAAATAGCATTTTTGTCGCTTAATGTGTTACAATTTCTCAATTGTTAAATTTTTTCTACACTTTTGTAATGGATTTGAATGGCACATTGTCGTTTTGTACTGAAAATTAAACTGTTGAGTAATGCTTAAGTAAGTCAAGTTTTGTTACGACGGTTGCTTATCTCTCTCCCCTTTTCCCACTAATGTGTTGTCAGAAATTTCGGCTTAGTTTTTATTGACTGCTTGCCTAACGTCGACCCCCTCTGGGGGATTGAGTGCATGGCAAACCATTTTACAAAAACCTCGATACTCGATCTAGGATTCGTAATAGGACCTCTCGGTTTTAAAACTATATTCAAAACGGAAAAAATCGTATTATTCCATCTTGCCTTTTTTGGTAATATCATCTCTTATCATCCAAAGCGGACCCTGGCAAAAGGCCAGGATAACACCAGGCAGAAAGAAAGATCATCCAAAGGATAAAACGAAATTCGAATCGTAGAAAAAACAATGTTTTATCCGAAGTATTTAACAAAATTATCTAACGAGTCTTTAATTCCAAGATATAGAAGTCATTCTGCTCTAACGTGCCATAAGGCTAAAACACATTTAGGGACGGAGTATAATAAATACGAGTATGTAATGTGAAGAGATGATGGTCTTTCTTCCACGTAATATTTCATCATGTGGAACGCGTACCGAATGAAAAGTAAATCGGTACATTAGGTATATTTAAATATGTAGAGTTCATTGCCTTATTGAAGTAAATTTCTTGGAACTTTGCATTTTTTCGTTCGCATGTCCTTACGTGACTCTATAGCCACGAATTGTCTCGACATTATATAAAATGTCAGTGTGTTTTTGTTTACATTATCAAGAATTAAGGACGTCTGATCTTAAATCGTATACTTATGATATAAGTGTACCTAGTTAATGAGTTATGATTTCAATGTTAATATTTCATATTACAAAAATCATTTGTGAAAATAATAGAAACTTAAATATAGTGTTGCAATTCGAAAAAATATTTCGCATGTCAATTCATGTCCGTTGCAAAAACATTGTTGAACTATACCCATTTTCTATCCTGACGTCCGCCGATTCTCTTGATTAAAAACTGGTACCAAAATAGTTTAAATGAAACTACAAAGTAAAATAGATACAGAATATTTAAATGCGAAAAATTCTTACCTCTGAAGAGAATAAAACTAATCGTAGCAAATATTCGCCTTTATTTAGGAATTCGTAACATTGAATTATATCTGAAGACTCTAATTGGAATTGTCTGCGCATATACATTTTTAAAGCATCCAAAATTATTACAGGCGTATAACATTAAAATCATATATTCGATTAAAAGGTCTGAAACCATATATATTTATCACCCACACTGCCCTCATAGAGGGGCCATTAGGTACCTACTAGAATAGACCCGTTTCCGACATTGAGAGTTGGGACATTAATATTACAAGGCTAAGTATATTCTTATTATTTGTGCTTATAAAGATACGTTGTTCCACAGCTAGTGACTTGGAGTCGATACGAGCGCTGTTCAATGAAAAGGAGAAAGAGCTGTCGGTGGCGGTGGCCAAGGTGGAGGAGCTGACGCGGCAGTTGGAGGAACTCCGCCGGGGCAGGGTACAGCCGGCGCCGCCCTCCGCACACGAGCTCGACAAACTAAGGAGGGAACTGATGGTAAGAGCACGCATTTTGTTTTAAATAGAGGATTGTCGGTAACGATGGTCTAGATGGAGGAGCTGATGCGGCAAATGAAGGAAATGCTCCACAGCAGGGTGCATCTGGCGCCGTCCTTAATGTACGAGCTAGACAAACTGAGGAGGGATCTGGTGGTAAAAACAACACGTTGTTTTAGGTAAGGGATTATTGGTGGTGATAGTCAAGATAGAGGACCTAACGTGGTAGCTGACGCCTGACATGGTGCAGCGCCGTCGTTAACACACGAGCTTGATAATATGAGGAGGAAACTGATGATATGGGAATAACACGTTCTATTAGATATAAAGACCTGCCGGTAGCGGAAGCCTAGGTCGAAAAACTACGCTAGGGTGGAGAGTACAAAAGACTTAGACAGTCTAATAAGGGACCCCGTGCTGGATATGTGCAATTTGATAATGATATTAAATTCAAAATGTGCGTAACAAGATATACGAAGGCATTCACTAAATCCTTTACATAAAGTTCTCTTTTCTATGATATGCTAAATTTTAAAAGTACGAAATTCGAAATTAATGAATCCCTGTAGAAGACGATTAGTGTCTTAAAATTGTTTTTGAAGAAAATAAAAGATGATCTTAAAACCTATAAAAATGAAATTAATGATAGTAAATTATGTTGAAATAAAAATAATAGAATTACTGAGTTTACCTATTGGTAATATTATTTTGAAGATAAAGTTTTATTGTTGTTTATTCGAAAATAAACAGACGATTTGCGTTTATTTACCCGTTGGGATCAGTGTTAAAGTAAGCCGCTTCGCAATAAGCCGGCAATTAATTTGCACGATAAACAATCAAAAAGTTACAAAGACAGCGTTTCGTTTTATCATAATTAGTAAAATTGAAATAACATCATTTGATTTCAGAGAGATTTGGGGTTGTGCTAACGCAGTTCAGGAGTGCAAATAAGCACCATTTGCTGTTTAAGTTTACTTCGTTGCTGGCTCGCTAGATTGATGATGTAATCGCTATAAATGGCCCAACAGTTATTGGAAGCATTTATTCTATTTGTTTATCCGTTAAATACTATAACGAGTAAATTTGACTTTCTAGGAACTAGCAACTTTTATTGATTGATTGAAGGCTTAATGCTACTATTAATTTGATAGGTTTCGTGTTTTCCAATAGTAGTAATATTTTCCGTCAATGACATAACAGAAAATTCTATACTTTTGAACACTGATTCATAAAAAAATACATTTACAGAAAAACGTACTTAAACTTTATAATATGGTGCAAAATCAAGACAAAAACAGATGGGTTTGTGGAGAACTCGAAAACCTAAGATGCCAGTTGATAAAGATAGCGTGGTGGCTAAGGTTCAACACTAGATAATTAGCAATCATATTATTATAACTATAATAATATGCTGAGTGAACTATATAACTGTATATATTCGGGATTCTAAACCTTATCACAATTACAAGACAGTAGATAAAATATGCAATAGATAATGACAGAAGCCTACAGAAAAATCTTGCACACTAATTACGACACTATTTGAGATGTGATTAAGTTCATTAAATGAAAACTGTTCGAGTGTGTTGCCACTCGGTCGACGCTAACCCTAACTAGAGTGCGTCGATATTTGTTGAGAACATTGAGAGCCAACTAGGTTGCGGTCGCGAGCTATCGGTTCTTGGACTTGAGACTTCGGAGTACTCTATTCTTGATATCGATCGATATAGCTCGTTTTAATAGGTACTCAAACTAATAACATATAAAATTGTTAAGATCGTTTCAAATTTTGCAGCAGTTGCCACATCCTGTACAAGTGCTTGTTAGTTCTTTTTAGCAAAAACAAACGAGCAATTACATATAATCTGATGTGATCTACATAATTTATAAGCACACAAAACACTTATATTTTAATACTTCAAAGGCAAAATTGTCACAACGTAAGGAGTTGAGAATTTATATCATACATACATTAAGAAGCTCACGCTAGTATCCCGGCTTAGTTTCGTCTTAGATGTTATAAGGGGCGAGCCTATCGCGATATCGGGCACAAATTACAGACTCCGGGTTGGTACTGAAAAATCTAATATCACCCGACCTGGGGATCGAACACGAAACCTCAGAACGATAGCTGTACCACGCACGCAATACCTCTATATCGACGAAGCAGTCTCCAGTAATATAATTCCACTCAAATGTGGCGTCACGTCGACGCTTCACATTCCATTTCTAAGCATGTTGCAGAAAAGATTTGGCTTAATTTTACGATCGGCTGCCTGCCTGACGTCAACGCCCTCTGGGGGATCCAGTCCCAGGAAAATTAAATTAGAAAATTATCTTTTTTTGACCTGGGAATCGAACCCAGGACCTCTCTGTCCACACCCCATATATACTGCTAGACCAAACAGGCGACTTAATTCAATCATCAAGAATATAAAAAAAATGTCGAAGTTCTTTTGAAATAGATACCTACACAGATGGATGGTACAACTCGATATACTAGTTCAAATACTGCCAAACAGTATTGAACTGGTTGAACTAGAATGTCGCACGTGTCTTTACCGTCTTCACCATAAAATCTTATTGATGTTTTATAACACCGGATCCACTACCCATTAACAATACTGTATTTTACATAAATATGTGGTTTTGTAACAATAACATCAATAATTCGTTTCTATAAGAATTTAAATGTATTTTAATTCGACCGTGCTATTTTAAAATAGCTTTCAAGTATCCAAAATTATGGATCCGATTTTAGTGTTTTCATTTTATTAGTATTTTGAGAGAGTTTTGTGTGATGTAGAAAGACCGAATGCCTGCCTGACGTCAACTTCCCGAGCGGTATTCAGTCATCGGCAAATCGAAATAAGAAAATCGTCTTACCCAATCTGGGTGTCAAACCCAGGACCTACCGGCACACAGCCTACATATGCTGCCACTAGGCCAAAGATATGACAATAAGGCATATTAATTATGATTATGATGTGACTTATCACGTATCTATTCCCAATGAACTGCCTCGGTGACTGCCTCGGTGGCGTGGTGGTATTTCGGTACGATTACGGTTCTGAGGTCTCGGGTTCGTTCCCCGGGTCGGGCAAAGTGATATTGGATTTTTCCATATCCATTCCAGCCCGGAGTCTGGAATTTGTGCCCGATATGGCGATAGGCTCGCCCCCTATCACATCTGAGACGGAACTAAGCTCGGCGAAATGTGGGTGTTCTAGTTCGCTAGTGCGCCTCTGCCTACCCCTTCGGGAATACAGGCGTGTGCTTATGTTATGTTATTTCCAATGATATGCCTGTATATTCGTTAAAATTGTATTTGGTCAGCTCGCTGGTTCATGGACGGATGAATTTTGGACGAGTTTATTATGGTTATCACTCGCATTAATGCATCATTAGTACAGATATGATAGATGACTGGTTTATTGCTGTCACAGGGCCGCGGCGCAATATAGCTCTCTGCAATTAAATATTTCGAATTCTATCTACTATGATGAACCCGTATGATGTCCATGTTGTAATTTATAATTTGTTGTTGTGTATACTAATGCTAATCCACTTTGGGAATACATATCAGTGCATTTATTCTGATTAGGACTGCAGAATAAAACCTGCAACTAAGCTTGTATAAGTACGGTTGAAAGTAAAATAAATTACATCCAACAATTACACATAATCCTGATCTGATTCCACACTACGTTTAACCTCTGCCGTAGGTCTCAGAAACTGAGACTTTGGCGCCTGATTGGTCAAACGCTACTCAACTTTAACGGCTTCTTATATCGATTTTCGCCATACAATTTCGACAAATAAGGCGGCATTAATCGCCATAAGGCGACCTTAAGCGTATGAACATTCCGCGGTGGGACGCACAACATACAGACCCGAAACAAATCTGTGGGTCACACAAACATTTGTTTCACTGCGGGGATCGAAGCCACGGCCTCTCGTTTCACAGCCGGCTACTTGCCTGCTGCGTCAAGGAGGCTTGACGCAGTGAGAGCAAGTGAGATCGTAAGTCTCTCGTAGTTCCTGATTCCCACGACACAAGACTCGATCTTAGTGTGCGGTCAGGACTATGTGTGTGACTGTTGAGTGTTATTTATTTATTATTATATTATTCCATGCGTCCGAAGCCGCGGGTGTGCGCTAGTTAGGTGACAAATCTGTTTACAGCAGCCCTTGAGGTTACTAATGTATCGCGTCATGAGACTAATTTCGTTTTACGTACTGATGCCAGTTGATTCAAACTTGTGTTTGACAATTTAGTTATTTATACGACGTTCAACTGGCATTATCTCTATCCAATAATTAGGGTTAATGTGTTGGATAAGTGTGGAACTATCCCCAATAAGTGTTGTGAAAAGTGACCGAAAATATCTTGGATAGATCCGGGTCGAGGTGAAAAGGTCGGTAACACGCCCCGAGTTAGGAAATCGCATTACACGAACTTATTGTGACTGTTACAATTTTGTTTATGTCGTTTTATATCGGGTCTTCTTAGCGAATTTGGTATAAATAAACTGAGAAGTTTTGTGTAGTTGTTTAAAACTAACTTAGTAGTCTAATGCTGTTTAGCAATTCTAAAGTGTGTTACATGTGTTTCTAAGCACTAAGCAGTAGGTACTTAGTTCTTTGAAAGTCAGACTTTAACTCGATAAATAAACTTTTCGCTTACTTAATTTTGTAGACAAACAATGCTGCATTTTTTATTTATAAAGGTAAAATTCTTAGTTTAAATAATATAATGAGAAAATGGCCTAATTTTTCAATAGCCAAATATTTTTTATAAACACAAACACGTAACATAAGCTCATGCTTTTATCGACGCTGTAGGCCAAAGAGTTCTATGTATACTACTAGATTGGCTTTTCGGTACATAGAATGTGCGCACTAAGTCTCTGTTAATCGACCTCAACTCACTATAAATTCTGCTCTTTTCCTTAGCCGTGAAACGTCAAACACTCGCCGTCATGTGGCACAATTTTACTTCGAAGCAGCTTGTCTAGTAAATACATAGAAGACTTTGCTGTAGACAGAGGCGCCCTAGCGATATTTTTTATCCGAAGAATATTTTAGTATTTTGGCTGTTAAAGTATGAAACATCTGTCAAAACAACATTATCCCTCAGTTAAAATATCTGATTTAATACTTAATCAACAATAACACACACACAACCACTTGATTTTCGAAATATTGCAAGCAAAGAGATTGCAAGTAATGCCACTTAAATTGAAAATACGAAAATCTTCATACAAAGAAATACTACTTATACGAGTATTTATACATATGCTAGAGTAGAAGTACTATGAACTTAACTATGAACCAAAATCTTTCCTTCATATATCAAAAAGATTTTTCTTCACTTTCCCCTGACGGGTGACACCATAAGCTGTCTATTGTCCGATGATTTATACACAAGTTGGAGTTATCTCCAATCGCGGTGTCATGTCGGAGACGAAAACGTTCCCAATACGCTTGTCCTAACATTACCCACGACCCCTCGGGGCGCCATATCTCCGCTTCGCATTAATAACATTTCGATCGAGCTTGTTTCATTTACTCAATGCTTAATGGTAGCGAATCATCTTTATGATCAAGGGCGACTTGCAGCACTTAAATCTCGATTCAAATAAATAATAATAATAATAAATAAAAATAAATACACCCAACAGTCACACACATAGTCCTGACCCCACACTAAGATCGAGTCTTGTGTCGTCAGAGAAAGGATTTAGCTTAGTTTTACGACCGGCCGCCTGCCTGACGTCAACCCCCGCTGAGGCAAATGAAATTAGAAAATGTGCTTTGCCCGACTTGGGAATTCAACCAAGGAAGGACCTCCCAGTCCACAGTCCATACATGCTGCCTCTAGACTAAGGAGGCGACTCAGTAAATATAATAATATATGGAATTTTATTTTTTTTATATTTGAGGGCACTTTAATTATAAATTAAAAATCACATCAATTGAGATTTAGTCTTGGGAACCTAATAATGTATGAAATTAATTCAATTTGAAGTGCTAAAGAATACGTAACATACGACGACCGTGCTAAATTTCCGGGCCTTAGAGACGAAACTATGTCTGTCTAATGAAATTCCTTCTTTGCCGTTAGCGAAATGAATTTATTACCAAGCCCTACGGCTCTACCTACACAGCGTATATGGAAATGATTCAGATTAACGTAATATCTCGAGGAGAAAATTTCTAATATTTATTTTCGGTGCCGCGAAGAATAAAAATTCTGTATGTTGAAATTATGACTCTAAATTAAATAGATGAAACATTATATAGAGTAGCTAGTCTATGATTCCCTCTTGGGTCCCGTTTCGGGCAGCTCCGGGAAATTGAAAGTCTCATCCTTGGAAAGTGTTAGGAAATCCCGCGAATTCAGGAATCGAAGACCTTGAGGTCTCATTATAGTTATACCTAACTACCGATATAAACAATTAGTTTCGTGTGGATACAACCCAAAGAGATTTAATATTACTAACTGGGGCTATCAAGCAAGTTTCCATACTAAAAAAGTATAACCTAAGACATTGGTACAACTGCGGAATTTTGGATGTATTTCATGTATCAGATTTTTTAATATTGATGTGATCGACCGTTTTATTGTCATTTGTCACTATTTAATAACTCTAGTGTTGATGATATTCCCGTGTTAAGTAATAATCACTGCCACTGAGCTTATGTATGTAGAGGTAAGTAATAATCAAAAACATCACGATTGAAAAAATAAAATAATTAATTAGCTTATAAATTTCAACTCTGTAATATTACTGTCCCCCTGCTGGGCACGGGCTTCCTCTACTAATGAGAGGGGTTAGGGCTTTTATACGGGGTTATTACAATTACCCCATGTAAGACATATCACTATTATATATATTGTTACTTTATACTACATTAGGTATAATTTATAACATAACATAAGCTCACGCCTGTATGTAGGCAGAGGCGCACTAGCGAACTAGAACATCCACATTTCGCCGAGCTTTGTTCCGTCCCAGATGTGATAGGGGGCGAGCCTATCGCCATGTCGGGCACAAATTCCAGACTCCGGGCTGATATGGAAAAATCCAATATCACTTTGCCCGACCCGGGGATCGAACCCGAGACCTCAGAACCGTAATCGTACCGAAATACCACCACGCCACGG
Source organism: Clanis bilineata (assembly GCA_036417725.1). NCBI lineage: Eukaryota > Metazoa > Arthropoda > Insecta > Lepidoptera > Sphingidae > Clanis > Clanis bilineata. Next base: position 7,133,725 of record CM071154.1, read on the forward strand.
AGGCAGTCGACATATCACTATTATATACATATATTGTTCCTTTTTACTACATTAGATATAATTTATTAAATCTATATTAGGCTAAGATTTCATTAGATATAAATAGTAATAAAACAGGTAATAAAACTGTAAGGAGTAACAATAAATACAACAGTCTTCCGAATAAGTGATATATTGCAAATTGTTCTGTGTATTGAAACTGTAGTAACTATATAGGTACCGATACGTCAAGCGCTGACGAGGATGGATCTCTCTCAGGGCGATAAATATGCCATCTATCATGCTTGATCTCTACAGATGGGGGTAATTACGGACTACGGAGGGCATTCGACTATAACCTTTATCCTCTTTCGTGATGGAGAGAGAATTAAAATAAGCAATTTATGACTAAATGCTTAAGTATTTATTTGTTAGACTTATTATTTTGTTAATTACATGCATTGTTTGTGACGACGAGTAATGTTATTGCGCCGTGCATGCTAGTTCCCCAAAATCCAAACAATAACAAAAATAACTTTTTAATAAATAAGGGGTCATTTTGTTTGTTGTAATTATTCAAGTTATACTATATTATGCAAAATTGAATAAGATTTGTTTGGTCACGACGTTTTTATAAGAACATAAAACAACGGAATAAAAGAATACAATAAACTACATATTTCAAAAACAGAACCCGAGAGGAAATACAATGCAATCTAGCGGATTCTCAACACAACATTGGAGCGTTTACAGATACACCTTAGAATATTTAATCAATGTAGTTTATGGAGATACCTATAAATGTAATCATTTAATCAAATAATTTTAACGACACTGATATCTATCAGTGGCGATGGGTGAAAATTTTTGAAAGAGAAGCCAGTGCAACTTTTTCTTCTTCCTCAATAAGACTTAATATTAGCACTATAATCTGAAAAAGGGAAGCCAGTAGGAATCGGATTGTATGAACCCATCGCTACTGATATCTATTATATACTTAATATTGTCAACAAACTAAATAATTGGACTGAAAAATATAAAGCTTTGAAATAATTGTAAGGCAATCGCAAACTCCTTATATCAAACTAACCAACACAAAAGAGGCAAATCATTCCGTTTCGCTTCTCGTGAGTGGGTATGTTTCTTTCCAAGAAACATACGTACGGTAGAAAAAAATAAATCGATTTTAACGTTGACCAAAGAATCCGTTGAAATGGAAAAATTCATCCACATGGAATTGATTTAGTTCAAGAATTTGTGGTCAGAAAGATTATGGAGAAAATAGGCTTCACTGTACGCAATTGTGTAAGTATGTATTAAATAGTTTTATGTACTCGTATATTGCCCTTGGACTATTTATTCGTCGCAAGTCCTCGAAGTTCTCAGAATTTATAAATCTATTATAGTCACTTCTTCAACGCTTTTATTATCCGTAGCGGTTGAATTTTAATAAACATTGATACAAGTGTTCCATTAGTTGTGTTGAAGAATATTGGTATCAAGTAAACAAACTCTACTTCAAAACTGCAATCCCTTTATCCTTTAGGGTTGGTATATCAAATCAAAACAATTGCTTTGTGTTTTTCTTTATAAAAATACGCTGTTAGGAATGTTTCCAGTTTTCTTGGTGTCAGTTAGTTATTAAGTTACTCGGGACGCCCGTATATGGGGAAAGCAGGAAAAATGGGACACTTTTGAAAAAAAGTTTGAGTGGTACCTACTACCAATACCTACTACCTACCGATCACCAATAAATAAAACCTATATAAATCTATATAGAAACGACTTGTATATTGTCATTTGCTTGCTTTGATTATTTTTTTGTTATAAAAAAAAATTACCACTGCCGCCACGCCTGGGAGTAACGGTTATGTCGGAGTCACCGATCTTACGGAGTAGCGCCATAATGCCCGAGAGAGATGGAAAACATCCGGATAACACTGGACCGTGTCTCTAATATTATGTGGGTACACACTACACCGGCGATACCGACTAAAATCCCGCGATGGTCCTCTGCGGCGCTTTAGTCACCGCCCCGGGTTTCTCCAGGCGAAAAACACTCAGGGTTCGGCTGGAACTGTCCCTGCCCAATGTCGCCTTGCGGCCAATCTCCAATTTTGAGCACCTGCCGCTGAAGGACGCCCTCGGCGCAAACAACAGTCTACTGCTACAACAGTCCCCCGCTGCCCGGCCTGCGTCCCCGATAGCACATAAGTCGCCTCTTACGACGGGCAGGGGACACCGTGGTGGAATTATCCGAACACCCCCACCAATAGGGCCCTTGCTATAATTAAGAAAGAAAGAAAGAAAATCAGATTATTCCACATAAATATAAAAACATTACGACTTAAAAATAAAAAATAATAAACACTATGGCAAAAACCAAAATAACATAAATTAAATGCATATATTTCCAGTATCGCAACAAGCTGAACGAGCAGCAGAACGGCAGACTGTCGGCGCAGCGTGCGGCGCTGGGCGCCCGGCAGGAGGAGATGCGTAGCATCGACCGCCGCGTGTCCGAGCTGCAGGCGCGACTGCTGCGGAAGAGGGCGCTCAACCGACAGCTGGCCGCCGCACACAGACAGCCTCAGCAGCAAAGGTAAGTTTACACGCTACCACTAGAAAAAATCCTGAAAGCTTGTGTCAGTACTTAATAATTATGGTGGACTAATTTACAGTATGTATTGTAATACCTATACTTAAGATATTACGTAAGTATAGGTACTATATTACCACCAAAACTTGGTTCTTATCTAGTAATTGCTGAGTCTCCCCAGGATCTTGCCTTGTGCCTGAGCACGACTAGTACTAGCTTAGTTACGGCATTGGCTAAGTCGTCTTATTATCTATCATTCCTATTGGACTATGTCTATGTCCCTGTCTTTGCCTGTGACTATGTTAAATTTCTCAAAATTTGCCATCCTTTGTAACCCTAGCCGGACAAGCAACCCGGCGCCGATGCAGCAGCTGCCTAGCTATCCAGCTGGCACCGGCGTGAACGTGCCCACTCAACCAAAGAACCAGCCGCCGCGCGGCAACGTCGCCGCCGTCGAGCCGTACAACCACGTGCCGCATGCGCACAGTGTTACCCACAACAATAACTTCACTGTGAGTTCATAACTTTCTATAATTGATCCAAGGTTCTTATGCTAATGACGATGGATGAGCGGATGCTAGCTTTACTTTTCTCAATAATATTATAAATATTTTGTTGAATCGTGTCATGCATGAACATTTTTAGCGGAGACTGACAACCACAACAGGTGGGTCCCCTAATGGTAATTGATTCACCATTCATAGATGACCACGATACCAAAGGATCATGAGTGCATGGCCAACCTTTAAGGAAAGGAATAGGGATAGGGAAGTGGATAGATGATTGAAGCCATAGAAAATCTCAGTCACCAAACCAAACACAATAGCGTGGTGCCACTTCACGTCGATTCTTTTTGAGACAGTGCTATCGAATAGATCAAGCCGGTCCATTTCTAATGTTGATGCAATGTAAAGTGCACCTAGATTTGTTTCAAAAGAAAGAACTATTTTATTTGTTAACTTATTATTGTTTTACAGACAATGAAACAAAATGTAATACAAAATAATGTGCCATTGAAACAACTTACACAAAGTGACAATATACAAAGCCATATCACACAAGAAGCTCACTTTGTACAACAGAAGCAAATGATCAATCCGATATTCAATGGTTACCCTCATACGCAAACGCAGGACAGTCAGTATCCAGGGCAGTATCCAAACAAACACGAAAATTTCCACGTACAACAAGGCATAGGCACGGCATACGAGCAGAAAGTAGACAAATATCAAGACTACTTAAAACCTCAATACAGTCCAAACAGTACAAGTAGTTCAAACAGCAACCAAACTGGCAAAGAATTAAAAATAAACGAACAAGAATTCCTGCCAGAGTTTGCGGCAAACAAATCCGATCCAAAGTATCAAACGCTGCCGTACAATACTAAATTTCCTCAAGCCAATGGTAAAAAGCCAGACAAGAACAACGAAAATCAAGACGCCAAGGCTGCAATAAATGTAAATCATATGACAGTGCACTCTACGCCTCTATCCGTTGTAAACAAAAGTCTGGCAACGCCTCTAAGTCAAACAGAAGCAGCATATCAACAAGAACTTACATATCAATTGCAAAAATCTGATTCCTCGTCGAGGTGTAACCAAGAGGGAAAGGAGAATCATGCATATCCTCAAAATAGGCTAAGTCAGAGTAGTCAGAATGATTCAAAGAATAGTGTGACCAAGAGTCAGCAAAGTAGTGTATTGAAAGGCAGCTCGCCGAGTCTGGGATCTAGCACTTCTACTAGCTCTATAGGATTTGGGGTAAGTTCGATTTGATAAAAAGTTAAATGTTTGATTTGAGTGCATTATTTGAGTGTTTGTTTGTAAATAGGCAGCTAAAAGTTTACTTGTTTGGACTTATTACTCGTTAATAATACAATATATCGACGTCAAAATGATTATCAATGTACTAAAACTTAATAGCTTCTAGAAGGCTAGGAATCACAATAAATATTACACTTAAAAAAATACAAGTAAACTTTAACCGTCTAAATTTGTAATAATCGCTTTCATCACATTGCTATTTTGCATCTGCATCTGTAAATATCATCATCATTCATTACAGAAGCCCGTATCGAGTGTAGCACCCACATCAGTTCAGGTGTCAAGTGGCAAACCGTCACCCATATATCAAACATCATCCACTAAGATACAACCGGTCCAACCGCAAACGGTTCAGACCCAAAGCATCGCATCATCCAATCATGTAGCTAGTAACGTGACGTCCCAACCCCAGATGATTAGGAACACGGCGTCAGGGTTGTCGACGAGTGCCAGTAACTTCAGCGGACAGAATGCGTCTTCGCAAAGCATACTGTTGTCTCCGCCGCAGAGTGCCAGCACGCCGTTGTCCACCCCAGATGTTAGTACAGACAAGTCTCCAAAACCAGCTTTGCCTCCCAAACCGACGATCAAGGTACTTTCATGTTCCGTCGCTATCATTTATGTTACAAGATTTGTCTTTATTTAAAACAGCAAGTATTTTACAAGTTTACCTATGCTAATAATACAAAAATTTATGAAGTCGTTTTACTACTATTAATCGCCAGACGATAATGTTTTATAAAATTGCTTATTATTATTTTAATTTGATTCCAGACCCCACCCCGACAATCAGCGAACAACGATGCTTCCACCATGTTTAACCAGACCGAAACTACTCCCATGCCCACCATACCACTGCCGGAGTCATCAAACGACAGTGAACAAACACAGAGCCAGAAAGATTCCAGTAATGGTAGCAACAACGAAATGATCATCAAAGCGCGGCCTTTAACTATAAGAAAACCACCATTAAGCGAACAGCCTAAATTAAGAAATCTAAACAACGCTAAAAATGGTATAAGTGTAAGCATAAATCGAAGGATCGAAATGCCGCCGGCATTTTTGTTCCCCGAAATGGATCATTTGAACATTGATAATGACAACGGCCTAAAAGATAAAACGAAACAGAAGGACGAAGTAGATAGATCTGTTAGCGACAAAGAGGATAGTAAAGAAAACGTAGTGTCTGATATAGCGGAACAAATTAGTTCTGTAGATTTGAACGGTCAGGATTCTCAGGGGCCTGAGAATGTACTGAGGCGGACAAAGAAGGGCAATTTGAAACAAGGAGGCAAGGCGCCGCTCGCCAGGCGCGTCAGCTTCGATCCCCTCGCGCTGCTGTTGGATGCCAGTTTAGAAGGAGAGTTGGAGCTTGTTAAGAAAACGGCAACTCAGGTAGATATTAAAAATGTCCAGCAACAATCTTATAATTACATCAAACGTTGTTATACTAAACACTCAGCTAAGCAACGTGATAGTAAAATCTGCCGACATGAAAGCCCATAACAACAAAAGTATCACGGGTATCGAGTACCGACGATAAAATGAAATAAATGGGGACTAGGAAGAGGGGATGAATTGTACATCGGTAAATTCCCCATCGTACGAAAAGCAGCAGTAGGTTAGGTACTTCCCATTTTTGTAAGACAGTAATAGTTTCTTGGTAGGTTCCATTCATTTTTATGGAAAACTAGTTCTTTTACTATAAATCTACAAATAGGGGTGTTGGATTTTATGCATGGTTTATAATTTTCCAGGTGCAGAATGCAAGCGCTGCAAACGACGAAGGGATTACCGCCCTCCATAACGCAATATGCGCGGGTCATTACGAGATCGTCAAGTAAGTACTAAACAGAAACATTGTAATTTCTATTGCGAACAAAAAATGACATATATGGCCTTTTTAGTAATTAGTAGTAAATAATTTGTAGTAATAAATTAAGGGATTACGAATATATCAAAACATTATAAATTGGATGCCCTCATGCCTTATTATATTTTCAACAGAATTCAAGTTTTTGTTAATTAAGCACAAACGAATAACCATCAAATAATTAATCACCTTGTTGAAAACTGTTTCCAGATTCCTAGTGGAACTAGGTTGTGACGTGAACGCGCAAGATTCCGACGGATGGACGCCATTACATTGCGCGGCGTCTTGCAACAATCTGTCAATGGTCCGGTTCCTTGTCGACAATGGTCAGTAAACATATTTTTAATGTGGTTTTATAAAACACGAATAATCGCACGGTAAACGCTACATAAATAAAAAAAAAGATAAATCAAAAACCATAGCATTCTCCTCTTTACCATGAGACAAGAAGTTAAGAGTCATAATGTACTGAAGATAATACATATCTTAATGGTTTTTTATTTATAGGTGCGTGTATATTCGCAACGACCCTGTCTGATCACGAGACGGCGGCTGAGAAATGCGAAGAGGACGAGGAAGGGTTCGACGGATGCTCAGAATACCTCTACAGTAAGTGAAGTACTTTTACGGCCGGTTTCAATAAACAAACTCAGTTAAGAGTGCAGATAGATCGCAATTATGAACTAAACAAATCAAATAATTTGACGGAGTCATGTTCAAACTGTGTTCTTAATGGCTAATTTTTGTAATCTATCTGCACATTCGAACTCAGATTGTTTATTGGAACCGGGCGTTAAGGAACTGGCAGAGTGCGAGTTTAATTTAGTACTCCACCTCCTTTATCCTTCCCTCATGCCTGTTAATGATCGGGATTCCATGAACTTCGTCAATGGCCTTCCATTTGCACAGTTTTCAGCTTGATGGATCGCGACGCTGACTGGCATTTCCAATTGGAAATGATTAAACGGAACCGGAACGGAAACGGAACCCCCCAGACGCTGGCCTGACCAGTTGTTTGAGCAATTGCTCAAACAACTGGTCAGGCCAGCGTCTGGGGGGTTCCGTTCTCTTACTCGTTTGTCTGATATTTTCCCAGTTATGTTCTCCCTATTGCTGTCTGTTTTTAGCGCGATATGTCCAAAGTATTGGAGTACCTACCTACTTGATGCAGGCAGATTGAAGAGTGGTGTTTGGTGCGCTCTAGCTTAAGTTCCTTTAGTAATGAAACATCAGTTCCCTTAGTAAACGTCTTCAACACTACATTTCGAAGACGTCGATCCGTTTTCGGTCATGTTCCAAAAAACCTAATTTTCAAAGTTTTCAAAAATAATACTGCTCTTTCCTCTTAAGTTTTGTTTTACTTTAACAAATCTAATATGGAATATTACAATAGATTTGAAAAACTAGATGAAATAACGTTTTCTATCAGGCGTGCAAGAGAAGCTCGGCATAATGAACGGCGGCGTGGTGTTCGCGGTGTTCTCGTATGGAGCTGCTCGCGGCGACGAGCTCTCGTTCGAGACGGGCGCGCGGCTGCAGGTGCTGCGCAAGGGAGACGACCACGAGCGCGAGTGGTGGTGGTGCCGCGACCTCGACGACCACGAGGGATACGTGCCCAGGAACTTGCTCGGGGTGTGTTAGAACTGCACTTCGTGTTATATGGACAGCCTCCGTGGCGCAGCGGGCGAGTAGCCGGCTGTGAAGCGAGAGGCCGCGGGTTCGATCCCCGCACTGAGACAAATGTTTGTATGGCCTACAGATATTTGTTTCGGGTCTGGGTGTTGTGAGACCAAAAGTCTCTCGTAGTTCCTGATACCCACGACACAAGACTCGATCTTAGTGTGGGGTCAGGACTATGTATGTGACTGTTGGGTGTTATTTATTTATTTATTTATTTATATGTGATGTCTTACAATATATAAACATAAACTTTATATGGGGGGGGGTATGTAAAGTGATTACCCCCCCCCAACCCTCGCTAGTCATCAAACAATTTTTTTATTTTTTTATCTGCTTATTCCGGCTAATCTCTGAAACGGTTAGACCGATTTTGGCAGAACTTTCACTGGCAGAGAGTTGATGTTATAAGTAACTTAGGCTAATTTTATTTTAGAAAAAAGTTATCCCGGAAAATATATTTCCACGCGAATGTACTCTCGGGCAACAGCTATTACGCAATAAATGTAAACAAAGAACGATAAGTTGGAATGAGACCTTGTTATCGGCCGCTGTATCTGTTAGCCTAGATCGGTGAATGCTTGTCTATTACTTATTAATATAATAGAAACCGTAATATGATTAGGCTCGCCCCCTATCACATCTGGGACGAAACTAAGCTCTGCGAAATGTGGGTGTTCTAGTTCGCTAGTGCGCCTCTGATTACCCCTTCAGGGATACAAGTGTGAGCGTTAATATGATTAGATTTGTTTCTTATTTCTATCCTGCTGTTTTGTCTCTAGTAACCTACTCTCTAGGCTAAACTAAGTCATTCCTAAAAATATCAGTCAGTTAGCTAGTTTGCCTCTGCTTGCCCCCACAGGGATACAGGCGTGTGTTTATGTATGTTTATCAGTTGTAAACTATGTATGATATTGTGATTTAATTTTTCCTTTTCTCTTTTTCAGTTATATCCACGAGTAACCCCGCAGCAAGATTGAAGAAAAATATAACATTATGACCTGATTATTTTGTAAATACACTTAGTTCTTATTATTTTTTATGTATTTATATCACTGTAATCTAAAACTATCGAATATTGTATACAATTTTATCAGATCTAATATTTTGTAAATATATAACTGTTTTAAGTTCAAAACGAATGAGATTATATTGTACATTTTATAAATATTGTGAGTCATCATTGATATTGGTCATAAAATTTGTATATTGTTCTTAGCATGTCTGCAAATGTTGTGAGATATTACACATAAATTGACAATACAAATAATTATGAAGAAAATGCCGTTGTTTTTTCTTACTCTGAAAAAAAAAGAATACCAATACTCTAGGGTAGTTAAGTACTATGATAAAGTAATCAAATAACACGCAACAGTCCCACACATAGTCCTGCCCCACAATTAGATACGAGTATTGTGTTGTGGATATCAAGAACTACGAGACTTTCGGTCTCATATCACCCAGACCCAAACCAAAAATATGGGCCACACAAACGTTTGTCTATGTGCGGCAATTGAACCCACAGCCCCTCGATTCACAGCTGGCTACTCTCCCACTGCGCTACGGAAGCAGTGCAATGTTTTAAAAAAAATACATTCGATTATCTTTAATCGAGGGTAGTAGTGAAAAATGTAATGTTTGTCTCATTCGTGCTCCCGTTACATATTTTTGGAACCTCCTCAAGAGTCTGGGTACCTGGTACTAGAAATGTCAGCAATAAGTTTTGTGTCCCTCTACTAATGCTGTCCTTTTCCCTCAACGATAATAATCCATTCATGTATTGCTTTCTCACTCTAATATGTATAGTATTTTTTTGTTATCGCAACCTCCTCGCCGACTTTGTACGCCTAGTACTTTTGCCACCGAATAGCAATCACACAAGGTCACAGTTTCAGACGCAAAGCCAAAATAAAATTGTAGTCTCAACCATTTGCTTTATCTTTCCTTCTTATCTTTCTTTCTTCTCTTCTGTCCTGACTCCTGTATTTTCCAACGAAGACAAAATATTGTCCTCTATAAAAAAATGTATCTACCTCCCCAATAATTTGCCTTCTCAATTCTTGTACTACGTGAACTTTTTATGATTAAGATATTTTTACACCACCCATGACCTACGCCTACATATTTCAGTCATCAAAAAATATCTGCCTTCATTTTCTTTTTTTTATATATTATTGACATTAGATGGTTTGATATTAGTTTTTCTGACTACCCCTAACGTGGAATCTTCACCTTCCCTATCCCACTCCATTATGGGGTCAGTGTAACTTATTTTTTCAACCAAGTTGCAGAAATGATTCAGGTTTGTCTACGACAGGCTGCCTGTCTGACATCTATCTCCTTTGGTATTTTATTGGTAAGCATCATCTGTTAATCAACTGACAAACTACCAATCAGACTTACTAAATTTAAGGCAAGAGCCATCGCGGGTTAAATAGTGTTCCCATATAACGATAGAGTGCGCTGTCTTACAGAATCTCAGGAATTTGTATGCTTTAAAACTATATTAAACAGTTATATTTTATTGGCTTTTTATCAATATTCACGGTTATCTTATTAATAATGCTAAGGACAAATTAAAATACGAGTTATATAGTAAACATTTATTATCTAAATTCACATGTCTCCCTCGTCAGAATCTTCGATGTCGGCCAACGCCTGTTTAGCCAGGTTTTCTGCTTCGGCGGCGAGTTCACGCGGCACTAACTGATGAAGTCCTTTCGTTCCTTTAGAGACCCAGGACAGCTCCAATTCGAACTGCTTGTCTTTCAGCTCATCGTGGACGAGGTAGACTCTGCATTAAACAAACAGTTAATGTATCATCAAATGTATCATCCAATCATTATTTCGACCACAAGCCGCCAATACTTTCTAAGTGCTTCGAGATCAAGTTTATAGGAAACAATAAAAACTAAATATATTAAAATTATAGAGGATACTTATGCACCCAAAATCCAAGTTTATTAATTTTACAATAGTTTAACATTGCTAATAAGAAAATATTTACGTCATGTTCCATTAGGACTAACAGATGTCGCAAAAAATAATATTTTGGTAAAAAATTTAGTTAAGAGGTCTTGCATGCAAATGAATCCAAGGCCTAATGTAGGGTGTCACCTCTCCCCAATATGAGCGTATTGTTTTATATTTAAATACATAATATCATAAATTAATTAAAATAAATTATTAAATATGGACATTAGTCTGATGTAAATTGAAATTAATAAAATAAATAAATTGGCATAAATGACTCCAGGCTGATACAGAACAGAAAAGCCCAATGTACGGTATACGGCAATAAGGTACGCCCGTCTGATAAGGTACAGAATGATTAATCGTCGATAATTATTAAGCTTGCCTAAAATCATTAATGACTGCCTCAGTGGCGTAGTGCGTTCGCGGTACTAATTTTGTCCTTCGATCTCTGGGCCGGAAAAATTTTCATTGGGCTTTTCTATTCTGTATCAGCCTGGAGTCATTTATGCTCAATATATCTGGGACGGAAATGAGCTCTGCGAAATTTGGGCGTTTTAGCTCGCTATTTCACCTCTAAATAACCCTTCAGGGATAAAGGCTATAGGATAAATCGACCATATGCTGCCAATTTATTTATTTTATTAATTTCAATTTACATCAGACAAATGTCCATATTTAATAATTTATTTCAATTAATTTATAATATTATGTATTTAAATATAAAACAATACGTTCATATTGGGGATAGGTGACACCCTACATTAGGCCTTGGATTCATTTGCATGCACTACCTCTTAACTAACATTTTTACCAAAATATTGGATAGGGCCTCAAGCACCAATCCCAACTGCTTCCAATATTTTCAGTCAATCCCCTGCCACCATTCCTGCCATATGCCATTCCCATACAACCCATTCCCTTACACTCTATTCCTATCTCCCCTTATCACCCTATCTTAGCCATCCCATCATTATTATGTCCATATTTGCCTGCGTGTCGTCAAATTCAAATATATAATGTAAACTATATTAATCTTAATTTAAAAATTTACTTTTGTTGACTTGTCATAAGTGCTTCTTTACATGCCTACGTGATCAATAAAGATTTTTATTTTACTTTATTTTATTCACTACAGAAAAATACAGTACTCACATCCTTGCAGCTTCCTTCACCAAATCTTTGACGGTCATGTCAGCCAGCTTGAGCTTTTCAATTTCAGTCTTGGCAGCTTGTTTTGCTTTACCCACTGCACATCCAAAGTAAGACTGAAATAAAAAATACAAAATCAATATTCCTTCTAAGAGACATTAATCCATTCCAATAAGGGGTTGGTATGACATTTTCTCAATCATGTTATATCATGTTGTTCTAAGAATTTGGCTTACGAACGGCTAATTGCTTTACATTGATATTCTATATAATCTTGTTTCTTTCTATCTGCCCATATCCCACCCCAATGTGGGGTCGGCGCAACACACTTTTTCAAGCATTTTAACATAACATAAGCTCACGTCTGTATCCCCGAAGGGGTAGGCAAAGGCGTACTAGCGAACTAGAACACCCACATTTCGCCGAGCTTAGTTCCGTCCCAGATGTGATGTGTGATGTGTTTTCAAGCATTTTGCCGAAAGGATTTAGCTTAGTTTTTACGATCGGCTGCCTGCCCGACCCCCTCTGAGGAATCTAGTACTGGGCAAATTAAATTAGAAAATTCACTTTGCATTTGGGAATCAAACCCAGGACATCCCAGTCCACAGCCCATATATGCTGCCATTATCCAACCTAGCATTCATACTCAGGACCTCCTCATCCAAAATGCAGAAAAGGATTTTAAAAAACGCACATGCATTCCGCTGTAGCATACTGGGTATATAATTTATTGATATAAAGCAAAGACATTCAACAGTACATAGACAGGAAAACAGTACAAAACTTGTGATCCAAAGTTATGACCTAGTGGTCATAAGTAGCTCAGATTATTTGAAATATACGCGCGCCAGGCCGGCCAGTGTAGTAATATTGAGAGAATAAACTTATCTTGTGTGATTCTTAACCATTCACAAAACATTCTAGGGTGTAAATTGTAATAATCGCCCTCGCATTGTAATAAGTGGTTGAAGGCGTTATTGAAGTTTGAGATTTTTTTTTGTATAGAAACTTGCTTGATAGGCCCTCTATAATATAAAGCCATTTATTACAAAACTAATTATTAATTTATTTCATAATCTCATAATAAGCACTTAGTGGCACTGCCCTCACCCATCACCTTGAGATAATTAGCACCCGAATACTACAACATTACTCAACTTTAATAGATTGTTTTACGCCATAGAGATTTGATAAATAAGGCTGCCTTAAACAACACAAACTGACATTAAGTGTGTGAGTATTTTGCGTTATGTCTCAAATACCCATTAAATTGGCTACAATGTCCTTCAAGGCAGTACCCTTAGTACAAGTTTTGTTTGACATTTCTCGATTCTTGAAATCAAGGATAGTTTATAAATAAATACACTCAACAGTCACACACCTAGTCCTGACGCCACACTAGATATAACCTATAATGTGGGTGTCAGAGACTATGAGAGACTTTCGGTCTTGAAACAGACTTGGAACAAATATCTGAGGGTCACACAAACATTTGTCTCAATGCGGGAATCGAAGCCGCGGCGTCTCGCTTCACAGCCGGCTATTCGCCCACTGCGCCACGGAGGCTGTCAGTTTGTGTCTTCTCTATACATTAGACTAGCAGCACCACCTTTAGGAAACTACAACAACCTAAAAATGTATGGAGACACTGAAAACTATAGAGAACTGTCAAAATAAATCCATACTTGGGGTACTGAATACAACATTGCTAGCACAATGCTGGTTGGCAGTTGAAATAAACATTGCAATGGCATTAACCCAGACTCTTGTTTCAGAACTACCATTTAAACTGAAAAACAATATGACCTAAAACAAAATAATGGTAGAGTCACACTGTAGACAGTAACATCTACAGCATGAATGGGCCGGCTTGACCGGTTTGATACCACTGTCACACAGAAAACCGACGTTAACCATTTCCCACCTTCCATTTCTTCCTTTTAGGTTGGCAACGCACCCATGATTCCTTTTGTGTCTTGGGTGTCTATGGATAGTGGAGATCACTTACCATCAGGTGACCCATTTGCTCGTGTGCCAGTGTCTGCTAATAAAAAAAAAAACATTATCAAAATTTTTACTCACAAATGAAACTCCACTGGGATCCAACATGTACATCTGAGGTCCCTCGAAATCAGTCCAGGTGCCCATCACAACAGAGCAACCGTATGGACGGACGGCACTGTACAGTGTGTAAGCATGCATGTACATAGACACACGCTCATTCAAATACTTCAGAGGTACTGGAGTTCCGTATTGGGATCTGTAGTTTGATGCCTCTGAACGAGCTGTTTCCACAATTTGCCTAGCATCAGATATGAGGCCAGCTACCGCCTGAAATTATAATTTGATATTTATTTAATATGAGTTGACAATATGATGCAGCTATAACTCTGGTTGGGAGTGGTAGAGCTTGCCTAAGCGAGCATCAGACCAACCCCATAGATCATCATATGTTACAGTACCTTATTCTGATAATGAACATATATAAATACATAAGCACACGCCTGTATCCCTGAAGGGGTAGGCAGAGGTGCACTAGTGAACTAGAACACCCACATTTCGCCGAGCTTAGTTCCGCCCCAGATGTGATAGGGGGCGAGACTATCGCCATATCGGGCACAAATTCCAGACGTCAGGCTGATAAGGAATAATCCAATATCACTTTGCCCGACTCGGGGATTAAACCCGAGACCTCAGGACGAATCATCGCGAAATACAACTACGCCACCAAGGCAGATAATTAACAAAAAGATAATATTATCACAAATATAAGTATCTACAGACTTAGGGCCACTTGTAGCTCTGAGATTAGTCTCTATTTATCCCAAATCTTGATTTCAAAATAGGAGTGAGCTGTAGTATAAATTGAGATACAGTGTACCTTTAAATTAGTAATAGCGCTGCAAGTCACCCTTACAGTACCTAGTGTACTAGTGAAATTTTATCACTTATGTTAGAAGTTCAATTAACTTGATGTGAATTGTAATATGTCTTTGAAGACTATGAAATAAGAATATGTTCAATATTTACCATTCCAACATGTTCATCAACATGGAATATCCTTTTGTTGGCGCCAGGTTCGTACAGTTTTGATGTGACCAGTTTCTCAACAGCAAACACCACTCCATCCTTGCCCCGGAGTCCTATAACTGTTCCAGAGTTTTCCACAGCCTTAGCGGCATATTCCACTTGGAAGACACGGCCGTCGGGCGAAAATTGTGAAGCTGAGAGATCGTACTGTAAGAGAACAAACCGTCATGATTAAGCAAAATTTCACTCACAACATTACCACCTTATTTTGAATGCGTTTGTAATTTTAGTCACTTTTGGGGTTACAGACACTGTAAAATCGAAATATACTTGCAGCTAAAGATGTTTACACCCAAAAAACGATACATTTAGCTAGTCTCAAAATATAACCTATTACGATGAAATAACTTACGCCCGTGCCGATAGAACTCATTTTTTATGATTAATTAATGAGACTTAAAAAATAATGCGTTCTACACTTATTTTTTCATGAAAACAAACGTAAATTCTGTAGTAAATGTTTTTTAATACTAAGCGGCGGTGATAATAACTTTTAGACACCAACAAGATGACAGTCATGGGCCTGTTTTCTTTGCCCGTTCAAGTTGTCACTGCGTTTTATTTCTTACAGTGGCTACAAAAATATAACTCTAAAATTCGAAAACGTAATATTGCGGACCGTCATTATTTTAAATTCTAGCATTATTCATTTGTTTTGAGGATATTATAATTTTTATCTATGGAATATCGTTTAAATTTTGTCCAAAATATATTATTGGTATTTATCAGAAAGTTGGTAAATGGAAACAAACTTTTGCATTTTGACATTCCAACTCTGAGTTGCCAATATTAAAATGTGGCTAATGGTCTGTACAGACTACAATTTCAGACTGACTCAATTTTACATGACTCAGTGTTGAGATGTACTGTCAAACCTGATTAATTGGTGATTTAAGTTTGGAGTAAGATTTAAGTAGTGTTGGGCGTAAAGCCGCTTCTCATGCAATAAAACATTACATAAAACACCTAAACAAAACCTGATATTTCTAATTTTTTTTGTCCATGTTACATGAGCATATTATATTACATGAGCAGGAGATAATGTAAAACCTTGTTTTGTGTAGGTGCTTGTTGTGTTTTGTTTCGAAAAAACGTTTCGTTTTTTTTGTTCTATAAGTATTGAAAGATATTTACATACCTATACATACATACATACATACCCATACATACATAATCTCACGCCTGTATCTCGAAGGGGTAAAGGCACTAGAAAACCCACATTTGGTCGAGCTTAGTTCCGTCCCAGAAGTGATAGGGGGCGAGCCTATCGTCATATCGGGCATAAAATTCCAGACTTTAGGATGATATTGAAATAATCCAATATCACTTTGCCCGACCTGGGATCGAACCCGAGGCTTCAGGACGGTAGTCGTACCGAAATACAACTATGCCACCGAAGCAATAATGCACAGAGGCAATAATATTGAGATGTTTTTTTATTAAAAAAAAATTGCATCGCTTTTGCATGCAGGATGAATGATCCGGCTCCATCGAATCTCGAAGGAAACCGACCTAAATTATTGATAGCTTGCTGCATTGCTATTGCTATAGCTTTTATTTTATACAACTAATGAATTAACCGAACGCTCAAATACTCCCTTCTTTCCAACTCTTTATTTTTTTCCTTTCCAAGTAGGCAGCGACTTGGTCATAATATTATTATATCCTCTGGATATCACATAAGTTCATCAGGTCAGTTCTGCAACTACGGAACTGTAACACCGTTGTTACTACGGCGCGGCGGTGACAACGTGGTTCAAGCACAGGGCACAGGCCCTCGAGGCGCTCAGAAATGACCGGACAAGAACCGAATTTTAAGTCATGGGCATTTAAAACAAACAGTAGGTGCATAAAACATCAGTAATGCTGTTGCTGGTCTGATTAGTCTGTTTACATAAGCAAAGACAAATGGTACCTAATGTATTATAGTTAAAACTAAGTGGTATTAAGTAGAAACATAGATAGGTAAGTAGGTATTTTATGCGTCGTCGATTTTGGTCGTGGGATTGAATAGTCCGTTCTCTATACGCGAAGAATTAGTTATGTATTATATTGTATAGGTACCATATTTTTTTTTTTTGAGATAGGCGTTGGGGTATCCCTATGTCTGCATCGGTCATCCGCCTGTCTTATCGCAAGCCTCTCGATTTGCTTCTTCCCTCTTCGGATTCGGAGTGTAAAAAGTACATAGGCCAGCATGATTCTGGCGACCACTGATAAATCCATTGTTCGTTAGTGATCACTGTTTTTTTTGCACTTCGCTTACCATCAGGTGCAGGTCACTTTGCCGTACCCGGATAAAAAAAATGTTTTTCTTTTTTTCTTTTATGATTTTAAGAATAGGTAAGTACCCACTGGATCTGTGTCTAGCGTGTCTACAGATAAGTCGGAACCATGGTAGCGACGAAAAGGTTTTTATCATCTTGAAATCTGAGCGACAATCAAGTGTTCAAGTTGAAAGTTGCTTGTCGGACCAACATGGGAATTTCCGAAGTGTCTGTACTAGTACAAACTAGAAACTTAGTTCTTTGAGACATCCTGGCTGTTACAAACTGCAGTTTACGCGCATCATATTGTATGTACGTAATACGTTCGCAGCTGCAAGCAAGCCCGACGCGTTTGTGAACTAGCGTTCCCTTGTGATTCCGCTTGGAAACAATGATTTCCCTTGAGTCAAAACGATTTTGTCATGAAAATAAAGCATATATGTATTTTTTATGTCGATTTTCTTTACAGTAGGGGCCGGAAAACAGGTGAGTAAGACATTTACGGTAGGCTAATATTATATTGCAAGTGGCAAAAGCAGTGACTAAAATTTAACATCGGAGACATCAGCTTTGACTTTTCCGGCAAGATATATCTCTATTGTCAATTTTATCCGATGAAGCCCCCTTCTAATGGCAAGCGGCTGCGAGGCCCTCATAGGCGCGAGGCCGTCACCAGTCGCCGACGCCTAACTCCGCCAATGTGTAAAAATCTTTATGAGTAGCTTCTCTTTATTAATTATTATGCAGAGTAAAATTGTTAAAAGTATTTACAAAATCAACGGCTTAAGCTCAGGCCTCTGGATATCTGAAGGTAGGAAAGGGATTTCGGTTTCAGGGTTACTCCCTGAATACTCATAATTTTCTACATTATGTTTATTTTTATATTTCATCTACGAAGTAGTAAAACATTGATGCTACCCGCATAAAATCAAATAATCTCAAGTATACAATATAATAACGCAAAAACATTGAAATTAAAAGAAAAATATTTAAGCTGCCATGGTACAAAATATTGTATAAAGTAAGTCCCATGATTATTGCAGAATTGACTGTGTCGGTGGCGTAGTTGTATTGCTTTCGTCCTGCGATCTTGGATTCGATGCCCGGGGCGGGTAAAGTGATATTGGGTTTTTCTATTCAATATCAGCATGGAGACCAATTTTTGCCCTGTATGGCGATAGGCTCGCCCTATCAGATCTGACGGAAACGAGCACGGCGAAATGTGTTCTACATAGTTCTCTAGTTCGCCTCTGCCTACCTTCAGAGATACAGGATGACAGGCACTTGCAAACATTGTGTCTGTGGAAATAATATTACCTATATATTCCATTCTTCTTATAAATAAAATTGCCCGGCACATATCGTTCTACCCCAATATCCACAGATTATTTGCTTTAGACACTATAATTGGCGAGGCTGGCGCTTGTTGGCGCTATCTTAGAAGATATAGTGAAATGTAAGTAAACACTGGCACCCTTGAAAGGGTTCGAGAGCTCCCTTCGAGTGGTAGAATATAACAAAATGAGCTTTTCCACGCGGATCAATATCGTGGAGCGTGCACTTTATGTTTAGTAAAACTGAGAATATGAATGAGATTCTATGTTTATACAGGGAAAACTGAACGTGCGACAACAAATACGTTTCTTGGAACACTTCGAAACTGTTTATTGGGGAAAAAAGAATTTGTTTTGTTCAAGAAATTGCGTGGGTAGGTTTTCTAAGTCTAGTTTATGTTATTATGTTATCTATCGTTATATAACTTGGAGGAGCTTCATAAATATTTACCGTTTTAATCTATTTAGGGACGCTTTTTCAATAGCCAAATAACTTTTGTTTGAAGAACAATTCTGACGTTTTGACAGGTAATGTACACATCTTTCAAAGCAACAAAATTTTAACCCAATAAAGTTGTATTTCTATTCAAAAATCGTCTCTTAAAATGACAGGTGGTATGGCATGTCGTTTAGTTGGAACAGGCCGCTCCAAAAGGTCATCTGCCAACTCTAGACACTTACGAAGCTACTCAGTACTAATATGTATCAAAAAACAACCCCTTCTACTGAAGCACAAGTAAAAAACAACTCAACAAGTCTAATTAAATAAGAACTAGGTGCTTCAATTTAGACTAGTCTAGACACAGCTAAATGAAATCCACAAACTCTACTACAAAGTACAAACACAAGCTAATTAAAAAAAGAAACACATATGTGACATGTTTTTCTTCGGACATTAAGTAAATATTCCTGTAATTGTTTTGGCTAAAAATGCACAGATAAATTTTTCGGGAGCATGCCTGTTTCGCATACGAAATGAGCCACGCTGGGATTATTATTTGCGTTGCCTGACATCCTAATTAACTTGACTTTTTTCTTTGTTCATCAAGTAGAATTATTCTCATAGCTGCTCGTATAATGTATAAGCATGACATACGTTCAACGAATAACAAAAGAAGGAAATGCATCGGGTTAATTCAGCGCTGCTTTTAAAAGGAATACATTGTCTTTCATGGCTTTGATCATTACAATGGGTTAGAAATATAATCTCTTTGGGATTAGATATTGCGTTGCATGTCGGAGTCTTCTGTAGTTTTTATCTTGATAATGTTATAAATAAATACGTAGCAGTATTTTCTACAAATTAATTACGTCACTGCGTAATATTAATGTGCGGTCATGCCGTGCTTTTAATACATTATTATTTAACATCATCATATTCTGCTTAACATTTTTGTTTATGGTAAGAGCAAATTACATTGCAATAAATTTATTACCACCGTACCACTGCTAGAGATTGCCTGTACCTAATATTAGGTTTCTTTATATTTACTTTTGTACCAAGTTAGAGTAGCTAATTATTAAGTATGATAATACGAGTATTATTGTACACCGTAGGGGAAAGCAGGTAGCATTCGTACAGCGGGAGCATTCGTACAGTAGTTATATCTTTTGAACTAAACACGTCGAAGCGTTTGTATTTGTGTCCATAAGTCTTGCTCATACGCATAGCCTTACCGCGGGGAGGCAGGGCAATGCGGCTGCTGCTTTTGCCGAAACGAGCCACTAGGTGTTTTCGCTCGGTGTATATAATTTTTGGACTTACATTTAAATGTCGTTGTAAGAGCAAGCTTTGCCCCGAACATTTAATATATTTTATTATTGTATGTGCACAATGTCTTATTTTACAATATAAACATCAAATTTGGATTACTTATAATGGGTATTTTTGTTTTAAATTAATTTAATGATTTTATGTGTTGGGGTGCATTCGTACAGTTATAAGTGGGGTACATTCGTACTGTACGAATGTACCCCGCGTGTGTTTATGTAGACTATATACATCATCATCAGCCCTGTATTATATACTGTCCCACTGCTGGGTACGGACCTACTCTACTAATAAGAGGGGTAAGGTCTTAGTCCACTACCTGACTGCCTCCGTGGCGTGGTGGTACTTCGGTACGACTACGGTTCTGAGGTCTCGGGTTCGATCCCCGGGTCGGGCAAAGTGATATTGGATTTTTCCATATCAGCCCGGAGTCTGGAATTTGTGCCCGATATGGCGATAGGCTCGCCCCCTATCACATCTGGGACGGAACTAAGCTCGGCGATATGGTAAAAAATGGGTAACGATAATGGATAATGGGTACGTTTCCTAAGTTATCGCCGCTAGACTATATACAAAGCATAGTATCAATTTGTTATGCTTCAGCATAATATAGGTACAAACATTATATTATATAGCTTACTATAAACTGCTTTAACAACAAGAACTGCTAATATCTATAGCTTCGACAAAGATCTTTGTTCAATATTCAATAGTAGATAGACCTCGTAAAGATTTTGATTGGTTAGCCTTAAGATTCTTTTTATAGTGTTGATTGGTTTCATTAGGAACATAAGAAGATTTTATGAAAAATGTTAAACTTTTACAATGAATAATTTGCTAAATAACAGTATTGTTACTTATTACTTGAAACTGATGCTCTTTTGATCTCATTAAACATATATTTTTTGAAAAAAATATATTTATAATCATCGTGTACGTAGGCTCCCCACTATGTACGAATGTGCCCCACACGGTGTACGAAGCTACCCCGCGTGCGGGGTGCTTTCGTACATTTTTCATTTTCTGTAAAAGCTTGAATATCAATGCCAAATTGATTTGTGTTAATCCTGAACTATAACATGATTTAAGCTAAATATACAGGTATTATGTTAGCATTGAAACTATCTTGAAATACCAATAAGTTTTTATTTTATGGGACTTGGAGTAAAAACTGTACGAATCCTACCTGCTCTCCCCTACACATGGTTTTAAAGCTTGCCATAGTGACCCACACTCCTTGTGTGGTTCGCTTTCCAGGATCAGCCAGCGTATATCCAGTTCTCTTGCGTGATGCGTCTGCATCAGTTATCCAGTACTCGTCTTGCTGCAAACCCCTTGATTTGTTCCTTCCCTCTTCGGAGTGTGAAGAAGCATTAATAGTTTGGCATAATTCTAGTGACCATCGATAAACCCATTATTTGTCGGCGGTCGCTGGTTGGCCGCTTATCCTGTGTAATGCCATAGGATAAAAAAATATTTTCTTTGAGTTGCATTTTATTTGTGGATTTAATATAATAATTAGAATAATATATGATGTCCAGCAGCGGACATCCTGCAGCTGATGATGACGAATATGTTGAAATTCAATGAAAACTTTTACGTAAAAAAACAATGTGGTACTACGTAAAAAATCCTTTGACGATGGTCAAAAACATTCCAACGTGAGTATTGCATTTCACAGAGGTTTCTGTATGTTTCCGTTTCCGTCTGTACACAACCCGTATCGACAATTTGCTGAAGCTAGTTGGCTGAAACGCAAATTTTTATCAATGTAGACGTTGTAACACAGGAGACAATTCTCACTAGTTTTAAGATGGACCCATTAATGGTTTTATTTTTTCTTAATTGTTTTTTTTGTTTTCTTTTATAATAGTTACAAGTAATTATTAACGATAATATCTATACTTTAATATTATAAAGCTGAAGAGTTTGTTTGTTTGTTTGTTTGTTTGTTTGATTGAACGCGCTAATCTCAGGAACTACTGCTTCGATTTGAAAAAATATTTTTGTGTTGGATAGCCCAATTATCGAGGGTGGCTATAGGCTATATAACATCACGCTATGACCAATGGGAGCGGAGCAGAAATAAGAAATAAAAAACGTGGAATTGATATCTCAGAAACTACAGGTAACTGACGGGGTGACAGACGGGGTGACAGATGGTGTGACCGACTGGGTGACAGGGTGACAGGCGGGGTGACAGACGGGTGTCAGAAGGGTGACAGACGGGTGACCGACGTGGTGACAGACGGGGTGACAGACGGGTGACAGGCGGGGTGACCGACTAGGTGACAGACGGGGTAACCGACGGGTGACAGACTGGTGACAGACTGGGTGACAGACGGGGTGACCGATTGGGTGACCGACTGGTGACAGATGAGGTGACAGACGGGGTGACAGGCAGGGTGACGGACGGGGTGACAGACGGGTGACAGGCGGGGTGACCGACTGGGTGACAGACGGGGTGATAGACGGGGTGACAGCCGGGTGACAGACGGGGTGACAGACGGGTGAACGACGTAGTGACAGACGGGGTGACAGACGGTGTGACAGACGGGTGACATACGGGATGACAGACGAGTGACCGACGTGGTGACAGACGGGGTGACAGATGGGTGACAGACGAGGTGACAGGCGGGGTGACCGACTGGATAACAGATGGGGTGACTGACTGGGTGACAGACGGGTGACAGACGGGTGACAGACGGGGTGACGGACGTGGTGGCAGACGGGGTGACAGGCGGGTGACAGACAGGGTGACAGACGGGGTGACCGACTGGGTGACAGATGGGTGACAGACGGGTGACAGACGAGGTGACAGACGGGGTGACAGACGATGGGACAGACGGGGTAAGAGACGGGGTGACAGACGGCGTGACAGACGGTGTGACAGACGGTGTGACTGACGGGGTGAGAGACGAGGTGACTGATGGCCGAAGTAGATCATCCCATTACCTCCTTTAGAATTATTGTATTATAGGTACCTAAGACTCACTCTTTCAACCCTCTCTCTCATACGCAGATGAAGTTGCGCGGGTCAGCTAGTAATGTAATAAAATCGCTAATGTCTGTATCTAATAATACTATTTGTAGTTGAAAAGTCAAAGTAATAATTATATTCTACATTAACATTACGATAGCCTTGAGGGAGAAAAATAAAAGACAAAATGATGTCTGTCAGCATAATAACAGTTAGGGTATACTTATATTAATTATCAAATTATATATCAACTTTAGAATGTTTCTTAATCTTACATTTTTTTTATTTAAGTCTTTATGGCCTAACAACCTTTTCTGAAAACAAAATTGGTTGTAACACAAACCAGCAACTTGATCTTTAATTGTTAAATAACACATTAAAGAGAACAAAGGAATACGAGTGTCGAATTAAACAGATCAGATCAAAGACGAAGCAACAATTAAACCGCGAGACTATAAAATGGAAAAGCTGAGCAAAGTTCAAGAGAAACTTGTGTAATTTAAAGATGGACGCTTACGGGGTTCGTTTATTCAGATAACGTAAGGTTTTGGTTTCGCCATTTTGAAATATTATCTGAAGTAATGGAGGATTCATTGACCGCGGTTCAGGGAAAGTCTACCATTTTATTTTTTAATGTATAGAGACAGATTCTTTATAAGTAATATTGTTTTTAGAAGACTGCCTCGGTAGCGTGGTTTTATTTCGGTACGACTACCGTCCTGAGGTCTCGGGGTCCCGGGTCGGGCAAAGTGATATTGGATTTTTGCAGATCAGCCTGGAGTCTAGAATGTGTGCCCGATATGGCGATAGGCTCGCCCGCTACCACATCTGGGACGGAACTAAGCTCGGCGAAAAGTGGGTGTTCTAGTTCCTACCGCTACGGGGATACAGGCGTGAGCTTATGTTTTTAGAATGATCAATGCTTTATAATTTTAACACGTTTTGAATTATATTTTATTATTTACTTAATTTCAGTCTAAAAGACAGTTAGAAAGACGAAATATAGCTCAAGCTAAATTATTAGCAAAATCTAGGATACAAATGCAATTTTTGCAACCGATTTCATGCACGAGTTGGAGCGATATTTGTTTTCGTAACAGAATTCACAGTAAACCAAACTTTGTCACCATTGCATTAAGAACTCTATTTCCAAGATAAGTTACAGCGCGGAGGAACAATAAATTACCAATCAGGTGATGATACAATAGTGGCCGCTATTCAGAGCACAAACTTAGTTGAATTTGAGCCAAGTTGTTACAAACTATGAAATATTCTGTTGGTTCTATTCATCTTGCAGGTAAAGTGCACTTACTCGCATATATTCAGCTAAGGAAACCATTATGGCGATGCGCGGCCGATTTCATCTCTCTCAGCTGGAAAACTTCTATGAAATCGCAATGGTGTCACGAGTAATGGCACTTCGATATTCCGAATAAGTAGATATTGAAAACAGTTTCATTTTATGACAACATTCAAAAATATTCAATTCAATAGTCGTTTTCTTTTCATACTTAACGTTATCCCAGAAAGCGCTGATAGGTACTTTTTGTGTGAATTCGATTGTATTCACTTAGGTGATATTAAATCTTATACTCATATAAAGGTGAAGATCGGGATGTCCCATCATCTTTAATGGAAGTCATCAGAATCGGACTTTACTTGAAATCCTACCGCTATAAAATTTTATATGAAAACTTCACATACATTGTGGACAAAAGAGGGCATTAAGAATAATGTATGTGTCATGAAAACCGAACTTTTCTTTTCATTACTCTTTATACGACAGCGGAATGAGGCAATTTTAGTTTTAAGAATTTAAAGTTTTATTTTCATTCCAAATGCTTGCCAGAATGCCTAAGTGCAGATTGCTAAAGTATAAATTAAATTTTAAGGATTCTCTGATCTATTATCTACCTCTGATATATTATTTACCTGGCAGTTAACAAAATATTCCCAAGCAACTTCTGATTTATTATCTACCTGAGGGAGGAATCAAACCAATTAAACTGTTCACACATTAGCACCCTTGTTCACAACTTTTGAGTAATTAAAATGTATTTCGCTTCCACGAGCCAGGAATTCAAACGTTGTTTTTAATGAAACATAGTGTGTTTACTGTTCAAACGTATTGTAGATAGCAGTATCAAGTGTAACCTCCAGGCCTTTTCCAACAATACGCCGTGAAATTGGCTCTAGATATATTAGCAATCTGTTTACTCGACGGGGCGTTACAGTAGCTCGTTAATACATGTCGTGATGCCGACAAAATATTACCCCACAAAATATTGCAATAAAATGGAATACGTTCACTTAATGTTGCTTTTTAGTCAGCATTTTGTATAAAATATGTATTAAGTTTAAAAATATGTTTTAATGGCTTTTTAAGTCGCTTTCTTCTATAACTAAAACTACAAAATATTGTTCAATGACTCACGTGAACTGTATTCTTGATTGCAGGCAATTAGTAGGTAATTAATTTCATGTCAAGTCTCGTTCTGCGAATAAGGCTTATTTGCCTGCAGGCTGCATTTTATTATATTACTAGCTTTTGCCCGCGGCTCCGCACGCGTATTTTTTAGGGCCAACGGAAAAAACTTTTGATTTGTCGATCCGCCCTGTCGTTTTAGTCCAAATATGGGCGACCCAGATATCGCTTTTTAAGTCAATCGGCACAAAAACAAAGAAAAACAAAATAGCGGCCGCATTTGACAGGTTTGACAGCGGTTCTGTCGTTCTGAACCACGGCGCGATTTAGATATCGATTTTGAAGTCAATCGGCCCAAAAACAAAGAAAAACAAAATGGCGGCCACTTTTGACAGGTTTGACGGCGGTTCTGTCGTTTCGAACCACGCGGCGACCCAGATATCAATTTTGAAGTCAATCGGCCCAAAAACAAAGAAACAAATTTTCAACCCATATTTCATCCCTTTGTAGTATAAAAATATATCACACCCCATTTCTGTCTTTAGCGCTACTATCTATCTAACTATCCTCATACTTAAAAATCCATTAAGTGGACCTAAAATCTCCATACAAACTTTCATCCCCTATTTCCGCCGATTAAGGGTTGATTTTAAAAAAGTTGCCCATTTGTGTCTTTAAACTCAAAGGTATCCACTATCCCATACCAAATTTCATGAAAATCCATTAAGTGGACCTAAAATCCCCATACAAACTTTCATCCCCTATTTCAGCCCATTAGGGGTTGATTTAAAAAAGTAGCCCATTTGTGTCCGTAAACTCAAAGGTATCCATTATATAATACCAAATTTCATAAAAATCCATTAAGTGGACCTAAAATCCCCATATAAAACTTTCAACCCTTATTTCATCCCTTTAGGGGTTGATAAAAAAAATGAAGTACCCCATTTGTGTCCTTAGGGTCAAAAGTATCCTCATACCAAATTTCATCAAAATCTATTAAGCGGTTCCAAAATTCCCATACAAACTTTCATCCCCTATTTCATCCCTTTAGGGGTTGATTTAAAAAAAATAAAGTACCCTATGTCCGTCCTTGGGGTTAAAGGTACCCAAATACCAAATTTCATCAAAATCGGTTCAGCAGTTTAGATGTGAAAACGCCACAGACAGACAGACAGACAGACAGACAGACAGACAGACAGAGTTACTTTCGCTTTTATTATTTAGTAAGGATTATTAGATATGCACAAATGAGATTATTTTTATAAAAGTCAGTATGTACATAACATAAGACGGCATTCTGTTATAAATCATATCTTTCTGTCTTCTTTTGAGCAGGTATAAACTCTAACAGTGCTTTAAATTGTGTTCGAGACTGCTGCATAGTTAATGCTAAAATAATATTCATATTAAATTCAAAAATTAATAGGTCGTGCTGGAAAAAAATGTAGAAAATCATTGTGTTTCTAATTATAAAACATTACAACATAAAACAACCATCAACGAAATTTATAAGGGACTTAAAAGGACTGAGTATTTACCCTTTGAGAATAACGCAAGATACCATTTTAGCCTCGGATAATACCTGAAGAAATCCTTTTTCGAATACTTTAGCTTATTGAGTCCACGAATCGTGAATGTTAAGAGCGAATCGCTTTACTTAAAGTACACGTCAATATCAATACGAAACATTTTAAGGAATATATTTGTGGGATTCATTCGTATTCACGCGTAATTTAACTCGTGACGCAATAAAATATCCATTAATTTTGAAGATGGCCATTTTCCGCGAGGCTGAGCACAGGGGTGTTAGATTTTTTAAGAGACACACTGGGATAAGGATTTTGAATAAAATTTTCAATATTTTGTAAAGATGTTAAAGGTAAAATCGTATGGTTTGTTTTAAAAATTATAGTTTTATTTAATTAAAAATAGGTTACAACTTAAGTAAAGTGTATTTAATTTATCAACATTAAATATCTAATGTTAACATAATAACATTGATTCAAAATAATAAAGCTTAAAATTGCAAATTGCGACACAAAGTACGTAGGAACCATGTTAGTATCTCTTAAAATCCTAGTGACAGACAATAATATAAATTAAATAATAATGAATTCAAAAATCAACATGAAGTGATTGATATGGAAATGTAACTTATGGGAGTAATAATAGCTCCAAATACACAACTAAGTATGAAATACGTGTCGAAATGAACAAACCGATAAATTAATAAATATAGCTGCATAAGTTAAAGTAGAGCTATTTTAAATGAAATATAGCGGGAAACACTCGAGCGGAGTACTTTTGGAGAAAACTAATATCAGTGTTTGGCAAGCAGAGCGCATTTGTAGAAATTGGGGTGACAGTAGATGTAGTAATCGGTAGACGTGGCCTGATATGAAATACTAATGCAGGTAGTAAGAAATTTATATCTGTATAGCTAAAAGTGTATTTTAAAAGTTTTGTTTATTTAAAAATCCTTAGGTATTAAGTTTCATGCGAACCAAATTAAGTATTTAGTAACAATGCTGTTTGGAAGTAAATTCCTTTAATTTTACCACGCTAGCTTTAAATTCACATTTTACTCGTATTTGGCCTATGTGTCTGATGCTTACAGCAATACCCTATTCACCAATATATCCTTGATATTTATTTATCCACATATTCAATGCATCCTGTAATAGAACATGGGACACATCAATATTTAGTTCAATGATTCTAAAACCGATATCGTTTACGTCAGCATTATTTTCCACAACCGTCATAGCTTCTAGGCTATCAAACGTTCACACATTGTTAGTGCGTCGTCAAGGTATATTGGCCATTGAGCGGGTCTATCGTGTCTTATGACTATGTCTGGAGCTCCGCACAATACAACCGCTTATCGGTGCTGCACAACATTATTAAATAAACAACCAGCGCTCACAGGCACCCTTCTGTCTCTGCTATATACTTTGTTAAAATTATTGGGACCTACGTTTGTGCATGCACCGTCTTTGGAAAGTCTTGTATTAGGAAGCTTATACCTAACCGTCTTAGTTGGAAATGTTTCTGTGAAGGTGTTTTGTGTTGTTTAAGAGAGGTTTATAAGTTTTATAATTAAAGTGTTACCTTAAGGATGAGTTAGGTTGCATATATTTTAATACTATGAGATTAGGTAGTAGCTGTATAGGATTGTTTTTTAGATAGGGACCTTGGATAAAGAATTATGGGGAACATCTGGTGTGTAATGGATGGTGATGTCCATCTGACTAGTGACCATTATTATATTAAAATTACACGGGAAACATTTTTACGAGTCAGGAGATGTGCAATGTGTCTATACCATCATAATTAGCTGTTACTACAATAACTACTCAAAGATTAATCGTATATATCTTATATTTAGAATCTTTCTACCTGCCTTTATCCCACCTTAATGTGGGGTCGGCGCAACACACTATTTCAAGCATGGTGCAGAAAGGATTTGGCTTAGGTTTTACAACCGGCTGTCTGCCTGACGTCAAGCTCCTCTGTGGGATCCAGTCCCGGACAAATTAAGTTAGAAAATTCGCTTTCCCACCCTGGGATTCAAACCCAGGACCTCCCGATCCACAGTCCATATACGCTGCCACTAGACCACGGAGGCGACATCTTACATTTAGAATACAAACAAAATGTTTAAACAACATAATTATAGGTTGTATGATCCTTATTAGAATATTATGAATGTGTATTGACAATTTAATCAGGGATAACAAAATCTTGCATATCGTAACCTAACTACAAAATAGAAAAAACAAACGCAAAATGTTTATATAATTCCATTCTGAATACAAATCTAAATAAAATTTTACTTAAGAGCCATTTCACAAAATTCGGCTGCTCCAGAATAGGTAAAAAAACACCCGAGCCGCGTACGAATAGAAAAAAATGAAGATAAGAGATCATGGCGCGACTAAAACATTTTGATACTTTTGCATCTCACTAAACTCGAGTCATCCGAATTTTAATTTTATTATTTATCATAATAATATATGTATTGTAAACTATTATATATAATATGTAGATGTATACTAAAACAAGCCAGTCTTATTACAACATAGTGTAATATCAAATTAAAAAAAAATCAAATTAAATTTATATAAATTATCCCGTAAAGGCATCGATATATTATTTACCTAGATGCACAGTTGACGCTCGGAAAATGGGACAGCAAAGGAGTGCTTAAGCACTTCTTTTGCCTACAGTCGGACGCCGATAGAATTCTAAATTTCAAATTTCAAATTTAAGAACGCTTGCTCATGTCCATTAAAAAGCTACTTTATAACACACGCATAGTTATATTTGTGTTGATTGAGTTTGAACTTGTGATCTTTTTCTTTCTTTTGTTCCTGAGACTACTTTTTAGGAGGATATTTGCAAAGAACTGTGCATCTATGGTATATTATATTGATGCGTAAAGGCATTGACAAAATTAGGTTCAGTTTTTATGTTTTAACTTTACTATTACGCTTTTAATTGTTCTTGATACCAACTTTCTTAAACTATATACCGCATTTATATCACCATTATTATTATTACATCTTCGTGTTTTCGAAATAGATGAAGCTATTTGCAGGCGTCCCATTGCTTGAACTAAAAATTAATACTATTTGTGAAACAACAAAACTAACTATGCTAATAATACTTCATCATGAGGGCGCTAAAAATAGTTAATATAAGTCTATTAGTTTTTACTTGCAGCTCCACATGCCTAAAATTGTAAGATTGAAGGGAAAAGTTTATTATTTGTCGATCTGATCTATAATTTTAATTTGAATATTCTACATGCGGATGTGGCACAGCGGGCGAGTAGCCGGCTGTGAAACGTGAGGTCTCGGGTTCGATTCCCCCGCCGAGACAAATCTCTGTGTGGCCCACGGATATATATTTCGGGTCTGGGTGTTGTGAGACCAAAAGTCTCTCGTAGTTTCTAATACTCACGACACAAGACTCGATCTTAGTGTGGGGTAAGGACTATGTGTGTGACTGTTGGGTGTATTTATTTATTGAGAGAGAATCCCTTTAGTCCTAAAAAATACGCGTGTGGAGCCGCGGGTAAAAGCTAGTATTATATATTTTATTTATATAGATTACTAGCTGCCAAATAATACAACGCAATAATACGACCACTTTTTTAGTTTTGACCCCGTATCCGCCCTTCGGAGTTGCTCGGTGGCCCTAATAACGATTTTGAAGTAAATCGGGTCAAAAACAAAATGGCGACCACCTTTTTAGTTAAGACACCAGATCCGTCGTTGTGTGTGGGAGACAACAAAAAAAAATATGATAGAATATGTCGCACTAAGGATTGAAGACAAAAAAAATCAAAATTTCAAACCTTATTTTATCCCTTTTCGGGGTACAAAATTTCCCAACCTCTGTCTGATCTTAGGGCTAAAGGTATCCTCATACCAACTTTCATCAAAAACAGTTTGATCAGCGGTAACTGAATTCCTATACATACTTTCATCCCATATTTCATGCCTTTAGGGGTTGAAATAAACTCTATTTGAGTCCCTAGGGTCGAAGGTATCCTTATTTTATCAAAATCTATTAAGCGGGGTTTTATCCCATTAGGGGTTGATTTTAAAAATAAGGAGACTTTGTGTTAATCCAGGATGTCAGCAACCCCCATACTAAATATCAGCAAAATCTATTTGGTCGTTTTTGCGTGAATGAGTACCAAACATACACACAAACATACACATACACTTACACTAAGTTTCGCATTTATATTACTTCGATGATGATTATAACAAAAACTGAAAACCGACTTCAAAAACGAACACTTAAAATGTCTTCAATTCTTAAATCGCGTTTCAGTTTTTGTTAAACTTTAATTATTATTTATCTATTTTTAGTGTAATATTGAAAGAATTATCCAACAACTCTACCAATATAGTTTTAGAAAATATATAAAACACACTATGGGTCCCTATAAAATTTGATGGTTACCCTCGATTTTTCTAGGATCCCATCATCAGATCCTGATTTGGTGCCAATGGGACCACCTGGGAAGTATACCCTTTTCAACAAAAAATTAATTTCACAAATTGGCCTAGGCGTCTTCGAATAATCGGGGAACATACATAAAAAAGACTTCGACGAATTGTTAACCTCCTCCTTTTTTTGAAGTCGGTTAATAAAATGCAATTACAGTACAATGAGGTACAATAATTAAAATTATATAACGTAATAAAAAAAATAAACTCTCATGGATCAAAACTTGTGTCAGTTGTGGTATATTTTGTAATTACGAATTCTATAGTGTTCGGGAGCAGCACGAAAATAATCGACACAGGTCCTGCTTCGACGAGCGCTGGCGCGCGACTGATTTCCGAACGCAAATTCATTGCAATTTTGTGCGATGTATTTTTTGTAATAAAAAAGTTATTAATAAAAGTATTTCCATTTGACCTACAAAATTAGGTTGTTTATGAAAAAAAGTTTATTTTGGTATAAATCGTTTCTTGTAATTTGCTTTTCTTCCTTGCAAAAACTCGCGATAAACTTCGGATATAAATCGTAAAAATCGTCACAGTCTTTATTTTTTTTACAATTAGTGTGATTAATTATCGATATTCTGATTACCAAACGTCAACAGTTTTATATGCCTGATATCTAGGATTTTTCTCAAGTCCATTTAATGACTTTTATTAAGAGAATTAGGAGCCTAAAGATGACCTGTTTCGTTATTTTCAAGAAACAAGGTACGGGAGATTAATCGCTACTAAAAAATCAAAGTAGTATTAGTAAATGTTTTGTACAACACGTCAACAAAAAGAATCGATCTATATTTTGAATGTATTTAATGGTATTCAACCCGTTCTTATCATGGTAAATTAGGCGCTCAAAATCTTGGAAATCTCGCATAAAATGTGAAATGCCTCTTAAATATTGACTGAAACAAGATGTCGCGGACGTCGTGCACCGGCTATCCAAATGGGATTTGCTTGAATCGGTCAGCGTATAGACATACAAGATTAAGGTTTGAAAAATATGAAAGCAACATCTCAAAGGATCAGTTATTCTGGATTCGTGTGCAATATTTGTATTTGTATTTGTCATGTATAATGTATATGAGGCAAAGTTCTTCTCCAAGGTATTGTTAATAAATATTGTTTCTGAATAATGTCTATATTCATAAATAAAAATGTTTTGCCTGCTCTTGTGTACCAGCTTTCCAAAGTGGCGGTAGAGTAAAATGATGACGGAGTCTAAATGATATATTAAAACATTTTATCATATATTCGGTTAATGATTTTATTTGAATACCTCCTCCTTGATTTAGTGGTCGCGTATATGGGCTGTGAACCGAGAGGTCCTCGGTTCGATCTCCAGATTGGGTGTGGTGATTTTCTAACACGATTTGTCCGGGACTGGATCCCTCAGACTGGATCATATAGGAGTTGACGTCAGACAGGTAGCCGGTCGTAAAAATTAGGTCAAATACTTTCTGTGACATACTGGGAATGTGTTTTGCAACATTCAGTTGGGATTACGGATATGGTTAAATAAAAAGACAAGATTTCATTTGAATAAACAAACACCTTAGTAGGAAATGTTTTCGACTTGAAACTACAACATAAGATTTTGTTTCTGATTGAGATTACTTCCAGTTTGCTGTATATAGCGAAGGAATTTACTGTATCAAAGAGGCGAATATAAACGATTCAATCCTTAGCTTCATTTGAACGGAAGGCAGTGCATTGAACTATGAGGAAACGCCTCAATAGTGGCAAATGAGGCACGCTCAACGCTCGCAGTTTTAAGAAAATTTCTTTAAAGAAGCTTTAATTCAACGTCTTTGGAAAATGCACCCGGATTTACTTTTAATGAGTTTCGAGAGTGCAACTTGGGGTTTACTTTGTAAATGAATGGAGAACTTGGCTGGGCGGGCTACATCGAAAATCTTTATTTATTAATTTCATCGAATTGACTCGCAAACAACTCTGAGTAAACAAGATGTTCGAGTTAATAAGGAGAGTGCTGTTGTGAAGTTTAAGAAAGAAGTCTTAAAGTAAACCAGCATTTTACTGTAATTTGAAAGGGCATTGGTTGTGAATGTGCATGGAGTGCTATCGTTTTCCATTAGACTCAGACATTGTATTGCCGACAAAAGTATTTTAGTTAAAGATATACAGTACAAAATTCTCGATGCTTTACAGATATGTATACATTATACATAATTATAATATTATAGTGTTCGCAATAGTTGTCGCAAATAATCGAAATATCTATACATATTCAATTTAAGTAGTATATTTTCCTTTCATCATCATCATCATAATCAGCCCTAGGACGTCCACTGCTGAACATACATACAACAAAGATTTCCAAATCGACCTGTTGGAAGCGGCCTGCATCTAGCGACTTCCTATTTCATATTTTGCTTTATTAATTTGTAGATATTGACACAAAGTAAAAAAGTGAATATATAATAATAATGTTTATTC
Organism: Clanis bilineata; assembly: GCA_036417725.1. Classification (NCBI taxonomy): domain Eukaryota; kingdom Metazoa; phylum Arthropoda; class Insecta; order Lepidoptera; family Sphingidae; genus Clanis; species Clanis bilineata. The sequence goes on from CM071154.1 coordinate 7,168,148, forward strand.
TTTAACGCTTCCTTGGTCTGATTACAGCATATATAGGCTGTGGACCGGGAGGTCGTGGGACCGATTTCCAGGTTGGGCAAAGCGAATTTTCTAATTTAATTTGCCCGGGACTGGATACCTCAGAGGGGGTTGACGTCAGGCAGGCCGCTGTTAGTAAAATCTTAGCCAAATCCTTTCTGCAACATGATTGAAAAAGTGTGTTGCGGCGACCCCGTATTAAGGTGGGAAAAAAAAGAAAGAAGTTTGTCTTTTTTACGATTGTTTTTTTTATTACTTACAAAATAACTTTAATTATTGCAGCCAAAATTGTTAATAAAAGACTTGTTTAGAAAATGTTGCATAATTCGTGTGCATTCCAAGATGTTGCGAACAAAAATTTTAAGATTGATTGACAGGAGTCATCACGGTAGATGCGCGAGTACGTGGGAGCAGAATACGTTCATAAATCTTCCTTAGCACTAGGCTTACATGGATTCATATATATATTCATTTATTTACTGTCTGGGGTGCTGTATTATGATCAGGTGTTATGAGTAATTTGTTAACATTGTTATGATTAGTAACAACCTATTTAGAGTACATAAAAACACCACCACCTCTTATAGCAGTATTATTATTAGTAATCTTACTTATATATTTTTGTGCGGGAAACGGTATAGGTAATATTAAAATTAACCTAAACTAATCCACCTTCTCTGTTAGATAGTGGTAGGTTAGCTAGGATAGGGCCTCATGCACCAATCCCAACTGCTTCCAGTATTTCCAGTCAATCCCCTGCCACCATTCCGGCCATATGCCATTCCCATACAACCCATTCCCTTACACTCTATTCCTATCTCCCCTTATCACCCAATCTTAGCTACCTCATCATTATTATGTCCATACTTGCCTGCCTGTCTTCAAATTCAAATATACATATAATGTAAATTATATTAATCTTAATTTAAAATTTACTTGTGTTGACTTGTCATAAGTGCTTTTTTACATGCCTACGTGATCAATAAAGATTTTTTATTTTTTTATTTTTAGTAACAATAACACATCCAGTCAAGCTGGCTCATAGCGTGACTTACCACTTGACATTTATTTATTTAGTTAAGATGCAAAACAGAATATGATCAATTACATTAATAACAATTTTAAAGTTTACTTAAAACAGATTGTATCCAAAACAAAATTAAGCACTATTGCATAAAGTGGGGCTACGGTAAATAAACTATTTACGTCACAAGAAAAATGAATTAAAAACAATTGAACAACATCTTGGTAACTTAAATCTAATTAGTAATTAAAATATAGCAGTTTCTATTTTTTTTAAATGGAGTCATGTTGCTTTTAAATATTTCTTTGTGGAAAATTTAAAAGTTAAAAACCACAACATTCTTACAGACTGACAATATTGTATACGGCAAACGAGTGTGCTATAAAAATGCAGTACCTAGATATGATTTTTGATTAGCTCTTTGCAGAATGAATCTATCGTCAGACCGCGAACCATCTTACCACGTCGTAAAATCTGATAGAGCTTCGTATCTAGGTTGCTTTAAAAATGTTTTTATATTCTTTGTCAATTTTAAACTTAGGTACGGTATACACGGAATTTCTTCTCGTCACTGCTCATAATGCATAATGTTATTAAGTAGTTACGACTACAATACTGCATAATTATTCTTGTCAAGACTATCGTTGAGCTTATGTTGTATATTTTAATAATGTAAAGCGGATAATGTATCAAAAGAGCCTATTCGGAAATGTTAATACTAGTACTTTTGAATCATAAAAAATATAATAGATATGGGATCGGAATCATAATATGGGAAAAAAATATTCTTGTCATGAGAGATTGAGAACTGATAATTGGCCTATCAAATATATTTTGTAATATCTAAAAACAGTCTTTTAATTATATTATTTAGGGAACATGGAAATAAGGATATTGTGGATGGAGTTTACAATACAAACAGACGTCCTGTGGCTGATGATGTTCTTCTTGTTGACGATGTTGATGAAGATGACGATGATACAAATGTTTGTCTTGGTGAATATTCAGCCTCTAAATTCACAGCTGTCAACGGGCTACTCGCCTGCTGTGCCACAGGGTCTGTCAATATAAAAGCAATCGGTTAAATTAAAGAACTATATGTTCTTATTATATGTATCATATTAACTATTGACAAATACTTAAACCTTTTCAGTGGCATGTGAGACAAGTGTTAGCTACTAGGGGTTAAGCGCTGACATCGATGTCAATTGAGCGCGTCTAGTGATGGATGGGAGCTCCCGCGTTCAGTTCAACCTTTCAAATTACTTAATACTCTTAAGAGCACAACACGCTTAATTTTCGTACCTTTTTTCGACATATAGCGTTACGAAGCAATTATGTATATTTAAAAGAATGTTGACACCTTTTAAAAGGCGATCCCTTATTTTGTACCTAGTAGGTACTGACAGGTTGACTTCTATTGCTTACTTACCCCCAGTTTCTTTATCAAAAGCTAAGGTCAATGTAAGGTGATAAAGTAAAAGCAATGATCAATTTTGACTTGCTTTTACCATAACTTTTGCATTGTTATCGTATTGGTTATAAAAAACTTTTACCTCAGTAAATTTATTACGTTAGTTGTAGTTACGTAAATGAAATTGGATGTTAATCTTTACAGTTACTTATTGGTAACACCGATAGGCGGTAAATAATGACATTTAAATCATGTTTTGTACTTCTAATTTACTGATGAAAATAAATAATCTTTGTAGATAAATGTTTGTTTTATGAGATAGAATGTAATAATTGTACATCACGTCTAAACAATCAAAATAAGGGGGCGTTGTTTATGATCACGATAAGACGCCCCTATCATATTAAATACGGTGAAATAGGTGATCGAGTCCACGCAATACGAGATAAGGATGTCATAGCAATTCAATGCACCGAGGCATTAGCATAAATCAACGTTTCTAATCAAAATGCGAGTGAAGCCGCGACTCCATTAGCGAGTTATCTTGTCAGCTGTCACGTCTCAATCTCGGTGGGTACACAGTGATAATTGATTTAGTTGAATTAACCTGTACCTGTCGCGGTATGATAGTGCTGAACTGTGTATACGTCTATGTATTGTTCGTTTACAAGGTTTATTTAATGGAACATGTGTGGAGTAGCTATGTGTATCTTGATTTAATAAGGAGATTAAAGCCAGCTACTGAAGAACTACTGTAGACCTTTCATTATTAATTTTAGGATGTGGCTCTATCCTTTGAGACAATTTTGCTAACATCAAGTGTGACAAACAAGTGCGCCAACTAATGATGGGCATAAACCACTCAAACGCGAGATGCCCGGTTAATTTCTTGATAATGATGATAACAATATTATTCTTCATTCATTGAACTAGCAGCTCCTTTGACGGAAACTATTATGAATTAAAATTAATGTATGAGAAAAGGAACCATCATTGTTTTAGAGAAGTCGATATCCACGAATTTTGGGTTAGAACTACGAGTGACACCTACTGTTGTGTATTATTTATGGTATATTTCCATAAAACCAATATATTTTTGATCAATAAAGAACATTACCATCCAATACAATCGATAAGCACCTGAATGGCATAAAAATGGCACGAAGTAACACATTACCAACAAACTTGTTTATTATTTCAGACGCTTTTCTCATACGTGCCAGTGCCAGGTCGGGCCCGTATCGACTGGCAATGACGATTCTTATTCCACCATCGTACGGAGCGTCGGCAAGTTAATATTGCCTTGTCTCGCACCCCACCCATGTTGGGTATCACCCTTAGCTAATATATTACGACGCGAATTTTACGTATAAACTGAATGTCGTCGTCAGTTCATTGGAGTTTCTACATTTTTTTTTGATTATGCTGTAGGTATCGCGTAAAAATATAGAGAAATTGAGAACCTCCTCATTTTGAAGAACGTTAAACTGCAAAGTTGATTCAAGTTACACTCAAGAGATTCACTCGCTGACTTACTTACGATGATTTGGATGATTGATGAGCAGATTTTAACAAACAAAATGATAATAAGAACAACAAAAATAAAGATAAAAGAAAGCTCGCATCAGTTTGAATCTTATGACAAATAAGGTTTTGCCGTTGGGGCCAAAGCTTGAGCACATATGTTGAACATAATATATAATTATTTTTCTAATAAAACTTTTCAAACTTGTAAACGAGGTTTTTTCATTTACCTCATAATACTTGTACGTGAAAACCGTCAGCGTTATACGCGGATTATTACTGTCGAGAAAAGTTTAGAACTTGGAGAGACTGGTCTTTAGCGATTTCCACTAAAAGAAACTTTTTTATACTGCGTCTCAACAAAACTTCGTAAGACCATCCCCATTAGTGGCTAGCCGACCGTGTGCGTTACGGAAAATCTTGGCTACTAATGTCTAAGTTTCTGAAAAGCTTCAAATACAATTTCTGGTTCCTTAATGCTCGCCAAGTGTGGCAGTTATCCGTACAATATTATCGTTGAATTACTTCACTACTGTAGTTTTGAGTATAACAGCAGTTTTAATAGATTTTAACGGTATATATCTGTACTCTTCTGGATAAGTTTGGCGTGAGAAAATGTACTTGTGAATGAAATAAGTGATTCTAAGACGGTCCGTGGGAAGTTAATTTTCATTGCTTTACGAATAGTTCATTATTAAGCTTAAAGTTGATATGTTTTTAACATGAAATTGTTAGTTGTTTTAATAGGTACCATACTTAACGATTATTATAATATAGCAATGTTTCCTAATTTTTCATTCTACACAATATTTGCTAGATCTGAAGGTTACTCATAGGAATATTCACAAAATTGAAAATTCTGTAACCGTTCTACAAATTATGTAGAATAGTGATAAGCCTTTTGCGTTCGATCACCTATGATATGTACGTTATCACGCACTTTATGACTATTATTTAGTTTCCAGTAATTAATGTATTAATCTTTGTTATAAATATTAAATAGTCCATGCTCACTGAACTGAGTTAACGATATTCTTCACATAAAAATTGAGACAAAAATGTCACTGAATCCTTTCAATTAAATAAAATTAATCTTGGCGAGGAGTTTGTCTCTATACTATGCTATTAGTAGCCACGTGAAAGTTGCCGAAGTGCGTACATAGTAAGTTAGATACTCGTCCTAAATTGTGTCCAGGGCCACGCTTTGATTGGCAACGAAAGCTCCCTAACTTATAAAATTAGATAAATATTTATCTTGAAGAAAGAATTTCTTTCATCGCTATACGAGATACAAACAGACAATGAATCTCAAGAGGCTCATTGCTCAAAGATATGTACACACGTACCAAATAAAGTTATATTCAGAAAATGTAATGCTTCACTTGAGACACGGTCATAAATTTACTACAACTAATGAAAATATAAAACAATTTATACCGAAATATTTCATCTGACGTAAAACATCTAGAATGTTGTACTTCCAGTTTATTACGAATTGTTTGCAAACTCACCAAGGTAGTTATCAAATTGTTCGTGGAACTTAATATTGGAGGAGAATTTTCTTTACGCACTTACCTCCGCTGATTTGTGTCGAAAGACCCGTTAACGTTCCCATACACATTTAAATAAGGATAAGGAAAATCTTAATCGAACCCTTAAACGGGATTTATGAAGCAAATATAAAACGGGGGTAGCACAATTTAATACGGGGAAGTTTACCTAAATCGTCCATGTTGAGTAAATCGAAATTGCTTCTCTTGCCGAATGTAATTGCTTTCCCTCAATGTAGCAATCCAATTATTTTTCTAAACCCTGAAAAGATTTACCAGAACGATATCGAGCGAAGTTTCCCTTCTCATCGGAAAACGATATTGTATTTGTTGTGACAACTTGGTCAGCCGTTTCACTATTGTTGAACTATTATTGTAGCAATCGATAGTGATTTTGGTGAATATTCATTAGTATATTTCTCTTTTTTTGGTTTAACTTTTTGGGAGACAACATTCTCTTGACACCGAATCATCTGAAATAATAATTTGAATTATTCTATTTATAATAATTATAGTTATATGTAACGTATCATGAGAACTAAGAATTCGGATTCATAAACTTCTGAAATGTATCACTTATAAAAATCATGTGTTATAATATTATCATGAATGCAGCTAATAATACTTAAACTAAAGTCTACTTTATGATCCTTAACACAAGTTACATAAACCAGATTGCATTAATTTTACAAGTATCATATGAAACTTTCTGGGCCACGTCACGGCTGGAGTTTGTCACTTGTCATGTTCAAGTTAAAGATGTATCGGAAATTGAGATTACTGAATTAATTTTAACTATAACCTCTAAAGCCAAAGACATCTCGAAATTAGGAAGGGAAGGACACAAAGTAAACATAACTTTATTTATAACATCTAATACTCAACACATAGTCTTGACCTCAGAATCGAGTGTTTTAGAATATAATATACTTGAAATGTAAAAGTGATGTATAATATCCTTTTTGCAGACAGCCTCGGTGGCGTAGTTGTATTTCAGTACGACCACCGTCCTGAGGTCTCGGTTCGATCCCCGCGTCGGGGAATGTGATATTGAGTTTTTTCAATTCAATATCAGCCGGAGTCTGGAAGTCTTTGTGCCCGATATGGCTATAAACTCGCTCCCTATAACGTCTAGGATGGAACTCAGCTCGACGAAATGTGGGTTTTCTAGTTCGCTAGTGTACCTCTTACTTCCTCTTCGGGGATACAAGCGTGATCTTATAATGTTATTTGCGGAATAAATTATTTGAATTTATGTTGTGGGTATCAGGTAATACTTATGTTTCGTCAAGGGTCACACAAACGTTTTTCACAGCAGTTCTTCACCCGCTGTGGCATGGAAGCTGTCAAAAATAAGCTTAAAGTTCAAGCCATAGTACAACATGAGCACAACATCGAATCTATTTAGAAAAGCAAGATGTCAACCCGTTACAAATCATTTCTGATTCACGTTTTCAAACGCTGCGTTGCAATCCATTGACGGAATCCCAAGAAGAGCGATCAGTATTCTAAACGCTAACTGCGACAACTGAAACTTTGACCACAAACTCGAATAGATTCGGTACGTTTGTTTTCCAAATTCTGCGAGGCTAATTTGAATACAACCCGTGGACTGGCGTCAAAGTTTAATCTCACTCCCAATATTGATCCTAAAGGAGTGGAGTTTTTACATTTCTAACGAACCGTAAAAGGCATTGGGGGAGTAATGAACCAAGACCGCCCTAAGCAGTCACTAGTTAGCCAAGAGTGATGAAGCAAATTTGTTTTAGGTAAGGAAAGTAATATTGAAACCCGATCTCAAATGGGGGTTATTATTTTAATTAGTCCATTCTCTTCTAAGCGTTGGCACGTAGTACATTTTGGGAATTCATTTGGAAATTCATTTATTATTATTTTTGGTTGAATACAGCTAATTATAAGTGCCGAAATTATTTTCCAATTGGGCTCTCATTTAGTATTGATTTCTTCGTTGTTCACGAAATAACAGCATCGAAGAGTTCTTTACAGCCACTGCCAAATTTATTTGTCTGCAGATATCATCATTTCTTATTTAAATAGTCACGGGCGGCTCGGCCTCCGGTGGCACATACGCTTATGTAACATATATATATGTACCGCCTCCGACGGGTTAATTATAGATTTGTATAAAGTCATAAAATTTATAAATAAATTCTAATTCACGTTAATACTAAAAGTAAATCCATACTTCAATAAATAGCAATGTTTCTTATTTGATAACTACGCTGTTACATTATTTATGATCACGCTAAGATAAGAAGTAGCATCTTAACCAAATTTGTTCATCAGTAATTTTATAGCATAACAAACTAAGTGCATAAAATATATGCAATCTGTTATTAGGGATACGATTAATAATTTTGTAATTGTTGTATCTCCAGTACTTAATGAAAAAAACGGGAATGAATATCTATGTATCATATTTGTTTCAAGTCTGGGTGTTGTGAGACCGAAAGTCTCTCATAGTCTCTGACACCCACGATACAGGTTATACCTAGTGTGGGGTCAGGACTAGATGTGTGACTGTTGGGTGTATTTATTATTTTATTTATTATTATAAATTAATGTCTGCTTATTCAAATCAGAAACATTAAAATGATGAGCGCAGTCCATTAGCGGGATATGGACTGACTGTATGTGTGGAACTGACCATGCTAGTATTGTAACTGACTGTCTGCATTTCGACCGACTTCGAAGGAGAAGGTCCTCAATTCATCTGTAATTTTTCCTTTTTTTATGTATTATACGCGATATCTCCGCCAAATGTGGATCAATTTTCAAGATATTTTGTTCGACAGAGCTTATTCCAAGGGTGGTCCCATATAAATTTGAAAACACACCAATAGGTTTTGATGTCGTCCGTTATGTTTTTAAACTTGTCATTATTTAAGTATCATGTAAAATCTATAGAAATGGTTTCCATCAAATTAGGTACATAATTAGATTATTACCACAAAAATAGGGTGAATTTTATAAAGTTAAAGTGCGTGATTCACCTCACGTAAAACATTTCTTATAAATAGTCTTCGGTGTATTATGTTCCTAGCAAAATTGATGGAGGGGATTGATGTCAGGCAGGCAAGCGGTCGTAAAAACTAAGCCAAATTCTTTCTGCCACATGCTTGAAAAAGTGTGTTATTGTGTTGTGCCGATGCTACATTGTAGGATACAGGCAGGTAGAAAGAAAAAGTGTTCCTGGACAAAATGATGAAATTATAAGATTAAAAAGGGATATATTATGCAATTAAAGACGTGCCAAATATAAAAATTAAAAGGACACAATGGGCCTTACTTATAAAAATATTTTCGCTTATCTTTTGGCTAAGAATAGTCTGTCACTTTTCTCCTTGCGTTACATTGTTTAAAAATGAAAGGGACAACCTATGGTTAAAGATAAGCAGCGCTTAAATATTTTTATAAGTAAGGGGCATCATGTTTAAATAATAATAATCAGCACCACATCAGCTATAGAATGTCCATTGCTAAACTATAATACCTCTACATGTCCCAAAAATAATACAAGTGCTGCAATTGTTTAAAAAATAACCACAGAACTGTAATCCGAAATGACTGTAACAACTGCGTAGAAGATAAGATTCAAGGCGCTCTACGTCACACTAGAAGAAAAATGTGTTTGAGCAATTCGGTGTTGCTACACTATGTACATAGTGGATGAAATTCAAGGAACTTGGGAAATAAAGGGGCGCTTTGCGAGACAAAGGTGGGGCTTATTGCAAATTCCTCCGCTCACCTTACGTCGCTATTAAACTTATCCTACGCCATATTGCAATAAAATATTGCGTTTGTAAATCTTTTGTGTCTCATTTGTTACGAGTATACTATTATTTTGTGTTAATTTTTTACTAGTTCGTTAGCGTACATGTATTAACAATAACTATCGTCGTAATCGAGAAGTATAAACTCGTATTAGGGGTACTGAGTATGCTGCAAGCATACCAATGTAATGAGATGTTCGTGTAAATTATTGTTTATAGAATATGTATGTAATACTGTGTATACCGGATGTTTCATAAAGTTGCTACAAATAACAATTACACATACAGGGAGATTAATTTAAACGTAATGGTAAAGTTGCCCTTTCTCTGCACCACCAAAAGGTTGACTGGTAGAGAATGCCTCTGGCATTAAGTCCGCCTGTACATATCTTTGTATGTATAAAGTGTTTAAAATAAATAAATAAATAAATAAAGTTATATCATAATAATATATATATATATAAAAAAGAAAAAATATAGAACATAATTTTATTTGATAAATTATTAAGCATGGCAATATTAAAATTGGAATGCCACCTTTAAATCGTCTTAAATAGCATAGGAATGGCTTTGTGTACGCTAAAAATAAATTAATTACCCCATAGGTAGTTTGCAAATGTACTGCAGCTGACTCAATAAGCCATAAAACATGTTTTCGTCACAAATTAAATTTTCCATTATTGCCCCTATTTAAGTGTAGTTATTATTGATACCAACTTTAAGAAACACCCTGTATAATATGTATGTAATACATAGTAACAGTTTTAAAAATCAATCAAATTAAATACACCCAACAGTCACACACCTAGTCCGGACCCCACACTAGTTATAACCTGTATCGTGGGTGTCAGACTATGAGAGACTTTCGGTCTCCCAACACCCAGACTTGAAACAAATAACTGTGGGTCACACAAACATTGGTCTCAATGCGTGAATCGAACCCGCGGCCTCTCGCTTCACAGCCGGCTACTTGCCCACTGCGCCACGGAGGCTGTCGTTATTAATGGTCTCGTAGGTAGTCTTGTTATTGGGAAAATTATTTCATCAATGAATTGCATCACCCTTGTTATTTATGAGGTCATTTATGAAATCAAAATAAAAAGATCGATAACAGTTTTATCACAGTTTAATAAAATAGTAACACGTGATGAGGCTCAGGGATGGGGTCAGCGCGGTCCGGTATTACGTACGAATTACAGGGGACACTTACCAAAATTGCTTGTTGATTTAAGTTTATCATGGCAATATGTGCGATTAGCTCAAGATATACCTTATATATGCACTTTGCTAATAATATTGAAATATGCTTATTTTATTTATTTTGCCTGTCTTTTTTTTACCTTAAGACTGCCTCGGTGGCTTGGTTGTATTTCGGTGCAACTACCGTCCCGAGGTCTCGGGTTCGATTCCCGGGTCGGGCAAAGTGATATTGGATTTTTCCATATCAGCTTGGAGTCTGGAATTTGTGCCCGATATGGCGATAGGCTCGCCCCCTATCACATCTGGGACGGAACTAAGCTCGGCGAAATGTGGGTGTTCTAGTTCGCTAGTGCACCTCTGCCTACCTCTTCGGGGATACAGGCGTGAGCTTATGTTTATGTTTATGTTTTTTTTACCATTTCATGTATTTATGATCAAACGAACATTTAAAAAGCTATGGACACGGACAAAAACATGTAAACATTTTCAGCGCGGTGAATGTTAGCTATAGAGTGGGGCAAAGTCCACATTTTCTGTCATAAAAATATTCATACGCAAAGTATATGGAAAAAATTCCACAATCAGTGAAAGCGGTCCCCGGAGGCATATTGCGGTACACAGTTTTCATTAAACACACAGCCCGGGTTTTGTCCAAAAAAATGCCTACGTAGCCGCGGGCACCTCTCCCGCATATAAGGAATGTTGTCTCAGGGAAATTAGTTCATAAAATTTCGCCAGGCCCCGACAATATACGAACTCTACTCTTTTCTTACGATCTACGATTATGTTTTTCATATTTTGCTGAATAATAAATTAGAGAGGTTGCTCACGTTTGGTTTGTGCCGATGTCTTAACAAAAGAAAATAAGGGGGATATTTCTTCAGTGATTAAATTTCTGTATCTTACGCACATTTTTTAATTTCTGTTCACAAAGTCAACATTTTGAATTTTTCTATCGTCAAAGCCTACAAGAAACCAAGCTTCTTTTGTTTTGATAAGAAACAGATATTAATCAAGCACTCGATCTACAATTTTCTTAATATAATTATTAAGCTATTGATTCTAATATGACATCACACGGTTATATAGAAAGTGATTGTGAATAAAGCTGGCCATAGTGGGTAATAACTAGGATTGAAGTTAAATCATTTTTCCATTTTAACGAATGATTTATAATTGAACCAATGACCATAATGCAATCCGGCACAATAGCATTCAACGTTGGCTTTTATAGCATCATAAATACTATTACAATTCAATTACATACTTATTTTAAGAGTAATATCAATATTTGTCGGTTTAGTAACATACATTCATTTTAGCGTAGGATTTTAGTGAAGGGTAAGGCACAACTACACCATCCATCAATTAAAGCTAAAATTATTGTAACCAGCAATGGTTCATGTTATTTAAAAATCATTTCATCTCTTTTCAAAACTCTTAAAATATCAAAATATTTATAGTTAAATTTAAAACTTAACAGACTGATAATGAAATTGTACCTAAGTTAAGTTTGGAAGCTGAATCTCGCGCGTCGTTGGCATACATTATTGAAATTCATGCCTGGAACCAACACTAGACCTTGAAAAGCTGAAATGAATTGGTTGTTATTAATGGTCTTGTTGTCTTGTTATTGGGAAATTATTTAAATAAATAAATACACCAGTCCTGACCCCACAATAGGTATAACCTGTATCGTGGCTGTCAGAGACTATGGGAGACTTTCGGTCTCACAACACCCAGATTTGAAACAAATATGTGATGAATTGCGTCATCCTTGCTATTTATGAGCTCATTTATGAAATCAAAATAAAAAGAACCATAACAGTTTTATCACAGTTCAATAAAATAGTAACACGTGATGAGGCTCAGGGATGGGGTCAGCGAGGTCCGGTATTACGTACGAATAACAGGGGACACTTACCAAAATTGCTTACACAGAAAACTAATATCAGTGTTTGCCAGCCGTCCTCATTCGATTGTGGCGCAAGACACAAGCTGTGGGAATGTTTTAAAATTTGATTGTATGTAATTTTATTTTACTTTTATAACGCAATATTTTTATGCGAAGGGAAACTTTAATCATTATAGACCCACTTTTTAATATGTAATAAGATAGGCATGGTTGCACATTCACATGTTTTTTCTAGGATAGGTAATCTAGATTCCTCTTTTACAAATTTGCCTTGGCCGGATTTCAGCATATTTCATTTGAAAGTTCAAGTATTCGTGGGCAGTTAAGAATACCATTCCATTCCATTTATATATTAAGGATTAAGGGTATAGGATAGGGGCCAGGTCTGCTACAGAGTGGATACCTGAAAATAGTAAACGACGACGAGGTAGACCCCGGAAGAGGTGGCGCGACGACCTTGACCGCTTCGAAAAAAACTGGCCGGCTATAGCAATAAACAGAGAATCCTGGAGAAAATTAAGGGAGACCTTCGCCCAGCAGTGGGACAATAAAGGTTAATAAAAGGGTATATTTCTTCTTCGGGTCGTCATCCGTAGGTAGCCAGAGAAAGGCTGGTAGGTTAGCTAGGATAGGGCCTTATGTACCAATCCCAACTGCTTCTAGTATTTTCAGTCAATCCCCTGCCACCATTTCTGCCATATGCCATGCCCTTTTCCACAACTCACAACCCTTACACTCTATTTCTATCTCCCCATATCACCCTACCTTAGCCATCCCATCGTTATTATGTCCATACTTGCCTGTCTGTCTTCAAATGTATAGCGTGATAATGTAAATTATTTCAAAATTTTGCTTGTGTTGACCTGTCATAAGTGCTTTTTTACATGCCTACGTGACCAATAAAGATTTTTATTTTTTTATTTTATAAAATTTATATTCTTATGACTTACACTACCAATTTTAAGAGAGGTTCCACCTACCTTATTGTGCGGGATTGCTGTATAGGCGCGGTTCGGATTTAACAAACCACTCACAACTTTCCTTTTTTATACGCGCTAAATTTTTGCAAATATTTGGCGACCCAAAGCCTATTGTTTATACAACTGTGCGAAAGTCCTCACTTATTCCACTAAATAAATGTGAGCCAGATGTTTGAATAGATCACTCGCAAATGGTTGGGTGGGTTTAGATGAACATTGTGATATATACCTATTGGAATTGGGTTTTGAAACGAGTTCAGTTCATTCGTAATATTATGTTAATCATGTTAGCGAGAAACTAATAGAGCAACTTGAGTCGTAGAGCCACTCTGTAGACCTTATATCTACATCACGAAAATGCCGGTTCGACCAGTTTGACACCATTGGCAGAGAAAACCATCGTGTAGTGGCAGTTCGCTGTTGCGTTTCGGTCGGTGAGTTTTTCACATTACTAGTTAATAAACTACGTAAAATAATTTGTATAAAAAACATTAATTCTACGCGTAACCGCTAGAGGCGTTTCGAGTGTCTGTCATACAAATAGGTTGTCGCTAGCGAGAAATGTCATAAAGCTCATGATTGAGCTACAGGTGTCCTAAGACCCTCCCACTTTCCCCTTTCCCTTCCTTTGGTTGGGCTGTGGGCGATGATTCTTTTGGTACAATATTTATCCATTAGCGATCACTGATGGACCACATACTCCTTTGCCAGTCTCTGCGTTAAAAATATAATTATAATTTATATATAACAAAATAAGTACATATATAGTCGCTGGATGCAGGCCGCTTCCAACAGGTCGATCTAGAAATCTTTGGGGGAGGCCTATGTATAGCAGTGGACGTCCTATGGCTGATGATGATGATGATGATGATACAACAAAACTGATAATTAATAATATTATTTTGTGTTATGCGACCCGGTCAATGATTTTATTGTATCATTATTATCTTACATTTACAACTGGTAGTAGTGTTTAAATTAATTAAGTAATTGTTAAACGAATAATATTGTGTACATCGATGAAAGGGTTCTAACACATTGTGTAATCATCAAATGGATTTTGATTTATTTGATAGGTGAATCAAAACTATTGTTTGTTTAACAATGTTTTGTGTACTTAGAACAAATGAAACATTTCAATATCGTGTTATTGGTTGGGAATTATTGATATTAATTTATACCTCATTATTTTAGCTTTTGTTTTAATTTTACTAACTTTTATTATGTCTACATTATCCATTGTTTAAGAATGTAAAAGTGAATTGCATTACATTTTGTTTGAAGGCGCGTGCACTCTTTTGACTTGTGAGAACACAAAAATCACAAGTTTAAAAACTTAACTAACCGACTTCCAACTTGATCCCATCGTGACCATTTATATGGGACCACCCTTGAAACAAGCTCTATCGAACACAAATAATTTTGAAAATCGGTCCACATTTGGCGAAGATGTCGTGTAACATACATAAAAAAATTAAAAAAATACAGACGAATTGAGGACCTCCTCCTTTTTGGGACTCGGTCGATAAGAGTGCTACTCACATTTTAGATAAATATTTTGATGCTTCACTACACCAGATTTTAGTAACATTAAATATATAACCCAAATTGAAACCGACTGTGATTGAATGACAAGTGGTTTGAGTGGTAGAACCACGCTGTAGACAGTTACGTCTACAGCAGGAATGAGCCGGAACGTAAAGTGAAAGCTCGCTGTCGCGTTTCGTCCGGTGGGTGGGATTTCCGGTGGCCCAAATTCCGCCTCCCTTTCCCAATCCTTATTTCCCTCCTTTTAGGTTGGCAACGCACCCATGATTCTTTTGGAGTCGTGGGTGTCTATGAGCGGCGGAGATGACTTACCATCTGCTCGTTTGTCAGTCTGTGCTATTAAAACAAATCACTCTCTTGCCGGTAATTGATAGGACTACCCAAAACAGTAGCAACACATTCCAACACTTTGAGTAACAAAGCATTTAAAAAGATATCTTTGAAGGAGGCTATGCCTAGCAGTGGACGTCCTGTGGCTGATGACGATGAGGAAAATAAATATGGTTGGATGAACCATCATTTTAAGGAACAATTTTTTTACACATAGTTTGATGGTATTGCATGCGCGGTACGACTATTGTCCTGAGGTCTCGGGTTCGATTCCCGGGTCGGGCAAACTGATATAGGATTTTTTAGTTTCAGCCCAGAGTCTAGAATTTGTGCTCGATATGGCGATAGGCTCACCCCTATAGCATTCGGGACTGAACTTTGCTTTGCGAAATATTGGTGCTCTAGTTCGCTAGTGCTCCTCTGCCTACCCCTTTGGGGATACAGGCGTGGGCTTATGTTACGCATGTAGTGCTTATAAATCGTTCATTCTCATACACCAAAGCACACGCGGCCGTTTTTAATTTTCATCATAAACTTCCAAGAGGATACCACTTCAAAAGGAATTATGGAAGAAGTTTGCAACTTTAAGTTCATCAGTTTGTTGTTAAAGTTGGCCGGGTACTGACGTTGTCCGTCGCTTGTGGAGCTTACTTACAACATTATGAGGATTTTAATTTAGTTCTCTTTAATTACATTCCGCCAGTTTGTCCCGTCGCTACATCGGCTTAAAAATATTTAGTCGGAGATGAAATAAATATTAACACTAATGAAAACTTGCTTTTAAACAAATTCAGAATCTCTTTTAAATTTCCTAATATGTTTTTGATAGCAGAGACTCCCAAACTAGCAGGTGGGTTACCTGATGGTATGATCTCTCATGAGTAATGACGATAGACACCCATAATGTTAAGTGAATTACGGGTGCTTTAGCAACCTTTATTATTATCTCAGCCTATTGCCGTCTACTGTTGGACGTAGGCCTCCCCAAATAAGCACCCTTAAATAGAGATTAGGAAGGGGAGGTAAATCAGCCACAGGAAAACTCACTTACTGAATATATGTCATGTAGACATTACTGTCGCTCTACTAGACACGATAGTAAAAAGTTCCCAGATTTTTAATCCTGAAGATGATTTTTCTTCGTTATAAAACAAAAACATAAAAGTAAGTAAAGCGGAGAAAAGTTAAACAATCCATTTTTCCATAACAGGCAGAGATCAAATAAAAAATCACAACGTTCGCAAACTTCAGTGCCGGCCCGTAACTTGTATTAAAATTTATACAACAAATTGTGATGGCGTACTCCTCGGTTCTTGGAAATATTCCAGCTTATAGAGAGATTGGGACTGAAAAACACGGGTGTATGGACCAAGCCAATATTTAATTTAACAGCGAAATTGGACTAAAGAGCATTATCTCTTTGAGAATAAAAAGAGAAATCCTTTGTTTTATAATTTAAATAGATTGTTTTGGACGAAATGCCGCTGGCGTAATGGATATTAGTACTACAAAGATCAAATTAAATTTTGACAATGTCGTCTGAAATGGGTCTAGTTTCGTAATAAAGAAAAAGTTATATAAAACTGACTCCAAATTATTCGTATCATATTATAAAATAAATTGTGTCGTAAAAATATAATAATTTCGTATAATTTAAAATAGTTTACCTTTGAAATACTATAAGTGGTAATACGTAATGTCACGCTTGTGTTCAATAGAGGTGATCAGAGCACGATTTTGGTATACTATATTAATTATCGCTTCATCTATTTTCATTATTTCATGTACCTTTTTTTGATTTGAAGTAGGTACATCCGACGCGTCCATTCATGTAACTGGGATCATATTTGGATTGATGTGTCTAAATATATCTATCGTCCACCAAATAGGGTTGACGTCAGGCAGGTGGAAAAACTAAGTTAAGTAATCTGTGGAAAATGCTTAAAAAAATAAATGTAATGCGCCGATTCCATATTAAGTAGGATAAGTGTGCAGGTGAAAATTAAAATTTTTGACCGACTTCTGAAAAGGAGAATGTCCTCAATTCGTCTGTATTTTTTTTATGTATGTTACGCGATATCTCCGCCAAATGCGGACCGATTTTTAAAATTATTTTTGTGTTCGACAGAGCTTATTTCAAGGGTAGTCCCATACATAACATTTTGTTATGATCGGATTTGAAGTCGGACCGTTAAGTTTTTAAACTTGTGATTAATCTTAAACATATTTTTTAACGAATTGTTAAAATAAAATGTGATGGATTAAAATAATAAAACACGACCGAAGAGTAATTATTCGGATCTGACTTTATTATTGTACCACAGCGAATATTAGTTATTTAAAAAAATAAATATTTAGCTATATTTATTAACATCAATAATTATGACTATAGATATACGAACTTGAACTGATGTTGAACGCATACCATTGCTATCAGTGCTACACTTTGGAATATCTCGAACGTATGAGTTTCATTTGCTCACGTTTTACTGCGCAATCAGATCTCAGTCCTCTCAGGGTGAGAAGATAAGAAGGCACAATAAACTTAAACTTGGAAGGTTGACTTCGGTGAAATATTCAGAATGTTTCGCGCCGCCTCCATTATTATAGAACCGAGGTGCTTTAATCCAGCAAAATGAAGATTTGTTGCCCGCGGCACTCCACTGTTGCGTACTTACTTCTTTCTTTATGTCGGTAATTTCTAAGAAAAGTCTGTATTCTTAGAATAATATTTGAGAAGATTTTCTTTAAATTTTTTTTATGCTCCCTCGTCTGTGACAACCGCCTTTTGTTTAATTTTCATTCCAACCGAAGGACGTTGAATACACATTTAGATTAATTAGTTTATAAAATGGTATCCTATTAGTTTTATAACTCTGTAACTTGTTAGATTTGTTTGTTTTGTCTTGTTTCGGATCTGGGTGTTGAGACTGAAAGTCTTTCGTAGTTCCTGATACCCACGACACAAGACTCGATCTTGGTGTGGGGTCAGGACTATGTATTAACTGTTGGGTGTTATTTATTTATTTTTTGTTACAGAATTGCGTACACACAGTATTTTCCGCATACATTATAACATAACATAACATAACATAAGCTCACGCCTGTATCCCCGAAGGGGTAGGCAGAGGCGCACTAGCGAACTAGAACACCCACATTTCGCCGAGCTTAGTCCCGTCCCAGATGTGATAGGGGGCGAGCCTATCGCCATATCGGGCACAAATTCCAGACTCCGGGCTGATATGGAAAAATCCAATATCACTTTGCCCGACCCGGGGATCGAACCCGAGACCTCAGAACCGTAGTCGTACCGAAATACCACCACGCCACCGAGGCAGTCATATATTATGCATACATTATATTATAACTAATATCATACTCTCACGTCCAGTGATGCTTATTATAACAAACTTACAACATAGCTTGATAAAAACAAACCAGGCGTTTATATGATGAACAATTCTAATCATATGAGTCATAACTCATGACTGTTTCAAAGAAATGTATTTTCATTCTGTATTTGTATTGTAATGATAATTTTCCATACAATTAATTTTCACTGGCTTGAGAAATTTTATCAAGGAGTGTGTTTGAGTGAATGGATTGTTAAAAAATTCTAGGAAAGTTTAATCTTGGACAGAAGGCAATAAAATAAGGGCGCGAATTTTGTGAGATGTCGGTGCCGAATCTGCCAGTCGCAGACAGCTATTGATAGGGTTCCGAGCGTAGTGGAATTGTATAGAGTTGATAAAATTGAGTCTTAAATTCAGTTTAAATGATCTTTTTCTTTTAATTTGTTGCCGTGCGATTTTTGTCTGTGTAGTTGAGTGGATTAGCACTATAATCATTTCTAGCAAATGTTGATGGAGGCGGAACCTTATTAATACACTAACAAATAAAAGGTTTAATTTAAAGTTGAATGTTACCTAAGACAAAATAGAACATGTTTCTTTTTAGGTCCACCTGCCCTATGCCCACCGTAATGTGGGGTTGGCGCATGTTGCAGAAAGGATTTGGCTTAGTTTTTACGACCGCATATCTGATTGACGTCAACCCCCGTCTGGGGAATAAATTAGAAATATCGCTTTACCCGACCTGGGAACCGAACCCATGACCTCCTGGTATACAGCCCATATATGCTGCCACTAGATCAAGGAGACGACTTAAATCTAATAGAACATGTTTACTTAATACTTAATGTATCCATTCATTCGTATCATATTAGACCTTACAACGAAGAAGGTACAAAATCAAAGTGCTATATACATATTACGCTTGAGTATCATATTGATTACGACAAGAACCTTTTCTAGGCATGCTTCTACTATTATTGCACATTTACGACGATGTAAAATTTATGGAATCGCTACTTTAATCATAACTTTATCTTGCTCTTAGCAATATAAACATAAGTTATTATTCAACAATAAATTACAAAGTTTAATTTTATGTAAGATTTTTAGAACGTTTGTATAAACTTATATGAGTTTGAAGACACCGTTTATTTATAAAATCAACAGTAAGTTTTAAAGTTCGTGTATAAAATAGTTTTTACTAAATTTTTACTAAACAAATATAATGAATTCGAAAACTTGATAGCTTTGATATTACTTAATTTTGAAACCCCGTGATTAATAGAACTAAAATCTATCTAATCAGCCCGTATCCACCCACTGCTGGGTATAGGCCTCAAAAGTCAAAAGGAACTCATTAACAGGACGAATTTCAGTCAGAACATAAATTAAAAGTATAATTATACTATAGACTGCCTTCGTAACGTAGTTGTATCGCATACGCAGTACCTACGACTACCATCCAGAGGTCTTGGGTTCGATCCCCGGGTCAAGCAAAGTGATATTGAGTTTTTGTTTGCCGTATCAGCCCGAGGTTTGGAATTTGTACTCGTACCTAATATGACGATAGACTCGCCCCCTATCACAGACGGAAATGACCTCGACGAAATGTAAGTGTTCTAGTTCGTTAGTTCTTCTCTGCCTACCCCATCGGGGATGTAGGCACGAGTCTATGTACATACATAATATAATAAAGTAATAATAATAAAGTATACATACATATGTATACTTTATTATTATTATTTTTTTTTTATAGCAGGTACTGGCAAACGAACAGATGGGTCACTTTATGATAAGTGATCTCCACCGCCCATAGAGACCCAAGACATAATAAGAATCATGGGTGCGTTGCCAACCTAAACAGTGGAAATGGAAGGGGAGGGAAAAGGGATTGGGAAAGGGAGGGGGGGAAATGGGCCACCGGAAATCTCACTCACCGAACGAAACGCGACAGCAAAAAGCTGCCACTTTACTTCGGTTTTCTGTGAGACAGTGGTATCAAACCGGTCCAGCCGACCCATTCGTGCTGTAGACGTAACTGTCTACAGCGTGGCTTTACCACTCCAAAAATATAATATATATTCTATTTTTGAAATGATCTGGTACCTCTACTTTATACGTATTTTCATATAGTATAAGCCAAAAGGTCGCTTCCAAGAGGTCGATTTGGAAATCTTTGGAGGCCTACATAGGTCCAGCAGTGGACGTCCTGTGGCTGCCGGGGATGATGATAATGATGAGAATAGACCAAATGATACATGATTTAATCTTGTTAAAAAGTCAAGTTAATTTAAAAATATATTTTAATACTAGCTTTTGCTCGCGGCTCCGCACGCGTATTTTGTAGGGCCAATGGAAAAATCTTTTGATTTGTCGATCCGCCCTGTCGTTTTAGTCTAAATATGGGCGACCCAGACATCGATTTTGAAGTCAATTGGCCCAAAAACAAAGAAAAACAAATGGCGGCCATTTTTGAGAAATTTGACAGCGGTTCTGTCGTTCGGAACCACGGGGTGACTCAGATATCGATTTTGAAGTTAATCAGCCCAAAAACAAAATGGCGGCCCCTTTTGACAGTTCTGACAGCGGTTCTGACGTTTGGAACCACGGGGCGACTCAGATACCAATTTTGAAGTCAATCGGCCCAAAATAAAAAAAACAAACAAAATGGCGGCCACCTTTGACAGGTCTGACAGTGGTTCTGTCGTTCGGAATCACGGGGCGACCCAGATATCGATTTTGAAGTCAATCGGCCCAAAAACAAAGAAAAACAAAATGACGGCCACTTTTGACAGGTCTGACAGCGGTTCTGTCATTCGGAACTACGGGGCGACTCAGATATCGATTTTGAAGTCAATCGGCCCAAAAACAAAGAAAAACAAAATGGCGGCCACTTTTGACAGGTTGACAGCGGTTCTGTAGTTCGGAACCACGGGGCGACCCAGATATCGATTTTGAAGTCAATCGGCCCAAAAACAAAGAAAATCAAAATGGCGGCCACTTTTGACAGGTCTGACAGCGATTCTGTCGTTCGGAACCACGGGGCGACTCAGATATCGATTTTGATGTAAATCGGCCCAAAACAAAGAAAAACAATATGGCGGTCACTTTTGACTGGTTTGATAGCGGTTCGGTCATTGGGAACTACGGAGCGACTCAGATATCGATTTTGAAGTCAATCGGCCCAAAAACAAAGAAAAACAAAATGACGGCCACTTTTGACAGGTCTGACAGCGGTTCTGTCATTCGGAACTACGGGGCGACTCAGATATCGATTTTAAAGTCAATCGGCCCAAAAAAAAAGAAAAACAAAATGGCGGCCACTTTTGACAGGTTGACAGCGGTTCTGTAGTTCGGAACCACGGGGCGACCCAGATATCGATTTTGAAGTCAATCGGCCCAAAAACAAAGAAAATCAAAATGGCGGCCACTTTTGACAGGTCTGACAGCGATTCTGTCGTTCGGAACCACGGGGCGACCCAGATATCGATTTTGAAGTCAATCGGCCCAAAAACAAAGAAAAGCAAAATGGCGGCCACTTTTGACAGGTCTGACCGCGGTTCTGTCATTGGGAACCACGGGGCGACTCAGATATCGATTTTGATGTAAATCGGCCCAAAAACAAAGAAAAACAATATGGCGGTCACTTTTGACTGGTTTGATAGCGGTTCGGTCATTGGGAACTACGGAGCGACTCAGATATCGATTTTGAAGTCAATCGGCCCAAAAACAAAGAAAAACAAAATGGCGGCCACTTTTGACAGGTCTGACAGCGGTTCTGTAGTTCGGAACCACGGGGCGACCCAGATATCGATTTTGAAGTCAATCGGCCCAAAAACAAAGAAAATCAAAATGGCGGCCACTTTTGACAGGTCTGACAGCGATTCTGTCGTTCAGAACCACGGGGCGACCCAGATATCGATTTTGAAGTCAATCGGCCCAAAAACAAAGAAAAGCAAAATGGCGGCCACTTTTGACAGGTCTGACCGCGGTTCTGTCATTGGGAACCACGGGGCGACTCAGATATCGATTTTGATGTAAATCGGCCCAAAAACAAAGAAAAACAATATGGCGGTCACTTTTGACTGGTTTGATAGCGGTTCGGTCATTGGGAACTACGGAGCGACTCAGATATCGATTTTGAAGTCAATCGGCCCAAAAACAAAGAAAAACAAAATGGCGGCCACTTTTGACAGGTCTGACAGCGGTTCTGTCATTGGGAACTACGGGGCGACTCAGATATCGATTTTGATGTCAATCGGCCCAAAAACAAAGCAAAACAATATGGCGGCCACTTTTGACAGGTCTGACAGCGGTTCTGTCGTTTGGAACCACGGGGCAACTCAGATATCGATTTTGAAGTCAATCGGTCCAGAAACAAAGAAAAACAAAATGGCGGCTACTTTTGACAGGTCTGACAGCAGTTCTGTCGATTGGAACCACGGGGCGACCCAGATATCGATTTTGAAGTCAATCGGCCCAGAAATAAACAAAAACAAAATGGCGGCCACTTTTGACAGGTCTGACAGCGGTTCTGTCATTGGGAACTACGGGGCGACTCAGATATCGATTTTGATGTCAATCGGCCCAAAAACAAAGAAAAACAATATGGCGGCCACTTTTGACAGGTCTGACAGCGGTTCTGTCATTGGGAACTACGGGGCGACTCAGATATCGATTTTGATGTCAATCGGCCCAAAAACAAAGAAAAACAATATGGCGGTCACTTTTGAGTGGTTTGACAGCGGTTCTGTCATTGGGAACTACGGAGCGACTCAGATATCGATTTTGAAGTCAATCGGCCCAAAAACAAAGAAAAACAAAATGGCGGCCTCTTTTGACAGGTCTGACAGCTGTTCTGTCGTTCGGAACCACGGGGCGACTCAGATATCGATTTTGTAGTCAATCGGCCCAAAAACAAAGAAAAACAAAATGGCGACCACTTTTGACAGGTCTGACCGCGGTTCTGTCATTGGGAACCACGGGGCGACTCAGATATCGATTTTGAAGTCAATCGGCCCAAAAACAAAGAAAAACAAAATGGCGACCACTTTTGACAGGTCTAACAGCGGTTGTGTCGTTCGGAACCACGGGGCGACCCAGATATCGATGTTGAAGTCAGTCGGCCCAAAAACAAAGAAAAACAAAATGGCGGCCACTTTTGACAGGTCTGACAGCGGTTCTGTCATTGGGAACCACGGGGCGACTCAGATATCGATTTTGATGTCAATCGGCCCAAAAACAAAGAAAAACAATATGGCGGTCACTTTTGAGTGGTTTGACAGCCGTTCTGTCATTGGGAACTACGGAGCAACTCAGATATCGATTTTGAAGTCAATCGGCCCAAAAACAAAGAAAAACAAAATGGCGACCACTTTTGACAGGTCTGACCGCGGTTCTGTCATTGGGAACCACGGGGCGACTCAGATATCGATTTTGAAGTCAATCGGCCCAAAAACAAAGAAAAACAAAATGGCGACCACTTTTGACAGGTCTAACAGCGGTTGTGTCGTTCGGAACCACGGGGCGACCCAGATATCGATGTTGAAGTCAGTCGGCCCAAAAACAAAGAAAAACAAAATGGCGGCCACTTTTGACAGGTCTGACAGCGGTTCTGTCATTGGGAACCACGGGGCGACTCAGATATCGATTTTGAAGTCAATCGGCCCAAAAACAAAGAAAAACAAAATGGCGACCACTTTTGACAGGTCTGACCGCGGTTCTGTCATTGGGAACCACGGGGCGACTCAGATATCGATTTTGAAGTCAATCGGTCCAGAAACAAAGAAAAAAATTTTCAACCCCTATTTCATCCCTTTGTAGGATAAAAATATATTTCACCCCATTTCTGTCCTTAGGGCTAAAACCATCCTCATACCAACTTTCTTAAAAATCCGTTCAGCGGTTTCTGGATTCCCATTAAAACTTTCATCCCCTATTTAATCTCATTAGGGGTTGATTAAAAAAAGTAGCACATTTGTGTCTTTAAACTCAAAGATATGCACTATCCCATACCAAATTATATTAAAATCCATTAAGTGGGCCTAAAATGCCTATACAAACGTTCATCCCCTATTTCATCCCATTAGGGGTTGATTTAAAAAAGTGGCCCATTTGTATCCTTAAACTCAAAGGTATCCACTGTCCCATACCAAATTTTATAAAAATCCATTAATTGGACCTAAAATCCCCATACAAACTTTTAACCCTTATTTCATCCCTATAGGGGTTGATGAAAAAAAATGAAGTACCCCATTTTAATCCCTAGGGTCAAATGTATCCTCATACCAAATTTCATCAAAATCCATTAAGCGGTTCCAAAATTCCCATACAAACTTTCATCCCCTATTTCATCCCTTTAGGGGTTGATTTAAAAAAAATAAAGTACCCTATGTCCGTCCTTGGGGTTAAAAGTACCCATATACCAAATTTCATCAAAATCGGTTCAGCGGTTTAGACGTGAAAACGCCACAGACAGACAGACAGACAGACAGACAGACAGACAGACAGACAGAGTTACTTTCGCTTTTATTATATAGTAAGGATGACATAGCATGGAGTTGTCTTAAATAAACGATTTTATTTATTTATCATTTTAGTAGCTTACAAAATTCCAATTTGCAAAATATTTTTTTTTTACCGTAAAGTGAATGTCCATAGCGGTGTCTTATGACCACTCGTAAGTATCTAGTTCGAATATAAATTAATGACGTAGTTGTATCAGCTCCGTATAATTCTATCGCAAGCCGTTTCTCTCTGTCATAAATTTGAATAGAATCGATTGCTGTCTGCGCCTCCGGGAAAGTTAGATTTCCCTCAGGACTTCCACGACACCTGACCGAATGTAAAATATATTCTCCATATTTTTTTCCCTCACAAATATGATAGATGATAAAGTACTATATTCGCGATCCTGTAATTTACTCGGCGTGCATCAAGTTGTTTACTTTTTGTGTAGCTTTTTTTACATTGACTTTTATATAAAAGCTGTTGTGATGTAGATAAGTTGTAGGTTTTTATTGAGCTATAGTATGTGCACTAAATATATAAATATAACAATAATATTAGCCTCCTCTACTAATGAGAGTTAGACCCTAGTCTACCACGCTGGCCTAATGCGGGTTGGTAGACTACACATACCTTCGAAATTCTTGTGGAGAAATTCTCGGGTATGCAGGTTTCCTCACGATGTTTTATTTCATCGTTATAGTAAGCGATAATCCACAAAGAAAACACACTTAACACAGAGAAGTCAGAGGTATATGCTCCATTTTGGGGTATGTGTCGAACCTGCGACACTCGTCTCGGCAGTCCGTACCACACCCAACTGAGTTATCGCTGCTCATAGAACTTACTGACTTATAGAACCTATGGATAACTCATATAAATCAACTTTATTACTGATCTGAAAGGTTTATAATCAGAAAAGCTAGGTTTAGGAAAATATGCCTTATTTTGTGACAGATGGCGCTGGTTCAATAAAAGAGTTTTATGAGTAAGTACGAACCACGGATATCAGCAAATCCAGTAGGATGAAATCATAAAGTAGTATGGTTCCATCTATTGCTTATTGCGTTTTGAAGCAGCGACCTGAAAAATAATCTTATTTTATCTTATCTTCTTAGTAAGATATGCTTTGGTTGTCCTCGGCAATCCGCATCAAGTCCTTGTTTCAACTTTCACGTTGGTACATCAAAGACGAACAATGCTATGAACGTGTTTATTAAAAGAACTTGTCGATTATGTAACACTATTATATTAAATCATCCTAACTGTATTGACATTGAAATATTTTTTTTACGGATTCTATCACGATTTGTCCGTAGTAGTCCGACCCGTGACCACGATGGCTGCAAGCCTTCGAAACGTCGGGCATAAAAATTAAATCAAATCGTGAAGGAATCCGTAAAAATATTATGTAGTTTTATTTTAATGTATAACATTCGCGTAAACATAAGAAATCAGTATGTATTGACATTTTCCACTTTTCTCCATTCCAATATACAAACGATATGGCGATAGGCTTGCCCCCTATCACATCTGGGACGGAACTAAGCTCGGCGAAATGTGGGTGTTCTAGTTCGATAGTGCGCCTCTGCCTACCCCTTCGGGGATACAGGCGTGAGCTTATGTATGTATGTATATAATATAGAAATAAATTGCATTCAATTTTCTTACAGTAAAACCTATTATATACATATCTCACTGGATTTATATAATAGGTTTCACATTCTGTATGGTGTATCTATCGCGCCAGCTCCAACTTTTGTGTTATAGTAATAAGTGGAAGCTGTTATGATAGTGTGTTCTATTTGTATTTCTTTGTCTTTATTGTAAATTGTAACTGTTGCTTCCCAAATAACAATAAAATTAAATTATTATTTATGGTGGGGACGTCTGCAGTAACGTCTACGAAATGCGACAGCAAGCTGCCAATTTACATCGGTTTTCTGTGAGACAGTGGTGTCAAACCGGTCGAGCCAACCCATTTAACACCACTGTCTCACAGAAAACCGATGTAAATTGGCAGTTTGCTGTCGCGTTTCGTTCGGTGAGTGAGATATCCGGTGGCCCATTTCTCCCTATTCGCAATCCTTTCTCCCTTCCCTTCCATTCCCTCCCTTTAGGTTGGCAACGCACCCATGATAATTTTTGTGTTTTGGGTGTCTATGGGGGAGGAGATCACTTACCATCAGGTGACCCATCTGCTCGTTTGCCAGTCTCTGCTATAAAAAAAGTAGTTTTTTTTTAGGTTATTTTATTTTTTTCAACCGTCTGCTTCCCTGGCATTAGCATTGTACACTCGCTATTCATTGATTTTAATATCTCTAATATTTAAAATAAGCAGATAAATTACACTTGGTTATTGAAGTAAAATATGACATATGAAGCATACATAGGTTCTATTTCTCAAAATGAACATAATAGTTACATTTTGACAATATAAATACCCTTGTCAATCTACATAATCAACGGTCGATGTACATCGAATTTTATTCCAACAAACCCACAGTCCGAGGATACCATGTACTGCGAGGATAATATTAATAATGCGACTAAAATAAAAGTACATAGTTTGGCTTGTACCTTCGCTGAACACACAGAATCCCTAATAAGGGTGGCTTATAGCGAATAACATCTGTGCCCCGGGATGGCAAACACTTGACGGTAAACACGAGGTTACAGTAAGAAAAATGTTTTTGTTTTGCAAGGCTTTTCTTATGCTTGTGTATCCTAAGCGTATACTTGTTTGTGTTATGTATTATTACTTAATATGGATACTAAATCTGAATATGGAATATATTGGACACATGTTTTTTTATATGATTACGACCAAAGCTCAACCGGCCGAAGTGAAACTATGCGGAAGAGGCAATGCGGCTGATTGTCTCCTCCTTGGTCTAATGGAAGCGTAAATGTGCTTTGACAGGAGGTTCTGGCTTCGATTCCCTTGTTGTACGGTGTTTTTCTAACATTATTTGTCCGGTACTAGTTCCCTCAAGTGGTGGTTTATTTCAGGCAGGTATCCGGTCGTAAAAACAAAACCAAATCCTTTCTGGAACATGCTTGCGCCGACCCCACAGCAGTTAGCTGTTAAGCAGCAAATGATAAGCATGTGAATAATGTAGGAGCAGTTGAAATATAAAACAAGTTACACACCTCCACCTTACAAGAATCGTTTATCGTCTCCAGCATCATATTCAATTTCCTACAACAGCAAAATATTAACCCCTCGGGATCACCGCACTGATGAGATACGAAAAATGGTAAATTTCATCGTAAATACTATCTCTATTTTTTCGATACCGCCTATTGTACTGGAAAAATAGCCCAATAAATTGTTATTCCTATAACGTACTAACCGTAGTCAATAAAGCGCCGTAATGGCTTTTCATGTCACCTTTAGCACCTTCATCTACCAAGGCTAAATTAAGAAATGCCTCTATGTTTATAAATCAACGAACGTCAGATGTATTACATTGTTATTTATCATCTGCGAATTGCGATATCTCGCAAGGGATGCGTGTTGTATGATTCGATAAGGTGAAGGTGACTTTGTGAATTCTTCGTTTGATTTGTGTTTTTAATAGATTATGAGCCTTACTTATAAAACAGTTTAACTGAGCGAATGGTAAAAAATAGTATGTACTTTTTATTTTCAAACACTGTGACACAAGAAAAAAATTGACAGACTATTCTTAGCCATTTGCTCAGCTAAACTCTTTTTATAAGGCCCAATATTTAAAAAAATTGTGAATATGAAAATGAGCGAGTAGGTCACTTGTTAGGGAGAAGCGAATGAAGAACGGATGTCGTATTAAAAAAAAATTAAAAGCAATAAATAAGATGGAGTAAAGTTATATCCTTATGGAGTAAAGTTTCTAATTTTCAGGACTGTTAACATTAAATTAACATAAAATTAAATATCTTTGTAGTAGTTTAGTGGGTGTCACTTCGTAGCGAGCACTGAGATCTTAACAAATAGTATAATTTGAAGATAAAGTGGCACGATATTCAGCTACAATTGAGTTATTTGAATTTAAACGTGCCCCTCGCCTACACTTTATTCTCATTTTGCACCCCATTGCATCGCTTATTCTCCGCACGCCTGTTGCCAGGGGAGCCTAATTCTTCACCCTAAATTTGCACCTTACTGTTGGAAACCGGTAAGAAAATGGGAATTTTTGATAAAAATTCTAGACTGCGTTCGCCGAATAGGGCTGCACCTACATTATTCTATAATTTTTTATTATCTATTTTTCACATCCACGATGCACGAGTATAGTAGAGAACTATTCACTTTTATAGTCTTATATATATCTATACAGACAAGGGCTGTAATTTTCGTCAAAATTTGTGATGATTAATATCGCTGTATCTGTACAAACATGTACATTTATAGAAAACGAATGAAGTAATATTTTCTTGTCTATCTAGTATCAAGTTTGTAGAATAAGTCGTAATTAAATCTGAAAGCAGAACAACAATCTTGTCTTGTTATAGAAAAACATACTATTAGTATATTAATGAACCTGTAATAGTGCTCATGTTATATTCCCTAATAATTTGGTATTCATATTATTACAACAAATAATATTATGTACCTCTAACGATATGTGTAGGTGTAGGTTGTATAACATTTCTCATAACTCATATTATTATAAGACTTGCTTAGATGTATTTATACTCTTTTTATGTTTTTTTTTTTTTAAATAAATACACATAACAGTCACACACATAGTTCTGACCCCACAATAAGATCGAGTCTTGTAATGTGGGTACCAGGATCTACGAGAGACTTTCGGTCTCACAACACCCAGACCCGAAACAAATATCTGTGGGCCACACAGACATTTGTCTCGGTGCGGGAATCGAACCCGCGACCTCACATTTCACAGCTGGCTATTCGCCTGCTGCGCCACAGAGGCTGTCATATTGTGAAGAGAAGTTGTTAATTTGATGTTAAGTAAATATTTATTTGCACGAATAGCTTTTTGCACGATTAAGTTAAGATAGCATTAATAAATAATGCAACATTCTATTAAAAATAAGTACCTATAACTGATATCTCCATACACACATAATATAAGCTCACTTATATCTACGTACACGTAGGCAGAGGTGAATGCTAGTTAGATTACCACTATATTATATAATGTTTAATATTTAGTAGTCTTTATGTATAAGTTAGTAGTAACAAATGTTGCATACGTTTAGTGGCAATAAACATTTTCTTTCTTTTCTTTTTCTTTCTAGTTCATTAGGATTTATTCCGTTAGCATTAAAACATATTTTTATCTCCCTACATAGTAGACAATACAAAATAAGCCACGTCAAAAAACTGAGTACCTATATTTCCTGTTTCATATTTTGTTCGTTCGTTACAATTGATAAAGAAGACCTTGTACAGTGAACACCCATCACTATTGGAAGCATCCACGAAATGAAGTTGGTAAAATATCTAAGACATTTGTCAGATGATTACCTGCGAGGGTTGTTCTCCCTCTCATACTTGCCTATCTGAAATTTCATTCCTTGCAACGTATTACTATGTTTATGAATATACATTTATCTTCAACAAATACGATGAACTGAAATTACCTTCCTACATTAATGTTTTGAAGGTATATTATGTAAGTAGTCAATTTTATTTACATAATTGTATTAGAGAGGTATGTATCATTTATTGGGTGTTAATGTATTCATGTTATATATTAAAAACATATTTATAAGGTTGTCTGGAAGAAATCGCTTTCAGCGATAAGGCCGCCCATTGTCGACCATAATTTAAGCACCTTGTCTTTTAATTGTTATTTCTGTGTGTGTAAATGGTTTGCAATAAAGAATAATTGTATTGTATTGTATTATGTTGCAATTTATCATTAAAGAAAGTTTTAAATTGTAGACAATTAATTTTAGACCTATTAAAATTAAGTAGACAAATAAACGAAATCTAAAATAAATTATAGATATTTAAGGTTAATTTCAAATAAGGAAGGTGTACAATAATCTAAATACAGTCAAGAATTTCCCAAAAGTCCGAAGCAAGTACCGAAAGCAATCGAAAATTCCGACAAAATATCTTAATATCCACGAAACTGGGCGAAATTTTAATTTAATTATAGCATATAACATTCTTCATTCCGATTTGTTGCTTAGACTGCTCTGTTGTATTTCAAAGATTTCTCAACTTGAAAGAATTTTAATAGGAAGGGATAAGTTGGTGCGTCAAAGCGTTCCGAGACCCCTTAACAACACTCGTTATTGTAAACGCTTGTCTTTAAATTCTTCTATCGGATACGGATTTTACGTTTCAACGATTCTCTTTACTATTTAAATGACAGATATTTTCTTTGAGTACAAAGCGCATGTGTAATGTTCTTTAAAGATTCAATGTTTAGAACAGCTGACAACATCTATTGTTTTGTTTTAGCATTCTAGATATCACCATCATCAGTCATAGGAGGTCCACTACTAAACATAGGCCTCCCTAAACTATTTCCAGACCAACATATGGACAGCTGTTTTACACAACCTCCTTCTAAGTAAATGTAAATCGGTATTAGTTGAGACAGTAACTCTCCTTTTAAATATTGAATTTTACTTAAAGTCTCTAGAGATTAACCCTTACATGTTGGGATATAAGTTAGAGGTGGATGTATCCGGCCGCAGCACCGCTTTGAATGCTTTAACTAAAATTCATACTCCACAAAGGATGTGGCGTCCCTCACAGAGTAGACTAGCTGAAGTATCAAGGTCTAGGTAACATGGAATTTACTAGTCCAAACAAATTGTGTTATGAAAGATAGGGTTAAAAGCACAATACAGTTTCTTAGTTTTGCGCGAATGTTATTTATTGAAATAAAACAAGGACCAATCCGACCCGTGACCACGAAGGCTAAAGCTTTCGAAACGTCAGAATTAAAAATACAATAAAAATAGAACAACAACAATAGTTAACCAAAAACCTTCAATACAAATAGTACATACTTCAATTACATGGCTGATTTTAGGAAATTCAGTATGAGATAAAAAATTCTCACGGTCCGCCTTTGTGTAGAATGTTTCACCAAATTGATGCTCAACATGAGATCATGCGTTCTTTTGATATGGTAATCCGTCCCAACCCTCAGGCGATAATCGATTATTAAATAGGCAAAAATCGGCGGATCAGTACGATCCCTTCAATATCCACGGGGAGATTCTTAAGCGGATTCCTTTACGACATGAAAGGTTGATCATGAAGATGTCGAATAGGGAATAATTTCGGCGAATGACTCCCGTGACCCCTAACTGAATTCGAAGGGATGAAAGAAAGGACGTTGCGCCGCCCAGAGGAGTAATTTTCACAGCGTTGTTTGATTAGATATTGTTGGAATAAGCAGTAAAAGTAACATTTTGCATTTTATTCTTCGGGAAAATTTACGTCCTTCATCAAACCAGACAAACTGAACTTGGCTGAGAATTTTGAAAGTATACTGACGAAGTTAGGAATCCTAGACCCACCTGCGTATAATATGTAAATTGTATCTACACTTAATAAGTAAGTATAGGTTATTATAAAAAAAAGGTTACTGCAGCATTAATATTTTATGTTTATTTTCACTGATCAATATTTTATAAAGAGGTATTGTATGCCATAAAATAATAGTACTATTTTCATAGTTTCAAAAAGTGGTAAATTTATCATAGCTGATATTAGACTTTCTGATCTTATATAGACTTTGTGGATAGAAATATTTAATACTATTTATAAAGAGATATTCATAGCTTCATAGCATGTTTCAATAAAACTTTAGCATTGGTTCAATCTTTATTATTTTCGTTTTAAAGAGAGCCCTATTTCATTAATTAATATTTGAAATCTTCAACAGTAATAAGATTTCTCATCTACTAATACAATTTAAAAGAAATAGCTCGCCATTAATCTAAAAGAACTTTGTAGTGGAGTTTAAGATTTAATTTTCTTAAGAATTAGTAAAAGTTTTATTGTTAGAGCATGGAAGTTTTCAACAGCTTTAAAAGTCAACGGCAATTTTAATGCCTATTAATATTATCGTCTTACTTTACATACTTTTTAACTGATCTTATATTAATGAGAAGAGTCGGCCTTAGTCCATCACAAAGGCTTTTTTGAGTGGTAGAGCCTCGTTATATAGTCATGTATACAGCACGAATGGACCGGTTTGTACCCATGTGCTCAAGAAAACCGACGTAAAGTGGCAACTCAATGGTGTGTTTTGTTCGGAGAGTGAGAAGGAGTATTTGAGCCACCAGGAGCTTCACTTGACCGGTTTGTACCCATGTGCCCAAGAAAACCGACGTAAAGTAGCAACTCACTGTTGAGTTTTGTTCGGAGAGTGAGAAGGAGTATTTGAGCCACCGGGAGCTTCACTTACCGTACTAAATGAAACGTAGCAAGCTACAACTTCTGTCTGTTTTCTGTGTGACAGTGGTTGATAACCGATCGAGCCGGTCCATTCATGTAGACGTTGCTATCTACAGAATGGCTTTACCATTAATGCTATGCTATAGTGCTTTATTATTAATGACGGAAATAATTATTTCGGGATACAAATATTTATCTCTAGTATTGATTTCAATAAACATTTTTGTTTATTATGCTTAGGATGCGTAAACAAATTTTATCAGAAGCGAGTAAAAATACAGAAATGTTTAAACAGCGAGTTCCTCATAAGCGTCCTTAGATAAGATGAAGTTGGCTCAATAAGGCTTAAAATAAATACCTTAAGTGCCGTGTTGGCAAACAAACAGACCTTTAATTTCCTTCAGCAAATTGAAAAAAATAAATGTAAAGAAAATATCTTGGTTGATCTTGGCTTTGTTGGTCGCGAGAGTAATATTTTTTTATTGGGGTGACAAAATGCGAATAGGTATACAAAATTTCAAATTTTGTTTAAATATGGAGATCTTGTATGGCTACAGGCCAACGTCAGAAAACCCAAGTTTATTATAGCATGTGCATTTTACGCCTCGACTGCCCTGGTGGCGTTGTTGTATTTCGGTACGACTTTCGTTCTGGGATCTCGGGTTCGATCCCCGGGTCGGGCAAAGTGGTATTCGATTTTTCAATATCAGCCCGGAGTCAGGAATTTGTGCCTGATATGGCGATAGGCTCGCGCCCTATCACAATTGGGACGGAACTAAGCTTGGCGAAATGTGGGTGTTCTAGTTCGCTAGTACGCCTCTGCCTACCCCTTCGGGAATACAGGCGTGAGCTTATATTATGTATTAATGCATTTTATGAAGTCTATAGTGCCTATTGTTGTTCCTAAAGCTAAGTATTACAACACTGCTTCTAACTCTACAGAATTTAGAAATAAAAAATACATATAGATATAATCATGCATGTGTGCACTGTGGACGATGTTTTTCGGAGTATGCGTGTCTTCGTGAAATGGACGAACTATACATACATAGCAACCTGAGTAACTAGTAGATATCTAATCAGGCAATAACGCCCGGTTCCAATAAACAATCTCAGTTCGAATGTGCAGATAGATAACAAAAATTAGCCAATAAGAACACAGTTTGAACATGACTCCGCCAAATGACTTGATTTGATTGGTTCATAATCGCGATCTATCTGCACTCTAAACTGAGATCGTTTATTGAAACCGGCCGTAAGTTTTAAATGTTTACTATCCACAATTCGAGGTTGGGGAATCGTGTAAAGATCCGTAATTAAATTGCGCTGAGCTACCAGCACCCTAATTTGTAAGTGTAATCGATCCCTATTTTTTGGTTGTTTTTATGCTCGCGACAGGTCATCGCCACTCGAGACAGCCTGTCAGATCGTATCTGAAGGCTTGTGCTTCGCGAATATGACGACTTTTTGCAAAAAAATCCTAAAAGATGTCTGAAGAGCTACGCTCCGAGGCGAGACCGCCGAAAAAAATGCATAACGACTCTTTAACGCCATCATGTTAATGACGGTGGGAGTTTATTACTTTTTGTTAGTTAAAACTCGCTTACTTTCGTACGTAATCAATATTGCAGATCTCTGCAAAATATGATTAGTATCAGGAATTGTTGGTAACTTTATGGTCAATTTTAAAAATGTTAAAAATGATAATTGTAACTAAAGGTGATGTTGATCATTCTCGACGATATAACATACATACATACATAGACTCACGCCTTTTTCCCATAGGGGTAGGCAGAAACAACGGATTTCCATTTGCTACGATCCTTACACACCTCTTTCGCCTCATTCAGTCTCATTACATTCTTCATGCATGCACGTCGGTTTAGGGTACTTTTAACTTGAACTTTCTCGAGTAAATCTCTGACTTGGTCAGAGAATGTTCGATGAGGTCTTCCCTTCCAACTCTACCATTCACAGTTGCCATATAAATTCGCTTTGTCAACCTCCTTTCATCCATCTTTTCTACATGCCCAAACCACCGCAACATTTCTTTCTCAATCCTCGTTATTATTTCCTCTTTCAATCCACACCGCTCTCTCACCACATCATTTCTTACCCTATCTCTAAATATCTAAATATCTCTATCTATCTTATCGAGGATATAAAATATTTATTTATGAATTCATATCAAATTTATTACTGATATCGAATTTTAACTAATTTGACAAACATTATACTAACAAAGTTAATAATTCAATATTGCATTCCAGTACAGTTAAAGATTTCAGCGATCACTGGTTTTTCAAAAATCCATCTATAAAGAAATAAAACTATCAATATTACACATATGTATATCTTAGAAAATCAAAATGAAGGTTAGACTAGGCAAATCAGCCTTAAACGTATTCCAATCACATTTCGGTATGTGCCATGATTTTTGGCTGTCTGAGTTTTAATATTTTATGTAGTAAAAGACTAGTGGCAGCATATATGGGCTATGGACCCGGAGGTCGTTGGTTCGATTCCCAGGTCGGGCAAAGCGAATTTTCTAATTTGATTTGGTCGGGACTCGATCCCCAGAACGGGTTGACGTTAGGCAGGTCACAAAAACTAAGCCAAATCTTCCTCTATCTTACTCCCGTTACTGACTTTTGAAAATATACATGGAATAGAAACGTTAGATTGAGAAAATCCAAAGCATATATACATACTTTACACGTAAACCAAAGAAAAGCCCTACAGCCACAAAACATATTCCTTACTTGCAAACAACAAATAAATCAGCGGAAAACGAAATACGTTCCAAAGTTTCTGTTACACAAATACCAACGGTTGTGGATATAAAATAAGTTTGCACCATGCGAAATACTAAGCAAAGTAAACAGTGACGAAGCGTCGGAAGAATCGGCGCTGGTTGATCGTAAATTCTGTTATCCGCAGACGGAATCAGCTAGCAGCACTCGGACTGTTTGAACTTCGCGAAGAGTTTGTCGTATCAGAACGTAATACAGAAATGCAGATTGCTGGACGTCCTCGTCGCCGGTGCACAATGTACATAGATCGATTGGTTTGCATCGGCTCGAATTATCCTTAACAAGTTGAAACGGCTTAAAGCTGTTGTTGTAGGTGAGCTTGGCAAATAATTCGAATTCCTCTTTGGACGTCACTTCACTAATAAACAGGTACCTAAAGTTTGTAAGTTTGTTTATAGGGATAAGTAATTTAATATCTTGAACAATAGATCTGAATATAGCTATATCTCAATTGATGTGAAGTCGGCGCAACACACTTTTCCAAGCATGTTGCAGAAAGGATTTGGCTTATTTTTTACGGCCGGCTGTCTGACGTCAACCCCCATCTGGGGGATCTAGTCCCGATAAATAGTGTTAGAAAAACAACACACCTGACCCGGGAATCGAACCCAGGACCTCCCGTTTCACAGCCCTTATACACTGCCACAGACCAAGGAAGCGACAATAGGTAAATAATGTAATAGGCATAACAAAAAAGTATTAGAATGCCATTACAATCGTTGACACGAATGTAAAATATAAGAATATTCATTTGATTTACTGTAACTAAATTGGACTCTTCAAAAATACTTTACGTAGTCAGAAAACGAGCTAATATTAAATTCAGCCTTCACTAGGCATGTTCAATCGAGAATAATACTAGTTCTCTAGGCACGGTTCATGTATAACTCCAAACGTATACGAGTTGTCGTTTGAACAGAATAATTGATGTGTTCTTGAACGAATGTAAGGCAATTTATAGTTTTTGGATTCAAAGGAATTTGTTGGACCTACGTACATTGTAGGAAATTAAGGTCAGGTATATCTGAACAATTTGATCATCGTTTTAGTTAAAGTTTGACGTTCAATTTGTTCCTTTACTTTACCGAAGTGCTATGAAATATTTTGTTACACACTTCTAATTTAAAAGTTTTACAGTAATATGTGGATTATTATTTCTTTTTTTTAGCAGAGACTGACAAACGAGCAAATGGGTCACCTGATCATAAGTGATCTTCACCGCCCATACACACTCAAGATACAAAAATCATGGTTACATTAGCAACCTAAAGGAGGGAAATGGGGATTGGAAAAGTCCCTCCGTTTCCCAATATGGGCCACCGAAAATCTCACTCACCAAACGAAACGTGACAGCGAGCTAGTGGCATCTATGTACGTCAGTTTTCTGCGAGACAGTGGTATCAAACCAGTCGACCCATTCGTGCTATAGACGTAACTGTCTAAAGCGTAGGTCTACCACTCAAAATCTGTTTCAGATACTAATATTAATCTTAATGTTTAAACATTGTAATATGCACGAAGTACAGTATTTTAATGATGATTATGAACAATTATAATAAGATATCAAATCCGTCTGTAATTGTGTTTCTGTAATAAATGTATCTGGAATTTTGCCCGATATGGTTATATAACTAAGCTCGGAGAAATATGGGTGTTCTAGTTCACTAGGGCGCCTCTGCCTACCCATTCGGGGATACTGGCTTTGTATGTACCGTGAAGTCTGGCAACTTAACCATGGGATAGTCACTTTGCCATATACCGACTTTTTTGGAAAAATAAGTTATTACGTCGAAACCTTACTTTTTACCCAACTATATTCACTTTTATATGGAATTTTATTTTTTGATTGGCAACATTTGATTTTACATGGCAACAATCTTGTTTATAAACTGACGTTATTGTCAGTTACTTTTTTTCGTTGAAAGCGGCCAGAACGACCGTGCGTGATAACTTTTATCAATTTATATGGAAAAATTGTTGCACAGGTAACTCAACTTTTTATATTACAATCTTTAAGCGTTGCTTTAGTAGATAAATAAATGTAATCTTCACTTTATATTTAATATTGTTAGAAATTACTGCTGGCAATTTCAACAACCCAATAAATATTAAAGTGATGGTAAGTTTGCCATATTTTATTAGAGTCTAGGGTTGTCACAATGACTGTTCAGAATTTGTTTAGATCTATAAATACACTAAAATTTTAAAGTTAACATATTTCATGGTGAGACCTATATTGTATCGTAGGTAGTTAGTTGGAGGTGATGTACAGTTATTGTCATGATTATGACGGTGGTGGTGATGGTAATGGTGATAGTCGTAGTGATGGTGGTCATTTTTTCCGTTGTTTTAAGCCCAATTCAAAATCGACATCTGAATCATCAGTGGATCATCACGAAGTTTTGAAGGATGGATCCGTGCAAAATCAAAAGATAGTGGCTAGGTACCTATTTTGTTCTTCTTTATATAACATCCAATTGATTTCAAAATCGATATCTGGGTCGCCATGTAGTTATAAAGGATAGATCCGGTGGTAAAAATAAAAATAGTCGCCATTTTTTTTCTTTCTGTAATTATTAATAGGTTCAAGTCATTTTCGATGTTTCAAATTTGCCCAGCTCATTTTTTATTTGATAAGCTTTTTGGCTATGTATATGCAGATATCAGACAATATTACATTATTGAGAAATTTCAATTGTTTTTAGAAAATGGAAGGATCTAGGCGAAAATTGGGAAGCAGAAGTTATAAAAACTATTCAGTAGAAACGTTGGATACAGCAGTGGATCTCGTGCGTAGCAAGAAATTATCATCATTGGAGGCAGAGAAAAGATACATACCAAGCAAACTATAGATAATAAATTAAAAATAAACATTTTAAGAACGCAGGTGGTCAGCAATGGTTTTCCGTTGCAGAAGAGCAACAAATTGGAAACGTTTTGATTGCTGCAGCTGATTTTGGATCGCCACTGTCACGTTTAGATTTAAGTATTATAGTATTAATTTATTAAAAAAAAAATATATATTGTTATTTAATATAAATATAATAAAGTGGAGTTTAATAAAAAAAAATGCTACTGTATACTTTTTTCGACAACCCTAATAAGTTTTTCTAGTTTGTTTGAATAAATTGAAATTGGGTGGTCAACTCTACCACATTCATCATAACTGTTATTTCTTGTAAAAAATATTATACCAATTAGGATTCCCTTACTGTAAAGAAGGATATGGCACAATGTGTATTAATTTTGTGTCATGATTCTAATTATTTAACCTTAAATTTAGATATGGTAAACTTACCAACAGTACTGGTTGGCTTTGCCATAAAACAATATACATTAATTTATTAATAAAGAGCCAATATAGAACATATATTCGGGAGTATTTTTGTTCTGTATTAAATTTACTTTATTTCAAATGGTTTTTCATAGTATGTCTCTATATATAATTTTCCTCAAAAACCACTTTAAACATTTTTGTGCTCAATAAAGTGGCAATGTTGCCAGATTTCACGGTATGTAAATGTATTAAAATTATAAACGCTAAAGAATCGTTTCAAAAGGTACAAACAAATGTCGTTGGCTGTCGGTAACCTGTTAATTATGCAATTACCCAACACACACTCCATTTGAAAATACTTCGAAAACTGCGAAAATTGCCATCGTCTTGTTGCGAAGTGACGTGTTAATCTAACTGAGTTATCGCGTAGTGTTGTAGAAGAAAATTGCTCAATCAAAGACTGTTGAGGTTAGGTCAAGCGTGACTTCACCCATAACCATGTAATGGCCGGTCACTGAGCACCTTATTGACCTATTAGCTTTTCACTACTTGAATATTTATAGCGTTGATAAAGATGAATATTGTGTAGCAGGTAATGAAAACTGACTTATGAAAATTAAGCCGTAAGCGTATGCAAATTATAACAGTGCTGTTATAGCCTTGTTCTAGATTTTTGGGTAAGTGTTCGTAAAATGAAGACTTGTATTTTTAATATCAATATTACGTAATGGTGAGTTGAATAAAGATTTTTTTTAAGTTCTAGGGTTACGTATAATACGGTTATATTTTAAGGTGGTGCGTGCTATTATGGCCTTGTTCTAGATTTTTGGGTAAGTGTTCGCAATATAAAGACTTGTATATTTAATATCAATATTACGTAATTGAGAATTGAATAAAGTTTTTTTTAAGTTCTAGGGTTACGTATATTACGTAAGGTTAAGTTATCTATTTATTTAATTATTTAAAAAAGTTTACTGTACAATTGTTACACCAATACATTCATACATTAAAACTTAAAACGAAAATAAACTAGGTGTACAATGTAAGGATGTAAACACAACAAATGCAATGCAAAAAAAAATGCAACAAACATAAACGACAAGTGCTGGAAGTTATCAGGTTATGTATTTAATTATCTTTGTCTTTAAAGAAAATTATACCTCTTAATATACTCACTGTCGCAGAACAAACTAAAGTGGCAACTCGCTGTTGCGTTTCGTTTGATGAGTAAGGTTTCTATTGGCCTAAATTCCCCTCCCCATCCATATTAGATTGATTATTTTTTTATGGTGGATGTCTTGGGTGATGAAATTACTTATCATCAGCATGTGGGACATGCTAGTTTGCTAGACAGTATTTTGTTGAATTAAGGAGCACATTTCACTAAAACTGGCATGTCTGAAAATGTTATGTTTAAAGAAAAAAATACTCAAAAAATCACTTCTTTATAAACCTTTTCTTTCTACCTACCCTTATACCACCTTAATGTGGAGTCGGCGCATCACACTTTTTCAGGCATGTTACAGAAAAGATGTGGCATCATTTTTACGACCAGTTGCCTGCCTAACGTCAACCTCTTATGAGGGCTCCAGTCGCGAGAAAGTTAAATTAGAAAATTC
Source organism: Clanis bilineata (assembly GCA_036417725.1). Taxonomy (NCBI): domain Eukaryota; kingdom Metazoa; phylum Arthropoda; class Insecta; order Lepidoptera; family Sphingidae; genus Clanis; species Clanis bilineata. The sequence goes on from CM071154.1 coordinate 7,209,397, forward strand.
GTTTTGCCTGATCTGGGAATCCAACCCTAACCTCCTGGTCCACAGCCAATGTATTCTGCCACTAGACTAAGGAGGCGACTAATAGTAAGCAACAAGATACATTTATAAAGCCTAAATTACTAAAGCTGTAATCAAATGACTATGAAACCACATACGAAATTGAAATAAAACTATTCTTACGGATTCTATCACGATTAGGTTTTAATTATTATTCCCGACGTTTCGAAGGCTTTGCAGTCTTCGTTGTCACGGGTCAGACATTAATTAAAACCTAATCGTGATAGAATCCGTAAGAATAGTTTTATTTCAATGTATAATATTCACGTAAACTTAAGAAATCAGTACACATACGAAATATTAAAAGAACTTTCCGCAAAATCTGCAGCGACGACAAAGGTCGTACATGCTCGGTATAATGTTTTGGTAGTGTGTTGTTTCAGCTGGTTTTCTTCAGTAATATAATGAGCTCGGTGAAATTTATTCAGTATCTCGCCTCTGGGCTACATGCAACGAGCTACTGATGTTTCCAGAACATATCCTGTAATATTGTCCATTATGCTTTACATTTCTCAGTGCATTTTTAAATATACAGTGTATTTAAGTTTCTATATTATTTTTAAAGCTTTTTTTTTTTCTAAAGCTGCTTCGGTGACGAAGTTGTGTTATACGCGGTAGTTACGACTGCTGTCATGAGGTCTCGTGTTCGATTCCCGGGTCGAGTAGAGGGATATTGGGTTTTATGCTTAATATCCACTTGAAGTCTGAATTTTCTTCCAGTTAGCTTCAATGGCCATATCGCATGTTGGAACAAAAATAAGTTTGACAAATTGAATGCACTAATTCGCTTATGCCTATCGTATTCGGAACTTATATATGTTTTTATGATTTGTATTAATACTAGAAAAATTAAATAATCCCATATTTAAAACGAGCTGTTGGTGCACTGATGGTGTATAACACAATAAATAAATCAAGCCTTGCTAATGTGTTTTGTTATTCAAAAATGGTTTAATGTGCGGTTGATTTAATTGTAATAGCATTTTTAGCAATTAACGTATATTTTAACGATATTAAAATTCAACCACGGCGCTTGAACTTCATTTATTATTGTAGACAAAAAATAGATCATAGGAAATTAATTATTTTAAAACTCTCCTTATATACTAATTTAGTGTTTATTAAAAATAACAAAATTTAAGGACAGACGGTGTCGAGCTAGAACGCATAAGAATGACTGTGAATGAATAACAGTAATATTGGATTACGATAAAATTTCGAAAAATAGGGGAGAAACTTTTGTACAATTGTGTGATTAAGTAATAAGTAGGTTAGCTAAAAAATATTATGTTAAATATAAGAGTACATTTCCCTCACAAAAAATTGAACCTTTATCAACTATTTCGCATATTTATTAAGTGTTAATTGGATAAAACAATACTCAAACGTCATGTTGATACATAAAACAAAAAAATGCTAATAAATACTTTATGCAGTCAATAACAAAGTTGTAACCATAAAGAACATGGCTTTCTATAAAGGTACAGGAAACACTCTTAGTGTTTTTATATCACAATTCTCAACTATTCATTAACGTCGATATAAATTATTAATTTAGAACCATATCATGCACTTATTTAGTAGACGACTTCCATAATAAGATCCTTCTAAGTATGGGTCACGTTAGATATAGGAAGAAAAACTTAAACATTCAACTAGCCCCGCCATAAAGGCTCATTACGCTACGTAAGGACAAAGTTGAGTAATAAGAGAAACCGAGTCTCCATAACAATTACGGTACTCGGAAGTAATAAAAGTTCTCTATTCTGTGTACGTGCCGTAGAAATCGGCTGACTCTTATGAACGTGTTCGGCATAGGCTTACATTTTCCTTTTGTTTTTCTCCCTTTTGCGTACTCTCTATTAAGTATGATGCCCATAAACTTCTTAGTCCTAAAAAGCTCAAATGAGATTGTGTTATCTGCAATAACGTTTTCTGACATACATCCGTTATTTCCGCTTTTAATATAATATATTTTTGTCGCCTCCTCGGTCTATAGCGGCAGCGTATATGGGCTGTGAACCGGCAGGTGCTGGGTTCGATTCCCAGGTCGGGGAATGTGTTTAATACTATTTGCCCGGGAATGGATCTTCAAGAAATGGGTTGCCGTCAGGCAGGCAACCATTCGCGAAATCCTTATCATCATCGTGCCTTCCAAAAGTTTTGTTTTTACTTGAAAGATTTTTGCAGATACAACGCAGTTTTTAAAACCAAATAGCGTTTAATTACACGTAATAAAATGTTTCTGCTAAAATATTCTAAACTAAACAGGTCAATTTGTAGTAAGTGTACTCCTCAAATATAGTTGCGAAATGTTCAGAGACTGGGTCACGGGTAGTAAAAAGTTTTCAACTAACTCCGTCAACTGAGATAATTTTAGTTATGATTATAGTTATGAACGTATCAATTTAATGATGTCTAGGAAATTCACGCAAAGAAATAATTTGAAACAAAGCTTTTAAACTTTTGTATAATATTGTTACGATAATTAAGAAATCTTTGGCTCGAGCAGGAATATTTTTGACAATGACGTTTGGATAATATTTCATACAATTGTCAGAGGCGCATCGAATTCGATTACAAGGCTGTCCCACCCACACACCCGCCACTGTAACACCTGTAAGCCAGGATCAAATGAATTCGACTATCAAAAATATTACTGCCCCCTGACTTTTGGCACTCGATTCGATTTTGACTATGATTTCGGTGAAATTGTAAGTCAATAAATCAAACCGAATCGTAGCCGCAATAGAATCGAATGTCAAAAGTTACCCTACTGTTTGATCACTGGTCTTTGTCTAGGTATCCTCAGTTAGTATTTCTATATGGAGTTTATTATAAACGATTGCAAATAAACATCTCCTTTAATTACGTAGTACAAATACAAATTAACAAAGCAATGAAACCAAACAGAATTAGTCAAATAACCATTAATGTATATAACGCAAACATTAATTCCCACTGCTTTAAATAAACATGAATTACGTTTACTTTGTCTTTGTCATCAAATAAACAACATGATCACCGAAACGTAGTAAACGAGTTGCGTTTCCTCTCGCACGTGCAAATCGGATTTGTTTAATTTATTGCTCTGCCTGTGTTCTGTAGGCTGAAGATACGGTTACTTAGCTCCCGACACCTTACTGTTATAATAGGATTTCTAGGAGGATTTAAATCGAATCTTCTGCAGACCCCGTTCAAATGTATTTAAGCTTTGACGAAAATTGGAACACTGATATTTCTCGTCCTTGGAATGATGCTTGAAATTGTTGGAGGCAAATTGATATTCTATAATTCAGGTATTTGAAGACTGAGTGGATCGTTTTCTATGTAAGAATGAAAATGAAATAAAAATGCTTAGATTTGCCATGCATTGTGCTTATGTTGAAGCTAGATAGATTATTACATAATTTAAAGAAAGATTTAGTCTGATAATAAAATAAGAAAACGTGATTTGTGTAAGCTACACTAGAAACTAAAATATTTAAATACTTGTATTTAGCTATACTTAACTATTCTAACCTTTTGTAAACTATTCTATTTTCAATAAGATAATCTGATAAAACCAAATCAAGCACTGCGCTTATCTATACTCAGGAGGAGATCGAAAAGAAGACCGAAGGTGGTTCGACGTACTGAAGAAAGACGTTATGGCATGCGAAGTTTCCAAGTAGCAAGAAAAAAGGCGGAAAGCTGATCCCATCACCATTTGGGACTAAAGTTCGGAAAGAGAATCTTGTGTAACAAAAACCTTTCTATTTCACATTGAGTTGTTTTTAATAAAAATAGCAACATTAGTGTGTATTTCATTTACCCTTCCACAATGTATCAACGGTAGACAAGGGTGCAAAGGGTCTGACGAAATGAAAATAAACGTTGAACGATCGCTTAGACCTTTCGCTGACCTGACGAGTACAGCTGTACTATTCTAAATTAATTGCTGTAGTAGGATTTTTGTTTACTTTGCCGCCTTCGTATGTATAATCATGTATTTCTGTAGTTCTTGAAAAATTCTATTAATTAAAATGAGGATAAAGATGATTTTAACGGAACGGCAATACTTTGTTTCTTTCTTCTTTTCTATCCTATTGTTCCACTGCTGGGTAAAGGTCTCCCCCATATTTTTCCACTGTTCTCTGTCATGGGCTATGTACTTCGTTTACGAATTTAAAAAACAACGAATATTACATTTATAACTTTTTTAAAACGAGATCCTAATCGGTAGAGTTGGAGCAATATAATTTGTAGGTTAAAATACATTTTAATTTCATGACTCCATTATAATTTTTCAACGTCGCATGTCAAGCTAACATCGGACGCGAATCGAGCGTTCGCGGTTATAATTTTTCCCTGTTCAAACTAAACCGTTATCGTAGCCCACGACCTTTCATTCACGCTGTAACAGCCAGTAATTTCTGTGCAAATGTCTCAATTAACACAGAAAATCGTGATAAAGGCGACAGGGAATAAATTGAAGCCAATTTTGTGCCTAACGACAATTCAGTCGCTGAGCTGAAATCACGACGTCCAGAGACCATTATTATAGTCTATTAGAGGAATAATCAACGTCTAAAAATTACCACTGTGTTCTTTGGCTATAAATCTGAAAAATTAATAGTGACAGTGAAGAATGAAAATCGGGTGAATTAGGTCTGGGATAATTGTAGATAATTACTTTGAATTTGTAAAATGTTTCGACACATTTTATTATGAGTTTCATTTTTATTATTTGGACTGCTTCTGTGGCGTGGTGATATTACGGTTCTGAGGTCTCGGGTTCGATCCCCCGGCCAGGCAAAGTGATGTTGGATTTTTCCATATCAGCCCGGAGTCTAGAATTTGTGCCTGATTTGGCGATAGGCTCGCCCCCTATCATGAGCTTATGTTATGTTATGTCCATTACAAGTATTTCTATGATAAAAAGTATCTTATGTGCCAATGTGACTATCTTTTCTAAACAAGGTAATATATTTTTAAACTTAATAGTTAAAAGAACAAAAGTCACAAGTTATCATTAAAATATGTGAAAGACTTTCGATACACATTCTATTTGTTATTGTTTAATATTGTGTGGATAAATAATCAACTGTAAACTACAATACCGTGAAACTGCAGTTTTATGTCCACAGTTCACGTATCTGAGTTCAGTCTTTAGTTTATTTGCTATAATTCTTGAAACGATTGCTTTTAAGACGGGAGTACAATCGCTTGGAAAATGCTATTCGTTCTAATATGAATGAACTTTTACAGCGACAAGATTGTGTGGTCGCTCTTTACACATATTTTTGAGGAGTCTAATTTTTTTCTACCTGCACTTATCCCATCTTAATGTGGGGTCGGCGCAATACACTTTTTCAAGCATGTTGCAGACCGACTGTCTGCCTGCCTGACGTCAACCCCCTCTGGGGGATCCAGTTCCGGGCTTAGAGTAATAAAAATTATAAAATGTTTAATTAAAAGTTATATTTCTATGATCCCGGGCAAATTAAATTAGAAAAATCGCTTTATCCGATCTGAGAATCGAACCCACAACCTCCCGGTCCACAGCCCATATATACTGCCACTAGACCAAGGAGGCGACGAGGAGTCTAAAGTTATGATATTAAGTGATATCATGATCAATATTTCGCCTGTGCAGTTTATTCGGGCTAATTCACAGTATAAAACTTAATTGTGTTTGCTCTTCAAATTTTATACTTACCAATTGTCAACGAACTAACAATTATAACGAGTTTGACTTTCAATTAAAACAGACTTCAAAGTAAAGCAAAAGTCACCACATTGACCAATGTCACAAAGTAAACAAAGCCTTAATGTTCAGTCTGGCCAAAATTGAGTAATTTTAAAGTTGATATTCTCTTAATAGGTGTACAATGTACATTATCCACAAACAGTTTAGCCATATCTCAGAGACAACATTCGAGACCAGCAAGCGACTGCAGTTTGGTCCACACGAGCTCACAGCAATCTCAAGTGCCCATTCTATACGTCGTCAAGCCATAATGGGTGCGGACAAATGGTGCTATTTATCGTAAAATCGACACTAAAAACAGAGTAACACATCGTTTCGGCAAAACACGTAGTAAATTTTATACGCTTTGTCCGATGTAGGTCTCGGGAATGGCCAGAGTTGGATTTAGCCGATAATTACGAAGTTATCGGCCTATATTAGATTAAACCCGAGCCCTTGTTAGGTAGGGGTCTTTCAAACCGCTGCACTATCTTTTCATGGTAATAATGTTTTAAATTTACGTGAGTTAGTAAGCGTAAAGGGGGTATACGGAGGAATATACGGGAACGCGTTATGTTTAAAGATAGTTTAGGTAAGGAACCTAAACTTATCTAAAATGCCGTCAAGACATTAATGATTCCACTAGTATTGTGGATTTTATTTGCGGCAGTGGTCACTTAACACCAGGTGACCCACTTGCTCGTTTGCCACCACTTTTATTAAAAGAAAAGTTAGGTGGATAATGCTAGTAATAATGTCTAAATTCTGCACGTGATAGCAATATGTGCTGAATTTTGTAAACTCAGTGCAAACACAATAACATCCAATGTGTTGACTCCAAACGAGATAAAAGCTTCGTCACATGACACATAAAAAAAAAACTGGCACGTGTCATAAAAAAACTTTAACTTATTTTATGTAAAAGTTTTCCAACATCATTGTGTAAATGTTTTAGTTTCATGACTTTTTGAGTAAACAGTGATGGTATGTGATCACCACCGATCGTGGGGTTTGGACATTTACGAGACATGGATGCGTCATTAAGAAAGGTAATGGAGGAACTGACTGCCTCGGTGGCGTGGTTGTATTTCAGTACGACTACCGTCCTGAGTTATCGGGTTCGATCCCCGGGTCCGGCAAAGTGATATTGGATTTTTCCATATCAATTCGGAGTCTGGAATTTGTGCCCTATATGGCGATAGGCTCGCCTCCTATCACATCTGGGACGGAACGAAGCTCGGCGAAATGTGGGTGTACTAGTTCACTAGTGCGCCTCTGACTACCCCTTCGGGGATACAGGCGTGAGCTTATGTTATTTTTTACCTTTCTGTAATCTATCTATCTATATATATAAATATATATATAAATACGTGAAGTACTAAAACTTTGTAACTCTTTTTAAGAGGATTGATGATTGATGTAGACATTGTCTTTGTAGACTTTACTCTTCTTGCAGATTCTTGCTAATAGCAAATAAATATTTAGATATTCAATAATATGTATAGGTACTGATTACAATACAGATGGGCCAAGTGTTAACTTCCTGCATCCCAATAGAACAAATAACCTATACGAGTCTCAGATTTGATTGACTGTAAAATTCGATACCCATCGATGGGAGCCCCAACGTCTATTCACGATTTAGTTGATCGTAAAATCCGAAATCTTAATGGATTGGAAGGTATTCTGATACCACTGAGTAGTGCAACAGGTTAAAGAAATTATCTGTAGCGGCTTGTTCTTATTTTAATCAAAAGTATATACATAAGGCCTATATCCAGCAGTGGACGTCCTGTGGCTGATGATATGCATATTCAAGAAGTTCTGAATATCATATTATTTACAAAGAATTGCTAAAAATAAACAACATTATTATTTAGAAAGAGCAGTGAAAGATTTTCCGGGATTAGTAAGAGAAAATAACTTTAAAGTTTATTGAATCGGCATGAACTATCATCCCCAATTTGTCTTTTCTATTTCGGTCTATCTTTGATGTATTCAACAACAGATTAATCATTGAAATAAAAAAAAAAATTACGGATTTTATCACGATTTGGTTTTAAATTTTATTCCCGACGTTTCGAAGGCTTTGCAGTCTTCGTGGTCAAGGGTTGGACTGAGATGTCATTTGTCCAAGAATACAAGTATTACAAAATGAACCTTCATTTTAGAATTATACAGATTTAAAAAAGTTAACCGTATCTGTATAATTCTAAAATGAAGGTAGATTTTGTAATATTAAAATTCTTGGACAAATGACATCTCAGTCCAACCCGTGACCACGAAGACTGCAAAGCCTTCGAAACGTCGGGATTAAAATTTAAAACCAAATCGTGATAAAATCCTTAAAAAAAATGATTTATTTCAATGAATACCATTCGAGTAAACTTAAGAAATCAACAGATTAATCAGAAATAACATTATAATTATTTACAGAAAATCGAATTGTGAAAAAAATATCTTTAACTTGCTTTATTTGCAAAATAAAATTGACCCAAACAAAAACATCGTGAAGCGGTTAAGCAAACAGCATCCAACCATAAAAACTGCTACATGGACAAATAGCTCAACATAACGCTACAATAATGGGCTAAAAACATCCAAATTTATGTTCGGGTCTCATCGTAGACCATTAACACGTAGTAGCTTACTGCGTAATACATTAAAATGTCATGACACCGTTTGGCGTATTATTTACGGTGGCTGTATTAGCAATTTTCAATTATTTTATGGGCCTTTATGTGCGTCAGGTGTTCTCTCTCAGTACGTGATGTGCGGTTACGAGACGATCCAGAATTTGCATTTAAGTACACTTGTGTATAGCGGTCAAACTGTTGAGGTTAAATTGTACTCGTAGCAATGACATCTATATTGTAAAATGTTACATAGATACATTAACTCATGCCAGTATCCCCGAAGAGTTAGGAGTAAGAGTTGAGATCTATAGAGCGAACTTCGACTAAGTCGAAAGAAAAACTGACAGACAAAGTAAATATTTTCTTGTAAAAAAGACTCGGACTGAGTCGATGTGCGATTTAAAAATTCCAAATCCTCACTGAGTTCGTTTCTTTGACTCAGACTGAGTCGAAGTACGGTCTATAGATCTCAGGCTAAGTAGTAGTAAGAGGCGACTTAATGAACTAGAACACCCACATTTCGCCGAGCTCACCTCCATCCCAGATGTGACGTGATGGGGCGTCCTACTATCACCGTATCAAACTATCACCGTATTGGGCACAAATTCCAGACTCAGTGTTGATACTGAGTAGAAAAACCCAATATCACTTCTCCCGATCCGGGGATCGAAAACGAGACCGCAAGTCGATAGTCGAACCGCGGATAAAATGTTAAAAACCGACTTCAACAATTCTAAAGTAATTTATTTTTGGAGTCGCTCCTTTTTCATTGGAATCCCATAAAGAACGGAGAAACTATAGTCATGGCTGGTATGACTATCCTACAATACGTATTCAAATCATGATTCCGCCTGCATTTAATTACACTTCCTGATCTTCATCAGTACGGCCGTCTGGGAATCTATAGCCTGTCCTACATTTCGAGGCTATTACATGAACTGATGACTGAACATGCTACGTAGGAATTCATTCTATGATGTTGCTTCTAGTTTAGAATTTGAAATATTTTAACAAAATATTTTGTAAAACCGTTTTAATACATAGGTACAATACCTTAGCACCAGCATTATGAATTTAAAAACATACAAAAATACAAGTGTTTCCATTACAGCACAAAAAGGAAGAGATTTTAGCAACTGCTTTGTACCGACAAAACCGCATCAAAGTTTAATTCTCAAACGAAAAATACATGTAACAAAAGCAGATAATAAAGAGTAAAAGTTTGTTAGACAACTTCTGCAATTAAGGAAAAAAAAGCCCGGCGCACTGCTCTTTGACGGAGTTGCGTAACGAATAGACTTTTGTGAAAAAGCATTAATTTATTTTTATTTAATTACAACACTGAATTTGGTTTTATTCGATGGCTTTTGTTTTTAATGCCAAAATACTCTAGAAGAGCTACGAAATGAATTATGATTTGTTTCATGAGAATAATCGAAGGTATTTCTTGGAATATTTTTAAAACATTATATTTTCTAAGACCTTATTTATCTCTGAAATGGATTTACGAATTTCATATTATGTTTTCCTAGAAGTTCTATTTGAATGCATAATTTTGAAAAGGGCCAATCTCCGAAAATCAAAAATCTCCAAGAAACTATAAAAACTAGTTATTTTTATAGAGTAGCGTACAATACATATTTATTTATACGTTACAATCATCGATATATTATTTACCTACCTCTAGATGCACAGTTAACACTCGAAAACTCCAGTCAGGGCAAATTAAATTAGAAAATTCGCTTTATCCGATCTAGGAATCGAACCCAGGATAACCCAATCCACAGCCCACAGCCACTAGACCTAGGAGACGACTAAATAATTTTAATGTAATAATTGTAAATTTAATTATAATTTAATGTAAATCTACTAATCCTTCATTATGAAAATCTGTGATTAAAATAAAGAAAGCAGGATTCTTTTATAGTCAGCAACCTTCGTTGAATGGAGGATGAAATGCCTAAAACTCTTATTTTTGTCTGTGTTTGTCTTTCTGTCTGGACGCTCCACGCAAATATTGGAGGGGCCGCATTCTACTAACGCACATGGAATAAATTCTTTTTCGTGTTTACTCCAAGCATCATATTTTGCTATTATATTTTGAAGGGGTAAGTGTTTATTTGACAGAATTTTATCTGTGTATAATTACAACAGTCTTGTTCAAGATAATCTTACATAATTTTAAATATGGTGACAGGATTGATGTCGCATATTTTAAACATATGTCCTAAAGAATATGTCCATGGTTTTATATTAGAAAAGGTGATTTTGTGTAGGTATTATTTATAATATCTGTTAGTTGTTCATCAGTAGCATATGTTAGCAGTTTCGCTCCCCTTATCCCACATAAATGTGGGGTCGACGCATCACACTGTTTCAAGCATGTCACATAAAGGATTTGGCTTAGTTTTTACGACCGGCTAACTTGACGTCAACCTCCACCTGGGGGATCCAGTCCAGGGAAAATAGTGTGAGAAAAATATCACGACCGACCTGAGAATCGAACTCAAGATCTCCAGGTCCACAGGCGACAAAAATATTGCGGAAGACAACAATGCCTACAGCGTGGCTCCACTCCAGAATTAACTGACGTTTGAAAACCGACGTAAAGTAGCAGTTTGCTGTCGCGTTTCGTTCAGCGAGTGAGATTTGCGGTGGCCCATTTCCCCCCTCCCTTTCCCAATCCCTTCCCTCCTTTTAGGTTGGCAAAGCACCCATGATTCATTTTGTGTCTTGGGTGTCTATGGGCGGTGGAGATCACTTACCAGCAGGTGACACATCTGCTCGTTTGCCAATTTCTGCTATAAAAAAAATGGAACGCCAGTATCCTTAACAAGTAGAAACTGTGTCATGTGTAGATATGCGTTGCCCCGAAATATAACATTATGCGAAACATCTGTCCCAAGTCGTAACATCAAACTGTCTGCTCGTCATGCATAGTACATCACGTAGCTTCTTGAGTGGTCATAATATTAAGCTCGAATATTTTTGAAAATCGAATTTGTATCGGCCTCGTAGCGCGTCTATGACATTTGTAGATATGGAATATTAATCAAATGTCATCAGTAGCTCCACCATGAGTTTTTTGGCATTTCACACTAGCGAATACGTAAAATATTTATGTGACAAACACCCCAACGCCTCTAGCGGTTACAAGGGATCTGACGTTTTTCATACAAATTATTTTCGCTAGCGTGAAATGATAAAAATTTCATGGTCGAGCTACAGTGCGCAGCGAGCTCGATACGAATTCGACTGTCAAAAATAGTCCTGCTCGGGCCACAGTAGTACTGGTCGTCTCAGTCGTCCCTCTAATATTAGGTAGATCTATGGCATTAAATAAAAATAAAAAATAAATGAAAAAATCTTGGACATTTGTACATAAGCAATAATTCGACAACTCACCAGAATGTTAGTTTAATAATACGTTTCTGTATTTATGTTATCTGTTTTAGGGATACTTTATACTTACCAAAAATGAAGTTCGGTTACAGATAATAATATGATAATGAATATTAATATTATTGATTGATTTCAACCTGTCCTTATCTCACAATATAAGGTCGATGCAACACACTCTTACAAACAAGCTTGTTGCAGGAGAGATTCAGCTTAGTTTTTAAATTGGTTGCCTGACGTCAACCCCCCTAACTTAGTTCTAGTCATGGGCTGGCAGAATTTTTTTTTTTTTCTTTTATGCTATATTTGCGCTGTAATATGGCATAAAAGAAAAAATCGTATTCATTTTATATTTCTGTGAAATATGGAGCTTACATTATTTCCATACAGTCTACAAATACCGAAAATTCTCAATTCATTTAAATATCGTAAAACTTCAGTAGCACACGGTGGCCGTAAAATAAAATAATAAGTGGTATTCTAGAGCTTCGGGTCCTAGATCTCCTATTAGGGTGCTCTTTATAACCTCTACTCATGCGGTGCGTTTTGAATTTTCCACAACGTTTTACTAATAGAAGTTTCAATTACAATTCAATAATTGTAGATCAAACGTAATGTAACTAAACCTTTTTTAATCAAGGCTACAATCTTTTTTAAATCTAAAGGCGCTTTTGAACGTATCTTTTCTATAAATACTTACAAATGTACGGGTATTGTGACAATTCACAATACAAAATGCTGTAGCGTTATATAATAATAATGGCTCATTGTAGGCTTAAAAATGTTATTTTTATTTTATTTAAACTCTGTTATTCCACCACTCCGTCGGCATTAAAACGTCCTTGTTTCGGAATCCAGGCAAACGAAATTATGTAAACGAATTCAGTAGACAGTGAAGTCTACTTATTATACAGAAGTCAAACTTATATTAGTCATTGTTATTACTTTTCGATGGTAAATATTTACATCTATATTAAAACTTCTTTTATAAAGCGCTGTAAAACGCCTTTGTTTCTAGGAATTATAATTAATTGATATGGTTGGGAAATTTAGTGTAATTCTATTCAAATTACTTGTTGAAGTTTAATACTCTGATTTATTATTACTTAATTTATTTTATTTTCAGTAGCGATAGCTTAGTTGGGTGTGGTGCGGACTGTCGAGACGAGTATCGGAGGTTCGAGACCAACCCCAAAAAGTTGCATACACCTCTGTCTTTTCTATCTTAAGTGATTTCATTGTGAAATATAGCTTGCTATATTGGTGAAGGAAATATCGCGAGGAAACCTGCATACCCGAGAATTTCTCCACAAGAATTTAGAAGGTATGTGAAGTCTACCAACCCGCATTAGGCCAGCGTGGTAGACTAAGGCCTAACCCCTCTCATTGGTAGTGGAGGCCCGTGCCCAGCAGTGGGACAGTAATATTACAGGGCTAATATTATTATAATTTATTTTCAGACGTCTTTGTCTGAGGAAGCAGACAATATTTCATATAGGTAATTTATATTTCCATAACAAACGCTATACAAATGAAATATTAATTAAGTGCGCAGCGAGCTCGATACGAATTTGATTGTCAAAATTATCCCTGCTCTGGCCGCTGAATTGTTAAATTTAATAATAAAAATATCACTGTATTTAATAAATTTAAAATCAAAATGATTCCAACATCAATATCGATAAAACGTTGCAGACTGAAAACCCGGTGTGGAATTATCTTTACCTGCACCTGGCAAACAGGTCACGACCCAGCAACGGTCCTCAGTTCCCAAGATCGGGAACAGTGCAAAGATTCATTGATATCGGAATATCATCCGCATTCTCTGTTTATACAGCTTTTACTATACTTAGTTTAAAACGTTTATATTTTCATGCGAATTAAACTTAAATACGTACGTACATCAAAGCCAATGGTCCTTGTAAAGTTTTCATTATTCACTATTGAATATCGAAACACCAAAATTAATAAACTATTTTGATACAATAATAATTTTCGAACGGATTCCAGAAATAAACCAGTCAAAACAAAGTTTGGCCGCCACTTTCACAGGTTTCTAATGATTTGATTATTTCAAATATTCAGGCAACGGTAGCTTAGTCCGTTAAATATCTATTTAAAGGTAAAAATAACTGTTGTTCTGCTGATTCAAACGTCATGAGTGCGATTCTCTTAGACAATTTTAAATTATACTTAAGTATTGTTGTTTTCGACCGACTTCCAAAAAAGAGAAGGTCCTAAATTCGTCTGTATTTTTAAGTATGTTATGCTACGCGATATCTCCGCCAAATGTGGTCCGATTTTCAAAATTATTTTTGTGTTCTATAGAGCTTGTTTCAAGGATGGGCCCATATACATTTAAGACCAGATTTGAAGTCGGTAAGTTTTTAAACATGTGATTATTGCAGGCCGCTTTCAACAGGTCGATCTGGAAATCTTTGGGGAGGCCTATGTCCAGCAGTGGACGTCCAGTGGCTGATGATGATGATAATGATTGTTGTTTTTATTCATCAACGTTGCTTTGGCAGTAAAGATAAAAATAGTCGCGTAATAAACATTGTGAAGAAAATAATCTATACCCATTAAAAGTTTTTAATAAACATTTTAAATATTTGTGGAAACTGCTAGCATGTAAGGTTAATATGATGAACTGGCTTGACCCCTCTTACGGAGGAGACCTTTGCCCGGCAAGGCTGAAAGCATATTTTAATAACACATAACATAACATAAGCTCACGACTGTATCCCCGAAGGGGTAGGCAGAGGTGCACTAGCGAACTAGAAGACCCACATTTCGCCGAGCTTAGTTCTGTCCCAGATGTGATAGGGGGCGTGCCTATCGCCACATCGGTCTAATAATAGAGGTAATATTGGTCTACTTCTTAATATCCGAATTAATTTAGGTGTTTATTAATTTCGGCTTGTTTGTAAATGGTTGATTTATGATAATGTCGATATTATTGTAACACAATTGTACGATTTTGATGATTAAATATACATTACATATTCTTAAGAAATTGTTCAGTCAAGTATAGTCACGTCATTATACTGCTGTCTAATTGCAGTGCAGTTCTTGTCCGAAAGAAAATGTCCAAAAAAGTGGAACACACAAAACGGCATGGCAGGTGTAATTGTGCAGCTTAATGACATGGCTTTAGTCATGTATATGCAAGTGTTAAAATATAAAAGAACTTTGAAGCTACGTACCTGGGACATAAAGAAGTCGTGTTTTATAGAAAAATAAGTGACCTGACGTTAAGTGTTTAAGTATTCTTCTTCACTCGTAAACATTCACGATACTAAAAGAATCATGAAGAAGCCAAGAAGGAAAGGAATTGAAAAGTGAAGTGGAATAAGATAGGGCATGAGGCTATGCTGCGGGCAAAATGCAATAGTAAGTAATTACTTTAGAACAGTTTTGTAATTTTGTTATTGATTTTCTGTGATACAGTGCTATCACGGTAGGTTAGCTCCACTAATCGGTTACCAGAGAACTGAGTGTTTTTATTACTTTTAACATCATTATCATCAAATAATAATTATGCGACGTACCTGTACCCCAACCAACTTTACTAATTAACAAGTTTATGTCCAAGTTAAAATGGCAGAATATTGTTCTGAACATTCAAAAGAAAGAGGCATTTATCCTACAATGACATAACAGACTCGTAAAAACATATTTCTGTTTCAATATAACATAGAAAGAATAAAATCAAAGACGCAGTATATATTTGATTCAAATAATATTCAACAGTTCTTTGGCTTCTTCAATCATAGTTCTAGTAATATGACTCATGGATATCGGTGAGTGATATTTGCTTTCAATAATGTAATCGTTATTTCTATTACGAACTATGTTTGTATAAGAACTGTTTGATTTCAATCTAATATCAATCTGTAGTTTTTCACATATGGTACCGATACTTCATAATCACAATGTGCACTATGAGCAAAAAGACAATTAGGATTACAAGATACAAGCGACCGAAATGTATGAAATTTTTTATTAGTGGAAGAAAGAGGTGAGTTAGGATCCTAGTTTACGGCACTCTTAGCCACCTCTATATGGTACAGGCGTGAATGTATTATTGAACATTCTAACTCAATGGTCTCGTTCTGATGAGACGTGAACCGTTATTAGCTAATGTCTGTCTAAGCCGGATCAGCGGCCTGAGCGGAAAAAAATCTGACAATCGTAAATGTATTCGAACTCGATGCGCGTCTATGAAATTTGTATTAAATATTAACCAAATGTCATCAGTGGGCAGAGAGCTCGAATACATTTACGATTGTCGAAAATTATCCTGCTGCAGTTACTTCAAGGCATTATAATTCTGGATACTATCATGCAATACAAAGCCGCTAATATTCCAAATTTTGTCACAGCAGGATAGCAAAACACACGTAAGCTCACGCCTGTATCTCCGAAGGGGTAGGCAGAGGCGTACTAGCGAACTAGAACACCCACATTTCGCCGAGCTTAGTTCCGTCCCAGATGTGATAGGGGGCGAGCCTATCGCCATATCGGGCACAAATTCCAGACTCCGGGCTAATATAGAAAAATCCCATATCACGTTGCCCGACCCGGGGATCGAACCCGAGACCTCAGAACCGTAGTCGTACCGAAATACCACCACGCCACGGAGGCAGTCAGAGGAGGCAGGCAAAAATGTTCGATATATATATCAAGCCTACAATAAATATTACGCCCGCTAATTAATTATCCTGCTATTTCGTTGGTAATCTATAGAAATGTTGCCGAGATAGTGGGAGTTTTATCAATCCGGTCACGGGCCGTCCTTAATGAAGTGAGGCTTTTGTCACGTAACAACCTCTTGGATAGCATTTGAAATCGCGATAAAAGGGAAATTTACTGCTGCCCTAAATACTCGTAAGGAGCTATAATTTCAGATTGTGGCCTCTTAAGAAAATTTGTGTTTTAGGTATCGTTGTTTGAAATTAGAAAAGGAAATTACACTTTGCATGATTAATGGGCCCTTATAATACACTGTAACGTATAAACGACAAGTCATTTAATTCAGTCTCAAAGTTCGTTTATATTTTCTGACCATATTCTAAACGGTAAGGATTGACGTTAGTCGAATAAAAATTCATCAAAAATGATACATTTTTAAAAATGAAATCCTTTTACATTTTTGCAATATGCAGCTGAAACCGCGGGCATGGAAAAATCTAACAAAATCTTCTATCCCAAATTGTATTTGATATAACCAAAGCGTGAGATGAAAGCACGCTGGTCAAAAGCTGACCACAAATACGTATATTAGCAGTAGTGTAAAGTAAAAGTTTGATTAAATTATTTAGAAAATCAATACTTTAATAATGATTTCTTAAGTCAACGTGAATTTTATAAATTGATATAAAAGTAGTTTTTACGGATTCTATCACGATTTTGTTTTTATTTTTATATTTAGTCCCGACGTTTCGAAATAAAAACAAATCGTAATCGGTAGAATCTGTAAAAACTAATGTTCAATATTTTAATGGATTAAATGTTCACTAGAGGAGATTGACGTCGTATAAATAGAGCTGATTGTTTTCTGCAGCATAGTCAAAAATGGGTTAATCGACGTCACACTGCAGTGATATAAGGGCAGTTGAAAGAATCTAAATAAATTAGTCTAAGTACTTTATATCCCGCCAGATTAGGTGAAAGCGGGTAAGACCGCCAACGAAAGCTAGTAAAAATATAAATATGTTTCGATGCGTTTGAGCCCTCATGCAAAAGTAATAATGTATGTTATAGTAAATAATTCAATGCGCTGAGCTCTATGCATGCACTACGGACGTGCCGGACGAATCTCTTTTCACGGTCTGCGAACCTTAAATAACATTTGGTTTATTAAATATTACTGCTCAACCGCTCAATGCAAGCGGTTATGTTAGATTTTATGAAAAATCTCGCATGTTTTCGCTATGG
Source organism: Clanis bilineata (assembly GCA_036417725.1). Taxonomy (NCBI): domain Eukaryota; kingdom Metazoa; phylum Arthropoda; class Insecta; order Lepidoptera; family Sphingidae; genus Clanis; species Clanis bilineata. Next base: position 7,227,160 of record CM071154.1, read on the forward strand.
CCACAAATGGTTCTTGTTAAACCGATTTCTTTGAGGTTTTATGAATTTTATCCTCGTTTTTGAGTACGATGTTTTGTGAAAGCTAATGTCAAACTTTATACTTGTTTCAGCTTCTCTTATCTATAATAACTGTATATCCTAAATTTTGCTTGACCAGTAGCCCGAGCACGAAAAACTAATGTAAATGTAGATGTATTCGAGTTCGCTGCGCACTGATGACGTTTAGTTAATATTTGATACAAATTTCATAGACGCGCATCGAGTTCGAATACATTTACGGTTGTCAGAAATTTTCCTGCTCAGGCCGCTGTTCATTTGTTTTGTGCAGTTTTGATAATATAATTACAGTTTTACTGTTGATATGCAACTTATGATATTATTCACAATAGAGGTACTTTTACAAGTTTGAAGCAGGTACTTCAGAAATGCCCTCTTATCTGAGAAGAAACACTTAACCTCCGGATCCTGAAATGCAACTCAAATATTTATGAGGTCATGTTATGCCATTTGAGGTCACTTTATCTGTTAAAGTTGAATAGCTTTTCAGTATTCGGGACAGAGTCACGCTAGTAACACCTACAGCACGAATGGGACGGCTCGACCGGTTTGATAACACTGTCTCACAGAAAAACCGACGTAAAATGGCAGCTTGAGTTTCGTTCGGTGCGTGAGATTTCCGGTGACCCAATTTCCCTTCCCAATCCCCATTCCCCACCTTTTAGGTTGGCAACGCACCCATGATTCTCTTAGCGTCTTGGATGTCTATGGGCCGTGGAGATCACTTACCATTATGTAACCCACCTGCTCATTTGCCAGTCTTTGCTAAAATAATCACAAGTTTAAAAACTTAACTGACCGACTTCCAATTTACCGACGGTGACCAAATTTATAAGGGACCACCCTTGAAATAAGCTCTATCGAACACATAAAGAATTTTGAAAATCGGTTCAAATTTGGCGGAGATATCGAGTAAGATACACAAAAAAAATAAAAAAAATACAGGCGAATTGAGGACCTCTTCCTTTTGTGGAAGTCGGCCGAAAAGAGCAAACACTCAAACATAAATCTTTGAAAAATACACGAAGGATGATTGGTCAAAGCATTATTGTAACTTAAGCTATGCACTTAGTTGTGCAACATTTTCAATTTTGCTGTGCTTTTGCCCTCGCCGCTTACAGGCTAGCACTCTTGGCGCTTCCTTTTGTGGCCTTTAGCGATGCTCTGTAACCTTACCACTGAAATTAATCATAATTTGAGAAATAAACAAAATCGTAAGTATCAAAAATATAAATCATACATAAACACAACATAAGCTCATGCATCCTCGAAGGGGCCTAACCCTAAAGGCGTACTAGCGAACTAGAACACCCACATTTCACCGAGCTTATTGTCCGTCCCAAATTTGAGCCTAAATCTGGCACAAATTCAAGACTCCGGAGTCCGGGCTGATACTGAACTGAAAAATCCAATAGAACTTTGCTTGACCCGGGAGTCGAACCCAAGACCTTAGGATGGTAGTCACGTAGTCATATCGAAATACAACTACGCCACCGAGACAGTTAAATACGAGTATTATTGTATTGAAAATTAATTAAAGAGATTGATTTTTAATCTGTTCAATAAAATCGTTCTTCTGATACCAAATGTAAAATGAATGCTTTTACGTAAAAGAATCCATTTATGAAATGAATACGATTGTTTTATGTAGAGGTGATGAAGTATCGCACTCGCGAATTGCATTTAAACGGAACAATACGAGTAATCCATTCGTGTCAATGCACAAAAGCAATAACGCCAATGGAAACTAGTATTCGTTAAGTCCTTTGTAAGTGAAAATATTCCACAATATTTTATGAAGCATCAATGGGTATTAATAACAGCTATACAAAAGCTGGTAATAGACATACATAGGTTCACGCTTGGATTCCCACGTTTCGCCGGGCTCACATCCGTCCCAGATGATGGGGGGCGAGCCTATCATCATATCGGGCACAAATTCCAAACTTTGGTATTGAGCAGAAACATCAATATCACTTTACCCCACTCGGAGATTGAACCCAAGATCTCAGGACAGTAGTCTTACCCGGTACGCTGGTAATAGAATGAATTTAATAACAGTGTATGCAGGTTTAATACTGAATTAAAGTTTTCTTTGGAACAAGTATGCGTAGACCGTCTTTATTATGATAATGAGTGTAGGAGAAGCCGCCTGATAGTAAGCAGTTTTCGACATCTTGGACATTTGCAAAACACGTCAGATTTATAGCAAGTTCGTTTGTATAAAAATTAAAGAAATACTTTTATTGTTTTGTAATATAGATAATTACGCTGCGCTTGCCGGTCTTGCTTGCTTGACGTCCACCTACAAGGTGGACCGACGACCTGATAAAGGTCGCAGGAAGTCGCTGGATGCAGGCCGCTTCCAACAGGTCGATCTGGAAATCTTTGGGGGAGGCCTATGTTCAGCAGTGGACGTCCTATGGCTGATGATGATAATGATGATAGATAATTACATACCTAATGTTTGGTGTTTTCATGCATTGTCAGTAGTAATTATTCGCGAATAATTTTGAAAATACTACAATCAATATTTTATTTATGTTGAATAATGTTTAAAACTCTATTCGTAGTGTTGTATTTTTTACATTTTTAAAAGTGATTTTGTATAAAAATACATTTTAAAAATACCATTAATAATACACCAATCATCAATTTATGTCACCAGCTGTGAAATGCTAATCAAAATGCTCTATAATGCTGTTATCCATAATAATGCATACTAGAGGTATAAAATCTGAAATAAGATATCCTAAAAACGACTTTATGATACAGCTTTGTGCTAAAAATACAACGCAATTTGTGTTTTTAATAAAACATCTCCACATGTTTTATGAATCTGATCAAAATGGAATCTCCTATATAAGGGATTTATAAAGAATTGGCTCCTGCATACAACCTGACGCCGTCTGGATGTCTTGTAATACTTTCACTTATCCGCTGAAATTGAAATTTAAGACCTTATGAAACCTCGTGTAGTTTTACCACTTTTTTACAGCTGACGAGTAAATTAATTCTAGGTATTAATTTTAAAAAAATCGTCCTTGGTCGAGAAGTATTTATTGGTTTCATTTTTATCAACATAGAAAAGTCAGAGGTATATGATCCATTTTGGGGTTGATCTCGAACCTCCGACATTCGTTTCGGCAGTCTCTACCATTCCCAACTGAACTATCGCTGCTATTAATATGTAAGATGAAATGTGAAAATAATTCGCTTATACAAATACCCTAAACATAGCTACGGAATTTCCCACACCAAGGTATAGGTGGAAAATAATCTACATAGAGTAGTTTTCCAAACAACTTCATACCCCCTAAGCACACCAAGCCTTTATTTACACTACCTATATACGAATAGGTTATGGCACCGCCATCGCGCCATGTTGGAAGTGTTGTATGTGAAAAAGCGGGGAACATGCGATGTGACGTCATTGGCTCAACGCGCACCCTTCCACTAGAACAGAGTGCGTTACGTGTGTACTTCATAGACTTAAGTCGTTTGTCAAGCGTACACTTGTATGTATATTGTACTATTGTTTTTGCTATATAAGTGTTGCATAAAATCAATGGGGTTACCATTTTTGTGAAAAAAAAAACAAGAAATTGTCATTCGTCAATCCTCATAACTTATCATTGAATTTGTCACCTCATTAGATGAAAAGGATTGTATGATTAAATATTAAAATTGCAGTGACAATTCGTCAGTCAATTTGGTGTATCTAATGATTTCTTAGGTTTACGCGAATATTATTTATCGAAATTAAACTAGTTTTACGGAGTCTATTTGTTTTTTGTTGTTTGGTTTATCTATTTTGTCGTATTTAAAAAAAAAACAGAAATACTTACACACATGTACTTATATATGTAAGTAAGGCTGCATAATAACATTCATTAACGTCACTTTGTTTAATAGGGAACTTGCATGTAATTTTTTAGTTCATTGTAAAGGACTAGGCTCAAATAAAACACAACAGAAACATAAACATTAAAATATGCACAAATCATTTAATTAGCGCAAATCAAAATATGAGTTACAAAGCCGCGCTAAAAAAGGACGTGACGTCACCGCGTAGAAATGTTAAAGCTATTTCTTTAAACAACGAAGTAAAAATAAGGAAGAAGGAAGAGAAGGACCTAATCAATATACTAAACACAACAAAAATTTTCGGCAAAATTGGGAAAAATACCCCAACTTAGAAACACTGCTCTATGATTGATTCTCTATGCAATGACGTCACTTGGGTTTAGCAATAACGTTCCAATATACGTAATTTATAAGTAGAATATTTTGTAAAATATCAATTATTACTTTTCATGATAGGACATTTCATGGTTTTGTTTATTGATTTATCAACATAATATCATGTTATAATTTTTACGCAAGTTCTTCATTAGTTATTTTCCTCAATTCGTTTCACTCTGTTATTTCAATATTTCTTTATATATTTTTGCTGTAGTGCATAAACATGTAAGTACTAGGTGAGTTCTTGTAAGAGCTAATTCACTTGTACAAAGTAACAAGCTAATGTTTTTTATGTTCAGGCATTAGTACGTAATAGTTCTTTAATAGTTATAGCCCTTTACTTGGGGAAAGAGTAGAAACACTTAGTGTAGCTGTTTCTTTAATGTAAAAGTTTATTTCTTTGTGTTTTAGCATTTTATTTGTGGGACTAGTGCAGATGAAATAAAGCAAGTGATTTCGGAATCATCATCATCATTAGCCACAGGACGTCCACTGCTGGACATAGATTTAGGAATAGTACACTTAAAACATATTATAAATATGCATTTTAAAGTATGAATTAGAGCAATTTTATAAGCAAAGTTAATTCATAATTGAAGGAAATTAAAGTTAGTGAAGTAACTAGTTATTATGGTACATTAACACCTTGTTTCTCTAACAGTGCCACACAGTGATTATAACATTGGGGAGGGTTAAGGGCAAGTGGAAGAAGAAGGAAAACGAGGACAATGATTCAGGGCCGTCATAAGGCATGCGTGGGCCCCCGGGCACACAAGAATTCGGAGCCCCTTGGAGAGTACAAATAATTGTTCATGTTTTTTTTTTAGCACAGATTGGCAAACGACCAGATGGGTCACCTGATGGTAAGTGATATCCACCGCCCATAGACACCCAAGAGACAAAGAATCATGGGGGCGTTGCCAACCTAAATGGAGGGAATGGAAGGGGATGGAAAAGGAATTGGGCAAGGGAGAGGGGAAATGGGCCACCGGAAATCTCACTCACCTTTAATAATTTAGCCTTTACCTAATATGTCTCTCTAACCATATTATAAGTTACCTAGATTATCTGGTTATATGTATATATTTATTTCTGATTTCAGCCCATCGTTATACCGCTGTGGAGTACAAGACTTTAGTACCAATACAATATGTATTGGAAGAAAATTGCTACGTAAATACCGACGTAACAGAATCTGGCCAATAGCATTTTATTTATTCATAGTCGTATCGGGCATTTCGGGTCTGCCGTACGGTCAAATAATATTGAGTACTTAAGACCAATAAATGTAACCTGGCTGATTTCATGGAGCCTAGAAACAATAACAACTGATAACCTTTTCGAGGGACTTTCGGAAATTGCCGTGTTATAGCAACCAATCGGAGTTCCGACCTTTACTGAATAAACCACTTCGCGAGGTTAGTTCGCTGGCATGAAATAATAAATCCGGGGTATTATTAATATTCCTTATTCCCTTAGCATCCCGAAAATTGTTTGTGTTACGCGGAAATGTGGTTAAATTATCGTAGAATATAGAATGTAGGCATGTTAAAAGAGTTGGGATAATATTCTTTATAAAAATATAAATCTATTATCAAAATATTGTTGTTTTAGGTACTTCAAGGTTATTTCACAGTTCCATTAATCTATAGATTAATCTATCTGCGAATGGAGAATAATAGAAGGCATATTTTTTTTCTTTATTTAAATCTTTATTTAAACCTCCGTCAGTGTTTCATTCGATACGTAATTAATAGTCCAATGGTCGAAATTCGACCAAGAACTATTTTAATTAATTTAGTGTACCTATTTCTAATGCATTTTATATAAAAAATAGCTATATGCACTTCTTTTTCCTCATATATGACTTAACTTTGTCACATTTCACTTTCATCCGTTCTCGCAATTATCTTAAAAGGGAGTACAAAGTTTTCTTCAGGTATAAATATATAGATTACAAGTTACAACATCGTTAACCATGTAACTATTTGTATATACAGTGAAGTATGTCCATCGTCATCAGAAAACACACACTTCTAAGTAATAAACCTCATCTTAATGTTAAGTCTATACCAAAATAATCTGTCAGCACTCATAGCTTCAGTTTTAATCTTAGCAGAACAAAAGCAGAAACAAGAATAGCACAGATGTAGGCCTTTCACGAAACTCTTGTTTTACAAAAAATCCGATTGTCGTCGTCGGCGTTGCTGTATTTATGTATAAACAAAAAGTATGTGAACTCTAGGAAACATGCTAGGAAGACGGGAGGCAAGGAATAAGCGATAAAAAACACGACACTTGATGCGCGAGACAGACGGCCCTCCAGACAATGGGGCGCACTTAATGCCCGTATCATGTACAGTGTACAGTGCGCCCCTCGTGTGATACAGATGTTCCTGTAATTAACTGAGTGCTGCCGACTAAGATGTTAATGAGTATATCGCTTGAAACTTTAACGTCGGATAGAATAAGAAATTAATGTTTTTATTGAGTTCTACAGTAGCGATCATGTTAATTTCTACACTGAGTTGGAAGCAAATAGCAATGAAATAGACAATCCATAAGAATCAATCAGGCCGCTTCCAGCAGGTCGATCTGGATATCTTTGGGGGAGGCCTATGTTCAGCAGTAGACGTCCTATGGCCGATGATGATGATGATGATGATGATGAAGAATCAATGTCATTAGATTTTATATCTGCTAAGTATAAAGTAAAGTAAAAAGAGAACTATAAATTACCAACTGTTGCCGGTGACTACCTTCGCGTAGATTTTTGGGATAAAAGTAACATATGTGTTATTCTGATGTAAATTCTATATAACTGTAAAGTTTCATCAAAATCCATTTAGTAGTTTTTGCGTGAAAGAGTAACAAACATACACACACACTCACAAACCTTCACGTTTATAATATTAGTAGGATATTTGTACCCCACATTTAATCGACATTTTAGATCTGAAAAATATATTTCCGACGGTTAATACCTTGACTAATAGAGGAATTATTTGTTATATCGGAACCATGGTTCATGGCTATGCTACATCACGCCACGGCCCACTAGAGCATAGCAGTGACATGAATGCGAGTGACACTGTTCATTTGACGAGTTTGAGAGTTAATAAATTTGGATATTTGTTAATCAATGGCTGAGCAGATTGAATTCTATTTGAATCAGAACACAAGAGTTATAGTTCCGCTAATTACTAAGTTTTACCGGAGTATAGCAAAAATGTAAAGAACTTTTGCTGATGTCCTACAAAATAAAGATCAAATTAATGTTATGTTGTCATTAAATTACCATGCCTCGGTGGCGTGATTGTATTTCGGTACGACTACAGTCCTGAGGTCTCGGGCTCGATCCCCGGGTCGGACAAAGTGTAATTGGATTTTTCCATATCAGCCCAGAGTCTGGAATTTGTGCCCGATATGGCGATAGGCTTGCCCCCTATTACATCTGGAATGGAACTAAGCTCGGCGAAATGTGGGTATTTGGGCCTATCCCTTTGGGGATACAGGCATGAGCTTATGTTATATTATGTAAATTACCATGTAATTAAGTGTGCGTTATATCATTATCTGTAAATTAGGTGAAGGCCTGCAAGCGTGAGTTTGCAATACAAACATAATTACCGAAAACTGTTATTGTTGTGATCCCAGCATTAATTGAATTTGCTCTCGAGTTTATATAGACGAGGTTAGTAGAGGCAATCGGGGGTCTTGATTAAACTAAACAATGTTGTTGCCTTACAATTATTTCATGATAGGGTCGCTGTTTAATTCAGTTGGTGGATACTTTTAGAATAACTTAGAAGGGATCGGTCCTCATGTCGAAATTGTTCAAAAGATTTAACAGTTTTGGGAGCAAGTGCTAGGTCAATAGGGCCTCTGAAATACGACTTTTGTAAGTAGACGAGAACTTTTGAAAAATTAATAATAAAGGGTCTTTTGAAGTTTCATATACATCCAGGCTCTTTCCAAAATTTGGATAACATGAAGATATTTGCACAATTTGAAATAATGGACAATGAGTAAGATTCCAACCACGTCTCAATAGAACCTTTCAATGAAACAAATTCGAGTTTAGGGAATAACATAAGATCACGCCTGTTTCCCCAAAGGGGTAAGCAGAGGTGCACTAGCGAACTAGAACACCCACATTTCGCCGAGCTTAGTTCCGTCCCAGATGTGATAGGGGGCGAGCCTAATATCAATTATAGAATTTAACCAGTTTTCCAAATTAAACCTAAAATACTGAGAGATAAATTGTATAAGTATTTCTGGAATTTGTATAATTAGTATCGGTATTTGAGATAGGTCTGCCATCTATCTTGTTTGGAATTTGTAATGTTTCGTAATTAACTAACGCAGGCTGGAATGCCTTCGGCCAAGTAGTTCTGTATCCGGATCTGTATTTTCTTTACCTATAGGATGTTGGTATATTATGGGTTTTAGATTATCAGGATCCGCTCTAAGTCGCCTTCTTACCAATATAGGTAGCGGCTATGAATCGGGAGGTCTTGAGTTCGATTCCCAGGTCGGGCGGGGTGTTTTCTAACCCAATTTGTCCGGGTAGGATTGTCAAGTCCGCAGCCGATCGTACTTAGTCAAAAACCTTTTTGCAACACACTGGCGTAGCCTGGTTTTAGTTTGGTTGGGTTCAAGAAAATAAAACAATACTAATGTGTTACCTATCATTAATATTCGCAATCATCATCATCATCAGCCATAGGACGTCCACTGCTGAACATAGGCCTCCCCGAAAGATTTCCAGATCGACCTGTTGGAAGCGGCCTGCATCCAGCGACAATATTAATATTCGCAATATGTATATTAAATTCAATATGAAAAAATTATATAAAAATGCGCCCATGCTGCAACGTGCTTGAAAAAGTACGTTGACCGACCCCACATTAAAGTTGGATAGGGCCAAGTAGAAAGATATATATATATTTTTGTTACCCAGGTTGGATTAGTAACTTGAAAATCATGTGATAAAATATGACGACCTACAATTACACCTTTCCTCATTGTTTATTTCGTTTGTTCTAGAACATTTATTTATAACAACGGTGCCCATTGAGACACGGAATGGAAAAGTTTCGTGAAAGAACACTGAAAAGCAAAGCCATTGTACGTGAGCCACAATAAAACTGCGAAAACTTTTGTGATATACGTGGGTGTACCATTGACGAATATCGTCTTTGTTAACGTTTAAGAGCATAAACGATTTGTGAACAGATGAGGGCGAAACAGTTAAAATATTAGCTAAAGCTTATTGCGGTTACCGAATTCATTTCGTACTTTCATTTGCTCAGCGTATTCAAACTAATCTAGCAACAGTTTTGCAAAATTGTTCGCGCTCGTGGTTAACCACAAAATTAAGCGCTCTCTAATACTTTTTCGCAATCCAAAAAGACAGACAGCGCTCGCACCGACCGCATGGATAAGTTTGCACATCTCTTCGCTGTTAATTTACGAAATAAGGTTAAACGAGTACTTCTCTCCAAATATTTATACATAATGGAAAAGATGAAACGTGGGCTCATTGCCTTTGTTGAATAATTTATGTTTTATTTCTCGTACAATCCCACTCGGGCGTCCTAAATATTCCGAGTCTATGAGCTCCGGGCAGTTAACGTTTTTAGTCATATAAGACAGAAACGAAAATTATGAATTAAGGGAAATGAGGAAAATCTCATTAATGTTATGATTTCTGTTATGAACCTTTTAATGGTACTGAAAAAATGTTTCCAATTTGAATAAGAAAGTTTTAGCATGTTTTATTTATTATGTAATTTTTGGTCTTGCTTTACCTTTTTAATCTTTTATTTCGGATTCAATTAGCTTCATGATACTGAAGCATTTAAATTCATACATACATACACGGGTGTAAGGGGGGCGAATTAGATCTCAAGCCCCCAAGTGCCAACCCTACCTGCACGTGGTGCACCCTGCTGTCAACGGATGTGGCTCTGGCGGCCGACTCGTGGCGGCATAACCACATAAAATATGCTGGGATGCCAAATGCTCCTGCCATCGACGGGCAGCAGCGCCGATGGTAAAACATGCCAGCATTCTGCGGTCACCAATCCGCCTGCCAAGCGTGGTGACTACGGCAAACCCCCCCAAATGATGACAGACCACATAAACTTACGGCCCCCAGTTCCCGGTAACCCCACTATTCCTGACCACGGTACCGGTCATGGTTACGGTGGGGTGGGGGGTGCTAAGAATCCCCGGGCTACGGCAGGGTACCACAAACGACTGTTTCTGGCGACGTACAACGGACGCTCTCTACGGTTGGACGAGCACATGACAGAATTGGAAGTGGAGTTGAGTCATATTAACTGGCATATCGTGGGGTTATCTGAAGTCCGAAGACAGGGGGAGGACAAGATAACCCTGGATTCCGGTCACCAACTCTACTTTCGAGAAGGACATCAACCATCCCAAGGTGGCGTCGGATTTCTGATCCACAAGTCACTCAAAGGCAACATTGTGGAAGTTGACAGTATATCGGCGAGGGTGGCGTACCTTGTCTTGAAAATAACTGAGAGATACTCTCTCAAGGTTATACAAGTGTACGCCCCAACATCCACACATTCTGACGATGAAGTCGAGGCCATGTATGAAGGCATAGCGAAGGCTATGTCTCATACCAAGACTTCCTACAGTGTTGTCATGGGTGACTTCAATGCCAAAGTGGGAGTACAAGAATGCGGTGAATCGAGGGTAGGATCATTCGGCTATGGGTGCAGGAATCACAGGGGACAAATGCTAGTCAACTTCCTTGAGGCTCAGGGGCTTTTTCTTATGAACTCGTTCTTTCAGAAGAGGCCTCAAAGGAAGTGGACCTGGCGAAGCCCCGACAATGTGACTCGGAACGAGATAGACTTCATCATGACCGACAGGCGCCAAATATTTAGAGACGTCTCCGTGATCAATAGGGTCAATACCGGTAGTGATCACCGACTGGTAAGAGGCACTCTAAATATAAATGTAAAAATAGAACGTGCGCGGTTGATGGGGTCGACTCTCCGACCAACACTGCCCCAAGTCGAAACCAGCTGTGAAGCCTTCCAGTTGGAGCTACAAAATCGGTTCGCCTTATTGGAAACCACGGCGGACATAAACGACGATACCAACAGTTTGGTGCGGACCATCCGCGAAGTGGGCTACAAATACTTTCGACCAAAGAGCAAAGGACGTAAGTCGAAGCTCTCTAGCGAGACTCTCGAGCTGCTGAGGAAACGCCGAGAATTATTAACCGCCACACAACCTGAATGTCAGGTACTTAACAAGGAGGTGAAAAGGCTGATACGACGCGATATTAGGCGCTTCAATACTCTAGCAATTGAAAATGCCATTGTGCAAAACAAAGGCGCTAGAGTATTCGCCAAGCCAAACACTTCCAGTTGTCACCTGACAAAACTCAGGACATCACACGGCAACACCGTTACCTCAATGGCAGAGATACTCGCTGAGGTCGAAAAGTATTATGGGGATTTGTACTCTCAAAGAGCATTTCCACCTAAGGCCCATGGCACGGATGATCCGCGGGCCAGATTAACTCGCCACTATACAGACGAGCTACCCGACATCGACGTGGGCGAGATTAGAACAGCCCTTGGACAGCTTCACAATAACAAAGCTCCGGGAGATGACGGAGTTACCACAGAGCTACTCAAGGCAGGAGGTACGCCTGTCTTGATAGAGCTTGTCAAGCTCTTCAACTCCGTCATCCACACTAGCACAACACCGGAGGCATGGAGCAGGAGTGTGGTGGTTTTGTTCTTCAAAAAGGGAGACAACACCCTGCTGAAGAACTACCGCCCCATATCACTCTTGAGCCATGTTTACAAGCTGTTCTCGAGGGTTATCTCGAATCGTCTCGCCCAAAAGTTCGATGACTTCCAGCCGCCGGAGCAGGCCGGGTTTCGGAGAGGTTTCAGTACCGTGGACCACATACACACACTAAGGCAAATTATTCAAAAAACCGAAGAATATAATGAGCCCCTATGCCTAGCGTATGTGGACTACGAGAAAGCCTTCGATACCGTTGAGACCTGGGCTGTTCTGGAGTCCATGCAGAGATGCCTGATAGACGATAGATACGTCCAGGTGATGAGGTGTCTTTATGAAGCCGCATCGATGACCGTCCAAGTACAAGAACAGAGCACGAAGCCAATCCAACTACGTCGTGGAGTAAGACAGGGAGACGTGATCTCTCCAAAACTTTTTAATACCGCGTTGGAGGACGCTTTTAAGATGTTCGATTGGAAAGGGCGGGGCATCAACGTTAACGGACAATACATCTCTCACCTGCGATTTGCGGATGACATTGTCATTATGTCGGAATCTCTGCAGGAGCTGGAGGAAATGCTGAACAGCCTTAGCCGTTCTTCAAGACAGGTGGGTCTTGGGATGAACCTTGATAAAACGAAAGTAATGTTTAACAGTCATGTTCTCCCGAGACCTGTTGTCGTAGGTGACGCTACTCTCGAGGTTGTGCAAGAATACGTTTATCTTGGCCAAACTATACAACTCGGCAAGCATAACTTCGAGAAAGAGGCGGATAGGAGGATTCGGTTGGGCTGGGCGGCATTCGGAAAGCTACGCAATATTTTCGAGTCGTCGATCCCTCAGTGTTTGAAAACGAAGGTTTTCAACCAGTGCGTCCTACCCGTAATGACCTACGGAGCCGAAACCTGGACACTCACCAGCGGACTGGTCCGCAAATTCAAAATCGCTCAGCGTGCTATGGAGCGAGCAATGCTTGGCATTTCTCTGGTGGACAGAATTCGAAATGAAGTCATCCGCCAGAGAACCAAAGTGATTGATATTGCTCGCAGAATTAGCACGTTGAAGTGGAAGTGGGCCGGTCATGTCTGCAGACGGACAGATGGCCGGTGGAGCAGACATGTGCTGGAGTGGAGACCGCGTTTAGGCAGACGTAGTGTGGGACGCCCTGCTGCACGATGGACCGACGACTTGAGAAAGGTGGCGGGCAGCGGATGGATGCGGGCTGCGCAAGACCGGGATGGTTGGCGCTCACTTGGGGAGGCCTACGTTCAGCAGTGGACGGCGATAGGCTGAGATAATAATAATAATAATACATACACAGTCACGCCTGTATCTTATGGGGGTAGGCAGAGACTATTGAGCGGCAGAGGCTACGATCCTGACACACCTCATTTGCCTATTCCACGCTCATACGTCTTTTCATTCATTTAAATTTAATTTTTTCAATTTGATTTTAGTATACTGAAATTAAATAAACCCGGACTCTGAAGTCGCTAATTAAAAAAAAAAACGCGTTCAAACAGACAAACGTTTCAAAATACAATCAATATTTTTTCAACCAATTTCTAAAAAAATGGAAGGTCCTCATTTTTTTATATTTATTTTATGTATGTTACGCGATATATCCGCCAAATGTGGACCGATTTTCATTTGTTTTTGTGTTCGATAGAGCTTATTCCAAGGGTGGTCACTGGTCCCATATAAATTAGATCACGTTCGGATAAATTTTGAAGTCGGTCCTTTAAACTTGTGAAACTTTGGTTGAATTTTTTATTATGTTTCCTTATCTGGTTATTCTGGACACAGTAAGTGACTATACTACACCTGACTAAGTTGAGTATAGTTAAGAAATTATCCTCCTTCCGGTGAGTAGAGTAAAAACCATCGACCACCGACCACCGATCAACATTGAGTCTAACGGTGAACAAAATAGCCTGTTTAACTGCAGGGTTACTACCACCTCTTATAGCAGTATTATTATAATCGTTCTTCGTTTGTTTTGTGTAGGAATCGGTACAAGTAAAATTATAATAATACTTCTATAAGAGGTTGTGGTAACCCCCCAGAACCATGTTATAAGAAACATGGAAAATATAGTAGAAAAGGACAATCACATTTAAAATTAATAAGGGCTTCCGTTTTTCAATTTGAATCGTGAACACAAGGAGCAGGAGTAAGCAGAAGGCTCATAATGCCGCCTCTTGACACGAGGGCTCGCCTGACCGTTGCTACTTCGACAGCTTAACATTTTAAGTGTCCAGTCCAAATGACTAACTGGAGTGAAATGTCCTCAAGTAGGCTTTATGATGTCTTATTTTGAATTGTTGGTGCTGCTGGAATAAAATGGTGGAATGAAGTGGTATTTTATTGATCATGGTTTTGATGGAGTCGTCATAAAAATTCAAAGAAGAATGTTCTACAAAATATAACTATACTGCTGTAGGGGGTGTCCAGCTCGTTGAAGCCTACACAGTTGGGATCAGCCCAACAACTAACCACTCAAGGAATATATAGAATGGAAGAAGAAAGATACGAAACACGAAGAACGAATAATGTTATTAAATACAGAACAGATATTTTAATATATAGCACAGTACAGAAATAAGCAAATTTAGAGCAAGCAATTCTGAGCGGTCAATCAATAATTGAGAATCCACTTCTTTTAAGCCAACGCAGCCGTGATACTTTTGGTATCGTGGTTGTTTATGAAAGGTGCTCGTTTGCTATTATTATAACAGATTTCCCTAGTAAGTCCCTTTCTATAATGACATTATTAGATTAATTTTTTAAAACTATATTTTAATAACTTCTATCCCCAGGCTGTCTATTGGTGTAGGGAGCGTCTGAGATCTTCCTATAATAAGAGATGGGCCGCAATGCGGCAGCGTGCAGGGGCGGCTCCGGTTGAAGCCTAGGCGCTTCTCGTCTTGGGAAACCCGAAGCCGTCCTTAATGCGCTGATGAGGGCCATCGCGAGGTTTTGGTTGGTTTTTCGGTGTAGGGTGTAAATAGTGTTAGGAACTAGGTCCAGCGATCGCCTGAAAGTTAATCATCTTTCCCAGGTGGCTAAACGCTGGGTCGTAAGACCGTCGAGTCCGGCGAGATCATAACTACTCCACTTTCCCCCGAAGTGGATTGGTAGCGATAAATCGTTTTCTCCGCGTAAACAAAAAAGGGCATGCTGGCTGCCGCGTAAAGGCAGCCGGTCGTTAACCCAAGAACTTTCTGTAATATGTTTCAAAAAGTATGTTGCGTCGACCCTACATTAAGGTGGGATAATTGTCGTAATATGTGTATTCTAATTAACCGCATCTCTCGTATTTTATACCAACGACTAAGTTTTATTCATTCAAACCCTTACCACTGTCTACTGAATGAAACGTCAATTTGAAGCACCAAAATAGCCTTTAAAACCGTCCAGTTCGCTTCAAGTATGCTTATTTGTTTCACGTCGGGCGTAATGAAAAAAGTTTTTACTAGTTTAAAATTTAATTTAAATTTTATTATTTCAGTCTTTTACAAAGAGACATCTATGTAGCCTCCAAAAGGCTATAGTCTACCTTTTTAATGGGTTTTGTTGTATTCAGATAGTTGCGTTGGAAATGTACTCATTTTCAGGGTTTTGTATAAAGTTTTCAGCAAGTTTCAAGCATTAAAACTATACAGCTTTCTTATGGCGTCAAAATTCGGAACATTATTTAATATGTACTACATACAAATATTTACCTTTATAATCGTATACATATTGGGAGTGTTATGGAAGATAGCACAATAACATGCGAATTTACACTTAGTTTGTGATGCGGTTGTCGGAGTCAGCATCCAGCTTGAGACATTGGCGGAATAAAGTTTATTTATTTATTTCTTTCTTTACAATAAATACTCTATATTGTTATTGATTACTGTGATGTCACGGGAAATTTTTGTCAATTTACTAATGAAAGCTGACTGACCATTTTTCTACCGACTTCAAAAAGGGAAGGTCCTAAATTCATCTGTATTTTTATTTATGTTACGCGATTTTCAAGATTTTCAAGATTGAAACAAAACTATTTTTACGGATTCTATCACGATTATGTTTTAACGTTTTAACGTTTTTTAACGTTTCGAAGGCTTTGCAGTCTTCGTTGTCACGGGTCAGACTGCAAAGCCTTCGAAACGTCGGGAATAATAATTAAAACCTAATCGTTATAGAATCCGTAAAAATAGTTTTATTTCAGTGTATAATATTCGCGTAAACTTAAGAAATCTGTATTTTCAAGATTATTTTTGTGTTTGATAGAGCTTTTTCCATGGGTGGTCCCATATAAATTTGGTCACCTTCAGATAAGTTTTGAAGTCGGTTCGTGATTATACTCCTCAATCGATGACCATCTGATTGCAACAATGTACTTCTTGCTTTAAGCAGTATCGATTTTAAGTCAGTAATTAATTCATTATAACATTATTGTATTAAGAGGGCTTTCGCACTTTTCAGTGAATTCGACGTTTTTGCTTGACTTTTGAAAGTGTCTCGCTGAAAATTTTTGTACCAAACAAATCCTAAAAACATATGCATTTTGAAGGTCATTTCATTTCGGACGTGGTGTACATCTTAATTTTTTTATTAAATAAGACAAAACCTTATGATTCGGCGTACTAGAAGAGGTGTTTTCGAAAATGTTACTTTTTAGTGACTTTTGATAACTTTTTGAGAAACGATACATTAATATTATGACATACAATTGATGCACACATAACAAGAATATCTTCTTATCCGTGGTGGCTATTGTATTTTTTTCACGTTTTATACAAAAATGTCAAGAAAATAGCTTTTAAAACAAACACAATTTTGAAAACTGCGTCTGAAATCATAATTTATTTTACGCAATATAAACTACACATGAAAATAAAAAATATCGCATAATAAAGTTTAATATCTTGGCTTTTGTAAAAAAAAATATGAGGGCCAAATTATTTCATATAATATCTAAAATATGTTTTTGAAACCATAGCAAAAATCGATATAAACAGCGAATAAATAGCCAGCCATTTGAACAGTCAAGTCACACCGCGCTGAGCGGTCTCAGAGTGAGGACGTATCGCATTTTTTCGTCATTTTCAGTTGTTCGAATTACGAAATTTTCAATTATTTGAAGTAATTATAGCGCGACCATACTCGACTTGATATTAGACGATTTTTGTTTGTATTCATGTTTTGAGATTTTCTCTAACTACATTTTTATTGAATTACATAATTGAATTTTGTGCTGATTTAAATTATTCATCTCATGATTATGATTGATTGTACTGAATTAAGCGATAGCAACTGAATAGAATTTAGAATGTGATATCTTTCTTTCTGCCTGTCCTTATCTCACGGCAGCGACCTCGTGGGCTCAACATAACACACTTTTTCAAGCATGTTGCAGAAAGGATTTGGCTTTGTTTTTACGACAAATTGCTTGACATTAACCCCCCTCTGGAGTATAAAATGTAACAGTATATGGGTACTCTTTTTAGGTAATATAATATTGCCAACTGTTCCAACTAGGGGTCTTAAAATGAACATGCATAAGACGACGATCATGTCGAATTTTCATGTTGTGCGCACTCCAAAATTAGTATAGTAAACTCTGGATATAGAAAAATGTCTATTACATGGGATATCTACCTAAACAGGTTCAATTTTGAATCATCAAATTCAGTTCGACTGGATAGCATTCGGCAAATTATGTTGTTGAGGTCTTCCCGTGAAAAATACCTCAGTGCCTGAATACAAAAGTCTTTGATCATAGTGTGTTACCGTTACTAGTGACAACTTACGGCCACTTGAAACTTGAAACGAGTTCTTTGACTATGAGGAGGCCATGCTCGGAATCAGGAATAAGGTGATCCTTAGAAGAACGAACATTCTTGACATAAGTCAACGGATTAGCAAGTTGAAGTGGCAGTGGCCCCTCAATTTAATTTACTAGTTCCCTCTTCGTAGTGTGAACAAGCATTTGAATGTAATATTTTGTGATTACCGGAGTTTTTTTGAGTGCACTGCGCTTACCATACGATATAAAGTGTGGGCCAAAAGTTTTTTCAAATATCGACCGTCTGTTTGAGTTTATTAAAGAAAACCATAAGAGGGATGGGCTCAGGGGTGGCGGGATATTATGCGGTTATTATGACTTCGTGTAACTTCTTCGCCAAAAAGAGTAAAACGGGATAGGACCCAACAGAGGGAGTTAGAGGAGGCCTTTGCCATGCCGAAAACTGAGATTAGGGATATTATTTAAAATCAGGTTACGAGAGACCAATCTAAGCTAAGCGAAATGTAGATGTTCTAGTTCGCAGGTGCGCCTCTAACTAACCCTTCGCAGATACAGGGGTGAACTTATGTATGCATCATGCGTCGCTACATGCAATTTTTGTCAAGATTGAGCCTATTCGTGCTTTTGAGACTGTCAAACCAGCAGATGGGTCACCAGATGGTAAGTGATCTACACTGAAATAAAATGAAATGTAGGCTAATAAATACCTCTTATGACAAGTCAATATCATCATCATCAATACATATAATAAGAATGTAAATATCGCGCGTCTCTACATTACATAGATTTCCAAAAAAACTAATTGGGGGGGTTTAGAATTAGTAATAGGATACATTTTTAACATTTTTAGATTTTTTGTCTGTCTGTCTGTCTGTTTGTATGTTTGACCGCGCATAAAATGAAAACCACCAAAGTAATTTTACGGAACTGGATAGAAAATCGCAGACCACATCTTGGAAAAATATTTAAGCTTTGTTTTATTGAAATCGGTCAACTCTATCAAAATATATGGATATTTTTGTATCATGTGTGCGATTGTTGGGAGTTCTATAAAGCCTGAAAGTGATTTTTAAGTTTATCAATAGATGGCGTTACCATATTTTTTGAGTCATATTGAATATTTTACGAATTCTGAACCATTTTAAAGTCGTTAAGTGATCCGCGGTCAAAATCTAAAAAGTGACCGCCATTTTGTTTTTTTTTTGGGCCGATTAATTTCAAAATCGATATCTGAGTCGCCCCGTGGTTCCAAACGACGGAACCGATGTAAACACTGTCAAAAGGGGCCGTCATTTGTTTTTGGGCCGATAGACTTCAAAATCGATATCTGGTCGCCACATAGTTCCTAACGACGCAACAGGTGTCAAAACTTACAAAAAAGACCGCCATTTTATTTTTCTTTGTTTTTGGGCCAATTGACTTCAAAATCGATATCTGGGTCGCCCCGTTGTAGAATATTTAGACTAAAACGACATGGCTGATCGATAAATCAAAACCTTTACCGTTGGCCCAACAAAATACGCGTGCGAAGCCGCGGGCAAAAGCTAGTAATAAAATATAACACAAAACACTTATATAAATCAAACTTATATATATTTTTAGGTTAATATAAAAATAGTCAATACTTTAGTAACAGCAATTTTTTTTAAATATATTTTGGAACTTTTGGAACACTGCCTGTGTTCCAAAATACTGCCTGTTGTCCTCTGTGCCCAGACAAAATATGAAAAACGATTACACGAAAAGAACCATAGGTTCGTTGCTAAGCTAAAAGGAGGGGAATAGGGATTGGGAAAGGGGCGAGGGAATTGCGCTACCAGAGATCTCACTCAACGAACTAAACGCAATAGCAAACTGCTACTTTACGTCGGTTTTCTGTGAGTCAGGTATCAAATTTAACAAAAACAACAACTCCTACATTACTAGACGACGCTTGTGTAGAATTGAATATTGATTACCCGGTGTGAGTCTTAATTTAATTAAAACTTGACCCAACAAGAAGTTCGAACCAATTGTTTCCATACCGAATATTAAAGAAGGCGGCCACGTTCAACAAGGAGCAAATAGAACATTTGGGAGGTTGAAATTTTCGTAAGAAACATAAGCGTTCGGTGGCTCCGGCAGTACCAACTACAAGATATTCCATTGTCTCTGAGGAGCCCGGCCCGTACCTTGCGAATTTTTCGTGTGGGGATACCTGAAAAGTTGTGTATATCTAAGAAACCGACGACAATATCCCGATTAAAATAAAACATCCACGAAAAAATCACCGGCAGCATGTGTCAAAGAGTTTTCAAAGACTTGCAAAGATGTTTGCTAGATTCCCGACGACGAGACATCATTAAAAAAACATAGATGTTTGTTACGTCCAAGGAATCATTTGTATCATTTCTAGTTTTAATTATATTCATGTTTCAAATTTGCAAACAATTTTGGTCCACCGTTTAGTTTGTCTGGCTTGGAAAAAACATTCTTATCTCTGTTGGGGATCTAATTCCCGGTAAATCTTGCTAGAACAATACACGTCTGACTTGAAAATCTATACCAGGACCTCCTGGTTCACAGCCTATTTACGCTATCACTAGATCAAAGAGGTGACAGACGTTTTATTATTATTTCCGAAGGGCAAGGCAAATAAATTATGCAATTTATTTATTTATTGTGCCTATAGGCATCGCTAACATAGACATTTAAACGAGCATGACTACCCAGACTGAGTACAACAATCAGTTAGAAAGCACCTTTCAGCAACATGCTTGAAATAAAGCGTGTATAAATATGATGCGTCGATCCGACATTGAAGTTTATTTTTCTAACTACTTACTACTAAGGATCAAGATTTTTCAATCCAAGTATACATTGAGTTTACGTGCCGGATTGCAACTCGGGCTTGTGTGCGACGCACACAGGTGCAGCGCTGTCATAAAATACCTAAACTTGAGCGGAAAGGTTTTGCTAAAGCGCTCTTAATAGATATTGAAAACTTAATATTAGCAAGTTTATCTGTTTTAGTACTGTATAATATAAAAATTGCCTCGGTGGCGTGGTGGTATTTCGGTACGACTACGGTTCTGAGGTCTCGGGTTCGATCCCCGGGTCGGGCAAAGTGATATTGGATTTTTCCATATCAGCCCGGAGTCTGGAATTTGTGCCCGATATGGCGATAGGCTCGCCCCCTATCACATCTGGGACTCAACTAAGCTCGGCGAAATGTGGGTGTTCTAGTTCGTTAGTGCGCCTCTGCCTACCCCTTCCGGGATACAGGCGTGAGCTTATGTTATGTTAATATAAAAATGCCGTCTGCTAAGGCGCAGGTTTTTGGTATCTCAATATCCTACCGGGGAGCTCGTTATATTGCGAGGCCGTATGGTTATTGCCATTGTATAGGGGTTCGGGACGGACAGCATTCTTTACACCCTCAGATCGTAAAAGAGTATGGGTGGCTGATCCTCAAGGACCATCTAGGCTCTTATTAGGAATGGCTTTAGTATTTTGGGAAAGTCGAGGTTATGTGGAATAATTCAGTCGATAGCCGTGATAATAATGTCATACAGTGGACTGTAATTTTAATTGAAATAAAACTATTTTTACGGATTCTATCACGATTTGGTTTTAATTTTTATTCCCGACGTTTCGAAGGCTTTGCAGTCTTCGTGGTCACGGGTTGGATAGAAACCGTAAAAATAGTTTTATTTCAATGAATAGCATTCGCGTATGCTTAATAAATCAGTATGTAATTCTAATTGTCATTTATATCATGTGCTGTGTATAAAAGTGTACAAATTTAATAACGTAAGTATTGATATATATGACGTTGTGATACTTCAAAAAAATAAATAAATCATTAATCTAAAGTCATAAAATAATTATTAAAAATTAACATAATTTAATGAATTGTCGTCTCCTAGGTCAAGTGGCAGTATATGGGCTGTAACGTGAGGCCTGGGTTCGATTCCCAGGTCGGGCAAAGAGATTTTTCTAATTTGATTACCAGGGACTGGGCCCCATAGAAAGGAGTTGACGTCAGGCAGGCAACCGGTTATAATAACTAAGCCAAATCCGTTCTATAATATGCTTGAAAAAAGTGTGTTGCGCGGACCCTATATTAGGGTGGTATAAGGGCAGGTAGAAAGAAATTACATAATTGAATTAATATATAAATGTTGAAGTTCTTTATATTTTAACGAATACGTACACCTCAATAATTGTTCGATATTTACGGATTACAGGCAATCTTATTTTATGTTTTTTAAGGTTTAGTCCATTTAAAAATCATTAAATTAACAAAAAACAATGGCCTTCTAAAAATATTACAAAATCACATTACTTTATAATTAGTTGTTTTGAATTATACAAAATTAGAAAAACGAATATAAGTAGGTACATTCTTATACCTATTCTCTAGATTACATTTTCTTCTGGAAATATGAAAGTCTGAGCCTTCGCAGAATTAAATGATGACATTGGACAAAAAATTAGAAGGCGTCTTTTACCTTACCCGAGGTTTTTGTGATATAATATGAAAAAGGCAATGTCGCTGGAGAAGTTTTATTAACGAAGCTTAAAGTATTTCATTTTCGACCCACTTCCAAAAAGGGGAAGGTCCTCAATTCGTCTGTATTTAGTTACAACTTACATTGTGGTTTTTAAAACACGTAAAACATAGAGTTTCATCATTTTTAGCAAAATCCTCTGTGGCCTGAGGGGCAGTGCCTCTATAGCGTAGGTGTATGGCGTACGTGGAACGAATACCGTTCCGAGGTCTCAGGTTCGATCATCAGGTCGGCCAAAGTGCTATTGTGTTTTTCTACTCAGTATTAGTCTGAAGTCGGCATTTGTGCCCAATATGGCGATAGGCTCGCCCCCTATCACATCTGGGATGGAAATAACCTTGGCGAAATTTGGGTGTTATAGCTCGCTAGTGCGCCTCTTCCTACCCCTTCGGGAATACAGGCGTGAGCTTATATATATGATGAAAAGATAAAATCCAATTCACGCAAAGAAATTATGATAATGTGATTTGTCTGACCATGTGTGATATTACAAAAATAATTTACCCAAACACTTTCACAGAACACGTCTGGGTTTTACGATAAAGGGTTCCATATTTTAGAGAGTATCGATTGCAGTTTATAGGAAAAAGTTATGTTTTCATCTCGTATAAACCACAACACCCCAATATCCATATCACACCCGTGCCTCGTAAAAATATACGACAGTGTTATGTCAGCCAAATCATAACTCCAGATGGATCGCGATCGTGTTAGTTATGGTGCATAACTTGAAAAAACTTAACGGTCCGACTTCAAAATCTGTTAGGGACCAAATTTATATGGGACCGTCTTTGGAATAAGCTCTATAGAACAAAATAATCTTCAAAATCGGTCCACATTTGGCGGAGATATCGCGTAACATACATAAAAAATACAGACGATTTGAGAATCTTCTTTTTTGAATTTGGTCGAAAAGTGGAACTGGTTTACACAAAATTTTCGTATCGGGCAACCAAACTCAATATCATGTTATCTGGAACGGTAGTCGTAATGACGAACTTTCTTTCTACGTGCCCTTATCCCACATTAATGTGGGGTCGGCGCAACACCCATTTTCAAGTATGTTGCAGAAGTGATTTAGCTTAGCTTTTGCGACCGGCCGCCTCCCTAACATCAACCCCTTCTAAGAGGATCCAGTCCCGGGTAAATTGAATTAGAAGATTTTGCTTTGCCCGACTTGGGTATCGAACCCAAGACCTCCCAGTGCACAGCCCATACATGATGTCACTAGACCAAGGAGGATGAGTCGTAACGACCAACGAGCACGCAAAATAGCTACAACTGAGATAATCATCAAAGAATATAGTAGGTATATACCTCTATATAGATTTAATTTATACATAGAAAGTTTAGAAAAAGTCGTTCCCTGTTTGCAAAGCCGATAGGTTCTATAATTAATTTGAAGCCATTGAGATATTCTAGAGATTATATCTATATTAAGTAAGAAGGACTGAGTGGATTGCTTATAAAATTCGATTACGGGATTAAAGATAATGAAATACCTCGGACATCTCATCGACTAAACTTTGTTAATATCAAAAGTTGAATTATAAGTAAGGTTTATTAAAACTCTGATTCAAAGAACAAATTTGAAAAAAAAACAGTTGTTTCAGATTGGATTAAAATTATTCATGAAATTATTTTAATATTCAATGAATTTAAATCACATCTTATAGGAATATTTGTGTAATGCTTGACTTTTTTTGGTTCCATAGGCAAGTGGTAAAAATGAAATACTTGTTATTTCGTCGTGTCCTTATTATGATCCGGTCTTTCCATTTTACATGATATATGAGGTAAAGTATAGATGTACCTGCTGGCTACACATTCTTTTTGAAGAAAACATATGGCATAAACGTGACAACAGCGTTTACTGGTATTTTGAGTTATAAGACTCGGTGGCGTGGTGGTATTTCGGTACGACTACGGTTCTGAGGTCTCGGGTTCGATCCCCGGGTCGGGCAAAGTGATATTGGATTTTTCCATATCAGCCCGGAGTCTGAAATTTGTGCTCGATATGGCGATAGGCTCGCCGCCTATCACATCTGGGACGGAACTAAGCTCGGCGAAATGTGGATGTTTTAGTTCGCTAGTGCCTACCCCTTCGGGGATACAGGCGTGAGCTTATGTTATGTTATGTTGAGTTATAACCAAAATCATTAAAAAATCCGGAATTAAGAGCCGTCTTCTTTTAAAACTAGTAGCCTGATTCACTCTTAACCCTACCAGCCCTAACAGTGGGTCATATATATGCTGATCGCATATATTTTCGTCTTGGAAGCTAGGTTCGTTGCCACCTCGATCTGTATTCCGTACGAAGGCGAGAGAATTAGAATTCTTTCTCTCCGTGTTCCGACGGATAAATGACTTGAAATAAAATGGTTGTGTTCTGCTTTACAAAGGCCAACGATCTGAGACTATGAACTGTTTTCTCTCGGTTTTGTTTTCTAAAGCCCGAATGGTCAAACGTTACTCAACTTAAGCGGCTTCTTACATTGAGTTTCGCCATATAATTTTGACATATAAGGCGGCCTTAAATGACATAAGGCGACCTTACCAATATAATGTCTGTGCTACAAGTGCGGCCTTATCGCTAAGAGCAGTCTCTTCCAGGCATACATTTTAAATGATACCTATGCTTTTTGAATCCCATTTAACATCATAACCTCAGCATATAGTTATCTACTTTTAGACATAGCCTTCTTCATATGAGTACCAAACACTCCGGTCTTAGACAGCCCACAAAACATACTTTGTTATTAATTTTTTTGTAACAAGAATAAACTGAAATCAAACGAAGCTAAAACATCGACTGTTTGTAAAACTGCAATCAGTTTCGGTGATTATCGCAGAGCCATCATTTGCATAGAAACTACTGAAATCACATGACAGAGTTAACAGTGATTGCATTTGTTTGTTTTCGTTTGGTGCTAAATTCACTCGTCGTATGTCGGTACACAGTCACTTATTTCACATCGCACATGTTCTTTACAGAGTAAACAGATGAAACAAAGCAGCTATTTTGCTTATCTTCCTGTTTACTGCATTCATTCTTCTTTGTATTTTTGTGTGATTTCATCGCTAAATAATACTGTAAATAATTTGTTTGTTTTATAACAGTCATTTCATACAAAAGTTAGAATTATAACGTTACAATTTAATACATATTTTATATGGCTTTCAAATTAGTAAAAAGGTTCTAATATGTCTAAATAATAACACAAGTTTTTAACGATCAGTTATGCTGGATAATTAGGTAACGTATACATCCCTCTCTTTGCGATACATCTACTCCTGTCGCTCAATCTTATATTTTTTCCCAAACGGGTTATAGTCAAGCAGGCGGCCAATCGTAAAAGCAAAAGCCAAATTCTTTATGCAACATTCTTCAAATGTGTTGCGGATAATTGGAAGTAGAAATCAGCAACAAAAAAACACGTTTTTGCGTTAAAGTCTGTGTTTAAATCTCCAGGGACTCAGTACCTGTACTTTGTTGAATGCGTAATTCATACATCGCTGAATACTAACTAGTAACCTTAAAACCGCCATCAAAGCGCAATTAGACCGTGCCCTGAGACCGTTTTGTCTTCAGTCATGTATAATATCCATTACCGACGCATAAGCTTAACCCTTCATAAGTTATTAACATCTAAGATGCTATTAACACGTAATCCTTCATAGAATAGATGACCCGAGTGTACGTATGTTAATTTTGACCTATTATACAGCTGCGTAATCGTGGACGAGATCGTCTCATGAATGGATATGAATTAATAAAAACTTTACGACTTCATAAGATTTAGATAAAAGACATTTCTCAGAAGATTTGAAGAGTTTATGGTTCATATAAGGAAGTGGATGATATTACATTAATTTATTAGAATGGAGACGGTTTTGATTAAATTTATCCGCCATTTATAAAAAATGGGATTTCAGAATTGCTGCTATTTTTCTTCATTGGTTTGGTAAAAGTTTTTCAACACTGTAATTTGAAAAACTTTTATACATACATACACACATAAGCTCACGCCTGTATCCCCGAAGGGGTAGGCAGAGGCGCACTAGCGAACTAGAGCACTCACATTTCGCCGAGCTTAGTTCCGTCCCAGATGTGATAGGGGACGAGCCTATCGCCATATCGGACACAAATTCCAGACTCCGGGCTGATATGGAAAAATCCAATATCACTTTGCCCGACCCGGGGATCGAACCCGAGACCTCAGAATCGTAGTCGTACCGAAATACCACCACGCCACCGAGGCAGTCTTAAAACTTTTATAATTTAATTTAACGAATGTAAACCTTACATCTATTTCTTGCACATAATATTTCATATTATTATAGAACCTATAACAACACTCTGTACAATAAAACATCAGAGTCGCCTCCTTGGTCTAGTGGCAGCATATACGGGCTGCGGACTGGGAGGTCCTGGGTTCGATTCCAATGTCGGGCATAGCAAATTTCCTCATTTGATTTGCCCGGGACTGGATCCCTTAGAGGGGGTTGACGTCAGGCAGGCAGCCGGTCGTAAAAACTAAGCCAAATATATTGTGCAACATGCTTGAAAAAGTGTCTTGCACCGGCCTAACATTGTGTGATAAGAGCAGGTAGAAAGAAAGAAAGGTACAATAATACATTAGAACCTCGTAACTGTTAATAAAAATTGGTGACCAGTGTAATTTATAATGCATAATCAAGCTAAAAGCCAGCTGCGAGACGGGAAATAACCAGTGGACATACACTTTGGAGGCTAAAAGCTGTTGCTTAGCAATTTAGATGGCACTGAATTTAAGATGTCACATTAACTGCCACACTAAAGTGTCTGTGTTACAGATAACCGTGTTCCTTTGTAGATCCAGTGCTACTGTTTCTTAGTGTTAGGCCTTGGTAGTTCTTGAAGCGTGAAGATGTATCTCTTATCTAGTTTATAGGGGCTACTTTATCTGTAATTGCGTTTTGTACACTAGTAGAGTAGATAGTAATGTTTGTCTTTTAGGGCTGTAAGTTCTATAGAAGTGATTTTTTTAAATCACCCAACAGTCACACACATAGTCCTAACATTAGGTATAAACGGTATCGTGGGTATTAGGAACTACGAGAGACTTTCGGTCTCACAACACCCAGACCCGAAACAAATATCTGTGGGCCACACAAACATTTGTCTCGGTGTGGGGATCGAACCCGCGGCCTCTCGCTTCATAGTCGGCTAATTGCCGACTGCGCCACGGAGGCTGTCTTGAAAGAATATCTGAATTATAGGGTAAGTACTATAGCCATTCTTTCCGGAAGTCCTTAGCCCACATCAAAATGGAGACGGTATTCGATACTACATACTTTTTCAAGCATGTTGCGGAAATGATTCGGCTGAGTTTTACGACCGGCCGCCTGCCTGACTTCAACCGCTCAAAATATTTTTATTGTTATTGGCTTAGGTTATGAGCACGCATTAGGTCTATCTAATTTAAAGTGGTTAATGGCATAAGAACCGGCAATAAGAATGGTATATGTACCTAGTTAGTTGTAATAATACGAGTGTAACTATCGACTTTGGTCCGGGGGGAATGGCCATTGGTTTTAAATCGCCGGATCGGATACTTTCATTTTTAGGATACTTAGCCGGAATAACAGCCGAATAACATTCGAAGCGACTGCGGTCTGCTATTTGTCGTCAGTTTGTAAAACAGTAGTAATGATATAAATAATGTTAAAGCAATATTATCTATTTAGGTTCCTAATCGATCAGAAAGTCATCCTGTAAATCGTCAGTATAGCAAAACCTATAAGTCTATTGGACATTTAACCATTAATCCCGCTTACAAACAGAGTTGATGCCGCAAACGCATTGCGAGGCTTACGTTGTACGAAAAGCGCAGCGGGCGTAGCGTCATCACAATTGATGAAATAGTTCACAGAGCTACTAAGCGATATGAAATGGATAAGTAATATAACTTAAATACATTAACACAAACAAAAAAATCTAGTTTCTCCCTGCTTTAGTGACGTTGTAAGGTACATTCAGGGCAAGGTACTACTACCATCTCGAGGGTTTAGGTTTGATCTTGGATCAGATCCGTCATAATCAGAGGAACCGCTGACTAGATCTATTATTGATTTTTGTATAGTAAAATATGTACATATTTGCTATTAAATATAATGTAAATAAGAATATTACGTAATTTGGAGTCATCATATGGAATTAAAATAATAATAAATAAATAAATAATAGATAAAACTTAGTGGTTATACCATAAAAGTTGTATAATAAGAAAACTAAAAACAAAATTAGAGGGAAATATGATGAAAAGTGATAAGAAGCTATCTTGTTATGAATCAAATACTCCTTGGTACATTTATAAAGACAGCTTGTAGGCGAATATGACTTGCAGCAGCAATGGCTAATGGAAACAGGAATTAATTGCAAATAAACGTGGGAGTTCTTGTCAGATGTAGTTTGTTTTGATATTTATTTACATGCAACGGGTTATGACTAACAGTAAAGATGTAGAAATATTTGGACTAGAAATTGATGTAATTAATAGTAGAAATAAAAGACAACACCTGGCAGAAAGAAAAATGGAAACCAGGTTTAACACTTAACACGTAAGTAGTCAGCTGTGAAACCAACAGCTGAGAATTTGATTTTTTCGTGACCCAAAAACTCAAACAAACCCAATATATTTGTTAAGAGTCCTAATACTCACGATACAAGACACGTAACTAATTTTGGGTCAGAACTGTTTAGCGTCATATATTTAGTTAATACTAAACAATTTTAAATTAACAGCCGATATTTATTTCGTAGTTTAACGTGAATGTCCATTATACAAAATGGAAGCGCAGGATTTCAAGTTCATTAGACTCGCATCTCGTTAGCGCATAGTCGAGTGCTTTTCCAATATTGATCTTCTGGACAATGCATAGGTATCAGAATGATTTACATTTCTGTGTCGCTATGTTGTGACTTCAAGCAATTTCACTCATCAAACCAATTTGTGGAGACAATGATTTAACGGCTACTGTAATTAGTGCGGGCTGGAATTAATGCAATTATAATGCGGCTTGACGTTCACTGGGCTTGTTTACATAACTACGTTGTATGTACGCTGTAATAGCCTCTGGTATGCAATAGGTCTAGTCGTTTAAGGCTCAGATTGTTCAGTAATGGCGTCTGCCAATAATGTGTTCATATTAGTTAATAGTCAATAATAGATTGTCATCAGTTATTTGTAGGAGTAAATAGTAATAAAGTTTAGCTATTCGTAAATAATAAGAAAATATAAGAAATAGTAAAGTTTAACTTGTACCATAAGATCTTAGTTAGAGATAGTCTAGGTAAGAATTATGATATCAGAAAGGTGACGGTAACGAGTATTACGCAGTAATTCCTTAGGTCTAGCTTACGTTAATTAACAAAAATATTGTAAATTGTATGTACTGACTGTAACAAATTAGATAGTATATCAATGATCACGATGCTAAGCTTTGCTCGTGGGTAATCACAATTACGGTTACCAGGGGGCTGACTCTTGTCTCTCGATTCGAATTTGACTTCAATTCGATTTCATTTGTTGACTTAAAATTCCACCGAAATCGGGTTGAAAAGTGCTCGAATGTCACGTTAAAAATTACCAAATAATAAGCTTCCAACAGGTCGATCTGGACATCTTTGGGGGAGGCCTATGTTCAGTAGTGGACGTCATTTGGCTGATGATGATGATGATGAATGTAATGCAAGATTAGTGCACTTTTTAACTCGATTTCGGTGGAATTTTAAGTGAATAAATGAGACGAATCGAAGTCAAATACGAATCGAGTGTCAAAGTCAGGGAGATAAAAGAGCCAGTTTGTCAATTTAGTAAGGCTAAGGTAAACTTATGATGGTGGTAGGTCACATGCTATGTAAGCAAAGGAATGAATGTGGAAGGTATTGGAGTGGATTCCAAATAAAAGCAAACTATTTAATATGTAAACTTTCATATATTTAATGTCTAAAAGTTTTCTTTTGTGGACGTTTAATGAGAATGTTCACGATGTTCACGGGCCAGGGGTCAAAGTGGCCTCAAGTTAGGAGCTTAAACAATCTCAACATCGCTCGTTATCTCAAGAAAATTGAACACGCCAACATTGTCATAATAATGAAATTCTTGCAAGATTGTTTGTGTGTCCACAGTTGTTTGCATTATTGAAAAAACTATGAGGAGTAATTGATTTAATCGGTATTATTATTTCATCAAATTTAGAAGACTGTCTCGGACTAGGTGTAATCACGTATACAGTACGGCTACCGTTTACGGATTCAGGTTTGATCCCTGGGTTGGGTAATAATATTGAGTTTTTTGCGCCCAGAGTTTGGAATTTGTCCTTATATCGATAGGCTTCCGTCACATCAACGAGACCAAAACTAAGTTGATGAAAATTGGGCGTATATACTAGTTGCGCCCCTATCTACCTCTTCGAGGATGACATGCGTATGCATATTATGTATAGGTGTAGAAGTAGTTCAGTAGTTTTATGAATGCTGGTTGAAGATTGAAATAGGCTTTCAAAGAAGTGCATTTTAAAGTAAAACATTGGAAATAACAAAAAGAAATTACTATAATAAATTACTAAGCTATCTTAATCCTTACAAATGTTGCACCCGCATCAATAACTCAAAGAATGCCATCAATAATAACTCCAACCCTTAGCCAATTGATGCAAACTGTGTCAGAACTTTTACACTTTATCCATGTTCGCCACAGATTACAAAAATCTCATACAAATAGAAACCGATACTAACAGTTGTCGAAAAGCGACAAATGGCAATTAGAAACGCGATGGCAAGTAAATAATAGCCTTAAACAATACCGTTCGTCTATGTATTATGATTCAAGTAATATGGAATGATTGATCACTGCAGCTATTGCAAGGGGTCGCTAAATTAATTTGCCGGTCGATTCGTCATTTAATACTTGTACGCATATTGTGTTCAGTCAAAATGTATGCCATTCCAATTACATATATATAATTTACACGATTTTTTCTCTTGCGATTAATTATTTATTTTCACGGGTCGGACCTGTGACCACGACGGTTGTAAAGATTACGAAACTCCGCGAGCGCGATTAAAAAAAAAACATATCGCGATAGAAACCGTAAAAACTAATTTCATATCAATATATAACATTCGCGTAAGCCTAAGAAATCATTAAAAGATCATACCAGCAGAGGCATTAAGAAAATGTGGCGTTGAATTTAATCCGATGTTTTTATGCTCCACGAGACTCGATACTTTGATTATACACAACGGCAGAATTTCACATAATTACACTTTATTAAGAATCTTACGACTCCATAATAATATATGGCGGCTCAAGTTCAGAAATGAATATTAACGCTTGCTATTAGGGTACAAATGTTCCTGCGAAGACGTGGCACAGGCTGGTAGGCAAGGATTAAAATTAAAATAAATTGCTTTACACTTTAATTGTATTTCGGGATAATTTTCCGTGCTCCTGAATTCAAGAGTTGCTAGCTGATGGTATGAAGATGTAAAGATATGGGACGGTATGAAGTGGCCTTGCATAGATAAAACTAACGATGGATTTACGTTATGTTATGTTATGTTGTATGTGGATTTAATAAAAAAACGTTTGCAAAAACTATGGTAATTTTCATTTTCTCCATCTTGACTAGTAGTCCCTCTAACAGAACCTATAACACAATGAACTAAAGTAATTGTATGGACTAATAAAAACCACTCAACTAGTTTGCAAGGAGTATTCGAAACCTCCAAACTCTCTTGTACTAGAGATTAGGACTAGGAGCTCACCGTGTCGTCATGCCAACACAATGTGAAGGATTAAGATAAGATTTCATATATTTACACCAATATATTTGCTGCAATAATGAAAGACCAGGTAATTATGATGTTTTAATAATTGATATTAATAAATCGAACGCATCGATATGAATCCAATTTATAAATACCGCAAATTAATGTACAATTTCCATAGATGTGGTCAAAGCTCTTTTGTTTGTTATATACAAAATATTTGTGTGTTCAAAATTTAATTTGCTCTCAAAATGTTTTGATAAATTATTCGTTGCGCGCAGATTGATTTGTCAGTGTTATGAATTTATTTTAGTAATAATTTTCTAGACGAGATATTTCAACTAATCTATAGAATCTAGTTAGAATTAAATTATTTTCATGTTTAACTTAAATATTTGATAGAATTTCGTGATAAAATCGTTAAAAGTTTTCTTAAATATAATTTATTTTAAAATGTCTCATTCTAAAAGCGCAATTTCTATTTTATAATTAATTATGCATCTGATAAGTATTTTCTGTCTAATCCATTTTGCATCGTAGACTCTACGGATGTCTGTTTCCATTTGGCATACTCTAAATTTCATTAGGCGTTTAAGTTGAGCCACCGCCGTCGTGTAATTGCTCATTTTCCTCGTCATCTCCTGGAAAAAATACTTCACGGACTAATAATGTTTCGGTACTTAACCCGACTTTTAGAAAGCGTTTTACTTATCATGGAAAAGATTTTAGAGTTAATTATTTTTTTATGGAATGTTGCTTAATTGCTGTCGTAAAGCTATTGTTTTGGAAAAGTGTAATTGAAATTTCCCCGTCAGGAATATTGCCTACATTTCTTAATTACGGCGATAAAGATATTATAATGGAAATAGGTAGATTCATATTTTAAATTTTATATTTTAGTTATTCGTTGGATATTTCGCCATGTACCAAAGACGTCATCATTTAAATCATAAGTTGAAAATCTTATGACGACTTGTAGTTGTATGACTAAAGAATTATCCCGATTTATCCTACAGCTCACTCCTACCTTTAAATCGAGATGTGGGATAAATTGAGATTTATCGCGAAGTTTCAAGTGGCCCGACAAACCAACTTCAAAATGAATCCGATCTTGACCAAATTTCTATGGGAGCACCCTTTGAACAAGCTCTAACACAAAGATAATTTTGAACATAACATAAACATAAGCTCACGCCGGTATCCCCGAAAGGGTAGGCAGAGGCGCACTAGCGAACTAGAACACCCACATTTCGCCGAGCTTAGTTCCGTCCCAGATGTGATAGGGGGCGAGCCTATCGCCATATCGGGCACAAAGATAGATAATTTTGAGAAGCCTATATTTGCCGTAGATATCAATGTACATACAAACATTTTTGAATTAAGAATCCTGTTTTTAATGTCAGTTAATAAAAAAGAACTCATTACTTTATAGCGATATCAATGAAGTGCATTCCAGCTTTACCGTAGCCGACAGGAATTGAATTAAAAAAAAAGTGCACTTGCAATTACGCCATTGAAATGCCCCTCTCACGTTTCAATCCTTTATGGCGGCCTCTATGAATCCGAATGGAGTGCAATACGAGATGAGAGGGCCAATAATGAAATATAAAAACAGAAATAAGCACTCCTTTCCACGACTATGGCCGTCGAGTATACTCCATTATTCCCATTCAGGAGATTTGCTTTGACGAGTGTTTTTGCCGAGCGTTTAATTTATTCCACTTATTTTTTGGGTAAGGAAACGTGCTGGAACATTTGACAACGACCAAACTAAGGTCAGAGGATTCATAAAAATATGTCTGTGTCTACAATTGAACTATTTAATAATTGAATACTTTCTTAATTATGATTTTATACGCTATTTTTCTGTTGTGACAAATTATATGAAAAAGAAACCGCTCTGTAAAATCTGCATCAAAATTGGTTCCAAAATGAGGCAATCAATTTTATATTTTTAAATATGACATGAGCAAGATTGGGCGCTTTGTGGGGACATCTTGCTCTCGTTCTAATGTTGGCACTGTTAAGGCCGGTGACGTCATAGTTTGCTAATGCGTCACTTCTGTTCTTTGACCATTACTCATCTAACTGGTTTTAAAGGCTTATAATTTTTATTAAAAAAACTCTATTTCTTTCTCTGTTAGCTTTTGGTTGCCTTGAATTTTAGATAAAATTATCAAAAATTATATAATCAACCACCCAAATATGTTGTCATGTTTTAATAAATATTATAATTTATTTAAATACATATTTTAAGTGCGGTGACTGCCTCGGTGGCGGTGGTTGTATTTCGGTACGACTTCCGTCCTAGGGTCTCGGGTTCAATCCCCGGGTCGGGCAAAGTGATATTGGATTTTTCCATATCAGCCCGGAGTCTGGAATTTGTACCCGATATGGCCATAGGCTCGCCCCTATCACATCTGGGATGGAACAAAGTTCGGCGAAATGTGGGTGTTCTAGTTCGCTAGTACGCCTCTGCCTACCCCTGCGGGGATACAGACGTGAGCTTATGTGTATGTGTTTTAAGTGCGCTTATAAGCTTATGTTTCTTGTTCTTTTTTAATTAACTACTGCTTTGTCTAGCAATTTACGATGTAAGGTATTTCTATTATCCAAAAGTGAACTAAATAAATGTTCATTCAGTGTCGAAGCGAGAAATGCGACGCATGCGAAACGCACTAAACTAAATAAAAATAATCTGAACGTTAACTGAAGCAAACAAAATTGTTTCCTGTGCACATCTACAATGGTCTCAAAAAAAGACAGTAGCTGAAATTGGTCTCTCAATGTCCCTATTCGCTTTGTTGCCTACGAGACTGTCAATTAAATATAACAGACCACTTATTTCTTTATTCTGATATTATTTATTCATTTTACAGGAAGCGTTAGAATGTTTCCAAACAAACGTTGAGTGCGCTCTTGTTAACAGAAATTATTAAACACAGGGCGATGTTCATTTTCAATGTACTGTAAAAACATTTACATTTATTTGTTGAAATTTTGGTGTACAGTTGTTTAGAAGGTTAGGAAAAATATCACAGGTTGTAATTTGGCGAATACTGAATTGCTCTCGATCTAATCGAGTTATCAAAAACGAGTAATTGAGAAAAAAACCGCGTTGAAAACAATATTATTGTTATTATGACAATAAGTTCAAAATCTTAATTTCTTAAGTTTACGCGAATATTATACATTGTAATAAAACTATTTTTACGAATTCTATCACGATTAGGTTTTGCAGCCTTCGAAAAATTAAAACCTAATCGTGATAGAATTCGTAAAAATAGTTTTAGTTCAAAAAATTAATTAGTCAGATCAAGTCATATAATTATGCTAAGTACAGTTTCAAAAAGTTTACTTAGCAGAGCGTGGTTTCGATCCACGGACCTCTGGGTTATGGGCCCAGCACGCTTCCACTGCGCCACTCTGCTTGCATAGAGGTAAGTTCAAAGTATTTATTAGACAGAACTAGATATAATATATGAATAAGGTACAGTTTCAAAAAGTCTACATAGCAGAGCGTGGTTTCGATCCACGGACCTCTGGGTTATGGGCCCAGCACGCTTCCACTGCGCCACTCTGCTTGCATAGAGATAAGTTCAAAGTATATATTAGACAGAACTAGATCTAATATATTAATAAGGTACAGTTTCAAAAAGTTTACTTAGCAGAGCATGGTTTCGATCCACGGACCTCTGGGTTATGGGCCCAGCACGCTTCCACTGCGTCACTCTGCTTGCATGGAGGTAAGTTCAAAGTATTTATTAGACAGAACTAGATATAATATATGAATAAGGTACAGTTTCAAAAAGTCTACATAGCAGAGCGTGGTTTCGATCCACGGACCTCTGGGTTATGGGCCCAGCACGCTTCCACTGCGCCACTCTGCTTGCATAGAGATAAGTTCAAAGTATATATTAGACAGAACTAGATCTAATATATTAATAAGGTACAGTTTCAAAAAGGTTACTTAGCAGAGCGTGGTTTCGATCCACGGACCTCTGGGTTATGGGCCCAGCACGCTTCTACTGCGCCACTCTGCTTGCATGGAGGTAAGTTCAAAGTATTTATTAGACAGAACTAGATATAATATATTAATAAGTACAGTTTCAAAAAGGTTACTTAGCAGAGCGTGGTTTCGATCCACGGACCTCTGGGTTATGGGCCCAGCACGCTTCCACTGCGCCACTCTGCTCATATAAAAGTTACTGAAATAGTCGTTCTGTTCAAATATTAATTATGCAATTATAAAGTCCTTAAGAACAGCACCAGGCACTGTATTCCTTCACCGTTATAGTAAGCTATATAATTCATGAATACACATTTAAATGTATGAGGTGCGTTGTTCTGGCTTTGAACCTGCGACATCTTTCTCGGCAGACTGAACCACGTTCAACTGAGATATCATTGGTTACTTGATAACTTATAAATGGCGAAAAATTAAACAAAATTGTGATAGCCTAACCTGGGGTTGGATTCTTAACTTACGGCTTCTCGGTTTAAACCAAAATTAAATACTTATGGTAAAATAATAATAAAAAAAAATTGCCGTGTAATATTACTGTTCCACTGCTGGGCACGGGCCCCCTCTACTAGTAAGGTTAGGCCTTAGTCTACCACGCTTGCTTTATACGCGTTGGTAGACTTCACATACCTTCGAAATTATGAAGAAATTCTCGGGTATGCAGGTTTCCTCACGATGTTTTCTTTCACCGTTATAGCAAGCAATTCACACTTAACATAGGAAAGTTAGTAGTGTGTGTTCCTTTTCGGGGTTAGTCTCGAACCTCTGACACTTGCCTTACGGCCGGTTTCAATAAACGATCTCAGTTTAGAGTGCAGATAGATCGCGATTATGAACCAATCAAATCAAGTCATTAGACGGAGTCATGTTGAAACTGTGTTCTTATTGGCTAATTTTTGTAATCTATCTGCACTGAGATTGTTTATTGGAACCGGGCGTTAGCTGTCCATAGCCCACTGAACTATCTCTACTTTAAATTGAAAACTTATAATTAAAAAAAAATTGAGTTCATTATAGATGGAACAAATCTCGGGGCTGTCTCGCAACAAGTGATTGTTAGGCGCACATTAAACGACAGACATGAAATAAGACTAAAACTGTAACCGACTGTCACTAGTCTGACTTTATTGGGATTCCGAGCATTAAACTGAGATACTTTCCAACGTGTCGAGTGGTGCCGCGTTATTTATGTGCGGGCAATTATGCAGGACCTATCTATGTAGATAGATAGTATGTAGATACTTTACGCGTATTTTCGACTGACTTCTAAAAAGGAGGTCTTCAATTCGTCTGTATATATTTTTTTATATATGTTACGTTATATCCGCCAAATGTGGACCGAATTTCAAAATTATTTTGTGTTCGATAGAGCTTATTTCAAGGGTGGTCGCGTATAAATTTGGTCACGCCGGTTTTGAAGTCGATCCGTTAAGTTTTTAAACTTGTGAATATGAGGTAAGTTTTTTGTGTAAAATATCTCCCTTAATCTTGTAGGTATTAAAATTAATGCGTGATAGACATTTTGGAGATTATTTTTTCCTTTAATGGCGAAAAATAAGTAGCTTGTAAATGCTAAAGGTCCCATTACGCCGGGTAATTTATTTTAAATTTCGCCTATAATCGACTTAAAAACAGGAGAAGGTCCTTAATTCGTCTGTATTATTATTATTATTTTATCATGGGATATCTCCGCCAAATGTGGACCGATTTTCAAGATTATTTTTGTTCGATAGAGTTTATTCCAAGGGTAGTCCCATATACATTTGGTCACGATCGGATAAATTTTTAAGTCGGACCGTTAAATTTTTTATACCACTGATCACTGCCTCGGTGGCGTGGTGGTATTTCGGTACGACTACGGTTCTGAGGTCTCGGGTTCGATCCCCGGGTCGGGTAAAGTGATATCGGATTTTTCCATATCAGCCCGCAGTCTGGAATTTGTGCCCGATATGGCGATAGGCCCGCCCCCTATCACATCGTTTATTGAAATGTGGGTGTTCTAGTTCGCTAGTGCGCCGCTGCCTACCCCTTCGGGGATATAGGCGTGAGCTTATGTCATCACCGTTTTGAAATTCTACCAATATCCAAATTATTTTTTTATGTTAGCTTTAATAACATCATTATGTGGATATACTTGGAGTATAGAGATGGAATAGAGTACACTGTAAGTGTATTCTATTAAAAATGATTATTATTTTAGGGCATTCTGTAGTGAAATGGCAAAAACGTCCGTCTGTCCGTCCATTATAGATCTCAGGCATTTTACTCGAAAACTATTAGCGTTTCTTAGATATTTGTACAGATGTTATTTTTCTATAAACCGCTTCCTAACGATGAAGTGAAAAATGGGAAAAACAAATTTTGAGGCCAATAATATTATTATTACATATATTATGTGTCTAATACATGATTAATTTATTTATTTATAACTAGCATTACTAAGTAACCTCTGTCACCACTTAAATGAGTTAGAGATTTCGAGCATTACCAATGTTGTGGTTGGACCTTAAAGGGCTGTAATTATAGCAGAATTTAATCTGAGTTAAATGAGACTTTTGACATAAAGCCTCCTTTATATACGATTTAACGTTTAATAATTGCGTACTGAAGTTTGAGATGGTAGCCCTTGTGTCAACAATGCTATATTGTTGATTGTTAATAATCCAGAGATATTCGGGATTACGGTTGGATATGTTATGTCAGTCTTCACAAAGGGAGCTCATGTTGATGTATATTATTTCTCGTGAAGCTATGTATAACATCGTCGCCTCTTTGGTCTAGTGGCAGCATATGTGGGCTGTGGATCGGGAGGTCGTGGGTTCGATTCCCAAGTCGGGCAAAGCGAATTTTCTAATTTAATTTGCGCGGGACTGGATCCCCCAGAGGGGGTTGATGTCAGGCAGGCAGCCGATCGTGAAAACTTAGCAAAATCCTTTCTGCAACATGCTTGCAAAAATGTGTTGCGCCGACCCCACATTAAGGTGGGATAAGGGCAGGTAGAAAGAAAAAGAAGCTATGTATAACATTAATCTTGTACGAGAAATAAGCTATATTTCCAGTTAAGATATTGGAGATATATGCAGATGATATGGCTGAATTACGATCACAATAAAAATGTATAAGAGGAAATAATAACGAGGATTGAGAAAGGAATGTTGCGGTGGTTTGGGCATGTAGAAAGGATGGATGAAAGGAGGTTGACAAAGCAAATATATATGGCAAGTGTGAATGGTAGAGTTGGAAGGGGAAGACCTCATCGAACATTCTCTGACCAAGTCAGAGATTTACTCGAGAAAGGTCAAGTTAAAAGTACCCTAAACCGACGTGCATGCATGAAGAATGTAATGAGACTGAATGAGGCGAAAGAGGTGTGTAAGGATCGTAGCAAATGGAAATCCGTTGTCTGTGCCTACCCCTATGGGAAAAAGGCGTGAGTCTATGTATGTATGTATGTATAAAAATGTATCTTGGCATTGATCATAGAGTTTATTAAACAAGTAACATGGCATAAATTAAAGTTATTAAAATATTTGTTGCTCGTGACGGAACTTTTAAGATCCAATTACGCAAAAATCATGCTAGAAAAATACCGTTGCTTGGCTTGAGATGCAAATTGAACCTTGGGTTCCGCAACCCGTATATGCAATCCCTACACCAAAGAGAGACTTTTTATTTTATTTTTGTTTTAAAAGCACCGGCGTCTGAATACTAGAATTACTTATTTGTTCCATTTCATACATACATAAACTCACGTCTGTATCCCCGAAGGGGTAGGCAGAGGCACACTAGCCAACTAGTACAACAACATTTCGCCGAGTTTAGTTCCGTGCCAGATGTGATAGGGGGCGAGCCTATCGCCATATCGGGCACAAATTCCAGACTCCGGGCTGATATGGAAAAATCTAATATCACTTTGCCCGACCCGGGGATCGAACCCGAGACCTGAGGACGGTAGTCGTACCGAAATACAACCACGCCACAGAGGCATTTGTTTCATTTCAATGCTATTATAACGTACGTTGAACAAGCTTTTGTAAGAATGAGGGCTTAAATACATAATACATAAATGCTGTTAAATAATCTAAACTGACATATGTTTAGAAAACTCCGCCACAGTCCTGTCATCCTGTGTTGCTAATCGTCTACGCAACAAGCATACCGATCGTTTATTAGAGAAATAAATCTTATCTAGAATTTGCCGACAAAAGGTCGATCTTGGGATGCCTGTTTTTGCCACAGCGGCTCTAACGGATAGCCACAAAAAATGAGGCATTAGACTCAATCAATAACGTCTGCGGACGTCCTCCCAACTCTAACTACAGTTAGTTTCCGAATAATATTCATTATCATCTGATGCGATGTTAATATTTCGTAGACTATATTATATGCATATAAGCCTGCAATTACTACGTAATCTACAGTTTTTGGGCAACCCAGAAAAATAAACCAAATTATTTTAATTAAAGCTCTAATACTTACCACGACACTTTCCTTGTACTTGATAAAGTTTTGATTTACCGATATAGTACGTATCAAGAAATATTTATAATATTCTGTTTTGTGAATGTTCTACGAATAAAACTTTATAATAACAAAAATTTAAAACTGATTTCACCATTTTCACAACAACTACTGAACCACTTTTGATAAAACTTGCATTATACCCTAAGTTGGAAGATACCTAGGCCAATAAAAAAGAAAAGATCCATTGCAATCCGATTTGTAATTTCTGCGATATACGTGAACAAACATATCTACATATATACTACTTAAATACAATTGTGAATTTTGGCACATCGGTTCAGAAGCCCATATACTAGACTAACATATTGTGCGAATGTCGTGCAATTCTAATAATATTTGGCAAAAATCAAACACTTTGATTACTTTTCGTCGTTTATTCTTAAAAATCTCTAGTGGCGCACACTCACTCGTTAGCCGTTCGTCGTCTATCTCGCCATCTTACTTTTCTCTCTTTCCATCCTTCGCGCACACATACTGCTCCCTCATTTCTTTACTTTCACGTTCCATATACACTCTGTTCCATACCCAATTCCCACATATATGTATATCGCAAAAAAGCGATTTGTGTGACCTTACAGGATTCTGTCATTACTGGACTGTAATTACAATTTTTTATTGGCCTCGACCATCCTTGATTGTATTCAAACAACCACTGTTTGTTTTCTGTTACGATATTCCGAGCGGCCTCGGTGTTGTCCGCTGTTTTCGCTTGGCAAAATTATGAACTTTTAAAACACATCAAATTAGCAATTTAATAATAATAGCCTTTACGTAAATGTGGAAAGTTTCCACGAGACGAAGAAATTTGTAACTCAATCACCTAATTAGTGTTTGTTTTGGAACAACTTGAGAGTGGAGGAGAGTAATTAATAGACTTGCTCGCGAAATTCCCCGCGAAATTGGATAAGAATTACAATATGATGCGCCTCGAAAACCATTTATGTTGTTTATTATCAACAACGTGGCTTATTTGAAATTCTGCGCAATTTAAGTCGACTTTATTGCTGAAATGAAGCAGGCTTTGTTCCTATCCCCGAAGACTGTTTAATCCACTGTCGTCTAAACGTATTTTTAAGTATATTTAATGAATGGATGAACTTCTCACGTTATTCCCTCACTTTTGTTACATGTGGTTCAAACGTGGTAGGTACAAAAGATGCTTTCACGTTAGACTGTGGCTAGCCTGTGTTCTTCCCTAACATAACGGGCATTAGTGAAAATAATCCGCGAAGGGGTAGGCAGAGGTGCACTAGCGAACCAGACACCCACATTTCGCTGAGCTTAGTTCCGTCCCAGATATGATAGGGGGCGAGCCTATCGCCATATCGGGCACAAATTCCAGACTCCGGGCTGATATGGAAAAATCCAATATCACTTTGCCTGACCCGGGGATCGAACCTGAGACCTAAGGACGGTAGGCGTACCGAAATACAACCACGCCACCGAGGCAGTAGCTATATTAGTACCTGTAATATTACTGTACCACTGCGGGGCACCGAGAGCAATGACGTGGATGCCAGAGAATTTTTAACATTGGGTCACTTTGTTGAAGTTACATTAATAGGCCCACTCGACCGGCAAAAAAGGCCGCCATTTTGTTTTTCTTTGTTTTTGGGCCAATTGACTTCAAAATCGATATCTGGGTCGCCCCGTTGTAGAATATTTAGACTAAAGCGACAGGGTGGATCGACAAATCAAAAGCTTTTCCCGTTGGCCCTACAAAATACACGTGCGAAGCTGCGGGCAAAAACCTAGTAATTAATACCTCTGTCTAATAAAAACTTAGTGAAGTGGCCCAACTATACGTTTACCAATTTCTGTTTTTTTAATAACAAACCATTTCATGATTAAAAATCCTTTGTACCCTGTTGAATTGAAAACAGATACATTGTCTGCTTAATCACAAGTTTAAAAACTTAACAGACCGACTTCAGATCCGACTGTGACCAATTTTATATGGGACCACTCTTGAAATAAGCTCTATCGAACACAAAAATAATTTTGAAAATCGGTCCATATTTGGCGGAGATATCGCGTAACATACATAAAAAATACAATCGAATTGAAGACCTTCTCCTTTTTGGAAGTTGGTCGAAAACCAATCTCAAATTAGCGGCTCCAGTCTACAGTACGACGATCTTATTATGGTTTATTAAATTTTCTCGATACATTGCTTTTCTGTTGTTGACTCAACGTCGGCAAGTTAGGGGGACGTCGGAACGTTCACTCAATTAACTAATTTCGTTAAATATCCTTGATTGAGCAACGGACGGCAATCAGCCATGCAAATTCTCTTCATCATTTCCGAGACTTGTCGAAATAGGATTTTACAACGCAGCCCGTTTGGACGCTCTGTTGTTAGGGTTTACGATCGCATTTTTGATGATTTAGACGGTAGGTTAATTATGTTTAGTTCAGATATTTTAATAAAGTTTTAGATCTAGAGTATTTTGGTCGCCTCCTTCGTCTAGTGGCGGCATATATGGGCTGTTCACTGTGACGTCGTGGGTTCGATTCCCAGGTCGGGCAAAGCGAATTTTCTAATTTAATTTGCCCGGGACTGGATGCCCCAGAGGCCGTTGACGTCAGGCAGGCAGCCAAGCGTAAAAACATAGCCAAATCCTTTCGGCAACATTTTAAAAATTTTGTTGCGCCGATCCCACATTGGTGGGAGAAGGCGAGATAGAAAGAAAGAGTATTGCGAAATAAAT
The DNA here is from genome assembly GCA_036417725.1 of Clanis bilineata. Lineage (NCBI taxonomy): Eukaryota > Metazoa > Arthropoda > Insecta > Lepidoptera > Sphingidae > Clanis > Clanis bilineata. The sequence continues at coordinate 7,270,694 of CM071154.1, forward strand.
AAAATTACATCTAGCTAAAATTATAAAATCCACTTTTAAGTTAAACTTAGGTACGTTGACTATTGAGAAGTTTTGAAATATTGTTCTTATCATTTCGTTAGTAGATTCTTACCTTTTATAAATAATTGGTTCCTTTAAAATAAACATTTACAACGACACATTTGATGAAGATAGAACCAAGCTCTCGTTTTTAATTTGCTTGAATTATACTTCGCGCTCAACATACGCGAAATTAAAACAATAACCACGCTCAAATTTGAACAGACGTCGTCACATTACTGAATTTTAATTCATTACCGCCTGTCTAATACAAGGACGATGGCTGAGTGTTGGCACATAACCTCAAATGGAGTGCTGTGTTAACGGGGCTGCGGTGTGCTCCGCCGCTAATTTTGTTGGTAATGCGCTGTTTTGCATGAATATGCACGGTGTATAGTCTATATTCATGCCATGGGAGAATTTGGTTTTATAACGTTTTCTGAAAACTTTTATGCGTTGTTGTTTTTTTCTTAACATACTGTTCTAGGAAGTTCAGTTTCGTTAAAGGTATGATTATTTAATCCAAGAAAGATAAAGAGTACAGTATTACAATATTATATTTTGAGTGGTAGAGCCACGCTGTAGACAGTTACGTCTACAGCACGAATGTGCCATTTCCCCCTTTCCCTTTCCCAATCCCCTTTTCCTTCCCCTTCCACTCCCTCATTTTAGGTTGCCAAGGCACTAATGATTCTTTTTGTGTCTTGTGTATCTATGGGCGGCGGAGATCACTTACCATCAGGTGACCCATTTGCTCGTTTGCCCGTCGACGCTATAAAAAAAAATATTTGAGACTAGTATGCATCAATATAATATACCCTAGATGCACAGTTCTTTGCAAATATCCTCTTAAAAAGTAGTCTCAGGAATAAAACAAAGAAAAAGATCGTAAGTTCTAATTAAATCAACACAAATATAACCCTATTCATGTCTTATAAAGTAGCTTTTTAAACGAAATGAAGCATGAACGAAATCAAGCGTTCTTAAGTTTGAATTTTGAAATTTAGAATTCTATCGGCGTCCGACTGCAGGCAAAAGAAGTGCTTAAGCACTTCTTTGCTGTCCCATTTTCCGACCGTCAACTGTGCATCTAGGTAAATAATATATCGGTGCTAGTATGCTCCAACTCATATATCGAAATATGGGTATATTATAAGAATAAGCTTTGCAACAATGATTGATTTCAGACGCTACAAAGAGCTAGGGCATAAAAGGTAAATTGTATTTCAATACTTTAATATACAATTCAATTAAAATTATATTCTTCGTACATATGTAGACTTTTAATACAAAACATTTTAATATAATTCAAAAGCTTGTCAACAGATGTCGCTCTAAGATTATCATTATGGTCGTTTATATTCTAATAATACGAAATAAAGGTTGTAAATATTCTATTTATGAGTTAATATTATGCTTAATCTTCGTAATTATTATTTATTACGTGTATTCAATTACATTAGAATTTGAAGTGGTAATTAAATTACTACAATTAACTTCAATCTACTACAAATTATCTTTTCCCCACGCATTAAATAAAATACGATGAAATAGAAAATATATACGTAATTCTCACTTCCCTTTTATTATAATTCGTAGTGGCACTCGGCGAGTCGGTTTCAATTAATTAGAAACTTCATCATGACACCGCGAAATTCGTGAAGAGTGTAACACTTAACATTATTAAATTTGCTTATCTGCTTTGTATCAACATTTTATTGTAGGTTGTGTTTAATTATAGCAGCGTTCTTAATGCCAAAGGAAGCGGCAAAGATGTATTATAAAATATCGCTGTTTATAATAATGTTATTGTTAAAATAATAAAAGGTATATGTATGTGAAACTGAATATTTTTATTTATTTATTATAATTAGTATTTAGTAGAAACAAGTATGGATGAAATTCCCCCTTGCCCTATGGAATTAGGTATCATAGGAATTTAATTAAGATTTGTCGCCTCCTTGGTCTAGTGGCATCATAAATGGGTTGTGGACTGGGAGGTCCTGGGTTCGATTCCCAGGTCGAACAAAGCGAATCTTCTAATTTAATTAGCCCGGGGTTGGATCCCTCAGAGGGAGTTGATGTCAAGAAGGCAGCCGATTGTAAAAAACTAAGCTAAATAGTTTCTGCAACATGCTTGAAAAAATGTGTTGCGCCGACCCCACATTAAGGTGGGATAAGGGCAGGTAGAAAGAAAGTAAGAAGGAAATTAAGTCAACATGTACGAATTCCTACGATTCAAAGCACACTAAACTCTGGTTATAAACTCTGCTCTGCATTAAACAGGCCACTGGTTCACAGCGTCTCCCTCACCTTAGATACTAACGATATAGGAATTTCATTTATTTTTTATTTATTGTTTTCTTACAAAAGATATACGTCGTTCTACGAAACTGACAAGACGTGCCATCAAACCCGTTTCCAGCTTTTATCTACCTCAAATTAATTCCCTTTGCCTTAACCACGCCAAAGATAACAAAATATTCCAATATTCCTTTGTTGTATTAAATCTTCGGAAAAAACGAAGCAAAGGCCCTCAGAGTGCAAAGCCCGGCTAGTTATAACTTGGTCGTTATCTTTGCGGTATTTCCGCAATTAATCCTATCTCAGCGATAAGGCTGTTTCAAGTTAAGGACCAGACACTGGGGATCTAAGCAATCTTCACGGGTGACTTGTCAAAGTGAGAAAAGGGTCGGAAACTCAAGAGACTTTCAACAATGCTTGTTATCTTAGAAGTCAGTCAAGAACGTACCTAATGGTATCGTTTTAAATAAATATAATCTCGGAACCGAGGATGCGGCTGCAAAACTCTTGGGACGCGTCTCAATCACTCCCATTGTGATCGGCTTTGGGGAATTTACAATGCTTCTAAAACAATCGGAAATATTTTGTTGACAACATCTAAGGAGATTTGGCACGCTACGTTTATTAATACTTTTGTAAACAGTATTAATTTTTATGTTTAAACAAGGTGTGTTCTGTCCTTTAATAAGCGATCGATGGACAGGATGTAGATAAATCTCGACTAAGTTCATTGCCTTTTTATTGCATTTTTGTTTCGATAGCTAGTGAATGTTTATTCTATAGAACACACATAAGTACTGACTATATAACACATATTTAATACTATTAAGTTATTTATTACTTATTATTTATTTATTACTTTATCTATACTATCATTGGTTGGCAAATCAGGGGTTTGTTTTAGGTCGCGGGAAGTCGCTGGATGCTGGCCGCTTCCAATAAATCGATCTGGAAATCTTTGGGGGAGGCGTATGTTCAGCAGTGGACGTCCTATGGCCGATGATGATTATGATGATGATGATGATTTATTACTTTGGACTTTGTACTTTTGACCCCTCTCATTGGTAGAGGAGGTCCCGTGCCCAGCAGTGGGACAGTATTATTACAGGGCTAATGTTATGTTATGTATGTTTGATCATCAGCCTGTATTTATCCACTAGACGTAGACCTCTCCACGCTGTTGGGGCCGATTTTAGGCTTTCCTCATCTAGTTGTCACCTTTCATATCGTATAGTGGCGCCACCTAGCTATAGCCGTTATAGAGCGCACTAGACTACGCTATTTTACTTACCTACCTAATATAACAAACCGAACCTAATATAACGAACCGTTTATTTACAGTGGGCGAGTAGCCGGCTATGAAGCGAGTGGCCGCGGGTTCGATTCCCGCATTGAGACAAATATTTGTGTGGCCCACAGATATTTGTTTCAAGTCTGGGTGTTGTGAGACCGAAAGTCTCTCATAGTTTCTGACACCCACGATACTAGGTGTGTGACTGTTGGATATATTTATTTATTTTATTTATATTTATGGTAAAAAAACTGTAATGCGACGTGCCAAAACCGAACGCCAGATGACGCTTGTAGCCACTTTCGGATGTTAATCAAAACTGTTCGACGGCCCTGGATCTGGTAAATAAACATTGACAATCGCAACGTCACCAAAAGTTAATATGGTCGCAGCGGAGTTCAATAAAACGATTCGTGTTCGTGACGGATGTCGACAGGGGTTGTGAACATTTGCTTTTATTTCGCTCAACTCGTTCAGCACATGCCGACTGACAATCAATCTCAGTCAATATATGGGACAAAGGATCGTTGTTTCTCTGTTGTCGCGGCCCTAATGAAATTTTTTGGACGTTTTTTGTCATGAGAGCCATTACATCAACAGCGTTTAAATACACGATTTTCCAATCACCCTATGAACCGTGTGCGTCCAATTTCGAAGCTAGTTTGGACGTTTGAGTTCGATCTTGATTAAAAGGTATCAATGGATTAGGATTTTACTATCGATATGGTCCAATGTATGTCGTAGACAATTAAATTTAATTGAAATTATTTCCCCGTTTTCGTTTCGATTAAAAACATGAAATTATATTTTACCGTGATGAGTGATTTGTTTGATGATTTAATTTTAATGCAAAAGGGTCCTCCAATTAACCACGCGCGAATCCGACAATTATCGTTAATTGGTACAGCAGACGATCGAATGCATGCAAAGAAAATCGAATAGTAGGTACCGATATATTGAGTTTGAGTGGTAGAGAGAGCCACGTTGTAGACACTAACGTCTACAGCACGAATGGGCCGGCTTGATCCGTTTGATACCACTGTTTCATAGAAAAACGATGTAAATTAGCAGTTCTCTGTTGCGTTTCGATCGATGATGTGATTTCCGGTGGCTCAATTCCCTCTACCTTTTTTAGTTTCTTTACTCCTGTTGGTTGGCAATGCACCCATGACACTTTGTTTTCATGGGTGTCTACTGTCTATGGGTGGAGATCACAGTACATGTGATGTACATGTAGTATGATGTAGATCTATGCAAAAAATACTTAATCGAATAATCGGAACCGTAACATCGTGAACACAAAACAACCCCTACCATTAACGGGTGCATAATAAAGAAAAACGAGTGAAACTTCACAGTGCACTCCCCCAGGAGTTACATTGAAAGTCACCTCTGTCTGGCAGACAAATTAAATTTCCTACACATTGATTTTCACCGAGCGCAGTAATTACTTAATTTAGCGATTAGTTTACAGAGTCGTGGGCGCAATGGGGGAAAGATTTATGGACTAATTTAATGAGGGTGTTCAGGTATTAGATCATTCGATTACGAAAATGACTGGCGGTGTGGAAAAAATAAGGTGTTATTAATTGAAATGGTGTTATGATGCGTTAAGTGACTATATAATATGGACATTGGATTAAATTCTCACGAGGGGCTCGCGGCATGGCTTGTTGGTTGGTTGGGTTGGGTATGGAGGTATCCCAGTGTCTGCATCGGTTATCCGCTTGTCATGTTGCAAGCCCTTTGATTGGCCTCCCCCTTCTTCGGATTCGGAGTGTGAAGAAGCATTAATAGGCCGGCATGATTCTGGAAGCTACTGATAAACTCATTGTTTGTCAGTGGTTGTTAGATTTTTTTGGACTGCACTACGCTTACCATCAGGTGCAGTTGCCGTACCCGGATAAAAAAATGCTGACTGACTGCCCGAGAAGCGTAGTTGTATTGCATGCGCGGTACGACTACCGTCCTGGGTCACTGGTTCTGTCCCCGGGATGGGTAAAGTGCTATTGGGTTTTTCTACTCGATACCAGCATGCGTTCAGTCTGTAATTTGTGCCCAATATGGCGATAGGCTCGCCCCTAATTACATTCGGGATGGAATAAGCTCGGCGAAATGTGGATGTTCTAAATCGCCAGTTCGCCTATGCGTACCCCTTCGAGGATATATGCGTGAGCTTATGTATAGCTGTGCTTATGTAAGATATTGAAGAGGGAAAACTTTTAAAAATATATAATCGCTCCGTTTTCGGGCATAACTGATTTGTCATTCGGGGTTATGGCATTGTGTAGGTTTCATCCTTGACGTAAATCTGTCATAATGAGCTTTTGTACTTCTTTGTTTTCGATGACTGATGTAAGTGCTAATCCTATTAAAAATTTCCTACATCTATAGATACATTGGAACGATAATATTTTTACATTTTCGTCCGACTTCACAAAAAAGAGAAGGTCCTCATTCGTCTGTTTTTTTATGTATGTTACGCGATATCTCCGCTAAATGTGGACCGATTTTCAAGGTTATTTTTGTGTTTTACAAGATCGAGTCTTATGTCGTGAGTATCAGGAACTACGAGATACTTTTGGTGTCACAACACCCAGACCCGAAACAAATATCTATGGGCCACACAGACATTTCTCTCGGTGCGGGAATAGAACTCGCGACCTCACGTTTCACAGCTGGCTACTCGCCCGCTGCGCCACGGAGGCTATCTTCATTTGCCACGCTATAATTTTATCGTGAGGAAACCTGCATACCCCAGAAATTCTCCACGTCAATTTCGACGGTATGTGAAGTCTACCAATCCGCATTGGGATAGCGTGGTAGACTAAGGCATAACTTCTCTAATTATTTTTTTTTATCTGCCTTTATCCTACTTTCTCAAGTGGTAGAGCCACGCTGTAGACAGTAACGTCTATAGCACGAATGGGCCGGCTCGACCGGTTAGATACCACTGTCCCATAGAAAACCGACGTAAAATGGCAGCTTGCTGTCGCGTTTCGTTCGGTGAGTGAGATTTCCGGTGGCCCATTTCCCCACTCCCTTTCCCAATCCCCTTCCCTCCCCTTCCATTTCCTCCTTTTAGGTTGGCAACGCATCCATGATTTTTTTGTGTCTTGGGTGTCTGTGGGCGGTGGAGGTCACTTGCCATCGGGTGACCCATCTGCTTGTTTGCCAATCTCTGCTATAAAAAAAAAACTTATATATTTTTAATAAATATCGAAACAAATACAGTAAAGTGGAAACGTTAACCCATCAAACGTCGCTTTGACCGGTCACTGACTAATTACATACAAAGGTCAAAACAGGGACTTCTTTCAAACGTCCACAAATGAAAGGCAATTTTTGAAATGCCCCACACAAAGGGCCTGTACGGCACGAGTCATAACGTACGATGATGCTTTTGATGACCAAATGACCGACCCTCAGGCTGGGAGGACTCTTGTGACCCCTGTTCATTATAACAGTCATGTGCCAGTAATTATGACGTGAGTACCATGTTACGGGTTGATTCGGGAGCTATTTTTATTCTGATGTGTATAAAGAGGGGAGGTATTTTGTGTAAATTTTGTGTTATATAAAATTGATGATTGATGAAAGCAATAAAGTTTTCATTATATTTTATTTAGGTTAAGGGCCGATTTTCAATAAATATTTTTACCCGAGCGATTATTAGCCCAAAACAATAATTTGTGGAAATTATTTAAATTTTTCATTTGTACCTCTACATGTAATAGTTATTTTCCAAACATTTCTTGTTAGAATTTTTTTTTAAAATGTAATAACTACGTTTTTTGAAGAAATTGATGCATTTGTAATATAAATTGACTGTAGATATTTTTTAATAACTCGTTTTTAATAGAAATAAACATATTTAAATTGTAGCCATAATCTAATTATGGACCACTGCTTGGAGAAAATATATATAATACCATAGTCAATACTTTTTTATATTACGGGTATTATGTACAATTATGTTTATCAATGTAGATTTGTATAGATTTATATATAGACGTCTTGTTAACGTCTCAATTACAATATTACAAGTAACAAAGATATCAATAAACATTTTCCATAACAAGGTCTTCGGAATATCAAGTGAGAAGATGAAGTTTATCAGTTCGAGGCACGTTTCGCCTGTTATAAGCGAACTTCATTAACGCACACTATTCAGCCGGGAATTTGTGCTAAGCGACAGATAATCACGTTAACTAGTGAATTACATAGATGCTCTATTATGTTCTACGCTATATTGGTTTAGAGTTTTGGAATAGTAACGTAAGCTTGCCTTGGTGTGATGTTTATTAATAAAGATCTTGAAAATTTTGTTAAAGTTTGTAGCAAAGTAGATCTGCCATTTGCCCTTATCAAACTTCAGTTTAGGATCAGCGTACAGTGGCGGGCAGTGCATATAGACAACGGGACAATGTTTACCCTGATAATTTTCTATTTACATAAATCATTACCATAAAATCATTACAATAAACAGTTTTTCTAAATAGTATCCCCGGCTTATATTGTAAGTTGTCACAGAAATGATGATGACAGTAACAGCGATGTAAGAGTTAAAAAAATATTTTGCAAGTTTTTTGGCTACCCCGATCAGAATGTCTGTGCACGTCACTTCAGCGTATCATACTTTTAAAGTATATTGCAGAAAGGCATCGGCTTAGTTATTACGACCGACTGCATGACCTCATCATAGATTATCTGGGGTACTAGTCCTGAGAAAATCGTGTTGAAAACTACCTCTATGTTGTCTCACCCGTCATTTGAACCCAGAGCGTCTCGATTCACTACCCCTATACGCTGGCACTACACCAAGAAAGCGACAAGTGACATTCAGACGCTTAAAAATCACGAAGCAAAATTCAAAGAACATTATTAAAAATGAGGTGACATTAAAACTCGTGTCGAATAGAAGTGGTGTCGTTACACATTATCGAGCGAAGCAGACGGTCGTGATAGGAATTTAATTCTCTTATCGGGATCGTTTCGAACAATAGTTCGAAGACAAGAGCCAGCTCCGCACGCGGAACATCTAAATGTAGGACATGACGACGCTTTGCACTTAAGATAGATCGAATACATGAGATGCATTGTGCCCGCTGTTGAATTTCAAATGGCTTTTTAAATGGAAATTAGATATTTGCCTTGCTGAGGGATTGTCGGCTGTAGTGCAAGCAAGGTCTTTTCTGTATTTGGTACTGTACTGTATTCGTAACTGATTGTAAAACTGGTGTTAAAAAGAGCAACGCCAGAGTTTCTTGCCCGTTCTTCTTTAGCGAAACGGCCTGCCGAACAGGCGGTAGAGTAAAAATTTTACGGAATTTAAATGATGTTTTAACATTTTATGGAATCAATTTTTTTTTAGTGGGGAGTAATTTTCTAAGTATTATAATACAAATATCTCCATATCTACGGCTTTCTAATACGTTGGGATATATCAATGACTGTTTTTTTCTGGAAAGGAGCCCTGTGCTTGTGATGAAGGTCCTCTTATCATCTTTATTCCCTTTACGGTGCTAATCACTACGAATACACCCATACACTCATACAGTCCCACACCTAGTCCTGACCCGACACTAGGTATAACCTGTATCGTAGGTATCAGAGATTATGAGAGACTACTCGTGGTTCCTGATACCCACGACACAAGACTCGATCTTAGTGTGGGGTCAGGACTATGTATGTGACTGTTGGGTGTTATTTATTTATTTATTTATTTATAAGGTTAAAGATTATGGACTTTGCTTGTAAAAAACATTTTCGCTTACCTTTTCGCTAAGAATAGCCTGTCACTTTTTTCCTTGCGTTATATTGTTTAAAAATGAAAGGGACAACCTGTGGTTAAAGATAAGCAGCGCTTAAATATTTTTATAAGTAAGGGGCTATATGCTAGTGTGATGTCATGTGATGTATCTGATACTTATTACTAAGTAATCACTTCTGCTGTAGATATTTATATGTCAAAGTAACGAAGCTGGGAGGAGTATTGATGGGCATTGATGATAAATGTATAAAGCCTTACTTAAAGAAGAACGACGTTGAACTTACTACTAGAATTTATTCAGGCAACAAGCCACAGTGTATAGTGGTGTAAAATACTGGCTCCCTAAAATACCTTTCTTTTTTTAAGCTATTGCATAGCTTCTATAGCGGGTTTTGAGCGTGAAGACCGAATCCAGAAATTCCGTAACAAAAATAACCTAACGCTCCCCAATCCGACCGGCACAGCGGTGATACTTTTTAGTTTTGCCATCTATCGATGAATAGCTGAACTTTTAATGACTTTTTGAAATATCATGCTTGTCTCTTTAGTTTAGCAACTCGCCACTAGGTGGCATTGCTTGTATCGGCGTTACTGCGCATGCGTAATCCCCCTCTTCGCCCCGAAATCTGGTGACTCATGCCTGCTTAGAGTTTCGGCGTTAGGGCACCTCCTCTTTGTATTTACTTCGTGGTACGACTCTACGAAGCTCACACGAATCGAGACGAGCCTGCTCCGAAATCGGACGAATACGTAATCAGCTGTTTGTGAGAAAGTATATAGGTGTATTGAATTTAGATGCTATGCAATAGCTTTACCGCGGCAGTCCCCGAGTGCCACACGTCTTTTTTTATCTCAGAGTCTGGCAAACGAGCAGACGGGTCCCCTGATGGTAAGTGATCTCTACATAGACACCCAAGATACAAAACGAATCATGAGTGCGTTGCCAACCTAAAAGGAGGAAATGGAAGGGGAGGAAAAAAGGGATTGGGAAAGGAAGGGGGGAAATGGGCCACCGGAAATCTCATTCATCGAACGAAACGCGACAGCAAACTGCCACTTTACGTCGGTTTTCTGTGAGACAGTGGTATCAAACCGGTCGAGCCGGCCCATTCGGGATGTAGACGTTACTGTCTACAGCGTGGCTCTACCACTCAAAAAATAAAGACGAAAAATAATCTCAAGACGTAACGACGACAAGGTTACGCTCAAGATCGAATTGCGACAATAAATACATAAAAGGAGTACCTTATTCCAAAAATAAAATTTTAGTTTAAAATTCGAAGAGCAAAAGTCGCAAGCACCTGAACAAACTGCAGCCGGAGTGAACGATGGCGTCGCATTGTGTTCCCGAAAACATCGGGGCCATTGTGTTGGATTTAGGTCGACTGCATTTTAGCTTTAAAACATGCTGTTCTCTGTTCAACGTTAGATTATACTCGTACGTTTCAAAAAATTTATTAATATTTTGGCAACATTGATGCCATTTTTGAAACAGTGTGCCGTAACTACGACGCTGCAATCACAGTGCAATTCCAGAGAATATTTTTACCGGTTTTCAAAAATTTAGAATTTTTCCTTTTTGGTCTAGTGGCAGCATATATAGGCTGTGGATCGAGAGGTCCTGGGTTCGATTCTCAGGTCCGGAAGAGAGAATTTTCTAATTAAATTTTCCCGGGATTAGATCCCCAGGCTGCGTTGACGTCAGGCAGACAGCCGGTTATAGAAACTAAGCCAAATCTGAAACATGCCTGAAACGAAATTTTTCAATTCATTGGACATGTTTTATTTTAATTTGTTACTTAATATCTGGATTTAATATGGTTCGATTCCCATGATTCTTATATTTGATAGAGTTTAACTTCAAGAAAAGTTTATACATATATGTTTGGTCTAGTCCTGACGCGGAGTAAGAATGATGGTTGAAAAAGTCCTCAATATATCGGCGAGCTAAGGACGTTTTCCCCGAATCTCGAATTTTGAGTGGTAGAGCCACGTTGTACCACTGTCTCACAAAAAGTCGTAAAGTGGCAGCTCGCTGTCGCGTTTTATTCAGTGAGTGAGATTTCCAGTGGCCCAATTCCCGCCACCCTTTCCCTCCCCATTTCAATCGTTTTAGGTCGGCAACGCACCCATGATTGTTTGGTGCCTTCGGCATCTATGAGGGGTGGAGATCACTTACTGTCAGATGATCCACCTACTCGTTTGTCAGACTATGTAATAAAAAAGACGCGACTCTATCTTGTTTCATAATTCAGACATATAATAAGAAAAAAATAGTCAGTAAAAATCTATTCCTGAAAAATAATTAAGATTGAAGCTAATAGTAGAAAAACAAAAATAGAAAAATTACCTCCCACGCGTTAAAACATAATTAACCCTATTATGATAATGCAGCGACAATCTCTTCGAAACCTTTTCATTGAATAGTGAAGAAAAATACTCCAACAAAATAGTAAAGTTTAATCCATTGTTTGTCCCAGCATAAATCCCAAGGGCCCGTTGTCTGGATCTTTGTTTTTAATCTTGTAATTAGCGAGAGGGTACTCGAGAGCCGCACTATGGATGTCTGGGGTTTGTCACCGCTAATTCATCATTACCTTGCTTATTAAGGTGTTGAAACTATTATAGTAGACACAGAAGTTCTTAATTAATAAACATTTGAATCAGTCTTGGATATATTTAATACAAATTGTATTTTAGCTCTATTTAAATAGAAAGTTTCTCGATATGGGCCTAGGCCTATAAAGGTAGTATGACAGAAATACATAATATACGGTTATTTAACTATGGCTTTTACGCAAGATGTAACAAGCATTAAATGGTGGAATTCATTTTTTTAAAGTTCTTTTAACATACATTTTTGAAAATTATGTGTCTTGAGTGAAATTAAATGTAAATTTAAAATTGTTGAAAAGTTTATAATTTGAAAAATTTTGTATTTACAAATTAGAAATCTCCCGCTTTTTCGTTAGTAGGTTAAAAAAAACATTGATACGAAGCGGAGTTTTATTTCAGCTTTGTTCGCATAACTTTAATAATATTATAGTAGAGCGTCCAGTACTAGGATTTAGAATTTACATCTGTGTACCTTCATAAATGCTGCGTAGAACACACAAGATGAAATATAGTAGAACGCAGAAATAGGATTTTCGTGTGATACACACTCACTATTTTGCTGGAAACTGGCACTAAATTAAACAGTTAAAATACACAGGTTGCTGTGACGCGTTTCACTGGATATTCAAAAACACCGGGCTTATGAAAGCAAATTTATGCGACAGGTTGCTTTCTTATTTTCTAGTGTACTACTTCAAAAGGGTTAAATCATAATATGGAAATCCAAAGTGAAAGAGAATATACAAAGAATGAAAGCTTAGCACTTATTTGATGACGCTATTCTTAGCTTTGTAAAGGTGATTTTAAATATCAATCAGTTGAATTGAGTTAAAGGATCTAAGATATAGATACATACATAAAAACAAATACGAGTATGGAGTGTCATTATATTGCTAATCATGGAATATTTATATATTACCGTATTATTATCACGAATAACTATAGCATAGATACAGTGGGATCATAAAAATGCGAACAAGATAATGATGATGATTTAATTTGGCCACGGAACCCTAATTGTCATTTTTTAATAATTTAATTTAAATGTATCAAACGGTAAGTAGGGTAGCTTTAGTTTATAGGTAAGTGACTTTTATTTCTTGGACTGCTTAACTTTTTAATTTTATATAATTTAAAAATGAAGGTAGATATTGTAACACTCACGTTTTTGGACAAATGACACTTCAGTCCGACCCGTGACCACGAAGGCTGCAAAGCCTTCGATATGTCGGGCCTAAGAATAAAAACAAATCGTAATAGAATCGTTTTTTTTTTATAGCAGAGAATAACAAACGAGCAGATGGGTCACCTGATGGTAAGTGATCACCACCGCCCATAGACACCCGAGACTTAAAAAGAATCATGGGTGCGTAGCCAACCTGAAAGCATGGAATGGAAGGGGAGGAAAAAGGGATTGGTAAAGAGAAAGGAATTGGGCTACCGGAAATCTCACTCACCAAACGAAACGCGACAGCGAGCTGCCACTTTACGTCGCCTTTCTGTGAGACAGTGGTATCAAACCGGTCGTCGAGTCGGTCCATTCGTGCTGTAGACGTTATTGTCTACAGCGTGGCTCTAATTACACTCAACCGTATAAAATAGTTTTATTTCAAATGAAGTTAAATCAAACAGCCACACAAACCCCAACTGGTTTTACTTTCTAAGACAGTAAATTTTAAATCACAGAGATAGAGTAACCCAGCCAATGCGTTCTTGTAGTGTTGGTGTCTAATTGGCCGCCTGCTTGGCTTGTTCGCGGCTAATTGGATTATCTTCAGTGTTTCTGACGCCCCTATCTCTGTTCCGTGGTTTACTCATTGTAAGAGCGAGGTTCATTTGCGAGAGACCTCCATTACATTTGCCCAAATTAAGTCACTGATGAACATTTGCTGTTGAAGTGTATATGGCACAGGTGTGTGAAATTGTATTAGATTTTGGTAAAAGCACATTTTCACCTTTTGAAACTATATTGTGTTTCTTTCCACCTGCCCTTGTCTTACTTCAACGTCGGGAGGCACAGCACAGCTTTCAAGTATATTGGAAGAAGGATTTGGGTTAAGTTTACGACCAGCTGTCTGCTTGACGTCAACCCCGTCTAGGGGTTTAGATCAATTAGGCTCAATTGCACCACTATTATTAACCTAGAGTTAGTCCTAACCGCAAGCTAAATTGACAGAAAATGTATGAATGACATGTAACTTAACTTGCGGTTAGGACTAACTCTAGGTTAATAATAGTGGTGCAATTGAGCCTTAATAATATTCCATGTTAATAGCGTAGTTAAAATACGTTTTTTACATCAAAGCACATGTGTAATTTAATGTACTAGATACTCTAAGTTCATAATGGTGTTAAAAGCGTTATGAATATAAACTACCATTTTCATTAATGCTACTTACGAGTAAATGTAACGATGGTATTTTCACAAAATAGTTAATTAATTTATATCATAATGAACCCCGCCACGTAATTTTGATTTGAGAGAAACGCGGGTTTCAACATTCCCATTATTTCTAAATTAAATTCAAAATATAGATTATATTAAAGAGAAATAAAATATTAAAAAGTCGATACTTTTGGATACTGCGCCTGCGTTAATCTACGGTTTTTACGAATTACAACTTATATTCATCGGCCGGCTTGGCTTAGTGGCAGCATATATGGGCTGTGGACCGGGAAGTTCTAGGTTCGATTCCCAAGTCGGGCAAAGCAATTTTTCTAATTTAATTTATCTGGGACTGGATTTCTCAGGGGGGGTTAACGTCAGGCAGGCGGCCGGTCGTAAAAAATAAGCCAAATCGTCTCTGCAACATGCTTGAAAAAGTGTGTTGCACCGATCCCACATCAAGGTAGGAAAAGGGCAGGTAGAAAAAAATCATGTAATAGGCCGACCGGTTGCCTAACATCAACCCCTACCGGGAAATCTAGTCGAAAATCGTTTAATAAAAGCCGCCCAAATCGGGATTCGAACCTTAAACCTTACGGTACGCAGTTCAGAGCCCCTAGACAAAGGAGGCGATATCTAATTGATTACGATATACGAATTTCATTTACCCAAGTCTAGTCTATTGCCAAAAAACGATAACCTAAAACACACAGCCCAAACAAATTGATGTGGTACAAAAAAGAAGTTCTGAACACGATAGAGCTCCATAAACAGGATGGAAACGAAAGATGCTCCAAGCAAGGAATACAGATTGTTTACTCAAGTAAATTGCTTTGTAAGGCTTGAGGCGGTTAAAAAATGTTTCTATATCTGTCACAGTAGCTTGGAGTGTAATCATCTTATGTCGGCGACGGTATTTACAGTGCGAGACTGATGGCGATGGTGGGACGTATCATTTATTCTACTTCTATAGGACATTGTGTATTGATGTTACCCATTTTACGAAGTGTTTCCTTTTGAACGTAACACGATATATATCCTGTATTGTCAAGTTATGAGTATGGTATCTTCTGAAGAAATTTTAGTGTATACGTCATCATCATGGTAAGTGGAATGCTTATGTTATGTTAAATAGTCGAAGCGGCTTGGCCTCCGGTGGCCCAAACGCTTATGTAACATATATATGTACTGCCCCCGACGGGTCAAATACTCTAGAAGAAAAAAGTTACAACTTTGGAACTAGTGAACAGTATTTAAAACAGTCTTTCATATTCATATCTTTAAAACACTATTTCATATTCTTTGTTATGTTATGTGTTATGTTTCACTATTAAAAAACCGGACAAGTGCGAGTCAGACTCACCCACCGAGGGTTTCATATAAACTAGTAGATATGATAAATAGTTCGGAAATTGAGTGTTGAAGTTTTTTTCCAGCTTTTACAGAAATTAATCATTGATAAAAGGGAAAGTAATATATATTTTTTTCATTTTTCGCCATAAACTGAAAATAACACACCGTAAAAATAATTAAAAATTTTAGCTTGTGCTAATAGCTCTTTAATATGATATATGATACGGTTAACTCACTTTAAAATTAGAATACTAATTCCTATTTTTCGTGATAAAATAAAATTGTAAAGTTTTCGGATTTTCCCTTTATGTGTACTATAAGACAATGCATATTGCTATAATTTTTTCCTTTTGAGTTACGGAACTTTAAATATTGTTGTATCATTCATGAGTAATATAGTCAAGATAAAAACCAAGAAAATAATTTTCCAACAAGAGAAAAAAAAGAGATTCCAATAAGAATTCCAAAATACGCTTCCTAGATAGTAAAACTGCAAGCAAAGTCTGGTGTAGAGTTCAGTGTTCAGAATCAGGCTGAATATAAATTTATTAAAGTGATAGATCACTCATTTAACAACGTCTTGACGATCAAACTTTTACAATCGACAATGTAAAACTGAAATCTCAAGTTTACCGTTCGATACCTGGAAAATCTATGATGAAAAGTACTTATTTCGATACCGGCAGCCTGATCTAAGTTAGTGATTGTTCCCTGGAAGTTCATTCAGTTTATAATTAAACTTTGGTCAAGTTGTAGTTGACTTCGGTAGCTGCAAGACTCGACAACTTTCTTTGTTTGTTTACAACTACTGCTTTAATTATGCCTTAAGTGCTTGATGAATTTGATAAATATTCAATTAGTGGGTTAAAAGCTGAGTTATACCGATTGTGTATTGCTATAATTAAACCAATGTTAACCAACTTAAGAACATATTTTCTCATATACATATAGGACGACTTGCAGTGCTGTTACTAATCTAAAGTTAGACCTAAACTAGATTTTTCCTATTGCTCATTCTTATATTTAAATAAAGATTTGGGATAAATCGAGAATTCGCCTTTAATACTTAAGCTGATTGAGAAATATAACTAGTATTTCAATCGTGAGATTTACAGAACGGTTATAGGTGGTACATAATGATATTCTACCCATATAATAATAATAATCTTTCTACCTGACCTTATCCTACCTTAATGTGGGGTCAGTGCAACATACTTTTTCAAGCAGGTTGCAGATAGGATTTGGCTTGATTTTTACGACCGGCTGCCTGCCTGACATCAACCAAAGGGATCACGTCCCGGACAAATTAAATTAGAAAATTCGCTTTGCCCGACCTGGGAATCGAACCCGGGACCTCCCGATCCACAGCCCATATATTATGCTGCCACTAGACCAAGAAGGCGGCCAATATATTTACAATATAATAATAATTATAATATTTTGTATTTATAGCAGTAAGTTATAATTCTAACAGTTTAATATCTAATGACGTTCATAAGCTCTATAAATTGCACAAGGAACTTCACATAAAAAAACCCACGTTGAAAAAATAATGCTGGAATGATTAAAATGAAAAAAGTTGTATGCAAAATTATTAGCGTACCCATTGTGATTATTATACGAATTCCTTTTTGTATGGTGAATCAAAGTAGTATCCTTTGTATAAAAAATAATAAAGAGTACGATGAAAATTCTAACACTGGGCACGAGTGGGTGCCTCGTTGGAAACAGGGTAGTGAAATAGATTTTAATTTTAGATGCAGTTCATATGTCTGTCGGAGTTTAAACAACGATAAAGGACACTTTTTAATGTTTCCAGTTTTCCACGTTTTGTACGCTTGTTACATGGAATTATGGGTGTTTAACTATAAAATTTTATCAATGAAGCGACGAGACTGTAAGTTTGTTTACTGGGTATATAGATTTCGGAATATATCGGTAATTTTTTTCACCAGTTAGCGATCAAAATTTGCATATTTTCTTCGAATGATGATACGCATTTTATTTTGAAGTTTAAATGTGGATTTAGAAGTTGAATAAGACCAAATCGGATATAATTTAGCAAACAGCTAGATGATAATGTAGTCATTACAACAGAGGCACACTTTAAAGACGCGGAGTAAAGCCGCGAGCTTAATAAAGTTATAGATAAACACGACACTATTTGTATGTTTCAGCTCCAAATATATGTGATTTGCTGTGGCGAAGGGTGAAATTTTCTAAAAGGGAAGCCGATGCCGATTTATCTTTGTATTAATATCCATTTATTAATAGACATTTTCAGAAAAGGTAAGCCAGAAGGAATCGTTTTGTATGGACTCTTCGCCACTGGTGCTTTGTTTATTATGTTCTTCTTCTTCTTTATTTAAAAAATATGGCCTCCATCAAAGTTTGATGATTTTGCCAACGACAGTGTTTAATAAATCCATTACTCAAAAAAATAGCTAGTCAGACATCTTGAAAAACAAAAAATCCCAGGGATTTTTTTATTTATTGAAAATAATACCTATTATTATGTTGCATTTAGTCGTTATTGATATATGCTAAAGCTGTAAACCGTCCAATAAATCTATTTTTTTTAGTATAACAACTCTAACAAAATACAAAATGAAAAAGCCCGCATGTAAACTGAGCTTATACAACGAACCCCCAGACAGGATGTATTAAAATTTCCAGAGTTTAACTTTGGGGTGCGCGGGACGATGCGTTTTGGTATTCATATATACCTACCTATCTATTTGTACAGGGTTACATGCTTTTCTCTATAGGCATATTTAATTAAGCAAATTTTAACCCTTTCGTTGTTGAGATAAGATACATATTCACATTTTTCCAACGTTAATCGTTAGGAAGTTGTTGAAATATTAATGGGCGCGTTATGCTCAATTTCCTGGCTTTCAACGAGCAGATATCGGTTGCTATGACTTTTAAAATGTTAATGAATAGGCTTGAGTTTTAATTATTGATAATTATTAATAATTTTTAATTGTTTTGAAACAAAATGTTCATGGTTGTCATGTTCACAGATGGTGATAGATGAATGATTTAAAGTAGGAACAATTATTAATGTCGTCTTTCAACCGACTTTCAAAAAGGAGAATGTCCTCAATTCGTCTGTATTTTTCGACCGACTTCCACAAAAGAAGGAGGTCCTCAATTCGTGTGTATTTTTGCGACCGTCTTCCAAAAAGAAGAAGGTCCTTATTTTTATGTATGTTGCTCGATATCTCGGCCAAATGAGGACCGATTTTCGAAATTCTTTTTGTGTTTGATAGAGCTTATTTCAAAGGTGGTCCCATATAAATTTGGTCACGATCGGAAAATTGGAAGTCGGTCAGTTATGTTTTTAAAGTGATTATTTTTATGTATGTTACGCGATATCTCCGCCGAAAGTGGACTGATTTTCGAAATTATTTTTTTTCGATAGAGCTTATTTCAAGGGTGGTCCCATATATATTCAGACACGATCGGATTAGAAGTCGATCCGTTAAGTTTTTAAACTTGTGATTATACATTTACAAATCTCCCTTAGCCGTAAAATATAAACATCATGTCATAGTCTATATATAAAAATTTTAGGCTATCATTTAAGGTACATTTAATATTTCAACTCACTGCAACCCAAAGGTCTCAAAAACCTTATAAGCTAACAGTTAAAACAAAGAACAAGTTACAACTAAGATTAATAACAGTTACTCATAAAAATTCAAAACCAACTCGACCTCCGTACATTTGCATTTTGATTTTTACAGTTGTTTACGTAATTAGAGCAGGGCGCTCGAAAAATTCGCCAGTCGAAACAATACAATTTTAAAAAGTGTTCCACGGTACGATTTCTGTATTTAAACGCTTTTAAAAAGTGTTCCACGGTACGATTCCTGTATTTAAACGCGTCAGTCGGTCAGCCGGGCTCAGTGGAGTGGCAGAACTCCGAACATAAGTGCCATAAACGGAGATCGGACTTTTGAAAAATTACATTTATTACATTTTGAACGTTATTCAACAGGGCATCCGTTGATTATTCCAATTTTCGCATCGTCCGCTCACGTTAATTGTTTTCCCAGTTCCATCCAATTCGCTCTTCAGTTAGCTTTACAATTTCAAAGTGTCATTTGATTCGTGATGGATTTCGGAAGTTTTTTGCCAATTTCACGCTCCACGGCGGGCCCCCGATGGATTCTGTTGTTTCAACATATATCTGTTCACGAAAACAAAGAGATACGTCCTTGATATTTCGCCCCCATTCGATATTACTCGATGAAAATGCTAAATGAAACTGTTTGCCAGCTTGCCCTCTTTAATGTGTTTTTAAGAACTAGGTACATATTGTATGAATATAACATAACATAAGCTCACGCGTGTATCCCCGAAGGGATAGGCAGAGCCGTACTAGCATTAGAACCATTTTTCGCCACATTTCGCCGAGCCAAATTATCTGAACAGACCAGACAGATCTATCTATCAAAATTCTGTCCCAGATGTGAGCCTATCGCCATATCAAACACAAATTCCAATCTCCGGGTTGATACAGAAAACTCCAATGTCACCACGCCACAGGCAGTATATTATATGAAATTATTTAATAGTTAAGTTTAAGTTGGTTAAGTTAATTTGGGTAGTGCGAACCTCTGAGAAGAAAGTTTGAAACTAGCCTGACGCCGAAAGCATGCGACTCAGAATTTTCTATTTTTCAAATCAATGTAAACTAACCATTTAAACTTGTAACGAACAACGTTTTAGGCCACCGTGGTGGACTTTGGCATAATCCTGCTCCTAAAATAAGAGACGATAGTGATAGAAGGAGAAGGATAATAATACTGGGATTATATAATTGGAATGAGGCTATATAGCCACGCTGTAGACAGTAAAGTCTACAGCACGAATGGGCTAGCTCGACCGATTTGATACCACTGTCTCACAGAAAACCGACGTAAAGTGGCAGCTTGCTGTCGCGTTTCGTTAGGTGAGTGAGATGTCCGGTGGCCCATTGCCGCCTTCTCCCTTTCCCAATCCATTTTCCGTACCCTTCAATTCCCTCCTTTTAGGTTGGCAACGCACCCATGATTCTTTTTGTGTCTTGGGTGTCTATGGGCGGTGGAGAACATTCACCGTCAGGTGACCCATCTGCTCGTTTGCCAATCACTGCTATAAAAAAAATATATGCCTACCACATCGTTAAATAAAACGAAACATTTTAATACCTACCTTTAATGAAAGCGGCCTGATTAAGTACTAAATCTAAAAAAAAATCGAGATTACCTAAATTAGAGCACTAAACTCTACCAGAAATATAAATATTAATAAAAATTTAATATTACCATATAATGTTTAGTATAACGTAACATAACGTGGCGAAATGTCTCAATTTATTAAACGAAAGCGTGACAAAAGCTGTAAACCTGAAATGGTCGCTTAAATCACAACGATTGCCACGCCTTCGGTCACTGAAATTGTGTTTTCATGTAAAATTGCGTTGATGTCGCTTTATAATTTTGTTTATTTCAGGGATACGACTGTATCAACAATTAAGATAAGAATTGCGAGTATAATTAAAGTTGATTATGATTTGCGTTTTATTTCCCCTTTATTATTTCGACTAGGCTTTAATGGTATTATCGAAAAAAGTCAATTAGTTCAGGCGAGGAAAATGAAATTAAAAACAATAATAATGCCTAACAATCCAACACATAGTCCTGACCGCACACGAAGATAAGAGACTTGTGACATTGGTGTCAGGAACTACGAGAAACTTTCGGTCTCACAACACCAATATCCTAAACATATTATATTTACCTCGGAACGGGAATGAAACCTGCGATCTCTCGTTTCACAACCGGAAACTCGCCCTCTCCGTCACGGATACTGTCATAGAAGCTTAACAGTGAGGTTACCACAAACTTTTTTCGAGCAGCGGCCCGAGCAGGAAAATATCTGACAATCGTAAATGTATTCCAGTTCGATGCGCGTCTATGAAATTTGTATAAAATATTAACCAAATGTTATCAGTGCATATAAAAAAAGCAGCGATAGCTCAGTTGGGAATGGTATGGACTGCAGAGACAAGTGTCGGAGGTTCGAAACCAACCCCAAAATGGAGCATACACCTCTGACTTTTCTATGTTAAGTGTATTTTCATTGTGAAATATCGCTTGCTATAACGGTGAAGGAAAACATCGTGAGGAAACCTGCATACCCGAGAATTTCTTCACAGGAATTTCGAAGGTATGTGAAGTCTGCCAACCCGCATTAGGCCAGCGTGGTAGACTAAGGCCTAACCCCTCTCATTAGTAGAGGAGGCCCGTGCCCAGCAGTGGGACAGTAATATTACAGGGCTAATATTATTATATATTATTATTATCAGTGCGCAGCGAGTTCGAATACATTTACGATTGTCAGAAATTTTCCTGCTCGGGTCGCAGTCCTATTGCAGGAAAGTTTTTTTGACGCCCAACGTCAAATGTACTTATCATGTTAACAAATAATTGAAACGCTATTTGGTCAATGATTAGTTGGATATAGCTACGTAGTATTGTTTGAATCATTATGCAAAGTCTGGCCAAATCAGTGCTGATGTGCAGTAATTTTGTGTATTAATAAATGCAAAACTATAATAGATAAAATTGTATTTAATTTCGTTTGTATTGAATTATCTGCATCGTTAAGTGGTTTGCATAAATTCTACAAGACTCTACATCATAAATTTGTCCTCTAGAAGAGTATATTTAGCTGTTTTGCCATGAGATTTATGAACAAAATTCTGAAATGTAGGCTAATCTAATCTAGTAGAATAAACGTTAACCATAAAAATGCCTTAAACCCTGCGTGCTACTTAATAAAAAAAGAAATCATCATAAATGATCGTACGTAAATCAGAACGACTACCACCAATTTAAAATCACAATGCATATTTAAGGTGAAATATGTGCAGAACACAAAACCTGCAATGCGTTTGAATATGATTTCTGATATTTGGCAGCACACCGAGTATTAATATGGGTTAGTTGCCGTTAGACCTTTAGCCAGTCCGGTTTTATAATTAAACAAGCCAAATAGATTACTATATTATATGTTATATAAATCGAAGTCTTGTTGTTTAATATCTATTATCTTTTATTTTTATCACGGTTTCATCCACAAGGGCTATTTAATTTCGGAGCAGATTTCAAGAACTGCTTCCTATTTTTGGAATGAATTTCGATATAATGTCTACGGAATATATGTCTTTTTAAATTTTGCAAACGTTAGTTCAAGCACACTTCCCTTGCATCACATGAATTTTCTCATTAATAGTTCATTTCGTCTTTAGAATTCTAAGTAAATAATCACAATTCACTTTATCCTATCGTATATGTACATTCTAATAATACTATTATTTACAGTATTGAATTTCATACTAATCTCGTAGTAAGACATATTACCCCTATTATTTGTTTTATTAATTGTAATTGAACGAATATGCAATGAAAATTTATTCCAACAATAATTGAATTGTGGTTTAGTAATAAAAAACAAGGGAGGAGGCCTATGTTCAGCAGTGGACGTCCTATGGCTGATGATGATGATGATGATGAACAAAAAACAAAGACAGACGTTTACGGAACGTTTCAATATTACATTTCTTCCTTATTACAGTCGTCTTCCACGATCATGCTATCTTTAAATTAAGATAAACGAATTTGTCACCCTTTTGTTTTGAGGCAGCTTATTAACAATGGCTTAATCGTTTTAATGGGGCATTCTCATCGTAGTTAATCTATGTAAAGGTACATTTAACTTTATGCATTAATCTGTCGTATTGTTTAGTAATCTGAGATATAAATTCACTAATCGTTTGCGTATATAATGGCTTTTTGCAGTTTACGACTATGGACCTTATTTGATTAGATATTTTATTGGCGATACATAATTTATTAGTCTATTAAGTATGATTACCGAAGTTGTTTTAATAGTTTGTGTTGTAAATTATTTTCATATACGGTGCACTAAGGTTTTACAGTTATTTATGTTTTTCCCCGTTACTCATAATGAAGGGACCTTATAAATTGACTATGGAATATTATGTGATATGGAGATGTTAAGATGCATACTTTAACTTCTGTTTTTATCCACATATTTTAAAATTACTCACAAATATTTATTTCTTGTCTTAGGGTTGCGAGACCGAAAGTGTCTTCTTTTTAGTATTTATTTTTTGTATATTCTTTTCATACCATTGGTGCGTTATTCTATTACGTGTGGGATGGTGAATTTTGTAATCCATTATGTATTTAATTTTTTGTAATTTTGTATTTTTTGTTTTTTTTTATTCTGAGTGGTAGCTATCAGTCATGGCTCACCGTTATCGAACAAATGGATTGAGATCCCAAAAAATAAAACAGCAGCATCAATTGAAGTAGCTCTTTCTCTTTTGAATTTCACTGGTAATAATAATTACATCACGAATTATGATAAAAATAATACACGGGTTAGGTAGTAGTATGCTACGGTAGCGTCCGTTCACCTTTACAGCTCGCTAAAGGCTAAAATCATTTGCATATTGCGGTCCCTACCAGACACTGCTGGCAGACTCATAATCATTAGTTGCCAAGCGAAATTAGCCCCTAAGGTGCCCTAGTCGATAACAACCGCCACTCTATTATCCCCCATGCTAATTCTGGACCTTTGATGTGGTTTATAGTATCAGCTCGCTTTGACCAGAATTAAATACAATAAAAAGAGGTGATGGTAAGCTTTGCAATGCGATGAAGAGTGTATCTAATTCAATTTTGCAATAACCGGTTATTATGGAAAAAAAATTGGTTGCTCAAAATTATGGTATATTTTGTATGGGAGTTATGGATCCGTTCTTGAAGAAAATAAAACTTGAGAGTTGATATTGGAAATGTGATTATTTTATGAGGAAATAAGAAAGAGATCCTAAGTTTTTCATAATGTTTAAATAGTAGCGATGGGAAGCTATGTTTGTCATTAGGTTATGTCGCTTTTTGCAAAGCTATTATTTTACCCAGCTATTTTCGCCGCGTAGTTTTAGTAACGTGTAGGTTATTTTTATATAGCGACTTTATTATTAAACGCATTTTTCTTGTTGTAATATTACTTCAAAGTACGACATAACGACCGCGATTCTCAAGAATCGCGGTCGTTATGTCGATGTGGTTGTCATATCGCATTAAATTGTATTTGTGTATTATTTTGAATTAGGCATATATTTTTAATTTTGTCTACTAAAGAACACAGTAATTTCGTAATTAAATAATTATTTTGTGTCAGCGAGATCATGGTTGGTGATTCATTTCAATAAAAAAAGCTCTGAACAATAACGTTAGTAGCTATTTCAAAATCACCACTAATGTATGTGGCTTTAAAAAAATAATACTATTGAAAAAAACTTTTTTACATATTCTATCACGAATGGTTTTAATTTTTAGGCTTTGCAGTCTTCGAAACTTTGGGCGTAAAAATCAAAACAAATCGTGATAGAATCCGTAACAATAGTTTTATTTCAATGTATAACATTAGCGTAAACTTAAGAAATCAGTAAATAATACTATTATTTAAACCGCTTTCGTTATAACGCCCATGCCTATTAAATAGTGCTTGTGTTTATTTTGCCACATGAAAAATGTTTAGTTTGAAAAAAAATAAAAAGTAAATTATTTTTAAATGTTAAAATACGAATTAAAAGTGATAATTAATTTACCTATCAGACTTATTAGAAACGTTAGCTTAGGTAGGTAGGTATATGTATATTCCTATTACTTAAGACAGCCAAATTACCATTTTATACTTTGTACAGAATCAGTTGTAACTAAAAAGAATATAGCTGATAGCTTCAATGTCCGTAGATTACGTTATCTTGATTAAACATTTAAACTTGAAATTTTATTAAAGATAAAACAAATGTCTTGACTTTCTAAATGTATTTTTTCTTCTATTTCAAAGTATAAATTTTCTAACGCAACGTTTATTCAGTAATTTTTGTTCATTGAATTACATAATGGTTAAGTGCGCATTATAGGCAAATAGCACTCAAACGCGCGGCTAATAAAAATTTAAGAAGTTTTTAACTTTAAAATGCACCATTTGCTTAGCACTCTCGTGGACTTTTTAATCTGTTGATCAAACAGCCGGTGTGACGACAAATTTATTCTTGTACACAACGATCTTAATCGCGACGTTTGCTTTGCGACCTCTTTTAAGTTTGTTAATATTTATGATCTTTTTAAAAGTTGGAATTATACAAAATTTTGATTCGTTTAAAATAAACATTCTTAGCTTGAACTTGTAGCCATAAATTATGTGTAATTTATTCTGTCATCATTACTGTACTTATGATTTGCTTTATAATATAGTACAAGTGATTTCAAAGCAGCTTAAAATCTTCACTCTCTCACTTCTATTAAACAGGATTTCATAGATGATAAATACGTAATAGTTACATGTATTATGTATAAATAGGTACTGCATTTGCGAAAATTGAAAAGCTAAAAACATGTATAAACACAACGAGTATTCGTGATGATTACCGATGTTTACGAACACAGAATAAAACGACATTAATATTCCCTCGTCTTATTTAATCAGGACTCAATAATGAATATACAGCAGCACGTGGGCATGGCAAAGTTGTGAATATTTATTTATCTTCGCAGACGATCATATTATTTGTTTTGTTATTTTTTACACCGAAAAAAGCAAAATAACCAAATGCACTGAGCATAACCACAAATATCGCGTGTAACATTAACGTGTAACAACGAGCATTAGTGACCACAGAACTGTAAGTTGCAAACGTAATTTCTGTAGTTAAGTACAGAGCGGTTGCTCTCAAAAAATAAAAGGTTGACGAGTAAAAATCGTTTTTATTTGTTATACACGCGATCTAGCATTATTTTAGTGTTTTGCCAACCGTTTCCAAAGTTGCCTTCGGATGAATCTGCATCCATTATTATTGGCCATGCTCTCACTAATTTGACTGAATTTGGTTAATGGCCCACAATTTGCACGCTGGCTCATTGGCTTATTATAAAACAAGCGGTGGACCAGTAGTCAAATTTAATGTATTTATATGCGTAAAGATTACGCTACAACTAATCATATTACACCAAATTTCATTAGGTCGATAGCATTGTTATATATCGTACTGCATACAAGGAGACTATAGTGAATAACTGAATCAGAACTGATGATAATCAAAATAGATGTCTAAATTACAGTCATTCTTTAGAAAGGTAGGTAAATTAAATTTCTATACTGTGGTGAGACTAAATAAGGGTGAATGAAAATATGAATTGGATTTCAGCTTTAAAATAATTACTTATACAAAAAGTTATATCAAGAAATACTTGTTACACGCTTTATTTATTTCAAACCCAAAATATAACAGCTATATTTTATTTCAACAAATATTTCCCAGGACGCTTTAAATACATTTATAATACAATAATTTAAAAAGAATGTCTTCGCACTAATTGTCAGGACATAAATGTTATGCTACAACTGTTTCTAATTGTATGAGATATGTTTTAAAAAGCATTTTTGGTTTTTTATTTCTGTAGACAGATTTCAAAGCCACGTGTTTTCGTCCGTCAGTTGCGTTACAGTAACAGTTATTGAATACGACTTACACCCATTGTTCTTTTTTAGCAGC
The DNA here is from genome assembly GCA_036417725.1 of Clanis bilineata. NCBI lineage: Eukaryota > Metazoa > Arthropoda > Insecta > Lepidoptera > Sphingidae > Clanis > Clanis bilineata. Next base: position 7,298,106 of record CM071154.1, read on the forward strand.
ATATGTTGTGGTTTCGAACTTATTTTAAATAACAAAGTGTTGGACGAATGCCAACGAAAAAATATAGAAACACCTGACAGAGTGCGAATGAAAGAAAGATTCACAAACAAATTATAATGTGGCGTTTTGTTTACTTTTCAACAGCTTGTGTTTAAGAACCCTGATAAATTAGCAACTCGTTAAATTTAACGGTTGTATGTAAATTGAAAGGTGTGTAGAATAAATATTAAACTGACGAGTTTTTATACGGAGCGTTAAGATGTGAAATATTTATCGCTATGGAACTGCCATGTGCCAAATTATTATTGTAAATAAACTCTTTATAATCAATGACAAAAGAAAAATATTATAATGCGTATTTGTATTTAAGTAATTAGTGAGGTTTTGAATTGTCTTATATCATTTGGTATAGAAATGGTATTTTGTTTTTTATGAGCTCATCTATACTATATCTAACTTACTTTTTGGTGTTTATTTTGACATTTGTAATGTTTTACAATGATTCCTGATTCATTATTTACGTAAGATGTTTGACAAAAATTATATTCAAGCTGCGTCGTAAATTGTTGTCATCAGCGTACTTTTGAGCTTTTTTATAGTAACGACATACGAATTGTAAACTTTAAGGCTAGGCGGGGAGATTTAGGGCGTCCGTAAAAATTGAAAAAAAAAAAAAATAATAATAATGACATGTAATTCATTACATGTTGTTATACCTCTATATATATTATCTGTAATTACATTTATTACATTACAAATAATGAATTATATGTCATTCATATTTTTCTTTTTCAATTTAACTTGAGGTTAGGACTAACTGTAGGTTAGTAATAGTGGTGCAAGTCGCTCTTAGCAAGATACCTTTAGTTTAAATATAAAAGATAAAGTACTAGCGTAAAAAATCAGCTGTGTATTGGAAACTAACAGCTTTTCGCATATCACGTGTTTAAATTAGGACTTGGTAGAAGCAGCGTGAAATGAAATAAAACAACTGCCGCTCGCTATTGACGTTGACTTGGCAACTTCGACTAATAACATTTGAAGGAGGTCGGACACGTTGACGTCTGATGGATGTGTGATATTTTACATGAACTTGGAAATGCTAAGATTGGTATTTGAAAATTGGTTCGGTACACAATGCCTATCGGAGATCAATCAATCCCTCTAGGAGATTAAGCCCCATGTCCCTAAATCGTGTTAGCAATCGTTAAGCAACCGCTTGGTCGGACCTAAGATTTATTTATTTATTATTTATTATTTGTGATCACAAAGATAACTTTTTGAATTAACTTGAGATTTAACTTGTTCAAAAATAAAATTACGAGATGATGGCACACAACGTTTTACAGAGGACTAAATCCCTGAAAATCCTCATGCGGTTTTCAGCGAAGCCTTGTAGCTCGCCAGTTTTGTCCGTATATGTTCGTGTAATCCCTGGATTTAACGAAATCACAAAAAATATTCCAAATACGATATATTTTTAATAATCCTTATGTTTTATGCGAACATAATCTTGTACTTCATTTTTTGGATATTTATTTTCGTTGACTAGTGTACGTGTAGACATTTCGACGTGGATACAACGTCTCGTGTCTTGATCCTTTTCCTAAAGTGTGTTTTCGTAACCGTTTTTTATGCTTTTTTCCATGAAATGGGTAGGGTTGCCCCGGGATCCTAACCATTACCTTGTGAATACGAAAAAACATGCTATGCAGGGACAAGAACGATATTTTTCTTTTATAATTTATGTATTACCAGCGACATTCCAATTGCATATTTTAATATAATTTATTAGAAATATTGAAAAAGTTTTATATTGAAAAACGAATGAGATCCTTTGAAAGTCAAATAATTCTATAATTACTTTTGAGTTCAATATTCACTAAAACTGATTTATTATGAATGAAATGTTATTTCTCAATAAAGATAATATTCTGTGTCATGCAAATTGACATCGTGGCTTTTAATTGGAATATCACGTCAACACTTACATTACTCTAGTCGCCTTCTTGGTCTGGAGTGTATGGACTGTGAACAGAGAGGTCCTGGGTTCGATTCTAAGGTCCGGCGCCTCCAGTGTGGGGTTGATGTTAGCCAAATCCTTGCAGCGATATGCATGAAAAATTGTGTTGCGCTGACCCACATTAAGGTAGGATAAGAGCAAATTGTAAAGAAAGACTTACAATTAGAACAATTGACATAACATAAGCTCATGCTTGTATCCCCGAAGGGGTAGGCAGAGACGCACTGCGAACTAGAACACCCACATTTCGCCGAGCTTAGTTCCGTCCAGATGTGATAGGGGGCGAGCCTATCGCCATATAGGGCACAAATTCCAGATTCCGGGCTGATATGGAAAAATCCAATATCACTTTGCCCGACCCGGGGATCGAACCCGAGACCTCAGAACCGTAGTCGTACCGAAATACCACCACGCCACCGAGGCAATCAGGCCCAAAAAAATGCTTTGATTTTTATATTGATATAAGATTATTTTCAATCGATATTACAAAACACGCAGTAGTTAATAAAGCCAAGAATACAAAAGTGGCACTAATGAAAAATACATAGTTTGTATGTAAGAAAAAATAAATCCAATTTACGCATCAAAGTTTTAAAAGTAAACTTGTATGGCTCCTTTCCAACATGGCTTCCTAGAGCCCTCCCTCGGTTAGACACGAAGCATTGTTTAGTACGGTACTTAAAAACTAATCCAGCCTAGTGCTATTAAAACAAAGTACACTACAGACCCTGACAGACGCTGATTGGTCGTCGAGGGTCCCTCACAGACATTGTTCTACGAGAGCACCCCCCCTCCCATTGAGTCTACGTTTATGTTTACCCCTTTATGTTAAAGCATCTCTTAGTTTTAATCAAACAATGGTTGTACTATGTGCTCTATTTTATATTGTTTGACTGAGCTTTGACTTTGATATGATGGTTTTTGAATGGTGTGTTATTACGGATTATTATGTGAATTATGTATTAGTGGACGTCCTATGGCTGATGATGATGATGATGTGAATTATTACGACGATTAAAATTGACTTTAACACCAACTGGTTTTGATTTTTACTGAGTAACGTCCATAGTGTAATTAACTGTCGCCTCTTTCATTTCAATTTCAATTTCCAGTTCGGTCGCTTTGTGTAGATTTTACAAAAAAAAAAATCTGGGCCTGGAATCCCCTAGAAGAAGACATAGTCACCAGGCTGGCAGCTGGCCGTAAAAACTAAGCCGAATCCTTTCTGCAATCTTTTTAAAAATTATACTGTGATAACTTCACACTGCAGTAGGAAAGAGCAGAAGAGTTTCTTTATATAACACATAGTCTATTTATGTATAGAATAACAAAAGTAGATCGTTCACGTATTGTTGAACGCAATTTGGCCCTCGGATTGGCTGCAGCTGGAAGAAAGGGAAGAAAGAGCCTTTCAACCCCTCCGTCGTATCGGGTTGCGGTTATGGAGCCAGGAGTATCAATTAACCAAAATGGCCGCCAATATAAAAATTTTACTTACCTGGTGAAATTATACGTTGGAAACTTTTAAAAATTGGTATTTAAAGATAATGGCAAAGTTTTACGACTTGTTATTGAGTAGCGGTTCGGAAAGCTATTATACGATGTTTTACCAGAATAATACAGTATCTACTCTCTTTTTATGAATAATTCAATTCTATTAATGTGACTGATTTTTTTATTGCGGGTGATATTTTAAAAACATCGATTTATAGAATAGTTTATGGTTACCCAAAAACTCTATCGCAGTTAAAATACTTATCACATCTAAAATCCTTATTCTCAAAACCGCATAGTTTAGTTAGTATGGTTTCTTTGTATTATGTTCGCTTCGTACCTCTGGGGGGTTACCACCACCTCTTATAGCAGTATTATTATCATCTTATTTGTACCGATTCTCATACAAAACAAACGAAGAACGATTATAATAATACTGTTATAAGAGGTGGTGGTCACCCTGCAGATGTCCTAACAGAGCGGTTTATAATTATTCGATAATGGTAAATTATGTACAATGTTTCGTCTTCTTTCACTGACGTCAAATGTTACTTAAAGCAGCGAGACAAAACATTCCGTAACTATGACAGACGTATACAAAGATTTATAAGCAAGGCTGAAAATATCGAATAGTAGCGTTACCAACCTCAGAAATTGGGTTTTAGTCACTACCCGTCATCATTATCATTAGCCACAGAATAAATAAATAAATAAAATAAATACACCCAACAGTCACACACCTAGTCCTGAAAATAACCTATATCGTGGGTGTCAGAGACTATGAGAGACTTTCGGTCTCACAACACCCAGACTTGAAACAAATATTTGTGGGCCACACAAACATTTGTCTCAATGCGGGAATCGAACCCGCGGCCTCTTGCTTCACAGTCGGCTACTCGCCCGCTGCGCCACGGAGAGTGCCGAATAGGTTTAAAAATTTCCAGACCGACCTGTATAATTATCGATCGTTTAACCCATACTAAGGAGCGATAGCTCAGTTGGGAATGAATGATACGGACTGCCGAGACGAGTGTCGGAGATTCGAAATCAACCCCAAGCATACACTTCTGACTTTTCTATGTTAAGTGTTGCTATAACGGTAAAAGGAAACATCGTGAGGAAACCTGCATACCCGAGAATTTCTCCACAAGGAATTCGAAGGTATGTGAAGTCTACCAACCCACATTAGCCCAGCGTGGTAGACTAAAGCCTAACTCTCTCATTAGTGTAGGAGGCCCGTGCCCAGCAGTGGGAGAGTAATGGGCCTTAACTTACACTTATAACCCATATTATTACTGAGTCACTCGAAAGCGTGATCACATATCACACATCTGACGTTATCACCACATTTGATATCATAAATATTGATAAAGGACAACAAAATGTTGTAAACAATAGCTTTATTGCTTCCCGTTTTGGTTCATTTAACTCGCACGTGACTGACTTCGTGGGGTTCGCCGAATGTTTGTTATGATTTTATTTATTGGTTTTTCAACTTTGATATCTGTTGGGAAATAGTTGGGGTGTTCTTTTTCGATTTTTATCAATATTAATGGTGCTTTTGCCTTTTAAATTCAACCTCAATATTGATCGAAGAATGTGCTTGATTCAGAATGCATTTTAAATTGCCATTAATTTCCGAATTACTCGATATCAAAGACAGGTTATAAAACTAAACAATATAATAATATAAAACTAATCAGTCTCTACATTATAAATTCTAAAGCAGTTTATGTTTAGGCACTCATTGATGGTGTAATTCGATATTTAAATAGTAATTACATACATATTTACAGTATCCCTTTTATACCATACTTCGCAATTTAGGTATACTACCTCTATAATACACAGTACACACGGACCAACAGTGAGACTGGAGTTGCGGTAGCCTTATAGATAAGCCAACATCTCCCATGCCAAGATGCGGCTTAAAAGCCATAGACAGAGTACGAACTCAACATAACTATAATCTTGCAAAGTAAGATATGTTAATTTTTTCTCAAGGATTCGCTCACGCCTGTTCTCTCGGAGGTGTATGCATAGATGTAAATTAGTATATTCACTGTTGCTAGAGGTTTTACTGTCCTATGAGGTGATAGGGGATCACGCTATCACTAAATTGGGCTCATACAATACACGCAATTTTGTTGATCAATTATTGTGACTTATCAAAACGATAATAATCCATTGTTTTTCAGCGTCAACTCTGACGCCTGCTACTACACACACACACACACACACACAAAAAGTTGTAGTTAGTTTAGATGGTAGGTTTTAGATATTTCTCAACATCTTCGTGAGATTCTACGAACCTTTCACCGTGTTGATGACGATAATGATTATGTGTAATCATCATTACCATTCACTCGTATGTGGTACCGTGATAATAGTGATATAATGATCTTCATGATAAGTTTTTTAACTCACGCAATCGCTACTGGTCTTCTGTTTATTTTTTATAGCAGACACTAGAAAACGAGCCGATGGGTCGTCTTTTAGTAAGTGATTTCCACCGCCAATACATAATAATCATACATGTCATAAGATAACATAAGCTTACGCCTGTATCCCCGAAGGGGAAGGCAGAGGCGCACTAGCGAACTAGAACACCCACATTTCGCCGAGCTTAGTTCCGTCCCAGATGTGATAGGGGGCGAGCCTATCGCCATATCGGGCACAAATTCCAGACTCCGGGTTGATATGGCAAAATCCAATATCCCTTTCCCGACCCGGGGATCGAACCCGAGACCTCAGAACCGTAGTCATACCGAAATACCACCACGCCACGGAGGCAGACATAATAATCACGCATCACACATTGGTCCACATATTTTGGCAGAGATATCGTGAAATGAAATTTAAAAAAATACAGACTAATTGAAGATCTTCTCCTTTTTTTGAAGGCGGTCGAAAAGAATCATGGTACGTTAAAACTTAAATAGTCACGGGCGGCTCGGCCTCCGGTGGCCCATACGCTTATGTAACAAATATATATGTGCCGCCTCCAACGGTTTAAAAGGAGGATATAGGGATTATGAAGGGCGGGGTTATTGAGCCATCGGAAATCTCACACCGAACGAAACGCAGTGGCGATCTTGCTTCAATATCAATTAAGGCTACATACAAGATAATTTTGAACATAAACCCTGATTGAAACACAGAACTAGATTATATGAATTCTATCATATTTCTTCCAGCGTTTTAAAGGCTGCAAAGCCTTTGGGAACGTCGGGCCTAAAAAAATCGCTATAAAATCCGTACAGACTAGTCTAATTTCAATGTAAATTTCATGTAAACCTAAGAAATCAGTATAATATAAACCCTGATCATTAATAGAATACCCTCAAAAGCCTATCCGAACGGTTGTTAATTAAAGTAGATTATTTGCGACCATTTCTCTGTGAATACACCCAAATTACAACAAAATATGATTACGTATACCGCAATACAGCTGGAATTATTACAGGCTCTTCGAATATTTTGTTTATTTAGTTTGTGGTCAGTTTACAACTCGGGACTGTTTGCTGTGCCGTGTGCCGTGAATAAATAAGTGGTAGGCCCTTGTTAAACATTAAAATTGGTTCAGTTAGACAGATGGGGATGAAATATTTAATCAAATTGCTATTAGAATATTATTTGTTTATTACCAACATAGAAGGAAAACCTCGTGAGGAAACCTGCATACTCGAGAATTTCTTGAATGTATGTGAAGTATACCAACTCGCATTAGGCCAGTGTGGTAGATTAAGGCATAACCCCTCTCATTAGTAGAGGAGGCCCTTGCCCAGCAGTGGGATAGTAATATTACAGGGTAGATATAAATTACCGTTAAGCTTTGGCTAACTGTTTAAAGGCTGTATTTTTAGTAATAAGTGGTCACTACGTAAGTAAATATAAAATTTACCTCTGTATCCGCGAAGAGGTAGGCAGATGCGATCTAGAGAACTAGAACGTTCACATTTCTCCGATCTTCCGGGGCGAGTCTGTTGCCGTCTGGTACAAATTGCGGACTCCGGACTAAGCAGAAAAAACAATATGAAGTTACTCGGCCTGGGGATCGAATCCGAGACCTCAGACGCTAATTTTACCGCGTACGCAAAACACCAGAACCACGGTTTAAAAAAAAGTATATTTCATTTTTCTAAAATTTCATTTTCAGTAGTTCAGTACAGTATAGAAATTGAATAGTAAAAATAATAAATACAGTTATTATTTTAACTATTCAATTTTTATATACCCAAAAGTTAACAGGTCGCGACACTGCAAAATTGACTTACCATTTTTCTAAATAAAAAACCGACAATTTTTATACATGCAAAAAATTCGACCATTTCTCGCAAATTGTCGAAAAGGTATTCTCTTCAAAATTGAACTCCATCCGACGTAAAAAACTCCGTTATTTTTGCCAAGCCTGTGGCCACACGTTGCTGAATTTTGACGGTGATCCTCCCCTATTTACATATGCGGATGTGTGGTTTTGTTTCTATTTGCGCTAGTAGGGTGTGTACTCGTAATTACGGCTTTGGGACAAGTCCCGAGGCGAAGCGACCGCATTCACGGAACTAAATTATTTCGATAACATCTAGAAGCGATTTGATTAATTTGAGCATATATTTTTGAAATAACATACGTGGGCACATCTAAAACATTTAATAATTATGCAAATTATACGTACCTAGTTATATTTATATGAATGTAAGTATATAATAAAGACATTGCTGGAAAGACTGCCGAGGTTATGTTCACTTTTCTCATCATAATATGTTCGATACGGTATAATAGGATTGGACTTGGGGGATAAGCACGTTGTTGTTTGTTCTATGTATAGTATAATTCCTATAATACTATACCACTATTAATATCAAAACTGAAAATGTGTACATACCTACTGCTTTAAAAATCGCTTAAAAGTATGTAGGTATACCAGGATTATTAGATTACATTCTAATAAAAGCTAAGGTAATGAGGCATTACTTCTCATTGACTATTTCTCTAATTCCTATTATAAACGTTAATAATATTTATTACTTTCTTAAAACTAAGAATTTGGTAGCATATAAAAATATATTGAGCATAAATAATAATTCGGAAAAATTAAGACTCACATTTGTTAACAAAAAAATAAATAAATACACCCAACAGTCACACAACTAGTCCTGTCTCCACACTAGGTATAACATGTATCGTGGGTGTCAGAAACTATGAGAGACTTACGGTCTCACAACACCCAGACTTTAAACAAATATCTGTGGGCCACACAAATATTGGTCTCATGCGGGAATCGAACCTGCAGCCTCTCCCTTCACAGTCGGCTACTCGCCCACTGCGCCTCGGAGGCGATTTGTGTTTACATAATTAGTAGGAATATCAGAAACATTTAATATTATAGAGGTACATTGTCACGTCCATTCATTCTATATCAGCGTTTACCACTGTCTTCCCTAAATGAACTAGGCCCATGTTCATGGTAATTCTGGGTCTTACCTGAATGCCGATGTGGCTCTAGAGGGAATAGAGGTTATAAATATTGTATAGGTATGTCTATAATCCCGGAACTGTGGCTTGTTGCTGTAATTATTAATTCTTTGCTCCATTTATGCTGTCGAGAAATTCGTAGTTCGAATATTATGAGTTAATGTATTAACAAATTACGTTATGTTGGGATATTATAAGAGCAACTAGTTTAAATATAAAAATGTAAGTCTTAAGTTTTTTACGCATACGCGCAAACTAAATTCTAAAGCACAAAGAAACAGCTGCCTAAGTATGTATAAGTATAATATGTATTTTAAAATCGTATCCATTATTAAAATATTGAGAATAAATAATAAATATTGTATTTTAAAAATATTGAATCATCAATCCAAGCTAAACCAAACCAAAATCTCCTATTTTTAAGAAATTGATCATGAAAAAGTTTTTCTGTTAAATTAACTAATAACAACGCGCTGAAATTATTATCGAGATTATAAAAAAAAAACTAATCTATTACTTAAATTAAAAAGTTCATAATAGCTATTACACGAAGATGCAAAGAAACATTTCACAAAATTAATTTAAAGTAAAGTGAAAGCCTTTCCACAGAGTGCCTAAATCCCTAATCGCATTTCTGTCAGAATCCCTGTAAATAGAATTTCATCCTGTTGTTTCTTTTTAACGAATGTTGCGCGATTTATTAAAGCTTTACTCGCTTTGAGTCTACTTAAAAATCAATCCGGGCCCCACTCGTTTCAATCAATCAAAGTCCGTTTGAAAATTCAATCGCAGTAAGAGATGAGTGGAGAAGGATTACGTGACTACATTACAGGACTATCGCAGTTATCTAAAAAAATATTCCTTTTTGCAACATTACTTTTATCGTTAAATAAATCATTCGTACAATATCATTTTATAATCTTTGCGAAACAAAATATCTAATAAAAGAGTAAGTACGCGTTGTAATAGTGAAAAAGATTAAAATCAATATTTTTCGAGTATAATTGCCAAGACAAAAGAATTATGTGCGCGCTAAACTCAAGGCAGTTAGTTCCCATTTCTCCGTTGTAGACGAGTTTTATTTATTAGTCTGTTAATTAACTTCTACGTAATACTTGATAGAAAAGAACCATTTAAAATCAGCAGGTCGATTCCCTAAGGTTTCATTTGTGAAAAATAATGTTGCGGCATCGTTGCGGCGACGATGTCTTAATTTTTTAATTCAGCAAGATACAAAGCGCACGCACTAGCGCTATGCGTGATGACGGCGCTTATGCGAACTAGGTTTCTCGAGCGAGGCGTTTGACATAAATGTATGGAAAATGGTATTCTCTAAGACCCAATAACGTTGAACGCTCCGTCGATTTCAACGATCGGGAGCGTTGCGGGAACTCGTTGTCGATCGCAACGTTATGGCGTTTCATAGAAAATCGACCTGCAGAACAGATTAGCTGATGATTAGACACAATCGTTTCTTATTTTTATTGAAAAATATACACTACTACGAATATAAATTATTAAAAGATATTTTTTTAAATGCGTGGAGTAAAATATTCATTCCGTAAGTTTGAGATTAACTTCAAGGGTCACTTGTAGCTCTACGACAAATCTCTGTTTATCTCAAATTTTGATTCAAACATAGGAGTGAGCTGTAGAATAATCGAGATAAGGTATAACTCTAGATTAGTAATAGCTCTGCCAGTGCCAAGTAGTAGTCTAAAAATCGTTGCATACCCAGCAATGGAAACATACCGCGCGATTCATATCACATTCTCACTCGAAAGCTCGCGCACTTCGACTCGAGCGTGTAGTGTACACGATAGTCATCTCCACCGATAGCAGTTAATAATGTTACGCGATAAATAATGCAGGTGGAATACCACTCAACTCCGGTTTTGCTTGTTTAGACCGCCCCTTTATTATACAGTTAAATTTGATAGCCATTTTGAACTAATAGAAATTAAATCAATGGTCACATTCATCACGGTGTCGGTTCATAGCATATTTAAAATTAGTTATGGTCCGTTCTTTATTTCGTATTGTTAATTTTAACGTCATGAACTTCCATGTGTTGAATTGATTTATTTAATTAATAGCAACTATTGATGGTTAGAATAAATAATGGGCCGATTTCAAAATTTATCCGATCATGACCAAATGGGAATAGGATATGGTACAACCCTAAAATAAGCTCTATTGTAGACAAAAAGTATCTTAAAAATCGGTTTATATTTGGCGGAGATATCGCGTAACATGCATAAGTCGATTTAAGTCTATCAGAAACAATTATAATAATGAAATAAAATTATTAAAAAATAACGTAAATTTAACAAACATTAACATAAGTAGGTATTGAAATAAAACTATTTTTACGGTTTATCACGATTTGGTTTTAATTTTTATTCCCGACGTTTCGAAGGCTTTGCAGTCTTCGTGGTCACGGGTTGGACTGAGATGTCATTTGTCCAAGAATGTTAGTATTACAAAATCTACCTTCATGAAATCAGTACATAAGTAGGTATTTCTGAAATCATCTAATTTGGACTACATATATACTGGATAATAGACATCCTTAGCTATTGTAATAGATGTAAACCGACTTACCACTAATCAGCAATTTCAGATTATCATGCGGCTGGACTATATAGAGCTATACATAAATTTGTACTACTACTAAGACCTACGCCACAGGCCTAGATCGAACCAGACACCGATTTCCGAATATTATGTACAAAGGCAACTAGATTATATCTAAGTAATTACTTAAACTTTATTGTAGATATAAGAGATTTGAAGAAAATGTTTCTAATAAGATTTCTAATTTGTACGATTTTATTAGAGAGCAGATTACAATAAAGATAGCGAATGGTCTTAATGAACCAAGCTTAGGGCTTCCTTGCTCACTTGCTCAGATCAGATTCGAATTTTCTCGTTAATTTTGCTTAAAGTTGGTCCTATCTGGACGTCAACCGCTACATTGGCGATAAATTCTGCTTCTATTGCTGTGTGGCCTTATCTGAGATAAAACAGAGCAATTCTTAACATAGTCATAGGAAATGCTCGACATTTCACTAGCGCTTAAATTGGGTCGATCAAACCAGTGCCTATATAAAACTCGCGACATTTACCAAGAATGGCAGTCGATAGCCAATATTTTTATCAAATTCAGTAACCCATTTACGTCTGGCATATTATCGTGAATTTTTAAACGGAACGGAACGAGAGGTTACGTGCTACCGCTCGCCTCTCGTGACCGCGCACCGACTCGAGATGAAGTATTAAATTGTTTATACCGAACACGGTATTTAAAAAAAATACTTCGGTGGCGTGGTAGCTGCGGTACTACTACCGTCCTAAGGTCTCGTGTTCGATCCCCGATATCAAAGTGCTATTGAGTTTTTTCAATTCAGTATCAGCCCGGAGTCTGGAATTTGTGGCCGAAATAACGATAGGCCACGTACCGACAGGCGCAGTAAAGGACGTCCACCTGCACGGTGGACCGACGACCTGATAAAGGTTGCGACCGGAAAGTCGCTGGATGCAGGCCGCTTCCAACAGGTCGATCTGGAAATCTTTGGGAGAAGCCTATGTCCAGCAGTGGACGTCCTGTGGCTGATGATGATGACGATAGGCGAGCCTATCACATCTGGGATGGAAATATATGCTCGACGAGATGTGGGTGTTCTATTTCGCTAGTTCGCCTCTGTCTACTCCTTCGGGGTACAGGCGTGAGCTTGTGCATTTAAAAATGCATAATTTAATATTTGTCGTTTTTTCGAACGCTCAGAACCCATTATAGGTGATTCACGTTTATGCATCATAATAAAAACGCCATAAAATCGCCTTTATTGGCCATCCTCCACGCACGAGCGGTGCCTAAATTAAATTACTCACTGTTTATTAAATTTAAGTTGGCGCCGAAAGACATATTTTAAAACTGTAACAATTGTAAATGGAATTCATCTGCGCCAAATGATCTAGTTATTATAGCTCTTTATTGCATGAGTGGTAATTGGACATCATATATTTTGTACTGAAGTGAAACAGTACTTACAGTGTATTATGCGACAATATGGTATTTAATTTACATAAAATGTCAAATAATAATATGTATCAATAACAAATGTAGAGTGATTTTAACATTCACTCTAGTTTTTCTTTCTTTCTACCTGCCCTTATCCCACTTTAATGTGCGGTCGGCGCAACACACTTTTTAAGCATGTTGCAGAAATGATTTGGCTAAGTTTTTACGACCGGCTGCCTGCCTGACGTCAACCCCCTCTGAGGGGTCCAGTCCCGGGCAAATTAAATTAGGAAATTCGCTTTGCCCGACCTGGGAATCGAACCCACGACCTCCCGGTCCACAGCCCATACATGTTGCCACTAGACCAAGGAGGCGACATTTACAATTTAACATTCACTGTAGTATAGAATACAAATTAAATATGGCAGATTGTTAATTCGTCGTTCATAAAGAATATCATTGGAATAGCGACGAGGTTTTTACATAAAACTGTGCACAAATCTTTCTGAAAGATATTCAAAATTTGTAGTACTTCGCCAATTAATATCTTTATGGAACACCTTTACGCGGCCTTTTTAAGTAATAATTGTGGCATTTTGTTAACTCCGTTGATATTAAAGTTGATGATAAATTATAAAAGCCGAATCATCCCCCGAAGATATATATTTTTTAATAAACTTAACGACCGCTGTACATAAGCATTTCCACACTTTTTATGCAACGTTAGATAGCTCTGTCCCGTTCACACTACCGGCGAACACGGTAACGCTGTTTCCTTCATTTTACTACCTTTAAGAGCTACCCGTAATAAGATTACGTTTTAATCCTCGAGAAATGTAATTAAAGCAACCGTACCGTAAAGAAAATACAACAAATAATTTTCGTTATGTTTAGTAAACTAATTTGGGAGAACTGAAGTGCCTAAGCTCCATTTAGACGAGGCAAGTAGCACGTAGAGGTGAAAATGTAACAAAAAAACTGTCATAGCCTAGCCCATGCCATTTTTTCCTCCTAACCATATCCCTCTCTAATGTGGTTTCGCAACATTTTCAAGTATGTAGAAAGGATTCGGCTTCGTTTTTACGACTATTGCCTGCCGTCAGGCTCTCTGGGGTATCCTAGGCCATATCATACAAATTGAAAATAATAATCTCCAAAATTTGCGTTATTTATAGCAGATAACGGTAAACGAGCAGATGGGTCACCTGATCGTATGTGATCTCCACCGCCCATAGACACCCAAGACACGAAAATCATTGGTGCGTTGCCAACTTAAAAGGAGGGAAATAGATATCGGGAAAGGGAGGGGGGATTGTGCAATCGGAAATCTCACTGACTGAACGAAACGCCACACTGCTATTTAACGTCGGTTTTCTGCGAGACAGTGTTATCGAACCGGTCGAGCCGATCCATTCGTGCTCTAGACGTAACTATCTACAGGATGGCTCTACCACTCAATCCTTAATTTCTGTATTATTATTAAGTTTATGTCGTACAACACACTGTCTCCATCTAAACGGGTCTTTAAAGTTGAAGATGCTTAAACATGCTTCATTTAATTCTCATTGTGCGCGTGGTTCGTTTTCAATACAAACTTCTATTTGATATTCCTTACAAAACTTTGATATGCAAATTGGACTCTTAAGTAAAACAATACATTTCGTTTCACCCTTGTACTGTTTCGTGATAAAAGTTTACGGAATTAATTTGTCATAAATTAGACACCGGACAGAGTTCACGATTCCAGGAAACTCCGTCCCAGTAACTACCTAGTTCAACGACAATAACATACATAACATAACATAAGCTCACGCCTGTATCCCCGAAGGGGTAGGCAGAGGCGCACTAGCGAACTAGTACACCCACATTTCGCCGAGCTTAGTTCCGTCCCAGATGTGATAGGGGGCGAGCCTATCGCCATATCGGGCACAAATTCCAGACTCCGGACTGATATGGAAAAATCCAATATCACTTTGCCCGACCCGGGGATCGAAACCGAGATCTCAGAACCGTAGTTGTACCGAAATACCACCACGCCACCGAGGCAGCTTCAACGACAATAATAGACACGAAAACCAATTCATGAATCACTACTGCTATAAATGGGAATTTGTGTTTATCGACCGACTTCAAAAAAGTAGAAGGTTCTCAATTCGTCTGTTTTTTTATTTTTTATAGATGTTACGCGGTATGTCCGCCAAATGTGGACCGATTTTCAAAATTCTTTTTGTGTCCGATAGAGCTTATTTCAAGAGTCCTATATACATTTACTCACGATTAGACCAAATTTATATTAGTTTAGTATAGTTTTTAAGTCGGTCCGTTAAGTTTTTAAACTTGTGGTTATTTACATACACGCTCTTTTTCAAATTGATTAATAACAATTTCTTACACTCTTTGGAGTTGGTGCCTTTTTATCTGATCTTCACATATTGCAATAATATAAATTAATGAAATCAATAATACTAAAAGATTAAGTGCTATATAAATTATTAACTATACAATGAATACTACAATTTATAATTTTCCGTTCATGCAGTTATTAAAATTTAACTCCGAAAATAATCACAAGTTTAAAAACTTAACAGACCGACTTCAAATCCGATCGTAACCAAATCTATATGGCACCAGCCTTGAAATAAGCTCTGTCGAACACAAGAAAAATTTTGAAAATCGGTCCACATTAGGCGGAGATATCGCGTAACATAATATTAAAAAAAATACAGACGAATTGAGGAACTTGTCCTTTTTGGAAGTCGGTCAATAAATATGAAATGTAGAAATATTCTAAACACGTAAGCTCAATATATTTATAAAAAATAAATATGCAATGTATTAAAGACTGAAGAATTTATCACATAATTTCAACAACATTGCAACTGAAACAGTAAGCGAACCATTACTTTCGCAATATAAAAGATCGAAATGGATAAATTTAAAGCACGATGGGAACTTCTATTAAGCCGAGTAATATCTAATGATGAGACACATAATCCGTCCCGGATCGGCTCTTCGCTTATTGAGTTGGAATTTTCGATTAGTCTGTGATTGATTGAAGAGACTTCTCCGCGAGCGACGTGCATTTTATGATCCGTTCTACTTCTTCGATCGCTTTCGATACTATAGTAAACGCGAAAATTATGTTTATTGTTTCAGTTTTTATTGGCTTCTTATTTTTTGAATTCTCTTCATTCTTAAGGTCGTCTCATTGACACAGCGAAGCGAACGTGTAGCGATGCCTTTTTAAAATTATAATAATGATATACATATTGATTCGCTTGAATCATGCAACATGGAATGCGAATCGAAGAGTCTTGAGCCACCATATTACTGTGACCATCAATATAATATACCCTGGATGCACAGTTCTTTGCAAATATCCTCCTAAAAAGTGGTCTCAGGAATAAAACAAAGGAAAAGATCACAAGCTCTTATTAAATCAACACAAATATAACCCTATGCACGTGTAATAAAGTAGCTTTTTAAACGAAATGAGCAAGCGTTCTTAAATTTGAATTTTGAAATTTAGAATTCCATCGGCGTCGGACTGTATGTAAAACGAGTGCTTAAGCACTCCTTTCCTGTCCCATTTTCCGAGCGTCAACTGTGTATCTAGGTAAATAATATATCGATGACTGTGACAAATAATTATAGAAGCGAAATCCTGACTTATGTCGACGTGACATAATCACATGAGTCGTCTTGTTTTACCCATGCGTTTTACTATCTGTTTGTCACTAATATCTCATATCGCTTCGCCACGACACGATTTCACTTCGCTATCTGTTTAACACATGATTTGCTATTGACTTTTACAAATTTGGAATTAAAGCATTCATAATCCCCAAGCGTACTATATAGCTTATTATAAATGCATAATTTATTATTAACATAGCACTAATGGCATTAATGTGGGCTCTTTGAAGTTGAATATCGCGGTTTATGTGGAATTATGTATTATTTGCAGATTTGCTTATATTAACTTATGCTTTTATCTCCACACTTAAATATATAATAACTTATGTGCCAGACTGTGCTTACTAAAGTTTGGAAATATTTTAAAGTAAACGTGATATCAAACTTTCTGCTTTGATATTATTTTATAGAATATATTTTAAAGAATCTTTAACGTATTACCATAATATATGAATGTATATATATCTCTATATATTTATGTCGAAATGAAGGCAGACCGTATGATGGATTTCTCTTGTTGTGACTAGATGCGTCACATTGTCTGTCATCATCTTAGAAGCGCGAGCGGGAATATTTTTGCCTAACGAATTCGAATTGAGCTCGACGCGCGACTATGACATTCCAAATTATGACGAATTCAATTATCAAAATCATAGAAATAGTATAAGCGGTTTAAACGTCGTTGGTCAAAATTAATATAGATGTAAATTTACAATAGACTTTAAAGAAAGAGGTTTAGAATTTCAGATTTTTAATGTACGTTAGTAGATATTTCTTGAAAATGTGAAATTTCGAAGACCCTTTTTATATTTGATAGAACTTACTCCGAGCTTAATTAATTTGGTGAAGATGCGATAGGACTTTCAACCTAATTTATTGATCGGATGTCGGTCATTGATGCATGCATGCCTTTACTACTTGATGCCACAATAGGATCAGAAAACGTATTTCGTGTAACCATACCCTTAAACCGTAACAAAGAAGAAACACACACAAGTAATATATTAACATAAGTGTGATCCGTAAACATATATCAAATAGAAACCAGAACTGCAGCAAAGCAGAAATGATGTACGATTTTCGCATATACCACATAATATCCACACAAACCTTAATGCAATTTGTGGTAATGTAGCGTTCGGGACGGTGCCGAGTGTACACTGTACACCGAGCGCCGAACGCGAACGATTCGCATCCACTGTATAGTGTACACGTCGCTTACTGCACCAACTGTACTGAATGCGTTCCTAGTTCCTACATTATAGTCACGCTTCGCTAATCATGTCGGTAGATGTACCATCTACCGTTGAGTACGTAAAAATATTTATTACATAACATAAGCTCACGCCTGTATCCCCGAAGGGGTAGGCAGAGGCGCACTAGCGAACTAGTATACCCTCATTTCGCCGAGCATAATTCCGTCCCAGATGTGAAAGGGGGCGAGCCCATCGCCATATAGGGCACAAATTCTAGATTCTGGGCTGATATGGAAAAATCCAATATCACTTCGCCCGACCCGGGGATCGAACCCGAGACCTTAGGACGGTAGTCGTACCGAAATACAACCATGCCACCGAGGCAGTATTTATTATAAGTATTCTAAGAAAATTCGAGAAAGGTTGTAAATATTAGAAGACGCACTAGTTCCTGTGGTAAAATAATTATATGCAAACAGTGCTTTCTATCAACATAATATAATATTTATATCTTTTATTAAAGCAATGAGTTAATGTCGTGTATTCGATTGCGATTTATGATAAAAATCTATATTTATTTGTATTATTAACTACTTTTCTACTATGCTTTTCTATTTTGAACCTGCCCTTATTCCACCTTAATATGGGGTCGGGGCAACAAACTTTTTCAAGAATGTTGCAGTAACGATTTGACTTAGTTTTTACGACTGGTTGCCTATCTTAGGTATACTATTTTTCTACTACAACCTTACTAAAATAATTTGAGAAAAGAAGAATTGGATTAATTATCTAGAAGAGAAGTTAAATTAATGGGATTAACTATTAACTAAATGAGGCACTCCGAACAGTAAAATATGGATGCACTTAAGAAATTAAACAACATCACGTTAACAATTGCCTCTCGCCAAAAACAATGCATTATTTCATTTCGTAAGCGTAAAAGCCGTAAGCAGATTTTTTTTACGACTCCAAGCGTCTGGCAATGCGGGAAAAATTTAAAAAGGTTTGTTAAATTTCGTGATTTACCTCCACAGCGGCCATGAAAACCATCGTATGCGTATCATTGTTTAACTTTAGCACATTAAACATTTGTTCTTTGCAAACATTGGCCTGTATTTCCATACCTCCTAGAAATTGCCAAGTTACAGTTTTCATTTGCCATATTATATAGAAATCGGTGCAGTTTATCCTCTGTGTATTCTACGTAATATATAGATTCTAAATGGTAATTCTCGTCGCCTCCGTGGTTCAGTCACAGCGTATATGGGCTGTGAAGCGGATGGTCCTGGGTTTGATATTTAGGTCGGGTGTTTTTCTAACACGATTTGCCCAGGACTGGATCCTCGAGATAGGGATTTGGGGATTGATGTTAGACAGTCGGTCATAAAAACTAAATCGAATTCTTTCTGCAACCTGCTTGAGAAAGAGTGTTGCGCCGACCCCACATTGAAGTG
This sequence comes from Clanis bilineata, assembly GCA_036417725.1. Taxonomy (NCBI): domain Eukaryota; kingdom Metazoa; phylum Arthropoda; class Insecta; order Lepidoptera; family Sphingidae; genus Clanis; species Clanis bilineata. The sequence continues at coordinate 7,317,468 of CM071154.1, forward strand.
GGATAAAGGAACATGGAAAGAAAATGTTTATTTCCATTTATGTGAAAGGTTCCAGATTTTCTGATTGATTTTATGCTGATTAACTATTGGATCTAATTCCGTTGGCCATAGAATTTTCTGTCTTTAATTTTATATCATTATAACAATTAACAATGTAACATCAATAAAGGCATTCCCAAATTGGTCTATAAAAACACCAACACACAAACTTAATCATACTCGTAAGTCACATGTCAATCGTCCATAAACGTAAACAACATTTTTATTACTTCAACTTCCAGCAAATTAATCAACGAAACAAATACGTGTGTTTCACTTTGATTTGGTGTCGTCCACACTTTTATTTATGTCGTGGGCATTTTTCCACAAAAGCACGCGAGGTCAGCTTAAGAGGGAGGAAACGACTTTGGCCTAATCCGCTGACTTTTATTTATTCAGTGAATTAATCTCGCCGTGGTCGGGGGTGGGACATTGGGCCCTTATTTCCTGTCGCCTAAGATACCACGCTTTCTCCACTATGTGATAAAAGTCGGCAGTGGGGACATTCTTGACAGGTATGAATTTATAGTTGTACCACGTGTTTCGTAACGTCTTATTTTATATTTATAAGATGAACAATCTTTTATCCATGCAAGACTTTTGATCTTTGATAATGTATGCGAAACATCCAAATGAAACTAATAAAATTTTGGTAGAATCTAAAGCAGAAACATAACAGTTTTTAGAATATGTTAAATCTCAAAATATATGAACTTAAAACCCATAAGACGAAAATACAGCTCACTTTGTTTCGTAAACGAAATAATTCTTAAGTCAGACCTTGTTAAACCTGGTATATTGATTTCTCTATAACTTTTTAGAAAAAGTACTGTAAGTAGCTGCATAAAAATGTATTAATCACCATCTGATTTCTGGTGGACTAATTAACCCCCCAAACCTTTTAACCTTTCCCAAACCTCATTTCATATTCTTCTATTCCCTCCTTTTAGGTTGTCAACCCACCCATAATTATTTTTGTGTCTTGGGTGTCTATGGGCGGTGGAGATCACTTAACACCAGGTAGCCCATCGACTCGTTTGCCAGTCTCTGCTATAAAAAAAAATCCTAATTATAATCGAATTAAACACATAGTGGCAGTGGTAGTTCGCAACTATTTCATTTAAAGAGAAACGTTAAAAAGCGAAACGAGAGAAACAAGATTGCGTGGACTTAGCGGATTGAATTGTATTCTTTCTCACGCTACGTTTTAAACTGACGGCGGTTACCAACTTTTGTGTTGGAAAAGTTGATTTATATTTAATAATTACAAACAACGAGTTAATGCTGTTGCTTTTCTTTGCTTTATACTCTGCAACGTGTTTTAAGAAGTTAAGAAAGTTATGAGCAACAAATAAGTATATTGGATTGCAGTGGCTTAAGGATATGTGAATTTAATTATAGTAATATCAGTCAGTAATATTACTCGTATACTATTTAACTACTAAACAGATATTTGGATAAAGGGCCTAATCCTTAGTCTTAAGAACGTTTCCTGAGGTTAAATCATACAACACCAAATTATAACCTGAATGGTAAGAAAACATCGTAGGTCCGATAAAAATACACGCCTTCCTTTCCATTCTAATATAATTTGTTAATATAAATTGCAAATAAAAAACAGATCAATGATATAGTTATTGGAGTGCAATTTCACAAAATCTAGGTGCTCTTGTTTGTAAAAGCTGATATGTTTTATTAATTATGTATGAGTGTACAAGTATGTCAAATGATTCGTATTTAATCAGAACAGTAAAAATGCATTGTTAACTTCTATATTGATATTATATTGATAGATAAAACTGATAGAGCAATATAAGTACTACTTGATGTACAATCAATTTATATAAAATCGGATAGGAAAAACCTTACTAACAAAAATAATATATTGACTTTAGTACCGTCTACTAAAATAAAGCGACAATTTCGTAACGAAAATCTGGGTTATTTGAAAATAAAATTTAAAAATTTGTGAAACAGATCATTACATCGTTTAAATTGTGAACTGCTGATATGTTTATTATCACTGCAGTGAAAACACGGGAAATCGAATGGCTATTTCTGGAAAAAGAACTTTATAGAACCGCTTTATCTCCGTAGCTCTTTGATCGTGTGTGGTCTTGTTTATGTACAAACGCACGTGTTATTAACAAAGTGATATTTATCGTTTGTTTCAGTAATACGTCCCTTTGCTTACATTTGGATGTTTCACAGTTTGTTCCAATATCTTCAATTTCTAAACCGAATAATTTAAAAACCGAAATGAAAGAGTGTAATACATCTGCGATTCGATAGCGATCATGGTGTACGGTGAAATAAAGTCTATCATTATCTGAACTGCACTCTATATGATAATAAATAATAATTATTATTATCATTTTCAGCCACAGGGTATCCACTGCCGAAAATAGACCTCCTCTAAACATTTCTATACCAACCAAATATCATTGCCCCTCAGAAAAAAAAGCTCTAGGGTCCCTCTTTTTGGTCGCATTGTGAGTTTTGTACATACATACCATAAATTATGCATATTCTGAAATTATTCAGTATCAGTGTCACATTTAAGAAACTTTGGCGGTATTAGGTTTCATAGTTGAAATAACTATCATATTATTTTTTCAGCTAGGGTTAGCAAACGACCACGTGTATTATAGACACCCACGATAACAAAAGAATGGGGGATTTGGAAGGAGAGTAATTAGTCGTGCCAACGGAAATTTTCTCTCCGAACTAAACGTAACAACTGCCACATAAAGACTGTTTCCTGTGAGACAGTGTTAACAATAATCGAAGCAGTCGAGCCGGCCCATTCGTAGACATGACTGTCTACAGCTCGGCTTTACCACTCCAAAATAGTACATCATCATTATCAGCCACAGGACCTCCACTGCTGGACATAGGCCTCCGCCAAAGATTTCCAGACATGACCTGTTAGATAGTACATAAATAATTACAATATTATTACTCAAGTAAAATGTAAAGGTTAATACGATACCGTAAAATATTTCGAATATTATATTGTGTAACTTCCAACGTTAATTATTGGCTTCACTTTCCGTTCGAAACAATGTGTTATTAAAAGCAATAACTTGTTAATGGACACCCATTACATAGTCACCTAATGGACAAATTCAGTAAACTTCTAACGATAACAAATTGTCAAAAACAAAAGTTCACCGAGCTACTAAGTGGAATTATTTGTTTCCGTTGGGCAAACACAGGAAACGTTTACCTTTGTTTTAATGTCACGCACTTTACAAAAAATATGTTCCCAATGGCCATTACTGACATGCAATTTGAATGTGTGAAAGTATGTTATATTTATTCGTTTAATTTTTGGAACAGTGTAGTAAAAGTAATATTATAATTGTAACGTTATTTGCAATTTTATCATACATACATACACACTCACGCCTGCATCCCATGAGGGTAGGCAGAGACGATTGAGCGCCACAAGCTACAATGACCTGACACACCTTTTGCCTCGTCCACAGTCATGCATCGTTTCATACATTTATAGTTATATTTATATTTACAGTTTTATCAATATTTTAAAATATTATTACAATTATAATAATTTTAAAACAATATTGAAATTTGTATCATTTGTTACCACCTGGCATTATTCTACTTCAATCACACACAGGTCGACACAACATACTTTTTTCAAACATGTTGCAGAAATGATTCGGCAACATTTTTACGACTGTCTGCCTGCCTGATGTCAACCTCCTCTATTTATCATCATTATCATCAGCCACAGGACCTCTACAGAACATAGGCGTCTTCCAATGCTATACTACATATTTGATATTTAGCTCTTTGAACCTATAGTTTTTGCCTTAGCTTTTTTTAGGTCTTCACTCCACCTCCGTGCTCTACGTGGAGCCTAACCTACCCTAAATTTACCTAAACACAGTCTCCACTCCACAGAAATAGAGACGCAAAAATAAAATAGAAAAAGACAATAGACAATCAATCGTCGAAATGAAAAATTTGATCTGAAATCAATTTGTCGAATATGCAAACTTGCAAATTGGTTATCGGTTTCAGAACAATATAATAAATTTTATGAATAATTTATATTTATGTGTAGAATTTATCGAGCTTAGGACAAATGGAATTCGTCATCAATCAAATGACATTAGAGAAAAATATTGATATCTAATAAAACATTTATTCAGAATTCATATTCAAGATATTATATTTCTTTTTCTTTATATAAAAGTATTTATTTAAAACCTATTGTGCACGCCACAGCGCTGTGAAGAGCCTTAACCCATTTCTTAAAAAAAAAAAAAATTAGACTGGAGTTCTTACTTGTGTTACAGATACAGACTATTTTTGTCGTTTCAAACACTAATTGTATCCAGATGCTGTTAATTTACAACAATTATAACTAATTTTATTTGGTTTGAATATTGTAGTACCTATAAAAATATTTTATTTACTTTTTGTTGTGTATTCTTAGCAGTACTTTATTATACTCTAATAACATTTAAATATAATTGTAGCATTATTATTATTTGATTAAGAAGCAACGCTAATAAATTTTCTTATTATTTCTCGCAAGATAGACACTATTCGGTGAAACTTAGCCGTGAAGCTTAAAACTACGGACAAGTTTTATATTACCTAAACTACATTAAGTTAGGTTATACATTATAAACATATATTTTGGCTGCGATCGAAGAGAGTGATGTAAAACCGAGTATATAACTTGTAAAATTAATAATATGAATTACAGTTTTTGTTAAGGGAATGATTGAGAGTCTCATTATAATGTTTTTGTAGATAAAAAATAAGTTGGAACTGATATGTATTTAACTTTTGCCACAAATCTTATTCTTGCGTAGCCATAAACCTTATGATTTATATAAGGTTTTTTACTAGGATTTAAAGAATATAAGCCTCTGTACTCTCCTTGGCATTTTGTGCTGCCTGCTAGTGAAAGATATTGCGACTAATGCCGAGAAGTTAGGGCGAGACCTACAGCGGCGACATTTTATTGAATAACGACCGCTGACGCGCGGTGCCAAGGTAGATAAGCGTGCGCCAGTATATCGTGACCTCCGAATCGCATTACGCTCTCGTCATTGAAAGTTGGATAATATCATTATTACAATAAATCAGCCTGGTTGCTGTAAATTATGCATGAATCGATTGTTTAGACATGAAGCGAATCATGAAGTATGTAAATAAATAAATTAATACACCCAACAGTCACACACATAGTCCTGACCCCACACTAGGTATAACCTGTATCGTGAGTGACAGAGACTATGAGAGACTTTCGGTCTCAAAACACCCAGACCCGAAACAAATATCTATGGGCCACACAGACATTTGTCTCGGTGCGGGATCGAACCCGCGACCTCACGTTTCACAGCCGGCTACTCGCCCGCTGCGCCACGGAGGCTGTAAATGGTTCTATAGATCTCTTTGGTCTAATGGCAGCATATATGGGCTGTGGACCGGGATATCCTGGTTTCGATTCCCAGGTCGGGCAAAGCGAATTTGAAAGAATTTTCAAAATCGGTTCAGTAGTTTTAGAGCCTATTCGTTACATACAAAAATACAAAAAACAAAACTTTATATAGTAGTGTAGATATATTATTTATTCAAAAAATATTTGTGGGCATAGGTGGCGAAAATTAATCTATACAGTGGCAGGTATAATGAGGTCATTTTCCACTGTCAACCATTTCTTATAAAATTATTACCAGTAACTTAAAGCCGCGTCTCCTGCACTTAAAACATTACACAAAACACCTACACAAAACATGGTTTTGCTACAGATATTTATCTATGGTCTATTGACTTTATGTTTTGCGTTAGTGTTTTGTTTCGAGAAAAACATGCAGGAGAGGCGGCTTAAGATCAACATGATCCTGATTACTTCGCGAGTTTCAGAGACTTTTGAAGGTGATCATTATTCAGGAGCGGACCTCAATACATATCGATTGAGCCCCCCATTTACATTGATCAAGAAGGCATAGTTCAAACATATTTTGAGTGCCCCAATTTAACATCAACCATATATATTCATAAAAATGCGTACATGGCTAAATTTTTCCATAGAAATTACAGAAGTTTTATTATACCTCTATAAACAGCCATTTAAAAACGAGTTGAAATTTTATTATCACCGAACACACTTTTAGATTTTATTAATGTAAATGATCCACAAACAAATTGTCTGGTTTTATTCAAGTAAAGTGTAATAACACATGAAATGGCAGAGCTCATTATATACTGGTCATGTGTGAGAGGCAAAAGGGATTTCGCTCACATTTGACCCTCAGGTCGACAATGTCAGCGCACGTGTTGTTACTTTAATTAAGGAAACATGGCTTTTTACCGTGTGACAGGGAAAACAGATAAATGAAAAGGAAGAGGGTAAAAAGCAATATCATTACACAAAAGCGTGGGCACTTGATATAATGTTTCTTTTGACAAATAATTATCTTTTTCTTCTTGCAATTTCTGTGGGATGGTAAATGTTGAGAAAAAGTGTTGTTAATTTATCTCCATGAATGTGACAGCAATTTGTGCTTTGTTGTTTTTTTTGTACCTACCACCTATGTGATATCAAATAAATATTTCGTAATATTGACATATTATTTTTAAAATAATAAATTTTTCTTTAGTTTTTCAGATTCTTTACTAATGCAAGTGTTCGCAATTCCATATACGAACTTTCAGAGAACAACAAATAAAAATACTAATAAGATATTAAACGTAGTCGTGTAGTAAGCTAAATGTAAGTAGCTAATCACCATTTAGTTAATTAGTTAAAATACAAAACGATAACAATAGAATAAAACGCGTCTAGAAACCTTTTTGTTAATTTTTCTTTTGTTACGTAGCGTAGGCCGAACTTGAATAAGGAAAATGATTGCATCGCTCAACTTGAGAAAGATTTAGTAAAAGATCCATTAAGCACCCATCCGAGTGGATGGTTTCAATATAAAGGCAGGTGCTTTTCGTAATAATTATAATCTTCCGCTCTGGTGGTCCAAGACAAAAAGGAATTAACATATTTCTTTAATTTTACTGGGTGATTGTCCCAGAAAATTAGACCTCTAATAAGTCTAATCTTTAGTTTAGTAAATTGCTGGAAAAATTATGTGCCGTGGGAGCCAATTACGAAGTATAAAGGTTATAGGGGAGGGCCAGCAGGAAACGGGGCTTGTGATCGTTAATTCATCTTAATTACCTTTTTGATGGACTTTTCGAAGGCTATATCCCCAGTCGGGGATTCAAAGGGGATAAAACTGGTTAATATTCAGATGAAATATAAAAAGTTACGGGATTAAAGCAACATGACGTGAAGCTACGGGTGCTGAAGTGTTTTCTGTAGAAATAAAAATATTTCTTAATGTACTATCTGGTTGTTTGTTGTTTATTATTATTAATTACTAGCTGACCCGCGCAACTTCGTCTGCGTAGGAGAGAGAGGGTTGAAAGAATGAGTCGTAAGCACCTATAATCCAATAATTCTAAAGAAGGTAATGGGATGATCTACTTCGGTCCGGTTTCGTCAGTCACCCCGTCAGTCACCCAGTCAGTACCCCCGTCAGTCACCCCGTCCTTCACCCTGTCGGTTACCCCGTCAGTTACCCCGTCCATCACCCCGTCGGTCACCACGACAGTCACCCTGTCGGGCAACGCGTCGGTCACCCAGTCTGTCACCCGTCTGTCACCCGTCTGTCACCCATCTGTCACCCCGTTTGTCACCCCGACAGTCACCCTGTCGGTCAACCCGTCGGTCACCCAGTCTGTCACTCGTCTGTCACCCGTCTGTCACCCCGTCTGTCACCTGTCTGTCAGCCGTCTGTAACCCAGTCGGTCACCCCATCTGTCTGCCCGATTGTCACCCCGTCTGTCACCTGTGTGTCACCCGTCTGTCACCCTATCTGTCACCCGTCTGTCACCCCATCAGTCAGCCTGTCAGTCACCCCGTCATTCCTCACGTCAGTCACCCCGTCAGTCGCCCCATCAGTCACCCCGTCAGTAACCCCATCAATCACCCCGTCAGTCACCCCTTAGGTCATAGCGTGATGTTATATAACCTATAGCCGTCCTCGATAAATGGGCTATCCAACATAAAAATAATTTTTCAATTGACAAATACTGACATTAATATTTATACGATACTAACGACACTCAATTGTTTTGCCTTCCCGGAACCTCTCCACTAATGCTTGAACTTTATGGTATGGTATTAAAGTTCAAATTGACTTTTAAGTATTATTACGAATCGATTGTATGGGAGTACAGAAAAGTGTTGTTTTTAGACTTTTTTAGACAATTTTTCATTTTTTTCTCTCCGTAAGAACCATCCTCGTACTTCGATGAGTATTCTAAAAAAAGAATTAGCGAAATCGGTCCAGCCGTTCACGCGTGATGGCGTGACAACGGAAAACGGGTTTCATTTTTATATATATAGATAGATAGATTATTATGTGATTTTATACTAAAAGAGAATTCATTTTATCTAGGTGGGATTTGGAAATTAAATACAACGGCCTAGCTCGAAGTCATAAACACCTTGCGATTATAGTTAACAATAATAATATTTTAAAACATAGGTGTTAAGTAATAATAATTAATGATAATAAAACTTAAAAATATACAATAAGAACATCGAAGTTATGAATAAAAATAATTATTGCATGAACGATTAAAGTAGAGATCCTTTTGGTATCGGTGCCAGCCAGTAAAAATGTAAACAATTATTAAACATTAAGCTTTGTAAACATATGCCGTTGCAACGACGGACGCTGGGGCCAAAAGGTTTTGGAGTGGAGACCACGTCTATCCAAGTGCAGCGTAGGCCGACCTCATGCCCGCTGGACCGTGGATCTGCCGGACGTAGCAGGAAGCGGCTGGATGAGGAAGGCGGAGGACCACCAAAGCTGGCGCAATCTGAGAAAGGCCTACATGTCCAGCAGTGGACGGATACAGGCTGATGATGATAATGAAGCTTTATAAATAAACTGTCTCATTCCATTTTGCATAGTTATTGAGTGATGATGAAAACAGGATAGTTTTATTTCAGGAATATAATATCCCTGTAGATAAATACCATCAAGAGCGCGAAGCAACCCCGAGTACGTATAATTGCTCAACTATAATGTAAACACAACATAAAACTCTAAAGCCGCGTCTCCTGCACTAAAACATTACACAAAACACCTACACAAAACATCATCATCATCAGCCACAGGACGTCCACTGCTGGACATCGGCCTCCCCCAAAGATTTCCTGATCGACTTATTGGAACCGGCCTGCATCCATCCTTTATAAGGTCGTCTGTCCACCTGGCTCACACACAAAACATGGTATTTTTTTGTCTATGGAACATTTTTAATGAGCAGGAGATAATGAAAAACCTTGTTGAGTGTAGATGTTTTATGTGTTTCGTTTCGAAAAAATATGCGCAGCAGACGCGGCATGTTAGCGAAATGTTCGAAATTCTTACAACATACCTATGAATTTAATGAGTGATAAATTAGGAGATACTAAGGCAGGACGACAGTTGTATTAGGGCGACTTGCAGGGATTTCACTATAATCGCCATTTTATTAGTCCCCGACTTTGTCCTAAACTTGATTAAAATCAAATGTCATATTAGTTGTCCCGAATTCACTCGCAGCTCCGCAGTAAACCACGATGAATCTTGTAATAAACCCCATTTTGGAATCATTTCAGTTAAACGTCTTGCACGTCGTCGATTTACCCCTTATCTGGATTAAAATAAACGACAAAGTTAAATCATCGGGGCCGCCGGTTTAAATGGCTAATCACGATTATTGAATGTCAAACAACATAACATTTTCATATTATTTCTTGTTGTTTTATGTAAATAATAATAATAATAACACTCAACAGTCACAAACATAGTCCTGACCCCACACTTGTGTCGTGGGTATCAGGAACTACGAGATACTTTCGGTCTCACAACACCCAGACTCGAAACAAATATCTGTAGGTCATACAAACATTTGTCTCGGTGCGGGGATCGAACCCGCGGCCTCTCGCTTATCGGATAGCCTTATCGGCTGTGTGGTCGTCTATCACATCTGGAACGGAACTAAGCTCGGCGAAATGTGGGTGTTCTAGTTCGCTAGTGCGCCTCTGCTTACCCCTTCGGGGATACAGGCGTGAGCTTATATTATGTTTTCTACCATGTCCTATGCCTACCATGTCATGTGCCTACTCCGCGATGTTCTCCTATTTTTAGGAGATAGGGGGTTACCACCACCTCTTATAGCAGTCTTATTATAATCTTACTTGTACCGATTCCCATACAAAACAAACGAAGAACGATTATAATAATACTGCTATAAGAGGTGGTGTTAACCCTGCAGTTGTTTACGAGATGATAAATTCCGCTTGAGCTAACAAAGTGCAAAGTTACTCCTAGTTACTCCGTAATAAAAATAAATAACTAGCCTCATAGTATGTGTGTTCGTATTACATGTGAACATTTGACGACTATTAACTTAAGAGAATCTATTGAAAAATCATATAAAACAAACTAGAATTCGTTTTATGCAAAATTTTTATGATAGATGTTTTGATACGGAACTTTAGATATGAATCTAATGGAACGTAAAGAATGAGTAGAAGTAATGAAATCGCGGATTAATAATCTACACTCGGATTTCTTAAATCGAACCAGAAATGTGTATGTGCAAGACAACTAATGGGACATTTGATTTAAATGACGTTTAGGACTGAATCGTGTATTAATAAAACGGCGAATAGAGTAAGATGCAGTGTTGCAAAAGTGTAAAATTAAAACTCGTTAGATTTGGCATCTGAAAATCGGGAGATTTTTATACGGAATGAAACACAAGTAGTTTATGTTAATAATGCGTTAATTTATTTAATTATAATCAGTAAGTTACATATAATCATTTATAGTTTGATATATTGTACATTGATTAATCATTTTCGTCTTCTTACCACCTCTTACTACCTATTTTCGTGAACATTTTCTCATATTTATTAAAATTGTAACAACATTGATTGTTGTTTTCTATACATCATTTTGTGTGCAGAAGACCTACCATTGACTTAGTGGAAAGTTTAATCCGTTATTTTTGTGCGAGCTCTTCGTAACTAAGTTTTAACCTTGGATACTGCCGCCGTGCAACGTAGTGAGACAATAATGTCTCACTTGGAAAGCCTTCACGCCGCGGCCGTGTACTGTCGTTCTATGTGTTATATTTCTATGACATGTGCATGCAATTCTATGAATGGACTATAATGAACGACTAAAGCAAGTATAAGTTATCCAATTTGGGAAACAACCCGAACGAAGTTATCTTCAGAGACATTTGACAGCCTCCGTAGCGCAGAGGGCGAGCAGCCGGCTATGAAGCGAGAGGCCGCGGGTTCGATCCCCGCACCGAGACAATTATTTGTATGACTCACAGATATTTGTTCCGGGTCTGGGTGTTGTGAGACCGAAAGTATCTCGTAGTTCCTGATACCCACGACACCAAACTCGATCTTAGTGTGGGGTTAGGACTATGTATGTGACAGTTGGGTGTTATTTATTTATTTTCCCTTGTATACTCACCAGACAATAATAAACTCTATTATAAGGTATTTTAGTACAATTTGCTTTAATATACCGCGAAGTTGAATGGCCGTATTTTATTGTATGTAGTATTGTCGTATAGGCCGTATTGTATTGTATTACAGGTTTCTTTTAGTTTTGCCGTATTAATAATATTATGTTCCATTTTTTATAAGAATATTATTTTACATTAGTTGAAAATCCAAAAATTCGGCAGATAGGACTGCTACATCGGGACATCGTGAGCAATGACCAAAATCAGTAAATATCCCGATAAATCGGGAAATTTTGCAACGCGGGCAAGATGCCTACACTATTCACTACTCCAAATTCATAAGTTCCGTTTCACAAAAAATATATAACCACAATCACAATTTCGCATAAAAAAATATTTTTTGCAAATTAAAATAAAATAAATCCCAACAATCACTCATTATTTACGTTCCGTAAATTTCATATTATTATCTATAGTGCCGTCTCGCAACATCTATCATCACAATTTCGCGTATAAAGAATTGTATTTTATTTTATATGATATTTCAATAGATTCTCTTGTGTCAATAGTTGGCAAATATTTAGTTTTAATTCAGTTTGAATACATGTAATATAAACACACATACGACGAGGCTGTGTGTGGTTGCTTCCTTGGCCTAATTGATGAAAGGCATAATTGAAAAAAAATAATTAGTGTCAGTTGTCTGGATTACGACTTGTCAACTAGACATACGTATAATATTTCGCGATAAGGAATGGTCACTTTAGTTCGCGGCTCCTCAACGAACTAGTTCGTTCTTTTAGTTCACGTCTCGAACCAAAGAAAGGCTAAAAAAATATTATTTGCACGAATTTTAACCGACTTTAAAAAAGGAGGAGGTTATTAATTAATCGACTTCAAAAAAGGAGGAGGTGAATTAACCGACTTAAAAAAGAGGAGGTTAACAATTCGTTGGAATCTTTTTTTATGTATGTTCCCGGATTAATTATTTTTTATTTTTTCATAATATGCTGCTGTTTTTTTTTTTCTTGTACATACTTGGGGAATAGTGACGGCGTCTAAGGGACAACCCTTACCAAACGAACCCAACGATGACGGTGGCCTACTTACACAGTAGGCCACCAACACCTTTAGGTTTAAGCCAATCTTATCTGCATGTGGTACACTTTTCTGAGTAACGGACTAGGTGCTGGCGAAACCTGGGTTCTTGCCTTGCAGGGTATGGGGGACAGACCAGGGACCAAATGTTTGCTATTAGATCGTTTTGCGAGGCATGCATGTTGAAAAAAAAAGCTTCTGCATATCGCTTTCCTGGATCTGCAGAAGGCTTTTAACTTTGTGTCCCGACGGGTAATCTGGTGGGCCCTAAGGTTCAAAGGGGTGCCAGAAGCTTATGTTGACGTTATCGAAGACATGTTCTTCCGATCAAAGTCTTTGATTCGGACTGCTTTTGGCGTCACCAAACCCTTCCCGTTCACTATGGAGGTTCAGCAACCACCGTGGGTGTTCATGTACGCTGATGTCTAAGACAAACAGCGTCTAGGGGCCGCTTGAAAATGGCCGACTGAAAGGAAATGTGCTAAAGATCAAGTACATGAGTTGCGTAAGCGTAGTATTTTATAAATGTTTTCAAATATTTTTTATCGAAGAAAGTAAAAGAAAATATTATGATGGGTTCCCATCTGTGAGACTAAAAAGTGCTGCGCACCGTATTTGAATATAGCTTAAAAAAGTACGATATTTCCCTAGTGGTTATTGACTACGTTACGAAAACAAGACCATCATTTGGCCAGTACTTCTGTGTATATGTACGATACGTGGTCTGTCAGCGTTATTTTAAGGAAATCCAGACGACCTCAAAAGCGCTGGCTGGACTTTTTAGAGAATGATATGAGAACCAATGGTCTTACTTTGGACGATACTCAAGACTTAGATTCTATCTAACTTATCAAACGAACTAAAGAACGAGAGATCTGGGAACTAGTTCGTTCATTTCTTCTGTGGGAGCTGTCCTCCGCACTGGTTCGTTCGCGAACTATATAAGTCTATTGTCAACAATGGTAATTTCTATAATAGAGGTATAATAAAATTTTATCAAGAAATAACTTTGAAATTCGTTAACTTAAGTGAAATTTGTCATCTCGAAAACAACGCTCTCCTAGAAAATAGAATAACTAATGTACTTTGTAAAAGAAGAACATTGCGGAGTGCGACTGTGCACAAGAAAACAAGGTACTCGTTGATGGTGATGAACTAAGTGTGGAGTTGCGCCAGTTACAAGGCGTTTGTGATGCGTGTGCCGAAACCTATCCTGCACCGAGGTGCGACGAGACATTGAGGAAAACTTTTTACTGCCGTGCCGGGTCGGGCGTGGTTGGTATACCACCGCTTCCAAGGACTAGTGCCACACGTGCGCACACAAATATCGTGCATAATAGTGAAGTGTTGTAATTATGTGGTTTTTCAAGAGATTATGTACATACAATGTTAGTTTGTAAGGTGTATGTATGGGTTATTGATAATTATATACTCTTCGTAAAAAAACTTGAGTTTTTATATATTTTACGAATTCATCATCCTTGTTCGATACCAAATCATGTTCAGTGTAAAAAACAAAGCCATTTTTATCATAGATTTTCATTAAACAACAAGAAATAATGTGAAAAGGCTATGTTTTTTGTGTTTAAATTCTTTGGTTGTTTGTCAATAAAATCAAGATTAGCGACTTTAAACCGGCGGCCATGCCCATTTAAGTTAAACGTTTATTTAAATCGAGATGAAGGGTAAAACCACGACGTGCAAGACGTTGAACTGAAATGATGCCAAAATGGAGTTTATTTTACGATTAAACGTCGTTTATCGCCTAGCTGCAAGTCACCCTTAAAGTTTAAACAGCTCGCGCGTAGGCTGTTTAAAATAATGGCGTTGTACAACAAACGCGTAAATGAGAGAACGAAACTGGCTGCGTTATTATAAAATCTGAATTTCATTATCCATAAAATATAAGTGGAGCAATTTGTCGAGCTGCGGTAATTGCGTACTTGTCCACTATGTGTTTTATTTAGCGTATACACATTACTGCAACATAAAGCTTCCTGCTTGATGTATACAAATATATTACGGACGCCGAATACAGGTTTATTTACGGTTGTGTATAATAATGTGTATTCTGACTTTTGTTGTGAGGTAGCAATATTATCTTATTTTAATATTTCGACTGGATTTTGACGGGAAGTCTGACAGGGTGGGCGTCGCTTGTTAAAATTATTTCATATTATTCTCTAGAGCTGTGTTTGTTGGTTTTAAGTGTTGTGGTTTAATGCATCAAACTTCAGTGAAGATGGACAGTATAATGTGGAAAATATTTAACCGGTGATCTTCGATGAGATTTGCTTGGTGCGTTGGTTGGCTTTGTTCGGTCGATTCGCCGAGTGAAGGTCATCTGAGGGGCACTGGACTGGAAGGAATTACCGCCATAATCCCAGCAGGGCCTTGAGATCATCCACATCTGGGTCTCATGGTCATTGTGAAAACATAATTGCTTTATTTACCTTGCCATTGGCTAAATCACCGCATATGCGTGGAAGCCATTATTTTTAAAAGAAGAAGAAGAATATTTCCACTTGATCGGGCCTGTAAATCGTAATATGTGTAGACTTTACAGCAATTTACATAACCATTCTGATTTTGCTGATACAAGAATACGACTGCCTCGGTGGCGTGGTTGTATTTCAATACGACTACCATCTTAATTAAGGTCTCGGGTTCGATCCCGGGTCAGGCAAAGTGATATTGAATCTTTCCATATCAGCCCAGAGTTTGGAATTTTTTCTGCTATAGCGATAGGCTCGCCCTCTATCACATCTGGGATGGAACTAAGCTCGCCGAAATGTGGGTGAACAATCTATTTCGCTAGTGTGTCTCTCCCTACCCCTTTGGGGGTACACGCGTGAGCTTATGTTAATGTAAATATTTCCACTAGATCGTGTTTACCAGCAAATTGTAATGTGTGTCGCATTTACAGCAATTTACATAGGCATTCGCGTTTTGCTTATATTAATATTGATTTACTGGTGGTAGGATATTTAGAGGTATATTCGCCTATATAGCAACCAGGCCACCCTACACGTCATAGTGTTAACCTACCATAGTAACATGGATCAGCCAGTGTACATTCAGCGGCCTGAGCAGGAAAATTTCTGACAACCGTAAATGTATTCGAACTCGATGCGCGTCTATGAAATTTGTCTGAAATATTAACCAAACGTCATCAGTGCGCAGCGAACTCGAATACATTTACATTAACATTAGTTTTTCGTGCTCGGGCTTACAGTTCTTCTGAGGCCTGCGAGATGATGTGATGGTAGGTCGGGGTGGATATAGGAATACATCTTACCAATGTGCTTGTATTAGTCATCCGCCTGTCGTATCGCAGGCCCTTGATCTGCTTCTTTCCTCCTCGGAGTTTATTATTTATGTAGGCCGACTTGATTCTGGTGACCACTGATAAACAGTTTGTCATAACTGTCTACATGGGGGTTACCACCACCTCTTATAGCAGTATTATTACAATCTTACTTGTAACGATTCCTATACAAAACAAACGAAGATCGATTATAATAATACTGCTATAAGAAGTGGTGGTAACCCTGCAGAGTGGCTCTACTACTAATAAGGGCACAAATAAATACCTTTATTTAAGAGACCTTGCAAATCTAGGAGGAGTGTATATATTGAATGGTATTTCGGTACGACTACGGTTCTGAGGTCTCGGGTTCGATCCCCGGGTCGGGCAAAGTGATATTGGATTTTTCCATATCAGCCCGGAATCTGGAATTTGTGCCCGATAAGGCGATAGGCTCGCCCCCTATCACATCTGGGACGGAACTAAGCTCGGCGAAATGTGGGTGTTCTAGTTCGCTAGTGCGCCTCTGCCTTCCCCTTCGGGGATACAGACGTGAGCTTATGTTAATGTAATGTTATTACCTCTATATTCAATAAATACACAGTACAGTAGGAACTGCGAAAAGCTAGTATCTATTTGATACATCACACACAAAGTGCAAGTCAAACTCTCACATGGCGTATTTAATGTCTCTTGAAATTGTACACAATTATTCCAAAAGCAAAGCAAACCAAAATATATTTGCCTTTTACAAAGCAAACAAGGCTGGCTATTTCATTCGTTACCTATATTAAACTGCAGTCGTTAACAATATTAATGCAAGCCAGTTTCGAGTGAGTCAAATTTTATTTATCCCTGAGGACAATTTCCTCTTGTCAAGTGTCGGCCACCCGGGCATTCGCTATAATGAGAAAACGACGAAATCAACTTGGCCCAAATTAGACGCAACCACCGCGACTCGGATTACATGTCGCTGTGTCATTTAATGTACAGATCTATGATTTTATTTGTTAGATTGGGCCTTCGGTAAATTTCTACGAGAAATATTCGTATCCTCTCCCAATCCATGCCTTTCGATTTTATAATACAATCTCAATAATATGCCTAAAAGCATGTAGCGCTAATCCATCCCACGTTGGAATGGGATAGGGACAAATGAAAGAAGATGATAAACTTACCTACATATTATAGTAATAGACGCAGGTTGACCAAGCGCAAAACGATAATCGTGTACTTCTTACGTTATAATTAACGATTAAGTTATAATCAGTACTAATACGCAGATTAAGTACATAACCAAAAAACTAATTATTTGGTTTACTTAAGACGCACCCTTAAATGACCTAAAGTTAGACGATCGCAGACTCTCTCTGTAAATAAAGTTTATTTATGCAATTTTAAAACGACTAAAATATTCCAGAATAAACAAAAGAATTTAAAGAAGAATAAACTTCTAGCACGGAAATATTATAGCACTATAGAATAGTTTTTTGTGAACATTAATATTATAATATCCATTCTACTATCATCGTTGATCTTATGTAAGTACGAAATGTAACATAATAGACTCTACAGCTATATTTATGTGTAGACCTTTCTAAGTTTCAAATAACTTAACCTTAGTAAAGTCAAGTCATCCGCGACGTTTAACAATAAAATTGTTGTTACGAGGCCTTTAAATTCATTCCTTAGCTATTCAATTTCAATATTAAATAACACTAAATTATTCTACGATAGCTCTTTATTGTCTAAAAAGAGCCGTCTATTTACTTTATAGACAAAATACTCGCATAATTATGTCATAAAATGTAGATTACTTCGCTTTTACGCTATTGATTTTGTTACTGCTCTAAGATGGCTTAAATATTAAATTGTGTTGTATTGTAGGCTAAGCTAATGAAAATTTTGTATTTTAAATACCAGACTAATAAGACTATTATATTATACCAACACGTAGTTAATCTCTCTTAATCTCTTAGACAGCATCGGTGGCGCGGTGGACGAGTAGCCGGCTGTGAAGCGGGAGACCGCTTGTTCGATTCCCGCGTTGAGACAAATGTTTGTGTGACCCACAGATATTTGTTTCAAGTCTGGGTGTTGTGAGACCGAAAGTCTCTCAACAACAAACAATACAGGTTATACCTTGTGTGGGGTCAGGACTAGGTGTGTGACTGCTGGGTGTAAATTAAAATCTTAAACATGGCTTGTGTAACTCTTCAAGTTACCGTAATATATCAGTCATTAGAAGAATATGGTTATGGTGGTAAATATTTTTGATACCATGTATTAATTTATTTTATACTTTTTAATAAGGCCGAATACGATCTTAAAAGAATAGTTAATGTTAAACATTTTGTTAATATTTTCAATGTGTCCTTAAATTCAAAATATTACATAATATATCCAAATCTAAGATAAGCTAGAAAGACGTAACACATAAACTAATGAAGTCATGTTACGTTGTCGAGTGAAGAAATAAATAAATCAGAGGGCGTCCCATGTGAACCGCATCTTAGAGCACTTGCTCCTGAAACGTTACGTTAGCGCCACATACAATTAAAGTCATGATCAGTATCTGTTCGGCGAAGTTCACCCCTCGGTAATGTCAGCGGATGAAAATAATTTGTCGTCTACTCTATGAGACCTCTTTGAACGTATGAAGAAATTGTATTTGATAACAGAATCACATAGAATTTGTGTTTTTGATATTTTAGATATACCATAATTTATTTGTGTAGCTCCTGTAGCCCGAGCACGAAAAACTAATGTAAATGTATTCGAGTTCGCTGCGCACTGGTGACGTTTGGTTAATATTTCATACAAATTTCATAGACGCGCATCGAGTTCGAATGCATTTACGGTTGTCAGAAATTTTCCTGCTCAGGCCGCAGATCAGTGCACATTGATATTTTCTCAAGGTAAAATAAAACCGAGTAGCCAGAACTATGTTAAACGTTTTTTAACAAAAACTGGGAAACGACCAGGTTCGACACCTAATAAGTGATCTCCAGCAGCCATACAAACCCATGATACCAATTAACAACAGAATTGTGGGTGCGCTGCCAACCTTAAAGGAGGGGAAAAGGAATTTGGAAGAGAAGCGACGGAATTAGGCCACCGGAGATCTAACTCACCGAATGAAACACTATAGTGGCAATGGTATCAAACCAGTCGAGCCGGCCCATTCGTGTTATAGACGTTACATTGTCTACGAATTGAACCAATCCTATGCATTTTTAATGTCAATTTAATCATCTCTTTAGAAACCGACGGGGATAACATTTCTTATTCATTTTCTTAAAATGTGACTAACATCTTTGTTTATTTTTGACAGTCTCTACCGCATCACGATCCTAAACTTTTTAGATAAACAAAACCCATAATATAAAGCAGCTACAGTCAATTAAAATTAACCATAAACATGAGATACCTTATCTATGATTGATGGCTCCTATTGTTATAAAATGCGCTTCATTAAACACCAAGTCAAATTAATGTAAAAAAATAATCACCTAGCATAGTAATTGATCAGTGTGTTATCTTTTCTCGTCGTATTTCTATTTGTCACCAGAGTGGAACGACAGAGCGCAATTAGCGGGACCACCCAGCGGCTCGTCAAGATGATGGGTGACTCTGCTATTGTCAGCTATGACTGACTAAAACAATTTGTTACCAGTCGAAAAGAGATGAAGTGGGATGACCGCTTCTTTCGACATGTGTCAGATGTTTTGATAATACATGTTGCTTGAGCTTAGAAACAAATGTTTAATTTACTTCCTGGCAAATGAAAGTGATTGAAAAGGGTATTGAAATGATAAAAATATACTTAGTAAAATAGAAAATTAGGACGAACACGTTAGCGTGTTATAATAATAATGTGGATAAATAAATAAATAAATAAATATAAAATAAATATATATAAATAACTGGCAACTCTCGGTTAAGTCATTTCGAGCTCCTGATTTTATTTTTATATAATACTATAAACCACAAAATTAATAATAATATACATAGTAAATGTTTTATACTGCACAATAATCTAAAATACCACATTTCTTGATATAAAAAATTTATAAAATTGGCTGTTTTTCCTAATCATATTTTTATACAATGACAATGTCATTAGTGCAAAATTTGGTGAAAAATAATGAAGAAGAAGAAATTAAACATGGATGAAATGTGCAAAAAGAATGGAAAAAAGAACTCGAGATGACACCGCCTCCGCCAGAAAACATCGCGCACGGTTAAGATCTACCTCCAGCTCGTCGAGCTCCGCGTCGTGGGCGTCGGCCTCGGAAGTTTTCGAGCCATCGCCCTGTAACGACGCGTCGAGCCTACGCGACGAGCTGCAGTCGCCCCCGCCGCCACCAACACCTGCGCGGCGAAGAGGACGACGACCCCCTCCTCCGGTGGGCTTGGGATCAGTGGGGCCAAGTGTCCCGCTTATGGTCCCCGCTACCGGTGGAGTAGTGTGCCGCATGAGATGGACCAAAAATATGAATGAAAATGTCATGCGGGCCTACTATGGGGCAACAGAGGGGGGAACTAACCTCACGGCGTATCGATCTAGAATGCTGTCTCTGTTTCAGGCTTTGGAACCAGACACCAATGTGTCAGCCCAGCGATTGTCGGATCAAGCGCGTTACATTCAGCGGCGTAAGCTGCTGGATGATGATGCACTTGAGCGGTTGCGTGCAGACTTACATGTTGTCCGGGACGCCGTCGCGTCGGAAGCCCCTCAACGAGCGGCTTCACCTATCGCTCATGACGTTGAGGACGTGATGGTGGTAAACTTGGATAACTCTGTAAGTTCCCAAGATGAAGAGCATTTGAGAAGGACTTTGGAGGGTGCGATTTTGCAATTCAAATCTGTACCAACGGCCTGTAGACCGCGACTACCGCGCTTGCCAACGCATAGACGGAATTTGGCACTGGTGGGAGCATTGGACTCCATGTTACCTACGTATCTGGAGTCCAGTCGGGACCTTGTTGACACGCATTCGATCCTATACTGCGCGGCAGTCGCGGCATGCCGTGTGGCTAATGTGAAATTCCCAAACGGAAATGGAACCACACGAGATGCCGCGATTGTACCCGCTTGGCAGCTTAGGATCGAGGACCGTATTGACAAGGCTCGAACTCTCATCGGAAAGCTAATCTGCTTCAGGGATGGCAATACCAGGCCAAGAGTCATGCGTTTTGTGGCGCAGGCCTTTTCTGGGACTAATATCAGGCCCCGAAATTATAGGCTCTGTGTCACAGAACGCATAGACTACCTGAAGCAGAAAGTTTATGCGTGGGCGAGCCGCATTCGTCGCTATAGGACTCGGTGGGATAGATTTCAGCAGAATCGCGCTTTTCAAAGTGACCAAAAGAGGGTTTATAGGTGTTGGGAACGTACTCAACAAGGTGTGGGAGATGGGCGGCTACCGGATGTGCGCAGTATGCACGCATATTGGTCCAGTATCTGGTCGTCGCCAGTCTCTCATACTCAAGGCACCTGGTTTAGTGTTGTTGAACGGGCGTGTGAGGAAATACCGGCTATGGAAGCCATTTCAATCAGACCAGAGGATATTCTCAAAGCGATCCGTCCGGCCCATAATTGGAAATCTCCGGGTCCGGACGGACTGCATAACTTCTGGTTGAAATGGTTTCCAAGCTCTCATGCTCGTTTGGCAGCACAATTCCAGGAAGCTCTTGGTATGGGATCGTTGCCAACATTTATGACAACAGGTGTTACACACCTCCTCTATAAATCTGGAAGTACCACGGACCCAAAAAATTATAGACCAATAACATGCCTTCCCACACTATACAAACTTTTGACCTCAATAATTAGAAACAAAATTACAGAACACATCACCACATTCAATATTCTTTTTCCCGGACAAACTGGGTGCAAAACAGGGTCTCGTGGTACAAAGGAACTCCTTCTCATTGACATGACTATCTGTCAGCAAGCTCGTCATAATCGTAGGAACTTATCTGCTGCCTGGATCGGTTATAAAAAGGCCTATGATTCGGTGCCTCATACTTGGCTCATGAGGGTACTGAATTTGTATAAAATTGATACAAATTTATGTGCCTTCCTTGGGGCATGTATGAGGCAGTGGACCACTGTCCTTAAGTATCCAGGTGGTGCGGGTCCCAGTGATTGTGATGAGCCGATTAGGATTGAGCGGGGTATATTCCAGGGTGACAGTTTGAGCCCTTTATGGTTTTGCCTAGCCCTGAACCCTCTCAGCACTCTTTTGCTGCATTCGGGGTTAGGATACCGTTTACGTAGAGGGAGTCAGCCTATATCTCACTTGCTCTACATGGATGATCTCAAGTTATTTGCATCAAAAAATCTGAATTGATTGATTTGTTAAAATTAACTGAAAATTTTAGCAAGTCAATCCATATGGAATTTGGTGTGGATAAGTGTGCGGTTATCCATGTGGCACGTGGGGAATCTATAGTCTCTGATGACATATCGCTCTCAGAGACTATACGGCTCAGATCCCTCTCGGAAACGGAAACTTATAAATATCTGGGTATGCCCGAGGCTTTAGGTATAATGGTTGCAGATGTAAAACAATCGGTGAAAGTACGTTTTTTCAGTCGCCTGACAAAAGTACTTAATAGTCTTTTATCAGGTGGGAACAAGATCCGTGCTTTCAACGGTTGGGTTATGCCTGTACTCATGTACACCTTTGGCATACTCAGATGGACTCAGACTGAGTTAGACGCCCTGGATCGAAAGGTCCGAACCCTAATGACTGCACATCGTATGCATCATCCACGATCATCGGTGATGAGATTGTATATCCCGCGGAGATGTGGGGGCCGAGGCTTACTTAACGCTAAGGACCTCCATAACCGCGAGATTTGCAATCTCAGGGATTATTTCCTTCACAGTGATGTGGATATGCATAGGGTTGTAGTTATGGTGGACAAAGGATTCACTCCGCTCTCCTTGGCGAACGGGAATTGGCGGAGGCCTGTTGTATTGGGCACTAGGGAGCGCAGGGAGATATGGAAGGGCAAAGAGCTACATGGGCGGTTCTACCGTGCTCTTCATGGGCCAGATGTAGATCCGACCGCCTCAGTGGCTTGGCTACGTTTCGGTAACCTTTTTGGGGAGACCGAGGGTTTTGTCTTTGCAATTATGGACGAAGTTATCAAGACGAACAACTATAGGAAATACATCATGAAGGACGGCACGGTCGACATTTGTCGAGCATGCCACCGTCCCGGAGAATCTATCAGGCATGTTATTTCCGGTTGTTCGTATCTTGCTAACGGCGAGTATTTGCATAGGCATAACCTAGTAGCCAAGATCCTACACCAGCAACTTGCTCTTCGATATTGCCTTGTGGCTTCTGAGGTGCCTTATTATCAATATGTCCCTCAACCAGTTCTCGAAAATAGTCATGCAACGCTCTATTGGGATCGATCTGTGATCACAGACAGGACTATTGTGGCCAATAAGCCTGATATTGTGGTAGTAGATCGATTGACGCGCCGGGCGATGCTTGTTGACGTCACGATTCCGCATGATGAGAACCTTGTGAAAGCCGAAAAAGACAAAATGTCGAAATATTTAGACCTGGCACATGAGGTTACTCGCATGTGGGATGTGGATTCAACAATCATTGTTCCGATAGTCATTTCTGCCCATGGTTTAATACCACTGAGCCTCGACCAACACCTCAAGAGGCTCTCGGTTGGTGTTTGGGTCAAGAGCCAAATGCAGAAGGCAGTATTACTGGATACGGCACGAATTGTGAGGAGGTTCCTCACTCTGGGGTCCTAACCGCCGGTGGCTTGGGTCCCGAGCCTCGCCATCGGAGGGGAATATTTTTATATGTTTAAATGTATTTTTTATAGCATATATTTAAAAATGTAAAAAAAAAAACTTTAAAAATAAAGAGTACTGAACATGTGGATAAAATGGTCCATGAACTTCGCACTAACGTATGTAAACAACGACATAAATTACGGCCACTGGTGAGACGATTAAATATAAATAAATAACAAACCGAAAAAATACTTGTATCAAAGGGAAACATACTGATTTCTTAAGTTTACGTGAATATTATACATTGAAATAAAACGACAACGAAGACTGCAAAGCCTTCGAAACGTCGGGAATAATAATTAAAACCTAATCGTGATAGAATCCGTAAGAATAGTTTTATTTCAAAGGGAAACGTTTCATTTTCTGCATATTAATAATAGCAAAATAAAAGTTTTCGCCACGCCTTCGCATTACTGTTTATTTAACACGGGTATAGACGTGAATAAGATAGCATGATAACAAAAATATTTAGTAAACAAAGTTACCGCAGATTGCTGCCAAATACCAAAAAAACTGAGGAAATCTCGACGAAAATCTCCTACACCCCGAGCAGATGGTATCTAAGATCCCGGGAATAATATCCCCATGAGCGATTTCCTTAATTTCGTGAGGCGAATCAAGGGGATCGATCCGCCCAGATCGCTAGTTAGTGATAACGTTTATGGCTGAACGCCGACTCGCAAATAACGAGTATCTTTCTTTCTTTCGATCACGACCCGAACTCGCAATATATTAAATGTACAATAAAGGACTATTGGCAGATGTAAAAATGAATTATTTATGTTTTTAGAAAGATCATATTTCCAATGCTTAATTTTTTAACTTTCTGCCCTTATTCCTCTCCCCAGTGGGGTCGGTGCAATACACTAATAATATACAAATTTCTTTTCACGATGTTACAATGTCCTTATAAAACAGGGTATATCCCGCCCTTGTTTTTAGGCCCAATATTCATTCAGCATTATAGCGACTTTAATAGTGTGAGCCATCAAGTCTTAAGGGTCAATAAAAATAGCTTTAAATCAACTTACCAAAATAGTAAAACCCCGTTCACAGGCAAGCGATTTGTATTCTCCATGTTTTACATATTACCTATCCATGTGATGCCAAGATCATAAAACAAGTTAGCTATTTGGAATCCTATAGGTGACTTTTATACGCTGGTAATAATGAGACGATTTAGCTATTCTCGAGCGTTGAACAACAAATTATCTAGGATCTGCTACTTAGCATACTGTTCCTTTAATGCGTAGTGCGAACATGGTATTCGTGTCTGGATGTCAATTGGCTATAAGGTTGCGAACTTTGTCGAAGATACGTACATCGAGGTCGCGATTTTATTGTTCTCGTTTTTGCGCCGGGGTCGAAGCGAATGTGTTTCTGACGCGAGATAAACACGTGAGACTCATAAATACTATTGATTTAATGTTTAACACTTGTATTCTTGCGATATTTCTTTATTGGTTCGTGGATAAAAGTCAATTGTGAAAACTAAAAATACGTGAACGCTAACCTTTTGAGCCTTTATTTCTGTTGAATCGGATTGTTTTAGTTATATTTCGTAACAATGGGATGAAAGGATCGCTCGAGGGCTTTATGCGTATGTTTTGGATTTTGATAATAAAATGTTTTTATTTGTGTATATGAATATTCAACGAAATACTACTAATAATTCGTCCTTCAGCCAAGTAAAATTGTAATCTATAAAAATGGAATTTGAAATAAATAGAAGAATATAAGAGAGAGTATAGAAGATAAAAGAGAAACAGAGGATTATATTATGAGCTCTTTATGTACCAGCTTTGAATAGACTAGTAAAAAGTAACCTAATTAATCCAGTTGCAGCTTAGGTAAGTTAAGTAGGTACTTAGACTGGCAACTTTGAGGTCCTGAGTTTAAATGAAAATAATCACAAGTTTAAAAACTTAACGGACCGACTTCAAATCCGATCGTAACCAAATTTATATGGGACCACCCTTACAAGCTCTATCGAACACAAAAGGAGGACCTTCTCCTTTTTGGAAGTAAGTCCCTTAATACATGGGTTGCTTAGGTTTAGAATTTGTTCAAACTCGGCGAAATGGATAGTGCAGTTCTCTAGTTCAGCTCTGTCTACACTTTTGTATGAAAAAGGTAATCTATACTCAGAAGTGTAATGGGGAATGAGTATGTATGTTGTTTAATCAATCGTATCTTATAGTTGAAGGGATTTGAATACAATTTGGCCATATGCCTTCCATAAATATATTAGATACTTTTTATCGTGATGGTATGTCTCTATAACATGAGTTCGCACAGGTACAGCCGCACACGCAAAGTTAATAATAAATACACCCATTGTAACAATCACACAAATAATCCCGACCCCACACTAAGATCAAGTCTTGTGTCGTGGGTATCAGGAACTACGCGAGACTCGGTGTCACAACACCCAGACCCAAAACACATATCTGTAAGCCGCACAGACATTTGTCTGGATGCGGGAATCGAACCAGCGACCTCACGTTTCACAGCCGGCTACTCGCCTGCTGCGCCACGGAGGCTATTAATATTAAACACTGCGTATACATACATATAAATATGGTCAAATTGTGTTATTTGCCATAGGTGCTAAGGTGCTAGGTTTTGGTGCTATTTGTGGTAAAATAAAATTGAAAGGAAAGAATCTTCTTAATATTTTTATTTCTTATAATTGTTTTTCGTCCTACGTCTTCTCTTCCATTTTTAAAACTAACTAAATCACTTTTTTCAAATTATGTGTTGCCCTCTTTTAGTAAACATTCCCTTTCACGCATCTTATATTTCATTCATTCCACATAAATATCTACATAACAAAAGTTTATGTATCCACAGGAAACTGTGCTCATATTTAAACATCCAGTCAGCTATCTCCAAACATAATTATCAAACAATTCTTAGAACTTACACATTAACAATAAAACAATTCAGGGTGGCAATTAAAAACGCTTTAACATCCGGAGATGGCGGCTGACGTTTGATGCTCAATTGCCGATAATACTGTCGTCATTTGGGCCACCCAAGACAAGGCCTAAAGCTGTAAGACCGAGAAAGTAAAGCGAACCGACATGACGTACGAAATGACTCGATGTTCGCGTGTACTCATGTCATATTCTTTACAGTCATTTGCTGGGAAAGTTAATGATACTTTTTAGCCCGCGAAATATTTACTGCTGTTTTATTTTGATCTCGTAAAGTTTGTTTATGGTTTAAAAAGCAAGCAACCATTTAAATACCACCAAATAATTAATACTGCTGTATGTTTTTTTTTATAGTAGAGACTAGCCAACGAGCAGGTGGGTCATCTGATGGTGAGTGATCTCCAACGCCCATAGATAACCAAGACACAAAACTAATCATGGGTGCGTTGCCAACCTAAAAGGAGGGAAATAGGGATTGGGAAAAGGAGGTGGGTATTTTTATGAATGAAGAATTATTTTCAATATCCTAGAGATTTTTTGTTGAGTTTCAAAAGGACCTTACATGTAGTGAAAATACTGAATACAATATTATTTACGTTTAACAGCGTAAGAGCTACGAGCGTAGTGTAGAGCTTCTTATTCTATTGCTATTGTTTAAAGTCAGGCCCGGCCGCAGCCGCATACCCAATAAAGTTCCTAGGTTTGACTCCCAAGTCGGGTAACCCGTAAGGGGGATGCAGAGGTGAACTAGTACACTGGAACACCCACATTTCGCCGAGCTAATTTCGTTACAGATGTAATAAGGGGTGAGCCAATCGTGTTATCGGATACAAATTCCAGTATAATATAGTATTGAGTAGAAAAACTCAGTATCACTACCGACCCGGGGCCCAAACCCGAGACCTCAGACGCAATACAATTACGCCACCGAGGCAGTAAATATTGTATTCGTCATTCAACTTTAATTATTTTGCACTCGCTGGAAAATGACTGCGTTACACTCGGATGTGTTAATAAGTGACCAATAAATTATCTTTATTTTCTCATAAATATAATAAGCTAAAGCGAACTCGTAATAAATAATTGCATTGTTATTGTTGTTAATTAACGCGTTTATTACTGTGCAGGAAGCTTCGGAATATGTCGGCTGGTGCGTTTATGTACCGCAGTGGAATAATAAAACTCAGCACGGTTTTATCCAGCTTTATAATTAACATACGATCGTATAAAAGACATAACATTTGCAAAGTAATACTTAAGTGTATCTGGAGTGGTTCCTATAAGACATTTAGGTCCTTATTTATAAAAATATTTTAGCTGAGCGAATGGTTAAGAATAGTCAGTCACTTTTTTCTTTGTCACATTGTTATAAAATAAAAGGAACAGACTATTCTAAACCATTTTCTCAGCTACAATGTTTGTATAAGTAAGGCCCAAATGGTCTTAAAAAAGTGTAGGGTCGTTACTTCCATAATTGTATTTTAAATTAATCAGAATATTTTACATCATACTGTAGATATTTGAAGCCATTTATCTCTCAATTTAAATTAATCAGAATTTCAATTTACTTCATACTATATGATCTATTTTAGGCTGTATGTTCAAACTGTACTATGTCACAAGAATCTTCTATTTTTTTTTGTGCCGGATCTTGGGACCATGGTTTGAATGTATTTTTATATTTTCAATAAATACAATATAGTAAGTAGTATTTTCAGTTCACTCTTCCAAATTTGAATAATCCAAGGGCACCCGATCTTTAAAAATCTTCTTGACAATATAGATATAAAATAGAGTATTTTGTTAAGTATAAATCATTTTGTAATAAGGCTTAAATTCAAGTGTTTTATTGATTTATCTAGAACAGTCAATTTAAAAGTATAAAATAGTTCATCACCGTACTGGATTAGTAGATTCATTATAAATGTGTGTCTGTAAATAGATAAATGCCATCGAAGAATTTGTTTAGCATTATGATGTATTATTCAACAAAATAATACTTTGCAGGTGGTCGTAAATATTTACAATGTAGTGCAAAAAGTCTTTCGATATTATAAGAAAAACTTTACTTAGCTGTCTGCAAACCAGATGCCAAGAGTATAACCTAGGTGTCATTTTGTATATTAATTGCTTGTAATTCTTCATCTAAAGGCCTACAATGATTTTCGACCGATTTCCAAAAAGGAAAAGGTCCTCAATTAGTCTGTATTTTTTATGTATGTTACGCGATATCTCCGCCAAATGTGGACCAATTTTCAAAATTCTTTTTGTGTTCGATAGAGCTTATTTCAAGGGTGGTCCCATATAAATTTGGTTACGATCGGATTTGAAGTCAGCCCGTTAAGTTTTTAAATTTGTGACAATTAGACTACCATCAAATGTAGTGTAGTCACTATGCTGTCCCTGGATAACAAAATGTTCATTGACAGCCTCCGTGGAGCCGGGGGCGAGAAGCCGGTTGTGAAGCGAGAGGTCGCGGGTTCGACTCCCGCATCCGTACAAAGGTTTGTATGACCTACAGATATTTGTTTCGGGTCTAGGTGTTGTGAACCGAAAGTCTCTCGTAGTTCCTGATACCCACGACACATGACTTGTATCTTAGTGGGGTCAGGACTATGTGTGTCACTGCTGGGTGGTATTTATTTATTTTATTAAATTTTCTCGATACAGACTTGCCTAGTGAGGAAATTAACGGAAACTATCACGTCAGGATATCGTTGCCAGTAAAATACTCTTAAGTACTGTATTATTTGTTTTACCATTTTTGTTTATATTTTGCTGAAATAAATTATTTTCCATATTTATATATTTACATTGTATATTAATTGGTGATATTGTTCACTTAACAAGACCGTGGTTGGTTGGCTACTCCACGCCCTACTGTAGAGTTTAGTTATACCTAAATTAAATCCATATTCATACTGTTATCCGACCAGGATATAACGGAATGTCTTTCTGCGTTATATAACAGTATCTCACAATTTGTATATAATAGTATACATAATTCATAAAATGCAACAAAGTAAGATGCTCCAGCGAAGCTTTGCGTGTGAAAATGAATGATTTTATTGTTCGACAACTCCGTTGGTCGAGATAAAAAGTTTCCCGTACTCTTGCAATTACAGCGATCCCGTATAATTATTTTATTTTTACCCATTCTTTGTTGCCTTTGTTTACTAGATGCATCTATAAACTAAATTATTTATTAATGGACGTTTCTTAATTGGGATTTTAAGTTGAGTTTAGGAATAAGTCCCTCGGTGGCGTAGTTGTATTGCGTACGCGGTATGATTACCGTCCTGAGGTCTCGGGTTCGATCCCCGGGCAAAATGATATTAGATTTTTTTATTCAGTATCAGACCGCAGTCTGGTATTTGTGCCCGATATGACGTTAGGCTCGCCACCAATTATCTGGGACGGAAATGAGTTCCGCGAAATTTAGGTGCTGTAGTTCTCTAGTTCGCCTCTGCCTACCCCTTCGGAGACATAGACGTGAGTCTATGTATGTATGTTTACGAAGAATTCGAAGGGTGTATCTGTTATTTCTCTTTTACAGCCTCCGTGGCGCAGGGGCCGAGTCGCCGGCTGTGAAGCGAGAGGCCGCGGGTTCGATTCCCGCATCGAGACAAATGTTTGCGTGGCCCACAGATATTTGTGTACTATACTCTTATAGTCTCTGATACCCACGATACAGGTTATACCTAGTGTGGGGCCAGGACTAGGTGTGTGACTGTTGAGTATATTTATTTACTAGCTTTTGCCCGCGGCTCCGCACGCGTATTTTGTAGGGCCAACGAAAAAAACTTTTGCTTTGTCGATCCGCCTTGTCGTTTTAGTCTAAATATGGGCGATCCAGATATCCATTTTGAAGTAAATCCGCAAAAAAAAAGACAAAGGTGGCCACTTTTGACAGGTTTGACAGCGATTCTATCGTTCGGAACCACGGCGTGACTCAGATATCAATTTTGAAGTCAATCGGCCAAAAACTAAGAAAAACAAAATGGTGGCCACTTTTGACAGGTTTGACAGCGGTTCTATCGTTTGGAACCACGGGGCGCCTCAGATATCGATTTTGAAGTAAATCGGCCCAAAAACAAAAAAAAACAAAATGGCGGCCGCATTTGAGAGGTTTGACAGCGGTTCTGTCATTCAGAACCACGGAGCGACTCAGATATCGATTTTGAAGTCAATCGGCCCAAAAACAAAGGAAAACAAAATGGCGGCCACTTTTGATAGGTTTGACAGCGGTTCTGTCATTCAGAACGACGGAGCGACACAGATATCGATTTTGAAGTCAATCGGCCCAGAAACAAAAAAAACAAAATGGCGGCCATTTTTGACAGGTTTGACAGTGGTTCTGTCGTTTGGAACCACGGGGCAACTCAGATATCGATTTTGAAGTCAATCGGCCCAAAAACAAATAAAAACAAAATGGCGGCCGCATTTGAGAGGTTTGACAGCGGTTCTGTCATTCAGAACCACGGAGCGACTCAGATATCGATTTTGAAGTCAATCGGCCCAAAAACAAATAAAAACAAAATGGCGGCCACTTTTGACAGGTTTGACAGCGGTTCTGTCATTCAGAACCACGGAGCGACTCAGATATCGATTTTGAAGTAAATAGGCCCAGAAACAAAGAAAACAAAATGGCGGCCATTTTTGACAGGTTGGACAGTGGTTCCGTCGTTTGAAACCACGGGGCGACTTAGATATCGATTTTGAAGTCAATCGGCCCAAAAACACAGAAACAAATTTTCAACCCCTATTTCATCCCTTTGTAGAATAAAAATATATCACACCCCATTTCTGTTCTTAGCGCTACTATCTATCTAACTATCCTCATACCAACTTTCTTAAAAGTCCGTTCAGCGGTTTCTGGATTCCCATAAAAACTTTCATCCCCTATTTCATCCCATTAGGGGTTGATTTTAAAAAAGTAGCCCATTTGTGTCTTTTAACTCAAAGATATCCACTATCCTATGCCAAATTTCATAAAAATCCATTAATTGGACCTAAAATGCCCTTATAAAACTTTCAACCCCTATTTCATCCCTTTAGGGGTTGAATAAAAAAAAATGAAGTACCCTATGTCCGTCCTTGGGGTTCAAGGTATACCAAACCCGCATACCAAATTTCATCAAAATCGGTTCAGCGGTTTAGACGTGAAAACGCCACAGACAGACAGACAGACAGACAGACAGAGTTACTTTCGCTTTTATTATTTAGTAAAGATTATTTATTGATTGTAACACCACATAAACGACAACAACCTATATTATTATTATTTGGGGATATGGC
Source organism: Clanis bilineata (assembly GCA_036417725.1). Classification (NCBI taxonomy): domain Eukaryota; kingdom Metazoa; phylum Arthropoda; class Insecta; order Lepidoptera; family Sphingidae; genus Clanis; species Clanis bilineata. Next base: position 7,349,581 of record CM071154.1, read on the forward strand.
ATAACGCTGTAGCATTTAATTTAATCAATAAAAAATGTGTAGAGCCATGGGGCTATTAGCATTTGGGGCTATTCTTCTTTATAACCGCAAATATCGGCTAAAGATATGTTAAAATACAAATATGTTTGAATTAATACAAGTGTTATAGCAGCTAAGTGATGTATTTGACAACATTTACTATGTGGTCACAAATCGCTGGAACCCAAACCCTTTAGCCAGACAAATATTTGTATACTTAAAACTATTTGCCAAGTTTGCTGTCGTCTGATCACGTTCTATTTAGTTTCAAATACGCCGCATTACATGATACATTTGTGTATCATATACGTGAACTGTCGCCTATTTTATTAATTGCACCAGCATTTTTCTAGTGCATACATGGTAATATTGACGCCTGAATCGTCCTGAAATCTTGGTTTCAGTAGTACCTGGTCAGTAAAAGTAATAATAATAAGGGATTTTTTTGGTATCACTTCGGAATCTGGATTCGGCTGCTAGATTGTCTAGGCCCTAACACATCACAGGCACTCTGCCTACGCTTTATTAATATCGTTTAAATGCTTAAGAGTTTATGATGCTTAAACTGGAAAAGTGCGGTGCCATATCGACTATCGCTACATCGAAGTGTTGAGGTGCTTGTATAGCAACGCCACCATGTCGGTCCGAGTACAAGAAGAGAGCACGAGGGCTATTCCACTTCAGAGAGGTGTGAGACAGGGAGACGTTATCTCTCCGAAACTGTTCACTACCGCATTAGAAGATGCCTTCAAGCTCTTGGAATGGAAAAGATTCGGCATCAACATCAATGGCGAGTACATCACTCAACTTCGATTTGCCGACGATATCGTTGTCTTGGCAGAATCGCTGGAAGATCTAGGTGCTATGCTCGAAGACCTCAACCGAGTTTCCCAACAAGTAGGCCTTAAAATGAACAGGGACAAGACGAAAATCATGTCGAATGTCCATGTCGTTCCTACCCCAATTGGTATAGGGAACTCAACTCTCGAAGTTGTAGACGAATATGTCTATTTAGGACAAGCGGTCCAGCTAGGCAGGTCCAACTTTGAGAGAGAGGTCATTCGTCGAATCCAGCTCGGCTGGGCAGCATTTGGGAAACTACGCAAGGTCTTCTCGTCCAATATACCTCAGTGCCTGAAGACAAAAGTCTTCGACCAGTGTGTGTTACCAGTGATGACTTATGGCACTGAAACGTGGCCTCTAACTATGGGCCGCATTAGAAAGCTCACAGTCACTCAGCGAGCTATGGAGAGGGCTATGCTCGGTGTTTCTCTACGTGATCAAATCAGGAATGAGGAGATCCGTAAAGAACGAAAGTCACCGACATAGCCCAGAGGATTAGCAAGTTGAAATGGCAGTGGGCAGGGCACATAGCTCGTAGAACTGATAGCCGATGGGGCAGAAAAGTTCTCGAGTGGAGACCACGTACCGGCAAGCGCAGCGTAGGACGTCCACCTACAAGGTGGACCGACGACCTGATAAAGGTCGCAGGAAGTCGCTGGATGCAGGCCGCTTCCAACAGGTCGATCTGGAAATCTTTGAGGGAGGCCTATGTTCAGCAGTGGACGTCCTTTGGGTGATGATGAAACTGGAAAAGTAATAAAAATAATAATAATCACAAGTTTAAAAACTTAACGGACCGACTTCAAATCCAACCGTGACCAAATTTATATGGGACCACCCTTGAAAAAAGCTTTATCGAACACAAAAAGAATTTTGAGGATCGGTCCACATTTGGCGGAGATATCGCGTAACATAGGTACATAAAAAGGACCTTCTCCTTTTTGGAAGTCGGTCGAAAAAAGACATCACTCCGATGCATGTAAAGAACATCTCAAGATGCTCAAAAAGCACATTACTGACACACAAACCCAAAAGGAGCCAAACTATCAAGACAATTCATACACAATTCGTTTCACAATAAAATCATGATCAATAACCAAAGACGTTAGTGACAGCGTCCATTATTTTTAGAATAACCAATCCCGTGACGTGTCTTTATTCGAGCGTTCTGTTCTGGGAAACAGTCTGTAGTCTGTCACATCCAATTGTAGGCAGCCACCGTTTCGCAACCCTTCCCATAAATTTCGATGCTATCTCCACAACGCAACCGAGTTATTTAAATGTACAACGTCACAAAAGATAACCGGCATAAAGTGTCCGATCTGAACAATGACAACCCCCTTTCTAATTTAGACATTCAGTGTAGGTGACACAATATTCGGAGTAGAACTGAGATTTAGAGAAATTTTATGAAGCGTTAGAGGTGAAAGTTTGTTTGTTTTTAGATTTTTAAAATAAACGTCCTAAATAAAAATAAGAATATAGTTAAAATGTATTTACGTTTTATTTTGATCAAATACCATCAAATTATAATAAAAAAAAATATCAAGCAATTGTCAAAAAGGTAGTTTATATAGCATTCTAATTATATTACACGGAGGTACAATGTACATTGTAAAACAAAACAATGCTAAGGGTGGTGGTACCTTATTATACTAGAAATATGAAAATCTAGTTCAAGCAATGAATAAAACTCCGATAAATTACAGACCAGGTAATAGAGTAAAATGAAACAATAAAACTCGAATTGCAAACATTGCGATATCACGGCAATAAATATTAATAAAACAGATGGAACCTAATCTTATATCGTGGCAGAATAAGACAACGTTGCAGACTGTATGAGAATCTATTCAGTTCAAACAGAATAGGAAGCATTCTTAGAATTTTCTTGATACAATTCATCATCATCATCAACTACAGGACGTCCACAGCTGGACATAGGCATCCCCCAAATATTTCCAGATCGACCTGTTAGAAGCGGCCTGCATCCAGAGACTTCCTGCGACCTTTATCTTGATACAATTGATGGTCTTAACATGACTTAATATACAGAAATGATTGCTTTTAATTTTGCGATTATTGTTTATAATGGACAAATTTTAACTCTTCTACTTTTAACGATATTTTCCTGTAAAAAAGTTAAATTATCAGGGAGGTTACAATTTCTTTTAAGGCTCCATAGGAGAATCCCAATATTGTGAATCGAACACGCAATATAATGAGAGCTTCCAGTTTTGGAACTGAGTGTTAAAATGGGAGTCATTTTGGAATGGCTACTGAGAGAAACCTCATGTCAGCGCAGCTGCGGGTAAAAGCTAGTTAAGGATACATTTAATGTGGTTGAAGCTCGTAATAACTTATGCGAATATAATGTTTTTCAACAGATCTGATTTAGATAGCTGATATAGCTATCGAATTCAAATCGGCATCTGAACGCTTGACTATACGGCACTGAGACGGCGGCTTATACTGGTGTATGTAGACATGGGAGTTATTGCTTAAAACGAATAACAAATTTAAATGTTGTGGTTATTTAAATAAACTTCGTATTTTGTTGCTTATTTGCTTAATTGCTTATTCATATCGTTTAATAATTAACTAAACGAATGTTGCGTTGTATTAAAGCGTTTGTTCAAATGTTGTTAGCTGTTAAGTTTTTGTTTATATAAATACATAAATAAATGAATGTTTCGTTGAACTGTAAGAATGTTTTCCTATTAAATTCGTTTAGAGGTATGTATCCTAACAGATGTTTATTAATGTATTTGTACCAACATTTTATCGATGTTTCTCATAAATGAGTTTTAATCTCGAATAAGCATACAACGTAAATTGCCTACCATATTTAGCATTAGCTTATATCAATTGCTTATTTCGAAAAGCAACGCTTTGTTATCTGCTTTCGTTTAAACGCCCACCTCCTAGAGGTATGTATGTAATGGAATAGATTTCGAGCTCAGCCTTGCTTCACGCGTTGTCACTCTGAATAAACTTCCAAATCGATTCCGCAGCTGAGAGTGACACTCGTGGATAAGGTTTGGCCCGTACCATCTACATTTGCATAAAGAATGGAAAGTATATTGGATATGGCTTGTGTTCGCAACAGGCCACTGTAACTTATGTTTCATTTGAAATAATGGAATTGCTTTCGAATAAAAAGGTTACGTTATTATCGGTGTATAGTTAGTCTTTGTTTATTGTTATTGTATTTGTGGAACTTTAATGATATTGGTTTTATGCAAAATAATAGTGAACTAAGAACAATATACGACCTATGTATAGGGCTATTTAATAGTAACGATGTAGGAAGCTTAGACTGCTGCTATTATTTATTTTAATTGTATTGATACAAGCAATATTGGGCCTTATAAAAACATTTTCGCTTATCTTTTCGCTAAGAATAGCCTGTCACTTTTTTCCTTGCGTTACATTGTTTAAAAATGGTTAAAGATAAGCAACGCTTAAATCTACTATATAAAAATAAGTCGGGTTTTCCCGTCTGGCGCCATAACTCCAGAACGCACGAACCGATTTCCACGGTTTTGCATTCGTTGGAAAGGTCTCGGTCTCCGTGAGGTTTATAGCAAAGAAAATTCAGGAAAAAAATCAACAGAAAAGCGGGAAAATCTTTTTTCACATACAGCGCCATCTCTGATACATAGCATGTACTACAAACCAATATTTTAAGTAGATGGCGCCGGTGCGTGATACATTGTTTGACAGCTACTCATTGTTCTCTGCTCAGTTAATTTCATGTGACAAACCGGTATTGTGTTCACTATGAAATTGTGAAAAAAAAGTTAAAGAAATTATTTATTCGTTTCCTAACATTTACCATCAAATCAATCACGTGTATTGTGCAAATTATATGTTTACATCGTTTAAAATATAGAACAGAAATAAATATTGAAATATTGTCAAAAATAATAAGTAATAACTGACAGGCTGACTCATGGGGTGGCGGACGGGGTGACTGACGAGGTGACTGACGGGATGACAGATGGGGTGACCGACTGGGTGACAGACGGGGTGACAGACGGGCGACAGAAGAGTGACAGACGGGGTGACAGACGGGGTGACAGACGGGTGACAGACTGGTGACAGACGGGGTGACGGAATGGGTGACCGACTGGGTGACAGACGGGGTGACAAGCGGGGTGACAGACGGGGTGACAGACGGGTGACCGACGTGGTGACAGACGGGGTGACAGACGGGGTGACGGACGTGGTGATAGACGGGGTGACAGGCGGGTCACAGACTGGGTGACAGACGGGGTGCCCGACTGGGTGACAGACGGGTGACAGACGGGTTGACAGGCGGGGTGACAGACAGTGTGACTGATGGGGTAAGAGACGGGGTGACAGACGGTGTGACAGACGGTGTGACTGACGGGGTGAGAGACGGGGGACTGACGGCCGAAGTAGATCATCCCATTACCTCCTTTAGAATTATTGGATTATAGGTGCCTACGACTCACTCTTTCAACCCTCTCTCTCATATGCAGACGAAGTTGCGCGGGTCAGCTAGTCTTTTTATAAGTAAGGGGCATTCCGCCGAATGTTCATACACTTAAGGTCGCCTTATGTCGTTAATGCCGCCTTATCTGTCTAAATTGTATGGCGAAAATCAATGTAAGAAGCCGTTAAAGTTGAGCAGCGTTTGACCATTCGGGCGATTATGTTTTACTATTAAATAATGTGAACTATATTATAAATCCGACAGTATTATAAAACAAATGCAATAAGAAAATGTAACAGGAAAGTAAGCTTATAACTGTAGAACTATAATATTAAGAACTAACTTGTACTTGTAACTCCTTGTCTCGATTTTATGATATGGAAATGAAGAAAACGCTTTACTGGTTCAGTTCCATATAAAATCCTTAATCAGCTTCACGTACGTAAAAACACTTTTACAAAATATAAAATTATTGTAACTCCTTGTCTTGATTTTCTGATATGTAAATGAAGAAAACGCTTTACTGGTTCAGTTCCATATAAAATCCTTAATCAGCTTCACGTACGTTAAAACACTTTTACAAAATATAAAATTAATCGCACAGTAACACACATAAAAGGAACTAGAATATTAAAAGCAGTCTAGAAACAATATATTATGCGGAGACAGATTTAAACATCGCCACTACCCACAAATTTTCAAAACGTTAAAACGAATTCACAGACGTATGAAAAAGAAGGACACCATCGCCTATAGTTAAGCGGACGCCACAGAGAAGCCACGCACATAAATGCGCCTGTACAAAAGTGCCCTAAGCACACAATAACACTCATAACATGCTCAGTCGCCGCCGTTACGTGCCGATAGATCGAATAGGCCGAAAACCCTATGGTTGCCTGGAAGAGATCGCTTTTAGCGATAAGGCCGCCACTTGTGGCACAATTTATTTTATTTGTTTAATGTTACCTGTTTTTTTTTCTCTAAGTGTGTTTACAATAAAGAGTTACTATCTATCTATCTATCTAACCCTGCTTCACTTTCAATGTTCCGCAGCACTCCGTCCACCTTTTTTTTACGTCCGTGAACGAAATATTCCATTCAATATTGAGCAATCATGAGCTAATATAAAATACTTACCGCCATAAAAGCGAATACTAAAATTAGATAACATTAATAACTTAACCAATTTGTTACCGGAATACAGAACCGAACCTCAGTAGGAGTTCTCGCAACGGCTTTTTATGGCGAAACAAATCGCTAACCATTTATGTGTTAGATAAACCATGCTGTGTATAATTTACTCGCTAACCGAGCACGCTGTGATAATTATTTGAGTCAATATTGTGCTTTTAGCGACATGGCGGTCAATCGATCAAGCAGTTGGTCGCAAGGGCACGTAATTTGATACACATCGGTATGAGGACACAAATAAAATCACTTAGCCGTGGAGTGGCGTCCTGTGGAGAACATCTACTGCGTACCGTGGCCTACACTGATCTTGATCTAGAGTATCACTAGAAGGACTAACGCCCGAATGGTCAAACGCTGCTCAACTTTAATGGCTTCTTATATTGATTTTCGCCATACAATTTTGACAGATAAGGCGGCCTTAAACGACATAAGGCGTCCTTAAGTGTATGAACATTCGGCGGTAAGGCATACGTGTCTTAACCCCACAGATTCTAAATAGAATTACCAAAATACGCCATAATTCGGCAGAAGTATCACGTATACATACATTGACAATCTTCTTTTTTGAAGCAAGGTTATCAAAATAAGTAAACCTATGTGAAAAATGCATATTGTGATCATTAACGTGAGATCCTTAACTGGAATTACCGAACACAGAATGTTTTAGATAGTACATGTTTTGAATAAATCAAACATTCCTCATTTCAATGTAAAAGTAAAAAACTTCAAGTACCGAGAATCGACACTTGTAGAATACCAATCGCAACCTTACCTTTTACTTGCTGAGAAGGTCGTGTGACCAAATATATTCTAATGTTTGGCCACTGATCCTATGCGATTTGATAGAACAACGGCCTGAGCAAGAAAATTTGTGACAATCGTAAATATATTCGAGCTCGATGCGCGTCTATGATCTCGTATGAAATATTAACCTTATGTCATCAGTGCGCAGCCAGCTCGAATACAATTACTATTGTCAGAAATTTTCCTGCTTAGGTCGCTGATGTGTTTAAACCAGAATGGATTATTATTTCTATGCACTATATACTCTTTATTATCACATGAACGGGGGAAATAAGTTTGGCTAGTTTTGACGTATTCGGTTGGGTTAAGTTGAATAGATTTTTTTTTGTAATGCCATAAATGAATGGTTATATAATATATGTACAATGGTTCCAAGACAATTTAATTTTATTTAAAGACTTCTTTGTACTCATTTATTAACATATTACTTTCTGTTTTGAGGAAATTTTTGTATAGAAATAAAAAAGCATCAAAAGCAACTATTATAGACCTTAACTTGCAAAAAAAATTAATTGTAAAATACAGTGCCTTTTCCATAACTTTATCTCTGTTACATTTATTGCGGATTGAAAAATAGTGGGGATCCATAACATTATAAAAATAAAATGAAGTCACCAACGAGAGCAGTTTCGCATATCTCGTATATTATGTTACCAATTCTCATCAGTGCCCTTTTGATATGCCCTGATAGCTTCCGACTGGGTTCCTTGAGAAAAGCAGGTTTTTAATCTGATTATACGAATGAAGAACCACATAAGCTAAGTCCTAAGTAATAAGTCATTCGACGGAAAGCTATGCTCATATTCCTATCTTGATCTTTAAAAGGACATTTAAAAATTACCTCCTTCACGAAACCGGTAATTTAAAAAGACTTAATTTATAATGCTATTTCGAAAAAGCAACTTTGACTAATCTAATACTCAATGAATTGGTAAGGATAAGGATTAATATCTCAGAATAATGTTTTTTGCCATGGAAGATTAAGGAATCTGTTATATAAATAGTTATACCGCCGAATGCTCACACACTTGAGGTCGCCTTATGTCGTTTAAGGCCGCCTTATCTGTAAACATTTTATGACGAAAATCAATGTAAGAATCCATTAAGGTCGACTATAAACTTGAAAAGTAATGTTAGGTGAGCTAAAACAGTAGACATAAACAAAGCGACGCTTGGACGACACAACTAAATTGTAGAAAATAACGTAATTTGTCTGCAAAATGCTAAAACAGTCCGCAATAAAAAACACCATACAAAAGCAGCGTTTACACAAGATTTTCATTTGTAGACTAGAGAATTCGTACAAATAAAATAGGGCGTGAAATTGTTTCACGAATAGGTGGAATTTGTTTATGAAAGCCGGTATAGCCTTGTAAAATTTAGATGTAACGTTTCCTTTCGTTGTGTTGAGATGACGGGGTATTTGTCAACTTGAGCGACAATACTCCAGAGTTTAGGTGTTTGAGGAAAAATATTCTGTAAAGGTGACAAATCTGATGCTGTCTTGTTTTCGTTTTAAAAGTTGAATGTGACACGACATTCTTTTGATTTATTTGTCTTATGTTGGGTGATATTAATTTTACGTGTCTTGTTTTGGCTGTGGTTAATTGAAAAAGACACATTTTAAGTACGCGACAGAGACAAACAAGACGCAAGCGACAGTGACATTTCCAATTATGCAATTTTACCTAAAGGTACCTTTCGAGGTACTTAAACTTACCAATGACACGTCAGTGTGTTATGTATGTCGCCGTGTCTCCTGCGTCAGTCATTTACTCTAAAGCAAGATTTGATTATACAATACACTTCATTATTGAAAAGAGCAACTCAGCATATTACTACATATTTAATTTAAATGCACACAAACTCCTCATTTCGTAAATCATACCAAATTCACAGAATACGGATGCACATTGACAAATGGCTGTAGTTTCTTCAGAACAAAGTGGGTTATATTTTGTTCCCACATTGTAAACGTTTATTGAATAAGTAAGTAGTGGATTTTATAGAGTGAGCTACGGTTTGTGGCTCGCTGTGTCGCATTTTTATTCTAACGATGTCAATTTGTCGGTTATTTATTTATGAAGAAAATTTACAATAATTTTATATTTTACTTATACCCACGTAGGCAATGTGTTGGAATTATAATTTGTCTATACCTGATATCTTTCTACAGAATATGTGTTTGATGGTCCTTTCATGAAGTAACTAACGAACCAGCACTTTTTCTATAGATATGTTATAGGCCAAAGCCTTTACATGGGCTTTCCTGCATTTTATTTATGTATGTAAATATCAGTGGAAAGTATTTCAAACAAAAATTAGGCAATAGTCAATGACGATGAAATTTTAATAGTTTGTAATAAGTTTTACCCCTCATAGGGGCTTGACGTCAGGCAGGCGGCCGGTCGTAAAAACTAAGACAAATCCTCTCTGCAACATGCTTGAAAAAGGGTGCTGCGCCACATTAAAGTGGGATAAGGGCAGGTAAAAAGAAAGAAAGAATTTTAAATCACCCGTCTTGCTCCAGTGTAGCCACAGAGTGTAGCATGCACCCAAGAACTGGCAGACGCTTGTGCTGCATTGATGTAGGCAATAGGTAGGCTATTTGGGGGATGTGCAAAGACGCCTACGCTTTGCTGAAATCATTTCCGTCCCTGTAGTAGGGACGCCTATTGAATTTCGAATAACTCATGCGTGATTTTCGAATTGCAAATCTTACATTTTGTTTTAAAAAATAGTGTTTTTTTATAATAGGAAAACGTTTGCATTCTGGTAACGGAGGCCGTGCCTTAGATGACAAAATAATTTAGATTGAAATCTTGTATGCATTATTTATACGTATTTACGTAATCGACAAGTGTCCACAACCCGCTGTTCTTGCAACATATACATTATAACAGTATTTTACTCCATTCTCATGAGTCGGCTTAGCCAACTATTCCATAAAACTTCTAACATCATAATAACCACATATGTATTCCAGTGTGGCCGATCTTTTAACATAACTTGAACCAAATTTTTCCACGTCTTGAAGTATAATTTGGTCCTTAAATCTTCGTGACTAGTTAAATGGATGGAAAGACTAAAAGAATGGGGCGGTCGCACGGACCGTGGCGCCATCTGGTGAGGGATCACTAAACATAAAATTCCATGCCCTTAACACTAGACACCATAAGTCATAAACGTATATGGTTGTAAAAGCATTAAATATTTATTACATCATTAAAATAATGTTTCCACAATGCCGTAAAATTTTAAATTCTGATATACAGGCGAATATCTTAAGGCTCTCGGCGCTGAGAGATGTTGAAAAATTAAAAGATATCGACTTTGTAATCCAGGGTGAAATCACTTCGCATTCAAATCGACAAGCATTAAATAACGTGTCGTTTTGAGCTGGGTTATTCTGATTATCAGCTGGCATATCTCCTCGCCAACAATGAAAGACAACCCGTTAAATGCACACTGCAGTCTAACATCTTAATAATCCGCTGAGTGGCCGTGTCGACTCAGCATGACGCGGGCCCGCATACACAATTATTTTTCATCGAAGTGACATCTTACCGTTGAAATAAATAATATCAGTCCGCTTATTACAGCCACATTAATATCGATGCGCGAATTAATTTCGTATCGGGGAAATTTAATTATATCGGCACAAAACGAACGAATTAATTTAAACTCAATTTTCAACGGCTCGATTGGTTCGTATAAAATTTTATAGGAACATCATTATAATTACTGCATTTTTAAACAAAACATAGTTAACCGTTCATGATATCGTGAGGGTGTAACGATGTATCGATGTGACAGTTGACAAGCGTCTCCTATAAAGTTTAACGTAACTCAACCGGCGGGGACGTCACGTCGATGCGCGTAGAAAGTCAACCTTTACGACGCTTGAGTGAACAAAACAAAACAAGTCGGACATGTCAATGCCCACGCCTTTGGTACGGTAACTTGATATAAGCAGGCGGATACATTTAACACCAACGAGAGGTTTGCAAGCGGTCGTATCGCGTGAGAGCAGAGCATTAAGCGGAGCGATGAGCGATGCGGCGAGCGTACGCCGTAGGACGGTGCCGATAGTTTTGCACTAGTAAGTTATTCCACTGCGACTGTAATCTTCGTGGAGACTACTAGATGTCACGCACGTGCACTACGTGCTTTGTACCAGTTAGCATGGCTTTAACTTTTTACTTAGTTTTTAGCTTTGTCAAAGAAAGATAACAGCCTTTTTGTTGTACGCCTCGAGGCAAACAGTCGTTGTATGGTGGTGTAAAAATATCATGCGTACATAAAATTAAAAGTGGTAAAGTATTTTGAGCCGTAATAATTGTAAAGTATGGGTTAAAAGAAAAAATAAATTTACGTTCCCATATCACTGTGACCGCAGCCTGATGTGGCCATCCGCTCGCCCGTGTCACGTAAGAAGATACTTTAATATCCGATTCATTGTTCTGTTACAAATTTGTCAGTGATCTTTACATTAAACTTTTTCTCTTTTAAAATTTGAGATGGGTCCATAATCCCCATGCGGCCTGCTCTTGGAGTAAATCTACGTCATGTAATGATGTCCGGACCACACAAATAATAACATTAGATACCCTGTTTGGAAACATTTCGTTTCTGGAAGTACTTAAAACGGAACAGATGATATTGATGGTATTAGTTTCAAAGACTCGTGGTTGTTCCTTCATGTAGATGTTACATAAATAACGAGAGAGTTTGGTTCAGCGCCTTTTTTGGAATGAAGGATATTACATCCTTATGGGCATGAAATGCAATCAAGGGAAGGTATCTCATATATACATTATATGCGTTGGACGCAATAAACAGTCAGCTATAGATACTTTCTTTTTACCTGCCCTTATCCCCACTTTAATGTGACGTCGCGTCGGTGCAGCACACTTTTTCAATCACATTGCAGAAAGGAATTGGTTTAGTGTTTACGACCGGCTGCCTGCCTGATCTCAACCTCCTCTGAGGGTTCCAGTCCCAAGCAAATTAAATTAGAAAATTCGCTTTGCCCGACCTGGGAATCGAACCCACGACCTCTCGGTCCACAGCCCATATATGTTGCCACTAGACCAAGGAGTACAATAAATGGAGTACAATTTTGTATTTGCTACAATAAATAGCAAATACAAAAAGTGTGAATTCTTCGGTAGCTACCGTCTTGAGGTCTCCCGTTTGATCACCAGATTGGGTAAAGTGATATTGAGGCTGAGATCTATAGAGCGAACTTCGATTAAGTCTAAGTCAAAGTAACAAACTCACTGTGGATTTGGAATTGTTATATCGAACTTTCACTTAGTCCGAATCATTTTTTATAAGAAACACAGATTGTCTAAGCAGCAAGCACAGACTAAGCAAATATTTTCTTGTAAAAAATGACTCGGACTAAGTCAAAATCCTAACTGAGTTCGTTACATTGACTTAGACTTAGTCGAAGTTCGCTCTATAGATCTCAGCCTGAGTTTTTCGACTAAGTATTAACCTGGAGGAGTCGCCTTTTTGGCCATATATAAAGAGAACCTCACTACTCTTTCCTCAGAAAAAAAATAGTAGATAGGATACCAGGGAAGAGAGCTCCCGGCCGGCAACGACGGAAGTGGTACGACGTCCTAAAAGTATGGACCGTCCAGCGATATTCCAAACCAAAACGAATCGCCAAAAACGACAACAGATTCCACCAATTGACCTCCAAAATTCAAATAGATGATTGGCTCGGAGTCTTCAATTTGCGGCGTGCGCTTTGTACCTTGCTTAATACAAAAATGAAACATCGTTGCCGCAACCATGCCGCAACTTTGTTTTCACAAATGAAACCTTAGAGAATCGACCTGTTGAGACGAAAATGAGCTCGGCGAAATGAGAGTTTTATTCGCTTTTGCCTATCACTTCGGGGATACATGCGTTATGTATGTATGTATGTAAAAAGTTTAGCGACAAAAAAAAAATATCCAGCTCAGATCATGTTGCAAAAAATATAAAAGTTAATATTGTTTGCTGCCGAGTGGAATGTCTTCATACTGGTAAATAAGCATTTTTCTGTTAATATGTTTCACTATAAACGTCGTCGTTCAAAGAATGTAATAAAATCTAGACCTTTAGGGGAACGAGGGGCTTATTGTAACAGTTTTCATTAAAACTAATATATCTTGAGATCTATTGATTAAATTGCTACTAAATAAAGACGGATGGATGCTGTAACTCTTCCTCTACCAAATTAAGTAAAAAAAATACCATAACTATTGATATTTATTTTACAATCAATTATTTTCTAGAAGAAGTGCGGTGTTACAACTTACCTCGTGCTTGGGGCAAGTTGTAACGTCTACTGGGGCAAGTAGTAACGACAAAAAAAACAACAATAATACCTCTAATCATTAATTATTTGTTTATTTTTAACAAAATTGACGTCTTTTTAAAGTAGGTATTATGTAATTCTTATCAAAAATCAACTTAAATACTCTTTTTAAGTAATCAACACCTAAAAAATAAGTAATTAACAGTTTTATTCAGTTAAACACTACTTATAATCATCATGGCATACATAAATCACTGTAAGTAATAAAATTATTGATATCTAAGGTATGCTTCGTAATTATCTCTTTTTAATATCTATCTAACAAAGTATTGCACTTATATAAGAATCAACATTTGGTGGATTTCATTATAATTAAATTCAGTTTTCATCTGAGTTACAATTAATACAAATAAAAGATATAGTGTCTCCTGTAACATATCCTGCATGTGCACATCTTACAAATGATACACTCGACCCAATCTTCCTTAGTAGAATCTGTGTAAGCTTCACCACATACCAAACAATACCACTCTTCTGATTCAGATTCTGAATCTGAACATAAAATATTTTTTTAGCTCTGTCCACTCCGGTTTTATTTTTTGTTGATTTACCTTTGCCTTTCCCCTTCCCCTCTCCTTTACCTTTTCCTTTAATTTTGTCATCTTGTTCTGTTTTTTCTTCATCTTTTCCTCATATTCCCTATGTAAAGACGTCGCTTCTGGTGTCCTTAAAGATAAATGTGGATTTCTGCGCATAACATTTTGGAACCAGTCAGTACCAGCCATGTTATTTTGATGCCAAGAAGGAGGAATGTTTTAGCATTAAGCTGCACACCGCATTGGTAAGCTAGTTTCCTTACTTCTATAGGAAGTATTCCAAAATATATTTCGGCGCACTTGAGTAGGTAGGAAGCCATCTAACCTTCTTCTTCTGCAGTAAATACTTGTCTAGGCTTAACATAACCAACTCTTAAACTTTAATTATTCTTTTTTGTCTTTATGCACAATAATCAGAAAGTCTGACTAGCTTCCCGAATACCACATTTTTTTCTGAAACTTCAGCTGCCGCTAACTCGTACACTTCTTGGCTTTGTGTTGCCCGCTCTGACTTTCTTTTATACACCCTTATTTTAGAAGAAAGGAAAAAAGTATCTACATCATAACTTGGGGTATGTTGTAACACGTTACAACAAGCCCCAGGATTTTGTTACAACTAACCCCATGGTATGATTTTTAACATTTATCAAGATAACTATTTAAACAATTAAGCAATCTTAAAAACTCTTGCACATTATCAGAGATAGATAAATTTAAATGTAAATAAGATATAGAAAGTTTGAAATTAGTCGATAATAATAACGCAAACCAAAATTTTACGACAGTACAATTTTACATGACCTGGCAAAAATGAACCGCATGCACATTTTGGCTCACTGAGCCAGCCGACGGGATATTGGCTATGGCAACATGATGCGGCGCGGCTTATAGGTCAAATCGAGTCAAAAAAATACGCTAATAAAGTTTAAGATCCTGGTGAAAAGAGCCTGTTACTACTTACCCCTGTTACAACAAGCCCCTCGCTCCCCTACTCAATTGAGTATAAACAACGCAGGTAAACAAAGAATTCTGAGTAAAACTTAATTTGAAACCTGCTATCCTTCAATGCTGCATTAATGGCTACCGACTTAAAGATTCGCGTCATATTTCAACAAAATTGGCCCAATTTTACGACTCAAATAATTTGCATAACTGAATTCGGTCTGAGATTCCAATCAACTATAATTATTTAGTATAATTATTGATATTTTGCTCGTGTCACGCAACGGGTTACCCTCCAGGCGTATTTTAATGCTTCTTCGCTGATGACGGGAAGCATCCACAGTAAGCACCCAGACGATAATTTGAGACAATTTACGTAATTCGGTATAATTTTCGTTTGAAGTGCATGTCTGCTCAGATGGACGTCATTATAGTTTGGAAAAAGGCGATCTAATTCTAGTTGGAAGATAGCGTGGCTTGCAAAATTTGGACGATATTATCTACCGGTTTTAAATATTTTGCGTTTTAATGACTTTGAGTGAGTGAGAGAGAAACTTTGAGAAATGAGTCTTTTAGCTATGCTTCTACACGAAATAACTTGAAGAGTTAATATACTGATTTCTTAAGTTTACGCGAGTGTTATACATTGAAACAAAAGTATTTTTACGGATTATATCACGATTTGTTAACTATATTACGATTTGGTATTAATTTTAATAAACGGTTAACTTTATAATTTTTTATAATTTTAAAATTGTAGATATTGTGTAACACTAACATTCTTGTACAAATGACATCTCGGTCCAACCCGTGACCACGAAGACTGAAAGCCTTCGAAACGTCGGGAATAAAAATTAAAACCAAATCGTGATAGAATCCCTAAAAAATAGTTGAAGCGTTACTTTCAATTACAAACAAAAATAAACATAAATGTATTTTTTTTATCAAATAATCGCCCTACTACTTTTATTTAAAATTACATAAATTGAAGAATCCGTAGACACAGTTTCCATCATGAAAAATCTATAATTTATTCAATAATAATTAAAAATTTTACCATCCACTTATTAGAGGAATTCGATCTCTACAAAATTTTTTTTTTTAATAGCAGAGATTGGCAAACGAGCAGATGGGTCACCTGATGGTAAGTGATCTCCACCGCCCATAGACACCAAAAAATCATGGGTGAGTTGCCAACCTAAAAGGAGGGAATGGAACGGGAGGGAAGGGGATTGGGAAAGGGAGTGGGGAAATGGGCCACCGGAAATCTCACTCACCGAACGAAACGTGACAGCAAACTGCCACTTTACGTCGGTTTTCTGTGAGACAGTGGTATCTAACCGGTCGAGCCGGCCCATTCGTGCTATAGACGTTACTGTCTACAGCGTGGCTCTACCACTTGAACATTTACTACATATGTGTTAATAACCACATCACATACAGCGCATCATCACAATTAATATAATATGTGTGAATAACGAGAATCATAATATTTGTATTCACGTGTAATTACCGTTGGATATAATTGAATAATATTGATACATTTATAACTTTTGATAACAATCTCACGAAACTTACACGCATCGTTCATCGGAAGTAATACTTGTTATATATCACTAATTAACGTTGCTTGCTCAGAGCCGTTCCGTTATCCAATGATAACAAGAAGAAATTGTACTGATTTCATATGTTTTGCGATATAAATCAAGCGCGACGACATGCAAGGGACTCAGAATAAGAGCTCTCTAGAGACTCTGATGTTTATGTAAGAAAATCGCTTTGACTCAACATTATGTATCTGCAAACATTAAATATGTACAAAAGTGTCTCGATATGAAATAATCCTGATGTCGTAGGTCGCCTCCTTGGTCTAGTGGCGGCATACATAGGTTGTGGACCGGGAGGTCGTTGGTTCGTTTCCTAGGACGGGCACAGCGAATTTTCTAATTTAATTTGCACGGGACTGGATTCCCCAGAGGTGGTTGACGTCAGGCAGGCAGCCAGTCGTAAAAACTTAGCCAAACCATTTCTGCAACATGCTTGAGGTGGGATAAGGGCATGTAGAAAGAAAGAAGTCGTAGGTGTGTATGATCGTGTAACTATTCAAGAAGTTAACCGATTAAGGTACAAAGCTTTTAAGTATGAAAACCGAAATTATCAATTTATTGTAAGAATGTATTACCTCAACCTATATACATACAAAGACTCACGCCTATATCCCCGAAGGGGTAAGCAGAGGCTAACTACCGAACGAGAAAACCCACATTTCGCCGAGCTTATTTCCGCCCTAGATGTGATAGAGGGCTAGCCTATCGCTATATCGGGCACAAATTCCAGACTCCGGGCTGATACTGAAAAGAATAACCCAATATCACTTTGCGCGAACCGGAGATCGAACCCGAGACCTCAGGACGATAATCGTACCGCGCACGCAATACCACCGAGGCAATCTCAATACCTATAGCAACATAATATATTTCTACTTCATTATCTTCAAGTAAACATAAATAAGATAAATAGCGGCAGGTAACTTGTTTATGCGTAATTGTGTTAAACACAATTATGCGACAAATAACTAAATACCTAACCAAACAAATATTAACGTAGTGTTTAGTAGGCAAATTCTGATAATGGTGTCGAAACATTACAACTAATTTGGCGACATTGTGCCAATTACGAAGCCCAACATAAATTAATTATGTAACAGTGATTTTGCTGGAACAAAAGTGCTTTATTTGTTGTCCTTAAGCCGCGTCTCCTGCACTAGCTTATTCGAAACAAAACACTAAAACACATACGCAAAACAACTATTTTAGCTGTCACCTGCTCGTAGAACAATGGACCATAGACAAAAAATGCATGTTTTGTGTAGGTGTTTTCTGTAATGTTTTAGTACAGGAGATCCGGGTTTATTCTATCTAGCTCTGCTTTATTCTACATAGCTCTGCTTCTGTGGAAGACTTTGTAGTAATTTTCACGAAGTAAAAATTAATCAATGTCACTAGCCAAGCCATAATTGGCGCTATGCTAAAAATCATTTCCATCGGCTGCTCCGTTGCTGCGTTGAGGAACAAACCAGCCTTTTAATTTATAATATTTGTAATTTATATTACTTTCTCTCTACTAAATAATTTTACCTTTACGGCGCCACATTACCTACGATCACTTCTCCTTACGTATAATCTATGGGCAAGCCGGTGCGCTTCGTAAAGTTCATCAGATAATGAGAACATTTGTTGCGTGTGAAACTAGAATTCCATTTTGCACGAAGCAGCGTTTCGCGTAAGCATCAAAGGCTCTTAAAACTTAAAGCCGACTCGATAAATCATGTTTCGTTTTAAACATTCTAACGCTTCATTTTGCTGATCGAGTGAACCGATGGAGTGCTTAAAGTACTTTCTTAACAGCTCTTTTGTAATAAATCGTAGGGAATGTTGCGTTACGACTGCAATAATACGAATCAGATTAACTGCAAGTTATATTACCTTTTGTTTAAAAGCTAAGGGTCTTGCCTTTTCCATGTAATTAATGTGTAAAGTGTCAGTGGTGTTCTGCGCGGACATAATTTTGCGAACAAGTCTTTGTTTAAATCTTACTAGTAATTTTTAGTGACTGCCTCGGTGGCGTGGTGGTATTTCGGTACGACTACGGTTCTGAGGTCTCGGGTTCGATCCCCGGGTCGGGCAAAGTTATATTGGATTTTTCCATATCAGCCCGGAGTCTGGGATTTGTGCCCGATATAGCGATAGGCTCGCCCCCTATCACATCTGAGACGGAACTAAGCTCGGCGAAATGTGGGTGCTCTAGTTCGCTAGTGCGCCTCTGCCTACCCCTTTGGGGATACAGGCGTGAGCTTATGTATGTATGTAGTAATTTTTGTAATTTGCTATTATTTATAACAGGGAAGACGGGGAGTTCCATTTGTGGCGTATTGTTGTAGAAGTCTGATGATAACGTGTTACCATTACAATTTACAGTTATCGCAATGCCTTTGGACGGTATTTACCTATATTTTGTCAGACACACGATTTATATAAGTTTATGTTCTTATTAAATCTTTGTTCTGGGTTACCAACTGCGATAACTGGACATCTCGCGTTTGAGTTGTTTATTTCCTTCATTTCTTTTCTTTCAAAGGACAGAGCCGTATTCTCAACAATAGTAATAACAGCTCATAGTCTAGCTATATGTTAAAATATAGTGAAATTGGTTCAGTCGGTAAGGCATGATTGAATCGAAAGAAATCATTTAATGAATCCATAAAACGTTATAAGTACCTACTTCATTTAGATTCCATAGAATGTTGAACTAGGGCGCAGGAACATTCCAATTTCCTCATTTATGATAGTAGAATTGTTAAATGGAACATAAAAGCATACCTCCATTGCGAAGTGCATAAAAATAAACAAAATTAATAACGCCATTAATATATCCATATCCATTTTCGTTCCAACACGTACGTTGTAAACAGACACCGTCTAAACGGGGACGTTAAAAATTTATATTCATCTAATAACTGTCGAATTCCTGCAGCAAACAAATTACGTTGAAGCGTTGACTTACTGAATGGGCGATCGCAACAAATAGTATAGTAATTCCAAAGAGTTTTGAATAGAGTCCAACACTATTTTGGTCGTCGAACGCTGATCTTTAGCTTTTATTTCTTTTTGGTGTGAGATCGCTTGCCGATAGACGCAGCGAGATAACATGGAAATGAGGCTTCGATGATGTTACGGAATAATTTTTACAGGCCATATATTATTTGGGTACTTAAATACATGTTAGATATCGTAATGATGGCTTACATAAAGTAATTTTGAGTGTCAGCGGGTCTTGTTTTCGTAAAATATATGAATGTTTGCATATAGTTTGGTACGTTGACCTTAAAAATGTGTCTACACAGCTGCTAGATGTTCAGAATAACATGCATGTAATATATTTATTCATTTCGATGTGGGAATCAGTTTCACAGCCGTTGGTGTTGCAATGGACTTTTAAATTGCGAGCCAACGAAGCTTGTCAACGATTTTTATTGGGAGTGTAACTGTAGTGTGAGTATTTTCAGAGGTAGAAAATTTAATATTAAAATAAACTGGTAAATATGTTTTTGTTTATGATTCCAAATATAATATAAAGCAAGTAAGTTCTGCAGCAATTTCATATGCAAAGATGTAGATTGAAGTCATTCGACGCATAATAATATAAATTATGCTAATTAGTTAATCTTGAAGAAAATTAAAAAATGATTTTAACTTACAAAATTATATTTAAGTACTTAGTTGAATTTTTTTTTAGTTCCAAGATATGAATAAAAGTTTCTTTTGTAGTTGCAAATCAACAATATAAATTTTCTTCAAAACAAGGTAAGTTATCCTACTCCAATTTATGGTTGACTTTTAGGTATGTTGCAGAAGTGATTCTGCTTAGTTTCACTGAGGGATTCCGTTCCGGGTCATTTATTTTAGAAAACTGGTTTTCCCAATCTGAGATTCGAACTGAGAAATTCCTGATTTACAGTTTATATACGCTTCCACTAGATCAAGAAGGCGACAACGTTCAAAGATTTTTATCTAAATAAAATGAAATAAAAAATCCAAGTAACATTTAAGATTATTAAACGCCACATGAGAATGCTGAATCAAAACCAAGAATAGCTATGACGACAGCAATTGATAAAAGTATCAGTAGATATACTGCATCGTAAGCCTTTATACGAGCTCGTCGAGTGAGCAGGGTGCTCGATGCTCAGCGCTCGCGTCTCAATAATGAACGCATTGTCCAACTGCACGTACTCGATCACATTCCAGACTATTTCGACCTATCCAAAGAATAAAGTTACATATGATAATTAATCGAAATTGCTTTTATATTTTTCTGAGCTTAAATTAACCTATATATTTAACTAATACTAGTATTTTTTTAAATTTATGACATAATAACAAGTTAAATTATGACATAGCTTAAAAAAAATATTCACTAGTTAAATATACAGGTCAATAAATAAGCTCAGAAAAATAAGAAAGCAATTTCGATTAATTATCATATGTAACTTTATTCTTTGGATAGGTCGATTTTTACTCAAACCTGTCTGCGTCTGTCAAGGGAAAAACTGGCGTGGAGTTGATACTTACAATGTATTTTGTAACTTTGGATGATTGACTATGGACAGTTGTTGCGTTCCTCGATAGAAGATATAATTATGACGGTTTTGAGCAGTGGCAGATCAGCAGAAGCTGAAACAGTAACAGGATAAGACGACTGATGACTTATCTTGACGAGAAGCTTGGATTTTGCACCATAAACAATGATGATGAATCACCATGAACAATGGATTTTCCACTATAATATGGTCAGTGGTAGCTATCCAGTAGACGTAGCGTGCAAAAATATTAAGTTTCCTTCCATTGCAAATTCAATTTCAATTTTTTTTTATAGAAGAGGGGGCAAACGAGCAAATGGGTCACCTGATGTTAAGTGATCACCGCCGCCCATAAACATCCAAAATACCAAGGGAATCATGGAGAGAATAAATCAATTTATGAGAATATATTTTTAAATAATTTGTAGAATACCGTTTGGCCTTTTTCTGTTACCAAACTGTGTTTGCGCACTGTCATGTTCTAGTTTGAAGAACAACAACGGGTGCAATAACTGGATTTTATTATATCTTATCCTTGAGTGACAAACGCAGTGCCATATACATTGATTGCAATAGGTAGTATATAATTCGAAGTTTTAAGTGATGTTACCACTGTCTATAACTGGTGCCGTCGGCGAGGCGCTTATCATCAAACGAATTACTTCATAATTAGATTATAACATTATCTTACTCCTTACTTATTTCAGAATTTGAAGTACTTTTGCTAATGTGACTTGCCAGTACTAAAACTAATTTCTCGTAGCTCTATTACAACCGTATCCGAAGTGTGAGGATGGCACTTGTCACAACACATTAGGGGACTCAAATTGAATAATGGGCCTCACAATACTGTTAGCATAACTGTCTATTTCCTAGTGTATTTCTATAAAATGTACCATTTCTTTCAAGCACAACCAACAACTAGTAAAAAATAGCATTGCGATCAAATAATTTATGAAACATTAATTTTCTACCTCAATCATGTAATGCCTCTATTGATTTTATATCGAAAAGTAGGAGAAAAATATAATGAAGACCTATCAATATTATTTTATCAGATATTATCTAACTAACGACTTCCTCTACTAACTGTAGGGTAGGATTAGTCCACAGTGCTCCAAGCTAGTATAATCTTAATCAGGACTTTCCTCACACATCTTTGAAAAAAAAATTGTACATTAAACACAGTGATAGAAATTCAACATAGTCCCTGGCCCCCAAACCTGCATTTCTGTATGTCAAGATTCTATGAAAGTTTATTCTTACTTAATCATCCTTCGTATTGTTCTTCTTTATTTTTCTTTCTTTCTGCCTGCCCTTATCCCACCTTAATGTGGGGTCGGCGCAACACACTTTTTTAAGTATGTTGCAAAGAGGATTTGGCTTAGTTTTTACGACCGGCTGCCTGCCTGACGTCAACCCCCTGTGAGGGATCCAGTCCCGGGCAAATTAAATTAGAACTTTTACTTTGCCCGACCTGGGAATCGAACCCAGGACCTCCCGGTCCACAGCCCATAGATGTTGCCACTAGACCAAGGAAGCGACTAATTGTTCATATAATAAAAACTTAACGGATCGACTTCAAATCCGATCGTGACCAAATTTATATGAGACCACCCTTGACATAAAACACTAAGAACAAGAATTTCAAAAATGGGTCCACATTTGGCGGAGATATCGCGTAACACATAAAAATACTGACTAATTGAGGGCCTTCTTCTTTTTGGAAGTTGGTTGAAAATATTTTCACATCTTATACAAAACATTTAGACTGACCCAAGCCGGGGCTCCTGCACTAGCTTTTTCGAAACAAAACACTAAAAACACATACGCAAAACAACGATTTTAGCTGTCACCTGCTCGTAGAACAATGAAACAAAAAAAAAACAACAAAAAATAACAAAACGAAACAACAATAGAACAAAAAGAACAAAATAATGCATGTTTTGTGTAGGTGTTGTATGTAATGTTTTAGTACAAGAAATCCGGATTTAACTGAATTGGGATAACATATTTAAAACAAACCAATCTTCATCTCCACAGATTTGCAGTGCTGTGCCGTCATGAATGAAGACACATTTGCCAACGACAGCGAATCCAGTGGAGTTATTTGATTTATTTCAAGCCAGGACTATTGAAAACTTCCATCAAGAGTCATTTATTTAGACGTTGTAATGAAACCGAGGCCAAGCGTCTTGAACAGTAGACAAGTCTGCAACGTTTCTTTTTGTTATTTATAGCGAATTTCATTTATGTGCCTCGTATCTGTATAACTAGTCGTTATGGATTTGTAACTTAATTAAACAGATTTTTGAAATAACTTTACTTCATAGATATTATTCATCGTCACAAAAATCGTTACCCTTGAAAACTTTTTCAATGCATATTGTAACTGTTTTTTAATATACCAAGAATAAATAAGAAAACACGCATTTTCTAAATTGAGTAATTGAAAAATATACTGTATGAGTATTTGTTGACATAAAAAATTACTCATACATGCCGGAGTCTTTCGGAATGCTATCGTTAAGTGACCTCATATTGGTAAAACTTTCATCCGTTCAAAATATGCTATTGTTAAATATAACATGTGGTATTATGTGTATGTGTATTGGAATTATCACAAAGCCAACGGAAGTATCGATATGTTTACTCGTTCGAATGTAACTGGATGGACTTTTATATAGCTTTTACCGTTTGTTAGAGCGTTTGAAATTTTGTATACTCGTGGAGGAAGTAAATATTACAAGAATGCGGAAATGTGAAGGTCGACCTGGAATTCATATATAAGACCTAAGTGGTTTTAAATATGTACAAATATATGTTTTGGAATTATAAAAAAGCAGCGATAGCTCAGTTGGGAATGGTATGGACTGCCGAGACAAGTGTCGGAGGTTCGAAACCAACCCCAAAATGGAGCATACACCTCTGACTTTTCTATGTTAAGTGTATTTTCATTGTGAAATATCGCTTGCTATAACAGTGAAGGAAAACATCGTGAGGAAACCTGCATACCCGAGAATTTATTCACAGGAATTTCGAAGGTATGTGAAGTCTGCCAATCCGCATTAGGCCAGCGTGGTAGACTAAGGCCTAACCCCTCTCATTAGTAGAGGAGGCCCGTGCCCAGCAGTGGGACAGTAATATTACAGGGCTAATATTTTATTTTTTATTTATTTATTTATTTATTTCAACCAACAATATTATTTATTATTTATATGTTTTGAAAAATAAGGCAAGCAAAGCGAGACGAATGTTTTTAGACACGATGTATTTGTCTTTCCTCGGATTTTTGAAACTGTAATATTAATTATTATAGGTTAAAAGGTAGTAAAAACACATTAAAAGGAAATGATTTAGTAACATGATGTAATAGTTGTGAAAACAAATCTCGCCACACTATATTAAAATATGTACCTACCTATCTACCTATGTAACGAAAGTATATTATCAGTCAACATAGAATTAAAGACTAACGCCCCAATGGTCAAACGCTACTCAACTTTAACGACTTCTTACATTGATTTTCGCCATACAATTTTGTGAGATAAGGCGGCCTTAAGTGTATGAGCATTCAGCGGTAAGGGTCCGAATAGAACAAAAATAAAACAATTAATAATTTAGAATTTATGAAGTCGCTTCATTCTCGGAGTTTGGAACGTCGTCCATGGCCCATGCCACACAAAGATACAGACGATCCCGCAATTTGTGGAATATTTGAAATAGTTTCGGCGGCGGCCACCAACGAATATAAAAGAATTGCTGGAAGTCTATATTGTTCTGTTCAGTAGTCAACATTCATTTTGTGAGATAATCACAACAATGTTTTAAGTTGTTCATATGAAACGAATTTATATTTAGTTTAATAAACTTTGGTCTCTTTAGTACTTGTCACCCTATGCGACTGCAGAGTCGACATTTGCTATTAGATTTTTGGAGAATAAAAATGAGCCATTTAAAAAAAATAAGTAGAGAATAAATATTTACAGTTTACGTATTTTTTATTACTACGCAAATACTCTATGTTCAGATTTTTTATTTCTTATGTTCACATTATTTAACGGTATCAATATAAATTGTTTTTCTATAAAATATTGTGTGTACAGCTATAAAAAAATTGTTGTAATTAGATTCGGTGGATTATGCTGAAGTCAGTGACATTTAAATGAGTCAGGGAAGTAACCCTGTGAAGTACCGACATTATTATTCAAAAGTTTTGAATGGTGTTAATATTAAATTACCTACATTTTTTTAAGAAATCGATTTTTTCACAATTCCTTTTGACTTTCCCTAACCTTATTTCAACACATTGTCTATTATATCCCTATTAGTCACAAAATCTAATACAAAACTACTCACTATATAGAATAAGTGTCGCAACCTAACAAAGGCTTCGGCTTGCACGCCAAAGAAATTGACACATGCATCTATTCTTAGAAATAATGTCTTGCGTTTTACCCGCATAGTTCCGCAAACTGGCCGGCAGTGTGTCGCGGGTGGTCGGGACGATTCAATAATGAACCACTTACGCAAAATGGCGGTGTTTGGCAAAAACAGAATTGCCGGAATCCAGGAATACTTTAAAATGCAATCGGTAGGAATTGTACCTAATTCTTTGAATTTTTATCAAAGTCCCAAAAGCGATCGTTCAGAATCGTAAACTATTATGGCATGCTAATAAAATCGTTTATGCTTATGATGCCCCAATAAAGGACTGTAGATAAAAGATGAATGTATAGTTTTGTAGGGGTAATAAAAATATGCGTTGTGATAAAATATTACTATTATTAGGCCTGGTTTCATTTGTTGTTGCCCTTTGATATTTTTTTATAGACAAATTATGACTTAGGTTATGATAATTATG
Source organism: Clanis bilineata (assembly GCA_036417725.1). NCBI lineage: Eukaryota > Metazoa > Arthropoda > Insecta > Lepidoptera > Sphingidae > Clanis > Clanis bilineata. The sequence continues at coordinate 7,375,756 of CM071154.1, forward strand.
TAAAAATAGTCATACTGATTTCTTAAGTTTACGCGAATATTATACATTGAAATAAAACTATTTTTACGGATTCTATCACGATTAGGTTTTAATTTTTATTCCCGACGTTTCGAAGGCTTTGCAGTCTTCGTTGTCACGGGTCAGACGAACCATATGTGTATTCTGGGAACCGAACCCACGACAGTTTCACAGCTCATATATGGTGCCAAGACCAAGGACTCTCGGTGATGATGTTCACCAAAGTATATAAAGTCATGTGAGGTATTGTATGCGGTACTCTACCTATCACATTCCTTCTTGTTCAGTCTGACCCGTGACAACGAAGACTGCAAAGCCTTCGAAACATCGGGAATAAAAATTAAAATCTAAACGTGATAGAATCCGTAAAAATAGTTTTATTTTAATAAAAATAGTCATGTCATGAAACGCCTTACACTAGAGGATATTAAAAAACTATAGTGAAATCTAAAATTATGATAAAAGATGACATAGGTAATTGACACATCCAATTATGTAAATAAAACTGTTTTTCTTGCCCGCATCCATCTCAATGTACATAGGGTCGGCGCAACACACTTTTCAAGCATGCCACAGAAAAGATTTGGCTTTAATTTTACTACCTGCTGCCTACCTGAGGTTACCCTCCCTTCTGGGGATCCAGTTCCATCAAATCGTGTAAGACTAATACCCCGCCCGTACTGGGAATCGAACCCATGACAGTTTCACAGCTCATATACTTTGCCAAGACCAAGGACTCTCGGTGATTATGTTCACCAAAGTATAAAAAGTCATGTGAGGTATTTTATGCGGTACTCTACCTATCACATTCCTTGTTGTTACGAGTATATTGATGAGTTGTTAAAAGCGGCTTGCAGTAAGTGGATAATTGAAGCGAATGAATGGGTTCAGTGGCACTATGGCCTATGGCCGGCATCGTAATAAAATTGAACTTGCTCCAACTTGCTCTTGAACCCTGTTGTTTACTCAAGCTCATTTAATACCAGCGGCCCGAACAAGAAAATTTCTAACAATCGTAAATGTATTAGAGCTCGAAGCGCACTGATGACATTTGGTTAATATTTCATACAAACATAGACGAGCATCGAGCTGCAATACATTTATGATTGTCAGTAATTTTCCTGTTCGGGCCGCAGTTTGTTTACAAGCCAAAGAATGATGATGAAATCGAATATATTCTATAAATTATAAATGTATTCTAATCGCGATAAGGCATTAATTTATTAGAAATTGAAGTTTTTGCTGCTAACAATTAATAAAACTTGAATACCCAATATTCATAGAGAACTTTCATCAGTTTTTGACTGAGTTTATGCGACTACTTCGAATTAAAACTCTCAAAAAAGTATCACCCAAATTAGTCTATACACATCTATGAACAGTCATGAACAATAGAGCATAAACGAATTTAAAATATTTTCATTCTGAAGTTTGTACAAAAAAGGGAAGTTATAGCAGAGCGTGGTTTCGATCCACGGACCTCTGGGTTATGGGCCCAGCACGCTTCCACTGCGCCACTCTGCTTGCATAGGGATAAGTTCAAAGTATTTATTAGATCTAACTATATTTAATATATTAAATAGGAAAAGTTTTAAAAAGTCTACTTAGCAGAGCGTTGTTTCGATCCACGGACCTCTGGGTTATGGGCCCAGCATGCTTCCACTGCGCCACTCTGCTTGCATAGAGATAAGTTCAAAATATTTATTAGATCTAACTATGTTTAATATATTAAATAGGAAAAGGTTTAAAAAGTCTACTTAGCAGAGCATGGTTTCGATCCACGGACCTCTGGGTTATGGGCCCAGCACGCTTCCACTGCGCCACTCTGCTTATATAGAGATAAGTTCAAAGTATTTATTAGACAGAACTAGATCTAATATATTAATTACTTGTAGTTTCAAAAAGTCTACTTAGCAGAGCATGGTTTCGATCCACGGACCTCTGGGTTATGGGCCCAGCACGCTTCCTCTGCGCCACTCTGCTTGCATAGAGATAAATTCGAAGTATTTATTAGATCTAACTATGTTTAATATATTAAATAGGAAAAGGTTTAAAAAGTCTACTTAGCAGAGCGTGGTTTCGATCCACGGACCTCTGGGTTATGGGCCCAGCACGCTTCCACTGCGCCACTCTGCTTGCATAGGAATATGTTCAAAGTATTTATTAGATATAACTAGATCTAATATATTAATAAAGTACAGTTTCAAAAAGAATACTTAGCAGAGCATGATTTCGATCCACGCTTCCACTGCGCCACTCTGCTTACATTGAGGTAAGTTCAAAGTATTTATTAGAGTAAACTATGTTTCATAATTATGTTTAGTTTTAATTAATCATTTGTCAGTATAATTTTTATAAGATTTCTGTACGTTTTTGCCAAATATTTATGTACATTCTTAGTTTCTTACTATACAAAACTAGGTTATGAGAATATCATACTAGCAATGCAGCACATTCCTAGCCATAAAACATAGGCAACAATCTTAGCTTAACCGTGATAAATGTGATTTTCCACTAACTTTGCCGTAGTTTCATACATTTCTCGGTGCGCAAAACATTTAGCTTTCTGCCAGCTACAAAGTAAATGATATATTTTTAATGTTCTTTAATTTTCGTACACTAAAACGGTGCAAAATGATTACAAACAACTGGCTGTAAAATTATGACTTCATTCTCTGAAAGGTTACATCAGGGGTTGATAATAATAATATGTCAATTTGTAAATAATAAATGACAACCAGTGTACTTTATCTACCGATTTCCAGAAAGGAGGAGGTCCTCAATTCGTCTGTATATTTTTATGTATGTTACGCGATATTTCCGCCAAATGTGGGCCGATTTTCAAAATAATTTTTAAAAATTGTAGTCGATAGAGCTTATTTCACGATCGGATTTGAAGTCGGTCTGTTAAGTTTTTAAACTTGTGATTATTTATTTATCGGTCTGGATATCTTTGGGGGAGGCCTATGTCCAGCAGTGGACGTTCTGTGGCTGATGACGGTGATACTTTATTTGATTACACTTGTAACTGCTATAGTATACGATCAGTACTACAATAGTAGCCCTTAGACGGGATTGATATCGGACAGGTGGCCAGCCGTACAAACGTCGAAAACTCTCTGCAACATACAAGAAGTCATTTTAACTAGTGTTACAATACTTATTTTAATATTTTGAAATCGAATCGTCGTTCAAGGCAAGTTTATCTATTTTACAGAAGAAGCATTTGGAAGACAAGGTCCTCATTCTATATGACCAAACGATCACGTAACGCACTCCGGTGACGCAGTATGGCCTGAAGTTCTGTGGGCTAAAGAGGGATTAAAAACCAAGAACCAAATATAAGTAATTTATAATGTTGTATAAAGTAGGTATACTTGGTTTTAGTCACTCTATTCCTGAATTGAATTTATATTACATCGGCTCTAATGAACCACGGAGAAGGGAATTTTTGTTACGGGTGAAGAAATAGATTGTAAATTCCCTCTATTGATGCTTCTCAAGATATTGATTCCAAACCATCGACAGCCCAATTATATTCAGATGTAATCGATGGACTGTAACTTCGTGTTATTATTTTGAACATCTGTCAATTTCACGGGACAACGCTTCGGGCTGAAGAAACAGTATCTACCCATCCAGATTGTCTTTGTTCGATACTAGTTGAGCGGAAGAAAATAATTACATCGAAGATGGGTTCAATCGAACCCACTGTAAAATAATTATGTATTCAATTACTTGGTTCGTTTATTACTACTCCTTTATACAATTATAGATTATATTATATTTAATGAATACATTATATTTTACAACATAATGTAATAAGTGTCATCATCATCATCATTATCATCAGCCTCCCCAGAACATGAACCCCCCCCCCAAAGATTCAGTGTAAAAGGTTAAAATATAATGATTATCGTACATATAAAACGTTGCCAGTCTGATATGTCTGTATCCTTGCAGTCAATATAGTTATTTTTTTTAAATAAAAAAGTTAATTCATCGTAAGACAACATATTATGATTTTATAACATAGAGCTAAATTTCATATACTAAGTATGTACAGTTTCAAAAAGTTTATTTAGCAGAGCGTGGTTTCGATCCACGGACCTCTGGGTTATGGGCCCAGCACGCTTCCACTGCGCCACTCTGCTTACATAGGGATGAGTTCAAAGTATTTATTAGACAGAACTAGATCTAATATATTAATTACTTGTAGTTTAAAAAAATACTTAGCAGAGCGTGGTTTCGATCCACGGACCTCTGGGTTATGGGCCCAGCACGCTTCCACTGCGCCACTCTGCTTACATAGAGATGAGTTCAAATTATTTATTAGACAGAACTAGATCTAATATATTAATTTCTTATAGTTTCAAAAAGTTTACTTAGCAGAGCATGGTTTTGATCCACGGACCTCTGGGTTATGGGCCCAGCACGCTTCCACTGCGCCACTCTGCTTGGATAGAGATGAGTTCAAAATATTTATTAGACAGAACTAGATCTAATGTTCTTTCTAATTAGGTGCAGTTCCAAAAAGTTTACTTAGCAGAGCGTGGTTTCGATCCACGGACCTCTGGGTTATGGGCCCAGCACGCTTCCACTGCGCCACTCTGCTTATATAGAGATGAGTTCAAAGTATTTATTAGACAGAACTAGATCTAATATATTAATTACTTGTAGGTTCAAAAAGTTTACTTAGCAGAGCATGGTTTCGATCCACGGACCTCTGGGTTATGGGCCCAGCACGCTTCCACTGCGCCACTCTGATTACATAGAGATGAGTTCAAAGTATTTATTAGACAGAACTAGATCTATTATATTAATTACTTGTAGTTTCAAAAAATTTACTTAGCAGAGCATGGTTTCGATCCACGGACCTCTGGGTTATGGGCCCAGCACGCTTCCACTGCGCCACTCTGCTTTTGATTCAACTTTATGAAATATACTAATTTAAGACGCAGATAAAATATAATTAATTAAATGTTTCCAATATAATGCGTACATTATAATTATAATTCCGCAAAGTGAAAAATATCAGAAAAAAGAAATATTAAATTATATTCTTTGACAAGTTGAAGAACAAGTAAAAATACAAAATACTACTTACCTTAAGTTCTTAGCTCTACATATTACATGAAATGTACTGTTTTTCATACATGGCGACTCCACACACCTCAATCAATTGAAAAAGTAAATATATGAGTACATCAGTATATTTAAGTTTTTTAAAGCTAAACAGTACACTTGCTCATCAATGTACATAAAATTACTGCAGCATTCTGCAGAAAAAATAAACATGAAACAACGCACGCACTGCAATACCGGTGTGGTATAATTTTGATGACTTAATAAGAGCCAGTGTCCGTAGGTTAACAAGTAAATTGCAGATGCAAAACGTTCCATTTCGCATTACAGCACACTGAACAAACAAAATCTTGTAATTATTTTATGTAGAGCAATTTGCTTTACCGCCGACAAAAAGACACTTATGGTCTTAAATTGCGAATGAAAAACTTGGAATGTAAATGAGTTTATTTAAAGATATTCCATGTGTTTGAGTATGAGTTGGGTAAAATTATTGCGGGTGATTTTCTATTAGTTCTTGGTTGCGCCATCGCCCGTGGGAAAGCCCATTTCTTAATGATGTGATTTTTGAAATAGATAAATAATACTTTTACTGATGTTCCAAAGTGTTACGCATAGTTTATAGCTTTAACATATTAACTCACTCAGTTTTGATTTTTTAGGACAATGTCCTTATGAATTAATACTCAATCAATATGTATCTTAAATTGTTTTGGATCTGTACCTTATTAGTATATGAGAACTAGTTCTAATGAATACTTTGAACTTATCTCTACGCAAGCAGAGTGGCGCTGTGGAAGCGTGCTGGGCCTATGGGCCTATGGCCTGGGTTATGACCCAGAGGTCCGTGGATCGAAATCATGCTCTGCTAAGTAAACTTTTTGAAACTACAAGTAATTAATATATTAGATCTAGTCCTGTCTAATAAACACTTTGAACTCATCTCTATGTAAGCAGAGTGGCGCAGTGGAAGCGTGCTGGACTCATAACTCAGAGGTCCATGGATCGAAACCATGCTCTGCTAAGTAAACTTTTTGAAACTACAAGTGATTAATATATTAGATCTAGTTCTGTCTAATAAACACTTTGAACTCATCTCTATGTAAGCAGAGTGGCGCAGTGGAAGCGTGCTGGGCCCATAACCCAGAGGTCCGTGGATCGAAACCATGCTCTGCTAAGTAAACTTTTTGAAACTACAAGTAATTAATATATTAGATCTAGTTCTGTCTAATAAATACTTTGAACTCATCTCTATGTAAGCAGAGTGGCGCAGTGGAAGCGTGCTGGGCCCATAACCCAGAGGTCCGTGGATCGAAACCATGCTCTGCTAAGTAAACTTTTTGAAACTACAAGTAATTAATATATCAGATCTAGTTCTGTCTAATAAATACTTTGAACTCATCTCCATGTAAGCAGAGTGGCGCAGTGGAAGCGTGCTGGGCCCATAACCCAGAGGTCCGTGGATCGAAACCATGCTCTGCTAAGTAAACTTTTTGAAACTACAAGTAATTAATATAATAGATCTAGTCCTGTCTAATAAATACTTTGAACTCATCTCTATGTAAGCAGAGTGGCGCAGTGGAAGCGTGCTGGGCCCATAACCCAGAGGTCCGTGGATCGAAACCATGCTCTGCTAAGTAAACTTTTTGAAACTACAAGTAATTAATATATTAGATCTAGTCCTGTCTAATAAATACTTTGAACTCATCTCTATGTAAGCAGAGTGGCGCAGTGGAAGCGTGCTGAGCCCATAACCCAGAGGTCCGTGGATCGAAACCATGCTCTGCAAAGTAAACTTTTTGAAACTACAAGTAATTAATATATTAGATCTAGTCCTGTCTAATAAATACTTTGAACTCATCTCTATGTAAGCAGAGTGGCGCAGTGGAAGCGTGCTGGGCCCATAACCCAGAGGTCCGTGGATCGAAACCACGTTCTGCTATGTAAACTTTTTGACATTATACACACACCCACACTCAAAAACAGAATATAAGTATTTCTAGAAGTCTAATGTATTAATCTAATGACGCGATACGATGTAAGGATATTATTATCTGTCTTCATTAAAATTATTTGAATGAGCATTTGTACATATCATCAATATCAAAGGACTGTGTTAAATTATTTCTACATATAAGATTTTTAATTCAATACCAAAAAATGACTTTATGTATAATCACAAGTTTAAAAACTTAATTGACCGACTTCCAATTTACTGATCGTAACCAAATTTATATGGAACCACCCTTGAAATAAGCTCTATCGAACAGAAAAAGAATTTTGAAAATTGTTCCACATTTGGCGGAGATGTCGCGTAAGATATATTAAAAAAAATACCGACGAATTGAGGACCTCCTCCGTTTTGGGAAGTCGGCCGAAAATAATAGAAAAGGCTCCACCGTGAAAACCTGCACTTATGATATAAAACACGTAACATAATATATCAAGTACGATGAATATATTTTTGTTGAAACACTATGCGATACCTACGTCCTGTATTGACTTTGTTTTTCATACACCCACATGAACTTTTATTACGGCTACGAAACTGCTATTGCTCTGTAAATATCAATCAAGCACCGTGAATTTGAATAGAATTTCAATAAAAATGAACTTATATAGCTTTGGAAGATATTAACTGTGAATGTAACTATAAAATTGTGTCGAAATAGCTTTGTAATGGCAAATGGTAACGTAAACATTTAGTTAATAAAATAAATTACATCATGATTTCCAAATATTTACTTAATTTAATAGAATCTATAAATGCTTAATAGTTATAAAAGATACATCGACGGTATCGTCTTAAATGATTTGAATGTTCTTCCACTACTTCTAGTACGAGTGAATATTTTTCGATAACGATGATAGTTATCATATCTTCATATATTTATTTAGTTCATTGTTTCCACTAGAGGCACTACAAGTCAAATGTATAAAGATTTAACGAAGACCATCATCTTTGTCAAGAAGCATTAATTTGTACTAGGAATACTGGGGGGGGCTATATCATCCATAAAACAGCAAGAAAAACTGAAATAACGAAGAAATGTCAGATATTGATACAAAAATTTGTCATACAACAGTTCGTCAAATTTTGGATAGAATTCTGGTGTGACGTGACGATTTTTTTCTGTTTCAGTGTTGGACGTAAAGCTTTTGGACGTGTTTTAGTGGAATAGTATAATAGTATCAGATAAGGTTTTTAACAATATGCACCCAGCATTATGATAAATATGTATTCACAATTTTGTTGGGAAAAGATATTCGTTAGATGATACATAGCGGTAAATAGATTGTCTTAATAGATGCTTAAATTCATAAACGAATGTATAAACAATAACTAAGTCCGTATGACTATTTACGACTATGCATTCGAATCGAATCTACTCACCGGGAGGTCTTGTGTTCGAATCTTATCCCGGACAAAGCTGTTTTTGTCCACAACGATTTGTCTAGGACTGGATGCCTTATCAGCAGTTGACATTAACAGAGTCATAAAAATTAAACTGAATCCTATCTGCAACATGTATGCATAAATGAGTGTTCCGCTGATATCATATTGTAGTGGAATAAGTCCAGGTGAGAGAATTTAAATCGGGCTTGATGTACGTTTAATGCATTTGTACAGAAAAAGCTCGATACGAATAAGCTTTCGAAAGCTATTCGTGCTACAGCTCCTCTTTAATAATTAAAGACAAACAGTAGTCTATAGTTGATTAATCTCATTAGTGGATCTGTCTGTGAGAAAATGTAGACAACAGTGTAGACTTTAATTTCGTTACTCGCTCTCTACTTTCGAAATATTTTACGTATCTTTTGGAGTTTACTCGTGTCTATTTAATTGGTATTGATTTTTTCTATTTGTTGTTCTTCGATTAAACTGATGCTTTTCATTTCTATTACGTAATTTCACTTGTTACTACAGTCTAACCAGAGAGAGTTTGAGTACAACACCTAGTACCGCTATGCTAACAACGACATGTTATATATGTATGTGAAGCTGATAAAATACGAACACTTATACATTATACTAGTATAAGTGCCGTATTATACTAGTAATTATATTTATATTTATCCATAAAATAATAAACTAATTTGAGTGAATAATAAAAATCTAAAATAATGTTTGTTTTTTAAAACAAACCCAAAACATTTCAAACGTTAAAAAACATTCACTTAAGTATATAAAATGGTTTAAAAATACGCTTTTTATATTGAACGGATTAAACGCGGTAGACCGGCCCATAAATCTGCGGATTAAACTAACCTATCCGCAGATTGCAATCTTACGTCCGCGGGTGCTCGCTATCCGTAATTATTGTTCCGATAACCGATATTCTTGAAATACGAAGAAAAACCGCCACGAAGCTAAGATGGAATAGAAAGTTTAAGGGTTTCACAAATATAATTGCCTCTAACTTTATGCAGGGGGGTTACCACCACATCTTATAGCAGTATTATTATCATCTTAATTGTACCGATTCCCATACAAAACAAACAAAGAACGATTATAATAATACTGCTATAAGAGGTGGTGGTAACCCTGCAGGTCAAAAAGTTATTTTTTCAAATGCTTATTTGCACCGAAGATTACCTCGTAAATACAAAAAAGTCTTTATACGTATGGTTTGCCTATACGAAGTGTGGTTTTTTTTTGTATAAATCAAGCTTAAAATACCTATTTAAGTACTTTAGTTGATATATTTTCAATTATTTAATTAATGTCAAGTTTTTGCAACTAGTGTATATTTATAATGGAAAGTTGTTAATAAATTGGAAAACCTATTCAAAGTAAAATAAATGAAACGAGTACTAAAGAAACAAGCTTTTAAAGGCAATAGCAAATAAACGTGTTTAATTTATCTTCATAGCATTTAATGATAATTATTAAGTGAATTACATAAAGGTTTCATATAGGTGCCTCGGTGGCGTGGTGGTATTTCGGTACGACTACGGTTCTGAGGTCTCGGGTTTGATCCCCAGGTCGGGCAAAGTGATATTAGATTTTTCCATATCAGCCCGGAGACTGGAATTTGTGCTCGATATAGCGATAGGCTCGCCCCCTATCACATCTGGGACGGAACTAAGCTCGGCGTAATGTAAGTGTCTTAGTTCGCTAGTGCGCCTTTGCCTACCCCTTCAGGGATACAGGCGTGAGCTTATGTTATGTTATGTAGGTTTCATATAATGTGTTTAGCATGAAGCCATTTACTGGGTCCTGTTTGTGTGCACGGCTCAACAACCCACTTTAAAGTATTGTAAATAAAACAAAATATCACCGACTATAAAATGGTCTCCTTAAACAATCCGAATGCGTTCGTAAATTCGATTGCCATATTGAAATAAATTGCTTGTAATCTTATACCCAAACAGCCAGAAAACAACTGAATGAGCAATATCAAGTTACCCACAAGGAAATAATGGTACCTTGCCGTTTTTGTACTTTTTTCACTCCCATACAATTCATTAAATGGAATTAAAAAATCGTCAGTTCAACAATATCAATAACGATCGACTAATGTATCGATTATTAAACACCATAAATCATGTTTTTGTAATATCATAAACAATTTAATTTTATAGGAGTGACTTCGAGATAAAAAATGATTTGTTATTTTCCGTATGGAAGTCGATTACCGCCATTAGTTTCACTAATTTCGAGGCTTTACAACCACAATTTGTTTTTATGACTATTGAAACATATTCTATTGGTGAGCTGAAATACTGCACCGGTGAAGATCGTAAAGGAATTATTACAGCACCCATAATTTAAAGTAATAAAAAGCTGTTAGCAGAAATAAGGTTTATTTTAATTGTTTTACTAATAACAGATATTATACGTATCATCGTAAATAATAACTAAAACTATATGACCGAACATGATAGGCCAATACGCTTTCTTTCTACCTACACTTATTCCACCTTAACGTGGGGTTGGCGCAACACACCTTTTCGAACAAGTTGCAAAAAGGATTTGGCTTAGTTTTTACAACCGGCCGCCTGCCTGACGTCAACCCCTTCTGAGGGTTCTAGTCCTGGGCAAATGAAACTAGAAAATTTGCTTTGCCCGACCTGGGAATTGAACCCAAGACCTCCCAGTCCACAGCCTATACATACTGCCACTAGACCAAGGAGGCGATTATAATATATGTGATAGGCCAATACGCATTAAAAAAAAACACCTCGGCTTCATATTAAAGTTGTTTATCCTCCGTATAATACTCTTATTAATGAACGTTATCAACTGACTCCCCGATAAATATTCAAAGAAAAAAGCCGCAAAGTTTGAATAAGGTAAACCGTGGGCGTTCTGACAATGAGCACGTCAGAGACTGCCCTTTGAGCTGTCAGGGCCTTGAAGAAAGCGGGGCAATTACATTGAAAACCCCGCAATGCTATCTTTAAGAAAAATAATACTAACTTTGAGCCATCTGACGTAACGAGCTTATTAGCACGCCCGAAGTGACATCCTGTAGGTCGGGCATTGTCTTATATCATACTACTTTTTAGCCCTTGTTTCGATTGTGCTATAATCAAACTTGTATGTTTGGATTGAACGAATGAAATTGATTCAATATCTTAGTACATGTTACAAAGGCTAGAGCGAAGTATCTACAGAGCGAACTTCGACTAAGTCTAAATCATAGAAACGAACTTAGTCAGGATTTGGAATCGAATCGAACTTTGACTTACACGGAGGCTGAAATCTGTAGTTCTTACTTAAGTCTTGTACCAAAGTCGACTCAGCGTAGTCGTCTTTGGAGTGAACTAAGCGAAAGTCAACTTTTGCGTATTTATAATTCGAACTCGAACTCAGGCTAGCCATAGTTTGTCTTTGCATAGTCTACTCAGACGTTATCGGTTTCACGCAGTTCCTTTGACAAAAGAAACGTAAGATTTTTATATATTTACAGAAGACGCGCCTTTATATTTGTAGGTTGTAAAGGAACGTATTACGTAATTAACAGCTGACAAAATGGCTGACGCTCTTTGAAATGTCAAGTGAAAAACAAACCGCATTATACATAAATCGTCTTATAATCCTTTCAGCAACATGCTTGAAAAAGTTTGCTACGCCGACCCCACATTAAGGTGGGATAAGGGCAGGTAGAAGAAAGAATAAACATGAATCGTCATCATTTGATAGTCAAAACATGGATTTATTATTTATTACTATTGTTGGCAAAATCATTAATATTTTGAAGAAGGCCATAATTTTTAAATTAAGAAGAAACAAGATGATGATGATGAAAACATGATGACACAAAAAAAGCATTCTAAGCTCTAAAATGATGAAGTAAAGTGTAAACCACCAAGAGAATTACAAGGGCTCAAATATGCCAGGAGTCACAATCAGGTGAGTGAGTGAGGTGATCGACTCTGTCATACCTATTCCTAGAGCTCTAGCTTATCCACTGCCATTATTTCATATTAATATATTGACAAAAGTTTTATTAATTTATCAAAATTGTTAAAACAGGGATTTTGTATTTTGGAGACTGTTTACTAGCAAATTGTCTGTCTGTCTGTTTGTTTACTAGCAGCCCATGTAGAGTATAAATTGCATCTCAGTCAGCCAGCAAGCCCAAAGCAAAACCATGCCTTATTAACATTTCCTGCCAGCGGTAAACTGTTGAGGCATTACCATCTGGGTACCATCTGAGTGGTTAACCTGCCAGGCAAGCTTATTGTCAGCTAGACCATGCAAATTGCCATTGTGGTGATCTGCTGATTAATAATGAAAGATCTGAGGGAAACTCTGTCTGATATTTATTTCTTCTGTTTCAGAAATAACATTTTGAAGTTATTAAATTTTCACACATGCAACCAACTGCGGAACAAGTTATCAAACACAAGCAATATTACAGTAGTTTGTGCAGTAGGTATATTGCACAATAGTTGAGAATACCATTTATGTACTGTGTGGATTGAAAGAGGAAATAATAACAAGAATTGAGAAAGGAATGTTGCGGTGGTTTGGGCATGTAGAAAGGATGGATGAAAGGAGGCTGACAAAGCAAATATATATGGCAAGTGTGAATGGTAGAGGTGGAAGGGGAAGACCTCATCGAACATTCTCTGACCAAGTCAGAGATTTACTCGAGAAAGGTCAAGTTAAAAGTACCCTAAACCGACGTGCATGCATGAAGAATGTAATGAGGCGAAAGAGGTGTGTAAGGATCGTAGCAAATGGAAATCCGTTGTCTCTGCCTACCCCTATGGGAAAAAGGCGTGAGTCTATGTATGTATGTATGTATGTATGCTCACTCAAATAAACAAAGGTTAATATCAGAGATTGTAATAAATAAATATTATTCATGATAATTATTATTTTATTTACCTACTGCAAATCAATTTCCTGACAACATGTAACCAATTCATTCTCAAAATATCTATACATTATTTAGGCCGACTACATAATAATTAATATAATATGTACTTTCACTGATTCACTGTCTGTTTAATATGACTGCTAGGTGGACAGACGACCTGACAAAGGTCACATGAAATCACTGGTTACAGGCTGCTTCCAACCGGTCGATCTGGAAATCTTTGGGGGAGGCCTATGTTCAGTAGTGGATGTCCTGTGGCTGATGATGATGATAATATTATTGGAGCAATAGCATGATGGTCACTGTTGCATTGTGGGTCGCCGCGATGAAGTCCGCCGTCCGTCCATTCCCACTGGTTCTCGGGTCACCTTTCGCGCTTTGCAAATGGCTCAGCAGAACGATTTTTTTAATTCTGAGCACGGTTTCGGGTTTAATGTTATATTAATAATTATTCAGGACAATACTGGAAGTTGTCAAAACATTTGTCTATTTTTTTGGCATCTTCTGGGTTACAAGTTTATTCCAAACAAAATTATCTATTTTCGTTAAACTTTAATAATTAATAGATCGATTTACAGTATAATAAACGGTACTGCAATATAAGAAAATCTCGTACCTTTAATTATTAAACATTTTCTAACAATAGTTTTGGTATTTTAATTTAAAAAACGTTAGAATGAATAAAACAATTTCTACATTTTATGTCAGTATTTCGATACTGGTATTACTGCATGCCGAACTGACAGACCGAAGTCAAGGTTTTGTGGACTTGAACTTAGCAAAGTTTTTCTTGTGAAAAATGACTTGGACTAAGTCTGAGTTCGATTTATAAATTTCAAATCCTCACTAAGTTCGTTTTTTTGACTCGGACTTAGTCGAAGTTCGTTCTATAGATCTCAGCCTGAGTCATTTTTTACAAGAGAATCTTAACTTTGTCTGTCAGTCTGTTTTGCTTGTAAATAAAGACTTAACTAACCGACTTCCAGCTTGTTCCGATCATGACCATATTTATATGGGACCACTTTTGAAATAAGTTCTAAAGAACATAAAAAATAAGTTTGAAAATCGGTCCACATTCGGAGATATCGCGTAACATACATAAAAAAATACAGACGAATTGTGGTCTTTCTCCTTTTGGAAGTCGTTCGAAAATGGCTCGGACTAAGCCGAAGTTCGATTGAAAAGTTCCAAATCCTCGCTAAGTTCGTTTCATTGATTCAGACTCAGTCGAAGTTCGCTGTATAGATCTCAGCCTAAATGTCAAATATAGCTGAATACTTGCGAACTAAAATTTAATTGAGGCCTTTCGTGTTTACCACCGGTTTGGTTTGTCCTGGAAATTAACTTGTTTGTTTGAATTGAACGAATGTAATGTCTTTGTATGTTCGACTAAATGTTAAATATAGCTGAGTGCTTGCGAACTAGGATTTCGTTGAGGGCCTAAATATCGATAGACGAAACATAGAGGTCTGTATCTTGCTCTTGCATTAACAGAGTCTGTCACTTATCGTACCTATTTAAATTAGGGGAATTTTACTATTTCGTTCTTTTCAAGATATCTAAATAACCAACTCTCGCTTACTATACTGCTTAAAAGAGTTTTACAATCATTTGAGCCCAAAACTATTCTTATATATAATAAATAGAAACTTTATAATAATAAAGGCGCTTGCGCACAACAAATAATTTAGCGTACGCTGTAAAGGAAGTAATGAAGAAAAGTACTTAAACTAAATTACTAACCTGAGCTTCTGTTTTATGGACTATGATGGCCATTTATTAGTAGCTTATGACGAAACTGTAATGGAAAAGTAAATTGCGTCAATCTACGTACATATACGTAAGTAAATCATTAGAGAATCTCACAGTGTTAATCATCGATGAATCAGTGAAGCCATCGAAGCACCGAAGCACACGGGCCGTGATTGGCCCATTGGAGGCGGGGGTATGACCAAGCTGCACTAAAACCATTAACATCTCAAATTACTTACTACGCCCAAACAACGGATCGTGTGACTAATCGATATTAAAGGTGCTGTTATGTCTTAATTAAATTATTCTCATAATTCCTTGGTAATTCTGTTGCGGTCGAGGAATTTTACTACGTTACAAATTTTATACAATGGAGCAATCTGAGGCGAATTGGAGATCGTCTACGTTAATTAAGAGTTACACATAGAGTAACGTTTTAATTGTACCTTTGAGATGGACTGCTATTAGTACACGAAAATATACAATGTGGTAAATAAAATAATTGCCGTGAAAATTTTAATCGCTTTTAAAACACTTTCGAATAATATATTACGATTTAATTTGATTACTATTAATTATCATGGCTTAATTTATTAAATAAAGGTGGATTATAACCGAACATCGATTATTTAGAAAATCGTTATTTAATACTTCTAAACAAATAAAACACAAAAGTCCTCATTCTCAGGCTCGTGAACTCAGAAAGTTGAAATTTTAAAAAAGGTTTCTTCAGAAATCATGGGAATACGGAATAGACACTCCTGAAACCACCAGCAATAACTAGGCATTGTTATCTCTTAGGCGAAATAAATTGTGGGAGAACATTTATAGTCATTCGAATAAACTTAAGGCGCTTCTCATGTTTTTCTCGATACAATACACAAAAACAGACCCGCACAAAAATAATTTTCGCTGTCTCCTGCTGTCGTAGAATAAACCATAATAAACCATAGATAAAATTGTGTAGCGAAGCATGTTTTGTAAGTATTTTAGGTAATGTTTCTAATGCAGGAGACACGGCTTTAGATGTACGCAAAGGTTTAAATACTCGTTATTTTATCATCATCATCATCATCATCATCAGCCATAGGACGACCACTGCTGTACATAGGCCTCCCCCAAAGATTTCCAGATCGACCTGTTGGAAGCGGCCTGCATCCAGCGACTTCCTGCGACCTTTATCAGGTCGTCGGTCCACCTTGTAGGTAAAAATAATAATAATAATAAATCTCAAATAATAAAAATTGAAAAGAAACCAGCAGCGGTAAGTAATATAATATAACTCAAACCAATAAAAAGCGTAAAATGTATGTGCTAAAAACGTCACTTTGTTTACTCGCGTTTCCCACTTGCTTCGTAAATGTGTGTCGTGATAAAGTAAGGTTTTCATGAAATCATAATAGGGGATAGTTTTGCGAACACGTGAATGTCCCGGGGAAATAAAAATTCTTTCGACCGTTAAATTTACGACTTGTCCCAGGGAAAGCCTTGTCTCCTGCCCAAGATATCTTTTTATAATTTATTTGGTTTGTTACGATGGCGCATCCCCTTGTTGGGTTCATGAAAATGTAAGGGGACACGGATGCATTGAAAAATTTACAGTTTACTTCTCATTTTCAAATGACTGCAAAATTTTCCATCCATTCTTCCGTAGTCGGGTTTTCAAAGTTATATTTATGAG
This sequence comes from Clanis bilineata, assembly GCA_036417725.1. NCBI lineage: Eukaryota > Metazoa > Arthropoda > Insecta > Lepidoptera > Sphingidae > Clanis > Clanis bilineata. Next base: position 7,392,628 of record CM071154.1, read on the forward strand.
ATCATAAAATATTTAAAAAGAAAACCATCGGCTTTGAGACATGAATAGGTAGAGACTTGGAGAGATCTCGTTCATATTATCATGTGGCCACGTCCAATCTTTTCGGATGGGGGCTCTGCTCACAATGTGTAAAATTTATGGAAATTGCATTTCCGCATTATGTCCGATATGAGGGTGAAATGAAACTTCGCTGGAATTTTTCTTTGGAGAAAATCGTGACATACAATTTACTCTTAAACTACACAAAAAAATCTTGTTATGTATAATATTTTCTCGTTTAACCCGCAGCCAGAATAATAAAAACATTCTAAATTATCTTTCTTTCTACCTGCCGTTATATTACCTTAATGTGGGGTTTGGCGCAACACACTTTTTCATATATGTTTGAAGTTTCATATTGTTTAAAAATCGCATCACGCGACCTGGGAATCGAACCCAAGACCTCCGGTCCACAGCCCATATATGCTGCCACTAGACCAAGAAGGTGACATTATAAATTATATTATACTTTATTTATTTATTTATTTAAACCATAGAAACTGTTACAATCAATAGTATATCTAAACATTTGACACAATATTCAGAAATGCCGCTTAGATCTTACACAACCTTAAAGCTATAGATTCATTATACAAAGTTAAAGCAGATAAAGTAACCAACATGTTTTTGCAATATGATTTTCGATAGTTTAATACCTGTGAAATACATACTTATTATAAATATAAATAAAAATTAAACCTCACTACCCAGTTGCAATCTCTTTAAAGTTATAACAGGATCATAAACACAAAGATCCTTGGGGTTAAGACTCTGTAGTAATAAAAGGGAAACTTCATTAAAGTTGGCCGAAGATACCGGCCAAGTAATTCTGGATTCGCTTCAAGCTACTGGCGGTCAACACTGTTGAGTTACGCCTCTTATATAAAATTCCTAGGGTTCAATATAATTATTTATCACGTGATAAAGTTTGATTGTACTAATAAACCCTTCATTGCATATAAAGGTTATTGTGCACTATTTTTAGCTGTGCACCTTATAGAGAATATGAAAGAATCGGCAAGGATTTTCTATCCAATCCCGATCTCCGAATAAAATGAAAGAGCTTGGTGATATTAATATTTTTTGGATTATCCAGAATTCTTATTTACGTAAAAAAATCCTGGTTAATGACAAATGTTAATCCTCGTGTGTAATCCTCTCCTTGATAAAATTAAATCCTAGATTAGATTTAAATGCATAAGTAATATATAGGCTATTTTTTCATGAGTCTAAAAATCTAGAAAAGAGTCCAGAATTTTATGCCCTAACCTTATAAATTATTAAACGCTAGTTTGTTCTTTTCTTCATTACTTTACATCGTTTGAGAGTGCAAGAGACGAACGAATAATTGTGCATGTTAAGCACCTCTTATGATTGTATAGACTTTTAAATGAGACTTCTTAAATCAGATAAAATAGTAATATTATAATATTCACTCACAATAATAACATTTTGTTGATAAATTATACATGGTAATACGGTTTATTCTATGCATGAATCTTTCTTTAATACAGCTGTAAATAAACGGGAAGGGCTGTTGCTATTGTCTTGGGAAATGTTGAAGATTTAGGATGCTCTCAAGTTAAGCCGGGACATTTACTACGTGTGTGAAAAATTTCATTGAAATCCTTCAGAGGCTGCCTTGTGATAGAGCAATAAATAACTAAACACCTTAAAGTCTGAACACATTGTTTTCCATTACGTGGGAATAAAATATGTACACTAACATGTACAGAATGTAGAGAGAATACGAAATGAAAGTCGTGCGATCATATAATAGAATATATGCTAGATATACTTACCCTCGTGTGAAATATTTTTAGTCGAATATTAAAACGACTCTGTGTTATTAATTTAAAGTTATGTTCTTAATACGCTTCGACAATATTGTAATATTGTGAACTAGTATAAGCAGCTTTTAAAGTCGATGATATTAAAATTGTACTACATTACAGTATTAGGATATATCCTGTAATAGAAAAACAAAAAATTTACTCAATACATTTGACTAGCCTTTTGCGGGAACTCCAATGAACGAAAAATGTATGAAGCAAACTCAAAATTATGTTAAAATTAATGTCATACTTCATACACTGGTATACCAGCCTTATTGCTTCCGATATGTGTTGACCTTAAGGCCTGGAAACTTTATGTAGTGGTATCTATATCCCTACAGAGTTCACTTTAGTTAAACTCTACACAATAGGCAAGCGAAGTTCTAATCAAAGTAACGTTGTGAGCTCGCCGCCGCTACTGGGACCAGATACTCTTATTACATGTTCAAAGAATTTGATTTAGTAACGTTTCAACGATATTTCGCCTGCTTGGTCTAGTGGCAGTATAAATGGGCTGTGGATCAGGAGGTCATAGGTTCGATTCCTAGATCGGGCAAAGAGAATTTTCTTATTTAATATGCCCGAGACTGGATCCCCAGAGAGGTTGATGTCAGGCAGGCAGCCGGTCGTAAAAACTTAGCCAAACCCTTTCTGTAACAAGCTTGAAGTGTGTTGCACCGACCCCACATTAAGGTGGTATAAGGGCAGCCAGAAAGAACGTTTCAACGATATTTTTGATACTCGTTTTGTCGATATTTTCTGCGTAGACGGCAAAGTGACTACACTACATTTGATGATAAGCGCAGTGCAATCCAAAAAACACGCAAACACCGACAACCAATGGTTTGATCGGCGGTCAACAGAATCATGCCGGCCTATTTAATTAATTATGCTTCTTCACACTCCGAAGAGGTAAGAAGCAAATTGAGAAGCTTGCGACAAGACAGGCGGATGACTGATGCTGATACAGGAATGTATTGGGGGTACCCCACCAACCATCAAATCATCTCGCAAGCCCCTTTTCTGGAAGAAATAATATAAACTTTAAAATATTTTAAAAATGTAATCGTATTTTTGTTAGCCAGGTTTGCAGATGGAAAATTAAAATCGGTAAGAGTATTTAAAACTGTAAACTATTAACGTTAAAAATAGGCAGAGAATTCATAAAGGGCCATTAAAATTACTTAATTACGTAGCGACGGTTATAAAACTGTAATAAAACACTATAAAAGAAAAACTGTTTTCTAATTTAGTTTGTTAATTGTTACCGTTTGCTTTTACATACTGCTTCGGTGGCGTGGTTGTATTTCGGTGCGACTACCATCCTAAGGTCTTGGGTTCGATCCCGAGTCGGGCAAAGTGATATTGGTTTCTTTCAATATCAGTCCGGAGTCTGGTATTTGTAGCCGATATGACGATAGGCTCGCCCCCTATAACTTCTTGGACGGAACAAAGCTCGGCAAAATGTGGGTTTTCTATTTCGCTAGTGAACCTCTGCCTCCCTTTCGGGGATACAGGCGTGAGCTTATGTTATGTTAAGTATGCTTTACATGTAGAAATATATACTTATTTTAAGTTATACCACTTTACTTAGATTAAATTCATATTATGTGCCAGGAAGACCTGCCTAAGATCTGCTTTTAAAATCGAGACCTCCTCTGCCTTCGCCATGAAAATAAAAAACTGAACAAAATTCATTTCGTTGTGAAAATAATGTCGTAAAAATAGTTAAATAAAGAGAGATGGCTCTGTTCTTCCTTCAGTGTAACAGTTCCATCTTCTCAACTGTACAATTCTGCATACAGAGTAGTGAGATTTCGTAGAGGTTTCAAATTCTCGACCGGCTTAAAAAAAGAAGAAGAGCCTTAATTCATCTGTATTTTTTTTGTTCCCCGATATCTCCGCCAAATGTGGACCTGTTTTCAAGATTATATTTGTGTTCTATAGAGCTTACTCTAAGGGTGGTCCCATATAAATTTGGTCACGATCGGATACATTTTGAAGTCGGTCCGTTAAGTTTATAAACTTGTGATATTTTTAATAAGGTTTACTTGTTGTTTTATCGCAAAAAAATACGCTAAAATATGTATCTGGTATTTTGGCTGTTGTACGAACTTTAAAAAGAGCTCGCCTGTGATATCGGGTGTATAATGATATTTATATTTCTCATTTATATCAGAAACTGAAAAACAAACAGGTGGGTCACCTGATGGTTAATGAACTCCATTGTCAATAGACAAACCTATTGATAATTTTAAATACAACAAGATTGAGTAGACTCGGAATTTGTGCCCGATATGGCGATAGCCACGCCCCATATCACATCTGGGACGAAACTAAGCTCGGCGAAATGTGGGTGTGCTAGTTCGCTAGTGCGCCTCTGCCTACCCCTTCGGGGATACAGGCGTGAGCTTATGTTACTAGATGTAGACTCAACTGGATTATTACCAGTGTCATAGAAAACCAACATAAAATGACAGCTTGCTTTTCATACGATGAGGAATATTCGAGACCCAAATACCCTGCCCTTTTTGATCGTTTGCATTGGTTAATAATATAAGCTTATTTAACTTGGGCCAAACGGTGATTAGCTAAAAATATTTCCTCATGTTTCTCTGTCTTTCAGTACCCTGTACTTACATAGCGGAACAGAACGAGTAAAATAAAAATGCTGCGTCTGAAGAAATAAACGAAAGTATGCATTATTATGATGACGATTTCGAACTGCAAGCTTTGGAGCTTTCTTACGCGTACATTTTTTTCAAATGTCTTCGTTAATTTTAATTGGTGTCTGAAAATGTAATTTTCATTATTTATGACACCGTTCTATGATCATTTGTTTTATTTTAATAGTAAAAACTTTTAACTTTAAAGATTAATGCCGTATTTTTAAATGAGGTTAGATTTATGGGGCTTTTTCTCTCAAGTATTATTTAATGTTTTTTTTTAGTTTGCAATACTAGACGCTAAATTTAATTGATTAATCTCGTTGTTAATGTGTATAGTTTCAAACTAATATAAAACTAATAATAAATTGTTTAGAGCTTTGTCTTTTTGCTATAATTAGTGGTATATCGTTAAAAAATCTTTGTACAATTTTCTATTTAGTTAACAAGTGGATTTGAAATAAAACTATTTTTTCGGATTCTATCACGATTTGGTTTTAATTTTTACTCCCGACGTTTCGAAGGCTCTGCAGTCGTCGTGGTCGTGTGTTGGACTATCGTGAACATCGGAAATAAAAATTAAAATCAAATCGTGATAGAATCCGTAAAAATTGTTTTATTTCAATGTATAACATTCGCGTAAACTTAAGAAATCAGCAAACAAGTAAATTTGTTTTATTACTAACATAATATGCATTGATAATGATTGTTATTGTTTGACAGAACTGAAATTGAAAACAACATCTTCACTGTTACCTTATTTCGATGAACTCATTTTGTATGGACCGCGATGCTTTACTCAAATTTCACTGACAAAACCATCTCAGAAAACGATACCACTACGAATTATTTATGTCTAGAGTCTAGACACCAAAAGCTTCTTTATCGTATTTGCAAAGCAAAATTCAGTTAAACGTTTTACTGAACCATAGCAGCAACATGTAATTTAAGTATATTGCGGATAAGTATATCCGCTTAGCCTGTACGACCGATTGCCTGACTGATTGATTGCCTTCTCTGCGGATCCAGTTCCATTGGTGTTAAAAAGACCGCGTTAGCCAGCAAATCCAGCATCTAACTCGATACTTAGGCCTTAACCTAACTTTGCGCATTATTAGAGATGGCTCGTGCCTGGCAGTGGGGCAATGATATTATTGGGCTATACTATTAATTATTATGTCGTGGTCTAGTGGAAATGTATATGAACTATGGACCGGGAGGTCTTAGGTTCGATTCCCAGGTCGGGCGTGGTGTTTGTTTAATACTTTTTAGCCGGTGGTACCCCGAGTTGGGTGTTAACGTCAGGCAAGCTCCCGGTCCTAATAAAATAGCCAAATCCTTTCTGCAACATGCTTGAAATATTGAATTGCACATTAGAAAGATTTCTGAACAATATCACAAAACGCAACTTTTGATATAGCTGTACAGTTCGACAGGCGAGCTGGTTTTAAGTTTGAATTGTTAGCCGAGTGTCAACTCATCTAGTTTCGCAGTTCTCACAAAATCAATGAAGGAGCACAGAATTGCGGTCCCCAGCATCCCCTCTCGCTGCACGTTATGCAGACTATGAGAAGTTGGAATGCAAGTAACGCAACACAATACCAGCTATTTTTATACTTGTTACTGAGAGCACGATTTACTTTTTGACAATGTTGGTTTCTCTAAGACTCGATGATATTGACCATTGATGTTTACTACTCTTAGCAGATCGCGTGCCTTTTCGGTCTAGTAGCAGCAACATTTGGACTGTAGACCGGGAGGTCCTGGGTTCGATTCCCAGGCCGAACAAAGCATTTTTTTTTTATTTGACGAGACTGGCACCTCCAGATGGGATTGACGTCAGGCAGGCAGCTGATCATAAAAATTAAGCCGAATCCTTTCTGCAATATTCTCCTAAAAGTTGTTGTGCCGATCCCACTCCATGGTATAAGGACAGGTTAAAAGAAGTAGATCGCGGATTTTAATTTCTGTTTTACCTATGCCGAGTTATTTGTGGTACTATAATTTGTTAACAAACTTAAAGTTATACTTACGGTCTTTTATGTATCTTTTAAATACAAATAATAAAAGCCACGCTTCAGCGTCAATGTATTCAGTGTATTATGTTTACTTTAAAAAATAAATAAATAAATACACCCAACAGTCACACACCTAGTCCTGACCCACACTAGATATAACCTGTATCGTGGGTGTCATAGACTATGAGAGACTTTCGGTCTCACAACACCCAGACTTGAAACAAATATCTGTGGGCCACACAAACATTTGTCTCAATGTGGGAATCGAACTCGCAGAAATATAATATTCATTCTTTGTTTTATTTATATGATTACTATTATTGGATACAATTTTTGCTGACTTCACCAGAAGGATGTAAGTAAGCATTTCGTCTGTATTATTTAAGGTATGTTGCTTGATATCTTCGCCAATTATGCCAGATTTTAAATTATTTTTGAGTTCGACGGAGCTAATCCAAAGATCCCATATAAATTTGGTCAAAATCGGATAAATTTTAAAGTCCGTCGGTAAAGTTTTTAAATTTGTGATTATTTCAGTGGTAGAACATAAGCTCACGCCTGTATCCCCGAAGGAGTAGGCAGAGACGCACTAGCGAACTAGAGCACCCACATTTCGCCGAGCTTAGTTCCGTCCCAGATGTGATAGAGGGCGAGCCTATCGCCATATCGGGCACAAATTCCAGACTCCGGGCTGATATGGAAAATTTGGCCGACCCGGGGATCGAACCCGAGACCTCAGAACCGTAGTCGTACCGAAATACCACCACGCCACCGAGGCAGTCAAGTTCAGTGGTAGACCCATGCTGTAAACGTTAAACTAAGGATAACAACTTATAGAACCATCAAAAAGAAGCACCGGAATGGCAACTCGTCACACTAAATTGAATTAATTAAAAAACCCATCGAATTCTATTTCTATAAAAAGATTAACAGTTGCAAAGACACTACCGCGATAAAGACCGTGAAGATTCTATTCAATTTTATCTAGTTTCCAAAAAAAATACTTCCGTTTCTTATTAAAGTGACCGCACATCAAAAAGAACAAATCGATTACCCTTTGAAGTCGCAACCGTGCTCTCTGTCCGATTTTTTGCGAAGCATCCCAGATTAATTAAGACTTAGGTTGGTATCAAGGAATATTCGTATCCACAGACACGCACCAGCACAGTACATTCTTTTTAAATAATTCTTGCGGAGAATTATCGACAGACCTCAAGAAAATGGAAGGTCCTCAAATCGTCTGCATTTTTTCGACCGACTTTAAAAAAAGGAGAAGTTCGTCTGTATTTTTTTTGTATGTTACCTGATATCTCTGCCAAATATGGACCGATTTTCAAGATTATTTTTGTGTACGATAGAGCTTATTTCAAGGGTGGTTCCGTATATATTTGGTCACGATCGGATAAGTTTTGAAGTCGTTCTGTTAAGTTTTTTTTACTCTATGATAGCTAACCTCTATGACAAAAAAAAACAGCTTTAATGATCAACTGTCCCTCAAATAGTTGTGATCCAAAATTCAGAGTGATATCGTTGATAATTATAGAAACTTAGAGAGACTTTCAGTTTTACAACACTCGGACCCAAATTATACAACATACATACATACATAGACTCAAGTCTGCATCCCAAAGGTGTAGCAAAAGCAAATTAGAAATCTAGAACACATTACGCTGAGCTCATTTTCGTCCATATGTGATGGGACCGAGCCAATCGCCATGTCGGGCACAAATTTCAGACTCGGGTCTAATATTGAATAGAAAAACTCAATATCCCTGCCAAACTGGGCATCGAACCCAAGATCTCAGGACGATAGTCGTACCGCAATACAACTACGCCACCGAGGCAGTCAATTGTACATATCAACGTAACATATCAGTGGCGATGTGTCCATACAACGCGATATCTACCGGGGTCTTTTCCAGATTGTAGGCTAATATATGTCTTATCCAGATATTAATTAGATAAGAAAATAGCACTGGCTTACCTTTTGAAATGTTTCACCCTTCGCCACTGCGACATATACCTAAACATTTGTGTTCATGTGGGGATAGAGCCCGCAAGTCCTTGCTTCACAACCAGCCACTCACCCGCTGCGCCATGGAGGTGACAGCCATTTTGATGTCTAAGTATGTCTGCGTACCTAAGATCCCTGTGGATGTGAATGGGACTCCAGCGAGGTGGTCCTAATCGCTTCACATACCTACGAAACATAAGTACATAATGCCGCGTTAAAGCCACAACTTGCTTCTGAGCCCTCAGCGTTAGTTACTGCGGCCATCTTTTACAACTTCTAATTAGGACTCTTGTTTCTTGAAGCGAAATTACCTTGCGATACTAAGGACGACTTGCAGCGCTATTGCTAATCTAGAGTTACGCCTTATCTCGATTTATTCTACAACTCATTCCTATCTATAAATCAAGATTTTGGCATAAATAGAGATATATCGTGGAGCTCTAAGTGGCCCTAAGAAGTTATTTGTAGATTCGGGTCCTCCAGTCTATGTTTGTCTATTTGTTTTGCAATAAAAATGCAATAAAATCTTTCTGTTTTTCGCTTATCCCATGGTTGTCTGTAAGAAATTGCCTAGTGCGATAAGACCGCCATTTGTACTCAATTTATTTTTGCATATTTCTTGTATTTTGTCTTAAGTGTACAATAAAGAATAAATAAATATAAAATACATCAATCATATTATAAGTTACTAGCTGACCCGCGCAACTTCGTCTGCGTATGAGAGAGAGGGTTGAAAGAGTGAGTCGTAGGCACCTATAGCACAATAATTCTAAAAGAGGTAATGGGATGATCTACTTCGGCCGTCAGTCACCCCGTCTCTCACACCGTCAGTCACACCGTCTGTCAAACCGTCTGTCACCCCGTCTCCTACCCCGTCAGTCACACCCTCTGTCACACCGTCTGTCACTCCGTCTGTCACCCCGCCTGTCACCCCGTCTGACACTTTGTCTGTCACCCAGTCGGTCACCCGTCTGTCACCACGTCCGTCACCCCGCCTGTCAAGTGACACCTGTAGACATCTGGCGGGGATAACTAATTAAATGACGATTGATCAGTTTTCGACCGGAGAGGAAAAATGATTAAATTACTAAAATGGCTATTAAAAAATAAGGGTTGATCGTAGAAGGGTGAAAATTGAGGATTGTATGTATTTTTGTATGTTGTATCATAAAAATATAGAAATTAAAAATGTTGTCTGAAAAATAAAAAAAAAATTTAGGGGTGGACTACCCCTAACATTTAGGGGGATGAAAAATAGATGTTGGCCGATTCTCATAGATACCGGATAAGCACAAAAAATTTCATCCAAATCGGTCAAGCCGTTTCGGAGGAGTATGGCAACGAAAACTGTGACACGAGAATTTTATATATTAGATTGCTATTTATAGTAATATAAAAAAATAGACTAATTCAAAATTACAACAATCACTTATTATTCTGTAATCCACCTTAAAGTAGATTGATACCACGTTCCACAAAATAATTATATTACATTGAAATAAAACTATTCTTACGGATTCTATCACGATACATACATAATATCACGCCTGTATCCCATAAGGGTAGGCAGAGACTATGGATTTCCACTTCGCCCGATTCTGACTCACTACTTTCGCTTCATCTACTTTCATCAATCTCGGTTAAGGATACTTTTTATCTTTCCTTTAGTTAACTTAACGTTAACTCTACTTACACAATATCATAATTCAATTAATCCATATTTAAAATACAATATTAAAATGTTTTTATAAATAACACTTGACGAGGTTGTGATTACTCGTAAAATCACTGGATCTTTGACCTTCGAAAGCGAACACTTGTTTTTACGACGCCGCAGTAAACCTCTCGGCGAATTTGACAATGCGCTTGCTGTCATGGAAAGCAGTAAAGCGCCGACGTCGGGCGGCCCGCGTTTGTCAACAATATAAACTGTAGATTGTGGCTTATAAAAAGGTTCGGCCCCCGCAAATAAGGGTTCATTCTTCTATTCTGTTTTAGTTAGAGTTCCTTTTCATGTGAAAATTTGATGAGTAGACGAATTTATGCCTTTGTTTGGGTTTTATCAAGTCATGTGGCGTTGTGTATGATTTTTGTGGTGCTCTACCATATTCGTGAGTACGCCTTCTATATAACGTATGTATAAAACCTTGACGTCAGTTTGCTTTCATACAGAACACTTGACTACAAAGACTTTGTTTAGATCTTTGACTTGTACTTTTATAAAAATATATTCTAAAGCAACTCTCAGGCAAAGCTTTTGTAGAGGATATAAATTGCAACGTTAAAGGCAAGATGTGACTTGATGGAATAACAAATTTATAGGTGTAAAAATTGTTGGTACCTTTTCGATTACTTAAATAATTTTCTTATCAATATATTATGTAAGTATAAATAATTATATTGTTTATAATATCACATGTTAAGTGTGAGATATCCTTTTAAAATCGAACTAAACTCAAAATTTAAAAGCTAGTTTGTACATCTCAGTGTCGAAATATTAACTCCAATTTTGTAGATGAAATCTGAAGCTTAATTTAGCAAGGTTTTTACGTCTCTATAAGTTTTATTACGATGATAAGATTTTTATTCATGAATTATGCGATACCATAATATACAAAGAACAAAATTGTAAATTGCTTAATTAAAATATTGTAAAATTCAAGATACTTCTATAATTATCATAAAAATATATATATTCGGAACTAGAAAGTTTTTAATTAGGTCTCCGAATAACGCGATAAGTGTGGGTAAAAATAAAAGGAATGTAGCTTTGAACCTTGTCGAACCTATCGAAATTGTGCGCAGTTACTTCGTATAGGCCTTGTCTAGACAAAGTCTGGCTTGAGACTGGAAGATTAAAGACAGCGAAATGAATAGAAAGAGCCCAGAGTTTGTGAAGAAAGAAAACGAAAAATGCCTTTACGTAGAAAGGCTTGTGCGCTGTCACGTACATCGTATAGTTGTATTTTTATTTAATCTTTTTGCTGAGAAGGTTTTGTGTACGGACATTCGCCTCTCGCAAAAATATTGTTTCTCATTTCCAGATATAATGAGCGGTTTCATAATTAAACACGTGCTACGACTGTCGTAGTATTATAGCGTCTCTACTGAGAGCGTCTTTATGTAGCGAAATACGAGTACAATAATCACAAAACTTTTTACTTATATATTGCTGGCTTGTGTGTAAGATTTAAGATTCTCTCGGGCTTTTACAACTATAGAGATACAGCGTTGGAAAGGAAACCTAAATAAAAGGTGTACATTCTTTACAAACTCCCAACATTCAGAGCTAAAACTAACGTCGGTTCATTAATGAGAATAGTTTTCTTAAACTCATATAAATTTTATACTTCTGGTCACAATGAATAATGACTGTGTATAAAATAAAAGTTGTTTCCAGTTAGGATCAACAAAGTCGTAACAGAAGCGCTATAAACTGTTACGTAATTAGAAATAAATAAACTTTCACAATAGGGAATTGTATTATCATTTGATGATTCGGTAGCCATTAATATTATTAATACGGCTTCACGTCGCAAGGACCATAAAGTTGAACAAACGAGAGAGGCGGGATACTTTTTACCGCCTGAGCTCCCATAAAAACTCAAGCCCTGAATTAGCTCGATTCTTTGTCACCCCTTTTTGAACAACCCTAAAATTTTTACTACCACCGTCTTTGTCTAACAATAACCACTACATTCCCATCCGTTTAACTGCATCAAGGAAAAACAACGCGAAACCGCCTGAGATGAAACGAGATAGACTAACGTATATGCAGTAGTAGAGAGGACAGAGAGCGACACATGTAGTAGTAACCATGGATGTACTCGGCACTCGCTACCAGGAGCGAAAGAGACGAGGGAAAGCTCCCGCGTGCGAGCGAGAGCGCGATAAAAATTAACCAACAGAGGGGAGAGGAACCGAGCTTCTTCAAGCGGGGTGGATAGTCCGCATTCGACCGCGCTGGCGGTAGCGTCGGCTCTCGAGCGACACTCTCACGGAAACAACCCGAACTGTGAAAATTATTTCCAAGTGTGTTTTCATATAAGTTACGTTTTGTGTTGATTTTAAGTTTTTTCCATTGTTATGCTGCAATTTTTATTCCGTTACGGATCACGGATTTGCACTGGACAACAAACATATTGAAGTTATATCAGAGACTAATGATGTCGTGACGAAAAACTTGCAGACTGATAACACATCAAGAATACTGAAGTTATGATCAGGATTTGGTCGCTATATACGTGGTTATGATAAGCAAGGAGCTTTGACCGAAACTTGTATTGCGACATAGAGGGATACCAAAGAAAAATGTGTGCCAAAATGTTTTTGTATAGTTTCTCTTTATTTTCAATTTTAACTTCGTGGATTGGAGTGACTGCGGAGGAGGAAGTGTCTTCGCCGTTACGCGTAGCACAGTGTAGAGCGACGTGCTTACAAAAGGTAAGTTTTAACACAGATTTACATTTGTTACTACTTCAATTATTTTCGACCGATACAAAAAAGGAGGTTTGTAATCCATTCGTCTGCATGTATGTTGTTTATGTACATGACATGTTACGCGATATTTCCGTCAAATATGGACCGATTTTGAAGACAGATAGAGCTTATTTCATGGGTGGTCACGATCGGTTACATTTTAAAGTCAATCCGTTAAGTTTTTAAACTTGTGGTAATTAGTTTATATTTTTTCCCAAATCTAGAATGTAAATCTATGTATAATTTTTTCTCCTACATTTTAACGTAGAACACTACAATGTGATCCGTAGCAAACCCGTCGCTTTGTCGACCACCAACTGCGTTGCCAATGCATTATGGCATTAAATCATTCTTATGATCTTTCCTTTAAAACGTTTTTTTTCGTAGTAGTGCTACGAGATTTAAAGCTATAGTGCTACAGCTTCCAGAATAATAGACTACGATATCGTAATTTACTTTTAGTTCCAACACATGACAAAACACAATCTCACACCTGTATCCACAAAGGGGTAGCAGAGTTGCACTAGTGAACACCCACATTTCGCCGAGCTTAGTTACAGAACTAAGCTCGGAAAGCTTTAGGGCAGCCTTAATGTGATAGGCGGCGAGCCTATCGCCATATCGGGCACAAATTCCAGACTCCGGGCTGACATGGAATAAACCAATATCACCGCCCGACCCGGGATCGAACCCGAAACCTCAGGACGCTATTCATACCGCGCACGCAATACCACTTCGCCACCAAGGCAGTCTTTTTAGTGCCAATAAATTCCATTATATCATCTCTCTGTCGTTATCTTTTACAATTATTGTCAGCGTCATATGTTTGTTAATATGCATATGCAAGATAGTATGACGGTCATTCAAACGTTCCGAGACGATGGCCGACCGCAGTCGTAAACCAAGCTCATAATACTAAGTACTAACCTTTAATTTGTTTGACAATAAAACTTGCAGATAAATTGAATAGGTTTCATCGCTTGTCTGCTGTGTAATGTGTTCGAATGAATGTTTTCTGCCTTAGTAATCTCAGCGGAGCTTGTACGTTACATTTGTATGAAGTACGAATTGGGGGTATTTAAGCCTACTGCAGGGTTACCACCACCTCTTATAGCAGTATTATTATAATCGTTCTTCGTTTGTTTTGTATGGGAATCGGTACAAGTAAAATTATAATAATACTGCTATAAGAAGTGGTGGTAACCCCCCTGTAGGGATTTCTCAATGTTGATTAGGATATGTTGGACTATCTAAAAAGTCAAACCAAAAAAAATCTCAAATTAATTTTACTAAGGTCTTATTCGCACGAGAGCTTTTTCAAATCTCGTTAAAAAGCGTTTTAACATGTGTGTACATAATTGAAAATCGTTCTTGTATAACAATATATTTTTTACATACCGCCCAACGTTTAGCATTTTAAAAACGCCGCATTTTTAAAGCGCCGGTGTGTGAATAACAGTGCCAGAACTCATTGGTTCCATTATAACGCTTTTTAACGCGCGTTGAAAAAGCTGTCGTGCGAAAGCAGGGCTTACACATTGGAACAAGATTCATGTTATTTCGTGTCATAATTCAATCTTGTTGTTTTTGTTTACTTAGTTTATATTACGTATTTACATACGAGTAGATATGCACGTTATACAGATTAACTAAAACATTGAATTGTTTAACATACTACAGAGAAATAAATTTTACACTAATATTATAAAAACGAACTTCTTCACGCACAAACGGCTAGATGAATTTTGATGAAATTTGGTATAGAGATAGCGGTCACCCTGGATTAACAGACTTTTTATCCCGGAAGACAAATTTCAACGCGAACAGTCTCGGGTAACAACTAGTATGAGTATAGATATCACGTGAAAAATATTACTGCTTAGTTGTGTATTTTACTTTTTATATTAATAAAATTTAGTTACACGAAAAAGCTTAATTTATCAAAATAAAAGTTTGTATCCCACGTGAAGTTAATTTAGGTTCTGTAAATAAAGGCCGCGTTAGGCCTATTAGCTACCGAAAGCTCTCGTTATGAAGCTATTTTGGTAAGCGTGGGTGTGTACAAAATTACATAGGTTTGGACATTTTGTTTTTCTATTTATAACATAATATGTTCTGCTATGTGGTGCTAAATATTTACGTACTCAATTTTTTATTTCGTATTTATATTTAATATAAGTGCGATTTTAAGGAATTCACACAAATCAGATTTTGCAGTAACTTATATAAAATATCTCCATTATTATATGTAGAGTTTTATAATGTAGAGTTTTCTTTCCAGTATATAACGAATGAATGAATTGCGTTTAATGACTATACCCCTTACTTATAAAAATATTTAAGCGCTGCTTATCTTTATACCATAGGTTGTCCCTTTCATGTTTAAACAATGTAACGTAAGGAAAAAAGTGACAGGTTATTCTTAACCATTGGCTCAGCTAAAAATGCTGTTTTAAGTAAGGCCCAATAATATTTCTAATTATTTTATTTAACTATCGGCCCATAATTTTATTTCACAAACAAAATATGTTACTCATAAACAATTCCGACTCCATAGCAAATATGTCAACACCCAATTATCTGTACATTTCAAACTGGAACTGCAATTACAATCACAGTTCTCTAAAAAGATAAGTAAGATTTATATAGACCAATATTTACAGATAGAATTTATCTAAACTGGTCGTGTTATTTATTTGAACCATTCCGAACAGGTTGCTTGCTGGTTATCGGTGCCGGGACTGTTCCACCATAAATGTAATTTGTATCGTCTATCCCTTTTAAATTGGAATAAACTTATTTGTTTCTGGTCTAACTAAGAGATTGCATCATAAATCATTGCGTTGTTCAAACAATTCCTTGTATCAATAAATTTTA
Source organism: Clanis bilineata (assembly GCA_036417725.1). Lineage (NCBI taxonomy): Eukaryota > Metazoa > Arthropoda > Insecta > Lepidoptera > Sphingidae > Clanis > Clanis bilineata. The sequence goes on from CM071154.1 coordinate 7,408,556, forward strand.
ATTAATTCAATTAATTCAATTAAATTTATAAATTTTAATTTTGATTTTTGTTTTATATAACTCTGAACTAGGTTGATGCATTTATGTTTGTGCTTTTCGACGTCTCGATCATATTATGAACAAGAAGCGTTTTTCTGCTTTTTATTTTCGTTCGACTTTAAAAAAGGAGAAAGTCCTCAATTCGTCTGTATTTTTGTGTATGTTACGCGATATCACCGCCAAATACGGATTTTCAAGATTATTTTTGTGTTCTATAGAGTTTGTTTCAAGGGTGATCCCATATAAATTCGATCATAATCGGATAAATTTGGAAGTCGGTCCATTAAGTTTTTAAACTTGTTATTATTTTTTTATAAATCTTATCGATTTCTTTTGCACTTATTTCAAGTAATTCAAACAGCGATTTGCAAAAATTGCACTGCTGATCTGCGTATTATGAAAATAGTCAATAATGAGAATCTGCATATTACGTAGTCTATGTACCTATATGTTTGTATGCACACATGTGGAGTACAACCTTCATCAGTACTCAGACAAGATTAAGTGCATCTAGTTACTCTTATCAAGTAATACGTTATTAGTTGGGTACAATGTCGTTATAAATGAACACTGTCAGCCATGTTAACTACTTATGCCTGAATCAAATTACTTACTACGAAAATAGCTCCTTAATCGAACCTTTTGTTGGAGTAAATTGATCGCATACATTAGGTTGCATTATCAGCTAACTTAGAGCTGCTTTCCATGTCGGCATGTAAAAAATTTACACCGTTCTCTTTTCGACTACAGTTACGTGCAACTAACTGTCTCTTTCATGCATTATCATTTCCGAACGAGATTTTATTATCTGGTAATCATTTTGGTGTTATTTGTATTCTCATACTGGTTAATTGGTTTCACAATAATGCTCCTAAACTCGTTTTATAATCCGGGTATTTCTGTTTGCAGGTACAGATTGCAAAAAACGGTATCCATATCATGCCCAATCAGATTGGATATTGGCATCTGTTCTTAATTCACGAACCATTTAGTGAGATCACGCTTCGACCTTTTTTTTACCTAAAGCTTGGTTTTTATTGGGACGTTTTTTACATACATTCTACCTGCGACAAAGGGCCACAATGAGTCGGCCCTGTGTTATTTTTTTGGGAAGGGATGTGCGTGATGTTTCCAAGGGCGGAAGGATAGGTAGTTGTTTCTTTGTTCACATTATTATGGCATCGTGAAGAAATGCGCAAATTATACAAAACATAACTCCAAGCGGAAAGGATTTATGAAATGATTGTAATAGCTTGGCTTTTGCTTCTACATATTTAAATAAAAGGAACCTTTTGTTGTGTTACACCAAAGAGATTTAATATTACTAACTACAGAGGGGCTATTTAGCATGTTTTCATACAAAAAAATGATCTCAAACGTCATTAACGCCATCTACCATTTTGTACAATGTGAGAGCGCTTATTACAATTTACTGTTAACACCCTAGAATGTAATCCTCAACACACCGACGTCATAACGGGACACCGGGAGGATCCTGCGCTTCTGGTTGGAGTTAGGCTGGCTTGATCTCTAGCTCGCATTTAAGACACGCACAATCGATTCTTTTAACGAACTAAGTGCGGCGAAGGAAGCCCACAGCCAAAAACAATACCCTAGAATGTTCTGGGAATGTTCAAGAATCACGTTAGACAATTTTATTTTCTCAACATTATTACGCTGGCACGACCTTACGCGTGTATATTTTAAATACGACTGAGTGATTTATGACCCTCGAGGTTACAACTTTTGGATCACAAGTTTCGCGCTGTTGTCCCGTCTATGTATTGTTGAATGTCTTTGCGTTACACGAACTCTACAAGACAATGGTTAAATGCCTATTCGTATTTATTTCAAATTATTGGTATGTGGGTTATCGCAGAATCGTTTAGTTACTTGTTTATATCAATACATGCAATCAATTTGTGGTCAATAGTTGATTGTAAAATTGTTTACGATACTCTAGTCGAGCCAATACGAATAGTTTTCCTAAATCATTTTAACTTAATGATCATGACTATGGAATTTTAGCACAAAGTATAAGCTGTCACAACTAGAGAACATTACTTTAAACATAAGACAATAGCCCTTTATCCCCTTAAAGAACATAAAATGGAAGTTTTATTATCCTTGGCAAAAAATGTGCGAATCACCGTAACATTAATTAGTACTATCGTAAAAAATTGCCATACGTCTTACAATGCAAACAATTAAGTTAAAAGCAAAATATTTTTAAAGCCTGTAATTTCGAGGGTGTATATTGCAAAACCTAACAACCTTTTTTGCATCTGTATGAGTAACATTGCTTAAAAGAACATTAAAACAAATGGCTATTGACTGTCATTTAAAAATCTATGAGGTCTTAAACAAAAACAAAAAACCGTAGACGTATAGTGACGACCGTTCTGTCGCCACTGCCTTTTCTGCCCTATTGTGTTTCAAAAAGGACCTTTTATAATATATTGGCTTGTGTTTTTCTGTTTCTTCTAAAACGTTTCGGTTAAGTTTTTTTGAAGCGTGCCTCCTTTTATGTCAAGCAGACTTAGGACACGTGATGAATTTTAAAAAGTACTTTAAGTACCACTAGACGATTATGACATGACTTGTCATGTAAATTTCTTATGGCTTGCCTAAGCACAAGCGTGAGTCTTGCATTATTATGACCATAGTTTATACTGGTAAGATGAACTACACTCTCGTACCCCCATCAACTGATAATAAACGATCTATATCCGAATGTGCAGATAGATAACCATTTGATTCCCAGGTCGGTCAACGCAGCTAATTCGAACACATTTCGCCAGGGACTAACCTCACAGGAGATTGCAGATTCCATTATAATGTGGGGTAGGCGCAGCATACTTTTCAAGCATGTTGCAGAAACAATTCGGTTGAGTTTTTACGACTGCCTTGGTGGCGTGGTTGTATTTCGGTACGACTACCGTCCTGAGGTCTCGGGTTCAATCCCCGGGTCGGGCAAAGTGATGTTAGATTTTTCCATATCAGCCCGGAGTCTGAAATTTTGCCCGATATAGCGATAGGCTCGCCCCTTATCACATCTGAGACGGAACTGAGCTCGGCGAAATGTGAGTGTTCTAGTTCGCTAGTGCGCCTCTGCCTACCCCTTCGGGCACAGGTGTGCTTATGTATGTATATATATATGTAGTTTTTATGACTAGCCGCAACTGCCTGCCTGACGTCAACTCGTAAAGGATCCAGTCCCATAAACTTTCATTTATAGTATAGAAGAATTATCCCTATTAAAGTAATAAGTATACTGCGCATAATATATTAGCATCTAGATACTAACTGGAATAAAACTTAGTGGATTCTAAATCATTATTGCGCTTAAAATAAATCTGCGCGATAGACTATTCTGATATAAAAAAAGTTATCTTCACGAACCAGGCCAATTAGTGCCAGCTGGGCTATTTACAAAGGCTATTTATTATTATTTTTGACAATTCAACTACAATTCTTTCAACAGTCCGACAAATGGGTGTGAAATACTACGACATACTATAATTATTATTTACTACCCAACGTATCACTTATGAAGCTTATTTGTTTATAAGTTTTGGCATAGGATCAAAGTTTATAACGTTGTAAAAAATTATTATACAAAATTTAAGATACCCAAATATTTTTCCCAGAAAAACCGTACTTGCAAAAAATAATAGCGGTTTCACCTTGAGAACTAAAACATTGCAAAAAGGAGCCCATAAAGAACCAGGCGGGTGATCACGAAATAAAATCTCGATTAGAAATTTAGGAACGTTCGGGCCTTCCCTTACGGTCCCTTTTCGAAGCCCTCTCGGTATGGAGCATTATTATTTTATAGTTGTTCAGCCATACACAAAAGTTAGACTAAAAAACGAAAAGAACACCTCAAGGTTTCGGATGCACGTCCTCGGGCCACGCAGCGCTTAGAAAAAATAAACGAGAAAGTCCACGCCGAAATGACCTGCGTTTTTGTACACGTTTTGTTTTCGTTTTTGTTACGTTTGAGTTCATTTGGAAGTAGCCATGTCTGCTGCTTACTGAATTAACTTAAATTGCCTTTGCCTTTTTGTTTAAGAAAATTGTTTCATGTTCCTTTTGTTGATGTAATTTTAAAAGCATTTGCTGCAATCGACAGACGCCAGTTCATATCGGAACAACGAGTTCGCTCTACATTTTAATGCAGTTTATTTTAAATTAAGCTTCATTCTTAATGAACAACACATAATGGGATTTAATTGCATCACCACATGAATTAAACACTACGATAAATCTAAATTATGTGTCACATTATCATTGTTTTTATAAAATATAAAATGTGTATAAACGTTAAGTTAATATAGGTACTATAAAGCTATGAACTTTAATATAACATAACATAAGCTCACGCCTGTATCCCCGAAGGGGTAGGCATAGGCGCACTAGCGAACTAGAACACCCACATTTCGCTCCGTCCCAGATGTGAAAGGGGGCGCGCCTATCGCCATATCGGGCACAAATTCCAGACTCCGGGCTGATATGGAAAAATCCAATATCACCTTGCCCGACCCGGGGATCGAACCGGAGACCTCGGAACCGTAGTCGTACCGAAATACCACCACCCCACCGAGGTAGTCAATGCCCTATGAACTTTATTTATTTTAAAATGTATTTTTACCATTGCCCCTAACCTTTTTATTACTGACCCCATACCACCAGCTTCCTTTTTGGCATTAATATCTAGTTTATATTAATATCTAGTATATTTACAAGTCGAGCTGTTGTAGTTTTCTATAAGTTATCAAGCCTTATTTCTGAGCTTATTGAAGTGAAAACATGAGTTTATGCTCAATAATTTTACTAAAACAATTTGTTGCCATTGTTGTGCACATATCAGCACATATAGGTAGTAAAAAAATAAATAATAGTAAAATTATATATTCTTTTGAGTCTGTCAGTCAGTCGTCATTCTATAACTATTGACAGCACGAACTCATAATGTATATTCTAGAGCACGCCCCGGCACACTTATCAATATATACATGCACAAATGAGAAGAGCAGAAGTTGGTCTCCAAAGATATAAAGTTCTGACTACAATAAGCGTTAGAAGCCCGTTCTTATAACGCGCCGGAGAACAGCCGCTTTAAAATAATAACACAGAAAAGGCAAGTGGCGAGGCTCAGCTTCGCGCTTCTTACTGCCTCACCTCGTGAAGGGTGGCTTATCCGCCAAGGCAGTCGTAATAGAGCCGTATACGAGAGCAGACGATTAATGATTCATGACCCTCGTAGCGCAGTGTCATCAATATTATTCTGTTTGTATCCAACGCGTTTGGCCCACCCTTGCCTGCGCCCCGTTCATACATAAATAAGCGCGACACGTCGTCTTCTCTGATTACATCGCACCGATGTAGTGAGAAATAGTGTACTCGGATGCTGAGCCCGTCTTTTGTTCAATATATTCCCTAGTGACACCGAATGAATAGTTAACACTGTTTGCTCTGCGTGCATGTTTACGGTTTCGGGTTTCTTTAAAGATTTAGATAACGGAGGTATTATTTGTTTGGTTGCAATGAGCTATTAGAATCGTCTTACCGTGATCGTATGACCCTTATAGTTGATGCAGTAAAGCTAACATTCCTTTTGAAAAGCTACACCTCTGAGTTGAAACTATACAGTGTCTACAACATTAAAAATAAAAGAAAATTAAGACAATAAAACTATTCTTAAGACCATAAACTCACATGTAGCGTTTGTGGAATCATAAAATATTTTACGTGTTCATCTTAATTTCTATGGGGTTTTTAGGGCAGCGAGGATAAAAATAAATCTTCACATCTTTGTTCTAAATGAATGTGTATGATTTGTTGCTGAGCACGCGTAAGTTAACATTCTAACAGAGTGGTGCTATATGACAATAAAAGAAACAAGCTGTTACTGGAAATTACATGACGTTCCGTTGGTCCAAAGTTAATGTAGGAGCTTTTGTCACGCGATCCGACCATAAAGCAAGCATCAGGCTAAATTAAGTAAAATATCTATAGGTAGAGACTGGTTACGAGACGATCCCGTGCCTGCGTCGATCGGTTGACAGATAACCTCTGTTAATTATGTATTTTACAAAGATTTCATTGATTAAAAATTTACGAATAATAACTTGTACATTATTATGTCATGTTATACGTCTAGAGGTATATCACCAAAACATATGTAGGTAGAGCCTCAACTTACACAGTCATGGATACATTGTTATATGATTGTAATATTTGATGACTGCCTCGGTGGCGTGGTTGTATTTCAGTACCACTACCATACTGAGATTCCGGGTTCGATCCCCAGGTCGGGCAAAGTGATATTTATTTTTTCCATATCACCCCGGAGTCTGGAATTTGTGCCCGATTTGTCGATGGGCTCGCATATGGGATGGAACTAAGCTCGGCGAAATGTGGGTGTTCTAGTTAGCTAGTGTGCCTCTGCCTACCCCTTCGGGGATACAGTTTTAGCTTATTTAATGTTATATGTTAAAATGTGATAAGATAAATAAGATGTATATTAATAAAAGTTCATATTTCTTAAGATTTATTGATTTATTTTTTTATTGAGATCTATATCAATTGACATCTGAATGCCAATTGAAAGTCCTGATATTTCATTGATATAGAAAGTTTTGTAGGAGTTATTTAAAAATATTCCCTGCCAGTGGAATTTAGTGGCAATAAAGCGCAGTGGAAACCTCGACTTGTTCTGATAAATGATGTGTCCGCCGCCGCTACAACGCTTCGCTTTTAATCCTCGGTTCACCATTGTGTTGCCATCCAATTTTTGACATTAACCGTTTTCTTCGTCCACAAACGACACCTACGTTGTTTAGGTTTGAGTAAATAAGAAATTAATGGGCCTTTCTCCTGTATCTGTGTTTGTAATCAATCAACAACATGTGCACGATATCTAATGGGCTGTCACATTCGCTTATCGATGACTTCAAACAACCAAATTGACGCTTGGATAAGCGTTTATGACAATGAATAAACAAAAAATGTTCTGTGGCTGATGATGATGATGTGAATGATGATATTATACATGAGAATTGAAAATCTGCCTCTTTGGTGTAGTGGTATTGCGTACGCGATACAATTATCGTCTTGAGGTCTCGGGTTCGATCGGGTTGGGCAAAATGATATTGGGTTTTTTTTATTCGCTGTCAGCCCGGAGTCTGGAATTTGTGCCCGATATGGTGATACCCCCCCTATCACATCTGGTGCGGAATAAGCTCATCGAAATGTGGGTGTTCTAGTTCTCTAGCTGGCCTTTGCCTACTCCTTCGGGGAAAAAAGCGTGAGTCTATGTATGTAAGAAATTGAGAATTTCGACCTTTTTTAGTTAGTTAAAATATATCTATAAAATAAAAGGCTGCAGTATACGCGTCTAAAGACCAGGAGTTACGAGCACTTGAAGATGAATAAACAAAACAATAGCGTCGTAAATATTAATATTAAAAACATTATCGGTTTTAATAGTTGGTGAGTCCGGCGGCAGTTTTGATTGCGTACTTAATGTTTCAGTAAACTATTTAACATCGTTCTGTAGTTGATTGGGATTCGATTAAAAGCAGCTGCCCTCAGTAAAGGCGCAGACTAAGCTCTACACGCCGCGATGAAATGGAGATAGTTTTAATGCTCGTAAATTTCATTTCGAGTTCGGCGTCCGATCGACTAATCACTTTGGCTGAGGTATTTGCGAAGTTGGACAACTACAATTTTACGTCAAATATCTATAGAAATTGGTGTAAATGTGTTGTATAATGACACCACAGGTTATAGAATATAGAAATTCAATAAGAATTATCTCATCAAAAACGAATGTCTGAAAATGTAACTTATGAAATAGAATTACTGGGGATACCTCTTATATATCTATAATATAAAAATGAATCGCTGAATGTCTTGCTAATCTCGAGAGCAACTGAACCGATTTAGCTATTCCTTTTTTTAGAATATTCCTTGAAGTACGTGGATTTTACGGAGAGAAAAATTTAAAAATATCCTTGAAAAAGTCTAAAAACAACACTTTTCTATGCTCCCATACAATCGATTCGTAATAATACTTAAAAGTCAATTTAAACTTTAATACCATACCATAAAGTTTAAGTGTTAGTGGAGAGGTTCCGAGAAGGCAAAACAATTGAGTGGCGTTGGTATAAATATTAATGTCAATATTTGTCAATATTTATACGATGGTAATATTATCTACTCAATTGTTTTGCCTTTTCTCTTTTTCCCCGAATAGCAGAATAAATATTAAAAAAAAATTAAAGAATCGACTGTTAGGCGGTACGAAGTTCACCAGGTCAGCTAGTTAGATCATCATCATCATCATCATCAGCCACAGGACGTCCACTGCTGGACATAGGCCACCCCCAAAGATTTCCAGATCGACCTGTTGGAAGCGGTCTGCATCCAGCGACTTCCTGCGACCTTTATCAGGTCGTCGGTCCACCTTGTAGGTGGACGTCCTACGCTGCGCTTGCCGGTACGTGGTCAAATCAGGAATGAGGAGATCCGTAAAAGAACGAAAGTCACCGACATAGCCCAGAGGATTAGCAAGTTGAAATGGCAGTGGGCTAGTTGGATATAAAAATATATTTTTATTCATCTTGAATGTTTAATATACATGTTTCAAGACATTATAAATCTTTTATTTATATTAAAAGAAAGGTAGCTTAAAAGTGATTTTCATTATGAGTTGAAATATTAGTAAATCTATAACAGTACATCTATACCTCTATATATCTTTGTTCTTGCGGTATATAATATATCAGTATGGGAATTCATAACGTTTCACGCTTGGAAAAGCTTGTTTTAACAAAGCACAGTAGGATGTCTGCGATGGGCGGAGCTTATACTTGCGTATGCGCAGACACAGCGACTGGCGCACACGTGGTGGGGAACCATAGGAAATGGGGGAGAAATATTATATTAACTACACGTTAACATGACTGAAAATAACAAAGACTTTAAATCGATCGCAACATTTAAAGGTGTCAAAATTTATCGTGTCCCCAAATTCTTGGGTCAGAAGCGCCCCAAATGTTTATCATCACATTAATCTTTCAAAACCCATAAAAAAGAATCTTTGGATCTTACCAAATATTTTGTCTGAAATTGATGGGGGACCGTTTCTTATCTAGAGCCAAAATCTATATAATACGACGATCAAAATTCCTAGAGGTGTCGATACAAGCCGTGAGTATGTCACAGATGTTCGAGATTGTATTTTATTAAGGCTTATTTTCGTAAGTGTAAATAGTATCGCTTTCTCTCCTTTCAAACTAGTAAAATATTTTTATTTCTTTATAAAGTTAAAGATTTTGTTAAATATAACACTCTCATTAGATACTCTATTTTATGGTAATGTTTAATTGTTAATTACCTATTTGATATCATTCTTTTTTAAATAAACCAATTACTCTTAGAACAAGTTTTATCGAAGACAAAGAGAATGTGGAAAATAGGTTCACTTTCGATGGAGATATTGGGAACATATTTTTTAAGTCGGTTGAAATCATTAACACATGTTTCTGTTGTTATGCAATATGCCCAGAGCTCGCAAGTCTATGTGAACTGCATAAACTATAAGAGCCACTTGCAGCTCCGCGATAAATATCTATTTATCCCAAATCTTGATTTAAAGATAGGAGTGAGCTGTAGGATAAATCGAGATAAAGTGTAACTAGTAATAGCGCTGCGAGTCGCCCTAAGTATAGTTTATATAAGCGTTCATTCCAGTTCCGTCTCATACACAGTTATTACTCCATGTACATAACAGATTTTAGAATATTACTATAAGCAAATAACGAGTATTAAGAACAATAGATTTCATTGTGATATTCTTTACAAATGAATGGCTTTAACCGCCGAATGTTCATACCTTTAAGGTCTCCTTACGTTGTTTAAGGCCGCCTTATCTGTCAAAATTGTATGGCAAAAATCAATGTAAGAAGCCGTTAATGTTGAGTAGCGTTTGACCATTCGGGCGTAAATGTCACATTTTTTACGCACTTAAAATCAAAAGCTGCGACTTTTCTTGAGAGATTGTCGCAGTCTTTTAAGCTAGGCGTTTTAAAAATAGCTTGAGTAGGTAGATAAATATCACTACCGTACTGCCACTTAAAGTGTGAAACGCTCATTGCTTGCTCGCGTGGGCGCGACACAGTTGGTATTCTATATACACAAAAAACACGAGGCACCCCGTTGTTTTAGAGGGAAAAAATAATGAAATATGCCTTTTTATAGAGGTTTTTATGTAAAACGTTGAGAGTTTTAAGTGTTGTGTTTCTAAAATGGGTAACCCGTAGCGAACCGCGTTTGCCGTCTACTAATGTATTGAAATTGAGATTTTTATGTATTAAATGGTTTGTTTTGTTTCGGATATTATCATTTAATAATCGTTAGGGATATAAAGTGGATTAAGTAAGTGACATTTTTATTCATAAGCCATTTATTAAATCGTTGGGCGGAGACGAAAAATTGCGACGGTTGTGTGGGCGATCAAGAATATTTTTTCTTCTAGTCTGCCATGACGTGACCCCGGTTGTGAATCACTTCACTAGTTAACACCCACAATAGGAGGAGGAATTTTAATATCTAAATATTTGTCTCGACAAGCGATTCAAATCCACGCGTCGCTCTCCTTCGACGCGCCACGGAAGCGTTCAAATTCCTCCGGTGAGGCTTTATTCTTGATTCTATAATAGATCATATATATATGTAAGCTGACACCTGTATCCCTGAAGGGGTAGGCAGAGGCGCACTAGCGATCTAGAACACCCAAATTTCGCCGAGCTTAGTTCCGTCCGAGATGTGATAGCCACATCAGGCAGAAATTCCAGACTCCGGGCTGATATGGTAAAATCTAATATCACTTTACGCGACACCCGGATCGAACCCGAGACCTCAGGATGGTTGTCGTACTGCAATACAACTATGTCACCGAGGCAGTCAGTGTAATAGGATATTTTGAATAAGTACTAATTGTTCTAGTTCGCTAGTGCACCTCTGCCTACCCCTTCGGAGATACAGAAAGAGCTTTTATGTTGATTTTATCTGACTACATGATTATGAGATCCACATACGAATTTGCATTAATTTACAACATACATGTAGGTACTTTTTAATTCCTAACATTAATTACTTTCATAAGATTACTCAAATTATATAAAAAAATGAAATATTTAACACTTTATAGTTCAGAATACATTTAAAATCATTAACCATAGTGCGGCTACTAAATAAACAAGAATAATTAATTTAAACACATCTGCGTTTCATTTGTCGTGCTTAATGACCTATTGTAAGAACACTCGTATCAAAGGACAGGAAGCGACTTTTGACTCAAGTTCTCTTCGTACTTCCGATACGTAATCAGCGGGGCTCTATCTCGTACCACTGTTTAATATTCAATACGATCGTCATTAATAAAATTTGCCTCTTTTCGAGGAATTAAGTGGGGCCGTTTAAGATTTTAGTATCATATTTTACGTATGTTGCCACACCAGAATATCACCGTCTGTTTATTTACGTCGTCAATAAATTCTTTTTATGGACAGTCTTAAATCACTGCCTAATTTTAAAGTTCCGAGTCATCTGAGTAAACATGAACGATTGAACTGAATATATCGGAGACGAAAATACTTATGGGGTGCATAACGATGTCCCTGTAGACAAGTTGCATGTCACGGCCAATAGCAAACATCAATGTTTGGCCACGTCGTCTTGAACACGACTAATTTTGCCCTCCTGAAATAATATTATTTCTTAGACAAAAGAAGATAGAGGACGAGGCATAGCTACGAAAAAATAAAGCATTTCTAATGTATGGAACAAAAAAAGGCGATTGTGCGAAAGAAAGATCCCATTAATATTTTTATGTTAAGCATCATTTTCATATTCCGAAATTAGTATTAGGGTAAATAACACACCGCATTTATAATAAAATCAATAAGTATTTATACGTTATTTAATTCTTATGACACAGTGATAACTTAAATGTAAATAGATTGCTAAACTAAAATGGCGGAACCGGATTCAAAGTAAATACGTATTTTTCGTAGTTATGCCAGGTCCTCTTACCTTTTCTTTAGTCATTGTTTATTTCCTTAGCGGTTCTAGTATTGTGCAGGCTTGGAAATTTTATATGACAGCTGCACAAGGCGCCGATAACTTTGTACTAAAAGCCAATATGTTCAATGCTGGTGACAGGATTAAATTATAGGTTTTCGTGAACAATTTCTATAAAATACAATATTTATTTCATTTCTACAAACACTGAGGCCCTTGTTTTAATCTAAACAGAATGCGAAGATTGTTAAAATCATTTCTTATTAGTACTGGAAAAACAGTTACTTCTAAATCAGTGAAGATATACAAAGAAAACTTGTTATATCAACCAATTATTTTATGGGTTGTAGCCATTCATAAAAATGTATAATATAAATAAAAAGGTGCTATTATTTTTTGTGCTAAACAACAATCTGTTCATAAAATTCTCATTATGCTGCTGTTAAATCTAATGTTTGGTTAAAGACGTTAAATGAAAACCAAATCACAGAGATATTTTCTCAAAGTAATATCAGTTTCAATGGTATATTTATGTGTGACATATCGTACGGACAGTTTTATCATGGCTGAGATATTTTAACGAAGCAGCGTAGGTCTAAAATAAAAGAGGTACATGGAAGATTTTGTTCATCGGACACGCCATTTAAGTCAGAATCGTAAATTTTATTGAAATGTCGCAACAGCGATCGCCGCACGAGATGTCTTGTCTTCGGGGACGAATTTATGCGTAATTCGTAAACAAATTGACGTGTTTGGGACGTACTTTGAAGGGGACTCAGTTGACGATTTGACGCGTCTTTTGAGTCTTTTTGAATGTTTACGAGTTGTATATTCTTTGAATTTTATAGTCAACGTTTCAAGTTTTATTTCGGTGTCGAAAACATTTTATCAATCACTGTTTTTAATGGCGATACGTTTTTGTTTTAGACAAGATACAAGTTTCTACATCGCATTTCTAGAAACGACACCTGAATGCTCCTTCAGTCTGGTTCATATGGCTTCGTAAGTCGTAAAATGGTATCGCCTTACACAATAGCTACTATTGTCCTTTTATTAGGAATTCCGTCTATTTACCAATGTTATCGATTCCTTTATGTCCCGTATCTTTATGGAACAGATAGGACCGTTATGTTTCGTAACACAGTTGTCTGATAATGTGCAGATTACACATGTAATCCTGATATTCCGCATATCGCGTGTTATCATCTTATTTTGTAAAGGATATTTTCTTTGTACCTGCCTTTATCCCACGTTACTGTGAGGTCGACGCAACACACTTTTTCAAGCATGTAGCAGAAAGGATTTGGCATAGTTTTTACTACCGGCTGGCTGCCTAACGTCAACCCCCTTTGACGATACAGTCCCGAGTAAATTAAATTAGAAAAATAGCTTTGCCCGACCTGCGAATAGAACCCAGGACCTCCCGGTCCACGGTCCATAAATGCTGCCACTAGACTAAGCAAGCAGCCAAAAAGGATTCTATAAAGGATCTGAATAACTATTTGAATGAAATGCGAGAATTTATTATCAGACAACAACGTTGCCTCATGATTCGGGCTGTGATTTTTGGTGCCCCCGGTGAGATGCCAAGAGTTGTCTGTACAAGACCTCCTACTGTTAAATGGGTCATCGACATGGCTATTAGTTACATTTTACGCGATAAGAACTACGCATTCCAACAAATTTATATTTAATTAAATCTTCAACATCACAATTTTTCCAAGAATCGTGTAGTGAAGCCCTTGTACTCTATGTAACTTATACATATCGGCTCGATATATTTAGAGGTAGATTCCTGTTCATTAAGGATTCACTGGCAAGTTTTATGTGAGGCAATAGCCACAACAATAATACATATTGAGCGGCCCCATTTCCTTTCTTAGTTGCTCGAGGACGCTTTCGAGGCTTATCTGATGTCGTACGGAGTATCGGCGGGGACTATCGGCCTGCGTCAGACATCCGTTGTCCCATACTTATCGGTATAGTAAATAAAACGGTTTTCGTCGATCGCCGCCAGTCCTCCGACTGAGATACGAGGCTGGTTCATTTTCCACCAACCCTGGGCCGCGGTTTATCGCACGTGACGTGACAATTCTTTTATCCTCGACAGTTTGTTTTCACATAAATTACTCGCCCGCTGGAAATGTACCGCTACCGAGGATCCTCTTCGGGTAGCGTCACATCGTGAATTTTTCTCTTTATTCGGTTTCGTTTTACATTCCACCAGCTGTGTTTGCTCATTGTCTCTTCGGTTTAAATTAAAAAAAGATTTTGTTTTTATTCTGGCTGTCTTCTCGCCCACGACTTTATGTGACGTCAAGTTTGGAATGAAGTATTCTTATTGTTGCATCGCGCGAACTTTATGTAACGCTGGCTTGCTTAAATTATTTTGAGGTTTTATTCCTTTTTAGGTGATTATATCTCGGCTTCGTTGGGGTTTATATATTTGCATAAGTCGAGTCACGGTTCACAATACAATTAAAATTAAATCCTATAGCTCAGCACTCAGCCTTTCTACTATTAGAAATGGTTCGTGCAGAAATCTAGAAGCGAGGTTGTGTTACATTCGGCACTAAACCCCGGGCAGCTTACATACGTAATTATTCCATTGTTGCTTTGTTACAATTTTGTAACATTTGCCTACAAAGTCATTGACACTTTATTATATTGCCACTACTGGCAGGTATGTCGGCGACACAATCCAGCGATGTTTGCCACGCGCACGAATGTACCACCCGTTTTGTACGCGCCTTGTTAACTAATCGAGTTATTTCATGTGTGGAGTCTATTGAAATGTTCATATGTCATTGAATTTCTAATTAGCATAGCATTATTTATGTGGTCTACAAAGGTCGGCAAAGTACAAAACGTTAACTCTTGCAACCTAGTCACTATAACGCTGTCTGTCACTCGTGCTTTCCACCAAATGATATCAATGTATCGCCTAACAGCTACTCTCCTAGTGCTGTACTTTCAGACCTTTCGTTGTTTCTTTCTTTCTGCCTGGCGATATCCCGGCCTTCTGCCAGGTTTCGCCTTCCTTCTTAAACGCTTCCACTTCGCCCGGTCTTGAGCATCCTCCATGGTGAGGCCATTGGCTCTCATACTTTCAGAACTTTCGTTCCCGGTATCAAAAACATTTCTATAAGTTTATGTTCTGTTTCCACGCACATTTTTTACAACACTTAGGCAGTGTGTGTTAAAGGTAGATTCCCAATAATCGCGTCAAAGTCGTCGTTGTCATTCAATTCCTATAAGGCTACCGATGAATGGTTATTTTATATTTATCATTGAATTGATAAAATGCTTGAAGAAGCACAAATGGTAGTGTTTTAAAACTTTCTGCCATAATACAACACCAGTATTCTAATGCTAGGGTTCCAAATGATCATAAAACTAATGCCGCCCCTTTCCGTAATAACCGCTAATGTAAGGTTATATGATCCCTTACCAAATTAGGGGTGCGATTTTTTATGTCGAATCGATATCCTAAATTGTCGATAAAAATAATAGCTCTTAATAAATTTAATTGACATTTTAAAAGTTAAACTTCGCCTAAAATATAAAAAGGCCTTATCAAACTTTAAAAATGATGACATGAGTTTAAAAAATTGATTCCAGTGTACGTAAGTTGCGCACAATTTTGAAAACAATAAATACAAAAAAAAAACGGAAAAATAATTCAATTCAATTTATTTGGCTATAACTACAATATGAATAAAACGTATTCTGATATCGATCAGGGAAATTGGTAAAAAGGATGTTGCGCCGACCCCACATTGATGACGTACCTACTTACCTATCTTTCTGACTGGCGTTATCCCGGCCAATACCTACTTACCTATAGTAATCGAAAATATCGTATCGATATAACTTATCGCCCATCCCTAAAATATAGAGAATCTTCTCAGTCTCGTGAAGTAACAAGTGCCTAATCTTCTTAGTGGTCACATCACGGTTCGATGTCTCATGAAAATTAGATCCTTTACTTAATGGAACTTTGTCCTTTGCCCTAACATGCACTTTAAGTAGTGCTTAGGAGACCTTTCAAGTCAATTGGCTTGTTCCGTACGCTTACTCCCATATTCCGAGTTTACATTGTAATTTGATAGAAGTTTCCCTTACATTAGGTTCATATTTTTCTGTTGGCTAACGACGGTATCTATTACTTGACCATACACATAATGAGGTCTTGATACATTTTTGTCTTCGTTCTGTTTTGGTACCGGAAAACATTTGATTT
Source organism: Clanis bilineata (assembly GCA_036417725.1). Taxonomy (NCBI): domain Eukaryota; kingdom Metazoa; phylum Arthropoda; class Insecta; order Lepidoptera; family Sphingidae; genus Clanis; species Clanis bilineata. The sequence goes on from CM071154.1 coordinate 7,424,931, forward strand.
CCTTTTGACCTATTTGTCCATTTATGTTTCAATTATTTTAATATCAATACAATAATTAAAAGATAATTAATACAATATTATTTTTTATAAAGACTTCACACTTTTATCTAAGCTAACTAAAAGATTGCTAGACATTACTTATTGTGGAAAAGTTAGCAAAAATGGATTTCTGCACGATTAATTTATTGATTTGACGAATTTTTAATAAGCAAATTTTATTAAACACTTTTTTTTTTAAAGTTTACCATCAAATTATAATAACTCCCGGATCAATACAACGTATATGTAGGTAAAAAATTAAATGAACAACGAACACAAAAAAATATGAAAAAATTAAAGACCTGACAAAGACCGATTAAGAAGTTACAGTTTTAAAACAAGGTTTAAATATGTCAAAACTTAAAAAGTTTCATGCTACATGTTCTATTGTAATACGGGCTCTAGAATGGGAGAATTGAAATAGATTTAAAAAAAAAATCTTTCAATAAACTGTCTCCTAACTAACGGTAGTGAATCAGCCTGTGATGGTTCATTGACATCGCTTCGATGCCTGTTGTAAATGAGTACCGAGTACCGACTAATGGCGGCTTCATACACATAATGCCATGTCTCTATACAGGCCAAAACGACTTCCTAAGTAGCGATGCCGCGTACATACTGATTATGCGACCCACTTGCAATATTATAGCGTCCGTAATAATAGGTCTGAACAGTTTGCCAACAAATGAATGCTGATTTATTATTTTATGGTTTACATGCTTGTTATTACTATAAAATGTTTTCGATCTTCTTCGTGGTTCTGAGAACTTCAATATACGTTGAAAGTGTCTGTTTATGAGAGGTTTTTGAAAGCTAATCAATGGAAAAATTAATCTAATATATGTCAAATCTCATTACAACATGATGTTAGATTTGTACGTGCGAGTAACTAATTGTGAAATAGCTCTTCAACAACCAAAACCAGTTTATTTTTTATACATAATACGTTCACTAACTTGACACTTACCGATAATATGGAAGTGACAAATAAGTTAAGCACGGTCATAAAAGATCATATTACTATTGAATTGACATCCGTTTTATTATCATTATGTGCATCTGTCAGTGATGAAACTAACGTCAATCTTTGTTGCAGGTAATTTCTATAACAGGAAGGATGACTTCCCCCCATTCAAAAGTGACTGTAAGTTTGTAACCGCACAATAAAGATCTATGAATGAACATTTTTTATACGCGCAAGTGACATAAATTTGTCTCACGCGAGGAGCGTATAAAGGTCCGACACGCGTTCTTTGTACCACGGTAACTCGAAAGATATTTCGCAAATATTCTTTGAACATGCCAACGATTCTTTTGATATAGAACGGAAATCGACGGTATTGAAATTGGCTGCGCCTCATAACAATGACGGTCGAACCCACAAATAAAATGTACCCATACAATGTTTGGCAAGAGCCGAGTTCTAGGATCATTTCAATTGTATTGAAATAGTGACAATGGGTGGCACAGGAAGTGATGTGAGCTCGTGTATTGAAGCAAGTGGACTGTTTATAATTTGTTCATTGTGAGCGTGTAATGGAACGCGTCCAGTATCCGCTGACCTATTGTGTTAGATCTTTGCGGCCAATGCATTCTTTTATAATACTTTTACACCCTTTATAAAACGATTGCTTAAGATAAGCTGTAATTTATTTTTATCTCATATAAAACTGGACTAAGATCGATATACGCCCTTAAAACTCTATACCCAATAGCCATAAAAGTATATCTTCAAATACGTCATTTCCTGTTTCTCACCTGTGTCCTGTACTTCAAACTATATGGCATTTCTTACTTTTAACTAATGTTTACTATTTTGAGTCAAACATAACATAACATAACCTCACGCCTGTATCCCCGAAGGGGTAGGCAGAGGCGCCTAGCGAACTAGAACACCCACATTTCGCCGAAATTTGTTCCGTCCCAGATGTGATAGAGGGCGAGTCTATCGCCATATCGGGCACAAATTCCAGACTCCGGGCTGATATGGAAAAATCCAATGTCACTTTGCTTGACCCGGGGATCGAACCGAGACCTCAGAACCGTAGTCGTACCGAAATACCACCACGCTACCGAGGCAGTCAAATTGTTTTGAGTCAAATTGTTATACAAATAGGTTTGTTCAGAAAATTCTAAACAGTTTTGTTCTACTGCGCCCATGTTTAATAGCGTAATATTTAAGGTTTACGGCCATTGAAGTAATTAGTAAAAATAACATATCTTTTAAATTTTATTCCACACACTCATTCCAAGAGCTGTTTTAATGATAAATCAAATGAATATGTATAGATCACACCAGGGTTCAACCTTTTTCATCCGAAAAAGTAATGGTTCATATCAATTAGGCCCCCGTTGCTCTTCGTTAATTAACATATTGATGGTGAATTTAAGATTACCAGCGTCTGATACGTCTTTATGAGATTCTGGAAAATTCGCTTGGCAGCTATCTAAACGATATTGTGAGAGATTATAGCGTTTGATGAGTTTTTATTAGTCGTAAATGTCGCAGTTAATTTTGATACGAGACTTGATTAGTGATTAGTATCTTATTTTTTTCTTTTGACAAAATTTTAACGAGTTGTGTGAAATATAAGAATGTCATAAATCAAAAATATAAAAGGCCGTTTGAATGATAGGTGAATATTTAAGATTAAAATATGACTTAATAAACGAGCGAATGCTCGGAATGGCATTTAATTATATAAAAAAGTTATGGTTGAAATGTACATAAATTATTTATTTGATATGGCTGACAGATAGTAGATAAAATCTAGTATAATCCAATTAAAAATATTTTTAGATTCTGATTTTGTAAGCGTCATTTCGGATCTTCATTTCAAAATAATTTAAATTGACAAATTTGGTATGACCATTACATTGGAAAGGTTTTGATATAGTACCAATATAAAACTCTTTTTTTACTCTATAACCTACAATCTCAGCTTCTTTATTAGAAGATATTAAGCTAGGATGTACCATAACGTTCAAACAACCATAACAATAATATTGTCAAATGAATTTTAAAATACACATAGAATTTCCCTAGAAAAATAAGATTTTTAAAGAAGTAGCCATAGATAGGATTGTGACGGGAAGTCTGACAGGGTGAGCGTCGCTTTTTAAAATTATTTCATATTATTGTCTGGAGTTGTGTTTGTTGTTTTATTGTGATATGGTTTTATGCACCAAAATTCAACGAAAATGGACAGTATAATGTGGAAACTTTTTAATCTTTGATGAGTTTTGCTTGGTGCGTTGGCTGGCTTTGTCCGGTCGATTCGCTGAGTAAAGGTCATTTGAGGGACATCGGGTTGGAAGGAATTGCCGCCATAATCCCAGCAGGGCCTTCAGATCATCCACATCTGGGTCTCATGGTCATTGTGAAAACTTGATAATTGCTACATATACTTTGCCATGTGCTAAATCATCGCAAATGCGTGGACGACATTATTTTTAAAAGAAGAAGTAGCCATATAATACCTTCTGCAGTAAGGCGATAACTAATCGCATTATGTCTTTTTATAATTATTGCTCCGATATTTCATACGTCGTGATCGACGTTATCTTAAGTTGCATCTGCATTCTGTTGCCGAGTGTACGATGCACGACCAGTTTATGTTGATCCCCCACACCGTCGCTTCCTATTTAAGTACAGGAAGCAACAATATTACCGAACGGTTCAATACTAAGTGGTGGTATTTCACTATGGCTCGCGTCCACGGACCTCCTAGTGGGTCAATCGTTAACTGTTTATGTGATTTTTATTACCGACTGTGAACTATATTAAAGCGCCCTATTAAAATTTCTAAATACATACAATTTATGACTAACGCCAAATATATTTTATTTATTTTATCTTGTTTTGTATCTCACAGGATATTTTATATCATATGTTTTACGTTGCATGTCGGACATGAATAAGAACAAAAAGAAATTTCAATAATGTCTGAGAAGTTTATAATATCATTACTTTGGTAAAGAAGAATCACATACAAGTTTTTTTAAAACCTTGACTATTGTGAAATAATGTCATAATATTATACAATCGTATAATTCTATGGGCGACTTGCAGCGCTGTTAATAATCTAGAGTTACACCTTATCTCGATTTATCCTACACCTCACTCCTATCTTTAAATCAAGATTTGAGATAGATAGAGATATATCGCGGAGCTGTAAGTGGCCCTAAGAGACTGCAAAATAAACTATTTTATTGATTTAAAAAGGTTGACCTCATTTGGGTTTACTACAATATAAGACGAAATATTTCAATAGAAAGCAACAGAAAGACCGCCCGTTTACACGAAGCTACTAACTAAAATGTTAGTTATAATACATTTCTAGAGTAGGTTATTCGATAGAGTGACGTCACTGGGCCATTTGTCAAGCTCGGCTGCATTGAACCCGTCTTATCTAAGAAAGCTGGCTTTGCCGGCGTATCGCATCACGTTGAATATCCATGCGATATGGCTCCGAGCGAGCTCTGTAGATTTATTAGCTTATGATACGATATTGTGGTTTAAAGTTTGACGTCTGCTGTATGATAATATAGGACGTTTGTAATGCGCGAATATGATTCAGATCAGAAGTTATGGTCGTAAATCTTTTATGTTTATGGCTTGCGTGGAAAGTGTTTCGAGTACGAATGCACTTGGGGATGCCGCTAATATCATTACCTATAAACTGCTTACGCATTTGCTACACACGGAGGATCTAATATTGAATTAAGCATCTTTCATGATCGTATCCACGGACGTAAAGAAAAAGAGGACACCATCTCGCCTATACTTAAACGAGAAGCCACGCACATAAATGCGCTTGTACAAAAGTGCCCTATGCATACACAAACCATTACGTGTCGATAGATCGAATGGCTCGAAAACCATGCTTCACTTTCAATGTTCCTAGCGCTCCGTCCATCTTTTTTTACGTCCGTGATCGTATCAAACGGAGAGGAAACGATGCCACGGTGGAGACCGTTTTATGTTTTCATGTACGAAGTTTCTAATCATGTCCCACAGAAAGTTATAAACGGGATCGACTATATTTTTCTTGGATTTTCGTTTTGCCAACTATTTATCATGTACATAAAAATATGTTTCTTATTTAGAGAAATAAATAAATTCGAGAAATAAATAATTATTATAGACGAACAAAGAGGAATATAAAACACATTTCATATTAATTGATACAAGTGTATAAATAATAATCACAAGTTTAAAAACTTAACTGACCGACTTCCAATTTACCGATCGTGACCAAATTTATATGGGACGACCCTTGAAATAAGCTCTATCGAACACTCTATCGGTCCACATTTGGCGGAGATATCGAGCAACATACATAAAAAAACGGACAAATTGAGGACCTCCTCCTTTTGTGGAAGTCGGTCAAAAATAAAATGCTTTATTCTGTATACTTTCTTCTAATACCATAATAAACGCAGTAATCGTTGAACTGTAATGCAGTGGAAGTTGTTGCTTTACTAAAACCTCTTATTAGTTGGCAGCATTAAGAACCCGCCCACTAATATCGGAAGAATGTCTGCAGGTTTTATTATTGTACCGTTTGCTCGAATTAAGCTTTGATTAAGAAATCAGTGCTATTCTACGATTTCCAAACCAGTTATGTTATTTCATAAAAGGCAAGGTATTTATATTCCTCGTACCAAATATGACTGAATCTACAGCTCCCTTAAATTGTAGCTGTGAGCTTTAATAAAATTAATAAAAAAGGAACACAATATCTTCCATATTTTATTATACAGACAACCCCCATTTGTCTAGAAAATGTAGCATGATAACTCTCGGTTCAATCTTATCTCAAACTTTTGGCACAGATTTTACAAACGTTCTTAGCCTAAATTCAAAAACTTGTGTGTGCCTTGCTCTACATTACAGGAACTGGTATAGCTCTTAATACAATGTAGATAACGTTCAAATTAGCACATAGACAAGTGTATTGTACACTCCCGTACAAAGTGCTGGCAGTAGTGAAAACCGTTTACTTAGCCAGCTTTTGTTTTTGCTGAATTAAGTAGCGTTTATGCCCTAAGTGGCTAGTCGGACTCGGCAAGCAGATAAGCATTTTTTCTTTTGTCTTTCTCTAATGTTCTTGAGATTTTCTCGAAAGCCTTTGTTTGAGATTATTTATGGGAAGTCTACGTAGTGAAATGTTAATTATATACCGCAGTATCTGTTCTGAATGTAGCTTAATTATTTTAATTTAATTAATTTTTGAAGTGGCGCCGACATGAGAAATGCCGTCGGAGACGTAGGCGCGTGCGTATTAATTTGAAATAAGACAATATTTTAATGATTCAAAGATGCTTACGTTTAAAATGTTATAATTATATGACCAATTACATCTAGATAACGAAGAAAGCTAGCAAACTGAAACTAGCTCAAATCTGTCAGAAAACCTCATTGCATTTTGGCCCTATATTTAGAAAGATAGAAAGGGACTTTATTTAGCCAACACTTGAGACCAGCCGTAAATGGAGCACATAGGACATGTTTAAGGAAAAAGTACAGAATAGATACACTTCGTAGAATAAATATAAATTAAAATAAAACCGTTAATTCAATGTTATTATTATTTTTTAGTTTATTGTGTAAACTTTAATTACATACTTAATAATTATGACAGCTTCTAAAAAAACACAGAGGTTTATGCTAGAGTTGATGCGAGTATACATACAAAACAATATAGTAGTATTACATGTGCAGTGACAAATGAATCATGCAATAATAAAAACTACAATTACTAATGGCTAAAAACTTATTGATTGTCCATAAGAAAATATTAAAATTACATTGAAAATTATTGTTGGACGCCTAATCACCCAGCAATAAGTAACATTTCAGTTTTCATTAAACCTACAAAGAAGACTCTACATCTACTTTACTCTCATCAAAGGTGTCTCAATAAAGTTTTTTTGTAGCACGACTTCGTCTCTCGAATATTTTAATTAGAAAGTACATAAATAAGAAGCTATTACATCTACAATCGATGCCGGGACGGTGGCGTGACCACGTGACAAAGCGGCAGGTAAGATGACCCTCGCTGTCGAGTAAATTGGAAACCAAACCAAGCGTGATGATTTTTATCTGCCACAAAAAAAGAAAAACCCTTTCTTTGAATATTTTTACGTAATTCTCATCTGACAATGGGCAGGTATCTTTGATATTCTGTAGTATTTAATCCTCAATCTTGATTGCTCACGCACGATTCTGTTACGTCATGTTGAACAATATTTTGATGTAATGGAACGTACAATGCATTTTATAAGTTCTACTAAGCATAATTGAAAATAATTATGACAATCAGCAAATAGTTGTAACAAGAGTATTAACATTTGCCATATTTATCAGATTGTACAGTTTTGCTCTGTGATTGAAGTTACATACATATGTACATAATATATATTATATACATACAAAGGCCGGCTGTATAGGCAAAGACAGCACATTTCGCCAAGCACATACCGTTTCAATATATGTGATAGGGAGCGAGCTTATTGCCATATCGGGCACATATTCCAAATTAAAAACCCAATCACTGCCCGACCCGATGTTGGAACCCAAGACCTCAGGACAGTCTATATCGCGCACGCAATACAAATCCACCGAGACAGTCATTTGAAGTTACAATAAAATAAAGTAACAAGGCGGAATGTGTTGTGATTTATCCTGCTATGGGTAGAACGGGTGTACTCGTAACATCAACATAAATATCCGCATTACACTTCCACTTCCCCTGAACTCCTTTCTATTGATTTATAGCTGGTGTTTTAAAAGCCATCTTTTTATAAAACAACCCGGCCAGTTGTTTCCAACTGTCTACAGCATCTGGCTTCTTTACTTTTCTTTACTTATCGTTTACTAGAACTTTGTTGTTTTAAACTTTGCTACTGAAATGATTTTAAGGTTCGCTTAACGCCACAATACCCACTGTCGCGTCGTCTCAAATGAATTAAAACAGATTGAAGAACAAACGTGGACAGTTGAATGGTAAATACTGGCTGCGCCGTTTAATCAATAATGCAGAAAGTTCTCATTCTGTTTCAACGGACATAAATCCTTATTAATCCTCATTTGGAAGTCAATTGACTAAGCAATAATGAAAGACAGAATACGGAGCTATAATTCTAAAGTGCACTTTCTAGCTTAGTAGTTAATATTATAAATCAAATACTCGTGTAGTTGTCATCGGTGCAGCAATATCAAAGCTCGGTAGATAAACCGGGTTATTTAAAATGTTATCCGTCAACATGGATTTAGTTAGAACATGCGCCTACACAAAATGGTCGGCTGCTGCGACTGGGGGCGGAATTTTGTATTACGGTTACTTGTGCTATCTTCGTGTCAGTTTATTTAGCTTAACACTAACTTAATTGGCTATAAATTAAGTAGCTGCGAGTTAGCTAGTTACCAAGCGTACGCTGAACTGCCTCGTCTTGTTAGCTCTTTCTATAGCATTCAAGTAAACGCGGATTTATGTATGTATTGTAATTCTACGTAAATTGTAAATACCCATTGTTTTTCACTTCATTATTTCCATGTTGGCCGTCGTGGAAATTGTGTTTATTGAACTTGTTACGCATAATTACGTCTGTACAAACATCCGTTGTGATTACTCAAGAGTAGAGGCACAAAACCTGCGTTTCATTAGCCGGTTTATCCCATCTTGGAGAGTAAACTTACTTCAATTAGTAAATGGACGTCAATTTATTCATAGTCCTTTATTTAAAAACCGGAAATTTTGTTTTTATTCAATGTATTGATTAGTTCTTACGAATCTACATTGTATAATTAATGAATATATATTAATTAAATGAAAATTAAAATGTGTGTAGAAGTTAGCAATTATATTATAGACCCGCTTTAAAAATATATTTCATATTTTGCTAATGAAAAGCTACTCTTATGCTGGGTACCATATATTATGATATCTTTATAAATGCGGAAAAGGTCTACTTAGGAGCTTAACTCCGAAATTTCTGAAATTTATAATGCACATTTTAAAGATACAATTTTAACTTTTTATTCGCGTGTAATTCTCATTGTTTTCTACCTGACCTTATGCCACCTTAATGTGGAGTCGGAGTAACACACTTTTCAAGCATGTTGCAGAAAAGGATTTGGCTTAGTTTTTACAACCGGCCGTCTGCCTGACGTCAACCCCCATGTGTAGTTCTCGTAAAATATTGCAAAAAATTCGTATAAAATTCATAGAAAGATTGGCAGCAATGTCCCAGTAGCACTTTACTAACTAAAACTTTACGCAGGTACATAAAGTATGACATGTAACCCCTACCACTTGTTCGTCGCCCATTTGTTCGTAGTCGCTGAAGCGGACTAAAGCAAGGTGGAGTCACAATTAGCGGCTGAACTAGAGTACTTAAGTGTCTGCGATGTACGCCCACTTTTGCAAATCATGGGGATGTGAGGCGGTTAAGGCGATGCTTCGATAGTGTTTTTATTTTTCTTTTAAATTACTATGTGCATAAATATTAACTGTATAAAATAAACATAACATAAGCCCACGCCTGTATCTCCGAAGGGGTAGGCAGAGGTGCAATAGCGAACTAGAACACCCACATTTCGCCGAGCTTAGTTCCGTCCCAGAAGTGATAGAGGGCGAGACAAATTCCAGACTCCGGCTGATATGGAAAAATGCAATATCAATTTGCCCGACCCGGGGAACGAACCCGAGACCTCAGGACGGTAGTCATACCGAAATTCAACTACGCCACCGAGGCAGTCAAGTATTAACTATTATTATAGGCATGGATTAACAATGTTTTCGACCGATTTCAAAAAAATTAGAAGGTCCTTAATTCGTCTGTACTTTTTATGTATGTTACCCGTTTTCTCCGCCAAATAACTTTCAAGAAGTATCAAAACTGAAATCTGTCTCGTATTACGTACGAAGAAGGTAATGGTAGGGGCTTATATCTACATATATGATGCTCAGCTAAGAAATGTTCTGTGACACACAATATTCAAATCCCCATCAAATATTGATCAAATCAAAGCAAATAGATAGCTATGAATGTATGAACGTTTCATACATATGCATGTCGCATGTAAATCTTACTGTGAATTACTAAGTGAGTCTTTTTCATTTTGAATAGCGGCACTCTGCCTTATTAGAACTAACGATTATTTATGGCGCGATTGGCTGAAAAGTCTATGAAAAATTAAAAATCAAACTCAAGTTTGGTGTTCTGTTAAATAAAAATACAAGAATTAAGAAGGAATTAATAAAATATAAACTAGCTTGTTTTTCTGCGAGAAATACCAATCACCGCACTACTTTAATGTTTCACGTGAAATCTATACCGGTTTTTAAGAGATAATAATTCAGAAATCAAGTTTGGTATACCATGAACCTAAACACTTAACCGGGGAACTTAAACTGGAATTTAAAAAAAACTATTTTTTATTGTCCCAAAAATGTTATATTATCACTTTGTAAACTTTATGCCCCTTACTTATAAAAATATTTAAGCGCTGCTTATCTTTATACCATAAGTTGTCCCTTTAATTTTTAAACAATGTAACGCAAGGAAAAAAGTGACAGGTTATTCTTAACCATTTGCTCAGCTAAAAATGCTGTTTTAAGTAAGGCCCTATGTTTTTAAATGATAGACCGCGCCTTAACGCTCACGGTGGTGTTTACCCCATAGAAAGAGAGGACTTTATGTTGTTTGTGTCCCACTCTTGTAATTCTTTCAGCCTGTTTGTCTTGGATTAAACGCATGTCTTTGCTTTTAACGCTACTGTTTACCCGACCGCCTACATAAACATTTGTTGAGAATGCGGTCATTTACTTACACGGTTATGAACCCTTTAATTGCACTTCTTATTCCGTGCTCTGAAATATGGGCTTTGATAACTCAGGCTATGCCGCTCGTAAACGCACTCGTAAAGCCGCGTTCCAAATTAGTTTTATAAATTGACCTTTGTGCCGCGAGGGAGTCAGGCTACTACTCCGAGTTGGTGATGAACTATTCAAGTGTTAGGAAGCCCTATAGGAAGCACACATCTGTGTGGGTTCGACACAAAACACTTATTAACGGTGTTGCAGAAAGGATTCGATTTAGTTTTTAATAACCGGCTGGTTGCTTAATGTATGGAGGATATAGTCCAGGGAACATTTGAATTGTGTTAATTTTTGAAAAAAAATATAACATTATATTGCATGTGCTTTCAACGTCCTTAGCAGAGAATAATTTTAACTTCTATTTCGTAAGTGTCGCTATATACCCATTGAATATTCATTCACTGTTTTAAACTTATTGAACCGAACCAACGAGCCAACAGAAAAATTAAGTTATGATACAATCAATAGTTGCCGCCATGGACGTAAAAAAATATGGACGGAGCGCTAGGAACGTTGAAAGTGAAGCAGGATTTTCGGACCATTCGATCGACATGTAATGGCGGCGACTGATCGAATGAGCCGTAAACCCTGCTTTTTTCATCTTTTTTTACGTCCGTGAGTTGCCGCTTAGACCTTAGTTTTTCAAGATACTAGAATATGTTTATTTATTAGCGATATATTTCGATGGGAAATTCTATTATCATGATTCCGTAGTGATTGTGAGATCGGCTTGTTTCGTGCAACAGTACATTCGGACTAATGATATCCGTATTGTTCACGTTCAGATCGATAGGTTCGTTCGTGAGCGAAATGTGTTATAACGTTATATGTAAGTCATAGTCATTTGTAGAGCTTCTCATATTATGTTGCCTAATAGTTACACCGGAATCTCGTTGTACATAATGGGGGTTATATCAAAGCGGAGAAATCAAAGCACAATGTAAAGGTTAAAGTGAGACACACTAATCAATATAGATACATATTAATTTAGGTAGATATTACATAAACATAAGCTCACGCCTGTATCCCCGAAGGGGTAGGCAGAGGCGCTCTAGCCAACTAGTACACCCACATTTCGCCGAGCTAAGTTCCATCCCAGATGTGATAGGGGGCGAGCGCCATATCGGGCACAAATTCCAGACTCCGGGCTGATATGGAAAAATAATGAATATCACTTTGCACGACCCGGGGATCGAACCTGAGACCTTAGGACGGTAGTCGTATCGAAATACAATCACGCTACCGAGGCAGTATAGGTAGATACTAATATAGGTAGATATTAATGAAAATACAGCGCTTAATGGTGCCAAAATATGCTGATGTGGCATTAAGAACCCTGTGGGTTTTGGGAATCTATTCGCAATATTTTTGAATTTAATGATAGACAGTTTTGCCAGCTCGTTTTGTTCAATACCTCTTATAGAAAATGTACATAAGAAACAGCTCGTTGTTGGGAGATTTCCGTAAATCATTCGATCCCTATCTAATCACAATCCTTTCTTTAATTTTGGTTATGCACCCATGATTCTTTCGGTATCGTGTGTTTTTAATTATAGGCGGTGGAGATCAACATACCATCAAGTGACCTACCAAATTTTTTGTCAGTCTGTTATAAAAATTTGAGTAGAGTTCCGAACAAATTCTAAAACGAACATAATAACCAATGTTTAGAAGTACATTATAAAAATTCATCTCCTTGTATTATTCATATTAACTGCCACCGAATAACCATAAACAGAAATAAATTGATCGCATCTAACTCACTGTAAGTTGTACAAACGACACGTCAATGTTTAAATCAGATACATAGCAAAACATAACCATTTCTGAGACCTCTTTACGCCTCCACAACTTTAGCCAGCCGTACTGTACTGTCTGGATAATTTTCGCATTGCACCAATCGGATTTGATGTCGATATAGCTTTGTAACGGTCGTGCTATCAGCTCGTGCTGCATTTCCATATTAACTTTATCTCATGACATTTAAGCACAAACATATCATCGTAAAAATATTACCCTCCTTTCGGGGTATACGGAAAAACACTTTTATAGGTATTATTAGGGCGACTTGCACCACTATTACTAACCTACAGTTAGTTTTAACCTCAAATTAAATTGAAAAAATATATGAATGACATGTAATTAATCACATGTAATGTATTAAATGTCATTCATATATTTTCTGTAATTATATGTAGTACATCACATGTAAGCAAAATAAATACATGTGGAAAGAAAAAATCCCCTTTTTTTGTGGTCTCAGGCCAAAAAACAATGTCATATTTTTGGTTTTGTTTAGCAGCCTTCTTTCTGCAAATCTATTGCAGTGCAGCAAAGACCTAAATACATAGTATAATATAGAATTTAGATAACTTATAATAATAGTACTGTTACTTTACAGTATAGCTAGGTATATACAAATAGATGCGAAATTTTGCCGAATCTATAATCCATACATTATACATTTATACAAAAGTCAAATCATCAGAAATATGATTGATTATTTCAAACTAATCATGCTTCGTTAGCAACCGCAACCATGCGTACATCTGTCACATGGTCCGCAGCATTTGTGAGACACACAAAAAGCGACAGGGTCTGCGAGAAAAAGATGGATGTACAGACGATCCAGTTGGAAGAAAGGGACGGAATTGAATAATATTATCCCCAACGGATACAAGAATGTCCTTCAAGTTCGATGAATTTCGCAGAATAATACAGTTTGGTTAACCAGAAAAAAATGTTCTAATCTGAATTCATGACCTGTCATGGACGATCTTATCAACGGACGCATGTTTACAATACGAAGATCTGCCCTTAACATTGAACATTTTGTGTTTACTATTATAATAACCCAGTCTTAGGGTGAAATTTATAGAGCGCAGTTACAGTTTATTTAATAGAGCGCTTGCTCTTAGTTCACACTCACTGTATGAATATTTCATTTAACGCATATTAAATTTTCAACTGTTATTTTCAATTAAAAACTGAAAAGTTATGCGTGAAGTAAATATTCTGGTGAGTTTGAGCTAAGTCTGGGCAAATGCAAAGTAACACTTAGTCCCGTATAACAGAACGATACTCAGGCATGAATGTATGTAGATTTAAAGCTAATTTTTACATTTAAAAATCTTGTTTCGAAACTAGATTGATCGTCCTTTACAGGCCTTAAACCTCAAACATTTTACTACCCACTTTATATGACCAAAATGTTATTTCCAAAATTAGTTAAAATCCCCGAGAAAATTTCTCCGAAACTAAACATAATAATCGTTTCCCTTAATCCTTTATATGTCTCCATCGTAAAAGGAATGGATTTGAATCTGAGTATAGAGTAAACTATACTCGCTTTAACAAGAATAACTTTACTACCATATATATTCAAACATTAATTTGAAGCGTTGAAAACTATTGTCTATCCTTGAATTTGCTGGCTTTAACTAAAATTGATATATTTTTACTGCCTAAAATGTAATAGTAGTAGAAACTGCATTTTGTTACCGTCCTTTTTGAGGTTAACGAGAAATTGATTGCCATGTGCAGGTCTGTACAAACAGTTGCTATTTGCTTACAAATATTGTCTTCGATTATTTACGACTTTCAATTCTTTTATTTTCTGACATGAAAATAAAATTTAATCTAATCAAATCAAAATTTATTGAATCGATAAAATGTTTAAATTCCGAAACATTTTTCTCTTCCACCAGTTCGGAAAGCTGGTTCGTCAGAGAAGAACGGGCAAGAAACTCTTAACGTTGCTCTTTTTGAATAAAAATAAGCTGTTACAATCAGTTATTAATAAACATTTAATTAAAAAACATTCCTTTCATTAAATGATATAACTTATTGTACAGTAAAAATTAGCCTTTAAATATACGATACTCTTTAGAACACTACATATACCACGTGTCCACTTTACAAATTCATGATTACTGGATTCTGGTAATAATTTTGTCCATCAAAGTCATTTATGGTGGCAAATCAAATAAATTGGAAATTTTATAGCACTAACGAAATATTGTTTTTAGACGCAACTAATTCTAAAACGTTTTACTGTGCCATAAAAGTGGCCGTTTTATTTTACATAAACTACTTAAATTTATCGTCGTTGTTTCATTTTTGACAGTGTAAGATGGTGCATATAAAATCAGCCTCAGAATTTATTTTATTAACAAAATTACACTTGGATAACGACGTGTATTTATTACTCGTCATGTGAGGCTATCTGATTTCCAAAATAAACGTTGATAAATAACATAATCGTAATAGAAAACGCATTCGTATGCGGACGCAAATATCGTATGTCAAAACCGGCACCACTTACCGTACTGAGTACTACTGCCTAGCCAGTTTTCTTGTTGGGAAATGTACTCTATTGTCTCCGCCGAGATATAAAATACCGATATGATCCTACGACGTCTTCGTTGCAAGAAATATTCAAGGGATACGGCCCACACTTTTAATAGCGGTTACATCATTTCCACACAATGAGAGCGCCGTCCACACCCATTCTCTGTCCGTATGATTTGAAATTATAGCACCGTTTTATTTGCTCTCAGCGCATTTATATGCGGTCGCCGAGCACAACGTGCCACAATATTATATGTTAAGGCACCTACATACATAACCGACGGCTGGGTGCTGCGAGCTGCGAGTGCTGCGAACGATGTGTCGCACATGTGTCGCAACGCGCGCTCGTGTGGGAGGTAGAATGAAGCAGTAATTTAATCCTTGATTGTGTTCCCATTTAATTTATTCGCCGCATGATCAAATTTGGTACGTGTTTGTGACCATTTATATCATTGTTAGGTCTGCTGTGCTGTGGCAGCTTGATTTAATTCAGCTTTCTACTCGGTTACTCCGAAGCGTAGCGGGTGACATTGTCCGTATTTAAATCCCTATTTAAATGTATATTCAGAATGTAAGTCTTACGTTTCCGACTCTACAATTATCTCGATTACTGGGTACGTGATATAAGCCCACATTTGACATTGTCTTCGCATTGTAATACTTTTGTTGAGCACTTAGGAACGTGTCGCTGTGTAATTACAATAAAAATATCGTAACATCTTCCATTAACTAAGAAGGTGAACGAGTGGAGGAGCCAGAGATCACCCGTGTTGTGTAATTATATCCATTACCATATTTTATAATACAAATTCTTCAAAAAGCTCATCGATTTATGACAACGCAGGCACCAATCAAGTTATTAAGCTGGTCGTACACATTAACATTATATTGGAGCAGATTTTAGACAGTATTGGTGTAATTTAAAAATAGTTTTAGGATCAACCTGGTATCATCATAATTATAGGCGGTTCGGCTTAAAGGCAAAGGGTATAAAAACCTAATGACGCTATAATATAACATCAATAAAGCAAATTGGCAGGATGCGTTTATAATAAGTAAAGTGGGTCGACACTTTGCTTGTATAACTAATATTTTAATATGTTTTATCCAATCGATTTCATTAATGGTTGTTTATAACTTTTTATCGAACGAACTTAAATTCTCGCTGTAAAACTTGTTAACGAATTCGTTCGCACGTTCTTCGAAGAGTTTGAAAGACATTTTAGAGTCTTGTTCTAAAGTCGAGATAAAATTGTTGTGGTCTGTCGAACGTGTGCAAAAACTTGATCCATGGATGGAACTGATCATAATAATGCTTTACCCGACGTAATATATGAAAGCTATAAGACTCCATATTTCATGAAAAATTCATATCGCGGTTGCGACCTAATGATGTGGATGCCATCTTTTATTGCCAACAAGGACATGCTTTTCATTAATCTTTTATTTTGGACTATTCTTTATGAAGGCACACGTTACCTGATCGAGGTATTGTAATAAAATTACATATGCAATGTTGTATCATTACTTTGTGATCTAATCAAAAACTTTTACATTAAATTTTGTTTCGCAGAAAATTGTACATATTACACCTCAAAAATAACGTCGGCGATGGAAATGATTGGTATGTCAATACAGTAATAATGTATTACAGATCAATTACTACATCCAATAAAGTTTATATTTCATATAATATGCAAACGTGGAACTATCCCCTCCTCAACAATTTAACGCAATTGTTTATAAAAATACAGCGAATGTAGCAACAAGTAATTTTCTTTGTGTGTGCAGCCCTTAACAACAGAACAACATTGAACATGCATCTTTACTTTAGCTACTTCAAAATCAATTTAATCCCCGCTACAATTTACAACATAGTATTTCAAGAACATTTCGTTTTAGCAATTGATTTTGATAGCTCAGCATTTTGATTCTGTTAGCGTAAGCTTTCAGTGCTATTTCATTTATTTTTATCCCTCCAAATAGAATAACCTACATTTCACTAGAACTTGGAACGGAACAAAAATTCAATTTGAACTAGTAAAAACGGACGGTAATAGAGTTTACCGAGTACTGATCAAATAAAAAAACAACTAGTGCTCGGGTACACATCGTACACATTTACCCTATACTACTCTTAAGATCTACATTCTACCTCCCCAGATTTTCTTCTAGATTTTTACTTGTGTCAAAGTATTAGTCACTAGTGTCGTGTAGTCCATATAGTCGAAGAGACACAGAGTACCCTGACGATTTGTTTTGACGTAAATCATAAACAAAAAGTCACGTGAAAAAACAAATTGTCAAAATAACATCACCCGGCTTATAATTTAATTCTACATGGGGATGACGACGATAGATAAGATAAGTAAGAGTTGAAGAAAACTAATTTAAGTTTTTTGGCTACCCTGATCGAAATATCTGTGTACGTGATTGTTCACACACATAGTCCTGACTCCACAATAGGTATAACCTGTATCGTGGGTATCAGAGACTACCAGAAACTTTCGGTCTCACAACACCTACACTCGAAACAAATATCTGTGGGCCACACAAACATTTATCTCGGTGCGGGAATCGAACCCGCCGGCTCTGGCGTCACGGCCAGCTACTCTCCTACTGCGCCATGGAGACAGTCAGTGTTTAATTTGTTGTTATTAATACTGTTCAGCAACATGTCAGCACAAGCAGTATCTCTCAGAGCTTTGAATTATAAAATACACCTTTCGACGGTACTATACTCTGAATTCATGATGTTAAGGATCATATTGCTCAATATTTTCTCTGACTTCAACGACCTGCAAAACGAAACACAAAGTGCTCACACTTTACTGTCTGGGCACGGAGTTATAAAAAGCAATGGTACCTACCTAGACAGATATGATATCCTTTTTTTTAGCAGAAACCGGTAAACGAACAGATGGGTCACCAGATGGTACGTGATCTCCACCGCCCATAGACACCCAAGACACAATAAGAATCATGGGTGCGTTGTCAACCTAAAAGGAGGGAATGGAAAGGGAGGAAAAAAAATTGGGAAAAGGAGAGTGGGAAATGAGCCACCGGAAATCTCACTCACCGAACGAAACGCGACAGCAAGCTGCCACTTTACGTCGGTTTTCTGTGAGACAGTGGTATCAAACCGGTCTAGCCGGCGTCAGCATGGATCTACCACTCACAAAATGATGAATGACATGAAATCTATAACCTAGTAAAGTACAAAGTTGGTGCAAGTAGACATATTCCTCTAAATTGACTACGACGTGCAAACACGCGCCGAATACAATATCTTCCATGGGAAAAAAACAAAGAGTAAGAAATTGGAGCAAAGTTTATTTTACCGACTTTTTATTTCTTTTCGTTTTACCATATTGCTCTTAGTGACTTGTAAATCAGAGATCTATAAAATATATTTTCTTTTTGTTATATTAATAGTCGTTCACATTGGCTTTACTATATTTGCCCCATTTCTTGTTCCGCTCCTCAACTGCGAGTATCTGTTCTGTCGAGAAAATTTCATTTTTTCTTCGCCATTTGGCGCGCCAGCTTAGATTATATTTTATCTTTATGCGAAATCATAATTCATTCTGTTTTTGCGCCTTTATAGAACGGATGTTGTTAGGTGTTTAATGTTTTTCCTTCTATCTACGTTACATGCAAATGTCGCGTTCACAATGTTTATTGTTTTCGATAAGATCGCAATTTGTGAGAGGCTTTAATTGATACTGCCTCGGGTGGAAGTAAGTTCTTTGACTAGTAACCATTTTGTTTTTGTTACTCATTCACACAACGAAAACTACGTCAAAGGCAAGATTGATTAAACGTTAAAGACGAAACGTTTGATTAAGCTCAAAAAAATGTTTACATATCATATTTCGTAAGTTCGTGGCTGTTGTTTTGTATAGACCTTTGATTTGACCCCCAAGAGCGTCCGCTCGCTACCCACAAAACAAAATGATAAATGAAGATCATCGGTAGTTACACGTTACATAAACGCTGATGGATTGATTGTATACGAACGTGTGTGTGCGCATCGATCGATTAGTTCCTGCCCGAACTGGCGCGGCCGGCTGTGCGCAGCCGCAGCCTCGGGCTCGCCTTATGAACGATCATCTTTAATGGATTTTGTAAACTTACATATTCCTACACGTTACGACGTGTTAGCTTCTAAAATGTATTACATTCAATCACTATTCCATATTGACCTTATTGATTTACTTATACAAATCAGAATATTAAACATTCAAAGTTCGCAGCTTTCACTTCACCGAAATATTTCTAACCAAGTTAAGATTTTTGTGCAATCAATCAAACAGCGCCCGAAGTCAAACACGAAAGATTAATTAAATAATATTCAATAAACGTTGTTTGATTAACAAAAGAGTAATCTGTGGCGGCATCTAACACAAATACAGTACCACTCGACGGGCTATGTTTTCAATCACAGTCATTCATTATTCACTCTTCCCTCTACAGATGCCGAAGTATATTCACGTCGTTTTGTTTTGTTTAACTTTCATATTTCAAACTCCAGTTGTAGTCGCGATACAATACTTGTAGTAATTGAATTGGTTAAAAAGTTCATTGTTTGCATAGACTGCCTCTGTGGCGTGGTGGCATTTAGGTACGACTACCATCCTGAGGTCTTGGATTCGATCCCCGGGTCTGGCAGTGATATTGATATGAAGTGATATCGGATGTTTCCATATCAGCCCTGGGTCTGGAATTGTGCCCGATAAGGCGATAGGCTCGCCCCATATCACATCTGGGACGGAACTAAGTTCGGCGAAATGTGGGTGTTCTAGTTTACTAGTCCGCCTCTGCCTAACTCTTGGCGTAAGCTTATGTATGTTTGCATATTCGAGAACTCGAAACCTGCAGCCCGAGCAGGAAAATTTCTGACAACCGTAAATGTATTCGTGCTCGATGCACGTCTATGAAATTTGTATGAAATTGATCAAATGTCATCAGTGCGCAGCGAGTTTACATTTACATTCGTTTTTCGTGCTCGGGCTACTGAAAGCCAGACGTTTAGTATTTAGGAACTTAAAGTAATAAGTCTAATTTAGCTTGATTTATGTAGGCCCATTTTAAATGAGGCTTGATTAAGAATGTAGTGAAAATAGCCTGGTGTTTTTGTTGTGTACGCGTACGCAATCTCAAGTGTATTTTTTGTTGTCATTAGTTGACTGGAGTAACACTTCTCGAAATGTAATACCGTGCTCCAAAAAAATAAATTGTGTGAAAAATTACGATGATTACATCTAATAACGGGTGGACGGCCGGAGTTGTTTGATGGTCTCTGCCACAGATTGGTGTCATTAGCCACAATGATAGTAACCTAAAAGAGTAATTTTGTTTTCCTTGCGAGTGTTTGGACATTACGTGGTCGCTAAAGTTGTTTGTTGAGTAAATATTTGTATATCTAACACCATGTTTGCTTCCATATAGAAAAATATTAATTCACTTTGATATGCATAACATTTATGATTTACATAATTTTTTGTTTTGCATTGCAAACATCGGGACTTATTAATTTATTGATCAGAAACTGCATTACAACTAAACATTATGCCCCTTACTTATAAAAATATTTAAGCGCTGCTTAACTTTGCACCATAGGTTGTGCCTTTCATTTTTAAACAATGTAACGCACGGAAAACACTGACAGGTTATTCTTAACCATTTGCTCAGCTAAAAATGCTTTTATAAGTAAGACCCTTTAACTAAATATATTTTGAGAAATGTCATTTAGGGCTACTTTTTCAATAGTAAGACAACTTTTATCAGGTTAAGAAACGTTTTGACAGTCAATGTACCTATAAAACATTTGTCAAAGTAACACAATTTTTCTTCAGATAAGGTTATCTGGCTATTGAAAAGTCGACCTTTTGTCTTATTTAACACTAAATCAGTTCGCCGAGCTGTTAAAACATTGTAGTCTAAGATATTTTTTTCCAAATATTTGTAATGGCTTCATTTCATGTTATAGATCCAACCAAAATGATAATTAAATAATAGTATTAACTAGAATACTGAACAACTATATCACTGATGTAAAAGCTTGACTAGTTCGCCGATTCATTCCGAGAAAAAGAAAGCTAACATTAACATTGGCCATAAAATCTAAATAAACGTGTCTATCGCACGCGGCATAAAAACATCACGATGTTAAAACATTTGACATTTGAGTGAGTGCAGTACGTCCGCGTCTCAACTCTCAACAGTCCCCTGGCATATCAGGCAATTAAACCGACCATTCCACCTACAGTAAGCAGATGCCTGTCACTTTTATCAAATACATTAAACTGGTTGCTCGAATCGGACATTTATTTTCTTCTTTTTCCTCGTCCGCGCATAAAACCTTCTGTGAACAGTTCAGATAACGGACAATGTATTGGTTCCCGTCGAATAATTAAATGTCCCTTTTATCGGGTTTGGGGGAATTAAAGTGCGATATTCAGTTGTTAATGAAGGTTTTAAATAGACGTTTTCGAGTCGTACTCACTTGATGTTCTTTGCGGCGGTTTGAGTGACCGAATTTAACAATATTCAGTTAATTGGTGGCAACGTATTTTACCAAGTCTTTGTTTGGCTTTGGTTTTATAGAAACTTAAAGTAATATTGTTTTAAAGCGAAATTTATATGGTGAGAATTTATTATGCGAGAATTTAACAAGATAATGTTTCCGGCCTGGGTTATATGTCGCTTGTTTCAAATTGTATCTATATGATAGATTTCTATTCTAGTCGTGCAATTAACTTGTTCTTAGTTTATAAACATAAAAAATTGATTAAAATATTCAATACGTGAAAAAGTTATTACGAAACTCTACGGTTAATGTGATTATGATCTAAAGGAAGGGAATTAGAAAACTCTTGAACGGATAATACTCCTTTAATCCTTTAAGAAGTCATCGCTCAGGAAACACAATAGGCGCTGGTCACAATTACGAACTTAAGTCGGTTGTTTGAGTCGCTTTACCGATCGTGAATCTGATTTAAGTAAAAGGAATACGGAATTTTAATTTATTATTCCACAAAAATATTGCACGTCAGTTATTGGTTAAAGATGTAGAACCGTATTGCTATTATATTTATGAATGTTGTTGATATGTATGTTCAGATCTCTTTTTTGATTTATAGAAAATACATTTAATATTCACAAGTTTAAAAACTTAACTGACTGACTTCCAACTTGATTTGATTGTGACCAAATTATATGGAACCACCCTTAAAAAAAGCTCTATCCAACCCAAAAAGGATTTTGAAAATCGGTCCACATTGGACGGAGATATCGAGTAACATACATAAAAAATACAGACGAATTGAGGACCTTCTTCTTTTTAGAAGTTGGTCGAAAATATTGTTAAAATCTTTGTTATTAGTGTCAACATGGATAAGTGAAATTTATTGTTGCCAAACAGCAGTAAATACAATGATATTAAATCTGCGTATTGTATTCCCGTAAGAACTTTTTGTGTTCTCTTCTTGTCACAGAATACAATACCGAGGATTACACGGAAGATCTCCTGATATAAAGCAACGTCTAAAATAATATTGTAAAAAAACGCGGTTGATGGTTTTATCGCGGCGATTTTTCGACGTTTTGCTAAAGCCATTCGCTGAAACCCACGCTTGAAAACCGTTTGTGACACGGCTACCATATGAACCCGTAATAAAAAAACGCTCTCTCCATAAACATAAACGGGCTAAATAACATAATTCCATTACGTACAAATAGCGATATCTATCGACGTTTATTACACTTTACAACACATTTAATTTGCCTCCAAATTTGACCGTACCGCTCCGGCTTTATAGAGCAACAAAATAACCATTATTATCAATAGGGAGATGAGCTTTATGTTATATTAATTTGGCATTTGGATGATAATTTTTAAATATATTCCGTGGTAAAGATTTTGTCTGACATTGGTGATGTTTGTTCGCAGTTTGCGGCGCCGCGGCCCGGCGGGGAGTCATCGTGTTTGCAAGGCCCAGACTGCTTTATGGTGAGTGTCACGGGTAATGTGCTTAGCTTGGCTGTAAAGGTTTAACAGGACCCATTAACCCATCTACGTTCATACATTTCGACACGCTAAACGGTAGACTTTTGGTGCACGGAATTTTTTGTGATAAGAAAACAGCTAACACATTTAAGCTCTAGCCTTGAATCAGAAATGTAAATAAATATCTACACATTTCAATCAATTAATTATTTTAAGACGTTTATTATTGTATTCTGTAATAAGAATTTAGTAATTGTATTTTATAATTACATCCTGGCACATGGCTGTGTACTTAACTATACGTAGGAATACAAAATTAAGAGAAAACTTCATAATATTCAAAATTTAATTAAGACTGCTTTAGTAAATACTGTATTCAAAAAGTTTTGCCTACTGTAAACAAACAATATTATTTCATTTAAATTCATGATGGTCTTATATAAATAATTTCTGGTATCTTTAATATTAGAAGTAACAATTCGAAATAAGAGAACTTAAGCAGAAAAAGACGATAAAGTGAAACTTTCAAGCTTTACGTATATCCATTATATTTGATGACGTAGTTACAGCTACGAATAAAAAGAAGGTTTAAAATTTACTTTATGAAGGAAGGAATTGAAAGCTCTCGTAAAAGTTGATCGTTGAAATGTCGATTCAAACCGACACGATTTTTTGTAAAGAATTTTGAATAGCCTTCCCGATTTCGTTTACATAATCTATTTCTTTTGTGAATTATCTGATTGCAGCCACATTTTTTTTTGTAAAATATACCATTATTTACTAATCTCATATTTTTAGTTTAATTCACAAAAAAATTATGAAGTGACACATATTTTGTCGCTGACTGAAAAACAACTGTTATTATTAATATATTTAACGTTACTATTCTTATAATAATAAAGTAGTTCTAAAAAACTTAAGAAAAGATCCGAAGCAGATGACCGAAATTAAAATCATGACCACTAAAAATTTCAGTCGAAATGTTTCCAAGGAATCCAGTGGACGGACCGTTTTGTCAATACCAGTAATTAATAACCGAGGTTGGCGCTGGTTCTTATAATTATTAAAGCTTACTGACGCGAGAGAGGGCGTCAAGTTAACGTCAACTGCAACTAATGAGTGTTTCCAATGACAAATTCTACAGAAGCTACTGAAGTGGATCATAGCTGGATACGGTTTGCCGTGGTCCTTAATTGTTCAAGCGGAAATTTACTGTGTCATTGCATTTTAACATAGTAAATGAATTAAAAGGCTACAATCATTCCCTTAAACGACTTAATAGTTATAGTGAAACTACTTATATCTCATGTAAATATATTACGAATATTATGTCAATTACGAAATTATATAAAATTTTAACATTACAAGCTCGCACGAATCTAGATTAGATGACCATTTCTCTATTCGTTTCTGTACTATATTTTCACTTTATTGAACTGTGCTTATGTTTTACTACAATCTTTCTTTCTACCTGCCCTTATCCCACCTTAATGTTGGGTCGACGCAATACACTTTTTCAAGCATGTTGCAGCAGGATTTGGGTAAGTTTTTACGACCGGCTGCCTGCCTGACTTCAACCTCCTATGGGGGATCCAGTATCATGTAAATTAAAATAGAAAACTCACGACCTCCCGGTCCTCAGCCCATATATGCTGCCACAACACCAATGAGGCGACTACAATATCCATGCATATTCCCTTTCTTTGAAATTAAACTATTTTTACGGATTATATCACGATTTGGTTTTAATTTTTATGCCCGACGTTTCGAAAGATTTGCAGTCTTCGTGGTCACGGGTCAGACTGACGGGGACGTTTATACGATATATAATCGTGATATAATCCGTAAAAATAGTTTAATTTCAATGAATAACATTCACGTAAACCTAAGAAATCATTATTCCCTTTCTTTCATTTTGGATGGAGAAACTACTATACTTTGGTTAGCGACTGTCTTTTCATGTAATTCACATATATATTTTAGGACTATTGTTTTTACTTGCCATATCTAGTATCCCATTTGAGATGCTAATGAGCAACTCACCCCAATTACAAACGTAATGACAAACGTGTGTATCTACACCGGAGACTAATAAAGGCTAATTTGACTAAAAGAAATATTTTATATAAACCAATGCTTGTTACTACGATGAGCATTCAAGTTTAAAATTTGTTTATGTCAGTACCAACGACCCATTTGTACCACACTAATGACTTAAACACAAATAAATCACACGAGTTCAAAAGATCCGTTTAATGATGACAAATCTGTATCATGACCATTCTGACGGTATGTGTTTGTTGCAGTGTTGGGAAAATTGTGAGCTTCTCCAGTCCAACTATCAGGTTTGGGGTGCGGTGTGCGAAGAAAAGGACATTTGCGTAAGTTGCATTCTATTTTTACTCATATGACACATAACATAACAACTCATATGATGTCTCTTGAAATGAAGTATAACTATTAGAATTGGTAATTTAATATTCCACTGCCACGCACAGACCTTTACTGATGAGAAAGCTTAGTCCACACTCAGTTATAAAGAGTTGGCTTCACATATCTTTTAAATTCTTATAGTAAAATTCTCAGATATGGGCGTTTACTCACGATTTTTTGTTTTCACTGTTAAAACAAGTGATAATCCACAATGAATTCTAAATTAATTTTGATAATTCAGAGAGTTGATTTCGAACCTCTCATCAGAGCTATTTCTGCTTTTATCACATGACTACAACTAATTTACGCATTATTTCACAGTTCCCCGGCTGCAAAATTGCGTGCGAATTTCACGCAGAAGCAGCGAGAGCGGCGCAAACACAACCCGTCATACACACGAAAGGGGAAGGGGTGATGCGAGTGAGTGGCGCACTCGCTCGGTGGCCTCCCCCGGCTCCGCGCGCACCCTCCCGGCCCGCACCTCTCGTATACGTCGTGATGCGCCGCGCCGCAGAGGGTCCCTGGCGACAAATCATACAGACACAAGCATTAGCGACTAGAGTCCCTTCCAATAATGAAGGAGCACTTCTACGAGTACTTGTCGTTGATCCTCAAGGTCTGGTCACCATCTATAGTCCAGACGAAACATGGGTTGCTCATGATACAAACACATCCAACCATGACGAACATAAATGGACATTGAAAGAAATATCGCTCATCCATCAAAAAGTTTTGGTTATTGGTGAAATTGCATGGGAGCCGAGAATAGCTCGAGGCGTCTACTTAGTAACATGGGAAGTGGACGGAGGTGGATTAAAAGGTAATCTGTTTACTGATTCCACCAGAGTGACTTTATCATTATGGCCTGATACAATCTATCATATTCAAGTTGAACTCGTTTCACGTACTCCAGGCGTAGATAATGAAAGATCAGAGACGATGACAATAGACACCAGTCGAGCTCAGAGAGTGTCGACGGAAAGCGTCCAAGACGTGCAAGTTAGTGAAGGAGATCGACTCATGTCCGTTCTCGTCAGTTCAATGCGTGGAGAACGAGTACCAGAACGCGCTACAGACTCGGAATTAGTTCTAGGCTGTCTATCAGCTATGGTGGCTTTCACGTTAGCAGTTTTAGCTGCTCTTGTATGGAGGCGAAGACGACGAGGCACATTTCCTGGAACCAATGTATACGTAGGTTCTTCATCAATTTTAAAGCGAAAACTTGTTGAAGATTTTACTCCAACGGCACACTGCTTTCAGCCCGTCTTGGCTCCCGAGACACCATCAAATGAGCCGGCGCGGGATGTTGTCGTGTGACGACATAGTTTTGACATGCTTTCGGTAGAAGACCCTGTCTTCAGTTCCTAAACTCTTGATGGACTTTTTTTAAAAAGATGAACATGTTTGGTTGATTAGGAGTGTTGATTGTGATAATAAAATATACTCGTACTATAAAAAAACTTTAATAAGTGAAAGTTTATTGTGGTGTTTTGTGTGATGTCGTGCTGTGCATTGCGTTGCTATCTAAAGAACAATGTTTGGAACAATCACTGTAAATGCTGCTGTAAAATTATCAACGTTATTTTATTTGGTAGTTATAGGCAAATGTAAATTAAAATATATGAAAATAAACGTATTTATGAAACACAGTAAGGTTAACACCAGAAAACTTAGCTTTGTACATATGTTAAGAACAAAATAGTACCTAAACCACAATTTCTTTTAAATATAAGTGGATTTGTACTGCTTGTAAATAAATGAATGTATTACGTGTCGCAAGATAAGAAAGTGTTGGAATTATCTTTGTTTCATATCTAATCTATTAAAGAGTCGATATGAAAAAATCTGTTACAAGTAGAAACGGTCAGATTTTCCGCAACCCAAGTTCAACGTGTAGATGTTAGAAAAGATCTTGTTTTTTTGAATGTTCTTGTATTAAAACGTCTGACAAACGACGCGATATAAATATCTAGAACTATTTTTACAACTAGTCCCTATTATCGTTTAGTTAAACATAGTTATTAGAATATATTTTAATATAATAGTTTTCGTGAGGTCTTAATCATTCTAGTGAACTTTATAATGTCTTCTTCAGCAATAAAATTCAGTGTATCTATTGTAAATATTTGAAACATTTATTGTAAAAACATACAGAGAAAGTATATTTTTCTTGGCCTTCAATAGAAATATTTGTAATGATACGGGTGGATGTATTCATATATATTATATAACATTCGGAATAGGTGTTCTACCAACATTATCGTTTACTTTCATATTATACTTTCTAAATTGTAATTCACGTTACTAATGTTTAAAAACTTCTTTGCTGTTTAAGACACTGTAGTTTTAATGGTATGTTTGAAGTCGTTAATCGCTTTGAACATTGTACTTAATAGTTTATTTCGTAGTGAAAAACGACCAAAATTATGTTTCCCATGAAAAAGATACGATGGTTTGTAACAACCAAAATTGTTTTAGGGTGTAAGTTAGGAACTTAATTAATTTATTTTTGTGATTAATTTCGTACCTTCACTCGAATGTACATAATATTACTTGCTATAAATGACGAAGCTGAAATTTAACGAGTATAAATAAATATGTCTGCCAAATTAAATTGTCTATTTATTTACCTGATTATGAGTTTCAAATGAGATACGTAGAATTGCTACAAATGATAGAAAAGAGGCTAGCTGGCATATTGCACATACGGACAATTTAAATCCAATAATAACAGTAAACAAATAAGGTTAAACGCAATCATCATACTGTAATAACTTAAAATAGAGACATCTAATTTTCGTAGTATTCATTCTGAGAAAAAATACTGTGAATTATATTAAATGGTTCATAAAAAATATGAAAACATGTAGCATTCGATGTACCAAAATTATCTAAACAAACTAAATATACTACAAGTTACGATGTCATTATAGTCGCCGAATTTCTATGAAATGGTATAAAACTGGTAAATAAAAAATAAAAACAGTGACATAATCGTCATTGTTTCAGTAAAGTTATATAACACAATGACGACATTTAAAACACAAAAAATATCCCTATTGTTCTCCTACGCTTTGTCTCCAAAATATTGTTTGAAGAATTCACCAACCGGCACCGGTTAGCCGGATGCACATAAAAACCGAATACTTTCGTAATTTATATAATTTAGACTGGCTTCGGATAATGACGGCTAACGAACGGTTCTGACACCTTAAGAGAAATCGTTTAAGTTTTTCACATTGCTCAAGTTGCTTTGAAATCTATACCTAAGCGAGCGAGAACAATTATATTTTTAAAAAAGACGGGGTTCGGCATTTTTATTTTTTTTGGTAAGTTTTTGTAAAAGTGAATATCAAATTGGATATATTTTTTATAATAATGTCGAGCGTCAGATGAAAGCCTGTAAACTATGTATATAAGATATTTCGACGTAAGTGATAAAATTTTAACATAGATAATAAAGACATGGTCTAGTGGCAGTGTATATGGGCTGTGAACGGGGAGGTCTTTGGTTCGATTCCCAGGTCGGACGTGGTGTTTTTCTAACACAATTTTCCGAATCGGATCCCCAAATGGGGGTTGGCAGACAGCCGGTCGTAAAAACTAAGCCAAATCCTTTCTGCAGCATGCTTGAAAATGTGTGTTACCGATGCCGACCCGATATTAAGGTGGGATAAAGCCAGATAGAAAGAAAGAAAGATAATATAGACACTTTATACACATGAATCCCTTTGAAGCAATGATTGAAATATTTTATGTAAGGCATTATCTTATAAAAATGTGAGCTCTGCAAAAATGATTTTATTGTCAATGTCAAATCAATATATGTGAAATCAAATAATCTTTGAAAACCGACTATATAAATCCGTAGTTCGATTCTTCACATGGCTTAACACATGGGGGCTTAACTAGACTGCAATGACTTGCAAAAAGTAATAATATTTGAAAGCTTTTAAGCAAACATTAACTCATAGATTTGACTTAGGTCAGAAAGAATCCCGTTGGTCGAACTCGACGAGTCCCGGTCCCTGATAAAACGGCGCCATTGTCTAGGGATTAACGTCAACGAATTTGTTGTCAACAAACGCCTGATCAAACAAAAAGACTCAACGTCACACAGCCCCAAGGAACCCTTCATTTCTATCATTGTTATTATCCCAAGCGTGCAGGCTTAAATACTTAAATATCCTTTTGAAAATAATGGATTTCAAGAATCACATTATTTAAGCACAAAAACTCAACGCCGAAAGGAAAGAACGAAAAATTTGAAATAAGTAATCGTAAATTCCGTCCTATCTTTTTAAAAGGCAATTACAAAGTTTGAGTTTCATTAAATTGAGAAATCCATTAAGCTAATCGCCAAGTTGGGAGCCACCGACGTGACGATTATGAAAAGGTTATTCCGACATGCAAATGCGGAGGCATCTTAATGTAAATTACGTGTAAATGGAAGACAGCCGACAATCTGAACTATAATAGACGACTCTACCCATGAATTCCCATAATTCACGTCCAGAGATTAGATATAGGCTTTTTGTTTTACATCGTTAAAGAGGATCATGATTTTTTTATAGAAAACCAGTTAAGATAGTTTCGTTTAGCATTGGCTTCCAGTTTTCCCATTTGTTTTCATTAAGAAATAAAGTTATACAGTTCGCTTCCAAAATCTATGATTATGGTAACATACGGCCATTTATTTTAGTTACCCATTTTATTCTTGGCCCGCGGTTCTAGTATAAAGCATAGGCTCATAAATAACGAGGAAAATAGAAGGTGAACGCTTCCAGGAGTATCCTTTTGGGAGCGGTCAAAGCATTCTTTTAAGATTTATTACAGAACTTGAGCACATTACTTATTCCTTATGTGCCTTCGGTTCCGACATTTCCCTAAATGTAGACATTTTTGGTTGAATTTAGTTAAGATTAATCTTTACGAATAAAGTTATAATGTATTCTTGTACATCATTAATCTATATGGTTGATATCCCATGCTCAGAATATAATAATTTAAAATGTTGTTCGATGTTCTAAGCAAATGCAAAACTACAGCTCATCTCATCGAGTGCGAGATCTGTGCCATCAAGTGAGTGACAAACGTATTGAACAATAATAAAATCAACAAATTGGTATTTTCTTGTGAAACTTATCGAAAAGGGTTAAATTACTATAAATCCAAGCCATTGAAAGACGGTGTCTCTAAAATCGGAATTCACGGCTTTGCCTTAATAAAATAACAAAGCAACAAAATAGTAAGAGGATGTTAGTATTACAGGGCGGTACGCGTCTGTTGATCCCCATAACACGTAACATCTTATGGCTCATGATCTGGATTATCCGACGATTACAAATCCTTATTCCCCGCCTTGAGATAACATTATGTATGTGCGAGATACAGGTATTCAGACTGAGATTTTAAAGACTCAGCACATCGCAACGTGAACAGCAAAATATCAAAGAGATTTGTTCGTTCCATGTAAATTTAAATTATTCATGAATATTACTGTATAACCTTGTGAAGCACTAGGCTTGTTAGGCTTGAGCTATAATCTGTGACAGCGGGGAAGTTACTAACAACGTGTTTCTTGTACTAGATTACTTGATGACAAAATAATTTAAAGATAGAATAATATTGATACATATTTAAGAATCATACATCTTCTACAAAACAAAGCAAATATACCTCTATAGAAAAAGTTGACTAATGACACATTCAATGAATTAATTAATAAACCTCTTCAAACATGTTTGCAGCCAAGTGTAGGACACCAGCAAACACGTCTTCAAGAAAAGAAAAAAGAACATTAATTGTTGCATCGAATCTGAACGCAAAAACAAAGCTCGCTCTATCATACAATGTTTATTATTATGCCTCAGGGTTTACAGATAAAAGTATTGCAATCGGGTTATTTTAAGTTGATCCTATCTAAACTGCCGATGCAAAGCAAATGTGTGGGACAGTCTTTCTTGTTAACGACCTCTTAGTACAACTATCTTTTATGTAACTCGAGTGTGTTCCGATATGGTTTGTTTATTATCTAGTTTGCTGATACGGCACGTGTGTAATTGAGTATCTTGTATTTTACAACTATTGATTTGGCAGCTATTTATATCGCCCTTTTCTTGAACTGGGTTTGTGTTGCTTGTTTTGTCTTTCGGAACAGATAAGGGTTTCTCACGAAGTACCGATATCTTATGTATCTATAGGCTGATGTTGGAGGTTTATAAAATTGGCTAATGTGTTGATGGAAGGAAATGAAGAAAACAAAAAAGCAGTTGCTATTGTATAATTTATTCACTTAGCTAAAACAGTAGATTGACGGCTATAACAGTAGATTGATATCTGAGCTTATCGCCGTCCACTGCTGAACGTAGGCCTCCCCAAGTGAGCGCCAACCATCTCGGTCTTGCGCAGCCCGCAAATAAATAGATGAAAATATATTGAGGCTTGCCTGGGTTAGCTCTGGTCTCATCCACTTGTCACACTTTACGCACTATTAAATGTTTATCACATACATAAACATATAAGCTCACGCCTGTATCCCCCCTAAATGTGATAGGGGGCGAGCTTACTGAGGCAGTTATCTCATTTGCGAAAATTGCTATCTACGTCTTAACAAGGTAAAAAAAAATATTACAAACGTGTCCGTCTTTATAAAAACGCAAACCGCATGTTTAGGACGACTTGCTAATGCTATTCTTATGGTATAAATTACTGCCACGAAATGTATAAGACTACATTATAAGATAATAAACGTGAAATAGTCTTAGAATAGGACAGATAAATAAATAAATAAAAACATACACCCAGCAGTCACAAACATAGCCTTGATCAGTAAGGTGCACGAGGATGATGGCTATGTGTACAATCGAAGAGTTGCGGTCTCATAACACTCGAACTCAAAGCAAATCCCACTATGTCATGGAAATAAAACAATAAGGAAATAATTAGCAAGATATGAGCATAGAAATGATTGAAACATTAGTTGATCATATTATCATGCTCATAAAACAAATCAGCACTTAATGGTTTTTCGTCAACCAATAAAGTCTACCGTCTGTTATCGAGGTACTAAACCAACAATTGCACGCTAAAATCATAAATTATATTTATGTTCGATAATAAATTGGACTTCAGTAATTTTATTATCTACCCACATAAACGTCCCATCATTTAACTATGAAGATTAAGTGTCGGAAATTCACGTTATGCAATTACCACTGGACTTAGCGAATGTCAGATGGACATTTCAAGGGGCTCAGAGGATGTCTGCTTATCTGCGCTGTCGACTGGGCATTTATCAAAGATTTCGAGCCCCTTCACATTAGCGGTGACTTGGTCGGTCGCGTTAAATTTTATTGATAAAACTAAATTGATGGTTTTTGATCTAGTATCTCGGGTGGGGTGTAAGTGGCAAAAAATAAATTCATCTTATGTAATATGTTATTTTTTTAATATCATTATTCTTCTACCTGCTCTTGTCTAATTCAAATGTGAGGTCAGCACAACCCACATTTTTTTTAAATTTTGCTGAATATGATGTGGCTACAGTTTTTACGATCGACTGCCTTCCTGAGTTCAACTTCTGTTTGGCGGATCCAGTTCTGGGCAAAAAGTGTTAGAAAAACCACTTTTCTCAACTTGGGTATCGAAATTAGGATCCCACGGGCCACTGCCACCAGACAAAAATGACATTAGTTCATTATACTATTATAAAAGTTCACAGTATTTATAAGCGATGGAAATAACAGCTGCTTTTTGCCATTAGTTTATGTAGATTAGGCTTTTTTTTAAAGCTATTGTTTTTAAACGTTATTTAAAGCCCCCTGCTATCTTTCGCCGAGCAGTCTTACCAGGCCAGCTACAGAGCGACTACGAGCAAAAAAAAATGACGCCAGGCCAACCGACTAAGTTTAATAACGTTACTATCGTTATATAAACTGAGAAGCTAAGAAGCTAAGACTTCGACTTTGCGGGTGTATACAAAAACAGTGCCACATTCGCGAGAAAGCTCATAATCTTACGCCTTTATTCCCGAAGGCGTAGGCAGAGGCGCACTAGCGAACGGAACACCCACATTTCGGGGATAGGGGGTGAACCTACCGCCATATTGGGCACAAATTTCAGACTTTGGCGTGATATTGAAAAAAAAACAATATCACTTTGTCAGACCCGAAGATCGAACCCGCGACCTCAGTACGATAGTCGTACGGCCCACGCAATACCACTACACTACCGAGACAGTAACAAGAAAGCTTTAAATAATTAATGTGTATAAACGTTTAAAACTACCGTGAACCCTTTATCTCGTAGATGTCAGTCAGGTAATTCATTCGCGATCTCCGGCTAATGTGAAAGCCCCAGCCCTAGGGAGTTGCATGGGCGCATTAATGGTCGGTTGTCAACGCGTAGGCGGCTAAGCATCAACTTGTAAATACAAGGTAAATATTTGTCTTCAATAATTGCTGTAATTGTTCTTACCTTGTACTAGATGTGTGAGGAGTGAGGACTAAGGAAGTGTGTTGGTGTTTTGATTTACTAGCATGTGCTATCTACTAGCATATTTATGAAGCTAATGACTTGGGGGGAAATTGCTTTAATATTATATATTTTATAACAGAGACTGGCAAACGAGCAAATGTTGGTCACCTGATGGTAAGTGATCTCCACCGCCCATAGACACCCAAGACACAAAAAGAAACATGAGTGCGTTGCCAACCTGAAAGGAGGGAATGGAAAGGAATTGGGAAAGGGAGGGGGGGAAATGAGCCACCGAAAATATCACTCACCAAACGAAACGCGACTTCAAGCTGCCACTTTACGTCGGTTTCCTGTGAGACAGTGGTATCAAACCGGTCGAGATGGCTCATTCGTGATGTAGACTTATCTGTCTACAGCGTGGCTCTACTACTTAAACTCATATTGAATAGAGCTCCTCGATTAATAGTAATGAGCCATTAAAAACAGCGTACTGGTTATAATAGTAAGAAGAAAATGACAAAGTTGGTCGCGGAAGCCAATCAAATTGAAACCGTAGCAACAAATAGCAAGTAATTCACAATAATTATAACTACAGTAATGGTAATTATAAAGCTTGCGGTCGATAACCATTTCCTCATTTCGTTGGCATTTACAACATGAATGGTAAGACGTTAAAAGTAAAAATATGTACAAAAAATAGACATAAAATTTAAAGAAAATGTAAGTATTATATCTACATGTATTGGACAGGAGTTAATTACTGCAGAGGCTATAAATCTTCTAACGCTTCTGTTTGAGGTAACTTTGTAATTTCTCAATAGCTCCGTTGAATAGGTTACTGAGGAATCCCTACTATTTTGTAATGCCTCAAGTAGCACATAGTTAACAAGTATGGGAAGCTGAAACTAATAAGGGTTCGGAATTAGAATATATGGATGTTGATTATAGAGTTTCTAACGTAATTTTAAACTTTGTAATAGTTATGAAATCTATTCAAATTAAGAGCTATGTATGTATAGATAACTAACATTTTGCGCCTTTTGCTATGTAAGCGTAAAATGTTTGTATAGAAGTAATGACTGTCTCTGTCAATGTTGATAAGGATTGTGACAAGATGACGAGTGACGTTATCTTGACGTCACTGTTATTTGTTAAGTCATGCAGAAATGAAGCAATCTTAGGCTCAATTGCACCACTATTATTAACCTAGAGTTAGTCCTAACCGCAAGTTCTGTTACATGTCATTCATACATTTTCTGTGAATTTAGCTTGCGGTTAGGACTAACTCTAGGTTAATAATAGTGGTGCAATTGAGCCTTAGATTAGCAATATTATAATTGTTGATTGGCACTTTTAAAACACGTGTTTTTGTTTTGTTGTAGGTAGGTTTTTTTAAAATTATTTGAGGAAAATCGAAGAGAACATCTTATTGGTCTACAGGCATATAACATCGAAGAGCAATAAAATAAACTTTTGACTGAAAAATCAATATCGTTAACTGAATAAATAGAGTTAAAACTTAAAAGCCTTGTTCGTTTAAAGCCACCGATCAACGATATTATACACCCTTATAGGTACATACATATACCATGCTCATATAACGTATAGTAATTAGTACGTTTTTTTTATACTAAAACTAAACATAAGCAAAACTATAATAGATTAGAATAATTTTACAAGAATTATAGATAAAGTCTGTAATAATAAGCTTTCGTTTTAATGTGATAGATACTTCACACTATCTCGGAGTAAAATTTCGCCCATTCAAAATTCCACTCGAATAAAGACGTGGGCGATTGCTAGTCACATAAAGTATTACGGGATGTCCACTGGAGAATGGGTATTAAATTAGTTGAAAGCACCTATTAGTTTTCTATTAGTTTCGGACGGATATCCAAAGCCATCGCGCAATTTCGGACACGAATTAGTATCCAACTTCAAAACTCTGGCTGCTCCGAACTACTTCAATGCAATTACGATCGTATCTAGTTCAATGGGAACAACAGGTGGCGCTAGTCAGTCACCGGTTAATTACGGCCAGTTACAAACAACCGGTTATAATAATTAGTGAGGGGCGGAGTGGGCGGTACTCGTGCCTTGTGTCTGAGGCGTGGTCGCTTTTCGGCGACTTCGACTCATGTATAATTTAAAACGCGGCTATGAAGTGTCGCATGTCTGCGGTAGGCCTTTTTGCTCATACCACTGATACACGAAGAATTATTCCGACGGAATAGCATAATTTTTGAGCGACGATCTCAAATGTCTCTTGCTTGAAGCCGTGACAGGAATGCCAAGGACTTTAGTTCGTATTTTATTTGGCTTTGAGTTCTAAAAGTACTTGGAAAATGTAATTAAGAATCTTTATTGGCCGCTTCAGTTTGAATATTGAAGCCGTTCTGTGACTATCTACGTCGCCTTGAAACCATGTATTAAATAAATAAAAATACTGGATTTTTACATGAACAGTCGTACAAAAAGTTGTATATCTCTAAGGAATTCAAAAAGGAATAATAACTCCATATCACGTAGCAATCAAGACACAATTTACTAAAGTCTACTTAGCTTGCAGTGCGCGTGCCCGCTTCGTGCGTAGTGCGCGTGACCAAACCATCTCACTGTGGACAAATGTTTGTGTATGTTGGCTCCAACATTATTAAGAGCTTGTATTTTTTTTACTTATTTTTATTTGAACATGCGTTATACGTACAGCTAATTAAGAATTGTGAGTGGTAGAGCCACGCTGTAGACAGTAACGTCTACAGCACGAATGGGCCGGCTCGACCGGTAGGATACCACTGTCTCACAGAGAATCGACGTAAAGTGGGAGCTTGCTGTCGCGTTTCGTTCGGTGAGTGAGATTTCCGGTGGCC
Source organism: Clanis bilineata (assembly GCA_036417725.1). Classification (NCBI taxonomy): domain Eukaryota; kingdom Metazoa; phylum Arthropoda; class Insecta; order Lepidoptera; family Sphingidae; genus Clanis; species Clanis bilineata. The sequence goes on from CM071154.1 coordinate 7,462,001, forward strand.
CATTTCCCCCCTTCCTTTCCCAATCCCTTTTTCCCTCCCCTTCCATTTCCTCCGTTTAGGTTGGCAACGCACCTATGATTCCTTTTGTGTCTTGGACGTCTATGGGCGGTGGAGATTACTTACCATCAGGTGACCCATCTGCTCGTTTGCCAGTATCTGCTAATAAAAAAAAAATTGTGTTACACATTCCTAATAAATAAGAAGAGTCTTTAGTCATAAGGCGTCAGATGCAGGCTACTAATTTGGTTCACTCGGTTGTAAAGCCGCGTCTCCTGCACTAAAACATTACACAAATCACCTACACAAAACATGGTTCCACATACAAGTTTTTATCTAGAAATAAATAAATACACCCACAGTCACACACCTAGTGCTGATCCCACACTCGGTATAACCGGTATCGTAGGTGTCAGAAACTATGAGAGACTTTCGGTCTCACAACACCCAGACGTGAAACAAATATCTGTGGGCCACACAAACATTTGTCTCAATGCGGGAATCGAACCCGCGGCCTCTCACTTCACAGCCGGCTATTCGCCCACTGCACCACGGAGGCTATCATAATGGCATGTCTATGGTCCATTATTCTATGAGCAGGAGACAGCGCAAGTCATTTTTTTGTGTATGTGTTTTTGTGTTTAGTTTCGTAAAAACAGGTGCAGGACACGCGCCTTAAGATGTACACAGATAGGCTATTTCTTACATCTCGGGAAAAGAGTCTGAAGCGATGTCGCAAACAACAGCTAGAAGTAATATTAAGAAGTAATAAATAAACATTGTTCTCACAATATTGTTGCCGGTACAAATAATCTTATTATGTTATGGGTATTTCCCATTTCATAAGGCTTACGTGGCGAATCGAACATAGATCCTCTAGTCACAGCTATTGTGTTATGATTTCATAACGTAATTATTGTACACGCCGCGCCGTTACTAATGAAAGCAAAAAGGTGGCTCGTGGCAGAGAAATTGCAACTTGTAGACAGAATTAATGAAATCAATAGACTCTTGACCTCTACTTTTCGACCGACTTCCAAAAAGGAGGAGGAGGTACTCAATTCGTCTGTATTTTTATTTTTACGCGATATCTCCGCCCAATGTGGACCGATCTTCAAAATTATTTTTGTGTTCGCTAGAGCTTCTTTCAAGGGTGGTCCGATATAAATTTGGTCACGATCGGATTTGAGGTCGGTCCGTTAAGTTTTCAATTATGTACATTTATTTTGACATATCTTTTACCATAAAGCTATTCGTATTCATGATGCTTCTAATTATTTTAATTACTATTCTATTACGTAGTTAAAAACACATTACACATTTTGTCACTCAATTAACATTAATATTTTATTGTATATGAAATATTAAAAGGCCATCTTCCAAACCCACCAAACATTTGAGCCAAGGTGGTCTCGTGCATAGACTCTAATATTCTAATGTACCGGCAAGTTTGTCGGCGGAGTTTTTGTGACAAACCTTTCGTGGTGGATTTGTGAGTTTTATTGCCTACGTGACGTCGCCTGCTATACTGAGACATGTTAGCTGCATTTTGTATGTAAATTATATAGAAAATTCGTGGGAATATAAACACGTATTTAGAGACCAAAATGGGGAATTAAAAAATATTCAAAAAATTCTGATGGAAGATGTTCGTAATTTAAATTATGCGACCATATTGGGAATGCTATTTGAAACTAAGTGGATTTCCTCGTTAGTTTACAGGTAATAAACTAATCAATATTCTATTTATGTTTACAAAACCAGGCAGCCTCCATAGCGTGGTGGTTGAGCAACTAATAGTGAAACGACAGGTCACGGATTCAATTTCTGCATCGAGATAAATACCGACCAAATGAACCAGAAAAAATATTTTCGTCACGAATTCAAATTTCCATTACTAAAAAACTATGAGCCTTACGAAATATTAAACTTTGGCGCTAGATTGCTAGCCACTCCCTTTTTAACCCGTTGGAGGCGGCACATATGTTTATACACTTATGTAACAAGTGTCTCGGTCTCCGGAGGCCGAGCTGCCCGTCACTATATAAACAGTGACGGGTGTACTTATTATTGATATCAACTTTATGAAACACCGTGTATAATAAAACACTATACATGGACAGTCTGAAATAAATATGAGCCCCAAGTCTAGAGCTAAATAAACAGTGGCACATTCCCCCAAACAAGTGACAAAGGGGCAGACAGCAAAAATCTGATTAGGCTGCTTAGTCACCAAGTTGGGGACAGTTTAAGCCACGGGAAGCCCGACTACGCTGGATCATGTGGTCTAAAGGACTATAACTTTTTATTTTAGATGAATACTTTTAAAATGAAAGGTTCAGCAGCTTCTTTTAGAGATTTAAAAACAATATAATCAATCTGTTCTACAGCTAGAATATATAGATATCTATGCTATTAGTAGTTGACGAGTCACTCATTTAAACTTACATGGAAACGGACTGATTTAATTTCATAACTTAGTTAAAAATATTGATATGTAAGATAAGGATAGCTTCGTAGAATTATTCCTTAACATCTGCTATGGTTCAAATTCCGTCATTTGATCGCCCTTTATCAAGCATTCCACATTTTTATTAATCATTGTTTGAATAAAAGAATAAATTAAAATAAATTTATATTTTAATCCTATTACTGTTCCTTATCCTATTTTACATAAAATCAATTACCTTTAGATTGTGAATTCACAGGAAACAGATAAAGTGCATGAGTAAATTGTAACACGCAACTAAGCGCTAGTTTTCATTATGCAAATGCTTATTTAAGTAGACGACTGTAACTAGGGATTAAAATAAATATTCGTTATACTTACGCGTATATCATTAGTTGTCGGTCATTTACGTTTTTTTCTGGGGTCAGGTGATTTGGGATTTAATATGTCATTGTTTACCTGATGCACGTTTTACTATTTTTTATGGTTTGAAGTGTGTTATGCCAATGTGTTTTGTCATTGACTACTTTTTACTCTGCTAAAAGTAAGCTCTTCTCTTCTTCACTGTTAGTTATGTGGTAGATTTATATAATGGTAAGGTATATCTCATCAAAAGAAGAAAAGATCCATAGATTTTACGCTTTTCTTGTTAATAAGCTATCCTAGGTCAGGTACCAAACCCTATAAGGCCTACATCTTGGTCAGAGAGTCCCTATCCTGAGAATTTTAACTCTGCAGTATTATCCAGACTGAAACTATGGGAGTATTAAAAATGTAACGAAATGTTTCGAAAAAAAATAGTTAGACTATTTTCGCCTCGTTTTGGTGGTGACACTTCACGCGCAATATTTACTTCCTAATAAATAATTCAAGTAAGCCTAACCTGCACGTAAATACTATGTATAGCCACAGTGCTGGCAAGCCCAGTCATAAACTACGATTGGCTTTACAATCTAATACAAGTACTACTCGTAGCCGATGATGAATGAGTTTCCAAAAACACAAACATTGACTTTGCTCTCGAAGCATCAATTACACCAGCCAACCATCAAAGACCATAACAGATTAATAGTAGTGCATTCCTGCCTTTAATACGTAACCCGCGCTATGTAAACTACGCATTAAACAGCCTACGCATTTTTCAAAGCCCGTTCAGTCGCGATCGTATCAATAATTGGCATATCTGTGAACCGGCACACGGTAGATCATTTAATTTTCTTAATAATTTTCTATCGGAGTTCGCCTGCGGCGGTATACGCCGGTCTAGGCCGCTTCTCGTTTTGTACTTTTTAGTAATACAGTATAATCAATCTCGCTGCACGGATGTTTAGGCCTAGATGTAGTACATGCGATAACACCAGAATGTTTTTATATTCTATCACATTGGTTTCAATAAGTTTGGAATTTTAAATAAGTTTATTAACTAAAATATGCTGATGACGGCGTTTGATTTTATGGACCGGGTTTTTAGTGATATCAAAGTAGAATCTACAAAAAGTAACTTGCGCAATACATTCGACACAATTACAGATATGATATGCACAAAATAACTTAGCCTAAAGATAGTATGATCGTCGTGATGTTATGTTGTTATCAAAGAAGAATGATGGGGCCCCGGGCAAAGACTCTCTTCAGCAACGAGTTATTTAACGCTAGTGCAAAGTCTATTTATAATGCACACATTTCCTTCCTAACAAAAAAACATGCGTTTAAAAATAGACGTTCTAAAATTACTTCTTAAGAGTACGCGAATGCTAGACACATTCAAATAATACTAGTAAACTAATCGCGATGAAATCCGTAAAACTAGTTTTATTTCGACGTTTGAAACCTGTGTTTAATCGTTAAGAATGAAATCCTTAATGACGCTACCGTCGCGGTTCGAAATTCGATGAGATTCTTCGCATCAATAACCTCGTTGCAACTTGCACATCATGGACTTTCATTTTTTGTCGTGCGATGAGTGATGTCTGTGACGCCGTCACCGAGCCATCGAATACTCGTTTATTATTCAGAATGCAAGAGATGTCGACTTTTGGACTGGTCCACTGCTCTTACTTGCCAATTTTCAACACCGTAGTCGTAAATCAGAATGTGTGTTATTTCGTTCTGATGTAAATACGTATGAACTTAATGGACGCTGTGTTTTCGGTGTACCTGTATTCGAAATTAATCAAGATCATTGTCAAAGTAAAGATGCCTAGTAGTTTTGAAGCTGTAATAATTACAGGAAACACGCAATCAGACGACAATTTACGACCAGTGTTGGAAATAGTATTATTAACCATCAAGAATCAAGATAATAAAATCATTACTAGTGCAATAAATAAAGAAACATAAACAAAAACGTCGCACTACTACTGTTTAGTTCCTTTCTTTGTTTCTTCTTTTCTTTCTTTCTAGTTACTGGCGCAGATTGTACTTTGCGTTAATATTTCATGTTTCACAAAACTTTTTATTTAGAATGCTGCGGAATCATCTAAAAGGTTTAAACCATCAACTAACCATGCGAGAAAAATATCATGCATCAACCAAACAGAACAGCATCTCTCCCAACATCCTGTGAGCATCTCTCTTGCAGTATACTGCGTCGACTGTCGGTAATCTGAATCAGTTGCGGCCGTCAGTGATTTATACAACGTGGTCAGTATCCCAGTTAGTGTTGCCAGGTTTATTGATTTTTCAAAGAAGCCTCAATAGGCTTATTCTATAAAAAGACAATCTGTTAAACACCAATATGTATGACAAAATTCTACTAAGTTTTTTTTAACTCTTAATATTATAATTTTTGATCGAGTAATTAGACCTATACCTTTAACAAAAAAAAATGATAACAAAATGTAAAGATCTGTAAAAAACAAACTTAAAAAATTTAATGAACTTTAACTTCATAAACATTATCACATTTTGGATACCTTTTTAACTAAAGCAGCCCGACTCAGAGTTATTTTAATCTTTCTGTTAGGCATAACGATTTTTATACCTAAATAGTACTGATACATTCACTTTACATGTGGCAACTCGGATCCCAGCTAACATTCCTTGTCCACCCGCAATAAAGGTAATTTCGATACAGCCGATCATGTACACAAAATCGTTCTATTAGTGAGACGCGTTACAAAATGGTTTTATAATGGACGCCTAGTAGGCGTATTAGCACCTTTGTTGGGATAAAATGGAATTCTGAACCGTGTTGTGGAATATATTTTTATGGGTTTATTACTCATTGTGGTGGTAGATATTGATTGTGGTTTTTATCGTCTTGCTTTGTAAAGTTAAATAAATGTTATATGTCTGAAACCTTTAGGAACTGGATTACATAGGTAAATAGATCCTGTAAATAAAACTGGTTTAAATTTTAATAATACAATCTAATTAATGAGAACTTTTGTAAATAAAATATAGCGTGTAATTAATGACAAACGTGCATCAATCGCTACCAACCTACACAAATCACATCTAAAAAGGAATAGTTAAAGAATGAGAAAGATCTAGATACAGCAGATGTAACGGATGATAATAAATTTTATTCAATAAACTCGATTTCCCATAACCTAATCGTGATCGGCATGCCAATTCTTACTTTAATTGACATTAAGCGATTGATAGACATCATTCAACTTGTGCGGAGACTCTCGCAATAGATTTAGTGTTGTGGATATGCTAATAATGTGAATATAAAATGTGCTTGCCCTTGTGTGTGAAAATATTAGATTTTATTTGGATTTCCCTACATAACATTTTTCTAACGTTTTATAATAATTCGTATATCCATTTGCAATTTAGCATTATAATATACATATTAAGCTACTTTGTGGCGTTTTTTAACCTAGAGGTCCGAAGCCTCTTAAAATCTCTGATTTCCAAAAACGTATATATACGTCCAGTTTAACCTTTTGTAGGGCCAAATTATGATTATGTTATGTTATTATGTTATGTTATTGTGTTATGTTAGTGATGTAATGTGTTAAGTGCATGTAACAATAACCATCAAAGCTACCCAAGAAAGGAAAAAAATGGTTACGAACCCATTTAAAAGTAAATTAGATATCTAATAGTCTGAGTCAATATGATGAGTTAATGCCAATATAATTATGGAATCTTTGGGGCGAGTAATGAATAATGAAATAACAACGCTCTTTATGTTCTGTTCAACGTGTTATGTATGATTATTAACTTCACTAACTTTGCCATCCCAAAACGGGTAGACCTCAAAAACAAGAGTTCTGTGAATATCCTAGTAATAATTAGAGTTGACATATAAGCATTCTTCCAATATATCACACTTTAACGATGGATACTACTATTCTACTAGTGGTCGAACTAGATATATTCCTTTTACATTTCCGTCAACTTCCACATATGTGGTTATGGTGTGGTATATGAGGCCAATCTAGTCCAGATAATGAATGAGTTTAAAACTCGATTTGTACATTAACGACGTGTAGTACAATAGCTATTTTATAGTTAAATATGTATGAAACAGCAAAACGACATTGCAGATAATCAACATCGGAAATATTCATACGTAGTATTCTTATAGTCGAGAGTGGAACTTATTATTTTAATTAAATATCCTTTGAACCTCTCTTCAATACAATAAAAGCTAGTACATCTAAAATAATTATTTAAAAGAAAAGATCGTAATACTCTGAGTGAATGAGTTCTCCGTTATTATAATACTAGCTCACCCGCGCAACTTCGTCTGCGTATGAGAGAGAGGGTTGAAACAGTGAGTCTTAGGTACCTATAATCCAATAATTCTAAAGGAGGTAATGGGATGATCTACTTCGGCCGTCAGTCACCTCGTCTCTCACCCCGTCAGTCACCTCGTCTTTCACCCGTCTGTCACCCATCTGTCACCCAGTCGGTCACTCCGTCTGTCACCCAGTCTGTCACCCGCCTGTCACCCCGTCTGCCACCACTTCCGTCACTCCGTCTGTCACCCGTCTGTCACCCAGTCAGTCACCCCGTCTGTTATCCAGTCGGTCACCCCGCCTGTCACCTCGTCTGTCACCCATCTGTCACCCCGTCTGTCACCACGTCGGTCACTCGTCTGTCACCCCGTATGTCACCCGTCTGTCACCCCGTCTGTCACCCCGTCTGTCACTACGTCGGTCACCCCGTCTGTCACCCCGTCTTTCACCTCGTCTGTCACCCAGTCGGTCACCCAATCGGTCACCCCGTCTGTCACCCCGCCTGTCACCCCGTCTTTCACCTCGTCTGTCACCCAGTCGGTCACCCAATCGGTCACCCCGTCTGTCACCCCGTCTGTCACCTAGTCTGTCACCCGTCGGTTACCCCGTCTGTCACCCAGTCGGTCACCCTGCCTGTCACCCGTCTGTCACCCCATCTGTCACCACGTCGGTCACCCGTTTGTCACCCGTTTGTCACCCTTCTGACACCCGTCTGTCACCCAGTCGGTCACACCATCTGTCACCCCGTCTGTCACCCCGTCAGTTACGTCGTCAGACACCCCGCCCGCCACCCCATCAGTCAGCCTGTCAGTCACCCCGTCATTCCTCACGTCGGTCACCCCGTCAGTCATCCCATCAGTCACCCCATCAATCATCCCGTCACTCACCCCTTAGTGACCCTACCATTCATCCCGTCGGTCAACACTAAAATATTTTTTCAAATCGAACCAGTAGTTTCCGAGATATAAAATTCCCCGCTAGCAGCATTATTCATTTTTGCTCCTATTGGTCATAGCGTGATGTTATACAGCTTCTATCCTCGATAAATGGGCTATCCAACACAAAAATATTTTTTCAATTCGAACCAGTAGTTTCTGAAATATCAACTTCCCCGCTTTTCAACATTCTTCATTTCTGCTCCGATCCTATTGGTCATAGCGTGATGTTATATAGCCTATAGTCACCTTCGACAATTGGGCTATCCAACACAAAAATATTTTTTCACATCGAACCAGTAGTTTCTGAGACGATACATTTTCACGATTTTGCAACATTTTTCATTTCTGCTCCGCCCCTATTGGTCATAGCGTGATGTTATATAGCCTATAGCCATCCTCGACAAATGGGCTATCCAACACAAAAATATTTTTTCAATTCGAAGCAGTAGTTCTGTTTGAGATATAAATTTTCCCGGTTTGCAAATTTTTTCATTTCTGCTCCGCTCCTATTGGTCATAGCGTGATGTTATATAGCCTATAGCCATCCTCGATAAATGGGCTATCCAACACTAAAATAATTCTTCGATTCGAACCAGTAGTTTCTGAGATATCAACTTCCCCGCTTTTCAACATTTTTCACTTCTACTCCGCTCCTATTGGTCATAGCGTGATGTTATATAGCCTATAGCCATCCTCGATAATTGGGCTATCCAACACAAAAATATTTTTTCAAATCGAACCAGTAGTTTCTGAGATATCAATTCCACGTTTTTTATTTCTCATTTCTGCTCCGCTCCCATTGGCCATAGCGTGATGTTATATAGCCTATAGCCACCCTCGATAATTGGGCTATCCAACACAAAAAGAATTTTTCAAATCGAAGCAGTAGTTCCTTAGATTAGCGCGTTCAATCAAACAAACAAACTCTTCAGCTTTATAATATTAGTATAGATATCAAAAAGGTCATAATCTCGGTGTTTTACAAGGTTATAATCTAACATTATATGAAATATTCAGAGAAAGCTTTGATAGTTCAAATTAAATGAAAGCTTTTGAAGTCATCACCTAAAGCACGTTAAGACGGCGCGTCACTACCATACTAGGAGTTATTAAAGAATTATAATTAACGATCATAATTGCCCTACTTCGTATACGTAGTGTAATTACCCAGGTTTTACTTTCCCTCCCACACACGGATTAACAAATTCGAACTGCTCATAAAGGTGATTGACATGCGCATTTAATCCGAACTATAAACCTTTAATCGAATTAACCCGTGGCCACGCTGGCCTCAAAAGGTATAAATTTTAATCATGGCGGTTAATCAGTCACAAGATGCGATCTGATCTAGATAAGGTAGGATTGACGGCCTGTTTGTAGCCTATGGTCTACTAATTTATTCTAACACATTATTCAATGATTCATCATCGTAATTAGATAAATTAATTAGATAAAACTTCAGCTTCTTACTTAGCTTTATTCTTGGCCGTTATCTGGTCAAACCCCGCACCTAATCTCTTCACAGTTTATGTTCAGATTATGAGTGATTGAAACAGGAACTCTGGGCTTTAAATATTATAGTCCCATGGGAAAATGTACACAATATTCTCTATATTAAGGAATACAAAAAAGAAACGGAAGACAATAATAAAATATTTAATACATGAAGTAAAATTGGTCATCAAAACTTTGTTAGCACAGGAGAGCACGTTTTTCATTGGATTCGTTTCAGTAAATAAAAGCGATAAGATAGGAAGTCCAGTGGCACGTGACAAGGTGACAAAAGATCGCCCGACAGGTATTCGGTGAGCTCAAAATTGGATAGTAATCGATGCGTGAAACTCTACTTACAAATCGTGACATAGTGATCAATAGAACAGAAGATTATCAATAAATTGAAGTCTAAATGTGTGTCCGGTATCCATTTACTTTTAATTGGAAGTAACTGATTTAATTATGATGGCGATTGTAGATGTCTGCAATGTGAAACAAACATTGTAATAGTGCCAAACGGTCCGTTAACATCCAATCATATCTTAGTATTTGGCTACCTTTTTATAGAACCTTGTAATTCGTTGATGTAGTAAAAAATTATGTAATTGACGATTGATATTAAAAACACATTAGCATGTGATGAGAACTTCGTAAGAAATTTGATCCGTATCACGTACATATCCGGACACATGCTCTTATGTAGCATGCATGCGTCTACATTTGGGCATATTTGGTTAATAAAGTCATAATGGGCCTTACTTAAAACAGCATTTTTAGCTGAGCAAATGGTTAAGAATAACTTGTCACTTTTTTCCTTGCGTTACATTGTTTAAAAATGAAAGGGACAACCTATAGTATAAAAATAAACAGCGCTTAAATATTAAGTAAGGGGCAATATCTGCACATTACACAACTTTGGCAACTCTTAAAATCAATGAGAGTACCATAAATTATAGGAAAATTCAGGGAATAAGGTCGGAATCATAGCCTATTGTTTCCTAATAGTACCTATTACAAAAACATGATTTATTTTGATCCAAAAACATCTTTTAACTATATCAATATGGAAAAAGCATAAAATCTGAGTAATGATGGTCCATAAAAATCACACACAAGCTACCGACCAAGTATTTTACGGTCACTAATAAGCGCATTGCCTTTTACACGAAATACATTTAAGGTAGTAATTGAAAAAACCTGGTAATAATTTGACTAAAGAAAAAAGTCTTGCATATTTAATCACGGGCGGAATGGTGTTTGTAAATCAATTCGAGACATCAGACACCGAATCTTTTTTGTTTCCTTATACCAAATCCAAATTTCCGATTAAAATGATAATGTATTCAAGGTAATTAGGGTTCAATTTTAAATTAAAGTTTTGAGGGACTCGTGGGATATTTGATTACTCTGTTTTAACAATGAAAGTATTGAATGCTTAGATGATTATATTTAATTTCGTTTTTTTCGCTTTACCTATCTTACTTTATAACTATATTAGTGGCAGTTGTACATAGACCGATTTTTTTTGTAGATTTGCTTCTTCCCTCTTCGGAGTGTGACGAAGTATAAGCCAAGCGCTGCTATTTTGTAATCTGGTTTTTGATACTGTTTTTTTTCATTTCTTATATAATTAGCAAATTGTCAGGGTAAACATTACTTCTTTGTCTATATGGAATGTACGTTATTGGTCAGTTGTGTAGTCACTTTGCCGAGCTCTGATAAAAATTGTGTCTGAAACGGCTCTCCTATCACATCTTGGAGGGAACTGAGGCTGGGGAATGTGGGTGCCTTATTAACGCCCTTGCCTACCCCTCTTGGATAACAGGCACGAATGACAGTGGTCTTACTTTCGACCTGCCCTTATCCTACTTTAATGTGGTGTCATCGCAACACTTTTGCTTAATTTTTACGACACTGACGTCAACCCCTTTCTGGACCTGGGAATCGAACCCAAGACCTTTACAGCCCATGTACGCTGCTACCGCTAATGTATGTAATAAATAAATAACAGCCAACATTTACACGCATAGTCCTGACCCCACGTTAGATGTAAACTACGTCGATCTTAGGATCGAGTCTTGTGTCGTGGGAATCAGGAACTACGAGAGACTTTCGGTCTCACAACACCCAGACCCGACACAAATACCTCTATATGTGGGCCGCACAAATATCTGTCTCGGTGCGGGGATCGAACCCGCGGCCTCTCGCTTCACAGCCGACTGCTCACCCACTGCGCCACGGAGGCTGTCAAATTAATGTCAATAATTACTACATAATAATTATGGGCTGTATAATCGCCATAACCGTGTGTCCTAAGTGTGAGGTAATAAGAAGTCGGTCGGCATCCGCCTTCAGAGTCGCCTTTATGCACAAACGAAGGTCATTACGAACGGATATTCAATTTACCATTGCGCTGATTCAGCAATAATTTACTTTTAAATCGAATTGTGGCGTTTGAATCGGATTTTATAGCTTAATAACGAATCGTTGTTTTATGGACTTGTCTCGCCATAATTTAACCGCTAGTTAACCATGCAAATAAATTATGCGACATAAAAATTCATACCAGACGGAGAAATTTTAATTTTGCATTTATTTAAGTTCGTTTGCATGTATTAGACATGCGAATGCGGCGGGTTTTAAATTATATAGGTTTTAATTACTTTTATGGCTGTGTTTCTTGTCAAAATCAAGGAATGTAGTAAATCTTAGATAAAATACGTGTAATAAAATCATACAAACATCCTGTCTGGGTAATAATATGTTGAAACGACTGTTAAAGAATTATATATACTTAATACCTTAATATAAACATTATTTTCACTCTTTTTACCTGGAGCAAATAATTGAAAGAAAGAAAGAAATGTTTGTTTATTGCCACTAGTATGACATGCAGCATTAACTAACACGAAATTATATATCAATTTAAACTAAAACTAAACTAACTAATTGATTGTAAATAAAGATTTGAGAAGGGATTTTTGAGATTTGATATATTCCTGGTAAGTTTACCATTATAAGTAATAATTAAAGATACGTAGTTTATATATATTTTTGTTAAACTATTCGAATGATAATGGTTTACTTTATGTTTAGCTATTGTTCGCGTGGAAATTTAACCAAACAAATCTATCACACAAGAATGGTACATTTTTCGGGGTAAGAAATTAATTTCAAACTATAACCTATCTATGTGCCAAATTTCTTACAGATCCGTCCATCTGTTTTAGCGTAAAAGAGTAACAAACATCATCTGAGTAGGAAGATAATTAATTATCATACAAAATTTTAAGACAATATTTTACTGACGCTAAATTTGATTTCCTCCATAAATATTATACAAAGACTTGAGGCATTTTTGAGTGCGTTAACACGATTTCTGAGCAAAATGCCGTTACCTTCGAATCTAAAATTCATTTTTATTTTGACATATTTTAATGCCACCTGGTTTTCGACTTTCTGTCACCGAGCAGGTCTGTCAAACGCCAGATCTCGTAAAATAAATCTACTAATTTTATGATCTTAACCGCCAATAAAGTTCTCCAGTTTTGCCGTTTGACTAATTTTAATTGCTTTCCGGTTTTTACACCCTACGCTTAATCGCACTGTATTTCAAGTACATTTTATCGTTTTAATACTCAGCCGGTAATAATTTACAATACACCGAGGCTTCGATGTGGACAGTAAATAAACAAAGATTTAACGCAAATGCCACTTGCCGTCTGTTTGATTTCGCTTTATTTAATGTGAGCCGATGTTAAGCTTAAATTTCTAGTTATGTGCGTGGGAGGAGTCGCAAATGAGGTACTTAGTATGCGTAAAGCAGACATTTTATTTATTATAATAATTTATTTTCTATAATGTAGAGATGATATTAGCGTTCCTTTCATATTATCTTTAATGTCATTAAGAGTGGCATCTTCTGTGCAAGGTGTGTCCTGTCAATACATGATAAATGATTGCCTCTAACGACTCCTTGTTAGGAAATTATGTTTTTAATCAGATTGTGTGTAGAAAAAACTGTATTACGGATAATGATTTGTCACATCAGTCATTCGCCTCCAACAACTCTGATAATACCAATCTTAAGAAGATTTACAATCAAGCTTGATTGGTTATTACGCAGCCAGCAGTAGTGTTTATAATGAAACGTAATTGAGCACTAGATTTCAAACAAGAGGCATTTTCTAAGACCGTGACTTACAAAATGTAATTCGTGTTTGTGTATTTAGTCATTTGAGGCTGAACTTGAGTACGAAGATCAAGTTTAATTAAGGCACTATTCATGCGGCAGTAATTTGATTGTAGTATTGTTTAATTTCACTTGTCCCCTTTGAATCTATAATGTCATAAAATACAAAATTTTATTGTTACACAAAAGATAGCGAGCACTTTTGATATTCTGACTTCATGAATATCTTTGACCCCATTTAGATGGATAGAATTTCATACTTAACGCTGTCTGATAAAATATTTTATTTTGCCGTATTTAAATCTTTTAATAATCGGGGCTATATTTTGTTAAGGACAACCGACCGAAAGTCTGTACCTTGGGACTGACAGGCAGAGGAAGAAGGAAAAAGAAGAAGCAATATTTCATTGTACCAGAAGACGGAAGCTAAATTCATTCACTGGACACGGCCGGAATTGAGAGCGTGTGTTTACAATCGATCGGTTATTTCAGCTCATTCAGTATTAACACAAAAACAATGATTTATAAAACACATTTAATTAATTTCTTCCGTTTGGATGAATAATGGATTAACAAACAGAGTTATCAATCTTGTAAATCTCCAGCAAAACACCAAGTGTTTATACAACCTGACTAAATGAAAGGTGGTGATTTCGAAAGCTGGTCATACATAGGAACCCACTCGATAAAATATAAAATTATGCGCATACATTGTCTGCGTCGTTGTATAAGCAAAAATACTATTGCAGTGTTGTATGGGAGGTGTGGCTTATCATGCTTCATCGGCTGATACCATTTTGATATGACAAATTCAAAGAGGCGATTCATATTTTATGCATTAGGCGTGTTCAATGTATTATAGGTGTTCGTTGTATGTGCAATGAAGGGACGTATTCTAAAGAAATGTTAATATTAAAATATAAGGTTTATTGTGTTATAAAGGACTCGCTCGTGTAGACAGAGTTTGCGAACCTTTTTGTATGCTGTTTTTGCCTTCTACCAATTCTATTAGATATATGATTTGAATTCCATAGCAATAGATAAATGTTTTTGTGTTTATGTTTAATAATACAGCCGTTTATATTTTTATGTCTAATATCGTTATTATATTGTACACATTTTTAAATAGTAGAGCCAAGCTGTAGACAGTAACATCTACAGCACGAATGGGCGGGCTAGACCGGTTTGACACCTAGGTCTCACAGAAAATTGACGTTAAGTACCAACTTGCTGTTACGTTTCGTTTGGTGAGTGAGAATTCCGGTGACTCAATACCCCCCCACTCCATTTCCCAATCCCGTTTCCCTCGCCTTCCATTCCCTCCTTTTAGGTTAACAACGCACCCATGATTCTTTTTGTCTTGGGTGTCTATGGGCGGTGGAGACAACTTATCATCAGGTGACCCATCTGCTCGTTTGCCAGTCTCTGCTATAAAAAAAACAGGTTCTTTTTGACACTATAAAAACGACACACTGTCGTGTCCAGTTTTTTGTCAGTGCTACCAAACCCATAAAACGTGATCTCTTGACATACCGGAGACTTAGTACGTGTGAATATTTGTATCTAAATTGAATACAATTCATCTTCTGCCAAGAGAGAATATTCCATAGACAATAGGTTCGGAACCTGATGACTAGAAAAGTATACTATGCAGTTACCTGTACCCCTAGTAGGAGTTTATTTTGACAGTTTTCGATTCTCGAAATCGACACTAAGGTGCGTTTTATCCACACATGACTCGCAGCGCCACATTGCAGAAACTACAACGAACTAAAAAATGTATGAAGGAACTGTAAACTATCGTCGATTTCGAGAATCAAGAAAAACTCGTATTAAGGGTACTGGATTATCGCTTCTTTTAACGCTGAATTAAAAATCATCATGAATTTGTTTACCTCCGATTTCTGTGCCGAAGAAGAACATACTCTATGACAGAAGGTTTAATCATTTAGATCACCCATTCGATATAATTCTGCTTACATTTAAGCGTATCTGTGGACTGTGGTAAAATCTATCAAAGGGTAACAGCAAATTCTGCTTAGAAATGAAAATACCGTGTCATAACTCAATGGAACTTAATCGGGACAACTGCCCGTTTAGTGGACGGTCGTCCTGCATGGGTTGGTATAACGTCCTTCATAATTGACATTTCTATTGATGTTTTTTAAGGCAACAGAATCATAAATAAAATAAATTATTGCATATTAGTTTTCTCGCCACCTTGGTCTATTAAATCTTGGCCAAATCCTTTCTGCAACATATTTGAAAAACTGGTGGGCCATCCCCATGTTAAGTTGAAATAAGGGCAGGTGGTAAAAATCTATGCAAGGGGTAACAGGTTGCGGGGTTTTAGTCGGTAGGACGGCTTAGGCCGGGGAGTCCGACATAACTCCGAACACTGTCCCGAAGAGATCCGTAAATGAATTACTCCGTGCTAAAAAAAGTAGGTGATAAGAAATAAAGATTACATATAACTTTAATAGTCAATATCGTACCATCTAGAATAAGTATTCCACTTACCTACTCAGGAAAGCACCGACATAGAGACGGGCTTACGATACGACAACCGGATCTCCGTTTTGATTCGAGACTTTTATAAATTGTTACATCGCCGTGATATATTGTTTTGAAAGAGAAGACGTGAGCTCGGGATTTGTTTTCTCCATTATTTTTATATTTTATAAACAGATCGCTCCGGAAGATAATGGATAGATAAAAATGATTTTATAGTCGACTGTGACATTGAATTTTATTTTGAGATAAATTTATTCGCGTCAGTAAACAAGATAATGTTTATTTTTTATCCCGACGATGCATTGTTACGGATGTGAGCTGAGATATTTTTATATTTGAGTATACATTACACTACATAAAGTAGTGCCTAGGGATTGAGCTGTGATGATAATGTTTCACAATGCATAATGATTAACGTTATCGACATACTTCAATACACATTAATGATTTTGATTTCCATACAAACTTCCTCAACTCAAGGTTGTTTCAAAGGCAATATTTAAATCAACAGGAATTAGGTTTTTTTTTACCTTAAAAAACCCTACACTTCTTTCTTTCTACCTGCCCTAATCCCACCTTAATGTGGGGTCGGCGCAACACACTTTTCAAGCATGTTGCAGAGAGGATTTGGCTTAAGTTTTTACGACCGACCGCCTGCCTGACGTCAACCCCCTATGAGGGATCCAGTCCCGCGCAAATTAAATTAGAAAATTTTCTTTACCCGACCTGAGAATCGAACCCAAGACCTCTCGGTCCGCAGCCCATACATGCTGCCACTAGACCAAGGAGGCGACAGGCGACTTAAAAAACCCTACACTAGTGACTAATAAAAACGAAGTCGCGATCTAAAACTTTTCAATTATAAAAACACATCTGTATAATGTATACTTTGGACTTCTGCATTCTTGAATTACAGACGTTATACCTAAACACCATGGAAAAGTATTCTTGTTTAATGTAAATGAGAGCATTTGTCATCACAATAAACATCGAACTGCGAATGTTTCCACGTTAAGATTATAATTTCCCTTCATTCGAAAGCAATAAGTGGCAATAAGGTCCCACTCACGTAGCGCTGAGACGGCGAAAGGCACGTATTTTTCGCATTATCGGCTAAATTATTATAAAAGGAACAGACGTGTGGCTGCCAGTAATTCTTAGGGAAACTGTGTTGCGCCGCGAAACAATTGCCGCGGAAATAGCCTGTTCAATTTTAAATCGACGACAAAACTGTGTGTTGCTCCCTGTTTCTGGGAACGGTGTACCGTTAAGCCGCGTCTCCTGCTCAAAAACATTGCACAAAACACCTACACAAAACAGTATTATTATCTTTTTTTTCTTTCTCTTTATTAGCCTAAGGGTTAAATCATAAAGTTGACTATGCCACCCCTGTACAAGCAATGCTCATAATGTAAATAATAAAATTATTTGGAAAATATAAAAAAAGGTTTATCGACAAATTTTTGCCTCAGTTGATGATGGTGCCACTAGAAAACTGTTACACATACGCACATTACAATTATCTTTATCTATAGTCCATTATTCCTAAGCAGGAGGCAGAGAAATACATTGTTTTATTTAGATTTTTTTGTGTTTAATTTCGAAAAAAACATGTGCAGGAGACGTTGCTTTACATTGTTCTGCCTGCTACTAATCGGGTACTTGCGTAGGCTTTGAAACATTGTTGATGGCTACGGACTTATTAATGTAAATGAGAAATAAGCAGTAAGATTGATTTGCAGTTTATTTTGTTCGCAATGAAATATCATCAGCATCAGCCTGTACCCATCCACTGATTAAATATAAATACAATCAATATGAAGGCTCTCTATAATACCAATTTTAGGAACCGACTTCAAAATGTATCCGATTTTGACCTTTATATGGAACCACTCTTGGAACAACGCAAAAAGAATCTTTAAAATCGGTCAATATTTACTGAGATATTGAATATCATACGAGTAGATAATAAAATACCGACTAAATGAGAACCTCCTTCTTTTGCAGACGGTTGAAAATGTGAATATCATGGGATATAAAAAGTGGAGAACATGATACAAACAAAAAAAGTACTTATCATCGAAACATGAAATATGAGACAATAGATACGAGAACATTTCCATAATAAAACATCAATGTGACAAGATGGAATTAACATTTTGTGTTCACCACAACACGATGATGTAGACGCGTCAAAAACTTGTAGGTCATCCGAGAACAATGACTGTTGGCGACGGGAATCATTTGTTTTGATTCGTTACGAACTTACGAACATAACTCAGCATATTTTATTGAATGATGTTATAATATTCAATTTAAAAAATTCCTACGCCCCGACACTATTCGCTAGTGAAGATGCTATTTATTTTTTGTTTGAAATTGTACCAGATGATTTTAAAGAGTGCATCTTAAAACACCAGTCTTTCCACCTCTACGTGTTTCCGAGTTAATATTTATGATCGCGACACAAACAAAACACTGCCGCATTAGTATTCGATCGTGGTTTAAATTTTAGATTCGTAAACCGCTTTATCAAAAGCAATATCGTCTATGTATTAAACATTAGGTACCTAAGTTTTAAATGCGACCGAAGCAGGGACATTTTACTTCGAAAAGTTTTGAAGGAGGGGATTCTCGGAATTTTTGAGACTAATAAGTGCCGTGGCGGACCCTGCATACTAAGGAGACATCTCGTGCATGGTAATAAGAAGATCTCGCTGTGAATATAAAACGCAAAGTACCTGTACCTATCATTTTAGAGAGTGCCGCTGTCAGAGTGTTTAAGATAACCCGCGACGTGACACCTGTATCAAAGCACTCGAATATAACGTGTCAAAAATCTCAACGAGGTTTTAACGATGCAAAAATGTTGAAATTTTTCATCCTTAGGCTAAAGCAGGAGTAGAAACTTTACTTATGGAAAAAATAACGACGTATAAAGAATAATGTTCAATAATGTCATATACACAGCAAATGACTCAACAGTTTTACAAAATGACGAAAAATAATCTAAAATAGGTGTAGTTTTGATAATCTATAATTTAACAGTGATAAAAAATAATAATACGAAGTTTGACAAAAAGTATCATCCTGTCTGTAATGGGGTTTTATCATTTGCGCTGATTACATCTCCAAGAACAGGAGGCGATGCTATTAAATTGTCATTAAAGTCGAGTCGGTGTCATCTGCGGTGTCCATTTTCGTGGGATCACGTTTTTGTTGCAGTTTTTAGTTTTACACCGGCACCAGCCCTCCTTGCTGTTATAACGTAAAAATTTATAGCATTTTGATGGTAATCTTCATGTAGCAAGGACGCTTAGTATACCCTGAGAGGTAAATAAAAAATTGTCAGGATCCGTTAATGAAACCCAATGTAATTTGATGTAAATTGACCGACGTCTGATGGGGAACACGCAACATGTCAACTATGAAATTGCTACCTAAGTGAACTTGATTGATGTTTGGGACATTTATAGGACACATTGTTACAGGGTTAAATACACGAAAAGATAATAATTCATATAACAAAAAGTCAAAAGAATAACATGGAGTCTAGTCTACAAAAACAATCACGATAATCAGATAAAAATGTTTCTACGAATTCAACTACATTGTAGTACGTAATTTGAAAATGTATTGTTAAGTCTATCATTAGATTGCCTTCAACTTTAAAATAAGTAAATAAAGTTCAATTAACATTATTTATTAATTAAATTATTAATTAAAATTAACATCATTTAAAATAAAAACGAACATACCTGCCCTCATCCCACTTAATGTGTGGTCAGCGCAACACACTTTTTCAGGCATTTTTACAGATAGGATTTGGCTTGGTTTTTACGACCGGCTGCCTGCCTGACGTCAACCCCTTCTGAGGGAACTTACTTATGTAGTTAATAACAACCATTTATATTAAATTCTAAATTTGTGATCAATTATTTTCGTATAACCTCGTTCACAACATTGTATTTTGGAGCTCATAAAATTCCAACCAAAATCCTTAATTTAAAACGTGCGGTAAAAGGCCTTTCATAACAAATTATCTCTTGCGCAATCAGATTGAAAATCGATGATCTCGTTGTTTCCGAAAGAAGAACCGCTAAAATTTTATTGATGACCGTCATGGTAATTCCGTCGGGTATTACTGCCTAAGAAATTGCCTTTCCAACCTCCAGTCGTAATGTTCGATGCGACCGCGATATCTTAATAAGTGGTTCTCGATCATGCTCCTTCAACGAACCCTCAGGCTTTGCATAATTGTTAAATGTATTTTATCATCTCCATAGAATTTTATAAGGGTATAAGCGATAGCTCAGTTCGGAATGGTAGGGACTGCCGAGACGAGTGTCGGAGGTTCGATGAAAACCCCAAAATGTAGCATACACCTCAGATATTAAGTGTGTTTTCTTTGTGAATTATCGTTTGCTATAACGGTGAAGGAAAACATCGTGACGAAACCTGCATACCCGAGAATTGCTCCACAAGTATTTCGAAGGTATGTGAAGTCTACCAACCCGCATTAGGCCAGCGTGGTAGACTAAAGCGTAACTCCTCTCATTAATAGAGGAGGCCCGTGCTCAGCAGTGGGACAGTAATATTACAGGACTAATAATTCTATATTAATGTTATTATAGAATTTTATATAATAATAATAACACCCAACAGTCACATACATAGCCCTGACCCCACACTAAGATCGAGTCTTGTGTCGTGGGAATCAGGAACTACGAGAGACTTTCGGTCTCACAACACCCAGACCCGAAACAAATATCTGTAGGCCATACAAACACTTGTCTCGGTGCGGGGATCGAACCCGCGGCCTCTCGCTTCACAGCTGCCTACTCGCCCGCTGCGCCACGGAGGCTGTCGATAAACGAATAGTTTTAACGTTCATCTTTCTTTCTTTCTACCTCCCTTTCTCCTTAATGTGGAGTCCGCAACACACTTTTTTAAGCATTTTGCAACAATTTTGCTTAGTTTTTATGACCGGCTACCTGCGTGACGTTAACCCCCTCTCGGGATCCAGTACCAGGCAAAACAAATTAGAAAAATCGCTTTACCTGACTTGGGAATCGATCCCAGGACCTCCCGTCCGAGTTTCCACATTTATCGATTTGGTTTATCTCTCTTTAAACCCTAAATTAATTTTAATAATACACTCAGAATTACAATCCCTTAAATAATGCCTGAATTGCCTAACTTCTATAATTTTGGATTATCAAAACATCAAACTTTCTTTGAATAAATCGTCGTATTTGTTTATTTTAAACTTTGAAACCATTCTGAAATTATATTTATGTACCTTATCTTCTTTGAATTCGAATAAATTAAAAAAGGTCTTTTGTATACAAAGTTGTGTTCTACTAAAATGCGATTGTGTTCTAAAGTTGGTCCCGAAGTCATTTGAATTTCAGAATATCAAGTGGGTGCCTTCTGCTTAAAGCTAAGAGTAAAATAATTTCAAAGCAACACCTATTCGCGATAGAACATTTGTTGTAACAAGTAAAGTTGGTTTACTAAGAATTTAGATACGATTCGAACTGCTTCCCTGTGTTGCTTTAATAGAACAAAGCTTTTATCTCACAACTTTAGATTGTAAGTTTAACATCTTGCAATTTGTGTAGCACAAACTCATATTCTTGGTTTGGTTTGGTTTTAAGTAAAAATGTGCTACTCAGGTATTTTTTTTATTTTTTATAGCAGAGACTGGCAAACCAGCAGATGGGTCACCTGATTGTAAGTGATCTCCACCACCCTTAGACACCCGAGACTCAAAAAAAAACATGGGGGCGTTGCCAATCTAAAAGGATGGAATGGAAGGGGAGGGAAGATGGATTGATAAAGGGAGGGGGAATTGGTCAACCGGAAATCTCACTCACCAAACGAAACGCGACAGCGAGCTACCACTTTACGTCGGTTTTCTGTGAGACAGTGGTATCAAACCGGTCGAGCCGGTCCATTCGAGCTGTAGACATAATTGTCTACAGCGTGGCTCCACTACTCAGGCATTTTAGAAGTTCGGATAATTATTGTGAACGGCTGTACTTCAAACTTAATAAGTGTTCGATTTAAGTACCAACTACCAATATACGGTTGTTGTTGTTAGTATCCTTGGGGGAAGACTGTGTTCAACACTGGACGTCCTGTGGCTGATGATGATATGGTTAAATTTTGACAGTCTCCGTGGCGCAGTGGGCGAGTAGTCGACTGCAAAGCGAGTGACCGCGGGACCAATCCCCGCACCGAGACAAATGTTTGTGTGGCCAATAGATATTTGTTTCGGGCCCAGACACCCAGAGTCCAGCCTCTGGGTGTTGTGCGACTGTGCATCTCGTAGTTCCTGATACCCACAACACAAGACTCGTAACTTAGTATGGCACCAAGACTATGTGACCTTTAGGTGTTAAAATTGGACTTGGAATTAAATTTATAAATTCCGTCCTTAATTGTCCAGGTTATCAAAGGGGCGAAACTTTTGTACTCTGGCTTCTAGGACATGGTATCCTAAATTCAACAACAAGACTAATCTCAACACTGGTCGTTCATCTAATAAGCCGTTACTGTCCACACAACATGTTTGGAAATTCCGTTCGCTCCAGCATAAACAGAAGTAAACTTTTTACTAATGAACGGTAACAAATGCCGGAGCAAGCCTCAGCTCGGCGTGTTAGTAATAAATAATACTTGCGCTCGTGCATGACCGAGTTTTTGCTTATTATCTCAAAACCGAATAAGCTTCATGCTTCTTGGCAGCAAAAACTAAATAGATGGTATAAATATTATATACTAGTTTTGGTATGCGATGCCGTCTTAAATTCATGTTATTATTCCATGGGAATTAATTATCAAGATGAAAAGTAAGTTTTATTCGATGTACAGTAAAATCGAAATTGGATAAACGTGATTGATTTTATTATCAAAGAGTCTTTACTTTTGCAAGCGAACAAATAATCAAACATACACTTTTATTATATTACTAAGATTATGTTTTCTATATTCTTATCGTGCAACAAAAGTTGAGGCGGGCTACATCATGTCAATAGATTCTTCAACTAAACGTTGCTTCAAACGAAGCATAAATGCTTAACTACGGGAGCAAAAAGCCACTACACGGCTGATTTCGATACCGTGGCAAATTACTATGATTTTTTGCCATCTTGATTGATGTATCTACATATCGCTGTATCGCTACGTTTAACTCGTTTTAAAGTGTACTCAACACAGCCTCTATCAGTTTCATTTTGACACGTAATAAATGTAATGTATTCATTTCATTGACATATCAAATCGGAGTGATTGTTGTTCAATTTCCGAAAAATTTAAAAGGTTACAATACTACACGATAGTAGTAGAGACCTTATAGAAATGAAACTCCACTTCTGAATAAGAAGCGACGTGATAAAACAAAACATGAATTATTTGTGAATGAGCTTTTTAGATCTTTTTAAAAGTTTTCCGTGTAATAGTGGCATCGAAACAGTTCATCAGCTGGCATCACTTGCGAATCGATTCAGCCATTTTGAATTTTTCACTTTAATTCGCCAGTAAATACTTTTAAGTAAAAATATAAAATAGGTACTTTTATAAAATCACTTACCGTAACCGTACACGAATGCACCGATAACTTAATCCGCTATACCATGCATCTAAACTGAGGGTATTTTATGCAAAATATCCGTTATCGCGGTGAATGCACCGAGACAAGCTCCCGTCGATCAATAATAATAGCGATACGATGCCTGAAGACGCATGCAAATTAGCTAGCTGAGCAGGAACCACTGTTTGATACCTCTGGTGTAACTGTTATTTATCATGTTGCTAGTAATTCGTAGAACAAATCAGTTTACTTTTTTGTTAGTGGTAAAGCCACGCTGTAGACAGTAACATCTACAGCAAGAATGGGCCCGCTGGACCGGTTTCATACCACTGTCTCAACTCTCACGGAAAACCGACGTAAAGTGGCAGAGCGCTGTCGCACTTCGTTTGGTGAGTGAGATTTTCGGTAGCCCAATCCCCCCCCTTCCTAATCCCCATTTCCCTCCTTTTAGGATGGCAACGCACCCATGATTATTTTTGTGTTTAAGGGCGGTGAAAATCACTTACCATTAGGTGACCCATCTGCTCGTTTGCGAGTCTCTGCAATAAAAAAAATACGACAGGTACAAATAAGCCGATGCGTGCCCTGACAATTTGCTATACACAAATAAAGAATTAAAATGTTTAACCTAACACAGAATATTTTTCGAAATAGCAGCGCTCAGTGAATATGGAAATGGGGATGATGACGATAGTGATGGTGATTAAAGATCTGAAGAAAAAATGATTGCTAATGCTGTATGCCCTGATCGAAATATCTGTGAACATCACTGACAATCAGCTTGAAGCAAACTCTATCGCCTACAGAGATTCATTAAAATAGGTTATAAATTTAATGATTTCTTAGGTTTACGTGAATGTTATTCATTGAAATTAAACTATTTTTACGGATTATATCACGATTTGGTTTTAATTTTTATGCCCGACGTTTCGAAAGCTTTGCAGCCTTCGTGGTCACGGGTCTGACCCGTAATATACCCGATATAATCCGTAAAAATAGTTTAATTTCAAGGTTATAAATTTACCAAAAAATTGCTTCATAAACAAGTATAAAATACAGATAAATTAAGAAATTGAGAGCCTTTTCACCCATTAGCACCCACAAGGGATACAATATGGCGTATCAAATTATTGTTTAGTTGTTATTACCAAGTTTTTCCCTCAGACTTAAAGAAACACAGAAGACAATCTGGTAAACCGTTGTCACAATACAGTAATATTTTAGAACACGTAAATAAATTCGATAGAACGTACACATATCGTTCAATGTGATTTATTTGATACACACAGACGCATATAAAGGGTGACACCAATACACCCCGCTGTTACTTTATGTTTAATGTTATTAGGTCGAAATGGGTTTCATCTGAATCGTACCAGGACAGACCTTTTCATTGTGAAGCAAATGATAATGGTAATGGCCGGACACCATGTTGCGCTTTGTTGAGAACCGACACAATAAACTTTATAGAAGGGGCACGAGTCAGGTGTCAAAATTTAAGGATTTACTACAGTTTTTACTGCTTATTTTGGCTTTGACCTTTTTGGGAACAATGTTTCTGTTTTAAGGTCCCGTACGTCAGAACATGGCAGCTTTTATACAATATAGATACACGAATATATTTATAGTTGTTTTGTATTACAGGTCGATCTGAAAACTTTGGGGGAGGCCTATGGCGAGCAGTGAACGTCCTGTGGCTGATGATGATGGTACCTTATAAAATCTATGGAATGTTTTTGTTTTAGTTATTTTGTTGATTTTGTAAGGCAAAATCCGAAAACCGAAACTGAAAAGTTGTGATATAGGATATTATTGCTAATGGCACTTACAATAGTAAAATATAATAAGTTGATAAATAAAAGCAATTTTGGCAAAACAAAGTTAACCTTGCTGTAGAAAGCAAATTCTTGTAGCAATTACTCCAGGGGGTATCCGCATGAAGACCTCATCAATAAGTAAAAAGTTTTTATCTTAAAGTCATTACTACAGACAAACTTCCGCAAAAAACAATCAGGAATTTAAATTGCTCACCGACCAGTTTGGTTAATTCGAAAAACTCGTCAATTATTCGTTGTCACTGTAAGCGCCCGGTGCCTATCCCTGTTGACATATAAACTTGAACAACTGGTAATGTAAAATGGGTTCACAAAAAGTATTCTTAATTACTCAATTGTTTTCAGTCAGTACTGATGTTAATTGACGACTAACCAGTCATCATGAATTATGTTAAACTCAGACCTTTTTACAATTTCCAGGCTGTCGTTAAATGCATTATTGACATTTTTTATTTAGTTCAGTCAGAAAAAAGCAACGATATTTCTGGAAATTACGTGCGTGGTTTTTTAACATTCTTCTGTTGTACCTATAATGATTTCATCAGTAGATAGGTATGCAAGTTCTATAGATGTCTGCTTATTCTTTAGCGTAGCAGTGTCAAGATCAGTAAACATTGTGGATAACGTGATGCTTTGTTTAGTCTAGTCAACGTTGTTTATTAATTGAAGCTACTTTCAATTCATTAGTCATTCTGTAGTTGAAACGTCGCGTCCTTGGTCTACTGGCAGTATATAATATAGACTTGTAGAGGTCCTAGCTTTGAATCAAAGAAGGACAATCTTATACTATTTGCCCGGGACTGGAATCCTCAGAGGGAATGAGGTCGAACAACCAGCCGATCGTAAAATCTAAGTTTAAGCATTTCGCTCATCACACATTCAGTGGATCAATGGTAGGTAGATGAAAATAAAGTATAAACACTAATAAATACGTACTACAAATTCCTTCGACTACCTACCATTGACAATACGCCCATGATTCTTTTAGTATGGTATACAGCTATGGACGGTGATCATCAATTATCATCAGGTGATCTACCTGCTCGTTTGCCAATTACTGATATAAAAAGTAGTCAAGGTTATTTTTATAGCAGAGTTTGGCAAAGGAGCAGATGGGTCACGTGATACATATTACTGGTCTTTCTATCCCTGCATTATAGTCACATCTAGGATGATTCTACATCCGTAATCCCACTGGAATAAGCTGTAGGTAGAGCGAGATAAAGGGTTGCTGTTATTAGTCATTTACTATGGAAATGACTAAATAAGGATGGGAATGATAACGCACCTTTTATAAATGGCACGTTATTCGCCTATTAAAGACCCTGTAGGGTGATTTTCTACTTGGTAAAGTTTATCAAATTAGGTAGTTAACAGTAACAATGATGGTAGATCATAGTTACGGTTTTAACAATATTGTATTTTTAAGAACAGTGTTTTAGTTGAATAATGAGAAAATGCTGTAATTTGATAAATATATCATAATCGAGATAAAGCACAAGTAACAACCACAGGCAGGTAAAGTACAATCCACTTTGAAATAAAATTACTTTTACGGATTTTATCACGATTTGGTTTTAATTTTTATTCCCGACGTTTCGAAGGCTTTGCAGTCTTCGTGGTCACGGGTTGGACTGAGATGTCATTTGTCCAAAAATGTTAGTATTACAATTTTATTAATAAAAATATACGGGAATAAAAATTAAAACCAAATCGTGATAAAATCCGTAAAAGTAATTTTATTTCAATGAATAGCATTCGCGTAAACTTAAGAAATCAGTACAATCCACTTTTATAATACATATATATTTTGTGCGTATATAAAGTTTTAAATTAACTTGTTTATTGTTACTAACTGTTGCCCCCGACTCCGTTGACGAGGCTTATTTTCCCGGATAAACTTTATTTATCGGGAAGTCTATATGTTAATCCAGGGTGTCAACAACATCCATACCGAATTTCATCAAAATTGGTTCAGCCGTTTAAGCGTTAAGAAATAACAAACATACACTCACAAATTTTCGCATTTATAATATTAGTGTGATTTTGTCATGTAATATGATGGAAATAAGCTTGGTGTAAAGAGTATGTACTAGTTGCGGCTCTGCATACTTATGCATTGAATTAATAATCACCTTTTAGTATCAAACGTTATTTTTAATATGAACCCTTTCAAAATAAATTATTTGGTAACGACAGTGAAGACTATTCGTACAGCCATGTCCATAGTAATAGTAAATGTATATTTGCAATAACAATGTTATTGGTCGAATTATGGAGCCGAGAGGCCTGTCGCCCGCAGGTCAGTTGTGGTTAACCGATGCGGGCAGACGGAATGTCGATTCCGTCATCTGGCATGGCAAGTCACAACTTCACGATACACATATATCTATGTACTAAGAATTTGCGTACATTTTTGCCTCTAGGCGCAGCGGGCGTAGACTGTGAAATGAGGGCTACGAGTTCGATTCCTGCACCACACAAATATTTATGTTTTCAACTGATATCAGTTTCGGGTCTGCGTGTAAGTCTCTCGTAGTTCCTAATACCCACGACACAGGTTCAGCCTAGTGTGGGGTCAGCAGTATGTGTATGTGACAGTTGGGTTTATTGATATTAATTACGTAGAAGTATTTCGCTGCAATTTTCAAAATACGCAATTTGAAAAAGTTGTTGTCGGTAGGTACCTATTATATAAATAATAATAATATTAGCCCTATAATATTACTGTCCTACTGCTGGGCACGGGCCTCCTCTACTAATGAGAGGGGTTAGGCCTTAGTCTAACGCTGGCCTAATGCGGGTTGGTAGACTTCACATACCTTCGAATTTCTTGTGGAGAAATTCATGGTAGGTTTCGTCACGATGTTTTCCTTCACCGTTATAGCAAGCGACATTTCACAAAGAAAACACACTTTACATAGAAAAGTCAGCGTATGCTCGATTTTGGTGTTGGCCTCGAACCTCCGACACTGGTCTCGGCAGTCCGTACCATTCCCAACTGAGCTATCGTTGCTGTAATTATTAATGTATGTATTATAAATACTTAATAACACGAATTGAACCCTTTGTATTTTTGAAATCAGCAGATAAATGAAACTATCTTACTTATTCCATTCAATTTTCGCAAATACAAAATAGTGGTAATGAAATTTGTAGAAACTAAGTTGTCTGCATTCAGCAACTTGATCATAAATATTAACTACATAATACTATTTACATAAGTATAATAAACACAAAGCAGAAAATATGTTGCGTTTACCATGTTAGTCGTACAAAAAGCCAATTTACTTTGTTCATCTAAACCCCGGGCACGTTTTACACAAGTGCTCATATTTTTTGCTTTTTGTAATTTAGAATGTAATGAATAAGTCGCTTGTTTCTTGTGGTTCTTTACTACAACTATGTATGTTTTAAAAAACTATGAAATGATTCACTATCTTGGTTAAAAAATACATCAGACCACGGACGTAAAAAAATGGACAGAGCGCTAGGAACATTGAAAGTGAAGCAGGGTTTTCGGCTCATTCGATCAGTCGCCGCCATTACGTGTAATTGAATAGGCCGAAAATCCTGCTTCACTTTCAATGTTCCTAGCGCTCCGTCCATCTTTTTTTTTCCGTCCATGAATCAGACATATTTTGTCGTTTTAGAAATAATATAGACATATCTTTTTAATTCCTGCGTAAATATTTAGTTAAGTTTCAGACGAATTATAAATACCACTATTTACACTATTCTATTTTAAAATAAAATTGAATAAAATTTTCAGCACAACATTTTCGACAACAGAGTAAGGCATTTGAAAAGTCATTGACACAAATCTCATTATCTACATTCGCTAGCTCAACACGCAATATTTTAACCAACCGATTACAAGCTATTACAGCTTGAACATTAGCGTTGGCTATTTATATACGTCAAGTACATTAAAATTTATAGTCCAGCTATGTACTGTGGGAAAGTTACAATAAATCAGGTTTTAAGAAATCTACTGCTGACAATTCGCCTACGGGTAACAGGTTGCTTATAATGAATTCTGCAATTAAAGGGAATTTAGTTTTGCGCAACTCTTAGATTTTATTACATTCTCAATAACCTTATACCCTTGTAATAAAGTTTAAAATGGCTTGTTTCCATTGTGGACGTCACAAGCCTTAATACAATTTAGCGTTACAATAAATAGAATGGATAAGAACTAGTTCCACATTCTTCGCTCATTTTGAAATGAGGTAGCGGTAGATTCAATCTGAAATATCCATAACAGGTAGCACCGAACCATGTTACTAAATCTAAGTGCTCAGTAGGTTTTACTATAATAGTAGGTCAATCCTAACAGACAGTTCCTTTAATTATTGGGCCTTTAATTATTTTCAACAGTAAAATTATCAAATCTACTAGTCTATCTACTAGTGGTAGAGCCACGCTGTACACGGTAACGTCTATAGCACGAATAGGCCGGCTGGACCGCTTAGATACCGCTGTCTCACAGAAAACCGACGTAAAGTGGCAGCTTATTGTCGCGTTTCGTTCGGTGAGTGAGATTTCCGGTGACCTATTTCCCCATTCCCTCTCCCAATCCCCTTCCCTTCCTTTCCATTCCCTCCTTTTAGGTTGGCAACGCACCCATGATTCTTTTTGTGTCTTGAGTGTCTATGGGCGGTGGAGATCACTTACCATCAAGTGACCCATCTCCTCGTATGCCGATCTCTGCTATAAAAAAAAATGCATATGTTTAATGACATCAGTCCAAGCAGACATTCAACAATAGATACATAGACAGGACAACAGCACGAAACTTGTGATCCAAAACAAATTGCAATAAGCGCCTCGCATTATAATAAGTGGTAGTTGGCGTTACTGGCGTTGGAGATACATTTTTTTGTATGGAAACTTGGTAGCCCCTCTATTGTTAGTAATATTAAATCTCTTTCAGTTCAAGTTAACGGGATGCCAACTAAAAAGGAGAAAATTGTTTTTTTTTAAAGCAGAGACTGGCAAACGAACGGATGGGTCACCTGATGGTAAGTGATCTCCACTGCCCATAGACACCCAAGACATAATAAGAATCATGGGTGCGTTGCCAACCTAAAAGGAGGAAATGGAAGGGGAGGGAAAAGGGATCGGGAAAGAGAGGGGGGATGGGGTATATTTCATTAATACCACCCACAAAGCTTGATTTCAGATAGACAAGCAAATAACCAAAAATCTACCGCACGGACGCACGTCAACCGCGGTAAGCCGCACTTTAAAATAGATTTTTAAGAACTAAACTTTATTTTTCTCGTCTTAGGGTTCAAAATGTTTCGACGTAATTAGAAATGAATACGCTATTCCACCGAACGTGACGTCACGTGCACAGCTCTTCCCATCCGGCCTTCGATTCTGCAGTTGGCAGATGGTAAAATTATACTTAATATAATAATAATGTCTGGCTGTATTTTATTCTTATATTCCTTTATAGAATTAAACTGGAAAGTTTTTAAATTTTCTGTAATGAATGTTAATCAAGTCAAAATATCATAGCGAGTTCGGATAAATGGAATAAAGTAACAAAATTGAACTATTAAAACATTAAAAGCAATTTAATGGTGCTGTGTACATAAGATAAATTTTAATGGAATGTTAATGTAATATCAGCGGTAATAGATAAATACATTGAAGGGTACACTTCACGACCAACCTTTGCATGTTAGTGTGACGTTATTGGCTCCCGAATGATTACATTAATGGATTCCTCGTTTTAACGATCTTTTAGCTCTTGAAAACGACTATAAAAGAGATACGGTTTAATTTACGACCATTAAGATGTAACATCTAACCGGCTACCACGGAATTGCTCCCATGCGAATTCTAATCTGGTTTGTCTATGGAATCAACGGTTTTAAAGATCAAAGTAATATATTGCGTACTTTCCTTGATTAATACCTTCGTATCTTTTCGGTTTGATAATAACATTGCGTTAATGGTTGATGATGTAATGTTGAATATTTTTATTTAAAGTTTTGGGAAGGTGAACGTTGTCTAGTTTCAGTGTAACAACAGGTTCCTCTTGCCAAAGAAGGAGCTTAGAAACGCTGCATTGTAATCTTAGCGAATTATTTTCAAACACATATTAAAAACAATCTCAAACCGGCTATATTTCTTCTTTGATTTACAACCATAAAATAATTTTTAAATTGCAAAGGTGTAAATCATAACGTCACTGTGTGTCGTTTATGATACCACACTAAAGCTCCATATAAATAAATAACCGCAGAATTCAATTCAACAAACCGTTATAAAATGAGCTGGAGGCAACAAAGTCAAATCGTTTTGCGCGGTTAACCACAGCGCTTTCTGTCAGGTAAACCATGGATTTGAAAGTTTACGTTTTAAGACGTCTTGTATCCTTTGCATATTTCACATAGTCCATCGATTTGCTGGTGTGATGTTGCCTAATATTTCTATACCCCACAGCTTGCTAATTAGCGACCTCAGTAAACATGGTACAAATCTCGTCTCAGTGGCTTGATTAGATGAATGAATAATGTCAATTTCACTGATTAAGTGGAAGACTTACATTGTAGATAAAATTGCCTGCAGCTCCAACGGGCCCAGTCGATCAGGTTATTACTACTGTCTCATAGAATACCTACGTGAAGTGACAGGTTGTGCTTAGGCTTCGTATGTTGAGTGTGATTTTAGCCTTCCCTTCCAATTCTTATTAATTTCCTCATCTTTCTTAAGTAGCGATTTGGTCGGCGATTGACACTGCTGATATCCAATAACCATTTAGGTCGCATGGTGGTCTGCTTTCGTTAACCAATAAAAAATAGTCGACATTAATACTGTACCTTACTTAATATCAGTTCACTTTGCCATGACAGGATAACGAAAAAATCAATATAGCTTTAACCTACTATTTGCATACCTGTTGATCTTTGGCTGCGAATGCTCACATCAATGGATCTGGAAAGCGTGAAACAATTTTATTTTACATTAAGCTCTTCATGTTTGAAGTTTACTGGCGTGTAGTTGCTATCAAAACGATCCTTTATTCACATCTTTTTTTTTTAATTCATACAGTTATTGGAGTTTAAAAAGCTATAGTACAATTACATCAAGAGCAAGTTTTCTGCCTGCCACCATCCCACGTCACTATGACGTCGGCGCCACACCCCCTTCGAACATATTGCAGAAAAGATTCGGTATTAATTTTTACGACCAGCCGCCTGGATGACGTCAGCCCCCCTTCGGGGGGCTTTGCCTACTCTGGAATTTAAACCGATCCACAAACCCAAAGAGGTGCTAACTACATCAAGAGTATTTTTTATTAATTTTAAATAGTAATATGGCATTGTTATGCATTTGATTTAGATTAATGTTTTAAAGACAAAGTATAATGAACGAAACGAAAATCCAATATTGTGCTTTAAATTAATATTTCTTTCCAATATTTTCCGAAATGATATCACAAAATGACACTTCTATTAAAACTAAGTTATAGCAAATCTTCGAATCTCGTTATTAAAACACATAAATCACTTTTTTATGTCTGTGACAACAGGTATTTTATTAAGATTTCAAAATAGTACTCCAATATAAATAATAGTATCTAGTTATAATATTATAACCATTACATGTTTTATTACCAGTAAATTATTTTATAATGATTTTTCATTACAATATTAGCATAGAACCACAGACAGCTTTGAGTGCACCAGTTTTGTATTCTTGTTTTCTTTCAATCACTTCTTCTGGTTTTTGTTTGGCTCAACGGTCTGTCGCCCTCTGACAAAAAGTTACTTTAAATTATACCCGCGATATACGTTCCCGTGCGCATCTTGGAAACGTCCCCCGGCTATCCCTAATACCCGACGAAACCAATTTGAATTCAATTTAGCTTTTTTCGAGCAAGCTTTTGTTGGCTCTCAGTTGTGTTTACCTTATTCGATTTCTGTAATTTCATTCATAACAAACTGGATTTGGGGTTCGAAAAGCCCATCGGGGTTGACAGGGGCGTTTGAAATAATATTCTCTTTGATAAGAACCGGTTCGGTGCCGCATAAGTGATGGGGTTCGCGCTATCAGCTCGTAGATTTCGAATGGGATTTGTCAACGTGAAGTGACAAAAACTAATTATATACACAATGAGTTGGCAAGGGCAAGGGACGTGATGGTACCGATGTGATATCGATTTCATGTTATTGGCTTGTGTTAGTCAATGAATTGTTTGAATATCGATGTGAGAGTGCGTGAGGGAAACTATCTCAGATAACAAGCCTATTTATGTAAAAGCTTTGTCATCAATATCATCTTGTTCCCAGTAAGTAACTTGATGCTGACTTAATTTTGGCGAGCATTAAACTTTTAATAAAAAGTCATGGAGACGTTTTACGTTGCTTATTAGGAGCATTAATTATTTGGATCTTATTAATTTATTCATCATCATCATCAGGTATAGGATGTCCACTGCTAAACATAGGCCTCCCCCAAAGATTATCAGATTAAGATTATCATTTACTATCAGGTTCAGCTTCGCCTGTAAGAATGGTCATATTTCCATGCCAAAATTAAAAAAAAACAAGGCCAAGTATTTCATTATTTATAAGACATTTAAAACTATAGTTTGTATTAAAAGATTATATAACATAAGCAAAGCAATAATGTCGACTATATTATTATTATACATTAAATTATTATCTACAAAATATGAACAAACCTTATTACATATTACAGGAACAGAAAATTAATAACATAAAATAAAAGCCAGAACAGAACTAAGAATGACAATGACAAAGACATGAAGCTAATTAACATTTCCATAACAAAATGTTCATAAATTTCGTATAAAGTAGAAACTGTTATAATTTCTCCATCAATTTGCCCTACGTCTATAACAACAGCGTCCTGCTGCGAGAGTGGGACAAGACAAACAATAACATGGCGCCCTGCGGATACTTATTGTCTCGCTACAGCACCGATTATATCTCATCTTGGTGCTAATAGACTATTGACAGAAGGTTCTTCCGCCTTAATTGGACATAACGAAGCATTGTTATAAATTCAATATTAATGAACATTGCTTGTTTAAATGTATCTTAGTTTAAATGATATGGCATCTTCTGTAATGGTGACTTTGTCGCTTGTGATTTCTAAAACTATTTTAGGAAAAACTTTTGCCTAACCTATAAATGAGTACTCGATAACATCGGTCGGAATTACAGTAAAATCGGTTAGTCAAACTCCCCTAAGGATAAAGACTCTTTGGGTTAAAAGGTTTTGGACAAAGAGAGATAGATGTATTAGTAAACTGTAGTACTCGATACTGTAAAAATAGTAATAATTGGCAAGAAAAATGTTAAAATGTAATCGATCTGAATGACACTATCTTATAAACTATTCTATACATATTTGTAATTTTACTCATGTATAAGTATTATGTTTTCTTCCCATCAAGCTTAAAACATTAATTAATATGACAAAAGAATTTGCTCTACCAA
The DNA here is from genome assembly GCA_036417725.1 of Clanis bilineata. Classification (NCBI taxonomy): domain Eukaryota; kingdom Metazoa; phylum Arthropoda; class Insecta; order Lepidoptera; family Sphingidae; genus Clanis; species Clanis bilineata. The sequence goes on from CM071154.1 coordinate 7,497,199, forward strand.
GAAAATTTACAGAATTTATAACTATCTACAGCGCTGCATTTTAAAATTGAATTTTTAATTACACGAAAGCGGCTTTATGTTTGTTCCATTTATCAAATTTTTGAGTTAATTAGGACACATCTTATGGGCTCCAACGCCTCGGGCTGCTTTTGCCCTTCATCCACCGCGTTCTCTTTATTAAAGGGCCCCATACTTATTCCGTCTGGTTCCTCGGTTTAAACGAGGGGTTACGTAACATTAGGGTTTGCTTATTTCTTTTTAATATTTGCAAATTTGTGTCTGCCTGTGTCAAACATGTGGAGTTAACAGTAATTACCTATTATGATGCAAATCATGCTTATTTAATACTCATAAAATATAACAAAAACCCATTCAATATATTTTATAATGTGATAATATATTTTGATACTGGTCATTGGTCTGAGCTTTTGTACAACTGTCATCAGCATTCAAATATATGTTTTGAATATGGTCGTAGCCTCACTCGTAAGTCGTAACCCTATATTTGTTTAGGGACTGAAAAAAAGAGAAAGACAGTAAAAGAGAAAGAGAGGGCAATATTATTATAATCTTTCTCAGCCTAACCGCCGTCCAAAGCTGAACAATATAAATTATTTACATTTTCATCTTATCTTGATATGCTAGATTTGTAAGCATTTGGGCTGGTGCATGTGGCGTAGTAATTTCTCAAAATAGTACTGTTTTAATAGTTGCCACTATCAGCTACCTCCAACTACAATTGTTTAGCGTCAATCTGTTGTCCGTTTAAATAAAATTTCACCTCTAGCCACAGGTCACCTAATTTGGTTTTAATGAAGTAGCTAACATGACGGTTAAAAGGCAAATTAAAACCAAATTTTATATCAAATACTTTTTGCACAGTGGCCGTTGAATTAACTTTTTGCATACTGATTAGAATCACAATTCAGACTGAATAACGTGTCTAATGTAGCCACGTACAAATAAATGATCACAGTTCTTAGCTATTAAAAGCAAACATTATAAATCAAATGGAAATAATTGTGCTTTGTTTCGCCCGAGGTTGTAGTAATCAGACTTTAGTTCTTTATTTTATGTTCGAAGCTTCATCATATTAAATATTTATATTCACCTACGATGTTTTTTGTTCGAGCGCTTATGTAAATGGCCTTGTAATTAATTTACACACGTTGATTGGACTAGGTAGTCCAATATAGCGTATTAATTCAGATCGTAATTCAAAAACACGATTCCAGAAATGACTTATTCGAAAATGTACATAAATTATGGATGTTTTAATAACTATCATTACTCAAAATCCGTTAAACTGTTCAACGGAATTTCTCATTATTATTGATATAGAGTAATTAATTGTAAATCCGGGTGTAAAGGTTAGATGTGTTGGTAATCATTTATGTTTGAAAGCTTTAAACTGTAACATTGTTCAATGTCAAATTCTAATAACAGATTTTGTTTTATCTTCACTACCGGATAGCAAGCATAACTAATGAAATATGAATGCTGCCCACCAGTAGTAATAAATTAATACAGGCTACATCAATTCTTAATAATAAATCTACGAGCGCAAACTTATCGGTTAATCTATTTCATGAGGTACATGATCTAGTCTAAACCCTCACGCCTTCATCCCACAAAGACATTAAACTTAAGCTAGCACACGCACAAACAATGGGCCGTTTCTAATACCGAGACAACTTTCTAATAGGTCTTAAGGTGTTATAGTGGTAGTTTCACATAGGACAGTTAATTAATTCTCAGGTAATCTTGCACGTTGATCGACGTTATCCGAAGTATCAACGGCATCTAGATCCAACGAAGAGATTGTTAACGCTGTGCAACAAGTATAACAGGCATATAACGACGTAATGTCGCCTTGATATTTATCGTTCTTGATAGATCCAGAGGAAAGTATGATCGGACAGTAACCGTATCATTTTGTTAAAGATAAATCAGAGTGTAATGCAGATGACGAGGATTCGATCTTGACTCACAGTGCAGTCAATGTGTCACGATTATTGTTCAGATTTGTAATACAAGTATTCAAAACAGTGACTGAGGGAATTTTAATGACCAGAAATGATCAGGTTTTATAAAGAATAGTTTTTGTTGAACCAGCACTGATGTATTATATTATACTTAATCAATATAATAATTCGAAATGAATTAGTACTTATTAATAAGATAGTCTGTAGGGCTTTAGAAACGTTGGGAAATCGAAACTAAAATTCTTGCAAATGTATTTTTTAGATACCTTATAAATGAAATTACGTATTCCGTTAACAGAAACATGAGTACCGGTCCGAATGTATACATCTAATACGCCTTCTAAACAGGCACTTTCGGCATTAATACCGTCAGACTGGTTTGAGCGTGCATTACGTACTATGTCATGTCTAATACTGTTATTTGATATCAATAGTAAAATCAGAGATCGATCTGCCTCGTTCGGGCTTTTATCCTCGTTATAAAACAGTGATATCTCCCGATCGCATATAACTTTGAGTGTGGGTATTATATCACCTTCGTAGTAATGTTAAGATGTATTTCTACATTTAGATATGTAATCACATTCTTATGTATTTTAAGACGAAGAAATAAACTTGAGTATTATACTACTACTCATAAAAAACATTACCCTCCTTCCGAGGCATATAGGGGATAAACATATGCATAAGACTTTAGGTTTAAGCTCGAATTATAGTACTGTATTAATTGAATTTATTTTAAAAATCAAGTTCATATTATGTTCTTCATAATTTACTACACGGATTTTTAATAAACTAAACATACAAACAAACTCACGGTTATAATCTTTAAAGGTGTATAGATGTAACTAGTTCATAAGTGAGCCTTTAACGGACATAAATTCCTGACTAAGCAGAAAAACCCAATATCACTTCACTCAACCCATCTATCTTTGTCTTTGAACTTCAGTCGTATCGCATACACAATACAATTAAACCATAGGCCATCTGGGACACTCCATTTGTAACCTACCGTGTTGTTTCATCAAACTGCCATAGTCTGTAACACTTGATATGTAACCTATCATGGTAATGATGCATCTCACCATATCATTCACAAGCTACGCAAATGTACCAAAATATCAATTTTATTAAACAACATTCAAACATTAACCACGTTCCGAATGTTCTTTTGGATTCATAGCAGCGGCACTCCGTTAAGCCGGGGCTATCTAAATGTCACCTTATTTAACTTTAACACCAGGTTAATTGACCATAAATTAAGTGCTGACTTAAAGGCTCGCTAACTCACCTTGTTCACTTACCCTCCTTATATTTAGATACGCGAGGCTAAGTTGAAACAACAACATTTTGTCCTCTAATTACGTTCCTGTTCTCTTGTTTTGTATTGTTATTTTTTCGCCAAACTCGTTTTTATCCTTTAACGCTTTTGACTCATTAGTTGGGCTTTCTATCCGTTTTACATGGGAGGGCTTTGCGATGTTTCTGGTTTGTTTTTTAGAATGGAGATGGTACACTCTAACTATAAATTGTTGTATTTGGTGTGGTGTTATGTGAACTTATGTGCATAATTTAAGTAGATGATACCTATTTCGTAGATATTCGAATACATATTGTATTATATGTTATTAAACAGTGACGGGCGTCTCGGGCACCGATGACTATGCTTTAAGCCGCGTCTCCTGCAGTAAAACTTTACACAAAACATGGTTTCGCTTCACTATTGATCCATTGTTCTATGGGCAGGAGACAGGGAAAATCATGCTTTTGCGTATATGTTTTTGTGTTTTGCTTCGAGAAAAACATGTGCAGAAGACGCGACTTTACAGAAAAGCAAAACTGATGAACAATGCTCCATTCTGTTTCACGATTTCTGGCATCGCAAATATATAAAATCCATGTCCCTTTGACACCTGCCATAAAGTTGCTTTTGCTCCAATTCCTAAAAAACAACGATACGTCAAATCCAAAGATACATAATACAAACGAAACCACTCCCCACTGTCAATTCTGTGTACCAATACATCAACAATCGAATAAAATCTTGATAAACGCGAGAGCATCAACTTGTTCGAAGTTTTCGTGCCACATAAATAATACGGATTAATTTTAGCGTGTTATTTCGTGAAGCATTTTAACATTAATCATTTCGAAATGTCACAAAGAAAAATAAACAAGTACATTCAATGAGAATTCAAAATAAATTAATGTGAATGCGGCTACCAGCTTTTGATTGTGCGATTAATGAATGGTCATATACTCCTATATCAGATAATCAGATATAATACAGCAACATTATTAGTTGTATGTAATTTAAGCACTTTTTTGTTAAATGTCTTTACTCGGTAACCTTGGATCATTATGTAGTATATATTTTCGTTATTACCGAGACTGGCAAACAAGCAGATGGGTCAACTGATGGTAAGTGATCTCCACCGCCCATAGACACCCAAGAAACGAAAATCATGGGTGCGTTGTTGAGGTCATCCTGGGTTTCATTTCCTGATTGGACTACGCGGTTTTAGTACGACTTGTCTTATTATCTCTCATATGGGATTGACGTAAGGCGGCCAGTGGTAAAAACCAAGCAGAATCCCGCAACATGCTTCCAAAAATGCATTTCGCCGACCCCACATTGAGCGAGATAAAGGCTGGTGCAGGGAAATAAAATTACAATTAAACTTAACAAAGCAAACGTAAAACATAGTACCGTGGTTGTCGCTTTACCTCAAACGCAAATTAGCAAGCAAGACAGACAATATAACTTTTCCAATAAAGACTAGGTAATAGCTCAAGCTGAGCTTAAGCTTGACTGCGATGTGTCTTCTTCCCTGTTATCTGCCTACACTTGCCTGACACGGGACTGTTTGCGGCCCGAGGTCTAATTAGCCTTTGTAATGACTAGCGGGAGTTCATTAGGATACGGACTATGATGTACACAACCCCACATTAACATATTCTGTTACAATGCTAACCCAGTACATGACTAATTATTGTCTTTTACATGGAGTTTTAATTGACACAAAACGCTTTTACACAGTATATAGTTGTATTTTTCATAATTTAATATTACGATTTTTATAGACTGACAAATATAAAGGTGGATCACGTGATGGTAAAATTCACCCAATTTTGCCCATAGACACTCACGATAGCAAAAGAATCATGTGTGCGTTCTTAACCTTAAAGGAATGGAATAAGAATTGGAACAGGGAAATGAAGTAATTTTTTCCTCATTTCCAGGGTATCCAGTCCTGGGCAAGTTGTATTAGAAAAATAACTTTATCCAGTCTGGGATTTCAACTCAGAACCTCCCAGTCTGGGATTTCAACTCAGAACCTCCCAGTCCACAGCCAATATACGCTGTTTTTTTTCTACCTGCCCTTATCCCACTTTAATCTGGGGTCGGCGCAACACACTTTTTCAAGAACATTGGAGAAAGGATTTGGCTTAGTTTTTTTTTTAAATACACCCAACAGTCACATACACAGTCCTGACCCCACACTAAGATCAAGTCTTGTGTCGTGGGTATCAGGAACTACGAAAGACTTTCGGTTTCACAACACCCAGACCCGAAACAAATATCTGTGGGCCGCACAGACATTTGTCACGATGCGGGAATCGAACCGGCGACATCACGTTTCACAGCCGGCTAGGGCCACAGCCCATACACACTGCCTAGTGGCAGTGTCAGTCAATCTATGTATATGAATTTACCATCTTGGTCTAGTGACCAAGATGGTAAATTCATATACATAGATTGAATAAATAAATACTTAACATACAAAAAATGTGTCGTTCAGACGAACAGATGCATGTTAAATATTCATATAAATTGTGCCTGTACCCAACTTAAATATTATAATGAAGTGATTCCATTTTATCTAAATAGATAAACGTTTTTCGTCGGGTTAATCTGATTTAATACCTTGTAAATGTTATCACGTATTTTTCTCTATCTTAAACAATTTTTCACCGCTCGTTCTATCTGCTTATTTATATTCGTGATAAATGTCCGATGAATTTGGCATTTACATAAAACTACCGATAATATAATGAATAAGACATCATAATTAAAATTGACACAAATACAGAAATTCATTAGCATTTTTAACTTCTAAATCCGATTAGAGATGATTCATCAGTCTGATTACGTCAAAAAGACAATTATTTATTTTAGCATACTTTTTGCTATGTAATGAATTCCATATTTTTTGTTGAACATATTACGTTTGTGATTAATAATTGATTTTCTCGACTTCAATAAATACAATACAAGTGGTGTTCGAGGCTTCGCAAAAACTGTCAATGTCAATGTGATTGGATATGAATAGACAATCGTTAATCAAAACAACAAAACGTCAGTACAAATAACGCAAATCATTAATTATTTTAAAGATTTAATAAGAAAAATGTGTTTGAAATATAGTGAATCACAATGAAGTACATAGTTAGTTTATTATGATAAACACCCACCCGACCTGGGAGTCGAACCCAGGAACTCCCGGTCCACAGCCCATACATACTACCACTAGACCAAGGAGGTATATTTAGATTCCTAGGTGTTTTAGTTCCATAACTAATAAAGACAAACACTCTTTTACTTTTTTGGTATATCAAGTTTGTTCGCTCCTCGATCTAGTGGCACCATATATTGGCTGTGGACTGGGAGGTCTTGGGTTAGATGCCCAGGTCGGGCAAAGCGATTACTCTAATTTTATTTGCCCGAGACTATATCTCCTAGAGAGCTGACGTCAGTAAGGCAGTCAGTCGGTCGTAAAAACTAAGCCAAACATTTTCTGCAAGATACTTGAGGAAGTGCATTGCGCCGACCCCACTTTAAAATGGGATATAAAAGGAAGGTAGAAAGAAAGAAGTTGACCCCGTTGCTATAATGGTAGCATTGCCTCTTAAGACACAGGCTTTGCCTAGTTTAAGAGACAGGGTTCATTTGTTTATTGCACTCACCACTGGAAAATTGTTGTACTATTGTTGAAACTTTGTATTAAGTCAAAACCATTGTAATAGTGCAGATGTAAATACTTTTATAAGAAATAAAGAATTATTATTAAAAAAAAAAAAAAAAAAAATGCATTACCGGAGCGCTGTTCTCATTTCATCTTCGTACCAGTGTTTCACCCTTTCTTAATCCAGTAACCAAAATTAACCATTCGCTAGCTCACTGTGGACAATAAGTTCTTTTTACGATATCACATTTCGCGTTATGGACTACGCTGGCCACATTACAGTACATTAAAAGGGTTGTTGTATACAGCAAAACAAGAAAAATTCGTGACATGACTTGAAACAAAATCTCTTATGAATTATGTTCTTTTAAGCGCGACAGCTGCTAACAATGCAGCTCTTTGTCCCCGTCTGAATTATCCGTACAGCTATGAACGTGTTTTTGAAAAATACTCTGGAAATATAATGAGCGCTGCATTTTTTGTAATAGCAGAATGAATGTGGTTAACAACTCAGCTACACCGCAATAAACGAGAATTGATATTTATGTCACGTTCAATAAGCTTCATCAAATGTGACATTATGAGTTCGTAATTATTTTATTTTCGATGAGAGACATAATCGCGTCTACGATCGCCGATCGGCGACATATCGCGCTCGACGTTTCACCTTCAAAACAATAATAAGCTCGCGTACCTTTATTTTTTACTAATAAATTATTCATATCATAATCCGAGTGATGGGAGCGATGGCGAGGCCGCGCTCCGTCGACTCATCCGACAGGTCTAATTTAATGCGTGCATTTATTATTGGTAATGGAATTAACCGAGCCCGATTATCATATGATTTGATGGACGCACTATCTTCCGATCGCGGCTTCGTGCCGCCCACCGCACTCAAAAAAACCGACGTGCGACGGGGTCTACTGGCGACGCGGTCATTACCGCTAATTATTGTTATCTTTATGGTAGCAATCGGTCTGCCTTGTTCGTTTAGAGGCCAACCTTCGATAAAACGCTACTTTATAACGCAAATTCTTTGTCATTTTGTGCCGTCCGAAAAATGTTGAAAGGCTTTTGGGCTACCATTTGGCGGTGAATTTGTTTTTTTATTGTAATGACACGGCGGCGCCTGATGATTCGGTTCGATCGCACGTTGCCGTCATTACTTGCGGTGATACGGATATTCTCACTTTTTTCTTTAAAGTCACCTCGTCCATTATTTCAATTATAATTGAATTAGATTTTTTCGATATTATGTTTTTGTTTCAACCGGAAACGTCGAAATTGGTCCCCTGGGAGCAATTACTGAAACGTTATTTTTAGATGATGATACAGCCGTGGTAAAATCCATTGTTAAGATTGATGATGCTACCTTACGGAACTACTAATCCTTCTGTATTTTTAAGGCTGAGATCTATAGAGCGAACTTCGTCTGAGTCAAAGAAATGAACTCAATGAGGATTTGGCATTTTGCAATCGGATTTGGACTAACGAATTATTTTTTACAAGAAAATCAGACTGACAAACAGACTAAGTAAAGATTTTCTTGTAAAAAATGACTGGGACTAAGTCAAAGTTCGATTTAAATACCAAATCTTCTCTGAGTTCGTTTCTTTGACTTAGACTTATACTTAGGCGAAGTTTATTCTATAGATTTCAGCCTAAATGTTGTTATAAGAAGTCATTGTGAGGAAATTGGAATGCAGTTAACGATCCTTTTAGGAACATCACCAAATTATTTTTGTATTCTTGTACCCGTGACCATGTTTTCATGCAAAGATAAAAGACAGTGGAATAATTTATATCTTTATTTTCAATTTGATTATTTTTACATCTCTAAATCACTTGTAATGTGCAATGTTCGACTAGAACCACCTTTTATCGTAACATAAGCCCACGCCTGTATCCCCGAAGGGGTAGGCAGAGCGGCATTATCGAACTAGAACACTTAGCTTAGTTTTAGTTGAGCTTAGTTCCGTCCGAGATGTGATATGTGGCGAGCCTATCGCCATATCGGGCCCAAATTCCAGACTCCGGGCTGATATGGAAAAATCTAATATCACTTTTCCCGACCCGGGGATCGAACCCGAGACCTCAGGACGGTAGTGGTACCGCAACACCACCACGCCACCGAGGCTGCGCACCGGTTTTAACGTAAAGGACATGTAATTTTGATTTTGAATTTACTTTCATACTTCAATATCTAATCTTTTATGTTGCGAATACCATTTACACAGAAGTAGTAAAACAGTAAGTTAGAGAGGTAACAGGTACTGAACCTATAGGTAAACGGAACAATGCTCAATTCAGCCGCCGCGCCGCGCCGTAACTAAAGCGCACAGCTGCGTTGGACGTGACCGCTGTGGTTACAGGGTAGCAGGTTGAAGGGAAATTAAAAAAGAAAATTATATTTGAAGTTGGGGAGGTATAATGTACTCTATTATCTTGGAACAGCTTCTGAAGTCACGTCTTGGAAATATGCTTAAAAAGTTAGTAGCGTGAACTGTGAAGAATAGGAAGCGTTGTAAGAGAAGTTTGAGTTGCAGTATTAGGGAGTTGATCACCAGTTACTGGTTTGGAATTAAAACATGTATAATAGGGTAAGGTAAGTAAGCAGAATATTTTCTGAAATATGCTTTGAAAAATTAATATGTTACAAAATATAGAAATATAATAAATAGGTGAAAAGACAGAAAGGATAGGTGACTTAAGTTATATTTGTAATTTGTACAATATTTAACACGCAACATTAAGACAAAAGTGTTTTTATTGTATAATTACTCATAGCGGTAAAGGATTTAAGAATAACGATAAAGAAGTAATGGACGATGCTGAGCTTAAGTATGTATAATCCTGGCTGATAAAAGGATAATCACGAAAATATGATAAAGCATTAATAATAGCAGTAGGATTAATGTATACTTTACAACCATTGTAGTCAGCAATTTGTCACATGACGGTATTTTTTGTTCGAATTTACACCAGTATGACACAGACCTCCACCATTTAACCTAAAAAAATAATAAAAATACGTCTATAAGAATCGTAAGTGTGAAGTGATTAATCGTCGCCGTCAGTAGGAACACATGCGACGGGGCGTTATTTCGGAAAGAATGTTGGGAACGTGCTTCCATGCTGACCCCCACAGAGTAACAAATGCCCGTCGTGAGGGGACGGATGTTAGCCATTCGTTACGTGCGATCCCTCATTTGAATTTGGAATTGTGTCTCAATTTCGTACTGGCCATTATTGGGTCACTTTGAGGCGTGATCTGACCCACTTTTGGTTTTCCTTCATTAAACATTCATTGTGCTTGATCGTATTTCTATTTATAGAAAGGAACCGCATTATTGATGTTATTAATATGTATGGCACACGATTTTGATGAAGCGATGTGTTAAGGTTCATCAAAAACTACCTTCACTATATTAAGGGTCATATTGTTATGGTGTATCCTTGAACTAAATGTTGTTAACAACGCAACTACTTAAATGATGAATTACTTTTCACACAATATTATATTCCCATAAAATAGGACAAGACAGGTACGTTGTATGAACAACCTTACCCAGAACTTCGCATAGATGAAGTAATGTTCTATTCTTTGAGGTTGGTATGACACCTATGATTTTTTTGATATCATTGATTGTCTATGAGCAGTCTAGGACATTTATCATCAGAGAACCCTCCTGCTCGTTTGCTGGTCTCAAAAAAAACTACGTGTTACTTCTTATGGAAAATTTGTCTGGTATGCATTTTCCTTCAAGATGTTAAATGCCAGCTTAGAAAAGCCATAGGTATACAAGTGAGCTGGTATCAAATCTATCGCCATCCTTTCAGAATGTCACTAGATACCAAACTCAACAGAACTATCGCTGCTTTTTAATATGCTTAATATACGTCTCTACACTGATCGTATGTATACTTAAAGCTGTTTAAAACTACATTACCATACATCGATTTTTAGACTATCAAAACTTATCCCTTAACGCCGTCGACAGAAGCGCTATTATTTTTCCCTAAAACGCGTATGCCATATAAAATATAATTTTCGTCTGGGGCACCATTGTGTTCGGGTCGGAGGAAGCAGGAAACCATTAAGGCGCCATATGCACGGGTGTCATCCGAGTTTTGGTGATACCTCGCGTCATTTCAAACTCCTTTTTGTAGCAATTTTTAAAAACGAAAATGTGATGTTTTTTGTTGAAAGTAATTTTGCGTCTGGAAGATTGCATGCTCAAATCGCTAGTATGTTTTGCCTGTTCTTTGTTTTTGCATTCGGAGCATTGAGCTGAGTTTTTTTTTGTTTCTTGAAGGCTTTTCCAAATATGTCATTAGTTACAACTTACAAGTAAACAAAATTTTTGTTCATGTTTAAGTTTATTGGTTACCTTGACAGCCTCCGTGGCGCAGCGGGCGAGTAGCCGGCTGTGAAGCGAGAGGCCGCGGGTTCCATTCCCGCACCGAGACAAATGTTTGTATGGCCTACAGACATTTGTTTCGGGTCTGGGTGTTGTGAGACCGAAAGTCTCTCGTAGTTCTTGATACCCACGATACAAGACTCGATCTTAGTGTGGGATCAGGACTATGTATGTGATTGTTGGGTGTTATTTATTATTATTATTATTTATTTATTTTTAGTAAACAGGAAAAATATTTCAATGTTTGTTTTTCATTCGCTTTTTGCAATATCATCAATTAAATAAAAGCTTCCATAAACGATTTTTGCAAACATTTACTTCATGAAGTGGTAAAACGTATAAAATACCTCAATCCGGAATGAATCACCACCCGTGCAAACTCTCATTCAAATTAAATCGACCGCTTCGCATCGGCGAGTGATAAACAAACATCAACGTTTCAAGATGCTGACATAATTAAGACCTGTTACTTTTATTTTTAAAGAAAGTAAAAAGTATCTTGGAAGCTTTCTTTTGAAAGATACTGGTAATTAATGTAGTCCGTTATTACAAATTCCATCGAGTGATGTCTTAAAGCTGCAGCATAGTGCCTTGCCTTTATCAGATTAGAAATTCATTGGAGTGCTTCTTAAAAGGAGGTCTCCTAGATTTCTACATTGATAATATGCTTGTTATTCAGATTAAAACTGCTTGCTGTGATGTATTAGTGTCCATCAAATGTAACACGGTAGGTAATGCTTTGATTTTTGTATTTTTATACAAGAGACTGGCAAACGCGATGGAGGGTCAGCTGATGGTAAGTTGTCTCCACCATCCAAAAGGATGAGTGCGTTGCAAACCTTAAAGAGGGGAGTAGGGATTTAGGATAGTCCATCGATTTCTGATTAGGAATTCCTAATCAGGAATTGATGGACTTAGGTGACTGGAAATCTTACTCACCGAACGAACCGCAACAGCAAGTTGCCACTTTATGTCGGTTTTCTATGAGATAATTATATGAAATAGGTCGAGTCAGCCCATTCGTACTGAAGACATTACTGTCTACAGTTTGAGCTCTATCACTCACAAAATTGGTAAATCTAGTTTAGTTGGAGCTCCATATTTTAAAAATATATTTTCTTATAGTTCTACCGTATGCGATCCCATTCATTGATTTATATTTTGGATGCATCCCTTCACTGATCACCACAACATTATAATCTAACCACAAACATGAACCAAAAATAATTTGTTGAAATATCTATAGTATTGGTGGAGGACTTTTATTACATCTTCAATCATTTTTACAGCTTTAGGGGACCGAAGAAATCTCCGGTGTCTAATGTTAATTTGTAACAGAGACATTTTAAATAAGCGCTGTCAACGTGTCAGATGTTTTATATAAATTGTAGTCTTAACGATGTCGACACTCAATAAAATTTATTTTTTAATAGCTTTATGGGCCTGGATTTGTAACATTTTTTAACACTTCCACATAGTTAGAGCTCATTTCCATACAGATCCGTCGGATAATGACGTTAAACTGTTGTTTATCGCATGTAGGTGTACTTTAATAATTAGAAAATTATAATTTTCAATCGTGAGATATCGGCGCATTAATCAAGTTCGAAATAACTCTATTGAAATTTCTCGTCGATTTAATCTTAATTCGATTAAAAATTTAAATTAAATTAGTGGAAGATGTGACGTTTCTTTTTTTTTGGATGATATCGGTTGGAGTGCATGAGAGTTAACGACAAAGGGGCGGTCCCTTACATGTTTGCCCGGCATTGTTCGGGACTGGTTCAAAGAATTATCAAGTTGATCAAAATAGTTCACTTAACAGGTCTCACGTTACAATAAGCATATCGGAGCGTAATTCCGGAATCGCACAATGGTGAAATATAATGAGTCATTAGCTTCATTATAGTTACGGTAACCCTTCAAAATACGTACTTTATGTCACGCTGTGTAAATGTAAAGGTGTGTTTACATTACCCAAATTATCACCGTGGACTTAGGCGACATTCAAACCGGCAAATTACTAACCGGTTCTAAATAAAGAACTTTTATAATATGCTGCTTGAGTTTTTTTTATGGAAACTTTTACAAGACCGTTAAACCATGTTTGGTTTTTTATGCGTTTGAAACGACAACGTGTATAATTCTGACTTAACAAGATTAACGATATAAACTGTTAATTTTATAGACAAGAATTCTAATAGATCCAAGGTAACTATAAGATATTCTAGATAGATACAAGTCTAATACTTACTTAACCATTCCATAATACAAATTAAAAAAAATATCAAACTATAGTAAAATATATTAACATGTTTTAACATTAGTAATGATTAAAATATATATTAATGCAGCACAAAAATACAGACAGCCTCCGTGGCGCAGCGGGCGAGTAGCCGGCTGTGAAGCGAGAGGCCGCAGGTTCGATCCCCGCACCGAGATAAATGTTTGTATGGCCTACAGATATTTGTTTCGCGTCTGGGTGTTGTGAGACCGAAAGTCTCTCGTAGTTCCCGAAACCCACGACACGAGACTCGATCTTAGTGTGGGGTTAGGACTATGTATGTGACTGTTGGGTGTTATTTATTTATACATAAAAACTAACTTTATTTTTGCTTGTTAATCCAGACATTAATAAATCGCAAAAACGTATACCAGACAACGCAGCGTCTACAGCAACAAGTGTAAACAGCCCTCAAGAGTCAAGGCACAGGCTCCGTAACTACCACACTTCCGTGACCAATCGTGACGGATAGGGCTAATTTATCATAGTGTGCTTCAATTTTATAATAACTCGCAGGTTGCGTGTGTGACTGAATATTCTATTACCAGCGCCTGAACGATTAATATCCAGCCAACGTTATTAGTGTCTAAGCTGGATTAATGGCTGTTTGTAGTGTAATCGAACGGCGTTTTTAATCTTTTAAAGTTCTTAATCAAGCTGTTTGTGTGCATTGTGGGTTTTCTATTGTTTGACATTTTTGAACCATGAATAACTACTTCATTTATCAACTAATTTACTTTTAACGCGCTCAAATATTTGATCAATATTTCTTTATTTTTGAAAAGGCAGTATTTTTTAGTTTTATATTAGTTTAGTGTTACATACAAAGACTCACGCCTGTATACCTAAAGGGGTAGGCAGAGGTCAACTAGAGAACTACCCATTTTTCACCGAGCTCATTTACGTCCCAGATGTGATACATAACACATCAGCGAAAAGGTCTGGATTTTGTGCCCATTGTGGCAATATAGAGTATACTATTAAACTTCACTAACTGATGTAAAAATGGTGCCTACACAAAGATTCAATTCGAAAAGTAATGACGTCACGTTCAAAAGTACCAGGATATTGTAGTGGCAGGATATAAGTGGTTTACAGTGGTGAGTCTAAAATTGCAGGTAATGGAATTAACCATCGACGATTATCATATAATTTGATGAACGTGCTATCTCTACAGTCAGTTAAGTACAAGAGATAGTGGGGTTCAGTATGGCACTTTGAAAATTTAGTATTTGGAGTTAAATATGCTAGACAAGATTATTTGAAGAATAGGGTAAATGCTTATATTACTTACGTATTAACATAGAAATTTCAGATTTCGGGCTGATACTGATTAGAGAAACATAGTATCACTTTACCCGACCCGAGAATCGAACCCGATACTTCAAGACTATAGGGCAAACGCAATACCACCACGCCACCGAGGCAGTCTATAATAGATAGGTAGGATAGATGTATGGGAAATAAAGAGGCAAATTTAACAAGTAGCAACAATGGACACTGATTACTAAATTAAAGTGGTTAACCATTGAATGGTGATAATTTTACGAATACTACCTACTGATAGTAAGTATTGGCTTATATTGCTGCTGTAAAAAATATTAACGATTTCGAATTTAGTGATAGAAAAGAAAAACAATATTGTTAATGATGACTTTAAAAACATAAAGGGCTAACTTCAAAACTTATCCGATCACGACCGAATTTATATGGGACCACCCTTGTAAGCTCTATCGAACACAAAAAGAATCTTAAAAAATCGGTCCACATTTGGCGTAACATACATACTAATAATCACAAGCCTAAAAACTTAACTGACCGATTTCCAATTTACCGATCGTGACTAAATTTATATGGGACTACCCTTGATACAAGCTCTATCGAACACAAAAAGATTTTTGAAAATCGGTCCACATTTGGCGGCGATATCGAGTAACATACATAAAAAAAAACGATGAATTGAGGATCTCCTCCTTTTTTGGAAGTCGGTCGAAAAAATACAGACGAATTGAGTACCTCCTTATTTGAAGTCAGTCGAAAATAAATAAAAAACTCCTTTAAGTAAATAAATCCAGTCGCCTTACTATATTTTAGTTTATGAAGTTTAGATCATGCAATTGAAGAAAAAAGCCCCGGGCTACCACCGTACCATCTATTAGATCTAATTACTATTATCTCTCCCGCTCTACGCTACTCATCTATTTTCATTTTTCTTCCAGATAACTTTCTGTTATAAAAGGGACAAAAAACTCACTGAGGGACATGAATGATTTGTACTGTAGCTAGAGTTGCCACATGTAAAAATATCAGGTGAAATGAAGTTTACTACCTGGATCTGCCTAGGTGACTGCATCGGTGGTAGTTGTATTTTGGTACGACTTCCGTCCTGAGGTCTCGGGTTCAATTCCCGGGTCGGGCAAAGTGATATTGGATTTTTTAATATTAGTCCGGAGTCTGGAATTTGTGCCCGATATGGCGACAGACTCGCCCCTATCACTTCTGGGATAGAACTAAGCTCGTTGAAATGTGGGTGATCTAGTTCGCTAATGCGCCTCTGCTTACATCTTCGGGGATACAGACGTGAGCTTATTCTGTTATGAAGTTTAAAAATCGATTAAACATTATAAAAAAATTGAATTAAAAAAACTAGTCCCAATCAGGTTTGTGTATTTAAGTACGTAAACTCCAAGGGGGTTTAAAGGTTGGCCAGAAGATGTTTATAAAAAGTGATCTAAACCTCTACATAAGCTTTTTAAAAGAAGTAGTTCGTCTGGTTTTTTGACTGTACTAGCAACAAATTAGAATTAAAAAGCTGTACTTTCGCAATGAAGAAAATATATATCTTTATCTTTACATGTAACGTACTACATGTATTTACAGATAATATATGATGACATTTAATTAATTACATATATTAAATAACATGACCTTCATATATTTATTTTTCAATTTAACTTGAGGTTAGGACTAACTGTAGGTTAGTAATTGTGGTGCAAGCCACCCTTATAAAAACATTTTTGCTTAACTTTTCGCTAAGAATAGCCTGTCACTTTTTTCCCTGCGTTACATTGTTTAAAACTGAAAGGGACAACGTATGGTTAAAGATAAGTAGCGCTTAAATATTTTTATAAGTAAGGGGGATTATGTTTTTTTTGGTCCGAAGCTTAAACATTTGACTATCGAGTTTGATGTTCTCGCATAATATTTCAACCAAGTAGGTGTTCGATTTGTATACGTTGTCGATAGGTGTTCATGCCCTGTAATGTAATGAAGCGAATTATTGACCGAGAGTACCTATAACTACTGCTGTACTCTAAATAGCCCAAATTCTGTATAATAAAAAGTAATTTTTAACACCTTTTCTCAACCAAATTATACACACCAAAGACTATTTGTAATGATTGACTTTATAATTACTGATGGATGAGGTAAACTGAGAGTTCCCTATAAGCGGTGGATCTTAAACCTGTTAATACTCCAGACGTTGCTGTAGAAATGAGTTTTTATGATTCGAAAACGGTAAAGTATAATACGATGGATGTTATTTATAGGTCTCTAACGAATATGCCGATAAATTTTCTAAGTCACAATTGATAGGATGCATTAGCAGGTGCTATAGCGTATTTTCTTTTTAGTACACTCTTATATTCCTTTAATTGGTAGAGAGTTTAGTATTTTACAATATGTGTTTAGTTTTATGGGTGACTTTATTTGTTTATGGGTTGTAGTAAATTGGACTGCTTAATCCGAAGGCAATAGAAAATGTGCTTCATTTTAAATTAATCTAATTAGTATGTAAATTGATACATTGCTATGGGTACTATTTAAATCAATAATTTAAATTGGAAATGTTAAAATCAACTCCTTATTAATCATCTACGCATCATTTGCTTAGTGGAAGCGTACCTCAGCTAAACCGTGAGATCTTGGGTTCAAACGCATCACAGGTTTTATTTTTATAAATTCGAAAAATCTACATAAATTGTCCAGAGTTAGAATTTGTATCGTCCCCTATCACATGAAAGGGTGAAAGTAATATGAAGCTCGGCAAGATGTGGGTGCTCTAGTTCTGTATTTCACCTACGCCTACCTCTTCATTACTGATCCAATATTATGGAGGGATTGTCTCCGAGTCCTTCAAGTCTGCAATCGTAGGACTATGTTTCTATATATTTTATTCAACATTAATTTCCAAAAGCAATATTATTTTACAATGAACAGAGCTAAAATTAATTGATGTCATGAATAATGAATGTTTATTTGTAAAGAGCGAATAGAATGAAAAGTGATTGAATAAAACACCCAACTAATGTTTACAAACAAAAGTAAATTGAAATATGTGAAGTCATTTTAGTAGGTACTTTTCTAGCTCAGAGAATTATGCCCTTTTGAGAAAAGAAAAGAAAGGTCGCTGGAAGTCGCTAGATGCAGGCCGTTTCCAACAGGTCGGTATAGAAAACTTTGGGGAAGGCCTATGTTCAGCGGTGAACGTCCTGTGGCTGATGATGATGATAAAATGAAACTTATTGTGTGTTCAGGGGGGTTACCACCACGTCTTATAGCAGTATTATTATAGTCTTACTGCCTTGCTGGTGTAGTTGTATTTCAATATGACTACCGTCCTGAGGTCTCGGGTTCGATCCCCGGGTCGGGCAAAGTGATATTGGATTTCTCCATATCAGCCCGGAGTCTGGAATTTGTGCCCGATATGGCGATAGGCTCGCCCCCTATCACATCTGGGACGGAACTAAACTCGGCGAAATGTGGATGTTCTAGTTCGCTAGTGCACCTCTGCCTACCCCTTCGGGGATACAGGCGTGAGCTTATGTTATGTATGTTATGTTATTATAGTCTTATTTTTTTATGGGCATCGGTACAAGTAAGATTTTAATAATACTGCTATAAGACGTTGTGGTAACTCCTCAGTTCATTATAGAGGATAACAACCAAATTAATAGCTAATATTTGCTTAATTTTACATAACAAAATTAATTTAATATCTCCAACACTGGACCACCTAAGTTCAGAGCTAGACACAAATCGCCACACATTTCATTCGCACAGACATTTATGATAATGAAGTTCAATTTACCATCTCATAAGTACACAGGGACATAACTTACACAAACTTAAATACTTCCGAGCGATACACGCATTATCACAAATAACAAAAGTCGTATGTTATGACTGTTTAACCGCCCATATCTTGGTAATTAAAACGACCCGACCATATTTGCTCATGCATAAAATGAACATAAATATTTCTCATTACGTAACTTTTAACTCGTTAGTTAAAAGACATTTTTATTGTCGGACCTCGTAAATTGTTGAAAAGTTGTTTGTTCGGGCTGCATCGTTTTTATTACGGTTTTATATGAGTTTACGACAATGAATCTAAACATGTTGCTTTGAGTGTAATTATGTGCACCTCATGTGAAACTGTCATTACCACGTTGTTTGTTTTCATTATCATCTTTGAATTTCATCAATTTATGACTATTGATCAAGTCAGATATTGCTTTTTATAAAAAAAGTTTATTTATACCTGTAAATTAACTGTCTCTCGCTATTTCACTGCGTGTTCTTTACTCCTCCAATTCTATGGATCGCGCAATGTTTTATAGCTTTAAACCATCGATGTATTATATACCTAGGTGCACAGTTGACGCTCGGTAAATGGGACAGCAAAGAAGTGCTTAAGCACTACTTTATAACACTGGCATAGGGTTATAATTGTGTTGATTTAATTAGTACTTGTGATTTTTTCCTTTGTTTTAGTACAGAGACCACTTTTTATGACGATATTTGCAAAGAACTATGCTAGATGCATGGATATATTAAATCGATGCTTTAAACAATCAAACTTTATAATGAAGTCAATCTGTCAATGCATTTAGAATTAACATGTCCGTACTTCGTACATAGATCACCAATCATAAATATTCAAGCTTAGTACCTAATTATTTACATTTTACTGGTAACATAGCAACTGAACATTTCGAAGTAGCCAAAAACATTAACCCGAGCAAAAAGGAGATTAAAACTTTGCTATATTTTATGAGTATTTCGAATCGAAATTCTAACCCTTGTCATTAAACTAAATTTCATACTTCAATGTCATTGGTTTTAAAGTAATAAGGGTATTTTCGGCCAATATCAAAATCTTAATATGCTAATGTTTGAATATTTGGCGTATTTTATTGATATGCATATAATGACTTCTACTGAATTTTGTTTATAATATATTCTTAATTTCATTGTATTAGTATGAGTAAAAACATGTTCTTGAAATGTTATGTTTGATCGTTTAGTGGTCATTATTAATGTTTTTATGTGTTTTTTTGGCACTACATCGCGATTACGGTTTTGTTTTTAATGTTATTCGAGTAAACAAAATGACAAATTTATTTTTATATTATTTTAATTTAAGTTGTCCATAAATAGAGTTTTCGACCGACTTTTCGATAAAATTTTTTACATGTCCGTTCTTCTCCATAACTATTCTGTTTCATCATCATCATCATCATCATCATCAGCCATAGGACGTCCACTGCTGAACATAGGCCTCCCCCAAAGATTTCCAGATCGACCTGTTGGAAGCGGCCTGCATCCAGCATCCGGCAAGCGCAGCGTAGGACGTCCATCTACAAGGTGGACCGACGACCTGATAAAGGTTGCAGGAACTATTCTGTTTAGTCCTTCCCTATTCTTGCTACGGAACCCTTCACTGCGCAACGCCGAGATCATACTTGTATACTGGATATATATACTGGATTTTAATAATAAAATAAATTATTAGAGATATAACTGCGGCTTAATCCTTCAGACCGTAATCTAAAAATGTTAATGCATTGCTCTGAATATGTGTAATCTCTGTGGTGTAATCCATATGAATATGCACGTAAATATTAAGGCTTATCTTCATACCCGTTTAAAATTCTTACTTATTCGTACGATATGCAAGTGAGGTAAAATATATTATGCAAAGTATCGGTTGAAGAGTTTGTGCATAAAAATATACTATCAATACCTCTCTTTCTACCTGCCGTTATCCCACCTTTATGTGGGGTCGGCGCAACACACCATTTCAAAAATGTTGCAGAAAGGATTTGGTTTAGTTTTTGTGACCAGCTGCCTGCCTGACGTCAATCTCCCTCTGTGGGATCCAGCCTAGGCAAATTAAATTAGAAAATTCACTTTTCCCGACCTAGGAATCGAACCCGGTACCTCCCGATCCACAGGCCATATTATATATTATATGCTATATTATTTCATAGGCAATAATTAAAATCATAATATTCTTCTCACTCTAATATCGGGTCGACGTAATACATTTTTTTAAAATACTGCAAAAATATTTGGCTCGAATTTTTACGAACATCACAAATTAACTGCAGTTAAAGTCAAAATATCAAATAAACTTATTTCACACACCCATTGTCTTACCATATAGCCTGCGTGTTTCTGACCAAGATACCTACAGCCAAATAGGTAACACATTATCTCTGACATTAATAAATTGAATTCAAATTTTGCGTGCTAGAGCTCGCTGACAGCGTGACACCAGCGGAACAAGTAACAACGTATCGCTCGGTGGCTGCACAACGGCTAAAACATTGTTTAATGTATGCTGTATGAGTCATGAATAGGGTGAGCATGACGCACATTAGTTGTGTTAAGTCTTGTAAAAAACGTAGCACAACTTCATGTTACTCTTGATAGTTATCTCGTGTTCAATGTATGTATGATAAGCGTTATTTATTCAAATTAATTTGAGTGGTAGAGCCACGCTGTAGATAGTTACGTCTACAGCACGAATGGGTCGGCTCGGTTTGATACCACTGTCTCACAGAAAACCGACGTAAAGTGGCAGCTTGCTGTCGCCTTTCGTTCGGTGAGTGAGATTTACGGTGGCCCATTTCCCCCCTCCCTTTCCCAATCCCTTTTCCCTTCGCTTCCATTTCCTCTTTTTAGGTTGGCAACGCACCCATAATTCTTATTGTGTCTTAGGTGTCTATGTGCGGTGGAGATCACTTACCATCAGGTGACTCATCTGTTGGATTCCCAGTCCCTGCTATAAAAAAAATCTGTTACCGATCATGTTATATTTGTTTAACACTAAATATCTGTAAAGTACCCATTCCCAGCCTAGAAGAGAATTTATCACACGATGGAGACAGGAAACGAGAATCCAGATCTTATTTCAGAAATCAATCATATACGACATCGATTCATGCAATTTTAAAAATAATGAAATTCATAAATGTAATTAATGTAACTTCGTAAAAAAACTATTTTCTTTGATATTCTCGTCTTCGTCGTACCAACAACTTGCTCTAGCCATCCAACAATACTACATATTCTCAAGGAAAAAAAATCTTTTATAAAACACATTAGGTAAAGGATGTGAGATCGATATCCTTAAAAAAATAATCGGATTGAAATGGGACAATAATTCAAACAACAAAAAAAATCCTCCCCTATCCCCACAACGTCGCATTTTTGTCGTCTCAAATTTACACAAAAATACTTGGTGTCTGTACAAGCGAGCCGGCCGTGACGGCATATGAAATGTGCGTGTTTTTGCGTGACAACCCCGCGTGATTGATTGACAATGCAAATTTTTCTGTTTTCACAAGTGTTGCTTTGTCAAATTGTAAAACCACCTATTGTAGATGGAATAAGAATAAATATATTCAGCTATTCTATTTCAAAGTTGGTTACTCAATGACTCATCAAGATGTGTGGTAAAGAATTATATAAACATTAATATAGTTGACGAATTTTAATAAAAATAAAACCATAGAACTACTAATACTGCGATTAGATCTGATCAAGCAGGCAACGATGAGAAAAAAATTGAGATGCGGTTTAATATATTTATGTGTGTTGTTTGACTAATTTGAGTCACAATTTTTATATAAATATACGCGCTACGTAATAATTATTAGCTTAATAAGCATTGCGTCATCAATTGCGCCGTCCCGTCCATTATCTGTCGGTAGGTACCTACATAGTTATTCTGTTGTACCTCTGTATCGGTGTAGTGTGCAATAAATGATTTCTGATTCTGATTCTGATTTCTAAATAAATACACCCAACAGTCACAAACCTAGTCCTGACACCGACACTAGGTATAATCTGTATCGTGGGTGGCAGAGATTATGAGAGACTCCCAAAATTCCCGGTTGGGCTAAGCGAAATTTCTAATTAATTTGCCCGAGACTAGATCCCTAAGAGGGGGTTGACGTCAGGCAGACAACCGGTCATGAAAACTAAGCCGAAAGGATTTGGCTGCAACATGCTTGAAAAAGTGTGTTGCGCCGACCCCACATTAAGGTGCGATAAGGGCACCTGCCCTTATCTACCTAGAAAGAAATGAATGATTGTGTTATTTTCAAACAAAACCATAATAGAAACATACAGTTTACATTCTATTTTGCTTAAAATTAACGTATCCAAAATTTGAAACTAAACCAGACGTTTCGCTTCTAAGAAATTAAAAAAGATGAACGATTTAATAATGGACCATGCTTCCTTTTACCGTGAGAGAGGATATATGACTAGAATAAATGTTTCTAGATAATTATCTGCAGAGATCATCAACATTTACCGCTGCCTGCCTTCGTTCTAGATCCATCGTGTCAGATACAAATTGAATAAATGCTTAATGTATCCGGTTTCTAAAAAACATAAACTAATTGCCATTAATAAGTCGAAGCTGACTAATATTTTCAAATGTATGGTTAAGGATCAAAACTATGTATGACGAGAAGGCTAAGAGGGCATTTACACTTAGATAACAATTATAACATGCCCATCATAATGGGCATGTTGATGTCAATGGGATCATAATCCCACTGCATTGGTAGCGTAGTTGTATTATGGAGTGTGGATGCATTATGAGTTACGACTATATTCCTAAAGTCTTGGGTTCGAGTTCCGGCTCAGATAAAGTGATATTGATATATTGATTTCTTAAGTTTACGCGAATGTTATACCTACGTTGAAAAAAAAATTATACGGATTCTATCACGTCGGACCGACCCGTGACCACGAAGGCTACAAAGCCTTCGAAACGTCGGGCCTCAAAATAAAAACAAATCGAGATAGAATCCGTATAAAATAGTTATTTTAATGATATTGAGATTTTTTACTCAGTATTGGGTCGAATGATTTAGTTTGTGTAAGATATGTTGATAGGCTGAAAGGGGGCGCCCTTTCATATCATAG
This sequence comes from Clanis bilineata, assembly GCA_036417725.1. Lineage (NCBI taxonomy): Eukaryota > Metazoa > Arthropoda > Insecta > Lepidoptera > Sphingidae > Clanis > Clanis bilineata. The sequence goes on from CM071154.1 coordinate 7,521,089, forward strand.
AGGTAGAACGGAAATAGAAATGACGAAAATCAGATGATTGTGTGTTGATAGTTATAGTACTATTTCCGTAACTACCTCTATACGAGCAGGTGGGTCACCTGATGGTAAGTAATCTCCATAAACACCCAAGACATGAATATCATGGGTGCGTTGCCAACCTAAAAGGAGGGAAATAGGAATTGGAAAAGGGAGGGAGGGAATTGGGCCACCGGAAATCTCACTTACCTAACGAAACGCGACAGCGAGCTGCTACTTTACGTCGGTTTCCTGTGAGACAGTGGTATCAAACCGGTTGGACCGGAGAATCTCCAGCATTTTTTGTAAGTATGCTGCTACCCAATGAAAAAGCCATTAATTTTCAACAAAACATTTTTAAAATAGTTTACATTAAAAACCACTGAACCAACCTCATGTTTACAAACAACTGAACAAAACAAATGACAACGTAGCTTCTCTGAATAATTTTATCACGGAGGGTCAGGATCAATGGCGCGGAAAATCTTTACGAACGGCATGTACTATCGGAAATGGTCAGGAAATAGAAAACAAATAAGACATAGCGTGACCTCGCTTGTACAAGGAAGAATTATAATATAACTCCATAACAGGATGTAATGCTCTTGTAAATACATTTCGCGTGATATCGTTATTCTATCTAGTATCTGCTTGTGACAGCTGGAGGCGCCAAATATTCATGGTTTGTCGGGAGTTTCCTCTGCGATATTACTAGTGTAAGTGTCCTTACGAATTCTAGAAGAATATTTTGTTATATAATAATACAAATTGTTTTTATTATATCTATAATAAACAATGAAATTGTTTTGTTTTGTAAAGTTGTAAAGTGAATTTGATTTTTGTTAATTAATCATACCTTTAGTAAATAGATTTAAATAATACTAGTCAAATAGTGAGTAAATTGTGAATAAGATTTTTAAAGACGTCGACGTGAATGCAATTGTTATAAGTGTACTAGAGTAATGCCTTAAAATTAAACATTTAGTTTAACATGAAAGTGTTAGGTGATGTTTTAGGGCTTAATAATAGTAAAGCCGATAGCTATGTAGACTACGCTAAGTACACTTAAGTCTCGATTATCATCCAACTAAACTTACATTAACCTCCCTAATGTAAAGATAAATGTTTAAGAAATAGCTTAGATTAAAATAAAATCAGAATGTTGAAAATAGTGTAACAGCATAATGCGTTAATAAATTGTGGAGGCCTAGGCGTAGCGCTAAGTACACTTAAGGCTATATTGAGCTCAATATAAAATTCGATACGAGCCGAAGTAAACACAAGAACCCACGTAAGTAGCAAAGTAGAAAGAAAGAAACAGAATGGATAAAACACCCGGCGTTGGTAACGAGCTAGCCTTCATGTACCATTGCGAATGTACAAGTATCTACACTACATGCCCGTTTGTTATTTTATTTACTTTCTACTCAGTAAACTCTATTACCCAGTTGATAGTTTTGATTCGTAGAACTCCATGTTTAGATTGCATGTTGAACTTATGTCACTGTTGTCACATCTTACTACCAAATCGTCCGATGTGAGAAAGTTCGTGAAGTGACACTCAATGTTTGTCCAGTTAAGTGGTTGTAGCTACATTTTATATTAAATCATCTTTGGTATAGTGCATACATTTCTGCAATATAAAACAGAAGCAGAGCGAAACGAGAGAGCGACAAACTTGTTTTTATTTTGCTTTCAATTCAATTATCGATATTTCCACTCCCAACACTAATGCGTCACTGGCTTCTTAGTCGAAACAACTAATGGACTACGTTATTACTGGCTACCTCAACGAAAAAGTGCATTAGCGTACCGTAAGTGGGATAAAAGTATTTGAATATGGAGCTTAAGTAAAGTGCGCTGTGAGTGCTTATGCCACTTAACATACAACGATTTGCCTCATTTGCTGTAATCGCCACAATTTTATTTCTCTTCGGTTTCGGGAGCTTCCACGTGATGCAAACGACTTATATTTTATTGCACCCTGTATTCGAATTGAAATTTGACTGAAATGGTTTTTAATTTTGGTTGGTAGCATCACTCCGGCGATTAATTCTCGTGCTCCATTTTAATATTTGCGTATTCCTGTATACGAATATTGTATGATTGTGTCACCAAAATAAACTGAACCTAGTGAACGTGGTATCATTGGCATTTTCGTGCATACCTGATGTCTTTACGGTTGATATAGAGATCTTTTTAAGTTGGACAAGACTTAGTTTGCGAAGTTTTTGAATCCCCTTCTTTGACTCTTATCACGGTTAGTTAGGTGCGTCCCGGGAGTATCTGTGGGAGTATGAAAAGAGAGTTCCTTCCTTTGAATATTGCATTTGACATCTCTGAATTTAGCTTATCAGGTTTATGTGTGAGAATATGTGGACAATCTTTTGTTTTTGAATTATTTATGTTTTATGCATACGCCCACAATAAGGCATTCGACGCTGAGTTTTAAGAAATCATAAAAATTATAATGAACGAGCCAATTCAGTTTGAATGCATCATTGTAAGGGTTCAGTTCCTCGCAATAAATTGAGTCATTAAAAAGTAAAAAATTATAGGTTTTAAGAAAGCTCAACGCTAAAGTTAAATAAGTCCTTAGTTCATATTTATGAGTCGTATGTACAGATTTACAGTTCCTCGCTTAGTTTCCTTGCAACTTTATAGTCGGCCGGTAACCAGACAAAGCGGATGGCCATAATGAATTTTGCGTTTTTGAATTGGCAAATAAATAATTCATTGTGAACGGAACGCTTGTTCCTAGTAATATAAGTAAGAATATTTTAGCTCATATCGTAAAGTGCAACGAATGACAACAGTCGTAAAATTTTATGTCTTGCACCAAGCCCAGTCCTGTCTCAATTACAATTACAAATTATTACAAATTTTCAACTCGCGTCGAGTGTCATGTGCAATACGCCAAAACCGATGGTTACAATGTGCGACGTTAATTTTACGTCTTTTATTCATTTGTATGAAAGGACACGTTTGATGGTGTTATTTTCAAGCAATGAAACCTCACACCGACACTATGTTATATAAAACTGTTGGAAAGTTTTAATAGCTTACTGCAATAGGAATTCAAAATATATCTGTCATTGTAACCCACAGCTGTATACAGCTGTAATAATGAAATCTTTTCGAGACAGTCAAAATCGTATTAATCTTCTTATATTTGAATTTATATTATTATTTCGTATGGCTTGTAGGACTATCTTTTACTCAGGACAACTTAACGATCCAAGCTCTGGCTTCTGGAGATAGTTAGAGGAGACCTTTGAGCTCGCCAGGAAAGTCTATTTTTTGGCATTACTCACAATGTGTCGGGTGGCTTGAAAGGGGACTGCATAATATTTGAATATAAATGAAATTACGTTGCAAATTGTTGTGATAAGTTTTACAACTACTTGAAGTATACTTAACTTAAATGAAAAGTGCACACAGAAACATAAGCCGTAACGTAAAAGACACGTTTCATTTTCTTGTGAACAGCGAAATGAAATTTTTGAATTAAATATCAACACAAACATTTACCTCTAATAAAGTTGCAGCACATAATCACAGAACAATAAATTTTATACACATCGTAAGTATGATGTAGGTGCGTTATTAAGAAAGCCTTACTGCAAATTGCCGGCAGCTATACCTAGCCCACTCTTTGAGACTCTGACCCACTATTAAGGATTGTCTCAGAACACTTTAGCTATACGCGTCTCGTGCTCTGTAATTTGTGACAGCGAACAATGTGAGTTTGTGATTTATTTACATAAACCATAGAGTGCTGTAGTTTAAAGCGACTATTAGTGATTTCGAGGCTTTGCATGCTGCAAGACGTTACACTAATTATAAGATATGGGTGTTTAAATTCAATTATTATGTTAGTTCTAGTAAATTGTTATTTATTAGTGTTATTTATCTGCAATATCGTATGACCTCGCATCTTTTTATTCGCTAAAATATTTTAAAAACACATTTGGTACAAGAAAATATTTTTGAATTTTTTAAATAGTGTCTATGCTACAAAAAGTTCATATCTTACTTGTTTTAATTCAATTGAATATATTATGAAGGTCTGCAAAATAGTTAGCGCTTTATACGCTAGTTCTAACTTTTAACTAGATTAATGTTTAGTAAAGTTAAGTAACAAGTATTTTGTTGTATTTGAGCCTGTTACGGTTATAAATGCATGATAGTATGGAAATCAATTTATAAAAATGTCAATCTCCAGGTTTGCAGTCCAGTTTAAGTCTTCGATGTTATAGTCGAAAGCTTATGTTATTTTGTTTTTTTTATACAAATATACACATTACTCACCACCTAACTATTAACACCCTTCAAAACTGCTGCATAAACTTAAAAAAGTATCGTGCCTGTCATCAAAAATAAAAGATATGATAGACGAAACGTTGACAGGGTAATCGATTATGATAAATAATCGATTATTAAACGATTATCCACATCACTAATTTTATATTTGATTTTATTGACGATCAAAGCACTATAACGAATTAAATACGTGCCACTAGCTACCGATATAAAAATGCGCAAACTATAAAACTATGATATAAAAACTTTTTTGAACAAAACTCTGTCGAAACTCGAAATGCAACTGAAATGGGGTAGTACGAATAAATAAGTAACTGAAACAAAGGTACGGAGCACACACGGTCACAATAAAATTTATTTATTATTGTGCAAGCGCGCCCCGCACGCACGTCTATTTCGTGAGGAAATTTATTGTATGCCGATTTTGCATTATGTTGTACGGTCTGCAACACAGTTTCCGTTGCAGTGGTTACTAGAAATTCAGTTTTGACTTTTAATTGGATCGGTATTGTGTGTAGCAAAGATTTATAACAGGAACGTTTGATGTAAAAAAAATGACATTTTATTAATAGTGGGAAACTTTTCCAAAAAAATCTTGAAAAATAATAGAATAGTTGCAGACATTATGAAAACAAACTTTAGTTGTCGTCATAGAAACAATGGATATGATGAAAGCCGACTTTACTAGTTAAGTTGGCACAAGAGGCCATTAAAGGACCATTAAAGACCAGGCAAAGGATGCTACAGCATTATCTTTTCTTTAATAATTCCTTAACTTTACTCCTTTCTTTGTCTGGGATTATCCATTATGCTTTAAAGTTAGACCCACATAATATCTGCATTCCCTTCTTTCTTACTGTCAGGTATTATTCTGAAGTATTGCCAAGGTCCGCTTTACTACTTAAATGGTTCCACTTCGCCCAGACTTGAGCATCCTCCATAGTGAGACCGTTGGTTTCATATGTTCCTCCGAAATATATAGCCAGCGCTTTTTTAACAGCGTTAGATGTATCTACTCCGGTGTTTTCCTTAAAACAAGGTAATGCCATCGTTTAACAGCCATAGGACTTCAATTCCTGTACTCTCTACTCTCTTTCTGTTATTTAATTTGAGATTAGATGAATCTAAAAGCAGTCAGTACATCTCAGTCATTATTCTGCCTTCTTTCGTGCAAGTTTTAAAACAAATTGTTTCCGTGTATAAGAATACACAATACAGCAATATTTCAATTTTGTGTATCGCGCACGGTATCCGAAATGTTTTAATAACATGTAAACTTCCCCTTGTTTTCGTTCATGCAGGGTGATGTTATGGTAACACACAGCTAAATTACGTAGTATGAACCACAATATATCTACTGCGATATGTTGCTGATGACATAATATTTTTATATTAGTACTAGAATACAATAAAAGGCCCTGGGTGTACAACTTTTCCGAGGCAGAAGAAGAACTTTCTCATTGGAATTATACTCTGTATAATCACAAGTTTAAAAACTTAACAGACCGACTTCAAAACTCATCCAATCGTAATTTATATGGGACCACCCTTGAAATAAGCTCTATCGAACACAAAAAGAATTTTGAAAATTTGGCGGAGATATCGCGTAACATAGGTAGATAAAAAATACAGACGAATTGAGGATCTCCTGCTTTTTGGAAGTCGGTCGAAAAGAGATTGATAACTTTAAAAAAATGATTAGTTAAAATTAAATAGCAATTAATATATTAGATGAATATTATAAATGCCAGACGCTGTTGAATTAACACACTTGGATTTCACATCTCTGAGATGCCGAAAGGGGTAGATTCCGCGCTTTATAAACCTTATTCTGTAGCAACTGATTGAGGACTGAAATATCATATTAATCCGATAAAAAAAGAATTTAATGCATATTTCTTTACTGTGAGTTAGAATATCTATTTACATTTATTTTATGAATTATTTACTCTTATGAAATAGTCACAAAAAACACAAACTTTAAGTCATGCTTGGGTTCAATCTGTACTTTCTTTAGGAAATAAAGAGGCATGTCCATCGTAAAGTTGGATGATACACGCGGGCTCCTTCCAATAAAATAAAACGAAAACCGATGTGTTGTTATCGGGATTTTGAGAACATCGCTTCGTTTCCATCGTATAGACAAAGCACAAGCACCGCCAAGGATTACAGAGCAAAATAAACTAAATATGATTATTTGCGACTGTTTGCTATTTTATTGACTGTATAAATCTTAAGCTTCATTTAGATGGTTCAGATGTTTGGTTTCAGGCAGCCGGTATTAAAAAACGAAGTCATTTCTGCAACTCTCTTAAAAATTATGATTAAAAGCAGGTGGAAAGAAAGTGGTTCTACAACTTGCGTAATATACGATCAATGTAGCAAAATAATATTCATCATTATCAATAACTTATTACAAAACTTATAGTAGCATATTAAGTATAAGTTTATTGACGTCTCAGATTTGATCTGTGTCGGGCAAAATGATAAACGTTTTTCTGTGCAGTATCAGCTCGGAATATCGTATCACATTTGAGACGGAAATAAGTTCGACGAGATATGAATATTCTAATTCGCCTCTGCCTACATCTTCGGGGATGCAGGCTTGATCTTATGTATGTATGTTAATAGGAATAATAGGTAGGTAATGTAAAATATGCGACTAATCAATAAAGATTGAAAATTAATCTTCCAAATAGACGAGGCAAGGTAAATTTTGTCGAGCTAAGGTTCAATTTCATGCTGAGTAAATCCATAAAAATATAATTTGATTTAAGGAAGGAAGTAATAATTAGCTTCCGTGAAGAAGATATTGGTTATAAACGAGCTCCAATGTAAATAATCTGTGTGTAATGTTAGCTTTATGAGGTAATAAAATATCTGGAAAATTTCTTTCCCATCTGCCAGACATTTCTTTTCCAAGGGAACGTCAAATTGGGTGGAGCGTGACTATTAGCGGATTGGCAATAAACATGTAGAGGTATGATAAAATTTTGATGTGTATCGAAGGTTATGTTATTACCAACGTGTACTGAGTTTTTCTAAGATTCGGTTAATAATTGCCTTGAAGTCAGCATGAACACGAACGGCAAAAAAAAGGAAATTGAATATAATATTTTTATAAATCTGTTTAATTGAAAGATTGTTATAAAATGATCGAGAATACATGAATAATTTATCACTAGGTCACTTTGCTTTCCCCTGACTGATCCTAAAAAATTGGTATTTCAGGAGCGACGATTGGAACCAACGACCTGATAGAGGTCGCAGGAAGTCGCTGGACGCAGGCCGCTTCCAACAGGTCGATCTGGAAATCTTTGGGGGAGGCCTATGTTCAGGAGTGGACGTCCTATGGCTGATGATGATGATAATGGTACGGGCCGTATCCGAAAAAATGCTGAGACTGAAGAGCTGGTGGTGCAACCCAACATCAACGGTGCAACTAAAGCTCACTGGCTGCGTTGGCTTTGCCATTTGGAGCGTATGGGAGAGGATCGGAGTGTAAAAGCAACGGGCAAGGGTATTGCTGGATGGATATGGTAGAAGGTGATCTGCGTCAACTTCAAGTCAGTAACTAGTGAGAAGGGGCACAGAACAGAGACAATTTCTCTCATTTCGGAGGCCAAGATCTATTCAGTGTCGCTGATCCGGCGCAATTATAGTTGAGTTGTTGTCACTTCGCTTTTGTGCTCTATACATTATTCGTCATCATTATTTTATATTTTACAATCAAATAAATATATTTTATATTACGTATATGACGAATTAAACATTAAAACCCTACCCTTAACTTCTATATTGGACTTTGTTATCAGCCTAAGTCACGAGACGTGCTTAGAAAACCAAAATTAGTGGCGGATAAATGCGAAAACAAAGAAAGAATCCGCCTCTAGATGTTACAAGTAGATTACTTTTTATGACAGAGATTCAAAATGAGTCACGTTTTATAATGGATGGACTGTTTAATGCATAAGTGCTCTTTCGGAAAATTTGAGTCATAAAATTGATTCCCAAAACTCATTATATTTTAGTCGTAAATCAAAACAAATCACTTTGAAGATTAAAGGATATCCTCGTGTGGATTGTTTTAGTCAAGTTTTGATTGAATTTTAATTTGATTTTTCGAATCTAAAATGATTATTTTATAATTTGATATGAAATAGTAAATAACATAACCTCCAAAGGGGATTGATATTAGGCAGATAGTCGGTTCCAAAACAAGCTGAATCCTGCAACATGCTTGTAAAAGGTATTGCATAACCACAAATTGGAGTGGAATATGGACAGGAAGAAAAGGAAACAGTATTTATACGTAACTAACGTAGCTTAGACGTATTATTATATATGGCGATTTGAGAGTCACCAGTATCACTTTAGAAGATACTCAAGATCAAACTAAGACAAGTGAAATAGGTAAAAATAGAAAATTAAAAAAAAAATTGTACCTATTTGACTTTGCACGAATCTTTTCCAAAAGCTATTTTAAAGCAGCTACTGGGCTTTAAATGTCCTTGGGTTACATATTTTTAGAAGGATTTTTACAAACTATTTTTACCCTCTTCTTAGTTGCTGCCCAATTTAATCCAATTTAATGGAAGATATGACAGCAGTTCGGCGCATCGTGTTTACTAAAGATCAGATGAAATAACGACAGTTACACTACTTTAGTCTTTCTTTCTACCTGCCCTTCATCATTCATCATCATCATCAGCCATAGGATGTCCACTGCTGAACATAGACCTCCCCCAAAGATTTCCAGATCGACCTGCCCTTATCCCGCCTTAACGTGGGGTCGGCGCAACACACTTTTTCAAGCATGTTGCAAAAATGATTTGGCTTAGTTTTTACGACCAGTTGCCTGCCTGACGTCAACCTCCACTGAGGGATCCAGTCCCGGGTAAATTAAATAAGAAAATTCACTTTGCCCGACCTGGGAATCGAATAGAGGACCTTCCGCCCATAGTCCATATATGCTGCTACTAGACCAAGGAGGCGACTAATTACACTAATTTAGTATTTTAGTTAAATTTATTGTAGCATTTTTTTTAATATTAAGGTCTTGTAAATATTGAATTGACTGCCTCGGTGGCGTGATGGTATTGCGTGCGCGGTACGCCTATAATCCCGAGGTCACGGGTTTGATCCCCGATTGTAGCAAAGTTATATTTATTGTATTTTTAGTATCAATCCGGAGTCTGAAATTTGTGCACGATATGGCGATAGGCTCACCCCTTATCACGTCTGGGACGGAACTAAGCTCGGCGAAATGTGGGTGTTCTAGTTTACTAGTTCGCCTTTGCCTACTCCTTCGGAGATACAGGCGTGAGCTTATAAAAAAAACAATAGTTACATAACACAATATATTACATTATAAACATACCAACCATGTAGATAGCAAATCACTTCGCAACCATCAATTTACATAAATGAATTTATTTTGATCCTATGCGCGTGTTTGTAAATTTCATACAAGCACCTGCCCTCGCATTTCAATAGCCACGGAACTATGTGACTTAACTATTAGCAATTCAATTGATGCAAAATTATTGCGGTTAGCGATGCGAGTTTCATGTATAAGTTCACGCCACGACGGTCAGAGGGTGCAGATAGTTTATAATTCACGACATTAACGGTTCTGTCTTACAAATAAGATACAGAGTTCTTGGATATTCAGCGTTAATTGTCTGCGCATAGAATATGCTTTACAGCATTAGATAATTTAGAGTACCTACCCTTTCTGCGAAGGAAGTTTAAACTTATTATGAATAACATAAAGTCTTATAATTTCAAAAAAAGAGACGGTCCTCAATTTGTCTGTCTTTATTTTTATGTATGTTACGCGATATCTCCGGTAAACGTGAACCGATTTTAAAGATTCTTTCTGTGCTCAATAGAGCTCATTATAAGAGTAGTCCCATATTTTGGTCACAATCGGATAAATTTTGAAGTCGGTCCGTAAAGTTTTTAAACTTGTGATTTAAATCATTAAGTTTTTTTTTTATATTGCGATGCAGCAACACAAATATTTCTCACCAAACATTTTGTAACTAACCAGCATCTGTCTGTGTCTGCATCAAACATCTTTGACTCCAAATCGTAGTCCATCTTTCATAGTATAAAGACCACGTACTTGCCAATAGTTTAGAATTTAGATCAACAAAATAACCACACTTCTAAAATGTATGTGAGTAGGTAGTGCTTTACTAATGCTTTGAAAGACAAGCTCAGTAGCTCACTTAGTCTGCATTTAGCGAGCCTTAGGCCACCGACGCTCTGAGGTTAGGTTCTTAATTAGCCATCGCTCGCAGCTGACCGCTTGGAAGTGAGATCTAGGTACACTTATGCAAATGCACTAACGTGGGTTCAAGCGAAAGTACTCTTTATTACTTTCAATTAAATGCGAGTGTGTCCGCAAAGAAATGTTTGTATATCCTGTGTGGCTAGACTGCGAGTGACATTCACGTAGTGTGTAGTTAAAGTAAGAAGCTATTGATTTGGATCGTTTCTACTTTGTGAGAAACTCGTATTCGTTCATCTTATACTTTGATTTTGAGTCTTCTGTATGATACTAACGGTATAGTACCTAAATTATATGCATGTATTTTATTAAAAATATACTAAGGTTATTTTTTTAATTGAAATGTTCAGGATTCTTTTTTTATTTAACCAGACAGACGTGAAGTCGTTACGAAAATCGAATCTCCAGTTTTGGTATACAATATATTGCTCAATTAACACATTTTAAAGATAAGAATCAAGAAATATCCCAAAATAGGCACTCAGCTAATACAATTAACGAAACAAATCCATTTCAGCAGAAACTCAAGGATTTTGAATGGAGTTAACAATTAAATTTTCTCGCAAAATTTGAAATGAAACATCGGAATTTATCCCGAGACATAATTACTGAACAATGCGAGAGAAATTTATACCCTAACGAAATCTCTATGAAATACGATAAGTGTCGCCCCGCGTCACCAACTAACAATGCTATGCTTTATTATCATCTTTTTACGAGTGATTTACTGCTCATATATTATTTTCCCTTTCACTTTGTAGTGAATTAAATTTAGTTTCTGTATCAGACGAGCGGACATCTCTATTTTGTGTGGAATTTCTCGTTTCATTACGACATTAATTAAATTATATAGATGTTAGATATTTTGAAGTATATTATCGCAATTGGAGCGACGTGTATTAAAGACACGATTTTATTAATGTATAAGCTCACGCCTGAGTCTCGCAAAGGGTAGGCACACGTGGACTAGAGAACATGATCACGCACTTACTTCCATATGTGATGGGATAGGACCTAGCCTGTCCCATATAGAGAACTCTAGACTCAGGGCTGATACTGAGAAAAAAAAAACAATATCTCTACACCTGACTCATAATAATAAAATATTAGCCCTCTAATATTACTGTCCCACTGCTGGGCACGGCTACTACTGAGAGGGGTTAGGCCTTAGTCTACCACGCTGGTCTAATGGTCTAACTTCACACACTTTCGAAATCCTTGCGAAAAAATTCTCGGGGAGAGGTTTCGTCACGATGTTTCCAAGCAAGAGATAATTCAAAATAAAAACACACTTGACTTACTTGTATGGTCCTTTTTGGGGTTGATCTCGAAGCTCCGACACTCGTCTCGGCATTCTGTACCATTCCCAACTTAGCTATCGCTGCTGTCCGATGACACCATACACCCATAATATGTGCATTAAAAAAGCAATTCGATTTAGATCATTATTACACTTCTTGCGAGGACAAACTGGATGATTAATTTTTTGCTACACCATGTACATTATGTTTAATGATTACAGAAAGCCTGTCGTAATTTTTGAGTAAAAACTCACTCGAGCAACAACATCAATCATTTTTTCTCGATGCAAGATGAAGGAAATGAATTACGTTCTAAGTACACTCGATGGCGCGTGAAAAAATATGTGAAAAATTACTTGAGCGTACCTATGATTGAATGGTGTTATAACGTCGTAACGACATTAATCGAGTAAAAACGTATTAAAATTATAATGTGTATAATGTTTTTATCGTTTTACCATAAGCGGTAGAGCCATGCAATAACAAATATAGCAAGAATGGGCTGGATCTAGTGTTGCCAGATGTCCCGATTTGCGCGGGACGTCCCGATTTTCAGGGGTCTGGTGACCCGTCCCGATTTACCCTTAATCGGGACGCCGAATGTCCCGATTTCTGACTATCCTTCTTAGGATGTACTTTAGTAAAAAATTTTAACAGCTCATACTCGCTTACCGATAAGGTAGTAAATATTACGGTGGTGTGTTAAACCATTTTTCGATTCAGGTGTCCGTTTTCATAATATTAAGCTAAGTGGTAATTATTTTATGTTACAATAAATAAATGAAATAAAAAACTTTATTGTCACAACAAACAAGATTTAGGTACATGTAAATAATCACTTATGTTCTAACACTATCAATTTAGAAACAAGCAGGCAGATAATGACACAATATCAAGGATGGGGCTTATATAAGGGGTTGTGATTTGCAATAAAGGGAATGGTATATGGAAGCTATAATGCTAGCAGGGTATCAACGGGAAAAAAATGAGAAGAGTGTTAAAGTCAAATGTCCCCCTCTTCTTTCATCAGCTTTTCTCTGGCGGGAGGAGGCGTCTCCACGCGGGTTGAGGCTGGCACCGAGAAGATAAAGGCGCGACAATACTGCGGAGAGAGGCCCTCCGTAGTACTGTCATGGAGGAATGGCTAACCAGGCTAGAAAGCGCGAAGTGCGAGCTGGAGGACCATCGCGGTAGTGCGTCCTGTCTTTAAAGAATAGCGACAGTCGCCACGGCGCACTGACATTTTGTTTGACGCACGCGCTGACTGGGTGCATCGGTTGGTTTTTGTCAGATAGGATAGGAAGAATTTGTCGCGTGCCACCATTGGGGCATCTGCCACGAAGATACGTCCCAGCACACTCTCGAATTGCGCCCAGCCTGGGAAGAAGAACGCAGCGCTCTCAGCGCTGTACCCGGTAACGGCTTCTCTCTGCCGGCAATAGTAGCTACCATGGTCGGTAGTCAGAGATCGTGACGCGGTATGGCCTCCTTCTGTGTATGTGTTATGTTGCACATCGAGAGCTCTGGACGGGATTGGGAATGCTTGGATTCCATTCGCCAAACAAGAAAGGAGGCACCTGTTCGTTGCCTGGCGCCTCCAGTCCTGCAGATTGGCGTCAGGGTCGTACAGCGGGGGATGTGCGGCATTTGTATATTACATTAATGTTTCCACTTCACCCGGTCTTGAGCATCCAATGAAACAATGAAACCATTACCTCTTATACTTTTGGCCCTATAAGTCTTTCGAGTTAAACTTACGACGGGCAGGCGAAACTGGGATGAATTTTTTCTAAAGCCCCCAACCACAGAGTGGGAGACGAGGGTCAGTCGCGCCTCCTATGCCTCCTCTGGCGGCTGGAGGGATCAGATTAAATAAAATCAGAGAATCAAGATTAGATCGATCCCGATCTCACTGTGCGAGTGCGAGTTGGACTCGCGCACCGAGGGTTTCGTACAAAAACAAAAACCTGTAGGAACATTATAATGAATTTTGCAATTTTTCCTTTATCTGTACTATAAGACGTTGCTTCGTACTAAATTTCAAGATTCTGAGTTCAGAGGAAGTACCCTGTAGGTTTTCATTCCCTTGCGAGTGACAAAAATTTGCGGCATAAACGGCTGCATCTTTTGATTGCGTTGGCTTAGAAGATTTTTTCACAGCTCCAACGGACAGTATTAGACTTGAATATTTGATATGAATTTCAGCTTGATACCTTCACGCGTTCTTGAGAAAAAGGGTCTTGACAGACAGACAAACGGACAACGAAGTGATCCTTTAAGGGTTCCGTTTTTTTCTTTTGAGTATGGAACCCTAAAAAATACCTATTATTGTTTGATTTCTTTGTTATACTAACCGGCCGGTAACGTCCCGATTTCAAAACCTATGTCCCGATCATTTTAACCTTGTGTTCCGATATTTCACAAAATAAATCTGGCAACACTAGCTGGATCTGCAGAGTATTATTGAAACCATTGTCGCACAGAAAACTATTTTCATAAAACAACTTTATTTCGTACGATTATTGAACTTAGCGTTTTTTTTAAGTTTAAGCTATTTTTACACAATTTAAAGCTGCTTTTTTAGTCCCGATGTTTCGAAAACTTTACAGCCTTTACGACCAAGGGGAACAGATGTGTACTTAAGTTTTGTCAAACCGTTATCAACTGCAATATGACCTAGACTAATTATAATTTTAGCCCTGTAATATTATTGTCCCACTGCTGAGCATGGGCCTCTGCTACTAATGAGAGGGGTTAGACCTTAGTCTACCACGCTAGCTAGACTTCACACACATTCGAATTTCTTGTGGAGAATTTCTCGGGTGTGCAGGTTTCCTCACGATGTTTTCTTTCACCGTTATAGCAAGTGATATTCCACAATGAAAACACGCTTAACACAGAAAAGTCAGAGGTGTATGCTCCATTTTGGGGTTGGTCTCGAACCTTCAACACTCGTCTCGGCAGTCCGTACCACACCCAACTGAGCTATCGCTGCTGCTATGCTACTTATTATAAAGTATTTTACTTTTATCATAATTCTACTATACTTGAGCTTAATATACTTATTATTAATATTTTCGCAGACAAAGCAGCATGCAACAGATTCAATTTAAAGCATTGAATAAGACTCTCGACTACTACTAGGATTTTCAATATTATAGCTACGGTACCAAATGGGCACTCTAGTTGCGACATTCACGTAACGAGCAACGTCTCTAGAGTTTTATCGGAACTGTACCAGAATTGGGACGTCACTGAAAACGGGATTTGACGATGCAATTTAGCAAGTTTGTCATCGGTACATCGATACATAGCCGCAATTTAAACTTAATTATCGGATGGGTAAACCTTAATTATAATCCGTTTGGAATAACGATGTTAAATTAATTTTAGACACATCCTCATAACAACTAGGCCGAATCTTACATAATATAAGCCTGTATCCCCGAACGCGTAGGCAGAGGCGCACTAGCGAACTAGAACACCCACATTTCGCCAAGCTTAGTTCCCTCCCAGATGTGATGGGGGCGAGCCTATCACCATATCGGGCACAAACTCCGGGTTGATATGGAAAAATCCAATATCATTTTGCCCGACCCGGAAATCGAACCCGAGACCTTAGGACGGTAGTCGTAACGAAATATACACCGAATCTTACATCATGCTTGAAAAAGTGTATTATAAATATTTAATTTGAACTATAAATTATGGCTTTGTAAGTCTTTACATCCGTACCCTGATAGAGTAACAAAGAAAATAAAATATCACAAGTTCAATATAATATTCTTGTCATCTACAAATATTTGATGTGGGTGAGTGCCATGAGACCAGCAACCTTCATATTTATTGATACCCATAGCGCAGGCAAACCTTGAATAGTAAATTATCGCAACTATGCCTTTTTGGTATAAAAACAAAAGTTTGAACTCGGAATTATAATATCGTCTAAAAATATCGTGAAGAACTAGTATCATATTACATAAGCTCAAGCCTGTAACCCCGAAGGAGTAGGCAAAGGCGCACTAGCGAACTAGAATAACAACATTTCGCCGAGCTCAGTTCCGTCCCAGATGTGATAGGGGGTGAGCCCATCGCCATAAAATCCAATATCATTTAGCCCTACCCGGGAATCGAACCTGAGACCTCAGGACGGTAGTCGTACCGAAATACAACAACGCCACCGAAAATAAACATGAACTCTGCGAAGTGCCAACCAGGTGTAGCAATTTGTTTTACACCTGTCACCGCTTTCGATGTAACTCTTTATGCAAAAAATATAAGTAAGATTAACAATCAATGAAGCATGCAAAAGCTAAATATAGCAGTATTTACATTAGTCATTTCATTTATAAACTGAAACCACTTGAAACAACGATTGGTGTACTTAAAACTTGAAAGCTAAATGGAACACCTAATTAGCATCGAGTAATCCGGATTGGGAGCAATACCAATAAACAAGAAGATAAAAGGGCGGCCTATAAAGCGGCTCGAATAAATATTGGATCGTACTAATTATCATAAAAGTACATCCTTGCTTTAGTCGTGCGCCCATTACCGAATAGCTGTCATTAAGGACCGTACTTCGATAAAGTCAGGGCTGAGTAAACGCCACCCACAGCGGCCGCATTACAAGCCTGTAAACTGGAATTATACAATTTTAAATCTCCTAGGAACACTGCGCTATCTCATCAGATAGCTGGTGAATACATATTACTCTCAAGTGATCATGATAGTTAATATTTTATGTCGATTAAATATCGCGTACTAATTTTCAATTGGCAAATTGTACGTTTATGAAAGGATACCTATGGATGTTATGGTAATATAAACAGGAGTTGAAAATATGCAGAGATAAGTATCATGTTTTTTGATGGCTTTTATTTAATTTTAACTCTACTTGAATTTTTATCATTTTATTATTCATGATTTCATCGTTGAAGTTGAAGACATACTATTTTGAGAATTAACAAGTTTTCTATATTGACTTAGTAAGAGTTCCGTAAAATACCAAAAAGAAAAACATGACTGATTGACGCGAACGGGCTATTAGTTTAAAAATGAGATTTATAAAACGGCTACTAAACAATTTGAAAGTAAAGGCATTCCCAAAAATACGAAAATATAACCTGCGTCAGGGGATTTAGACATTTTGAGATAAGTTCAATATGCTTATTCAAACATATTCAAATACTTTACCATAAAGCTGATACGCGAAATGCCTTACTCTTTAAAAACCGATTTATCTAAGTACTTATCATTCATAGGCCGTATCTACTATCAAACAAGTAGCATACTTTAAAGCATTACTAAAGAGCATAGATTACGCGGTTCTCAAAGTAGAAGATAAGAAAAAGTGATGTGTAAAGTTAAAGCATAAATTTTGTTCGCAACGTCTGGCGGCCGGGACGATCCGATCCTCCAGATTATCCCACTTCGACAGTTCGACACAAGTTTTTCGGATGAACTTTATATTATAGTATAACCTTTGCTTGATGGAGATGTGAACTAATATTTTTCTTTCTCGATACGGTCTATTGAACGCAACGGAAAAACATTTCTTCGCGAAATTGAGGAACAGGGCCGCTGGTTTTACTAAAAACTTAACGTAAGTAGTATTTTTGTATGATAGTCATTCGTAATGAACAAAATAAATTAAAGTAATCAAAGCTATACGTGAAAATAATCATCGTTTGTTTCGATCTTGTTGGTACTTCCTTAATATAATTTTTCTCTAGTTGCCAACCTAGGAAAGTAAGTAATACGTAATTTGAGATTGATTTTCATAGTCATCAGCCACATGTCGTCAATGGGTTTCACACCAAAGGGTTCCAGACCTGTTGGTAGCGGCCTGCATCCAGTGACTTCCAGAGATTTTGAGTGGTAGAGCCACGCTGTAGACAGTAACGTCTATGGCACGAATGGGCCGACTCAACCGGTTAGATACCACTGTCTCACAGAAAACCGACGTAAAGTGGCAGCTTGCTGTCGCGTTTCGTTCGGTGAGTGAGATTTCCGGTGGCCCATTTCTCCACTCCCTTTCCCAATCCCTTTTCCCTCCCCTTCCATTCCCTCCTTTTAGGTTGGCAACGCAACCATGATTCTTTTTGTGCCTTGGGATTCTATGGGCGGTGGAGATCACTTACCATCAGGTGACCCATCTGCTCGTTTGCCAATCTCTGCTATAAAAAAAATGAACCTCGCAGTTCGTCATTGCCAGTCCACCTTTCAGCTGGACTTCGAACGCCGTGCTTAGATTGATATTACGCTTCAACAATATTATTGTAACTTGGATACTGGGAAACACATATGTACATGATATAAATATTCCAGAAAATTCGTACTACAGAAATGAAATGCCATTAAAAGTACCTAGTATTTTTATTGTCGTAAAATAAATAAATACATGTATTTTTATTGCCTAGTAGACTGTTTCGGTGGCCCTCCTCAATACATTTCGAAGATTATTATGTCTATGCGTAGATTTATATTCTCGTACACATATCATTTAATAATATTTATGACTCACATTTTGCATCTTAATATTGAGATACAACGTTTTTATTAAGAACATTCATAGGACAGACATGTATTAAATAAAATTGTCGGACAATATCATTTTATTACCATTAAATACTGTTTTAATCTTAGACCTGTCTCCCAAAATAAAACGAATTACTATTCCTCCGGCACCCGATAATTGTTCTCTGACTGTGACGAAACAATTTAGCCGTAAATATTAGTTTTGCCTACAGATAATAGACTTTTGGTCGATAAATAAAATATAATTATAGACAATGAATCAGTAAACCTACTGTAGTTTTTATCGAGTTTAGTAATAATGTCGTCACGATAAAAATCAATTGCAAGGAGAGCCGGGAGCTGGGTAATAACAGTGATCTGGGACGGCCGCAGGCGAAGCCACATCGTTCGGGTTACTGCACTATTCTGGAAATTATCAATATGTGGTTATACGTTAATTGTTCCGTTATATCTCACCACTGATTTTTGTTAAATAACAACATAGCACGACAGTGTTAATTAACAATTTCCATGTGTTTTACTAGCTGTTTTAATTGACTATTATAGATTGTGGACCTGTGTATACCTTCGGGCGGTTCAGTAAAATGAAAGAGGGTATAAATGATGCCTATTAAAACCCGCTAACGGGATGAGACTAAAACAATTGAATTAACACTTTATAAATTCTCTACTGTCACCTTTCGTTTAACCATTTTGTTTCTAACTAATTGTGTTTAGTTGAAATTAACAATAGGAAACATAAACGTGTTATCTGAAAGAAATAAAAAATAAAAGAAAGAATAATAAAAGTATTTTTTAGGATATTATCCAATCTTTTGGATAATTCGCAACTACTCTCTCTTATCAACAAAATTGAAATGGCATAAACCTTAAAGTCGAACTTGATATATTTGGGGGAGGCCTATGTCTAGCAGTGGACGTCCTATGGCTGATAATGATGAAACCTTAAAAAATAAAAACAGAACTCAACTTGGTTTAAAAGCCTTGTAATTCCAAAACCAGTTACCGAATTAGGGTTCTAAATATGGGCTATAAATAAAGGCAAAAAGTAACAGAATAACAACCTCAATCGATATGTGATTAAATCTCTCCACGATTCGACCTTAAGCACCGATCAAGCCACAATTAAGATCGTAGATGTAAGAATTTTCGCTGTGACGGCTTTTTAATACGCTATTTGGCTGGACGCTTATGGTGCTTTTAAATTGTTGGGTATAACCCGATCCTCAAAATATTTTCAAATATTTTACAATGGTATTTTAATTAACACGTACGGATAATGCATTTTCATTTGCCGTTGGAGAAAGATATCCCTGAGATGATTCGCACGTCGTGATTTTGTGTTTTAAATACTTTGAATATTCAATAATACGTTTAAATATTAAGCAGCTATTAATATATAGTGTAATATATTGAACTGGTATACTTTTAATTCTTTCTTAAAGTTAAAACTATTTTATGAGAAGCTTGTACAAATAAGATGTGAAGTTCACAGAATTTTAATACAAGTTTAACCAAAAATTAAGAAAAGTAACCACATCAGTGCACACAATTAGTATAATAATAAGACAGTGTTCTACAAGACGGAAGCTATAACATGCTGAGAGATTTACTTAAGGAGAGACATGCCTTTGATTTAAAAAGTGTTGTTTTTCATGGCAAATTTTTTTGACATAACTTTAAAAAACACTTCAGGATTTTGGATAAAAGAGGTTAACAACACTTTTGCCAACTAATTAACTTGATACGTTTGACAATTACAAAAAAATAATATTAATAATTATTATTATTTTAAAAAACGTAGCAAGGATATCGCATAGCTTCGTCACGTATAACACGCGCCGCATCTTCTCGTCGCGTCGTCACATCCATCGAAACACATAAATACAGGGGCGTGAGTGAATAATTTCGTCTGATTTATGTATATCGTCTCTACGGAACCACCGTCCTGCCTCATTACAGGTTGACGTTGAATGATGATCTACGGTCGAAGAAAAATGCTGTGTTTAACCCTACACCGTTTATGCTTTAATTCCTATTGGCAAAAAAGTGCGATGATTCGACGCGGTTTGATCAACCAGAGATTGTAATTTAAGGGTTAGGGCGAGATTGTACGTTTTGTATTTTTATGCTCGATGCCTTAGTACCACTTGCAGCACCTAGACAAAACTCGATGTATCACAAATCTAGAATTATATATAGGACTGATTTCTTAGTTTACGCGAATGTTATACATTGAAATAAAACTTCTTTTACGGATTCTATCACGATTTGTTTTAATTTTTATGCCCGACGTTTCGAAAGCTTTGCAGTCTTCATAGTCACGGGTCAGACTGAAAAAAATTAAAACAAATCGTGGATCCGTAAAAATAGTTTTATTTAAATATATGAATTAGATGTAAGATAAATCGAGTTTAGGACTAACTCTAGATTAGCAATGGCGTTGAAAGTTGCCCTTAGGTGCCAAATGCATTAGTGAGTTGACGATTTAGGTCGGTACATTCGTACTTTATAGTAAGAGTTATCATCTCACTTGTATTCTGTATTTATCATTCCTATTCATGTACGGCATAGTAACCAATTAATGGTGTATTGTATTACTGATGAGGTTTTACAAATACCAAATGTCGACCTTCATAAGACATTACGCATCTAGGCGGTCTCCAGAATTATGTGGGCTTGAAGTTATTTACCCGGCTGCTCCGGAAGGAGGATACTGTGCTTATGGTTTAAAAGTGATTTACAAACAATGAAAGTTGAGTATATATCTGAGGTATATATAATTACACATTAATTTCGTTCATGTATCACACATAAAATTAATAATAACAAAAACAGTAGCTAATATTTTGATTTACTCCGGATACGTGATTTTTTGGATAAAGCGAAAACAATAGAAGTGAGCCGTTTGCGCAGTCTGCCATTTCCAGGAAACGGATGTTAGTCGGCACTTCCGATATCGCTACGTCGAGGCACTATGCCAACAGACTGCGTGACGTGCCATTCGGAAAATACGATTCGTGGGTAATTAACGGTAAATAAATATCGAATATTATATTTTACGCATATTTATTAAAAGTGTCGCCTCCTTGGTCTAGTGGCAGCATGTATGGGCTGTAGACCGCGAGGTCCTGGGTTCGATTCCCAGGTCGGGCAAAGTAAATTTTCTAATTTAATTTGCCCGGGACTGGATCCCTCATAGGGGGTTGACGTCAGGCATGCGGCCGGTCGTAAAAACTAAGCCAAATCCTCTTTGCAACATGCTTGAAAAATTGTGTTGCGCCGACCCCACATTAAAGTGGGATAAGGGCAGGTAGAAAGAAGATTTATTAAAAGAAGACAAATTTCAGCAGCAAGCAATGATCAATCATAGTATACGACAGAGTCTTAACAGCTAGGCATATTTTTTAAGGAATATTATCAGTTATATTTAAAATCAAATATGACACAAATGTTTAAATTAAAATATCATCAAATTCCATTACACTAAATTCAGAATGCTAATTTGCTGTTACCGACAGACAAAATTATAATCTGATAATTGTTTTTAGAAACTTAACCAGTTTAAGTGGTCTTTTAAATGTGTACTTTTTGCAAAATATTAATACTGTTTGTTTCCTTTACTCAATAAATAAATAAAAAATAAATTAATTAAGACATAAAATAATAGAAAACTAGATACTACAATTATTTGACCTTATGACAATCTGTTGTATTTACATCTATGTGTGCACAGTGTTGTAATGACGACAAACTCACAACAATCGCGAA
Organism: Clanis bilineata; assembly: GCA_036417725.1. Lineage (NCBI taxonomy): Eukaryota > Metazoa > Arthropoda > Insecta > Lepidoptera > Sphingidae > Clanis > Clanis bilineata. The sequence continues at coordinate 7,543,337 of CM071154.1, forward strand.
ACACTAAATCAATTTTAAGGTATCCTTCCGATCATTGCACCATGCGTCTGTGAGATCTTCGTCTGTCACGGCTACACTGATACCGTCATGATGTCGTCAGTTAGCAGGTAACGTTACCCTGAAAAGTATCTCGACCATGAGTTTTTCTTTAAATTTCTTGCTAACGACTACATATTTGTATGACAAATACCCGAACGCCTCTAGCGGTTACTTGGAGAATTGATGTTTTTCAAACAAATTATTTTAGTTAGTCGCTAGCTACTGGACCCCATTGTATTACGTTGGTTTCCGTACCTGATTATGCCGAGTGATATTTTTAGCGTCAGGAAAAAAAAAATATGATATATACTAGGATATACATTTTTTTTCTGACGCTAAAAAAATCCAGGTATAGCGACAGCGACGCTGTATACATAGAACAAAACCCATCATAGGCGATTGTTCACGGAAACCTAATGCATATCCAGTAACTTCAAGCCGGTCTGACGCCGAATGCGATCGTCGGAACTCCCACAACAAAAACAGTTCATTTCTGCCCCGCTTATGAGACTACACAAAAGAAGCTCATTAATATCATAGGATAAAAACGTGTGATAGATAACATTCCGGTATTACCATCCATCGCGATACTCATATCTGCGGATATTTTCACAAAACAAGTCACGTATTAAATGAGAATATTCGGCCGAGCCTCCAACTTATTTATCATTCTTCTCAGAGCACACCCCATGAATTTTATACAAGATTGAACGATTTAGTGAACAAAATTGATGGAACATCTATTGTGTGATGTCAGCAGATTGAATAGTACTGCTAAAATACGGAGAAAGCTTTTGAGAAGTTACGTTCCTGTAAAGGGAAAATGTTGTTTAATCGTGCATAATACGTGGAAATGGGTGGGATAAGTTGTTCTTTAAAATGTTTTAATGTATAGTGCTTTGCTGAGTGAGTGATTTGTCAATATCCACTTTTTCTTTTTTTGTTTTCATTTGTTTTAGATAGGATCCATCGTTGTTTTGTAGGCAATCGAAGAATATTGATACATCATACAACAACGTATAATCATGTGAGAAATGTTACTTTGCATTATAGAGATATGAGACAGCCTCCGTGGCGCAGCGGGCGAGTAGCCGGCTGTAAAATGTGAGGTCGTGGGTTCGATTCCCGCACTGAGATAAATGTCTGTGTGGCCCACAGATATTTGTTTCAGGTCTGGGTGTTGTGAGACCAAAAGTCTCTCGTAGTTCCTGATACCCACGACACAAGACTCGACCTTAGTGTGGGGTCAGGACTATATGTGTGACTGTTGGGTTTATTTATTATTGTTTATTTATTTATAGAAATGCGGAAACTAGAAACAGAAATGATCCGTCCAATTTTTGGAAAATCTCACATACAAACGAAATGGGTCAAACAATTTTACCGTTTCAAGCTTAAAATTCTCACATTTATAAATCGCAATAAAACCGACACACAAGTTAATTCATCAAATATATTAACTTCCTGGGCTTAAGCCACCACGAAGCTACACCCAAATATACTATGATTTACATCCTCAAGATTAAGGTTTACGACACGTGATATACAAAGGAAGACCACTTCACTCTGTTTACTTTCATCCCGAAGTTTTTGGCCTTAATGGCCGCTATCCAGGTTAATCCTCACACGCACTCCAGTCCTCACATTGTGTGGACGTGGGACAGGATGACTCTGGCATGTGCTGATAAAATACTCAACCGAAGGGCCCCGATCAATCCCTACTCCTATTGTGCTAAGGAACAAAGTCCTTTTCATAACGTACGTAGCTTTTTGTGACGTGTTCTCATATTTTTGTGTGCTAAAAATGTGCTTATGTTAAAAATGTGGTCAAATATTACAAAGAAATACAAAATATTTCTTATTGACTTCAAAAAAAGCAATTGTTAATTCATCAGAATTTCTCACATAATATTTTTTATTGCTATTGTTTTCGATGGTTCCTTTTCAATTATAAGTATATGATTTATCATGTGATCTCGTAGTATAGAGGTAATTTGGTCAAAATGCGAAGACGGAGTAAAAGGAATATTAAAAAAAATGTACTCAAATACTCGAATTTTATATTTAGGTCAATCTGGAAATCTTTGGCGGAGGCCTATGTCCAGCAGTGGACATCCTGTGGCTGATAATGATAATGATAAAGCAAATTTTTTGCATCCTACCTTTCAACTTCTAAATACCTACTGTCTGCTTAAATCTAAGTATTCGTCTTTTTCATAGTAACCTGTGATATATCAGTGTAAACTATAAGAAACATAACCAAAATTAAAATTTCATTATGGTTAAAACTTTGTGGAAGATGAAATACTTACATAACATCATAACATGTTTACGTTTATCAATATACTCATTTGTAATCCGTTTAAAACATAATAATCATAGACTTGTAATAGATTATAAAACACATTGACAGACAGTAAGCATAAATCTTCTGTGAACCTCACACGAAATGTCATGTTTTTTCAAGGCACTTGTAACAAATACTTCGTTTGTATATTTTATCTTCCTGTTTCCAACTCTCAAGTATTTGGGCCACCCACATCCCAAACAGTAAAAACTGTCCTTAGAAAATATGCAAAAAACTATTCTCCACATTTTAAAAACAAATAGACGTCAATCACTAAAGACAGTTTGAAAAACACACCAGCTATTTATTGTTATTTTTTGTGTCGAAAAGTTCGGGGCAAAGCCTGAATATTATGTGTGAAAGGATGGATATTACAGAATATTTTCTTGCTATACAAGAGCCGGTAAACTTCCATAATGTCGTTTACATTCGCATGCCGAAGTAAGATAAATACCGTAAGTTTCGTGAGAGTTCGATAAGTAGCTAACTTGCGGCTTTATCTTCGTTCGTGTTTCTACTGAATACTAGAATTAACCCATCAGTAATTTCTGAGAAGATATTAATTAAGATGGCTTTGTTCGTATTGATATTTCACTTGTTTTTTATTATTTCTAGTTATTTGTTAAGCTTGTATTATTCCAATAGTTTTATAAAGTGAAAACCTGCAATACCTTTAAACATTCGATAAAAGTACTAGTAGTACGCATATAAAGAAAGGGGTTTAATAATAAATTAAAGGAGTTTTAGTAAGTCATAAGCAATAAGAGTAATAATAGTATACTGACACAAGCTAGCTTCATATACAAAATTACATGAAATATGAATGTGCATTTCAAATTTCAATGTAGATAAAGCAAAGAAATATGTAAGAGTTAGGTGGTCCCGTGTACTAAACTAAGTTTACTCATGCGAACGATAAGAATAAAGTGGTCTCGTATTGAGAAAAGATGAGCATCGTTCCTCACCTGTCAAGTGGATTCGCATAAATATAAAAGTGAATGATGTTCGCTGTGAAGCCGTCAGAGCTCTGAGCATAGCAATTAATTACGATTTTAATTGAAACCCGTCGAGTTTCTTATGCAAAATACTGATTGCAGTTTCCTGAGTAGGGCATAGGTTTATTATTATTACAGTTGCCAGTAAGGAAATTATCTTGCTATGATATTTAAAAACATATGACATTTCTTGTAAATAGACTGTAATTAATTTAGATAATGAATGTTATTTATTTAGAGGGCTAGAAAGAAGTGTTCACCCTTATGTTTGACAAAACAATTTAAACTTAACGGCTCGACTTCAAAATCTATCTGATCGCGACCAAATTTATATGGAACCACCCTTAGAATAAGTTCTATCGAACACATAAATTATCTTGCAAATCGGTCTACTTTTGACGAAGATAGTGGGGAACATACATAAAAAATACAGACGAATTGAGGACCTTCTCCTTTTTTGAAGTCGGTCGAAAAAGCAAAATTAAAGATATACACATTACTAAAAATATATATGTTAATATACATTTAAAATACACCGCAAAATAAACGTTGAAAGGCACAGAAGGCACACTCAATCATAAAAAGATTACACAAAAAGACAGGTCTGATGATAACATTCGACGTAACATATCCATTGCAGTAACAGAAATGGACAAAGATATTGATTAGTATAAAAAAACAGCACACAGTAATCGATCATCAAGTTGTATAACTTTATCGTAACTGTTAAATCGAAGGCCCTATACATAAATGAAACTTTCTATTTGAAATGCAAATATTTTATTTTTTGCTGCTACCTGATTCTGTGATTTACAACACATATCAAACCGTAAACCCTGTGATTCATCAATCTTTGTGCATTACAGTGAGCAGTAATAACTTTCTATCGACCCTGGTTAAGCAGGCCATATATCTCGTGATAGAATTTACCGTTGTTGCTTACATACAAACTGGCTTTGAAGTTTAATTTGTTGGTTGGACGAGATCACTTGTAATCAACTAATAAAGTTCTATTGGTTATAATGTCAGACTGGAACAAATAAAATCACGGAATACTAAGCTTATGATGCCATATTTGAACAAAAAATAAATGGCAAATGATTAAGCGTAATGATGATAACTCTATGCAAAATGACCTATTTCATAGATATGGTGAAATGAGATGGTGATATGATAGATATGTCAAGTATATTACGCATTGATTAACTCGTACATATCCAAAGTTGTAACACATGACCTTCAAACAAGAGCTGATGACATGGTAGCAATAATTGAATATTATTTTTTGCTCTTCGTTTTATAATCGTCGATCTCACAATGTTGAGGGTTGAATACAAAACAATTTTATTTATAAGTTTGTCACTTGTTCAAGTGGCAGTCATTCGTGAAATGTTCTCCACAGTTCATTATTCAAGTCTTATCTTTATTATCCTCTCTGTAAAAGAACTTTAATTGGTGCCACATGTTTGAAACGAATGTTTCGTCCCTGTCGACGGCTGCTGACGCACATTTGAGCTCAGAATTATTTTGTCAACGCGCGAGATTTTTTGTATCACAAACATAATGATCTTTCGAATGTGATCGTCATTCTACTCGTTGATCAGTACTTAGAATTTATATTCTTGTAAATTATTTTGTTCTTTTGTTAATTAAATGCTTTAAATGAATTTAATACAATAAATACATCGATAATGTTACTTGAAATTTGTTCAAGCTATTAAATTGCAATTCCAATGTAGATTTATTGAAACATTTATATTCCTTCGATGTATTTTGGGCCTTCGGTATAGAAGGAAAGAGTTGTTAATTTTTTATCGTCGATTTTACGGCTCACGAAACGGAAGTTCGAAGAGTGAAGGAAATTGAAATAAATCCACTACAGATGCTCCAAGTCATTCACGGTCTATAAAAAGTGAGCCGTGAAAGGGTTATAAAAATTTGGACTGTGTAAACAAAAATAGAAGTGATATATTGTGACGATAACCCTTGTAAGAATGTTAATTTTGAAATAATATTTACTAGTTCCATGGCTATATTTAGGGAGCTAGATAAATTAATAGTGTCATGACTCTGCATTCTTTTCTGCTTCTCCCATTTCCTGTACGACGTAAATATTTATTCACATTCCTTCCAATTACAATTTTTGTGACATTTTTACATTTCGTCAGCCCATTATTTGTCACTGCATATTACATAAATAACTTTTATCTAATAAAACTTGAACTAATAATCAAAATTCGACGTTGCTTTTTTTTATTGTTATTTAATGAAACTATTTTATACATCTTTTTTTCTACCTGCACCTTAATATGGGGTTAGCAACACACTGTTAAAAGCTTGTTGCAGAAAGGATTTGGTTTCGTTTTTACGACCAGCTGTCTCATCTGACTGTGACTACATATTTTATATAGCATCATCATCAGCCACAGGACGTCCACTGCTGAACATACAGATAAATATTTAGGCAACATATTAATTCGTGGTTTTATTAATTCAGTAATAAATGAAAATTTCAATTTTACACATGCATTATCACTCTGTGTCATTCTTTTAACATTTTTAAATGAGTTGTACTTGACCTTTATAATTCAATTGTCTCTGATGTATCACGATTGTAATTTCATTTATGAACAAAGTCGAGTTTGACCACAGAGGATATAATTTGCTTTTTTTAGTTTTAGTATAATTTACAAAATAAGGTTAGTTATAATTACTGATATTACGTGGACGTCCTGTGGCTGATGATGATGATGACTGATATTGTAAATGTGTATAATTGCAATGAAAGTAATAGTCAAAAATTGATATTTTACTGAAATTTCTAATAAACATTAGAAAGGATTCTAACAAAAAGCAAAAAAATAGAAGGAAATTGAGTTTTTTTGTCGTTCTCTACTCGAAGTACTCAGAGAATTTAACATTATGGACTACAGACCGCCTCATAACACTAACCGAACTAACTGTGAATACTAGCCGTGGAACATAAACAATGCTCTCTTAACCGCACCTATTTCGAAATGAAATTAACAATCCGAATATAATTGTCGTTCTAAATTTACATGTCACACCAAACACGCTTTACGACATATTTGTATTGTGAAGCTTGGTAAACTTACATATGCGGGTGGCGGAGGCGCCACTAGCAAGTGTCGCGTCAAATAAAAAATACTTTTTTACTTAATATAATCTCAATAATCTCAAAATCTCAAGCTTGTATCGCTGAGGGAGTACGCAGAGGTGAGCTAGAGATTTAGAGGACTTACATGGGACCTCAATATTTACATGTGAAAAAGGGCGAGTCTATAGTCCATACGGTGCAAAATTCCTCCCTCCAAATCGATTTTTTCGAATTGAAAAAGTCACAAATGTACCTTAAAAAAACTGTGACTGTCAAACCGACGCGATCTAACGACTCTCTGTTCGTACGTACTATGTCACTAGATTAATAAAACTTATTTTTTCTCTAAGACCACTTTGTAAATACCATAACAAGAAAAATAAATATATTGTAAAAAACCCTTTGAGTACATTATAGTAATTATCCATTTATAATTCCCCTAACACGATGCTGTTACCAAATTTTGCCGCACGCAAAGAAAAGTTTGCCAAGCTATAAAGCGATGTGACACACAGTCTGTCTCAACGTAGTAATTTTGCTGTGTAATGGTCCGTTCAGAGTATTATGAAGTACGACACTGATACCAAATGGGATCATCGTCACAATTTAGATGACGGCTTTATTAATACTCCACTCTGTAAACTCATATCCTGTGCAGGTTGATTTAATTTACTTTAACATTTACTGTGGTACATGAGTGTTCTTTTATGTATTTCAAAGTGGTAAGATGAGACTTAACTTTGTAATGTATTCAATGTTTTATGTTATGACTGTTATTACAGCAAAAAATTGTAAAGCCCTATAGCTAAAATAAACCTTCATTATACTTGTATTAACCACAATGACATCAGTCCGTTTAAATCTTCATTCACTTTAGCTAAAGTAAGAAATTTTAAAATAACGTTTAAAACTTTTTAGAAAGAATTCATTTTATTTACATGCACAAAACATTTTAGAATACAAAAGAAGACTTAACACGTGCGTAATAATGTTCATGCCTCTTCATTAAGCGAAGGGTATGACCTAACCCTGCCCTTGCCTGAACACCCACAACGTTTGCTTAACAACATAAACAATAGAAATAAAGAACGTGTGAGCAGACTAATGAAAGTCCACCCAGCGTAAAAGATAGCATGAGACAGCTTAATTTGCAGACGTGTTTTGTCACTATTTGTCGGGTGGTAGCGATTCTGAACATACTACGTCACTAACACGACATTAGTAGTGCGTTACGCGAACCGTGTTACGTATGTGAATTCATTGCGATGGCCTCCCCGGCCTTATTCCGAAATCCTGAGGAAACAAAGGTTTTTTACGTTTATGTTGGTTTTTGAACGTATACGTCTTATGAGCCAGTCTTTTATGTTGGAGTTAATCATACAAAATATTCATTAAACATAAATTAAGGTTTTTAATTATATTTATCCATGACTTTGGTTTGTTAATGTGGTTTTATTAATGTGAGAGGAAGAGGGAAAATCAAAACTAAAAAGTGATAGCATATAAGGATACCTCAATGTACCCTAATGAACACCAGAATATTGATTTGTTTCTACGATATGGAGGCAATATAGTAAATACATCAGCGCACCATTGTGGTTATGTTTAATAACATAAGTATTTGTCACAACGCTTCCGACGTGTACGTTTACAAAGCGACCAGAATACGTATACGAATGCGACATATTTGTTATCGTGTGGATTCATTAATCACTGTTGGGTTGCTTTGCGGCAGCTTTCCTATATTTCGCTATTTTCCCTTCCCTCTTCGACCTAGACACTATTTGTGCCAAAATGTACGTAATCTACTAAGTGATTCGTACTATTATTATTTATTTTCTTCACCCTGATGGAAGCGGAAAAAATGAGAGAAAAAGTATTTAGCGTTCCGTTAATGTTATTGTTAATTTCGCAAATCACGCTTTTGTGCGTCGACAATTCGTTTCAGTTTTGTTACTAGCACATTTTATCCTGTCCGATTTCATCAATAAATCCCTCCGTTGATTTATTGACAGGCGCGTCCTATTCTTAACAGATTCAATATAATTTGTTAGCCAAATAATCCGGGATTTCGATGCGGACCCCACGATGCTATAAATAAAACCATTTCCAATAAAAGAACGGAGACAATTATGGCGCGCTGTAGTCGAAACGAGCTAAATTTCACCCACATTATAGCAAATAATGGCAAACAGTAGGCTACGCGTGTCACCCTCCGCCGCTTTGCATCGATATGTTACGCCCAAATCCCCTTTACATCTAAATGCACAACAGGAGATCCGAGAAAAAAATCGCAGTGAAGCGTTGGGGCAGGAGCTAAGCAATAATGTGAATATTTATGTCGCTGGCACGTGTTGATTTGCTTTAATGGTAACATGGATTTCGCATATTGGTAATTGCATTATAGTAGACACATAATAATTATTTTAGTTTTGTTCTTTGTTCACGGCTCTCTGCCGTATTGAGCATATTTTCGGAATAAAAAATAGAATGTCTGTGATATTAGTAAAAGAATTTTTAAAATAGATTTACACAGATTACTTCTTACATACCACCTAGCAAATTTTACATATTGTCATGATGATGATGATGATGAATAATCATGTTGTAACACTATCAATTTAGAAAACAAGCAGGCAGGTATGGACACAATAACAAAAATAGGGCTTAGATAAGGGGTTGTGATTTGTAGAAAGGGAACGAATGGGATATGGCAGGAATGCTAGCAGGGAATGGACGGGAAAATAAAATAGGAAGCTTGTAGGATTTGACTGGAAATGTGGATAAGGAAAATCACGCCGTGGACTATAAGGCACTACTCTAGCTAACCTACCTGTTAAATTAGTATATATAATACTATCTTAGACAATAGCTAGAAGACAATGATGCAAACTACTACAAAATTCTTATAGGTACATATAAAGCAAAATAGTGCATGCACTACTATTAGTAGCAATGTTCTCGAATATACCTACGTTAATGTCAACTACGAGCAACTTCGTGATACAGCTATTGCCTTCCATACAATAGCAAACGCGAACTAAGCTGCAGCATTTTACATTTCACACTGGTCGCGTCAATAATAAAGTTTCCTACCACCTGTTCTGTTACACCAGCTTACGTTTCTAGCAACGCTGTTTTGCTACCAAAGACTTTCAACAGTACTTATACAGAACAACAGCGTGGAACTTGTGCTTTAAAAGTTGTGACCTCGTGGTCATAAGTCACTCAGTAGTAATTAAAACATACGTGCGCATGGTCGAGCCAGCGTTATAAATAAAATTGTCTTACGTCATTCTTAAACATTCACAAAACTTTCTAAGGTGTAAATTGTAATAAGTGCTCTCGCATTAAAATAAGTGATATATTACGTTACTGACGTTTTAGATCTTTTTTTTGTATGGAAACTTGCTTGATAACCCCTCAAAGGGGGTTGACGTCAAGCAGGCGGCCGGTCGTAAAAACAAAGTCAAATCCTTGCTGCAACATACTTGAAAAAGTGTGTTGCGTCGATCTCACATTAAGGTGGGATAAGAGCAGGTAGAAAGAAAGAAAACTTGATAGCCCCTCTATGGTTTGTAATATTAAATCTCTTTGTTTATTACAAACGTTAACTTTTATTCGGAAACTAGAAATATAGAAGTTGCGTCATCACTCCCACGTTACATACAGTTTTCCTCTGTTTATAGTCCGAACTAGATCGTTAGCATATAGTTTATGAGTCCTAAAAGGCCAGACAACTCGCAGTAACAGCAACAATGTACAAAACGAAACGTACCTGTACAAACTATTTTAGATTAAACAAGTATTTATATGAGCTTAGGTGCAATAAAATTCAACTAGGCAAGCGAATGTAGGAGGGCTGAAGTTAATTCCGTTTTTTCGGTAGCATTGCATCTGGCACGATAGGGAATGTTAGCCTCGAGGGACGCAGTCTACAGGACGACTCTAAGTCTATTAAGACGACTTGCCGCGTCCTCAGGGGAGATCCGACCGCCCGAGGGCAACGCGATAGAAAAACATTTTATAGTGGGAAACGGCACCTGCTCAGATAAATAGAGAAATCTCCTTTAATCCATAAGCACCGAGTGCTTTTGTTGTTCGAGTGGGAATACAGATATTTCAACGGACTTGGAGCCGATATTAAAAGAGGAAATCCCTTTCAAATAAACACAAATGAAACAATACAAGGTAGAAAATGAAGCTGCAGTTTTTCAATTGCAATCAGCCGCTATCTCTTCTAAAGGCAGACTTAACCACCTCGGAATGAAGAATACATATGAAAGTCTTACTTCCTTTGATTTATTGCGCAATATCTATAAAGTGAAATTGCGGATTGTAAGCTACACCGCACTTTTATAGTTGGACTCGGCCAACAGATGTAGGGACATTCGATGCCTCGGGGGACGCAGGGGCCTGAGTAACATTGTTACTGGAGTTCAAGCAAGGCCGAGAGCCATTCCCGCGCAAATTGTGACCGTAGGGTCACCGTTCGTCTATTTGCTCGGCCAAATTACTTCGACCGAAGTAAATACAGCGTACGTTATTCAATAAGCCAAACAAAATTGTAGCAGTAAATTGTTGGATTTTATTTTAAAACTAAATAATGAATTGTGTATGTCATAACACTAATGTATGCACCATTTGCAAGCAAAGTTATTGCGTCGCGAACGCTAATCCGTTTTATTATAGAAATGAGCTGTAAATCCAGTGGCGGAGCGCAATGGAATTGATTTAGACTGGCCGCAACAATAATTAGAATCGTATGATATATGGCCTACGGTAGCTCGCTGTTGTTATCTATTTGTGTCGCACAGTCGCACTATTCCATTATTCGTTTCTGTCTTATAATTGACTTTATGATATATCCCTTGCTACAGTGTAATATCGATCGCGGAAATTCTGTTATTCTTGCATTGTTTGCGTTTCCATATTATTTTCATTAATGAGCATAATGTATTAGGTACTCAGGTCATAGCTTTGTTCAGTAAGTATATGAGGCTTCTGAGGCACCAGTGTCGTAATTAAATGTATTTAGTATTCGTTCATAGTTATCGAAACTGTCATGGCCAAAAAAACGTTCCTAGCCACGGCGAATCTTGATGTTTATTATGTCTAAAAGACGTAATTACAGTTTAATAAATGAACACCCAACAGCCCCAAAATTCGTATGAAGATCAAAGTTTTTTCGACCAACTTCAAAAAAGGAGGTCCTCAATTTGTCTGTATTTTTATGTATGTTACGCGATATCTTCGCCAAATGTGGACAATATTCAAGATTCTTTTTGAGTTCGATAGGGCTTATTCTGGTCACGATCGGATAAAATTTGAAGTAGATCCGTTAAGGTTTTTTAAACTTGTAATTATATCGAACTCGACTGCCTCGGTGGCGTGGTGGTATTTCGGTACGACTACGGTTCTGAGGTCTCGGGTTCGATCCCCGGGTCGGGCAAAGTGATATTGGATTTTTTCATATCAGCCCGGAGTCTGGAATTTGTGCCCGATATGGCGATAGGCTCGCCCCCTATCACATCTGGGACGAAACTAAGCTTGGCGAAATGTGAGTGTTCTATTTCGCTACTGCGCCTCTGCCTACCCCTTCGGGGATACAGGCGTGAGCTTATGTATGTATGTAATTATATCGAACTGTGAAAGACTTTCAGTCTCATCTCTCTAAGAACACTCAGACTCGAAACAAATATTTGTGGATCACACAAACATTTGTGTCGGTGCAGGAATCGAACTAGCCAACTCTCGCTTCTCTCGCAACAGTCGGCTACATTACTTCTTATTTTAATTCCAGTATTCCACGAAGGCTGTTAATGTGTTTAATATTTGATATAATTTGTTCTACCTTTACAAGCACATTTACATAGTTACCTAACATACAAAAGACTAATACACATACATTAACATAAGCTCACGCCTGCATCCCCGATGGGGTAGGCAGAGGCGCACTAGCCAACTAGTACACCCATATTTCGCCGAACTTAGTTCCGTCCCAGATGTGATAGGGGGCGAGCCCATCGCCATATCGGGCACAAATTCCAGACTTCGGGCGGATATGAAAAAAAACAATATCACTTTAACCAACCCGGGGATCGAACCCGAGACCTCAGGACAGTAGTCGTATCGAAATACAACCACGCCACTGAGGCAGTCTAACAAAGTTGCCGTATTACTGTTTCAACCTGATACATTCGACATAGCAAGAACAATACTCTTTTGTGATCGAAGCGGTCCACCGACTCCACGGCATTGTGCCACTCTTTTCAACCCCCGATCATGTCGTTCTATTTCCCATTTATAAAACGAAGGCTAGGTTTTTAGTTCTTGTTGGCGTCGAACGATTTTGTTTGAACTATCCTCGATATTCAGTTGCGCTCACAGGTTGCGCTGTGTCTAGAGGACATGACTATTCGCTTGACTCATGTGTTTTAAGTTTGTGTTTTTAGTATCTATACAAATAAGATAAATTGGAAACGAATATAGGTAATATGGCTTTTTTCTCTCAGAATTAAGGGATATAGAAACTAATCTAAATATTATATTAAAGGATTATTTATATTTAGGAATAGTTTGCCCTCCTATTATTACTTCACTGTAACTTACTGTCTCGGTAGCATAGTTGTATTTCGGTACGACTACCGTGCTGAGGTCTCAGGTTCGATCCCCTGGTCAGGCTAAATAATATTGGATTTTTCAATATCAGATTTTCGATATGGCGATAGGCTCGCCCCCTATTACATCTGGGAAGGAACTAAGCTCGGCGAAATGTGGGTGTTATACTTCGGTAGTGCGCCTCTGCCCACCCCTTCGGGGATACAGGTGTGTCAGCTTACGTTATTATGTGTTCCACTGTAACCGATAGTTGCATCAACCGCCGTACTCTACATCTATGAAGTAAGAAGCTAAAGCTCTGATAGAAATGGAAGTTTTATAATTAAAACAAAAATTACATTAACAATTTTTACCTCCATAAATCTTTCAAAGAGCTTACATCAGAACCGTCTCGGGGCGAGGTTATAGTAAGGAAGGTAATTAAATTCAGAGCGCCCGAGCGTTCTTTGCATAGTTGAGGATTAGTGACAATGGAGTAATCCTGATAACAGCTCGACATAAATCAGATAATAGTCGCGTCAGCGTGCCACCGAGCCACCGCCACGTCGCAACACCCTAATTTACTATCGTATTAGGCGAACGTTCCACCGATTATTTTATACAAAATGCCAGGCTTAAAGTTAACGTAGCGGCCATTTTAATTTACAACCAACGTCCAATTAATTCCATTAACTTGTCGATATGTCTATTTATTGAGACGGAAACTTTTCATTGTAATGTTGGAAGAAATTTCCATTTACCTCCCATTCCCAATCCCTTTTCCCTCCCCTTCCATTCTCTCCTTTTAGGTTGGCAACGCACTCATGATTCTTTTTGTATCTTGGGTGTCTATGGGTGGTGCAGATCACTTACCATTAGGTGACCCATCTGCTCGTTTGACAGTCTCTGCTATAAAAAAAAAAGGTGAATGTTCGTATCACTTAGCGGATGCTTATCGCGGACCGAACAAAGTACCTACGGCAGGACTCGGGCAACAGGCGAGGGCCACACAGTTAGGCTCAATTTTAAACAATTACTGTTGAGCGAAGGGTAAATGTTTGCGTTCGACTTAGAGCGTCATGGCAGGGCCCGGGTGGATCGGCGGACCGGCGGTACCGCGGCGGGTCGGTAGATCGCGTCGGCCACACGCGCGCTTGACAGGTATTCATTACATTCACGATGCACACGATGCAGCCTTCACGACGTACTGCCCGGCGCCCGCTCTCGACACAGACTTTTAAAAATTCAGAATTTTCGAATTACATGGAAGAGTTTTTAATTACTGTCACGCTTTTTGAGTCTGCTTCAAAATGCGTTTCTGACCTAATTGCACTACAATTTGAGATTTATAATGCTAAACAATTAAAAGATAATTTAATTGCCACCCATGAAGACGTAAAAAATAAATCGCGCAATACATTGTTAACAATAAAAAAACTGTTTCTAACTCTCTAACCAAACAGAGGCACAGATGTTCGCAACTTCTTATTAGAAGTATAAACTGTAGTGCGCTACCACGAATCCAAAGCACATGTTAGCCAACCTCGCGTGTACAAACAATAATTACACTTAGCAAATACTTGTGATCCGGAGTTTTAAGTCGAGGAATACATAAATACACAAGACGGATCGTGGTGCCAACTGGCAATAGACAGGCCCTATAGAATTGCAGATGGATTTAAAATTCTGGCACTATATTGATCATGAATGTGAAAGTGAATCACATTGTGTAAACGGAGTTTGCACTAGGCTTATTTAGTTTCGTCCTCCAAGTCTTTCAAACTTTCACAGTCCAAAATCAATGATGACCAATGATCACGATAATAATTTACGACTTACGGAGAGACACACAGAGGGACAGATGATCACGACTACGAATCCGTTTTTGTCATTTTGTGTCCTTAGTCCTGCAATTTTCTTAGAATGATAGTGGTTCTCATGATGATCATAGATGAAGTCTTCTTGATACGACTACAAAACAGCATCTCTATTGCACGTGCAATCTCTTACGGAAGGCTGTGTATCATATTAGTCTTTTAGGGTGTCCTGCAGGGCTATTACTAATCTAGAGGTACACCTTATTTCGATTTATCCTACAGCTCACTCCTATCTTTAAATCAAGATTTGGGATAAATACAGATTTATCGCGGAGCTGCACTTGCAGTTGCACTTGCACAAGGGCCACTTGGCCCTTACATACTACATCGAATACAAGATTTACACTATTTATGTTATTGTTGGATCTTGCACTTTAAATCGGTCTAAAGAGACATTCTCTCTACCTGCCCTTATCCCACCTTATTGTGAGGTAAAGCATTTGGTTAGAAAGAATTTCGCTTACTTCTATACCGACCTTGCGACATGGAAATCGAATCCATGACCTCTCAGTTCACAACTCATCCACTAGACTAAGGCGACCGTTGATCGTTCCATAGTCCATTAGTAAATTTGGCTACGGAACTCTCAAAACCACGGTCTGATTATACACTTCGGTGTCATAATTGAACTGCGCATAATGCGCACAAAGAAATCCCGAGAAACAAATTGTGGACAGTGGATACACGTAGTGGAATGCAAATCATATCTGTCCACAACTAACGTCGCGGCAAAATATTGACCGAGTCGACATGTTACGGTATAATCTACGAGTGGTAGACAAATGTTAACACGGCTTTGTTGTGTCGGCGCTTATTGCCGCCCACGTCCACTATCGTTCATCAACCGGTGCGTATAAACATACATACATAGATAGACATGTTTACAAATCATTACATTGTCTTCGTGTTATAAAGTTTGAACCACTATGCTAACACTACGGTCTTTGTGAACTGTCATTACAAATTGACTTTCAGTGAGTTTTATGTCAAGAACGCCTTTTGGAATGCCTGTCCATGAGCCAAGACTATCCCTATTCTTCTGTATATTACGCTTCAACATGAATACGGACAGATTTTTTATCATTTTTGTTTAATTCGATAAAAGCCAATAATAGTCCTTTATTATATCTGTTCCAGGTCTGTTTTAACGTCTAATGGAACTTTATGAAACTCCACAAATAAATGCCTAGCTAATGGTTTTTTGAAGTTTATTCTCTTGAATTAGGTATTATGTAGGTATTATGTAGGTTTTTACTTCTTAGCAATATGGGATTTTAGTGATTGTCGTAAACAGCATTTAACTCCATATGGAGTAAACGTAGAACGCTAAAATCTATTTTGAAAGATGTGATGCGGTTAGTATGAATAAAGATTTAGTCTGCACTGCGGATAAAATCCGCTTTACATAAACATTGAAGAAATGAAAGAAAAGTCCTAGAACTAGTTGCTTGACGAATGTCCGCTCGGATCTAAAGCTAAGCATTTCTTAAGAATAAAGCCACTTACGTCCAAATAAAATGCCTCAAGTTTAAAAAATCAAACTCGGCATAATGAGAAAAACAAAGACCATGATGGTTTGTTTTATAATAAGCAAAATAATAAGCATTGATGTTTAGGGAAAGCTTATCATTGAAACTAACAAGAAACAAATGAATCAAAAAGTTCTATATAAATTTTAAGTTGTTTTTATTTATTAATTTATTATTTTAAAAAACTTAACGAAGGTCACGATATTATATTTTTGTTATATTAAACTGTTATAACTTGAAGTAGCGACATCTATGGATCCAGGAGCACAACTATAATTTTTATAACTTTTTCAAAGCTTAGAATTCGAGTTGTAATCTGCTCTAAAAACCTCAGTAAGACGATTACAGTATTAATCGTACAGAATGGTTCGGGTTTTGGAAGCCACGTGATTAGAAATGAGTTCTAAAGATTAACATTCCGACCCTTAGTTACGGCCCAAAAAATGAAATAACATAGGGGACGTTACTTTTGTAATTCGATACGCATTTGTGATTTATTGAAATATCTCGAAACATCTTGGTGGTGTATAAAGCGTGCTAGAATTAGGGTTGCCATATATATTTTTTGCAGTGTTTTTTTTGCATTCAATGATGTAGGACTGCCTCCGTGGCGTGGTGGTATTTCGGTACGACTACGTTTCTGAGGTCTCGGGTTCGATCCCCGGGTCGGGCAAAGTGATATTGGATTTTTCCATATCAGCCCGGAGTCTGGAATTTGTGCCCGATATGGCGATAGGCTCGCCCCCTATCACATCTGGGACGGAACTAAGCTCGGCGAAATGTGGGTGTACTAGTTGGCTAGTGCGCCTCTGCCTACCCCTTCGGGGATACAGGCGTGAGCTTATGTTATGTTATGTTATGTGTCAATGATGTAGATTTTTTTTATCCGGGCACGGCAAAGTGACTACACTTCATCTGATGGTAAGTGTAATGCAGTCCAATAAAAACGAGTGACCACTGACAAACAATGGGTTTATCAGTGGTCGCCTGAATCATGCCGGCCTATTTATGCTTCTTCACACTCCGAATCCGAAGAGGGAAGAAGCAAATCGAGGGACTTGCGACAAAACAGGCAGATAACCGACGCAGACACAGGGATACCCCCATGCCAGTCCAACCAACCATCAAGGCATGCCGCCAACTCCTCAAGAGAACCGAAAGTACTGGCTACACTGGCTGATCCTGGAACGCGAACCACACGGAGTGTGCCACTATGGCAGGTTTCTACTCAACATACAACTCTGCGGCCCGAGCAGGAAATCTTCTGACAATCGTAAATATATTCGAGCTCATTGCGCGTCTATGAAATTAGTATGAAATATTAACCAAATGTCATCAGTGCACAGCGAGCTCGAATCCATTTACGATTGCCAGAAATTTTCCTGCTCGGGGCGGTAAAAGCTTCAGAGCATTATGCAGTACTCATTGGTAATAGTAAACTTTGGTACAAACAACTTAAAATACAATTCATATTATACTTACATAGTTTTGTTTATAAAGGGTTGGTGAATAACGTTGCTTCCTAAACGGGAAAAAATAAACGTAATCCGTTTAATATTCATTTGCACTCAGATGCTACTAAATGAAAAATTTAAAATAATAGCCACAATTTTTCATTAGTTGTAACCAATTTAAAAACGGCAACCCTAGTTACTTTAGCTAGGGGAGATAAAACCTTCGTTTGCCAGGAAGGTTCGTCTTACAAACAATAAATCATGACGTCATCCGCTAGAAAAACGATATTTAGGTGTTAAGTTGTGAGGATCGCGAGATAAAAAATAAACTCTGCTTTTATAGTTGAACATCTGTTATTTAGTCATGTTTTGACATCGATGGATGGATGACATGTAAAGTAATTACAGTTTAGTAATAATAGAATTTACGTATCAAATCAGCCCGGAGTCAGGAATATATCAGAAGTTTGACAGCCTCCAAGGCGCAGCGGACGAGCTATGAAACGTGAGGCCGCGGGTTCGATTCCCATACTGAGACAAATGTCTGTGTGGCCCACATATTTGTTTCGGGTCTGCGTATTGTGAGACCGCAAGTCTCTCGTAGTTCGTGATACCCACGACACAAGACTCGATCTTAGTAGTGTGGGGTCAGGACTATGTGTGTGACTGTTAAAAAAAATGTGCCCATACAGGCTCACTTCCTATCACATCTAGAAATAAGCTCAGCGAAATGTTCTAGTTTTCTTATGGTTACAGATTCCTGTATTCACAGGCATGACCTTATAAAAAGTACATGAATCTTATTAGATTTAATGTGCAATTTGTTTTACTTTATTGACGTCCTTCGTAATAAACGTTGTTGTCTGATTCCGCTTCCTTATATTTTAATGTTAGCTAACCTAGATAAGTTGAGGTCAAGTAAGCGGCCGATCGTAAAACCGTAACTCATAGTTTCCTGTAGCAGTATTAAACACGCTGACCCTAAGTAGTAATAGGATTACTCCACTTAATAACATAATATTCCTGATTTAAAAAATCTAAAAAACTAAGTAATATTAAATGCTTTTTTTCAATCCAGGTAGATGACATAATAAACGTATAACTTTATGGACATACTATCGTGATTTACCTTCTTCATTCACAACCTCTTTATCTCGGCGTTAACAAATGCCATATTTATTCAAATCATTTTATCAGCACCGAATTTCTCCATGAAAACGGTTGCAAATTTTTAACAGTCGACGTAGCTCGGGTCTAATTATAATTGATAATTTGCAACGCTTTTTTGCATTTTTATTAGCTATCCTGAATGTAGGACGTCGGTCGACACAGCGCCGCGTGTTCCCACATAATTAGCAAGGCCCGTATCGTCCCCGACCGCACCTACTTTGCATATTTTGTTTGTGCAAACATTGCCACTGTTTAACTGTTAAAATCAAGGATCTGCTTCCTAACTTCGAAGGGCAAACATCCGAAGCCATAGGTCAACCGTACGCCTTGTAATTAAACATGTGTTACATGGTAGCTCGGGTGTGGATTATGGATTATTTTGACGTGAAAACGAGCTAATTCGCTTTGTTTTTATTGCGTCTTTTGAAATTATATTCTTTGCGACATGCATCGAGATGTCATAATTTTGACTCAGTATTACATATTTTATCACGGCGTCGCCACTCACCACTGTTCCATATATGCTTCTTTCGTCATTGCGTAACACAGTAGCACATGTGCAACAAAGCTTAAATATGAGTTTCGACAATGTTTTACCAAGCTTATTTAATATTTTGACTTCATTGTAGAAGTACATTCGTTAACTTAAAAACTCTTACTATAAAGCCTCCTACTTTTCACGAAGGCGTTTTATCAATGTATATTTTTTATTCAAATGCAAGTTGTTCTCCGATAGCATCAATATGGATCTCGAATACCACATCAAAATCCATCGTTCAATATACACTTTAGTCTCAAATTTAAATATGAAATATACTATTGTATTCTTTCATTTTAATGTAAAATTCCAACATTGTTAAAACGTCCTTGCTGTTAAATATGGCGAGTACCATTTGTCCCATTTTCAGCATTTTAATTCATAAATCGTGAATACATTTTAAAAAAGACAGTTATTGTCCACTTTAATCGCCTATTCAGCACTCACGTCAAAGCGGCACCAAGCAAGGTAATATTAAAACGGCGAGCGAAGGCGTAATTTAAAAGAAATGACCAAAGAAATAATGTTTTATTTCGCGTTGTCTGATAACAAAAAGCCTTTTAGAAAGATTTTCATTGAGCGAACAGCGAATAAGGAAATGTGAGTGGGCTTAGCTGAATCTCATTGGAATTAGGGGTTCAGATATTGGGCAATTCTATCCTTTATGGCAGTAATACATGGTCCTTTGACGGACATCGGGGGATTGTCGATGTGTGTTGAAGGGATTAACGTACCAATGACATGACAGATTCCGTGAAAAGCTTCCCATAATATGCTTCAACTGCTTACTTCCTGGATCACCGTGTTACTTATGTTACGTTTTATTTAGGGTAGATTTTAGATGAAGCACTCTATAAGGTAGGTAAAGGCTAGGTTTCGTCTTTACGTGATTTTGACGAGACAAGCTCAAAATCATATTGGGCACAAATTTTGGCAGCCTTCGTGACGCGAGTGGCCACCTGTGAAGCGAGAGGCCGCAGGTTCGATTCCCGCATCGATGTCCGAGACAAATATTTGTGTGACCATAAATATTTGTTTCTAGTCAGGAATTTTAATTAACATAAATTGTGAT
Organism: Clanis bilineata; assembly: GCA_036417725.1. Classification (NCBI taxonomy): domain Eukaryota; kingdom Metazoa; phylum Arthropoda; class Insecta; order Lepidoptera; family Sphingidae; genus Clanis; species Clanis bilineata. The sequence goes on from CM071154.1 coordinate 7,564,076, forward strand.
TTATCTCCTGGAGATGTAGACTCACAGCCTTGTTTTTAGGGATTTAGCTTAAGTATGCCATTAGACCAAAGTCGAAACATACATAAGCTCACGCCTGTATCCCTGAAGGGATAGGTAGAGGTGCACTAGCGAACTAGAACACCCACATTTCGTCAAGCTTAGTTCCGTCCCAGATGTTATGTGAGCCTATCGCCATATCGGGCACAAATTCCAGACTCCGACAAATTCGACAAAAATATTATAAAAGTATTTATTGTTTATAAATATTATTACTTTATCAAACCTCGTACTAAATTAAAATATACATAAAATAAATCTACACAAAATCACTGAGATAATAAATACAGTCGTCTGACCAACATTGGAATAACACATTGCGAGCATTTTAATGGAATGAAAACATTGTTTTAATTAATTAAATCTAAGCTTGGCCGTTCTTTGTGAGTCGTATATACTATAAAATATAAATATTAGCCCTGTAATATTACTGTCCCACTGCTGGGCACGGGCCTCCTCTATTAATGAGAGGGGTTAGGCCTTAGTCTACCACGCTGGCCTGATGCGGGTTGGTAGACTTCACATACCTTCGAAATTCCTGTGAAGAAATTCTCAGGTATGCAGGTTTCCTCACGATGTTTTCCTTCACCGTTATAGCAAGCGATATTTCACAATGAAAATACACTTAACATAGAAAAGTCAGAGGTGTATGCTCCATTTTGGGGCTGGTCTCGAACCTCCGACACTTGTCTCGGCAGTCCGTACCATTCCCAACTGAGCTATCGCTGCTTATATACTATACTCGGGGCTTAAATATAGCCCTTGAGCCCTCAGCGATATGTCTAATGCCCAGTGATTTATCGAGTTCAGTACTTACTTTTTCAAAGGGAGTACGAGGGACTGAGGGTAGATAACACTCTCGCAATAAGACGGAACACGTTACCAGCCCGCCTAGCATGCGCGCCACGAGATATCTTGATAATCGACTGTCGAGATGTTGTCTACATTTTGTCTACAATATTGTATGACAATAAACAAGGACGCATGTTAGTGTCCGTCGACAAATAGAGGAAACCGGTTATAACAGGACAAAAAGCGTAGACAAAATGTTCTCGTGGCACGCATGCTAGGCGGGCTGGCCGGCGGCTTTATCAAAAACGATGTTTAGTGTTACGTTAAAATATTTTTAACCTCTAAGCACGAACGTAGAAAAAAGAAGACGGAGCTCTAGGAAATTTGATAGTGAATCAGAGTTTTCTGCCGATTCGATCTATCCGACACGTAATGGCGGCGACAGAGTGTTAGTGTGCGTAGGGCACTTTTGTAGAGGCCCATTTGTGTGCGTGGCTTATCTGTGGCGTCCGTTTAACTACAGGCGAGACGGTGTCCTTTTTTTTATACGTCAGTGCCTATAAGTGGCTTGGTGTTTAAAGCTAATAATCTATGTTTAAAGAACATTTTATCTTAAAAGACGTACTTTTATTTAAAGCTCGCCGTCAGGTGGTTTGTGTTAACCCCGAGATAAAATGAAATAAAATATTACTAATAAAAATACAACCCTTATCGTAGTTGTAAATTATATTATCTTTATGAAATACAGTATGTTCACTATGTTTAGGTTTTATTGGTGCAATGTCTGTAATATATCTTTTGGGATTTTAAAAGATCCAGATCAAGCTCACGCAACAATTTATTTTAATGTAATAAAATGGTGCATTTTAACAACAAACAAAGCAACAAAGTAACAAATATATTTTTCAGTATCAGCCCGGAGTCTGAAATTTGTGACCGATGTGGTGATAGGCTCGCCCCCTATCATATCTAGGACGGAACTAAGCTCGGCGAAATGTAGGTGTTCTAGTTCGCTAGTGCGCCTTAGCCTACCTCTTCGGGGATACAGGCGTGGGCTTATGTCTAAGTATATGTGTGTTTCGACAAAGTATATACTAATTACTTACTATATATTGCTTAATTCTTCCAGAGAGGGTTAAGGTACGCAGCCGGTGGTAAAAACTGAGCCGAATCCATTTTGCAAGATGCTTGAAAGCGTATGATGACCCCTCACCGAAGTGTCGTAAAGGCAGGTGACGAAAATTGTGTATTCGGACTTTATTTTATAAGTAATTTTATTAAAGAAAAATAAACATTTTGTATATGTATAACCCATACAAGGAAACAAAGCCAATTGAGCATTAATATTTAGGCTGAGCTAAATAGAGCGAACTTCGACTAAGTCTAAGTCAAAGAAACGACTTTTAAATTGAACTTTGACTTAGTCCGAGTCATTTTTTACAAGAAAATCTTTGTTTAGTCTGTTTTCTTGTAAAAAATGGCTCAGGCTAAGTCGAAGTTCGATTTAATATAAATTCCAAATCGTCACTGAGTTCGTTTCTTTGACTGAGACTTAGTCAAAGTTGGATCTATTGCTCTCAGCCTTAGTCATCAAACTATGTAATTATTCCTCAATTCAAATAGACACCAACTTCCACAAACAAAATCTAAATTATTCAAATACATTATCTCAGTAGAAATCATCCATTATCGCTATTGTTGCAACGTAAAATTACTGTTCATGTTATGAAGAGCGCATTTCCCTGGGGTAAGGTCGGCCATTAACGCCAACTGTTCGCATCGGCTCCTTACTATCGTAATATATCGCGCATGTGGTACACCGTACAGCTGAATGTGTTGAGTTATGATTAATAGGATTCCGCTTGTGGCTTTCAATCTGTTCGGATTGGTCACAGAATGTCTCTAACAATGAGTCAAATGTAATGTAATTCGACCTATTTTTCGACCGACTTCCACAAAAGGAGGAGGTCTCAATTCGTCTGTATTTTTTTTAATGTATGTTACTCGATATCTCCGCCAAATTCGGACCGATTTTCAAAATTATTTTTGTGCTCGATAGAGCTTATTTCAAGGGTGGTCCCATTTGGTCACGATCGGTAAATTGGAAGTCGGTCAGTTAAGTTTTTAAACTTGTGATTATTAATCAGTCTATGAAACAGATTCATTGTTTCCTCGGTTGATTATTGTTTCAATCCTACTTGATTTCAAAATTCTAGTATTAATTTTTAAGCTGACTTAATCCTTTGCCCTCATTCGCACGAGAGCTTTTTCAATGCGCGTAAAAAAAGCTTCTCAACATGTCTGTTCATATGATTGCTTGAAAATATTTCTTGCTTTGTTGCTATAAATGTGTCTTCTACATACCGCTCCAAAAAAAGTCGTGTTTTAAAACGCCAGCTTTCGAACAACTATCCTGGAACTAATTTGTTCCATTACAACGCTTTTCGATCGACTTCCAAAAAGGAGAAGGTCCTCAATTCGTCTGTATTTTTTATGTATATTACGTATGTTACGCGATATCTCCGCCAAATGTGGATCTATTTTCAAAATTATTTGTTCGATAGAGCTTATTTCAAGGGTGGTCCCATATAAATTTGATCATGATCGGATGAAGTTGGAAGTCGGTCAGTTAAGTTTTTAAATTTATGATTATTTATCGCGCGTTGTAAAAACGCTCATCCGAATGAGGTTTTAATTAAATTTAGCTGCAAACAAGTTTATGAAACGTCAAATCGTATGATTTGACATACATACACATACATAAGCTCACGCCTATACAGGCGATACCCCCGAAGGGGTAGGCAGAGGTGTACTAGCCAACTAGAACACCCACATTTTGCCGAGCTTAGTTGCGTCCCAGATGTGATAGGGGGCGAGCCTATCGCCATATCGGGCACAAATTCCAGACTCCGGGCTGATATGGAAAAATCCAATATCACTTTGCCCGACCCAGGGATCAAACCCGAGACCTCAGGACGGTAGTCATACCGAAATACAACTACGCCACCAAAGTATGATTTGACATTGGCAAATATGTTTGGATCGTTGTGCAATTTGCAAGTCAGCCTTATACTTGCAATTTAATTAATACTAAAGGCCTAAAAGACGCCTTCACATTCCAAGAACCTCATAAAATATTATGAAAGAGTTACACCGTACAGTAAGTTATTTTATAGGCAATCGGAGGTAGCGTGGGGCGTTCATTAACGTCATGCAAATATTCACTTAGAAATAATGAAGGGGAAATAAAGTGACCTAGATACTGCGCAGTCTGATAACATAACTCAGCCCAAGGTATTATCATAATGGCATCAATGAATAATGTCTTGAAGTGGCAAAAATATTTTCCAGTACACCACTGCTTGTGCCATCATTTTGGCTTTCATCGCAGATAAAAGAGTTTGGGTTGCAAGTTTATGATTATTGAAGCTTGTTTAAGATTAAGGTCTGGTTAGGAGTGCTTTAAACCGACGAGAGTATAATAAAGATAGATAGAACTCACGGATTTCAAAATAATAATCAAGATCACACGAAAATAATACTAGTGTAAGAACACAGAATGAATTTTAAAATATTAGTCAGTCTCCGTGGCGCAGCTGGCGAGTACCATCTAAAAGAGGTTGCGATTTGCGACCCCACAACGAGACAGAATATGGCTGTGTCTCCCACAAATATTTGTTTCGAGTCTAGACTCGAAAAGTTTCGGCTGCTTCGGACCGAAACTTTTTCGTAGTTCCTAATACTCAAGACATAAGACTCAGATACTCTGGGGTCAGGACTTATGACTTCGCAATGTGTAGTGGTGTAGGCATTATGTTACTCACTGCACTTTAGTTATGACATATAAGGTTTCTAGATATTTTTAAAATAATTGTCGCCTTCCCAGCATAATACTAACGAATTTTCATAATTTACAAACACAGTAATTACCGTTTAGCGGTCCAAATTTCACTACGGATGTTATGAGTCATAATAGTTTATTAATAAAATGTTTTACCGGCCATATTTCACGGAACCCTTTTATAGCACTTGAAGGGTCCGCTGCCACTAAAGCTTACCTAGCTCCCAAGGTAACAGACCAGATTTAGGCCAAGATAAGGGCGTCATCACACGTGGCGGAAAAGTACACTATTAAAAGGCTCATTTTCACACCAACGCCTTTTACTATGTTTTTATAGGTGTTCTCAGTTTTACAGTTATGATTTTTAAATTGCTCTCAGCGTCACATGCAAACGGCTGTCGACCTATTTCTTATTTTTATGAGTTATAAATGTTCCATTTTCATGCTCTTACTTATATGATAAAATATGTACTTATTCGCTTGTCTGGGAAATGTTTTTGATTAAAGCAACTTGAATTTTTTACAAATGTGAATTAAATTTTTATAAGCATTTTATTATAAAAACTTTCAACAACAACTGTAATTTCACCTATGATAAATGTTTATGGGACTACTAGGGATTCAAAGTCAAATAGATATTTAGAATAATCGTGAACATGAAATACGATTCGACATATATTTTTTTAATCAGTATCTAATCCATGGAATTTTATCAATGTACATCCAATCGGCGAAAAGTGGGTGTTCTAGATCGCTAGTTCACCTCTGCCTACCCCTTCGGGGATACAGGCGTAAGCTTATGTTATGTTTACATCCAATGGAATTTTTTCCAGTAAGCTTACATAAAATTCAACAAATCATAAACAAAAGGCAACAAAAGCCCTTTATAACAATCGTACATCAAAAGCTTTACTCAAACACCCTTAAAATCATAATGTTTAGATTCCCCTATAAAATTGGAAACCTGTCCGCAAAACACAAGTTCGATACTTGCCCCTGGGCAGTGTTAAAGACCCCTGTCAATCTCGCTATATCCTTTAACCTCAATACAATTTATTATGATTTGGGCATCCGTTATACACCATTATAAGAAAATCAGTACAGCAATTATAATTTGCCTTATTTCGTTTTTTTTTTATATATATATAAAGGACTTTTTTTTTGTAGAATAACCGCCGAATGTTCATACACTTAAGGTGGCCTTATGTCTTTTAAGGCCGCCTTATCTGTCAAAATTGTATGGCGAAAATCAATATAAGAAGCCGTTAAAGTTGAGCAGCGTTTGACCATTCGGGCGTAAGTTAGTCGCATCCTTTGTCTGGTGACAGCATATATGGGCTGTAGACCGTGGACATATTCCCAGGTCGGGTAAAGCGAATTTTGTAATTTAATTTGCCCGGGACTCGATCCTTCAGAGAGAGTTGACGTAAGGAGACGACGTTGATGACGGCAGGCAGTCGGTCGTAAAGACTAAGCCAAATCCTTTCTGCAACATGCTTGAAAAAGTGTGTTGCGCCGACCCCCCTATTAAGGTGGGATAAGGGCAGGTATAAAGAAAGAAAGAATTTATAGAATAAGTTAACAGTCGCTTCACTAGTGCTGTGCTGGCGCTCTTGGGCTGCGAAATCGTAATATCCTGAGTTAAATCTTAGGCCGTGCAATCACAATAATATAGAGGTAGTAGGTATATTGTTTGCTATTGCGTTATAAAAATTACACTTTTATCTACAGAATTTATGCTCTATATAACTATAATAATATTAGCCCTGTAATATTACTGTCCCACTGCTGGGCACGGGCCTCCTCTAATAATGAGAGGGGTTAGGCCTTAGTCTACCACGCTGGCCTAATGCGGGTTGGTAGACTTCACATACCTTCGAATTTCTTGTGGAGAAATTCTCGGGTATGCAGGTTTCCTCACGATGTTTTCCTTCACCGTTATAGCAAGCGATATTTCACAATGAACACACACTTAACATAACTATAATACTTTAATATTATGTTAATTTCGCATTATTTATATGCAAGTTGCATATTATTACTTTACTGGAGTTGTTACAATACCAAAATAATTTACGGACGTCGCTATACTGTTACTTACCTATGTGGGAAAAAACCTGCACAGCTTCTTAAGTTATGACCCTTAAACATATTCGTTGTTTGTTTTACTCGTATAAGCTCTTACGTTGTTGCAATTCAACATCGTTAAAGGAAAGATTGGTTGAAATTATGGTACTAAATAATATTTAGTTTGGTGGGTTGTAATTTTAATGCCATCAAATTTAAACATGGCCGCTTCTGAGAAAATTCATATGCACTAAGTGAAACGCAAATTTATAGCAGAGACTGGTAAACGAGCAGGTGGGTCATCTGATAGTAAGTTACCATAGACAATCATAATACCACAAGATCATGGCTGCGTCGCTAATCTTAAATCAAAGGTATTAGAATAAGTAGGAAGAATTTAGGCCATCGAAAATATCATCTATAAAAACTCAATCGGCTGAACCGGTTTAATACCACTTTACATGAAAGTGGTATTAAACCGGTTCAGCCGGTTAAGTCTTACCTTATACCTATCTATAGTTACTTTATACCTATATATACCTATCTATAATGTGGTTATGTACTCACAATACCACTGACAAAATAGCATTTTAATAATAAAATGTGAATACATTCACGCCTATATCCCCAAAGTGGAAGGCAGAAGCGAACATCCACATTTTGCCGAGTTCATTTCCGTCCCAGATGTGATAGGGGCGACCCTAATTATTACTAAAAATGTAACAACAAACAAACATTAACAAACAAATTCATTAACGTAATGAGTTGTCCTTTGGGGTAATTATGTCGTTAGTTTTATCACTTGTGGTATCGTGTCAGTTACGTTCTAACTTGTAACATGCACAAAGAGATTACTGACTATAGACAGGCTATCAAGCAAGTTTCCATACAAAAAAATTGTTCTCGAACTTCAGTAACGCCATCTACCACTAATTACAATGCGAAGGCTCTTATTATAATTTACACCCTAAAATGTGCTGTGAATTTTCAAGAATCTTAGTCCTTGAAATAAAACATTTTTTACGGATTCTATCACGATTAGGTTTTTAATTATTATTCCCGACGTTTGCAGTCTTCGTTGTCACGGGTCAGACTGAGAATAGATAGAATCCGTAAAAATTGTTTTATTTCAATGTATAACATTCGCGTTAACTTAAGAAATCAAGCTTAGTCCTGTTTCAATTAAAACTGATATTGACCTGATTCTATAATAAAACATCATTGTAATTGTAAAATAAAATATACTAACCCCTTTATTCATAATAACTTAGTAGAGCGTAATAAGACCGCAATAGTACACTTCATAAAAATTGTATTCATAATCGTTCAATAGCGTTAAAACATTCCAACGATCAATAGTGAAAGAATGGCCGATTCCGATCAGATGTTTCAAGTTTGATGTTCTTTCTTAAAGATATTAATTTTGTTATAGTCTAGGACCCCATCTAAGATTGATATATATTTTTTATTAATTGTTTTTTATTAATTGGAAACAATTAATAAAAAATATATAGCCAAGACTTCCTATCTGTTTCGAAGCTTGCCAGAGATAAAAATTATATTTTTTCTGTAACCAGCAACATTGTATTCGATAAGCATATATTAGTTCTCTTTTTGCTAAACTAGGCAAAAGTAGGGTTATGCTTTCGATAAGACCAAGATTACATTATGAATAAGGTGGTACCTAAGTATTTACTAGAGCCAGTCCGCAGCACGAATGTGTTTGCTCTAGAAGTTTGACACAACGCTATTGCGTGTAGATTGGTACCTAAATAACATTCCTATGACCAATTCCATTGACGTTAGCAAAGCAGCCTTGATTATTTTGGCATCCTGGGTCTCTATAAACAGTGGGAACACATATCATATAATCCACTTGCTTATTTACCAGACTAACCATAAAAATATTGCTTGTGACTTTCCTAAAAGCTCCATTTATTAATACACATACACATAAACTTACACCTGTATCGCCGAAGGGGTAGGCAGAGGCGTACTCGCGAACTAGAACTCCCACATTTCGCCTAGCCTAGTTCCGTCTCATATGTGATAGGGGGCGAGCCTATCCCCATATTGGGCACAAATTCCAGACTCCGGACCGATACTGAAAAATCCAATACTACTTTGCCCGACCCGGGGATCGAACCTGAGACCTCAGGACGGAAGTCGTACCGAAATATAACTACGCCACCGAGGCAGTCCATTTATCAATATTTGCTAAAAATCGTTAACCAAACTGCAATGTTTCCAAATGAACCTCTATTACTAAAACCAACACTCAGCACTTCAAATCCACGACGGCGAGCGCTAAATTCATTACCATCCATAAAATATAGCCATTTAATGCTTAATTAATGCGCCAATGATCGCATTGCATGCAAAGCTGATTGCAACGCAAATTAATATCGCAAACTTTGCTCGGTAAAAAGAAGAATGATAAAGTAGCAAATTTTATATTGTTGGCTAAAACATCGGCAGCAAAAACAAGTAGGCTACCGTAACAGCTGGCAGTAACGACATCACGCGAGAAAGCAATATATTGGCACTGAAGACGCCATTTTCTATGCTTCGTCGTGGTCGTACCCACTTTTTAGTGTAAGGTACTTATCGTTCTCCGCGTTCAGTGAACTTCATAACTTGTATTCATTTGTTTTTGTGCAAGGTCCATGCTTTGTTTTGTTTGGAGAAGGACTTGGTTTTGTAAAGTAGTGGTGTAAAGCTAGTAACACAGCTTGTAAGTGGCATTTGTATGGGTATATATTATGTATTTACTTAAAAGAATCAATAGAAATAGTTGGGTTCAAATTGGATTAAAAGTTTTAATTTTTTACTTATTTACACATAAGCTCACGCCTGTATCCCTGAATGGGCAGGCAGAGGCACACTAGCGATCTAGAACACCCACATTTTGCCGAGATTAGTTCCGTCCCAGATGTGATAAGGGGTGAGCCCATCGCCCTATCGGGCACATTTTCCAGACTGCGGGCTGATACTGAATAATTCAATATCACTTTTCCCGACCCGGGGATCGAACCCGAGTCGTCAGGACGATATTCATACCGCTCACGTAATACCACTACGTCACTAAGGCAGTCGAGCTTATGTATTTAATTCGATTTATTTAAAGATATTCTTCAATTAGATATAACTACTTCAATTCTCAAACAAAAATTTCATCAGGCGTTGTCACGCAGTCTCGCATTAATTAAAAGGCAAATGCGAAACCAAACTAAAATTTAAATAAACTTACATTAGTTTCCATTAAATTCGAATACCGAGTATACGTGTACAGTAAGCGTAAAATCCATTAAAACGATACATATGCGGCAATATAATTATTCTAACGTACAATTAGCGAAACCGACGCCATTACATTAAAGTACGAGTTGAATTAATGTTGGGTTACAGTCACTCGAAAGTTCCATTATCGTTAGGAAACGCGGTAATGCTTAGGTGATACATCTCGCATCGACACACGTAATTACGAATAGTACAGGGAGACTTGGAGTTCGAACAAAGATAGTTTACAGCACTGCAGTTTCAATTTCACTTTCTTACTTTTCTTTCTAACTTATCTTTCTTTAAATAAGATTTTTGCAATCCATTCAGAATCGCGTAGTTACTTAAGACAAAAATAATTCCACAACACATCAATCGTAAAACATCAGATTTTCATATAACGATACTGTCATTAGGCCAGCGTCATCTTGGTTACATTATTGAGAAAAATAAGTAATAATCATTATCATCAGCCACTGCTGGACATAGGCCTCCCCCAAAGATTTACAGATCAACCTGTTGAAAGCGGTCCGCGTCCAGCGACTTCCTGCGACCTTTATCAGGTCATCTATGGACCTAGCAGGTGGACGTCCAACGCTGCGCTGCCAGTACGTGGTCTCAGAAATGAGGAAATCCGTAGAAGAACAAAAGTCACTTATAAGTAATAATAAATACACCCAATTGTCACAAACATAGTCCTGACCTCATACTAGGTGTACACGAAGATTGCCTAAATGAATAACTTTAAAATCAACGAATGTAGAAATAAGATAACAGCATGTATTAGTATTTACAACTGTAAAAATTAATAAAATACTAATATCAATTCGCACATTATAATAAATTCCTCATAATATGGCATAGAGAAAGATATTTTTATTAAGATATGAGAAAATATCAGTGTATTAATAACGAGACTAATAGAAAATTATCAGAAACCAATAGTCTTTTATTTACTTTCTGACTTTTCCATCATACTTTATTTCTCATGGGGCGTTAACGGAGTGAGGCAGACTTCTTTTACTTTTATACCAGACTACGTATCACATAATTTTTAAATTCATATCTTGTACATGCTCCAACTGATTTTATTATATTGCTCACATTTTCAATTCATCTGGGAGATATCACCTCATGCTCAAATTTTTATCTTGGTATTTTATTTCTCACGTGCGTTCAAGCTAATCCAATCTATCCATTTTCTTACTTTAGAAAAGTGGTGTTTCTCGGAAAAAATCTGAATTGAGATCCGAAATCGCGTATCGTCCGTTTAATCAAAAAAAGGGTTAAACTAAAAACAATTTATCCTAATTTTATAGGAAATTTTAACCGAGTAGTGTACTTAAAATATATCGTTTCTTTCTACCTGTCCTTATCCCACCTTAATGTGTGGTCGGCGCAACACACCTTTTCAACGATGTTGCGGAAAGGATTGATTAAGTTTTTAAGACTGGCTACCTGCCTAATATCAACCCCCGCTGGGGGATCCAGTCCCAGGCAAATTAAATTATAAAATTTGCTTTGCCAGACCTGGGAATCGAACCCAAGATATTGCGGTCCACAGCCCATATATGCTGGCCACTAGACGAAAAGGCGATTATTACTTAAAATATATCAATTAACTTTAACATCGGTAGCCCACAAAGAAGACAACTATCTACTCCACCAATTCTATCATTAGCATTCAACCCAGTAACTGAAATAAATTCTTTTCTCGACGAATATTCAATTTAAAGCTTCGCGATAAATATTGCAACAAAAAATTATCATACACAATTGTCAACGCCACCCTTCAGCGAGCCCGTAAACAATCATCTTACCCGGATATCCAGTTATTTTATTTTACTCTCTTTTATTGCATCGAAATCAATTAATATTCATCGATACAGTCTTCGGTTCATGGCGTACCCGTATTTGAATAATTGGCTGATTTTTATGCAGTTGAATTAATGCAATTCGTAGGACAATTTTCGTATTCATTTTTTTCGGTCACCCCGTTCCGAATTTTCGTTATGACTGAAAACTTTTTACTAAGTGTTATAGGCAATTAGTCGAGAAGGTATTGTTTTGTATAATATTTACCCGATTGCCACGGAAGGAGGGTAATGCTTTTCTTTAAATTGTTAATTATATATTTAACGGTACGTAAAACTACTTATATATTTAAGTATTTATACAATACATTTAAGTCTACCTAAATTATCTACATAGAAACACCGAAACTAATTAATTCTACGTCTCGAGGCAGAGGAAGTCAGATTGAAAATAAAACATTGTATTAAAAAAATATTTTTATGACTTAAAAGAAGAAATAGTCACGGGCAGCTCGGCCTCCGGTGGCCCATACGCTTATGGAACATATTTATGTGACGCCTCCGACGTATTTAAAGCGATAACAGTTACTTAATACTCAGAAGTAAATAAATCAGATAACCATAGGTTTGATTGCTTCTGTAGAGCATTTATACAAATGTTTAACATAACGATAATAGTTAATTACTTTAGCGGAAGCGTCGCACGTCGCACCGTACAGTGACGGTGTACGTAAAAGGGAAAAGTTTCAACCGCACTGCGCATTAATTCAGTTTAACTTTAAATAAAATTGAACAACAAAATTTAATTTACCAATTCATTAATTGTTGATTCAATTTATTTCACGCTTAATTTTTACAATTTTCAACTTTACTCGTTTATGTTTTGGATGTGCGGTGCAATAATGATTTATTTTAATGTGTTTATTATGTCCCATTTATCTTTTATTGTGTTTGCTGAACGCTATTTATTTTATAATAATTTTATTACTAGTATATTCCTATAATGGTATGTATAAGCATTATTATAATGATATCTACCTCTTTACGTATTTCAATATATAGATGTTTGATGAGGGAGAAATCTTCTTTTTTCTCCACTCATTGTTGCCTGAAACATTGGCTAAATACAGTTTCTTTCTTTCTTTCATAGTCTCTATTGGTATTGGTATACCTAGTCCACATAGTAATATGATAAAACCTAGCATATTAACAATAATATTTTTAATACTGATAAAAAAACAAAGAAAACTCTACCTAGTTACATAAAAAGTATTCTATAATGTTATGTCTACACAGATAAAACAAAATATTCATTTAAATCAGAGTCCTGCGTCGGAACTTCATCTTTGAATAATCTTATTTTGTGGATGTTTATGGCAGTCGGAGATAAGTTACCCTTAGGAAACCCACTTGCTTATTTCCTAATATACAAAATAGAAAAAGACCCTTAATTGTGATGAGAAACGGTACTGACGTGTAATAAAAAACGATCGCATTTCTCAAGACACCCAATTGCATACAAAGCATAATTGTATTGCATATGTCGATATCGCCAAGCGTTACGACGCTTACCAAACGTTACCTGTGCCAAGGTATGCCTTGGTCACTTAAAAAATGCTTTTTAGTAGTTATAATAATACTTCATAAACACGCTTGTGGCGTCATATCGAAGAGGCATGACGCAACGTCGCGTCAGTCCGAACAGAAGGGTGAATATCAAATTGGTCAGTGTCATGACAGATGCTGCTACTGACGCATCCGCAGATTGCTAAATGCAAAATTAATTTGCTGTTGATCATAAATTATACAGGAATGTGTAATTACCGATTATGGTAATGGTTTAGGATTGCTTAGTCCGCTGTTTAGTATTCCGTACAGATGTGTAGCACTGTCATTAATTCTTAGTTGAAATATCGCTAGTGCGGTGGTGAGAAGAAATCTGTCTTTTCAATACTCGGATTGAGCAGGAATAATTTTGACAATCGAACTCGAATCGCTCGCATTGCGCATTATGATATTTATATGAAATAACCAAGTTTGCCGGCATACGTATTCCCTCCCTCCTACAACATTGGGTCCTTAAAACGGAGTGTGAAGAAGCATTTATGCAGGCCGGCATGATACTGGTGGCCACCGATGGACACAAGGTCTATAGGTAGTGGCTGGTATTTTTGGACCGCACAACGCTTACCATCAGGTGTTGTGTGGTCACTTTGCCGTGCTCGGATAAAAAACAAACGTTATCAGTGCGCAGCGCCCTGGAGTGGTGGAGATCGCTTACCCATTTATGTATCTACTTATCCAGGTGGCTTGACAGATTTACCTACTTAAACAAGCATACTATCGACTTGAATTTATATCACACATAATTATTCGGCAAATTCTATGGTACATACATAATGTGTAAAGTGTATACCTCCCATTATATTAGGTACGTTTCGTTTTAGTTAGAAACGAATATATACCAATTAATGAATAAGACTTTTACTGTAATGAGAACAAGCTCTTGTAAGTACTATTTTTATGTCAGTTACTTGTTAGGTTAAAGGACGAAGGTCAGCCCAAATTGGAATTACTTAATCCTTGTCTAGATCCGATTGAAAAGAGTACTAAGCATTTTCGGGTGTCGGATACAAGTCGGAAAATACTTACTAAACCATTGTTAAGTAAGAATGCAGTGTATTAAATGTTGCCTGATAGCATCCACAATAATAATGTTGCTTTTATAACTCTATAGATAAAAATAAATATTATACAATAACGGTCTTTCGACAGAATGGATAGAAATCAATAAAATGGACTACAAACAAAGAAATTATTTTAAAATGAAATTCCGTGTAATTGAAATATTTAGTTAAAAGTACATAAATACAGTAGTAGTATGAGTATTTACTATTAAGTCTAGAAAAAAGTGATTTGTACGGGCACGTGTAAAGTTAAGTAGGTAGCTAATTAATCAGCGTAAAAATGTAAACATAGTGTAATCGAAGAAAGTCGAGCCAAATCTGGGGGGTTACCATCACCTCTCATAACAGTATTATTATAATTTTACTTGTTAATATTCCCATACAAAACAAACGAAGAAAGATTATAATAATACTGCTATAAGAGGTCGTGGTAACCCTTCAGTAACACCAAGCAATAATCTGCGAGCCGAGTTGCAGTCCGCAGATAACACTTCCATTAGGTAAATATTCTATGGCTATTTATCCGCTCAATATTTATCTGTGCATTTTATTTTGTAATACTAAACTTGTCGGTATTACATTATTACTCTTCTACATTAATCTACAATTAATGAAGTTTCGTTTGTATTTTTTGTGCACGATGAATACAAAATGCTAAGTAACGTTTTAATAATGCACAATCTCATTAAGGCTTATACTTCTACTAATTCAAATTGTACACTGATGGATATTCTCATTTCATTTAGGTATATGTTTATTTCACAAATATGTAGGTAATATTCATTTATACTCATTGTAATTCAGAAACAAGTTAATAATTTTTAATGCTAAAATCAAACTTTTCGTTTTTTTTATAACAAGAATAGTTTTTTAACTGTCGCAAATTTTCTAGCACATAACATAAGCTTAGTTTCGTCCAAGATGTGACAAAGGGCGAGCCTATCACCATATCGAACACAAATTCCAGACTCCAGGCTGATACTGAAAAATCCAATATCACTATGCCTGATCCGGAGAACGAACCCTAGACCCCAGGACGGTAGTCGTACCACGCACGCAATACCACCACGCCACCAAGGCAGTAAAATTTTCCATTGGACCTACATATAACTTATTTTTACATTATTTTAATCACATATTGAAATTGTAACCCCATTCGTATTACCCCCGGATTCTGGTTAAACTAAAGTAAATCTTTCAAGATTTATAGAAATGATTTTTATACATTTTTCTTTTACAAATTTTAAAGAATATTAAATCCCACAAAACATAAAACTTCAATACACACGAGTGACATAAAAACAAACACATTCCCCTTTTCATTTCACAAAACGCGTTACAAACATCAGTATCATAAAAGCGCAAACAAACTGCTAGTTTCACACATCTTGAAGCAAAGAATATTGGAAAGAGCAGCTGAAAATTTTATTCTTACGAGAAGTTTGAAGTGTCTCATGCCTTTACATATTTGATTTCAATGCACAGATATGTGGAGACTGGCGCAGTGGATGGATAATTGAATTGGTAGAACGCGCGCCGGCATCACGTGCGGTGGTGCGGCCCCAGGGACCTCGAGCCAGCAATATTTTGTTTTATCTATTTTTAATGGCGACTTGAGGGTTAATCATCAGTGCAGATTTGAAAGCCGGCGGTTTGTTTTTGCTATCAAATAGAGTAGGGGTGTGATGTTTGTTGTAATGCGCTTGTAATAACAAGATTAAATGCGATGGATTGCGGATGCCTGTAGGGCCATATTGGCATAACGGCCGAGGATAAATATTATTGCTGGGTAATAAAGATAATTATATCTAGAATGTTCTTTTTATTATTTCTATGAGTTTTTTTCCACCTGTCTTTATCTCACTCCAGTAATCAAAGCGACCCAGGTTTAACGCAGTTATAAGCGTGTTTTAAGATTGTTTTTCTGCCTAGCAACAACCCCTTCTAGTGGATCTAGTTCTGGGCAAACCATGCAAAAAACACATGCTTGGAATCCAGGACCTCGTGATCCACAGCTCAAGAACTCAACCCTACTCATTACATAATATTATAATAACATCATTATTTAATAAAAATGTATAAAATTTTATTAAAACCA
Source organism: Clanis bilineata (assembly GCA_036417725.1). Lineage (NCBI taxonomy): Eukaryota > Metazoa > Arthropoda > Insecta > Lepidoptera > Sphingidae > Clanis > Clanis bilineata. Next base: position 7,580,711 of record CM071154.1, read on the forward strand.
CAAAGTATGCTATTGTTCTTTATTCGCACAAGGACAATAAATAAATATTATTCTACGTCATTATTATTAATATGAACTACGAGTTGACTGAATGAAAGAGGAACAACGAAACGAGATAAAAAACAGACTACATATTTTCAATATAAACATCAACATTCCTAATGGCTGACATAAACATGCCTATAAAAACAAAGCCGCTTTTTGCATTATCAAACCCATAAACAATTTACTTTCAAGAATCTTTGTAAGTAGCTGGTAGCGGTTGTTTTGATAAGACGAGCTCACTAAGTTTTCTTACGCCCACTCCAACCAATATAGGCGTAAGTAGTATACTTACCCGCCTCAGACGCCAATAAAACTACCTACTTAGATATGCGAGTGCCGTTAAACTCGAACTTATTTAAATAGCGTTTAAACATACTATAGGGATGGAATTATATCGAAATACAGTAACAAATGTGTTATCTCAATTTCATGTTAGAAAGATCGTTTAGGACCATTAATTAATGTATCTGTATTACTTTAATTAATCTCAAATTACTTTGAACTAGCTTTTGCTATTGGCTACACTCGCGTAAAACTTTTTCTGGAATCAATTCGTGATTAACGTAATGGGTTAAAATATTAATATAGGTACTCAAAACTTTACTATTTTAAGACAGCCTCCGTGGCGCAGCGGGCGAATAGCCGGCTGCGAAGCGAGAGGCCGCGGGTTCGATTCCCGCATTGAGACAAATGTTTGTGTAGCCCACAGATATTTATTTCAAGTCTGGGTGTTGTGAGACCGAAAGTCTCTCATAGTATCTGACACCCACGATACAGGTGTACAGTGTGGGGTCAGGACTAGGTGTGTGACTGTTGGGTGTATTTATTTATTATTTCAATTATTCATGTTGCGTGTTCTTTCCTAGATTAACATTTCTTTAGGCCAAATTGTATCAAATTCGGTTCTGTGGTTAACCGAAAAAACGTAACAGAGAATCGGAGTTACTTTCGAAGTATGTATGTATTTCGTATCAATAATAAATCCCAATACTTTAGTAGCAAACCGGTACCGATTGTCCTAAAGTTAGAGAGTCCAAAAGTTCTTGTATATTAAAAATACCCATTTAAACAGGTGTTTAATGTTTGCATTATTTTTAATATAAATTATATTTATAGTATTATCTATTGGTGTTGAGGGTTTAACTTGCAAAATGATGTAGAAGTGTATAAATCGAGTCGTGCAAAGAAAACTTTCAGACATTTTGCATTAAACTAGCATTCCAAGTTAAACCCTCAACATCAATAGATAACATTACAAATTGTATAAGCTCTGTCATTACCAAACACTGGCAAACCGCCAGAGAGTCGCCGTTATAATTTAGATTGTTTCGTGTATCATTTCGGCATCGAAAGCTATAAAATTTTACGATTATAGCGCACCATGTGTTGTACTGTTGTCTCCTGGTGTTCGTGTAAAATATGCTTCTATACTGCCTGCCATATCTTTGGCCAGGACAGATCTAAATCATTGTAATGAACACGAAAAATATAGGCATGGACTAGGGATGTAGATTCGCTTTTGTATTATTGAATTCATTAAGTAACATAAGTAATCAGCGACAGCTCATTTGGGAATGGTACGGACTGCCGAGACGAGTGTCGGAGGTTCGAGACCTACCCCAAAATGGAGCATACACCTCTGACTTTTCTGTGTTAAGTGAGTTTTCTTTGTGAATTATAGCTTGCTATAACGGTGAAAGAAAACATCCTGAGGAAACCTGCATATCAGAGAATTTCTCCAAAAGAATTTCGAAGGTATGTAAAGTCTACCAACCCGCATTAGGCCAGCGTGGTAGACTAAGGCCTTACCACTCTTTTTAGTAGAGGTAGCCCGTGCCCAGCAGTGGGACAGTAATATTACAGGGCTAATATTATTATTAAGTAACATAAACCAATATATGGTATATACCATATTGAAGTGCTGACGGTAAACATACAATATGCAGAAATGTGTTTGTTCAATTTATCCGTCTATTGCTCCGTCTTCCAAATGATTTTGTATTGATTTTGCTAATATGATTTTTCCGAGACTGAATCAGATGGGGTTAACGCCAGGCACCCAGTTTTTAAAACGAATTCAAATTATTTTTGTAAAAAGTGGAATGCGAAGTGGAAGGGCAGTATTTTTGTACCCAACAGGATATAATTTCGCCTTGTAACAAAAATACGGAAATAACATTGAATAACTCTAGATATATCTGATGTGTCTCAGCTTACCCCTTCGGATGTGTATCCGTAATATAATTAATTCATCCCTTCTCCATACATAACACAATGTATATGAAGATGAGATGAACATAAAAGTATGTAAAATATGATATAAATAGCAGTCAAAAGTTCAAAACATGGTCAAATTAATCTATTTAGTACACAATATGCACTCTACTTCAAAACTACCTCGCATGTTTTCTGTATTTGGAATAATCTGTACATAGTTCGTGTTACAAAGCACACATATTATTTCCAAATTCGAGCACCTCAAAATATGTCCACTAGTAATATTTGTTAGAAACAGAAAGAAGGCCATCAACAGTGGGGATATGTTGTGCATTAATAGTGAAGTAACTAAATCAATATTATTACGAGACTAACTTTCTTGGGATAGGTACGGTAGAGCAGGCTAGGAATTGGGGATTAAAATAAGGTTCTAAATATATTCTGATTCATAAAAAATACTTCTATATGAATTTTGTTGAATCATAATTTTAATGCACTCATTATAATTATGTTGCCATTTATTCTACAATTTAATAGACTGAGAAAATATTATATAGTATCAGTGGATAGTATATAATATTTTCTCAGTCCATAAAATTGCTAGCTTACTAATTACGGCATTTATTTTTATATGTAACTAGCTGACCCGCGCAACTTCGTCTGCGTAGGAGAGAGAGGGTTGAAAGAATGAGTCGTAGGCACCTATAATCCAATAATTCTAAAGGAGGTAATGGGATGATCCACTTCGGTCCGGTTTCGTCAGTCACCCCGTCAGTCACCCAGTCAGTACCCCCGTCAGTCACCCCGTCCATCACCCTGTCGGTTACCCCGTCAGTCACCCCATCCATCACCCCGTCGGTCACCCAGTCTGTCACCTGTCTGGCACCCCGTCTGTCACCTGTCTGTCACCCAGTCGGTCACCCCATCTGTCTGCCCGATTGTTACCCCGTCTGTCACCCGTCTGTCACCCAGTCTGTCACCTGTGTGTCACCTGTCTGTCACCCCGTCTGACACCCGTCTGTCACTCGTCTGTCAGCCGTCTGTCACCCCGTCCGCCACCCCATCAGTCAGCCTGTCAGTCATCCCGTCATTCCTCACGTCAGTCACCCCGTCAGTCACCCTATAGGTCATAGCGTGATGTTATATAACCTATAGCCGTCCTCGATAAATGGGCTATCCAACATAAAAAGAATTTTTCAATTGACAAATATTGACATTAATATTTATACGATACTAACGACACTCAATTGTTTTGTCTTCCCGGAACCTCTCCACTAACACTTGAACTTTATGGTATGGTATTAAAGTTCAAATTAGCTTTTAAGTATTATTACGAATCGATTGTATGGGAGTATAGAAAAGTGTTGTTTTTAGACTTTTTCAGGCAATTTTTCAATGTTTTCTCTCCGTAAGAACCATCCTCGTACTTCGAGGAATATTCTAAAAAAAGAATGAGCGAAATCGGTCAAGCCGTTTTCATGTTATGTCGTGACAACGCAAAACGGGTTTCATTTTTATATATATAGATATATATAATTATATATAATGTGTCGTGCACTTCATTAGATAGATGCAAATTCCATAGAAATGATTATCTGCTAAGTTTTATGTAGTAAATCATATTATTATTAATACGACACTAAACCAAAAGATCAATTTACCAACCATTCTTGTTGAACTATAAAATTGAAAGAATGAAAAACCATTGGATAAAAGAATGTTTAAACAATATTTTTAAAGGACGTAATTATTTACCTAAATTTAATAATTATATGCGACAAAAAGGGGTCCTTTGCAAATGAAGGAAAGTTGGGCCCTGATATTCTCGCCTCATTACGCGCCCGTGTTCAGGTAATAACAGAACTATTCGTGGACGCGTAACTTCAACACAGTAGAGCAAGACAAATATTGAGTCAAACTAAGTTTCCGAGTAGTGAAGACGGACCCGTACCCAATGTTAATTAATTATTAACTCACATCCCAAATTTATATTTACTTAACGAATTTAAATACAATTCCAAGCGTTGAAGATATTGTAAAACAATTATAGAGTGTCCAGAATGCAGAGCAAGTTGCCGAGATAAGTTTGAATTATTTGCAAAAAAGAACTAATGGGTAACGTAATTACAATTAAATTCAATTAATTATGAAATGGAATACTTATGTCGCACCAAAAAATAATTAATTGAAGAGGCTTAGGTTTAATATTCAATGTGGACTACAAAATAGGCTTCGAATTCAGAATTACCTTCTTTATAATTACAATCACAAGTTTAAAAACTTAACAAACCAACTTCAAATCCGATCGTGACCAAATTTATATGGGACCACCCTTGAAATAACCTCTATCGAACACAAAAAAAAAATGAAAATCGGTCTACATTTGGCGGAGATATCACGTAACATACATAAAAAATATATAAAAAATACAGACGAATTGAGGACCTCCTCCTTTTTGGAAGTAGGTCGAAAATAGGATTAAAGGTAACATCCAAATAAACATACAAGTTATATTACGCATTGTATATGACGCTATGCATTTAATCACCGAAAATTGAAAAACATTTGTCCAATAAAAACATCGCTGTACCAGAAAATCCTCGCGTAGAGCGGAATTATTTGCGAGAGCGCGTTTGTCGAAAGTGTTAACTAAAATTTGCATAGTATGACGAAACTTTGCGCTGAAAACTGTACATCAATATAGAGCAGTGTAGAGATTCCCTTTGCAGTCGAATTTCAACGTTTTAATCACGTCTAGCAGTTGTCTAATGTATTACGTTCCGGGTGGCTTTTGGTCTTTTCACTGCATGTTTTCTGCATTTGTTTCAAGGATTTCTCCAATTGTAATAAATTATTTAGGGAGATTTGCAGCGCTGTTTCTTATCTAAAGTTAAACCTAAATTCCAGTTATTCTACAGCTCAATCCTGTCTTTAAATCGAGATTTGGGATAAATACAGATTTATCGCAGAGCTGCAAGTGGCCTTTACTATTCAATAATACTGTATACATGATACACAAGGTTTTTAAAACTCGAAAACTTATAATCGTGATAATTGTGTTTAGTTTTACTTTTATAAACATTCTAAAACGCTTTGATAAGTAATTTAAAAACAAACCTATTTACATTATCTTCTCATAAGAATAGGCAGAGACTATTGAATGCCAGGAGATGAAATTCAATCAATCTTTTGAAATAATTTATAAAAATACACATCTATTAGAGTGCTCATCTAAAGGCTCATAAATATAATAATATAATATTAGCCTTGTAATATTACTGTCCCACTGCTGGGCACGGGCCTCCTCTACTAATGAGAGGGTTTAGACCTTCGTCTACCACGCTGGCGTATGCGGGTTGGTACACTTCACATACCTTTAAAATTCTTGTGAAGAAATTGTCGGGTATGCAGGTTTCCTCACGATGTTTTCCTGCACCGTTATAGCAAGCGATAATTCACAATGAAAATACACTTAACATAGAAAACCCAGAGGTTTATGCTCTTTTTAGGGTTGGTCTCGAACCTCCGACACCGAACTATCGCTATATACCTCTATAGTTTTTATATTTTCTGACACTTGCTGCATATCATATTTCCATGATAAATCAAACTTCACTTGAAATTAATACAGAAAAGTTGTTTCTCTGCACTCGGTATACGAGATGGTATATCAATTTTAATTAAAGCTCATAAAATGCGATGTATCCCAAACTTCCCTTGTGTATAATTTAGTTATTCGGTCATACTAAAAGCCGAGTAAACAAGCATAGCATATTATTTGTCATCCCGCTAAAGATCATGTGATGGTTAAACTCTAAAACTCTACCATCCGCAGTTAAGTGGATAATAAAACATGGTAGGTTGCTTTCATTAGCCCGGGACTCATATATAAAAGCAAGTAAAGCGTATACGGCAGCTTCAAAACGTAACCTTACTTTTATGGCCGATATAAAATTTCAAATTTCGCTACTCGACGTTGTTAAACTCTCGTCTGCACCTTTGTTTATTGTCGGCAGCGGCACCACTGCTATTCACTTATTTTTACATGGCAGTTAAACAGCTACTGTATGGAATTCATGGTTAATAGACGACAGTGTAGATGAAAATTTACTTACGCCTCTTTTTTAAAATTTTGTTATTGACTCCAAACCTGACAGCCTCGGTGGCGTGGTTGTGTTTCTGTACGACTACCGTCCTGAGGTCTCGGGTTTGATCCCCGGGTCGGGCAAAGTGATATTGGATTTTTCCATATCAGCCCGGAGTCTGGAATTTGTGCCCGATATGGCGATAAGCTCGCCCCCTATCACATCTGGAACGGAACTAAGCTCGGCGAAATGTGGGTGTATTAGTTCGCTAGTGCGCCTTTGCCTACCCCTGCGGTGATACAGGCGTGAGCTTATGTTATGTTATGTTATGTGATTCCAAACCTGAGGCATCATTTTCTATGACCAAAGTTCATAAGGAGTGTGTTGTCCATCTCAATTTATACTTTAAAAACACAGTATAGAAAACACTTTTCCATACGAATTGCATTAAGTTAACGTGATACGACCACCTAACGCATTCCTATGATCAAAATAAAGGCTCAGCGTTACATACATGACTGTACCAAGCACTATTTGGTGATCCCAAGATTTTTGCAACGACTATCGAAGAAAATCCTCTAACAACTGAAAAACTTGAGTGCATATTTCGTAGAGCCGTAGATTTTGACAAGTGTGACTAATGAGTAGTTAAACACGCGACTTCTGGATCCAAATACAGAACGAGAAAAAAAGTGTTTTAAAAACATCATAATATTTAGTGAAAAATTCTCATGATCACTTATTCTCGTGGCTCGTTTGCCTCAGCTTTAAAAATATAGGAAATAATCGTTGCCAAAACAAAAACATGGATGTAAACAAACCACTAAAACCTGAAACCGTTTATGCTACAATATTATTGAATGTAGGCTCGACGGTCGACCAAAATACAACAATAATAATAAATTATAACATGACATGATAGACGAACAAACGAATATCCCTACGTTAACGTTTGAGCCATAAAAGAACTTTGACAACGTATCTTGAATTATTGGCGGGAGGAATAAAAAAGTTGGCGTTTGCGAACCTAGCAGGAACAAGTTACTGTTGTAAACATATAACAATGATTTACAGTACTTATAAAAAGTTGATAATATGTAACGCCATGTCAAGGATTTATGTTGAAATAGCTTTTGCTCGCAGTTCCGCCAGTTCTGGAATCATTCTATATCAGCAAATGTAGGTTAGGATTTGTGTTGATTGCATATAAAATTTTGTTAGGCGTCCCCAATTACTTTTTTTGAGATTAAGATAGCTAATGCCCTTACCTGGGTTCAAGCCTTTTGTTCTTTCTGATTCTGAAATCAGAAGTGTTAGTAACGCAGAATGTTGTCATGAGTTAAGATAATTTGAGTATAGGTTTTGCCATTTGTAAAAAATTATTGCCGAGACAGCAATAATTTTCTCTCTTCATAGCAAACGATGCACAGATTAAAATTGTCCCATACATACATATGCCGCCAAATCTATGAAGATCAAAGTAAGAAATCAGATGCCAAACCACTACAAATATCCCTTTGTCACACTTGTACATAGGCTTAATTGTGATATGGATATGAATGAATCCACATCACCCCAGCAGTCTGCTGGGCTGCGAAGGGTAGCGGGTAGCGCTGCATCAGCGTTGCGGTTAACCGGCGCGCGACGGACGCAATGTCGCATCACCAGAATTTGTCGCCGGTTCAATTTGGGACCGAGAGCGGCCGAATATCATAATTTGATTAGAAGAAGCATACAGTGAATATCTGTGAATTTATTATAAAGTACAGATATGCGAAATTTACTTGATAAATCTCTTTCTTTCTTACTTTCAGTAATGTAAAATTGAAATAAAGTTTTCTTATATAGATAAAAATTTCCATAGTCTTTCCCTAATCCTACCTCTATGTGGGGTCGCCACAACGCACGCATTTTGCATAAAGGATACGTCATAGTTTTTACGACTGATTGTCTGCCTAACGTCTACCCTTTTTTGTCGCATCCAGTCCCGGATTGTGTTAGAAAAACACCCACCCGACCTAGGAATTAAACCCATGACCCCGAAGTTCACGGTCCATATAAGCTGCTACTAAACTAAAGAGGCGAAAGGCAATATTATAAAACGCAATATATATAAATTAGTTACATCTGGATTGTAAAAGCTGCTATAATAACGAATTACAATACGTGATTGATGTATTAAATTCCCCGGCAAATTTTCTGATTTGGCTTGCCCGGAACTGGATCTCCCAGAGGGGGTTGACGTCGGGCAGGCGACCGGTCTTAAAAACTTAGCCTTTCTGCAACATGTTTGAAAGGGTGTGTTGCGCCGACCCCACATTGAGGTGGGATGGGGGCGGGTAGAAAGAAAGATGGATGTATTGCGAAATTATGATTAACATACAAACACACCGCAACAAACATTTTCAAATAAGAAGGATCTAGCTATCTAAAATTAGTAGTACCTACCTTTAGTTGTCAGTATAATATAAAAGTTTTTTTTATCCGAGCACGGCAAAGTGACCACACAACACCTGATGGTAAGCGATGTGCGGTCCAAAAATACCAGCCACCACCTATAGACCTTGTGTCCATCGGTGGCGACCAGTATCATGCCGGCCTGCATAAATTAAAATAATTTAATAGTTATGAAATTGTGTAAAAAAATCTTATAAAATTATGCAATCTAAGAGCTCTGGACCTCACAATCCAACACCAACATTTACTCTGCCATACCACATAACAAACAAAAGGTCAACCGCTTTTCATTAATCCCAAACGCGCTACGAGGTTATATGTACTTCTACAGTATACACTGTATATAACAATGTATCGCCAGATGAATGTGTACGCCGGTGATATACGACGTATGTATACACGATCCCCGTCTATGTGTTTACTGCTGTTGATCTCAAGCTTTATGCTCGGTGTAAACTCTGTACACAGATGTACGTATAAGACTAGTCACCGACTTCCAAAAAGGAGGAGGTCCTCAATTCATCTGTATTTTTTATGTATGTTACGCGATATCTCCGCCAAATGTGGACCGATCTTCAAAATTCTTTTTTGTTCAATAGAGCTTATTTCAAGGATGGCCCCATATAAATTTAGTTACGTTCGGATTTGAAGTCGGTCCGTTAAGTTTTTAAACTTGTGATTAAAATAGAGTTAAAAATAGAATTTAAAGTATTTTTAAGTGGCACTGATTTAAATAGTGAATCAAGAATCTACAAATATTCTAATATTATTAAATCAACATAATACGCCTCCTTACTCTTGTGGCATTTTATATTAGCTGAGAAGAGGACGTGGATTCGATTTCTAGGTCGGGCGGGTGTTTTTCCACCACGATTTTCCCGGGACTGGATCTTCTAGAGATGGTTGAAGTATGGCAGGCAGTTGGTCCTAAAATCCTAAATCCGAATATTTTATATTACACATGTTTGACTGGGTGTGTTCAGTATTGCGCCCAACCCAAAGTGATGTGGCATAGAAAATATTGAATAAAAACATAATCATTTTACGAGCCACCAAATCCATCAAACACTGGATCAACGAAACCATACAAAAAACGTAACCCCATAAAAAATATTGTTTACGTCCTTGTTATCATAACAATAACCACATAACTCAAAAATATGGAAAACAATTTAAAACAAAGGTTATTCCCAAACTCCAAATCTCATTCGCATTTCCAAAAGGCAATTCACTTTATATCTAGCTGACTCGATAATTGCTTGTGATAATTGGATTTCCGCTCATAAAAATGTAAAAAATCCTGCGGGTAACCGTGCCGCCCTTTGCCGCCGCGTTTTCAGGGGGTGTCGCTTATTTATATGCTAATGCAACGCTGTAGAAATGCCACGCACGACTTAGGTACTGCACCTGTCCAATTATAAGAACAACATTTTGCCTTATATGCATTTTCATGGAATTTTCTGCATGTAAATTGAGCAAATTTCGCAACATGACGACGCTCCCGCACGATGAATATTTCGCTCCACACAGGCAAGCCGTTTGCGTAAATATTAACTTTAGACTAAAATACGGCGAGAGGTATCTTGAAAATGTATTGTGGTATTAATTTTGCCTTTTATTTTTATTTCCTAGTACTTATGAAATTGAATTTACTCTAAACAATCCTAGTGATTGTTTATTATAACTTTGTTATGCCTTTAAAGTACAAAAGGAAAATTTATTCAATAGTTTTATTTTCATGTTCTGGTTATAGCCTACGTTTAAACTAATTGCCAAGTGGATCACATTTGAATAAATGATGTTGCCACTTTAATCATAAGTCATTATTTTCATTACTATTGATGGGGAATAGTTATTGAAGTAACGCCAAAAAATTAATGATGATTCGTGTTACTCAAAATATAGCATCTCGTTATATTGATTAGTGCTTACCCCTTAAAAGTTTGTAATACATAAACTTTTATATTGTTTATTTTTCTTTTTTATCCGGGCACGGCAAAGTGACTACTCTGCACCTGATGGTAAGCGTAGTGTAGTCCAAAACAACTAGCGACCACTAACAAACAATGGGTTCATCAGTGATCTCCAGAACATGCCTATTTACACTTCTTCACACTCCGATTCCGAAGAGAGAAGCAATTAGAGGGGCTTGCGATAAGACAGCCTTGTGAATTCTATACCTACTTAGTTTATAACCTCACCGCTATTATCTGTTTCGCCATTTGTGTTAGTGATGTTTCCTTCCCCCCAAGCATTAGTATTCATGGAAGTCATCCGATCGAGAAAAGAATTTTCGCGGCCCGGTCCGATCTTGACGAGGGACTATGCTGAGTGGTTGCCATTCCCTCTGCCCTTTATTTTTTCTCGAACAACTTAATGGAGTCGTAAAAAGTGGGCTGGTATTTCATTATGCATTAACTTATCCAACATAAGCGGGACAATTATGTGTGCTCTGTTTTATTATGCTATAAAAACAAATCGTGGTATGAATATCGTTTTTGTCATTAAAATAAATAGAAAGTGGTATTTTTGTTATGAAATATTGAAAATATTGTTTCTATTTTACCATAGAATTTAAGTGCAATTTCCATGATTGATCTTAAAGGATTTTGACGGGAAGTCTGACAGGGTGCGTCGCTTGTTAAAATTGTTTTATATTATTGTCTGGAGTTGTGTTTGTTGTTTTAATGTGATGTGGTTTTATGCACCAATATTCACCGAAGATGCACAGTATAATGTGTATTTTTTTAAAAAGGTGGTCTTTCGTGAGTTTTGCTTGGTTCATTGGCTGGCTTTATTCGGTCGATTCGCTGAGTGAAGGTCATCTGAGGGGCATCGCACTGGAAGGAATTGCCGCCATAATCCCAGCAGGGCTTTGAGATCATCCACATCTGGGTCTCGAGGTCATTGTGAACACTTGATAATTTCTATAAATTATATTTACCTTAAAATTGGCTAAATCATCGCAAATGCGTGAAAGCCATTATTATCTTTAAAAGAAGAAGACTATCTTAAAAATAATAAGTATTATGGGTTATTTTTTTGGCATTCACTCACAAACCATATGAAGTAAGTAATAAATAGACAAACTAATTTTAAGGTAAACGGCGCGGTAAAGAATATTAGTAGGGGGCTATCCAGACCTCCAGACTGCCTTGGTGGTATTTATATTCCGTGTGGTGTGCAACTACTCGTACCGTCCTGGGGTCTCGATTTCGATCCTCGGCTCTAGTTGGGCAAAATGATATTGATAGTATTTTTCTATTCAGTATCAGTCCGGAGTCTGGAATTTGTACCCGTTATAGCGATAGGCTCGCCACTATCTCATCTGGGATGGATATTGTCAAAATGTAGGTGTTCTGGTTCGCTACTGCGCCCTTGTCAGCTGTCTACCTATGTAGGCGTGAGTGTGTATGTATGTATGTATATCATTAGCTATGCGACGCAGAATATTTGAGAGGAGGGCTTAACATCGTTACGTATTCCAAAAGGGATTACTGTAGTAATAACTATATGCTAATGTAGTTTTAAACCTACTATAGTTATTAATACACTCAGTATATTCATCCATGTAGAAGTTCCTATAACATCTTCGTGACAACATTTTATTCAAGGCTCTTACTGTTTTCTCCTGAACTTATTCCATTTCAATTTGTTAGATGCAGTGCGCTCGTATCTTACATGTTGCAGAAATAATTTTGAAAGAAATCAGTTTTTATGACCAGCTGCCTGTCTGCCGTCAGTCACCTTCGGGAGATCCAGTCTTGGGCTAATTGTATCCGATTGACTTTACCTGAGTTCGAATACAGGAATTGAGAACACAGGAAGAATCATTGACCACTATAATAAACATCAAAATCTAGATCCACACATTGATATCTTTCATGACTCATTTGCTAATTTCAAACACAAAATTAAAAAGAAGTTCTTAAATAGATAATATGTGAATTATTTGCACTATAAATAATTCACATCTTACTACTTTAACTAGGTATATAATGATGATACTATATTGTACTGTGTTCTATTTAATAAGTTTTTATAACGTTTATTAATATTTTATGCCACTATTTTAAACAATGTCATGCAAACCTTAAGTGTTCATATATATCAGACTATATTATATTTCTATATACTAAGCTAAATTGTAACTATTCTAATATATATGATGTGGTTTTGCTTAATAAATAAATAAATAAATAAACACAGGTACCGCACAGGCCACAGTTCATATACACTGCCATTGCATCAAGGAAGCGATATTAATGTGTAAATGGAATCTATGTTGACCAATGTAATTTCTACCACATAAATAATCTCAGAAATAAGTCACCCAGAAACTGCTCTTAATGCAAATTTTAATGACAATTAGGAAGTGTTATAACACTATGACTCTAGAACTTGAATAATGATTGAACTGTTAATATGGCTATAAGCAAAAACCTAACTATTGAGTAGAGTGATCATGAGAAATACTGCAGCCCGAGCAGGAAAATTTCTGACAACCGTAAATGTATTCGTGCTACATGCGCGTCTATGAAATTTGTAACAAATATTAATCAAATGTCATCAGTGCTCAGCGAGCTTACATTTACATTAGTTTTTCGTGCTCGGGCTACATATCTCTAAAATTTAAACAAAACAATGAATAAAAAATTTACCACAGCTGGCGCTTCGTTAAATGGGAGGAAAAATTATGCTAAGGAAAATTTTAACCGTGGCACTTAAAGAATCTTTTACGTTTTATTCAGCGTTTCTCTTACTGGAGGACTGTTACCACAATCATATTACACAACAGAAAACGCCATCAAGTTGGCAGGTTGAAACTTTTTTTCTATCTGGCGTTATCCCGGCCTACTTTCTTATTTAATTTCCCGGTCTAATGCCAGGATCCTTTTTACTTAAACTTGCACTTCGCCCGCTCACGAGCTTCCTTCAGAATGAATTATCTTCATCATGCTCTAAAACGTTCAAGTCCAAATGGTTTTCATATCATCATCCAAAACGTCCAGCCAGACAGAAATTGACAAGTTGAAACAATTTAAATAAAACCAGTTTTTACGGATTATATCGCGTAGTTGAAACAACCCATAACATACTCTCAACCACTGAAATAAATGCGAATACATAGAATAACAGAGCAGAGCATCTATTCACTTCTCGCGACTTCCCAACCCAAGAATTTATCTAAAGCAAATCTCATTGTTCCGGGGATCCGTGGAGACGTGAGTGGAACTCGCAAGTAAGACAAATTCCCATCGAGTTGATTAAACTTGTCAGCCTGAGAGATGCATTTTCAACGCAACTGGGAAATATTAATGTGTTCAGCAATATGTTCATTGCCTTTTCGTTTGTGATTAAACTGATTTATAGAGTACTTTTCCTCAGGCCCCTTTAATAACTGGCCTTACTTATAAAAACACTCGACTGCCTCGGTGGCGTGGTGGTATTTCGGTACGACTACGGTTCTGAGGTCTCGGGTTCGATCCCCGGGTCGGGCAAAGTGATATTGGATTTTTCCATATCAGCCCGGAGTCTGGAATTTGTGCCCGATGTGGCGATAGGCTCGCCCCCTATCACATCTGGGACGGAACTAAGCTCGGCGAAATGTGGGTGTTCTAGTTCGCTAGTGCGCCTCTGCCTACAGGCGTGAGCTTATGTATGTATGTATGTATAAAAACAGTTAAACTGAGCAAATGGTAAAAAATAGTCAGTCCTGTTTATTTTCAAACAATTTGACACAAGAAAAAAAGTGACAGACTATTCTTGGCCATATGCTCAGCTAAACTGTTTAGATAAGTAAGACCTAATAAGTCATCGGGAGGTTAGATTTGTATATTTTTATATTTTTTAAATTCAAAAATGAAAAAAAATTATGAGTTGAAAATAAGGGATGATGTAATATAATAATATCAGCCCTACTTCTGTCTCAATGCTTATGTTCCATTGTTGACTCGTGAAAATCACAAGTTTAAAAACTTAACGAAGCGACTTCAAAATTTATCCGATCGTGATGTATATGGGATCATCCTTGGAATAAGCTCTATCGAACACAAAAATAATCATCTTGGAAATCGGTCCTCATTCGGCGGAGATATCACGTATCATACATAAAAAATACAAAGGTATTGAGAACTTTCTCCTTTTTGAAAGTCTGTCGAAAACGAGATGGATTTAATTATGGTTGCTCAAGTTGGGATTCGAACATAGGACTTCACTGTTTTAGTTCATATTTCAATGATGCAGTCGATGGGCTTATCCATCGTCTGAGATCACGGCAAATTATACAATGAAAGGTCACTGATATCGCAAAATAATCACAGACGGAGACGAAAGCTATTTCAACTATCAAAGCACAAAGGCACGTAATAAATAGATAACTTGAAATTATACTGCTATAATTTCAAGGTTCACAAAACACAAAGTAAACTGCGGCAGACAAGGTAACTTATACTCCGACAGTAAAGTGGTCTTAAGAGAGTTTAACAACTGAATATACGCCCAACAAGCTTTCAAGGGAATAAATTCTAGGAAAATAAGAGAATCCTGTAAATAACATACGCTTGAGTCATATTAATGTTGCGCAACATAATTTTTTTTATTTTTTTATTAGCAGATACTGGGAAACGAGCAGATGGGTCACCAGATGGTAAGTGATCTCCACCACCCATAGACACCCAAGACACAAGGAATCATGGGTGCGTTGCCAACGTAAAAGGAGGAAATGGAAGGGGAGGGAAAAAGGGATTGGGAAAGGAAAGGGGGAAATGGGCCACCGGAAATCTCACTCACTGAACGAAACGCGACAGCAAGCTGCCACTTTACGTCGATTTTCTGTGAGACAGTGGTATCCAACCGGTCGAGCCGGCCCATTCGTGCTGAAGACGTTACTGTCTGCAGCGTGGCTCTACCACTCACAATGATGCTCAACATAGTGATGATGCTATGTATTCAAGGAAATAGGAATGCTGAGTCGTTTTATTTCTTGGATTTATTAAGTAATATTATCCAATATCTACTTCTATGTTCGAAAGAATTTTATAAATTCATTAAAATTTAAAAAATATCAGACATCCAAATCTGGTAGAATGATTAACTATAAGAAATGATGTACAGCTAAGTACGTGACGTACCTTCTTTCTACCTGCCCTTATCCCACCTTAATGTAGGGTCGACGCAACACACTTTTTCAACCGTGTTGCAGAAAGGATTTGACTAAGTTTTTACGACCGGCTGCCTGCCTGAAGGCAACCCCATCTGGCTTACTGCCTTCAAATTCCATCAGGATACAGTCGTGTAAGGGACATAAAAAAAAGTTTCCACTAAGCCTCCACTTTTACTCAAAACAATAAAAAACTCGGGCTCATTTCTGAACCAATTTCGTCTAATTTAATTAGCGTAAGGATCAGCAAGATCTCAAACGGCATTACGAACATCTAAAACGAATTGCATATTTAACATAATTATGCACATTTCAAATGTCCCTACATGCATCTGAAAACCCTTTAGAATACGTATTATGATAAAATGATGAATGATTGTCGCCTCCTTGGTCTAGTGACAACATGTATGGGCTGTAGACCGGGAGGTCCTGGGTTCGATTCCCAGGTCGGACTGGATCCCTCATAGGGGGTTGACGTCAGGCAGGCGGCCGGTCGTAAAAACTAAGCCAAAACCTCTTTGCAACATGCTTGAAAAAGTGTGTTGCGCCGACCCCACATTAAGGTGGGATAAGGGCATAGAAAGAAAGATGAAACAGGATTCGTTAGATGCAACAATGTTTCGCTGGAGCAGAGTAACTGGAGTGAAAAAGCACGTACGTACAATAACGGTTGTTGAGAAATATTTCTGAATAGCACACCGTTGATATTTCTAATCCGCAAAATCCTTGGCACGCGCTAGTACGGGATTACACATTCAAATAACGCATGCTTGTGACTATACTGACTAGGTTTTCCATTAGCGACACAGCGGTCTATGCAGCTATGATGTTCATCAATGCACTAAGCGTAGTTTTGAGGAGTGTGCAGCACGGTGCCTTGTGTGTTTCGAGTTGGAATTGCACTTAAGTAAACTGGGATTTAGCCCAATTTCGGGGCTTACGCTTCCAGAGGCTTACTTATAGTGAAGTTGCATTGTTGTTGCAAATTTAATACGTAGTATATGCAAATAGTTAATACAATAGTTTTGAAACCAAGCGAGTTTGCAAGTCATTACTCGTCTCAATCAATTTGAGAATTTAAATTACCTATGTATATATACGCTTAGGGCGACTTGCACCACTATTACTAACCTACAGTTAGTCCTAACCTCAAGTTAAGTTGAAAAAGGAATATATGTAATTACAGATAATCATCATCATCAGCCACAGGACGTCCACTACTGGACATAGGCGTCCCCCAAAGATCAGGTCGATCTGGAAATTACAGATAATATATGACGACATTTAATTAATTACATGTAATGAATTACATGTCATTCATATATTTAATTTTCAATTAACTTGAGGTAAGGACTAAGTGTAGGTTAGTAATAGTGGTGCAAGTCGCCCTTAATAACGTAAAATTATAAACATAGTTTAATATGTTAGTCTTTTTTTTTCAAATCCAATTCAAATTGTAGAGGTAGATTCTTTGGATCATCACAATCGGTATGGAAATACAAACTAGAATAAATACATAACACAACATGACATAAGCTCACGCCTGTATCCCCGAAGGGGTAGGCAGAGGCGCACTAGCGAACTAGAACACTCACATTTCGCCGAGCTTAGTTTCGTCCCAGATGTGATAGGGGGCGAGCCTATCGCCATATCGGGCAATGAATATGGAATGAATATCTTATCAAAAAAGCTACTAAATGCGTACCCATATCCACAGATGAAAATGTATGTCACCAACACTAGATACATTTTTAGGTACTAAAAATATTGTGAAAACTAACAAGAGAAATAGATTTTTCTCACACTAACAAATAGGATACTTCAGCTCCGGTACCGAGATTGATTTATCAGAAGCAA
This sequence comes from Clanis bilineata, assembly GCA_036417725.1. Lineage (NCBI taxonomy): Eukaryota > Metazoa > Arthropoda > Insecta > Lepidoptera > Sphingidae > Clanis > Clanis bilineata. The sequence continues at coordinate 7,598,534 of CM071154.1, forward strand.
CATTCAATTTCAGTAGGAACGAAGGTGTTAAACCAGCGATAAAAACAAACTGTTTACAAGGAAACTACTGTCGCAGTGGAAATCGATTTCCTTTCCATGTAAAAGAAATGCAATACCATTAAAAATTTCCCGGCGTAGTTACTTAGGCGAGACTTACGGAGACTTACACTATGCACTGCTAATATCGTACTGTATAAGATGATGAATCTTAATATAATGGAATAATGTTTTAAGAACTTTTTTTTTTATATTCTCCTCTTTTTTATTGTTCACCACTGTCTACTTCTCTATTGTTAATTATTTCCATACAAAGGTTGTCTGGAAGACATCGCTTTAAGCGATAAGACCGCCCAGTGTCAACCATACATTAAGCATTGTTTATTAACGTTACTTTTTATTTAAAAAATGGTTTACAATAAAGAATATGTGTATTCTATTGTATTGTATTTATTTCCGATGTGGCGCTGGGCTCGCCCCCTATCACATCTGGGACGGAACTAAGCTTGGCGAAATGTGAATGTTCTAGTTCGCTAGTGCGCCTCTGCCTACTCCTTTCGGGGATACAGGCTTGAATCTATGTTTTTAAAGTTTTAAGAAAAAAAATCAGAAAAGAATTAATATAGTAGTAATACACAATTCTTATATCATGGTTTCAGAACCAAAGTTTATAATAGTCCAGGGGGGTTACCATCACCTCTTATAGCAGGATTATTATAATCTTACTTGTACCGATTCCCATACAAAACAAACGAAGAACGATTATAATAATAATGCTATAAGAGGTCGTGGTAACCCTGCTGCGGTGTCGAGCAGGCATATTTTTGACAATCGAATTCGTGTAGAGCTCGCTGCGTACTTATGACATTTGATTTAAATTTGTTACTATTTCATACAAAATTCATAGATTCAACGAGCCTGTTATGACTGCATGACTAATATTATTACTAGTTTCGGAACCTAAACACTGAGTAAATATGGGAAGAAAAACCATTAAACACATGATAATACGTTATGTTCGAAACCTACCACAAAATACCAAGTGGTATGTAACGCGACGCTATGGTTACATTATGTATATATTATATAATCAATTAAAATAATCAACTGTCTCGGTGGCGTGGTGGTATTTTGGTACGACTACGGTTCTGAGGTCTCTGGTTCGATCCCTGGGTCGGGGAAAGTGATATTGGATTTTTCCATATCAGCCCGGAGTCTGGAATTTGTGCCCGACATGGCGATAGGCTCGCCCCCTATCACATCTGGGACGGAACTAAGCTCGGCGAAATGTGGGTGTACTAGTTCGCTAGTGCGCCTCTGCCTACCCCTTCGGGGATACAGGCGTGAGCTTATGTTATGTTATGCTACATCAAAGCTACCGAATTCTGTGATTGCAGTCACGTAGCTATAACGAAGCGTTTGAGTGACAGACCCCAATGTCGCTGCAACACCTAATAACATAACTCCCCTCGCAAATACTAAGTAAAGTGAACAGTACTCACTACACAAAGACAAAGTAATATTGTTTCATAAAGTTGTGAGAGTTCGTAAATCCGTATTATACTAGACAAATCGTCATAGATTTTTACGATCCAACGGGATTTCCGAATCTTAGAATATAGAAGATCTTTCGAGAAGATAAATATTAGAGAAAATTATTGTGTCCTTTAGACCGGGTGTAATTAACCAATTAGACAAGTTGACGTGTCCTGACCAATGACTAAAGAAAAAAATAGGAGGACTTGGCATAACTACATACGAAAAATACGTTCTTACTTTGGAGCCGGTTTCACCATTTTAGCTTCGCCATCTATTTACATGTAAGTTCTCACTATGTCAGACTTAATTAACGTATAAATACTTATTGATTTTATTATAAACTAGCTGGTCCGCGCCTTTGTTTTATATTATGTAGTGATAGTGATACGTTATCGCCCATTTTTCATGTGTGCCTGCCTCGGTGGCGTAGTTGTATTTCGGTACGACTACCGTCCTGAGGTCTCGGGTTCGATCCCCAGGTCGGGCAGTGATATTGGATTTTTCTATATCAGCCCGGAGTCTGGAATTTGTGCCCGATATGGCGATAGGCTCACCCCCTATCACGTTTGGGACGGAACTAAGCTCGGCGAAATGTGGGTGTACTAGTTGGCTAGTGCGCATCTGCCTACCCCTCCGGGGATTTAGGCGTGACCTTATGTTATTTTTTTCATGTGTAGGTGTAGATATTTACACATTGTGTATTACTCACAGTTATAGTAGTGACTAGTGATTCATGAACTATGATGTCACACAGTCGAATGTGCCCAATCCATTCGCATAATACAACACAAGCTCGTTAGCTCAGCGGTGAGAGCACCCATTTAAATAAGTTTCAAAGTGGTGGTCGGGGGTTCAAATCCCTCACGAGCTGTCCCATTTTTTTTGTATATTTTATTATAATCCTCCTCCAGTCGCCTGCTTGATCTAGTGGTAGCATATACGGGCTGTTTACCGGGAGATCCTGAGTTCTATCTATTACTGACGATTGCGATCAGTCTACACTACCTAGCGGTTTATACAGAGTCGTCATCATATTAGCCCTGTAATATTACTGTCCCACTGCTGGGCACGGGTCTCCTCTTCTAATGAGAGGGGTTAGGCCTTTTTTATCTCTTTTTTTAGCGACTTTTACCCAACAATGGTATATCAGTCCCATCGTACCTGCATTAGTACTCTCAACAATAAGATGATTTGACGACAGTTTATAATAAATGTAAAAATATGTCAAACTAGCTTTTGGCCGCGGCTTCGCACGCGTATTTTGTAGGGCCATCGGTAAAAACTTTTGTTTTGTCGATCCACCCTGTCGTTTTAGTCTAAATATTCTGCAACGGGACGACTCAGGTATCAATTTTGAAATAAATCTGCCCAAAAACAAAGAAAAACAAAATGGCGGTCACTTTTGACAATTTTGACAGCGGCTCCGACGTTTGGAACTACGGGGCGACCCAGATATCGATATTGAAGTCAATCGGCCCAAAAACAAAGAAAAGTAAAATGGCGGCCACTTTTTAAATTTCGACCCCGGATTACTAAACGACTTTAAAATTGTATATAATTTGTAAAATTAAATCTGACAGAAAATATGGTAACGCCAAATTTGAAAATCACTTTCAGGCTTCATAGAACTCCCAACAATTGCACACATAATACAAAAATATCCATTTATTTTGATAGAGTTGACCGATTTGAATAAAACAAAGCCTAAATGTTATATCAAGATGTAATCTACGATTTCCTATCCAGTTACTTAAAATTACTTTGATGGTTTTCATTTGATACGTGGTCAAACATACAGACAGACAGACAGATAGACAAAAATTCTAAAAATGATAAAAATGTGTTGTATTACTATTTCTAATAACCCCAATTGTTTTTTTTTTGGAAATCTAAGCAATGTACAGACGCGCGATATTTACTTTCTTATTATATGTATTGATACGCTGTTTTTTTTACAAAAATTTGTTCTTAGAAATGGCTAAAACCACAACTTGATTTCTCTCAGCTACAAGACGATACCATGGACGACAGTCGGTAGGAATCCAGCACAACTCAGAAAGAAAGCAAAACTAGAGAATTTGAGCAGGCATTGAACAGCCTCTTCCTCTTGTTAATATTGTATTTAACTAGAATTTATAATTTATATTAAGATAAGCTAATTAAAACTCCTGCAATATCAAGAGAACACATACTTACTACATTATGTAATATATTGTTTCACTATATTAATATTTTACTAAACTAAAAACTTGATTATTAGAATTTATGCCAATAGCCAATTTCTGCATCCAAAATTCATTCCATTAAATGGGTCATAGTTACATAAATATAACATATAACTATATATTAGAATACATACAATTTAGTATCGTTATCTACCATTTATGCATTTCCAATACATTTAGATATAAATAGCAGTACGTTCATTTCATTATCAGCTTTTGTTCGCGTTTTCATTTGATAGCCTTCGTGGCGCAGCGGGCGAATAGCCAGTTGTGAAGCAAGAGGCCGCGGGTTCGATTCCCGCACCGAGACAAATGTTGATGTGGCCCACAAAAATTTGTTTTGGGGCTTGATGTTATGAGACCGCAAGTCTCTCATTGTTCTTGATACTCCGACACAAGACTCGATCTTAGTGTGGGGTCAGGACTATGTGTGTGACTGTTGGGTGTTATTTATTATCTAACAAAATAGTATTTTACATAACATAACATAAGCTCACGCCGGTATCCCCGATGGGGTAGGCGCACTTGCGAACTAGAACACCCACATTTCGCCAAGCTTAGTTCCGTCCCAGATGTGATAGGGGGCGAGCCTATCGCCATATCGGGCACAAATTCCAGACTCCAGGTTGATATGGAAAAATCCAATATCACTTTGCCCGACCCGGGGATCGAACCCAAGACCTCAGAACCGTAGTCGTACCGAAATTCCACCACGCCACCGAGGCAATAGTATTTTAACAGTTTTATAACATTAAATACATTTTAAGTAATCTTATTATCCATTACAGTTTAGAGTTTCTGTCACTGCAAAGCTAAGCTAAGAACTTGTTAAAAGGTACGTAATGGATTGAAAACTGGTCTTCAAAGCTTTGTATCTTGCGTTTACTTTGTTAATTCGTAATCTTTTGTGACTACACGTCATGTTGTAACTGAAGTCTGAGTTTCATCACTAACTATGCTAAGTAAATAGTGACCTTTTCATTGAGTTTCGACTTTAGAGACTGTATTTGTAAAGAGTAGACAGGTCTTCATTTGTTAAGTTTGTCAAGACTCAAAAACACGAATAATTTGTGACAATCGAATACAAATCAAGCTGAAAATTTATAAAAATTTCATATAAGTCTCATTTTTTCGTTATCATATTTTTTATAAAAACTTTTTTTGTACTTATTACATGTATGGTCACCTAAACTATCGTTAAACCTAATCACGCAACCTTACCTGCAAGTTAAAGTATATACAAGTGACTATTCCCCTTGGCGGGTCGAGATTGCAATGGCGATCACGCAACGTGCTAACGTTTGAGTGACAGTGTGACGGGTTGCCTCGAAATATTGCATTTACAACCCCTGAATACATATGTTAGTTATCGTGACCACCGCACTATTCCACCGTTATTAGCTTTGACGTGTTATTAACGTATCATTGTGTTTGTACAGCTAAGTTATAATGGTGTTGTGCCATTTAAATATCGTTGAAAATGTAACGGTTTTGGGCAATATGATTAAATTTTGAGTCATCGTTATTATCATCATCCCGTACCCGTGTGTACCCGTGCACTACTGGATATAGGACTTTCCCGTATCGCGAGAGCCTTGGCGAACCTCGAGGCCACTGGATGAAGAAATTATGATTAGTAGGTATATCTCAATACTATATACTTCAATTATATCTTAAGTGTATAGGCAAATTTCTAGAACAATCTGGTGCAAGCGATCAGAATCGAGTAACTCTCTACAATCAATTTTATTACCTACGTATTTATTATTAAATTTATTGACCAATAATATTGTATAATTTAATACGGCTCTTTAAAATACATATGGATTTAGTTAAAATGGCATACGTAGAGATAAAAACAAGTTACCACTATTATAAAATACACAATCAAATGAAAACACTGAATATTTCTAAAATAAAATAAAGAATTCTACAATATCCCCTTACTCGTACGTGATTTAAGTACTTTTTGCAAAATAAAAACTTAAACTCTTAACTTAAACCATAGCCCATTACTGGCCTGATGAATATCCCATTTTACTCGTAGAATAATAAAAGCGGATCACATTAATTAACCGTGTATCTGTTCACTGATTAAGAGTGCAGTAGCGGAACGAAGCCACGGGGTCAACTTTAATTGGCCCGCCGTTGTATTTTAGATGTGCGATACGCCAGTCGAGGGTTAATGAATAGAGACCAACATGTGGACAGTTGTTGTTGGTCTAAATGTTGTTTTGTTTTGTAATTACGTGATAGAGACTAGTTTAGGGTTAGATCTAATTAGCTAAGTTGTGTTAGATTATATTTTCGGGTAAATGACATGTGAATGTCATGAATTTTTGTATTAATTAGTGCATATTTGTTTGTTTTAACCAATATTTATTTTGTTTTAAGTCTGTTAAGCTAATTTTATTTTATTAAGATTACGCCAATTAGTGCATTAAATTTAATTAAAAAAATATAACTATATAATATAATCGTAGATTAAGACGTAACTGTGGTATAGACAGATAGTCAAGAAATTCTTCGATATTACATTCGTAGCTCGCTACGTTGTTCGATAATTATATTATTGATGAATATCTTTATAATGATAATTTCTGCTTTTTGGCACACCCATGTGATTAGATAGAGTCGACAAGTCTCGCGATTTTTTATCTCAGAGAGCCCATAAACGAGCTGGTAGTACGCAGATTCTTACATAAATCGCAACAGTACTTAGTTAACGTTTTCCGAAAACCCATCTAAAATAGCCTGGACATGAAAATCTAGTGTTAGAGTGGGTGCTGATCATATTGTTATTGAACGTAATTTCATATATAAATTGTCTCAATTTCCATGCTGACACATGCAGATTAATTTGCTTTTACTGGTTACTCCTTATATAAAGTAATATACATCTCCAGAAAGCCTAAGATGCCTCGCAAAGCTAAAATCTTTGATTAATATTAAATAACGATTCTCAATTAAGTGTTACTCAGACGGTAAATTAAGATCAAGTACCGACCTAATTTCGTAATCAGCAATTCAAAAAGCGAATAACAAAAAGACAGTAATTTGCGCGCGAAATTAAATTTTAACTGAAAATACGCGAAACGAGAAAGTGCGCGTTTCGTCGGGTTGTGTATTTAACGCGGATGTGAATTTCGCCGCATCCGGCCAAAAATAAATGAGCTTTCTTCCGCTTACTTAATTTACTGCCGCGGCCGAAGCGAGCTTACAGTCTGAATAAATTAAAATTAATATTTCGCACTCGCTTAATGTCGCCTTTACCTCGGCGTGATTTGTTAACACCAAGTTTTTTGTTTGACTTTGACACTTTGTCGGCGTTCCGTCGAAAAATCACGGGAAATAAAAATTGATTTTGCTTTAATTAAACGTTGCTAACACTTTTAGTTCTATGTGAAATATAAACGGGCTCTAACACGCTATAATGGGGAAAGGATTTTCGTTTCTTTAGAATTTTCGTAAGCAATTAATTCTCCTAATTTGGAAACAGAACGTGGGTGTACGATACTTGCTTGCACTTTTAAATAATTAGTATCAAATAAATAAAATAACACCCAATAGTCACACACATAGTCATTTTTTTTGTTTACCCGGAGAAAACGATTTATCGCTACCAACCCACTCCGGGGGAAAGTGGAATGATTATGTTGGGCTCGCCGGTCTTACGATGCAGCATGTAGCCACCTAGAAAAGATGATTGACATCTAGGCCATCATTTGGCCGAGTCGCTAACATTATTTACACCCTATACCGAAAATACCAACTAAAACCGCGCGATGGCCCTCATCGGCGCATTAAGGACAGCTCCGGGTTTCCCAAGACGAGAAGCGCCACGGCTTAGCCGGAGCCGCCCTCACACACATAGTCCTGCCTCTACAATAAGATACTAATTTTGTATCGTGGGTATTAGGAACTACGAGAGACTGTGGGTATCACAACACCCAGACCCGTAACAAAAATGTGTAGTCCATAGAAACATTTATCTCGGTGTGGGGATCGAACCCGCGGCCTCTCGTTTTACAGCCGGCTACTCGCCCGCTACGCCACCGAGACTAACATTAATTATGTTCGGCATTTCTTCTCAGGGATAGCCACGAAATGCCGACGCCATTATTTTTCCAATATATGTACCTCTAGACTCGTAATTGCCATGTAAAAGTGATATAAAATATCCTATTTGCAGAATATTTGATTTGAACTTGAATTTTGATATAAAAAAATAGTTACTGAGTATTAGATATTCGTGTCAATATATTCTGTGAAATGCCATAATAGCACACATGTCGTTCCGCATACCTTCCGGCTACAATACATATACTTGTCTATAAATCATTATCAGCATTACGCCCACCGAGTAGCAGAGCCTAACCAGAAAATTGCCATATTGCAGGACAGAGCGCTAAATGATTTATTGTTTACCAGCTTTTACTCTGACTTAGTTCGACAGGTCCGATCTATCTATGTTCTTTATTTTCATTTGGAACGTATTGTATAGCTATTGGCTAATTTTAAAGTAATTGAATAAATAAATACATAACAGTTAACACATAATTCGTAAAAATAAAGTATGTAGTATAAATTTCATCGAACAAATTGCAAACCAACCACGATTGCTGATAATACCAGCCTAGTAGAAATATTATTTTTCAGAGTTTGATACTAATAATATTATACCTGTTCAAACACAATGCATCGCAGCCGCTTCAGCGCTGTACGCAAGGTTGTTTTAGCGGATATTCGAATCAAGCTAGCCACTGATAATATTCTATTGTTTTCATACAAATGTCATGAGCGCCCAACGAACTCAATTCGTGCTCGATATTCTTTTAAACTTACTTTGATACCTCAGATTGCCTATAAAAAAATCAGAATGTCATACGCCTTGAAATAGTGTTATCAATCAGTAAATCGGTATTCCCGTGCAATTGATTAAAATATGTCAGGAATACAAGTAAGTATGTGGCAGGTAAAAAAGGCGTTATTGGAAACTGTACGAGGCCATCCCAGTTTCACCACTTCAATCGGATTCTGCGGTTTTCCAGTTATACGTTTTTTTATTGGCAACACTCACTTCGTTATCGAAATATTTCAAAAGTTTCCACGACTGACCTTCATTTAAATCGATTGTGAAATCCAACAAGTTAAATTAACGTAAACAGCCTAACACAAACTCAAAGAATGAAAGAGATAACTCAGAAAAATCCAATTAACTGATCCGTCGCTCGCATTTCTGTAAAAGTTCACTCATAAATTCAAATTTGCTGGCTACTTGACCGTTAATCAGCTGAATGTATAGCAAACTATTACGTAATCGATAGTGCTCCAATTAACGATCAGCAGAGCACCGATTCGATATTGCTCGAACCTCGTAACTTAATGAGTTCCGTTGTAAGACAAACTGTTGGGCTGCTGGACACGGGCGCACCCCCCTCGATGTAAAGCCGCTGGATTATGCTGAAATATATTTCATTGGATTAATTATTAATTAGTTTTAGTTTTTAAATTTATTTAATTAATCAATTAAAAAAAGAATACGCGGTGAATAAATGTAAAAATAAAATGTGAAGATTATTAGTACACCGATCTGTCAGAATCATTTTTCGACCCAAGTAACATATTATTTTTTTTATTTTTTGACACTAGTTTAAAATTATTTTCTTCTGTAGCCCGAGCACGAAAAACTAATGTAAATGTAAATGTATTCGAATTCGCTGCGCACTGATGACGTTTGGTTAATATTTCATACAAATTTCATAGACGCGCATCGAGTTCGAATACATTTACGGTTGTCAGAAATTTTCCTGCTCAGGCCGCTGACGTTAGTATTACGATGTTAAGATTCTACTTTTATAATAAATATATTTATTTATTTATTTACTTGTCGGAAGGCTTACAGACTAATACCAATATTATAAAAACAATTCCTAGGTAACTTAAATTGCTAATTACAAGCCTCCGCTAATGGAGGTTATATTTACCAATCTATATATTATACCTAATATTCTTCCTTCAAATACCTCTGCTATATTTACCAATATTACATGTAGGTACACGATAAACCTTGAACTCACGGAACATAGTAACAAATAGCCAGGTGAGTTGACAATATTAACCTTAATTTTCTCTGTACAATATACGGAACCGTATCTAGTAAATTATATTCCATATTTCACTGGACCGGGACAAGTTTTAATTAAGGCAAATATCTCGCACGAGGCTGCGATGTGAACACTGAACATTCCATTTTAATGTTTATTTGAATATACCAAACATCACTTGACTTGATTACTATCGTGTTGTTATTAACCGACTTTAAAAAAGCAGGTTATCAATTCGACTCGTATGTATGTAATATCGTCAGAATTGGCTAATTTCGGATAATGTTAGTCTATGAGGGCTTCTGAATAATTGTGCCAAATTTCATTAGTGTATGTATGTATGTATGTTTGTCCACGTATTTCTCGGAAACTATTAATCGGATTTCGATAATTCTTTCTTTGTTGGGCTAGGCATCTTCCAGCTTAGGGAATAGTAAAAGTTTCATCAAAATCGGTTCAATAGTTTTCAAGATATGAATTTACATGTGTATCGGTCACTGAAAAAAGTGTTTGGATTTTCAATTTACATATATATCTGTACCTAACTCTAAAAAACTATAAAATAATAACGTTTGTGCTGGAGCCAATGCAGATCAAATGAAAAGGCACCGACTCCAAAGACAGTAAGGAATTATTGTTATTTTTTACTTTTAAGTCTTTAGTTTTGAAGTCGGTTTTAAGTTTTTAATCATTATTATTTTCATTAAATTTTAAAACTACTGGTATATCATTTTATTCCTGTCGTATTGAAAATATGAGTAAATAACCCGTATTAAGATTAAATAAATAAATAAATAACACCCAACAGTCACGTACATAGTCCTGACCCCACATTAAGATCGAGTCTTGTGTCGTGGGTATCAGGAACTACGAGAGACTTTCGGTCTCACAACACCCAGACCCGAAACAAATATCTGTGGGCCACACAGACATTTGTCTCGGTGCGGGGATCGAACCCGCGGCCTCTCGCTTCACAGCCGGCTACTCGCCCACTACGCCACGGAGGCTGTCAAGATTTAAGTTAAGAATAATTAAGAGAATAATGTGTATGTAATAAAGGTTAATCCACAAAATGTATAATATCTTGAACCTTTATTCCTATAATAGAGGCATCACTTGTGTTTCGGCACAAGTCATAAGCAAGCTCAAAATATAGCGACTGTTCTTTAATTAATCCGACGAAAAATTTACAAAAAGTCACGTAAACGGCGAGAAAAGTTGTCTAGTTAATAGTTACATAAAAAATAACTTTAAGGGAAATCACAAAAACGGCTTCCGTGGGCCTTAAAGGCCCCTTTCCTGCGTTAAAGGCGCGTAACCCCCGTTCACCCGCAGAGGGTGAACTCGTCATTAAGAGTGGGCACGCAAAGGGAAATTATCCTCACTTAACCCTCCTGAAGGCGTTAACTGGCACCTCAGCGGAGAGTACTCGGCGGCGATTACTTTATTATACGAATTGGTACAATTTCTCTTCTGTAGAAATATTTTTATCTATTCAGTACGCAATTATTTACGCGATTGCGTTGAATTAATTATATGCTGTTTTAAATCGGTAATGGCAAAAATTTACTTGGGTATCAAATCTAAACTCATCCCATTTCATCATCGATATAATAATATACCTAGATGCACAGTTCCATACAAATATCATTGTAAACAGTGTCCTCGACAGACAAAACAAATAAACATCACAAATTTAATTAAATTAACACAAATATGACCTTATAGACGCGGCATAAAGTAGCTTTTTAAATTGAATGTTCAAACGTTCCTATATTCGAAATTTTTGAATTTCTAATCGTTTTTGAATTTGACAATAATTTGACATTATTAAAAGAAACATTCTAGTCACTTGGACAAAGATTGAATGGAGTCGAATAGTTCTTGTATTTATCTGTGAGAAATTTTGACCACGTGGCGTACAATGTAGATAAGAATGGCGATATCTGTATAATAATTTTACTTACATTAAGAGATAGATAGAGTATAAATGTTTAGAAGATAACAAAGCTTATGAGTTATGAATATGAAATAAGCACTATTTTGCCTTAGCGTGATTCATAAATAAATAAATAACACCCAACAGTCACATACATAGTCCTGGCCCCACACTAAGATCGTCCTTTGCTCTTTAGATTCTTAATAATTTCTTTTAGACTATCATTTCGTTTTCTTAATCTTTTGTTCTGCCTTTTTAAGTTTCGCACTAAATTAGATTTAAGTTTAAATTTTTGGTTGCGTTCTTTCAAATTATCTTTCAAAAATAACGTCTTAGGTGTGTTAAAGATTGATGAAAATTCTGATGGTATTGGTGATCCTTCATTATTTATTGGTTCAATTGCTGGTTCCTGGAAATGAATATGTTTCCAATAAATGATGACGCCACAATTACTGTTGTAGTAATTATGCCTAACGACCGGTTCCAATAAATGATCTCAATCCGAGAATCCAAGATAAAAATGAAAAATTAAAAAATGAAAAATCGCGAGAATGAACCATTAAAATTATTATTTGACAGCGGAATGTTCAACTTTGTTCATGTTGGCAATTTTTTATGATCTGCACACTTTGATTGAAAACATTTATTAGAATTAGCCGCAAATTATTAAATAGTCATTTTACATGGCAGTATGTACCTAGTATATGCTTGCTATTGATGAATTCTGTATCAAATATTTTTCAGCTATTACACTTGTACTGCACCCTGCCTCATTTAAACTTGTAGTTACGACAATCTAAAATAAAGTCAATAAATGTGGCAATATTTATTTATTTATTTATTTATAGGTACACCAACAGCATACATATTGTTAAATTAAATAGTGAACATTAGTTAAGGACAATGTAGCTGATGACAATTTATCACCTTTATTTTTGGTACAGCATACTTTTTAATTTTCCTAATCCCTTTTTCTGTATAATATCCATCGGAATCGGCAAAATGGTCTGAACAAACCACACTTGAGTAATTGGGTTTAAAATTTTCTTCTCTCCTTTCTTCGGAAATAATTTTACGCCATTTATCTCTTACTATTTCATTTCATGGAAATCTGTAATTAATAAAAAAAAATCATAAATTTAAAATAAATATAATATATTTCCAAAAAAAAACGACTCCATATATTTCATTGTTCCAAATCATGATTTCAAAAGGGACAAAATATTTTATTAACTGAATTCGTTAAATTATTATTTATACACGTTTAATACTTAATTTAACATGATTAAGGTTTTAAGAATCAAGTAAGGGAATTATACTTACTTAAAATATGAAATCCCATGTGTTTTGCGCTTTGTAAGAGTGTTATTTTTGCACTCTTTCACAGAGCATTTAGGCATCTTCACAGACGAACGGTCGGCGCCCGACTGACAGCCAACAAGTGCTTACTTACATTTTAAGCACTCGTTGGCTGTCCCACTTTCTGAGCGTCAACTGTGCATCTAGGTATATTATTATATCGATGCATTTCATGCTTACCGTCAGTATAATGTAGATAAAATTTATTTTTGAAATATTCATAAAAGTGAAAGTTTGTATGTGTGTACGTTTATTCTCTTCCACGCAAAAATACCTGTATCGATGTTGATGAAACTTTACAGTTTTATAGATTCATATAGATCAGATCAGAATAATTCATAGGCATAAACAATGACACATACTTTTTATCCCGGAAAATACATTTCCATGCGAACGGAGTCGAGAGCAACAGTTAGTAGATATTTATATAATAATGGATTCTATAGTAGTTACTTTTCTCGAAAACTAAAGTAAAATGAAGTACATATACCTCTATACCTGTATATTTTACGTTATTTATTAACACTCGGTATTGATTCGGACTCAATATTGTTACTAAAGTTCGATTCTACTTGATTTGACACTGCATAGTCAATGTCAGAAAAATCCACGTCTTCAAAAACAAAGTTACAAGAATACATTCAATAATTCGACGCTGATTCCATATCGAAATCTCTTTTCCTTAATAAATGAAACGCTCTGTGTGCACTCGTCACAGTATTGCATAACTAGCTCAAGGGCACACCTGGGAAAACAGGAACTCAGTTATACAAGAGCGAGTCGCTAACGCATTCAACAGGAATGCATAAACTGATTAATGCGCATTCAAGGGACAAGTACGAGAGAGGAGAATAATGCTGTGCTATTTGCAGAGTTGATGGCGTGTAACCTCCTAGCTTCCTACATTTTTCAAACGACATCTTTGGAATAATTTTGCTGGTGTCGAAGTTAGATCCGACAGTTTTTTGTAAGAAGCCAAAGCAGGAAAAATAACATATTTTTTCGTCATTACATTATAACAGTATTTGCCACGGCCTTCGACCATTCGTTGTTCCATTTTTTTGTCCTGCCTTAATGTATTGGAGCGAGCCATGATAGGAGTTAGTCTCAAAATAAGAATGCTCAAGATTAAAATAATAGTTAAGTCTAAGAAGGAAAACAAGGTTAGGATAATAGTAGGCAAAACGAACGGTGGTTATACGAGTAAAAGTACCTTTGAGAATATTGCGGAATGGTTGCTCCTCACAATCTTATAAAAAATTTAATCTAGTCCACTCGAGTCAGATACAAAGAAAGTATTTGTGCTATTCCTAAAGTGAAGTTATTTGTTTCGAAAGCTATTTCTAATTTTACAATTCCGAAACCCTAAGTCCTGAAGCTTAACGAATCTTTTTGTCCCTTCAATTCACGGACCCCAATTGTTTTTCCGAATGAACGCATCAAAATAACAATTCGTTAAGGTCCAACCGATCCCTCCGCAGCCCTCAATCGTTTATGCACCAACACAACTATAAGGAACTGCATTGTGTTGGCCTTAAACGTTCAATCCAGTGGAATAATTATAAAAATCTACAATTCGTTACGGTTAGTGGAAGTTTTTGATAAAACCGGTGTTTATGATGAATAGCTGTGGTGTGTGTTTATGACATTTTTCCACATTCGAACTGTAATATTAAAAGAGAATTATTTAATTATTATTATATTGCTATAACGGTGAAGAAAAACATCGTGAGGAAACCTGCATACCCGAGAATTTCTTCACAGGAATTTCGAAGGTATGTGAAGTCTACCAACCCGCATTAGGCCAGCGTGGTAGACTAAGGCCTAACCCCTCTCATTAGTAGAGAAGGCCCGTGCCCAGCAGTGGGACAGTAATATTACAGGGCTAATATTATTATTTATTTTTTTATTAAAAGAGGATGACGTAGTCAAAACGGTCAACAGTGTGCATGTACAAAAATGTATAAACAACTACCACTGTAGCATTTTATCCCATTTGTGCGAGTTGATTTTAGATAAATGCTAGGCCTATGGCCTGTGGGTGATGGTTTATACTATGAACGATTTATTGTCTGTATGTCAGTAGATATTGAACCATTTTCTTTAACATGTGTATGATGGTTTATATTATGGACGATTTATTGTCTATACGTCAGTAACTGTAATCAAATTCACAGATTATTTCATTCCATATAAACACACACCCCTTCGGGGATACAGGCGTGAGCTTATGTTTTTATATTTTATAAACCCAAAATAGATATATTAATGTATATTATAATTATATCATGACAGCGTTAAGTAATTAAATTCAAGTAGAGCTAAGATATGTTTTCTATATTTTACGCTAAAATCCCACGATTTTCGTGCGTCGTTGTTCGTCCACACATTTATCGAATTATACCATCAGATACGTTACCAGAGATTTCTCTAAACATCTATAGCATATGCCTTATGGCTATAACATACGTGTTAACTGTGTAATTGCATAGACTTAGCGCCATCATGGCGGAACGCAATGACTGAAATCGGCAGACCGCAGTACCGACAATCCCAATGATTCTGCGGCTTTGTCATTATGTCAATGCTAATATTTGCCAATCGCGGGTTCCAAATCGATTGTTATGCACATGCATGCTAACGTTGCCACATTTTACAATGCGCCACTTATTTATTGAGAAGAAAACGAATCAAATGACATAAAATAAAACCAAATCGCGATAAAATCTGTATTAAACTTGTTTTAGGTATTTCAAATCAATTGACGTAACCATCTTCTACTCAAGCCTCATTTCATGAACATTTCAAATAAATCTTCCTTTCTATCAGCCCTCATCCCACTTCAGTGTGGGGTCGGTGCAGTACACTTTTTCAGGCATATTGCAGAAAGGATTCGGCTTAGTTTTTACAGCTGGTTGCCTGCCTGACAGCAACCGCTTCTAAAGAAGGTGTAATCAACATAAAAATATACGGAAATACATAATGAGTGTACAGAAATATACATTTGTTTGTTTCAATCAGAAAAATATTAACAGCTTTAAAAAATGAATGAATTTTACTAACATTCAATTGTTACTAAAAATATATTTTATTCGTAATGTTAGAACATTTTATTAATGTGTGTAACAAAGGAAAATCCTACGCTGCATTATAACATAACCTCAAATTCTTTACCAACCGAAGATACACTGTAAGAACGCAGTTACGTCGCATCGTCTCTGGCTTCAAGGTTTCATACTGGTACCCCGTGTAAGTTTTTACAAAGGCAAAGAAGTTTACACATAACAAGTGAACGTCACGTATCGACCTCGCATGCGTATCAAAGTAAACGACAATAAATGCTCAAAGTAGCTTCATTCCCTAAAGAGATACAACATTCCCTTCAATCTACTTTCATACGAGCGACGTCTTTATTGTGAGAGTTCACATTTTTGCCAATTCGTCACACGTAAAGTCTCCGTTTCTTCGTCACGTACGCGTCCCGTAGAAACTTTTATTACTCCACAGTAATTGTGACGAAATAGTACTCGTATTACTTGTATTAAAGGTAACAAGTTTGCCTTTCAATTTGAGATACGCTTCAGTTTTATTGATAAAGAATACGGGATAAACTTCTTCAAGTGGAAAATTACGTTTTTCTGATGAGATGAACGACTTGGATTTCCAACGATTGTAATGGTTACGTTGATACATGTCTATTTTACAGATTCTATATTGGATATTACTGGGTCGCTTTTATGACCTTAAACAAATAACATAAGCTCACGCCTGTATCCCCGAAGGGGTAGGCAGAGGCGCACTAACGAACTAGAACACCCACATTTCTCCGAGCTTAGTTGCGTCCCAGATGTGATAGAGGGCGAGCCTATCGCCATATCGGGCACAAATTCAAGACTCCGGGCTAATATGGAAAAATCCAATATTACTTTGCCAGAAAAGGGATCGAACCCGAGACCTCAGGGCGGTAGTCGTATCGAAATACAACCACGGCACTGAGGCAGCATTAAACAAATAAGAGCATCGAAAACTACTTTTTTGTTACGCTATATTTATGGGGAAATGTTAGTGTTCTAGTGGTTACAGGTGTGAACTGTTATTTATTTATTCTATATCTTTTTCAGATTGATGTGGCAGAGACCAATTCTGAATAATAATCTTTTAAAAAGTATACGAAGTTAAAACCTCCTCCTTTCTATATTAT
This sequence comes from Clanis bilineata, assembly GCA_036417725.1. NCBI lineage: Eukaryota > Metazoa > Arthropoda > Insecta > Lepidoptera > Sphingidae > Clanis > Clanis bilineata. The sequence continues at coordinate 7,615,901 of CM071154.1, forward strand.
ATGTCGGTTAAATATATAATCAATAAATGAAATGTTCTAAGCACAGTATTACCCATTGCTATAAACTTCACCTCAAATCTTCCTTCATAAAATCTATAGTGAAAATTCATTTTCATTTTAATTATGGATGATGAATGGTGACTGTCAATCACGAAATACATTATCAGCACTCCGTCAATGCTTATTGGAGTGCGTTAAATGGTTTATACGATTTAAACTTGTGTGAAATTCATAATTCCCACCACATTACTGCCAAATTGTCTTGCTGAATGTCACGAATTCACTTAATTTAAATGAGTGATTATTAAAGCCAAAACGTGATCGCCATATTGGAATATTTCGTAAATAATGTGTAAATCTCACGCCTCTATCTCCGAGGGTGTAGGCAGGGGTGCATTATATTACATTTCTATTCTAATAAACTTACCGAAATTGAGGGTGGATGTTTTCATTCGCCAATTAAGATATCAACCATGTAGGAGAAACGATTTGGCTTAGTACCTCCTCTGGAGGTTCCAGTTAAGGATATCAAATTAGAAAAATCGCTTTGCCCGACTTGGGATCGAATCCTGAACCTCCTGATCCACAGCCTATGTATGCTGCCAAGGGACCAAAGGCGAAATCAATATTGAACTTTAATAACTCTTCTTACTTTCTTTCTTTCTACCTGCCCTTATCCCACATTAATGTGGGGTCGGTGCAACACACTATTTCAAGCATGTTTCAGAAAGGATTGGCTAAGTTTTTACGACCGGCTGCCTGCCTGACGTCAACCCCCTCTGAGGGGGTAACTCAACTTTAATAACCTTTGTATTCACATAAACATAACATTCTCATAATATGGACTAACACATTACAAAATATTATAATATTATATTAAGATAATAAAATATGATTACATTCTCCAACAGCATTAGCAGTCAATTGGTATGGCATATTCTTTCAAAATGAGATGGCAAGTAATTTCGCGAAAATCCAGTTCTAAGATAAATTATTCATCGGCGACGAAACGCCTGAAGCACCGTATTCATTTCATTTCTGAATCTGAATTTCTACTTTTCGTTCGCGTTTTTTTATCCCGAACCTTACCATTAATAAATTTTAAATAAGCTCTCAGATTAAACATAGCAAGCCGGTGCGAGTTTTTTATTTAACACCATAAAGGGAAATAAAATTATTTTTACGGATTTTATCACGATTTGGTTTTAATTTTTCAACCCGAACCAACCGTCTTCGTGGTCCAACCCGTGACCACGAAGAATGCAAAGCCTTCGAAACGTCGGGAATAAAAATTAAAACCAAATCATGATAAAATCCGTAAAAATAATTTTATTTCAATGAATAGCATTCGCGTAAACTTAAGAAACCATAAAGGGATTTTGCAGTTCAATATTTTGATGGTATTACAGGTAAATAAACTCGGTTTTGTAGAGGAAATCTTTGTGATGATATACGAGATGGATTTACTTTAAAAAAAATGTTGGTTAATACAATAGATATGAGGTAGAATGCTGCAGATAAAAGTCAATAATTACTTGTTTCTTATACTTTTAATATTAAGGGAGACTTACAGCACTATTACTAACCTAGAGTTAAAGCTAAACTAGATCCATTCTGCAGCTCACTCCTATCTTTTAATCAAGATTTGAGATAGAGTTTTATCACGGAGGTGCAAGTGGCCTTCAGTGCCATTGAATCGAAGACACTCTTTAAGTTTAAGATTTTCAGACGTTTTTCTACAATAATAAATAGGCAGAAGAGTCATACCAACCAACTAAAAATAAAGGTATTGGATAAATATTCAATTGACGTTGAATCAATCCTGACACAAAGTTTATCTAAGAATCGTAAACGTCCCTCAAATATTATGTTCAACAATCAACCATCAAGAAACCAAGTACTGAGATTCAAAAGTCCAAACACTACACTATCATTCTAAAGAAACAACCCAAGCACTATTTTGTAACATGCCATATAAAACTAGAACAAAGTTTGTTGGATTGGAGTATTATCAGCGGTTTGTAATAGCCGATCGGTTCACGCTTTCAAACTAAAGCCATTGGGAGGGTTCTCAAATATTAGGATGTATGTATATAACAAGGGACCAGATAGCAGTAACGAGGCAGATAACGATATTAGTCATGTAAACTACCGCTTCGAATTGCTTTTAATACGCGAACATTGCCTAAGGCTACGAAATACGTTGTTAATGATGCTAAATTACAAATAATATATGTTACGTCTTAAATGCTTGTATCCCTTTTGGCGTAGGTTTCATCAGTGTTCAGGATTTAATTTAAAGTTAAATGGTTTGCTCATTCATCAGTCTGCCTCAGACCACGTACGATCGATCCAACTACTCTGCAGTATTTAACTTCAATTGCCGATTTTTGGCTGTTAAGTACGGTAGAATATAACTTTTCGACTGACTTCCAAAAAGGAGAAGGTCCTCAATTCGTCTGTATTTTTTTTTATATATGTTACGAGGTATCTCCGCCAAATGTGGACCGATTTTCAAAATTCTTCTTGTGTTCGATAGAGCTTATTTCAAGGGTGGCCCCATATAAATTTGGCCACGATCGGATTTGAAGTCGGTCTTTTAAGTTTTTAAACTTGTGGTTCTACAAATTTTATTTTTACCAACTGCCAATGCTGCCTAGGGAAAATGCTTCTTCAAACTCGGAAGGGGAGAGAAATAACCCTAGGACCTCCGACATTCTTAACTGCTACTCATTTTGCTCCGTCTTTTGACTTAATTTTGATAACGAACATCGAAATATTACTAAATGTATTTTTACTTACTATGCGAGTCAAATAAGAATAGGAACGTCAATGACCTCTGTCTGCCAGATGTCACTTGAAAATTAAGGTTTCGTTGCAAACTTTACTTTTTAAATGACATTTGACAGATAGAGGACATTGACGTTCCTATTCTTATTTGAATCGCACTGTATAGTCAGATTGATGGTAATATTATAATAAATTATGCCAAATACATGACTCTTGCTAGAATAACGACCGCCTAAATCATACATGGCCGGAAGCTATATCATCATAATCGTTAAATTCTCATAATCTACGATCTAGGATATTTTAATAATACAGTGCCCATATTTTGATAACCTTTATGTATATTTTAAAAGATCCGGGAGTCGTGAAGTTCAAATAAGTTAGCGCCATATTATTTTATATTGTCTAAAAATTCTGTAATATTTTATTTCGTACGGTGCGGCTATTTTAATAACTGAATGCTTCCTGTTTATAGACAAAATTAAAAAATGAATATTCAGAATATTACACATATTGCAATATTTTTTTAAACAACAAATAGAACTACTCTAACAGGCTATATACGGCATAAAAGTAAAAAGTTTGTTCGGTCATAGCGTCGTACAAAGTAGTACTTGGTGATGTGCTGTAACTGGTCGTCAATAGTTTTTTCCACCTGCAATCAGTCAACAGGTCGGTCTGGAAATCTTTGCGGGAAGCCTATGTCCAGAAGTAAATGTCCTGTAGCTGATAATGATGATGACGGTAAATGAGTCATTGTAAGCCACACTTCTTCGTGGATCACACTGTGGATCGATAAACAGAAGGCCCATTGTGTCGGTGGTTCCTGCAGGGTTACCACGACCTCTTATAGCAGTATTATTATAATCGTTCTTCGTTTGTTTTGTATGGGAATCGGCACAAGTAATATTATAATAATACTGCTATAAGAGGTGGTGGTAACCCCCTGGTCTTTTGGAATTGCACTCCCCTTTACTTCGGGTGTAATGTACTCAATCTGGATGCTGGGCTAAGAATGTATGTAAATATATGTAATACTATGAAATTGTATTTGGTACGTTATAAAATGACTGCGTCTGTGGCGTGGTGGTATTTCACTACGACTACGGTTCTGAGGTCTCGGGTTCGATCCCCGGGTCGGGCAAAGTGATATTGGATTTTTTCATATCAGCCCGAAGTCTGGAATTTGTGCCCTATATGGCGATAGGCTCACCCCCTATCACATCTGGGACGGAACTAAGCTCGGCGAAGTGTGGGTGTACTAGTTCGCTAGTGCGCCTTTGTCTACCCCTTCGGGGATACAGGCGTGAGCTTATGGTATGTAAAATGACTTTAATTTCAAAACGCGTATTAGAATTTCAACAATCAATCATTACATTAGATTACATACCCGTGTGGCTAACTATCGCTCTGTATGTGAAATTTAAATCAGATCGGAAACTGGCTCTGTAATTTTATTAAGCCGCTGTATTGTGAGTGGCATATTGGTGTGGTTTAATTAACAATTCCCGCCAAAATACAGGGTTGGCTATAACTCAGCGGGTGACGGGGATACAGTCAATGTATGGCCCTCGTATCATAGTTACAATGCAGATGCTACGTGATATTTTACACGGATATATTGCGAGCTTTAAATTTAACTTTTCACACGATAGCCAATATTCACTTCTTGGGTACTTCTCGTTTAAACGTAATACTTTTTTTCATTATCATCATTAACCATAGGACGTCCACTGCTGAACATAGGCTTCCCCCAAAAATTATATGGTAAAAATATTATACGGTGAAAAAATGTGCCTATAAATTTCATAAAATTAAGAGACATTTTAAAACTGCCTCAGTGGCGTAGTTGTGCCTGTATTGGAAATATGCTCGGCGAAATGTAAGCGACCGATATTTCCGATTTCGGTACGAGTACCGTCCTGAAATCTCGGGTTCGATACCCAGGTCGGGCAAAGTGATATAGGATTTTTTCAATCAGCCCGGAGTCTGGAATTTGTGCCCGATATGGCGATATGGCCCCTATCACATCTGGGACGCAACTAAGGTCGGCGAAATGTGGGTGTTCTAGTTCACTGATGCGTCTCTACATACGATACAGGCGTGAGCTTATGTTAAGTGAATTGTAAGCGTTCTATTTTACCTCTGCCTACTCCTTCGGAGATACAGGCGTGAAGCTTATGTATAGTTTATGTTTTCGTACATTCATATATAACTAAATTACTCGCATGTATAAAAAAATATAACCAGTCTACATTTGCTACATAAGTTCCAAGTAAAGTTACTCCAAAATAAACTTTTGCAAGCAATCAAAAGATGCTAAGCCAGAGATAGAGCGGCAAAAATGTCCACAGCTAAACTCTTCGTCAATAAGCGTTTTCATCAAAACCGTAACTCGCACTGTGTCAGAACCGCAAAGAGTTTAATCCGAGTTAAGTACGGAACTCATTTCGATTCCCCCTATCTAAGTAAGCTGAGTGAAAAAATTCCCTCATAATAATAAATATCAATTTGTGCGATGGTAAAAGTCGAGCTCCTGCCGTTTCTAAGGCTTCCCTTAACTTACCAAGATCGTATTAAAATATCTGGGAATAGACATTTATGCGAAATATTAAACTATTTTATTAGGATATCTCAGCTTTCAGGTAGATAATACCGTTATCATAATAGTCTATTATAGGTCTATAGGTCAGCCTTTTGTATATTTCGCAGGCTACATTTTTTTTTAATTATCATAATATATCAACTCAATTTCATCTATAGAATGTAATGACTACAGTTATTGAAATATCAATATTGAAAACAATAATGGCTAAGATTTACACTGATTTTCTATAAAACCGGTTTTCACTCCGAAACATTACACAAATTAACAAAATAACAATTTAACAAAATTCTGTCCTCATCAAAGTTTCTAAAAACAATAACAAAGATAATACATCAGAAAGCTCTGTCAGTATGATCAATTGGTTGATTTGATTGGCCTACATTAAGGGAAATGAAAAAATATACTAATATTATTTTGTTTCAAAACTATTTTCTGCTACAATAATACAAATTTAAGTAACCTTAGCATAAGTATTTTAAAAATATTGTACGACAACATATACTGGTGATCAATAATAGCAAAATATGTAAGAAAAATCCATATGAACCTTTTCAATTCGTGTTTTTAATAATAAGTTAAACAAATGTGGAATAAAAATCTTGTTAGTAGTAGATAGATATCTTTTTATTCCACTCAACCTTAAAGGAAATTATAAAAACAAATTAAAAAATTCTAGCTTAGTCTATACCCTTTCGGGGCTATAACCTAAGTTCTAATCTTTAGAATACCAATTGCTCGTTACCAGCTTAGAACAAATGGGTACTAACATCTAGGACGGCCTTAGTGTAGGTACGCCCTGAGTGAGGGCGTAGAGCGTATGCGGATTGTGGTGCGTAGGCGATAGGCGGCTAGCTGCTCGTACTTTCGCACTCCAGAGTAAAATATGTTTTATCCATATATTTTTGTGATTTTTTCTAATAATTAGCTTACATTACCCATAATAAAGAATGTTATTAAACAACCCAAAAGTATTTAAGTTATAAGGCATTCGAATCTGGAGGCGCAGGAGACTGTCAAGTAACTTATAATGGTTGCATGCCATGTATTGTGACGTCAACTTATACGATGGCCAAAATGCGGCGCATGCGTGTTAGGTCGTCGGGAATAGGAGATGTTCTCATCACTCTTTCGATTTTATACCAACGCGCTACGAACGATACGTACGTATACGATACGTACGTATACGATATTTTAATTCGTAATCAGGTTTCCCTTTAAAATAATTTACTGTTATGTGTATATTATTGTTCGAATCCAAACTCATGCAAGAAACCTATTGTCGAATACTTGTTTCGTGCGCCGCTAATTCCCATGCGCAATGCACTGAGACTCCGGAGTCAAAACTGTCAAAATTAAATGCTTGTTTTGTGCTCCGCGGATTCTGCCTACGCTATAGGCCATCACTCAAGATGTATACTAAAGTGGTAAAAAACGGATCTTATGTAAACATGAACATTGCCAAATTAAATTTGTTTTCGAGCCACTTCACGCTCTGTTCTTGTTAAGGGTGAATCAGACATAGTTTCTTGTGGATTCCTATTAACATAATAATCTACGCGTAGATATGTATGTATATATCAAACAAAGAATTGTGCGCTTTTCTTTTTATTCAGTATTTCTTTTGATTTATTTAAGTATGCCATTGTTACGTACGGTTATTCTGTAATGTGGTTTCTTAATCAAATTACATTTCAAATTACTTAATGCGTTGAGTTCAAAGAGATTAAATATTACTAACTGTAGAGGGGCTCTCAAGTAAGTTTCCATACAAAAAATCCGTCCAAAGTCTGGAATTTGTGTCCGATATGGCGACAGACTCGCCCTCTACCACACCTGGGACGGATATGAGCCCGGTGAAATGTGGGTGTTCTAGTTCTCTAGTTCGGGGATACAGCGTGAGTTACAATTTAAAATGTTACTACAATGTGGAAAAGCAGGGTCTTCTGACACAAGTATCTATGAATACTTACTAGCACATTCTAATCTTGTATCTAACAAAGAGTAAGATAAATATTTTTTTATTATAATTCTCTGTAACAAAGAGTTAAACAAATAATTTTTCATTTTATTTTCATTTTCGTTTTTCATGTATATGCCTATGTAAAGTGCTTATAATATGAATTGACTGTACAACGATTTGATTTTAATTTTCTGAAAATTCGGTTCGTTTCATTTCTATCATGTCTTGAATAGGGTTAGTCGGTACAAACATCGACTCCATTTTGCACAGTGAAATTGAAATACAGGCCTGTGCAAACTGAACCAAAATACGAGTAGATAGAAATCTTACAGTCGATTTTTTGCGTGAGCAACTCGAGAAAATTCTTTGTATTCTGATGTGAAAGTTCCAATCATTTTGAGTATGTGCGTTTGTAAATATGCATGTTAGTTTTAAAAAATATATGAATGGGCGATTAAATTGCTGTAACAAAAGGCGGTCTTATCGCTAAATGCGATATCTATCAGACAACTTTTAGTGTAATAATAATAATATAATTATTATTTAACTAACAAGTCGCCTCCTTGGTCTAGTGACAGCATGTATGGGCTGTGGACCGGGAGGTCCTGGGTTCGATTCCCAGGTCGGGCAAAGCAAAATTTATAATTCGACATCAGGCAGGCGGCCGGTCGTAAAAACTAAGCCATTTGGCTTGGCTTCTGCAAGATACTTGAAAAAGTGTGTTGCGCCGACTCCACACTAAAATGGAATAAGAGCAGGTAGAAAGAAAGGAAAGAAGGTATACCATTACCCGGACGAGGACACAGAATACGTTGTATTCAATTAATACTTCGATACATACGTTTACGCAGGCAAAGACACGAGCAAACGCTTGTATTACATAACGACAAGGTGCCTACAGACCGACGAACGTGATTGCAATCCGCGCGATAACTTCGTTAACGCAAAATGAGCCTTCAATAGCTAAAGTTAAATTGGGTTAAAACAAAATGGGGGGTAAGGAAATAGCTGTTTACGTTTCGTCCTTTTACAAAACAAATTAGATCACCAACTGCTATGTACATTCGCACAATTTGCATGATTACGTTTTCTCGGTACCATAAAAGAAACTCAAAGTGTTATTGTGTTTTATCTATAAAACAAATGAACATAGCTTTATAAAAGCAAATAAAGTATGCGTAATATTGCGATTACATATAATTCTAACCGCGGAATACTCATACACTTGAGGTCGCCTCTCGTTTAAGCCTGTCTTATCTGTCAAAATTGTATAGCGAAAATCAATGTAATAAGCCGTTAAAATTGAGTAGCGTTCCAGTATTCGAGCGTTAGAAATCTGATAATAAGATTTTTTCCGACTACAGCAAGTTACTCCAATACACACGAAATCGCAATCAGTGACGTGCATGACACTCCAACCATTAAGGGTGAGATAAGGGCAGTTAGAAAGAATATAAGATTTCTAATAGTAGTAGTAGACAATGGCTCTTTGTCTATATGAACTGGGGGGTTACCGATTCCCATACAAAAAAACAAACAAAAAACGAAGTAAAATTGTAATAATACTGCTATAAGAGGTGGTGGTAACCCCCCTGCACTGCTCATGAACAGTCTATCTATACTTTAAAATGAAGTTTTACAGCGCATAAAGCGTTAAGTGCTAACAACCATCAATCATAGTATTATGGTAGGATCATCAGGTATATTGCGTGTTTGTCGCTCGTGACCCGGCTTCCACGACATCGTTAGCAATTAATAATCTCTTTTTTCCATTTACTTGTTTGTGCATGCAACTTTATTAAGTGGAAATCGATGTTGTTGCTCCTAGTATAATCACCAGCTTACTATATTACTAGCTTATTATATTGATAGCTTATTTCTATCACCAAGTCCACTAATGTCTGGATGGAACTTGAAAATTTGAATTATAACACTTGAAATTTCAAGTTAGATTCATTTACATCTATAATAATAATAATATATAAATACACCCAACAGTCACGCACCTAGTCCTGACCCCACACTAAGTATAATCTGTTCGTGGGTGTCAGAGACTATGAGAAACTTCACAATAAAGATACTATAAGCCGTTCAGCTATGGGTTTTAAGTAGTGCTTAACGTACACTGTGTTTTGTTTATTTAACTCTAAAGCTATTTGACAGAAGAAAGAAATGGAACAACTAATTTGGAAGGTGATAAAGAATCTTTTTATATATTTTTATAACTAATGATTTCATCATCATCATCAGCCATAGAACGTCCACTGCTGAATATAGGCCTCCCCCAAAGATTTCCAGATCGACATATTGGAAGCGGCCTACATCCACCGATTTAATAATGCTTTACTATATTTAAAAAAAGACTAGAATCTATTATGTATGCCTTTTTTGCCCATAAAAAATTAAACCCTATGAAATTAACAAGCACCATACTATCCAAACGAGACCTCGTTAGCAATAAACACGCATCACAATTGGGAGTAATTACTGATTTATGTACTTAATAAAGAAATCTCAGCGTGTCTTCCATCAATCGTTATCACTTTATTGGCACATAAAGAAGTCAAGTCACGGGGTGTGTGAAGGCTAAAGTGTCGGGGGCCCACTTGTTTGAGGAAACCGCAAATAAATATTCTCGAGTACGACTAATTGGTTCCCGTTGGATTCGACAGCCGTCCGGACGCCGGTGCTGCGGTCCACCGCATAATTTATTGGGCCGAGTGTACTCGCATAGGGATGCTTATTTACGTTCCACTCCATGTACCTAATGGTTAGAAATTTGTGGGCAATATTTGATAATTGGTAAGTAGTATAGTAGACTGCCTCCGTGGCGTGGTGGTATTTCGGTACGACTACGGTTCTGAGGTCTCGGGTTCGATCCCCGGGTCGGGCAAAGTGATATTAGATTTTTCCATATCAGCCCGGAGTCTGGAATTTGTGCCCGATATGGCGATAGGCTCGCCCCCTATCACATCTGGGACGGAACTAAGCTCGGCGAAATGTGGGTGTTCTAGTTCGCTAGTGCGCCTCTGCCTACCCCTTCGGGGATACAGGCGTGAGCTTATGATGTTAATCTCGAAGGCCATTTTTATATGGCTACGGATTTACCTTTAATATTTATTACAAAGTTTTTACATGATAGGATGTAACGCGTGAATGGATTATTAGGAGTGAGGACTGGTGTTGTATTATTTTCTCACAAAAAAAGTAAACAGCTTTAATCAAAGACATCGCAGTAGTCATCCAAACGTAGCATAGGCCGTGGTTGACATCATTTATTTATTTCAATTCAAGGCACTGCAAAAGGATAAAGTAAAGAACCGCAAGTTCCAGTCGAGAGGGAAGTTTAGAATGGTAAATCCAAATATAAAAAAAAAATTAAAGGATTCTTCGTTTTGAATAGAAAGATCAGAGTGGAAAAGATAATCCCACAACCTCGTTTGACTTTCTTTCTAGATTTAACGCAACCTAATGCAAGGTTCCGACAACTTATTTAGATGCTTCCACTCATCCCAATTTGACCCTCTTCTAGTAAATATATTTAATTTAAGAGCAAATAATATTTATCACACTGCAATCTTGATATAAGTAGTCCAGGAACACTCCCTAACATAATTTTACATACTGACTCACACCCAGAATAGTTGCCAGTATGAACTCAGATATTTTAAGCTGCTCATAAGTCAGTGACAACAACCGGGGTTGAAGGCTTAAGGTGGTCTCTTACGCGGTCACAAGTTAGGCTTATGTCATACCCATGGTCTACTCAAAGTAGTAAATTTGTGGAGACACTATGTAGAGCAAGTAGTATTATTATACATTTAATTCAATTTTTAGAAATGCGTATTATTATTTAATAATACGTATTTCTAAAAAATTGTGTATGTAATGTAATAATCGTAATAAGTGTTATTTCAAAAACAACGTTGTTATTTAAAGATGGTTATGAGAAACAAATTCAGTAAATAAATGTTTTAAAATTACTCAATTTTGCTACTCGGTACGTAGGTATTACAAACAGAAAATAAATAATTGCAAAGGAACCTTTAGTTTAACAATCGTACTTTATTTCATAAATCACATAATACTCAATCCACAATACTCAATTTCTGGAAAATTACGTAAAGTTATACATAATTTCCAACGTCGAGTCCGTCGGTTCTTTACAATAAATCCATTTTCCCACAATGAATAGTCAAGTCGCGAAACATTAAATTGATCTTGAATTATTCCGCTGTAGTAAAATTTGAGATCCGTTTTTCACTTCTTTAGCTCAACGTTTTTGCCCATTTGGATTCCGGTTCGTATCCAACTGAGCCTGTTATCCTCAACTTTGCCTTCTCGCTGAAAAACTCATGCTATTACCGTAAATATCAATTTGTATGAAACTAGAGGGCGGAGACGTTGCCCGGGGCTCTGGGCCGCAAAACTTGCTCTGTTACAGTCAGTTACAAATTGAAGTAGCTCCTGACGAGGATTTAGGATTTTAAATGTCACATCGGCTAGCGATAAAACTTTAAATTGAACCATTTTAGAGCATAAAACTAAGTGAGCTCCATTATAGCCGAACTCGGTGAGTCAAAAGTTGTAGTTTTTAACATCACTGACAAAGTTGAAACTCGCATTATGAAAGTTGTGATTTTCTCTGACCCATTTTCACTTTAATCAAAGATGTAGATTAAACGACGTCCTAGATTACCGAGGGTCGTTGGAGTCATTTTTGTTAGTAACCTTTTATTTCTCATGGTGTCTAGATCGACTTGCTACTTACTAGACATGATTTTTTAAATATCTTGCGTTAGCATTTTGAAAAAGATCAATTTTATTTCTTAAGTATAAAAGTATTTCCAGCTGTTAGTTCTAGAATTTTTGTCCGTAGTATCAAAACATATTTGTTCATGCAATAGTTGTTGTGCCACATCCCACATGCCACAATTCGAGTTAGGGAGTGTATCCATGGCAATAAATTATTTTCTAACTTTGAGCCCAATTTGTACGTCTTCACAACGCAATGTATTGAATCACATACCTACAAACAGGAAAAACCTACTTTGATACTATGAATACTCAACAATACTCAATTATTTGAAACTTACTTTGATGAAAAAAACACTAGTTTTCTTAATATTTAGTTCGAACTTCTAGTCTAACAAAGACTTAGAAAGTGATAGACATATGATTTACTTACTTATTTTAACGCTCACTCAAAATACATTTCATCGCACAGGATAAACCTAATCAACATAACCTAGAAGAGCCAGCTATATTCTAATTCAAGTTACCCGGGGTTTGATACCACAAAATGGGTTGATATCAGGCAGGCATCCGGTCCCAAAAATTGAACCGAATTTTTTCTACAACATGTACAAACTTGCTACGAAAAGTGTTGCGTCGATTCCACATAGAAATGATAAATATGGAAAGTACAGATCTCAACTAAATGGCAGCCACTATATGTATGATGAAAAACCCGCCATCACTATTATTATCCACATATAAGCCAACTTACGGCCGGTTTCAATAAACGATCTCAGTTTAGAGTGCAGATAGATCGCGATTATGAACCAATCAAATCACGTCATTTGACGGAGTCATGTTCAAACTGTGTTCTTATTGGCTAATTTTTGTAATCCATCTGCACATTCGAACTAAGATTGTTTATTGAAACCGGCCGTTAGTAGTCATGATAATAACCTTAGATCGGTATGACTTTCCCGACCTTCGTAGGACGCTATATTCCTCGAAAATCAATATTCCAATGCTATTTCTCATTAAACCCCAGGTAAAAGAACGCCAATAAAAGTTAAGTAAAGACTGCATCGAGCACACCGCAATCACATTATTGGTTTTTCATGCTCCTGGACCCACGTCAACAAACTTTTGATATTAAGCCACTATCGCGGATTGCATACTATGACCTACTTTGTACGTACAATTAACAGACTGGTTTAACGACCTTTGACATAACTGTTAGGGTAACTACACGTAATTGTTGTTTAATTGAATGCCATTGTTTTAGCTACAGACATGCTATCACTCAATTTTGTTTGCTATTCCGTATATGGTAATTCTAAATGGCGCCCGATATTGATTACATTTCGAACCCCATTAAAATTTGCCAATGATGGTTTAAAATCGCTAATAAAAAGTTAGTAACTTTAATATTACATTTTACAATAAAGTTGTGTTAAGGTTTTTTATACTCATTCAAAAATATTGTTAGGTTCGTCCTGCGTTCACCGTTAACGATAAAAGGAAAAATCGGTAGGAAACACCTCGGATCATCATTCATCCATCGAAGGACAGCCTCCGTGGTGCAACGGGCCAGTAGCCGGCTGTGAAACGTCAGGTCGCGGGTTCGATTCCCGCACCGAGACAAATGTCTGTGTGGCCCACAGATATTTGTTTCGGGTCTGGGTGTTGTGAGACCGAAAGTCTCTCGTAGTTCCTGATACCCACGACACAAGACTCGATCTTAGTGTGGGGTGAGGATTATGTGTGTGACTGTTGGGTGTATTTATTTATTTTATTTAAACCTACATAACCTCGTTAGTTTGGTAGAATAAGCCTAACTCCGCTCATTAGTATGGGAGTACCGAACCCAGAAGTTGGACAGTAAAAGATTTTTTTATTAGCGATCTAATGTTAACTAAACGTGAATTATGTGCAAACTAATTGTTTAAAGCGATCAAAAGTAAAACGACTCGTACGTACTTTCATTTCTCTAGTTGAAACGACTGTGGTATTTCTTTCACAAACACTTAGCTAGCTCGCAAGTTACACTTTAAAATATATTCCACCACTTCTAAATGGTTCTCGTTATTTTTAAGTCTTTCTGCTACATAAGGTGTAACCAAAACAAATCTTCCAAAAGTATTACAAGCTTTCAACTCTCAACTGATCTTTTCCGGTCAACTTTTCTACTTCATTTAAGTTCTATACTTAAATTGTACTTAATGGCAAGAAGTTGAGGACTTCAAAAAGATTTAACAATGCTTATTTTGAAGGGACTCCTCCACCCTCTTTTTGTGTTTATCTCGAACAAGGCCTTTGTAATGCTGAAGCGTTTTCCGAAAGCTATTTCGTAACATTTAATGGTGAATTTAATGTGAAGTAATAATAAACTGCTTATAAAATTTGATTGCAGGAAATGAGAAATGGGGATAGCTTGTAACTGACTAATGCGGAACAACTTTGCGTACAGCGTTGTAAATAATTACAACTTCAATTTCGTACTCAATAATATTGTTATATTTTGAAACCTTGGCGTTTAGGAGTCTGATTCAAATACGAATATATTAGAGGCATTGTATGTGTATACAGGATTGAAAACTCTTTTATGAAAACTTAGTAAGACGAACCTTATAAACGGAACGAAGTTACTGAGACGTAGTAAAATCTTAGTCATAATATTATCTTTGGTATGAAATACGTGGATTTTTAATTTACATTTACATTAGTTTTTCATGCTCGGGCTACTGGTGTCTTAATTTAAAATAATACTATGCATAACCAAAGAGAGATAAGGACAGCAACCTTACCTCAGTAGCTTAATAACCGACTGTGAGGTGTGCAGCTGTGGGTTCAAGCGCTGTTCGTTTAATCAGTATACGCTGAGTTGGGTTGTTGTGACAAGCACATAAAATCGTTGTTTTTATTTATTTACATTAGACTAATTTAATGTATTTCTTTCTTTCTTCTTTCAATTCCCGCAACGAGACAAATATTGTATTAACCACAAATATTTATTCCAGATCTGAGTATTGTGAGACCGAACTTCTCTCATTAATCGTGACACCTACGACATAGGTAGATAAGGTAATATTTATTAATTTTTATAATTCACTTATTCGTAATCCAAACAGTTAAGCCACACGACCTCAAATGTTTTAATTAAACCAAATTAATTTCCCACACATCACACCAGTAACAAAGTATATAGCACATTTAATCAAAGTGGCAACGAGTGAATTCTCAATAGATGAATAAACCTCGCCAAGTAAGATTGCCAAGTTTAATTATGAAGTTAATTAGGTTGGTTTGATGAAAAATTTAAATCCTCACTCAAGTTAATTTCCTCTGGATCCCGAGATCTATTTTCTCGTTCACATTGACCCCGGACAAATTTCACTCAGATGAAAGAAGCTTTCTTAGAAATCATTATTACGGAATTTATGAATTATTTACTTTGTCTAAGTAACTTTATTTTTCTTCATGTTTTAAATATTTTATAGTAGTTGCAAATAATATTATACTTTGTAGTCATTTTAGATGGGTATACGAATTTAGATAAGTGGTAAAGTCACCCTGTAGACAATTTTGACTGCATGGTCAGCTGGACCGTATTGGATATAAACACTGACACTGTTCCGCAGAAAATAAACAAAGTAACAAGTTGCAGTTACGTTTCGTACAGTAAGTATTTCCGGAGGGCCTCCCTTCCCTTCCCTTTACCTATTTCTGGAGTGACGAGCTCAACTCAGTGGTACTGACAACTTAGTGATTTGTTATTAAAAGTGCGGGTGGTGTTGCTAATGTTCATGGGTCCATCAGGCAAGTGGCTTGCACGTATCATCATTTGATAACAAAAAAATCACGTTAATCAAAAAAGCATTCATATTAGCTTGCTTTATTTCAGCGTTCCATTCCACCTAAGCTTATTTAACTAACAGTAAAAGCAGCAGCAAGAATAATACCTACCCACAAATTTCGTCTAATGCGAACTTCACGTCTTATGTACGTATATATGGACAAGTTCATCTTCTTTTACTACGACAATAACGGGCTGATGAAGGCTTCAGATTCAGTCGCAGATTCAGTAAATCTCTTGTGAATACTGTCCTAAAGCACATTTATTTCTTGACATTGTAAAATTTTGAATATTTTTTTTATTAAACCAGGTTCAAATACAATATCGTGAATAAACATAATTTGTAATAGCTACTTAAACAGAACAGCTAGATGAAAATTCTGGTGGCCCAAACTACCTCCCCTTCCTAACCCCTATTCCTTTAAGGTTGGAAACACATCCATGGTTCTTTTAGTATCATAGGTGTGTGTGTCTGTGCGAAGATCACTTATCATGTTTCTCATCTACTCTTGAGCTTGTTTTTTCGATATAAAAAAAACTATTTAAGTCACTATTAATGCAAGTGCAAATGTTCATATTTCAGTGGGAAAGCTGAATTACTCGACAACGGTAAGTACAGCTGTGGCCTCACCATCCACCGCCTAAATCCGTCCGCTGCTAAGCAATTCTCTGAAATGCCCAGCGTGATAGATTAAAGCGCACTTACACTGATGTCCATTGTAACAATGAAAGGACCAAACTCCGACACTGAATAGAAATACAGTTGTCAAGGCTCAAAGACATTCAACAGTACCTACATAGACGGGACAACAGTATGAAACTTGTTATCCAAAAACTGACCTCGTGGTCGTAAATCCCGCAAGGTCTTGCCAGCGTAATAATGTTTAAACAATAAAATTGTCTTACGTGGTTCTTGTACATTCACAGAATATTCTAGGATGTAAATTGAAATACACGCCCTCGCATTGTAATGTACAACTAGATGGCGTTACTGACGTTTCAGATTTTTTTTTTGAAAATTTGCTTGATAACCCCTCTATAATAAGTAATATTAAATATCTTTGCAAAATCTACACAAAAGCCAAATCTTTAATCAACCTCTCTCGACTCTTAATACTTATTGTAAAATTGTGATCTATAAATTAAGACTTAGATTAATTTTAGGAAACAGGATAACAATATTAGCATGTCAATTAGTAGCCATTCTTCGTTCCTTGCAACCTTTAGTAACCTCAAATTCAAAGAATATAAAAACTAACCAAATAAATCGTTTCATAAAACAAATGATTTATATTTGTTAACAACGCCCCTCGCCTACCTAATTATTAGTATTAAATTGAATGTGCACCCATATTAATTTAATGTAACGACGTCTTTATGAGCTGTGACGTAAAGTAGGACGTGTATCCGAAGAATAAATCTGTCAGGGGTGTTAACGCGCGGTCACAAAATTTAATTTACCGTCATATGTGCTGAACGAATAGTTGCTCTTCTGTGAATAATATACGACGTCTTGGAATCATAGGTTAGAAAGAACAAGTCACTACGAATAAAAAAATATATAAAATGATTTTTGAGATAATCTTCGGTAACATATCCGGCACTATGAAAATATCATTTGAACTAAATCATTTTTTGCACTTTCATGAAATCCGAAGACTTTTATTGAAATAGTAAACTTATATCATAACTAATTCATGATTTGTTAAAAATATTAAAATGTTTTGATAATGTAAATACCATGGCAAAGTTTTGCTTGTAATATGTGTAGCGCAGTTTTTAGTCTTAGTCAGTGATTTCAGTTACTCATTACCTAAGTCCTTTTATTACAGTAAATCAAACTGAACACCGCACTTATTAATAAATCTTCGCTAATTAAGGAATCTGCCTTTAGTACGAGTTACTTTTACATACATACATATATATATAGAGGTACATAAGCTTACTCCTGTATCACCGAAGGTGGTTGGTTGGACGGTAGTCTTACCGAAATACAACCAAGTATTTCGGCACGACTACTGTTCAGAACTCCCGAGTTCGTTTCCCGGATTGGGCAAAATGATACTGGTTTTTATCAATTCAGTATCAGCTCTGAGTCTAGAATTTGTGCCCGATTTGGCGATTCACGCCCCATCACATCTAGGACGGAATTAAGCTCGGCGAAATATGGCAGTTTAAATACTACGAAAACTATAATATTTTTTGCAATTTCTTAAAACTCGTACTAAGCGCCTTGAAAGCTGTGTTCACATGGATAGTTAAAGCTTCTTCTGTTAATTCTATTAAATCATACATGGTGAGATCTAAAGGCAACCTCCAATTGGATCCAACGAGGAACAGACTTTGGTTGTAGTTTGTCAACTTCAATATTTAACTTGCTCCTTGTAGTTGCGAAGTTCTGTCTGTCAGGAACACAATGGGTGCCGGTTGTCAAACTTATGTATGTTTGCGATCTATTGCTATTTTCAGTTGTCGAAAGTTTTAAATGTTACAGATGCATTGGAAAACTTTGATTGCTCGAAAAATGTTGGCAGGTGACTGCGAAAATTTTATTACTTATGTATTTGAACGATAGAACTTGTGTGATGGCGATTTTAATAGTTATGTATTTGAGCGATAGAACTTGTGTGATTCTTGTGAACAGATTTGATAATATCCATAAAGTTTGACTTTGTATAATATATTTGGATAGCGGAATTATTTTATGTGTAAATAACTACTACAACAACAGGTCGAGCTGGAAATCTTTGTGGGAGGGCTTTGTCCAGCAGTGGCCGTCCTGTGGCTGATGATGATGATGATGATGAAGTACTACACTTTTATTCGAGCATGCCAAAGTGACTATACCTACATTAGACGTGATTGTAAATGCAATGCAGTCCAAGAAAACAGCGACCAACGGCCACAATAACATTGAAAGTGTTCACCAGAATAACATAGACCTGCATTAATGCTTCTTTAACAAAACAAATATTTTCTTTACAGAAGCTAATCATGCAGCCTGTCACCAGGGACCTGTGACGGATGACCGATGCAGGCACAAGGATACTAGGTAAGGCCGCCTTATCTGTCAAAATTGTATGGCGAAAATCAATATAAGAAGCCGTTAAAGTTGAGCAGCGTTTGACCATTCGGGCGTATATGTATATCCCATAGTCTATAGTAGGTAGCCATAGTTTTAGCACTTATTATAATCGTGTTCATCATCAGCATCATGATGCTTTAAAATCTTGATCATGATTATAATAAGTGAACAACTGATCATTATCAGCCATACGGCGTCCACTGCTGGACATGGGCCACTCCAAAAGATTTGCAGATTAATGTTTTATATAACTTTAATAAAACTCATAAACAACACAAAACTAGTTCCTTAATTAGAAATACTCTCAACGTCGCAGCGTCATTTACCGATATTGGAATCATTGGAATAACGCAGCCGAGCACTTTATATTTTCAGGCACCTCACTTGAATTTGTGGATTGTAATTTTTGAAATCGAACTGAATTGTCGATCCGGCGCGACAAGCCCATCGGGCACGGGCGACAGTCTAATGAGACCCCCTGGGAGTCACCGTTTCGTTCCATTTTCACTAGATATCTGACATTTTTCAATATTACTGAAATAAATGTTATTGGTTATTTAAATCGCATAGAATATTAATTCAGGTCGCCTCTTTAGTCTAGAGGCAGCATATATGAGCTGTAAAGCGGGAGGTGCTGGGTTCGATTCCCAGGTCGAACAAAGCGAATTTGCTAATTTAATTTACCTGTTACTGGATCCCTCAGAGGGGGTTGACGTCAGATAGGCAGCAGGTGGTAAAAACTAAATTTCAAATCCTTTATGCAACGAGCTTGAAGAAGTGTGCTACGCCGATAACCACATTATGGTGGGATAAGGGCTAGTAGAGTTTTGTAATAGTAAAGTCACAGTGAAGTTAAGTTTCCGGAATCCATTCGAAATGAGTAATTTAATTAATTAATTCATTACTACTATGTCCATAACCAAAGAGAAGTGGCAGCTCGCTGTTAAGTTTCTTTCGATGATATTATCGATAACCTAAATGCTCCCCTTCCAATCTTCCATCGATGATTTTTTTAATATTGTGATTGTATATGGACGGTGACGATCACTTACCATCAGGCAATCCACCTGCCCGACCAGCAGGTTATGATATAAAAAATATCATATATGATAATGTAGTAATAGATATATCGTCAAATGTTAATAGAACAAAAAGAGACTATGCACCAAACTGCTTCTAAACATGCTTATTTCCACATTTCTAAAACTGTTCCTATTGTATATATTCTTGGCAGTACTGCAGTCAGTAACATTACCATAACATATACACGTAGCACATAGGGTGTAGATGAGATGCAGTAGCAAACTTGCTCGAATCCCTGAAACTTGAAACAAGATCTCATTGTGGCCGTAAGCACGGTATGCAGCCATTTGGCTCAGTCTTGCTTGCTAGTTATAGATACTATGTATAAAGTTTGAAACAGATGTGAAGATGCACATTCGAATTTAACTCTTTGTTTTAATTTATAATAATAATAATAATAAACAACAGTCACATACATAGTCCTGACCACACACTAAGGTCGAGTTTTGTGTCGTGGGTATCAGGAACTACGAGAGACTTTCGGTCTCACAACACCCAGACCCAAGACAAACATTTGTCTCGGTGCGGGGATCGAACCCGCGGTCTCTCGCTTCACAGCCGGCTACTCGCCCGCCTGCGCCACGGAGGCTGTTCCTTGGTTTAGTGGCAGCGTATATGTTATGTAGACTGGGAGGTCCTTAAATCAAATGCTAAATCGGGCAAAAATGGTTTTTATAGCAATTTCTCCAGTACAGGATACCCCAGAGGGCATTGGAGTCAGGCAAGCAGTTGTAAAAATTAAAGTAGAATCGTTTCTGCAACACGCTTACAAAAATGTATTGAGCTGATTCCACGTTGGAATGGAACAAGTACAGCAGGTCGATTCTCTAAGGTTTCATTTGTGAAATCAACGTTGCGGCATCGTTGCGGCAACAATGTTTTCATTTTTGTATTCAGCAAGGTACAAAGCACACGCACTAGCGCTATGCTTGATGACGGCGCTTATGCGAACTAGCTCTCTCGAGCGAGGCGTTTGACATAAATGTATGGAAAATGGTATTCTCTAACACCCAATAACGTTGAACGCTCCGTCGATCTCAACGATGTGTGCTGCGGGAGCCCGCCGTCGATCGCAACGTTGTGGCGTTTCTTAGAGAATCGACCTGCTTGTAGTAGAAGAACTCTTTGCTTTATATAATGTAGGTTTAGAAGAGATAATTTTCGAAATGGAAGATGTTAAGGAATGTTTTAAAATATTGTAAAATTCATCTGTTATTTAAGTTCAAGTATATAATACGTTTCTGAAATAAAAAATGCAATAGTAATTTCTTAATTTATCCCCTTCCAATCCCAACGGAATACGAAAGTAAACTCGTTGCGGTGGCAAGTTGCAGCGGTTACAAAACTTGCAGCTTGGCTCACAAAATATACATGAAATCAATTCAGCCGGAGCTAAGACTGGAATGAACTCCGCTCAGTAACGCCATTTCCCTAGAGGCTTCGTTTCCTACGGCCGCGGAAATGTTCAATCACGGCCGGATTTTAATCATAAATGAAAAATAGCAGCTAATGTTATCACGGTAAAAGAAATATTTTATTTCATTGAATTAGAACTTCGTACAATGAGATTACATGAAGTGATCGTAAAGAAAATATGTATCATAGTAACACGTTATTTACGTGGCAATTTCATATGATTATAAGTTTTCGAACAGGGCTTCCACGTCTTATAGCAATTAGCAGTATTATTATAATCTTACTTTTACCTATTTCCGTACAAAGAAACAAAGTATAATTACAATAAATCCGCCAAACTCCCCTGGTCTCATAAATGCTTTGACCTGTCGTTAAAACTAAGACAAATCCTTTCTGCGACATGCCTGAAAAATTGTGTTGCGCCGATCCTACATTATGTTGGAATAAGGTGCAATGAAAAGAAAAGTTCTCATATATTATACGTTCTGCAGAAAACTTTTATTATTAAAGCAAAGCAACTAGAACTTTTCAATATAACCACACCGACAAATTATTTAAAAGTATGTACCAAACTATATAGCGCAAAACAAAATGTAAAACGAACACTACCCTCGGAGGGTACTAAAACAGACTATCTTAAGAGTCGGTCTATCCATTCTTTATCTTTGACTACCCAATTCCGTCAGCATAAAAAGCGCTTTCTTGCCATTTAGCGCTGTTTTCGTCCTTTTTTACCTCAAAACCGAGGCTATAACACCTCTCCGGGGTGCGGTAATATTTGCATTTAGAGCGAACGACTGATATTGTGACCTTATCAGCGGGAGATTGTGTTTGAGGGACGAATTCTGATGACGCGAGTGGAGCAAATCTCTCGGATGGCGCGCTCTGGCTTTGTTTTTATATTTTTGTGTAAGTGCCAAAATATTTTGAACCCCAATATTTTTGTTATGCATAAACAGCTTTTTGGAGGTTTCGTATTTCGTTTCGAATATGTTTACCTTTAGTCATAACACCCTCAAAATTATGTATGAAAAACTTTATCCAATATTCATTGAAATTAAACTATTTTTACGGATTATATCACGATTTGGTTTTAATTTTTATGCCCGACGTTTCGAAAGCTTTGCAGCCTTCGTGGTAACGGGTCAGACTATATATATAATCCGTAAAAATAGTTTAATTTCAATGAATAACATTCACGTAAACCTAAGAAATCATTATTTATCCAATATTATCACATTTTTATTCTATAATACTAAATATTGTAAAAACTAAAATTTTTATGTTATTGAGTTAGATTTTTATGAATCGATCCTTTGGCGGCTGAATTGATTAAGATGGAATTCAGTGAAATTGGGACATTGAAGATTTTTCATTAATTTACAAAAACAGACGAGAAGACATATGGTATGCCTGATAATTAATAGTAATAACTAGTGATTCTTGACTACCTAGATACCGGAAATGCCAGGAGCCAAGCCGCTGCCTACCTTGGAAATTTAGAGGGATTGAGAAATCGAACATCCCCAGTATTCACGTCTCCAGAATTCTCACCTACTATTTGAAACGCAACAGCAAGTTGTCACTATAAATCGATTTTTTTACATAGATACATCCTTAACACTACCGTCTAAACTACCGTTTAGGTTGCCCATTAAAGCTGTAGTCAAAATCGTCTCTACCCAAAGACTAGAATGTATATTACTAGACAGGCTGTTCGGTACATAGAATTTGCGCACTAAGTTTCCGTCAATTGACCATAACTCACTATGGAGACTTCTTTTTTTCTTAGGCGTCGAACGTCAAACACTCGCCGTAATGTGACACAATTTTTCTTCTAGAAGTATTTATCTCTACCACATAAAAAGTACCTTTATAAAACACATGTTCAAACAGTAATACTTTTTCGAAGTATTCGACTTTGAAACGGTCTATACTGTAAGCAACAGCTATTGAGAATTATAGTTACAACAAAAACTAAAACCAGAAAGTATATTAAAATATTCTCTACGTTCGCAGTTCTGAACTACACTTTCTACATTATCGCCACCCGTCCCTACCTTGTTGTACATTCATGAATACATTTCTACATTACAAACCACTCTAAGGTACTGTTTAACTTTGCATACAAGCGCGTTTTTGTACTTCTTAGGTTTTCGCGATTCGAACAAGTTACGAGTTAAAGAATACTGGTAAATGGCGGCTCATGTTTAATTTAAACTGGAACATGGTGACTTTTTTCTGAGTACCTATTGAGGGCCACCTGCAGCTCCGCGATAAACCTCTATTTATCCTAAACCTTGATTTGAAGATAGGAGTGAGCTGTAGGATAAATCGAGATAAGGTGTAACTCTGGATTAGTAATAGCGCAAGTCACCCTAAATGTTTAAGATGTTAAGCAAAGTTTCGTATAGCTAACAAGCGCTTATATAGCAACCACAATGTACAATTGCATCTCAATTGTTATTTTAGTATTTTTAATCTTTTAACTACAATTTCACTCATTTCTGTTCATGATTTCTTGTTGATACAAAAATATCTACAACGGCAGTATTAATTAACATAAAGCTCACACCTCACACCAAGCGTTATGTAGTTTGTAGAATATACCTTATTAGAAACAAGACAAGAATCATTTTCAAGCACTCATATGAAGAGAAAAATTGAGACGCTTTTTTTAACCGAAGCGACGAATGAGGCCTTAGTTATTTCAAAATATCCTTAAGAAATCCTTAAGAGGTCCTTTGAATTGAATAGGATATAATTAAATTGAAACGTCAGAATTATAACCCAGATAACAATTATCAAACTATTAAAGAAATATCTATATAATGCATATATTATACCTACCTATTTCTATCTATGTATGTGATTAAAAGGCACGTATGAATACTACGAGTATCTATATAGTATGCAGGCTCTAATTAATTCCCATACATAAGCTTTAAAACCAATTTCCAACTTAATAACATCATCAATAGAGAATGCAAAAAACGTAATATGGAAAGCTATTACGAAATTAATTAGTGAACCGGTTTTTGTGTAGGCGGATCTAATTCTAATTTAAGTATTTGCCAGTTAAAACGTTTGAAGCAACCACTCCGTAGAGCCCGCAAAACCGCCTCTGTAGGTCTATTTTAACGTAATCTCATATGTGTAATTTGATTTGCCAGTCTTTTTGGCGAGCCTTTTGCGATATTGAAATTGAAAATGTTTGGAATATTAAGTATTCCCTTACTTGTTCATTTAATTAACTACACTGCTTCTAAAACTTCATAATATAGTTCAGCTTTTCACTAATATTTTGTAAGCTTAAATGAGGTTTTAACTTTAAAGACGAAATGATGGATCAAGGGTTTTAATTTAATTTATTTTATGCAAATAAATTATTTGTTGAATACGGGACGGGAATCTAATATAATTTATCTACTAACCAAAACTCTTATTTTCCTCCTCCACCTGATGTTATCCCATTTCAATGTTGTGGAGGAATGCATGTTGTAGAAATGATTCGGCTTTTAGTTTTTACGACTGACCTATCTAACGGCAACGCTTTGTTTGAATGGTAGAGCTACACTATAGACCGTTACGTCTACAGCACGAATGGGCCAGCTCGACCGGTTTGATACCACTGTCTCACAGAAAACCGACGTAAAGTTGCAGTTCACGTTTCGTTCGGTGAGTGAGATTTCCGGTGGCCCATTTCCCCCCCTCCCTTTCCCAATCCTATTTCCCTCCCATCATGGTTATTTTGTGTCTTGGGTGTCTATGGGCGGTGGAGATCACTTACCATCACGTGACCCATGTGTTCGTTTGCCAGTCTCTGCTATAAAAACTCTCTCTGGGGGATCCAGTACCGGGTTAATCGAGTTGGAAAGATCGCTTTGCCCCTGGCAATCGAACCCAGGACCTCCCGTCCACAGCCCATAAACGCTGCCACTAGACCAAGGAGGCGGAGAATTAAGTACTAATTCTCTACCATAATTGTGAAATCTGCCACAGTTAGTACTACTGTAACCCGAGCACGAAAAACGAATGTAAATGTATTCGAGTTCGCTGCGCACTGATGACGTTTGGTTAATATTTCATACAAATTTCATAGACGCGCATCGAGTTCGAATACATTTACGGTTGTCAGAAATTTTCCTGCTCAGGCCGCTGTACTTAAACAATACAGAGATAACAATTAAAATATTAAGGTTAGCGAGCGGACAAATTTTTCCATTGAAACGAATGTTTGTAACGTTTAAAGCAGCAGGCGTAATGTGGGTCAGCGAGTGCTTTGCAATGCTTCGTCCATTATTCAGGAGGATTTTCCGTTGTGCGAGTGGTCGGAATGGTCTGTAACCCGTTAGTTATTTTAGGACAATGTAGGCGCCATGAAGTCACGCTAAAATAAATTAGTGGTGGTTGCATGACCAAGTGACTGAAGAAAATGTTAAATTTCTTTTGTTTACGACCGACTTCCAAAAAGGAAAAGGTCCTCAATTAGTCTGTTTTTTATGTGTATTACGCGATATCGCCGCCAAATGTGGACCGATTTTCAAAATTATTTTTGTGTTCGATAGAGCTTATTTCAAGGGTGGTCCCATATAAATTTGGTCACGATCGGATTTGAAGTCGGTCTGTTAGTTTTTAAACTTGTGATTATATATAGTAATATTTCAATGTAAATAGTTGTGTAATGTCGTTGGTCTAGCAGCGTGCAAGGTCTGTGAACCGGGAGGCCCTGGTTTCGATTCCCAGGTCGGGTGGGGTGTTTCCAACACGATTTATCCGAGACTGAATGCCCCAGAGGGAGATTGACGTCAGGCACGCGAGTGGTCGAGCAGGTAAATTTCTGACAATATATTCGAGCTCGCTGCGCACTGATGACATGTGATTAATATTTCATACAAATTTCATCGAGCGCGAATATATTTACGATTGTCAGAAATTTTCCTGCTCGGGCCACAGGCAGTAAATTATTACAACATTTTGTACTCATAAAAGTTTCAATATCTAGTATATCTAATCTACAATAATATATACAATATGATACAATATCTAGAACAACATCTTGTCTTCCGAAAACTAATAGGTTTATAACCATAGTTCGCAAACTTCAAAACACGAACTAGTAGAGTACGTGATAGATAAGACGATGTGTACATTGTATAGTGTATAAATAAGGATTACATTAATCATAAATCTTAAATTGCCTCCTTGGTCCAGTGGTAGTATGTAAGGACTGTGGACCGGGAGGTCCCGGGTTCCCAGGTCGGGCAAAGAAAATTTTGTAATTTAATTTGCCCGGGACTGGATCCCTCATAGGGGGTTGATGTCAGGCAGCCAGCGTAAAAACTATGCCAAATCCTCTCTGCAACATGTTTGAAAAAGTGTGTTGCGCCGACCCCACATTAAGGTGGGATAAGGGCAGGTAGAAAAAAATCATAAATTTTAATGTAAATGTACCCCTAAGATGTAATAAAAACATACCTCTAACAAAATTTTACCCATTTCAAGTTAAATTAAATTCTACATAACAATAACAATTATGATTCCTCGACAGCACATTTTTCTCGGCAAGTAATTGGCGCCCATTTTATGAATAAAATAAAAATGCAAATATTAATTGCGACCCAAAAAATGGAACCACAATGGTTCAAATTAAACAAAAAGGAAGAATAAAAGTGACAAAAAGCAAAAGTAAATTTCATAGCAACAAACCGTGTATTTAAATTAACCGCGGAACAGGATGCTCGTTACGTGGCAGGAAAAAAACAAAACGTAACAAAACAGGTGAGGAGTAACACAGGAACCGGAATATCATAATCATATTTCAACGAGTTTTACTCCACTTGTTGCGATTTGTTACCTAATTTGTGTCCCTTCTTATTACTAATTTGTTATAAGTAACTCCTGTGTAACTTTTTGTGACTACTTTGTTACAGCTAACCCCTGTGTCCTTATTCTATCACGTTGTTATTTTTCGCGGCTTCCAGCGTAATAGTTCTATACCTATCCGCTTATGCATCATCTACTCTTAAGTATATTCATAAGAAGTAATTAAAACCAACTTATAATTAGGCATGCGTACTTGCATGATACCTAATCCATTCCACATTATTAATCAAATTACAATTTTATCCATTAGATACTTTTTGCTCCATATTTATCTAAGCAACTAATTTATTGAACATGAGACGTTGAGTAATTATAATCCGAGTTAAAACCTACAAACTTGTTACGTGCTTTATTTCACAGACAATCACTTAGACTTCAATAATTTTAAGATCAAGTGTACCTGAGGTATAAGATTGCAAATCGAATTAAGTAGATTGTTAACAATAGTTTTCTTTTCAATTTTGCCCAGAAAAGCAATTACTTCTGGCAGTTGGCATTGGAATTAAAATCACGGCAATCAGACGCCAAACCTGATAGTCAAAGTGAGATGAATGGAGCAATTCATTGCGTTTTTTCAGTATCTACTAATTTAATTTAAAATATTCTCTCTAAGTACTATAAAATTTTAATTAAACCATTTATCATTTAAGTTATCACGACGTTCTTGTACCAAATTTAATAAAAATATGAAATAAAATAGTTATAAGTGCCTTAGAGAGCTTTTATTTAATACAATTAATTCATTATCATCATTTCATTTCATTAAAAGAAAACTTTAATTGCCAATTAACTTGGGACCTATTTTATGGAAAAAATCATTTCTTTATATTTTTTGCACACATATGCATTCGTTTCAATTACCTCAGTAGTCTAACAACGCTAGCTAGCTAGCAAGTGGTCCGAGGCGTCGTAAGTTCGAATCTCAGGTTGTGCAATTCGTGTTTCTGATTTTACCTGAACTGGATCTTAAAAACCTTTTAATAGCATGCCTAAAATTGCACCAATCCCACATTGGAATAGATTAAAAGCAGATGGAAAAAGAAGGCTTAATGCCAGAAACATGGTACTAACGTCGCGTAAAATCGAAAAAATAGCCCTGGTCCGGCTAATCCAATAAAAAGGATTTATCCATGCACCTATCCAGGATTTGCCGCATAAACAGCAGCATAAAGTGTCCGCCTAAGTACACTTAACCCAAATCTAGATTTTTATTATAATTGTTTCCGTCCTTTTCTCGCAAGGGCGCGCAGCAAAGCGGCCGGAAGATTAATAGCAACATTTATCAGACTTTCGTTTGTTTTGAGTGTCGTCGGGGATAACCGGAATTAGGTTGTTCGCAAAATGTGCTACGAAAGTAAAATAATCCAATTTAAATTATTACTCGGTAACGCTTCTAACTCCTACGGCTTTTGACTGTGAAAATATGGGTAAAATATTTTACTATTATATTGTCATTAGATGTATGTATTAATATTTAAGATAAAATGACCCATAACACCCAGGATAAAATACTTAACAAGCAAAAACTAAAAACAACTCCGTGCACTGAGCCGCACGTATTTCTCGCTTTCGAATGCTATAAAATAAAAGCCAATTTATTGCTTCTATTATGTCGCGACAAAATAAAAACAGTACAAAAACAGAATACGTTTTTAACACGCCATTTTCTAGTCTTTTTGCTGTCGCTTAATTTGATTGCTGTCTGCAGCGTCCCACGCAAAATAATCTGCATATATTTGCAATCGGGAATCTAGTGTCTAAATTAAAATAAAATTGCTACTTGAGACACTGGAATCGTTTAATGTGATCGTCTATTTGTTCAGAGTTAAATAAAAGACAACGATACTGCCCATTGTATAATCTAAGTTGCTCGTATAAGGTAATTTTAATTAAAATTAAGTGTTAGTAAATAACATAACATAACACATAAACTCACGCCTGTATCCCTGAAGGGGTAGGCAAAGGCGTACTTGCCTAGTACACCCACATTTCGCCGAGCTTAGTTCCGTCCGAGATGTGGTAGGGGGCGAGCCTATCGCCATATCGGGCACAAATTCCAGACTACGGACTGATATGGAAAAATCCAATATCACTTTGGCCGACCCGGGGATCGAACCCGAGACCTCAGGACTGTAGTCGTACCGAAATACCACGCCACCGAGGCAGTGTAAGTAAATATATATTATCTAAATCACAATATTATAATGGCTCAGCAACTTGAGTTTCACCAAAAACAAGAGAAAAGAAGCTATTAATCAGTAAGTAACGTAAACGTAATCGTGAAAACCAAAATTATTCAATTAGCAAATAGTATAAGCAGATAAAAATATTAATATGGATTATAATCGTTTATAAATAAAATCGTCATCAAATTAATCTTCATCAATCTCTTCGTGCATCAAATGGAGGCTATATATTAATCCGCGGTATAATTTCACCATGAAAATTTATTATTGGAGATCGTAAAATTTTTACTACCTCCTTATTACCATAGAAAAGAGGAGCTATAACATTAGAAAGTTATATTTTATACCCCGCATTGTTTCTAGTACGAGTGCTTTGTTCAATGTGGCTATTCAAATATCGATTTTTACGAGTTATTTTATACCTAATTTTCATATTTATTTTATGACGTCATATAGTCGATCGCCTGCGGTGCACTATTTATAATGCCTTTTTAAGACGCGCAGTTGGCAAGCTGTTGGAAATGGGCATGATATAAATGTTTATGGTAATCTCGATACGAATACGTATACCTCTATAAATCTATGACAAAAAGGAAAAGTGATAATAATATGTCAAATACCTACTCAAAGATATTTGAACTTTAATCGTGGTGTTGTTACAAAAAGCAATGTATGTAAGTTCACCTCGAACACCTACCTGTTACATGTAATCAAAATGTTAAACCATATAACTACTGGTCCAATTAGATACATCAATTGACTTTTTATTCACATTTCTCCCTCTACAAAAACTCATATCTTCGCTATACGAACTCCCAACGGATATTTTTCATCTAACGTAATTTGAAATTCTATACGAATCACAGTAAGGTATGTGAAAGCCTACAAAACTTTTTGGATATAGACAAGAGGACCCAGGTTTAGCTGTCCGTGACTAATACGACTGGAAATTTGCCAATGTTAACTTTGCTCAGCTTCAATATAATTTAAGTTCAGGGGCCGTAGCATGAATACCTTTTATCTACGTATTCGAAGGGCGCTCGGTGCGCATTCAGCGCATTAAAATTTCATTTAATCTAGGACGGAAGTAAGCTTGACGAAACATGGGTATTCTAGTTTCCTCAATCGCCTCTTCCTAACGCCTCATCGATTTAGGCGTGCATATATGTTTACAATTTAAAACATATACATTCATCGTGTACCATGCTCTATTCGAAGACTTATTCGAATGTTTCTAGTGCTAAGTCCTCAGCTGTTAAACAAATCTCGTATTCTGACCGATGTCGTAACAGTTGGCAATAGGCATCTAAGGATGTAAGTGGTACCTGCACGGCTTTAAACATGTAGAGAACATTTTGGCAGGAGCAATATCTCGTGAAACCATTTAATTGATTTAAGGTACAAGTACATACTTTTTTACGGATACCCATGAACAGTAAATAGCTACTCTTTTTCTTTCTACCTGCCCTTATCCCACCGTGGGGTCGGCGCAACACACTTTTTCAAGCATGTTGCAGATAGGATTTGGCTTAATTTTTACGTCCAGACACCTGCCTGACGTCAATCCCCTACGGGCGATGCAGTCCCGGGCAAATTAAATTAGAAAATTTGCTTAGCCCGACCTGGGAATCGAAACCAGGACCTCCCGGTCAACAGCGAGGTCCACAAGGAGGCGAATGAAAGTACCTCTAAATAGCTACACTACTTGATCAAAGACAAAGTAAAGCACTGAATGCCACTGCATTGAGCTTATATACACAAGACATAAGATGTTAAATAACACAATATATAACTGCCTCGGTGGCGTGGTTGTATTTCGGTACGACTATCGTCTTGAGGTCTTGGGTTCGATTCCCGGGTCGGGCAAAGAGATATTGGATTTTTCCATATCAGCTCCGTAGTCTGGAATTTGTGCCCTATATGGTGACAGACTCGCCTCTTATCACATCTAGGAAATGTGGCTCGGCGAAATGTGGGTGTTCTAGTTCGCTAGTGCGCCTCTGCCTACTCCTTCGGGGATACAGGCGCGAGCGTATGTATGTAACACAATATAACTATACTTTTTGGTAAGATAAGAAACAGCCCTTACTTGAATTTGAAATACCAACTTGATTACAAGAGAGTAAACTGTCTAAGGTTACACGGTCAATAAAGTTTCAAGAGAACTATTGTTGGGTAATAAATTGGGATTTGAATTTCGTTCTCAACTTGGGAGAGAATGTTTTAAATCGTGCGACCATAAAAACGGTACGTTATCGCATTCGTACTATCTAGGGACTTGTAAACTGAACTTACGATCTACCTTTAGTTTGGTTTGTGGTGCAGTAATGTAGGAGAATAGAACAATTAAAATCCACAAACAACTTTATTTTTCATTATTGGTCTCGGTGGTAAACAGAGCTCTTGGGTCCGATTAGTCTTTTTGAATGATTTTTGGCAAACATTATTAAAATTGAGTACGTGACTGCCTCGGTGGCGTGGCTGTATTTCGGTACGACTACCGTCCTGAGGTCTCGGGTTCGATCCTCGGGTAGGGCAAAGTGATATTGAATTTTTCCATATCAGCCCGAAGTCTGGAATTTGTGCCCGATATGGCGATAGGCTCGCCACCTATCACATCTGGGACGGAACTAAGCTTGGCGAAATGTGGGTGCACTAGTTGTAGTTCTAGTGCGCCTCTGCTTACCCCTTCGGTGATACAGACGTGAGCTTATATGACTGTGTTTGATTTTATGCCAATAAAATATATTATAGCCCTTCTGTAAAAACTGCATCGAATTGATTGGAAGAATGAGGCAGTAATTTGTTTTTTAAATTCTGAAATGAGCATGAGTCGGGATGAACTGGGGATATTTCGCTATCCCTTTCCAACGCACGTACCGTTATGCTAGTGACGTAAATATACTAAAGCTTCTCTTTCCTGCAGTTTGAAGGTTACACCAAACTTCAAAGGCTGTGCTATATTTTAGATATCGTAAATTTGAAGCAGGCCGCTTCCAACAGGTCGATCTGGAAATCTTTGCGGGAGGCCTATGTCCAACAGTGGACGTCCTGTGTTTGATGATGATGAAATTTCATATAAAATTAATAATAATATATATACTGTAATTAGTACATAAATTCACTATAGGAACACTGGCTTATTAAAGCCTACTTATCTTTTTAATGAAATTTGTCTTGTTACGCGTTGTGTACGTTATTTTTATACAGACTTATAAATAAAGTGTATAGTTCAAGATCTATCTAAAATACCGTCGAACAATAATAAAATATACGAAACAGGTGACTAACAATACAAACGGTTAAATTAACTCCAGCTATCTTTCCCTTCAGCGGCAGATTACTGAATTGCAAATTTTATTCAATAATACAGAATTTCTAGATGTGAAAAATACAAAGCTTTCAAAACGTCGGGCGTAGTGTAAAATTAAAAATAGTTTTATCGACCGAGTTCCACAAAAGGAGGAGGTCCTCAATTCATCTGTATTTTTTTTATGTATGTTATTCGATATCTCTGCCAAATGTGGACCGATTTTCAAAATTATTTTTGTGTTCGATAGAGCTTATTTCAAGGGTCCCGTATAAATTTGGTCACGATCGGTAAATTGGAAGTCGGTCAGAGTTAAGTTTTTAAACTTGTGATTATTTCAATCAAGTATTTGTTCAAGAGGGAATCTAAAATCATCAGTATAGGTATTAACAAAACTTTAATATGTAACAGTAAAATTTGCTCTGTAGACATTTAGGGCCACTTGCAGCAACAGCAGTACTTGAAATCTCTATTATCCCAAATCTTGATTTAAAGTTAGTAGTGAGCTGTAGGATAAATCGAGATAAGTGTAACTTTAGATTAGTAATAGCTCTGCTGTAACTGAGACATTCTTTATTTCTTTCTACTTGCCCTTATCCCATCTTAATGTGGGGTTGGCGCAACACACTTTTCAAGCATGTTGCAGAACGACCGGCTGGCTATAATTGGCCACAACAGCTTCAGACAATAATTAAAATAATTGTATAAGCGCTTCCAGGTGCATCTTATTCCTTCGATGGGCCCCATCACGATTGGCTCGTGACGGTCGCTTGTCTCAATTCAATACGGCTCATATGCAAATTTGTGTTGATTGTCGTCTGTATCGGCAAATAATCGAACGGGGGCCGTCTGACCGTCCTACAATCTAAAATGGACTGTGATAACTGAATTCTAATATTACTCTGTAAAAGTTACCGCCGAATGTTCATACATTTAAGGTCGCCTTATGTCGTTTAAGGCCGCCTTATCTGTCAAAATTGTATGGCGAAAATCAATGTAAGAAGCCGTTAAAGTTGAGCAGCGTTTGGCCATTCGGGCGTTAGTATGCTATTGATATAACGGCCAACTCTTTTATTCTAATAATATTCGTTTGTGGGCAGAAAGTGACGCACAGTGGGTAGTAATATATTTCTGTCCGATATCCATGAATAATTTAATAGTAGTTAAATTTTATCATCTGACTTTACAAGCATATGCTAGCATATTTTCATATGCTAGCATTGTTTTCTATGCCTACACTACAAATTATCACATCCAACCTGACAGTACAACCCCTATTAAACAACTATAATACCTCTATATAGATAACTAATAGATAAAACTATGGCAAACTTATCAATGAATTCTAAAAATTTAGGGGTAGGTTTAATGTCTCCGTACCACTCTACCTTACTTACTGGACTAGCGAGACGATCGTCGGAGGTTCGAATTTATCCACAAAAATGTGTGTGACGTATACCAAACCGTATCAGACCATCGCGCGTGATAGACTAAGGCTGAGATCTATAGAGCGAACTTCGACTAAGTCTAAGTTCGATTTAAAAATTCCAAATCTTCACTGAGTTCGTTTCTATAACTCAGACTTAGTGGAAGTTTGCTCTATAGATCTCAGCCTAAGACCCAACCCCTCTTATTAATAGACGAGACCCGTGCCCAGCAGTGGGACAGTAATATTACACGACTAATAATATATATAATTATAATTATTATTTGTAACCCCTTGGCGATCCTAGATAAATAAAATAAAATAAAATAATTTATTGAATCCTTAAATATTTAAATTCCAAGAAATATATAGGTACCTACTCTACTACGTCTACCACTAGTTGAGACGAATAATTCGCCATAGTAAGACGAGCTAGAATCAAAGAAGAAGAATAACTTCTACAGAAAGATACTTATTATAAGAGTTGTGTTATGCAACTAGCTGGGGAAGCTTACAATCCGAGTCCCCACTTCAGCCGTCCCTAGTACAGTTTCCATTCATGACAAAGAGCTTATAACTATAGTTTACGTAACTAACGAATGTTGATAATCAGAAGCGCTGTACAGTGTACATGGAGTTATTATGCGCAAGAACTAATCCACAACACGTGCTTGTTCGCGGCACGTATCTCTTACGGGAGAGTCGTAGCGTTGGAGTGCGAGAAATAAGCGCTAGCGAGTTAATCATAATCCCTCATTCGCACGAAAGCTTGTTCAACGCGCTTTTAGCGTCTCAACATGTCGGTTCATATGATTGCTTGAAAATCATTCTTGCCTTTTTCTAGTAAGGTATATTCTACATACTGCCCAAAAAAAAACGCTGCGTTTCAAAGGCGCCGGCTTGTGAACAATTATATTAGAACTAATTTGTTCTATTACAACGTTTTTTTAAACGCGCGTTGAAAAAGCGTCTCAACATGTTTGTTCATATAAGTGCATGAATGTCATTCTTGCGTTGTTTCTAATAAGGTTTATTTTACATACCACCCGAAAATGTAACGTCGCGTTTTATAAGCGCCGTCGAGTGAGTAACTAAACCAGAACTCATATGTTCTATTTCAACGTTTTTTTTAACGCCCGTTGAAAAAGCTCTCATGCGAATGAGGGCTTAGCGACAGAATTTTCTGACAATACACATTCCATAGAAACGTCTATTCCCGTTATCCCACACTTTTTGTCGAAAATTTATCATCATTCGGTTTCGAAATGCTCTTCATTCATAGCTATATCATCATCATTAGATATCATATCAGATTATAACATCATCAGCACCTAGCAAGTATATCAATAAGATCAAGAGCTATGGTATATATGTCCATGCCTGTTTCCTCTATAATTTAATGTGTATGAATATTGGGCTTCGTACTACTTATATACAAATTAATAAACGCTGATTTTCACATAGGTTAGACGTGTGTATAATACTTAGGATATAATATAATATATATTATATATATAAATATAAATTATCATACAATAATCTTTCATCACTTGTACCACAAAAGAAGAATATCCAGCTTAAAATAAGCTTAACCAACGTGCAGTGTCGAGCTCATCATTGTTAATGGAATCAGCAAACTTCGCGAGTTATAATTAGAATTTAAGAAAATGGATTCTTACGAGTAAAGAGGGTGGCTCAATATAAATAGTATTCAGGTGTTTAGAGCCACCGTTATCAAATATTAACTATGATGATTTCGAACCATATATTATAAACATACATACATAAGCTCACGCCTGTATCCCCGAAGGGGTAGGCAGAGGCGAACTAGCGAACTAGAACAGATATTATACTTCTCTCAAAACTGCAATACATTGAGTACATCTCATATAGAGTATCTACGTTGAATATTTAAGATTTAAGTATCGAATATTGATTATATTCCCATCATCATCACCATCAGCCACAGGACCGCAACTGCGGAACACAAGGCGAGATTACCAGACGAAATGTTGGAAGCGGCATGCATCCAGCGCCTTCCTGCGATCTTGCACCTTCTGTCACCGCCCACTACCACTGTCTATCCATCTTCCTTCCAAATCCATGGCATTGGAATGCCATAGTACATTTAGGAAGTTTTTTTTTAATACAACCCTTTACTGCACCGACAAGTTTTCGGAAGCAAAATTTTTCATGCTCACATTTAACTATAATCAAAATTATTTTTAAGTACATTATCCAATGAATAAAAGCGATATCTATCACGACGTTTGGCGATAAAGCGTACAGATTTAATTGATGGTTCTCGCGTCATTTGGCCGAGTTGAGGCGGCTCTATAATTGGACGCCGGTAAGTGGTGCACTAACGAGGTCTGCACACATGCCAAAACACGCGTCTGGCTGGAGACGGAAATGTGATTGGGAAATATTGTGCTGACGTTTCACAATGATGTAAAACCTGCTTTATTACAAGGTTCATATTCGATTTATCTCTAAATATTATCTTTCGTCATTCAATTGTTGATATTGGAAAAGCATTCGACAAAGTGTGGCACAACGGCTTGCTCTACAAGTTGTATACCTTCAATGTGCCCACACAGCTCGTGCACATCATACGAGAATTTTTGTCGAATCGCGGTTTCAAATATCGCGTGGAGGGAACTCTTTCCTCCCGACACACCATCACTGCCGGAGTCCCGCAAGGCTCCGCTTTGTCCCCTTTTCTTTTCTCGCTATACACAAGCGATATCCCTAAACCGAAAGACGCCCATCTGGCGCTCTTCGCTGACGACACGGCAATCTACGCTTCACGTAGAGACCCGGACAAAGTGATTCGCATTTTGCAAACCGCAGCCGATGAACTCGGTGAGTGGTTCCGCAAATGGCGAATCACTGTCAACCCCGCCAAAAGTCAGGCAATTCTCTTTACCAAGAGAATTTTCACCCAAAAGCCTAACGCTTCAGTCACCATGGCCAATAAGGCTATCCCTTGGACCAACAACGCCAAATATCTAGGAGTCAACCTTGATCGGAGACTGAACTTCATCACTCATGTAAATGCGGTACGCGCGCGAGCCGCAATCGCGTTAGCACGATTACATTTTCTCTTAAACCGTAAGAGCAAGTTGTCAGCCCGCAACAAGATTAGGATCTACACAACGTGTATTAGGCCGATAATGACTTACGCGTCGCCCGTGTTCGCTCACATACCGCCCGCTCGACTTAAGCGTATGCAAGTCCTGCAAAACGTCTTTTTAAGACGAGCGCTTAACGCTCCGTGGTACATACGTAACCACGACCTCCACGTGGACACCAACTTGCCGACCATCAGGCATTTTATGCAGATGGCTAGCAGACGCTACTTCGATCGGGCGGCACACCACCCAAACACGCTTGTCCGTCAAGCGTCAATATACACTCCATTTGACCGTGCGAAATGGAGACGTCCTAGATCCGTTTTGTCAGACCCTGATGACGCCATCACTCTGGCCATTCAACGTAAGATCGAGCATCTTAAATCGCTCCCACACTCCACACGACCGATGTTCCGTCCCCGCCGACGAGGACCACGCCGCGCTCCCAGTAGCAGCCCCCCCGACCCTGTTAACAATTCCGGCCCGCGTGCCGATGACAGAAATGGATAGTTAGGGAAACACGTCCACACTCCCCTAATCGTTGATGTCTTCAACATCACCCCCTCAGTGACCGCCCTGAGCCGAGGTTCGTAACCCGTTAGTGGGTTGCCCTCAGCGTGGTCACCTAACTTTACGGGTTGAGCGCACCTGCGTTCCTCCCAACAGACCGGTGTGGCTGTATTTGCCGACTCGGTCGGGCAAGCAGCTGTAGGGCCATAAAAAAAAAAAAAAAAAAAAAAAAAAATTCAATTGTCTTACTTAGAGACACTGATTTTACGACATTAATTGATTTAATTTTAATATTTTAAATAATAATAGATCAATCAATGTCGCCTCCTTGGTCTATCGGCAGTATATATGGGCTGTGGATCGGGAGGTCCTGGGTTCGATTCCCAGGTCGGGTAAAGCGAATTTTCTAATTTAATTTGTCCGGGACTGAATCCCTCAGAGAGGGTTAACGTCAGCAGGCAGCTGGTCGTGAAAACTAAGTCAAATCATTTATGTAACATACTTGAAAACGTATGTTGTGCCGACCCCACATTAAGGTGGGATAAGGACAGGTTGAAAAAGAAATTAATATTTTTAATCATGTATTTATCTAGTTAATATGATGCTGATAACATTTAACACAATAGGGCGTGGTTTATTAAAGCTTCTACTTATATAAGTTTAATAAACATAATGCCCCTTACTTATAAAAATATCTGCTTATCTTTAACCATAGGTTGTCCCTTTCATTTTTAAACAATGTAATGCAAGGAAAAAGGTGACCGGCTATTCTTAGCGAAAAGATAAAAATGTTTTTATAAGTAAGGCCCAATATCTACTTCTAATCCATTTAACGTGTTTCTAAAATAATAAAAAATCAGTATTCATTTTTATGAATTAACGAAATAGATAGTTGTTTTGCCAGCAGATAAGCGCACATCATTACAGAAAGCGCCAGGCAAACTTTCCCATTTTACTAAAGTTCTAATGATATCACATCACAGTAGCTTGAACAGTTAACAAGCTTAGTATTCATTCAACATGTTAGGACGTGGACAAGTAAAAAACTACAAAGAGACTTAAATGTAATCCGGGACTCATTGTACCTAACTCAATGGCTAAAGTTTTAACTCCGTCTGGATCAAATGGATCAACGCTATTTTTGTTTTAATCCTCTCATCTCGTAGTCATGATTAAAACTGAGTGCTAAAACCTACTTTATTAACTGAGGTCAACTGCGAAACACGTAAAAACTAATAGAGCTTATTCTTGTTTCATCGTAAAATACTGAGTTATTGCTGTCTTTCTGATTATACCTTGTCAGTTAATTAATAATTTAATTTTTATTATTTTTACGCAAGACAAATTTTATGTTTTTACATAAACATAATCTCACGCCTGTATCCCCGAAGGGGTAGGCAGAGGCGCACTAGCGAACTAGAACACCCACATTTCGCCGAGCTTAATTGCGTCCCAGATGTGATAGGGGGCGAGCCTATCGCCATATCGGGCACAAATTCCAGACTCCGGGCTGATATGGAAAAATCCAATATCACTTTGCCCGACCCGGGGTCGAACCCGACACCTCAGAACCGAAGAAATACCACCACGCCACCGAGGCAGTCAGTTTTTTACATTTGGGATTTACCCACCCCGCAGTAAAATTCGTCTCTTGTGTTCGGGACTCGTGTGTATCAGGAATTACGAGAGATTTTCAGTATCACAATAATAATATAATAAATAACACCCAACGATCACACACATAGTCCTGACCCTGCGAGTCTTTTGTCGTGGGTATTAGAAACTATGAGAGATATTCGGTCTCACAAAACCCAGACCTGAAACAAATATCTATGGGTCACACACACATTGGTCTTAATGCGGGATTGAACCTACGGTCTCTCGGTCCACCACCCGACACTCGCCCGCTGTACGAATATTATAATAATAATATTAGCTCAATAATATAACTGTCCCACTGCTGGGCACGGGCCTCGTCTACTAATGAAAGGGGTTAACCTTAGTCTACCACGCTGGCCTAATGCGGGTTGGTAGACTTCACATACCTTTGAAATTCTTGTGGAGAAATTCTCGAGTACGCAGTAAGCCAATAAGTATGTTTTCCTTCACCGTTATAGCAAGCGATATTTCACAGTGAAAGCACACTTAACATAGAAAAATCCCAAGTGTTTGCTCCTTTTTGGATTGGTCTCAAACCTTCGACACTCGTCTCGGCAGTCCGTATCATTCCCATTTGAGCTGGTTTTATTTTATAAAATAAAATTACAATAAAATTATAAAATTGTCTATTAAATCTCCAAAATAATAGACATTAATTAACAAGAGACAAAAACCTTGAAACAATATTTTTTCAAATTATTACACAAGACAATTAAAATGGTGACCTTAATAAACCAGAAAGCAATTTTTCACACAGGCCAAAGCTTTTATCCCGCCTTCAGTGAGTAAAGACATCATTACGAAACTAATTAACAAATCCTTTGTTTTGGAAAGTGAACTGTCCCGAAGCTACAAATTACACTGCAATGTCGTTACGGAATAATTTTCTCGCAAAATTAATATAATACCGAGTGTAATTTAAAAACTAATTACTTTCTTTGAAGTGAAAATGTAAATAAAGTTGTGTAAAGTTAGTTTTCATTAAGACGTTAAGCGAAGTTGAAACTTGGGACAGGAAATTAAGCAATTTTGGTGTTATACGAGCACTAGTGGATACTAGCCTAATGCCTACAATCTTCCCTTTGAACCTATCTAGGAACCAAAATTATAACTTACACCGTATTTTTTTTTAAACATGACAATCATGCAGTTATGTAAAAATAAAACATGAAAATCATTCAGCGGCCTGAGCAGAAAATTTTCTGACAACGGTAAATGTATTTCAGCTCGATGCGCCTCTATGAAATTTGTATGAAATATTAACCAAACGTCATCAGTGCGCAGCGAGCTCGAATACATTTACATTTACATTAGTTTTTCGTGCTCTGGCTAAAGTTATGTAAATGTGTTCCCAGATAGTTATAAATGCAACTGCATGTTTCAAGGCCGAAACATTTTCAATGGAATGTAAAGTGATATACCTAATATTATCAGGTTTAGACGAAAGCGTTACAAACATTAGGTACATTGGCTACTCATTTATTTACTCGTTTTAGGATACATACCCATAACATATTATTATTGTTTTCTTCTGGCTACCGTATGTACGTGTTGGGAAAAAACTAGCCTTACATTACTCAGAGTTCAAATAGCTTTCTATTAAATACTTTTAAACAATATATTAATGCATATGTACTGTATGTATGTATTTAAAAACAAATAACTTAATTTTATATTACGACTATATAAATTAAGTATAAAATACGAGTATATAGGAATATAATAGCTAGAGGATTCTTATAGAATAAAAGCACTCGAAATCATCGAATAACCCTTATCACAAACTTTCAACAGCGGATACCTAAATCAAATGGTTTTTGTGAAAATCACACTTAATAATACGGTAAGTTTAATCCAACAACGTGAATCGTCGTATCATTGGTTTAATTTGCTTACTCTTTATATTAATTGGGATTCCGCATTCCAGTTTATTTTATAGGATGTTTTGTGTAAATATTTAATAGTTAATTGTGGAGTTTTGTCTATGAATGTATTAATTGAAGAGTAAAGCCACGCTGTACATATCTCTGAAAGACATTCGCCTTGATCACCGAAAAGCGACATGAAGTTACAGCACACTGGTGCATTTCGTTCAGGAGTGACGTTGACCATCGGTTTTGGGATTTTAGTTCTTGTCTCAATAGCTCTGTCTTGTCAGCTTTATTAAACACAAAATAATCACAAGTTTATAAACTTAACAGACCGACTTCAAAACTTCCAATCGTGACCAAATTTTTACCACCACCCTTGGGGACCACCCTTCAAATAAGCTCAATTGAACACAAAAAGACTTTTGAAAATCGACCCACATTTGGTGGAGATATCGCGTAACATACATAAAAAAATACAGACGAATTAAGGATCTTCTCCTTTTTGGAAATCAGTCAAGAATATTTTAAAAATAGCGCTACATTTGCCATTCATATCGAATTACCTACATAAAAAGATACTGAAGAATTGAAAACTTACTTCTTTCGGAGTCGGTTCATAATGTACGCAGCTTTTGTATGTAGATATTTTTATTATTTCCATTAGCACGTGAACATAGGGTGACGGCAAAGCAGCGAACAAAATTTCAATTATATCAGCGGGAGAACGCAAACGGGCCACGCTTCCTCCCTCGCTCGACGCCTCCCAAAGTTTCTGTTTACATTTTGTTAGCGGAATGAGAATTTAAAGCGAAATTTCTTAGCAACAAATGTGCGTTAAAAGTCGTCGGGAGTGGAATAGTTGTAGCGTGAAATCGTCGCCGGCGTTTTGGGTCTCTTCAAAAGCCTATATATATTTTCTGTAGTTGCCAACTCCGTCTGGAACATTCTTGTGTGAAATACGGTTGTAATTTTACATACATAAGCTGTAACCCTAAAGAGGTAAGCAAATGCAAACTAGCGAATTAGAACATACATTTCGCCGAACTTATTTGTGATGGGGGGCGAGCCTATCGCCATAGCCGACATAAATTCCACACGGATTCACAGATCGGACATCTGATACTGAGTAGAAAAACTCAATATCACTTTACCCGAACCGGGGATCGAACCCGAGACCTCAGGACGGTAATCGTACTTCTCAGTCCATACAACTACGCCACCGAGGCAGTCATAATTTTATATTCAGTGATAATTTAATGTGGTATAATTTTCTTACCTAGCTGAAAACGTTTGTGTAGAACGTAAGCTTATGTGCGCTTGAAAGACGCGGTTTCAAATCCTGTCTGAGTAAACCACTTTGGTTGTTAATGTCTAGAATACCTATATAATAATACCTATACTTGGTAGGGCACGATAAGTTTAGTAGCCAGTTGCTTTTGTTGCGTAATGGTAGCGGTTTTTAGCCTTATTATTTAAATGCAGGAGTACTACACTAGCTACTTTGACCGTCTATGCTTTTTAAGATAGTTTAAAAGTTTCTTCGTACGCAGATTCATAAATATTGTGACGTTGGAAACAAAATTCTTTGAATTAGTAATTTCTAAATTGCACTAGTCTTATAAGATCTACATAAAGCATCGTATAGATAAGCGATAAAGCTTAAGTGGGAGCCATTTTCAATCATAACCACTTTTATTTAATAATTCAACGCCACCAAACCTGCGGGCAAATTACTTAAAAAAAAACAACGTTGAAACTTGTCTTTTATTTGTATTGTAGCAAATAACTTTTATATTGTTAAAACTTTTAGATCTGCGGCCTGAGCAGGAAAATTTCTGACAACCGTAAATGTATTTCAGCTCGATGCGCGTCTATGAAATTTGTATGAAATATTAACTAAACGTCATCAGTGCGCAGCGAACTCGAATACATTTACATTTACATTAGTTTTTCATGCTCGGGTTTCAGTTCATTTTTCGTCAAGATATTCTGTGATAACTTCTACAAGGTCTGACAAAAACATGTGATTACACTGAACATGCCAAGTTGATACAATTTCAAAGATTGTCCCTGACATGAAATGGCCGTAACAACTTTATTTTTTTCATTTTTTATGAAGAGATTATCGAGACCAATAAGTTCCTATTTCCAGATATAAACTTGCTACGGATTAGAAGTAGATACTATTACTATAGTTGTAGGTACTATTCGGGTAATGTTATATCACATATACTTATCAGTTTGGTATTTTATTATTTTTATTGATCGCATGATATTTTGTGTGGATTTTCCAAAACGTGCGCGGGACTGAATCTCTCTCTGAGTTCTCGTTAGACAGGTGGCAGAATGTAAGCTGTATCCTTTCTACAACATCATAAAATGTGTTGTATTGGATATTAGATTGGAATAAGTCCAGACCGAATCAATAAAATAAGATCAGTTGAAATCATACTTTTTTATGTACCCAAACCATAGAAAAAGATTTCTTTCATATTTATCCAGATGCAAAGAGACCTTGTATTTTATTTTTATGTTATTTGCCTTTTCTTAACAAAATATACTTCGTGCAACATGATAATAGATTACACATTCTCGCGACCTCGACACTTAACAAAGAAAATCCAAAACTTGTAAGACATAGCAAAAAGAAAAGAGTCATAGCAAAAAGAAAGCTTAACGCTTGAGGAAATATATTAAGAAAAGCATCCACAAAGATGTATACTAAATAAATCACTACTCATACATAATTCGGTTAAAGGATTTATGTACGACAGGAAGTTAGGTTGTGATCACAATTACTTAAACTAATTAATTGATTGTTTTGTAGTCAGCGCACTTGGTATTTAATTAAACTTCCAACTTTGTTACAGTTGGTATAATTTAGCATAAGTGGCGAACACTAGAAAGGACTTGACTCTTATACTATTTTTCCCAGTCTGGGAATCGTACTTTCGAGTTTACATTTCCTACCCAATTTCACATTTTACTCTATATTAACATTAACTCTACTTATTCTGTTTTAATTAATCAAAATTAAAAGATATGCCAACACTTGAACTAATTTCACGCAAAGTAGGTACAATACTTTATCAAGCTCTAACTTTAATTTCTAGACACGACATAATTTCTCGCAAAATTTGTTTAAAAGCGTCACACATTTCCCACAGCGACACCTCAGCACAAATTTATCTAGAGCTGTAAAATAAAGTAGCAGATCCCGCCGTAGGACAAATGCAAACCGCCATGAAATTAACAAAGCTACACGGGTACGTTTCGACGGCGGCGAGCGG
Organism: Clanis bilineata; assembly: GCA_036417725.1. Taxonomy (NCBI): domain Eukaryota; kingdom Metazoa; phylum Arthropoda; class Insecta; order Lepidoptera; family Sphingidae; genus Clanis; species Clanis bilineata. The sequence goes on from CM071154.1 coordinate 7,660,705, forward strand.
ACAACGTTTAACGGCTGATGACAGCCCGTGGGCCATGCTTCCAAACAAAGGACTACTGTAAACTGGACCGCAAGGGGAATGGTGGTTGGTGGAAGTTACTAGAACGAGAAACCATAGCAGACACCTGTTTAATTGTCTCTTTTCTTTCTGCCTGCCCTTATCCCACCTTAATGTAGAGTCGGCGCAACAGACCTTTTCAAGCATATTTCAGAAATGATTCAGATTAGTTTTTACGACCGGTTTCAAGCCGTCAAGCCCTTCTAAGGGGATCAATTCCCGGGCAAATTAAATTAGAAAATTTGCTTTGCCCGACCTGGGTATCCGACCCAGGACCTCCCGTTCCACAGTTCATACATACTGTCACTAGACCAAGAAGGCGACATTTCATTGGTTATTAATCCATTTTTGAAAAAAATAACAACCTTGACTTTCGGTGAAGTATCTATTCATAAATTACATTGTTATTTTTACTTGTCTCAATTTTAGAAAACACTGTACTTAAATTAAGAATGTTACAAAACCAACGGCCATTCTGATACTATAAAATAACACAATCCTTACACAAAATATCAGAATTCATCGAAGAAACAAAATTACGTTTTTATATTTCGCTCATCTCTTATGACTTAAAAAGAACTAAGACCGAAATGACGTGGCTATTACATCTGGCGAAATTTCGCAACGCTTACGGCGGACTTTTACGCGAATGCTTATAGCATAATCCCAAAATAAAATTGTCTATATTTGCTTATGTTTACGAGTGCAGGTGTAAAACGAGAGGTCTCAGTTTCAATTCCTAAGCAAAACTGGTGTGATCCGTAATATATGGTCCGTAGGACTGGATGTCCTAGGATTATTGGCTCTTCGTAGTTACTGATACCCACGATAGGGATGCATATATTCTCGTATTTATTTTCTCTTAGCATTTCTACCAATTAAAAAAAATGGAGAATGTACTGAATTCGTTTGTTTTTGGTACGCGATGTCTTCGCCAAATGTGGACCGATTTTCAAAATTCTTTTTGTGGTCGATAGAGCTTATTTCAAGGGTGGCCCCATATGAATATGGTCACGATTTACGAAGTCGATCCATAAAGTTTTTAAACTTGTCATTATATAAAATTACTTACAGTTTGCATACAACATTAAGTAATTATAAAATCCATATGGATTTTACATTTCATTGCGAATTCAACAGGCATATGCCAAGTAGGGTGATCTGTTGAATTAATTGTAAAGAAATAAGCAAACATTCGAGTGTAACTTTCAAACCATCAAAAAAACTTTAGGACTGTACAGACTGTACATATAGTATGTATTTATATTTTACTTTTATCGCCACCGTCAATATTATGTCTAACTGAAAGGTGACAAACTCAATTTTAAGATTCATACCGTTTCGGTAAATGAATAAAGTTTTCCAATATTTCATGACAATAATATCATCTCGATTTCAATTGATGGGTATTAAACTTTTAAAAAACCTTTTTCTTTGTTATTTAAATGTGTAATTGAGTTGGCACCTAATTATTTTAAAGATATAGCCAGCAAATAATAAAACAAATACCGAAGTACTGCAAAATGCATGCAATATGTTAAGTCTATAAGGTATATATCCATGGGTCTTTACAACCTGAAAATAGAAGATGAAATAAAATAATGTCAGTATTTTATATTTACTACTAGCTGTTGATCGCGGCTCCGCTTGCGTGTTAAGTATTTGCCCAGGTTAAAAAGAATCTTGTCACTCAGGGACAATAGTCTTTTAATTATGAAAGAAATTTCGAGATCGTTTCGGACGACCTATTAAAAAACTACTACTACTAAAAAACTACCTATTAAAACGAGAAATTATATTTAATATAATTTCCCGTCAACCACGTCAAACAGGTCGGTGGTAAAAACTAAAGCCGAATCTTTTCTGCAACCCGCTTGAAAAGGAGTAGTGTAAGGACAAATGGAAAGAACATTATTATAGACTGCCTCGGTGGCGTGGTGGTATTTCGGTACGACTACGGTTCTGAGGTCTCGGGTTCGATCCCCGGGTCGGGCAAAGTGATATTGGATTTTTTCATATCAGCCCGGAGTCTGGAATTTGTGCCCGATATGGCGATAGGCTCGCCCCCTATCACATCTGGGACGGAACTAAGCTCGGCGAAATGTGGGTGTTCTAATTCGCTAGTGCGCCTCTGCCTACCCCTTCGGGGATACAGGCTTGAGCTTATGTTATGTTATGTTATAGACACTATACACGGTATATATCTTTATCATAGAATACATAATCAACATTTTGCTTTTAAAGCTAAGATCTATCCTCTGCCATAGTCGCTTATTGTCAATAAAACTTGTATCATAAACACAACGTACATTTGAACAGACATAACGTTTGTGGTCGTAGTAGTCGTGAATAGCTTCCTATACGATACGAGCAATGATCCGGTCGTAAACGCTGTCCGCTTCGGGACCGCGCTTAAAACTTATTCAGCGACAAAATGACGGTATCTGGAACATAATCCCGGTCTAGACCAACACGCTGGATTAAAATCCGTATAGATTCCTGTGTAAGGTTTTGTGTTATTATCTCCGGTAATCAAACTATACGAGTTACGACCAAAGTGTTTTGGCATATAAAATCGTTAAATTATATACTTATGAATTTTGAAAATACATCGTCTAATAAGCAACGACCCAGAAGGAGTAAACGCCAAAACTACAAAACAAAATGAAATCATTCCCAGATATGTCTCTTCATTCCTTAAATATTTTTAATGTAAAAAAATCTGGGAGATCCGCAAAAGAGTAAACATATGAAATAATTACATTCGTTTCAAAAATATGGCTTAAAACAACTTTAACCTTACCTACAGTTTATCTACATTCCATATAACTGATGTATAACAAACGGTCAACTAAATTCAGTTGGTTAACAACTAGTTGAACAACTTGCGAAAGCCCTTTGCAAAGTCTGGAACGTGCTTAATGTTGTGCATAGTTTACATTCATCTCTACTCTTGAGATTCGGTCACCTGTGTTCATCTTTGTTACTGAGACTTACTTGCAAACTTTATCTGGAATGATCACAAGTTTAAAAACTTAACCGACCGAATTCAAAATTTATCCATCGTAACCAAAATTCGACGACGAAAATTGATTGACAAAATTGACGCCCGATGGTCAGACGACATTGTAAGACAGGCAACACTTGTGGTAGAGAACTGCACAGTTACATTTGGCGTCCCAAAGAAGAGGCCTATACCCAGCAGTGAGTGGATAAAAGCTGATGATGACGATGATGATGAACCAAATGTATATGGGACCACATTTGCAATGATTTGTATCGGACACAAAAACATCTTGAAAATACATAAAAAATAAAGATGAATGTATTCATCTTTTGAAGCTGGTCGTGAACATAAAAATAGGTCCAACATGTATCCCTAATGGGGTAAAAAATGATGCAACTAGTGCATCGACCATCATCGATGACATTTTTCTCGATTATTATAATGTATTGGTAGTTAATCTATCTTTAAACAACTAGCACAAGCTAAAGAGCGTTTCAAGGATGCAATTAATTTAAAGCCTCTTTCTTTCTACCTGCCCTTATCCCCCCTTAATGTAGGGTCAACGCATCACACTTTTCAAGCATGTTGCAGAAAGGATTTGGCTTAGTTTTTTACCTGTACCCGTAAACCTCTTCTGGGGGATCCAGTCCCGGGCAAATTAAATTAGAAAATTCGCTTTTCTCGACCTGGGAATCGAACCCAGAACCTCCTGAACCACAGCTCATATATGCTACAACTAGACCAAGGATTTATTAATTTAAAGACTCAATTTTATAAAATGCAATATACAAGGAAATGGAAAGGAAAAGCCTTAAACCAGAGGCACCGGGCAATGGTTGGTTATGAATACTTTCATACTATAATAATAAAATGGCATAAGTACACTCAAAATAATAATCCCTCACGCGACTCATAACAACCGGCATGGTTGAATAAACATTTTATGATAAATCGATAGAGCAGTCATGGTAAAGTCACTTAAAACTCAATGCATAAAATACATTTTGTCAGTTCTATGGCGTTGTAAATTTTATTTTATACCAGGAGTAAAAGGTTATTGATCATAGTATTTACATAATACACAATTTATGTGCAATTATATTAAAGGGTAAAGCTAATGTATCGTTATGGTGAATGATCAATAAATAAGGCTGACTTAATATATTTAAGGAAGAGCGGAGCCTCCTAACACAAGCATATTTACATGCTTAACAGGAAACTCCAAATACTGTTTCACTGTGTGTAATTATTAGTTATGGAAATAAAATATTTTTCTTTCTTTTCTTTTCTTTATAGCAAAATAGACAAATGATTTATCTTTTTATTATTCTACTAACACGTCTTTAATTCGGTACATTTGTTAACTTTAGTTCTTTTCTTTGAAATATCTAATAAATAGAAGTACCTATTGATAAGGATACCTATTGAATAGAAAAGTATTCTCAGCTGCTTAAAATAGCTATTTAGAGATCCAATACAAAGTTAATCTCTTCAAATCTAAAGATATCTGATAAGTAATCTCTCCAAGACTGACCAGCTTTATTTTTCTTTAGCACTGCCTGCAACAAAGTTGCAATGGCAAGACGTGTCCATTATTCTTTATATTTATCCAGCTTTACGTCTTCAGTCAAATGCATATTCACTTTTAAAATAAATTGTTACTTCTCTGATCATCTACGTTTCAACAGGATTGACCTATCCCAAAATAACCATATAAATGTATAAAATGTCCCATTTTCAATATGGGTCAAAGTAAAACAGTCATTAATTACAAAGTAAGCGTCATAATGGCGATTAAATTACACGCATGAGGCGACACGTCGCGTTGAACGCGTCGTAAATACATCAGTGGTACACCGCCGAGCAAATACTTGTACATCACAATCCTCTAGTACTGCAGAATCGATGGAACGAATACAAAAAATCATATACGAGAGCGTCGACATGATAAAAAAAAGTGTGTGCGATTGTGATTTTGAGTGGTAGAGCCACGCTGTAGACAAACTTTTACAGCATGAATGGGCCGGCTCGATCGGTTTGATATCACTGTCTTGAGAAAACTTAAAGCGTAATGCGTTTCATTCGGTTAGTGTCATTTCCGACGCGGCAGCCCAATACTTTCCTCCATTTCCCAATCCCTACTCCCCTCCCTTAGGGTTGACAACGCACGTACGTTTCTTTTGTGGACTTGGGTGTCTATGGGCTGTGGCCATTACTTACCTGGAAAGATGTATACAACATTACTTAATTATGTGACACGAAATATACCATATTATAATAATGAATTGCTGCAGGGTTACCACCACCTCTTATAGCAGTATTATTATAACCATTCTTCGTTTGTTTTGTATGTGAATCGGTACAAGTAAGATTATAATAATACTGCTATAAGAGGTGGTGGTAATACCCTGTATACATTAAAATTAAAGATTGGATATGAACCTATCACTCTTAAAACTATCACAATCGTAAAGCAAACAATACTAGTGCATGCATCGGATACCGCGCTCAGCGATTACTGCAGCCTGTTGGGCAATGCAATTAGAGCGTACGAACAAGCCTGGCACGCTTGCACTATGCACAGAGAGATTGGCTACTGTGAATATTTTAAAAAAGCTTGTGAATGACAAAGATTGTTTGTAACTTGTGCATGCAACAAGAATGCCAGCTAAAGCTATTTTTAAACTCATTATTACGACGCTCAAATTGGGATTTTCCCAACGTGTTGTGATTCCTGCAGAGGGGTTTGACGTCCAAAAAACTAAACTAAATCCTTGCTATAATATACCTGCGCTGACCTCATATTGAAGTGGAATGCCGGCAGGTGGAAAGCTTTATCACACGAAATAATCGCATATGCTCTTTCCAATACGTATCATAACGTACTGTTACAGGGTGTGTCAGGGGGTTTTTAATTAAATAACTTTTAAACTTTTGAAATAAAAATATATTAAAAAAAAGGAAATACAGAATTATAAACTAGTGCCCACAACGAAATCTCTAATCGGTCTACCACTAAATTGGAATTTATAGATACTGTAAACGAAACAATGTAATATGATAATTGACATGTTTGCAGTTTATTTGTGTTTTACTTAAGGGGAATATAGTTATATTTCAAAACATGTACTTAAGTGGAATATATTATAACAGTACCTTCTATTTACCTTCTTTCACTTCTAGTAAGCTACAATAGTTATAGTAAAAAACACTCATAATCCCTTGGAATTAAATTCTACCCAGAAACACCTGAAATGAACAAAACCGTATATCCTTTATTATTATAGCGTATCATATACACAATAACCATCTTGAATAGGAACAATCGCTCTCTAAAGGAAACAGTAGCATTGCGATATTCCTCAGATATTCCACATTCACGGGGATATTAGTAATAAATTCGACACCTCATCTCGCTCTAAATGTATCTCGATTACCCATAATGGCACAATAGGGCCATATTGAATAGAACCCACTTTGACACCTGCTTGGGCAATAACACAGACTTGGCTGTACCGTCGCCCACACAAACTAAAATCATTTTTCGAGGGGCTTATTTTTCGTTGGACGATCTGTTTCTTCCGTCTTCAAATTCGGAATGTGGAGAACCATAAATAGGCCGGTGTGATTCTGGCGACTACTGATAAACCCATTGTTTGTCAGTAGGCGCTAGTTTTCTTTGTACTGCACTACGGTTACCATCAGGTGCAGTGTAGTCACTTTGCCGTGCCCAGATAAAAAAAAATATATAAAAAAATGTATTTTTGTCTTTCATTTCCTAAATTGCAAAAGACACGGACATACGAGCATGACGAAATTATAAGGCTCCCGTTTTTACCATTTATCTACGGAACCTTTAAAACGGACGATATGTTTTGTGAGTTAAATATGATGCAAAGTATTTGAGTACCTTTTTCCTATTTAAGTTAACAATTCTTATCAACTAAAAACGCACAATAGCTATTATAATAGTATTTTATTATGAACGAATAAAGGCAATAAACAATATTTTAAAATCCTTACAATGTACACATCAGCGCAACATTGCGTTTACGCTTCATATTTCATAAATCAGTTTTCAGATCGCTGATCGCGGTATATTTAACGTTTCCAATAATAAATGAATCATCTTAATCGCTATTTGGTTAAATCTAAGATTCTATACATATAATGATAAAAAAATGAAAAATGATTTTGCGCCGGTTACGAAGGCAATACAAAACGGACGATTACTGATGTGAATAGCACAAACAAAAACAAAAAAAAAACAGAAATACAAAGTCGAAACATTAACGTCTGTCTGAAACTATAAAAATAATGCGTCCATTGTCGTATTATTATTTGGATTTATGCGTCGGACTGTACGTTTTTATGCGTTGTGGACTGTGGTCGTCGTTGTATGGACTGCGCAGAAATGTTGCCGCTTTTATGCTGTCACTGACTTATTTGCTTTTAATGTTCATATAAATGCAAGAATTTCGTTTTGCAATACGTTAATATAATTTAAATTTAAAAATAATATATATGAATTAGTTTTAGAACTAAGAACATTGGAAGTTTCAGAAATAACAATTGATTGAAATCTTTGGTAACTAAAATAATACAGAGCAAATCCTAACAAAATTACAAAGGTAATTCTAGTAAGGTTTTTATTAACCAATGACAATTATAATTAAGTTTTCAAAGAATATACGACAAAGGAACAAAATAAACTACATTTCTCGATAGTGAATCAGCTGAAAGACGCTCATTACTTACTTAAATAAATCGCGCTAAAGCATCCCGCCGTAGACTGAGTAACGACTCGCGTTCAATGCGTAATCTTTAAATTAATAAAACAAATCCATTACCGGCTCCCGTTCGACTGGTTTCTATTTGTTAAGCCACGTCAAAACGTAATCTAGCCGTGGACACTTGCAAATGAATGTGCATCATTTCGAACCAATACCAACATCAGTTTGCGTTCGAAAACATAAAAATATCCACAATTGCTTTTAACGTAGCAGTTTGTGAACGGCAACAAAAATTTGTTCTGTTCTGAAACTTGTTTCGCAAAGACCGGGATAGCTATATAAAAGATGTTAATTGGTGTTCCTTACTTTCTGAAGATAATTGAGTCGTAACTAGGATGGTAGACAATGCGAATAGCTGGCAACATTGTCGGGCATTACGCACTTAGCATTTGCATACAGACCTTCGGGGATACCTTGGTAATTGCCGTACCAGAGTTTCTATTAAAATAGCTTTGAGATTAACCCGTACTTTACGGCATATGAACATAATTGTAAACTTTCAATTAGACTTACAAATGAAGATTTATTGCGTTGGCACTCATTAACTTTAAATGCGTTCGTGAAATAACCACATACATATTTTGTTTTATATTTATGTTAATGTATTGAATTTGATTGCTTTGTTTAACTATATATGCCTTTGTAATATGTTAATAGAAACCAATGGTGATTGAGAGAGATAAAAGGTTAGGTAGATACTTGGGCCCCAGAAAGTGCATAAAAACTTGTTCATTGTACAATACCTCTTTCTTTCACCTGCCTATATCCCACTCTATTGTGGGATCGCCGCAACAATTTTTTAGACATATTGCAGAAGGATTTGGCTTAAATTTTTACAACCTGCCTGACATCTCCCGGGGATCCAGTCCTGGGCAAATTGTGTCAGAAATACACGCCTTACCCGACTTGGGAATTGAATCCGAAACCGTTCGGTCCACAGCTCATACTTATACATTACCACTAGCAATAAAAATACTGTAACGTCAATATTGAAAAGACATTTTTAGAACTGCCTCGGTGGCGTGGTGGTATTTCGGTACGACTACGGTTCTGAGGTCTCGGGTTCGATCCCCGGGTCGGGCAAAGTGATATTGGATTTTTCCATATCAGCCCGGAGTCTGGAATTTGTGCCTGATATGGCGATAGGCTCGCCCCCTATCACATCTGGGACGGAACTAAGCTCGGCGAAATGTGGGTGTTCTAGTTCGTTAGTGCGCCTCTGCCTACCCCTTCGGGGATACAGGCGTGAGCTTATGTTATGTTATGTTATTTTTAGAACACAATAAATATCAAAAATGGTTCTTGAGTGCTAATATTAGCTGATCGTCCTAATCTTACATCATGTGAAAAAATTGACAAAACTAAAAATCAATCCTGTGGCTATTATTTCACCTATTCGACTGAATTTTGGTAAAAAAGCCTGGCAACGTTGTAAGATATATCAGGTATGATTTAATGTCGTTATGTCGGTGCCACTCGGTATAATCATCAGTCATAGGACGTCTACTGCTAACCATAAGCCTTCGCCAAAGATACAAAATACATAAACAATATGCAGATACATAGATGTAGTACATAATTACATATATGCAATTAATACACTCGAGTTTTGCAAAGTTATTTGATCAACAAGAGATCCGAGTTTGTTGCAGAGTTAGCCGTAAACAAAAGAGGTTTCAAACAAAATATGAACCACAAAGCGTTCTTGCGGTGGCTTTGTATCGTTTTCAATCTACGTTATGAAAGCACGTTGTAACCACTGGCCTTCCACAAAGCAATATAGCTGAGAGCTTAGCATGTATTAACTGCGTGCTGGACATGCCGTTTACCAGCGCATACCAATTGTCGTAATTGATATGGTAGTTTTATTATTCATTTTCAATTTGAACATACGTGTTATGCTTATAATACACTTATAATTAATGCTAGATACTTGATAGTGATTTTCATAATCACAAGTTTAAAAACTTAACAGACCGACTGCCAACTTGATTCTTTCTTTCTACCTGCCCTTATCCCACCTTAATGTGGAGTCGGCGCAACACACTTTTTCAAGCATATTGCAGAAGGGATTTGGCTTAGTTTTTAGGACCGGCCGCCTGCCTGACGTCAACCCCCTATGAGGGATCCAGTCCCGGGCAAATTAAATTAGAAAATTTGCTTTGCCCGACCTGGGAATCGAACCCAGGACCTCCCGGCCCACAGCCCATACATGCTGCCACTAGACCAAGGAAGCGAACTTGATCCTATCAAAGCCAAATTATATAAGACCATCCTTGAAATAAGATATATCGAAGAAAAAATATTTTTGAAAATCGGTCCACATTTGGCGGAGATATCGCGTAACACATAAACAAAACAGACGAATTGAGGACCTTTTCCATTTTTGAAGTCGTTCGACCTTCTCCTTTTTGGAAGTCGGTCGAAAAGTATATCATCATTGAACTTGTAGTTTTTGACAAAGTTTCGAGTATTATATGTCATAGCAAAAAGTATGCCGTAGTAATAATATATACACCAACTAGTACACCCACATTTCACCGAGCTTAGTTCCGTCCCAGATGTGATAGGGGGCAAGCCTTTCGCCATATCGGGCACAAATTCCAGACTCCGGGTTGATATGGAAAATCCAATATCACTTTGCCCGACTCGGGGATCGAAACCGAGACCTCAGAGCGGTAGTAGTACCGAAATACAACCACGCCACCGAGGCAGTCAATAGTCAAATAAAAGGCAGGAACATAATATAATTTTATAAATATCTAGATTTTTAGAAGTTGCTCTCAAATAACACTCCTGAAGTTCATTTTATTAAATCTATTTCCTACATCCAAAGAGATGCTTGAGTTTTTTCGTTAAACAAATTCCCATTCAAAGAACTTTTGTTAAACAATTTCTCGTTAAAAAATATATTAGAAAATTGTTGCGAACGTTTAATAATATTTTACCTCCAGTTTAAAGTTTTAAGACGTGTTTTCTCGTTACGATGGTGGGGTGAAGCTCGGGGCGAGGGGTGACATCAAAGTGAATTAGCGAATGTTGTCTAGGGGCGTCCGTTTGTAAGCCGCTTTGAAGTTAGACTACCTGCAGGGAACTCCGCCGAAATGTGCTAAAGCGTTACGCGTTTTATTTTCATACCACTTCAACAGAGGGTCGTTGAAATAGGATATAATTTAGTCGCTTTTGCTCGCGGCTTCGTCCAAGTTTTTCCTGTCACGTTTTGAGTGGTAATGCCAAGCTGTAGACAAACGTCGACAGCACGAACGGGCTATCTCGAACGGTTTGATACCACTGTTTCGCAGAAAACCGATGTAAAATCGCTGTTGCGTTTCATTCGGAGCCAGTTCAGGTGGCTTCAATCCCCACTTTCCTTCCCTTACCTATCTCTTCCTTTAAGGTAGGTAACGCACCCATGATACTTTTACAAACAAAAGAAAAGATTTGAGAGCATGACGATCTTATCGCTAGTCTCAACTTATCCTAACACAACTATATACTATTTATATAAAATATTACATAGACATGGCACTAGGCAGTACTTAAATTGTAGCTTAGACTTCTGTGCCTTCTATTCGTGTAAAACTCTTTTTATCGTTACCCTCAAGAGCTGACTATACGTTAGTTGAACAAAAGATTTTCCAGCGTATATTTCTTTACTTATTTTACTTGTCTCGTTAGTTATTTCAAGGCAACTTGACTGACGGTAAACGCTACATTTTATTTCCAAATCATAGCAGTTAGGGCATAAGTGTATGACCTACATTTTAAGAAGAAGCTTTGACCGCGCCTCACAATGGACGAGAATAGATCTTTCTTCTTTTAATAGAGCGTCTGAAAGGGTTCCTTGCGAGCTATCCAAAAATGTTTTTGCCTCTTTTTACAAAATCTTTTTTGTCCGTGAAAGCGACACATTAGAGGCTGGGAGTCGCGATAACGTCGCGATAGTGTGTGCCCGTTTTAAATGCAAATCCTCCACGAAGAAGATATTCTCGTGAAAAATATGACGTATTTTTAAACGTAAGATTATACAACGGGGTTTATATAAATCTTGTTCACTATACGAATCCGTGGTGAAATAAGATTTATTTGTTAGGTTGTGTCTACCTCTATAATAGTTGAGCAACAGATCCCTACTGTAGACCATTATATCTACAGTCTAAAAGGACCAGCTCGACTGGACTTAGACTGGATAGTATTTCCTCAAAGAAAACTAACATGCAGCTTGCTGTTGCGTTTCGTTTTATTATATTTCCAATGGTCCTAATTTTCTAATGACGTTGATGACGCACCTACTTTGGCAGTCTCTTCTATAAAAAAAACTGTTGGTGTTGAATAGATTTATGTGTAATCAAAACATTAACTAGCTAAATAATAACTATAAAATGTAAGGTTTGAAGGTAAACACGCCTAAACCAATTCCTGAATCATTTAGGCTATCCGGAGGTGCAATATCTGATATCGAACAAGATCAACGTTCAATTCATTTTGAAGATCGTTTGTTGATTCATCTATAAAGGTCTCGTTTATTTGTTCATTAAGATGTACTAACGATGATCGAAATTGTTGATGGTATAAACCTCAATACATGCATAAAGTCTGTTGCATGGCCAACCAGATAATTTGAGTAATATTGGCAAAAAAATACTTGAGTGTTAGACTCTACCAGTTACAGTCTGTACCAATACCAGTCTGTTTGATTGGTAGAGCCACGCTGTAGACAATACTGTCTACAGCACCAATAGGCCGGCTAGACTGTTTTGATACCACTGTCTCACAGAAAGTCTACGTAAAGTAGCAGTTTGCTGTTGCGTTTCATTCGGTGAGAGAGATTTCTGGTAGCATAATACCCCCCGCCCCTTTCTCAATCTCTATTCTCCTCCTTTTAGGTTGGTAACGCAACCATAATTCCTTTTATTTCTTGGGTATCTATGGGCCGTGGAGATCACTTATCATACCCACCTACTCGTTTGCCAAGCTCTGTTATAAAAACGAAATTATCTCTTCGTTTACCAGTCAACATTAGAGGTACATCGGCATTATTATGTTTTATTTACAGACAATCCAGTACACACATGTATGTATATAAGTAACATAATCAATTCATCTTAATTTTCTGTAAACGTTTTTAAAAAAAATTATAATGTACAATGATTCTATCCGCATACATACAGTAAAATTTCTGTATAAATATTTGGTAGAACAATTGTAAAAAGAAAGACTAAAGCCCATAAATTGGTATTATTCTTAATGTACGATCTTTATAGTACATTTATTCCAAAAATTAAGTTTCCAAGTTAGTGTGGGACCTTTATAAAACACGTATGTTTTGGCCAAATTGCGATATAAAAGACGACTGCGTCCCCAGGCATGGAAGAAATGAGGGCAAGTCTATTACTGCGATATTGTATAAAGAATATATTCCTAACACAGCAAATCCCAAAAGATTTTATAGGCCAAAGTAATAAAACGCTATTAGGCATATTGAACAATAAAGAGTGTATGAATTTTTCATACATAATATTGTTAGAAGTTTCACTGGTACTCGTAACAACCAATTTTATTGTGCTGTATTTTTGTTTCGTGCTTTAATTTGGGTTACTTGGGCGTATATTTACAGAACGAAATTAGTTATTCTTTTAGTAATTTGCTATCCAAACATGGATTCGAAATTCGATATTTCTAAAGGTTTTAAATATCTATATGTGGTAGTTTTGTGTACTGATAACCTTAAGGTTTAAGGTTTAGATTTTAATTCACAATGGAAAAACACTTTGTGTGATTGGTTAATGGAATTTACCTCTATGTTTCCCATAAAACTTAATTATAAAATTATACCTCTATATAACGGTGAAGGAAAATATCGTGAGGAAACCTGCATACCCGAGAATTCCTTCACAGGAATTTTGAAGGTATATGAAGTCTACCAATCCGCATTAGGCCAGCGTAGTAGACTAAGGCCTAACCCCTCTCATTAGTAGAGGAGGCCCGTGCCCAGGAGTGGAACAGTAATATTACAGGTTTAATAATATTTTTAATTTATTTATATAACACCTATCACTTTTACTATATTTTTATTACGTTCTAGACAGACCGTATAAAAAACTGATTGATCGGAAGAGGTTAAGCTTTTATGGCTGTATTAGACACTATGAAGCCATGCTAACTCGATGATTACACCCCATCGCCGACCCTTATAAAATGAACCGAATATTTCGCAACATCACGTAATATCTTGATTCTTGACGATCCAAAAAGAGAACTTTCTTAGATGCAATTTAATCTACTATTCAGTCAATAATTTATATTAAAAACTTGATGACTTTGGATGACATCTAACTTATAAAACATATAACATAAGCTCACACATTTGTATCCTCGAAGGGGTAGGCAGTGGCGCCCTAGCGAACCAGAATACTCCCATTTCGCCGAATTTAAATCTTATACTGTAATATTATGTCTTTAAGAATCAAAGAATTTAAACCTTTATTGATGCTCCGCTGTGTGAATAAAGGATAAAACAATTTAATAATATTCAGATATGCAAATCAAGTGTACTTGAGTAACATCAGTTTTTTATAATAAAATAATATTAGCCCTGTAATATTACTGTCCCACTTGCTGGGCACGGGCCTCCTGTACTAATGAGAGGGGTTAGGCCTTAGTCTACCACGCTGGCCTAATGCGGGTTGGTAGACTTCACATACCTTCGAAATTCAGTATGCAGGTATGCAGGTTTCCTCACTCCATTGCTCCATTTTGGGGTTGGTCTCGAACCTCCGATACTTGTCTCGGCAGTCCGTACCATTCCCAACTGAGCTATCGCTGCTTTTTCAGTTTTTTTATATTTCAATGTAAAAAACAAAAGACCAAACTTGCACCTAAATAATATATTTCAATAAAAGTATATTACCCATTTCTTTTCTCAGACTTAATCAAGGCGAACTAATTCAATTCACACGGATCTCCATAAACTTTTTTACACTGATTGCTTACTTCACTTCAAGGTTTTATAAAGAAAGTTTAAAGGTGCCTCTATATTATACAAAATACTGACAACTTTGTTGTCTATTTTACCAATTTTTATAATAGTTAGGTATCCGAGTGAAAGAGGCGGCATTGCCAAATGCTATTAAGTAAATTTTTGTTGAAACTGAACAGCTTTTGTAAGTTTCTTGGCTTCGGCAGCGGTAAACATACAGCTATTCACCACATTGTAAGTAGAGCATGCATTGTATCCAAACAAAATTATGTTGACAACTGAGTTATTGAATTTTATGAATTCCATTAAAATTGTGAAGTTATGGATGTATCACAGAACAACGGCCACAGCAGGCATACTTTTAGGTTTTCGTCGTCTGTATTTCTTATGTATGTTACGCACTCCGCTAAATGTAGACCTATTTTCATGATACGTTTTGTGTTCGATAGAGCTTGTTTCAAGGTTAGACTAATATAAATTTGTTCACGATCGGATACATTTTTTGGTATAAAATCTTCGTGACTGCCCCGATAGCGTATTTGTATTGCGTGCGCGGTACTACTACCGTCCGGAGGTTTCGGGTTCGATCCCCGAGTTTTTCTATTTAGATATGGCTATAAGCTCGGCTCCTATGACATCTGGGATGGTATTGAGCTCGGTGGAAGCTCTGTGTATATACGCGTAGGTCTGTTAGGCCGAGATATTAATTAAAATAATATTAATTAAAAATACTCGTGGGCAAATTTTGAATGACACCTTGGTAAAAATAGATTTCCCCATTTATAATTATCCATAAAATATTGATTTTGACTACATATATGATGAACGTAGTGAATATGCAGCCGGATCTCGGCCTATATGTATATGTGTGCAAATTTTTTTAGTTCCCATCTCAGTCAAATTACCAACTAAATGTTAGGGATTTCGGTTCTAGAAAAAAGATAATATCGCATATATTTTTACTAATAAATTGGAGCAGTGTAACAAAGTAACAGTACACAGAACAGTACACATTTAAGAACATTTTCAAAACTCCTCGTTTCGTATCACAATTTGAACGGTTAGAAACACATACCTATTCAGTTAGTGTCCCAGCTAACGGCTGAGTTTCCCCGAATAGCGTACAGCTCGCACAAAATGCAAATTCGAAGATACATTCCAAGTTATAAACTTTGAGTTGTAGAGCCACGCTATAATTATATGTATACATCACAACCTAAACACCATAGACCTAACTTGGCGCACTTTGCACCACTACTGCGAGCACTACGTTACATTAACGAAATTCTTAATTTTGACTCGACTTTAGAACTATGCTCATGCTCCGTTCACCAGTTTACCAACATAGCAGGGCGTTATCTCGAGACGTTGACTATTGCCAGCAGCATTACCGCAGATGTATAACTTTTTTACCAACTTTTAACTATATTTATTTAATTAACTTAACTGTACTTATTGCGTTTGGTTGTATATCTATAGCAGTAAAGTGCATAATATATAAATAAATAAGTCGTATAGATTAATCAAAATTATAGCAATATAAGATGTAGCAGGAATGTCGGCTCGACAGGTTTGATACCACTGTCAAATAGAAATCGGACGTATAGTGGCAGTTTGCTGTTGCGTTTGGTTCAGGGAGTGCGTTTTTTCGGTAGTTCAAATCCGCTTCCATCTTCTCGCTTGTTAGTCTGTGTTAATAAAGAAACGACTTTCTGAATGATAAAGTGTAACACATTTAGTAACGGTTATTGAGTAAAAAATTAAAGCTAAGCCGCGTATATAAGTAAGAAAAAAAAACTATCAATTTATTTCGTATCAAATACTAATCGGTCTTTGAACATAGTCTAAGGACTCAAATTGCTAACGCTTTAGAATAAAATCTGCAGCAATTTGGGACAGAAAGTAAATACCTACATGGTATGAAATAGATAACTTTTTTTAGAAGATTACTTTGTTGATGATTTGAATGCTTTCCAACTTAAATAAGAAGAGCTGACGGAAGACAACAACAAACGGAAGTAGCAAGGGGAGACCTTTGGCTAGCAGATAACTAATAAATAAATAAATACACCCAACAGTCACACACCTAGTCCTGATCCCACACTAGGTATAACCGGTATCGTGGCTGTCAGAGACTATGAGGGACTTTCGGTCACACAACACCCAGACTTGAAACAAATATCTGTGGGCCACACAAACATTTGTCTCAATGCGGGAATCGAACACGCGGCCACTCGCTTCACAGCCGACTGCTCGCCCACTGCGCCACGGAGGCTGTCAAAAAAAACTTTAGTCAAACATAATCCAAAACAAACGAACGCTCTTACATTAGACCAAAGTCTAACTCTAGACAAGCTAGCGTATGTTTGGGCTTCGCTAGTCCTCATTTCTACACTGTATTATAAAAATAAACTAGGATAGTTTTTAGGACATTTTAGTGTACTACCATAAAATTATATAGTTTCACAACTGTTTCGTTGTTTAAAATTAATTTTTCAATCGCAAATGTTAGCTTTTAACATATGTATATATATTAAATTATTATTATATTTATATGTATTGCTCTAAATGGCTTTGATGGAAGTAGATAAGTGTATCGTGGGATAACTATGTAGTTGACTACACTAGACGAGAATTCTAATTAAACCAGTAATTACTTTCCTTTGATGTGTTATGATTCCATTTAATTTATAAAATCATGAGTTTCACATTTTCTTCCAGTAAAAACATGTTTTAATATTAATATAAGCCCTCTTTTACTCTTCCATTGTTGTGCACCTCCTTTATGTATGAGGAATAAGACTTTGATGAAAAATCCCCTAAATAACAAGCTTAAAAAAACTACCTTCGGGCACGTTAAGGTATCATTGCGAAATGTCATCAGAAACTACGAAATACTTCCGGTCTCATCACACCCAGTCACAGAGTCACAGAGTCCAGGCCCGAAACAAATATCTGTGTGTCAAACATTTTTCTCGCTCAAATTGAACCCGCGACCTCTCTGTAGCCGGCTGGCTACTCGCCCGATGCGCCACGGAAGTCCCAGGAATATTCATTCCAAAAATCACTTTGCCCGACCTGGGAATCGAATCCAGGACCTCCTGCTCCACAGCCTTATATGGTGTTACTAGACCAAGGAGACGACGACTGTTATTAACATTGATATCATAATATTGATGACAATACATAATAGAAACGTGTAATGAATACAACATATCAAAACTACTTTTAAAATTGCAATATTAATATAGGTTTAGAAGGTATGAGTATGTTCGCCGAATCGTTTGGTCTTATAACCTTTGTAAGTTCAAAGGGCGTGTTGCTTGAACGCCTTAGGCGTTGACGTAGAATAAAAGGGAAGAAACTAGATCAAGGGCACTGGCAGGTTCAGACAGCTTTTGAGATCACGTTTATTTTGAGCTTTTCTGAGGGCTCAAGATTTCATTTTACTCTAAAGTACAAATGGCAGATTTAATACGAAAACGTATTTCTAAGAATTATTAGCAAAATAGCAAAAAAATAAAAGTAGCGATAGCTCAGTTGGTAATGGTACGGACTGCCGAGAGTCGAGACGAATGTCTGAGGTTCGAGACCAACCCCAAAATGGAGCATACACCTCTGACTTTTCTGTGTTAAATCCATTTACTTTGTGAATTATCGCTTGCTATAATGGTGGAAGAAAACATCCTGAGGAAACCTGCATAGCCGAGAATTTCCTTACGAGAATTTCGAAGGTATGTAAAGTATACCAAACCGCATTAGGCCAGCGTGGTAGACTAAGGCCTAACCTCTCTCATTAGTAGGGGCGGCCCGTGCCCAGCAGTGGGACAGTAACATTACACGACTATTATTAGATATTGTATTATTTATTTATTATTAGCAAAATAAAAATCAAGGCAACTGAAAACAACTTACAAATTTTAATGCGTTCATAAACTAATAAGTTGGAAAAACTTATGCTGTGCGTGAATTAGAAAACGTATTTCACTTAACTCTCAGTGTTCATAAAGTTAAAGCAGCAAATTGTAACGTTTCTGGAAAGTTTAAATCATATTTTGTGTGAAAACAAGTGTTTATTTCAGTGGTTACGAAATGAGAAATAAATAAAACAATTAAAAAACGAGACGTTGATTATTTATTCAAAATATAATTCTCCAAAAAATTAGAGATACGGAGACATAACCTCAGTATGATTCGCTCGTATTATCATACAATCTGCAGTCGTGGTCCCTGCCTTTCGTTCCCAGGTGTTTTTCTTATACGATTTACCTGAGACTAGATGAGCTCAGAGGGTGTTTACGTCAGGTAGGCACCTAATCGTGAAAACTAAGTCAAATTGTTTCAGCAACGTGCTTAAAAGTATGTTGCGCAAATCCCACAGTAGTGTGAAAGATGATAGAATATGAATTAATCTGAACCCATATTTAATAGTTCCTTTATCTTGAAAAACACCAGTGTTGTCATTAAACTGAACGTTTTTACTAAAATAAATAAAGCAACAAATTAAAAGGGAGTTTTAATTGGAGAGTTCGATAATTAAGCATGAATGTTTAAATTAATTAATGAATTTCGTGGAATCAACGGGTGGAGTGCTACCGAGCCCACTGTAGTTAGTGTTGCTATGTGGAAATTTTTATTTTAATATTATTTAACCTGTGGTTATTTTTGAGCTATTTAATTTTTTGTAGCATTCACACATTTTCATCTCAAAGTGTGATTTTACAACTGAAACGTATTGAATTTAATCAGGCAATCAAAACTGTAAGTGCGTCGAAGGTATTTTTGTGGGACTTATCAGTGATTATCATGACTTATCAGTAGTCTATATTACAATTATACTTATCCAAAATACACTATTGACTCAATTTTGTGTATCTGCTTCATATCCCACATAACCGATAACCAAATTAACTATGACAAGAAATCGCGAATTCCATGTTGGTTGAGTGTTTCTCAAACGGGACGACATGCTACGACCACAAAAATTGTTCAACAATTTGCATGCTGTCAACTAAGCTCCACTCTTCCAAGATGTGAATTTACCTACATAGCCTACAATTTAAAATACCCTACTTTTAAGGAGTTCGTGACCAACTGGCAACCCCTTCAGTAGTGTTCGCAAAACGAACATTCTTAATTAATGTGAACAAGAACAAACGTTTCGCTATTGTAGATGTTCAATAATGTTAGCCAATTTTAAGTCGCTTCATTTAATTCAGCGTTCATTAAGCCTCATTTATTTGAAAACGATCCGATTAAAATGTTTGTAGAGTGAATCCAACAGTTATTGACTCTCTAACTATCAAATTACAACTTTTTTTGCATCCCTGTTGTTATAGGTATTTTGATTCATTTCTTGTTTCGCACTTAAAAATAATAGTAGTTATAGGCCTTATTTTAATAATAACTCTTAAAATAACTCTTTAAAAAATTCAAAACCCTTTCATCATTTTATTAAATTGCACAATTTGCAGAAAAGCTAAATTTGAATTTTCGCAACATATTTTGAAGAACAATTTATAAAAATACGACAAAAATGTCCCTACATTCATTTTCAAGTTCTAACTCAAGCAATGATTGCCTCGGTGGCATGGTGGTAGTATTTCGGTACGACTACCGTCCTGAGGTCTCGGGTTCGATCCCCGGGTCGGGTAAAGTAGTATTAGATTTTTCCATAACAGCCCGGAGTCTGGAATAAGTGCCCGATATGGCGATGGGTTCGTCATCTATCACATCTGGGACGGAACTAAGCTCGCGCGAAATGTGGGTGTTCTAGTTCGCTAGTGCGCCTCTGCCTACCCCTTCGAGGATACAGGCATGAGCCTATGTTAACTAGAGCAAAAAGCAAGGCTTGAAAATAGACAATGTTTATCAATCCGTAGAAATTTTGCAAACGAATGAAAAAGAGAAAGTAAGTGTGTCGGAATACGCGTCAGCTGGACGACATTAGTCAGGCGATGCGAGAAAATTTAATAAAAGCAGTCCTTATCGCCTGTCCCGCTGACTCCCACTGAATACTCTACTGTCGCAGTCAGTTTTTGCGCCAAAGCACGACCGCTTGCAGATTCGCTGAACGCAACTCTAGTTTTTTGAGTGATTTATCGCATTTTTGACATATTTTAATTTTTGAGGTTAAGTTACCGTAAGGCAACAATTACCGGTGCGTGATGCATCTATCTATCACAAAATAGGCATTAGAGTATAGACGGTGTCTAAACACGACTCTTAAAAATAAATTGAAAATTTTTTAAAAGACATGTAATAATAGGTTTCAATTACAATATATTAAGTGGTACTACACAATTTAAACAGTCGAACTACAAGATCACTGGAGTTTAAGCGAGCGATTTTGCAATCCATTCAAAACTTTAACAAAAATTTTAAACAACGCTTTTGAAACAATCTGCCTGTATTGAAGCCGCGTATGGCGCAGATTTTTTATCCTTAATCCTCACTTAGCCCATCTAAATACTCAAGCATCGTTAGCTTCACTTGTTCACTTTTTGCAACGGACAGTTTTAATGTACCTCTATTAAGCTAACAATTTATTCTAACGTTGCTTTAACTAGAAACCGAGAGAATTTAACAATTCCGCTAGTAAATTGAAATTGGATTTTTCAATATTTTGGTCAAGCTGTATGCACCAGCTGTTTTTTATTTATCAGGCCTAAAGAAATTGCTGCTGGAGTCCTCAATAAAAAGTCATCCCTGTAGTGTGTGAGTGTAATCAAAAAGCCTGAATTTATAAGTTTTATTGACAGGTGTACAAATTATTACATTATATTATAAAATACTCTAGTTCAAATATCTAATACATATCTCAGCTTATAGCGTATGATTTAATAACATCGAAAGTAAGGGACCTACAATGGCTGTTTATATAGTAATTTCTTTGAAATGTTCTTTTACAATATATATTATATATTTATTTACTGCCTCGGTACCGTAGTTGTATTTCGGTACGCATTTCCTCCTGAGGTCTCGGTTTCGATCCTCGGGTCGGGCCAAAATGATATTGGATTTTTCAATATCAGCCCGGAGTCTCGAATTTGTGTCCGATATGACGGTAACCTCGCCCCCTATGACATCTGGTACGGAATTAATTTTGGCGCAATGTGGGTATTCGCTAATGCGCCTCTGCCTACCTCTTCGATACAGGCGTGAGGTTAAAAATTAAAATTGATAAAACAAAAATAAATAACGATGAGAAAATAGAAAACATGGACCGTGCATTACTGGAGACAAGTCAATCGGAACGTTAACCTTCAACCTTCATTCTTGATGTCGTAGTCACGAGTTACACTCTCAGTATATTTCAAACTGTTGATTGGTCCTGAACGAAATTGTGAGAACGATTTTCGATGGAGGAATAATTTATGGCGACATTGATTTTGATAGTTTTGTAAAAGTTGCTAACGAACCCGACCTAGAGGTAGAATACATTTGTAGAAACCGAAGACTAAATCATTTTTGTACTAAATAAACCAGCTATAGATTTATATTATATTTTGTTAGAATCAACTTCATCTCATGAGGTCGGTATTCATAATCACAATTTAAAAACTTAACTGACCGACTTCCAGTTTGATCGTGACCAAATTTATATGGGACCACCTTTGAAATAAACTCTATCGACCACAAAAAGATTTTTGAAAATCGGTTCACATTTGGCGGAGATATCGCGTAAAATACATTAAAAATACAGACGAATTGAGGACTTTCTTGACGAATTGAGGAGTTTTTGGAAGACGGTCGAAAACCATATAATTATATATTTGGCAACAAATTAATCCACCGATATTCTATAGGTTACGTAAACTAAACTGAATAATCAAACCGTAGATGAAGGATAGCAAAAAAAAGCAAAGCCAATAAACCTACTAAGGGCCCCTAGCAGCTCCGCGATAAATCTCTATTTATACCAAATCTTGATTTAAAGATAGGAATCAGCTGTAGGATAAATAGAGATGTGACTCTAGATTAGTCATAGCGCTGCAATGCGCCCTAAGTAAAACTATATCAAACTCATATTGAATTATTAAAATAATATGCTAATGACAAACACTAGTCATTTGCTAGTTCCAACATACTCGGCACACAATTCATTATACACTTTCAATGCCAACGTCATTCGGCTAGCAACACTGTCGCAATACCGAGTGCACCTCATCATTAATATTCAAAATGCAAATTGCTGGCAGCACTCAGGGCAATGCACCCGTCTCAGATCTTACTTTCCCAGAAATAATTTCATTAACATCTGCATACTTGCATGTTCCTTGCGAAATTCCATTTTGACTTACCTAGAAACTAGTTTCTCGTATTTACGTTTAATTTTCTACCGACGTGCTTGCTACAACGAAAAGGAATTTTCATCAACATTTTCACCTTAAATGCTGTATTTTAAAATGACTGAGTTCTGACCTTTACCTCTTTGGTTCAATGACAGCGTTTGCTACCCAAGAAACTCTGTAAGATTCTGGGTACAATTCCAAGTGGGGTAATCCAGTTTGTGTTTTAAGGTTTTCTATCTGAAAAATAACATGATTTCCTCTGTCTTGAAAATTATGTGCTGTACATATGTCGCTGGATGCAGGCCGCTTCCAACAGGTCGATCAGGAAATCTTTGAGGGAGGCCTATGTTCAGCAGTGGACGTCCTGTGGCAGATGATGATGATGATGATGATCATGATGATGTAAGTTTAGATAAGTTTTCTTCCCCTGTCACATGAAGTATAGAAATATGCTCAACGAGAAGTGGGTTCAGATATTAAACATGGCAAAGTACATTCTTTCAGAAGAAAAATAGAACAAGTTGACCTGATTGTCTATCATGCTAATTGTAAGTATGCGATCTTTTTGTTTAAATATTCAGCTTGACTACCGCCTCTAGTCGTAATATCTTGGCTGTGAACATTTCCAACAGAATAGATTCCAACACTAACCACGCATAGTAAAACTTAACCCTCAGCAAAACAAACCCTAAACTCCAAGTCTCCAAACTCTATCAAGTTAATTTAAACTTTGGAAGCGTGTTGCGATTTCCCATTGGTATTTACTTTACGTGCAGTCTTCACTGTCCAAAAAATGATTACTGAAAGTGCCTCGCTGCATACATTTTTGCAGCGTTGCGATTGATTAATATTTATATCGTATTACTGCACGAGTCCCGTTGATTGCAATTAACATGAACACCGTAAAGTTGCATTTCAAAGAGATTTAATATAACTAACTATAGAGGGGCTACCAAACAAGATTCCATACAAAAAATATCTCAAACGTCTGTAAAGCTATCCACCACTTATTACAATGCGAGGGCGTTTATTACAATTTACACTAAAGAGTATTCTGCACATTTCACACAACAACGAAGGTTTGTTTATGTAAATGCGACAGCGAAGATTCGCGAATGATCAAGAACGTTCTGTCCCCATCGCCGATGGCCCTTCGCGGATTTTCTTTTCAATTTTACTGTCTAAACATTATTACGCTGGCACGACGCGCGTATGTTTTAAATACGACTGAGTCACTTATGACCTATAATTATGGTTACAACTTTTGGATCACAAGTTTCGCGCTGTTGTCCTGTCTATGTATTGTTGAATCTCTTAGCATATTACCAATCTCTTTGTGCCAAGTTGTGTATTGCCTGTATTTTTCATTAAACATCGTGCAAGCGCTGATTGATTGCCATTCAGAACAAAAAAGTTATTCAAGCGTATAAGTCAAAAGGCAATAAGGATCATATCTATAGTTTACATACTGATTTCTTAAGTTTACGCGAATATTATACATTGAAATAAAAATATTCTTACGGATTCTATCACGATTAGGTTTTAATTATAAATTGATATTAAAATGATATTGTAACACTAACCTTTTTTGGACAAATGACACCTCAGTCTGACCCGTGACAACGAAGACTGTAAAGCCTTCGAAACGTCGGGAATAATAATTAAAACCTAATCGTGATAGAATCCGTAAGAATAGTTTTATTTCAATCTATAGTTTAATTTTTCTTAGTAGGTAATTTTGCTGGTATCATTTTTATAGCTCACGTAAGGCAGAAGAACAAGGCCGAAGTGGGAAGTGGTTACCGTCTCCCGTGTATATCGACACTGCCAGGGAGTGTAGGGTGTACATAGTGTTAGGGAGTGGGTCCAACGATCGCCAAGATGCTTTCCATCTCCCCTAGGCCGCTTAACGTTGAATCGTAAGACCGGCCTTTACCATAATGGCACACGGGGCCCATGCCCAGGGCCCCCCCGAAAGGCGAATAAGTACTTACATTCTCTTACACCAAGGGTTTCCGAATGGTGAGGCGCAGAAAGGGGGGTGGGGGCGTGTAGGTGAGATATACTTTCAAAATAAAAAAGGTCACCAGGCAAGCTAGTAGGTTTGAGCTTTGCATACATCGAGGGGGGACGTGAACCTATTGAACCTACATTTCGGTAGAAGGGAGGCGTGAGACAACAACAGCTTGGAAATTTTTGTTTTCGCGGGGAAAAGCCGGAGAGTAAGACAGGGGTTACGTCTCCGGCTTTTCCGCGCGAAAACAAAAATTCGGTCACTTAATTAACAGAACTGTTAAAACTAAAGTAAAGTAAAGAAGTAAGTAAAGCTTTTCTTGCAACTTCGCCCGCATATACTTTGCCACTGTTTCAAGAAAACAATAAAGGTGTAAAAACGTATGTGACATGCGTGAATGCAGATATAGCGGTCATTAAAATGCAAGTTCGCACTCCCATCTTGCATTGTTCATTTGCAAATAAATATGTAAACAAGGCAACAACACATTTATAAGAACTGTACGTGTGCGTTATAAATAAGCTTATGAGAAGAATTATTCGCTCGTTGTAATTTTTATATTCGGATATTCGGCCTATCGTAAAAACGTAAGCCAATCGCTTCTTACTCACCACGGAATGGGATAAGGGCAGGTGAAAGAAGTCATGTTTGGAGTTCCGTACTGTTTCACTAAAAATTAACAAAATTTTACTTCGAAACGTATGTGTAATCAAACAAATACCTAAATGTATCTTTCTTTCACGAAAATACTAAAACACACCGACGCTCTTTTGTTCCGATATAGAGTAATGATTCTTCGCCTCCTTGGTCTAGTGGCAGCATACATGGACTGTGGTCCGGGAGGTCGCGGGTTCGTTTCCCATGTCGGGCAAAGCGAATTTTCTAATTTAATTTGCCTGGGACTGGATCCCCCAGATGGGGTTGACGTCAAGCAGGCAGCCGGTCGTAAAAACGTAGCCAAATCCTTACTGCAACATGCTTGAAAAAGTGTGTTGCGCCGACGCCACATTGGGATGTAGGAGGTAGAAAGAAAGATTAAAAGAGAAATAATCACAAGTTTAAAAACCTAGCAGACCGACTTCAAATCCGATCGTGACCTTATATGGGACCACCCTTGAAAGAATCTCTATCGAACACAAAAATAATTTTGAAGATCGGTCCACAATCGGCGGAGATATCGTGTAACATATATAAAAAAATAGAGACGAATCGAGGACCTTCTCCTTTTTGGAAGTCGGTCGATAAAATAAGGTTATTTACATTGTTTTATTATTTATGTCATTGCGAGCTTTACCTTTGAAATACTAATTTCAGAATATAACCTGTACATAATGCAAGTTGAAATAAATTTTAGAGTAGCTGCGTAAAAACACTTCCCCGTATATCATGAAAGCGTTAGGAAGCATAAATAGGAATACAAGTTCACGTATTATATACATTTCACCCCTAAAATATTGTCCCTGGAAACCTGATAAATATTCCAGAGACCTACAAGTGAACAACACACAACCTTGAATCTATTGTAGGAGTTTTTATGTACTCAAAATTGCTAAAGGGAAATGCGGTAAAACCTTATACTTGGTGTTGAAAAAACCCTTCGTTATGTTGGCATTTACATTTATTAACAAAGGTGGATTGCGTCATGACTTGGTTAAAATTATTGTCATAAAAATGGCTCACGGTATTCGAAGAATTGTAACCGACTTAAAAAGCGGAGGTTCTCAATGTTATGCATATTTTGCACGTATGTATATATCGGTTACGCCGCTGTTATATCTGAACAAATAAAAAAAAATAAAGTGTTAATTTAATCTGGTCAAGATTTGATAAAGGCAAAGAATGATAAAGGACTTAAAATATTCACTATGATCACACAGGACATACATAAAAGATATACATAATAATAATATAATAAAGACAATATTGCTGAAATATTCCATACACATTATTTGTTATTGCTTATGACAACAGTCGTTCAACACGTATCCATACAACGATACGCCTCGAAATTCTAGACTACGGTCTTGACAGAAATCCGATCGTCTCTAATCGAGGATCTTCGGATCACAAATCCAATTTGCCCTCATAACAAGAACGTCGCATACACATGGACCGTAATATAATCTCTTTCGAAACAATTTCTATACACATATTTCATTTCTTTTAATTTGTTCGTATTCATGTCATATGAGTTACATTGGTTCGGACGTGTAACAAATGTATTATGAAAATAATTTGTAGTTGGAATATACGAAAAATAATATAATCTAGAAAAACAATCATGATTACACGTGGGTGTGATTCGATTATCTTTAAAAAATCACCGTTTATTCCGTTACCTTTCTTTTTTATAGCAAGGACATGCTAACGAGTGTATAGGCCACCTGATGGTAAGTGATCTCCACCGCCCATAGAATCCCAAGAGACAAAAAAGTCATGGGTGCGTTGCCAACCTAAAACGAGGGAAATAGGGATTGGGAAAGAGAGGGGGTAATTGGGGCACCGGAAATCCCACTCACCGAACGAAATACGACAGTGAGCTGCCGCTTTACGTCGGTTTTCTGTGAGACAGTGGTATCAAACCGGTCGAGCCGGCCCAATCGTAACTATCTAATGTATGTAATGTGTCTGTCTAATTAATACACTCGTAGATGTTACGACTCGTAGGAGCTATCACCTCAGACTTTTATGTAGTAACAACAGATTTTGAAACATACTTTCCCGCCCTCTGTTTCCCGTTAAGTTAACAGTTGTGCATACTTTTAACTTTCAAATTTTACCCATCATCTGGAGCAATTGGATAAAATTCATTATTTTATTTTACAAAGCTACTAAAAGCAAATCAATAACGTATCATCATACGATACCTTTTTCATCGAGATACTTTATCGGAGTATCGTATAATCTGCCAAAAGGATTAAAGGCGCATAAAGGCAGTAATTCACAGTCGCATGAAACGCAATATGTGCGTGAGTTGGTTGTGTAAATCTTTGACATGTTGTAATGAGGTGACGCCAGACAACCGGCCCGTGGAGATCGCTTGCTGAGAATTGATAATTGATTTAGCATTTTTTTAATGAGCTTTGCAGATTAAATGCATGAACTTGATACTGTGATCGGGTATGCGAAATGCTCGCAGCTCAGTTGTCATCCTATTTGTGAGACATACATATAGCGAGCGTTGGTATAGGCGGGACAAGCTAAGCTCATGTTAGCTTTACGTCCAGTTTATTTATGTCCCCTAACGCCGAATGTTCATACACTTAAGGTCGCCTTATGTCGTTTAAGTCCGCCTTATCTGTCAAAATTGTATTGCGAAAATCAATGTAAGAAGCCGTTAAAGTTGAGCAGCGTTTGACCATTCGGACGTTAGTATGATATAGGCGAGCCCCACACCATACTGGGCAATCATTCCAATCCCCAACAATTAGTGTGGAGTTGTTAGAACCATAACTCAAATATGATTGTCTAAGCTAGAATTTAAGCACGACCACACAGTGTCTCAGCTGAACCAGACTGTCATCTAGACTTAAGAGGCAATAAACACATCATCAATCATCATCATCATCATCATCATCAGCCATAGGACGTCCACTGCTGAACATAGGCCTCCCATACACACATACATTTAACTAAATTCGTTTTTATAACAAAGACTGGCAACAAAGCAGGTGGTAATCTTGATGGTAGGTGAACTCTACTGAGGCAGCTAGCTAATACTTTACGTCGGTTTTCTATGAGGTACCACTAGTTTTCGCATCCTTCGTGATGTAGAATATAGATTGCTGCATAGAAAAATCTAATATTATTTTCCCAACCTGGGTATCGAACCTGAGACCTCAAGACGGTAGTTGTACTACGCACCCAATACAACAACGCCACCACCATTTTACCTCCGTACATTATCCAACATAAATAATACAAAAAGCAACTCCTGTAAGTACCAATTACCGTTTAGATAGCCTTTGAGCAGCGATTATAATCAACAATTCATTCCGTATCCAGTCTCAGGCGACTGGTCTATACTAGTGATCCCTACATAAATCCTCCAAGTAAAGACAAATTACTCGACCTTTTTTCCTTTGGATTCCCGTAGGATAACGGGTTCCGCAATATCCCTACGAACGTGCGTTTAATGGAATGATTACATATTCGTTCTTATCTCAAGCCGGATGAATCTTAAAAGATTCATTACGATTTGGAATATTAAAGTGAAATGGTCCGAAAAACAGTATGTAAGTGTAGCTTTTATCTGCGTAGACAGGGTAAAGATAATAGTCAACTTCAGTGGTAAAGATTACATACAACACGATTCCCATAGGCTTGCCTTTGTCAAACTGTTGGTTTGGTAATAGATTAGATGAGAAACTTTTTTTACGGATTCTAGCACGATTTGGTTTTAATTTTTATGCCCGACGTTTCGAAAGCTTTGAAGCCTTATTTGTCACGGGTCGATCCGACCGAAATCGTAATAGAATCCGTAAAAATAGTTTTATTTAAATGAATAACATTCGCGTAAACCTAAGAAATCACGAAGATAAAAGCTTAAATATTATACTCTTATCTCACGTAGAACATATTACTCTAGTGATAATCTTTTTCCTTATTAAAACTAATTGTAATCGGATTGTTAAGAATCTGTATCATAAGAACAATGTCCCTTGGATGGTTAACGAAGGGCTAGAACGCCTTTAACGGCTAGATCCTACTTTGGCGCATTCCGGCATTCATTACAATGGGAATAAATACGCATTATAAGTGTCACCTGGATACCTAGCAAGAACAACTTTCGTATGCGTATTCGAATGAAACCCGCTAATCGGTCAACGCGTTTGTTTGAAACAAATGTCACGAAGACACAGCAACCTCGATTTGAACTTACATAAGTTAACGCTAGTATCCGTTAGTAGGTTTAGGTGAAATAGAAAACCAGACCACTCACGTTTCACCGAATTTATTTATCTCCTTAATTGGGACAGGCCTATCGCCATGTCGGGATCCCAACTCTTGACAGCTCAGGTGTGATTTTTCGAATTGAAAACCACAAATTATACATACCACCACATATTTATCGACCTGTAGCTCAACTATGAGTTTGTTGCACGTATTTACGCGAGCGACGACGTAAAATATTTGTATGAAAAACGTCAGTTCCCCGCGTAACCGCTAGAGGCGTTCGGGTGTTAGTCATACAAATATTTTATGGACTCGCTAGCAAGTAATGTAAAAAAAACTCGTAGTTGGCCTACTGAGATTTTATACTCGGGACTTCACAGTTCTCGGCCTAAATAGTCAGATCGGTGTAGCTGAGTAAGCCGACTCGGTCGGGCTGCCAGCTGTAGGGCCAAAAAAAAAATAGCCTAAATAGTTGCCAGTAGCAATGTAGCGGTTCGAATACGCATTCGAAATGTATTCATACTTCGGTCTCATAGGTACTATTTCAGCTGTTTTGCTACGATGCGATCACGCAATTTATGAATCCATTGTCTGTGCTGTACTGACTGCCAACTATTCTCATTAACGAATACAAGCCGGGTGCGGCCGTAACGAATAAAACGTATGGTTGATTGTTGTTGTTACTCGTTTCGATTCTCCTTTTTATGTACGTGTTGTGTATACTTGTGACTAAACGACTTGTTTTTGATAGGTCTTTACCTCGACCATTTTGTACCTCGTGGTTCCCGTATGATTTAAGAATGTACAGGATATTTAAGGTGACAGAGTTTAAAGCTTTAGTCAAGCTCCTTTTCTATCAAATACGTTATGGATCTTGTGGATAAATAGATTATTTGAGTTTTATAAGTTTGTAACATAGTTTTTATTAAGTAGATAAATTACATTTTCTCTTGTGTTTCTATTTAATTTTTCAATAATAAATATTTTTTATAAACATACATAACATAACATAAGCTCACGCCGGTATCTCCGAAAGGGTAAGCAGAGGCGCACTAGCCAACTATAACGAGACTGTCCCGCCCACACACCCGCCACTGTAACTCCTGTAAGCCAGGATCAACAGTGGCACGCATTTTACGACACCGAGCAATGAAGCTCGGTGAGTCTCAGAGAATGCAAAATTGTCTTCATCCCGCAACGAAATTAATCAAACAGAAAGATAGGGAGGAGTTGGAATTATAGGGTTTCCACTTCCAAACTAGCACTAGCCAACTAGTACACCCACATTTCGCCGAACTTAGTTCCGTCCCAGATGTGATAGGGGGCGAGCAGAGGCTCGCCCCGGAGAGCGCCGTATCGGGCACAAATTCCAGACTCCGGGCTGATATAGAAAAATCCAATATTACTTTGCCCAACCCGGGGATCGAACCCGAGACCTCAAAACAGTAGTCGTACCGAAATACAACCACGCCACCGAGGTAGTCATTCAGCCAGAATTTTTTATATAACATACAGAACATACAAGAACATTCTTAAAAATACTCAGAATATAAGGCCAGTTTAGCGCCAACTTAAACGACTCCGAAGCGGGCAGTTTAAACTATGGCATAAAATAATAACGCACATTTAGGCCACGTGTAGCTCCATCCATCCTGGTAATTGTCGACAGGCGGAAGATATCTAGAGAGTTACGACGTCACATAACGTGCTAATGACGTCATAACTGCATTGCCCGGAGCTCTGACTTACGCCTCCCCGTTCTCACTGCAATGGATGCGGTGCAATTTACTAAGCAAATGCAGTACAGGGATACCTAACTGGTTTCGCTCCTTCACACCTTGCTCTCATGACGTGATAAGCTCTTTTATAGCTTCCCTGTTATCTGTACTGTTAAATAAAACATGACAAGTAATGAAAGTGTAATCTATAATAAATTTCAATAAATGTAAATTTCAAGTGATTATGCATTAATGGTACAAGTCTTTATTACCTTAGTAATGATGCGTAGGATACTAGCAGATAATTTAATGTATTATACAGCGTCTTATAAGTGTATTTTTTCATATCACCTGCCATTATTTCGCTCCAAAGTAAGGTCGAAGCGAAACACTGTTTTAAGCATGTTGCACGCGCAAGAAAGTTCTTTGTAAAACGCACTGTGTAGGAACGCCATTCATCCAGATGGTGGGGATGAAACATCACACACAGCTTATAGCGTGTGGTACGATAGTGGAATTTGACGGCTGGTATTAGTCGAAATAATTCCTCGAAACATTCCTCGTGGTACAAGCGGTAAAGAATGCAAAGAGATGCAACAGCTCTTCGCAACGCAAGAGTCGATTAGATAGCGTTTGACTATCGCAAATCCAAGCCGCTCTATGTTGTATACGGTCAAATGAAAGGAGTTGGTACTGAGGTGTGTTTTGATCACTTCTTACAAAATGCTATATTTTAGACGCTCAATAATTGTAAGCTGGGTCACAGCTTTAAATATTACTTAATATTATGTATTTTTGTTTCCTATATTAATATTGATTAATATTAACTTCGCTGCACTTTTTAATCTTCACTTCAATATTCCTGACCGTCTCTACCAAAATCTTTTTTGCAGAAAATTTCAATTTAAAAAAATATAAGACACAGTCCATATGTTGATAACGTGAAATGCTTGTGTTTTTAAAATGAAATACTGTGACGAACAAACTTGTTCTTCTTTTTAGGTTAATGAGTCCTTCTGCTAGATACATGTTTCATTCTTATAACTAGTTTGCGCGGTTTGTCCCTCAACATGCTTGTCTATGAAATTATAATATTTGTAACATTTATGTTATCGTAAAACAAACCTAAAATGGTGCAGACTTAATTTCTGTAATCTGCTGAAAAAGCAATGTTTTTTTACTGCTAAAATATAACACTGAAATATGCAGTTCTTTGGTTGCATTTGATATAAGGTCAAGTACCAATTTGTTTGATACTAATATATACCAATGTATATATTATACATTGGTATATATTAGTATCAAACGAATTGGTGAATAGAATCGTAATACCTTTGAAGATAAGATCAATACCATATCTTCAAAGGTAGTTTCGGAAACACAACAAACAACTCGTAAACTTGTGCAGACGACGAAGGTAACTGCTGCAATGCATCGGTATGTACAGTTGACAAATGACGTCACATACCGATGCACTGGCACAACTGGCTGACAAATTACGTATTCCCTTACACGAAGCCGAAGCAAAATACTCCACAGATCGGGCTATTCAACGCAATAAACGTCACGTGTCAGGTAGTAGCACAATAAATCCACCTCAGCATCGAAGCTTGCATGAATCACCCGATGTGCCAACTTTCCTTTTACTACTGTTACATTCATCAGTCCACACCATATGATATTTCTAGTTTAGCGGTAGTTAATAACGTTATCACATCATAACTTTGAAGGTACTTTGTTTATCCCTGCCACTGAATTGACAGTTCATTTTAATATAAGCGCTTGTTTGTCGCAGTGATTGCCATTCGAGTGTTAGCTTTCAGCTGGATAGCCAGTATTGTGTAAAAGTGTATCGGAATCATCGACGATTATTATTAAAAGTGGTTGTGGTTTAAACATCTATTTATTTTATGAATTCCTTCTGAGCGTTTTTACTACGTTCGCATTGTTATTATAAAAATTGTAAAATGCTAGGACATAAAAAGTCATGTGGTGTCTTGGCACTTTCTTATTTTATTTAAAATCTTGAAGTATCTAATTAATTTTGAGATAAGTACTGCTACTACAGTTGCTAGTTGCAGATAGGTTCTCAATATACATGAATAAGTTATTACTTGAATTACGTTTTTAATTTTTTCTTTTTACCTGCCCCTATCCCACCCCAATGTAGGGTCGGCGCAACACACCTTTTCAAACATGTTGTAGAAAGGATTTGGCTAAGTTTCTACGACCGGCTGCCTGCCTAACGTCAACCCCATCTGAGGGATCCAGTCCCGGGCAAATTAAATTAGAAAATTCGCTTTGTCCGACCTGGGAATCGAACCACCCTTTTGGTATATAGGCTATTCTTTATAGCAGTTAAAGCTTTCAAGATTTCATAGACTCGAACCCAATCTAGTACCCAATAAGTACAAAGTTACTGACAGTGAAGCAACTTCTTTTCGACGGACTTCCAAAAATGAGGAGATCCTCAATTCGTCTGTATTTTTTTATGTACGTTACGCGATATCTCCGCCAAATGTAGACCGTTTTTCAAAATTATTTTTCTGTCGATAGAGCTTATTTCACGGGTGGTCCCATATAAATTTAGTCACGATCGGATTTGAAGTCGGTCTGTTAAGTTTTTAAACTTGTGATTATCTTAATAAACTAATAACTGAAAGCCACGCAAAAATTAAAGCAATACAAAGCATGAACAAATAACTGACATTCAACAGCAATTTTCCATACTATTGGCGGAGAAATTACAAGCTGCCGGTATTCAGAATATGCGCTATTAACATACTGTCGACGAAGATCTGATAAAAAACGTTTGTGAAAATTTAGTGGATGGTGTATAATTACAAAGCGATACCATCTACCATCGCCGCACGCCTCCTTACTTTAATGTGTGCGAACGTTTTCCTTTTTATATAATTGTACCACTATCGTCAATGGAAAGTGCTTTTAGATGTTGCGTCGCGGTAATGGATCGATTATAACGGAAACAATTTTAATAGTCTCGAGTTTTCATCTAAAATTTTGTAATCTCTTTAAAATCGTTTATGAATTCTACTGTCCACAAACTTTGTCTCTGATTGTTTAAACACTCAGTGCTCAGTTCTCGTAACTAAATAAATAATATGAAGTTTGCATATTTCGATTGCGGCTTGCATTTACTTTCCTATAGGGACCATTATACAAACATATTCCAGGTGGACAAATTTATACTTTATAACCAGCGAAAATGCAGCTCAAATGCAAGGTATATAACATTTGCATAAACATGAACGATATCTTCACGCCCATTTAAATCCAAAGACACTTAAATATAACTCGAAAAACAAATTACGCCTCGGCGCGTGATAAAGTACCAAAAACGCAATACCAATATCCATGCACCGCCTCTTAATGTTTTAATTAACCCACGGTTAATCCCGTCCACTAAAAAGACCGAAATATATTTTTTAAACATTTTGGAATCAACGTTGCGGCCACTTGTTGCCACTTCCCACGCAAGCGATCTGCATACATTCGCAAGCTCTTTCATCCTCGCATTTAGCATAAAACAAGCCCGACACCAAGTCATTATGCAGTCTCGGATTTCGAAGTACTGCTGCATAAATTTACGCCATTATCAAAATATCGTGAATGTAACAAACCGAGCATGAAACGGATTTAACCAGTTAAGAGGTCATTAAAGCACGCAATGCGTTTATTCCAACCCTTTCTACCTACTTCAAAACTTAGTGTACATTTTAAATAAATATTTACAGGGTGATAATACAGGTAATATTTACATATTAATACTCGAAACGAAATTAATTAATTACAAATAATTAGAGGAGGTGTTGCAGTCGGCTAGGAACAAAGACATTAGATTCATTTATTAGATTCATCGGTCTTTTGAGCCATTTGTTGAGTCTAGTCTACGACATAATATTTGCAACAGGACCTGATAGAACGAACTAGTCTCTTATTAAAATTAGGTATACCAAAACACTTTATATAGAGATGAGTGGAAAGGCGATCAGGTATTTTGTCCTACAGTTAGAATTGTTTATTCTACTAATGCCTATATATATGAACCAAAATTAAAACATAATCTCAAACCTCAACACACAAATAGGCATAATACGGTCCTGTGTCTACGCCATAAGAATGGACATCGTACTCTGAATATACATTATAATTTAATAAACTTGAATAACACGGTCCTGCACCTTAGAGTATAAATATCGTACTCTCATAATACATAATTTATTAACATTGAAAGACCAGTCAGTTGTAACACGTTAGATTAATGGTTTACACATCACCTACAAATTATGTACTGACCTATTTGTCCAGTATAGGTGCCATAAACAAATACAACTATTACGACTCGAACAAATTAAATTCATGTTTCTCGTGTACAGAACACGGCCTCTTGACATACTGTCTCTTGTTAGGTGTGCTGGATTAATAAGTCATGGCTATTATAGACGAACGTTTATAGCAATAAACTATAGCAATCATGTTCTTGGCTTAATGGCATGGTAGTTAGAATTTTGTAGTTTTTAGTTTAAAACTGTGGTGGCGTGGGTTATATTTCCTATCCCCGATCCCCGGGTCGGGCAAAGTGATATTGGATTTTCCATATCAGTCGGAGTCTGGAATTTGTGCCCGAAATGGGGATAGTGTCGCCCCTATTACATCTGGGACGGAACTAAGCTCGGCGAAATGTGGGTGTTCTAATTCGCTAGCGCACCTCTGCCTACCCCTTAGGGGATATAGGCGTGAGCTTATGTTATGTTATGTGTAAGTTCTTAGTTTAACTCCAAAGTCCTGCGGTTAAAATTTCTGTTTGTGTATTGTGTTCCAATCCTTTGATCAACTAAAATATCGTTAACCACTACACACATTATTATCCACACATTATAATAAACATTTACTATCCCCAATTAATTCTCCTATCTTATAAAGGATTTAATTTCAGCTTAAAATTTGGCACAGAACAATTAGATCAAAGGGCGAGCAATGACCGTCAGAAACACGCATTGTTAACTTCCTTTGATGATCGTCTAACTCCAGGCCCTGAGCTTTATTTTGAAGCCCCTTGGAGCGGCGCCTCTGACAACTCATTTAACTACGGGGATAAATACAAATAATAAAAAGCAAACTGCTCTCTTGTGCCACTTTGAAGTAAAATAAAATCTTCAGCCTTAGAAATTCAGGTGCTACTAATTTCTTAAATTCATTCATTTACTACATATACATTCGTTACTTTTAATGTATTATCGCAAACGTTACTATTTTTTATAAAACATAATATAAAGTTATAATAAAATTAAAGTAATTTAAAAAAATTGTAGGCCGCTTCCAATAAGTCGCGAAATCTTAGGAAGTAGGCCTATGTTCAGCAGTGGACGTTTAAGGCGGTGATGATGAAACAACAACAAAATTCAATTACAAATTGCCGGAATCATCTTCACATTAATGTATTATATTATAGTATGTATTAGTATATATTTATTATGTATCTAATATTGATTTCTTAAGTTTACGCGAATGCTATTCATTGAAATAAAATTACTTTTACGGATTTTATCACGATTTGGTTTTAATTTTTATTCCCGACGTTTCGAAGGCTTTGCAGTCTTCGTGGTCACGGGTTGAACTGAGATGTCATTTGTCCAAAAATGTTAGTATTACAAAATCTACCTTCATTTTAGAATTATACAGATTTTTAAAAAGTTAACCGTTTATGTTCCGATCTACGCAGTACGAGGTCACAGTGTCTTGAGGTCTGGCAGCTGGTCTTTTGGGTTCCGATTTGATTAAATGTATAATTGGATCCCAGGCTTGTGCAAGCTTCCAACCATCTTCTCTATTGAAATTAGGATGTTTTTTAATTTCAATAGCCTCGCGTATCATCCTAGGTAGGAATCGTTGTTCTTTGGCAAGGATTTGTGGCTTGTCAAATCTTAGGTAATGTTTGGAGCCTTCCTCTGAATGTTCGGCAACTGCAGACTTCGTAGAGCGTCGGTGTTTCACGTCAGCTATATGTTCTTTTACGCGGGTCCCTATATTACGCTTTGTTTGTCCAATATAAGAGAGACCACAGTCACAATCAATTTTGTACACGCCTGGTTCTTGCAGAGGTATGTTACACTTGACGGGTGGTAGGAATTGACTAATCTTCTTAGGCGGCTTGAAGTAAGTTTTTATAGAAGCACGCTTTAGGATATAGCCAATCTTGTCGGTGACTCCTCTTACATATGGTAATACAACCGGGACACGTTCAACAGTGGCTGGTTTCACTCGGTTTCTGTGACGGCGCCGTGGAATTTGGAGCTTGTTGTCGCGCAGGACTTGCTTGACATGATGCAGCTCAGCGGCAAGATGTTCCTCGTCACAGATTCCTTGTGCTCTCTGAAACAAAGATTTACCCACGGTAGCTAACTGTTTCGGATGGTGGTGGGATTCTCCATTCAGGTATTTATCAGTATGGGTATTTTACCTATACACAGTGTGACTCAAGGACTCATCAGAATTACGGATAACTAAAACATCTAAGAAAGCAAGAGATTTATACTGTTCTAACTCCATAGTGAATTTAATTTTGTTGTTAATGGAGTTAAGATGATTTAAAAATGCAGCTACTTTATCTGTTGGTAAAATTGTGAAAGTATCATCTACGTACCGTTTGTAAAACCTTGGTGAGACCGGGGCAGTGCTTAGGGCTGTCTCCTCAAAGTCCTCCATGAATATATCGGCGACTACTGGAGATACAGGTGAGCCCATCGCTACGCCCTCCACTTGTACATAGAATTGATTATTCCACAACATATAGCCAGATGTGAGGCAATGTTTGAGCAGTTCTGCATATGCCAGGGGTATGTTGTTCTCTGTTAACTTCTTAGATACAATTTCAATGCAGTCTTGTATTGGTAAGCTTGTAAACAGCGACTGAACATCAAAACTGACCATGGTTTCATTGTCAGCTAATTTTAGGTGTTTAATATCACTGACAAATTGGTATGAATCCTTCACAGAAGCCCTAGTGTTTCCTCGGAGTGGTGAAAGGACTTTTGCTACGTGCTGAGCCAATCTGTAGGTTGGTGTGTCGATTTGACTCACAATGGGACGTAGCGGGGCACTTGGTTTGTGTATTTTTGGTAACCCATACATTTTTGGTGGTTTTGCTGACGATGGGATGAGTAAGTTTACGTCTAAGTTCAATGAGTCGGAGTAATTGCGTATTAAAGAGCTGGTGTCCTTTAAAATTTTGCTAGTCGGGTCTGTTTTGACTATTTTGTAAGTACTTTCATCCGACAAAAGTTGTTCCATTTTATTGTTGTAGTCAGACGTATCCATAACTACTGTCGCATTCCCTTTATCTGCACGGAGAATAGTTAGGTCCTTCATAGATCGCAAGTTATTTAACGCGATATATTGTGGTTTTGGAAGATTTGGTTTGGGCAGCCTCGTTTGACGTAATATGGAAGAGATGTCTTGACGAATTGCCTCCGAATCCTCCTTTTTAATGTTATTTTTGAAGAGACTGTTCTCGACGTTGCAAATAATGTCTTCATACGGTTCCCTTCGTGGTGTTACAGCAAAATGTAATCCTTTTGATAAAACCTGAATTGTGTTATCGTCCAATGTTTGTTTTGACAGATTGATTACCGCGCGTTGTTTATTGGCTGCGCGAGAGTGGACGTCTATGGTAGTTTGCGTTCCGTTAGTGCTATGATTATTATTTATGGCATTCGATTTAGATGTTAATTTGTTGAATTTTATTATGTGTTTATTTTTGCATTCATTATATTTAGATGTTTCTCGTTTATTTAGTTTGTCAATGCAATTTTTGAAATCAAATGCTGATAGTTCTGTCTTTAATTCATTGGACGAAATCTCAACACAATTATTTAAGTAATGTAGATCGGATCGAGTTTCATGTACGGTAGCTTGTAATAGTTTTTTACTTGCCTGGTTGAGAATTTTAGCGCTCCCACGTATTTATTTCCCAAGTATTTTTCTTGGGTGATATCTTCACACACGTAGGGATGAGATTATGATCACGGCATCTCTTCAAGAAGTTCAGGGATGACAAATATCTTGCGCGCTTAGTCATCAGATTCTCTAACCGGCGAACTTTATTTGCAACGTCGGGAATAAAAATTAAAACCAAATCGTGATAAAATCCGTAAAAGTAATTTTATTTCAATGTATCTAATATTTATATGTTAATTTATGTATTTATATGTACTTTATTACTCTTTATGTATTTATTTAAGTAATAAGTTTTATCTATGGTGACAAGAACATAGGCCTCCCCCAAAGATTTCCAGATCGACCTGTTGGAAGCGCCCTGCATCCAGCGACTTCCTGCGACCTTTATCAGGTTATCTTTGGGGGAGGCCTATGTTCAGCAGTGGACGTGCTATGGCTGATGATGGTGACAAGAACTTATTTCATTTTGGATTATTATGTTCTTTTCTTTTTCCCACTACCTCATTACTTTTACACCTGCCATGTCCATCTCTGGATCACCCTAAGGTTCTGGGAGAGAACGCTTATAGCATTAAGTCCGCCTCTAAAGCTCGTGTATATCAAGTGTAAATAAATAAAAAGATTTACCAAGATTACATCAATATATTTGTTATTCATGCTAACCTTGATGAAATCCCACCATAATATAACTTATACCAACTATAAAATACTTACACATTATTTATGAGTACATGTGAACTCTAGAGTCTGTGAACTTCAGATACCGAGGTAAATCCTTTAATATCCTTTTATGCAGTGATCAAATTGTGCTTAACCCGTGCCATTCATTGAATATTCATAATACGTGTTTAATAGTTCCATTAGTTGGCAGACACATTGGCTCGTTTACATCGTGTGGCGTCAAATAACGTAATTTGGACTATGACTAGAATAATCATGGCGCATTAGCTATCACCGCCTACGGCTTCACTCACGACTGCAAACCGTTTAATTCTGTTTCTAATGAATTTGATTACCAACTTCATTTGCAGTCCAAAAGCATGTTATTTAACAAAAACAATTTTCTGTCTACCTGCCCTTCTTCTTTCTTTCTTCTTTCTACCTGCCCTTATCCCACCTTAATGCAGTGTCAGCACAACATACTTTTTCAAGCATATCGCAGATTTGGCTTATATTTTACGACCAGCTGCCTGACGTCAAACTCCTTCTGGGAGATACGAGTCGGAAAAATGGTGTTACAAAAGCACCCGCCGACTTGGAAATCGAATACAGGACCTTCCTGATTGTGATCAGGACAATCGACAATGACATCGTATATGGGCCACAGCCCATATACCAAGGAGACGTCGAAGGAGTTGACATAAACAGGCCCGAGAAAAATGATAATTGTAGAACTGTATACAAAGTATGAGATTTCGAGTAGACAAAGCCTTTCAAACCTTACTCACAAGTTTTCAAGGTTCGCATCACGTATAAATGTGTACTAATACAAATTTTTCAACATCCTTATTCTTCCCTTGATCATTCCTATAAGAGAATCAGTATTGAGAGTAAATAGTACATGTGTTAGTATTACTTAGTCAATTTGTAATAGCAAAAACCTTAGCATGCTGCATAGCATATTTTTCATTCTACCTCCCCTTGCGTGCCTTGCCTCCGTGGCGCAGCGGGCGAGTAGCCGGCTGTGAAACGTGAGGTCGCGGATTCGATTCCCGCACCGAGACAAATGTATGTGTGGCCCACATATATTTGTTTCGAGTCTGGGTGTTGTGAGACCAAAAGTCTCTCGTAGTTCCTGATACCCATCACACAAGACTCAGTCTTAGGGGTCAGGACTATGTGTGTGACTGTTCGGTGTATTTATTTATTTATTTACTTATCCCACCTTAATGTGGGGTCGACGCAACACTTTTTCAAGCATGTTGCAGAATGGATTTGGCTTAGTTTTTACGAGCAGCTACCTGCCTGACGTCAACCCCCTCCAGGGGATCTAGTGAAATTAGAAAATTAGCTTTGCCCAACCTGGGAAACGAACCCAGGACCTCGCGGTCCGCAGCCCATATATGCTGCCACTAGACCAAGTAGGCGACTATACTGCATATTATTTACGCAAGTATTATTATACTATAGCTTACAAAACCACTATTATTCGATACTGGTCTAACTGACCGCTTTGTGACCGACAACTATCAATTAAATTTAATTTATGTGACAAATTGGTTTACTTTCAATCGCTTTATCTGTATAAATCAAATTATTATTTGCGAGGTTGTACAAATGGCATGATATTATTGATACAGAATTACCGGTAGCACCAATTACTGGTTCAAACTTGATTTGCAAATGAGATAGCTGAACGACGTAGGGTATCTGGAAATGATTATATACCGATAAACTACAATCAATAAGTAAATAATGCGGTACAAAGCTTCAAGTTTCTATTGCCATAAGCCCACGCATTTTGAATTTGATCTGGAGTCTGGCGTTAGGTTACCGACCTAGTATATCGTGGCGTAAGATACTAGAGGTCGCGGGTTGTCTTTTGGGGAAATGTTTATATGACGGTTAAAGGTCGAATGTTTTAGACTTGAATCTGAATTTGATATCGCTTTCGTACAACCACGATGTATAAATATATTAAAACAAGAAACATCTTTTTTCAGTAGGTTCCATCAGCCACTGTCCAGCAGTAGACATCCTGTGATTGATGATAATGATGATGATGTGGACATGTGGATGAAAAAGGCAACTACAGTGGCGAATGATGAATATAGTCCATAGGTAATTCCACGCTATTTTCTCTTTGTTATTCTTGCTCTAGTTAATCAATGACTCAATGGCGCTGATTTGACAAGTTTGTAAAGTTAAACCGATAAGACTTGCCCCAAAGGTCACAAGTATATATATACTACCGATAGTAGTATATACTACCGATCCTAAATAATGATCTCGCATATTTCATTGAACCACATTAACATACTATTGAAGTCACTGAACAATTCAATAATTACTCGTACATCGATGAATTATCTAATGTAGACCACGAAACCACTAACGAAATAAATTGAACCCCACGATCTACCGGGTGTTTCATAAAATTGGTACCTATAACAATTACACATACAGGGAGAACGATTTAAAGTGTAATGGTAAAGTAAAAAAATAAAAATTTAACTTATTTTTTGAAATAAATTATAAAG
Organism: Clanis bilineata; assembly: GCA_036417725.1. Taxonomy (NCBI): domain Eukaryota; kingdom Metazoa; phylum Arthropoda; class Insecta; order Lepidoptera; family Sphingidae; genus Clanis; species Clanis bilineata. Next base: position 7,703,640 of record CM071154.1, read on the forward strand.
CATGGGGATTTTAAAATAGGAATGCGACCTGTAAATCGTCGCAATAAGCATAGGAATGGCTTTGTGTGTGCTAAAAATAATTAATTACCCCATAGTTGGTTTGTAAATATACTGCAGCAGACCTAATGAGCCAGAAAAAAAAATCATCACATACATAACATAACATAAGCTCCCCGAAGGAGTAGGCAGAGGCGCACTAGCCAACTAGTACACCCACATTTCGCCGAGCTTAGTTCCGTCCCAGATGTGATAGGGGGCGAGCCTATCGCCATATCGGGCACAAATTCCAGACTCCGGGCTGATATGAAATAATCCAATATCACTTTGCTCAACCCGGGGATCGAACCCGAGACCTCAGGACAGTAGTCGTACCGAAATACAACCACGCCACCGAGGCAGTCATCACATACTAGTTTCTATTATTCAAAAACTATGAGCCACGAAATTTTAAACTTTACCGCTAGATTGCTAGCTATCCTCTCCTTAAGTGTAGTTATTATTGATACCAACTTTATGAAACATCCTATACATAGATCGATAATAAATAAACATTCGAAGTTATGAATAAAACTTTAAAATTTAAAAGCGGGACGATTTTGGCTCTTTTGTTTATCTGTTTTGTTTGTATCACGATTGCCAGGTGGCGACAATTTGAAACTTTTCTATAGTACCATCCTCTAATTAATTCTTGGTTGTAATTCTCAGGATTTTCATTTCAAGTTTGTCAGTGTAGCCATGACTCATTAAAAAATTCAACGCTTCAAGTATTTCACGAATGGTATTATAAATTCCACGGCGGTTGAGGAAGTTAAGCCACTGTTTACAAAATTTCGTGTCGTTAGATGAGTATTTTTAATGATTAAAACATGTCCCGCCGAAGCGACGGAGCAACAAGCAAGTGCAAATTGTGATTTACATAATTATAAGCAACTCGGACGTGCATGAAGAGATTGCTTTAAATATGCGGGTGTTGTGTTTATGTGCAGTATAATATTATTGTACTGTATACTATGTCTTCCAAAGATTTCCAGATCGACCTGTTGGAAGCGGCCTGCATTCAGCGACTTCCTGTGACCTTTATCAGATCGTCGGTCCACCTTGTAGGTAGACGTAATCTTTGGGGGAGGCCTATTTTCAGCAGTGGACGTCCTATGGCTGATGATGATGATGATGATGATGTATACTATGTCGTGGGTTCTGAATACGTTTTTATAGCAATTGGGCAAATGAGCACCCTGATATTAAATTATCTCTATCGCCAGGACACTTATGATTAGATGAGTACGTTGCCATTTGCCGACCTTAAAAAAAACCTGGGCTGTAAACCGGGAGGTCGTGGGTTCGATTTCCAAGTCGGGCAAAGTGAATTTTCTAATCTAATTTGCCCGCGACTGGATCCCTCAAAGGGGGTTGACGTTAGGCAACGTCGTTTTAAAACTTAGCATAATCCTTTCTGCAACTTGCATGAAAAAGTGTGTTGCGCAAACTTCTCATTAAGGTGGGATAAGGGCAGGTAGAAAGAAAGAAGAGGAAAAAAAGAGAATAGAGATTTTAAAATGTTGTAAATATAATACCTACTTCTATTATAATGCCAAATAAAACATTTTGTTTCTTAAAATACAACAAAGACAAAAATCTCACTCTACGAAACGCCTACGTATTACCAACTGGAATAAACTGACATAAAATAGGGCAAATCCTCTTACTTTACCTACCCTGAGATACGCAAAGCTTTTAAAAGCAAAAAATAAACCCCCAAATAAAAGAAAAGCTTCGTAATAAACGCTACAAATATCCCTACTATAGGGCTTTGTTCATACCATGTTCATAGCCCCATAAACCAGTTTAAATGCCAATCTACGGCGCTTTATCTCGCAACCGACACTTAGGTGTGCGGCCAAAGTGCCAAAATCTCTGCGGGATTGCCTAATATTTATACTCAGGGCAACGACACCTAAATAGTTTTAGCAACACTAGAGATTAAGGCATCTTAAAGCTTAGGTAACTTCGCGTTTGTACGTATGTGTAATATTCTACGGATCTTACTTACAGAAACAGTTTAACTGAGCAAATGGCAGAGCATAGTCTGTCTCTTTCGTTTTCAAACAATGTGACACAAGGAAAAAAGTGACAGACAAATCTTTACCATTTGCTCCGCTAAACTATTTTTATAAGTAAGCCCCTATATTTATAGGAATACTATCGCCATCTGCAGCTGAACGACGGCCTCCTCAAGTGAGCGCCTGAGATAGATAGATAGATAGGAATACTAAGTTGTGGTTTTGACTCCGCTCGCCCCTCGTGGAAGACTTTCTCGGGTGCTTTCCGAGATTTAAGCAGCCAATAACAATGTCCGAACTAGAATCTATGGAAAAACACACATCAAGTGATACCCGTTGCCATCTGAATGAACACATGAAACTTACTTTCTCATTTATAATATTATATTTATAGTGATATCTGAACATTTCCAAATATTTCCTGAGGCTGACGTTTACTTCTGAGAATAGAGGCTATTAAGCAATGTTATTATAGTGAAATTGAAGGGACTATTTTCGTGACATCTTCCAATATTCAACGAGAAATGTTTGTAGCTCTATAGTTAGAAATAACACATCTTACCCACTAGAGTAAAAATAATTTTAGCATAACTAAAATATCAGTAATAATCATATTGTACAAGAGTCTATAGTATAGTCACGGATGTAAAAAAAAGGACATCATCTCGCCAATAGTTAAAAGGACGTCATAGAGAAGCCACGCACACACACGCGCCTGTACTAAAGTGCCCTACGCACTACACACTCATAACACGCTCAGTCGCCGTCATTACGTGTCGATAGATCAAATGGGCCGAAAACCCTGCTTCACTTTCAATATTCCTAGCGCTCCGTCCATCTTTTTTTACATCCGTGAGTATAGTCTATGATCTATCTTACGCACAAGAGTAATACATACACAAAATAGTTCTTCTAATATAAGATCAACCGACAAAACGCTAATAAATTCATGAAAAGAGTTTACCATAATCTTGCCATCTGTCGTCTTTTCGGATCAATTGCTCATTCCTACTAAGCATGTACTTTATGAATATGAAATATTTTTATAGAATAATAAGGCAACTGGGGCAGAAAAGTTCTTAAGTAGAGATCACGTATAGCAACAGCAAACTACTATAACTATCTCAGTGGTTGTATTTCGGTACGACTCCCGTCCTGAGGTCTCGGGTTCTATCCCCGGGTCGGGCAAAGTGATATTGGATTTTCCATATCAGCCCGGAGTTTGGAATTTGTGCTTGATATGGCGATAGGCTCCCCCCTATCACATCTGGGACGGAACTAAGCTCGGCGAAATGTGTGTGTTCTAGTTCACTAGTGCGCCTCTGCCTACCACTTCGGGGATACAGGCGTGAGCTTATGTATGTATTAGTCAGTTAGTACTTAGTAGCAATCGTTCAGTAGTAGTTAGAGTCAGTAGTAATTGTAGTCAATTTATCTATAAACAATAAATACATTAATACGTCCGACTTTAATTTAATTTTCCTGCAAATTTTTCAATTTAATTTAATTTGCAGGTTCACGTAACGCGAAGATCGCTCGCGAATACCCGAGTCTTAAATTACACGTTATCGTCTCATTGTAAACAACTTACTGTTACGCGAAATTGACTGTTTGTTAACATAAAACAGGTATTGAAGTAATATTTTAAATAATCCCTTATGAATTATACCTTAGCCTTGCGATAAAATGTATTTTGTAAATGTCTTTGAGAAATATTGTCTTAAATTTTATGGAGACAAAAACCTTGGTTTAAGTATCGACTTTGATTTAATATCTAGTTGAATACTATCGTACTTAAGGACTTGAATTAAAAGAAAAATCGGTACTTGCAAGAAATTCTAAAATGGCTAACTAGAGCAATGCCTGGCGCATTAATGTGGTAAGATATTACATACCTACACAAGCTCACGCCCGTATCCTCGGCAGACTGTATTCTAGGCAGACGCGCACTAGCCAACTAGAACACCCACATTACGCCTAGCTTAGTTCCGTCCCAGATGTGGTAGGGGACGAGCCCATCGCCATATCAGGTGCAAATTCCCGACTCCGAGCTGATACTGAAAAATCACTACCCGACCCGGGAATCGAATTCGAAACCTCAGAACATAGGAGTACCGCGCACGCAATGCCACTACGCCACCCACGTAGCAGGTAAGATATTATCCATAATTATCTACCATATGATAAAAATCCACAAATGCTTAACAACTTAATATGTCACAACACAATGGTGAATGCCTCGTACGATGTAAAAAACGCAACACGCAGCGAAATTGCTAAGTCGGCTAAGTAAAGCAATCTTGGTAGGGCCACGAGAGCCCTCCGGAGCTTGTAATAACGCCGATTACTGGGACCACCCAGCACTGAGACCTGGCTCGCTACTTGTCTATCTCAGACATACAACTTTAACGCTGATGTTATAGAACCTTCCAATGTAAAAGATATAAATAATAAAAGATTCCAAATACACATCCGAAGAATAACTTAACATTGTGACAGATCAATAATCCAAATTCCCTAATCAAATTGTATTAAGTTTTACTTCTGAAACTTCCTAGATTCAATTTCTAACGAATGGTCAAACGCTACTCAATTTTAACGGCTTGCATTGATTTTCGCCATACAATTTTGACAGATAAGGTGGACTGAAACGACATAAGGCGACCTTAAGTGTATGAACATTCGGCGGTAAGTCAGGAAATCATGGTTTGTGTTTAGGGCTTTCAATTTAGAAAATTACATGATTTGCCCGGAATATGAATACTAAGCCGGAAAAACCAATATTGCTACCCGACCCAGGGATCGAACCCGAAAGCACACAGTAGTCGCACCGTATACGCAGATATGACACCGAAGCATTATGCTGCAGAAATAATATTAGCAATTACAATGAATCTGCAATTCTGGGAATTCATCAGTGAACAAGATTAATTTAAAGCCAAATGTAACTAAACACCGAGACCCCGCTTTCAATACGCCCCGAGGTAACAACAATTTATAGGGTATCAAGAGAATTCAATTTGGCTAAATTACATTCAGCTTTCATTTAGTACGTCTAAACAAGGCCTCGTGTAAACTAACCGTTATTATTTATTGACATTCGCTGGAAGCAATGCGGAGTTCACTACCGTGTTGTTGTTCATACTGCGGTTAAATGTGTGAATAACATTACAAGTGATGAATATTATGAGCTATTTCCACCTGTTTTTTTTTCTGCTCGGTGACTACCTCGGTGGCGTGGTTGTATTTCGGTACGCCTACCGTCCTGAGGTCTCGGGTTGGATCTCCGGGTCGGGCAAAGTGATATTGGATTTTTCCATATCAGCCCGGAGTCTGGAATTTGTGCCCGATATGGCGATAGGCTCGCCCCCTACCACATCTGGGACGAAACTAAACTCGGCAAAATGTGGGTGTACTAGTTCGTTAGTGCGCCTCTGCCTACCCCTTCAGGGATACAGGCGAGAGCTTAAGTTACGATTTTTTTTCAATGTGGACTCGGCGCATCACACAGTTAAGTTAAGTTAAGCGTGTTACAGAATCGATTACGATACTTACCTTTGTTTTTACGACCATTTACTAGCGTGCCGTCAATTGATGCTATAGGTACTACTTAGTAAATAGCATAGTCCGAATTTTAATTTAACCAAGTTCGTACCTGAGACTTCCCGGTGCACAGTCCATAAATGCTGCTACTAGAACACATAAATACAACGATTAAATGTCTTTACCTTATAGCATAAACATTTATTCGTTGAAGTTTGGTGTTATATATAATATTAACCAATTATCCAAGTAACCATTTGACTATTGTTTTTGTATTAATTTTGTAAAATTAATCATTATCGTCATCATCAGTCACAGGACGTCCACTGCTGGTGGCCTTCCCCAAAAATTAAAATTAATTAAAAAAAATATTATAATAGAAAATCAACATGTACCATGCTACGATATTTGTTTTCAAATATTAACCACCGATTGTTCATACTTTTAAGGTCGCCTTATGTCAGTTAAGGCCGCCTCATCTGTCAAAATTGTATGGCGAAAATCAATTTAAGAAGCCGTTAAAGTTGAGTAGCGTTTGACCATTCGGGCGTTAGACGAGGCCCTGTAAATGTCAATTTTCTGATTATTGCCAATACCATATGACAAAATCTGTAAATCTATATGAGACTTTACAGTTTTATTCTGTCTACGATTATGTATGCTGTACATATTCGTATTATGTTAACGCAATGTATCTCACATACACACATTACACGGAAAAGTTTTAACGCACACGAACGTACAATATTTTACGATAACTACAGGTGGGAAATCGATTTTCCTTCAATTTCCTCTGTTTCGGTTTAAATGTCGGTGTTATTTCGTTATTTCCGCTCGCCGTATAAGGTAGTATAAACTACCTCCTTTATGAGCAACTCCTGCGAAAATTGGGTGTTATTTTAGTTATGGCAGCTTTTTGGCAGATTATTAATATAACGGACTAAAATGTACCTACTTACTGCATGGAAGTATTTATGTTTAAACATAACATAACATAAGCTCACGCCTGTATACCCGAAGGGGTAGGCACGGGCGCACTAGCGAACTAGAACACCCACATTTCGCCGAGCTTAGTTCCGTCCCAGATGTGATAGGGGGCGAGCCTATCGCCATATCGGGCACAAATTCCAGACTCCGGGCTGATATGGAAAAATCCAATATCACTTTGCCCGACCCAGGGATCGAACCCGAGACCTCAGAACCGTAGTCGTACCGAAATACCACCACGCCACCGAGGCAGTCAGATTTATGTTTGAACTATGATTTAACTTTGGATTTAACTAAACTGTGATAAGTTATTGAAAATTATAATGATTTTCGGAAAATGTCCTTTGCTTGCCATCGTCAGATGAAGGTGCTTGTTGAATTAAGACTCTGGTCGAGGGTTGACCCAGAGGTCTCAGTGGACCTTTCTCAAAATTACTCTTGATGAATGAGCCCTATGAATATCAAAAGTCTACAAAATTGATCTACATGTGCCGCAGATATAGACGTAACTATTAGAAATACAAAATTGAATTGTAAGGCTGAGTTTCCACTCGCAGATATCTAGCTGAAATGAGCGGTGCGCGAGGAAAAACATCGTCTATTGGAGGAACTCACTAAGCAACGGAAAAGTGAAGTAACATTAGTGGATATTTATCCTCGTCTACTCTTCTTACATCTTACATATCTGTTGGAACCACAGTCTTAATCTCCTTTATTTAAACTAGCTTATAAACTTTATGTAACTTAACGTTAGCTTACCTTTAACCACGAACCATGGAAAAAACGAACAGCGTACAAGTTTAAATGTATCCTTTCTTTCTTACAAAAGGTATAACAGTACTGTCCACTAATATACCAATATTACATGTCTTTACGTTTCCCGCCCTTTCATCAGTCCCTCGGGGGTACCTTCAATACGGTCTCAAGTCATCTCGGCACTTCCGCCACAATTACACCGGGTCCTGCCAACCCCTCCCAGCCATAATACACCAAATTGTCTTTGAACTTCATTGTTATGGTGTATGTGTATATTTTTATCTGTTCTATGTCGTTGTATTAACATATTTTTCGACCGACTTCCAAAAAGGAGAAGGTCCTGAACTCGTCTGTATTTCTTTATGTATGTTACGCGATATCTCCCCCAAATGTGGACAGATTTTCAAAATACTTTTTGTATTCCATAGAGTTTTTATCAAGGTCCCATATAAATTTGGTAATGATCGGATTTGAAGTCGGTCTGTAAAGTTTTTAAACTTGTGATTATTTTATAGCAGAGACTGCCAAACGAGCATGTGGGTCTCCTGGTGGTAAGTGATCTCCACCGCCTATAGACGCCCAAGACACTAAAATGTGTCTAACTAAATACCTCTACTATATAGGTACTGATAGTTCAATGGCACTTACTAAATACCGATAGAAACAACACATAATAGTCCTATTGTTCATATATAATAAGAGAACTTCGAAAAACGTGTAACTAGCTTTAAATTCACAAATTATTAAACTACGTAATATTATCGCTGTTTTTACAATTTACTTTGATATTAAAATTACCATGACAAACCTGGCCAGGCATTCTACAAAAGTATACCGTCAAAGCTGAACAAAGGACAAAATTGCGAATGTAAATATAAATCATAAAGGGCTTTATAAACTTTGTCGTGTCCCTTGGAGACCTTGTTATGATTTGTTTATTGTTTGCTCATGCCCAATTTAAATGTTTGTTAATCCTTACCAAAAACACACGCGTACTTACGCCTCAGTGCTCACATTTTTAAAAATGTTGCCTTCAAAAGCTGTTGAATGGAATGTCTTGTTAGTTGTTACCCTTGCTGGTCTCCTGGAGCGTTTTAGACTGTATCTGCATTGACATTTCTTTGCTCTAGTTTAGCTCTATACTAGAGTTTATTAAGGTGATATGATGTCTATATAAAATTCTTTATAGATATAGAGGTAGCATATAGGACATATGTATAATAAATTAAAAATTAAAATAAATTGATACACAATCCTTTTTTGAGGTATTTATTATTTTCACAATAAAATTAATTCCATTATAAGTTAACATACTATATAGAGGTATAATTATTATGCATTTGTGTATGTGAAAACCTGTTTTTCTTTTTTTATGCCAGCTTGGCAAAATATGTATCTTCGATCCCCGAAGAGGGAGGAAGCAAATCGATAGCTTGTGATAACGCTAATCACTAATGCCGACATATCCCCATATCCGCCCCAACCAACCAACAAGTCATGTCGCAATCCTTTCGAGAAATCGGATATACACTGGCCGATCAAGGAAAGTGATTCACACAGTGAGTGTGGTTCACTATTGCCCCTATTGCAGGTTTTAACACCAATAGTATCCTAAAAATAGCGAATGAAAAGATGAAGACTGAAGCGAAGATGCTTATAACCAAGGTTGAGGTTTCAACACGGTGTGGAGTTGCGATGTTGCCGATAATTCATATAGGATGGAATTTTATTAATAAATTATATAATTTAGGTGTTAAGGTGCTCAATAGTAAATTCCAAATCACTTTAAGATTATCTTGACATATTTATTGATAATTTAATATCAACACAAATACAATTAATTGTATAAAGCTTAACAATATCAGGGAAATTTTATATCCTATTAATTTTATCATCTATAGCATCATCATCATTTATAGGTAAACCCCCAATGAGGGGTTGACGTCAGGTGAATTATTTTAGCGACATGCATTAAAAGTGTTTTGCGCTGACCCCACATTGTGATAGGATAATGCCGATAAGTGCAGGGGGAGTTACCACCGACTTTTATAGTAGTATTATTATAGTCTTACTACGTTTTTTTGTACGGGAATTGGTACAAGTAAGATTATAATAATATTGCTATAAGAGGTGGTGGTAACCCCCCAGGTAGAAAGAAATGTAAACCAAACATATCAATAGTTTTGTTTAAGACTCTTCACTATCACTACATAGTGAAAACAAAGTCGCGTCCCGCTATCTGTCTGTCCCTATGTCCCTATGTATGCTTAGATCTTTAAAACTACGCAATGGATTTTGATGCAGTTTTACTATCAAAGCTAGACTCCTCACCTGACTTTCATTTACTTTTTTTTTATCCGGACACGGCAAAATGACTACACTGCACCTGATGGTAAGCGTAGTGTAGTCCAAAAAAAAACTAGCGACTACTGACAAAAAACTTGATTGATTTCAAAACAATCACAACTGTGTTGCCAATTTAACAACACAAGAAAAAAAACAATTGGATTAAGAAGGGGGGGAAGGATTTGATTTGAGCAAACGTAAATCTCAACTACCGAATTAAACATAACATCGAACTGCCACTTTATGTTTATTTTCTGTGAGACATCAGGCAGTCGTATCAAACCGGTCAAGTCGGCATATCCTGTAATAAAAAATTGCTCTTGTAACTTCAAACCAAACAGATAACCATAACTATTCGAAATATATTACCTCTATATTCGACAGCCTCCGTGACACAGCGGACGAGTAGGCGGCTGTGAAGCGAGAAGCCGCGGGTTCGATCCCCGCACCGAGACAAATGTTTGTGTAGTCCACAAATATTTCCAATCTGTTTGTTATGAGACTGAAAATCTCTCGTAGTTCCTGATACCCACAACACAAGACTCGATCTTAGTGTAGGGTCAGGTCAGGACTGTTGGGTGTTATTTATTTATATCTATAGAAAACCATTGAGGTACTTACCAAATACCATACGCCACCAAAATTAATACTCAATATTGAGGACACCTTTCTACTCAGTGCTCTAAAATGTTAATCGTGATATCTTTTCCCGATCACTTCCTTCTAAGGTGTCTTGAATCTATTCATTAAAGCCAGCTGGCCAGTGTTGGCCACATCGTCTTTATCAACTGTCTATTAGCCTATCATCAATCTTTGGACAACAATGATCCTCTAACTAAGAGGCGACGACACTGAAACTGTTGGTACATGGATCTATCAATGGTCAAAAGGTCAATGAACTTAGATTGTCATTTGGAGAAAATGTTTTGTCATTATATATTTGTATACATTTAGCTTAGCAGAAAGAACTTAGCTACGTCCAGTTGTGATGTATGATATAAGGTAATAGTAGAAAAAATCAGTACCTATGTACTTTGTATAATAGCCGAATAAATTCTAAAAACAAAATATGATACACAATTGTAATCTTTGTTTCTACCTGCCCTTATCCCGCATTAATGTGGGGTCGGCGCAACAAACTTTTTCAAGCATGTTGCAGAGAGGATTTGGCTTACTTTTTACGACCGGCCGTCTGCCTGCGTCAACCCCCTATGACGGATCCAGTCCCGAACAAATTAAATAAAATAATTCGCTTTGCCCGACATGGGAATTGAACCCACCACCTCCCAGTCAACAGCCCATATCTGCTGCCACTAGACCAAGGAGGATAAACTCTCTGTTGTTTTAGTACTATAAACTCTTGATTATTATCTCTATCTCAAATAAATGTAACAAAATACAAATACCCAGAATTGAAATCAAACAAACTTTTTAGAGAGCTTGATGATGAATTACACAATACATCATTGACGCAGAAAGCAACGGTAAATATTTCTAAAGCCTTAATGAACTTCGCTCCTACAACTCTTTTATCCAATATTCACTGATTAAAACTTTGTGAACAATGCTAATTTTCAACGCTCCGTCACTTCCGTCAAAAAGGTTGCCTAAATTAATAATTAATGCGAATTCGGAGTCATCAAAAATAAATATTATAAATTAGCCTATCATAAAGTATTTCAGGTTATCCATAGACATATATTTGCTATACAATATAAGACATGATAAAGAATGTACCTTATAATAAATGATTACAAACACAAGTAACATATAAATAAGTAAATAATACAGTGCCTCGGTGGCGTGGTTGTATTTCGGTACGACTATCATCCTGAGGTCTCGGGTTCGATCCCCGGGTCGGGCAAAGTGATATTGGATTTATCCATATGAGCCCGGAGTCTGGAATTTGTGCCCGATATGGCGATAGGCTCGCCCCCTATCACATCTGGGACGGAACTATGCTCGGCGAAATGTGGGTGTTCTAGTTGGCTAGTGCGCCTCTGCCTACCCCTTCGGGGATACAGGCGTGAGCTTATGTTATGTTATGTAAATAACACAGTCAAACACATATTCCTGAGTCTCTCGTTGTTCCTTAACTACGAGAAACTTTCGGTCTCACAACACCCAGATCTGAACCAAATAACTATGGGCCACATAAACATCTGTCCCGCTGTCAGAATCGAACCCGCGCCTCGCGTTTCACAGTCGGCTACTTGCCCGTTACGCTACGGATACATATGCGATAGAAAAGAGCGCAATTTTAATTACTCATGTTAATGCAACAACCAAACTCTCGTCTCTCTTTACCCATTTGAAAACAAGATTTATTTTATAGGTCACTTATAAACGATTAAAAAAAAACATTTAAATATTGTAATTATTACCTACAATCTGCCTGCATAAATCCGTACATTAAAGTTGACAATCAAAATAAAACGTTTCCAAGATTGAAATGATATTCGAAATCATTAGTAATAATGGAGGTGCATTTATAAAAATCCCAATCTCGGCATACACGGTGGCGATATCGATATAAAGTATCGATTGGTGTGTGTAATCGTTCTCCGCATGAATATTTATTGTTAATTTGTAAACCCGATGGCCCGATAGTCCCAAGGCGTACTGAAAGCAATATTTTATTATTTTGACATTATTATATCAGAGTTTAATGGCATTGTTCAACTTTCAAATTCATGGTAATAGTCACGAATTGTCTTCATAAGAGTTGTGGACTATTGTTTATGAGAGCTGCGATTAGTAATTTGTAATCAGATTTACCCAATTTGTGTGTTTTGTTCGTAACGCAGAATTGGCCTGCTCCGGTGGTTAATTCTAAATTCCGTTTGAAACCGTTCACGTTTTAATTAAGAAACTATTTAGATATTTCTATTCAGACAAAAAGTTTTCTTTAATCGCCTATAATTTTATAAAGTCATGGATTGAAAGATAAATAAATATTTTAAATCGGTGGTAATAATTAGGTTTCATTACAACTAATGATAGAATTTTAAAATGAGTGAAAATGAAACAGATACTGTCTAGTTGCAAAAAATCTACCACTTAATTACCTATTTGTAGCTACTACGCCTATTCTACATAACATAACATAAGCTCACGCCTGTATCCCCGAAGTGGTAGGCAGAGGCGCACTAGCGAGCTAGAACACCCACATTTCGCCGAGCTCAGTTCCGTCCCGGATGTAATAGGGGGCGAGCCTATCGCCATATCGGGCACAAATTCCAGACTCCGGGCTGATATGGAAAAATCCAATATCACTTTGCCCGACCTGGGGATCGAACCCGAGACCTCAGAACCGTAATCGTTCCGAAATACCACCACGCCACGGAGGCAGTCTACAAATTGTAAAATACATTCTGCATCCACTAAATCAACTAGAAGAATTGGGAGCACTAATTTAATTAAATACAGGACATATCAAAACTAACTTTGACTACATGATAAATAAATGATAATTTAAATTTGATAAAAGAACACAAATATGTAAAACATAACTAAAACCTCCACATGTGATAAACATTGGTTCAGTGCAGTAAATAAGCACAGCTATAATTACAGGACTTTTATCAGTGCTGAGAAACTTCTGCGGCATTGTAACAGGATGCATGTTTCCTGCACTAGATCTATCCGCTAATATGACTCGACATTCCTCTACATAAAAACCCTTTTTACTAAAAAGAAAGTTTCCCATACAGATAACACCACGTTTAGATTTTTTTTACAATAAAACAAAGTGTAGCAAATCAAAATGTTACATTAAACGCCATTCCTTTTTGCTTTGATACAGTGGGGTAAAAACCACTTGCACTAATAATTAAGCCAAGATCATATCGACTTTTATATTAAAATGTACATTTAAAAACACAACAAACTAAACAGAACTTGTATTTCCGTCTTACTTTTGTTAGTATACGTGACCTTGCATAAATTATAGTAATTTGGAGATTTGAAACTGAAACAATAGCTTTTAAACTGTTTGCAAACGGATCTTAGACTAGAAGCAAACAAAACATAATTCACTAATATCATTTCTGACGCAGTTAATTAATTAAATATACACGTAAAAACGAGACGACTCATTAGTATGTTTGTCTAGACTGGAATTGTTTCTAATATTGACCGTACCTCTAGCTTTAAAAAGTTATAGTCAGTTATAGTACTAATACCGTGCAAGTGAAAACAACAATAGTTTAATTAAAAGTTATTCGTTGATCTGATCTCTAAAATCATTGTTTTACCGATAGTGGTCGTTGTGGAAAAAATAAAATCTTAATTTGCAATAAATAGACAACAAACGGACTACGAAATCCTAATCGCGTCATATAAAGTGTTAAAGAATGATCTATAATTGTCGAAGATATCGCGTAACATACTTTAAAAAGAAGGACGAATTGAGAACCTCCTCTTACCAGTCGATTGAAATATAAATCAACAATAAAACAACTAGGATGATAGTATTATTTTACTTAATCGAGATAGTAAAGTAGTAAAACCAGAAACTAACAAGACTGCAAATAGCATTGAAGATGCGATCCAGGAACATTTTGTTTCGCAATCGGCTCTCATGCCTTTAGATTACAAAGGTCATACGAGAAGATTCCTATCTATATATAAACAAAGGTCACTAGGAGCAAATCATGATAAAAACAACAAAAAAGTAAACGCGTGGGTGATTTCAATATAGAACCTTAATCACAATCCTTAGTTAATAGAATAAGACAACCGTGCGTGGGCCGAGCGTTTTCCATTCGATTCGATTGTCTACTGCCGATGTATCGATAGCAACTGATTAGGAGCGGAGATCAGTGATGTGCTTCCGCAATGGAGGCCGATGCCTCTTGATAGATAAACGACTAGTCATTCAGATGTGAAACACGAATGATCGATATAGGCGCGTCCAACACTTGTGTGTTTAATAATCGAATGCTGTAACGTCTAATAGGTCATTCTATAGCATATATTTTATGATCGTGCTTTTACTTAGATGTTTATCTAATTACTAGTATTGGGATTTTTATTACATGACGAATAACATAAAAAAATTGTTAACTTAGTTTGGAGATTACATAAGGATACGAAATTAATTGTTCTAGCGTAATAAAAACTCCTGATCTGTAAAATGTGTCATAGTGGGTTCAATCTGGTCCAGTATGTTATTCGATTGACAGAGATTTATTGTATTTGTACTATAGCAATAGCCTAACCATCGATCACTTCATATAATTTTTTAGAAAAGTCAATGAATCTGTACCTTTCCGGGACTACACATTGTGATTAAATTATGTGGAATACTTGTGTAGGTAAGGAGAAAGAATCTAAAAAGATACGTTTAATGATAAAATAACCAAAATACCGTACCATATACCTCTATATTGCGTAATTGCTATTTGCCAATTATTACTGGTTAGATAATTCGAGTTAGCCGACCGAACTTAAAGAGCATTCCATTTAAATGTATTTAATGTTATTCGGAACCATTCAGCGGGCGCAAGCGAGTAACCTAAATTCAAAAGATTTGATACGAATATTTCCATTACCATTCCATTCATCAACACCTACTACTACGTAGGCTTTCGTAATTTTAAATGTTTCGTTGACTTTTAATCCATCTACATTATAAAACTCCACAGGAAGTGTTTATTTCTTCTCTCGAGATGGTTGGTTGGGACGGATGGACGGTCGTATGGAGGTATCCCTGTGTCAACATCGGTCATCCGCCTGTAATAGTCGTAAGCCTCTCGATTTGCTTCTTCTCTCTTCGAATTCGGAGTGTGAAGAAGCACAAAAAGGCCCGCATGTTTCTGGCGACCACTGATAAATCCATTGTTTGTTAGTGATCGCTAGTTTTTTTTTGGACTGCACTACGCTTACCATCAGGTGCGGATAAAAAATTTATGAAACTGATAGCCGGAAAGCGACACCTAAATTGATGATGAAAGATCACCAACACTCAGAAAAAAATAATTGTTTGTATTCCCATGGATGATGAAAGCAACATCTGATAATCATCGCCATGACCTAACATGGAACAGTAGCAACACCATCAAGTGACTAGATTTCAAACTAAAATCAAGGTCGAACACGATTCATCATTATGATAAGTGAATTCGAATCGAGATCGCTTTCATACAAATATATAGCTCGCATCAAGCTCAATTCGAATTGTTTAATTCAGAATTGTTTGCATGTTAAACTCAAATTCGCAGCCGTTCTTTATTTCTGAACTGATATCGCGGGAGAAACATCTCTAAGCGCAGTCAAACCAGTTGTAAACGCGTATCTATATGTTGCAGACGTTATTCACACTTATTGTAAGATTACGGCAAATGATGAATTCGTCCTTTCCAATGTTATTAGTAAGATTTCACTTATCTTATGTATTATCGTGTGAATTGCGACGCGGTCTTTGGGGGAAGCCTATGTTCAGCAGTAGACGACCTGTCGCATCATCATCATCATCATAATAAGTACATTCCTATGTTATACAGCTACTTAGCAGTAGGTACTTTAATTTATTCTCAAACGTCAGCAAGTAATCTCCTTGTCTTGCAATCAATATCAAAATATATTAAAACATATTAAGGGTTTAATTTTAAGCAACTGCAATTGATTGACTTATTTGAAGAAAGTAGTTTATTAAAACATTTTAGACTAGATTAGCCATTAGTCTAATAAAATCCCATGGTTAACCAAACAGCACTGGACCACTGGGACATGTCATAAACGTATAGGCTTATCATTAATTATATGGATTACAAATAGCGTGACTATCTACCATATAGGAATTTGAATTCCCAAATGATATTGATCATTAACGATATAATTAAACATGCAATAAAACGAATTATGGCTGATGAAATTATAATACTGGTTAATTTTAGAAATGTAATTACGGACGATTAATTTCAGCATTACAATATTAATACGTCGGCACACTTATTAATAAGTTTGTAGATTAAAAATGAAATGTATCCCAAAAAATATGTAAGTAACGAACTAATTCTAATTAGATATCGATTATTACGCATAATATTAACCTATATAAACCTAGCTTCCTTGGACTGTACTGCGGTTACATCAGTTGTAGCGCCATGCACATGTCTTTTTCTTTCGACCTGCCCCTAAATCCCACCTAAATGTGGGGCCCGACCCCACTTTTTGAGGCATGTTGCAGAAAGGATTAGTCTAAGTTTTTACGATTGGCCGCCTGTCTGACGTCAACCCCTTCTGGGGGATTCAGTCCGGGGCAAATGAAATTAGAAAATTCGCTTTGCCCGCCATGGTAATCGAACTCAGAACCTCCCGATCCACAGCCCATGTATGCTACCACTACACAAAGTAGCCGATAAATGCATGCACGTGTCATCAAAAATAAGATTAAAGTCCACAGAAACACATACGTTACTTTTGTCAATACTGATTTAGGTATCATTTATGTATCGACACTTTCTGAAACTAAATTCTTCGGAAATTTTACGAACCTATTTATAACATTATTACAACACTACGCTACCATACTACCAATTAGTTAGTTTTATTTTTATGCGGTCGAAGTTAAGTAACCGCGTGTGCTTTTATACTTACGATAACTGTCAGTTTGTTCTATTTGGATTCGCGGATAATATCTAGCATCTTCGCTCACTGCAAAACGGTTGTTGATTATGTAGTTACCAATCAATTTATACGCTTACCGATAGTGGTCGTTGTGGAAAAAATACAATCTTAATTTGCTTTAAATATATTACGAAATCTTAATGGCGTCATCTAAAGTATTAAATAATGGTCCATAATTGTATCGAAGATATCGCGTAACATACTTTAAAAAAAAGGACGAATTGAGAACCTCCTCCTACAAGTCGATTGAAATACAAATCAACAATAAAGCAACTAGAATGATAGTATTATTTTACTTAATCGAGATAGTAAAGTAGTAAAACCAGAAACTAACAAGACTGCAAATAGCATTGAAAATGCGATCCAGGAACATTTCGTTTCGCAATCGACTCTCATGCCTTTAGATTACAAAGGTCATACGAGAAGATTCCTATCTATATATAAACAAAGGTCACTAGGAGCAAATCATGATAAAAACAACAAAAAAATAAACGCGTGGGTGATTTCAATATAGAACCTTAATCACAATTCTTAGTTACTCTCAGATGAATTTAATGAAAGGATAAACAACTGCTTACGAATTATCAATTCATCATTCACTCTCTTTCTGATATTATAAACTATTTATAAGTGGTATAAAGATGTTTATCGATTTAGATTCTATTTGAAACGATTGCAACTTAACGACTTTTACTTGGTTAAGACCAAAGACATTCCACAGTACAAAGACGGGACGACAGCGCGAAACTTGTGATCCAAAAGGTGGACCTCGTGATCATAAGTCACTCAGTCGTATTTAAAACATACGCGCTCAAGGTGGTGCCAGCATAATAATGTTTAAGACAATAAAATTGTCTTACGTGATTCTTGAACATTCGCAGAACACTCTAGGATGTAAATTGTAATAAGAGCCATCGCATTGTAATAAGTGGTAGACGAAGTTACTGACGTTAGACTTAGAGATCAGTTTTTTGTATGGAAACTAGCTTGATAGCCCCTTTATAGTTAGTAATATTAAATATATTTGTTTAGGACAGAAGCTAGGTCTGTCATAGAAATTGCACTGTAATTACCATCAGGTGTAACTGCCTCGGTGGCGTGGTGGTATTGCGGTACGACTACGGTTCTGAGGTCTCGGGTTCGATTCCCGAGTCGGGCAAAGTGATATTGGATTTTTCCATATGACCCCGGAGTCTGGAATATGTGCCCGATATGGCGTTAGGCTCGCCCCCTATCACATCTGGGACGGAACTAAGCTCGGCGAAATGTGGGTGTTCTAATTCGCTAGTGCGCCTCTGCCTACCCCTTCCGGGATACAGGCGTGAGCTTATGTTATATTATGAAACGTATTCCCTTTGCCGTGTTTGAATAAAATAATGACAAGTTTAAAAACTTAACAAACCGACTTTAAAACCTATAGTGACCAAATCAAATAGGTATATGAAACCACCCTTGAAACAAGCTCTATCAAATACAATAAGAACTTGGAAAATCGGTCCACATTTGGCGGAGATATCACGTAACATACATAAAAATAAAATACAGACGAATTGAGGACCTTCTCCTTTTTGGAAGTCGGTCGAAAAATACATTATCCAGCCCCTATCTCTGAGATCAACATCTGAACTTTGTACTGCGTGCAATAATCCGTAACGCAACTCATGCTAAAAAAGCACACGTCAAAACGCAAACAATACTCATTTTACTGAATTGACAAGGCAGTGATCGACGGCGTATATTTAATAGATGGTTTTTCTAACATTTCAAACAATAGAGTTGGTATCATTAATCTCTAAACTACCGGTAACGGGTCTTACGGACAATGATGGCTAACTACGTACCGATGGTATCTACTTGGATGGAACTAATCGATTCACTGGTCCCGGCTGGCTTTCATTAGAGTTATTGGGTCACGTTTTGATGGCGGTGATAAGTGATTCGCGGCAGTTAAACTTTCCGTTGTCTTGTTTGAAAATATGACAACAAATAATGCCTCGGTGTGGTGATGGATTGTTATTATTTTTGTTTTAGTCAGCACGATTTTAAACTCCGTTGCAAAGGCATCGTTAAAGTTTAGTCGGATAGTAAGTAATTTATCAATATTGATATCGGGTATTTTCAATTCTAACAAATATGTGTGTGATATAACATAACATACATAAGCTCACGTCTGTATCGCCGAAGGGGTAGGCAGAGGCGCACTAGTGAACTAAAACACCCTCATTTTGTGGAGCTTAGTTCCGTCCCAGATGTGATAGGAGGCGAGCCTATCGCCATATCGGTCACAAATTACAGACTCCGGACTGATATGGCAAAATCCAATATCACTTTGCCCGACCTGGGGATCCAACCCGAGTCCTTAGGACGTTAGTCGTACTGAAATACAACCACGCCACCGAGGCAGTGTGTGATGTAGTTGAATCGAAAATCTGAAACACATGTCGGGAGTAGCAACCTCGGACTAGAACCCGCAATCCCACCTGTTTCTAATAACTACGTCACTAACAAATATAATAAAAAATACGTAGAAATTCATGGAAAGATTACATAATCGTAATTTTAATTTTCCCTAGCAATCTTCGTATGTGAAACAATTTCCCAATATTAATTTATCCACCCGTAAGCTATCCCGGCGGACGCTTCGTCCGCTCCGACGACAGATTTTTCTATCAAACTTTGAAATTAATTTTGAAGTTGTGACCAACGCTCGCAACCTAGAGCTAGTCCCAACTGTCGGCCAGTCTCCAAGTAATTTTATAGCGAGTTGACTTTAACAAAAATGCGATGGCTAAGTTTCGACGACCTTTCATATCTGGTTAAAGTTAGACGAGTGTTTTAAAATGCATGAGAATAAGACAAGATCATTATAACGATTTGGTTGTTTTCATTAGTTTGTGATTAAATTATGTCTAGGTACTTATATCTACAGTTTCTCTGTGACTGGTGTGATGTTTTCCATTTCGTTGAGTAGAGTTTTAGATAATATGTATGTTAATAAAGTTACGGCAATGAAATACGTGTTCTTTTGAAATTCTTAGGTTTGCACATAAATTCACATTATTGAGATAAATATTATTTAATTAAACATCAAGAAAGAAGACATGATATTTCGAAACACGGATTAGCCCTCATTCGCACGAGAGATTTTTCAACACTCATTAAAAAAACGTCTCAAATTGTCTGTTCATATGATTGCTTGAAAATCATTCTTGACTTGTTTCTAATAAGGTATATTGTACATACAGTCCAAAAAAAACTCCGCGTTTTAAAAGCGCCGGTGTGTGAACAACTATAATAGAACTCATATTTCTATATCAACGTTTTGTTTAAAGCGCGATGAAAAAGCTCTCGTGCGAATGACGGCTTATCCAACCGAAACTTATCCAATACGACGCACGAAAGGAATATTTGCTGACACGTAATATAGCAGCATATAAAATACTGATTTTCTATATATTTTTTCCGTAAATATAATTCCGAATTCAATGTTTCAACGAGTACATTTGCAATTTAAATTCGCCGCTTGGGGGACGCGTGTCTCCGATATTGACTCAACGGATAGAAGTAGTTCGTCTGCAAGCTAGGAATCTACTTTCCAATGTCGCTTGCTATTATTTATTTTACAAATTGTAAAAATCCTACATAAAGGCGATAGTTTGCGTGTTTGTATGTTTTTTACTGTTTCACGCAAAACCTACTGGATGGATTTTGTTTGAAACTTTATAGATTACATAAGAATAACACATAGTCTACTTTTTATCCCGGAAAATAAATTTCCACGCGAACGGAGTTGCGGGCAAAAGCTAGTAATGGTTATAATAATCCAAGTTAATTAAAAAAAACATTGTCTCCTGGTTAGTACTTCAGTTTACTTACATCAGAAAATTAATCTTATACGAAAATTATTACGTCAATATTATTGCCGTGTTACCAAGATGGAAATCTGTTTGTTATTTACATCCTTATTTAAACCAAAAAATAATACCAAAATCTAAATTGACATAGAAAATAAAAATTGCTTTCATAGCTCAATGTATCCAACTGGTGCAACAGACGGTCCGGAAATACTTTTCGGATGTCCGCCGGCAATGTGCATCTCGCTTTTCTACACACAGATAACACTATAGATTTGATTCAACTTGTAAATTGTGAAGAAGACTTTTTGTAAGTGAAAATAGAAGGCATAATTGAATGGAGAATATTGTCGCCTTTTGTTGCTATTAAGATTATGTAAAATACTGAGAGTTTTATTTAATTAGTCATTCGAATTAATTGAATATTTCTCAACAATAACATATTTCTATGCCTATAATTGCCTCTGCCTATCGCTTTGTGTATAGAAGTCTTGAATATGTATGTAATTTTTTGCGTATTTCATTTTTTTATAGTAGAGACTGGCAAACGAGCTGATGGGTCACCTGATGGTAAGTGATCTCCATCGCCCATAGACACCCAAGACAAGAAAATCATGGATGCGTTGCCAACCTAAAAGGATGGAAATAGGGATTGGGAAAAGGGAGCGGAGGGGGAATTGGTCCACTGGAAATGTCACTCACCGAACGAAACGCGACAGCGAGCTGCCACTTTACGGTTTTCTGTGAGACAGTGGTATCAAAGCGGTCAAGCCGGCCCATTCGTGATGTAGACGTAACTGTCTACAGCGTGGCTCTACTACTCAAAATTATTCATTTCACAAAATTAGTAGGACTCATTAGCTCTACGGCACATTCCAAATTTCCTTTTGAATAGTAGTAATGCCTGCCCTATATTTCGGTGAAAGCCTACAGCTCCAGTTTTAGTGAGCGTTGCCGACTAACGAGTGTGTGTCGAAAGGTCTCCCATCGAGGTTCGAACAGGCGATAAACGATACACGTCAATACAAAATATTGGAACCCGTCACCAGCTGGGTGCTACAGTCTGATTCACGAAACGAAAGGTAAATGGAATGTATCTGGATGTCGGTTTAATTAATGTCTGTGCCAATAGCCCAAGTTGTAGGGCATTTCCGCGAAAAAAAACGTTATTACCGTCGTTAAGTATAGGCAATGGTAATGACTCATATGACCACGGTAATGACAAACCCTTAATAGTATTATAATTAATCATTGTTATCTATGTACATACTTTATCATTCTCATGGATTATTAATACTTATACGTGTCTCATGTCTTGTACGTTCATGCCATGCTATGCAGAGGATAGTACAGGTGATGTCTGAAGTTATATACATAGATAACAATGACTTTTTTTCGCGGAAATAACCTGTAACATATTCCAAAACGATTAGTAGAAGACGATAGTTTTCATCTTCTTCACACATTTAACAACGCCTCTTGTGGAAACTACAGTGAACTAAATAATATATTTTTAAACATCTGGCAAACAAGCAGATGGGTCACCGGATGGTAAGTGATCTCCACCGCCCATAGACTCCCAAGACACAAAAATAATCAAGGGTGCGTTGCCAACCTAAAAGGAGGGAAACAATGATTGGGAGGGTGGGAATTGGGCTACTGGAAATCTCACTAACCTAAGGAAACGTGACAGCAAGCTACCACAGTAAGGTTTTCTGTGAGACAGTGATATCAAACCGATCGAGCCGGCCCATTCGTGTTGTAGACGTAACTGTCTATATAGTGGCTCTACCACTCAAACACATGTACGATGAAAAGGAAAAGTGCGAACTGTCAAAAGTAATACCTACTAGGGATGCAGATAACAGTCTACAGTAATGAAAATAGAGCCATGACGCTTTACCCAGAGATATGGTGGGTGACTCCTGACGCTCGATTCGAACTTGAATTCGATTCGGTTTCATTTATTGACTTAAAATTCAAACGAAATCGAATAAAAAAGTGCATTAATGTCACGTTTAAAATTATAAAATGACAAGTTTTCGAATATTATGCAACATTAGCGCACTATAACAGTCGATTTCGGTGGAATTTTAAGTCAATAAATGAAACCAAATCGAAATCACTATCGAATCGAGTGTCAAGAGTAAGGGGGCAGGATGCTCTACTACTCAGAACTCTACTACTCAGACAACACGAATTGTGAAATGTCAAAACAATCATTTAGTTATTTCACGGTTCAAATGGCACAAAATTTCCTCCAGAAGGGATTCATCAGACACAAAGCCGTTCGTGAAAACTCAGCCGATTTTTTTCTGCAACCGCCGACCTCACACTAAAGCGGAATAAGAGCAGGGGCTATCCTCCTCCAGGGGCGACAGCCTCCGTGGCGCAGCAGGCGTATAGCCGGCTGTGAAGCGAGAGACCGCGGGTTCGATTCCCGCATTGAGACAAATGTTTGTGTGGCCCACAGATATTTGTTTCAAGTCTGGGTGTTATAAAACCGAAAGTCTCTCATAGTTTCTGACACCCATGATACAGGTTATACCTAGTGTGAGATCAAGACTAAGTGTGTTTGGGTGTATTTATTATTATTATTATCCCACGCAATATTAATTTTCAATACAAGACATTTGAGACGCAATGTATACTTAGAAGCAGCCCAAAAATAAAATGTGTAAAATATCACCAATCTCCAGGGTTTGATTAAGCAATCAGTAAATAAATAAAGCGCCCGGGGTATTAAATCAAAGGCCTTCATAGGAAACTCGAAGTACTAGCGAAGTAAAATCTCGTTTTATTTTGCCGCGGCCATAAATTTTATAATATCCGCTTCTGGTTAGCGAAGGCTTCCTTCCGGTGGTTTCGTTTAGCTCCGCTAGAACTTCGAGTATACAATTAGATGCTTCTTTCCATCGCAAATATTTGACTAATTGGGAACAAATTAGGGGAATTATAAAATTAGCTAATAGCTACATAGGGCTTTACTTATAAAAACATTTTAGCTAAGCAAATGGTTAAGAATAGTCTGTCCCTTTTATTTTCAAACAATGTGACACAAGGGAAAAAAGTGAAAGAATATTCCTAACCAATTGGTCAAAAATGTTTATATGTAAGGCAAACAACAACCTTGAAGGCTTTTTTTTACCTGCCCTTATCACTTTAATGTGGGTCAGCGCAACACACTTCAAGCATGTTGCAGAAATGATTTGGCTATGTTTAAGGGCCGGCTGCCTACCTGACGTCAACTCCCTCTGAGGGGTCCAGTCCCGGGCCAATTAAATTAGAAAATGCGCTTTGCCCGACCTGGGAATTGAACCCATGACCTCCTGGTCTTCAGCCCATACATGCTGCCACTAGACCAAGGCGGCGACTAAGGTTTTAATATTGGTGAATCATGACATTACTATAATATTATTCGGTATTCTCAGTAAGTTACTCTATTCACAGTGCCTTCTTTTTAAGACGTTATTATAAGCATCTTTCAACCAACTAAAAAAGAGGAGCTCGTTAATTCACTTTGTGGATTTTTATGTATGTTCCATGATATCTCCACGAAATATGTACCCCATTTCAATACTTGTCTTTGTGTTCGAACTTTTAAAATTTATATATTTTGAATACTTTTTAAATACACTTTTGTTAATATTTTTAAATTAAATACACGACCTTATTTAGAAGATAAGTATGCAATTAAATTATATATATATAAGACCATTCATAACCCACAATTAATCGCCTCCTTGGCATTGGCAGCGTATATGGGCTGTGAACCGGGATGTCCCGGGTTCGATTCCCAAGACTGGCGAGACGTTTTTGCCCTAAAAGCCTAGAAGGAGTTGTTGTTAAGAAGACAGTCAGTCATAAAAACTAAGCCGACAAACTGCAACATGCTTGAAAAAGTGTGGTGGGGCGACCCATTTTAAAGTGGGATAAGGACAGAAGAAAAAAGAAATTCATAACACTGGCTCAAAATCCTTAACAAACGCAATACGTGTCATCACATTCATAACATACGTCCGTTGAATATGAAAACTGTGTTATTTATGTAGATTTTTCTAATTCCACTTCTTACTGGGGCCAAAGCAGCATGAAAATGTATTTTATTTTAACGCCATAATAAATCTTTGCTCACAAGGCGTAAAATGAGAGCACCTTATTTAGTAGTATATGCGTTGAGAGCACACGTAAATTTAACATTTCCAACGTTATTGTTCGTGCGTTTCGCCCAGAAAGTACCTCCAGTTATGATGAATAGCCTCTCATTCATAATTAAATTCGTTTAATGCCGTATATGGTCAGTACAATAAATTGCGATTATTTTGTCGTTGTGTTTTTTCACACCAATGTGGGGTCAGCGCAACTTTTGCCAGCATTAGTGGCAATTATTCGGCTTAGTTTTTGTGACCAGCACTCTATCTGATTTTAACCCCCTCTGGGGGATTTAGCAATTTGGGACTCGAACCTAGAACCTCCCAGTCCACAGTCCCAATATTCTGCCACTATACCATAGAGGCGACAAGAAATGAAATCTCATTACATAATATGTTATGCTACCACTAAACCAAGGTATTTGATTACATCTCATTAATAGCATGTTTGGTGATCTCAAAGGCGCTTCCATCATCATCAGCCACATAGGATAGTACCTTGTAGGTACAAGGTGAACCAACGTCCACCTAGACGTCCTGTGGCTGATGATGCTGATGATGATGGTGGGACCTTGTAGGTACAAGGTGGACCAACGACCGGATAAAGGTCGCAGGAAGTCAGATGCAGGCCGCTTCCAACAGGTCAATCTGGAAATCTTTGGGGGGACCTATGTCCAGCACTGGACGTCCTGTGGCTGATGAGGCGCTTTATAGACCTACAAAATATTCTATACAAATAATGCTGATGAAATATACGTATATTTCATAACGACCCGGTATCTCGGTACGCGCCCGAATCTGTAGATATAATATGAATATTCGCACGAAATTGTCAACTAAGTAAAGGATCCGTTTAAATTGAAGATACACCCAAGGCTCACACATGAAGGTGGATTGAAAATAATCCGAGTAGAAAATTAATCCTTGATTACGTTCCACTCCTACTCAGATTTGGGGTGAGGTCGATCGCTGATATAAAATATGAATGGAAGGTGTAACAAGGGTTCACAATACACTTGACTTCTATAGGCTTTGTTGAGATATTGAGTATAATATTTCTATACATTTATAATGAAGGTTTACGTGAGAAAAGGGATCTTTGTTTCCCTTTTAAATATAAAAGAGGCAGTTCCTGCTAAAGGTTTGCCTAAAGCGTTTTAGTATTTCGTATTCCCCTAAAATACTTTAGGTAAATAAGTAGATAATGCATAGTTATAATATAAATTGATACAATTCAGCAAATATAATATAAAAACCTCTTGATATCTTCGTGGTTAAAACACGAGCTGGACCAATTTACAATTATAAATTATTTGGTCAGTTGCATTGATAAGTACTTATTTTAACAAACTAGGCTAACTTATAGCTATATTAGCCAAGTTATCCTTCTAAATAATTACGACATTATTCTTAATTATACTCTTTCTTTCTACCTGCCCTTATCCCACCTTAATGTGGGGTCGGTGCAACACAAGTTTTCAAATATATTGCAGAATGGATTTGGCTTAGTTTTTACGACCGGCTGCCTGCTTGACGTCAACCCCTCTGACGGAACCAGTCCCGGGCAAATTAAATTATTAAATTCGCTTTGCCCGACCTGGGAATCAAACCCAGGATTTTCCGGTTCACAGCCCATATATGCTTCCACTAAACCAAAGATTAGATACAGCAG
Source organism: Clanis bilineata (assembly GCA_036417725.1). Classification (NCBI taxonomy): domain Eukaryota; kingdom Metazoa; phylum Arthropoda; class Insecta; order Lepidoptera; family Sphingidae; genus Clanis; species Clanis bilineata. Next base: position 7,730,641 of record CM071154.1, read on the forward strand.
TATATTAACTATTTTTGATATATACTGCTGTATCTAATCTTCTTCCACTAATTCCATGTTGTATTCTGCATATTCATTGAATACGAAATATTTCATCCCTTGCTTATCCTACCTGAAATTAGATATTTGAAGTTTCAATCCTTAAGATAAACATGACCCTATCAGCGAATATTCCAAGTGAGATGTTTAAATACTCCATGTTCGTAACTTCTTATGTTCTTAACATCAAAAGCGTTCGGTTTTAGACCTTAATGCGTCTATGTATTATGATATAATATTCTTTAATATATTTAAATCAAGACTATATACTATGAATCCAATCTTAATAACATCATCAAGTCATGACAAAAAAACCCAGTGAAGTAATAGCTTTTCACAATCTAGGCTATAATAATTGGCGCATTAACAGATCCATTGTAAGGATAAGAGTACACTCGCTTAGCTGAGTCCTTTATGTTAACAACCATCATGGTTGCTGCGAAAGGTCATTTAACAAAGAGATGTGGGTTAAACACAAATCGTTCCATTAAAACACAATAATAATACACAATAATAATGAAGTGGCAGTGGGCAGGGCACATAGCTCATAGAACCTATAGCCGATGGAGCAGAAAAGTTCTCGAGTGGAGACCATGTACCGGCAAGCGCAGCGTTGGACCAGCACCTTGTAGGTGGACATCCAACGCTGCGGGAAGTCTCTGGATGCAGGCCCCTTCCAACAGGTCTGTCTGAAAATCTTTGGGGGAGGCCTATGTCAAGCAGTGGACGTACGGTGGCTGATGATGATAATGATGAATAATACACATTTCTCACACAATTAAACAAACTAATATATTTAACAAGTAGGCACCCTATTTCGTTGTACCAATAGTTTAGAGAATTAAATTCAATATTGGGGAGAAATATATTTTGTTGATTCTTCGGTAACCTCAGGTATCTAACGAAACAATTGCGGTTCGAGTTTAAGAAAATTGCTATTGAGCAAATCCATTCTGTTTCGTACACAGTGGCAATAGTGCGAGTACAAGCTCCGCTCCCGCTGAGTTCGTGTCCGAAGCCTTAAAACAGAAAATCTGAAGGGAATATTATATTATATATCCTATACAGTTTTAAAAATAATACCTTTCGTTAAGTTTTATCGATTTCAAAAGGAGGTAAATTAATAAATATAATAAATTTGTTTTTATGTATGTTACGCGATATCGCCGCCAAATGTGGACTGATTTTCAAGATTATTGTTTTCTATAGAGCTTATTCCAGGAGTTATCCCATATTTGGTCACGATCGGATAAATTTTAAAATCGGTCCGTCAAGTTTTTAACTTTACTTGTGATTATTCCTTGAACAACAAAACTACAAAAGATTTGAACTCCAAGGTATCACACAAAGTATAAATTTTCCACTTATAATTTCAACGTTGAAGCGAAATATCAATAGCTTCGGTACGCAATTTATATTTTCGTTGAGGAAACCCCTCACTAAAAGATCAATTTCGCGCTTGGACAAGTTTAATGTAAACTTAAGTGCCTAGGGGAGATGCCGCCAAATGAAAGCCGGTCCTGCTAACAAATGTCTCTATGTTATTGAATTTTTCGCCTGAGGACGGGAATTCTTAGTTTAGCTATTCAATAATTCTTATAAAAAATAGTTTGCAACTTGCTTTAAAAATTGAAAACCTTCTTATCTGCTTGAAAATGTACTTGAGTCGTGACTCATGACAATCATAAATATTATCATACAAAACTTTGTAAAAAATAATAACAATAGCCCTATAATATTACTGTCCCAGTGCTGGGCACGGGCCTTCTCTACTAATGAGAGGGGTTAAGCCTTAGTCTGCCACGCTGGGCTAATGCGGGTTGGTAGACTTCACATACCTTCGAAATTCTTGTGGAGAAATTCTCGGGTATGCAGGTTTCCTCACGATGTTTTTCTTCACCGTTATAGCAAGCGATATTTCACAAAGAAAACACACTTAACAAAGAAAAGTCAGAGGTATATGCACGATTTTGGGGTTGGTCTCGAACCTCCGACACTCGTCTCGGCAGATCGTACCTTTCCCTACTGAGCTATCGCTGCTTGCCCATTCCCAACTGAGCTATCGCTGCTTAATTGTAACCTAAATTTAATTACTTAGTGAGGAAAATAATATTATAGACATCGATTCTGGTACGTTGTAAGTTTTAGGTACACGTCACGTTTTTGTTCAAAGATGCATTACCGTAGATTCACACTCCGTTGTAAAACTTTGATCGAAAACCACACGTAGCAAGAAACGGTGTTCGCAGAAAATGTTCGCAGAACTTTGGATTTTATCAAATATGCTGCTCCCAGCACGCTCGAAGCCAAACAACTTGGAACACTTGGCGTGTTTGATCTCAGATACTCGTGAGATGGATTCTGATTGATTTTATCTACTGATGTTTGTGTTAGAAAAAGTTACCATGTATTCGCAAGAATCAGCGGAAATGTTACGTAATGACGTGTACACAACCTGCAGATCGTCTCATTAGGAAGAAGGTTTTCGTCGATACGTTACTCTTTAAATGGCTGTTGTCGATATCGTTATCGATTCACTGTATGAATTATTATGAATAGATATTTACATTTCCGTTTTCGTATTTTGTTGTCTCAGTATAATATTATGTCGCCTCCTAGGTCTAATGGCAGCATGTATGGGCTGAGGACCGGGAGGTCCTGGGTTCGATTCCCAGGTCGGGCAAAACAAATTTTCTAATTTAATTTACCTGGATCTAGATCCCTCATAGGGGATTAACGTCAGGCAAGCGACCGGTCGTAAAAACTTAGCCAAATCCTCTCTGCAACATGCTTGAAAAAGTATGTTGCGCCGACCCCACATAAAGGTGGCATAAGAGCAGGTAGAAAGAAAGTATAATATTGTGTAATGATTATACAAGTATAGTATAACTATTTAAGTTTGGGAATCGGGGGGATTGCCCAATATTGACATCATGTAAGCACATGCTTGGAAAAATGAAACATTTTTTGTAACATGTGTAGAATCAACATTAAGTTGGGATAAGCGCAGGCTTATCATTAAGCAAAATAATGGCTGTTACTATTTAAACAAAATAATGTTTTAAATTCTATATTATTTAATTAACGGTATCTATAAGCACATTCCAAAATTTCTTAAGCTAACTCCGACAAACAAATTAATAACGTAGACGAAACAGATACGAATTTATCTTTAGACAAATAGAGCAAACAGCAGGTGTAAGCCGTAATAGAAAGCCATTTGTTTACCGTCGGAAAACTTCACCTCGTAACCCTAAAATCTAATTGGATTTAATTCCATTAGCAAAGGTCCAAATGGGACCCCTTAATTGTGCTGACCGACGCGGGTGTATTATGAACCCTGGACCTCGGCCGTTTTTCGAGCGTGCGTCATTTCATAATGGAAAACATTTTCAAATTGGAACGAATATTGGCCGGACGATGTACGTACTAATATATAGCAGCTTAACACACGTGACCCAAGAAAAGTTTGGATTATTTAATTTGCAACCTATATATTTTGGCGAAATATTTAGTTTTACTTGCTGATGCTGATGATTTTGTATTTTGGCCATGAATTCCAATAACGGAGTATTTATATTTTTTCACCAATCATGCCTATAGTCAACATCACATTGCGTACAATATATGTACATATTGGATTTAAAAAAAATGCTTTTTCATATCTTTATGAATTATACTTAAGTAAGCCAAGAGTTTTTTCACTAACCAAAAATATATATAAATATTTTAAAGAACTTTATCAGATTTAAAGCCCAACACCCTCTCAATAGTAGGGGTGGCTTGTACCCAGCAGGGATATATTATTAACTGGACATCGCATATCCAAACACACATAACCTTGAGGATACAATTCGGTCAACGGTAATTTACTTCACAAAGACCTACATATCTATGGTCACGGTAATGGCTATCTCAATTTCAAAACGTCTTTAACATAAAAGCAGAAAGCGTATTCGAAGCATTCGTGATCAATAGAAAAACATACTTGAAGAACATTAAGCCTTAATTCAAAATCATTAATAGAGTAACCAGCAAACACATTGAAATTGGCACCGACGGTGTCAATCTAAAGCCGCGGACACGAACTCAGCGAGCGTGGAGCGGCGGTGGCAGCGGCTCGGGGAGCGGCGCGTTTCAATGCATAGATTTAGGCGGAGAGCGGCGCGGCGTACGACCGGTCTAGTCTAGAGGTACGTCGCGTTATCGCGCCGCCCTCCGCGTTGCCGCGCCGCTCCGCGCCCGCTGAGTTCGTGTCCACAGCCTAACTGCTGCCCTCCGTCTAAAAAAGTTATGGCTCATAGGTTCCTTTCGGATACACATATATTTAATACCCATTTGAGTGTCCGGAATTCTCACCCCGATACGAAACGCAATAACAAGCGCCAACTCTCCGTCGGTTTTCTGTGAGACAGAAATAAAAATCCGTTCGCGCCGATTCATAACAATGGCAACAAAAAATCTATAGCGTGACTACTATTTACAAAATATAATCACAAGTTTAAAAACTTAACTGACCGACTTCCAATTTACCGATCGTGACCAAATTATATGGGACCACCCTTGAAATAAGCTCTATCGAACACAAAAATAATTTTGAAAATCGGTCCACATTTGGCTGAGATAACGAGTAACATACACAAAAAAAATACAGACGAATTGAGGACCTCCTCCTTTTTGGAACTCGGTCGAAAAGTAATTGATAGTAGAAGCTCTTAATTTGCACCAGACCCTAACTATAAGAGGCTTAAGTCCATTAGTCAGAACCAAAACGGTTAACGTTAAATATGCAAACTCCAGTTGGCATACATTTCAATCTACATGTCATGTCTCTGTGGAATACATACAGGCATTGTAATTTGTATTTTGTCGAGTAATCAACGACTCAAATTATAGAGCTACAAACCTGCAAACGTGTAAATAAAAAAATGGTGGTCCGTGGTAGATACTTATATTTTTTTTAATACGTACATAGACGCCTGTATGTATCTCCCAAATGGTAGGCAGAAGCGAAATAAAGAACTAGAACACCCACAATTCACCGAGCTCGTTTTCGTTCCAGATATAATAGAGGGGCGAGCCTATAGAACACAAACTCCAGACTCCGTGCTGATACTGAATAGAAAAACCCGACCACTTTGGCCGACCCGGAGATCGAACCCGAAACCTCAGAAAGTAGGCGTATGATGCACGCAATACCACTACGCCATCGAGGCCGTATATGTGCGTTCTTATAATAATTATACTTTTATCAATTTCTCAAGTAATGAACTCTCCATAAAGATGCGGTTTCATCATTGACCCAGCAATGTGAACACACTGCAGCAAATCCAATCAAGTGTATTATAATTTAATTATATTTTTTAATTTAATTTAATTACTTACTTATTCTACGTACATTTAATGAAAGCACATTGTAAATAATGTGGGCTGTCGAAAATAACGCTGGCCTGAATTTAGAGCATATACCTCTACATACAATGGATAACTCCAAAGACATTCAACAGCAGGTCGATTGTCTAAGAAACACCACAACGTTGCGATTGACGATGAGCTCCCGCAGCGCACACCGTTGAGATCGACGGAGCGTTCAACGTTGTTGGGTCTTAGAGAATACCATTTTCCATACATTTATGTCAAACGCCTAGCTCGAGAGAGCTAGTTCGCATAAGCGCCGTCATTACGCATAGCGCTAGCGCGTGCGCTTTGTACCTTGCTGAATACAAAAATGAAAACATCGTTGCCGCAACGATGCCATGCCGCAACGTTGTTTTCACAAATGAAACCTTAGAGAATCGACCTGCAGTACATAGACGGGACAACAGCGCGAAACTTGTGATCTAAAAGTCGTGATCTCGTGGTCATAACTCATAAGGAACTCAGTTACTCATAAATATTTGAAAAATACACGCATAAGGTCGTGTCAGCGTAATAATGTTTATATAATAAGATTGCCTTACATGATTCTTGAACATTCACAGAACATTCTAGGGTGGAAATTGTAATAAGTAAACGCATAAGGTCGTGTCAGCGTAATAATGTTTATATAATAAGATTGTCTTACGTGATTCTTGAACATTCACAGAACATTCTAGGGTGGAAATTGTAATAAGTAAACGCATAAGGTCGTGTCAGCGTAATAATGTTTATATAATAAGATTGTCTTACGTGATTCTTGAATATTCACAGAACATTCTAGGGTGGAAATTATAATAAGTGATAGACGGCGTTACTGACGTTTGAGTCACTTTTTTGTATGGAAACTTGCTTGAAAGTCCCTCTATAGTTAGTAATATTAAATTACTTATTATTTTAAATATAATTATTAAATTAATTACTCCCAAACGTAAGTCGAACGAACTGCTATGACATGGCGAGTGGAAAACCCGATGGTTGCTATCCGAGGGTAAGGACCTTCCTATCAGTGGAATCATGTTCATAATCATATCATAACCATTTACTCTAGACGGGCATAATTCGGACCAGATATGCAACGTCACTCAATGCCCGATAAAATATAGAGCTGTTGCCCGCGACTCCATTCGCGTGAAAGTTCATTTTCCGGGAAAACATATTTTCTGTCATAAAGATAACCTATGTGTTGTTCTAATGTATAATGTATACAATGTAAAATTTCATCAAAATCCACTTAATAGTCTTTGCGTGAAAGAGTAACAAACACACATACATACTCACAAACGTTCACGTTTATAATATTAGTAGGATTATTATAGAGTAAACAAGCTATTCGGCAAAACACCTCATGATTATGTCGATGTTGCCCAATTTGATATTAAAAAACTTAAATTAGGGGACTTCGCCCACTATCACTTCTTAGTTCAATATAACTTCGCCATTAAGATACTACGAGTATGTGCTTTATTTTTATGCTTGGCGCATAGACAAAACAACGGCTGGAATTAAAGTAATTATCTGAATATTATCCGCCAGACACTGTAAACAATGCATTATAAATCCATTTAAGAGATGCTCCTCAATTATAAAAATATCGATAATAGTTGGACAATTCTTTTTATCATAAATGTATATTTTAAAAAACTACAGAAAAGGTTATCCAGTGTTCAATAACATATAGAACACTGGATTACAGTGACTGCCACCGAGGTAGTAAATTCAAATGTTCAATAAAATAAATTCAAATATAAGGAACACTACTATGTAGAAATCAACGCACTTGGTAGGCTGTATGGAAGGTTCATGTCAGAACCTAGTACGCTAGTCCCGGGAAAAACTCATTAGAAAAACTAAAAATAAAACATAAATATATTTTATAATTATACACTGTAAATTGTGTTTTGTTTTCAAGTTATCGATATATCGCCCACATCTCTAATAATTTTGCAAAGATATGACAAATTTATCTAACCGGCTACGCTTATATTATAATTATAGATAAAGGTTTACACATTAACGTTGTGTGTCGTTGGAACGGTAGCTTCGTGCTTTAGTCAATTATAATGGCTTCAAATTCGGCCGATCTGGAAAGTGAAATAAATCGGAAAGGAGATGACGAAGGCAGTTACAAGTTAAAAATATTCCAATCAACGTTAAATTGTGTAGCGCATATTCTTATAGGTGCAACAGTGTTTGTTACGTTAATGTTCTCGTTTAGAAATGGAATACCAATCAATACCATGTCATTGCATATTGTTTTGTGTGTCATAGGGGTAAGTTCTATATTATATTTTCCACTTTACTAACATCCATGTACTCAAATTTCATACTGAATCTTTCTTTCTACCTGTCATTAGCCCATCTTAGTGTGTATATTTACGCAATACTCTTTTTCTCAGAAAGGATTTAGCTTAGTTTTTATGACCAACTGCCTACCTGACGTCAACCCCTGTCTGGGGGATCAATTGCCGGGAAAATAGAGTTAGAAACCGTACCCAGGACCTCCTGGTTCACAGTCCATATACGCTAAATGTATAACATATAAGCCATATTATACATTGATTAGCAGTACTTGCTCTTGTACCATTTCAATGTCGGGTCGGCTTAAAAACATGTTTTTGAAGCATGTTGCGGAAAGGATTCAGCTTAGTTTTCTAACGTTAACCTCTCAGGGGGATCCAGTCCCGGGCAAATCGTGTTAGAAAACACCTGCCAGAGCTGGGAATCAAATTCAGGATTACAGTCTATAACCACTGTTACTAAACCGAAAAGGTGCGAGTTTTTCAGAAAATACATACGTACGACAAAAGGAATTTCAATTTCATTCCAGTATCAATTGTTAATGGCGGAAGCTATCATGGCTTTGTCTCCTAGCAACGGCTGGACCGCTACCATGAAACTGCATCACAAGCGACGGATCCACTGGATCTTGGAAGTCGTAGGCGCTGGAATGGCTATCGCAGGCAGTTTCATTCTCTCTTTAGAAAAAGTTGTTAACTGGGATACACTCCACGGTCGTTTCGGTAAGTGCCATTACTGATATTCTCATATGCAATCCAATTAATGTTTAATATAACATAACATAAGCTCACGCCTGTATCCCGAAGGGTTAGGCAGAGATGCACTAGCAAACTAGAACACCCACATTTCGCAGAGCTTAGTTCCGTCCCAGATGTGATAGGGGGCGAACCCATCACCATATCGGGCACAAATTCCAGGCTCCGGGCTGATACGGAAAAATTCAATATCACTTTGCCCGACCCGGGGATCGAACCCGAGACCTCAGGACGGTAGTCGTACCGAAATACAACCACGCCACCGAGGCAGTATATATCAGTCTAATGTTTAATATGTTAGATATTATTATATTATTAACATGACATAAAATTCCACGAAATCATTTACAGAAAATACTTTTCTAGTATAAATAACAATTTAGATATCGTTATTGCTAATATTGTAGATGATAATATAGAAATATTAATTTCTTTCATAATTCTACTGTTATCAATTTTCAGAAAAATTTGATGTAATTCTAATTTCTTTACTACTACTTTAACATAAATGATTTTATTTGCTAACAAATCACTTTAAACCCTTTGCAGCGTTGGTGGCTATGGTATTCACAGTGGTCAGCTTAGTTAATGGATTGGCATCGATGTATGTATATGAATTGAGGAAATGTGTACCTGGAATCCTGTCAAAATTAACCCACATTTGCTTTGGAATCGTGGGTTTCGCCTCAGCATCGATCTCTCTAATCTATGGATACGACAAGAACTTCTTTAAAAACTGGACAACCATCCCCGTGACTTATACTTTGATCGCATTCACTGCTATTTTCACTTTTATCATTATTATTGATCCATTTATTACTTTCTTCCGAAGGACTAAGAGCGTCTTCTCTAGATAAAGTTATTCTCTCTTGTTGGCTTCTTGTACAAAGAATAAGACTACAATATGTAATGTCTAGTTTGCTTCATCATCATCATCAATTTGTTTACTAGCACTTAAGCAATCTAGTTTAGGAAAAATATTTATGATTATTATTACTGTACTTTAGTTTTAGTAACATATCCTACATGATTTAACCTAGACCTTAATTATTACGGGTTAAATACCTACTCACAGCCTGAGTGCCCCGATGATGTAGTGATATTGCGTTGTTTTAGACTCTGTATAAAAACGTAGTCTTTAATTTATGCCTAATATATATAAATATAATAAATAAACCAACAGTCACACACATAGCCCTGACCCTACACTAAGATCGAGTCTTGTGTCTTAGGTATCAGGAACTACGAGAGACTTTCGGTCTCGGTGCGGGAATCGAACCCGCTATCTCACGTTTCACAGCCAGCTACTCGCTCGCTGCGCCATGAAGGCTGTCAGTAGGAGGCTTATAGCGATTGACTCACCCCCACATGAAAAAAATATCTTAAAGACAATTTCATTTTGGTGTTTAATATTATTTCTCCTTTAACATTATATCGAATAATTTTCCTGTTGATGTACATGTTAATACAACAATAATATTATTATGTTTGTGAGACTTGACCCCAAGTAACATTATGTTTATTCTAGTGGCGGTAGATTACCTATTACTTGAGTGGTTTAACATCAAACCAGGCGGAAAGTACAAGTGATAAAAACTATTGATACACTATTGACATTCTTGTAAAATCCGCTGTATTTTCTCTAGGATGATATTGAATAAATAATATTTTTACAATTAAATATTCGTGTTAATTAACCAAACTTGTTGTTGTAACTAATATATAATTATAACGTCACGCCTCTATTCCCTGAAGGATAGACAGAGACGAACTAGAAAACCAGAACACCAACATTTTGCCAAGCTTATACCTGTTGTGCAAAATTCAATGCATCATCAAAGTATTGTTTTTGTGCAATATTCAATATTGTTATTATAGCCGATTACTTTACGAGTTGTCTATAATTTCAGATAGGCATATTTTTGTATTGTAAATTTTTATAATGTCAATAATAATATAATTAATTAATCATTCAGATAAGATTACTATTTGGGTATTATATCTAAGAAATTTTAGGCAAAGATAAATCATGTCTCGATGACGCTAATATATTTGATAAAAACATATAGTCAAAATATTATTCTGTGGCTGGTCCTGCATAGAATTCGTCTCCATCATATTTCCTTATTCCTTCAAATAAATTTAACCCTTATTTACCCTTTTACGGCTTAAAAACCTGATAAAAAATCATCGCTACGATCAACAGGCTAGAAAATATGATCATGAGAAACGTTCATTAAGTAGTCATTCATAAAACAGTTTTTCATTCCTAAACTAGTTAAGATATATCGTAACCAAACAATCGTTTAAAGATTTGATTTTGTTTTTCGAAACACTATAAAACATAATTTTGTATCATGGGTCTCAACGATCGGTGGGAATCACTAACCATCAGATGATTCAAACAAGACTGGCAAACGAGCACTAGTTTTTCAGTATGTATTGTAGAATAATACCAAATTAAGGCTTGCTTTGATAAATATCGCCTCATCTGATGCGTACATCACGATGCAGATACGATTGATAATAAAAAATGAGAGCAGTTGCGCGTGAATTCAAAGATCCATACATTTTATATATTTGTACCAAAAACTTCAAATGCAATTGCGGATAACAAAAAAAATGGTGTTCCTTAAAACGGAAGACATGTAGGGCCTTACTTATAACAGCATTTTTAGCTGAGCAAATGGTTAAGAACAACCTGTCACTTTTTTCCTTGCGTTACATTGTTTAAAAATGAAAGGGACAACCTATGGTATAAACATAAGCAGCGCTTAAATATTTTTATAAGTAAGGGGCTTTATCTATACAGATTAAGATAATTTGAAATTATATAAAATTAATTGATGTGTTAGATAATGGGAAGAACGACGGCCACAATAAAATAATTACTAAAAGTACAAAAATGATATTGAGAGACAAATAAAGTTCTTTCCGTGTAATAAATACCTTAGAAACAAGATAATATTCAAGTGATAAAATTGAAACTATTTGAGTCATGAGCCCATGACGAATGCTAACGTTATATCGGAATATTTTGGGTGAATGAAACTGATATGTCTGAAATTAATAGCAGCAACCATAAAACGATCGGTTTTGGAAAAACATTCTAAATTGTTATCTTATCTTTGACAATGTAATCAACGTATCTAACGTAGATATGATATAGTTTGCAAAAATAATACTGTATGATTGATAAATCACCGACTTAACATAACTTGAATGTTTGTTCATCACTGAAAACTGTTTAATGATACAAAATAACAAACACACAATAAATTATAAAAACGTTAGAAAAGAACTGATATAAGAATTCAAACACTCCATAATCAGTTAGACGTAAAAGCTCCATATAAGCCAAAAAAATATAGTAAACATCTTAAAACTAACTAATTAAGTTATTCCTGTCCCATTACACATAACAGTACAAGTATATACTACAGGGTGTGAATACAAGATATTCATTGAATAAATAATAAGCTAATACACAGCATAATTAATAATATTGGAATAAAACCAGAGAATAAACATAGGTATAGATTGTTATCGGGTACTCTTAAAATATATATCTGTAGATATTATAGTGAAATTCTTGAAGACTTCGGTTGTACAGTACATTCGTGCAACAGTGGTTACACAAAAAAGGCTATATTGCAATAAAATGCATCAAAATACAGTGAATCCAACTATCCAGGCTGATATGGAAAATGGACGAGACAGTATGAAGGATTCAGTTCCACCATACGAAATATCAACTCCGAGCAACTACAAATTAAAATTGTTTCAATTGACAATGAATTTGATAGCGCATATACTAATTGGCGCAGTTGTGGGTATAACAGTAATATATTCGTTCCAATATGGATTGCCAATGAATGCTACACTACAGCATATAGCATTATGTGTTATTGGCGTAAGTACAATTTTGTATTTGTTTATCCCAAACAAACCAAATATTGATGTAACTTTTAGTATTTTTTAAGTGATTCTAAAACAAAGGTTTTCAATTCAGTGCCATTTTGTGACATACATCGATTTCCCCGCGGTCTATGGACCGATTTTGATAAAACATAATCATCATCATCATCAGCAACAGGACGTCAACTGCTGGACATAGGCCTCCCCCAAAGATTTCCGACCTGTTGGAAGCGGCCTGCATCCAGCGACTAACATAATGATAAAACAATATTCAGTGTGATTTATCTGCCGTTAAACCTTACTGTTGGTTAAATTACATCTAACATTAAAACTTGTCTATTCTACGCTTAACAAAAATTTAAAATGGTTAAAAAAATATTGATTTTAATTACAGTAAATATTTACTGCAAATATTATAAATCAAATTCTAAGTTATTGTTATTATTTATTATCACACTAATATTTTAAAGGCGAAAGTTTGTTAGTGTGTTTGTATGTTTGTTACGTCTTCACGCTCAAACGGCTGGACCAATTTTAATGAAATGTGGTATGGACATAGCTTACACCCTGGATTTAACACATAGGCTGCTTTTTATCCTGGATAATATTTTTTTATGCCAGAAAATAAATTTCCACGCGAACAGAGTCGTGGGCAACAGTTAGTATTTTTCTAATAATTAAATAAAAATGTATAAATTTTCAGTATCAGCTGCTAATGTCGCAAGCTATTCTTAGTTTGTCGCCTAGCAATGGATGGTCTGCACATCTCAGAGTACTCCACAAGAAGCGAGCTCACTGGATATTACAAACTATAGGATCCGGATTGGCTATCGCTGGTAGCTTCATTAAGATCATTGATAAAGCCTCTCATGGAAATACTCTTCATGGAATATTTGGTAAGTTTTAATAATTTTACTTTATCACTGCTTTTACCCGCAAATCTACTTGCATGTTGATTAACTGTATCTGAGGGAAGTTCTCTACATAATAAGTAAATACATCCACAATTTTTCTCCATAAGAATATTGTCTCCAGTGCGAGAATCGGTCTCACTACCGGACTAATTAGATATGTTGTAGTCCAGCCTAATATGATCTACTCATTCAAATTCGGCTTATATATATGTTTACCTTTTAAGGAGGCATAGGGTAGTAGGTTTCCAAGACGTTTTAAGTACAACAAAAGCTGAATAGGTACTTTCACTATCCTAATGGAATCTGCGGCATTTAAATATATGGGATTATTAATAACATTAGAACATTATTACAATGCTCAGTATAAATACATGCTGCCTCGGTGGCGTAGTTGTATTTCGGTACGACTACCGTCCTGAGGTCTCGGGTTCGATCCCCGGATCGGTTTCCATATCAGCCCGGAGTCACGAATTTGAGCCCGATATGGCGATAGACTCGCCCCCTGTGACATGTGGAATGGCGAAGTGTGGGTGTTCTAGTTCGCTAGTGCGCCTAAGCCTACCCGTTTGGGGATATAGGCGTGAGCTTATGTTATGTTAGTAATAACATTAGGTGTCATATAAAGACAGTAGTTAAACTACCTCGGTGGCGTGGTGGTATTTCGGTACGACAACGGTTCTGAGGTCTCGGGTTCGATCCCCGGGTCGGGCAAAGTGATATTGGATTTTTCCATATCAGCCCGGAGTCTGGAATTTGTGCCCGATATGGCGATAGGCTCGCCCCCTAACACATCTGGGACGGAACTAAGTTCGGCAAAATGTGGGTGTTCTAGTTCGCTAGTGCGCCTCTGCCTACCCCTTCGGGGATACAGGCGTGATGTTATGTTATGTAGTAGTTAAACTATTTAGTCATCTCGTTTATTTCTGTTCCACAGGTATCGTAGCATTGATCTTTACTGTGGTGAGCTTGCTTAACGGTTTGACTTCACTATGGGCCTTCGAACTGCGAAGATACCTCCCGAGCAACCTATCTAAAATCACACACATTTTGTTCGGTACAGTAGCATTTGCCAGCGCCTCGGTGTCACTCTGCTACGGCTTTGACAAGATGATGTTCAGAGGGTGGCTGAACGACGCTTTAGCCCACACTGTGATTGCATTCACAGCAATATTTACCTTTATAATCATCATCGATCCTTGCATATCATTTTTCTCAAAATCATTTAGAGCTATGCGAAGCTAAGACGTTTAATTTATTGTGATATGCAGGGTATTACTCCGAATATTTTTATGTTTATGAATAGAAGTAATATTTTTGTACAATAATATTAAACGGACAAATACAAGTAAGTAAAATACCTAATATAAATAAGTGTAACCAAAGTAGTGATTATTTTATTTTAACTGATAAGCCCAAAGTGTGTCACTGTGTTAAATACATCATCATGAATTGCAAATTCCACCCCGTAGTCTTAAATATACTTAATTAAGTATTAAAGATAAAATTCTAAAAAATCTTATTTATACCATTTTTGTGGTATGGACTGTCGAGAAAAGTGTCGGAGGTTCGAGCCCAAAATGGAGCATACCCCTCTGACTTTTCTATGTTAAGTGTGTTTTCATTCTGAAATATCGCTTGCTATAACGGTGCAGGAAAACATCGTGAAGAAAATTTCTCCACAAGAAATTCAAAGGTATGTGAAGTCTACCAACCCGCATTAGGCCAGCGTGGTAAACTAAGGCCTAACCCTTCTCATTAGTAGAGTAGGCCCGTGCCCAGCTGTGGGACAGTGATATTACAGTGCTAATATTAAAATTTTATTTTTATTTGTAAGTCAATTTTCATAAGTTCTACTAAATCACAAAAATAATGAAAACCGTTTCGATTACAAACAAGTACGTTAGATCGAAATGGATAACTGGTAACCGTGGCTCCAACTATCTTTACGACATCTAAACTTATAAAGGAAACCACTAGAAGAGTAATGGCTCCCGATACGCACATTCTGGAATATTGCATTGTTGCGATTGCTAATGTTTTGAGATGTACGACCGTATCTTTTGATAAATGCGACAGTGCGCGCCGGAGAGCACACCTTTGACCGAGAGCCTACTGTGACATTATTCGTGGGCTGCGAACGTGGATTTAGGAACTATAGGATACGATCAAAGCGATTTGGGCCATGAATCTAACTTGCATTTTCCGAGATTTCCTATTGCGTTTAATTGTATTTTTCTAAAGTAGAAACCGTGGAATGTCCTGTATTTCATAACAGAGTATTCTGCTTTGCGAAAATTAAGAACAAGGTATAGGGCCTTAGGGCTACTTGCAGCGCTCTTATTAATGTAGAGTTAACCTACACTCGGTTTATCCTACAGCTGATTCCTATCTTCAAATCAAGATTTGGGATAGAGTTTTATCGCGGAACTGCAAGAGGCCCCTACTTATGAAACATTCATGGTTTTTATCTTTAAAACTAGCTTGTCACTTTTTTCTGTGTCACAATGTTTGAAATAACATGTGTCATATGTCACGCAGTCTCGCGGCAGGTTCAGAACCAGGTGGCGAGACGAAGTATGTATTGGAGGGAATGGCCGCAGAGGGCTTTAAACCAAGAAGAGTGGAAGGGTACAGAAGCCTTTGCCCTGCAGTGGGACGACCACGGCTGATGTAAATATGTATGAATAATGTTTGAAAATGTGACCAACCAGTTTTAAAGTTAAGATAAGTACCTAAAGGATATAATAATTTTCCAAATTATACAAAGACACAAAGCTTTAATGCAAAAATGTTTCATAAAAAAAAACATTCACCTCATTCGGCTATAAGAACAAACGAATTATAGCTTCAAATTATTAAAATGCTATCTTTACGCTATAACCATAAATCGCGAACTAAGAATAAGTTATTAATCTAAGATTGCGAAGTTGTTTTTAATAACTTCTTTTTCCAAAACACTCAACTTAAAAATACAATACAAACATTATATAATAGAATATTCGAGAAGAACATTCATACCAAATATTATCATAGTCGCAACCGATAGGATTGTCCTGAAGTGTGTTCCGTCTAGATAAGATGGGGTCGTCTAAACATTTGATATACTATCAGAATGCAAATATCAATCCATTGTTACATAAAGTAGGATTAAATGGAGATTAAATAACTTATCTAATTCAATCGAAATAAAACATAAAAAGCCACAGTTGACTGATTCTAAGGTTTACATACCTAAAAAATAGTTTATTTTCCCCTGTAATAGTTCTGTGACGTTTACATATAATAAGTAATAAGTTTATTATTATTTCTATATTAAGTATTATTTCTACAAAAACAAAGATACTTTATAGTAAGCATAATAATAAAGTTAAGAGGCTCTAAAGCGGCCGTTGGGTCAAGAGCCAAATACAGAAGGCAGTGTTATTGGTCACGGCACACATTATGAGGAGATTCCTCACTCTGGGGTCCTAACCGCCGGTAGCTGAGTCCTGAGCATCACTAGCAGAGGGAAATTTTTGTACATCTTTGAATGTGTATTTTTTTTTGGAATCCTATATTTAAAAATGAAAAATAGATTTTAAAATAAGAAGTACTGAATAAAAGTTTTACAAAGTAGGTCTTGTCCGATTTATGTTGCAAATTCACAATCTGAGTGCTCTATTCATGTAGAATATAATAAATCCATTCCTAGAAAAGAAATAACATTATAAATTATTCCCTTTAATATTTCGCCATACAGCAATAGAGTTGAATTATAAATCACCAATTGTTAGGCATTCTATATGAACTCTGCTTGCAAAGGAGTTGGGTTGGTTGAATAAATAATATTTTATGTTCTTATGTATCCAAAATAGAAAATAAATATACGGCTTTACAATACTTAACAATGCCTTTTTGAGATCGCCCAACAATGCCTTATTTTCTAGAACAGGGGGCTGACTGTTGACACTCGATTCGAATTCATTTACCGCCGAATGTTCATACACTTAAGGTGGCCTTATGTCTTTTTAAGCCGCCTTATCTGTCAAAATTGTATGGCGAAAATCAAAATAAGAAAAAATAAAAATCAATATAAGAAGCCGTTAAAGTTGAGCAGCGTTTGACCATTCGGGCGTTAGTGACTTAAAATCCCACAGAAATACAGTTAAAAAGTGCGCTAATGTCAGGTTAGAAATTACCAAATGACAAGTTCTCGAATCTAATGAAACATTAGCGCACTTTTGAACTTGATTTCTGTAAAATTTAAGTAAATAAATGAAACCGAATCGAAGTCAAATTCGAATCGAACGTCAAGAGTCAGGGTGCAGGTTAGTTGGTAGCATATAGTTATAAAAGCTCTAAAGTAATGAAACTGTCTATTGAAATCTATAGGTATTTAATAGGTATCACTCAGCTTTATACTACAAGTACAACGCCACTGGAGGCTCGCCATTCATTAGAATTAGATATGTCCATCAAGCTGTGCTAAGGCTGAGTTGTAGACGAAATTCCTACAGACAGTTCTTAGGTATGAGCTTTCCTACCGATATTTTTCTTCACTATTAAAACAACTGATAATTCACAGTAAATACGTGTGTGTTTGGGGCAGAAAGTTACAGTCCAAAATCTATTTCAAACCTGCGACTATCGTCGTGGCAGGTGGTAGCACTCTCCGTGAGTCTACCACGAATTCACGACTATGTACATAAGCTGTACATCATGCATACATAAGTTCACGCCTGTATCCCTGAAAGGGTAGGCAGAGGCGCACTAGCGAACTAAAAACCAGCATTTCACCGAGCGTAGTCCCTTCCTACATGTGATAGGGGATGTAATGCGAGCCTATCGCCATATCGGGCACAAATTCCAGACTTCGGGCTGATATTGAAAAATCAAATAGCACTTTGCCCGATCCGGAGATTGAACCCGAGATCTCAGGACGTAAGTTGTACCGACATACAACTATGCCACCGAGTCAGTCATACAGGAGCCATAATATTTAATACATTAACCTAATACGTTGTATATATCATATTTAGTGTAATAACTGACTGAAATAACTGCTAATAAAGAAAGAAAAAAAAACACATTTTTTATTTTAAGGTCTACTAAAAGCCCCCAATTAAGAAGGTAATATTTTCGTAGAAGAAAATCGTAACCAATACTATAAGAGTCCCTTCCAAAAATAACTATCGAATACAAGCACGAAAGGCACTCGAACGGGTTTTGAACGAAAAATCGAATACAGAAATACGATATAGGAAGTCTTATCTTTATCATGTATAAGTCTATAAGCTATAAATACCGCTTGCAAATTTCAAAAACCTCCTCACTCACATAAAAAACATTTTCCAACTGCTTATACAAGAAAGTATATTTAGATCACAAGCACTTTATATTCGGCCATATGGCTATCAACATAATATTCTACTGTTGGAAAACTTCTTGAACTAAGCACCTACCTATATTCAATAAATATCACTATATTTATTAGATGCTTGTTGAAGAAGTTTCCTATCAGTAGAAAATTATGTTGATAGCCAGGGAGTTCCCTGAGCTCCTGAGACAAGAAAATCTCTCCGCCAACTGAACTGGATGTAATAAAATGGCCAAATTTCGAAGTAAACCTGGTCACGTATCCTTTATCAGTGATAATCTTCTCACGTACATAATTCCCTCGATAATGTGATAGTGATATTTATTACATCGGCTTTTTACGAAATTATCAATCATATTAATGTGATAATCGGCTTCCTGGTTGAGAATCCACACCTATTAACAGTTAAATCGCGTTCGTAATAATTCCTAAGGAATAAGTATAACATAACATAAGCTCACGCCTGTATCCCCGAAGGGGTAGGCAGAGGCGCACTAGCGAACTAGAACACCCACATTTCGCCGAGCTTAGTTCAGTCCCAGATGTGATAGGGGGCGAGCCTATCGCCATGGAATAAGTATGTTATATATAATTTGGGGGAGAACTATATCCAGCAGTGGACGTCCTGTGGCTGATGATGATGATGATATGCCTTTTAATAAATAAATAAACAATTAAGTTCTAAATTACAACTATATTAAATAATTCTCAATTTTTATCGATAAATTGTCCGTAGATTATTTTAACAAAACCGACATTATTCTCAATTATGCATTGTCTGCAATGTGTTGGTGATAGCGACCACCGTACACATGGCGTTAAAATCTGTAGCCATATTCTACCAAACAGATTATGTATCCCGTTCCAGGATAAGCCAGTACTATCCAGTTCTTCATAGACCTAGTCTAGAGGCTTACAAATGACTGTATGATTATCTGGGGTGGGTACCTAGATGCTTTTCTCCCTCTAGCTGCATCGGTAATCCGCTTGTTGTGAGTTCCTGTTGCTCGAATTGCTTCATCCCTTTTCGAGGTGTGAAAAAGCATTAAATTTGGAGACCGGCGTGATGATTCTTCTGATGATAAATTGTCTGTCAGAGGTCACTGGGTTGAAAAAGGTGTTAATAACACAGAAATATAACAAACAATAAAATTATATCGCAATACAATTATATTTACAAATACCAATAGTGCCTAAAGTCTGATCACACATTTCAAAAATGGTGTTGTTACAATAAAGACGGTATAAAATATAATAAAAAATAATAAAAGATAAACGATACTGGGCTCGGCCCAACTTTTAAATGATTCTGTTAAAATTCCCGTACAGAAGCATATCGAAGACATGAGAAATGTAGGCAAACCAAATGATATGTGCAGTACTTTCAAATAGCTTTTGTTGTTTATGGCTCCTGTTCCTGCTATAAAACTTACGATAGCTAAAAATGCTGTTATTATACCTGGAACAAAAATAACAAACTATGATTAAAATAATATTTTCATTATTATCAGAAACCAATATCTTTGTAGTTATTCCGCAAAGATTTTCAAAGTTGGTAGAGCAGCTGTCCAGTATTTCATGGAATGCTAAACTGACTGTCGTGCCATTTTGTATACGTTTTCTGTAACGACCAGACCAAACTTGTGTCCATGGGCGGCGGTGAACTGAACTGACTACTTGCTGATTCGGGGACCATTAAAACCAACCAGGCATATCTAATGGCGCAAATAATATTTCGAATAGCATTATTATTCCCATAATTTATATCATCGAGAAAGAATTTACTTGCATCTTAGTGAAGACTTTAAAATGAAATTTTGTTAAGTAACAGACTGCGAACAGATCTGTGCATCACACAAAATCACGTGAGCACATCCTAAAGAAGAATATTCACACTCCACAAGATGCAAACAGTGAATCCCAAATGAGATGACCTAGTTTTTGCGCTTTTAGAACCATACCTCGATATACAAATATTTTCTTTCAAAATACGACAGTAGAAAGGTCCTATTTTTTATTCAAGAAAAGAGCCACAATTTTATTGACGATTTTTTGGACTCAGAATGAAAGTAAAAAATATATTAAAAACATTTTACTTTAAGGTAATATATTAGAGATGAACAATTTTCCAGATGTGTTTGTAAACTTAAATTAGAAATATCGCTTTGACCGACCTGGGAATCGAATCCAGGACCTGACGGTCCACAGCCCATATATGCAGCCTCTAGACCAGGAGACGACTAAATCTATCTTACCATTAATAATGAATACTTTGTTTTGCGGGAAGATTATCGATATATATCATTCAAAACTTACCAGTTAAACCGTGGGCAGTATAGGAAGTTCCTTTGTCGAATATAACTAACGTGGTGCCTAAGATAGCACAGGCCATTGCGCACAACTGTAGGAACACGTGCACAAATCTCCTGTGACGTAACCGCATAGGTGTGGACCAACCATTGGCATAGTTCAGGCTTAATATGGCTTCCGCCGAGAAGAAGTGGTACTGCAAACGATTTATGAATGAGTAGCATTACCATACAAGCCACTTGCATCGGCTCTGTTGAAATTGAACTTAAATTATACGAGCCGCTTTGTATTGTCAATAATATGGTGCGCTTATAATTTAGATATTGCTTTGTGTTATCGCTCTGGGTTATATTGGCTGTGTTGTTAAAGAGATTTATTAATTTAGCTAAATATCTTATCAAATAAAACAGTCTATCTGAATAATATATTTAATATTTATCATTATTTATTGTTTAGTTAGTAAAAAAAAATATTGTTTCGTTAGTATCAGCCTGGAGTCTGGAATTTGTACCCGATCTGGGACAGAACTAAGCTCGGCGAAATATGTGTTCCAATTCGCTAGTTCGCCACTGCTTACCCCTTCGAGGATACAGGCGTGGTCTTATCTTTTATCATTATAGGTTCTAGAAGTACTCTTGATAATAGTTACTAACGACAAGAATGTTCTTGCAACGGAAAACATTTTTTCAACTTTCGTATATTAACTATTTATTAATAAAGACCTCATAATTTGCATATTGTATACTTACAGCCAAAGTACACATGAGAGCATGAAAGTCTTGTGAATTCATATAATAAAGTAACACAAGCATATTCGCGGCCCCAATCATAATGTGGGATATTCCTATTCCAACAGCACACCACACCGTCTTACAATATTCACCTTTCGATTCAATTACTAGAATCTTAATGGGACCAGTGAGCCTCAAAGTCTTTGATTTTCCTGTTGACAATATCGACTTTAGCTCATGTTGACTTGTTTTCACCGGTTGTTTAGATATTTCTATTGATTGTTTGGAGTTTTCCGGTTGCTCTTTTATATTCGGTAAGTTATTATCTTCCGGCATTTGTTAGTATATGATTCGATCTATAAGTAACTTTATCTTACTCATTTTAATGCTCATTGAAAGCAATAAGACAAGAAGTATCTATAGTGACAAGATTATTATTACAATAATAATGATTTTTAATAAAATCTTAAATTAAAACATAACCTAAAATTTACTTGACAAGAACAAATCAAAGGGATAGACTATAATTAATATATTCTCTTTGAATTTGATTAAATAAAAAGTATTTCAGGATAAAATTGAAGTCTATGGTAGTTTTAGAAAATATATCTATAATACGCTAGCTTAAACCAAAAAATACCTATACTTGAGAAAGGAAAGGAGAAAGATAAAAAAAATATACTTATTAACAACTCTAATGTGACATACTGATCCATTCAAACACAATATCCAGTTTCATAATCCGCAATTTAACGTTACTACTCGTAGCTACACTGCGGTTCTCACTTCGACGAATGTGATAATAAGGTATTTATAATAAAAGAAAAATAGGTTCAGTAGGTATGTCTTTAATCACTCATAATTAAAAACCACAATTATCCAAGAATTGTGCGGTTGGTGAGACAATAACAATAAATGTAGTTAGTACTACAAACATAACTGTGAACGTAAACATCTCTGGCACAGATACCCACGATTTAAACTCGGGTTTTATCAACCCTAATACAAAACACAACGTCGATGTTATCATAGTTAATACTCCGCAAAGTATGTGTGGCAGTTTGGATATTCCATGGGCTGTGTCCTTCGTGAAATGTACTATAGGGCCCAAAGCGATTGTTGCAATGCCGAGACCTCCCGCAACTATGCCTATAAAAAACATAACAATATGTAGGCACATAATGAAATTATTAAATATCTATTGCAAGAAGCAACAGCGAATCAGTATCCAGAATCTCTATCAATCAAATCCAAAAAAAGCAATGACATACCCTTAGATTAATGAATAAGAGCTACGTTCACCATCCATTTTCTAATGTCAAAGAAGTCTGATTAGTGAAACGCAATAACTTTTATATTTTACAAGTTACACCACATTTTAACAACATGAAAATAGTCCTTATCAAAACATATAATGTAAAGAAAATTACCTGACATCGAGTGAAATGTGAATTCTGATAGAGATAGTCCATCAAAGAAAAATACAGCGATGGAACCAAAGATTGCACAAGCCATTCCAAATATTTGTAAAAACAAATGTTGAAATCTTTTGTCTTCCGTCTTCATTGGAGCTGCGGCGCCATTCAAACCGTTTATCATAAGTATTCCTGATGGCAGGCATAATTGATACTGCAATATAATATGTATTTATCAATCCAATACTCCAAATGGATAAAAGACAGAAATAAACGAAAACATTTCTGTATTTTATCTTAAATCCTCTTTTTCATCAAATGAACAAAATGTTGTCAACAGCCATAGGACTATAATAGATAATAATTATTAGCAAATTCAATAAATGAAAAACGAAACACAAAGAAATACACATAATAGCAAGATTAGGGTCTTCTAGTAATTTATCTGAATTCACTCCAACACCTTTCGATATCTCCTCCAAAACCTTACGAACCTTACGGACAAGTTCTGAATAAAATAATATCTTAAACTAACTTACACCAGCAGTGCATAGGAAAATATGCAGATTTGCGCCAAAGGTCATTTTGAAACTCAAGGAATAATAGAAAAGCATCATAGTCGTGGCACCAATCATCATATGTGCTAGGACTATAAACGCTGATCCACATACTCGTCGTTTATACAGTCTCGGAGGTGGATCAACTAAAACAATTTTGACTGGACCTACGAATTCAGCGATTGGTGACTCATTTTTGAGACATTCTAAATTACACATCCTGTTCGTAAGATCCATTTTTAACTTGCAATTTATTGAGTAGTATTTAAAACTTGAACTAGTCTGAGGATATTGTAAGTCTTCTGAACTGCATCTGTGGTTGTTGATGGTTGTGACTTGTGAAATGACAAAACAACAATGACACTTGCTGACTAAGAACTTGCTGATATTCACCTTAGAGTTAGAACCACGAAGTTTGGAACTGAGAACACTTGATTTGACCTATCAACAATGACGAAAGAAAAATAGAATAATGAGGCACTAAAACTAGTTTTATCTCAATAAATGGAGTAGTGACCCATGTAAAATATTTGTATGACAAACCCCCTAAGGGCGACTTGCACCACTATTACTAACCTACAGTAAGTCCTAACCTCAAGTTAAATTGAAAATGAAATATACATATGAGGGGCATGTAATTCATTACATGTAATGTACTACATGCAATTACAGATAATAAATGATGACATTTAATTAATTACATGTAATGAATTACATGTCCTTCATATATTTCTATTTCAATTTAACTTGAGGTTAAGGCTAACTGTAGGATAGTAATAGTGGTGCAAGTCGCCTTTAGCCAACAGTTTTATCCAGTTTGTACTTGCATTCATCCACTTTATCATCATCGTTATCATCATCATAAGACGTCCATGGCTGAACTTAGAAATAAATAGTTTACATTTCATTTAGAAAACTGTTATTCAGAAGAATTTATTTTGAACTTTATTCAGCCGCTAGGTTTTGCTCACGTTTTTCGTGTGTATTTTTCTAACAAAAATATCGTAGCGATTCATACTGAAAAATCAAAGGCCCGAATCTTGAAAGCTCGCGATATACTATTAATATTTCAAGAATACCCACTGTTTTGCATATAGCCGGACACACCCGGGGGACGACCGAGTTTCACGTGTCAGCATTAAACAAAACATACACATTGTAAAAATAGACCTTAATGCCTTGGAATAGGCAGCATAGAGACGCACAGATAACTTTGTTGATCAGTAATTCAGTTATGGGACCGTGAAAAAGCGGATCACAAGCGTACACATAGAACGATCCCTTGTGGACGATGTCGCGCGGAAACGCAAACTTCATTCAATTTTTTTTAAAACAGACAGCCTCTGTGGCGCAGCGTGCGAGTAGCCGGCTGTGAAGTGAGAGGCCGCGGGTTCGATCCCCGCACCGTGACAAATGTTTATGTGGCCCATAGATATTTGTTTCGGGTCTGGGTGTTGTGAGACTGAAAGTCTCTCGTAGTTCCTGATACCCACGACACAAAACTCGATCCTAGTGTAGGGGTCAGGACTATGTATGTGACTGTCGGGTGTTATTTATTTAGTCTAAAAATAGCTACTATAATATTTTTCACAATAGAATACACCATGCCTATGTCACTGTTAGAAGAACTTTTTTAATTATTGCTAAATCGCATTTTACATACATAGACTCACGCCGGTATCCATGGTAGACAGAGGTGAAGTACTGGAATACCCACATTTCGTCAAACTAGTTTCCGTCCCAATTCCAAAATCCGGGGTGATACTGGAGAGAAAATCCTAATACCTATCGCTTTGCCCGACCCGATGCGACCAAACTAGTGTTTTGATTTCCTATATTAATTACTTAAGAAACACCTGTCTTAAATTACGTTATAGATAGATAGTAACTCTTTATTGTCGACACACACAGAAAACAGGTAACACTAAACAACAACAAAAAAAATGTGTCACAAGTGGCGGCCTTATTGCTAAAAGCAATCTCTTCCAGGCAACCATTATACATAATTATTAACATATATTATATAATATATTAATTAGTCTGAAGATATTATAATAACATAGTCACCTTGGTCTAGTGGCAGTTATGGGCTGTGGACCGGGAGGTCCTGGGTTCGATCCCAAGTCAGGCAAAGCCAATTTTCTAATTTAATTTTCCAGGGATTGGATCCCTCAGAGAGGGTTGACGTTAGGCAGGCAGCCGGTCGTAAAAACTAAGCCAAATCCTTTCTGCAACATGCTTGAAAATGTGTGTTGCGCCGACCCCACATTAAGATGGAATAAGGGCCGGTAGAAAGAAAGAAGATATAATAACTTGGAGCTATCCAAATCCTCTAAATACTTGTATTACATACTGCTTTTCTCACAAAAAGCAATATTTAAATCAACCCGCACAATATTTCATCTACATCAATATACATAAAGCATAAACGAACAATTCCGATCCTTCCGAGAAACTAACTTATTGATTTAGCATTTTCCGGCACGATATGGCCTATTGTTATTGAGATATGAAGGTTCGTGCGAACCATGGAGTTATCATAAAAACTAATAATACTATACCGTTATATCAATATTTACAATTTTACTGTCATATTATATTAAATATTATTATTGACTGCCTCGGTGGCGTGGTGGTATTTCGGTACGACTATGGTTCTGATGTCTCGGGTTCGATCCCCGGGTCGGGCAAAGTGATATTGGATTTTTCTATATCAGCGCGGAGTCTGGAATTTGTGCCCGATATGGCGATAGGCTCGCCCCCTATCACATCTGGGACGGAACTAAGCTCGGAGAAATATGGGTGTTCTAGTTCGCTAGTGCGCCTCTGCCTACCCCTTCGGGGATACAGGCGTGAGCTTATGTTTTATATTATATATGTATTTAGAATAATTAAAATAGATACCTATGTCGCCTCCTTCGTGTAGTGGCTGCATGTATGGGCTTTGGAGCGGGAGGTCCTGGATTCGATTCCCAGGTCGAGCAAAGTAAATTTTCTAATTTAATTCGCCCGGGACTGGATCCTTCATAGTGGGTTGACGTCAGGCAGGCGGCCGGTCGTAAAAACTAATCTTAATCCTCTTTACAACATCCTTGAAAAAGTGTGTTGCGCCGACCCTACATTAAGGTGGGATTTGGGCAGGTAGAAAGAATGAAAATAAATACCTATTTCAATTAGATACAACTAGATAGCTGTAAAGTACGCTGATTATAAAATGTACATAGATCCGTTACAGATATACAACATACACATGAGATACATACATACATAAGCTCACGCCTGTATCCCCGAAGGGGTAGGCAGAGGCGCACTAGCAAACTAGAACATCCACATTTCGTCGAGGTTTGTTCCGTCCCAGATGTGATAGAGGGCGAGCCTATTGCCATATCGGGCACAAATTCCAGAAGCCGGGCTGATACTGGATTTAAAAATCTAATGTCATTTTGCCCGACCCGGGGATCGAACCCGGGATCTCAGGACGATAGTCATATGCGATACAACTGCGCCAACAACGCAGTCATCTATTATGACAGAACTCTCATCTAAAATATTCCTAATAGCCATTAAAAGTATTATACATTTGGAAATAGCGCTGTCCGTACAATGACCAAGGAGCTTTGTTTTTAATGTTCACTCGCGGATGAAGCTATAATCCTGTACAAAATTACTTTACCTCCGAGATACAGGCATCCGCCGACAAAACGATACCTCGCCTCGCCTACCACCATTACCTTTTATTACTCCAAAGGTACACGGTTTTGCTTTTTTGACGTATAAATATAAGAAATTGTCGTAATAAAAGGAATATCTTGGGTCGCCTTAATAAAGAGAATAATGCGCCTTATGTACCAAACTCCGGCAAAACACTTAAATAAACAAAGCTTATTTACTTTATATATTTTTAC
The DNA here is from genome assembly GCA_036417725.1 of Clanis bilineata. NCBI lineage: Eukaryota > Metazoa > Arthropoda > Insecta > Lepidoptera > Sphingidae > Clanis > Clanis bilineata. The sequence continues at coordinate 7,758,257 of CM071154.1, forward strand.
TGAACATAATTATTTCGATATACTTAATTTATTTACGATGCAAGCGTGCGTGGCGTCGCTTATTTTATTTTGCTTAAAACTAGTTCATAAATATATTTTATATTATGTTTTTATTTACAACTTTAATCACTAAATACCGAGACCAACGAAACATCATTCAAAGGTGTTGAATCTGTTATATTCATAATATGATACATCAAGGGTTGAAAGTACATAATATATTTAAGCACACTATGAAATTCAAGCTAACACAGATATTACAAACATACATTAAGCCTATCTCCCTGAAGTGGTAGGCAGGGGGAAGTAAAGAACCATAACATTTCACCGAGCTCATTTCCGTCCCAGTTGTGTAAAGGGGCGAACCTATCGCCATATCGAGCACAAAATCCAGATTTCGTAAAAAAAACTGAATAGAAAACTCAATACCACTTTGCCCGCCTCGGGATCAAACCGAGACCACAGAACCCTAGTCGTACTGTGCACGCAATACAACTACGCCACCGACGCAGTCAACACAAATTAGTACATCAAAAAATCTTTTTACAATCAATGGCGTAACTATAGGATGGCAAAAAAAACTAAACTAAAAAAAACACTAAAACTAAAATAGATAATTTATTCTCTGTAAATAATATGGTTACATTAAAATAGGTACATAATATAAATATTTAATACAACCACGGAAAGCTCACTAACTATAGGTATATTGTGTAAATGCTTGCAATTTTGTGTATAGTATAGTTACATATGTGTAGTTTTAAGTTTTCGTGATATATCATGTTTGCCAACACCCTAACAGGGTTATGTTCATAACTATAAGATTATGTAACATTATGGGCAATAAATAAATAAATAAAATGCCCCGAGCCTCCGACCATAGGGGGCCTCCGCGCCGACCAGAAGGAGGCCTAAGATTAAAAACACCTTAATCCCAACGCGCCTCCACGCCGGCCAAAAGGCATCCTTGGACCCCCTGCGTTAAAAAAGGGCCCTATCGGATGAATTTGCTAGGGGCCCTAACAGTATAGTTACACCACTGCTTGCAATGCAAACAAAAACAGTTATCGATACACAATATATTGTATCAGTTACAAAAACTGCACCATAAAACACTTACAGAAGAAATTAATTCGATTGGCGGTGCAATTACGCGGAGTCACGACTAGTGATTCATGATTTTCATTGCGATATAAATCATCTACGGCAGACGTGTGAATTTACATAGCGTAGTCAAGAATGCATATAAACATGCGATATAATTAAAGCAGTGTTTAATGAACTTTATTTGCATTCTTGAGGCATGTATTTCATTGTTGGTTTGTTTAATTTATAGCATACTATTGACAGTTGTTAACTCCATAGTTAACTCTCCTGAACCTTGACACTCGATTCGAATTTGTCTTCGATTCGATTTTATTTAGTGACTTAAAATTCCACCGAAATCGAGTAAAAAAGTGCGCTAATGTTGCATTGGATTCGAGAACTTGTCATTTGGTAGTTTTAACGGGATATTATTCATTTTTCAACTCTATTTCGAAGGAATTTTAAGTCACTAGTCGAAATTAAATCGATGTCAAATTCCAGACGAGTGTCAAGAGTCAGAGGGCTGGATGCTACCAAGAACGATATCAAATGTGTTCCTACTTATAACGAAACAAAAGTTTGTGGATGTGAAATCTTCATCTTAATATTTTAAAATATGGCTCTAACGAACCAGCGGTGATTTTACCAGTGTCAAACAAGAAGCAGAATCATTTGACCATCTAACAATCCGCATAAATATGTACGAGGGATTAAATTATTAATTAACAGTTGCTATTGCGCTTCATGCAGTGAATAAGATTACCGAATGCCTAAATTCCCCATCTTTTTCCCAAATTCCATACCTTATCTTTACGGTAGGCGGCAGTTTACCCTTGATACCAATGAACTTGGACAACGGGAACCACTAACTATAAGCCATCTATGAACTTGCCGTAAAAATTACCTAAATTTCAATACATTGAAATCATACAAAACTAGTCAACATAATTATTTGCAACATGTAATTTTTGTCACGTTTTATGCAAAATTATATCAATGAATTCCAATCCTACTAACCTTGTATCAAAGTATACATGCATTCCTGTTATCAAATGTGCCAAAACTTTACCAAAGCTTCGCACACAAAATGTAAATATATGAGCAGTAGACCCTTCTGCATTAGAATCGCTTAAAAGCATTGTCTTGTTTTCCCGTGAAATGAGATGTTGGGTTCTTAGCGCCTTTCAAGATTTCCTAGAGTTCGAGAACTTTCCCTCACATGTATGAAATGTGTTTTGAACATCAGAGTTTCGAGTTCAATAGCCAGGTATCGTGTTCCTTGTGAAACTTGACCGTCTTTGAAGTATTGCTTTTGTAAGTTACGTTAAGTTTGAGATTGTGTTTAAAGTAATTATAAAGTGAAATGTTTTAGAGAAATGCCCAAATTGTTGTCTTCATCTTTAATAATCCTTAGAATTCTCCGTAGTGCCATTTTGGACAATCTTCATGCTGTGCCATGACTGCATCAATATACTTTAATAGTTTTACTATCGTCGCACGAAATAACTCAAATAGTTTACATAAACGTCTTCCTATTTCAAGCAAAGAAATTTTTGCCCAAGAACACACGTCGTTATTTATATTCTATTTATTACAAAATATCATAGTAGGTACTTAGGTTTTTTGGCTCACAAAAATCACTCTATTTAATTGCATGGCCGCTGTAGAGTCATGAATGCATCAAATAAATTAATAGCACACCTGGGCCACAAAACGTAGTACAAAAAAAATTGCTAAAATTTATTTTGTTTGTAAATATTAGCTTGACTTATTCGTATGTTAAATGAGTTGTTATATCCCTTGATTTATTTAAAAAAAAAACTGATTTTAAAAAAAACCTTCCATTTAATAAAATATGTTTTGACTAAAATAAGGACTTGAATTCCTGCAGCTTTATAACATTTCTTCAATAATATTGTTACATGGTACCTACATATCAAGAAGTATATTCACTTATTTTTATGTCTTTAATACATCAGTGTCTAGTATAGTCCACCGCCAAAATATGTGGTAATGGCGATCGAAAAATTGTAAAACAAAAAACACCTCGGAGTGACCAATACGTTTGTATAAATCGCTCGTTGTTCCAACAATAATTGCAACTATAAACTTCACGGCTGACATGCAAAAAGTAATAAAAATCCATCGTAGCAGCTTTACTGCGCCGTTGTTGCACCAAACTGCATATAAACCACGCGATTGCTCTTTCATAGTTGCATTGCCGGTTGCTGATTTGCGCTATGTTCCATTTTATTGTCACTAAATATAATATTCATTGCTGATATCACAGATACGTCCTTGAACACAACTATGTTGTTTAAATTTATCTAAAAATCACATCAGTGAGAATCTATCCGTACTATTAGTTCAATATAGATACTTTAGCTCGTTTGCCAGTCTCTGCTATAAAAAAAAGGGTTGACCATTTAAATAGACACTAAAGCGGATTACCTACTTAACTACGTGGCTATTGAAGGTACTAATGATAACCCAGGAAAACATATTCGTAAACTCGTAAACGCATATAAGAGCCGCATGTGCCTTTAAACTTCAGAAATGTTGTATGACGTTAAGTTTATACACGTCTTGAATCTTTACACGAGCCGCATCGCCGCATCGTAGGTAGAAGGACTCGGTCGAAGTAAATCTAGACTCGCATCTCTTACCGATGATTGTCAAATTAGATTTTATTAGGGCGACTTGCAGGAATTTCACTATAATCGCCATTTTATTAGTCCCCGGCTTAGTCCTAAACTTGATTAAAATTAAATGTCATATTAATTGTCCCGAATTCACTCGCAGCTCCGCAGTAAACCACGATGAATCTTATAATAAACCCCATTTTGGAAACATTTCAGTTTAATGTCCTGCACGTCGTCGATTTACCCCTTATCTGGATTAAAATAAACGACAAAGTTAAATCATCGCGGCCGCCGGTTTAAATGGCTAATCGCGATTATTGAATGTCAAACAACATAACTTTTTCATATTATTTCTTGTTTTTTTATGAAAATAATAATAATAATAACACCCAACAGTCACAAACATAGTCCTGACCCCACACTAAGATCGCGTCTTGTGTCGTGGGTATCAGGAACTACGAGATACTTTCGGTCTCACAACACACAGACCCGAAACAAATATCTGTAGGTCATACAAACATTTGTCTCGGTGCGGGGATCGAACCCGCAGCCTCTCGCTTCACAGCCGGCTACTCGCCCGCTGCGCCACGGAGGCTATCGGCTGTGTGGTCGTCGCGTCGCCACGGCACGGACGAGTACGCTATATGCGGCGTAACCTTATGTCAATTCCATATATTTATTCTATTCGAATATTCTATTCGACTAGCTTCTGGCTTATGTGGATAAGCCACTTGTCCTGCGCGGCGATCAGAATTCGGCACACGCACACAAACGCCTCAAAATTGGTGCAAGTTTACCTAAGCCTTGATGGCGTGGTGGTATTTCGGTACGACTATGGTTCTGAGGTCTCGGGTTCGATTCCCGGGTCGGGCAAAGTGATATTGGATTTTGCCATATCAGCCCGGAGTCTGGAATTTGTGCCCGATATGGCGATAGGCTCGCCCCCTATCACATCTGGGACGGAACTAGGCTCGGCGAAATGTGGGTGTTCTAGTTCGCTAGTGCGCCTCTGCCTACCCCTTCGGGGATACAGGCCTGAGCTTATATTATGTTATCTACCATGACACCCAGCTCATTAGTTTTCTGATTCACGCATGTACTCCGCGATGTTCTCCTATTTTTAGGAGACAGGGGGGTTACCACCACCTCTTATAGCAGTATTATTATAATTTTACTTGAACCGATTCCCATACAAAACAAACGAAGAACGATTATAATAACACTGCTATAAGAGGTGGTGTTAACCCTGCTTGTTGTTAGTTGTTTACGAGATGATAAATTCCGCTTGAGCTAACAAAGTGCAAAGTTACTCCTGGTTAATCCTTAATAAAAATAAATAAATAGCCTCATCATATAAGGGTTCGTATTACATGTTACGCAAGGGTGATATATGGAAATTGCTACCAATGCACCGCCCCAAATCAACAAGCGCCTACACGTACTGCATCATCAGCGGAACGTGCCCATCGTTGACACCAAAACGAGGGCACATGAAAACGCCGTAGCAACGGAGTGGCATTCTTGATCTAGCATCGGTCAATTATCATCCATTTTAGAGTAGTTAATTTTTATTGTAATTTTAACTTTAATAAATTAATTAAATAATTTTGGTTTTTTTTGCAACCTCCGACTGTAGTCTTCGTAATTGGCGCAGTCGGTAGGATATCCGAAATAAAGTCACGTATATATCGCAAACCGTGCGCGTGCGATCGGGTATCCTGAATCTACGGGAGCTGCAGTCGAGGGAATCAAGACATCGATTCGGGCGAAGAAACACCAGAATCCAGTAATGCAGTAAGTGCTCTGAATCTTTCTTAGTCCTTGCTTTCCTAATTTTATTCATATCCTTACATTATATATTTTCACATATTTTTTTTTTACTAGATATATTATATTTCCAAAATTTTCCATCCGAGAGAATCGCGGAACATTAGGTTAGGTAGTAGAATAATTAATAGTAGGTTCGCAACTATAGACGAGAGAAGAAATTTAGACGAAACGATGGCTCATTCAGATGTTGATATAATTTATAAATCGCTTAGGGTATTACCAGAATTTGACGGAAACCCGCATGTTCTGACGCGATTTATAAACCTATGTGATCAATTAGTTTTGACGCATTTTAAAACCGAGCCAGGGTACGAGCTAACAAACCTAGCCCTCATAAATGGTATCTTAAATAAGGTGACCGGATCCGCAGCTAGGCTTATTAATTCCAACGGCATACCAGAGAATTGGCATGGCATTAGAAATGCATTAATTAATAATTTTGCTGACCATCGTGACGAGACCGCTTTATATAGCGATCTGTCATTACAGACCCAGGGGTCGAGGACCCCTCAGGAATTTTACGAGCGGTGTCAGAATCTCTATAGTACTATAATGACATATATTTCATTACATGAGGCAATAGGCACTACCATAGAGGCAAAGCGCATACTTTACCAAAAACTCACTCTGCAAGCTTATTTGCGAGGTTTAAAAGATCCGTTAGGGTATAGAATACGTTGTATGAGGCCAGAAACAATGGAAAGGGCTCTTGAATTCGTTCAAGAGGAGCTTAACACTCTATACCTCCAACAAAGAAATGAGGGAGGTTCTAACAAAAAGGAGTGGCAACCATCGACCCCTCAAAATTTATCATTAAATAATTTTGTTCCAAAAACTACCCCTTTTAATAATTTTTCGATTAAGTACCCTAATATTAATATGCCTGGTCCATCGCGTCAGCCTCATATACCGTCTCAGACTATGCAAGGGTGGAGACCGAACACACAACCTCATATTCAGCTGCCTCGTGGCCTTACTCGCACTCAGCAAATTATGCGCGCCCCACCGCAGAATTATAACCCGCATAGTAACGTGTTTAAGTTGCCTAATAAACCACAGCCGCAAAGATCATTTAATTTTGGAACCACACCACGTCCCATGAGTGGCGTCAGCCATTTCGTTCCGAAAGTCTTACCACCAACTGGACATGATTGGGCGAAACACGGGAATCCACCACCGAGTAATTATTTCAAATCTCGCGAAGTAAATTTTAATGAATTTGATCACGATTACGCGGACTATTATAATCATGACTATGAATACGCAGAGTATGAACAACATATTATAGGGCAACACTCGGTCGAATCGGTTGTCAAAATTTGTTATAACCAAATTTAAATGTATTTTAATAATTTGAAGCTATATTAGATGTTAAAATAAGTGCATTGTGGCTAATTTATTATATTTCATAAGATATTTATTGGTTCTTTGTTGTAATTGAACAATATCGGCAAATATAAACTCGAACTGTTCCCGACTGTCACCGCTGTCCGCTACCGTCTATAAACGGTCTCTTGGATTTGAATCGTATTATCACAAATCTGGCGAGTATTACTTTAAATACGATAAAAACACACTTTACAACATTTATTTAACTGCTCACTGTGGTGAGCTACGTCCATAACGCACCGGCAACGCTCCTGTCTCATTCTACTTGACAAATATAGTGGAAGTAGAATTGATGACCAGCAACATTTGCCTCAGACAGCCTTATACTACATAAATACTTTACAAAGTAACACAACTTTTCTACTAGTAAGATATTATTATACTCCATTTATAATATACACTTCCCTTTTAAATATCTAATATCTTACTCTGTAAATAGTCTACCCACTACCACTTAAATTCTTTACTGACTTTCCTCAAATTATTCTTAACTTATTCTTGAGTTTTCTGTCCCCTCTGTATTATATTTCCAGTGTATTTAAAGCCTAAAGTGATAACGATGCAGACCCGCAGAGCTACCGTTCAGGAATCTGAGTTTAAGCTGAGGACGGCCCTCAAAGAACTAAAGGCATCCAAAGATCAGTGCCAAAAACTGCTACAAGAACGTGAGGACAGTGAAGAGGAACTTACCAACATTTTAAAAATGAATGTATCCCTTAAAAGACAATTAGTAGACTTACATCAAGAATGTGAACTCATTGCGGAGGAACGGGACAAATTCCAAGCGGTGACAGTGTCTTTTTCAAACTGTAGTGCTCTATATGAAGAAGCCTTGTGTAAGATTAGGGACTTAGAAAGTGAACTTATTAGTGCTAATGATCACATAAATAGGCTCAATAGAGAGAAGGAGTGCTCCGAGGCTATAGTGAACCACAGCCTGTATGAGGAACTTGTGCATGGTGGGTCGGGGCCCTTACCCCTAAATGCAGTTCCTTTTGTTAATCCTTTGAGTGACCTTACCACTGATAATTCAGTTAAAACTCAGCAAAACATACAATATTTAAGTCATAATAAGTTAAAAAAATATATTATATTAACCAGATTTTTGAAGAAATATAAACAACTTAGTTTAAAACATAAATACACTCATAAAAATATACAATTAATTAAGGAACGTAGATTACTATTAAATAAGTTAAACAACTATGAAATAAAATTAGAAGATAGCAAAAAAATTTATGAAGTAGATACACAACAATTATTATGTGAAATTAAAACGCTGGAAGAGTCACTTAGCCTTACATACAATAAATATATGTTATATAAAAACAATTTAGAAGAAATAAGTAATCAAGCTAAAAATAGAGAAGTAAATAAATTACCATGTTCAATAAATAACAATAGTAATACTGAAAGCACTAGTTTATCAAAGTCAGTGGATAGTTTGTCTATAGTTGGGGCTGACACAGCTGCATCTACGGATTCTCAGGTGATCCAGAGCATCAGTAGCACAGAGGCATCTTGTGTACAGTCTCCTGCGGTTGTTGTGTTCTCGGACAGCATAGGGAAGGGTTTTGGTTCACTACTTAGTAATAGCCTGGAGCATTCTGTTACAAACAACTGCCTGCCAGGGATGCACTATAATGATATAATTAAAGAAATAGTAAGTAAGGACCACAGTTCCCAATCATGTATATTGCTTATGGTTGGAAATAGTGACAATTTAACCAAAAATGATATTACAAAAAGAATTGCCTCTATGATTAACCTACAATGTAATAGAATTATATTATGTGCCTTTCCCTATCTTAAGTATGTGTCAGACAGGGTAAACAACCATATACATACATTAAATAAGCAGATGCAGTTTATAGCCAGTCAGTACAGTGACAAATTTATATTTTTTGACATCAATAGTTTTATTGAGAAATGTAAATTTAAGTTGACTAGAGATACTTTGTATCTATCACATAGGAATAAAATTGACATTGCTACATTGTTAGCTTATAATATTAAGTCAGTCATAAGTAGTATGACGAAGTTCCCGACCACTACAGGTTTTAGTAGTAATACTAATATTACTGTAGTAAATACAAATAATAATTTAAACTTTTAAATACGACAACAGAGAATGAGTCTAGTTTCTTGATCTTAACTCACCAAAATATAAACCGTTTCTCTGGCAAAATTTTAGACATAGATTTATTTATAGAAAAATATCATGTAGATATTTTGTGTTTCACTGAGACATGGCTAAAGCCAAGTAGGATGGCGTTCAGTGTCGGTGGTTACAAGGTCGCCAGCTCATTCAATAGAATTTCAGCAGAAGGTGGGGGCACTTTGATCCTCATCAAGGATGGTATCTCATTTAAAGAGAGACAAGACCTATCTAAATTGTCTGTTGAACGAGTCTGTGAAGTTGCATGTGCAGAAACAAATGAGTATGTTATTTTATGTGTATATAGGCCTCCATCAGCAAACATTTTATTATTTCTATCAAAGTTGGAGGATATTCTTAAGAAAATTAAAATGAATAAAAATGTTTTAGTTTGTGGTGATTTTAACATTGATGTCTTAATAAACTCAACTGATAAATGTAATTTTTTGTCACTCTTAAAGTCCTTTCATCTTAAATGTCAATTTTACGAGCCTACTAGAGTGACTAATAATTCAGCTACATGTATCGATAATGTCATAAGTAACTTTGATATAACACACAAAGAGCTAGTTTCAGGTGTCCGTTCAGATCATAAATGTCAGTTAGTCAAACTAAGGTGTAACAAAATTATGAATACTAAAACCACAATTCAAATAAGGCCACTGTCAAAGCGTAATTTGGAGAGGTTTAGTAGTGCAGTAAATTCACTTTTATCTTCTTTATCGACAACATCGGACCACCCAAATGATATGTTTACAATTTTATTCGATAGTATCTCAAGTGAATTTAATAAAATATGTAAGTCTAAGACCACTACGTGTAAAAATAAGCTATTATTCAGCGCCTGGGCAACAAAAGGTATTAAGCGTAGTAGAGATGTTCTTTATGAACTATATGACAAAAGGTCCTATACACCTGATGTTAAGTTCAATAATTACTTAAGAACATATTCAAAAATATTTAAAAGAGTGTGTAAACAAGCAAAAGCAGCTTATGTAAGCAATAATATAAAAAAATCGGATGATAAGATTAAGAGTACATGGAAAATAATAAATACTGAAACTGGTAAAAATAGGGTTAAAGACGGACAAATAGTTTTAAATATTGATGACGAACTGGTTTCAGACAAATGTACTGTTGCAAATTTTCTGGATAGGTATTTTACTAACATTCCTTTCGAGACCACGAAATGTCTTTTATCATCACCAGTAGTAGCTGAATCATTCCTAAAAAAGAATGTAAATAGAACATTGCCTAGTTTTGATTTTGCCCCAGTCACACATTATGATATTACAAAAGTATTCAAGAGCCTAAAAATGAAAAGCACTGAAGACATTTGGGGACTCTCTGTTAAAGCCTTAGATTCCATCATTGTTAACATTGCGCCAATGTTAGCTGACATATTTAATAGTTGTATTAGATACGGCATATTTCCTGATCTTATGAAAATAAGTAAAGTAATACCAATTTATAAATCAGGATGTTCAAATACTGCTTCAAACTATAGACCGATATCTATACTACCAGCATTTAGTAAAATTTTTGAAAAACTTATATTAAATCAAATGCTGGTTCACTTTAATTTAAATAACATTCTCCATAATAGGCAGTTCGGTTTCACAAAAGGCCGATCTACTCAAGATGCTGGTCAAGCCTTAATAAAGTCTGTGCTAGAAGCTTGGGAGGGATCGCAAGATGCTTTTGGAGTATTTTGCGATCTCTCTAAGGCATTTGATTGCGTCAATCATAGAATTCTTATTTCAAAACTTAATTTCTATGGAATTCGTGGCACAGCTCTTAAATTATTAACATCGTATTTGACTGATCGGACACAAAAAGTTTTCATCAATAATATCTCTTCGAAGGGTTCCCCTGTTAGAATAGGTGTACCACAAGGATCTATCTTAGGCCCTTTCTTATTCTTAGTATATATAAATGACTTCCCATGTATGATTAATAATATGGCAGAAGTAGTCTTATTTGCTGACGATACGTCGCTTATATTTAAGGTAGACAGGAAGGATAGGAATCTTGTAGAGTCAAATAAAGTTCTTCGTTTAACATCGGATTGGTTTTCTGCAAATAATTTACTTCTAAATGCTTCAAAAACAAAATGTATAAAATTTTCATTGCGAAATATGAATCATGAAAAATCAAATATCACATTAGACAATAAAACATTAGATTTAGTCTCGTCTACTGTCTTCCTTGGAGTAACAGTAGATGTCAAATTGCAATGGGGCCCTCACATACAAAAAAATTCTGGAAAACTGAGCTCAGCCATATTTGCAATTAGGAAAATAAGACAATTGACTGATGTGGCTACGGCTAGGTTGGTATATTTTGCATACTTTCACAGCATTATGTCTTATTGCATTTTGTTGTGGGGTTCTGCCGCAGATCTGCAGACTGTCTTTGTACTACAGAAGAGAGCGGTTCGCGCTATATACAACCTCCGATCCCGTGACTCTCTTCGAGAACTGTTCAAAGATATTAATATACTTACTCTGCCGGCCGAATACATCTTTCAAAACATAATGTATGTTCGCAAAAATTTAATTAGTTTTTCTAAAAACAGTGAAATACATAGCATAAATACGAGGAATAAAGAAAAACTTGCAATTCCTAAATTAAGACTCTGCAAATCAAATAAATCATTTATAGGAAATAGTGTTAGATTTTATAATAAACTTCCTTCCGAAGTAACTAACTTACCAGGTGATAAATTTAAATCCTATGTTAAACGTGCCTTAATGGCTAGGGCTTATTATAGTGTTGCAGACTACTTAGCTGATAGGGAAGTCTGGCGTTAGTTCTGCACACTGCACCAAGATGGTGACCTTAACTGAACCGAGTCGCCTTCTTCTTTTTTCTTTACTTTAATAGTAACTTTTTTAACTTTACTACAATAGTAATTATTTTAATTATAATGACATTTTTGATTAAAGTACATTGACTGGCTTGACATTAACATTAATATAGTTATCTGATAATAATATAGGACATTAGGTATATTTATTATAGTTTTATTGTAAACAGACCGACCGATCGACCAATTTGGAAAGTGTATGCCATAAATTGTATAAAAATAATCATATAATGACTAAGCTTATTGTTTGTGATATACATAGATATAAGGATTTTTGTTAGTATGGGTTTTTGCATCCTACAATGCCATTTCACCTTTTAATCATTCTTTTGGTAATTACACCTCCAGTGGTATTGAGGATGCGTGAATCCATATAAATATGATTATCAATTGTATTGACAATTTGTAAATCAAATTTTTTAAAAAAGGAGAATAGACAAAAGAAAATAAAAAAGAAATGGTGACAATTGATGATGAAAAAAATAAGCCCGGAGTTTCTTTCTGCCTTTCTTCTTCGGGTCGTCATCCGTAGGTAGCTAGAGAAAGGCTGGTAGGTTAGCTAGGATAGGGCCTCACGCACCAATCCCAACTGCTTCCAGTATTTCCAGTCAATCCCCTGCCACCATTCCTGCCATATGCCATTCCCATACAATCCATTCCCTTACACTCTATTCCTATTTCCCCTTATCACCCTATCTCAGCCATCCCATCGTTATTATGTCCATACTTGCCTGCCTGTTGTCTAATACAAATATATAATGTAAATTATATTAATCCTAATTTAAAAATTTACTTGTGTTGACTTGTCATAAGTGCTTTTTTACATGCCTATGTGATCAATAAAGATTTTTATTTTTATTTTATTTTATTTAACAACTATGCTCATATGATCCGTATAGTGAATATTACCCCGAGCAGTATTGCTACCCTGAGTCCCCAATAGTGGAAGAGGTCGATCCATCTGATGGCCCTTCAAAAACCGAAAATTTTCAGAAGGAGTCGAATTCCGAAAAGCCAAAATAGAGCTCAACCTTCACATTCAGAGGCAACTGGGTTACATCGAAATATCACACCCACCTCTTAAATTTTTAATCGATACCGGGGCAAACCAATCCTTTATTAGCCCCGAAGCTGTAAGAAAATATTTTAATCATATACCTCTAAATTACGATCCGTTTGAGGTGACTAATGTGCATGCCACCAGTAAAAATGATTATTCAATCACTTTGCCGTGTTTACCGGAGTTCAACGAACTAGGTCATATTACGCTTTACATCTATAAATTCCACAATTACTTCGATGGCTTGTTGGGTTTTGATCTACTGGACGTTTGGGATTCGAATATCGATTTAAAAAATAAAGTACTGAAAACGCGAAATGCACAAATACCTATTCAGTTATACGATTCTAGAAATGTAAATCTTTACGAAGAAATTATCCCAGCAAATTCGTCTAAACTAGTTAAATTACCGATAAATTCACGAGATGGTGATGTGGTGGTCGAAAATCAAATGATTTGTAACTGTATTATTTCGGACTGTTTTACTAATGTCACTAACAGTCGGGGTTGGGTGGAAATTATTAATCCCACAACTAACGATATAATATTCTCCATGGACCGCCCTGTTCAAGCCGAATTATTTAACTTTGAAACTGAGTGTACTCGAATTTCATCAAACCGTGCCAAAGAAGTTTTATCTCGTCTCCGAACCGACCATTTAAATGCGGAAGAATGCGAAAATCTAAAGCGTTTGTGTGCAGATTATGCCGATGTGTTTTATCTTGAGGGTGAGCCTTTAACATTCACCAACAAGATCAAACATAAGATTAAAACTACAGATGAGCTTCCAGTACACACGAAAAGCTATAGATATCCTTACATTCACCGACAAGAGGTCAGAGACCAAATAAAAAAGATGCTCGAGCAGAATATTATAAGACCTTCTGATTCTGGATGGAGCTCTCCTATTTGGATCGTACCCAAAAAGGCAGATGCTTCAGGTAAAGTTAAATGGCGTCTTGTCGTTGATTTTAGGAAAGTTAACGAGAAAACGATTGACGATAAATACCCCATACCTAATATTACAGATGTGCTCGATAAACTCGGAAAATGTCAATACTTTACCACTCTTGATTTGGCCAGCGGATTTTACCAGGTAGAAATGGACCCTGATGACATCCATAAGACCGCGTTTAATGTGGAGAATGGGCATTATGAGTTTTTGCGTATGCCCATGGGTCTAAAAAACTCTCCATCCACTTTTCAAAGAGTCATGGACCATGTTTTAAAAGACTTGCAGAACACTGTTTGCTTGGTTTATTTAGATGACATAATAGTTTTCAGCACTTCCCTTCAGGAGCATATTTTAAATTTAGAAAAAGTATTTAAAAAATTACGCGAGTCAAATTTCAAGATTCAGCTTGACAAGTCCGAATTTTTAAAGCTAGAAACCGAGTTTCTCGGACACGTTATTTCAACTGAAGGTGTAAAGCCTAATCCTAATAAAATTAAAGCCATAGAAAACTACCCCCTACCTAAAACTACTACAGAAATCAAACGTTTTCTCGGACTACTTGGATATTATAGAAAATTCATCCCTAACTTTGCGCGTGTGACTAAACCATTAACACAATGTTTAAAAAAGGGCTCAAAAATCGTATTTGACCCAACTTATATCAACTGCTTTGAACACTGTAAAACTCTCTTAACCAATGACCCTATCCTTCAATATCCGGATTTCACGAAAGAATTCTTACTTACGACCGACGCATCTAACGTTGCAATAGGAGCAATATTGTCTCAGGGCCAAATAGGGTCGGATAAACCGATTGCTTACGCTTCTAGAACATTAAATTCTAGCGAGTGTAACTATAGTACAATCGAGAAAGAGCTTCTAGCAATAGTATGGGCAACAAAGTATTTCAGACCCTACCTCTTCGGCAGAAAATTTAGAATCATCACCGATCATAAGCCTCTGCAATGGGTAATGAGCTTAAAAGAGCCTAACTCACGTCTTACCCGTTGGCGTTTAAAACTCAGTGAGTACGACTTTTCGGTCGTATATAAGCAGGGCAAACATAACACCAATGCCGACGCTCTTTCGCGAATCGAATTAAACAATGAGGAGCTTATGTCCATATTAGTGAACCCATCGGAAAATGCCTCCAATCTTGACGACTCTAGAACCATTACCGCCACAGAGGGTGACGAAATTTCTAGAACCGCCACTGTTCACACTGCTAATGAAAACCCTATATTAGAAGTCCCGATTTCAGATGACCCTTTGAATAAATTTACGAAACAGTTAGTATTCAAAGTAGTTGGAGACATAAAAGGAAGGCCTATAGTAACAAAACCATTTGAAACCCATACACGAATATCCGTCCAACTTTCGGAATCAAGCTTAGAGGAGGATGTCATTAATGCAATTAAAGAATATGTTCACCCCAAAATTAAGACAGGGTTGCTCATCATACCACACTTGGCTATGTATAAAATCATTCCTATTATACAGAGTACGTTTAAGAACTCCGCCATGAACATTACATTAACCAAAAACGAAGTAGAAAATGTTAGAGAATACCTTAGGCAACAAGAAATCATTAGTAAGTATCATGATGGAAAAACTAACCACCGCGGAATTAACGAATGCTTCCTAGCTTTATCTCATAGATATTACTGGCCGAAGATGAGAGAGCAAATCACCAAGTTTATTAACGAATGTACCTTGTGTGGTCAAGCAAAATATGACCGCAATCCTATTAAACAGCAATTTAAAGTAGTTCCACCCGCCAGCAGACCATTTGAATTGGTTCATTTAGATCTTCTCACTATTCATAATGAAAAATTCTTAACTATTGTAGACGCTTTTTCCAAGTATGCACAGGCGTATTACTTGAGAGATGGAACTGCTGTTAGCGTGTTACAGGCGTTACTCACATTCTGCACTCATCATGGTATACCCATCACTATAGTCACGGATAACGGGACGGAATTTACTAACCAACTAATTGCGGAATTTGTCCGGGTCCATAAAGTTCAACATCATAGGGTGGCACCGCATGCACCAAATGAAAATGGCATAGTCGAAAGGTTCCACTCAACTATATTAAAACACTTACGTATATTAAAACTAGGCCAAACATCCGAATCTGTTATAAATCTCATGCCTTATGCCCTTCTCGCATACAACAGTAGTATACATAGCTTTACCAAATGTAGACCAATAGATGTAATAACAGGACATTTTGACCCGCGAGATGCTTTTGACATAGACCTCTCCTCCCATTTATTACAACAGTATATGACTAACCATCGAGAGAAAATGAACATAGCCTATAACGTAATTCACGAGCTATGTAACAACTCTCGTCAAAACCTCACGGGAACTAGGAATAAAAATAGAGAGACGGAAGCTGAATACACCCCTGAGCAACAGATCTTTGTTAAAAATCCGCACGCTTCGCGACAAAAATTGGCACCTCGTTACACCCAAGACGTAGTTATGGCCGATCTTCCCATTCATATTTATACTAGAAAGAAAAAAGGCCCTGTCGCAAAATCTAGACTCAAAAGAGTACCTAAAAGCGCCCAATTGTTACAGGACCCTCCTGATCATTCATCTTCTCCTGAGGCTGGCCTTAACACAGGAGATAAAACTTGAAAGTCTTGATGACGGACCTGGAATTTTACCATTTAAACTAGGCTCTGCTAAGGTTATTTCGCATTATCACTGTTTCTTACAGAATGTAAATCTACAAGATTTAAAGGATAAAATTGAATCGGTTCAAACTCAAATAGATCACATCAGCCCCGAACTTAATAATAGAACCAGTTCACTATTTGAGCCTCATTTGATATACCTCAGAAATAAGCTTGATAGTGTATCCGAGCAGCTACAAACATTCGAGATAAATCGTGTCAAGAGAGGGCTCGTGGATGGTCTCGGATCCATTGTGAAAAGTATTACCGGCAATTTAGACCATACAGACGCGCTGTATTATAATAATGCTATAAAATCCCTTCAGGATAAAAATAAATTAGTTACGGAACTCAATAGTCATATTAGTCTCTCAAAAGATTGGAGTGAGCAATATTCAAAAATTATTGACAGCATTGTAGAAAACCAGCATAGGATGGAGATCTTGATAAATAGAATTAATCAGAGTGAAGCTACTAGAGATTATGACTTAATGAAATACGCACATTTAGCTCAAGTATTCTTAATATTTAGTGACAATGTCGATTTAATTTCTCAGGAATTAATTAAGTTACAAAACGTACTGGCATTTATAAAAACTTCTACTATGCATCATTCAGTATTAAAGTTGAACGCTCTTCATGCTATTATTAGCAAGCTAATAGTTCTATATGGCAGGGAAAGGATAGTTGATTTAGACATTAGAGAATATTATGATGTTATTAAATTAGGTGCATACTATGTAGGTAATGAAATAACTATAGTTTATAAATTTCCCATAGTTTTAACCTCCATATACGATATCTATAAATTATCTATAGTACCCAATAGAAATCATGAAATTATTCCTCCTCCTTATCCAATTCTGGTCCTTAACGAGAAAGATTTCAAGTACATAGAGGCTGAATGCCCGAAGTCAAGTAAATGGTATTTATGCGAAGAGGAACGCAGTATACGCAGCCGCCCATACAAGGATTGCATACAACAACTTATCACCATGCAGCAGAAAAACGAAACCTGCAGCATCGTCACTGTGTCTCTTGAAAACCCTGCATATGAAGAATTGGACGAGAAACACTACGCGATCAGTTTCCCCAGACCTACGAAGGTGCATCTTTCCTGCGAACAAGATTCATACAAGACACTTCAAGGCAGTTATCTCGCTGTTATCCCGCATCACTGTTACCTAGAATCGCCGTACTTCACAATCTCCAACAACGATAATCGTATAAAAGGACAGCCTTTGAAAATAATGGATGTGCCTCTATTTAACACCGCTATCAAACCCACTACACCGGAGTTTACACTCAAATCAATAAACTTGGACCATTTACACACCGCAAATTCGAGAATATCCTTACAACCAGCAGCGAAATTGGACAACGCGGAAAACTACGCGCTATACCACACTACAATACCGGTGTACGCTATCATATTGGGTGCATGCGCACTTATTAGTGGCCTGCTATATCGCAAGTATCGGACAACTACGAGTACCGTGAAGAATTCGACGGACAACTCCAACGAAACCATTAGCCTTCAAGGAGTATACGCATGCCCAGCGCCTAGAAGGGTTGATACCAATCAACCCCCAGCTCAATTTACGACAACCGTCTTCAATAATCGCTGTTCTTCGGGGGGAGGTGTTACGCAAGGGTGATATATGGAAATTGCTACCAATGCACCGCCCCAAATCAACAAGCGCCTACACGTACTGCATCATCAGCGGAACGTGCCCATCGTTGACACCAAAACGAGGGCACATGAAAACGCCGTAGCAACGGAGTGGCATTCTTGATCTAGCATCGGTCAATTATCATCCATTTTAGAGTAGTTAATTTTTATTGTAATTTTAACTTTAATAAATTAATTAAATAATTTTGGTTTTTTTTGCAACCTCCGACTGTAGTCTTCGTAATTTACATGTAAACATTTGGTGACTATTGACTTAAGATAATCTATTGAAAAATCATATAAAACAAACTAGAATTTGTTTTATGCGAAATTGTTATGATAGATGTTTTGAGACGGAACTTTAGATATGAATCTAACGGAACGTAAAGAATGAGTAATAGTAATGAAATCGCGGATTAATAATCTACACTCGGATTTCTTAAATCGAACCAGAAATGTGTATGTGCAAGACAACTAATGGGACATTTGATTTAAATGACATTTAGGACTGACTCATGTATTAATAAAACGCCGAATAGGGTAAGATGCAGTGTTGCAAAAGTGTAAAATTAAAAATCGTTAGATTTGGCATCTGAAAATCGGGAGATTTTTATTCGAAATGAAACACAAGTATTTTATGTCAATAATGCGTTGATTTGTTTAATTATAATCAGTAAGTTACATATAATCATTTATAGTTTGATATATTGTACATTGATTAATCATTTTCGTCTTCTTACCACCTATTTTCGTGAACATTTTCTCATCTTTATTAAAAATGTAACAACATTGATTGTTGTCTTCTATACATCTTTTTGTGTGTAGAAGATCTACCATTGACTTAGTGGAAAGTTTATTCAGTTATTTTTGTGCGAGCTCTTCGTAATTAAGTTTTAACCTTGGATACTGACGCCGTGCAACGTAGTGAGACAATAATGTCTCACTTGGAAAGCCTTCACGCCGCGGCCGTGTACTGTCGTTCTATGTGTTATATTTCTATGACATGTGCATGCGATTCTATGAATGGACTATAATGAACGACTAAAGCAAGTATAAGTTATCCAATTTGGGAAACAACCCGAACGAAGTTATCTTCTGAGACATTTGGCAGCTTCCGCAGCGCAGAGGGCGAGCAGCCGGCTGTGAAGCGAGAGGCTGCGGGTTCGATCCCCGCACCGAGACAAATATTATTTTGTGTGACTCACAGATATTTGTTCCGGGTCTGGGTGTTGCGAGACCGAAAGTATCTAGTAGTTCCTGATACCCACGACACAAGACTCGATCTTAGTATGGGGTTAGTACTATGTATGTGACAGTTGGGTGTTATTTATTTATTTTCCCTTGTATACTCACCAGACAATAATAAACTCTATTATAAAGTATTTCAGTACAATTTGCTTTAATATACCGCGAAGTTGAATGGCCGTATTTTATTGTACATATGTAGTATTGTCGTATAGGCCGTATTGTATGTAAGGCCGTATTGTATTGTATTGTATAACAGGTTTCTTTTAGTTTTGCCGTATTAATATTATTTTCCATTTTTTATAAGAATATTATTTTATATTAGTTGAAAATTCAAAAATTCGGCAGATAGGACTGCTACATCGGGACATCGTGGGACAATGACCAAAATCAGTAGATATCCCGATAAATCGGGAAGTTTTGCAACGCGGGCAAGATGCCTGCAAGTCTCCACAACTCCAAGTTCATAAGTTTCGTTTCACAAAAAAATTATAACCACAATCAAAATTTCGCATAAAAAAATATTTTTTGCATTTTAAAATAAAATAAATCCTAATAATTACTCATTATTTACGTTCCGTAAATTTCATATTATTATCTATATTGCCGTCTCGCAACATCTATCATCAGAATTTCGCGTAGAAACAATTGTATTTTATTTTATATGATATTTCAATAGATTATCTTGTGTCAATAGTTGTCAAATATTTAGCTTTAATTCAGTTTGAATACATGTAATATAAACACACATACGACGAGGCTGTATGTGCTTGCTTCCTTTGCCTAACTGATGAAGGGCAAAATTGAAAAAAATAAATAAGTGTCAGTTGTCTGGATTACGACTTGTCAACTAGACATACGTATAATATTTCGCGATAAGGAATGGTCACTTTAGTTCGCGGCTCCTCAACGAACTAGTTCGTTCTTTTAGTTCTCGTCTCGAACCAAAGAAAGGCTAAAAAAATATCATTTTCACGAATTTTAACCGACTTCAAAAAAGGAGGAGGTGAGTTAACCGACTTAAAAAAGAGGAGGTTAACAATTCGTTGGAATCTTTTTTTATGTATGTTCCCGGATTACTCGAAGACGCCTGAGCCGATTCGATTTTTTTTATTCCTTCATAATATGCTGCAATTTTTTTTTTACTTGTACATACTTGGGGAGTAGTGACGTCGTCTATGGGACAACCTTTACCAAACGAACCCAACGATGACGGTGGCCTACTTACACAGTAGGCCACCAACACCTTTAGGTTTAAGCCAACCTTATCTGCATGTGGTACACTTTTCTGAGTAACGGACTAGGTGCTGGCGAAACCTGGGTTCTTGCCTTGCAGGGTATGGGGGACAGACCATGGACCAAATGTTTGCCATTAGATCGTTTTGTGAGGCATGCATGTTGAAAAAGAAGCTTCTGCATATCGCTTTCCTGGATCTGCAGAAGGCTTTTAACTTTGTGTCCCGACGGGTGGTCTGGTGGACCCTAAGGTTCAAAGGGGTGCCAGAAGCTTATGTTGACGTTATTGAAGACATGTTCTTCCGATCAAAGTCTTTGATTCGGACTGCTTTTGGCGTCAGCAAACCCTTCCCGTTCACTATGGAGATTCAGCAACCACCGTGGGTGTTCATGTACGCATATGTCTAAGACAAACAGCGTCTAGGGGCCGCTTGAAAATGGCCGACTGAAAGGAAATGTGCTAAAGATTAAGTACATGAGTTTGCGTACTCGTAGTATTTTATAAATGTTTTCAAATATTTTTTATCGAAGAAAGTAAAAGAAAATATTATGATTTGTTGCCATCTATGAGACTAAAAAGTGCTGCGCACCATATTTGAATATAGCTTGAAAAAGCACCATATTTCCCTAGTGGTTATTGACTGCGTTACGAAAACAAGACCATCATTTGGCCAGTACTTCTGTGTATATGTACGATACGTGGTCTGTCAGTGTTATTTTAAGAAAATCCATACGACCCCAAAAGCGCTAGTTGGACTTTTTAGAGAATGATATGAGGACCAATGGTCTTACTTTGGACGATACTCAAGACTTAGAATCTATCTAACTTATCAAACGAACTAACGAACTAAAGAACGAGAGTTCTGGGAACTAGTTCGTTCATTTCTTCTGTGGGAGCTGTCCTCCGCACTAGTTCGTTCGCGAACTATACACAAAGAGCATGTAAACATACAAGTCTATTGTCAACAATGGTAATTTCTATAATAGAGGTATAATAAAATTGTATCAAGAAGTATCTTTGCAATTCGTTAACTTAAGTGAAATTTATCATCTCGAAAACAACGCTCTCCTAGAAACTAGAATAACTAATGTACTTTGTAATAGAAGAACTTTGCGGAGTGCGAGCGTGCACAAGAAAACAAGGTAGTCGCTGATGGTGGTGAACTAAGTGTGGAGTTGCGCCAGTTTTAAGGCGTTTGTGATGCGTGTGCCGAAACCTATCCTGCACCGAGGTGCGACGAGACATCGAGGAAAACTTTGCTGCAGTGCCGGGTCGGGCGTGGGTGGTATACCACCGCTTCCAAGGACTAGTGCCACACGTGCGCACACAAATATCGTGCATAATAGTGAAGTGTTGTAATTATGTGGTTTTTCAAGAGATTATGTACATACAATGTTAGTTTGTAAGGTATATGTATGGCTTATGTATGGGTTAATGATAATAAAGTACTCTTCGTAAAAAAAACTTGAGTTTTTATATATTTTACGAATTCATCATCCTTGTTTGATACCAAATCGTGTTCAGTGTAAAAAACAAAGCCATTTTTATCATAGATTTTCATTAAACAACAATAAATAATGTGAAAAGGTTATGTTATTTGTCATTATAATCAAGATTAGCGACTTTAAACCGGCGGCCATGCCCATTTAAGTTAAACGTTTATTTAAATCGAGATGAAGGGTAAAACCACGACGTGCAAGACGTTGAACTGAAATGATGCCAAAATGGAGTTTATTTTACGATTAAACGTCGTTTATCGCAAGGCTGCAAGTCACCCTTAGGGCGACTTGCAGGGATTTCACTATAATCGCCATTTTATTAGTCCCCGACTTTGTCCTAAACTTGATTAAAATAAAATGTCATATTAGTTGTCCCGAATTCACTCGCAGCTCCGCAGTAAACCACGATGAATCTTGTAATAAACCCCATTTTGGAATCATTTCAGTTTAACGTCTTGCACGTTGTCGATTTACCCCTTATCTGGATTAAAATAAACGACAAAGTTAAATCATCGGGGCCGCCGGTTTAAATGGCTAATCGCGATTATTGAATGTCAAACAACATAACATTTTCATATTATTTCTTGTTGTTTTATGAAAATAATAATAATAATAACACTCAACAGTCACAAACATAGTCCTGACCCCACACTTGTGTCGTGGGTATCAGGAACTACGAGATACTTTCGGTCTCACAACACCCAGACTCGAAACAAATATCTGTAGGTCATACAAACATTTGTCTCGGTGCGGGGATCGAACCCGCGGCCTCTCGCTTATCGGATAGCCTTATCGGCTGTGTGGTCGTCTATCACATCTGGAACGGAACTAAGCTCGGCGAAATGTGGGTGTTCTAGTTCGCTAGTGCGCCTCTGCTTACCCCTTCGGGGATACAGGCGTGAGCTTATATTATGTTTTCTACCATGTCCTATGCCTACCATGTCATGTGCCTACTCCGCGATGTTCTCCTATTTTTAGGAGACAGGGGGTTACCACCACCTCTTATAGCAGTCTTATTATAATCTTACTTGTACCGATTCCCATACAAAACAAACGAAGAACGATTATAATAATACTGCTATAAGAGGTGGTGTTAACACCAGGGTTAACCCTGCAGTTATTTACGAGATGATAAATTCCGCTTGAGCTAACAAAGTGCAAAGTTACTCCTGGTTACTCCTTAATAAAAATAAATAACTAGCCTCATAGTACCTATGTGTGTTCGTATTACATGTGAACATTTGACGACTATTAACTTAAGAGAATCTATTGAAAAATCATATAAAACAAACTAGAATTCGTTTTATGCAAAATTTTTATGATAGATGTTTTGATACGGAACTTTAGATATGAATCTAATGGAACGTAAAGAATGAGTAGAAGTAATGAAATCGCGGATTAATAATCTACACTCGGATTTCTTAAATCGAACCAGAAATGTGTATGTGCAAGACAACTAATGGGACATTTGATTTAAATGACATTTAGGACTGAATCGTGTATTAATAAAACGGCGAATAGAGTAAGATGCAGTGTTGCAAAAGTGTAAAATTAAAACTCGTTAGATTTGGCATCTGAAAATCGGGAGATTTTTATACGGAATGAAACACAAGTAGTTTATGTTAATAATGCGTTGATTTATTTAATTATAATCAGTAAGTTACATATAATCATTTATAGTTTGATATATTGTACATTGATTAATCATTTTCGTCTTCTTACCACCTCTTACTACCTATTTTCGTGAACATTTTCTCATATTTATTAAAATTGTAACAACATTGATTGTTGTTTTCTATACATCATTTTGTGTGTAGAAGACCTACCATTGACTTAGTGGAAAGTTTAATCCGTTATTTTTGTGCGAGCTCTTCGTAACTAAGTTTTAACCTTGGATACTGACGCCGTGCAACGTAGTGAGACAATAATGTCTCACTTGGAAAGCCTTCACGCCGCGGCCGTGTACTGTCGTTCTATGTGTTATATTTCTATGACATGTGCATGCGATTCTATGAATGGACTATAATGAACGACTAAAGCAAGTATAAGTTATCCAATTTGGGAAACAACCCGAACGAAGTTATCTTCAGAGACATTTGACAGCCTCCGCAGCGCAGAGGGCGAGCAGCCGGCTATGAAGCGAGAGGCCGCGGGTTCGATCCCCGCACCGAGACAATTATTTGTATGACTCACAGATATTTGTTCCGGGTCTGGGTGTTGTGAGACCGAAAGTATCTCGTAGTTCCTGATACCCACGACACAAGACTCGATCTTAGTGTGGGGTTAGGACTATGTATGTAACAGTTGGGTGTTATTTATTTATTTTCCCTTGTATACTCACCAGACAATAATAAACTCTATTATAAGGTATTTTAGTACAATTTGCTTTAATATACCGCAAAGTTGAATGGCCGTATTTTATTGTATGTAGTATTGTCGTATAGGCCGTATTGTATTGTATTACAGGTTTCTTTTAGTTTTGCCGTATTAATAATATTATTTTCCATTTTTTATAAGAATATTATTTTACATTAGTTGAAAATCCAAAAATTCGGCAGATAGGACTGCTACATCGGGACATCGTGAGCAATGACCAAAATCAGTAAATATCCCGATAAATCGGGAAATTTTGCAACGCGGGCAAGATGCCTACACTCTTCACTACTCCAAATTCATAAGTTCCGTTTCACAAAAAATATATAACCACAATCACAATTCCGCATAAAAAAATATTTTTTGCAATTTAAAATAAAATAAATCCCAACAATCACTCATTATTTACGTTCCGTACATTTCATATTATTATCTATAGCGCCGTCTCGCAACATCTATCATCACAATTTCGCGTATAAAGAATTGTATTTTATTTTATATGATATTTCAATAGATTCTCTTGTGTCAATAGTTGTCAAATATTTAGTTTTAATTCAGTTTGAATACATGTAATATAAACATACATACGACGAGGCTGTATGTGCTTGCTTCCTTTGCCTAACTGATGAAAGGCAAAATTGAAAAAAATAAATCAGAGTCAGTTGTCTAAATTACGACTTGTCAACTAGACATACGTATAATTTTTTTTTTTTTAAATTTTCCCTTTCGGGAAGGCAAAGGGATCTAGCCCATACAGCCTCGTCTTAAGTGGTTTTTATTTCTTTATTTGCTTATATCTAATTTTTCACAAGTGCAATGAAATCGGATGTGTTCGATTTCAAGGCCCTGCTGGAGTTATGGCGTTAATTCCTTCCAGTTTGATGCTTTTCAGACGTTTTTCTCGCAGCAGAGGAGTCGAACATGGTCGACCCATCCACCCGACAAACCGCGTCCAAAATCACTTATTTCAAAGCTTCCACATACTGTCCATCTTCGTTGATGTTTATTGCTTAGATTCACATCACATTTAAACCACAAGCACAACTTAAGACTAGAATATGGAATCATTAAAACAAGCGACCACCCGCACCGTCAGAATTCCCGCCAAAACTCACATACGTATAATATTTCGCGATAAGGAATGGTCACTAGTTCGCGGCTCCTCAACGAACTAGTTCGTTCTTTTAGTTCTCGTCTCGAATCAAAGAAAGGCTAAAAAAATATTATTTGCACGAATTTTAACCGACTTCAAAAAAGGAGGAGGTTATTTATTAATCGACTTCAAAAAAGGAGGAAGTGAATTAACCGACTTAAAAAAGAGAAGGTTAACAATTCGTTGGAATCTTTTTTATGTATGTTCCCGGATTACTCGAAGACGCCTGGGCCGATTCGTTTTTTTTATTCTTTCATAATATGCTGCTATTTTTTTTTTTACTTGTACATACTTGGGGACTAGTGACGTCGTCTAAGGGACAACCCTTACCCAACGAACCCAACGTTGATGGTGGCCTACTTATACAGTAGGCCACCAACACCTTTAGGTTTAAGCCAACCTTATCTGCATGTGGTACACTCTTCTGAGTAACGGACTAGGTGCTGGCGAAACCTGGGTTCTTGCCTTGCAGGGTATGGGGGACAGACCATGGACCAAATGTTTGCCATTAGATCGTTTTGCGAGGCATGCATGTTGAAAAAGAAGCTTCTGCATATCGCTTTCCTGGATCTGCAGAAGGCTTTTAACTTTGTGTCCCGACGGGTGGTGTGGTGGGCACTAAGGTTCAAAGGGGTGCCAGAAGCTTATGTTGACGTTATCGAAGACATGTTCTTCCGATCAAAGTCTTTGATTCGGACTGCTTTTGGCGTCACCAAACCCTTCCCGTTCACTATGGAGGTTCAGCAACCACCGTGGGTGTTCATGTACGCTGATGTCTAAGACAAACAGCGTCTAGGGGCCGCTTGAAAATGGCCGACTGAAAGGAAATGTGCTAAAGATCAAGTACATGAGTTGCGTACACGTAATATTTTATAAATATTTTCAAATATTTTTTATCGAAGAAAGTAAAAGAAAATATGGACGATACTCAAGACTTAGAATCTATCTAACTTATCGAACGAACTAAAGAACGAGAGATCTGGGAACTAGTTCGTTCATTTCTTCTGTGGGAGCTGTCCGCACTAGTTCGTTCGCGAACTGTACAAGTCTATTGTCAACAATGGTAATTTCTATAATAGAGGTATAATAAAATTTTATCAAGAAGTAACTTTGCAATTCGTTAACTTAAGTTAAATTTATCATCTGGAAAACAACGCTCTCCTAGAAAATAGAATAACTAATGTACTTTGTAATAGAAGAACATTGCGGAGTGCGAGCGTGCACAAGAAAACAAGGTATTTGCTGATGGTGGTGAACTAAGTGTGGAGT
This sequence comes from Clanis bilineata, assembly GCA_036417725.1. NCBI lineage: Eukaryota > Metazoa > Arthropoda > Insecta > Lepidoptera > Sphingidae > Clanis > Clanis bilineata. The sequence continues at coordinate 7,785,381 of CM071154.1, forward strand.
TGCGCCAGTTTTAAGGCGTTTGTGATGCGTGTGCCGAAACCTATCCTGCAACGAGGTGCGACGAGACATCGAGGAAAAATTTTGCGGGCATGGGTGGTACACCACCGCTTCCAAGGACTAGTGCCACACGTGCGCACACAAATATCGTGCATAATAGTGAAGTGTTGTAATTATGTGGTTTTTCAAGAGATTATGTACATACAATGTTAGTTTGTAAGGTATATGTATGGGTTATTGATAATAAAGTACTCTTCGTAAAAAAAACTTGAGTTTTTATATATTTTACGAATTCATCATCTTTGTTTGATACCAAATCGTGTTCAGTGTAAAAAACAAAGCCATTTTTATCATAGATTTTCATTAAACAACAATAAATAATGTGAAAAGGTTATGTTATTTGTCATTATAATCAAGATTAGCGACTTTAAACCGGCGGCCATGCCCATTTAAGTTAAACGTTTATTTAAATCGAGATGAAGGGTAAAACCACGACGTGCAAGACGTTGAACTGAAATGATGCCAAAATGGAGTTTATTTCACGATTAAACGTCGTTTATCGCAAAGCTGCAAGTCACCCTTAGGGCGACTTGCAGGGATTTCACTATAATCGCCATTTTATTAGTCCCCGACTTTGTCCTAAACTTGATTAAAATCAAATGTCATATTAGTTGTCCCGAATTCACTCGCAGCTCCCCAGTAAACCACGATGAATCTTGTAATAAACCCCATTTTGGAATCATTTCAGTTTAACGTCTTGCACGTCGTCGATTTACCCCTTATCCTGGATTAAAATAAACGACAAAGTTAAATCATCGGGGCCGCCGGTTTAAATGGCTAATCGTGATTATTGAATGTCAAACAACATAACATTTTCATATTATTTCTTGTTGTTTTATGAAAATAATGATAATAATAACACTCAACAGTCACAAACATAGTCCTGACCCCACACTTGTGTCGTGGGTATCAGGAACTACGAGATACTTTCGGTCTCACAACACCCAGACTCGAAACAAATATCTGTAGGTCATACAAACATTTGTCTCAGTGCGGGGATCGAACCCGCGGCCTCTCGCTTATCGGATAGCCTTATCGGCTGTGTGGTCGTCTATCACATCTGGAACGGAACTAAGCTCGGCGAAATGTGGGTGTTCTAGTTCACTAGTGCGCCTCTGCTTACCCCTTCGGGGATACAGGCGTGAGCTTATATTATGTTTTCTACCATGTCCTATGCCTACCATGTCATGTGCCTACTCCGCGATGTTCTCCTATTTTTAGGAGATAGGGGAGTACCACCACCTCTTATAGCAGTCTTATTATAATCTTACTTGTACCGATTCCCATACAAAACAAACGAAGAACGATTATAATAATACTGCTATAAGAGGTGGTGTTAACCCTGCAGTTGTTTACGAGATGATAAATTCCGCTTGAGCTAACAAAGTGCAAAGTTACTCCTAGTTACTCCTTAATAAATATAAATAACTAGCCTCATAGTATGTGTGTTCGTATTACATGTGAACATTTGGTGACTATTAACTTAAGAGAATCTATTGAAAAATCATATAAAACAAACTAGAATTCGTTTTATGCAAAATTTTTATGATAGATGTTTTGATACGGAACTTTAGATATGAATCTAATGGAACGTAAAGAATGAGTAGAAGTAATGAAATCGCGAATTAATAATCTACACTCGGATTTCTTAAATCGAACCAGAAATGTGTATGTGCAAGACAACTAATGGGACATTTGATTTAAATGACATTTAGGACTGAATCGTGTATTAATAAAACGGCGAATAGAGTAAGATGCAGTGTTGCAAAAGTGTAAAATTAAAACTCGTTAGATTTGGCATCTGAAAATCGGGAGATTTTTATACGGAATGAAACACAAGTAGTTTATGTTAATAATGCGTTAATTTATTTAATTATAATCAGTAAGTTACATATAATCATTTATAGTTTGATATATTGTACATTGATTAATCATTTTCGTCTTCTTACCACCTCTTACTACTTATTTTCGTGAACATTTTCTCATATTTATTAAAATTGTAACAACATTGATTGTTGTTTTCTATACATCATTTTGTGTGCAGAAGATCTACCATTGACTTAGTGGAAAGTTTAATCCGTTATTTTAGTGCGAGCTCTTCGTAACTAAGTTTTAACCTTGGATACTGACGCCGTGCAACGTAGTGAGACAATAATGTCTCACTTGGAAAGCCTTCACGCCGCGGCCGTGTACTGTCGTTCTATGTGTTATATTTATATGACATGTGCATGCAATTCTATGAATGGACTATAATGAACGACTAAAGCAAGTATAAGTTATCCAATTTGGGAAACAACCCGAACGAAGTTATCTTCAGAGACATTTGACAGCCTCCGTAGCGCAGAGGGCGAGCAGCCGGCTATGAAGCAAGAGGCCGCGGGTTCGATCCCCGCACCGAGACAATTATTTGTATGACTCACAGATATTTGTTCCGGGTCTGGGTGTTGTGAGACCGAAAGTATCTCGTAGTTCCTGATACCCACGACACCAGACTCGATCTTAGTGTGGGGTTAGGACTATGTATGTGACAGTTGGGTGTTATTTATTTATTTTCCCTTGTATACTCACCAGACAATAATAAACTCTATTATAAGGTATTTTAGTACAATTTGCTTTAATATACCGCGAAGTTGAATGGCCGTATTTTATTGTATGTAGTATTGTCGTATAGGCCGTATTGTATTGTATTACAGGTTTCTTTTCGTTTTGCCGTATTAATAATATTATGTTCCATTTTTTATAAGAATATTATTTTACATTAGTTGAAAATCCAAAAATTCGGCAGATAGGACTGCTACATCGGGACATCGTGAGCAATGACCAAAATCAGTAAATATCCCGATAAATCGGGAAATTTTGCAACGCGGGCAAGATGCCTACACTCTTCACTACTCCAAATTCATAAGTTCCGTTTCACAAAAAATATATAACCACAATCACAATTCCGCATAAAAAAATATTTTTTGCAATTTAAAATAAAATAAATCCCAACAATCACTCATTATTTACGTTCCGTAAATTTCATATTATTATCTATAGTGCCGTCTCGCAACATCTATCATCACAATTTCGCGTATAAAGAATTGTATTTTATTTTACATGATATTTCAATAGATTCTCTTGTGTCAATAGTTGGCAAATATTTAGTTTTAATTCAGTTTGAATACATGTAATATAAACACACATACGACGAGGCTGTATGTGGTTGCTTCCTTGGCCTAATTGATGAAAGGCATAATTGAAAAAAAATAATTAGTGTCAGTTGTCTGGATTACGACGTGTCAACTAGACATACGTATAATATTTCGCGATAAGGAATGGTCACTTTAGTTCGCGGCTCCTCAACGAACTAGTTCGTTCTTTCAGTTCACGTCTCGAACCAAAGAAAGGCTAAAAAAATATTATTTGCACGAATTTTAACCGACTTTAAAAAAGGAGGAGGTTATTAATTAATCGACTTCAAAAAAGGAGGAGGTGAATTAACCGACTTAAAAAAAAGGAGGTTAACAATTCGTTGGAATCTTTTTTTATGTATGTTCCCGGATTAATTATTTTTTATTCTTTCATAATATGCTGCTGTTTTTTTTTACTTGTACATACTTGGGGAATAGTGACGGCGTCTAAGGGACAACCCTTACCCAACGAACCCAACGATGACGGTGGCCTACTTACACAGTAGGCCACCAACACCTTTAGGTTTAAGCCAACCTTATCTGCATGTGGTACACTTTTCTGAGTAACGGACTAGGTGCTGGCGAAACCTGGGTTCTTGCCTTGCAGGGTATGGGGGACAGACCAGGGACCAAATGTTTGCTATTAGATCGTTTTGCGAGGCATGCATGTTGAAAGAAAAAGCTTCTGCATATCGCTTTCCTGGATCTGCAGAAGGCTTTTTACTTTGTGTCCCGACGGGTAGTCTGGTGGGCCCTAAGGTTCAAAGGGGTGCCAGAAGCTTATGTTGACGTTATCGAAGACATGTTCTTCCGATCAAAGTCTTTGATTCGGACTGCTTTTGGCGTCACCACACCCTTCCCGTTCACTATGGAGGTTCAGCAACCACCGTGGGTGTTCATGTACGCTGATGTCTAAGACAAACAGCGTCTAGGGGCCGCTTGAAAATGGTCGACTGAAAGGAAATGTGCTAAAGATCAAGTACATGAGTTGCGTAAACGTAGTATTTTATAAATGTTTTCAAATATTTTTTATCGAAGAAAGTAAAAGAAAATATTATGATGTGTTCCCATCTGTGAGACTAAAAAGTGCTGCGCACCGTATTTGAATATAGCTTAAAAAAGCACGATATTTCCCTAGTGGTTATTGACTACGTTACGAAAACAAGACCATCATTTGGCCAGTACTTCTGTGTATATGTACGATACGTGGTCTGTCAGCGTTATTTTAAGGAAATACAGATGACCTCAAAAGCGCTGGCTGGACTTTTTAGAGAATGATATGAGAACCAATGGTCTTACTTTGGACGATACTCAAGACTTAGATTCTATCTAACTTATCAAACGAACTAAAGAACGAGAGATCTGGGAACTAGTTCGTTAATTTCTTCTGTGGGAGCTGTCCTCCGCACTGGTTCGTTCGCGAACTATATAAATCTATTGTCAACAATGGTAATTTCTATAATAGAGGTATAATAAAATTTTATCAAGAAGTAACTTTGAAATTCGTTAACTTAAGTGAAATTTGTCATCTCGAAAACAACGCTCTCCTAGAAAATAGAATAACTAAAGTACTTTGTAATAGAAGAACATTGCGGAATGCGAGCGTGCACAAGAAAACAAGGTACTCGTTGATGGTGATGAACTAAGTGTGGAGTTGCACCAGTTACAAGGCGTTTGTGATGCGTGTGCCGAAACCTATCCTGCACCGAGGTGCGACGAGACATTGAGGAAAACTTTTAACTGCAGTGCCGGGTCGGGCGTGGTTGGTATACCACCGCTTCCAAGGACTAGTGCCACACGTGCGCACACAAATATCGGGCATAATAGTGAAGTGTTGTAATTATGTGGTTTTTCAAGAGATTATGTACATACAATGTTAGTTTGTAAGGTGTATGTATGGGTTATTGATAATTATATACTCTTCGTAAAAAAACTTGAGTTTTTATATATTTTACGAATTCATCATCCTTGTTTGATACCAAATCATGTTCAGTGTAAAAAACAAAGCCATTTTTATCATAGATTTTCATTAAACAACAAGAAATAATGTGAAAAGGTTATGTTTTTTGTGTTTAAATTCTTTGGTTGTTTGTCAATAAAATCAAGATTAGCGACTTTAAACCGGCGGCCATGCCCATTTAAGTTAAACGTTTATTTAAATCGAGATGAAGGGTAAAACCACGACGTGCAAGACGTTGAACTGAAATGATGCCAAAATGGAGTTTATTTTACGATTAAACGTCGTTTATCGCCTAGCTGCAAGTCACCCTAAGGGCGACTTGCAGGGATTTCACTATAATCGCCATTTTATTAGTCCCCGACTTTGTCCTAAACTTGATTAAAATCAAATGTCATATTAATTGTCCCGAATTCACTCGCAGCTCCGCACTAAACCACGATGAATCTTGTAATAAACCCCATTTTGGAATCATTTCAGTTTAACGTCTTGCACGTCGTCGATTTACCCCTTATCTGGATTAAAATAAACGACAAAGTTAAATCATCGGGGCCGCCGGTTTAAATGGCTAATCGCGATTATTGAATGTCAAACAACATAACATTTTCATATTATTTCTTGTTGTTTTATGAAAATAATAATAATAATAACACTCAACAGTCACAAACATAGTCCTGACCCCACACTTGTGTCGTGGGTATCAGGAACTACGAGATACTTTCGGTCTCACAACACCCAGACTCGAAACAAATATCTGTAGGTCATACAAACATTTGTCTCGGTGCGGGGATCGAACCCGCGGCCTCTCGCTTATCGGATAGCCTTATCGGCTGTGTGGTCGTCTATCACATCTGGAACGGAACTAAGCTCGGCGAAATGTGGGTGTTCTAGTTCGCTAGTGCGCCTCTGCTTACCCCTTCGGGGATACAGGCGTGAGCTTATATTATGTTTTCTACCATGTCCTATGCCTACCATGTCATGTGCCTACTCCGCGATGTTCTCCTATTTTTAGGAGATAGGGGGTTACCACCACCTCTTATAGCAGTCTTATTATAATCTTACTTGTACCGATTCCCATACAAAACAAACGAAGAACGATTATAATAATACTGCTATAAGAGGTGGTGTTAACCCTGCAGTTGTTTACGAGATGATAAATTCCGCTTGAGCTAACAAAGTGCAAAGTTACTCCTAGTTACTCCTTAATAAATATAAATAACTAGCCTCATAGTATGTGTGTTCGTATTACATGTGAACATTTGGCGACTATTAACTTAAGAGAATCTATTGAAAAATCATATAAAACAAACTAGAATTCGTTTTATGCAAAATTTTTATGATAAGTAGATGTTTTGATACGGAACTTTAGATATGAATCTAATGGAACGTAAAGAATGAGTAGAAGTAATGAAATCGCGGATTAATAATCTACACTCGGATTTCTTAAATCGAACCAGAAATGTGTATGTGCAAGACAACTAATGGGACATTTGATTTAAATGACATTTAGGACTGAATCGTGTATTAATAAAACGGCGAATAGAGTAAGATGCAGTGTTGCAAAAGTGTAAAATTAAAACTCGTTAGATTTGGCATCTGAAAATCGGGAGATTTTTATACGGAATGAAACACAAGTAGTTTATATTAATAATGCGTTAATTTATTTAATTATAATTAGTACATATAATCATTTATAGTTTGATATATTGTACATTGATTAATCATTTTCGTCTTCTTACCACCTCTTACTACTTATTTTCGTGAACATTTTCTCATATTTATTAAAATTGTAACAACATTGATTGTTGTTTTCTATACATCATTTTGTGTGCAGAAGATCTACCATTGACTTAGTGGAAAGTTTAATCCGTTATTTTTGTGCGAGCTCTTCGTAACTAAGTTTTAACCTTGGATACTGACGCCGTGCAACGTAGTGAGACAATAATGTCTCACTTGGAAAGCCTTCACGCCGCGGCCGTGTACTGTCGTTCTATGTGTTATATTTCTATGACATGTGCACGCAATTCTATGAATGGACTATAATGAACGACTAAAGCAAGTATAAGTTATCCAATTTGGGAAACAACCCGAACGAAGTTATCTTCAGAGACATTTGACAGCCTCCGTAGCGCAGAGGACGAGCAGCCGGCTATGAAGCGAGAGGCCGCGGGTTCGATCCCCGCACCGAGACAATTATTTGTATGACTCACAGATATTTGTTCCGGGTCTGGGTGTTGTGAGACCGAAAGTATCTCGTAGTTCCTGATACCCACGACACCAGACTCGATCTTAGTGTGGGGTTAGGACTATGTATGTGACAGTTGGGTGTTATTTATTTATTTTCCCTTGTATACTCACCAGACAATAATAAACTCTATTATAAGGTATTTTAGTACAATTTGCTTTAATATACCGCGAAGTTGAATGGCCGTATTTTATTGTATGTAGTATTGTCGTATAGGCCGTATTGTATTGTATTACAGGTTTCTTTTAGTTTTGCCGTATTAATAATATTATGTTCCATTTTTTATAAGAATATTATTTTACATTAGTTGAAAATCCAAAAATTCGGCAGATAGGACTGCTACATCGGGACATCGTGAGCAATGACCAAAATCAGTAAATATCCTGATAAATCGGGAAATTTTGCAACGCGGGCAAGATGCCTACACTCTTCACTACTCCAAATTCATAAGTTCCGTTTCACAAAAAATATATAACCACAATCACAATTCTGCATAAAAAAAATATTTTTTGCAATTTAAAATAAAATAAATCCCAACAATCACTCATTATTTACGTTCCGTAAATTTCATATTATTATCTATAGTGCCGTCTCGCAACATCTATCATCACAATTTCGCGTATAAAGAATTGTATTTTATTTTACATGATATTTCAATAGATTCTCTTGTGTCAATAGTTGGCAAATATTTAGTTTTAATTCAGTTTGAATACATGTAATATAAACACACATACGACGAGGCTGTATGTGGTTGCTTCCTTGGCCTAATTGATGAAAGGCATAATTGAAAAAAAATAATTAGTGTCAGTTGTCTGGATTACGACTTGTCAACTAGACATACGTATAATATTTCGCGATAAGGAATGGTCACTTTAGTTCGCGGCTCCTCAACGAACTAGTTCGTTCTTTTAGTTCACGTCTCGAACCAAAGAAAGGCTAAAAAAATATTATTTGCACGAATTTTAACCGACTTTAAAAAAGGAGGAGGTTATTAATTAATCGACTTCAAAAAAGGAGGAGGTGAATTAACCGACTTAAAAAAAAGGAGGTTAACAATTCGTTGGAATCTTTTTTTATGTATGTTCCCGGATTAATTATTTTTTATTCTTTCATAATATGCTGCTGTTTTTTTTTACTTGTACATACTTGGGGAATAGTGACGGCGTCTAAGGGACAACCCTTACCAAACGAACCCAACGATGATGGTGGCCTACTTACACAGTAGGCCACCAACACCTTTAGGTTTAAGCCAACCTTATCTGCATGTGGTACACTTTTCTGAGTAACGGACTAGGTGCTGGCGAAACCTGGGTTCTTGCCTTGCAGGGTATGGGGGACAGACCAGGGACCAAATGTTTGCTATTAGATCGTTTTGCGAGGCATGCATGTTGAAAGAAAAAGCTTCTGCATATCGCTTTCCTGGATCTGCAGAAGGCTTTTTACTTTGTGTCCCGACGGGTAGTCTGGTGGGCCCTAAGGTTCAAAGGGGTGCCAGAAGCTTATGTTGACGTTATCGAAGACATGTTCTTCCGATCAAAGTCTTTGATTCGGACTGCTTTTGGCGTCACCACACCCTTCCCGTTCACTATGGAGGTTCAGCAACCACCGTGGGTGTTCATGTACGCTGATGTCTAAGACAAACAGCGTCTAGGGGCCGCTTGAAAATGGTCGACTGAAAGGAAATGTGCTAAAGATCAAGTACATGAGTTGCGTAAACGTAGTATTTTATAAATGTTTTCAAATATTTTTTATCGAAGAAAGTAAAAGAAAATATTATGATGTGTTCCCATCTGTGAGACTAAAAAGTGCTGCGCACCGTATTTGAATATAGCTTAAAAAAGCACGATATTTCCCTAGTGGTTATTGACTACGTTACGAAAACAAGACCATCATTTGGCCAGTACTTCTGTGTATATGTACGATACGTGGTCTGTCAGCGTTATTTTAAGGAAATCCAGATGACCTCAAAAGCGCTGGCTGGACTTTTTAGAGAATGATATGAGAACCAATGGTCTTACTTTGGACGATACTCAAGACTTAGATTCTATCTAACTTATCAAACGAACTAAAGAACGAGAGATCTGGGAACTAGTTCGTTAATTTCTTCTGTGGGAGCTGTCCTCCGCACTGGTTCGTTCGCGAACTATATAAATCTATTGTCAACAATGGTAATTTCTATAATAGAGGTATAATAAAATTTTATCAAGAAGTAACTTTGAAATTCGTTAACTTAAGTGAAATTTGTCATCTCGAAAACAACGCTCTCCTAGAAAATAGAATAACTAATGTACTTTGTAATAGAAGAACGTTGCGGAATGCGAGCGTGCACAAGAAAACAAGGTACTCGTTGATGGTGATGAACTAAGTGTGGAGTTGCACCAGTTACAAGGCGTTTGTGATGCGTGTGCCGAAACCTATCCTGCACCGAGGTGCGACGAGACATTGAGGAAAACTTTTGACTGCAGTGCCGGGTCGGGCGTGGTTGGTATACCACCGCTTCCAAGGACTAGTGCCACACGTGCGCACACAAATATCGTGCATAATAGTGAAGTGTTGTAATTATGTGGTTTTTCAAGAGATTATGTACATACAATGTTAGTTTGTAAGGTGTATGTATGGGTTATTGATAATTATATACTCTTCGTAAAAAAACTTGAGTTTTTATATATTTTACGAATTCATCATCCTTGTTTGATACCAAATCATGTTCAGTGTAAAAAACAAAGCCATTTTTATCATAGATTTTCATTAAACAACAAGAAATAATGTGAAAAGGTTATGTTTTTTGTGTTTAAATTCTTTGGTTGTTTGTCAATAAAATCAAGATTAGCGACTTTAAACCGGCGGCCATGCCCATTTAAGTTAAACGTTTATTTAAATCGAGATGAAGGGTAAAACCACGACGTGCAAGACGTTGAACTGAAATGATGCCAAAATGGAGTTTATTTTACGATTAAACGTCGTTTATCGCCTAGCTGCAAGTCACCCTTAGTATTTAATTAGACAATTAGTAATTTTAAGTACTAATTAGTATTGTCTTATTATTTTTTGCTATGCCTAGATCAGATCACCTCAGATAGGTAGCCGGCTGTGAAAACTAAGTCGATTCCTTTTTACAATATCTCTAAAAAGTGCGGTTACGCCAACCACATATTAGAACGGCTAAGGAAAGATGGAAGAAGAATTTAGTATTGCTTTATCCTACTTATAACAATCGAAAACATAACAAAGCTTTCAACTAGCGACCGTGGATTATAAAACGCTATATTTCTATAATTTATGAGAGTTGAATGAAAAGTTACGACGGTAATTAAGTCGTACGTTTTTAACTCGGCAAAGCTGGGAAAAATCTTTGTAATTTAGAGCTATTCTCTTTTGTATAGCCACATATACAATGTCGGTTGGTATAAACAAGCAGTTTGGAGTGCTTTAAAGCAGCATTCACCTCCAATTTGCGTACATTTTTGTTTCAACCTGCAGCAGGTTTTTGTTTCATTAAGTCCGCTAGGCGTGTAGGCTCGGGAATATAGGTCCTAGCCTATTGTCTCGTCTCATTGTGATATTCACGCTTGTGCCAGTCAACGAGCAATTTTCTCATTCACCATTATGCAGTGTTATTATTCTCATTGTTAGAGCCACATACATATTGTCTTATTAACGCTCTAATGCGTCAGAATAGTCCCGTTGAATGGAAGCCTCGGTGAGTGTCATTGAGTTTTATGTGGTTTGTTGCAACAAATCATATCATGTCTGCCTTTAATCATAAAAATTTAAGTCTATTATTTGTTGCTGGTGGCCCTTTGCAGTTTGAAACGCAAAAGAATATAAAGAAGATAAAAAGTGTTTTAGCGTAGTCGCATTGTTTAAATAAGTAAAAGTCTTGTTTATTACTTATTACAATGCAATTGTCTATGATAAAGTAGATTAGCTTTACTCAAAAATATAGCAAACCAGTTTTGCTGTTACTCCTATTATGTACTCGTAGAAAAATAATATTACACAGTTATTTCTCTTTACCAAATACATTGGCAAGCGCGGCGAAATCATTATCTAGGAGCGGATTTTTCCCGTTTATTATTTTTTACAGTTATTTCCTCGTTGACCCCGTCCCTATCGTTAGTGGGGCCGCGCGACCCTCAGGTGCCATCCTTCATTAATCTTATTCCCCGCGCGCGGAACTCCAAGAATCTTAATTTGAAGTTTCGACGCTTCTCTTTATCAGAACTATGCGAAAAGAATCCTTCGAAGAGGTATTCATTAAACGAAGTAACGGAAACGAGGGGCTTTCTTTGTTTAAATATTTCTTTGAATGTTTTGTCTTTATAACAATCATGCCACCTTTTTACAATTAGAAAATATCTGACCGTAAACGCTGCATAAAGTTTTCAAATTTTCTGTCGAGTGCTCAGTGCTTTTATGTAAGTTCTCGGAATATTTGAAAGTTGAAACGTTTTCATTTACTTTGGTTGATCGACATTGTTTCAAACAATAAAAGCAATATAAAAAGGAACTGTTACTTTTTAAATAATTTGTTGCTGAAAAAAGGTACATTCAAATAAATAATACCATAGTCCCAACCTAGCAAAACTATATATTTACTAAAAGAAAAGCGCCTGAGGGAAATGTACACAAGAACTAATGTAAAAGTGAGGCCAGTGGGGGATTAAAGTTGCGAAGCCGAGCAAAGATAAAATAACCGCAGGAAAGCATTTCAGGATACATCTTTAGTTAGCAACATTAAGACGGGCATCCAAAGGTGCTCAAGCATGTCTGAGAGGCTAACTTTGACCGGTGCAGGCAAACCGTAGCGTCTTAATGAACTTGTGAAGTTTGTCCCGAACATTCCAGCAAGCCAATATAAATCTTAACATCACTATGAAACAGTCCAAAATGCTTTAAGACGTTAAATTGCAGATCTTAAATTTCGTGGTCAGTTCCCGAGTTGCTGTTGAGGTTACATTATTGTAGTGAGAAATACAATGTAGCTGAATAAACTGGAAAATAAATGAACAGCCACACACGCGGCGTTTCTAACACCCTAAAATCACAAAGCATCTAGGCAAACCTTCTGCATTATAGGGGTAATATCGTTAAAATTTTATTAGTCCCACTTATAATAATGTGATATTTATTACGTAAGAGAAAAGGCCCGTGAAGTTTATTGTTTCATGGTTGAGGAGAGACGATGAATAAACTTGGCAATTTATGCCAGCTGTAAACTTAACAGTAACCGTAAACTCGAATAACAATCGCACAAATCTCCAGCGTTATTCTGTTATTCTAATTTTCACAGTTACCTAAGGAAATTGCGAATACCTAATATAAATTTGAGAATGTTTGTTTACTTAACGAGAATTTATTGGATTGTAAATAAGTTATTATTTTCTTATGTTAGCTTTTGCTACTATATTACGAAATGTTAGTACTCAAAGCTGTTAAATTAATTTTTATTTGACTACAAAAATGGGATTGATTGCTAATTCGAATTAATAATACTCATCGATGTCAATCTTTCTTTCTACATGCCCTTATACCACCTTAATGTGGGGTACGCGCAACAAACTTTTTCAAGCATGTTGCAGAAAGGGTTTGGCTTAGTTTTTACGATCGCCTGCCTACCTGAGTCCCGGACAAATTAAATTAGAAAATTCGTTTTACCCGACCTGGGAATCGAACCCAGGACCTCCCGATTCACAGCCCATATATGCTGTCACTAGACCAAGGAGGCGACTACTGCCACTGTTCGTTCCTACCAGCATCGATGTCAGTAATGAAATAATTTCAAATTTATCCAACAGCAGCAAAGCCGTAGTTCGCAATTAGAATGTATTTTTTAATTGTAATTTAGAACGATTTTTTGTTTTTTGTTGTATTCGATAGAGCTTACTCCAATGGTGGTCCCGAGTTATTATAATATTTAGTCGTGAAAGATTCTCAGCAAATATGAAATTGATATTATTATCGTCTTTTAAATCACAGATTTAAGTATTTAAGTTTTGAACCGGTTAATAGTAAGTCTAGGTTTTTAAGTTTTGTTAAGCTTTATTTCTCTTATCTCCATGTTCCATCAGTCCAAACTCGTTTTTCTTTTAAAACAATTTCATAAAGGGCTAACAAATTCAGTAGACCCTGGTAATTGATTCAGGTCAATGTCAATGCGATCCATCATACACTGGGCGCGTTATAAAAACTGGACACATGGTTCGCCTCGCAGCCGCGTCGTATATCATTCGTGCACTCGTTACGACGTTGACGTAACTTATACGATGAAACTTACTTTGGAAGAACAACGTCCACTTTAATGATTTGTCTTGTAATTTTATAGCAATATTGCTATCAGTACAAAAAAATAAGTGTTTACATAAGCTCACGCCTGTATCACCGAAGAGCGAGGGAGAGGCGCACTAGCGGATTAGAACACCCACATTTCGCCGAGCTTATTTCCGTCCCAGATAAGCAAGCCTATCGCCAAATCAGACACAAACTCCAGACTCCGGGCTGATACTATATTTAAAAACCCAATATCACTTTGCCCGACCCGGGGATCGAACCCGAGACCTCAGGACGTAGTCGTACCGAAATACAAGTCTGCCATCGAGGCAGTTAATATTTTTGAATAATTATTATGATATCGAACATAATCTTTTATGCCTACATGAATGGGAGATGATGATGTCATTATTTCAGTACATGTATTTTATGGAATCCATTGAAGAAGAATTATTTTGCGAATTTTAGGCATTTAATTTACGTCGGTCTAGAAATATTTGGGGAAGGCCTATATCCAGTAATGGACGTCATGTGGCTGATGATGATGATGATGGATTTAGCTCTTACAATTTAAATTACTCAAAAACTTTTTTTTGCCATAGGCAAGGTCCACGAAACTAGTGTCAGCTAGACAGCATGGCGCCGCATATTAGGCGAAGGAAATAACAATACAGCCGTATTTGTTATATTGGATACCTACAGATCCCTTAAAATAGCATCGTAGGCCCTCATCAAAATAACATGTTACCCTAGCCGAGCCATCAAAATAACAAAAATGCCTGTGCCTGTTTCAATATTCATAGTGTAATTGTAATTGCTAATGCTTACGCGTTGTCATGGGGGTAGGCTAGGTAGTTCAAACGGGCAAATGAGATTAGCATCCTAATTCCTTGATTGATGCTGAACAACCCCACGCATGTTGCGGCCCGTATGCATAGTAAAGTCATAATTTGACGACATGGCTTTACAGCACCATTTACTGGAAACGACACACAGGACCTTACTTATAAAAACAGTTTAGCTGAGCAAATGGCTAAGAATAGCTTGTCACTTTTATTTTCAAACAATGCGACACAAGGAAAAACGTGACAGGCTATTCTTAGCCATTTGCTCAGCTAAACTGTTTTTATAAGTAAGGTCCCTATACATCGATATATTGTATACCTAGATGCACAGTTGACGCTCGGAAAATGGGACAGCAAAGAAGTGCTTAAGCACTACTTTTGCATACAGTCGAACGCCGATAGAATTCTAAATTTCAAAATTCACATTTAAAAACGTTTGCACATTTCGTTAAAAAAGCTACTTTATAACACTGGCATAGGGTTATGATTGTGTTGATTTCATTAGATCTTGTGATTTTTTCTTTTGTTTTATTACTGAGACCACTTTTTATGACGATATTTGCAAAGAACTATGCATCTAAGATATATTAAATCGATGCCCCCATAGCTCAGAATAATGCTTTTATTACTATTTAAGGGTAGCCAACAACTGGCGCACTCCTTTGAGAAAACTAACACCAACGGTGATAAACGTTGAGAAAATCAATTCTAGTATTAACACTTTACTTTATGTATTTGTTATTATTGATATTATCCTTCAAGCGTCGAAATTGTTATTATGTACAACATATTTTCATAATCTAATCCCTGTCAAACGATGAGGTCAGAATATTTATCTAATCGCCCACATTGACTCATCAAATTCCTTAATACGTTTTGATTCATTACAGAAACATGAAACATATTTTTAATGATAAAATAACTAGTAAATTACACACAATATCTAAATTGAAATTAAAGTATTAATTTAAAAAAAGTTGTAAAATAAATAAATAAATGCAAATGTAAGAAAAGTAACCGATATATTTTTTATAGCGGAGGCTGGCGAGGAGGTAGGTCACTTGATGGTAAGTGATCTCCACCGCCCATAGACACCCAAAGACGGTGACAGTGCGGTGACAACCGAAAAGGAGAGGAAAGGGATTGAGGAACGGAACTCTCACTCACCGAACGAAACGCAAAAACGAACTGCCACTTTACGTCCGTTTTCTGTGAGACAATGGTATCAAACCGGTCGAGACGGACCATTCGTGTTGTAGATATCACTGTCTACAACGTGGCTCTACCACTTAAATATATATAAATATATAAAATATGTTAAATCTCATAGAAAAGAACAACATTAATACACTCTCGGATATTTCTGCACCAACGCAGGTACCATGAACTCATTACAACTAGCTGACATGGCTTTCAAACCTACTCTTTTATATAATCAACGGAATAGGCTCAAACAAAAATAAAGAGAATTCTTGGGTGATCATACACTAAGAGAATATTTATTTACGATTGCGCTTCCAGCTGTATTTTATTATTTATTTAGCGTAGAGTGCGCCGGGCGTCAAAACCGGCACGCGGTTAATATTTCACAGCGCCGACGTTAAGTCGACGGAGATTTATGGAGCGGCAATAGCCTGTGTTCTACAATTAACTAGCCTGCGGACCAGGGGTTGCCTATTTGTATGTCTGCTGGTAACTTTTGATACCCTTGTCACATTGATATCTAAGAAATAGTTGATAAATCGTAAATAAAATCGCGAATGCTTGCGTTTATTGTTACGTAACTGAATTTGATCTAGACACGAAACTGGAATTTTCATTTATATTTTGTAGTTTCCTGATGGTTTAAGACTTTTCTAGTAATACATGGTTTGCAATGTGCTCATTACCTAAAACAAAATAGGTTTTAAGGGCTAGGCGCCAAATTAGGACCAAATAGACGACGCGTATAATGCAACGTTGCTGGTGAGTTGCATCCCGGATAATTCCGTGGTAATATGAAATTGACATTAAAATACTAATGAATACTACTTATTCCGCCTGTCTTTATGACCCTATAACCAATTCAATGTGGATTCAGTGCACCACATTTTTTAAATTTTCACTTATTTTTACGATTGACTGCTTGTCTGACAATAACTCTTTCTGGGGAATCCAGTTCGAGGCGCCAATCCCAGGAACCGGTCCGCAGGCCAGAATACGTGTCACCAGATCAAGAAGACAACAAATAAATGTGTAATATAAATTAATTTGTATTTTCTTCGTTGTTAAGGCCGCTTAATCCCTCCATTCAAATACCATGCTCCCTGTATTACATGAATAATACACGTTGACCTTCGCAACTCAATGGGAACTGTTGCGAAATCCACTCTTTTGTTAACCTACACGTGTATCAGCTTATTACTTCCTAAAATACGTAAGTAAGTACAATTTGAAAATAATGTTTTTGCATCGTCGATGGTACGTGGTAAAAGATGCACATCAGCAGGTGTACCTATAATGTTTAAGTATATATATTATAATGTATCTTTGTTCCTGTCGATGTATGTGTGTGTAGAAAATAAATGGTTTAAATGGTTTTAAATGGTTTAAAGACAGGTGTTTCTTTATAACTCAGTCTTGTGGCGGTTGAAATAAAACTAAATTTTACGGATTCTATCGGGATTTGTTTTTTATTTATAGTCCCGACGTTTCCAGAGCGGAGAGAGAGAGAGAGAGAGCGGCTCGACGACCGATCTAGCAGTACGTTGCCGCGCCGCTCCCCGCGCCGCCGCCGCTGCCGCTGAGTTCGTGTCTGCAGTCTAACAGCCTTCGTGGTCACTAGTCGGAATAAAAAACAAATCTAAAAAACTAGTTTTCTTTCGAAAAACTTCTTTTACTTTTACTTTCGTAAAAACTAGTTTTCTTTCGATGTATAACATTCGCGTGAACCTAATAAATCATCTCGTAGAGGTTGCTTTTCCATGACTTTGCACAGATTGGGACAATTAACGGGCTGGCTGGCGTACTACGTAAACCCATGCGAGGCTTGTGATATATTGGACACCAGGATATCGTCACTGCGTGTATAAATTCGCGCGAGTTGATTGGCGGTGATTTCTTTCCTCCTAGATATAAAGTGAGAACTTACTCTTCAGTGGCGAAGGGTGAAAAATGTCAAAAGGGAAGTCAATTTTATTTTCTTTTCTAGATGTTACTAAAATAAAACTAATTTATTAGCCTACAAATTAAAAAAGGGACGCCGGTAGGAATCGGATTGTAGAGACCTTTCGCCACTGTTACTCTTGTGTATTATGCGGTGAGTGTGATTTCAGATGACCCAACTATTTGTTGGTATCAGTCAGACAATACTCTACTATAACATTTCTCTACAAATAAAAAAATGCGAAAATAACATAATAAAGAAATATATTTCGTCCACTTTCGTCATATGTACAGGATATTGTACGATATCTATAAATAAAATTACTATAATCTAAATGCTGGAGGTGCGTTATCTTATCTACCAATCACGCTCGGCCAAACGTAACAGTTATATGTAATGCCTACATACTTTTATTTACAAGCATCACTTATAGATTATAGATACATCCGCAAATTCTTAGATAATCAATGCGATATATTAGATAATTCTTGTACCCATTGTAATGCCCGCATTAATTTTTCAAAGTACAATAGATTTATGCTTTAAGAAAAGCCTTAAGTAAGGCTTTACAGCCTCTTTTTGAGTAGTAGAGCGACGCTTCAGTTACGTCTAGAGCGCCAATGGGCCGGACCGGTTTAATACCACCATCTCACAGAAAACCGACGTTCAATGAGTGAGATTTTTTGCGGCTCAATAACCCCCTTCACATTCCCAATCCCTGTGTCCCTCCTTTTAGGTTGGCAATGCATCCATAATTCTTTTTGGGACTTGGATGCCTATGGACGATGAAGATCACCCACCATCACGTGACCCACCTGCTCGTTTGTCAGTCTCTGCTGCAAAAAAGAATCTTGACTTTTCCAAGTATTTTTTAAAACCAACAAAAGAACTTTCCATGAAAACGTTATTCATGCCATTTTCATTGACTTAAGCTTAACTTTTCCAAAATTCAATTTAAACTTTGGACGGTTATTTTTTCAATTGGAAACCGAATGAAAACATACCTAGTTGGAGCATTTATTACTTTTCCTATTGAGCAGTGGCGATAACTTCTTAACCCTAGTTGACGTGGGGTGAATAACTCGCGTTGACAGTTGTAAGGGGTTCGTGGAAACTTTCCACCCTCTCTTATTGACCTCTTACCCTACGAAATGCATTTTATAACTGCGGCTAAATATAAAGCCGTATCTATGACGGTGAAATTCCGATGGAAATCAGCAGGATCGCATCGGCGAAATAAAGTTGTGGGTCAAGAGGGCTCGGATACTTGCATAAACTACTTTATCGACTATTTTATGGGTTTTCGAACTCCCAAAATGACGTTGATAAATGTTTATCGAATGCGATATTATTTTTTATTCTTCCTTGACATATAGCAACTAATATATTTCTATCTATGTTATATCATTTATAGAATAGAAGATATGAATTATTTTTACGACGGCTTTTCTGTCTGACGTCAAAAAATCCAGTCCCACGCAAATCATGTTCGAATAACACTCACTGTACCCGGGATTCGAACTCAAGACCTCCCGATTACCCGTATATGCTGCAAATGAACCAAGTTGATACAAAATTATACGAAACCACAAACACAGTTTATATTTGCCAAGTTCTGAATACGTAAATGCATATCACATTAAAATGTATGGTGGGTCATGTGAGTTGTGACGTCGGTGTACAAATTAATCTGGTGCAACTGTGAATGCGGTCTCTTGACCTGTTTCGGGTGTCACATCTCTCTCGTCGAGAATTGCAAGCCGTCGTACACCAATATTATTAAGCACTACCGCATAGCGCATTATTTATTAAAAATCTGGTAATTTATCACAGACGTGTTGTATTCAATTATATTATATTTATAACTTATTGTATATATGAAAGGTTTTCATCTTCTTCAAATCATCAAATCTTCATCATCTTCATCAAAGGTTCTCATAAAGACAAATAACCAGGATTCCACACATATTGGGCCTTACTTTAATAGACAGTTTAGCTGAGCAAATGGCTAAGAGTCTGTCACTTTTTTCCTTGTGTCATATTGTTTGAAAATAAAAGGGACAGTATATTCTTTACCATTTACTCAGTTAAAATGTTTTTATAGATAATGTCCATAATTATATCGAATATGAGATCGGAATGCGATTTTTGCAGGCAGTAACATGGCTATTGAGTTGTACTTTTAGCGAAAGAGTCTCGCTGATATTATAAACGCGATAATTTGTGAGTATGGACGTATGTACAAATGTATGTATGTTTTTCTTTCACACAATTTGTATGTAGATTATACATCAGATTAATAGCCCTATGTGGGCTATTTTTATCCCTGAAAATAAATGTTATCCCTGATACTAAATTTTCACTCGAACGGAGTCATGGGCCATAGCTGGCCTAAAATAATTTATTATCAAATATTGATACAAACATAATTTAATAGTATCCCTAATGGTATATTAACCAATCAATATCGTTACGCGATCCATACATAGACTTATGTCAACTTATCAGGTTACATAGACTTATGTCTACATTATCTGAGGTTATCGTCAAAGTAAAGTAATAGTTACAATCCATATTTCACAGTTTCAATCTCGATGTACAATGCAAACACAGCCTTACATTGACGTCACTAGCTGAAGCTGTTATAAAAATAGGTAAAGAGCTTCTCATTTTTTGAGGTCCTCAGCATTTGGGGGCACTAAATTCGACCCAGATTTTGCGAACTTTGCTAAGTGGGACTATTCTTGAGAGCCCATTGTTTTCATGTCAAATTTCGTCTGCCATTGTTTTATAAAACAAACAAAATATATGAAGTGGCACTGGGCAGAATAAAGAAAGGTGGAGAATTTTTGTCATGTTGAATAATTAACTCGTGGGTTCCAACATCTTAACCTGACCTGGGTGAAGAAAAGAGTGACATGATTTTAGAATTTAGGTAAATCCCATTTATATTGAGTAAGCTACTAGTGGGATATGGGCGAGAAAGCTGTCATTTACGAGACCGCGTCATACGTTTCTTTCTCTGCTCTTTCATCTGCCCCTATCGCACTCCAGTATGGGGTTAACATAACACACATTTTAAGCATGCTGCAGAAAGGATTTGGCTTAGTTTTTACGACCGGATGGTTGCATGACGTTAGCCCCTCGGTGTGATAAACTCCCGTTGAGGGAGTAGCTTATAACATTATAATTTTTAGAGATATTTGTCTGTCTGCGGAGCTGCGGATTATTATTTACAGTATTACGTCACTATATAATCACATACTATCTCTTTTATCCATGTTGATTGATCTACAGTTGATAAAAAGCTAATTCCAGTAAATGATGAACTTCGTTATCGCCACAGACTTAACTAAATAGACGTCGCAAGTACGCTCTATAATGTGCCATCGCAGTATGAGATCTTGCGCTCACATAATTAATTTTGCATTCCTCGTTACCAAAACAAAAACAATATTTACTGCTACAAAATCTTTAAAATCCTTTTCTAAAATGTTACGAGGGTAATTTACCTCGCAAAATTGTTCTTGTAAGTAGTATTCGTATTTTAATGTGCTTGTGATGTCTAATTACATCTACGTCTGTGGTAATGCCAGTTCCGCATAAGTATGCACTAGACATGTCTGATATTTTGTTTACAGCAGAGAATGGCAAAGGGCAGATGTGTCACCTGGTGGTAAGTGACCTCCACCGCCCATAGACACTTAATACACAAAAATAATTATGGGTGCGTTGCCCTCCTAAATGGAGTGAAACAGGGATTAGAAAAGAGAGGGGGGAATTGGGCCTCCTGAAATATCACTCACCGAACGAAACGCGACAGCAAGCTGCCACTTTACGCCGGTGTTCTGTAATACGGTGGTATCAAACCGGTCGAACCGGTCCATTCGTGACGTAGACGTAACTATCTACAGCGTGCCTCTACCATTCATATACAAAATTTTTCCAAATCGCTACAATGTAATAACAAGCACGAAGTCACAATATACTAGAATCAATATTACCAATTATACTACAACGGAGACCGTACGAAGGAATCCCAATATTGCGGGTAAAGCGAAATTTGCTTTTACCTTACTTCATTTGTATTCTAAGTAGATCACATTTTCCAAACATCCTCTGCCGTAACATCCGCTTATTGGATTCCTAAAATCGTTTGTATTTACTCGTCTAGGATGTAGGATTGTATTAGTGATACAATATTATGTAACATATGTTAAATATTATACAACATTTCATGGACTCACGCTTGTATCCACTAAGGGGCAGGCAGAGGTAGACTAGATAACTAGAACAACCACATTTCGCCCAGCTTAATTTCGTCCCACATGTCATAGTGGGCGACCCTATCGCCATAACGGGCACAAATTCCAGACTCCGGAATGATATGGAAAAATCCAATATCACTTTGCCCGACCCGACGATCGAACCCGAGACCTCAGGACGGTAGTCGTACCGAAAAACAACCACGCCACCGATGCTGTTTACTATTTAATATAATGAGAAATACCATAAAATAAATACAGCTCTGTGAAACTAAGCAAATATACTATTTCTGCATAAGTCCAAACAAAAATTAAAGAGAGATAAAATTATTTCGTATTCTGGATTAATATTCGTGCTGAGTTTAAAATAATTACCGAGTGAAGTACGAACAAACTTTATTTTCTGTACACAAAATGTGACAAAATTGCTCAACAAAACGAGAGAAAGCCACAGTTTGTAAGAAAAAGTTTGCTATTTAACATAAACTCCGGAACAACGTATTTCTGTCTATTAAACAGGTAAAGTTGCGGTCAAGAGCTTCGGAAAGTTTATTTCATAAATAAACTTTAAAATATTTTAGAAACTTATTTCTGTGAATATATTTTTGAAAATCCCCTTTCATTTTCAAATAGCAAAAGCCAGCGCAAAGTTTCGTCGCTGAATCCAAAGTGCATTGTTAGAAGTTGAGGTTTATGTAGTGCGCTATCTTAACTGAAGATTTGATACGTATCAGCGTCTCGTGAACTGCAAGGCTAGAGTAAACGCAAACTGTCTCACATCATAGGAACTATAAACAACACCTACACTTACAGTATGCTGGTTATAAACAGCGAATTACTTGCGAAACTATCGTATTTGTCTCGTCAATGTTATATCTTGTTTATCCTTTATAGGCGATTGATGTCAAGCCAAATCCTTTCTGCAACAAAATGCAAAGAACATGTGGATGAAGTGTAGTAAAGAAATATAAACAATTCCATTTGTTTTAATACGTACTTAACTATGATAATCTAGCTGATACCTTAATCGAATAAAAAACAGTATATAAGTGTTAGAAACACCTTTATCAAGAAATCAGTTATTTAATCATTAGCCAGCAAAAAATATAACGATTTCCACCATAAAGCTATAATGTATTTGTATCTTTTCTGAAATAGGGAAATTCTTAGGCTGATCTATAGAGCAAACTTCGACTAAGTGTAATAAAATCTTTGCTTAGGCTGTCTGTCAGTCTGTTGTTCTTGTAAAAAATGGCTCGGACTAAGTCCAAGTTCGATTTAAAAATTTCAAATCCTCAGTGAGTTTGTTTCTCTAACTCAGACTTAGTCGAAGTACTCTCCATAGATCTGTGCCTTAATTTACCGTAGTCGTCATTAACCATGGATGTAGTGCCAGCGTACTTAGCCAAAGATTTTCCACATATTTTGACGAAGGCATCACGTATTACGTATATGAGTATTAATATGACATTAAATATAATTTTAATTGCATATTTGGACTATACTGTAGTAACTATGTTACACCTAGTATAGAGATATGAAGTGTCATGATAAATTTGAAAACTAGTAAACGACATGTGGGTCTTCTGATGCTCAAGAGCTCTATCGCCTGTGAACTCCCACAACAAAAGAATCATAGATTGTTCAGCTTCTTTTTTAAGGCAGTTACAAGAATCACTTGGATTAAAATGAAACGAAACTCTTAACAATCTCTTCGAAGTGTACTGTTGGGAATTGTAGCTTGCTGTGCTCGTTACAGCGGCTCTTGACACCTGTCAGCTAACTCCAGTTTACAGACCGGCTCGCGATTACAAGTGACACCGGCGGATTCCGCTATCTCTCTTTGTTATGCCATTGAATATAGTCCTAACTGTTGCGCTTGGGGTTACATTTACAAGTTATAATGACGAATGCAAGTATTTACATGCAAGATTGTTGCATTGCTTGTTTAAATGAGAATTCAGATTATAGTCAGAACTTATTTTACCGGGCTGTCCGGGCCGCCCGGGACTGGATTCTGGATGGATGGATGGATAGTTGACGTCAGATAGACAGCGGGTGGGTAAAACTAAACGAAATCCTTTCTGCAACATACTTGAAAAATTCTGTTGCGCCGACCCCATATTAAGGTGAGATAAGGGCAGGTAGTAAGAAAAAGTCAGAGCTTATTTTACTATGATGTATGAAGAGAGCATGTAGAGAAAGTTGACGGTAAGGTTACTTAATCTCGCGGAACTCATTTAAGATCGTCGTATGTTATTTGAGGCCACCTTACTCTGTCAAAATTGTATGTGCATATTGCATTATTATTTAGTGGCCGTTAAAGTTGAGATTGATTCGCTGGTGATCTTGTTATTGCTATCCAATTAGTCAATTTAAGATCAAAAATCAATTTCAAAATATAAGCAAGAACTATTTGTTGGTACGAAATAGACAACCGTAACAGTACTCAGCTCTGTGTAAACAGGTCAACTGGCAAACTGGTAGACGTTCGACGACAAATTCCAGTGCCTCAGGCTTAATGCGATAATTCTACTCAACGCCGAAGTAATAATTTAATCATGTCAACAAGTTTTGTTTACTTACAAAGACTAAAATATGGTTACATTGTTCTTGAATGACAAATATTAATGTTAATAGCATTTGTACTATTGGACGATGGTATTATTCAATATTGTTTTGCCTTTATTTTCTTTTCCTTATAATCAATCACAGTGCTCTCGAAATCCATACTGTGGCACGTAACCATACGGACGCGTCAACATGGTACCCAGTTTTGGGACCTGTGTGCATTTTATTGCCAGTAAAACTTTGGTTAGGCGGCCAAGCCTTTAAATTAATTAGACGTTATAACGTCTATAAAATGGCAATAAAATGCACACAGGTCCCAAAACTGGGTACCATGTTGACGCGTCCGTATACTTAATCTTATACGTCCGTATACTTAGTCTTAAGTATACTTAATCCTGAAAACCAGATTGTATGTAGGACTGGTCCAACCATAGACCAAAGAGAAGTACCTAAACTAGGTAAAGTCTGAAGACCCCGCTAGACCAACAAAAACAAATCAAAATAAAAAATATATATATTAAATCCATAAAATGTTACTACATCATTTAGATTCCGTCGAACCTCTACCGCTAGAAATTTGGAGGGCCGTTTCACCAGAGAAGAACGGGCAAGAAACTTTGGCGTTGCTCTGCCACACATATACAATTCAGATACCGAATGACGGGTATTGAGTGCCATATTTTGGTATCTCAGCATTCTAAAATTACCCTCGATATATAAGCTTTCACCAAATATATATAACTAGCTGACCCGCGCAACTTCGTCTGCGTAGGAGAGAGAGGGTTGAAAGAATGAGTCGTAAGCACCTATAATCCAATAATTTTAAAGAAGGTAATGGGATGATCTACTTCGGTCCGGTTTCGTCAGTCACCCCGTCAGTCACCCAGTCAGTACCCCCGTCAGTCACCCCGTCCTTCACCCTGTCGGTTACCCCGTCAGTTACCCCGTCCATCACCCCGTCGGTCACCACGACAGTCACCCTGTCGGGCAACGCGTCGGTCACCCAGTCTGTCACCCGTTTGTCACCCAGCGGCGTGCAGTCCATATAGACAAAAAGACATTGTCTACCCTGACAAATCGACAAGGAAATAAAATAAATCTTAACTAATACCAATTTAAAAATTGCCGCGCACGGCGCACGGCTTATCGGTAGGTACCAAGCGACGCGTGGCGCGTACGACGCGGTCAGTGACTGACCTTGCACCGATGAGTCTATGATACATATTTCTGAAGAGCTCAATTTGCACGCATTAAAGCTGTTTTTTCTATGATTACACGATTGTGTCGACCGTAGTGGCGTACGCTTATTGGTGAAGTCAATGCACAAAAGTCAAGATTTAGACTTTGCCTCCTGTCAACAGTGCAGGCAGTGTAATGCTATTGGTTAACTCAAGTATAGTACAAACAATTTGAAAATGCGTTCACTTGTCATGTTATCGTCATGGTACAAGTACAATAAACTGAATCGTATAATAATGTTCACTCATGATCGATACATTCAGCATTCTTTCGTTCGTTCTCCAATAAATTTGATTTTGTCTTGTTTATTTACTATTTAAAGATTTTTTGTTGAAAACTTGTAATATATATTTTCATTGAAATGAAGTAGGTTAATAATAATAATATAAACATTTGTTTCTTCTGTGAGAATTGTGGTAAAATGTGTTTACTAAATGTTATTTTTCGAAACTTTCTTAAGACGAAAAAAATCTACTATTTGGTACACAAAGGACAATGCCTATTCGAGTTTCAAGTGCAACAATGTATTACAGTGGAGTATGAAATGCAAGTATTTATTTATACACAAAGTAA
The DNA here is from genome assembly GCA_036417725.1 of Clanis bilineata. NCBI lineage: Eukaryota > Metazoa > Arthropoda > Insecta > Lepidoptera > Sphingidae > Clanis > Clanis bilineata. Next base: position 7,811,721 of record CM071154.1, read on the forward strand.
AGTTACTTATATGCTTATGATAACTATTTATTTGTAGCTACTAGATAGTTAAAGTACCTACATGTAATTGTGGTGACCCATCTGACTCATCATGAAAGCTATTTTGCGGATTCGTCTTTTAGTTTATAGTGTACGATTCGATTGTATGGGAGTACAGAAAAGTGTTGTTTTTAGACTTTTTCAGACAATTTTTAATTTTTTTTCTCTCCGTAAGAACCATCTAGTCCAGGGTCGATAATTTTTAAAACCAAAAAAAATCATAGTAGGATGAAACCCATTAGAAAAGGTGGGAAATATTATAAAAATGAAAGGAAAAATAATTTACGGGCGATCTGAGGTCGGGAAGGGGATGGGGGTGAGTTTTTAAGGGTAAAAAACGGTTTTTCTCGATTTCCGTCAAAACTAAAAGTCCTATCGAAAAAAGTCAAATGGCAAAGTTGTAGATAATAAAAAGATCTAAAACTTTTGTATTTACACTTTTTTCACATAACCTCAAAATTTATGTGAAAAATTCAAAAAACCAAGTTTTTGGTTTTTTATTTTTATCTTTTACAAAAAATTGTTTTTTTTAACGAAATTTTGTGAAAACTTACCTTTTTATGTCCCAAATGCGCTATAATTTATTTGATTAAAAATATTTATTTTTTCACCTTATTTTTAATTAATATCGAAAAAACACCCTAATTTTCAATCGAAAATTCACCCGTCAAAATATCAGCTTTTTTCAAAAAGTTGGTATGTTTTCTGTTCGTTGAAATCTCTACTTTCCGATGGTCAAAAAAAATTTATATGTTACTATGGTAAATCTTCTCAGAAAATGCAATTGACTTTGACAACTTCGATGAATAAAAGCTGATATCAAAGTCTCAAATTTTTTGTATTTATTGTCGATTCTTTTCTTGCTGGATACCACTAAACGATTCAAAGCTGCTTTTTTATTGCATACACTTGCTTATCATCTGCCTTATTGCAAATGATACAAACAGATTCATCCATACTGATAATCTGAAAAGACAAAATCGAATTAATAATGTCTTCACTATTTAATCGTGAATAAACTCCCATGAAAAAAAAAATATTAAAGAAATAAATGTCAAAATGTATGAATAATATATTATAAATCTATAAAAAATTTATAAAATACATATATGAAAATCGGCAAAAAGTTTGTTTTATTAAAAATATATCTACGATATATATTTTATATATTTTTTATAGAATTTAAATATATTTTTTATGTATTTTGAAATATTTTTTTTTTCATGGGATTAACTAAATTTGTTTGTGCAAAATTAAGGAGATTATTATTTTTTTATCTTGTACAAAAATATCATTTAATTTCAATCTTTAGGTTATGTTACGTTAAGCATACTATTTTTTAAAGAAAATATTACGATTTTTTTGGTTGAGTTGATTGATACAGATAAAAATAGAGATAGTATTTACCTTCCTATGCAGATTCGAAAAGTTTTTTATTTTTTTAAGCAAACTTGTCACAATTATCTTCAAGAAACTCAGCGTGCACGTGTATTTTTATAAACGATGTTGTATACTGTACTGTATTTCGAATACTGGTTAGGCTAGCAGTTGTAACAGCTGCTACGAAATATATAGTATATAATAGTAGGTATGTATGTAGTAAGACCCAGACCCGCCTAGCCCCTTCCCCACTTCTCCACGAAATACCTTTTGATGGGCTACAATTTTTCGTAGGTCACTCAGGTATACATATAATTTATCTCAAAATAGTTATAAATAGGCATCTACGCATATAATTTAAAGAAAATTAGACAACTTTCTCCAAATATTGTAGATGTCTTATTAAATATTAATTTAATTAACTTATTTGTTTCTTAATTATAGTAGTATATTTTTATTTGCAATTTTTTTGTTATCAACGTCACATGAAATCTAACGTTTTTCGAGTAATTAAAGTGTAAATTTTAATAAATAGCTCAAAATTATTAATAATAAAAAAATATTTCAAATTCAAGTTCTTTTTGAATTTTTGCATTTTCTGAGAAGATTTACCATAGTAACATATATTTTTTTTCCACCATCGGAAAGTAGAGATTTCAACGAACAAAAACCATACCAACTTTTTGAAAAAAGCTGATATTTTGACGGGTGAATTTTCGATTGAAAATTAGGGTGTTTTTTCGATATTAATTCAAAATAAGGTGAAAAAATAAATATTTTTAATCAAATAAATTACAGCGTATTTGGGACATAAAAAGGTAAGTTTTCACAAAATTTCGATAAAAAAAACAATTTTTTGTAAAAGATAAAAATAAAAAACCAAAAACTTGGTTTTTTGAATTTTTCACATAAATTTTGAGGTTATGTGAAAAAAGTGTAAATACAAAAGTTTTAGATCTTTTTATTATCTACAACTTTGCCATTTGACTTTTTTCGATAGGACTTTTAGTTTTGACGGAAATCGAGAAAAACCGTTTTTTACCCTTAAAAACTCACCCCCATCCCCTTCCCGACCTCAGATCGCCCGTAAATTATTTTTCCTTTCATTTTTATAATATTTCCCTCCTTTTCTAATGGGTTTCATCCTACTATAATTTCTTTTCACTTTTCATTATTTTTAAAGGCTTCTACCCTGGTCTAATCCTCGTACTTCGATGAGTATTCTAAAAAAAGAATTAGCGAAATCGGTCCAGCCGTTCACGCGTGATGGCGTGACAACGGAAAACGGGTTTCATTTTTATATATATAGATATATATGCATATATAAGCATATATAAGCTTTCACCAAAATGTATCCAACAATGGTGCTGTCACACTTTTGTATTACGTACAGTATTACGGCACTAAATCGTCGCTCGTGAATGCGTAACCCGAGCAAACAGTGCGCCCAGCGAGCCGATGCAAACTAACGCATCGTAACAGGCCAGTTTATGCGACACCACCACTGTTTATTTGGCTATGTGAACACGGTGGTGCATGCACTGGGTTTCTAAACTATTCACTGTAGCTTATTTTTGGAAATTTCTAAAAAAAAATCATATTCATGCTGGCTTGACAAGATCTACGGAGTGTGGAAAAGTATACTCTATAATGGTCTAATTTTCTAGTAGCAATGTGTATGAACTGTGGTTCGGTAGGTCTATGATTCATATGCCAGGTTCGGTAAAGCGATTTTTCTTACCCGATTTGTCCGACCTAAGATTTCTCAAAGGGAGTTACGGTAGCCTGCTGAAAAAACAAAGCTAAATCCTTTCTGCAAGATACTGGAAAAATTGACGCGCCCACCCCACATTGATTGGGATAAGCGCACATAAGTATGGGTGTATGACCTGTTTGACCAAAATCACTAATAATCTTATTGACATTGTGTATGTGACAGGCAGGCACCGAAACGCAGCTATGTGGCTTTGTGATAGTGTAAACATTATTTTATCTACAGCATTTATTGATCGACTCGATCTGTATACTGCCATATTGCATCACACATGCAAAATTATCCCCACAAAACAAAGACTTCTATGTATTTACTAGACAAGTTGTTTCGAAGTAAAATTGTGGCACATGACGGCGAGTGTTTGACGTTTCACGGCTAAGGAAAAGAGCAGATTTCTATAGTGAGTTGAGGTCGATTAACAGAGACTTAGTGCACACATTCTATGTACCGAACAGCCAGTCTAATAGTATACATAGAAGTCTTTGCCACAAAAAGCTTAACATTTGGCCGCTTAAAAACCTTCTGTCGCCACTTGTACGACCCACATATCTCGGTATATAAAATGCGGCTACTATTGAATTCTTAGGTCGCCTCACGGCCAAAAAAGTCACAAGAAAGTTGGATTATTAAGAAAAGCTATTCAACTTTAGCTCTTAACGAATTAACAACTCAATTCAAGTAAAACCCGAGTATAATTCTTCTCATAATAAGATTTTTTTTTACCTGACGTCCAAGGCGAACACTTCGTCTACGTCGCACTAAAATAGAAACGCTTTAGTGATTTCTCGGCGAAAATAATAAAAAACATGTTTTGAGTGGTTAATACGAAGAGCTCTCACGTAAATAACAAGTCAGTGGTGGAGCTTGAACGTGGCTCGTGCTACATCCACAAATGGCACATAGTTTTTAATTTTAAAAAGCTCTTCGACTGATTGAACCTTAACAACCGTTCTTGCAAAGTAAACTTAGGTTTATCTGAGCGAATAAATCTTGGAGCCATTTACTGTTGTTGCACTAGTGCGCTCCGCTCCCCCGCCAAGACGTTAATGTTTTACGTCTCTCGAAGTCTCTACATTACTATAGTTTAAACGCCATGCCTGTACAACAAATGTAAACAAATATTTGCCCACTTTTCAAATAAATCCTATTCTTCAATATCAGTCCGGTGTCTGAAATTTTTGCCCGATATCATATCACATCTGGGACGGAACTAAGCTCGGCAAAATGTGGATGTTCTAGTTCGCTAGTACGCCTCTGCCTACCCCTTCGGGGATACAGGCGTGAGCTTATGTTAAAATCTATATGTGGCACCATACCCAATAGATCTGATCGAAAAATAAACAGATGAAATACAATATTAGCCAGTATAACTTACATCCAAATGCTCCAGAGATGCCTCGAAACCCAATAAAACCTATTTCATCATCGTCATCAGCTGCAGGACCTCCACTGGAAATAGGACAAACCTATTTACACCAGTAATTTTAAACTGTAAATTTTAAAAATACAGCCATTTGTGCAACCTCATCGATATACTCGTATACGAGTATAATTAAAAGTGTAATTTCGTAGACAAAACACGAAACAATATAAAATATAATATGTGAAGATTTGCATTCATACCGTGCTCGACAGATGTTTGAAATTAAAGATAATAAACTCGCGTCAAACTGATCGTTCGTTTGCACAGCCGATGTTCCGAAATTAAATAATTTTGGAGCTTGTCCACTCATTAAACGACGAGGATGAAAGGTACCCGTAAACATTATATTTCACCCATAAAACATAACAAGCTTATAAAACCGCAACATAATCGCGAGGGTCCCCAATGGTGAGTCCCTTAGGAAACATTCTGGCTCGCCCCGAAAATTACTCGGCCCACCTAATTTTGAGCTTTTTTCCTTTGTTATTCTTTAAGGCCCACCGAGATTTGCGACGTTATGATCTCATTTTGAGTTATGAGAGAAAACTCTTAGTGAGTCCCCCTTGACGAAATCATTGTCCAGAGGATTAGGTGTTTGTTGTGAATTGGCTATTTTTGGTAAATTAGGTTGCCGTGCGTGATTGGAATGTTTTATTTTTCTAATAATAAAGACGGCTTTTTCTTTAAGATTTTCGTGAAATAAATGAATTATTGTATCGACTTCATCGCAGTCTACGTGACTGATATAATAATGCGAAGAACTGCGACATCCGACATGTTCAAAATTCGGTAGGTAGGCGTTATTTAAAACCACTTAAATTAGATAACTATTTATAATAATATTAGTCACCGTTTATGTTTTGAAATTTAAAATAATACATATATTGTTGGCGAGTACCGAAGGTTCGAGACCGGACCCCAAAAAGAGCATCCACCTCTGACTTTTCTATATTAAGTGTATTTTCATTGTGAATTATCGCTTGCTATAACGGTGGATGAAAACATCGTGAGGAAACCTGCATTTCCGAGAATTGAGAAGGTATGTGAAATCTACCAACCCGCATTATGCCAGCGTGATAGACTAAGACATAATCCCTCTTATTAGTAGAGGAGGCCTATGCCCAGCAGTGGGATAGTGATATTACGGGGCTTATATTATATTGTTTAAGTGAACTTTAATTACTAAATATAACATGACAGCCTGTGTTAAATGATAGAATAGTTATTAAATATTAATAAACTATGGATAAAGGAATAAGTTACACCATTTATCGCGTAATTTATGGCAGGAAGAAATATAGTCTGGATAATTATTTAATTATCCTTTCACAAGCCATATTATTATGGCATAAATAATTAATTTATGTTACTTAATGACCTTAAAATTCGCGTAGCACGAGGAAACAACATTCATAACTTCGACTTGCTTAATGTTCCTAAATTAGCTTAAATTCCTAAGTTAGATAGCCTCCGTGGCGCAGCGGGCGAGTAGCCGGCTGTGAAACGTGAGGCCGCGGGTTCGATCCCCGCACCGAGACAAATGTTTGTATGGTCTACAAATATTTGTTTCGAGTCTGGGTGTTGTGAGACCAAAAGTCTCTCGTAGCTCCTGATACCCACGACACAAGACTCGATCTTAGTGTGGGGTCAGGACTATGTATGTGGCTGTTGGGTGTTATTTATAAAAAAAAAAAAAAAAAAAAAATTATAAGTTAGCGGCGGATAGTAAAATATCCTCGCTCAGAAGAAAATAAACTTTACCTCCTCTCTGTAGGAAACTTTTCGGAGTCGCGCTCCGCCACGTCTGACGTCACATCTTTCAACGACACCTTTGGGTGACATTTTGTCCAGCCTTTTATCTCTTTTATTTAGTTGTTACAGACGAAATTTGAGTTCAGTGAACTTGATTTCGCGTTGTTACTTATATTGTTGAAGTCAAGCGCAAGCAATTATTGTGAAAATGTGATGTTAATGCATTATAAATGTTATATAAACTGTATTAAAAATATTGGTAGAGCGTGTAAATAGCCCTACCAGTGTTTAATGTGGGCCAAGGGGCCCGATCACCCAAACCACCCCGTACTCCCAAAGGTGAGAACCGACGAAAGGTATCGGTCTGGGCGGGATAAATAAAAGACTCACCAACCTCGCAGCACAGATCCAGGCGTACACCTCCCTGATCCTCTCGAAGCTCCTCAATTACAGCCTCAAAATGACACACGGGCGATGCGCCGGTTAGCGCTCCATAAAGCGATGAGGTTTTGAGTACAGGAACTTGAGACGTCCACGGCCAAGGGGCTCCAATGAAACGTCAATAGCGATTTGCAGAGAATAACGTGAATTAAGTGTATTATTAAAGAAATTAATTATGTTGACATGTCGTGTGAAAAATGTATGTAGTAAGTAATGAAGTTTATAATGGAATGTCATAGAAAAGCGTAACTAAATTCAAATATGAATGAGACTTGGCGCATGCCAGTAATAACCATTAAGGCATACACCAAAGAGTCCGCGACCAAGGAGATCTACCTCCTAGATCGCGCCGCGTAAGTTGGAGAGCATGATCCGCCCAGAGCTCACCCAAGTCGGTGACCCACCCTTTGGATACACGAAGTGGCTCCACCATGCTCCCGGCCTTGGAAGTTCCCAGAACTTTCAACAGAGAGAAAAAGAAATTATACGAATAGCGATTACCGTCAAATTAAAATAAGAATTTATGGTTGGCTGTACCCGAAACCACGAACAGCTTATTACAAAAGCGTTATCGAATGAGAGAGAAAAAAAAAATAAAAAATTATAATAAAACTAAAGTGAGATTAAATAAATGATATTAAATTACTGTGTTGGTATCGGATATAATTTTATAATCGGTCGTTTGAAAACACCAAACCTGGTTTTCACCAGAGCGACACGAACAACACCGTCCTTGCCTGGGAAAACCTCAGTTAGAACACCCATCGGCCAAGACAAAGGTGGTGAGTTATTTTCACCGATCAACACAACAGTGCCAACTTTAACGGGATGATCATCGGTAGCCCACTTCTGTCTGACCTGAAGCGTATGCAAATACTCAATACGCCACTTACGCCAAAAAGCTTGGACTAAATTATCCAATAATGCTTTTCGGTTGGACAAATTTATTGGCCCGACCGGTAGTTCCGATGCAGGCAAATATTGTAAAGGTGTGGACATAAGAAAATGAGCCGGAGTTACTATTTCCGGGTATGGATCTGAAGAAACTACATTCAGAGGACGAGAATTCATGATACACTCTATTTGAACTAGAACCGTCTGAAATTCTTCATAAGTCAATAGTTGATTGCCTATGACTCGGTACAAATGAGTTTTCAAACTTTTTATATTTGCTTCCCACATCGCCCCAAAATGGGGAGCTCTCGGTGGGATCATTTTCCACTCAATACGACGACTAGTTAATTCATTCCTTATAATAGACTGGAATTCTCCGTCCAAAAGAAGCTTATATAAATCGTTTAACTGAGCCCGTGCACCTATGAAATTTGTTCCATTATCAGAGTATAGAAATGACACTGGTCCACGTCGAGAAATAAAACGCTTAAACGCTGCTAAAAAAGAATCAGAAGTTAAATCCGAGACTAATTCAATATGCACAGCTTTAACAACTAAACACACAAATAAGCAAATATAAGCCTTTTGAGAGTGCTGGCCTCTCCGACGTGTGAGAGTTATGCGAATAGGACCCGCAAAATCAACTCCAGTATGGACAAAAGCTTTTGCCTCCATTACTCGGTAGGCAGGCAAATCAGCCATTCTTGGAGTAGTATGACTAGGACTCAAACGAAAACATTTATTACATTTTCTAACTATAGCCCTAACGGTAGTTCTAGCATCTAATATCCAGAACCTTTGACGCAAAATCGAAATAAGTAGACCAGGACCCGTATGACAATTCATGATGTGATAGTGTCGTATGATAAGGTCCACTATATGGTCATGTTTGGGAAGCAATGCTGGATATTTAGCTTCATAAGGCAAGTCTGACATTGAAAGTCGACCGCCAACTCGAAGAACACCGTTATCATCCAGGAAAACTGACAAATTTTGCAAACGCTTTGACGGATGTTTCTTGTTTTTTATTTGAAATATATCCTCTTGAAAATGAACAAATTGAATCGCCCTAATCAAAGTCTCTTCAGCGATGATTAGATTTCTTACAAAATTAGAAGTATCTATTTTTTTCAGGAAACGCAAAACATAAACAATGACACGCAAAAGTTTATCCCAGGATGAAATACGGCGAGATAAATCGAACAAGACTGAAACATCTTGATGCTTAAGTTTCGAAATTAAAGCGCTTGCTTTTGACTCAGGCATCATTCCGACATCAATATCAGTAAAACTTTTTATAGGCCACTCAGAAACTGGGGCGCGAATCCATGATGGACCGTTCCACCACAGATCATTTGAAAGGAGTTTCGAAGGCAAAACTCCTCGCGAAAGACAATCACTTGGATTCTCAGAACCTGCAATATGATAAAAATTCTGCGCCGCCAAATTTGATTGACATTGGGCAACACGATTACTAACGAATACAGACCATCGATGTGGCGAAGAGTGAATCCACGAAAGCGCAATAGTGGAATCAGAAAATGCATATATACCTGCAATAGATATACGAGATTGATAATAATCAAACACAATTTTAACTAACTTAGACAACAAGAGTGCAGCGCATAATTCTAAACGTGCCAAAGTAGTTACTTTAGTAGGCGAAACTTTTGATTTTGCACATAACAATCTGACAGCAACGTCACCTGCTAAATCAGTAATATGCAAGTAAACAACGGACCCATAACCATCCATACTTGCATCACAAAAGGCAACAATATTCACTGAACAATCTTTGAAAACTCCTATATGACGTGGAATTTTCAGTTCTCGTAATAACGAGAACTCTTGAATTAAAACACTAAAGCGACGAACAACATCCTCAGGAGGAGTATCGTCCCAACCTATGTTACATAACCACAACTCTTTAATAAGCAATTTGGCATATAAAATCACTGGGGCTACTAATCCTAAGACATCAAACAGTCTCGCAACAACAGAGAGTATGTTCCTCTTGGTACATTTAACTTTCTCGTTATTTATTATAAAAGAGAAGTCGTCACCAACTGGATCCCAATACATACCAAGAACCTTTGAAGAACTATCAACGTCACCAGAAAAATCAACATTACTACAGTGAGAATTAGGCAAATTCTCCAAAAGAATAGCAGAGTTACTTTTCCACTTTACTAAATCAAAGCCGCCTTCTTTAAACATAGCTATTAATTGCCTAGCAAGATTTGTAGCAATTATTTCATCAGGTACAGAATGAACGAGATCATCCATATACATTTTTGATGTCACTGCGGCAGCAGCTTCAGGGTAAGTTGCACTCATTTCTTCTGCCAATTGACGAATAGTTCGCATAGCTAAAAACGGACTCGATTTTAAACCAAAAGGAACCCTGTTGAACTGGAAGGTGCGAACTGTATCATTACCACTAAAACGAAATAAAATTCTCAGAAATTTGCGATATTCTACCGAAACACCAATTTGTAAATACATTTGCTTAATGTCAGACGACATCGCCACTGGAAATAATCTAAAATTCAATAATAATAAAAATAAATCGGCCTGTAAATTAGGACCTACATGCAAAATATCATTTAAAGATAACCCGGTGTGAGTCTTCGCACTAGCATCTAACACCACTCGTGGCATAGGCTTATCCGCCCTAACAACAGCATGATGAGGAATATAATAACCCTCTTCTGTAATTTCCGTATCCGGAATTTCGGATAAGAAACCATTGTCGATATAATCTTTAATCACTAGATTATATTTCTCTCTCAGAGAAGGATCTTGTTTAAACTTCCTTTCTAATGACATGAACCTACGGTGAGCAACAGCCCTAGAAAGACCCAACTCTGAACAGTTTTTCAGAAAAGGCAAGGCCACAGAAAATCGACCTTTTTGGTCGCGCGTCACAGAAGAAATAAAAATATTTTCGCAATCAGTCTCATCAGGACTTAGATATTTTACCTGAGGAAGTTCCTCAAGCTCCCAGAATTTTTGCATCAGTTCATTCAATGCGAAACCAGTAAAAGAACCATTAATTGTTTCAGTATTAGGTATATCACCCATTAAAATATAACCGAACACAGTCGATAAAGCAGGAGGAGAACGCGAACCCGATTCTTCAATTTTTCTCCCTAAGAATATATATGGAAATAATTGAGCACCTAAAATCATTTCAATATTTCCTGGAACATTCCACGAAAGATCAGCCATCGGAAGGTCCGACAAATACGACATATTGTCTTTGCAAATGAAATGCGAAGGCAATTCATCCGTTAGACAATGCACCACTAGAGCATGGATGCAATATTTATAATTAGGATGAATGCGTGACTCAATGTCAACGTACGCATACCCATAAATCGGCTGCGAAGACAACCCAATCCCCTTAACAAAAGAATTACTTAAAGGGATTATAGGTATATTAAGAGTCTTGCAACACTCAACAGTGATCAAATTATTTTGAGACCCATTGTCTATTAAACACCTAACAATCTGCTTCTTATTATTACCTCTAGGCTTAGCGTATATTTGTGCAGTTGCAAGCAATATTGTAGAACCCGAATGAACATTGGCATTATATGACATAGAAGGACTATGTGAGACCGCAATAGCACTAGAAGATTGAGTAGGCGAAACACTATTAACAACGTCAACCGTGGTTTGATTGCTTGATTCCTGCGGTACTATATTCACAGCTTTTGCAGGAGTCGAAACGGATATATAAGGTAAAGAAGAATTTTTATTATTATTTTTATCGAAATGTAATAACGTGTGATGACGTTTATTACACACACTGCAAACGGAAGCGGAAGAGCAATTTGAGAATACATGGTTGAGACTACAGCAGTTCACACAACCATTTTTCGATTTCACAAAATCATATCTTAATTGCGGCGTTTCTAAATTTCTAAATTGATCACATCTGTACAAAGGATGTGCAGACTCATTACAACATTGACATATTTTATTAAATTCAGAAACAAGATTGTGATTTTGACGCGAAACAAACGTTCGAGGATGAATATCGTTATTAGCGCGCGATGAATTAACCGAAACGGGATTTTTACGAGTATTACCGTTATTGGTATTAATGCGCGGATTCAAACTTGCACTAGAACGTTGTAATATTTTCGCTTGGTTCTGTACAAAATTCACCAAGTCCATGTACGATGGAATTTTTCTATCCCGAACTACTAATTCAAATGTTTGCGCAACTTGCTGATCTAATTTCCGCAAACCACAATGAAGGAGAATAAAATCCAATAAATCATCAATTTCTAATAATTTCAGCGCTGCAATGGACGCTGAATATTTTTCTCCAAATGCCTCTAAACTGTTCGCAGTATTAACGCACGATTTCAAATCAATAATTTGATTCAAATAATAGGAACCCAACGTTCGTACGTCCTGATATTTTTTAATAAGGCTATCCCAAATCATTTGATATGCCTCACCAGTAGGTACAATACCAGCTGTAATTTTAATAGCATTATGAGTAAGCTTGCCTATTAAGTACTGCACCCGCTGCGAGTCAGACAGAGTGGGATTATTATGAATATTAGCCTTAAAAGATTCATAAAACAATGACCAATTCTCCGCTCGTCCATCAAATGATGGTATATTAATGGATGGCAACTTTACTGGCGATTTGGAATGTAAACTAGCTCCGGAAGCAGATTGAGAACCTGTTACCTCAGTAATATTATTACGTACACGCTTTACCCTCGTATACAAATCTTCAAAGGCCGATAACTCTTGAAAGTTTGGCTCTGCATCGGGGCTCTGCGTTAATTGAAATTCAAAAATACGATCTAAAATTTCTTCAAAACGTTCCCGCAAGCTATCTACGGTTTCGGATTCAGCCATAAAATTTTCACTGGATCTTAAATCGAAACCAGTCACTTTCGTAGAGAGGGCATAAACCCGATTTAGTCTTTGAAAAATTAATTCCTTTTTCACTATTAAAGATTGTAAATTCCCGGACGCCATATTAAAAGAATGTCAGGGGAAAAAACAAAATGAAAAAATTATATTTGACAATTAAAATAAATAAATTAATGGATAAAGTTCTGAAAAACTATCCGGCTTTTTGAAGGACCAAAATTATGGTAGAGCGTGTAAATAGCCCTACCAGTGTTTAATGTGGGCCAAGGGGCCCGATCACCCAAACCACCCCGTACTCCCAAAGGTGAGAACCGACGAAAGGTATCGGTCTGGGCGGGATAAATAAAAGACTCACCAACCTCGCAGCACAGATCCAGGCGTACACCTCCCTGATCCTCTCGAAGCTCCTCAATTACAGCCTCAAAATGACACACGGGCGATGCGCCGGTTAGCGCTCCATAAAGCGATGAGGTTTTGAGTACAGGAACTTGAGACGTCCACGGCCAAGGGGCTCCAATGAAACGTCAATAGCGATTTGCAGAGAATAACGTGAATTAAGTGTATTATTAAAGAAATTAATTATGTTGACATGTCGTGTGAAAAATGTATGTAGTAAGTAATGAAGTTTATAATGGAATGTCATAGAAAAGCGTAACTAAATTCAAATATGAATGAGACTTGGCGCATGCCAGTAATAACCATTAAGGCATACACCAAAGAGTCCGCGACCAAGGAGATCTACCTCCTAGATCGCGCCGCGTAAGTTGGAGAGCATGATCCGCCCAGAGCTCACCCAAGTCGGTGACCCACCCTTTGGATACACGAAGTGGCTCCACCAAATATATATACTATGATAGACGAACATAGGCCTCCCCCAAAGATTTCCAGATCGACCTGTTGGAAGCGGCCTGCATCCATCGACTTATGTTCAGCAGTGGACGTCCTATGGCTGATGATGATGATGATAATAGACGAAAAAAACAATGAACGACAACATTATATGATTTAACGGGAAGTCTGACAGGGTGGGCGTTGCTTGTTAAAATTATTTCATATTATTCTCTAGAGCTGTGTTTGTTAGTTCTTAAGTGATGTGGTGTAATGCATCAAACCGCAGTGAAGAAGAAGAAGAGAAAATTATACCTCGCACACCTCTCTTACAGCAAAAGTATATTTGTAATATTAAACATGATACACCTTCATAATTTGCAAGTTGAACAGTAAGCCAAGCAGAATATTGTCAACAAAAGCTTAAAATACGAACAATATTCGCCTAGGGCTTGTTTACACAAATGGAATGCGATTGAGTAAAAAACTAGGTCGTTCGAAAAATGCAATAATAAATTCAGTACGAAAAGTGCGCGAACCGTAAATCCGGCCGAGTTGTATTGTTGAACCAATACAGTAAAAATAAAATTTGATCATAACTAGTAAAAAATAATGCAGTAAACTATATGCAACCATAAATCTATCATGGAAAAATGAATTGCACTCTTAAATTTTTGATTTAGTGATATCTTCCGTGTACTATTGTGAAATCCGTGTATTTGTGCCGATTCTGTTCTCGGAAATAATAAATATATAATATACAATATTAGCCCTGTAACATTACTGTCCCACTACTGGGCCCGAGCCTCCTCTACTAATGAGAGGGGTTAGGCCTTAGTGTACCACGCTGGCCTAATGCAGGTTGGTAGACTGCACATACCTACCTTCGAAATTCCTGTAGAGAAATTCTCGGATATGCAGGATTCTCGGATATTCCTCACGATATTTTCCTTCACCGATAAAGCAAGCGATAATTCATAAAAAAAACACACTTAACATAGAAAAATCAGAGGTGTATGCTTCGTTTTGGGGTTGGTCTCGAACCTCTGAAATAATAAAACTGACCAAAAATTTCTGAGTGTATCATTTGTGAGACTAATTATGATACCTTTAATACTACGAATTTAGTAATGCAAAAGTTCATAGCAGTATGAATCTACAGACGCTGTCAGACCTGATGAAACCTGTGCACTAAAGTAACTTCTAAAAAATACGGTAAAAAGCTGAGAACACAATCTAAATAAATTCATTAGAGGTACAAAACCACTGACGATGAATCTAAATAGACCACGTAAGTGCTTCAATCTCTGGGGTAAGCGAACTTTTTGACAGTAACGTCTCACCGAAAAGTCGCCTAGGCTTGTTAGTAACGGCTAACGAAGTAGATGTGCATATTATAATATGTTTTTCCATGTTTCATCATTGGTACGGAATGTTATATAAAATAAAATATGCTATTTGTAAATAGTCAACCTGCTATCACGGCAGCCTCCTAATCGTCACGTGTTTAAGCTTACTTATGTTATAGTTGGTGGCTTTATACTTACGTAGGTACTTGATGATTTTCTCTTATTCCTTTCTCTCACCTGCAGCCAAAACCCAAGCAAAACCTGTAAAATGTGCACTCAAGGAGTCTTTTGCTTCGGTCTTATTTTGTCTCAAGCGCCTCGAGTGGCCAGCAAGCTGTTCAAAATCCTCAGGAGATTTCAGCTGATGAGAAAAAATAGAGGTAGAAAATGCTGGTATTCGTGATTATAGTTTTAATTTGATCTTTCTATATTTATTTGTATATTTTATAGCCTTTTTCAATATAACTATCATATATGCCAGACACTAAGGCGAGACCATATCAGTGCACAATGCGTTCCTGTAAACCGAAACGCAGCTATGTGGCTTTGTGATAGTGTAAACATTATTTTATCTACAGCATTTATTGATCGACTCGATCTGTATACTGCCATATTGCATCACACATGCAAAATTATCCCCACAAAACAAAGACTTCTATGTATTTACTAGACAAGTTGTTTCGAAGTAAAATTGTGGCACATGACGGCGAGTGTTTGACGTTTCACGGCTAAGGAAAAGAGCAGATTTCTATAGTGAGTTGAGGTCGATTAACAGAGACTTAGTGCACACATTCTATGTACCGAACAGCCAGTCTAATAGTATACATAGAAGTCTTTGCCACAAAAAGCTTAACATTTGGCCGCTTAAAAACCTTCTGTCGCCACTTGTACGACCCACATATCTCGGTATATAAAATGCGGCTACTATTGAATTCTTAGGTCGCCTCACGGCCAAAAAAGTCACAAGAAAGTTGGATTATTAAGAAAAGCTATTCAACTTTAGCTCTTAACGAATTAACAACTCAATTCAAGTAAAACCCGAGTATAATTCTTCTCATAATAAGATTTTTTTTTACCTGACGTCCAAGGCGAACACTTCGTCTACGTCGCACTAAAATAGAAACGCTTTAGTGATTTCTCGGCGAAAATAATAAAAAACATGTTTTGAGTGGTTAATACGAAGAGCTCTCACGTAAATAACAAGTCAGTGGTGGAGCTTGAACGTGGCTCGTGCTACATCCACAAATGGCACATAGTTTTTAATTTTAAAAAGCTCTTCGACTGATTGAACCTTAACAACCGTTCTTGCAAAGTAAACTTAGGTTTATCTGAGCGAATAAATCTTGGAGCCATTTACTGTTGTTGCACTAGTGCGCTTTACTCGCTCCGCCAAGACGTTAATGTTTAACGTATCTTGAAGTCTCTACATTACTAGAGTCTAAACGCCATGCCTGTACAACAAATGTAAACAAATATTTGCCCACTTTTCAAATAAATCCTATTTTTCAATATCAGCCCGGAGTCTGAAATTTTTGCCCGATATCATATCACATCTGGGACGGAACTAAGCTCGGCAAAATGTGGATGTTCTAGTTCGCTAGTACGCCTCTGCCTATCCCTTCGGGGATACAGGCGTGAGCTTATGTTAAAATCTATACATGGCACCATACCCCATAGATCTGATTGAAAAAAAAAACAGATGAAGTACAATATTGGCCAGTATAACTTACATCCAAAAGCTCCAGAGATGCCTCGAAATCAAACCTATTTCATCATCATCATCAGCTGCAGGACCTCCACTGCTGGACATAGGACAAACCCATTTACAACAGTAATTTTAAACTGTAAATTGTGTGTAATGTCGTAGACAAAACACGAAACAATATAAAATATAATATGTGAAGATTTGCATTCGCACCGTGCTCGACACATGTTTGAAATTAAAGATAATAAACTCGCGTCAAACTGATCGTTCGTTTGCACAGCCGATGTTCCGAAATTAAATAATTTTGGAGCTTGTCCACTCATTAAACGACGAGAATGAAAGGTACCCGTAAACATTATATTTCACCTATAAAACATAACAAGCTTATAAAACCGCAACATAATCGCGAGGGTCCCCAATGGTGAGTTCCTTAGGAAACATTCTGGCTCGCCCCGAAAATTACTCGGCCCACGTAATTTTGAGCTTTTTTCCTTTGTTATTCTTTAAGGCCCTCCGAGATTTGCGACGTTATGATCTCATTTTGAGTTATGAGAGAAAACTCTTAGTGAGTCCCCCTTGACGAAATCATTGTCCAGAGGATTAGGTGTTTGTTGTGAATTGGCTATTTTTGGTAAATTAGGTTGCCGTGCGTGATTGGAATGTTTTATTTTTCTAATAATAAATACAGCTTTTTCTTTAACATTTTCGTGCAATAAATGAATTATTGTATCGACTCCATCGCAGTCTACGTGACTGATATAATAATGCGAAGATCTGCGACATCCGACATGTTTAAAATTCGGTAGGTAGGCGTATTAGTCACCATTTATGTTTTGAAATTTAAAATAATAAATATATTGTCGACGAGTACCGAAGGTTCGAGATCGACCTCTGACTTTTCTATATTAAGTGTATTTTCATTGTGAATTATCGCTTGCTATAACGGTGGATGAAGAAATCGTCAGGAAACCTGCATTTCCGAGAATTGAGAAGGTATGTGAAATCTACCAACCCGCATTATGCCAGCGTGATAGACTAAGATATAATCTCTCTCATTGGTAGAGTCCTGTGCCCAGCAGTGGGATAGAGATATTACAGGGCTTATATTATATTGTTTAAGGGAACTTTAATTACTAAATATAACATGACAGCCTGTGTTAAATGATAGAATAGTTATTAAATATTAATAAACTATGGATAAAGGAATAAGTTACAGCATTTATCGCGTAATTTATGGCAGGAAGAAATATAGTCTGGATAATTATTTAATTATCCTTTCACAAGCCATATTATTATGGCATAAATAATTAATTTATGTTACTTAATTACCTTAAAATTCGCGTAGCACGAGGAAACAACATTCATAACTTCGACTTGCTTAATGTTCCTAAATTATAAGTTAGCGGAGGATAGTAAAATATCCTCGCTCAGAAGAAAATAAACTTTACCTCCTCTCTGTAGGAAACTTTTCGGAGTCGCGCTCCGCCACGTCTGACGTCACATCTTTCAACGACACCTTTGGGTGACATTTTGTCCAGCCTTTTATCTCTTTTATTTAGTTGTTACAGACGAAATTTGAGTTCAGTGAACTTGATTTCGCGTTGTTACTTATTTTGTTGAAGTCAAGCGCAAGCAATTATTGTGAAATTATGATGTCAATGCACTATGGTGAGTGATAAATCAAAGACAGGCTTCCTAATGTTATATAAACTGTATTATAGACGAAAAAACAATGAACGAAATGACTGAGAACATTACCTATACGATTTTGACGGGAAGTCTGACAGGGTGGGCGTCGCTTGTTAAAATTATTTCATATTATTCTCTAGAGCTGTGTTTGTTAGTTCTTAAGTGACGTGGTTTAATGCATCAAACTGCAGTGAAGAAGAAGAAGAGAACATTATACCTTGCACACCTCTCTTACTGAAAAAGTATATTTATAATATTAAACATGATACACCTTCATAATATGCAAGTTGAACAGTAAGCCAAGCAGAATATTGTCAACAAAAGCTTAAAATACGAACAATATTCGCCTAGGGCTTGTTTACACAAATGGAATGCGATTGAGTAAAAAACTAGGTCGTTCGAAAAATGCAAAAATAAATTCAGTACGAAAAGTGCGGAACCGTAAATCCGGCCGAGTTGTATTGTTGAACCAATACAGTAAAAATAAAATTCGATCATAACTAGTAAAAAATAATGCAGTAAACTATATGCAACCATAAATCTATCATGGAAAAATGAATTGCACTCTTAAATTTTTGATTTAGTGATATCTTCCGTGTACTATTGTGAAATCCGTGTATTTGTGCCGATTCTGTTCTCGGAAATAATAAATATATAATATACAATATTAGCCCTGTAACATTACTGTCCCACTACTGGGCCCGAGCCTCCTTTACTAATGAGCCCTCTCATTTAGTCTACCACGCTGGCCTAATGCAGGTTGGTAGACTGCACATTCGAAATTCCTGTAGAGAAATTCTCGGATATGCAGGATTCTCGGATATTCATCACGATATTTTCCTTCACCGATAAAGCAAGCGATAATTCTTAAAGAAAAAACACTTAACATAGAAAAATCAGAGGTGTATGCTTCGTTTTGGGGTTGGTCTCGAACCTCTGAAATAATAAAACTGACCAAAAATTTCTGAGTGTATCATTTGTGAGACTAATTATGATACCTTTAATACTACGAATTTAGTAATGCAAAAGTTCATAGCAGTATGAATCTACAGACGCTGTCCGACCTGATGAAACCTGTGCACTAAAGTAACTTCTAAAAAATACGGTAAAAAGCTGAGAACACAATCTAAATAAATTCATTAGAGGTACAAAACCACTGACGATGAATCTAAATAGACCACGTAAGTGCTTCAATCTCTGGGGTAAGCGAACTTTTTGACAGTAACGTCTCACCGAAAAGTCGCCTAGGCTTGTTAGTAACGGCTAACGAAGTAGATGTGCATATTATAATATGTTTTTCCATGTTTCATCATTGGTACGGAATGTTATATAAAATAAAATATGCTATTTGTAAATAGTCAACCTGCTATCACGGCAGCCTCCTAATCGTCACGTGTTTAAGCTTACTTATGTTATAGTTGGTGGCTTTATACTTACGTAGGTACTTGATGATTTTCTCTTATTCCTTTCTCTCACCTGCAGCCAAAACCCAAGCAAAACCTGTAAAATGTGCACTCAAGGAGTCTTTTGCTTCGGTCTTATTTTGTCTCAAGCGCCTCGAGTGGCCAGCAAGCTGTTCAAAATCCTCAGGAGATTTCAGCTGATGAGAAAAAATAGAGGTAGAAAATGCTGGTATTCGTGATTATAGTTTTAATTTGATCTTTCTGTATTTTATTTGTATATTTTATCGCCTTTTTTAATATAACTATCATATATTCCAGATACTAAGGCTAGACCATATCAGTACACAGTGCGTTCCTGTAAACTGCCCAAAAATCGCTGATCCGACGTTTTGTAGGAAGATGGTCTCACTGCGGACACAAAACTGTCGAGGAGGTCAATACGAGGCGAAGTAGAAATGTTTAAGTATGAAGGCGGGCACTGTTATTATTAGACCAATATAAAGACGGGGGAAAGAGAAGATAGACATAATTATATAACTTACATACATGCCTTTATGTGTATCTGTTTTACATTATTACAGTTAATTATGGATGCCAGGCTTCGCCACCCTGCGTAAATTCACTGTATCTGATTTTGATCGTCTCTCTAAAGATCAATTACGTAAAATCTATTTTAAATTATTTTTTTACATTGAAACTTGCGGAAAATTCAATAATCGTCCAAGCACGCGCAGTGTTATCTCCACATGGATTTTGATTTTACGTAAAGAATAAATGACAAGACTGACTTCAATCAACTTCAATATTATACTACGGTTATAAATTTAAAACTCAATCCAGTCAGATTCACACATTTGTTATCGGTGGAAATTGGTGGGACGCTTCGGAATAGCTCCGCATCGGCCTGTCTGTGCGCATTCACAGTAGAGATGAAAGCAGCAAATCTGTTGTAACATCAGCTTAACAGCCTGAACTTTATCCGTGGTACAAACTATACGCATGAGCGGTTATTCATTAACTTTTAGCTCATTTATTCATGGTGATATGTGGGAGTGAGATTATTTGTTGTTTTGCACTTCTTGTGTCGTTGATCACTGGGCTAATAATTTCTTTCTTTCTATGTGCCCAGACCTCACCTTAATAAGATTGGCGTAACTCATCGTCAGAGGCGGCAAATATATATGTTACATAAGCGTATGGGCCACCGGAGGCCGAGCCGCCCGTGACTATCTACAGCATATTACAGAAAATGTTTTGACTTAGTTTTTACGACAAGATGCCTGCCTAACGTCCATCTTACTCAGAGGAATCCAGTACCGGGCAAATCAAATTAGAAAAATTTGGAATCGAACCCAGGACCTATGCTGTCACTAGACCAAGGAGGCGACACTGGGCTAATAATTTATAGCAGATTAATAAAACATAATCATTACTCATTGGCAACTAATAGATAACCCCAGTTGATACACTAATTTGTAGCCAGGAACAATGTTTGAAAATTAATGATCGGATGTTTGAAAATAAAATAAAAAATAAAAAAAAGAGTGATAGAGTTTTTTGAGCGCTTTATAAAAACAATTTTTCTATCACAGTTTATTTGTATGATTTCGGATCTACTAATGGCATAACCACTTTTACCACAAGTACATAATAAACTTTAATCAAAAACTTAACACTTAATTTTCAGATCCATAATAAATGGTAAAGTAAAGTAATGAATAAAGTAAATATTGATAGCCTCCGTGGCGCAACGGGCGAGTAGCCGGCTGTGAAGCGAGAGGCCGTGGGTTCGAATCCCGCACCGAGACAAATGTTTGTATGACCTAAAGATATTTGTTTCGGGTCTAGGTGTTGTGAGACCGAAAGTCTCTCGTAGTTCCTGATACTCATGTCACAAGACTCAATCTTAGTGTCGGATCAGCACTATGTATGTGACCGTTGGGTGTTATTTATTCATTATTATTTATAATAAGGAAAATACTATTCATCTAAGCCATTAACAGCCTTAAGTAATAAGTCCTTATATTTTGCAAATAAAACCCGCCGACCGCCTATTATTTAATCCACGCGCAAGGTAAAAGCAATGTGCACTAGCGCCCAACCAGAGCGTCCACTAAAATTACAGCCCACTCAACAACACAACTTTTGCTAACATCCCAACAACAAAATATACGCCTTGATCCGCGTTGTGTCTGGACAAAATATAACATTGCATGTATACTTGAACAAAATAAACATCGTCTGAACAAATAAACATGTAAATTTATACACACTACCAGCTTTTTTAAATAACAACTCAAATTAGGATGTAAATTCTTTAAATACAGTGAAAACAAAAAAGACGTAAAAAGGTCAAGTACAAATTATACTTTAGATTTATAAATGATAAAATGAATGGATGAAAATAAAAACGAAACAAAATAACACTGTATTCTTGAACAACAAAAGCAAAGTGAATTCTTAATCGACATTTCTTTTCGCCAAGTTTTTTAAATCTGTAACAATTTCTTTAAGGTTTTCATTTAAGCTAACCAACCAAAGATAAATGTGGCTCTCTCGGAGATACGCCGGCGCGGCACGCCGAGCGATGCCGTCACAATGTCAGCGCGTTTCATCACATTTTCTCCACCTCAGTGCAAAATTTTTAACGAATTTTACAAACTTTTGATCAGACTACCTAATTCACAGTGATTGGAATCCATGCAATTTCACACTGGATGAACGTGATCTTTTAAAAGATTTCATTGTAAAACACCCATTGGTTTGCGTTTAATCGTACCAAGAAATCAGAACTTTAACTTACTGGATATGTTAACTTCAATCTGATTTTATGTCCTCTGGAGGGCACCACATCAAACTTAGTGTGATGTCACTGGTCACATAGGGGCTTTCTTATAAAAATAGTTTAACTGAACAAATGGTAAGGAAAAAGTGACAGCCTATTCTTAGCCATTTGCTCAGCTAAACTGATTTTTTAAGTAAGGCCCATAGCTTATAACCAGCGGACCATCAATACGCATTTAACGATAGCTCAATTACTTAATTATAAATAATAAATAACAAGATAGTTTAGAATACATGAGACTACAGTTGACTATACATACTTGCTTTATAAAGAAATATATCACTGCTTTTGGATGCGCTGTGGTTGGATAAAAGTAGCATTAAAACACACATCATTTAAAAATAAATAATTATAGTCAACAAAACTAAAGCCTAATGCTTTCCGCAACTACCTTTAATAAATATGTCCCGCCTACATCACGACGGAGTGGAATAACCCTAATTCGAAATGTTATATAGTTTAAAAGAAAGACCATTATAATTTTATTATTATGTATGCCTATCTTTTACTTGAATACTCTTTTATACTTTAATAAAAACTATAATATAATAATAATAACATTACTAATATTATAATATTACGTCATTAAATTATATCCAGTCTACCTAAATTAAATTAAATTAAATTGAATTATATGAAACCTAGTCTATAAACGTTTGGAGATTTATGACAAAGTATTAATTACTACAAAGCCCTGCTACTTATGTTTTACAGCTCCAATCTAGTGCACAGACAGAGTCTGCCGACACGGGCCCGTTATCTTCGGATTTGTGAGGGAACGAGACGTAAAGCCTGGTTGAACGGAGCTCGGAAAAGGATTTTCGTTGACACCAGAGATTTCTTGTATAGATTGCGTATCAACGACAATGTGCATTGCAGGTTTGGAGTAAAAACATCTATTTTAAGGTATTGCTGATGGATGTTTTCTCTATGTTTCTCATTTCATTTGTTTTCTACTTTAGTTCTTTTATAAAATAGTTATTCGTCGATTTTGCCGAAATAAAGCACAACAAATAACCGTAGCATAAATCAGGTCAAGCATAGCTGCCAAATGTATCAATATTTTCGCACAGCGACTTTTTGTCATTCATATTTGCAATTATGACACAAATTAGTTTATTTTTTGTCTCAAAAACATCTTTCAAATCGTAATTAGTCACTAAACGCATAACCAAACTAAAATAAACATGCCCAAGGGCTAAATATACCTATTGCGAATACCTAAGTATTCCACAATTAATATAAGTTTGTATTGCATATCATAAATAAAATATACTTTCGAATTATAAACTTTTAATTAAAAAAAAACTTTATATTTTGGATCAAGACGGTGTTTCCCTATATCGGGTTCCACTCTACCTTATCTTTGAACTTAATTGATTTATTGCTAGTTGGTATCCTGGCTAGCAGATAATAATTAAAGTAAAAGCTATTCTTTATATCAAAGCCTAATCGAGGTCACAAAATGGTAATTTGTATTAATATTCTGTTTAATCAAAGACGCCGATGTGCAAGCGCCCCACGAAATTTCGTTCACAAGTGTTACGTCGCACAATTCTAGCATGAATATGGAATAACATCGGCACTAAGTTAATATGTATGAGTGTAACTTGTTAACTTGAACGTAGACCCGCCAGATGGCATTCAACTCCGAATATACCACCTCGCTCTACTTTATAATTCAAAGATTTGCTCGCGTCGAATAAAACGTCTTCATCTAAATTATTCACACTAACATTATAATGTGATGTACATACATATGTATGCATTCTACAGTCATTGAACATGGAGTTGATTCTTATGGGATTTTTTTCTTGGTCTTGCTATATTTCACTTAGTCACTACCTCTACACTGGCCCAAGTTGTTTTAAGAACGTTGACAATTGCTGTAACTTTTTGGTCAGATATCACCTTCACACATCATTATTAAGCTGACGGGGTGTTCCTATAAATGCTCCTGGATCAGTTCAGGCTGACATGAACCAACAAAACTAACTTCAAATCAGCTTTCAGTGACACAATAACCATCATGTTTCAGATAGTACATTTATTCTCTAGACAAAACTATGGTGAGCGACTCTTTCCTTCCATCTTAATTAATAAATAAACATAAAATATGCCCTTACCCCACACCAATGTGGGTTCGGCGAAACCCACTTTTTCAAGAATGTTGCAAAAAAGATTCCGCTTATTTTTACGAGCTTGCTTCAACGAACTCCCTACGGGAAATCCAGTCCCGGGCAAATGATGTAAGAAGAACCGCTTAAAAAACCTAACTTGAAATCTGGAAAAATGCTGTTTTATTTAGCGTAACATGCTAGCACTGCAATGTGATTTTTGCTCGTGGATTTGCTTACATTTAGCGACTTTTCTTTAACAATAGCGCCTGATTTATCGTTTGCCTATGTTAGGCGTCCCTCTTCAGGAAGCGCTGCGCTTATAGACGGCGACACAAGAATATTGATTGCTACGGTTTTGTCATTTTTATGCTTTTCCACGTCATGATATTATAATAGACGAATTTATGGATATTTAAATAAACCGATATACATGCAGTTCTTACGTTTATGACACTTTTTATATAGAAAACGGCATGACAACTTATTCCTAGGATAGATCACTATATCCCTAGTTAGAATGATAGGTAACCTGTGAGACCACTGTACTAAAATGACACTAAAATGAACAGGGATCGAGCACCACCGCAACCACTTCAAGTCAGTCGAGTGTACATATATTTATGCTTTTATTTACATACTTAATTTTGTTTATCATCATCATCATCATCATCGGCCACAGGACGTCCACTGCTGAACATAGGCCTCCCCCAAAGATATAATTCATATTGCCGTGAAATTTGAATGGGATAAGGATAGGTGCAAAGGAAATACAGATAAATAAATACACCAACTGACCACACTTATGATGACAACTTCTGAAACTAGATATATACATTAAAATAACGTATGAGGCAATCTACAAAATACCTAGATGTTATATGAAATTCAGTGAGATGTAAGAAATATCTAGTTCATTTCCCTCCTTAAAGGTCAGTTCACACCTTACGGCTTACACACAGCTCATCGTTGCCACGCGTGACGAGACGGAGGCGCCCGGCGCGGAGCATTGGACCGTTCGTGAATAAATTCGAGCAATTCCAGACCTGCCTTTTACGAGCTGAATGAAGTATGAACTCGGTACGTGCAAAGAGTTCCATTTTACTACGCAGAAAATAAAAAATCTAATGAACCCAACTTTACTGCCGTTAATAAAACGCAACGAAAGTAGTTTCCGTCCATGAATGTTACAAGTTACAACACGTATTCGGTGCATGATTTGTTATAGATTGTTCCAACTAATCTAACACGGGTGAGTTTTCGTTGTAACACCGTCGAAATCAAGTTTATTTCAACCCCGTCAGAACAATACTGTTTTATCTCTATTAATAACAATATGTCATACATCGCCCGTATCGTTCATATCGACTTAATAACAACGAAAAAACACCAAATTGCCTCTCCAGACAACAATCCATAAATTTCGCGCCAAAATTAAAGCCCTATCACTTTGCTTTGTTTCGGGAAAATACCCATTTATTTTATGTTACCTCGTTGAATTTTATTTTTATAAAACGGTGTTTCAAAAGGATCCTTTGGAAAACAATTTCCGCTATCCCGCGCGGGTCTGGCCACGTTACAAGGAGTAAGATAGATAGCCATATAAATCTCGCATGTGTCTAATTGACGGCTAGAAAGTCCCGACCAGCGAGGCCAAGCCAGACTCCCGGTCCTGATTCACTTACCTCATTTGGAAAAGGCGGTCAAGTGTGAACCGGGATTACTTTTCGTTTTTTACTCTCCACTGTACCTGGGATGATAAATGGACAAAACTAGTTTTAAATTCATATTTCCATTCCGTCCCGCTTTACAAAAGAGTGGAATTGGATCCCTAAGTTGTATATTATATAGTTCTGTAATTTAACGTCTGAATTTCTTTACACGGTGCACTGTGTTAAGAAAGATGTGGTTATTATTAGACTTACCTAAGTATGGAGACTCTTTAATATATATTTTTTTATTGTAGAGACTGGCGAACGAGCAGATGGGTCACCTGATGGTAAGTGATCTCCACCGTCCATAGACACATAACATAAGCTCACGCCTGTATCCCCGAAGGGGTAGGCAGAGGTGCACTAGCGAACTAGAACACCCACATTTTGCCGAGCTTAGTTCCGTCCCAGATGTGATAGGGGGCGAGCCTATCGCCATATCGGGCACAACTTCTAGACTCTGGGCTAATATGGAAAATTCCAATATCACTTTGCCCGACCCGGGGATCGAATCCGAGACCTCAGGACGGTAGTCATACCCAAATATAACTACGCCACCGAGGCAGGCACCCATAGACACTTAAGATACAAAAATAAACATGGGTGCGTTGCCAACCTAAAAGGACGGAATGGAAGGGGAGGGAAAAGGGATTGGGAAAGGGAGGGAGAATGAGTCACCGGAAATCTCACTCACCGAACGAAACACGACAGCAAGCTGCTTTAGGTCCGTTTTCTGTAAGACAGTGGTATCATACCGGTCGAGCCGGTCCATTCGTGCTGTAGACGTTACTGTCTACAGCTTGGCTCTACCACTCAATATGACGACATACATATTATCATAACAAGTTATAAACTTTAAATGTTTTAACTTTTGGTGCCTTTTCACGGAATATATATCTACATAATTAATAAGTATACAGCGGTAGATGTTACACAACATGTAGGTGAATATAGGTACTTGTTGGACACAAACCTTCGACTTATGTACGTTGCGTAGACAAAATTAGCAAGAAAAACACAAAATAGGCAAATTCCGGTTCCGAAACTTAAATACAAAATACTGAAAAGTGAGTAATGTGGACTTTTGTTTCCATCCGTCTGTGCACGAACAGAAAACGAACTTTAAATACTTGTAGATTAAAGGGGTCAGGTGTACAGGCAAATTAACGAAGTGTTAATTTTATAACAAGCCGTTTAACGTGAGACCCAGCGGAACTGCTGCCGACACTAAGGCTGGGAACACGAACTTAGCGGGAGAGGAGCGGCGGCGGCGCGGCGAGCGGCGGCGCACCAATGTATTGCAAGTCCGGTCGCCGCGCCGCGCCGCGCCGCTCTCCGTGCGGCTGCCTTCGAGGTCAGTTACATTTAAATCTATACATGGAAACGCGCCGCTCCGCTCCCGCTGAGTTCGTGTCCGGGGCCTAAGTAATATTCGCATTCTGTAGTAAGTAGAAACTTTAAAACAAAGAACCACTCGTACACATTTATATCAAATGCTTTTGTTCGGGTATAAATATATTATGTCTAAGACGAATAACATAAATCCCGAATTATAATTAAGAATAGCCTGAAAGAGAATCGTATTTTATTATAACGAACAAAAACACACTACTAAAAAACTAAACAGAACATTTATTGTGCTAAATTGGTACGCACCAATTCCCAAAGGTAGTGGCAGTACAAAAGATATTTATTCCCACATTCACCTTGCTTAGCCTTGTTGCTTAAATCACCAGCCAGGATAATGAGATGGTTCTTATTTAGTGCGTCCTTGGCGAGAAATATTGTGCTATACAACTTGCTTTTACTAAATTATATTGCTGTTTAGCAAGATTAATGAAATTGCCTCGCAGAACTTATTCGTTTTAAACTAATGCATTCCTTGAATGAGGGAACTAAAAGAACAAAACCGCCATGCGATTTGTACTTGATTGCGATGCTCATCTGTAATGTTACCGATGCGATGCATTACTCACGGCGCTTTTAATGATCCAACTCGCCATTTAATCATCGTAAAAGGGTCATAAATCCTAATTACAAGGCTTATTATTTTGAAAAAGGCCCAGAAAGTCGAGCTGTGACTGAGTCCGGCGGCAGGACAATACGGTTTGTCAAAATATTGCCTCTCAGACGCACCTGTCACTGATGGATCTAGTACAACCGTAATAGAACTTTGCCTAAACATAGCCAGCTTGGT
This sequence comes from Clanis bilineata, assembly GCA_036417725.1. Taxonomy (NCBI): domain Eukaryota; kingdom Metazoa; phylum Arthropoda; class Insecta; order Lepidoptera; family Sphingidae; genus Clanis; species Clanis bilineata. The sequence goes on from CM071154.1 coordinate 7,840,174, forward strand.
ATGGTTAGTACTTACTTGGTACCTACTGTATACAAACAAATGTGAAATAACTTATCTACTACAAAAATTTAATATTTTATGTGTTTGGAAAGTAAAGTCTCCAACATGTAACGAAAATGTAGCCAACTTTCAATTAAGAAGTGAATCAAATATAAAGTCAAATATAAATCAATAAAAAAGTTAGACAGAAAATGTTAGCCGAACTATCTGAAATATTTGAACATTCGCGGTCCGAAGAAACCGCACTGATTGCACAAAGGGCTCCCATGGGGCTGAATTATCGTCACGTAGTGGCCCAATGGCACCCCACTTCGTTAGTGTACGCTTGATGACGTGGGCCTCCGTTCCCTCAGAACGTTTGCGATTCCAGTTACGTTTGATATCACCTTTTGTTACGAATTTAAAAATCGGCTGACTGTATCGCAACTGTAATAATGGTGTACTCAAATCCCCAAAAAAAATTAATTTCACACACTCATTTACATTTAATTTATCGACCGACTCCCAAAAAGGAGAAGGTCCTTAATTCGTCTGTATTTTTTATGTATGTTACGCCATATCTCCGTCAAATGTGGACCGATTTTCAAAATTTTCTTTTTGAGTTCGATAGACCGTTTTTCAAGGATGTTCCATATAACTTTGGTCACGATCGGATCAAGTCGGAAGTCGTTCAGTTAAGTTTTTAAATATGTGATTATTTTCATAATAATTATTTTCTATCTTCATTTTTAAATAAAATGCACAATTAAATACTTTTCAATGAACATCGCTGAGCAGACGTCGCGTCTCGTCGTACACAAGGATGCACCCACGTAGTTAGTTCAGATCCAATACTGGCTTCCCATTACGGTTGACAACGCTCAATTATTCCACTACACGCTGCAAACAGACGTGGTGTATAAACTGAACCGAATCTTTAAGGAGCTCTACGGAAACGATGCGACGTGAAAATTTCACCAGTAGATCAACCATGAGATTTTTTGACATCTCTCATTGTCATAAAGTCTCCGTAAAATACTTATCTATATACGTCTCTAGCGGTTACATGGGCAATTAATGTACATCATAATATTACACATCATCATATTACACATTATTTTACCTATTCGCTAGCGAGAAATGACAAAAACCCATGGTTAAGCTTCTGCGGCCTGAGCAGGAAAATTTCTGACAACCGTAAATGTATTCGAACTCGATGCGCGTCTATGAAATTTGTATGAAATATTAACCAAACGTCATCAGTGCGCAGCGAACTCGAATACATTTACATTAGTTTTTCGTGCTCGGGCTACAGGTTCCTTAGACCGCAATAATAAACAAGATGGACTTTTTGGCGTCGGTGCAAGACACCTTTTATAGCCTGTTGCTAAAAGGATTCATCTAGCAGGCAGCCGGTCGTAAAAACTTAGCCAAATAATTTCTGCAACATGCTTGAAAAAGTGTGTTGCGCCGACCCCACAATAAGAAAGAAAGTGCGCAGCAAGCACGAATACCTTTACGCTTGGCAGATTTTTTCTGCTCGGGCCGTAGGTCATAGTTTAACATCCTAAATCGTAATTAAGATAGCAAAACTCCCAATTCCAAACATGTTTTTATCCTAAACCCTATCATTCATTATTATATCAAAAAGATATGGACGATCCAATGAGGATTCCAAATCTATACTTTGTTTGAACTAAGCTCTTAAAGTTACATCTTCTAAAGTACCTTCAGTTCTAAACATTACAGATCAAACTTCGTTTCCAGCTGTCGTTGCTGTGCCTGCTAACTTTCCGGTCAACTTTTAGTTATTAGATTGTAATAAAACTTTTGAGGAAGTTCTTAAATTTAATATTCCCAAACATTTTTAACCGACTCCAAATGGCTGTTCTTAAATAGACCTTTATATAAACTCACGCCTGTATCCGCGAAGGAGTAGGCAGAGGCGAAATAGAGATCGAGAACACCAACATTTCGCAGAACTCATTTCCGTCCGATGAGATAGGGGGCTAGCCTAGCACCATAGTATCGTATTTATTTTGTAGGTATTACTCGACAAATTTTAAAGATAATTTTTGAGTTCGATAAAGGTTACTCCAAAGATAGTTCTAAAGGTCAAGATCTGATGAAGAAGTACGACTAAACTCGTAAACAAACAGCAGCATGAACGTCGCTTTTGGGGTCTAAATTCGATTTTTAAAGTTATTAAAATCTTATATAAGTGTAAATCTACAATTTTTTATTATGATATATAAGTAAACGTTTGTGTAATGGAGAAATACATTAAAGCACAACTTATTTTCAAATACATATCGATATAAATATGGAAAAGGTCGCCGGATATGAAGAAGTAATGAGCCTTATGTCAACGTCGTCTCCGCTTTCACGTTTGGATGCACCTAAATTGGCTATTCCCTACATGTGTGTGTACTCAAGACGGTCATACGAATTAATTTTAAAATAAATCTTGAGAGGATAAAGATTTTGAAATAAAATACAGTTTTTGCTCTATTTATTTAATCATTTTACATTCCTTTATCGTTTTTACTAAGATAAAGTGTAGACCATTATTATTATGTATAGTCTTTATAAATACAGTTTACTATTACAATAATGTGGGTATTATAGCTAGTTCAACCCCGCCTACCCCTTTGGGTATACAGGCGTAGATAAGCCGATAACGTATGATACGATTATAACAAACAGCTTTATTATTTCGATAAAAGTAAAGATTTTCTTGATCTACCTTCCTATTTATGGACAAATTGATCCAAATCGGTACATCCCTTACATCCCTTATTGTTATGATGATCATGATGTGACGTCACATCTACACATAATTATTATGCTTTGATTTTGGCGACATGATTATGCAAAATTAACACATTGCTAATAGACCACTTAGAGCTAATTAAAATTTATTACACATCCCATATACCGTTAGTGTATTCTGTCAAATGTGTCATCAGTCATTACTTAATGATGCTAGTAGCAGTAGTTTATACGAAATCCCAATTAATTTTGTGTTTGTGTCCATTATAATTTGATGTTGAATAGCATCCTAAGGTTTCAATTCCTCATAACTACAAATTGGGCTGTTAATTAATTTTCGAAATGCATAATAAACTGCTTTGTGTTATAATTAGCATGTGTTAATACACAAACGCTATTAATTAGGAAAATCTTTCGCCTAACGTAATTGCCAACTTCAACATCGGTTGGTTGTTCCGCAAAAATCCAACAAAACTTTGTAATACTGAAGATGGCTTTGATTAAGAACTGTTCCTTAATTAAAGGGGTTATTCGAAAATGCATAGTTGCCGCGTCTATGCGGAATACAATTTGAGTGAATTGCATTCGATCGCTCCATGTTCTGTTATTAAGAAGTGTGTACAAAGGAGGACAATTGCAGCGATAACGAATGAGAGGGGATCGGAAGGAGCTTTGTGCAATCAGCGCGATTTATTCGCTTGCGACGTGCCGGGGACGGACCTCTTGGACGAGGGTAATTGTGATAACGCGGAATCGCAAACGAAATTGCTGAAAACGTGATGTCACCTTTCTAAATTATACCATGTAGGCATCTATATACGAATAATTGACATTGTCTCAGTTTTTTGCGAAAAGAGTATTCATAAAGAAGCCTATAAAATCTACAATCTATTGGTAATAAGTTCGCCTCATATCACATCATGGAACGCAAATAAGGTCGGCCAACCAAAGCAACGTTTGGGACCTTATCCTTTGAGGATACGTCGAGAGCTTATGTTCCGTGTTCTTTATTTTCATATATGGAACAAATGAAGTGAAGTGTTTAAAATCATCGTTAAGCACATTGTCGGAGGCGTTTAAGTCGGCTGAAGTGAAAGTTTTCACGTTAGAAATACTTGAAAAGTCCATTACACGGTTGACGGCACCAAGGCGACCTTACGACGTCGACTTGTTTGTAATTACACAGACATAGCCCGAGATTTCATTTAAACTTTGCGACAGCACCCGCCGCTGACAGCTCTCTCTGCAATTGTTAACTTGTAAGAAAAATATTGTCGCAGTTCAAATAGTGTTAAGAAGTGGATTGGAGTCAGTTTGTTATTCTACATCTTTATGGATAGCAGTGACTCCTCACTTTTTCTTTCTCTCATAAAACTAGCAGAAGCTAAGGAGAGTCGGTATGTACATCTTTATTTTTTTCTATTCAGCGATTATTCCATTGTTTCTGTAGACACAATTCACGTAGGCACAATTTATGAAACCTGCAAACATAGAATAAAGTATGTAAATTAACAATTGTTGATTTTTTTAATTGACGGGTCCAACCGCTGTTCTACAAATAGTTTTATTATCTGAAAAATTACAGATCAAAGAAGTTGCACGGGGTCCAAGTAATCACATTTCCTTTCCTTGGAAATTGACATCACACCGTCAATGGTAAATATTGAATTTAAAAAAAAGAAAAGCGCAAATCCCTACTCGCTGATAGAGAGTAACTAGTAAGTAGGTATGGTAGGTACATGCAAATAAAATGGAACCAAATATTGATGAGTACCAACCGAAAATCCGGATCACGCATTAAATAACTTTACCGCAGACATCAATCATTCAAAACTTGGTCCCAATTAAAATTCGTACGGCATAAGTGCCGGTGAAACCGCTGACGATAAAAGTCTAACTATAAATGCTTACCTGCAGTCTAGTCGCTAGGCGAACGTTGAAAAATGAACCTCTCTGGCTTTACACAGACTGGATTTTTGACGTATTTCGCAAACTACTTAGCTTCACGTGCCCTTGTTTAATTTGTAAGACATTATCACAGTTAATTACGATGTCCATTTTTTTTTTATATACATACATAAGTTTCTACTTTGTTGAAGGGCTTAAGAACCAAAGATACCAAAGTAAAGATTTTTTTATTTGTAACATAATTTACCTTAGATTATTCTGTAATAACCAAATGACGAACGTCCACGTTTGGTTAAATTCTAGATTTGATTTAAATTGTCAAAAGCAGAATGACACAAAGGTTGATCGATTTCACCGCTCGTGTAAGTACTGGATAAATTCATTGAAAGCAGAATTTATATCTCTTATCATTTATATCTCTTATCATGTAGCCCCGGCGAAATCTAATTCTCGAGATTTTGCCGGCGTCGCCGTGAGCGCCTCTGTCGCTCCCACAATGCAGCCCGTGCCAGAATCGGCAACGAACCGGGCTAATAACGACGGTTTCGTGACGGTGCTAAGGAGGAAGCATCGGCAGCGAACTACCGTGAACCGCTGCGGCAAGGCTCCTCAGGAGCCCAACATCATCGTGCGTGCTGCACAGCCGAACACTCCGGTGTATATCTCCCGCCTGCACTACACCACTAATGCGGAGAACATCGTGGAGTACGTCCGTCAGAAGACAAAATACTCGGTGAGGGTGCAGCTGCTGGAGTCGCGCCGCAACGTCAACTTTAAGGCGTTTGTGGTGCGCGTGCCGAACTGTTTGCTGCACCTCATCCTGGAGGAGGACTTCTGGCCGCAGGGCGTGGTGTTTCGCCGCTTTCGCGGACAAGTGCCACACGAACGCACAAAGACATAGTGTACAGTGATTTTATATTTATTATTATGTATGTTAGCTTGTAAGGTATTTATCTCTGGGCCGTAGTTGCCTGATAATAAATAAATAAATAAAAATAAAAATTTATTTTATTTTCCGTGACACCGTACATGTGATTTTGAAAAACAATCTTCATTTTCCCATCAGTGTTATTGTCCTTAATAGTGACGGGCGGCTCGGCCACCGGCGGCCGAGACGTTAATGTAATGTGTATTATGCTGCCTCCAACAAGTTAAACTATTCCATAATTAAACTCAATTAACGCATACCTAGTATTGCAATCATAATATCACTTCCTATTCAATACAAATTAGATCCACCATAGAAAATCAATCTATGCCGATAATTATCAACCTATTAATTACTTAACCATTTACTTACTAACATTCCTTTAACGATGCTAGGTATTTGATCCGACCGATAGGTCAGGTAATATTCACACTCCTGCCAACGGCCTTTATTGTAAGGCTATATCCATACATGCATTGTACATTAATTTTGCTTTGAGACCAATAAGGCTGTTTACAAACACGCTTTGTACTTTGTGGTGGGCTCGCAAACAGGGCTCTGTGCCATTATTGCACCATTGTGTACCATCCACTGTCTGGAAATTTTGTAATTAATATAGAGCCTACGCCTAAGTACGATTTAAACGTTGAATGCATTATATTAATACACGTATATGCTTTATAATTTAAGGATTCGTTTAACTGCCATAAAAAATAGATAATAGGGTTGACGGTACAGCCAAAAAGATAGATAATTTTAATTGTATCTTCATGACATTTTATTGTTAAACTTTCATATTTCCGTGAATAGAGTCAATAAATAAGAAACTGAAGATGGATTTTTTAGATGGGGCTGGAACTTTTCTTGTTAAAAATCCCATCCCTCATGCGAAATTAATATTTCAATGCAACTACCTATGTATTGATTAGACACACCAAACCGCACAGTGTAGGCGAGAACATGCACAACTTTCCTAATTAACTCGTTATTTTGTAGTGCACGAAACCTTGTGTAATTCAAAACTAGTTGCAACTTACTGACTTGTTAAACACAATAAATACACCCTTGTAGATTTTATGGTACTTCCATAATTTGATTTTCAAATGAAAAACATATTTAAATTCATTACGGAAAGTTAACTGTATAAATACTATAGGTACTTGTAATCAAATCAATATTTCTTACAACTTAAGTAATGCGATTCCATTATTTACACTTTATAATTTATTTATTAAAGTATAAACGTCAGATTTAATTAAAGGTCTGAGAGACGATGCTATCAAATACGCCGAGCGCAATCGGACAATGTCGTTGTTTTTACAGACAATGCCATCCATATTTGTAGACACTGTTCGTGTTCTCAAAATGCTATTTAATCCGGCCAATAATGAAGGAGCTCTCGGCACCCTATTCCTTATTAAGAGAACCACCAGGTTTATTTTATATCGCAACAAAAACCGTTTCCAACTCATGAAATTCAATCAACATTATTCTACGAGTATTATACCTACTAGAGAACGCCTTTCATCTGTTATTCCAAAGCTTTAAAGTTGGAATTCTTATATCAGGCAGTTTATTGAGTAAACGTTGTAATACAACCAAGGTCTGCAGGTCTCATCCTGTCTGTTTTTAACCAGCAGTTATCTTTATTGGCCCGCGGTATACCTTAGGTACATAATAACATAAGTATTACGTATAAAAGGGTATTTCAATTGTCATGGGTTGAGTACATCAACATAAGATATCTATATCGATGGTTGAGTAGGTAAGTAGTAAGATAAGTAATTATTAAAATCTTCAGTAGGTATTATATATTCGAAACATTAATTAATCTTAGTCTAAAGACGTACCTATAAGTACTAAGTTGTGAACCGTATTTTCAAACAATCATAAACTAAAGATCAAAACGATATTTTTTCTAATGAAACTTTTAACGAAAGTTTTTCCGTCTTCGTTCACCCGTAAACGAAGGTTGTCAACCGTCGCCATTGAAATCGGTCTCTTTTAATTTTGAAGGCAATAAATTTCGTAATCCGCCAGTGGAATTTATATCGGCCATTTAATGTCAATAAAAGAGGAGATGCCCACTCGACGAGGCCTCTAGCTTTTTGCTCGTCCCGCCAAAACGTCACCGCACTCATTTTACATACAAAAGTGATGAATCAATTATTACAACTAGATACAAAACTTCTGAGATATTGCAAAAACTACATAATTGCTCCGACTAATTTGTAAAAGAAAAACTCCATTTTGACTAGAAACTTATAAAAAATTTTAGCGCGTGCCATCAAGGCTAGTGTATGAGCTATTAAGAATCACGATAGATAGGTAAATGCCTGTTATTGAAAACCGATTATGCTCCAGGATTATTAAAGCAATCCCACTCAGACGGCACGTCAATATTTACAGTTTACACATCTACATAGGGCGTATTGTAATTAGATAGGTACTGTATAACTTGCTGTATAGAGAATCTCTATTAGAAATAGATGTGTGTTTAACTACAGTGCATTAATTACGTCAAGTGTACCGTTTCTACAAGTGGGTAAATGCACTCACATTACATACATTCTTCGTTGTGTTTAACGAATAAACAATCATCAGAGATCCGCGCCTGATGTCTTTTCGACCGATTTCCAAAAAGGAGAAGGTCCTCAATTCGTCTGTTTTTTTTTGTGTTATGCGATATCTCCACCAAATGTTGACCAATTTTAAAAATTATTTTTGTATTCGATAGAGCTTATTTCAAGTAAACAATGGTCCCATATAAATTTGGTCACGATCGGATTTGAAGTCGGTCTGTTAAGTTTTTAAACTTGTGATTATTTAAGAAAACTCTCGTTGATAATATACTAGGTCGCTACATCTTTTTAGACATGTCCGTCGGTTGAATCACTAATTTGATAAAATAAGTGACCGTTACAACTTAGGTATTTCCACTACATATCTTATCAAAAGAAAAATAAATAAGTACGTACTTATACTAAATATTATAGACGACAAGAAAAGTCGCCTCATTGGTCTAATGGCAGCATATACCTACGGGTTGTAGACTGGGAGATCCTGAGTTCGATTCCTAGGTCGAGCAAAGCAATGTTTCTAATTTGATTTGCCGGGGATTGAATCCCCTAAAGGGGGGGTGACTTCAGGCAGGCAGCCGGTCGCAAAAACTAAACCAAATTCTAACTGCAACATGGTTGAAAGTGTGTTGTGCCGACCCCACAATAAGGTGGGATAAGGGCAGAAAAAAGAAAGAATAAACGACAAGTAAATGCTGAAGCACATAATAACATACGAGTACCTACCTAGTTATTACAATATTATTATAAACTGTCAGTTCCATTAAATAGCTGGAAATTACTTTGGGTTCTAGCACAGACTGTAATAGATATATGTAGGTTCCACATTTCCGCACGACAGTATACTTACTTGTTGGAGCCTAATCGCCTGACGAGAGAATCATGTCGACACGTTCGCAAATTGCATCGATTGTTTACGACTCTGTAGTCTGTACCGGCCTAACTCAATTTACGTATTGTGATCTACTTGATAGCACCCATGACAAGGATAAGTGACCTTTGTTGGCGCTTACGTCGCAAGTACATACATACATATGTATTGAATTAATATGAATTAGAAGCGATATCTACTGCCTCCGTGGCGTGGTGGTATTTCGGAACGACTACGGTTCTGAGGTCTCGGTTTCGATCCCGGGGTCGGGCAAAGTGTTATTGGATTTTTGCATATCAGCCCGGAGTCTGGAATTTGTGCCTGATATGGCGATAGGCTCGCCCCCTATCACTTCTGGGACGGAATTAAGCTCGGCGAAATGTGGGTGTTCTAGTCCGCTAGTACGCCTCTGCCTACCCCTTCGGGGATACAGGCGTGAGCTTATGTTATGTTATGTTATCTAATGTATCTAAACGGAACAAAAGCTGCACTTTATATGGGCAGGTATCCATATTATAAAGATCTAGAATTGACTTATAGAAATTAGAAAGTGCATGTCTTTAGAGAGATTAAATCATCCAAAGCAGCTGCAATGATGATAAAGATTAAATCATATACCTCACTATTTTTGCGTGTTCATTTATATTATGAGTACCCATATGACATATATTAGCATAGACACCTAAGTGATACGTCATAAAATAAAGAGATAAAAGGGACTTTATATTCGTTAATTTCCATCCAGCAAATGGTTGAGCCATGTCGCTTTGTCATGAACCATTCGAAACGGATTGAAAGGCCGGATTCGATATCGAATGAAGCAGCTAACTGCCGATCGCAGCGACAAATCAATACCCACACCCCATACAAAGAACTCGACGGAATATTGGAGCTTAGAATACCGACACAATGGCACGGCCACTGTAAGCCAGAAAATTGTACCTCATGAAAGTGGGACAAGCAAAAATCACTAAGAGTTTTTATACGTAGGTATGCGATAATGAACGTGTGCTGTATATTATCGCATAGAGATAGAATATCTAAATTACAAAATTATTTGGATAGAAATTATCTTAGATCATGAAAAGGCATATTAGGCATATTAAAAAAAATGACAATCGAAATAAAATATTTTATGCATTATATTTTTAAAGAAAAAATATTCTTCCTACACCTCCACTCTCCTCTCCCTCCTATCACCTGCAACCACCACTATCACGTAAGATACGGTTTTTGTCTCATTGGTATCAGGAACTAATACAACATTACTAATATTAATAGACCCTAACAACAACCAAACCCGAAATAAATATTTATGAGCTAAACAAATATTTGCCTCGGTGCAGTGCGGGCATCGAACCCGCATCCTCTCACCTCGCAGCCTGTTGTACACATGCCGTACCACGGAGGCTGTCATATGGACTATGAATTTCTCTTTCATTCAACTAAAAAGAAGTCACTACAATTGACATATTGAATCAGTCACATTATGTCATTCATTTGGCATCAAAATTAGCGAGTGTTATGTTCAATTAATTTTTCGAAATCTCAAAATTAGCAATGTATGTTAAACCGTTATGCGATGGCTGCTTTAAACCGGCAGGTCGCCGACTTGCTCTCTTTGGAGTAAACGATGAATTCGATTGCTATTCAGAAAGCTACGTCAAATGTTTTTGGAACCTATGCGATCAGCATAGAAGTAACCACGAGATCGAAACCAAACCTGTGAGCAGTAAGTAAGAAAACCTCCGTATAAATCTTAAAATCCTGCCTTCAGTTTTGTACGGAAACGGAAAACCGTTCGTCGAGGAACACTGGTCTTTGACGGACGCCTTCACAGCTATACTCGACAGTTAGCATGCAGTAGGTACCTAAGTACCTGTGTTTACCTGTACGTCTAGCAATAGACAGGCTAATGAGATAAAGTACCTGATTATTGTGGTACTCAAAGGTCTCAGAGTACCCAGATAATAGATCCACATTTCAACTATTTCAAGGAGATAAATATCTCGTGAGTCGTGACGTATTTAAAAATAATAAGCAATGAATTGAGAACTTCCTCCTTGTCCAGTGATAGCATATAGGTGGTTGTTTTTCAACAGTTTGCCCGGGACTGGATCTCTCAGAGGGGGTTCAAGTCAGGCAGGCTGCCAATTTTAAAAACTAAGCTAAATCCTTTCTGCAACATGCTTGGAAATGTATGTTGCGCCGACACCACATTAAGGTGGGATGAGGGCAGGTAGAAAAAAGGATAGAATCGAGAAATCGAATCCATTTTGGAATGCAAATGCTAGATTAATGAAATTATGATTTTCTCAATGTATAATAATTTTCAGTCGTTACTGTGCAACCGAAGCGTCAAGAAATACCATACCACAAACGTGACGTATTCCTCGATGGTATGACTACAAACTAAAAATACCAAAAATGTTGGACGAGAGATAAAAAAATGAATTCAATTTGGAATTTTATAAATGTCTATATTTCATGAATCAATAAAACAGTCAGTCAGGTATTTCTGTTTTTCATTTAGTACTTGTCGTACATTCATGTTTATTCTAGATTCTTGCACATAATTGTCAAATTTGCTCCAACTTATATTAACAACATTACCATTCATTGAATGGAAAAGCTCTTCTGAATTTGATATGTATTGAAAATGTGGCATATCACTATCTTCAATAGGTAAGACATTATTATTCCAGGAGAAATCCGAAGCGGGTAGTATTTTTGGAACAGCATGATAGCATAGTCTTGCTTCCTTCGACATGACTACAATGTCTCCACTGTTGAGTAATATGGCTGATGGTTCCACTGACTTCTCTTTGCCTCCTAGGAGGAATATCGCAGACTGCCCAAAACTGGAAAAAGGAATAATAAAATTATTATACTTGGTACATATACACATACACATACTGGCTGGCGAAGTTAAATGGTTATAGTCAAATGAAAATCTTTGCTTAGTCTGACTCGGACTAAGTCAAAATTCGATTTAATAAATCCAATTCTTCACTGAGTTTGTTTCTTTGACTTATGCTTTGTCGAAGTTCGTTCTAAAGATCTCAGCCTTAGAACTGAATAACATGTTGAGTATGGGAGGTATTGGTTATAAATTGACTGCCCATTAAGACATATCATAGAAATGAGGGAATGATGGACTTATACATGTATTTTGTGCATAAATCATGTAAACATATACATATTAGCACTAACAGCCACTCCACGCCGTTTCATAGAAAACACCTTTTAAATATCAAAGAATCTACTTATGAAAACATTGCATTAAATTTCTCTTGTAACCCTAAGAAAATATGACTTTTTTGTCTGGAAGTTTCATGGTTGCATTATTAGCCATGACAGTTCCATTAGTAAGCAAAAATGTGTTATCCCCACTGCTGACCCTGATACCGGGCCACCCTAAGCCAGTAAATAGTTGGCTTAATTGAAAATCTACTCCTAGCCTTATGACATAATGTTTTCAACATCCAGTCACCTCTTTCATATCCCTAGATTAAATAATAATACCAACCTAAATGAGAACAAAGGTGCTTCTAAATTGATCTCTGAGTGATCAGTATGTCCCGACAAAGTTGAATTCATGTGGTAGTAGTTAACGATAGCAGCTTCAGCTCTGAAGCTATCATATCCAAGGTACTTAGCAACTACATCAGATAGTTCACCCAAATCCTCTGGAAATGGTGTCTTATTTTCTTCGGTGTACACCTGTAATACACAGAGTATATATACTTAATAAATAATATTATAGACTTTAAGTAAAATGTTTACACCAATATTTCCCACAATTAAAACATTTTCTTTTTTTTATGTAGACATGACAATGTGTCTACACTGCACCTGATGGTAAGTATAGTGCAGTGCAAAAACACTGGAAACTACTCACATTTGGTTTCATGTTAACCAGAATATTATATGCTATATGGATTGGAGACTTTTTATATGTTAACCTCAATTAACCAAAATCAACTAAATTGATGATCTATTAGTCAAAAAAGTTTTTTTTGTAGCATGGCAAACTGATTATGTAAGTAAGAACATGTAGCAATAATGATTTACACCTCAGTCTGCTTCATAACTGACCAAGTGCATGTCTCAACTCACAAAATGAAGGATTCCATGGTTTCCTATTAGAATTAATTCTTTCTACCTACCCTTATTCCACCTTAATTTGGAGTTGGCCAACACACTTTGTCAAGCATGTTACAGAAAGGATTTGGCTTAGTTTTCATGACCGGCTGCCTGCCTGATGCCAAACACTCTGTACTTTTGGAGGGTCCAGTCCCAAAAAAATGAAATAAGTAAAACCATTTGCCACCTAGGAATTGAACTGAGGACCTCTAGGTCCAGGGACCAGGGAGACAACTCTTATTAGAATTAATTGAATGAATTTTATTAACATTTTACTTTTGTGTCCCAGTTGTGATGATATCCCAGTGTTGTCCATCGAAGCTTTTTCATCAATTGTTTATTACATTCTCCATTTTTAAAACACTCTTGCCACCAATCATTTAAACTAATTTCAATATCTATATTAAGTTTGTTGGGTTTTCTGGGATATACTTCTAAACATTTCCTTATCCAGTATCTTTCTCCAATACTAGTGAATGGATTTTTTATCAAAACCAGTCCTGGGTGCTTAGAGAAATAAAATGTTTGCCATTCCTTAGTTGTTTTAAGTCCTAAAAAGCGTGTTCTTGGATCCTCCTGTACATTGTTTGAAATTCCAGGTACAATCTGAAATAATAGGGTGGAATTATTTACTTTAAACATATTTTTATTCATGTCCACATATAAAGTTTATACCTTCAGTTGTTACTTCTCAAGTGGAAAAAGCAAGTAAGTTGGACTTGGTAGTTGGTACTTACCTCAGTCTTTTCACATAAATATTCAGGAGATAAAACTGCTTTCAGCGACGGCTTAGGCTTGTTTGACTTGTAATATTTAAATATTTTCATAAAAGCATCATCTTCAACTTTAGTTTGAGAACTCATCGCAGAAAGAAATGATTTACATTAAAATATAGAAATCTACACAATTGCTACACAACTATTATCCAGCGTATCACAACCTGATTATTAGTATTTTTGTAACTTTTACAATAAAATAATTTATTTATTCCACAGCCTTATTGTCTTTTACAACTTAGCCAGTATAAAATTTGATAGAATCAGCAGAAAATAATGCTATCCCTTCTTTACTAATGGCTGTCAACTCAGGTAAAGAAGGATCCATAACCATATACAAGTGTTTGTTCCAATAGACCCGCACCGACAATAAGCCACGCCCCCGCGCCAAAGTAATGATAATAGGGCAGCTGGAATGGCCGTCTAGTGACGTGACGGGCGTGATTCATTGCGTATATCGATATCGATAAAATGTATTATTTCGTTGTTTCACATTATATTCATTTACATTACATACACATTATCACAGCTGTATATCATAAAAGGAGGCAGAGACTATAATTTTCTAATTTGTATGATAAGAAAAGCTCTAGTGTGCTTAGTTAACGATTTTTATAGCAGAGATTAGCAAACGATTTTTTGAGTTATTCTTATGATTGATGTTGTCATTGAGTTAATGTTTAAAGTACACTTTATGTTGCTGATGAATAGATCATTGAAACGAATTGTGCCAAGAATAGTCTAATATTTTAACTAAATAATAAACGTAATGTTTGATAATTAAAAATAAATCGAATAAAAACAAGTAATAAATAATAAACCTACAAAAACATTCACATTTGAACATTTATGTACTGCTTTGTGACAAATCATCGACTATATTATTTTAACGCTCTAAATTTTCCGCCATCTTTAGCTGCCAGTCTGGTGCCAAGGTCATGGAGATGGAACCGATCTCCTCTCTCTCTAATCTAAGCTATGGTCATACTCTTTGCTCAGCTGTCAAATGTCAAACAAATCAGCTGATGGCCGAATTTTGAATATTTTCCAGTAAATAGAAAGCTACTTTGCAAAAGGGTAAAATACTATAGTAGGATTGCTAATTAAACGGAGTAATGACATTTCAGATGTTGCCATTTTTTTATGAAATTTAAATAGTGCTGTGGTAAAAAGATCAAGATTATCTAAACATTTCAATTCAGTGAAACATTTCATTCTTTCATTTTCTAAAGTCCAACTTAAAGTCGTAATTCCTGCCTAATGTGTTATTAGTACTGCATGTCTATTGAATTATAGTCATAGTAAATTACTTCATGCTAAGTTATGGCATGTCTACTGAAATCATAGTCATTGTTCATTATAAATAAAACTTACAAAAGCTATGAATGTCCTGAGCGTAATTTTTCTCAAATAATAAAAGTAATATTTGTAATTTTCATTGTTATCATTTCGCGTATCTAGTGTGATTATTTACGTAAACTTATTGACACGATCTTTTAATCGATGGATTAAGCTGAAATTTCTAAAAATACGCAATAAAATTCGAATTTTGCAAACTAGTGCCGAGTTATTGTATCTTTGAATGACAAAAATTGAACTAGATCAATCACTATGTTTTGAAAGTAAGCAACATTATTTTGGAAAGTGACATTCTGATCTGTCAGATTACTCCGTTTAATTAGCAATCGGACTTTAAGTACTTACTAAAATACTAAGTACTCAAATTATTTGATTGAGTACTTAGTTGAATAGTTTAATAAAACGTTATAAAATGAGTGATTCTATGGGATTTGAAAAGCCACTTGATATAACCAAGGTAAATAAAATTGTATAATAAATAAATAAACACCCAACAGTCACACACATAGTCCACACTCCACACTAAGTTGCGAGTCTTGTGTCGTGGGTATCAGGAACTACGAGAATGTTTCTCTTCAAATCTCATAACACCCAGACCCGAAACAAATACCTGTGGTCCATACACACACACTTGTCTCGATGCGGGAATCGAACCCGCGACCCCTCGCTTCACAGCCGGCTACTCGCCCACTGCGCCACGGAAGCTGTCAAAATATAATACAATAAGCTACACTTTTGTATAAATTGTTATCACTGGTAACCATATGACTATTTAAAGATTGTTTGTACACAAGTCATAAGTACGCATTATCACTATGCCCCTTATAAAAATATTTACGCTCTGCTTATTTTTAACCATAGGTTGTCCCTTTCATTTTTAAACAATGTAAAGAAGTAAAAAAGTGTCAGGCTATTCTTAACGAAAAGATAGGGGAAAATGTTTATAATGGTGGATACACAACGCCCGAACCAAGGCGAAAGAATCTATGCCTGTTGTGTTCACACAAACTTTCGCTGTTGTATGAATGAAACAGGGATAGATTCTTTCCCCTTTGTTCAGCCCGGTCTGTACCCGCCGTAAGTAAGGCATTCATACGAGAGCTTTTTCACGAGTTCTAGTATGGTTATTCACATGGCGCGCCTTTTTAAACGTCAGGCATTGGGTGTTTGTAAAATATAATACCTTATTAGAAACAAGACAAGAAAGATTTTCAAGCACTCATATGAACAGACTTGTCGAGAAGTTTTTTTCAGGTGTTGAAAAAGCTATTGAGCAAATGAGAGCTAATTATAGGTCTCAAGTCTCTTATAGAGTAAACTTGTAGATCTCTGATAATTAATTTCAACTGACTTGAAATGGAAGTTCTAGATTTTTTTGCATTTTTATGTTTATTATGTGATATCTCAGGCAAATGGGGGCCAACATTTAAGATTCTTTATGTTTGGCAGAGCTTACTTAAGTTTTTATTATTCGTATGATATATGACATTAAAACTTATCCACGTATCAGGAAGGAATTCCACCTCAATGATCTCACAAAAACCTGATAAAGGTTGCAGGAAGTCGCTGGATGCAGGCCGCTTCCAACAGGTTGATCTGGAAATCTTTGGGGGAGGCCTATGTTCAGCAGTGGACGTCCTATGGCTGATGATGATGATCTCACAAATGTTATTGTCATTATATAATAATAAGTTTAAACATTGTGCCTTTCAGGACATTGAAGATGGAAAAACGAAACTAAGAAAATGGTTGAACATGAACTTTAAAATTGAGATGACAGATGGCAGAGTTCTTATTGGAGTTTTTCTATGTACAGATAGAGATGCTAATGTTATACTAGGTATTGTAATATAATTTTTTCCTCTATTATTTATTAACTACTGTTTGCCTAATAATTGGTCTTATGGTGACTAGATTTTTAGAAATTTCTGAGTTGGAATCTAATTTTGTATATTCTTGTACCAATTGAGCACTATCAAAGTACCTATATTATAACAAATATGTATCAAATTTTTATAGGTGCATGTTCTGAATTCCTTAAGAATAGTGATGGAGAATCAGAAGAGCCAAGAGTACTGGGTCTAGTGATGGTGCCGGGTCGTCATATAGTCTCCATAAAAATAGATGATACAACTCCACCACAAAAATATTATTATGATGAGTAAACCATACCTACATTTTATGACATGTAACTATTTTTCTGTAAGTTATATTTAATTATGTAAATATGTTTTCAAAATAATATACTAAAAAACTGAGAAAGTAATAAAAGTTTTATTCAATTTGAAACAATTCTTAATTTTTCTGTTAATCTTTTTAACACTTCATTTTCGAAATAAATATTCTTTGAATCATTGGCAAATGGATTATATTTATCCATGGTGCTCTGTGAAGGTAGTAGCATGGCTGATAAACCATCACAAAGAATTTTGATTTGAGACTGTGGTTCATTGAAAGCTGTTTCCAAAAAAGATGGTTCTAATATTTTATGCAAGCATATGTAAGGATTTAAAGGGATTCCTGATCTACTTATATTTTTGTAAAAATTCACACTTAGATTTCTTACATCCTCATCTTCATCTTGTAATAGATTTACTGTTGCTTTTATCAATAAAGTTTTTGTAGTATCCATTAAATCATCAAATACATTTGTCATTTCAATGTTTGCCAGAGCTGCAATATATCTCATATCTACATCTGCATTCTCTGGATTAGTAAAATTGTATATTATTTTCGATATTTTTAGTTGCAGATCAGTGTCCCTTATTGACATAACTCTAACTGCAAATGGAAGCAAGTATCTCTTAGTATAAGGTAAGAAATCTTCATTAATATCTTTTAAAATATCAGATGAATCTATATGTTCAATATGTGTTTTCAAACTTATCTGATACAGTACGTGCCAAATCAAGCTGCTATCATATTTGTTCTTTAATAACAATAAGATGTATATGATTTCCGACAGTATGCCATTGGGTATAATTTTGCTGGATTCTAGTTTAATAATTAGGAATTCACAGAATTTTTCGAAATAATTCCTGTTGTTTATTGTTTGTAACAATTCAGGAAGTTCATTCCATGAACAACACAAAATATACTTTTGCAATATTGTATTGACCCATAAATCTACTCCCACCTTATTGAGATTTCTGTAAGACTCTGTAAATGTCGCCTTTACATCACTTACTTTTAAATTACCCAAAAACAAACTGTCAAATATTTCTCTGCATACATATGAATGTATTTTTTTATCAAGAATTTCACAAAGCTTCAACTGCAGTTCACTGAAGTGCATAGTGTATATTGAGCTAGAGTAATATTTATGGCAATGTCTTAGCAGTATCAAATGACCATGAAGAGAGTTTTCTGATACACCATCATATGTTATAAGTAGGTTATAAATAGTGTCAAATGAGTATATATTGAATATGCACTTGGCAGACAAACGCCTTACTGTGTATATTGGGCTACCCAGTAATGGCACAAGATACTTTAATAATTCTGTGTCTGCAGATATCTGTTCTATCGTATTATACGAAAAATTATATCTTTTAGCGCTACTCGCCAGCAAATTCAATATTGAGACTAAATTTGAATGTGATTGCACTTTGTCAGGGCTATTTTCGTTTTTTAATTGGTTTGTGATAAATAACCACAATTTTGGACTATGAGTTCTTAATTCATCATAGGCTACAGTTGCAATTGTTTCTTCATCAATGCCAGAATCTTTTTTTTGTCCGATTTGTCTGGGCACTAGAGCGCCATAAAGTTGTAGAGCAGCATTCCTGCAAGATTAGATTTAATTTCATAATTCATGAATTAGATTTTTCAACATGTCTGACTAACTATTTTTTTGAGTAATGGATAAACACTGTCGTTCGCAAAATCATCAAACTTTGATGGAGGCCATATTTTTTAAATAAAGAAGAAATTCATGAATTCGACAGGCTCTGTGCCGCATCGGGAAAGTAGCATTGGACAATTAACATTTTTGTGATACACTGATGTGTTTGGTCTATAAGATGTTATGTCCCGGTATGGGGTCAGGGCTCAGGACTATTAGTTTCAACTATTGTGTATATTATTGTCATATCAAATTGAATTAAATTACCTACCGTATCTGCCAGTGGGGACTTGTTAAATTACAAAATGCGAGTTGTGATAATCTAGCTGAATAATATGTAACATCAGTAGCTAAACTGCTATCTGTAACAATTTTAGTCAAAAAATGGATGTAAATCGCTTTTGGCAAGTCCATTTGATTTTCTATATTTGTTTTATCTTCTGCCTGTGGGATATCTTCGACTTTATGGCATATTTCTAACAGATTTTCCATAAAATAGTTGAATAACGGCTGAAAAATATACAAATGGCAATTCATATTTTTTTCATAATCATTCATGTAATTAGCTATAAAATTTATCATACCTTTCCCTTTTTCATGTCACTCGAAACAATTCTATGCACCATTATAGACAGCCCTGCGCCTCTTCTAGTTACAGATGCCATGTTACTTGCTTGCTGTATTAAGTCACTTAGATTTGATTTCAACAATATATAAGGTAAATTATATGCATTTGCTCCTTCTGGTAAAGATGTCAGATGCTGAATAGCTCTTCCTAAAAAAATGAAATATTGGGAGTTTCATTAGATATTATTATTTAATTCAAAATAATAATTATTTCCAATACATACCTAAAGCAGCACCTGCAGATTCTATTGCCCCTTTGTGTCGTGAGGATTTTAAAACATGAGTTAATATATTTAAACTTTTTTCACATATAGTGGTGTTTTCTAAATAATATTGAATTAAAAGTGAGGCTAAATCACAACATGCCTGCAATCAATAACAATTATATTTATAAATTGACCCAAAAGTTTATCAATAGACATTCCTAATAGTTAAACTCAGTAGTTTTATAATACAGCCTGCAAACACTATTTACCTTGACATTTAACCAAAGACAGTTCAATACAATTTGATGTTCTCCAGTTATTTTTGATTCATTTGTGTCGTTTGACACATCATAATCCGACTTCATTATAATATTTTCCACCATTTCATTCATCTTTGAGAAATCTGAACTACTAGAACTTTGTTGTTCCCAAGTAAATTGATCAGCAACATTTTCTAAAGCACTCAACAAGTCCATCACAGTTGCTTCTGATGCCTTAATTTTGTATGAATTTGTAATACATGCTTCTATTACAACATATAAAATACTAATTAAAGAATGTAACTGTTTCCCATTGTTAATTGAATTCATAATGTTTCTTTGTATTTTGTTCTCCTCTATAAGTTGTTTGTAACCTACATAAAATATATCTTCAACATTCTCGCTTTGTGCTGCTGGATTTTCTTTTAACATTATGTTAATCAAAAGTCTTAGCATATCTCTCCCACAATCTATTTCATAAAAAAATTTACTCCTCAAACATAAAAATGCTTCTTCTTTTAAACTCTGTATTAAACTAATATCTTCAAAGTATGTCATAAAGTGATTTAGTAAAAGTTCAACGACATTTTCTCTGATATCATCTGTAGGATCTTTCAATAGTCCAAGTACTAGAGGTACAAAAGTTTTGTCAAGTATCCATACTCTTTTTTCTATTAGAAATTCAACCATATTATTATTAGTCTGTTTTGTCTGATCTTTTCTTTTTCTTGGAACTTCCCGAAAACATTTCAAAATATTATTGGTTATTTTCACAATGGTTATTTTTCTTTGATAGTTACCATGAAGGTGTAATGAATCAATAATGAATTCTTGTAAGCTCTTGCAGAATTCTACTAAATTGTCTATATCTGTACTGCTACTTTTGTTTATGTAATTAACAAAGCATATATGTAACTGTGTTAAAAAATGTCTGAAACTTCCCAACATTGCTAATCTTAGGACAGTGGAATCTGTGTTCACATTGTTCTGCAAGAAATTTATAATTAAGTTGTACTCTTGGTGACTTGGCAAAGACTTTTCGCGACATATACAAACTATATCAAATGCTAGTATCCTCAAATGTTTACTGTTATGGTCTAACCCAATTAATATATTTTTTGTAGTTATATCACCATCATTCTCCCAATTTTTTTTCAGTAATCTAAGTTTATTTCCTTGCTTCATAATGTATAAAATGCTATAAAATCTTTGCTCTGAATTCTCAAGCCTCAACATTTTTTCCAATAGTGTTTCCAACAGTGATGGAAATTTTTTCAATGTTGCCAAACACCAATAGTTATAAAAATTCTCAATGGCTTTCTTAGATTTACCCTCCATCATTTTCATAATATTATTAACAAATATTGTACACCAATCATCTTCAGATTTTATAAGTTTTAGTACAGCATAATACATATCAGAACCAGCCGATACCAATCCTGGTTTATATAAACTGTACATAAGACCTTCTACCCAGTCATTTTCTTTAATAACACTAACAATATCATTGATTCTGCATTCAAATAATTCAGAAAGCATTAAATATTTAGCCTTGTTCCAGTAGAACTCATTTACTTCTTCCATAAGTGTTTTGAAAATAGTGTCATCAGCTATTTTTATAATTGTTTGGAATATAGACCTAATGAGATCTCGCACACCTGTTATAGGACTTTCCCAGTTGTGATTCACTAAATTTAACAATTTAATCTGATTGTTTTTGCTAAAAATCACATGTTGTTCCTTCTTTCCACAAAGCCTATTGAACGAATTTATTGTTTTGAATGCCAAGAAAGTATATTTTGTGTATTCATAACCCATACAAACTAGTAAGTCAAAAGTAGATTCCAATACTGAGGTTATCAATAAAGCATTATCATTTTCATAAGAGAAAAATGATGATTGAAACATTCCATACATCAAAGATACTATTAAAGATGTATCTGTTTTCATGCATATTCCAGATGTTAGGATCTCCAAAAATTTTGTTAAGAAATAATCATACTTATCTGTGCAAGGAACTGTAGAGAAAAAGCAAGTTGCACAGAGTAGTTCATCATCCAAATTCTTTACACCTGTTTGCAAATGCATCCATAGTACTTCAGATATTTCATTCCATGTTTGTAAATATAGTTGCTTCTCATATTGTGCTTCTTTTGCTTTATATTGTTTTGCTTTGATTAAAACTTCCTGAAATTGAAAAAGTTACATATAATTTATTTTTTATTACTTGTGTGTTGTATATATATATATATCTCTCTCTTCAAGCTATTTATCTCACATGGTGGTCAGCTTTAGTTACTTCACACTCTCACATATCATATCTTAGTGTACATCTCTGCACCTTGTCTTTGGCCTACCTCTGGATCTACGACCAGGGATTGATAATTGTAGTGCCAAGTTTCCGACATAATCAGACAACCTCCTCTTCATACAACCATACCACCATGTGTTGCATATTAATACTTTTCCGCATTATCCTTACTTTACAGCTTAATGTGAAACCTCCTCAATGGTGTAGTGTTATTGCATGCAATATATAACTATCGTACTGAAGTCTCGGGTTCAATCTCCGTTGGACAAAATGATATTAGGCTATTCTACTATCAGCCCAGGAATTTATGCCCTATATGGCGATAGGCTAGCCCCCTATAACATTGCCATTTCACACACACTCATTGGAGTGTGACAAAGTATTGGAATTCTAGTTCTCTAGCTCACGGCTGCTTAACCCTTCAGGGACATGGTATGACTGAGAACTGCATATTCATGACAAAACATTAATATTGGCCACCTTATTATAATAGAATTTAGTTGTTCATGTAATTTCAAACTACTTAATAAATTCTTGATATGTTAGTTACGTCACATGTTAGTTTTAAACTTTCTATTTCATACATAAATATGTTTATAAGGAAATTATATCTTCATTATTTACCTGGATTACTCCTAAACTTAGTTCAGTTGTAGGGACATTTAGTCTTTCTTTAATGTTACTTAATCCCTCCATCTTGTCTTTTGAATCCTTCTGAAATTCATAATACATATATTCTTAGAACTTATTTAGAAAATATTAAAATATGAAAATTAAAAAAATATGCAAATTACCTATGTATGTAACAATTTATGTGTGTGGAAAACTGGCATATTATTTTAATAAAAGACCATGTCAAATTAAAATTATTTACTAGGCAAGTACCTAAACTAATTATTTACAATGAATTAAGAAATTAAATACAATGTCTATTTCGCTTCCTCTTTTATAGGTTCATAACCTTCTTTTTGCATTTTTTCCTTAAATACATTGAAATCCCGTTTCCTATCAAAATGAGTAACCCACTGCGAGGGACACGATTTTTCAAATACTTTTCTAAGATCAGAACACGCTTTCGGCATCTCGGAACTGTCTTTCACATTCTGCTTATCTAAGCACTCCCAGTACACATCTCTGGCATCCCAACACATTTTTCTCTGTTGTTTATCAGGAAAAGACATGATTTACTGACAATAAACCTAAAACCAAAAGTAGTGTTACATTTTGTGTTTCTATCTAATTTTGCCTAACAAAATACAAGTTTTACTTACTTTTTACACATTTACCAATATGAATAATGTTTGAAATGCATAGGCTCCTTGATAAAAACGATTATTGCTTGAATTTGTAATTTCCCAAGTCCCAATCTTTTCTTCCGAAAATCATAACCTCAAATCTCGTATCATAATCAATTCTTGTCAAAATTGACAATTTGTATTGCTAGGAAGGCTAAGATTTGAGACCATGCTGCCAAGTGGTAACTTATTCGACCGACTTCCAAAAAGGAGAAGGTCCTCAATTCGTCTGTATTTTTTTATGTATATTACGCAATATCTATCGTATACCTACACTTATCCATTCAAAATTCAAAGTGAGGTCGGCGCAACACACTTTTGTCATACATTTGCAGAAGGATTGAGCTTAGTTTTTGCGACCGACTATCCCCACCTTTGGGGACCAGTCCCAGACAAATCATGTGAGAAAACACACAAGGAAACCAGGTCCTCTCACACGGACAGAACGCCCATATGGCCCATATTGCCCCATATTCGCTGCCAAAAGTCATGGAAGCGACCAATTTTCTGTCCATAATCGTTAATGTATATTGTACAAACCAACATCACTTGGGTAAACAATCAGCCCAGTTAGACTCCGGTGCAATATTGCCAAATGTCAATTTATTGGAAAAATCAGAATTCCTGTTACACTAGGCTAGGATTAGGTAGGTACCTCTATAGCGTGTATTATTTAGTTGTATTATCAGCCCGGAGTCTGGAATTTGTGCCCGATATGGCGATAGGCTCGCCCCCTATCACATCTGGGACGGAACTAAGCTCGGCGAAATGTGGGTGTTCTAGTTCGCTAGTGCGCCTTAGCCTACCCCTTCGGGGATACAGGCGTGAGCTTATGGTATGTTATGTATCTAGTTGTACGAACCCAGGGATTTAGAATCTACCATCATCATCATCAGCCTGTATACTCCACTGCTGGACTAGGCTTTCCTAGATCGCGCCATGATGACGTAAATAGATTTTATAAATATATAATTCAAACACATGTAATTTTGATGAAATGGAAGTAGTTATTTTTCACATATGTACATCTTTAAAATATTATGTTATAATATAAAAGTATCTAGATATTAATATAAGCAAGTATAGATTAATTACTTTGAAGTCTTGAAGCACTTAAATATTTTAAAAAAGTCATTAAGTCAGAATTTTAAGCGTTGTTGGCTCCCAGTCCCAACTCGAAAGACGTGACGCTAAATAAAATTAAAAAACGATTGCTTCAACATGTAGGCAGGTAATGATTTTAACACTACCGTGTTAATTATGATTGCAATTGCTTTATTAAGGCAGAGGTCCTTTCTAAGTTGTTTAAAGTAAAGAAATGAAAATGAGTACATTTCAGTTCAGAACATATCGAACGTACTATTTTCTTTGTTATTTCTACACCGGGCAATTCTTCGTCTTGTTTATTATCAACACGTTCAATTATATCACTAGAAACTTTAATTCTGCACAAATTAATAAACTTGTTCAATTGCTCTAAGGTTTCAAACGCATATATACCGGGTAGGACAGGGACATTTATGCCCACTTTTTTGCAGTTTTCTAAGAAGGTACGCAATAAGCTCATTTCAAAGACAGCCTGTGTCACGATAAAATCTGCGCCGCATTCAATTTTCTCCTTCATTTGTAATAACTTCTCTTCTGAACTTTCGAGGGATCCAGCAATACCAATACAGAAATAGTTCCCAGATTTTTCTCTTATGTATTTTATTAATTCAGTACTATTGGGAAAATCAGACGTGGTCGCGTCGTAACTTTCTGTGAATAAAATTAACATACATTACAAGTTAAGCGCAAATAATACATAGATATGCATAAAGAAGTTTAACTTCTCTTGCGAAGCTAAGCTTTGCTGAAGGTTCAAGAACTTCAAAACAATAAGAACTAATGACAGAAATAATAAAAATGTCTTCAAAATTGTTCAAAATTAAATTCATTCCACATCCAACATATTATGCTGCCACAAAACTGAGAAGATGATTTCTTCTTATCTTAATATTTATCTTAGTTTCTGAAGTTTGCACTTACCTCCCAAAATTACGAATAAATTGCATATCCCTTTTTCTTGAAGCAACGGAATCAAGCCATCCAAATAGGGTTTTGTCAGCATATCACACGATAAATGTAACAACACATTTTGTTGTTTACTTCGTAAGAAAATAGCTTTTCTTAATGGTTCAATATCCAGATTCTTACATAGATGTGATTTTGCGTGCCAAGTCACCGCGAAAAACCCTGGAGCTACTTCTAAATTATTGATATTTTCTTCTGTTACACCAGGTGTTACTTCAAAAGAAAACGAAAATGTTTCGTCTTTTATTATATCGGTGACTTTGTTTATTTCCGACATCATTTTTCTTGATCCAGCACGTAACAGATCCAAAGAACCGCAACTGTCGATTTTAAATTGCGAATTGGCTATCAGTATACCGCCAAAACCAAATATTTGTGTTAAGGCTCGCTGATAATATAATCTTTTTATCTGTCTCATATTACCTAATAAATTTGTTTGATATCGTGTCTGACAACAGCACTAAAATTATAACTTCCACATAAGTACCTACCTAGGTATATAAATGTACATATATAGGGCCTTACTTAAAATAGCATTTTTAGCTGAGCAAATGGTTACGAATAACCTGTCACTTTTTTCCTTGCGTTACATTGTTTAAAAATGAAAGGGACAACCTATGGTATAAAGATAAGCAGCGCTTAAATATTTTTATATGTAAGGGGCATTAGGTACTGATATTTTCGATTTAAGGACGTGCTGCCATTATAATATTTAAACAAACAGATTTAATATTACTATCTACAGATGAACTATCAAGCAAGTTTCTATACAAAATAAATCAAACGTCAGTAACGCCACCTACCACTTATAATGCGAGGGCGCTTATTTCAAAATTACAGAATATTCAGTGAATGTCCAAGAATCACGTAAGACAATTTTATTGTCTAAACATTATAACGCTGGCACGACCTTGCACACGTATGTTGCAAATACGACTGAGTGACTTATGACCATGAGGTCACAACTTTTGTGTTTTGTGTGTCCCGTCTATTTAAACCACGGAGTTAACTGTTGAATACATTTGCCAAATTATTTTCCTATTTACGAATATATTGGTAACTATCCTGTGTCCGAGACGATCTCACCCAGTGACCTCACCCAGTGAACTGGCTTTGTTTTCTTAACATTGTATGTCCACATATCGAATGTGCCGACTGCCGAGTTTGATAAATATCTATTAATAGTTTTATCTCATCGTAAAATTAAGTAACAATTTTGTTATTATATTATTCATATTGTCGCCTCTTTGGTCTAGCGGCAGCATATATGGGCTGTGAACCGGGAGGTCCTGGGTTCGATTCCCAGGTCGGGCAAAGCGAATTTTCTAATTTAATTTGCCCAGGACTGGATCTCTCAGAGGGGGTTGACGTCAGGCAGGGGTCAAGTCGTAAAAACTAAGCCAAATCATTTCTGCAACATACTTGAAAAAGTGTGTGCGCGGTGCGCCGACCCCACAATAAGGTGGGATAAGGTCAGGTAAAAAGTAATATTATTTACTAAGTATTTATACCTAACTATATGGCCAATTTAAGAGGCTTTAATTTAAAGCACTTTATCCTTTGGTTAATTGTTTATTATGACGGCTTTATACATGAGTTATAACAATCAGCCATTGTTATTAATCACAACCCAAAATTAAGTAAAAAATGTTGATACATTACTACACAGGTTAACAACGCAAAAATTAAGCCAAATACAAACGGTGTATATTGAGGTACTAGGTACTGTTCTACATACGAGTAACTAATATTAATTGTCATTTAAGTATATAAAATTGTCTACTTATCTAAATAACTATAGTTAATTGCGATTAACATGAAATTTGCTCGTTTAATGTCGGTTATAGTACAATGGCAATATTTTCTAATCGTGTAAAAGCTTCCAAACACCTAATCTACTATCGTCTACGTCCAATAATTAAAATCTTACATTTCTTACGTATTTTAATTTATTGTTACAGTTCGGTAAAGCTTATGGTGATTTTAGTACTCACCGCTCATTAATCGCTAGTGGTGTATTCAATCTACCTAGTAGATTAACTAAGCTAATATCATTGGGTGTGGTGTGCATTCTTCATGTACTACGCACGTAAAATTTTAAAGGTTTCAATGGAATAATAATATAATAAAAGTCATATCAATAGAAGATTAATTAAATCCGCAAATGCATTGGACAATCGATCGATTAACATGCAAATATTTATACCTACCTGTGCTTAATATCAGGAAAAGTTACATATTAGGTATCAATTATTGCTGGCAGTTCTTATTACGAACTTATAATAGGGTTTTGCGATAGTACCTAAGTAGTTTTACTGTTTTACAATACTCTTTGTTACAACAAAGTGTGCAACATTTTAGGCATGCATGCGATAGTTGATAATTATAAAATTATATTTAATTGAAATGTAAAAACTTAGAAAGAAATTATATCGAATAATACTGTCAGTTTTATCATACGTTAGTCTGACTAAATACCACAAGTCCTTAACCATAAGTAAGCGCAATGCAAATCTAGTTCACTATCCCTAACGTGAAGAATTCCATTTAACTACATAGTGTGGGCATTTCCGTTAAAAAAACGTCATTACTGTCATTAAGTATAGGCAATGGTAATGACTCATATGACCACGGTAATGACAAACCCTTAATAGTATTATAATTGTTATCTATGTATATACTTTATCATTCTCATGGATTATTAATACTTATACGTGTCTCATGTCTTGTACGTTCATGCCATGATATGCAGAGGATAGTACAGGTGGTGTCTGAAGTTATATACATAGATAACTATTATTAATTATAATACTATTAAGGGTTTGTCATTACCGTGGTCATAATATGAGTCATTACCATTACGACGATAATGACTTTTATTCGCGAAATTGCCCGTGTGGCGTGTACTCATTCCTAATTTCTTATCAAATTACGTACTCAATATTGTCGTATTCATACGCATGTCCCTGTAGGACAGGTTATGTAACATAACACCACTAATATGATTTTATTTAATAACGGACCAAAACACACTATAAAAATCTTATATTTATATTGTCTAGTATCCATACTTTGATATGTCTACATATTAGACTACATCCCATAACCCAAACATTGACATTCCTTCGCTCATTTTTTGGAAAATTAATCATTTTACTCAAAGCGAATGCAGCTTTATCAAAGCTGTTTTTCGGCTGTTAGTAACTGTCTGAATTGACACTGAATTCAGTCTTGTTATCGAAGATAATTAGAGGTAGTTATTTACAAGGAGCTTCCAAGATTTTGTCACTTGCAAGAAGTATCTGTCTAAAGTAAAATCTTAATGTTGGTACTACAATCTAGACAAACCTACAAGAATTGTATGTGAGTAAACAACTGTTTACATTCTGTTTACTTAATCTACACGTTAATAAATAATTATAAACACAATGAAACAAATACTAAATTGATTATTATCTCTGCTATATTTCCATCGAAAACTTTTTCTATTGACTCGTTTTCTTTTGTTTATACGTACAATTATTTTTCATCATCTTTGTTCAAACGCTGTGCTAATACGAGTACATTTTGTGAATACGTTCGGCAAATAACATTCATATGACAGTTAAAAAAACACACATTGCACTTACGATGTCTTCAAAAAGCTTATAACATTAGTTCATAACACCTTAACCTAATCGATATTGTCTCATCATTTATCACTAATACTTAACAATTCATCGGCGTCAAATTCATGCCCTGCTAGTAATTAAGTTTAATTTGTTTTTGATACAGCGTTTCTTAACATAGCTTTTATTTTCAGAGAGCATTGCACTCTTATGTCGTTGGCAGATATCGTCATGTGAGATCCATTGATTTGGGTGGTCATATGGAATAAGTACATGCACAAAAAATATCCAAAATTCTGATAAAAAATCGTGATGTTTCAAAGCATTATAAAAGATGTAAACAATATTCTAAAAAATAAAAATATTCTTCACAACGAACTCACTTCCGATCGACAATCGGCGACAACGACATTGTAATACGCTATACAGTCATTTTATTGGCGATTATAATAATTAACAATAACAAGATGTTTTATAATTTGCAATAGTTATATGGATTCCATTTGCTCAGTTAGTTCTAAAATTGGACTTTCGCTGAGAGGTAACATACTAGATGTCGGCTGTAAGCTATGCCCTTGCCAGTTCGTCTGTAAAAAATAAAGCATTATTAGTAAAATTAATACTAAGTAAATTATCCAAATAATAATATAAAATAAAAAAAATGTATATTGCCATACTTACACTATTTTGTATATTTTGATTATGATGTCTACAAAAATGAGAATGGATACCTTATTGTTTTACATTAACTCACAGTTTATGTACAGGTCATAGAGATAGATAAGAGGCAAGAGTAACGATAAAAGCAACAAATAAATTGTGATAGCCGTTGCTTTAACTCTATGAGGCTTACTTATAAAAACTGTTTAACTGAGCAATTGGTAAAGAATAGCCTGTCCCTTTTATTTTCAAACGATGTTACATAAGGAAAAAAGTGACAGCCGATTCTTAGCCATTTGCTCAGCTAAACTGTTTTTATAAGTAAGGTCCTATATGTATCTTACCTACAGCGAACTTTGACTTTTGCTTTCGACGAAGATACTGTCGCCTTGGTCTAGTGGCAGCATAAATGGGCTGTGGACCGGGTGGTCCTGGGTTCAATTCAAAGGTCTGACAAAGCGAATTTTCTAATTTAATTCGCCCGGAACTGGATCCCCCAGAGGGGGTGACGTCAGGCAGGCACTCGGTCGTAAAAACTGAGCCAAATAATGTCTGCAACATGCTTGAAAAAGTGTGTGTTCGCCGACCCCACATTAAGGTGGAATAAGGGCAGGTAGAAACAAAGAAAATAAGATATTGGGGGTACTGAATTGAATACAGTCTAAATTAGCTACGCATGTCTGAATAATACTAAGCACAACGTGAGCTTCAAAGAAAACAAATTACAAATAAAAGCTTAATCTCTTTTACCTATTATAATTTCATGACAAATCCTATGATATACATCCTATCCTATGGTATACTATCCTATGATATACAATCTAGAAACTTATCGTGATGGTTGCTTCTTTATTCATCTTTTATTTTATTCTGCATCTGTTTTACTTCTATGTTGACTTTTTATAATTAGTAAGAAGAAATAAGAATATACATAATTATTTTAAATATCTATTATACTGGAAATCTTTGGGGGGAGGCCTATGTTCAGCAGTGGACGTCCTATGGCTGATGATGATGATGATGATGATCTATTATTCTTAACCTTATACTTTGTCTTAAAAATAGATGTAATCTATCCGATGCATTCACATAATTATGCATGATGCAAACGTGCAGGCAGACAGTGGTGTCTAAGAAAAAGCCAATTGCCAAATTATAAGGTGTGAAAATAAAACAAGAAACTATTATGATAAATTTTACATTTAATTTAAATAAAATTCGCTTCTAAGTAAAGCTATCACATCTTACATATATTACTTTATTATTAGCAAATAATAACAAAACTATACAGTTTTTTACAAAGAAAAATAACTGATAACTTTTATATCTAATAATAAATATTGTATGCACTATGGAGAGAACTAACGATTAAATACTTAGGAACATTATCAAGTGATGTATTGTAGAACAGATAAATGAATGTATACAATTTCTATACTTAATACAATACTTGGCAAGTACGACTTGAAAAAATGGAATCGCTAGATTAATAGCACGCCTCTATACTGAATTTACGAGTATAATTGGGTACTTGACTGTGTTTGATGAAATTTGATGAAATGCAAATAAAACAAAAAAGAAACTCTTTTATTAATAACTGCATCGAAATTGGTTGAGAAATGAGGCAGTAATTCATAATTAAAATTCTGGAGTGGATATTGGAGATATCTTGCTATCCCTTTCCAACGCACGTACCGTTATGGCGTGACGTGATTATACTGATACTTCTCTTTCCCGCAATTTGATGGTTACACCAAACTTCAAAGGCTTATAAATTTCATTTTTGAGGATATTTCAATATTTCTTTCTGGTGTATATTTTAGACGACGTTAAATTTATATAAAATTAATAAAAAAAATATGAGTCAAGTACCCAATTATGTACCAATCTTCAAGAATGAGCGCTTTACATTTTATAGGTATCACTGACAT
The DNA here is from genome assembly GCA_036417725.1 of Clanis bilineata. Classification (NCBI taxonomy): domain Eukaryota; kingdom Metazoa; phylum Arthropoda; class Insecta; order Lepidoptera; family Sphingidae; genus Clanis; species Clanis bilineata. The sequence goes on from CM071154.1 coordinate 7,872,307, forward strand.
GTAATCAACAATACAGGACCTATTATTATTGAGTGCATTTTAACATTGCAGATATATTTCATACCGTATTGTATATTTAACATACAAACAAAATTCTGTGTATTTATGTTCTATTAAATGTGTATAATATACTAAATCATAGTAAACTGCGTGCTTAATTTACTTTTGCATTCATAATATATCTAACGGCAGTAATTGGATATCTTGTGGCCTACATTAAAGCACTAGTTATTGTCATGCACTCTAAGTTCATATTCGTGAAATATGTATATTTACTAAATACCCACTTTCCAGTTCACTTGACAAGCCTACAATGAGACCGATTTTTGCACTAGCACATTCTACATAGGTGAATAGTGAACACCGATTGACAATAATTAAAAGTAGGACATTGCAGCCAGATTGCAGCCTGCAGAGCACAGTCCACACTATCGCTACATTGCTAGTTGCTACTGTTAGCGCGGAGATGTAATTAATTGATCTGTTGGAATACCTGAAAGCAAGGCTGTGGCGGGAAGAGCCCCGCGTTCCACTGCGCGGGCCACAGCGGCGCCTCCATGGCGGCGTGGCTCGCCGGCTCTGTCTCCCCTTCACGGGTTTCCCTCCCTTCTCGCCGTAACCCTGCGCCTGCGAGCTCTGATATCTGACAAGCACTCTGCAGGCTGGACGGTAGATTTGACCAATTCTCGTTTCCTAACCTATCTTTATTCATAATGCTGATCTCCATCGATCCCTGATATGCGAATTTTGACATCTCCTCTGGAGTCTCGTCAGACTTTTGTTTGATTGGTCGACTAGGGCCCTCGACGATAGCTTGAAACGCAAGTAGATCCCGATTTTCGGTTTCAGTGAGCGGTAACGGTGGAAGGATTTGCTGTTGTTGTGCAATTTTGTAACTTTGTTGTCGAAGCATTTGCCGTCTACTTAAACCAACTTGCAAAGTATGGATCCCCATATCATGTGATCCTACATTTGGTGGCGTCATCTGTTTTTGTAACAACTGTCTTTTCTGTTGAAATAACCGATGTTGCATCAATTGCTGTTGCAGAGGTGGCTTATTAACTTGTGCTCCTGACGTTCCGTGTGATAGCTCTGGAGGATCTTGAAGTTGAGCTACCATTTTGGGACTGGCAGGCATAGGAGGCGAAGTGCTCGAATAATTGAAACTTTCTGGAAGACTAATGCGTTTTGGAGTAGGATTCTTAGAATCTAAATAATGCGGACTGAAGCTCGCTGCAAATTGATTATGTTGTATCTGTCTCTGGGTCATTTCCTCAGCGGGTATTGTAGATTGGTATTGTGTTTTTAGTTTTTGAGCTTCTTTTTGAACCAAATGTAATTCAAGAACACCTTTGGCTTTACAGTTTTCATTGAGGCGTTGACTGTTGAAAGCCAATGTGCCTTTTTGAGAGTCGGCAGACTGTGCAGCTTGTTGTGCAACCAACCCATCACTCGCCCGGCGACCTTCTCTAAAGTCGATTGGACTCCGTGTGATCGCACGCTGACAGTTCTTATTCCCCGACTGATAATTTAGTGGATTATGCCTCGAAATGAATCCTGTTCCACTTGTTTTATTGTTATACGATGATATATATACGCAAGGATGCATTGGACTAGTATTTACTAAAGAGTTGTTATCGTAAGCCATTTTATCTTCGTTTGACGTGCAGCTCGGTAAACTACTCGCTAATTCACTGGAGCAATCAGATAACTGATAGTCCAGACTTTCAAATGTGGAAAAATTACTTTGGGAAGAATCGCAGCTAAGATTTTGACTGAGACTTTTATTGTTGAAAAAAGTTACGACGCCACTGCTGGAACTCGAACTTGCGTACGAGCTTAGTCTGTTTTGTACACCGCTTGGGACGCTCGCTACATCTTCCATGTCTGTCTCGCAGCCTTCGTCCGTGGATGAGGAATACTGTTGTTGAAATTTTGTTGGTTCACTTGTATTGCTTTGAAAACCTTGACAATAAGTCGCACCCGTGTTATATCTATTTAATGAAAATTTGCTATCAGGCCTATATAATGTATTCTGATATAAATCACCAGCGCCAGTAGCCGTTGTAGATAAGTTTGTATCCGCTGTGCTTGATATTGGCGGTACATTTGTGTTTTGCAAATAGGTATAACTCGGTACATTATGACCGATGTAGTCTTTAAACGGTGGTGTATTGGTTTGCAACCGATTCAAGTCTTGCTGCTGCGCCTGGGACACAAGTCTCGTTGATTCAAGTGGTTTGGGTTGTTCAAGAACGCTACTCAATTTAGAATCTGCCAGCTGAGCTGGTATTGGACTAGTGCTCAGATTTACTGTCCCTTTTAACGGTAACGGCGATTGTTGCAAGGTATTCATAAGTTTTGCTGCTTCAGAACACATCGTGAACGTAGTAGAACTGGGTAGTTTTACAGTTTCCACGTTGAAATTTGTCGCCGAAGCCGAGTTTTGCAGAAAACTGGCAATTATATTGTGGTCAGTTGTTGAAGAACTCCTTCCGCCATCGATCGCACATTTTGAATCAAAACTAGAGGACGTCAAAAGTCTGGTACCATCGTTAGTACTTTTATTGGTTTCAGGTCCAACAGTGGTGGAGTGCTGTAGCAACCGTCGACAATCTTCACTGGATTGTTTTAGTATATTTTGCTGTTGTTCATATGTGGATGTTAGCAATCGATGAGTGGGAACGACCTCGTTTAACTTAGCGCCTAGCCTTTGATTAGATTGCGATACATCGATGTTCCTCATTGAAAGTAACCTTGTTGACTCAGATTCATGAGTCCTGTTAGAGGCGACGTCAAGATTAGCAACTAAGAAGCTCCGGTGCGTATCCGAAGGGTCGGAGTTTCGCTGGAGCAGTCTTTGTTCAGTCATGTTAACACCCGCGAGGGAGAGTAGTCGCTGCGTTTCGGCAGATGACGCATCGGCCGGTGCAGCCGCGATGGTTGGGGTTGCCCTGCTGTATTCTCTTGATTGATTATCGCCAGCATGAAGTAACCTGGAAAAAGTACGCATATCATGAATTATAAAAATACATAAAACATGAACAAGATAAACAAAGACTTAAGTTAAAAATTACCTATTATGGTGCTCTCGCCTGGCGTCGTGAGCTTCTCTTGCGAGTGCTTGATCTGCTACAGAAGATGGCCGACGCGTGGGCCTATTTCGGGTTTCTACGTTAGACACAGCTCCACTTGCTGCCCGTGCCCGAAGCCTCTCCAATAGCAACAGGTATATAGCTGCGTGGTGGTCATAGCTGTTTGACCGCAAACTCTGTAACAACAAGAATTGTAATTACAGTAAAACAGATAATGGGTAATTAAAATGTACGAGGAAATATACATTATTATGTCGTATTGTAGTAATTACTATTTATAGCACCATCAGTTATTTATGTAATATGCGTTTTATACGCACAACATAAAGATCAAATTTGTTCAAAATGTGTATCAAATGCATTATCCATATTGGTACACCGTATCAATAGAATTTCGCCTTTCGCCGATACTTTTTACGTACCTACATATGTTAGGCGATATTTGCGGCAATTGTGAACAGATTATTTTTGTGTTCGATAAAAATTACCACACGGGTTCGGGGCTCCACGATATAAAGTTAAGATGTAGTGGAGTTTGAAGCCGCTTTTTATTTTTTAAACTTTTGTTATAATTACTTCTTTGGTTTTGACGGGATCTATCCCCAAGCTCTGCATGAGTCGCAGGACTTGTTCATTGGGTTCATGGTGTGCGGGCGCATGCGCAGGACTCCTCGCAGGGTCTGCTATCACAGTCGGAATCGCATAAGGCTCCGCCGCCATCCATCGATGTTTTTTGATTTGGTCGATGGTGTACCGCTTCATTGGTTCCAAGACTAGCATCTTTCTGATTAATGACTCGCACTCTGAAATGAAAAGTTTTACTTAGGTACATGGAGCTTATACTATTTTATTCTGCTATCTTAACATCTGATGGTTAGGATCAACCCAAGTCTACACTTAGCCTGAGATTTATAGAGCGAACTTCGACTAAGTCTAAGTCAAAGAAACGAACCCGAATTTGGAATTTTTAAATCGAACTTTGGCTTAGTCCGAGTCATTTTTTACAAGAAAAACAGACTGTCAGACAGGTTAAGCAAAGATTTTCTTGTAAAAATGTCTCTAACCAAGGCTAAGCAAAGATTTTCTTGTAAAAAATGTCTCCGACCAAGGCAAAGTTAGATTTCCAAATCCTCACTGAGTTCGTTACTTTGACTTACGACTTAGTTAAAGTTCGCTCTATAGATCTCAGCCTTAGAATATTGCATGTTTGATGACATTACAAAAATTACATTGTTTAAAAGACTCGTTATTCTAAATTCTCTTTCATTCAGTTATTATCTCAGCCTATCGCCGTCCACTGCTGAACGTAGGCCTCCCCAAGTGAGCGCCAACCATCCCGGTCTTGCGCAGTCCGCATCCATCCGCTGCCCGCCACCTTTCTCAAGTCGTCGGTCCATCGTGCAGCAGGGCGTCCCACACTACGTCTGCCTAAACGCGGTCTCCACTCCAGCACATGTCTGCTCCACCGGCCATCTGTCCGTCTGCAGACATGACCGGCCCACTTCCACTTCAACGTGCTAATTCTGCGAGCAATATCAATCACTTTGGTTCTCTGGCGGATGACTTCATTTCGAATTCTGTCCACCAGAGAAATGCCAAGCATTGCTCGCTCCATAGCACGCTGAGCGATTTTGAATTTGCGGACCAGTCCGCTAGTGAGTGTCCAGGTTTCGGCTCCGTAGGTCATTACGGGTAAGACGCACTGGTTGAAAACCTTCGTTTTCAAACACTGAGGGATCGACGACTCGAAAATATTGCGTAGCTTTCCGAATGCCGCCCAGCCCAACCGAATCCTCCTATCCGCCTCTTTCTCGAAGTTATGCTTGCCGAGTTGTATAGTTTGGCCAAGATAAACGTATTCTTGCACAACCTCGAGAGTAGCGTCACCTACGACAACAGGTCTCGGGAGAACATGACTGTTAAACATTACTTTCGTTTTATCAAGGTTCATCCCAAGACCCACCTGTCTTGAAGAACGGCTAAGGCTGTTCAGCATTTCCTCCAGCTCCTGCAGAGATTCCGACATAATGACAATGTCATCCGCAAATCGCAGGTGAGAGATGTATTGTCCGTTAACGTTGATGCCCCGTCCTTTCCAATCGAACATCTTAAAAGCGTCCTCCAACGCGGTATTAAAAAGTTTTGGAGAGATCACGTCTCCCTGTCTTACTCCACGACGTAGTTGGATTGGCTTCGTGCTCTGTTCTTGTACTTGGACGGTCATCGATGCGGCTTCATAAAGACACCTCATCACCTGGACGTATCTATCGTCTATCAGGCATCTCTGCATGGACTCTAGAACAGCCCAGGTCTCAACGGTATCGAAGGCTTTCTCGTAGTCCACATACGCTAGGCATAGGGGCTCATTATATTCTTCGGTTTTTTGAATAATTTGCCTTAGTGTGTGTATGTGGTCCACGGTACTGAAACCTCTCCGAAACCCGGCCTGCTCCGGCGGCTGGAAGTCATCGAACTTTTGGGCGAGACGATTCGAGATAACCCTCGAGAACAGCTTGTAAACATGGCTCAAGAGTGATATGGGGCGGTAGTTCTTCAGCAGGGTGTTGTCTCCCTTTTTGAAGAACAAAACCACCACACTCCTGCTCCATGCCTCCGGTGTTGTGCTAGTGTGGATGACGGAGTTGAAGAGCTTGACAAGCTCTATCAAGACAGGCGTACCTCCTGCCTTGAGTAGCTCTGTGGTAACTCCGTCATCTCCCGGAGCTTTGTTATTCTGAAGCTGTCCAAGGGCTATTCTAATCTCGTCCACGTCGATGTCGGGTAGCTCGTCTGTATAGTGGCGAGTTAATCTGGCCCGCGGATCATCCGTGCCATGGGCCTTAGGTGGAAATGCTCTTTGAGAGTACAAATCCCCATAATACTTTTCGACCTCAGCGAGTATCTCTGCCATTGAGGTAACGGTGTTGCCGTGTGATGTCCTGAGTTTTGTCAGGTGACAACTGGAAGTGTTTGGCTTGGCGAATACTCTAGCGCCTTTGTTTTGCACAATGGCATTTTCAATTGCTAGAGTATTGAAGCGCCTAATATCGCGTCGTATCAGCCTTTTCACCTCCTTGTTAAGTACCTGACATTCAGGTTGTGTGGCGGTTAATAATTCTCGGCGTTTCCTCAGCAGCTCGAGAGTCTCGCTAGAGAGCTTCGACTTACGTCCTTTGCTCTTTGGTCGAAAGTATTTGTAGCCCACTTCGCGGATGGTCCGCACCAAACTGTTGGTATCGTCGTTTATGTCCGCCGTGGTTTCCAATAAGGCGAACCGATTTTGTAGCTCCAACTGGAAGGCTTCACAGCTGGTTTCGACTTGGGGCAGTGTTGGTCGGAGAGTCGACCCCATCAACCGCGCACGTTCTATTTTTACATTTATATTTAGAGTGCCTCTTACCAGTCGGTGATCACTACCGGTATTGACCCTATTGATCACGGAGACGTCTCTAAATATTTGGCGCCTGTCGGTCATGATGAAGTCTATCTCGTTCCGAGTCACATTGTCGGGGCTTCGCCAGGTCCACTTCCTTTGAGGCCTCTTCTGAAAGAACGAGTTCATAAGAAAAAGCCCCTGAGCCTCAAGGAAGTTGACTAGCATTTGTCCCCTGTGATTCCTGCACCCATAGCCGAATGATCCTACCCTCGATTCACCGCATTCTTGTACTCCCACTTTGGCATTGAAGTCACCCATGACAACACTGTACGAAGTCTTGGTATGAGACATAGCCTTCGCTATGCCTTCATACATGGCCTCGACTTCATCGTCAGAATGTGTGGATGTTGGGGCGTACACTTGTATAACCTTGAGAGAGTATCTCTCAGTTATTTTCAAGACAAGGTACGCCACCCTCGCCGATATACTGCCAACTTCCACAATGTTGCCTTTGAGTGACTTGTGGATCAGAAATCCGACGCCACCTTGGGATGGTTGATGTCCTTCTCGAAAGTAGAGTTGGTGACCGGAATCTAGGGTTATCTTGTCCTCCCCCTGTCTTCGGACTTCAGATAACCCCACGATATGCCAGTTAATATGACTCAACTCCACTTCCAATTCTGTCATGTGCTCGTCCAACCGTAGAGAGCGTCCGTTGTACGTCGCCAGAAACAGTCGTTTGTGGTACCCTGCCGTAGCCCGGGGATTCTTAGCACCCCCCACCCCACCGTAACCATGACCGGTACCGTGGTCAGGAATAGTGGGGTTACCGGGAACTGGGGGCCGTAAGTTTATGTGGTCTGTCATCATTTGGGGGGGTTTGCCGTAGTCACCACGCTTGGCAGGCGGATTGGTGACCGCAGAATGCTGGCATGTTTTACCATCGGCGCTGCTGCCCGTCGATGGCAGGAGCATTTGGCATCCCAGCATATTTTATGTGGTTATGCCGCCACGAGTCGGCCGCCAGAGCCACATCCGTTGACAGCAGGGTGCACCACGTGCAGGTAGGGTTGGCACTTGGGGGCTTGAGATCTAATTCGCCCCCCTTACACCCCATTTCATTCAGTACTTCAACCAAATAAGGTCTGACGTGGCATATTTTATTTAGGGTTTACTCGAATGAAGTCAATAACTTCATGTGCCTACGTATTTGAAGCCATATCAAATCTGCATAGGTCATTAAACTTGGTATAACCTTCATTATCACAATGGATTACACGTGCTCTGTTCGAAATAATCTTGGCCATTAGTCTTTTGTAACAAAATCCATTGTTATGTTTATGAAGGATATCCAATGTCGAACTTTGTAGCTAACTGGCTACATACACTAGGTAGGTACTAGTGGCGATGAGTGAACATTTTGAAAGGGAAGCCAGTTCTACTTTCTCTTCTGATAATACCTATTTTTTTTTATTATTTTTTTAGATTGAGTGCCATAGTGCGTTTTGACAGCGAACGTGTAGCCGACTGTGATGCTAGAGGGCGCAGATTCAATTCCTGTACCGAGACAAATGTTTGTGTGGCACATAGATATTTTTTACATAGTAGCGAGTGGCAAACCAGCAGATAGGTCACCTGATGGTAAGTGATTTCCACCACCCATAAAAACCTAAGCCCTAAAAGGAGTGAATGGAAGGGGAAGCGATTGGGAAAGGGAGGGGGAAATGGACCACCGAAAATCTGCCGTTTTATATAGGTTTTCTATGAGACAGTGATATCAAACCAGTCGAGCCGGGTCATTCGTGCTGTAGATGGTACTGTCTACAACGTGGCTCTACCACTCTTGTTTCGGGTCTGGGTGTTGTGAGACCGAAAGTCTCTCGTAGTTTCTGATACCCATGACACAAGACTCGTATCTTAGTGTGAGGTCAGGACTATGTGTGTGACTTGTTATTTGTTTATTTATTTACATGTATAACAATCATTTCGGTGGGCAGTAGGATGCCTCCTTGGTTTGTGGCTAGTGGTAACGGGAGATCCTGGGTTTGACTCCCAGGTCGGGCAAGTGTTTTTCTAACACGATTTACCCGGACACGATATCCCAGAAGTGGGTTAATGTCAGGCAAGTAGCCGATCGTAAAAACTAAGCCAAATCACTTCTGCAACATGCTTGAATAAACGTGTGTTGCGCCAAAGTCCAAACCCATTGAAATTGAGATAAGAAAAGCACCACTATTACTAATCTAGAATTAGTCCTAAAGTCGATTGGAAAATATACGAATGATGTAAATTAAATTGAGTTAAGAACTAACTCTAAATTAGTTATAGTTTTGCAAGTCGCCCTTATTCAATAAACAACTTATCAAGTGGAACTTCACGACTGTGCCTATATAATATGAGCTGGCATGTCAGCACGTTGAAGGCAATATCTCGCCCATTGAATCCATGACGTCATAAACGTTATGTGGTTAGATATCGCGAGGTAATACAAAAGCTTAAAAGGTCAGGGGTTAGCTGCATATTTAACGTCAATGACGTCACAGTGCTGAACTGCCGAATACAGCACGGTCGAGGCGATTTCGCCATCCACGTAAACGTACGTTTTCAAAAATTGCTCAATCACCCTAAAGAAGCAATGTGCCAGTGATAAATGCTGTTATATTATGGATATAATTATTAATACCTAAATTAACAGTTTTTGGCGCTAGCGTTAAAGAAAAAGTAACACGTAGGATTACATTACAGTACCTAGGTAATTGTTTTGTATGGATATAGCACCCGACTCATTTCTACTGTAGAGGTAAAAAATTTACTAAAAAAATAAATATTTTAAGCGACTAAAGTAATCCAACATTAATTTTTTTAACATTCATTTTATCTCGAAAAAATGTATATCACATAAAATGTTATCTGATTATTTTGTCAGCGTCGTAATTATACAATTTATAGAGGAAGTACGTCTGGACCTGGTGTTAAAAAAATGGAACGCACGTATTGCCTACGTAAGAATGAATATAAATAAGCAATATTTTGTAGTCACGGCTTATGACTATCAAAATTGTCGTTAGAAAATATTCGGGTCATGCGTCATAGCACTGAAAATACAAGTAATTGCTTTTATGTGCCGAAATTGAATGACGCCTGTCGAGGAATGAATAAATCCCGTATCGAAAATAATCTTATGTAAATATTTCATCGCAGCACTCGCACTTTACTTAGCATTAACAAAACAATATAGTTTAGGTTTGAGTGACGAATACGATTATAAATAATCGGTTAACGGTTAACCGCACTCGCACTCCTCAAAATAGACCACGCGCGTCCAAAACCGCGTTAACAAAACACACGCAGCGACTCAAGCAAGAGTAGTCAAGGGTAATTCCGTAGATACTATTTTATTTACCTTCCTTCACATCTTTCTAAAATAAAGTCGATGAGTAGTCGACTTTCTGCCAGGCGATTCTATTAATATCGCTCGGACGCAAACATCGCGCGCTTTGCTTGACCATTGACGCAATCGGGTGAAAAATGTGCTTGTGTTATTTAATGAAACGATGGAAAGTCGGGTGGGCGCCCTGTCGACGGTCGAGTTGATGCTCCATGAACTTGTGCGATTTTATGATCAGCGATCGCACAACGACGCGTCGCAAGTCGCAACGCGGCGGTCACAGCGAGTCAGCGGGCAGCACGCGTCGCGCCACAGCGTCACATCATAACACGCGACGCGATACCTCTGGCACTGGCACCCATCACCCATCTGGCGCTAATGCCAACAGTTATTGGCCGTAAAAGCCGTGTAAACATGGCCATAAGATACTCTAGTAATTTCACATATTTCCGCCATCATAACTGTTCGGTATTATTCACATAGTTCCTCTACATTCAGTAGAAATATTGAACTACATATATCACTTCATTGTGAATGAAATATTTGTAAAACTAATTTACAACAGACTTAAGACAACATAATTATCTATACATTTGACTCTTGTTATGTTATCTCTCCCAGAAACAGTAATCTGTGCGTAGTGCGTATCAACATAATATTTTATTAATATTAGGTATATACGACAATAACATTTTGGTAACGTTAATGTATTTATCTCGATTGTCTCTGTGGCGTAGTTACAATTAGATACGACTACCGTTCCTGAGTTCAATCCCCGGGTCAGGCAGTGATATTGAGTTTTTCCATATCACCCCGGAGTCTGGAATTTGTGCTCGATATGGTATAGACACGTTCCCTATTTCATCTGGGGCGGAACTAAGCTCGGCGAAATATGGGTGTTCTAGTTCGTTAGTGCGCCTCCCCCTACCCCTTCGGAGATACAAGCGTAAGGTTATGTTATGTTTATTTATTTATCTGTGATTTTTAATTAGGAGATAATAGATTTATCGATTCAAAAACAATGATGTAAATAATAAAATTAATACAACCCCTCCGTGAATGAATCACTAATATCTACAAAAAAAATATTACCCTCTATCCGAGGTAGTCGGGTAAAAATATACTGATAGGTGTGTAAATTTTAATCAATAATAATGCCCCTTACTTATAAAAATATTCAAGCGCCGCTTAACTTTACACCATAGGTTGTCCCTTTCATTTTTAAACAATATAACGCAAAGAAAAAAGTGACAGGTTATTCTTAACCATTTGCTCAGCTAAAAATTCTTTTAAAAGTAAGGCCCAATATGACCAAACTCATCCCAAACATTTCTTTTATAATATTTACAATTATGCAGCTAATATAAAAACGTGATGAATAATTTATTATCCATTATTATCCTTATTTATCGTCGATTGTCGACGTCAATGCTCAGTATCGCAGTTAATAAAACGTTTGTCACACACACGCGTACGGTCAAAATTCTGAATTATTTCCTCGGGTCGGTACTTGGTAGTATATAGAACGAGGGGAGCGTGACGTCAATGCTGCTCGAGCGTTCGCCGCTGAAAGAAAATACATTTTTCATAATGTCCTTCGTTATGAACGGCATGACGGCAGCTCGTGCGTAATAATAGTAGCCATTTTTGGTACTTTTTACGGGTATATGGCTCGCCTAAACGTGGCTGTATAAAAATATAATCCATTGTAAAAATATATCTCGCAAAATAAGCCCACTTTAAATCGGCTTTCTTTATTTGCATGAAAAACAGTTTTCAGTACGTTTTGAAAGAGTTTATAAAGGTATACATACCTGTTTGGGTAAACAACAAAAATAACTTATTCTTGATTTAGAGACAGTTTCGACACAATAGAAACCAAAAATAAATCAGAGTAAAGACTTACGACCTTTCTTAAACTTTTTTGGGACTAATTTTAACCAGTTTTATATAACTCAGAACCGTTTCGTAGAAAGTTTACAATGTGTCTATATTAAACACGCCTTTCCTCTGTGGCGAACCAAGTAGAGTTAACTTGAGGAAATTGTAGAGTACATCCACGGTGAGTAACTCGAGTATGAAGTTAAACACTAAAGTACATCGTCGCGTTTTTGTTCATAATTACAAGTATGCGAGCAATTAATATCGATATATAAAGATGTTTGAAGCGTTAAAGCAGACACGCGATATATGTGCTGAAAAAAATAGACATTACCAGTAAGTTAGTTGCGTGCGGAACGACATCCGTCGAGGATTGTGATAGTCTGAACAAAGTATGACATGAAACGGATTTTAGACGGCTAAGAAGTCAGATTACGTTTCTAATTCGATTGGTTTAACATTTATAAATTCCACGGACGTATAAAAAAGATGGACGGAGCGCTAGGAACATTGAAAGTTAAGCAGGGTTTTGGCCCATTCGATCAGTCGCCGCCATTACGTGTCGATAGATCGAATGAGCCGAAAACCCTGCTTCACTTCTAATGTTCGTAGTGCTCCGTCCATCCTTTTTTACGTCCGTGATAAATTCAAACTTAAATGTACATAATTAAATAAGCCATACCCTTTACCTTTATGTACGGATCATTTATAATTTATATAATATTTTATGAATTATTATGTATATAATATAAATAGTCTCCTCTTCGATATTATGATGTCATGTAGTCTGTAGAATATTATATTATTAATTAATTATAAATTATTGTCCATATTACATACTGATTTTCCTGTTATCTGTTCACATATCTATTTATTTAACAAACATTTATTTAACAATTTTAGAACGGTTTGTAAACCAATTACTCTAAAATGAACAAATTCGTACAAACTAATCTATAAAGTTGTAATCACCAATTGTAAACAAACGCGTCACTGCGTGATGCAGTAGTGTTTAAATTCACGTACGATCATGATTGTAGACTCCTTCATTGAATATTGGATATTAATTATTACAACTACGTGTTGCTGTACCGATTGTTAACTTTTTTATTGGGTACTAAGTTGCATTAGGTACTGGTCGGAACTTGACCGCTATCACGTCCGCCATGCCTTGTCTATGCTTCATCACATTCATTAACTTCCACATAAACATTAACAAAATTAATATAACACTCTTGACGTAGAATAAGTGAATATGGCGAAATATATTATGTCTGCCGTTGACATACAGTTATATGAATAATTGATATAAATTATTGCAAGGCCAGTAGTGTTCACGTGTTACTAAGTGCCATTGTCCATTTTTGTCTCGGTACGATTAGTTTTGTATTCGATGTGGAAATTTTGAACAAAATTATCCTATTTTGCCCAGAAATCAGTCAATCTTCGATCATTACAGAAAGATTTGAAATATGTTTTACTGACGAACTGCTTATAAGATGATACCGTATGCAATCTTCACGCGCTTACTATTTTCGGTAAACAAAACACAACATAAGCTCACGCCTGTATCCCCGAAGGGGTAGGCAGAGGCGCACTAGCGAACTAGTATACCTACCCACATTTCGCCGACCTTAGTTCCGTCCTAGAAGTGATAGGGGGCGAGCCTATCGCCATATCGGGCACAAATTCCAGACTCCGGGCTGATATAGAAAAATCCAATATCACTTTGCTCGACCCTGGGATCGAACCCGAGACCTCAGGATGGTAGTCGTACCGAAATACAATCACGCCACCAAGGCAGGTAAAGTATAAAATAAAACAAAACAGATGTTAGATAAGTTTCCGTCATCATTAGCCAAGTTTTTGAAACAGATTCGACATCAAAATTAACTGTACAGTCCTATAAGTCATACTTAATCATATGCCTATATGATCTAAATTATGACCAAGGTGATACAACGTGGATGGAGACTGGAATAGTTACTTCACTTATTAACGCTGCTTAGTTGTTTACCTATAGATGGAAAAAGACCTTCGTGCGTGTTTTACTATTTCCACAGTCAATTAGATACGGTTAGTATTTCACAGAAACGCTCTATTACCAAATACAAATCTAATTGCAGCAGATATTTTTCCGTTATTTATTGAATTACAATACCAAATATGTACGATATTGTTTATTACATCCTCTTTATTGTAGCGTCCAAGGCAAAGAAGTTCGAATCGCATCAATAGTTCCAAGTCCGAGTTGCAACGCTTGCTTTAATTGTTGAATTATACAATTTTAATGAATTAATACAAAGAAAATGAGAAAATTCAATTTCAAGTTGGGTACATCTTCTCGTACACACATCCAAACTTGTCCAATCATAGTAAACTTCAAGATTGAGTTACCCTAACTTGTTTTAGTTTTGTAGTTTCGTGAACTCGAGAAGGATTTTCTGGAATTATCAGAATTCGTAAACTTGCAAAGATAAGAGGAAATTTCCTAAGAAACTGACTACGCAATACCAGTCTGAATAATTCATAAACAGTCTCGGCTGTGCGAATACATATAAACATTACCGACTCTACATATTGGATGTACAGGTTTACCGTCCAGAATACACTAACGAAATGTTTTTGGGAAATTATAACATAATTAAAGCTTTGGGTAATCTCCAGCCTCTTTGCGAAAGTAATCTCTTCGTTAGCCTCGTAGGAATAAAAGCGAATAGACAGCATTTTTTATGTTTTCGAGAATGGCACGTTCCCGGCGGCGAAGTTACAAGACCGCTTGTGACGAGGGCGCAGACAAGGTGCTCTGCGGACTAGAGGCATAAAACGCTCTAGTAATAAGGACCGGAGCCAACACAACGAACACTTTACTACTAGTAGGTATGTTCGTTTTAACAACCACACTTAACTATGGAAAAAATATTTAATTTTCAATCTCCACCGCGAATATGTTTAATAACGAGCGACGGCGCGACGCCGCGCCGCACGGTAACTAAATTAAATTTAATAATTATGCAGCAATTTTGCGATTTCGATCTGCTCTGTTTAATATGCGATGTTTATACTATGTATATGATAACAGCGGAATGGAATAGATTCCGGATATAGAATTCTTTAAAGAGATCAGTGCACAAAGGGTTGAAATCAGGTAAGTTGGTATAGGTCTTAGAACATGATCCTACAAGAACTGTAATTATAGGATAGATGTTTAAAAGCCAATCAATATTTCTTTGATTCAAAGTTGTCTCAAGTCTAATCTAAGTAGTTAGTTTCAGTTACTTGTCGTAAACTTCCCTCATTAGAAGATTAATCAGAAGCTATTTTACTGTTTGGCTTAAAGATTAATTAACTTTGATCACTCCGGACATACGAGACGCAATGTTGTATGCATTCGCGGTTTAATTGCCGAATGTTCATATTTTGGATCTTGTTGATCGTATTTGAGCTCTTCGAATTCTATAGTGCTCGGTTGCTTGATAATAGCCCAAGTTTTTAACAATTATATGTGAAAACATGTATTATCAGGCCTAAATTCTGCCACTTACATGCATTATAATTCAATATGCTTACTCATTTTGTGTTCATTGAAATAAAATTACTTTTACGGATTTTATCACGATTTGGTTTTAATTTTTATTCCCGACGTTTCGAAGGCTTTGCAGTCTTCGTGGTCACGGGTTGGACTCTATTTATTTCAATTAATAGCATTCGCGTAAACTTAAGAAATCATTTTGTATTTATAATAAACGGCAATTTCTAGATAATTTCACTCTGCCTGCACCGTGACGTCTTATTTTAAATTTCAACAACCTTTATAACATATTAGGGATCCTCTGTCCATGTACAAACATCGATACCGTTAAGAAAACCTTTATCGCTACAATAAGAGAGCGGGCAGCACCGTACCGACCATCACAAGAATCTTCCCGTTTTAACTTTGTTCCCTGCGCTCGTAATATTGTGTTTATATAAAGTCATTAACATTTCTTACGTCAAGCATTCGCCGAGAAATGTATCGACGTACCATTAACTAACGTCAGAGGTAACTATTTCGGGCAGACGGCCGTCATCGGCATCAAGGTGTACATTGAATCAACAAAAAAGGACGTGAATACTGTAAGAGACGTCGCCCTTTGAAAGTACGTCAAGGGGTGACTTTGATTTGTCATCCAGACGTTTGTTGCGAACTATGCTTTGTTACTCGTGGGTCACAAACTCGCAGTCCTCAAACCCACGTGGTCATTGCCATTGAAAACTGATATAACATGATACAACATTAATTTAAATTAAAAGGTTTTTAATTTACATTGTTTTTGGTGTACGGATGAAGAATGATTCGAACGTCATTACTAACCTAACCAATGTCAAACCATGTAATGTTGTTAGTCATTATTACACGTGTAATATTGCGAGCGTCAATCTAAAGATTTATCAGAATACTCGAAATATATCAATCGCCGATGGTTGATGTTCAGCGATATCCAATAACTGATACCCATCGCGATATAAATCGTTTTTAATCATCGGAACATGTATCTATGCTTTGTGGTTGTTCGGCTGCATCAGTCATAATTTACGATCCCTGGCTATCCGGCTCCGGCTGCATGATTGAACATACACTGACGTAAATAGTCGTATATCGATTTATTATTTTTTATCATCTATTCAAAAATGTCCAGACAGCGGCGCGAGCAGGTAAACTGACAATCGTAATCGTAAATCGACTGCCTCGGTGGCGTAGTTGTATTTAGGTATGACTAGGCTGCTGAGGTCTCGGGTTCGATCCCCGGGTCGGGCAAAGTGATATTGGATTTTTCCATATCAGCCCGGAGCCTGGAATTTGTGCCCGATATGGCGATAGGCTCGCCCCCTATCACATCTGGGACGGAACTAAGCTCGGCGAAATGTGGGTGTTCTAGTTCGCTAGTGCACCTTTGCCTACCCCTTCGGGGATACAGGCGTGAGCTTATATGTGTCGTAAATGTATTCGAGCTCGCTGCGCACTGATGACATTTGTTTAAATTTTCATACAAATTTCATTGACGCGCATCGAACTCGAATACATTTACGATTGTCAGAAATGTTCCTGATATCAGACATACATCTACGGTCTTATTCGTAATAACTTAGTGGAAGTATATGGGGTTACTATAAATAAAACCCTTACAGTTCATAATTCTATGTCTACAGACGTATAGGTACCTAACCTACGTACTTGGTTTTAACCGCATCACGTAGTTAATGACGTACTGACCCTATCTACATTATAAACACAATCAGAGATTGATGTATCGGCAATAATTGATTGCTTTTAGAAATACATTGTTTGTTGTTCATGGAATTATTTTGACCGAGAAAGTATTATTATCGTGTATAAAATCTTTTCTTAGAATTTATAATAGTTTCGTATTTTTATGTTGATTTTTCATCGAATCTTTGGATAGTATAGCATTTACTTTTTTATTTTAACATAGTTTTGCAAATAAGCAAAAGACCCGTATGTTGGTCGAGAAAAACATCTACATAGGTAGTTAATATGTAAATCTATATAATACTATTTTTCATCTACTCGTATGTCCAAAAATTTAAAATGCAAATGAATATGAGTAGGTATAGTTGAAGACCAGTATGTTTTTAAATTGTAAATCATAGCTGCGAGTTGAGACCTGTTACGTACAACCATCATTCAAAATGTTCCTTCGAATTCAAGATACATAGATAACTAAATAACAATTATGTAGTACAGTATCCGTTTGTCGCCTTCTTAGTCTAGTGACAGCATATATGGGCTGTGAATCGAGAAGTTCCTGGGTTTGATTCCCAGGTCGGGCAAAGGAATTTAAAATTTAATTTGTCCGGGACTGGCTCCCTCAGGCAGGTAGCCGGTCGTAAAAACTAAGCCAAATCCTTTCTGCAACATGCTTGAAAAGTGTGTTGCGCCGACCCCACATTAAGGTGGGATAAGGGCAGGTAGAAAGAAAGAAAAAAGGAACACACCGAGCACACATCGTACTAACCTTACAGTAAGATATTAGGTACGAGAGACTTTTGGTCTCACAACACCGGTCACCGGGTCTGGGAGCCTAGTTTGTAAAACGAAACCCGCAGTTGTGGACTTCGTTTCGGACGTTTTGCTATTCTACATATGTGGCTCACGTGTCCGACCGATATCGGTGCTATAAGTTTTATTCCGGAGAATGCTATGCTGTAAACAGTTTGATAGCCCACTATTCGGTGTTAAAACAGCATTTTTAGCTGAGCAAATGGTTAAGAATAACCTGTCACTTTTTTCCTTGCGTTACATTGTTTAAAAATGAAAGGGGCAACCTATGGTATAAAGATAAGCAGCGCTTAAATATTTTTATAAGTAAGGGGCATATTAGTCTGTGCGCTAGAGTATCGGTCCGATATCGTTCATCCGATAACGTTTTATAGAATAGACACCCTGGTGCGGGAATCGAACACACACGTCTGACTGCCTCGGTGGCGTGAATTCGGATTCGGCCCCTATAACATCTGGGACGGAACTAAGGTCGGCGAAATGTGGGTGTTCTAGTTCGCTAGTGCGCCTCTGCCTTCCCCTTCGGGGATACAGGCGTGAGCTTATGTAATGTTACTAACGGAGGCTTTGACATTGTTTCGTTCGAAGTAATTAAGGTTACCGAACTAGTTAAGAAGAATCTTCTTAATTAGAAAGAAAATTAGTCAAGTTGGTGAAACGTGACTTCCGACCCATGCCTTGTTAATCTCACTAAACTTTACGCAGACAGTAGACACGTATCCTATATTTTTACCTCATTTATAGTAAGATAATGTTATACTTATTTTTAAATATTTGGCAACACTTATATTTTTAAATTAGTCTATGAAATAAAATTGTTTATGCTCCCCCCCTTCCGTTCGTAAGCCGGGTCAAGGCAAGTCACTTTTGTTAATTAATTAAGTTTTAGGTAAATAAAACTATACCATCTCACAATTGCGTTTCCTTCCAAGCGCACCATTAAATTAACCTTAAAAGGTTATGGGCCCAGAGCTGGGAGACGCATATTTATGAGCTTGGGAAACTGTGGTAAAGCAGTGATTAAAAGTGCACGTTTGCAAGATGGAGGGCGATTGGTTGCACATATCGCAACAAAGTACAAGTATTCTCTTAAGTCCAGCTAAAAATAATTGGCACACATGGAAGTTTCAAGTGAAAGTTTTACTAAAAGCTATCAATGCTTTTGATGTAGTAATTGGAAACAATGTGATACCGGACAGTGATGACAAGAAAATGGCGGAATGGAAAAGGTTAGACGCCAAAGCGCAGGGCATCATAGTAACAAGGCTATCCCCTGAAGCAATATTACAGGTACAAAATTGTGATACATCGAAACAAATATGGGATAAATTATGTGTGATATATGAACAAAAATCAGAAGTATCTTTGCACATGTTACAACAAAATTTCTTCGAAATTAAATATACGGAAAAAGAAAGTATTGCCACATTTATAGCAAGAATAGAAGATATAGCACTGCAAATACGCCATGCAAAAGGAGTTATAGCAGATGGCATGATTATTACGAAAATATTAAGTTCACTAGGGCCGAAGTATCGGTATTTCATTTCAGCTTGGGATTCCGTACCAATTGAAAAACGTACATTAGCGGAATTAACTGCAAGATTACTTATTGAAGAACAAAGGTATAATTTAAATGAAAGTGAAGAAAATAAATCTCAAATAGCACTGAAAACACAAAGTAATAATAATAAAATATCAAGAAAATGTTTTAAATGTGGAAAAATAGGTCATTTTAAACAGGATTGTAAGTTCAAGAAATTTTGTAAACATTGCAAAAAATCAGGCCATGTCGATAGTCAGTGTTGGTTTAAACAAAAGGATAAGGAAAAACAAAACGCATTTGTCATGTCGGTGTGTAACATAACCCCTAACACATTGAATAATAATTATTGGTATCTTGACAGCGGTGCATCCGAGCATATGTGTAAAGACAAAACCTGTTTATTAAATTACAAAGAACTTTCAGTACCCAAGGATGTTGTTATTGGTGACGGCACTGTAATAAAAGCTTATGGAAGTGGAGAAGTACACTTGGAAGCATATGATAAATCAAAATGGATTGACACATGGATAAAAGGAGTATTATACGTACCTGACTTGAAAGTAAACTTATTTTCAATGAGTGTTGCATTAGACAAAGGTTACAAATTAGTATCTTCATCTATGGAGTGTTTATTTATGAAGAATGGTAGTATACATGCTGTAGCAAAACGGCAGGGAAACATGTATGTGATGAATTTCAATCAAAAATCAGAGGTTGCTATGGTTGGTAAAATAACTTCACAACTTAAAGAGTGGCATACAAGACTTGGACACCAAAATATAGAGCAAGTGAAAAATATATTGTCAAAATGTAACATCAATTATGAATGTGGTGAAGACGAGACGTGTGTACCATGTCTGCAAGGTAAACAACACAAATTTCCTTTTATTACCAGTTTAAACAGGGCAGAAGCGCCTGGTGAAATTATACATATGGACATTGGTGGTCCAGTCGAGACAGCCTCACTTGGTGGTGCTAAATATTTTCTTTTATTGAAGGACGACCATACTAAATATAGAAAAGTATATTTTCTGAAACACAAAAGTGAATCTACTGGATATATCAAAGATTTTTTGAAACAAACAGAGCTTAATCCAGGGCATAAAATCAAATTTATCAGAAGTGATAATGCAAAGGAATTTTGCTGCAACGAAATGCAAGAATTATTTAAATCTTTTGGTATTCAGCATCAAAAGAGTATTGCTTACACACCTCAACAAAATGGTTGTGTGGAGCGAGAAATGAGAACAATTGTTGAGTCAGCGAGGACAATGTTACTCGAAAGTGGTCTTCATAAAAATCTATGGGCTGAAGCAATTAACACAGCAGTCTTTGTGTTAAATAGAAGTGGACCGAGTCGTATAAAGAACAAGACACCGTTTGAACTATGGTGGAACAAGGAATACGACATAAATAATTTACAAAGATTTGGACATAAAGTGGCAGTACATATACCTGACCAGAAACGTTTAAAATTTGACAGTAAGTCAGAAATTGGATATGTAATTGGTTATGGAGAAAACACAAAAGGTTATCGAGTTTATTTGCCAGGAAGAAATCAAGTAGAAATTAAAAGAGATATTGTGTTCTTAAAGGAAACTGGTCAAGATAATGAATACTTGAAGGATAATGTTATACCTATGCAGTCTATAAATCTAGAAGAAACAATTCAAGAATCTGAGACATGTGAAAATCTAGATGAAAGTATTAGCGAAGATGATGTATATGAAAGTGGTAATGAACAAGGATCAATTAACTCGTTTCACGAGGAAACAATAATAGAAGATGAAGAAATTATAGAGGAAAATATTATAGAAAATGAAAGACCAAAAAGGCAGCGGCAACCACCCATGTGGTTGAAGGATTATGTTTCTGAAGACAACGCAGATAATACTTTTCTTAGTTTCAGCAATAGTGAACCAGTTACTTATGAGGAAGCCATGCAAAGACCAGACAAAAATTTATGGGAAGAAGCTATTATTAAAGAACTAAAAACACTAGAAATAAATAATACATGGGAAGAAGTTACAGAGGTACCTGCATGTGAGAACATAATAAATAGTAAGTGGGTATTCAAAACCAAGGAGATAGAAGGTAAGACTGTTTATAAAGCTCGTTTAGTAGCCCGAGGGTTCGAACAAAATAATTGTGATAATTTAACTTATTCACCTGTAGCGAAGTTGACATCTGTTCGAACAATGTTAGCTGTAGCTACCCAGAAACATCAACCTGTATATCAGATGGATGTGACTGGAGCTTTTCTTTATGGTGACATAAATGAAACTGTGTTTATGAGATTGCCTAACAATAATATTTGCAAATTAAAGAAATCAATTTATGGTTTAAAGAAGTCTCCGAGGTATTGGAACAGTAAATTCAATGACTTTATGCTTAAAGAAAATTTTATTAAATCTAAAAATGATCCATGTTTGTATTTTAGGAACACTGATGGTAATTCCATTTATGTGTTAATATTTGTAGATGACTTGTTGTATTTTGGGAGTAATAAAACTCAATTGTATAATTTTAAAACTTCATTGTGTAAAAATTTTGAAATGAAGGACTTAGGTATAGCTACAAATTACTTAGGAATTAATATTCAACAAGATATAAAAAACGGTATAACAGTAATAAATCAGCAAAAATATTTGAATAATATATTAAAAAAGTATAACATGTTACAATGTAAAACTGTATCTACGCCATTAGAGCAAAATTTTAAATATGAGATATTACTTAAAGATGAATCAGACAATATAGAGATTGAAAAACAGTGTAGAAGTTTAATAGGTAGCTTACTCTATGCAACTTGTACTAGACCTGACATATCTGTAGCAGTGAGTTTTTTAAGTAGATTTGTACATTGTGCTAGTATGGCTTTATTTAAATGTCTTAAGAGAATATTAAGATATATCAAAGGGTCACTTAACTTGTCATTAATATATAAATGTGATAATAATAATGAAAAATTATGTGGTTACAGTGACGCAGATTGGGCCGGTGATGTAAAAGACCGGAGGTCTACGTCTGGTTATATATTTTATGTGTTCAATTGTCCTATTTCATGGGCAACTAAGAAACAACCCAGTGTATCTTTGTCATCTTGTGAAGCTGAGTATGTTGCTCTCAGTTGTGCAATAACAGAAGGTCTGTATTTAAAAAGTTTATTAATAGATTTTGGTTATAAAAATATAAAGTTAGAAATATTAGAGGACAATCAAAGTGTAATAAATATCACTAAAAATAATGATAGTAACAAAAGATTAAAACACATTGATATAAAGTATCATTATATAATAGAAAAGGTATGTCAAGGTATTGTTGATGTAAAATATGTAAA
Organism: Clanis bilineata; assembly: GCA_036417725.1. Taxonomy (NCBI): domain Eukaryota; kingdom Metazoa; phylum Arthropoda; class Insecta; order Lepidoptera; family Sphingidae; genus Clanis; species Clanis bilineata. The sequence continues at coordinate 7,894,994 of CM071154.1, forward strand.
CTCAAATAATAATGTTGCAGATGTATTTACAAAATCTCTAGGTAAATTTTTATTCTTAAAATTCAGAAATCAGATGTTGAGTTCATGCAGTACATAAATAAAATATAAGAAATGTTAATAAATATACAATGTTTACATAATATTTTTTTGTTATTGAGTAATATATAAGAAAATATTGTAAGTGTGTGTTAACATAAATATGAAAAATAAATAAAAGGGTTTATTAAATATAAACAAAGATTTAAAATTAAAAGCTTGTAATAATGTTAAATAGAAGTATACATATTTATGTTCACACTTAATTATATAAGTTTGTTGTAAGAACAAAATATTTTTTTTGTTAATAATTTGTTTTTAAAGCGTACATACTGTTATGAAAAGTTAAAAATATAATGTTGAGGGGGTGTTTTAAATATTTGGCAACACTTATATTTTTAAATTAGTCTATGAAATAAAATTGTTTATGCTCCCCCCCTTCCGTTCGTAAGCCGGGTCAAGGCAAGTCACTTTTGTTAATTAATTAAGTTTTAGGTAAATAAAACTATACCATCTCACAATTGCGTTTCCTTCCAAGCGCACCATTAAATTAACCTTAAAACTTATCACACGTCTTTATTAATTAAATAACCTACTTGTTGCTACATTTTACATCTCAGTAACAAGATAAGTTCTCAAGTATGACGTATAGTCTACGCAATGTAAGTACACTCGAGCAATCGTGAGGAAGGCATTTCATGTTATACCCACAAAAGTAATAAGATACTATAGTACATCACCCACATACAGTTAACCCTCATTCGCACGTTGAACAAATGAGTTCTACGCCCGCATAGTCAATCGCTACTCAACTCTAACGTCTTCTTACATTGATTTTCGGCATACAATTTTGACAGATAAGGCGGCCTTAAACGACGTAAGGCGACCTTAAGTGTATGAGCATTCGGCGGCTAGTATACTTATTCGAACGCCGACATGTTTAACACGCGACGTTTGAATAAGTAACTATAAGAGCTTTTTTAACGCGCGTTAAAAAAGCGTCTCAATGTCTGTTCATATGATTAATTGAAAATCATTCTTCCTTTGTTTCTAATAAGGTATATACACGTCTACATACCGCCAAAAAAAGCGCCGGCGTTTGATAAGTACCTATACTAGAACTCATTTGTTCCTTTTCAACGCTTTAAATAAAAAATGCGAATGAGGCCTTAGAGTTATACAAATAGATTACAATTCACATATTGACAATGTACTTTCTGTCCATATGTATTTTTTTATTGCAGACTGGCAAACGAGCAGGTGGGTCACTTGATGTTAAGTGATGTCCACCTCCCATATATACCCAGGACACAAAAATAATCGAGGGTACGTGGCTAACCTAACAGAAGTGAAATAGGTATCGGGAAAAGGCAGGGCGGAATTCGGCCACCGGAAATCTCACTCACTGTACGAAACGGCGAGCTGCCACTTTACATCGGTTTTCTGTGAGACAGTAGTATCAAACCGATCGAGCCATTCGTGTTGTAGAGTGGAGACGTAACTGTCAACAACGTGGCTCTACCACTCCAAAATTCTAAAACTCATATTCAGCGATAGTGAACCCCACCCTTCATTTGACAGTATGATTGATGAAAGCACTAGGGTGTAGGTACACTCACTTACCTTCGCTCATAAAGTAGGGTATCCTAAATCTGCCGGAAAGCACTCTATCTCGTAATGACTGTAGCGTGGAGCCGTCGAATGGTAGAGCGCCACAAACGAGCACGTACAAAACCACTCCCAAGCTCTGCAAAACATTTCATTCATTAGAAAACAGAAAATATACGCAACTCGTGTGAAATATGACACAAAAACACACTTGTAGAGAGAAAAGTTGAAAAAATACAACACAAAATGCGGTTGGCAACGTTTAAATACAACACCGCCGTTTTAAAAACAAACAATCGTGCTACTTTGTCAAGATCACATTCCGCATCAATTGGCGTAGAGAAATATTTTACTGTATCTTTAAATTAAACAGATAATAGTCAATTCAGCTTAATGAAAACGTAACACAACATATATTACAGATTACATAAACACATGAAAGCAACATACATAGCGTATGAAATTAGGTCAGACTAAAACTTTACCTTAACTCTGAATAAAATTACATTTATATAAGTGAAAAATAAAGTTGTATCAGCTGACACTTTTATTGCTGGTATCGTAAAAAGATAAGCTATGACTAATATAAAAACTTTATTTTGAGCACAAATGTAATATCGTACCCATATGTCAATTTCGGGGCCAGTATATCGCTTCCCTTCGAAGACTTCTGGGGCGGCGTATGGGGGTGAGCCACACCACGTGGCAAGCAGCTCTCCCGTCGCGTAGTAATTGCTGAATCCGAAATCCGCAATCTTGATGTTCATGTTCGCGTCCAGTAGTAAATTTTCCGCCTAAATAGAAAAAGTTCCCTTAGGCACGTGGAAAAAGTTGACGTCTTGTGAATATAAATCAGTCCAAATCAACAAGGGAATGGAAAATATTCATATTCTTATTCCATCAACGGCAGTCAAGAAAATAAATTTCCTAAATCGCATCTCCAGGCGCAATTTATAAACGTAAAAGTATTTTAGGAAGATTTTATTTTATGAAGACGTTTCAGTGCAGATTTTATTTCTGTTCTACACAGTTACAGTGTTTATGCTTAAAGCCCCTTACTTATAAAAATATTTAAGCGTTGCTTATCTTTATACCATAGGTTGTCCCTTTCATTTTTAAACAATGTAACGCAAGGAAAAAAGTGACAGGTTATTCTTAACCATTTGCTTAGCTAAAAATGCTTTTATAAGTAAGACCCATTATGTCCGAGTAAACTGCTAGTCTGTGTTAAAGTCAAACTAAACAATACTGCCAACTGGTGTTGCAGTTAAGTGATTGCTAAAAGAACACAGAAATGCTTTCCAGCACCATTTAAACTCCACACTTCTAAAAGCATGTGCTCACAGAGTTGAGAATAAACAAAGCAGTAGCCAGTAAGCACGCACGAGTTTTGAGTAGTTTGATTCATACAGAATGTTTAACCAAAGTGTTCCTTTATTTCAGTTTTCTGGAAATTATTGCGCGAATATTTTTTTAGTTGTTGGAAAGATAAACACAAACGTAGAGTTTATTGGAAAATATAGAAAACACTTTTATACGGAAAATGGATGCAGATCTTACTCATAATATACCACGTCTGACTAAAAATAAATAACGTGATAAACGTTATTTATATTGGAAGTTATTCAAATAATAAAATTTAATAAATGTAGAGCACTGAGCAACCAAGTATGATAATATTGTGTACCTACCCAAAATATCAAATACAAGACATTTGACCTTTATTAAACGTAATATTGGTATGATCCTACATATATGTTTTTTGCTTGTATTACCAATATCGATAAATATATGATTTTTATGCATTAACCTTGAGATCTCTGTGCACAATCCGCCTTTCATGACAATACTCTACAGCCGAAAGTATTTGCCAAAATTTACGACGAGCAGCCTGCTCCGCCATACGCCCATATTTTGCTATGTAATCTGCAAAATGAGAAAAAATGGAAATGTTACGAGACTTATTCACTATTTCTATTTAAACGAGATGATATGCAAACTTACGACTATAAATCAAAGACTTCTAGGTATACTACTAGACTGACTGTTCGGTACATAGAATGTGCGCACTAAGTCTATGTTAATCGACCTCAACTCACTATAGAAATCTGCTCTTTTCCTTAGCCGTGAAACGTCAAACACTCGCCGTAAGTACCATAATTTTACTTCGAAACAACTTGTCTAGTAAACACATAGAAGTCTTTGCTATAATAGGTAAAAATTATTTCCTACAAAGTCTTAGATGGACAATTAATGGTTAATGGTTTGGGTGCGACGCGATGACTTATTCTATGTTAATTATACGTATGACATGACCAAATTACTTTACTGGAGGAAATGGATTGAATTATAATATTAAAATTAGAATTATAATATGTACGATATACCTACTACATAATTACTGTCAAAAAATAGTCGCAAATCCTACTTTCCGTTGCGAAACGTGGGCAAGTATTCATGAGTATTAGACTGAGAGCTAATGTTTATGAAGGAGACTATCCGCTTCTGGAAATAACTCTTTTGTCTACCTACTTCATATACCGCCACTCGGATGGCCGTCGACTTTGAATAAAAAATTACCAAAAAATGAAAAATTGTGCGAAAAGGAAAAGAGGACACGTGAAACGTGAACTTAATACACTTAATTTCATTACTTTTGGACTGTAAATGATATTGGCGTCCGATAATAAATAATTTTCCGATCATAGCTTTAATATATATTTAGGCTAGGTATGAAAGATTCGACACGCATTATCATACTATCTTGACCCAGATCAGTTAATATATCAAAATAATCTTTACATTCTGCACATTTATTATTGATATGTTTTAAAACTGTAATACCATGTTTAATGTAGAAAATAGAAATACGACGACAAAATACGTTGATAAAGTCTATAACTGTGTTGAAGTTACTATAAACTGTATCTGAGAAAGACAGAGGGGTTTAAATTGTCATATAACGTGTAGTAATTGATCACAATGTGCAATCACAAAATATGAAAGAGTATTCACTTAAATAATATAAATAATAGATCTAACGGCTACACAGTTAACTTACATACAGTCTATAGAACAGCGACATAGAAGTTTATTGAATTAAATATTAACAAGATATGTCTGAAAACAACTCAGTTCGCGCAAAATATGAATGTAAGACCTACTTCGTAATAAAGTGATCGAATTATGGATCACGTATATTTCGAATGCTTGTGTCAAGCATATCATTTCATTTGTAATCAAATTTATGAGATACAATATATTCTGTACATGTAAATCCAGGGTTATACGCCGAAACTGCGCGATATTTCTCGATCTCAATCGATTTACGCCTTTATTGAGCCCCAGGCGTCCAATATTTGAATATATCAAAAATATTATTTTCTTATATATGTATAGATATGAAAATGCGAATATGAAACATCTTCATGTAGTAAATAACATAAAACAGGCAGCAAGTTCAAACAGCGGGAGATGTACCTTGAATATATAAAGACATTCTACCAGCAACAATACAGTGCGCTCCATAGAGAAAAATAAAAGGTTTCCTAGTACAATTGTACTGGCTGAATGTATCAGGACATTGGACCGTTATATACATTCTACTAAACCAGAAACTATTTTACCTATAACGCAAATATAGGTACACCTACGTAACGCTAGTGACTCTATTATTTACAACTATATCTATGAATATAGAGATAAACAAAGAAATAGGATTTTTTTTGTTCCGTTTGTAATATTTGCCTAATAATCTAAAATCACAGAATACTTGAGTATACTTGTGAAATAAAAGACATTGGCTTCACAAAAATAAACGATTTAGAAGTTATAACTTATTCTTCTTCTTCTTTTTATAATAAATGGATTGTAAAGTTAGAACTTCAAAACTTCCACAGGAACGCAATAGTCAAAAGTTGTCAAACGAGAGACGGTAGACATTTTTATTATAAAATGTGGCGACATAAAATCTAGAATTATCTTTATTGTAACATTAAAATACTACCGTGTGAAGCGACTCATCTAAAGTAGAATGGAAAATATAATTGAAGCTATAGAAAAATATAATGTTAATAACGAGTTTAGCCTGGCTTACCTACCTAACTTTAAATACAGGTACAAAAAACTAAAAAAGCAAACTGCAATCAGCAATTATCTCATTAACATTTTTGCCCGTCTTTGACCTTTGAATGCGCATGTAATTACTTAAAGGATATATGTATTTTGATTATAATTTTAATATAATTAAAACAAGTTTAATTACTTAAGTTCCTTAAAGTATGCTTATTTCATTACTTTATAGAACTATAACGAAAATTACATTTTGTATAAAGACAAAAGTGACCACGAAGCAGGCGGTCTGCATCGTGCAGTGTTATTATTTAAGAATAACTTAAGCCGCGTCTTCTGCACTAAAACATTACATAAAACGGTATTTTTGTCTGTGGTCCATTGTTCCATAAGCAGGACACAACGAAATACACGTGTAGGTGTTTTTAGTGTTTTGTTTCGAAAAAACATGTGCAGGGGACGCTGGTTATGATCAACATTTAAAATGTTTCCAAATCGAGCTTATAGTCTTCGCATGGCCAGTATTCGAAAATACAATAAAACCAATACTTACTGTAAATCAGTAACAACTTAGTGTGGATGTACCTATGTATCTCTTTCAACCAAAATTTAAACGGCATTGTTCCCTAGACTGTATGTCGATAAAGGAAATTGCGAACTGATTTTTATACGTGGGTGAGTGATTGAGTGTCATTTTATTAAATTCTATCTCGTCTCCGACATTCTTTAAACTTGACAATTCAAACTGTTATATCCTATATTGTGTTAAATATTAACTAAGCAAGATATGAAATACTATATACTTGATAATACAAATTAGATACATATCTCCGACATAACGGCATAATAACTTCCAAAGTAATCTCGAAATAAATTAAAAATGTAGTCCTTTTCGGGGCTCAGTGCATGAACATCACCGTGGGCTTTCGGAGCACAGCCAGCTGCGCGCGAAATTGCTTCGCCTACCCTCCCCCACAACCCCTGCTACCCCTACGTCACCCTTACAGTGACGTCATGACAAGCCTGCTTACGTCATAGACAAAGCGGCCACGAACGTACGAAACGAGTGCCCTTAATCGATTTCGGGGTTATGCCACCGTCATATTATTTTACGGCACTTTATATAACCGAGGCGAGGAGTGAGGCTCCAGGCTAGTAAGCTATCACATCATTAGCATGATTATTATTTATCAGTCTATATTTAATTTCGGTAATTTGGAAATATGCAAAATATGGAACAACGTTATGGATTGAACATGATTGGGACGTTTTAATTTCTTAGAAATGGAAATAATTAAAAACTAGTACCACCTACGGTATGTGTAGCGTTAGCAGTTTTAAAAAATGCAGTTCAAAATTAACCGTTCTAATAAGCTAGACGGTTTTGTAACGGCTTCAACTGTATAAAGCAGTTATGCAAATTACTTATGCAGTTGTCTACCACTATCTACATAATTAAACTGCAAGCAAAACAGACCGTTGACGAAATAATGACGTCCAATGTAATCTAAAATACGTCAGAAAAAACGATTACCAGTTAAATAATGCTTAAACAACAATATTCATTATTTTTACAACAAAAAAGTGTGAATTCACTGTAAAGCAAGTAATTTAGAAGAAAACATATTTTAATGCCATCTTTTGAATCATTGGTGCCTTTACTTAAGTACCAACGATGACTGGAATTTTTCTTCTTCTACGGATACAAATGATTAATGAGGTGAAGATTGTATCTACTGAGCATGGTCCTATACCTGTTTACGAATATTGCAAAAAGCCAAAATAGGAATCATAAAGAAACACATGCTCACCAAATATCTCGCCTTTACTTGCGTATTCCGAAACTATGTAGATCATGTTCTTCGTCTCCATGACCTGAAACAACAGATTAAGTTATGAATAACAAGGTTCGTCATCGTACGTATGAGAATAATAATAAACTTTATCGATTATCCTTAGGGTTAGCCACCATTTTTCTTTATAAGTAAGATGATTACATATTTCATTACACCTTTTAAATTATTGCCACTTGAATATGTGATTATTTTAGTTATGTTCCATGTTCATTACACGTACGATCGCACTAAAACGGTGTGATAGCTTGTTCCATTAAGTTACAGCTTAAAGAACTGCGGCCCGAGCAGGAAAGTGTCTGACAATCGTAAATGTATTCGAGGTCGATGCGCGTCTTTGAAATTCATATGAAATATTAATCAAATGTCATCAGTGTGCAGCGAGCTTGATAGAAATTCGATTGTCAAAAATATTCCTGCTAGGTCCGCTGTTGTCATTTCGCGTTCCGTTAAAGTAAAGTTGATCTTAGCTGAGAAATCGTCACAGTGCCCGGTGATCGTGAATCATTGCATCATGTCAAAGCTCATTATTTACATTGTTTACATTATTTATAATGGAACATTATTACACGCATGATAAGTGATTTACGTAAAAAGACTTATTAGGAAATATAAGAATCATTATACTTTAAACACACATAAAGCTTGCTAAAACTTGTAATTTCTTGTGTCCATTCGTACTGGTCCATTCTTATACTCTTCATTTCAGTATTTGTAGATTCATGACGTCATGTAGTAGTCAGGATGGAATCACTGTTTCAGAGACAACTTACATTTGAAATGACAAAACAATGAATTTTATTCATTTTATGGCCAGTAAGATTCTTGTTTGTTATATTATTGGATAGACGACCTGATAAAATTCACAGGAAGTCGCTGGATGCAGGCCGCTTCAATCTGGATCTTCGATCTGGAAATGGGGGAGGCCTATGTCCAGCAGTAAACGTCCTGGCTGATAATGATGATTATTAGCAACCGAAAAGTGCTTTGTACATATCTCATCCTTACTATTTCCTATTTCTACTATTCGTCTGTACTGCCTATGGGTCATCACAGACTTGATCAACGTTTATCTCAAGAATTGTACTTCCTAAATCGACATTATAAGTATAAGAACCTTCATGTTAAGTTTCTGATAAAATAAATTTTTGCATTTGAATATGGATTTCTTCACCTCCTTAGAGGTCAGTGGCCGAAATGAATCAAATATGACGCATTTAGATTGATATAAACAATTGCAACATGTACCTACAAAAATCCTCATATACCTACTCCGTCTGATTATTTTTCCAAATAAGAGGACAATTAAAACGTTACTACATTTACAAATACAGTTTACACATCTTTTTTTAATAATACAGAAAAGTAAAGGAAAATTAAGCATTGATAAATGCAAGTAAATGCATGCATTGCATTTATAAAAAGATTAACGTATAGAATTCGCTTGCTTTTTATAGAAAGCTAAGTGTTTATTTTTGTTACATTAATCCAGCAAAAGTGCAGTAGTTCAATGTCAAGTTTAGCTATTCTGTAGTAAAGAAGCGAATACGCCAAACAATGCAGTGTGCCAAGCTTTCAGCAAAACATTTGCAAACAAAAGAGTTTTGTTTGGCTGTCTATTAATGTACTTTCAAAGTTGTTACTTCGTATAAGCATCCTAAGATTCTTTAAATTCGTTCGTAGATTCGCAAATGTAATTATTATAGCTATATTTTATTAGCTTTTACTCGCGACTTCGGCCGCGCGGGAGCGTTTCCCTTCGTATTTTCATAGTTTCTTCATATCATCTTCTAACCCCCATAAATTTCTAGACCTAGCAGTTTTAGCGTTGATAGTCAGTATGGAGTTAAGGACAAACAATTTATATGATATAAATCACATATGGATTAATCTTCTTGGTCGTAACATAGATACCAACTAACATGTATCGTAACATATTATATACTCTTGGTGCAAATTATTGACGCAAACGTTATATGAAGACTAAAGGCTCTTGCACATATATTTTCGAAACAAAACACAAGAAACACCTACACAAAACAACGTTTTTCATTGACCATAATAATAACAATGAACCATAGACAAAAAAATGTAGAAATACAGTGTTTTGTGTAGGTGTTTTGTGTAATGTTTTAGTTAGAAGACAGGTGGCTTTAGAGATACACTGTCCATTAGAAACGATAAGATTTTACACTTATAACTTTTATAATATTGCTTGGTAACAGATAAATACAAAGGTAGTAAAATACAATAAATATATAGTTATAATTATGTCAATAGTTTATTTTTGTTTGTACGAACTACGGGTGACACATTGCGCTGGCACATCAGCGACAATACCGGATCACAAATAGCGGTCATCAATATAGGAAGTGGTAGACGTAAGGTCAACAGAACCTCAGATATTACCTACGCAATTTATGTATTTTATAATAAGATGCTCCCATTTAACGACTATTTAGATTTAATGAATAATAAATAATTTATTCAGGGATATTAACTTTGTTTAAAAGTATGTACACTATGTATGAACGCAATATTTCAATAGTAGAAAATAAAACCGAGGAACTTATAAAGCATTTGAACGTTAAAACCTAACCTAAACAAATCGATATGTTACTTGCCGAAAAAACGGCAATACAATGACCTCTAATTTTGCACTATGGATCGAATCGATCGTAGTGCCCGTGAACTGACCGCAACTATAATAAAAATGAAAGCTATCACTAAAAATAACTTTGTGATTCATAGTTTCTTTTTTCACTATTCAAACACAGCTATTTTAAAAATAAATGGCTCTATGTAGTGAATAAGCTTCTATTTATAAGAGAATTTTCTTGGCGTGACAAAAAGCATTTAACGCACATTTTAATTAACAATATTACTATGTCGAGTTTTCGTTTTTATGTTAATATTTTTAAATTTAACTAGATTCTGTTAGCAGATACAAGTATGAGTACTATGTAGATTTTAATCAGACTAGTATCAAGAAATGTTTACGATAAAAATAACAAAATACGCGTCAAAACAATGTTCTTTATAATAACAAGATAAACATCGTTTTACTTTATAAATTGTAACATTTTCTGTTGACTATTTCGAGTGCCAATAAGCACATAGAGCGAAGAAGAAAAAGAAGTACCTATTCAAGAGTAAATCGTCATCTGCAATTTGTTTGCATTTAGACAATGTTATGTTTTACAGTCAGCAAATCAGGTCTTTCTTAAATGAACTTCACCCGTTTAAACACATCAAGCGCTTCATCTGACGACCTTCAAAGAACTCTACAGTATAAACAAACAGAAATGTTCCGTGCTCGCGATCTGAGGACAACGGATGTTCAGTAAATGGTCATCCATTCAAAATGATTATGTTTGTATACAAGAAACCTCCAGTTCCATTCAGGGTTTAATAGCAAGCAATCCATTCACACTGCAGTGTCTGGGCTGCCGGCACGAGTTACTAACATTAAGTAATTACCATTGTTCAGTCACAAGTACTCGTTAACGAGCTGCAGGGCGTTTTTGTATATATTAGATATTGATGCGCAACGATACCCAAGATGCGACATTCGTTATCAGTGTCATTATTTTTGACATTGACGCCTAGTCCACTCCAGAGTAGCTATCGTTGTCAACGATGCTGATTCTTTGACAACATTGATTACCAAAAACGCATTTTAAGACCGAAACTGTTTTTTATAATGATGCACGGATCCAACACCAGCGATGCTCAGCTACAACTAGATGTAAAAAACGGATATCCGTTTCTACCATGACATGGATAGTATAATGGATACGTTATCGGCAACTGCAAGTGGCATCGATAGCTGGTATCATTGTTCTCAAAATGACCATCTCTATTTGCTGGCATACTTTTATAAGCTTTCACACCTACTGGACTACTGGATTTTTTAATAATTGTCACTGGTCACACAAATGACAAATCAGAAGCATCTACTTCAAACGAACGATAAATTGTTATACTACGAGGTTATGATATTGGTCCTTTATTGGTCATATCATCATGCATTTATATCTGAATTTTATTTACATGACATTGCCATACTCCCGTCTCGAACTTGATTGATGCATCGTGAAACATTAATACAAATTTGATGACATTTATTGTTTTAACCGACTTCAATTTACTTTCTTTTTTATGTATATAGTTATGTACATTGATTACTCTGTCGACCGTGGACTGATTTCTATACAGAAATGATGTTGGATTAAACTGCAGTATGGTCTCATATATATTTGGTCAAGATCTTTTGAAGTACGAAGTAAAAAAAATGAAACTCTTCAATAAAAGATGTCACAGAAGTCGCGATTCGGTAAAATTATCGTGTTTTATAGCAAATGTATTAGGTGTATTTAACACTAAGTGTAAAAATAATAACAAATTTACAAACTGAAAAATCGACTCCACAAATTAACAACATAAGTATTTTTAGAATGGATGTCCACTATGTTGATGCCATTTTTGAGTTCGTTAAGTTTTGTTAAACTTTTATTACTATATAGAACCATAAACAATATGTACGTATGCAGTATGATAATATGATGTTTACACCACGAAAGGTATGCGTGTTTATGTTGTCATTTAAAGCGTCATTATTTCACAATGTGGTGGAAGAAGAAAGAAGTCGTGTGTAACCAATTAGGACCAATACATTTATACAAGGCTACGCATGTGGCATACTTTATACAAGCATTTATGCAGGACGGCATGACTTTGGTAACCTGGTAGCTAGTCTTTTTGGACTGCACTACTCATTGGGTGTAGTGTCCCTACCATGCTTGGATAAAAACTATAAAAAGACACTCGAAAGTGGAAATCTACAAACTTTTAATTATCTTAACCTGCTAGCTTCTTTTTTAATACCAACACAACGTCATGCGTTTACAAAAATAACATTTAACCATCGACAAGTATAACTGCTAAGTGAAACTTAGTTTGAAGTGAAGACGAAAACGATTCTAATAACCGTTATAATTACGTTACAAACCGTTTATTTTGTAAATTCGGACAATAGCGGCATGAGGGGTATTATTATGAATTACTGCAATTATAATTGCATCGTTGCAATAGATCCTTTATGTTACCGAAATTCTGATATGAAATATGAGACGAACATGTGAATATTGACGTAAATTGGAGATGTCTGACGTCAAGAACATTTGAAAGACAAAATACCATTCATCCTGCTAAAAATGTAAATTGCTTTGTATTACATTTCCTGTCTAAAGTGTGATAAGCGATATTATGCCAGCAACAAACTACAAAATAAATATGTAAATCAAAGTAAAGAATGAAGATGCACACTGCCGTTTTGCGTCAAATACAACAAAATAAACAAAATAATACGTAATTACGGCTTTATTTGCTTGTCCCGAGAGATTGTGATAAAAACTTCAATTGAAAAAAATAAACATACATACATAATATTATTATGTAGGTATATAAGTATCGGATACATAAACCAATGCCAAAAGTACCTCAGAAATCGGGAATTAGTCTTTCATCGCTTCGCTAGGGAGGATTTCATTGTTCTTTAATAGAAACAACGCTGAAGTGTAAATGAAAGAAAATGTCAAAATGAGACCAATAAAAAGATAACATTAAAATTATAACCATGAAATATTTGTCTATTTGTAGCGGTGGATAAAGTAATTCAGTGTCATAAATTCATAAACAACCACAATTCAATTTCAAACACATTTACGGTATAACGGGCTATAACCTGTGATTTTAGTGATCGTTCTGTTTCCGCGGTGGGTTTGTCACGCATCAGAAGCTGTAACTGTACTGTGTCATTTCAGTAAATCTAGTGTCATTACGGAGCAAGTGATGTGCGACGTAATCACCGTACCTAGCGTTAGTCAAGCCGCTAATGTATTACGAATCTGTTCCGCTATAAACAGTACCTAACTGATACAGGGGCGGGTAATTTCTCTTCGCGACCGCAACTGACCTTTGTCGATTCCGATGTACCAGTACATTTGTTGCTCCGAGTCCGTAGATGGCGTCGGAAGTCGGAACACGTCGAGGTCAAACGTTCAGCGCTTTACGTCACATTCATGAAAGAAGCACAGCTGTTTACGTCGGCAGACCGCAAACGCGACACCCAGTATTAGTTTTTACCTAATCGGATCTTAAAGCGCTTTCATCAGCTTTACAAAGTAATCAATGTTTTGTTTTGCGTCACTACTGACGCAATAGGTTAGAAACATACAAAGAATAGATAAAACATACGTACCTGGTATAACTTAATTATATGAGGATGGTCCAGCCTCTTCATTATGTCCACTTCTCTGTAGACTTTCTGAAGGTTGCTGGCGTCTAATTGTGATTTATCTATTATCTTAATTGCTACCTGTAACAATTAAAAACACAAATAAGATCCCATAACTATAAAATTATTTATTGTCACACACGTTTGATTTGCGTTTGAAGTCGAAATATTTTATTATTTATGTAACTAGCAATAACGCACAGGACGAACAGTAAATCGAATTATTTTTTTTAAAATCTCATTGCAATTTAGCGACAAGAAATTAATGACACCATAATCTGATAAGTACACTGTGAATTTAATAACTAATAACGTCGAAAAGTCAAAATTATTCTACCGACTTTTCTATAAAAGCGACTTCTAAAACTGAATCTTTACTCTTTAAAGATATTAACAGTAAATATATGTAGTTTCAGGTGCTACAGAAAGCTATCAAATGTCTCGTATAAAAATGCATTGTAATTATTTCGCGGAATAGATACGCAATTAGTTTAGAATATCATAATTAATGAAGATGAAAACCAGCAGCTCATTACATTGTTCAGTATTACAGTTATTTTTTTTTTCAGTTTGTTCCAGTGGCACAATACCGTTAGATTATTCGAACGTTTCCAGCCAGACAAAGGGGCAATGACGTCAAACCGAGCGTCATTTCTAAACGATTGTATCAATTGACGTGATTGGACAACCGACAGTCTCCACCCGCCAGTCTTCCTACGCAATGGAAAGGGCACACAGGAAGGTAAGGCAGGAAAGGTACTTTTAACGACCTTACTACATATTGTAATTATTGTATTGTTACCTACGTGTACAATAGCACGGTTTTGATGTTGGCTTGTCATAGAGGGAAGACCCGTTATTATGTAGGTGTTATATTAAAATTTAATTAAAAGCACAGCATTAGGATCATAAATGTAGCACTAATACTATCGCTCTCACAGCACTGCAAGTGGCTACAAAATAGCGTCAATCGAATACGCTAAAATATCAAATTTTAAATAAATCAGGAAGGCGTTATATCTCTCATGAACTATTAAATTGAATATAATATTATTTATAAATGGTAGAACCAGGCTCTTTAACCTTTTGTTTATGGTATAAATGTGGTGACTTGCAAAAGATCGCCTATGTATCATTGCCAGATATCTGCTGCGGCTTTATAACACTTGTCAATCGGCGTACAGGCAACAGTGCCAGACTCTGGCTCGCCAAGCGATAAGGTGCGAATAAAATCACATAATAGCTTGTTTAAGTCTTTAAAATATCAAACTGCATTTATAAGTATGTGCTTATAGTAAACATCGGTGGTATAGATGTATTGCGTAAGTGATACGACAGGCGCCTAGGGTACGACTACAACTTTCGATCCTGACATCTAGTAAAGAGGTATTGGGTTTTTCGGCGCGATATTAGCCAAGAGCCTGAAATTTATACACAATAGCCATAGGCTCGCCCTCTATCACATATGGGACAGAAATAAACTCAGTCTCATGTGGATGTTCTAGTTCACCTCTGCCTACCGTTTCAACGATATTAGAAGCGAATTTATGCATAAATGCATAATTTATGACCATATTGCGTTCAGGTAAACACAGCGTGGGATGTCTCAAGTCTCTCGACCAAATATAGAATAGATTCTGATCTAATGGACCGTCGTCGGTGACTGGAAACAAACTGTAGGTATAGGTTACTCAGTACGTTATTAATAAAACCTTCATATAATATTTAAACAGTAATAATAGCTAAATATACCTACACACGAAAGTTTGGTTGTTATTCTTTAATTATAGCATTTTTTATTATTTTATTATATTTTTATTATGTTCACGAATTGTAGACTAAAATTTCATCTCGGACATATGGTGGAAAATATCTCTACGCAAAGGGAATCCCCGAACAAATGCTTGTAAATGTATGTACTTACCAAATAGAGTAGATAACTTTTTTTTAGCAAAGACTGGCAAATGAGCAGATGGGTCACCTGGTGGTAAGTGAACTCCACCGCCCATAGACACCCACGACACAACAAGAATCATGGGTGCGTTGCCAACCTAAAAGGAGGGAATGGAAGGAGAGGGAAAAGGGATTGGGAAAGAGAGGGGGGGA
This sequence comes from Clanis bilineata, assembly GCA_036417725.1. Taxonomy (NCBI): domain Eukaryota; kingdom Metazoa; phylum Arthropoda; class Insecta; order Lepidoptera; family Sphingidae; genus Clanis; species Clanis bilineata. Next base: position 7,910,966 of record CM071154.1, read on the forward strand.
AATTGGGCCACCGGAAATCTCACCGAACGAAACGCGACAGCGAGCTGCCAGTTTACGTCGGTTTTCTGTGAGACAGTGTTTTCAAACTGGTCGGGTCGGCCCATTCGTGCTGTAGACGTAACTTGTCTTTAGCGTGGCTCTACCACTAAAACTGTTTCATGATTAATAAATTATATGAGAGATGTGTATTGTTAAATAAACTATGCTATTGTTTATTCATATATTGTCAATCGTCACAGTATGTTTGTTACTTTATTTATAAATACATATCATTAATCACTTGGAATCCTTTAAAGCAGCGGTCGGCAACACGCGGCTTTTATACAGCTACGCCGCGCCATTTTAAAAATACGTAGGTAAATCTAAGTACGTAGGTATTTAATATATCCTATAGCATACCTAGATGTTGGAACCTTGAATCAAATCTTACCTGCAACCAATACATCACATTGAGTATCAGTATGTCAGTACTCATACTATGTACATATGTGTAGATATAAAAAATCATTTGAGGAATATTAAATACCATTTTGAGTCTTGATGAATGTAACAAGTAGACATTGAAATGGAAAATGTTCCTTTTGTTGAATGTCATCACGTGTAGTAATGTTGCACTTTATGCTATGTTAAAAACAATATGCAGTCATTCTGACCACATCATTCCCCAGGATTGCATCATCAGTCGCATAAAAACACGACTAAAGACTAAAGTGTATAACATTTAAAATTTAGACACGGAAAATTCGAAGACAATAGGATAAACACTACTTACTCAACAGTAAATACCCAGCTTATCTTTCATTTTAGCCACAAAAACAAATTTACACGAAGAATCTCGCTACAAATAGATTTACTAGTCAAACATTTTGTTGTAGTAACTGAAATATAAAGGATAATAGTTACGTTCACTTTTCTATACTAATATTATAAAGAGGAAAGATTTTTGTATGTAAAAAATAGGTTCAAAATCTACTAAACCGATTTTAAAATTTCTTTCACTTATGAAAATCTATATCGACGAATAACATAAACGTTTTAACCCAGAAATATACGGTTCCCGTGGTATATCCTATGGCTAGTTACTATGTATACCTGAACAAAATAATTATAAATTGGACGGCGCCTTCATGTTGGCATGATGTTCAAATGCAAACTTCCTGAATTCGGGACAAAATACTATATAGTATTGTCGAATGTAATACATATATATGAAGGAATATTTAACTTTTTTTATGTAGAGATCATAGAGTGACAACATAGAGATCTTTTACAGTCACATATTATGTATACATTACAAGAAATGTATTAGAAATTCAGTGAAGTAACGTATGATTACATTAATACAATATCATTTAATGTCATTAACAGGACGTCTACTGATGGAGTCTGGACTCTGGACATAGGCCTTACTATCATTTATATTCTTAAATTATAAACTGAATAATAATGCAAGACTGTTAGCGCAATACAATAGTATTTAACGGGAAAATAAATTATGCCAAGGTTACCTTTATTGCTTGATACGGTTACTACGATTATATAGAGGTAGAAACTGTATAGGTATAATAAACCTGACAAATATTAATCAATTCTAGCACTTAAATTATATGAATGTATCCATGTAAATTCTGTAAGTAAATAATAAGGACTAAGGAAAAGCAGAACAATGGTAACGCCCCGTATTATTTTTAGGCCACCTACATAAACTTGGGAGAAGGGCAGGTAGAAAGAAAGAATGGGTAAAACAGTGCATAACTTCTTTTTGTAAATGTATGATTAAGCAAGTGAAGCGTTGGAATCGTGCAACCGTCAAGTGTAGGTGGATGCTCCTGCAAAGTAGACATTTGACCTGCTAAAGGTCGCAGGACGTCGCGAGATGTAGGCCTCTTCCAACAAGTCGATCTGGAAATCTTTGGGAGACCTATTTTAGGAGTGGGCGTCCTGTATTAATAATGATGATGGATAAGAAAATAATTACCTGAGTACAACTTCTAGTAAATTAGGGACGAGCTATGAATAGTAAACTGAAGGTTATATCGTAGGTGTTTAGTCAAGTCATCGCCCACATAAACGTTGTTTATTGACATTTATTTCGGCTAGTTATGTAGCTTTTTTATACCTACTTTAATTTATAACCGAGAAAATAACTCAGTCATTATCCATAATGCTAACCTGCATAGCTATTCTGGACAGTACCTAATTATTTTTTGTGTTTAAATAATGTTGCCTAAACACTTTAATGACTTTGCTTATATATATGCATATTACTCTGTGGAAACATCGTAAGCAATTTGGTTTTAGAAAATTGATTTTTATTGCACTTTTACTAGTTGTGCTGTTGCAATAACAAACTTACTAAACGAAAGGGAAAACCAGAAAGTGATGTAATTACTCAAACGAGGCAACTCTCCAATTAAGTAATTATGACGCTAATAATCGTATATTAATAACAAGATTTATCAACGCCAAGTGACGGATAACAAAATTCTTTATAAACCGCGTTTCAAATATAATTTATAATTGCAGATAACTGGATTCTAGCCTTCATTGATTTAAATAGAGACCAGTGCCTAACCTAATTTAAGAATCGTTAATTAATTAAAACGTTATGAGAATTGTTTCAAGACTAATTTAGTTCAGAAATATTTATTCATGTTTTTTATTATTAAAGAATAACTAATAAGTGTCATAAATACAGCCTCGATTGTAGACAATCGTGACTCGGAAAAACCCTATAGTAAATCGCTTTAACTAGTCATCACATCGTCATCATCATGACGTATCTTTCGAAATTGACGAAGATTACCGAAGCGCTCAATTTTTATCAAAGTACTGTACTTACTGCTCTCGGCCTCGTGTCGCCTGCATGATGCATCGATCATACTCTGTCTTTATAGGATTACCTATGGCATCCTTTTACACTATCTCCACGTGATTATAACATTCAAACATGTTATGTTCAAAACTGTTGTACAATTTAATAGTAAAAAGATATAAAAATAAAAAGTAGCTTAGATTTAAATATTTTGTGTTGCAAAGGACATACATATGACTTTGATATTTAACATACCTAGTATCGTAGCTAATGGTAATGGCAACTTAATTTTAAATTCATCATTGTACTTATCAAGCGCTTAAATAAGTATCCTCCCTGATTTGAGAAGTAGAGCCACGCTATAGACAGTAACGTCTGTAGCACGAATAGGCCGGCTGGACCGGTTTGATACCACTGTCTCTCGCTGTCGTGTTTCGTTCGGTAAATGAGATTCCAGGTGGCCCAAATCCCTCCAATCTTTTCATAATCCTTACTTCCCTCCTTTTAACTTAGCAACACACCCATGAATTTCTTGTCTTGTGTAACTAGGGGCGATGGAGATCACTTAAAATCACATGACCCATCTGCTCGTTTGCCAGTCTCTACTATAAAACTTGTCAATTAAAAAAAAAATCATACTACAAACCGCATTTGTTGCTAATCTTTGGTTAATAATGCTATGATATTAGCTGAATATATATCACATTTTGTAGCTTTCATCAATTGAGCAATTACTAATATTTGAACTTTGCCTATGTTCAGAAGTGGACGTACTATGCCTGATGATGATGATGATGAACTTATGTGACTATTAATTGAGATCTGCCATTACCTCAGTTCTCAAATATTTGTTAACTGATTAAATACAGTCATCAAACACCGAAAACCGAGTTACGTGAACAAATACCCGTCGTTTTGCAAGTGCAAGGTCATTGATACCTTATTTCTATGTAAACAGGTATTATATTCTCTTGAAAATCTGTTTTGAGTGGTAGAGCCACGCTTGAGCGGTAGAGTCGTTATGTCTATAACTGGAATTAGCCGGCTCGATGTCATTGTCTCACAAAAGACAAATCATCAGCAGGCTGTTGCATTGCGTTCGGTGAGTAAGATTCTGGTAGTCCAAATCTCCCTCCCTCTAATCCTTTAAGGTTGACCAAACACCAATTATTCTTTTGGTATTGTAGTGTCTATGGACAGTGAAGATTTCTTACTATCAGCTGACCCACCTGAAAGCTTGTCAGTCTCCGCTTTAAAAAAAACACTTCTAGTAGAGTGTTACAAAATAGAAGAATCAGTCATATCTACTCTAAGGTTATAAATTTTAATATTTTACAAGTTCCGATTGAACATAAGAAATCTTGGCTTCACAATATCACTTTCCAAGTAGTGCACGTATATGGAATCTAAAACTAATTAAATTGACTTCTTATGACCTTCACAGCTTCAACAGATAAAAGGTTTATCTATCCACATAAATCTGTTCTTTTCACGTAATAGTAGTTATACCTGTGTTTAAATTATGTAATGTTATACAACCTACTCTCATAACATCACGTTTAATGTGTCATTGGAATAGTTGTAGAATGTAGATATTACGTAAAGTCAATCAAATCGTAGCATTTCCCGGTCATCCATTCTCATGTATTCAAGTTACCAGAGAATTTCAACCGTGTTATTTATCTTAATTCTTTAGTACTCTTAACGATTAGGATAGCTTTATCTTAACGTGGATTGTAGACTCTTTATTTAGTTCTCCATATTAAATTATCACTTATATATAGGTTATATATAGGTGTAGGTACATCCTTAGGTATATCAACAGTATAAACTTTCACTGACCATTGCTTTGGGTAACACACATAACATAAGCTCACACCTGTATCCCTGAAGGGGTAGGCAGAGACGCACTAGCGAACTAGTACACCCACATTTCGCCGAGCTTAGTTCCGTCCCAGATGTGATAGGGGGCGAGCCTATCGCCACATCGGGCACAATTTCCAGACTCCGGGCTGATATGGAAAAATCCAATATCACTTTGCCCGACCCGGAGATTGAACCCGAGACCTCAGGACGGTAGTCGTACCGAAATACAACCACGCTACCGAGGCAGTCTTAATGCTTTGTGTAATAAAATCCTTATTCAGTTTCGTCCCATGGCTCAACGTTCCTTATGCAAACTAAATGTATACCTTATTATCATTTAAAATTCCCTCATCAACTATTACATATTTACTTTGAATATGATATCTGCATATTATACTTTAGAAGTGATTGATATTGAACCTCGTTTACAAAGCAAGATTACCATAATAAGTATTTAGTTTGTTATCTAACTCACTTAATTAAATTAAACAGTATGTAATAATATATCAAAGTATGCGGAAAATTGAACTCTACATGCATCAAGCTGGTTTAATGTTGCACAGGCATATTTTTTGCGCGACGCGACGTCGTCGCGTCGTTGTCTAGTCTTCCATAAATGGTACATCTTGAGCTAATTCACATTTTTCTGCTCTGACTACAGCTTTATAAAATGTCTTTTATAGTGTTCCTTATTGGCTCTGATATAATGATCTAACGTGTTTAAAATATCAAGAAAAAGAACTATTAATACATCATTCCTCAGTACGTACTTAGATTTTTACCATTTAATTTAGGTAATATGTTTCATTTAAAAATATTATTTAAATGTTCAAAAAATTGCGTATAAACCATGCAAAATGAATTGAAGTTGTGTATAATTTAATGACAAATTAAATGTCGTCATAACTTACAAGTATCTAATCAAAGCGTCGTGTATGACAAAATGGTGAAACGTTATTATGATTAAATGTTATAATTAATAACCACATTGCGTATATGTACATATATAATTTATAATAATGTGTACATATTTGAAAACAACATTATCACATATTTCAGCGATCAAGCACGTGGGTTATCAAAAAACCAACAGTGGCACAGTTTCCTAATCTAAGTTATCCAAGGTAAACGCTCCCTGTGGAATAACAATTGCGAAACAAAATCTTTCCTGCTGAGCAACGACGAATGCGGATGTCGGGGTTTACGGATCTCTGACCATATATATGATAACCTTTGTGGTTACTGGTTGGCAATCTCGACGGTCAGTGTACCGTCCCTTTTAGTCTCGTTTGTTACATTTAGTACACATTTTAATATCGCTCTAACCTTATTAGGATCGAATGTGTACATTTATCTCGGGAATGTTTCATCATGAATGATTCACACAGTTTTATCATCGTACATAGAAATGTGCAAACATGTTGCTTATTAGGTAGTAGATCAATACAAGACTGCCTCGGTGGCGTGGTGGTATTTCGGTACGACTACGGTTCTGAGGTCTCGGGTTCGATCCCCGGATCGGGCAAAGTGATATTTGATTTTTCCATATCAACCTGGAGTGAATTTGTGCCCGATATGGCGATAGGCTCGCTCCCTATCACATCTGGAACGGAACTAAGCTCGGCGAAATGTTGGTGTCCTAGTTCGCTAGTGCGCCTCTGCCTACCCCTTTGGGGTTACGGGCGTGAGCTTATGTTATGTTTATGTTATCCATACAAGTTTTGTATACCTAATTACGTAGCCGACAGGAACCTGTTTTATATTAAGTAACATGCTTTATGTAAATATGAATGTAGCACGATGGAACCTCATTAGTAAATACGTGCTAGTTTCTAAAATACAATATTTGTGTCAATTTCATCATTATTTAAGCACGTGATTGAATTGCGTTGTTATCGGTATATCGATTGTTAAATCGATTAGTTCATAATAATGTGCATTCATATTTTTTTATAAATTGTAATACATGTCTCCAACTTTAACAAAATATTTAATACTTGTTGGAAGTATGTATAAAAAATATAGAATAAATTATTTAAAATAAAGAAGCTAATGGAAAAAAACAACTTCTTAAAATATTAATTCGACACATACCTACTATACTTATTACTTTAATGAGGATTATGTCAATTCAACAATATAGAACGTTGCATCAACGTATTATAAAGTATAGGAATATTAATAGATAGTACCTAAACTGCTAGGTTGAATCTAGAGGTACAGATCGTGTAATAAATATTCAATAAATAATATTAAATGCACCCAATAGCCACACTAGTCATATATCAGACATCAGACAATACATACATACATACATACATAGGCCTTTATTCATAATAAAACCCCTAATGAAGATATAAACTCATATTGGTAAAAATGCATTTTAAGCCTATCGAAGGATCGATAAAATTCTTTATTCATAATAGTTTACTATAGCTTCATTACCTAAAATATATTTACCGTGTCACAATGTTGCTAGTACATAGATAAAACGTGATTTTGACAAGTTTTGTCTCTGGAATGTCATGGAACGATGGCCTAATAAAAAAAACAATCATTCGCGTGCGCCTTGCGCGCGCAATTCGAAATGGCAAATGGCGACCATGGCGACCAGTTTAATTTGTTTATATATTTATTTAATTCATTTAATCAAAGTAAAACTATATTTGTTGCATGTGAAGTGATTTTGTTATATGCAATACCTAAACATCAACGAAGATGGGTAGATTATGGATATTTGGAAATGAAATTTAGATTTGGAGGATATTCCTTGGAGCGTATGAATGAAAGGGAGCTTCCAGTCTTTGCAAATCGTGTAAGAAAAATACCCTGCCTTCTTTGAGAATGGCATTCAGGACCGGACTTTCCAGTTCACAGCGGCTTCAACATAACATTGTATTGAAGAATAATTAGGCAACATGCGTGCATAAGTATTTTTTGTTGAATCAGATTTAATAAAATTCATCATTGTATTTTTGAAGTGTTTTATTTCTCTTGATTTATTCGTGCTTAGATAATGATGATATTGAAGAAAAAGATGTTTTGTTGAAATCAAGGTATGTAATTAAATATCACACGGAAAATATTAAATACTAGCTGACTTCAAACAAATTTATCCTACGGAGACCCTACATTTATGGAAAAAAGTAGCCTATGTGTTATTCCTCTATAAATAAATACATCCTAGAATGTTCTGTGAATGGTGAAGAATCACTTAAGACAAGTTTATTCTCTCAATATTATTACGCTGTCCGACCTGGGGCGCGTATATTTCAAATAAACTGAGCGACTTATGACCATGAGGTCATAACTTTTGCATCACATTTATTTGTCTTGTTGTCCTAGACATTTTTATTCTAGACTATAATCCATTTATTTACCGAATTAAATTCAGATCCGTTCAACCATACTGGTGTGAAAGAGTAACAAAACATCCATACAACCTCACAAACTATCGTGTTTATAACATTAATTGCATTTGATAGAAGTCTCTCTGAAGTCTAGAAGACTGCCTCGGTGGCGTGGTGGTATTTCGGTACGACTACGGTTCTGAGGTCTCGGGTTCGATCCCCGGGTCGGGCAAAGTGATATTGGATTTTTCCATATCAGCCCGGAGTCTGGAATTTGTGCCCGATATGGCGATATGCTCCCCCCCTATCACATCTGGGACGGAACTAAGCTCGGCGAAATGTGGGTGTTCTAGTTCGCCAGTACGCCTCTGCCTACCCTTTCGGGGATACAGGTGTGAGCTTATTTTTTTATGTTTATGATAGAAGTCGCAGGCACCCTCAAATTAATCTCAACCAAAACTGGTGGAACGTCAAATACGAATCAGTTGATCGAAATCGGCCATATTTTTTGCTATTGAAGCGTTAAAGTAGGGTGCCAGCTTCTATAAATTGCAGACATTTTATGGGAGATTTTGGGAACGTTTTAACGCTATTGAGCTATTATGAATAACAATTTTTCGGAAACGTCCTACAGCGGTATTATAGCGTCCCACTAAGTTATTATGAATAAAGGCCATAGTCCATAGTCCTGACCCCACACTAGGTGTAACCTGTATCGTGGGTATCAGAAACTATAAGAGAATTTCGGTCTCACAACACCCCGGCCCGAAACAAATATCTGTGGGCCCCACAAATATTTGTCTCGGTGCGGGGATCGAACCCGCGACTACGTCAGTACTGCGTCACTGCCACTCAAATCAAAACCACGATTTACAAGTCCACGCACACATACAAAGTTGTTAGATGTGTACTAATTAACCGAACTATCTAAAAAGTCGACACTAATGATATCCTATTATTCCATTATCGTCTTAATTGTGTTCTATTCCACTTAATACGGTTACGTTGGTTGTGAATAATTAATGTTGCACGTCTTGAAAATACTAACAAAGGCATTCCTTTTCGGTAACGCCTTAATCGCTAGTAAACCGGTGCCAAATTATCAATTGTATTATTTTATTACCACTACAGAATACTAATGCGTTTTGTTATAATGTGTATTATAACATACACAGTTATAGCTGTGAATACTTTCAATTACGTTTTAGGGTTCCTTATACCCAATGTAGGCCGGAATTTTTTTTAACTCTCAGATCTGTTTGTCTATTTATGACAAAGAGGCTATTTAAAAAAATATATAGTTCAGTTAATTCCGAGAAACGGAACAATACGGAACCCTTTCTACGTGAACAGGACGAGCTCTTGATCGGGTTATATATTAGATAATAAATTATTGCGCGTATAAGTACTGATACCATACAGTCAATGACTATCAGCCCTTTAGAACCTTTAATTAAAATATACGAATATTGTACCAACAATTAGTTTAATAATTACGAGAGTGCAAAGCGGACTCCGCATAAAATATGCGAAATGCCTGTCCACTAAACTATTTTGAGCAGTGTGCCTGCTTATAAAGGCCTACGCACACCGGGACCGAATGGCAGAGGATTTATTTTTTTACCAAGGGACATTCAAACTTAGGAATACGATATAATAGCGCATACACACCGGGCCGAACGAAGGCGAACGAATCATGCCTGTTTCATTCACATAACAGCGAAAGTTTGTTTGTGTGAACGCAATAGGTATAGATTCTTGCGCCTACGTTCGGCCGGTGTATACGCGCCATAAATTGCAATGTTTTAAATTGATTCCGTGGCGTCAAAAGGGATTTCTTGACAGGGCTGACGGCATTAGAGAGCGCGCTAAGGGATCTCGCGGAGGGATGCCGCATCGCACTGTAGTATCAGGCAGCAGGTGCTGCCGAGGCATACTCCGATGTGACGTCTTGGTAGGCCGCCGGAATGCTACAGTATCTAAGCAGTTAATGTGCGCTGACTGGTGGAAAATCCTCTGCCATTCCGTCCCAGTGTGTGTAGGCCTTTAGACTGTCGTCAATTATCGATTTAAGCGTCTGTATAGTCACGTGTTAGGTTGCTTCACGTGAAGCATATTTCATTTGTGAATATCATTAACTACTAACAAAAATAGGTAGTTAAATAGAAGCTAACTCTTCGTCTCTTTGTGTAGCGGGAGATAATAATTATATCATATGTACACCCATCAAAGGGCTTGTTCGTAGTACTTCGTAGGTTAACTCAAATAAGCTCAGGTATGGAGCAACGACGATCAACGAAACGTCGTTTTTCGACAGACTTCAAAAAAGGTCCTCAATTTGTTTGTATTTTTTATGTATGTTCCCCGATATCTCCGTCAAATGTGGACCGATTTTCAATATTCTTTATGTGTTCGATAGAGCTTCTTCCAAGGGTGGTTCCATATAAATTTATTCACGAACATATAATATGTTTTTAAGTCGGTCCGCTAAGTTTCTAAACTTGTGATTATTAACTATACGCGTAGTTAAATAATCGTAAAATGACAAATGACGTCTAACGCCCGGTTCCAATAAACAATCTCAATTCGAATGTGCAGATAGATTACAAAAAATAGCCAATAGGAACACAGTTTGAACATGACTCCGTCAAATGACTTGATTTTATTGGTTCGTAATCGCGATCTATCTGCACTCTAAACTGAGATCGTTTATTGAAACCGGCCGTAAGGCAAGTTACCAGCAGTATCAATTGATTAGTGTAAACTATGACTTATGAGAGCGCTTATCAACTATATTGTGTTCAGAAGGTCTTAGCAGTTAGCAGTAGTAATCACATGTCCGACGCAACTCACAATTAGCATGAGCGTGCTAGATGGCGGTGACGATTGTCCACTGACGAAACGTGACAATTCCATCCTCGCAATACTGTAGGAGAATATTATCGTAGAATTGTAATATTTTAAGAACAATTGGGTACTTGACTATGTTTGATTTTGTACACATGTTGATATGCAATAGCAAATAAAACGAAAAAGAAACCCTTCTGTGAAAACTGCATCAAAAATGGTTGAAAAATGAGGCAGTAATTCATATTTGATTTTGAAGTGGGGGCATATTGGAGATATCGCGCAATCCTTTTCCAACGCACTTACCGGTATGGCGGTGACGTGATTATACTGATACTTCTCTTTTCCGCAGTTTGAAAGTAACACCAAACTTCAAAGGCTTATAACATTTTTATTTTTGAGAATATTTCAATATTTCTTTCTGTTCTATATTTTAGACGATGTAAATTTTGTATAAAATTAATTTAAAAAAAATAGTCAAGTACCCAGTTGTCATTCACGCGGAAAATATGTGGCAAGATATTAATGTAGTTAGTCCATAAAGTTTGAGAACAATGGCCCCAGTATGACTAATTTTGACAATCGAATTCGAATCGATCGTGATACGTGCTCATGATATTTGTACGAAATTTAACCAAATGTCATAAATGCGCATCGACCTTGTTACGAATTCGAGTGTCGAAAATTATTCAGGCCTCATTCAATAATGCATCATCAGAATGTATCATGTCAACGTTCTAACACTAATCTGATAAGCAAACCATTACTTAATAAACGGAACGGTCGACGGTATGTTGTGTTGACCTGCCAATACAGTAGTTTACATTGGATAGCGGTTTAAACATAAACAGAGTGTAAAAGCTAACTGTGCGTGAACCGCTATTATGTAGAGCTTGTAGAGTCTACACTTCTGCGGTCTACACCCAATTGTGTTATGATCTGGAGCGTTGGGATTAAAAAAATAATTAGAAAATACGGACATTTGTTGAAACGATAGTACATTGACGGCAAAACAAGACGTTCACACGTCAATGGAAGGTACCAGACCTATCCGCCATCGATCATAAACCCATATCAGGCTACAAAGATTAGATATCCACTAATTCACGCAACGACACTACAATATTATGACAGGTTTTCTTTGGCCACGTGAATTATATTTTTGTGCAAGAATGTACAAGAAATTAGCAGATGATCGCAATAGAATTTGGTCTAGAATATCAATATGTTGTAAAAATGAATGTTTAGGATGTGATCACAAGGATTAAATCAGATTTTGTAGAAAGTAATATAGGTAGTAGTACATCCACTCTTCAATGCATGATGCCCCTTACTTATAAAAATATTTAAGTGCTGGTTATCTTTAACCATAGGTTGTCCTTTTCATTTTTAAACAATGTAACGCAAGGAAAAATGTGACAGACAGTGTGAAAATGTGACAAAAATGTGACAAAAATTTGACAGAATTATTCATAGCGAAAAGATATGAGAAAATGTTTTATAAGTAAGGTCCTATATTTAATGCAATTGACACAAGATCTAACAAAAATCATAATTATTATATTTGTTTACATATATCTGACGCAACACAAATATATACTCTAGATCCTGTTTCGCGGAATTACATTGTTATAGTGTACACAGGAGCTACAAAACATAATTCCAATGGTATAAATGTATAATAATAACAAGTAATATAAACAATACATTATCAAAAATATGTGTGTACGTATTTTTATGTAAACATTGTAATCGAGTTGGGAAAAAAAATGGACTATTATTGACCGTAGATAACGTTTCCTACATACGTAAACACTATCATTGAGGTACAAATAAACGCGTAAAATATTTTATCTTTGTTATTTATGAATATTACGTAAAAGAATATTTCTAGTTAGGTATCTTTGTAGCAGACCACATTGCTCCTTTCTGCATCTTTTCAACTTGGACTTTACCACAGACTCTACATTTAATGAATAAAAAGCTGCAATAAATGTCATAGAGTAGGATTGTGCCTCTCGTAGCATCCGATACCCACGTCACAAGACTCGATCTTAGTGTGGGGTCAGGACCATGTCTGACTTTCATCTTTCTTTCTACCAGCCCTTATCCCATCTTAATGTGGGGTCAGCGCAACAGTCTTTTTAAAGAATTTGGCTTAGTTTTTTCAACCGGCTGTTTGCCTGACGTCAACCCCGATCTGGAGGATCCAGTCCCGGGAAAATAGTGTTAGAAAACACCACTCCCGATCTGGGTATCGAACCCAGGATCTCCCGGTTCACAGCCCATATATGCTGCCACTAGACCAAGAAGGCGACTAGGACTATGTCTATGACTGTTGGGTGTTATTTATTTATCATTCAGGTACCGACTCATTATTACAATTTCATTGCACTCTAATTGTTTTCAACTGTAGGGATATACTGCATAGATAATTGAGTCGCTGAACGAAGATTAGTTACTATGGAAGCTATAAGTGAAATTTGCAATATACGCATCAACAGTTTATATTTTAATCATGAAAATGCATACATACATAGACTCACGCCTTTTTTCCATAGGGGTAGGCAGAGACAACGGATTTCCACTTGCTAAGATCCTTACACACCTCTTTCGCCTCATTCAGTCTCATTACATTCATCATGAAAATATACGTCATATTTGGATTTTAGAACATAATAGAGGTATAATAAATAATAAGCAATTTGTGCTTCCATTATAAAACTTTAACGATAAGTATAAGAAAATAATTCAAATCGATAAGTAGACAAGGACTCATCTACATAATGACGTCAATTCTTATCACAAAGAGTTATCTCAAAAAACATACATAATAACTTGATTGATTAATTACTTTTTAATTAAATGTCTTTATCATTGTTTGTATAGGAATTGAATTATACCTAAATGTAATTATTTACTTTCTTACATTCTGAAGGCGTCAGTTAAACAAACACCTGTAGATAATTAATTAATCAGAGAAGAGTTTAAATATTTACCTAAGTATGACGACAATGACAGCAATTCATTTGAGTTAATAATTCTGATAACGTTGTTTCTGATAATAATCATTTGATATACTCCTGGTCAATTAAAACAACTTCGGACTTTAAGTTTAAATTCAAGCACAATCCCAATATCTATAAACGACGAAGCGGCGTACTTATAAAAATTATTAAGCGATGATTTAATTTTAAAACCAGTGTTAACATTTCTAAGTATTAAAAGGGAAAACAAACTATAAACTGCGCTACTCTACGGTAGTAATTAGTAATAAAGTAAAAGTATAAATATTTACAAAGGCCACAAATTCTATAGACACATCGAATTCTGTAGTACAATATAATACAAAATATTATATTTATAAATGCATCCAAATCATTTTTGAAAATGTATTAACCTAACACAATATTGCTCTATAAAGACGCTGAAGAGAACTGAATATTATTTAATTCAAAGCGTATAAAAGAAACACATTTTTTACGCAAGGTTCATGTCTAAAGACACGGTCAAACACGGGGGTTGTCTCTCGAGCTGCGATCAACAAGTCTAGACGGCGATCAATACACTCGTAGAAGAGAGACAGCATAAGTAAGAGTAGGACCGATATACGAACGCTTTTCCCCCTACTAACCCTTAAAGAATAGCTACATTTTCCAGACCCCATAAATGTGCCTTGAACGTGTCATGCTATGATTTTGCTATAGTAATTTTTCCTAATGACGAACGATTTTGAGTAAATCACTTAGAAAAAATAAGCCATATAAACAAAAATAAAAAATAAATATGAAATTATATGTAACATGTATCTACATAACATTCTTAGTGAGATATTATGAATATTAGGTAAGACACGAAACAACGACGTATAAAAAACAGTGCAGTTAACAGATGCATTTCAGCTTGTACGTATAATATGAATTATAGAAATAGAACCACCTACTTACTACCTAGTAAATGTCACACAAAGCTACGTCAAAAAACTGTAGTACCCTTCATTTGAGTGCCCCTCTTTTTCAACACCCACTCGTCATAGACTCTCTAGACAACATTTTTGAACATAAAAAGTTGTCTAAACCTTAAAATGTTCTTAGTTTACATTGAGCATTTCATTTAACTAAGTTGTCGCTAGTATTATTTATTCTTATAACTCGACGCGTGCAGAATATGAAATCACTGGGGTATTTCCTAGTGGTATAATCAAATATGATTGGAGAACACTTGGTACTTTCCGCCGATAAAGTGTTTGGACTAATCTATATTGGACAATATTACACCAGTCTATATTTGAATACTGGAACTTCGTATTCTTTAACGGTATTGCACTCGATTCAGGTCATGAAGTATGTTTTTATTATGTTAAGTAATGTATAGTCCATATGCACATTTATTTCAATAATATGATTTTTAGTATCGTTGAGTACCTATATATATAGTTGTATATTATTTCATAAAGTTAGAAACGTAGTCCATAATTCCATGTAAGGATTCCTAATATATAAAAGTGTATATTTACGTAAAACAGTGGTCTGACAATGTAATAATAATTATTTTAATGGCCCAACAAGGGCCCACCTATAACCACAAACCACATCGTCTGTCAAAGTATGATAAAGTTAGGTGTTAGATCTATTTGAAATAGCTAGTGATTGAGTCAAAAGCGCTCCATTATAATAATAGCATAATATATCTATCACTTAATATTCCATAAGGTTATCTAACAAATAATAATACATTTATCTCATTGTTTGGTCGTAATCAGTAAGTAGGTAAAGATTACTATGACCATTACCATATAGAGGTCAATTGCTGTAAAGTTTTTTCTTACGTCTCAATAATAAAAATGAACAATTGACGTCATGCGACAGCCGTGAGCCGACAGGTTCACTCTTCAAACAAACACGCGTGTCTCCTCGTTATCATGTTGAATTATCTTTTGATAAACGTATGTATCCTAGTTCACTTTAGTTACTTAATGCTTCAACTATACTTATTTAGGATAGTTTAATACTAATTTTTACATACATACATATGTTTTACGATATTTAGTGCTTTTGTGCAATGTATCGATAGCGTTATTGCATTGCAAAATATACCGTTGTGAAGAGTTCACTTCAGAAAATGGTAAAGACAGCGAGGTCACCGCTAGACTGCAGAACGTAGATAAGTCAGTCTCTGACGCAGAGCTCCAAAATAGATAACGCATTTGCGTCAAGCATACATTTTTCAAGTAATGTAAACGGAGCGCGTGCCATACGGTATGATTTCCTGGCAAAATATTCGCCAGACTCACATGTGCCGATCACGCATCCTCCGCCTGATCGGACTTTCTTTATTTTATCAAGCGCAACGCAATGATTTAAGCTGTCTGCTAGCGCGGGCAGATTTCTATCTATAGGCATTATAAAACATTTAACACAATATAAACATATAGCTAAAAGTATATGCTTACCAATAATCAAATTATCTCGTAAACATATTCTGAATTTAGACCTACTTAAAAATCGTCTTATATATTTGCAAAGGGTTAAAACCATTATATACTCGAGTCTCGACATTTGTGCAATCTATATAAAAATCCAACACAATGAAATGTATAACTCTATTATTAGTGTGCGCGTGAAATATCGACTGGCCATCACCTTGGTACCAACGGCGCTCACGGAAAAAAGTAAAATAATAAAAACAACGCGATGCGTGCATCCGGAGGCAAGGTCGATGCCGTGGTATTTCTGGACACGGCACATCGCCGTCGACGCTCGACTCGACCTCATCCACCCGACTAGCTGAATCACTGATTGATTGTTATGTTCTTTGAATCGAAATATTTCGCTCGCACATCCATTTCTATGAAATTTGATGCGTATATGGTACAACAAAATTTTGCTCTAAAGCAACAGCATAGAGTTTAATAAAAAGGTAGGTGTTTAGGACATTGTTGTATCTTTGTTTACTCACTCAACCCAACCTAAGCTTAAGATTTCACCCTAAATATGGAAATTATCAAACCGGATTCTTACTTAATTTTAGAGTTAAGGAACGTAACTCTTCAAATAAGAAGTATGACACGCTCACAATGAAAATGTTTTGGAGGCTGAGGACGCTTCTTATTTTGGTGCATTCATTCGTCGTAACGTTCTCGAGTCAGAGTCTCGCTCTCTGCCAGCTCTAATTGACAAACAATACCGGAGGCATATCTCTGTAATCAATATACTTGGCAGTTAGAAAGTCTTACATACACACATTGTTAGTGAGTCATTCACGACGATGCCACAGCATTCGGCCAATGACCCACTTCGGTGCCGTAGACTCGCACTACATCACACGATTGTTGATATTCTCAGTAAGTACCTGTCTTCGGTTGCCAGACGTGGTAACTGTTAAATCGGTATTAGGTACCCCAATAACTTGACTGAAAAGTACTTATCATTACTTTCTTTCTGTCTCTCTCTCTCTTATATCCGTCAATATAATGTACAAACCTTATAGCACAGGTTTGTAGGGTTTACAACAATGTACCTCTATAGCGTAAAATACATCTTTCTTAGAATTTAAAACCTACTTATCAGTATCAATAATGGGTGATTATTGATTGTCATTTTTGTATAATATCTAGGTAATTTATCGACCGAAGAGTAACATACCTAGGTATCATATTCTTTATCCCGCGTAAATATGACGAGAAAGACTAGCACGTGGACGGAACCTCGAGCGAGATTCAATAGATACAAATGATACAAATAACAAGACTAAAGGTGAGGCAAGATAATACCGATCACTGCACGTTGTTTTTATATTCCATAGGAGCAAGTAATGACTTATTTGCTGATGGTAAGTAATCTGCGCCCAATATGAATACCGACAATAAAAGGTTCACAATCATAGGTTCACTGCTGACTTTTTCGAAAAAGAACAAGGATTATGTGGCGGGTTATAAATCTTATAAACCCCATGTACCATGCAAGACGGAAAAGCATATTACTATTTAATACGCCATTTTCTGTTCCCGATCGACATAGCCACTTAACCCATTAAAAATTGTGTAGATCGTACCTAGTTCTTCTTCTACGTCCGGTAAGAGTAAATGAACACAATTAAAAAACATTTAAAATAAAAAAATGTCACAAAAAATAATAAATCTATCTACATCAGAGCAGTAACATTACTAGATACTATACTATAGATGTGTTTGCGAAATCGGTAAGTGGTAACAATGTTCTTGTAATGGGAATTCTCAATTTGGAAGTAACTTTACATTGTCCTCGCGTCTGTAAAACTAAAATGTCTATTTTCCTTGTTTTATTAAAGGATTATGTTTAGATGTTAATTATCCTTATAAGCAGTGGTAGATGCTGATTCATCGTTTTCTTTTCTATAGTTTAATCATAAACTTCTTCTTTCGTGTCAATGGCTCCAATAACAACGAATCGACTCAGATTCTTCCTGACCAGAAACCCGCCACTCCTAGAGCTGCGTCTGTAGCCTCCATAAGGTCTTCGCTTGTGCAGGTGGTAGGACACAGCGGACAGACAAGCAGGTGCGACATGTTCTGCTCAGGGGCACCACAGTCACATTCTAGCCTCGATGAATAACCCCACCTCACCATATTAGTCTTGCAACGACCCACTCCAGTACGAAGGCGGTTCAAGGTTTGCCAGATGGGCCATTGCATAAACTGATATCCTAACTTGGAAGACGGTGGGAGTGATGACATAAGGAGCTCAATACCTTTCATGAAGACTGGTGAGAGTTTGCAGAAGACCGTAATCAATAGAGAGATGAAGAGTTTAAGACGGCGACTCAGCCCAGAAGTGTGATAGAACAGAATGATCTTATGACTGCTTTTTGAACTTCTAGTTGTGACTATAATAAATAATGATTTTTCAAATGCAGCAACACTGTTTTGAATACGTTATATAGATATACTTTTATATCATTCGTTTTTATAGATTCATAAAGGCAGACGAGTTGACGTGTCCGCTGATGAGAAGTGGTTACGGTTATCAATAAACATCGACAAAGCCAAAAACCCAGCCCTAGTCTATGTCTACTGAGGAAATGAAAGAACTTGGAGATTGGGACGGGGATTGGGTATTTGGAACTCTCGATTTTTTGACAGCCACCGTGACGCAGCGGCCGAGTAGTCGGCTGTGAAACCAGAGGCCGTGGGTTAAATCCCCCACCGAGACAAATGTTTGTGCGATTCACATATATTTGTTTCGGGTCTGGGTGTTGAGAGACCGAAAGTCTCTCATAGATCTGATACCCACGATACAGATATACCTAGTGTGGAGTCAGGCTCAGGACAAGGTGTGTGGCATTGAGTGTATTTATTATTTATTTCTATATGGATTTTAAATAGATAGTAAACCTTAGTACTGCTTCTGTGGCGTAGTTGTATTTCGGTATGACTACGGTCCTGAGGTCTCGAGTTCAATCCCCGGGTCGGGCAAAGTGATATTGGATTTTTCCATATCAGCCCGGAGTCTGGAATTTGTGCCCGATATGGCGATAGGCTCGCCCCCTATCACATTTGGGACGAAACTAAGCTCGGCGAAATGTGGGTGTTCTAGTTCGCTAGTGCACCTCTGCCTACCCCTTCGGGGATACAGGCGTGAGCTTATGTTATGTTTAAACCTTATATCTGAATGATTTGTATTAATATTTCATTTGTTTCACTTGATAGTTGATAACGCAAATGATGAAAGGCACGTTCGAAACGTACAATGTTATATTATCCGAAAATAGGATCATAAGATTTAGATCTGGTCATTTCTTCACGTTTTATTATGTGATGTGCGTAAGTTTATAAATATGTAATGTAGTTTTCATTACATTTTGTGCGCGACAGTACAAATTATGGGAAAAATAAGTACATAAATAGTTAGAACTACAGATTATAAAGTAATTTAAATCTTACCTCAGTCTTAGTTATTCGATGTCGTGCTAACTTAACGACGGCAAAATTTCCTTTGCCAATGGTCCTCTCGATGTCATAGAATCCCACTCTAATGGGAGTTTTAGCCGGACGTTCACGGTCCGCCATTGTAGATTTTATTTTCATTAATGTTAACTATATACTAAAATCTTCACAGTCAGAATATATAAATTATGACATAACAGTCATCTGCAGAATCAGTGTTTATACTCATGGGAGGCATCAGGAGGTGAGCGCGCACCGAAATCCGATGTAGATACTACACGAACGCTACACCACACAGAATGAATAATGTTGCTAAATGTCAGTTAGGATAATACAAGGTTCGATTAATTACTACGCACGAATTTTAACTACGCGAACACTTATCGAATGGTGTTATTGTATTACCTAGTAAAATAAATTCTATCAAACATGCTGCAATACATGTTCCATTTAACCACACAATCCTAGTAATCTCGTTAAAGTTTTATAAAAACAGCCGATGCACGCACTTAACAATTTAGTTCTCTCTTGAAACACAAATGGTTTGTGTGTATAAAATGTTATTTATTATGATTGGAATATCGCGTAGAGGCGGCGTGAGCGTATTGGAAATCCGGAGCACCACGTCACGCCGCCGCCGCCTCGCCGGCTGTCAACCGGGTACTGAACTCCAGTTGAGGCAGTCGATTGAGTTGAGTACTCGCTTATACGACACTACTTGCTGCGTCTGACTGTACACGCGCGCACCTTCAGCCGCCCGCGGCCCGCCATGTTGATTCTGTTCATGACGTCAACCATCGTTCTCTGCGCTTAGCTACGTGCTTATGTCCTACCACCGCGACCATTCTGATATATTTATTACACACGCTTAACACTTACCAAGATAGTTACATTACATTACAGCAACTTCTACCGGATTAAATACTTTCCTTTAATGTAATCAAGTTCTAAGTTCTAACTGTTCCCTTTCATGACAAACATTAATACCTATTACCTACCTTGTCACCTAAATAAGTATAATATGTCATGTAGGTACGTACCTAATCATAATTTGTTAAGTAGGTACCTAAACCGTTTTTCGTTAAACAACATCCGTTGAATTTATAATTGAAATTACATAATATCTTGCATGTCTGAACGCCATAGGTCATTGGCAACTGGTAAGTGCTTAACGATTTGTATATTTTGTACTTACATCTAGCACGCATCGAACCGACGACTGCTGGTTTCATTACCGTCTGCTGCTGCCTTGCCCTGCCTGCCTTGCGCCACAGAGCTTGTCAAATCATATATTTTGTAATGTCTATTTTGTACAATGTTTGCTTGTTTGTTTATAGAAACGCGTAATTATTATGAATCATAATTTAAATCCTGTAAACAAAAATAACGGGAAGTTTTAATTCTTCTACACTCTAATGTTATACCTACAAATTAAGTACTTGTCCCTTATTAAAGATATTATTTTTATTTCTGCCGGCGTTTCCTATAATCTCAGAAACACTTCTGTAATTTCATCTTTAGGATAATGTTTGGCTCCTTCAGCAATGCGCTTTTTATTTCACTTACCTATATACTTTAAAACAACGGCCTTTAGAATGTTTAATTATTCGGGAACAGAAAAACACTGGTGCAACATTATCGCATTATTTTGAGTTAAAAATTCACAAAAAAGCTTCGAATTTAAAATCGTATATAATATCAAACTTTGCTGTGTCACCCATTTCATAGGCATCTCTAGGTACCCAAAATATTTGCATTGCGTTATTACTCTAAGGATATTTCAACATCAGAAACTCTTAGTCGGTGATCATTTTTAGTAATTTCTTTAACTTTTCCACGTTTTTCCGTCGAACGACCCGAATAATTTTGTTATAGTAGTGATGTAAGTAGGTACATAATTACCAATATGTATTTAGGAACTTTCATGTGTGAGTACAAAACTTGCTTGCTAGCAGAGCCTAAATCTCCTACGCCTACCTAGTACCTACCTACCTACTCCATCTTTTGCATATACATACTACTAATAGAGCTAGGTACTGCGTATATAGGTAGATATCTTGTGTAGTATAAACTAGAGATGAAACGGATAGTGATTTGACCGGATACCGGATACCGGATATTCGACAAGTTACAAGGCCGGAGCGCCGGATATCCGGCTACCGGATATTCGGCCTAAACTGAACCTGTATACCCGAGGTGATTCCGCATGTTTCTGCATTAAAAAGTATTTAGACAAAAACGAGACTGCACAAATAATAAATACATAAATAAATAACACCCAACAGTCACATACATAGGCCTGACCCCACACTAAGATCGAGTCTTGTGTCGTGGGTATCAGGAACTACGAGAGACTTTCGGTCTCACAACACCCAGACCCGAAACAAATATCTGTAGGCCATACAAACATTTGTCTCGGTGCGGGGATCGAACCCGCGGCCTCTAGCTTCACAGCCGGCTACTCGCCCGCCGCGCCACGGAGGCTGTCAAAATAACACCTGACTTAGCTCCTACGAGAGCTTCTTTAAAACCTAAATTGGAAAAGAAAGAAAAAAAAATTGGAAGGAGATAATCCAAACTAATCTACTAATCGCTACCTTTTTAGACCCAAGGTTCAAGTCAGACTATTTAGGAGTTCTTGAAACTGAAAAGGCCCGACAGAAAATCATGAAAGATTTTCTTCTGACAGTAACAGATCATCGCCGCCTTCAACCCCTGCTAAACGAATAAAAGATGAAACAGGATCCAACTTCACACGTGTAGCTCATGTCATTTTTTAGGAATATGTCAATGACAGTTCATTGACAGAATCCCAAATCACTACTATTATCTTTTGCCACTGCAGTAGTAGTAGTGATTGTCTTGACCAAAAAAAAAACAAAATCCAATTGCTAACGAGATTGACTTTTCTTGAAGACATCTTGAATTGATCGCAATCAAGACCCATATATTTGGTGGTCATTTAAATTGAATCAGTACTCGCAGTTGTCAAAGTTTGTTAGAATTTATCTTTCAGCACCTGACAGTAACGTTTACAGCTAAAGCGTTTTCAGAAGCTGGTCTGGTGTACGAAGCCAAGCGCCTCTTACCAACAAATCCTGAAAATGTTGTATTTTTTCACCACAATTTGCCACTTGTTAATTTTGAGTACTAAACTAATTAATAAAACAAACATTTTTAACGTCCGATTATAAAAATAAACGGTGTCCATAACCTTGTGGTATGATTTGCCTAGTGTAAAATAATGGGATTTTTTTTAATTTTGCTATCCGGTATCCGGCCGAATATTGAATTACTATCCGGTATCCGGCCGGATAGTGAAAACAGTGCCGGATAGGCCGGATAACGGATAGTTACCGGATATCCGTTTCATCTCTAGTATAAACTATGATGGTCCATATAACTCCTTAACTATTAAGAGTTGGTGGATAATTCTTTCAATATTATACGGTCTTATAGACCGCTAGGTACTTATGTTCCTTTATGGCATTCAGGTGAGCTGATTGTGGAAGGTACTACTCCTTGTTAGTAAGGAGTTAGGTGACAATTCATAAAGTACCGTATAGATAACTAGATAACTAGGTTATTACCTCAGGAGTCTTTTATGCTACTGAATACTAATGAGCACTAAATATTGTTAAATAATAATAAAATTTTAACAAAAACTGAAAACCGACTTCAAAACTTAACATTCTAAAGTAAAAATAACAACAATTTCTTACTCTCTTTGGAGTCGGCGCCTTTTCAATTGATTTGCTTCGGCCTCAGCACCTTCCAAGAGAGTACCTAGCGTAAGAAATTGTTATTTTTTACTTTTAAGTGTTCAGTTTTTAAAATGTGTTCTCAATCGTTAAGCCAGTAGAGCCGTGTCTCCTGCACTAAAACATTACACAAAACACCGACAATGGTTATCATAGTTTCGCTACACATTTACCTATATCCAGTACCGGATCTAGGCTTTTTTCAAAGCGGGGGCAAGCTGCCAATTTGCCCGATTTTACCGCCCCCTAATTAGGGCGCCTTCCTTCTTGCTCAAACCCCGCCCCCCCAAATCCGGCACTGCCTATATCTATGGTCCATTGTTCTATCAGCAGGAGGCAGAGAAAATCATAGTTTTGCGTGCCTATGTATGTTTTGTTTCGAGAAAACTAGGGGGGAGGAGACGCGCCATAAGTAACCAATAATACGAAACCCAACACTGTACGTGGTTGAATACGCATTAAGACGGTTTTAACTACGGTATTTTCAATCAAATAAGGGCCTTGCAGCTCCGCGATAAATCTCTATTTATCCCAAATCTTGATATATTTTGAAATCGAGTTTAGGTTTAACTCTACATTAGTAATAACGCTGCAAGTCACCCCGAGTGTAGCAAGCGCCTTCGGGCATTACGAACTATCCATACATTTGCCGGATATTGTCTGAATGGTCTGATCTGAAGTCGGATTCCAGCGGATTGAAAAACCGTGTAGACGTAAAGCCGCGTCTCCTACACTAAAATATTACACAAAACACTTATTGCAAACACCTTTAAAAAACATGGTTTCGCTACACCTATGTACCTATTTGTCTACTATGACCCAGCCCGCATAGCACGCGCGCCACGAGAACATTTGGTCTACGCTTGTCGTGTTATAACCGGTTTTCTCTATTTGTCTACGGACACTATACTAACATGCGTCCTCATTTAATTTCATACTATATTGTAGACAACATCTCGACAGTCGATTATCGAGATATATCGTGACAGGTATGCTAGCCGGGCAGTGTTCTATGAGCAGGAGACTCTTTGCAGGAGACAATGAAAATTATTGTTTTGCGTATGTGTTTTGTTTCGAAAAAAAACAGGTGCAGGAGACGCGGCTTAACAAATATATTTTCGCTCTAGTAACATTACGTAATGTTCCAAAAAATGGAATTAATACGTAGCATATGGACAAAGGTTCATTTTTATTGCTATCTCACAAATATTCAACGAAAAAGAAGTAAACAAAACATGTAATGCTAAAATTACTAACTTTGACTTTTGCGCGTCTATGAAACATTCGTAATATTTTTTGCAATGTGATTGTGGAAGGCATTGGTTTCGTCAATTTTTGATACATTGAAAGAGTATTTTCGGACATCCTAATTACTTGTCTCGTATGTGTAATGTTTATTTCAATTTTATTCTGTAAATTTGCGTAGACACTATTGAACGATGTTTCACTAATACCTAAACTGTTACTTGCGAAGATGTCGGTGATACTCCTCTACGATTTTGACAAGGAGAAAATGTATGTATCGTCATAAAAGCTTTTGTGTAATTTGTACGAGCTTACAATTGTTTGAATGTGTACACAACATAGGTAGTTATAAATATGAATCAATTAGTCGACGAGAATGTTGAAAATAGTAAGCGCAATCAAATGAACACTAATATGAAAAACAAAAGCAAAAAGGCCAAAGATCCTTCTAAAACGGACGAACTGTGTAAATCGAAACAGGAAAAGTTTAGTGAAACTTTAGATAATACTCTTCACATTAATAATATCAATACTAACCTAACAAATGGGACTAGCGACTACTCTAACGGCAGCATCGACATTTCGAGTGAAAAATCAGATGCACAATGTGATCCTATGAAGGAGCTCGCGAACGATATGAATTGTGTACAGTGTAGTGACACAGCAAATAACCAGCAGAGCAAACACACACCATCTGCTCCCATGGACAGATTTATATTTGACAAAGCATTACAAAACCTTGAGAAATGCATGAGCAATCAGCAGCTGTCGCCCGACGACGAATTTCAAATTATATCATACGAATCTGAATTACAAATGCCAGAAATTATGAGACTTATACAAAAAGATTTGTCTGAACCTTACTCTATCTATACATATAGATATTTTATACATAATTGGCCTAAACTTTGCTTTTTGGCGACATATGAAGGCAAGTGTGTTGGTGCCATTGTATGCAAGCTGGATGTGCACCGTAATGTTGTCAAGAGAGGTTACATTGCAATGTTAGCAGTTGACGAGAAATACAGAAAGAGAGGGACTGGCTCTAGACTGGTCAGAAAAGCAATACAGGTATGAAGTGATTCTGTATTTTAAAACATGAACCTATTTCATTAATACAAGCAGTTTGACATCACAATGTAGAAGTGACATGCACAGGCGTTTTGATCAGGGTAGACAACATTTGCTAAAGTATTTACTACGACACTTACATCACGATCATTACAATCATCATCCTCGAGTCGAGTTAAGCCAAGCACTGTTATTTTGAAAACTTGTTTTTGGTTATTATTTTTATAAATTATTTGTGTAAATAGTATTAAATAGCAAATTGTCAGGGTAGACAGTGTCTCTTTGTCTTTATTGTCTGCACGCCACTGCAATGTAGCATAATAATTGACTCAATATAATGCTTAAGTTTATAAGAATTATGGAAAAATAATTTAAAGCTTTCAGAACTGGCGGTAGAGTAATATTTTTGTCAGAATCGAAATAATGTGTGACAATTTATGGATTCAATAAATGATGTGATTTGATTTGAAAATATAGACTAGAAATAACTCGTGGGTTATGAGACTAAAGTGGCAAAATTTTCACACACTTACTTTGCAGCCATATTATTACACTGGGAGAAATATTTGTGTCTGATATAAATATACAGTGGAAAGTTAAATACCAAAAAATTAGAACCACTGTAGTTGTCCTATCAGAGCTGTTAATGTGTAATCAATAAAATTACAAGTTTTTTGCAAAGACTTATTCTGTGTGAAATCTATTAATTTAATTTGCATTTAATCAATACCGTCAGCCATTGTATATCTACTACTGAATATAGACTTGCATTTGATTAAAAAAACTCAATTCATACTTTTTATTTATATAACTTTTGAATTAATTTGCGTTTTGTAATGTCAACAACCTTGAATAAATCAATATTAAACATAGTTATAATTCATATTGTATCTATTTCCAGGCAATGATCAATGATAATGCAGATGAAGTTGTCTTAGAAACGGAAATCACAAACAAACCAGCATTAAGGCTTTATGAAAATTTGGGCTTTGTGAGAGACAAACGCTTATTTCGTTATTATCTAAATGGTGTAGATGCATTACGACTGAAGTTGTGGCTAAGGTGAAAATATAGTTAACATTAAAGAGAAAATTCTCAATGTTGTGTTATTCTTCTGCAGACATCACAGTCCTAGCAGACATATTATGTAAACAAAACTACTGTTGTTATTATGGTATAATCTTGTATTGCCATTGGAGGATTTAGCCAAATGTATAGTTTGTTTCATTTATTTTATAGTCTTGTGATACATTTTTATGTAATTTATGTGTTGAAAATTGTTTTAATGAAATATTTTTCTCAATTATTTTATATCTCGACTATAAGGTTTACAAATGGTTAACATCCAAACTAAATACACAACTTTGAAGAATTGTAGTTATGATTATTTACACTACCACCCTCTGTTTATTTTACCTGAAGGTGAAGTGCATAGATATTTTCTACTATTACAAACTTCACAAAATGAATTTATATTCTCTATTTACAATAAATAATTTGAAATTTGTAATGATCTGTGTCGACCTTGAATAAATCAATATTAAATATGGATATAATTAGCTTGTATTTCATATTATTATTTCATCATCCCAAATGAGTTGAATTTAAAAATTGAATTAGTGTTATTATATTTTTATTAAAATCACAATACACATGCCTATACTACTAGACATGATTAGTAAAAAGTTTACAATGTAGTTGTACCTAACTTATAAGAATATATTATTATTAATATATAAATTATACTGGTAACTCAAAATTAATAACAAAAATATCTACATACTTGCTCAATATAGATTCGGAATATTGACACTATGAACATTCCAATAAAGACAATAATATTTATTATAATTTATTGATACAAAATAGAAATCAGCAGTAAAACATTTAGAATGTAAATATTGCTGTGTTAGTTGAAGCTCCATCATAAACCAGTGTGTTATTTACTGGTTTATACTGTTTGGTGATAATTTTAATTGCTTCATGAGCAATGCATCCTCCTAGGAAAGCTGATACACTATGTATTTCAGCTCCTCCATACCTACACATTTCATGGATATGATCGTCCTTAGGAAATGGTGAGCAAGATATATCACTCAGAAATTTTGTGACACAAGTTTTTAACTTTGCTATGTCAGCTTCAGGCTCCCAGTCTCCGGGTGCTCGACAATGCTCAGATATAAACATCTCTGCAGCTCTTAACATGACATAGTGTACCATCATAACATCAGGTTCCTCTAAGTGCCTTGCTATATAAGATGCCACATTGCTGCCTAACTGATACTCGGTTGCTATGCTAGACCCCTTGATAACACATAGGTCATGAGCATGTGCACAAAACAATTTAACTTCAGCCTCGCTAATACTATCACAATGCAATTGTGTTACTATTTGCTGTACTTTTCTGTAAACAATTTCTGCATCCATAGCTGCCTGTGCTCTATAAATATTCATAAGCTTCACATAATGCTCTGTAGAGGAAGTTAGATCAGGAATGGTCCCCTTCACTGGCAGTCTTCCCTTACCTTCAGCTTCAATAAAACCTCTCAATGCTGAACACATTATCCAAAAAGAAGAACTCTCTTGAGTTAAGTTGGTAGCAGCACTACTGTATATCAGTTCTTGTATTTTCAATGGCAAGAATGTTGGTAAGAGTGCTGTGTTGACTGCCCTAATAGCTTCCTCTATGTTTTCTTGGTAAATGGGCACACCACAATCATCTGTTCTCATAAATCCATGAAGTATGTTTTTGATATCATTTTTCTCCTTTCTGCTCATTGGCCACATATTTTGAAAGCTCTCTTGCCATTTTTGAACTGCCTTATACAAGAAAACTATCCAAGGAATATGGCCATGGTCTTTCAACTCTGTGGATTCAAGATCTATGCTGTCTAAATATTCTGTCAATGCTTGAAATGGGACATCGAGACGCAAATCAGGCTGGTCATTATCAGCATGAATTTCAATGACAGTATGTTCTTTCATCTGGATCCGTAAAGAACCTAAAAACCCCACTGACCGGCACAGTATAAATGGCACATTAATATCCCACAGATGTTGGGACAAACTAAGTATTATCTTCTCATTGAGAGCTGTGGCTATGACAACACTAAATGATTTGAAAAAGTCTGGATTTTCTTGCAATATTTGATCCGGTGGTTCTTGCACGGCATGGCCCTCTACTGCTGGATTGAGTTCTAAAATCAACCGCAATGCTTCAGATCCTCTGTTTAATCCTTTACTGGAGATTTCTAAAAAAAAATTGCTACCGATATCTTCGTCGCTCACAGTATTGTCATCCACAACAGTAATAGCGCCCACCCCAGGTAGTACCACCGACTTAAGAGTCTCAGTTCCCAAGGCTGTTGCATTTATTAGGCAAACATGTCCATTTTCGAGGCAAGTCTGGCCGTGATCGCCCCATAACCGAAGTTGCCGGTCATACTGTTTGTTTTTCTCGCTTTGCTCTGGTGATTTTGGAGATGGAGAAGCCATTATATTCCTTCACTGAGACAAACGAACCGCAGAAGCTTCTTACATACAATGTTCAAGAGTAATTTACCAATATTTACCAGAGTTTTTATCCCAAAAAGATTTGAAATCAATGATTTCTTGATTTCTCTATTTTGTAAATGACATTTGTGACATTGACTGAAGTTGGACTTAAAATACATGGATCGGGCATTTCAGTCTTCGCTTAGATTTAAGATAGAGAGGAGATCGGTTCCATTTCCATGACCTTGGCACTAGCCTGGCAGCTAAAGATGGCGGAAGTTTAGTGCGTTAAGTAATATAGTCGATGATTTGTCGATAAACATTAATGTATTTTTTTTTACATATATATTTTTGTACATTTATTATTTATTACTTGGTTTCATTTTATTCATTTAAGATTATCAACGTTCCGTTCATTATTTATTTAAAATACTAAGGTATTATTGACACGATTAGTTTTAATGATATAATGGTCAGTCACAGAATGTCCACTTCAAAATATTTACTAAATGACTACATCAATCAAAAGAACAACTCAAAATATTGATTGCTAATCTCTGTTATAAAAATCGTTATCTAAGCGCACTAGAGCTTTTCTAATCATACTAATTGGAAAATTATAGTCTCTGCCTACTCTTATACAGGAGTGATAATATGTATGTAATGTGAAAAAAATATACCATGAAATAACGGAATAAAACATTTTATCGATATCGATAATATACACAATGAATCACGCCCCTCGTCACTAGACCGACATCCCTGCTTCCGTATTATTATTATTATTTTGGACCGGGGGCGCGGTCTATTGCCGGATGCGGATTTATAGGAACAAACACTTGTGTATTGGTACTTCTTTACTCGAGTTGATATATATTAGTAGAAAAGAGATAGCATTATTTATGGCTGATTCTATTAAATTTTATACTCGATAGGTTGTAATAGACAATAAGGGTGTGAAGTGAGTGTGAGTTTTCACGATCGCTGGTTCCGGAATTTAGGTAACAGGCAAATAAGATGGCGATTTAAATCGCTTCTACCTAACATGAAACTCAATGAATCTATATCCGCTTCCATAGAATAATATACCCTAAATACACAGTTATAAATTGCAATATAAATTCCTAAAAGCGTTCTCGATAGACAAACAAAGAAATAAAGTATCCAGCTGAAGGACTCAGTATCCATAGCTAACCAGGCTCACATTTTTTTTTTAAAGTAGGATATTTCGTTTTCATTTTTTCAATGAAAGGAAATGAATGAAATGGGAATTGTTGTTTTACACTGTGATCTAACATAAATGAAACTCGGTTCATAGTTTTCCTTTGTTACCCTCATTTTGTAGTGAAATGTGCACAATTTTTTATCGCACGAATGTGTATAGAAATGAATTTACAGACTTTATTTCAAGATTTTAATCCCAGGTGAGCCATTCTGAAAATGTTTATTTATCGACATAGTTAACAAAATTATGATTAAAGTTGTTTTATTTTCCTCAGCAAGTTCGTGGTACACAGTTGTTTGTTGGTGTTTACTGCGTTATTAGCATTGAAGTTGGACAATTCAATAACATGGTCGTACTGGGCCGTGTTCACACCAATATGGGTGTGGAAATTTCTTGTAGTGCTTGGTGCCACTGTAGGCACATACGTCTGGTGGCAGTACCCTCACTTCAGGTAAAATATAAATATTACTGTAAAACTCTTTTTATTTTTTTAATTAATAGGTACCTAGAAAAAAGTTATGGGCATTGGGCTGTTCACAATAAACTATTGCTCGTGAGCTCGGCTGCATGCAAGTCGCACAATACATATATAGGCTCACGACTATCCCAGAAGGGGTAGGCAGAGTCAAATAGGATTGCGATATAAAAACACATTACCAAAACAAGTGTCTTAATCCAGGTCATGGTGTACCAATGTGCCTAGTTCATCAAAATGTATTCAGCCTTTTCAATGTGAATAGGATATTTCTAAATCCACATACTCAAACATCTAAACTTTCACATTCATAATATCAAAATTACTTGTTATAAGTTGATAGGTAAGATGCCTGTTTTATAACCACCTTTCACTTTTAAACCTTGCAATTACCAACTGTTTGTTAAACATGAATTAATTACATATTATGAATTACAAATCTTATATCATAAGTCTGTATGGTTTATCTGTGTGCCGTCCTCAAGCTAAAATGCCATTAAACCTAATTTTGAAATGTCTCCAAAAAACATGGAAAATATAGTCACTACAGATTAATTTAATCTTAAAGTTAACAAATTATTGAGTCAATTCGGCCCGTCGTTGCGAGATCGTACATACGTTTCGCGACTCCGTTTGAATTACTCGTAACTTTTCCCCTAATTTTTTTGTTGTTTTCTGTTAGAATTTGGCTGTTGATTGTGTTGTTTTTAATGTTGTGTTGTACTTGTATGTGATTTATATGTAATAAAACTAACATTGCTAGTCGTAAGACTAGCCTCCATCCGGAGGCTCATCCTCTGCAACATCCATGCTAAATCACAATTTTATTTATTTTTTTATTTTTTTTTTAAGTTACCCTGCAAATAATATTAATACTAAGTATTAGGATTAAAAAAAGATTACTCTTTTTTTAATCCTAAAATTGTGATTTAGCATGGATGTTGCAGAGGATGAGCCTCCGGATGGAGGGGGCGGTATTCAGGATATTACTATTAAGAAGGCCCAAAAACGCCCTCTAGAGACAGATGACTCTTCAAATCCAATCCAAATCCAAAATCCAAAAAAGAATTCCTCTCCTGCTTCCTCTGTCCAGGATACATATATTTGCCCTGGATATGACGAAAAATTTCTGTACACTGATTCCGATAAGGGTCCATTCCTTGTACTCATTTCTGCAGATCCCCATACATCCATTCCAACTTTAAAATTAGCAAAAATTTTATACCAAGGTAATGTTTCAGGCATTGTCCCTGGTAGTATTAAGCCTGCTGGCCGTGGCAAAATTTCAATTATTTTTAACTCGGCTGTCTCGGCCAATAATTTTACTAAATCTCAACTTCTGTCTAACCATAACTTAACAGCGGTCATCCCCAAATTCCATGTCTCCCGTATGGGTATAGTAAGGAATATTCCAACAGACTGGTCCCTTAACGAATTTATTTCTGGACTTTCCTATCCTGAGCATTGTGGTGAGGTGATCAAGGCTCGCAGACTGAACAAAAAAATAATAAACAATGACCTTACTGAATGGATTCCCTCTACAACAGTAGTCTTGACATTTAGGGGTCGCTCTCTTCCCGAGAGAGTATTTTGCTTCAACTCCTCCTTACCAGTGTCCCTTTATCTACTTCCCACTATCCAGTGCCGTCAATGTTGCCGTTTTGGTCATGTGACATCTCAGTGCAGGTCTCAACCTCGCTGCTACAGGTGCGCCCAACAGCATAGGGGTAATACATGCATTGTTCCTGACAATGCTGCTAGTTGCCTCCTCTGCTTGGGTAATCACATGGCGACATACCCCAATTGTCCTGAGCACTCTCGGCAAAAAACGATTAAACTGACCATGTCTGAAGAAAACATTTCCTTTTCCGAAGCTGCTTCCAGATTCCGCCCTGTCCGTAAATCCTACGCGGACACTACCAAAACTACAGCTCCTCTTTCACCAAGTATTCCTAATCCTCCCTCTCAGCCAACCCCTTCCCCTTCCCGTTCCTATAAAAAAACTATTTCCGTAGAACGTAGCCCTCGATATTCTCCCAGCAAAGGGTATGATTCAGTCGCCCATAACCTATTAATCCAGGATCCTAAATCCTCAATGCAAAACGGATGTGCTATTCCCTCACAGTCTGTTATAGATCCTCCTTGCTCTCTAAGACAATCCTGCTTATCGCCCTCTCCAAATGACAATTTAATTGAGTTACTGCTCTCATTACTGGTAAACCTCTCACACAAGTTTAGCAATGCCCTTCCCCCTAACGTATTTTCTTTGCTTCAACAATTATTTATTCAATTTAGTTCCCTTAATGGATCATTGTCTCCTACAATGGAATTGTAGAAACATCAAACATAAAAAATCAGAAATCAACCTATCCTCAACAGCCATAGCCCCCTCGTCTTTGCTATCTCTGAGACCTGGCTAAAACCTGGATCCCCTTTCAGGGTTCCAGGATATTGCTGCCTCAGGGATGACAGAGATGATGGATGGGCTGGATGTGCTCTCTTAATTAAAAGAACATTTTCCTATTCTCAGATCCCCCTCCCCCCTCATGACTCTTCTTTTCAAATTGTTGCAGCCAGAATATTAAACATATCCTTTATCTCTATTTATATCCCCCACCCTTCTATTAATATTATCAACAACCTTCGTAACGTAATTTCAGTAGTTCCTTCACCTTTATTCATTATGGGAGACTTTAATTCCCACCATGTTGTGTGGGGTTCTCTCCATAATGATTCCCACTCTGCTTCTCTCCTTCAACTATTTGAAGATCTCAATGTATGTATCTTAAATGAGGGTGTATCCACTAGAAGAATAAGTCCCTCTCAAAACCCCAGTGCGGTCGGTCTTACTCTTGCTTCCCCTAATTTAAGTGCCACCATAACCTGGTCCATTTTCAACCTTTCCTATGGTAGTGACCATTTCCCCATATTATCTACTTGGCATAATTCCTTTCTTCCTAATCCAGTTTCAGAACCCTTTTTAAAATACAATCTTTCTAAAGCTGATTGGAGTGAATTTAGAACAAAGTTGGATTCAAACATACGTTCCATTCAACTTAACATAAACGATCATAATTACTTATCAGTATATTATGCCTTTTCAAATGCCATCATATTAGCTGCTGAACTGACCATCCCTCTTAAAAACACAGCCCAAGGTAAAATACCATCACCTCCCTGGTGGGATGCTGAATGTACAGAGGCAGTCAGAATCCGCAATGACGCAGAAGAAGCTTTTGCTTCATGCTTGTCCATTCAAAATTATTTAAATTTTAAAAAGGTGTCGGCGAAATCCAAAAGAATTCTAGCTAAGAAAAAGGCTCAGGGCTGGTCAAACTTCTGTTCCTCTATATCCCCTTGCTCTCCTCCCTCCTTAGTGTGGAAAAAGTCGAGAATTTTTCGCAGATCACTCTGCAACACCCCTAACCTTCCGTCTAATATCTCTGAACCTTGGATACATGATTTTTTCAATAAACTTGCTCCTCCATATGTCCCTTCCGAGGACTGCCTTCCCCCTCTTCTGTTATCCCATTCTTCTGACACACTTAATGAGGATTTTTCCATGGCCGAGCTTTCCTCTGTATTAGACCAAGTTCAGGACTCTGCACCTGGTGTTGATGGCATCCCTTATTCTTTTCTATCTAAGTCCTCTAATAATACGAAAATCGTTCTCCTTAAGATTTTAAATCTCATCTTCCTGAAAGGTTCAGTCCCTGACACCTGGAAGACTCAAATTGTAATCCCCATCCTTAAAGCAGGTAAAGATCCCAATTCTGGCTCATCATACAGACCTATTGCCCTGTCTTCAACCTTATGTAAGATCATGGAGTTACTCATTAAAAACAGGTTAGAGTGGATTTTAGAAAACAGAAAAATCTTGTCTAAATCACAATTTGGCTTCAGACGGGGAATGAGCACTATGGACAATTTGAGCATATTTAACACTGATTTACGTATCGCATTCTCTCGTGATGAACATGTCATTGGGGTCTTTTTAGACATTTGCTCTGCTTATGACAATGTACATCTTCCCCTACTCACGCAGAAAATGCAACAGCTGAGTATTCCGGTGAGGATTATCAACATAGTCAGCAATTTACTGATGGGTCGCTCTATAGTCCTTAGTGCTCATAGATCCAGTCCTTCTCCAAGAGTGGTTTGGAGAGGACTTCCGCAGGGTTCTGTCCGCAGCCCCCTTCTTTACAACTTATACACTGCAGACCTTGATAAGTCCGTTAATTGTTTTACCAACATCCTTCAATATGCCGATGACGTCGTCCTGTATGTCTCCTCTAAGTCTATTTCAGAAGCTGCTTCCAGGATGAATTCTGCCCTGTTTTATTTAAACCAATGGCTGAGCAACCATCATCTTTCTCTTTCTGCAACAAAGAGTACAGCAGTTGTATTTTCCCGTAAGAATACAATCGCTCCCTTTACTTTATCAGTAGAGAACCAACCAATTCCGATATCCAATCATGTAAAATTTTTAGGGGTCATATTTGACAGCAAATTATCAGGTATTCCCCATTTAAAACATATAGAAGCCAAATGTGAAAAGGTATTAATGTTATGAGAGCTATCTCAGGTGTACGATGGGGTGCTCACCCCTATAACCAGAAGCTCCTTTATAATGCAATTGTTCGAAGCCATTTCGACTATGGATGTTTCCCTTTAGAACCATGCAACAAATTGGCTTTAAGCCTACTTAATAAGTTACAATCAAAGTGCCTTCGAATAATCACTGGTGCTATGAGATCTTCTCCTATAAATGCTCTTCAAGTTGAATGTCTCGATCCTCCTCTCCATCTTCGCAGACAGTTTCTCAGCGATCGTTTCTTCCTCAGCTCGCTCCAAAAATCATCCCATCCTCTTCTTGACAAACTTCCAATACTTTCCCAGCTAACACACAAAATTATATTAAGTTTTAAATGCCCCCCGGTAACTTCCATTTTCACTGGGGAAGCTGTTGCCATCTTAGAAGCAATCAAATACGTTCTTTCACATTCTATTAACAAATGCATAATCTTTACTGACTCCCGAAGCTTACTTCAAGATCTTCTTAAATCCTCTTTTCATAAGAAATCCTTTTATTTGACCTTAAAAATAAAAGACACCTTGTATAAATGTTACTGTGCAGGAATTGAAGTAATTTTGGCCTGGATTCCAAGTCATTGTGGTATTTCGGGTAATGAAACCGTAGACCAATGTGCTCGTGAAGCTATTTCATCAGGAATCGAATCTTTCAAAGAGTGCTTTACCCGTGACTTGCTCACCCTCACGAAATCTAAGCTTATGTCAACATGGAATGAACAATGGCAGCTCTCAAGAGCCAATAAAGGAGTGCACTTCGGATCGTTACAACCACTTATCCCTTTAAAGCCATGGTTTTATAAATACCAACATATAAACAAAAAGATTACTTCGGCTATTATCCGACTTCGTCTGGGCCGTGTTTGTTCTCCTGTCTTCCTTGCGAAGATCCGCATTCGAGATCATTCTATAAGTGAATGCGGGTTAGACGAAGGTTCTCTCGAACATCTGTTTTTTTCTTGTCCCAGACTTCCAGTCTCCATATATGACCTTCTTCCTGTTGACTTTCCCCGTCCTGTAAATGTCTAGACTATTTTAGCTAACAACTCCCATAATTATATCAATATTCTTAGTAAATTTATCAGAGTTAATCATCTCTACCTTTGATGATCGCTTAACATGTGCCTAAACCTCATCAGATCATTGCTTATAAACATTGTTATGGTTAAGAGTTTGATTTAGATCGGTTTTCTTGTTTTCGTTTTTTCTTTTGAACGAAAGAGATTCCAAATAAATATGATTCCTGGATCTCTACAAAGATTATCCAATATTCCTTGCTGTATCAAATATGTGTTTTTAGTCAATTGTACCCTTTTTTTTTTCATTTAGCCCTTCCCCTCCCTTTCTTTATTCTGTAGTTTTTAAAAATAAGTCTTAAATTCCTATTAATTTTTGGTGAAGAGGTTTTTTCTATAATTTTTTTTAACAAGCTATTTTTAACAAAAAAAGAACCTTGTATTAACAATCCTTTCCTTATCCGTTTGTCTAAAATTTTACTTAGTCCGAATCTAGCGTATTTTAACAGAATTTTTCTTATTTTCTTCCTTAATTTTTTTTTTATATTATACTATTATTCTTTTTATAATTTTTTAACGGGCCGGATGCTTATTCAAAATGTGAATAAAATAAAATAAATTACTGTGACACTGGCAAAATCACCGCCAGGGCGGTGGAGCCATATTTCTTAAAAGAAGAAGAAGAACAAGAAATTATTGAGTCTCTTAAATATAGAAACCACAGTCTAATAAACCTGTGTATTTTGATTGAAATACACAGGTTGGTCTGACCTGTGACTATGCAGGCTGTAAATCATTTACAATGTCAGGACTAAATAAAACGAATTGCAATAAAATTTAAAAAAGTTTGAATTACATTTAATTTGTATTGACTTAAAGCCGCATCTCCTGCACGTGTTTTTCTCGAAACAAAACACAAAAACACCTACACAAAACAATATTTTTCGCTGTTGCCTAGTCATGGGATAATGAACCATATGCAAAAATGTGTAGTAAAACCAAATTTTGTGTAATGTTTGAGTGCAGGGGACGCGCCTTTAGAAATCACTAATGTTTGTTTCAGGCTGGAGGGTGAAGCGTACATACACTATAAAGCCATGTTAATAAGTCTTGCCATACATTTAATATTGCTCATGTTTGAATTGCTAGTATGTGACCAGTTGACCACCGCCCGCCATGTTTGGATATTAGTGTTTATACCATTGATTTTTATAAGCATAGTCTCCATCGCTATCTGTATATGGTCTGTGAAACATGATCGTAGTTATGAGGTGAGTATATTGTTAAATTGTAGTGTGTTTCTGAGTTTGCGTCTTGTCTTTAACTTGATGGGCCTTACTTATAAAAATTTTTTAGCTGAGAATAGTCTGTCACTTTTTTCCTTGTGTCACATTGTTTGAAAATAAAAGGGACAGACGATTTTTTACCATTTGCTCAGTCAAACTGTTTTTATAAGGCCCAATGTGATTAAAATTCTCAATATAGAACACCGGTAAAAGAAATGTACAAGTTGTGAGAATATTTTGCTGTCTTCATCACACTCAACCATTGATTTATGACCGTTACATCTATTACATACTTTGGCTCACACCTGTATCCCCCAAAAAAAGGCACATGCAAACTGATGAATGTGGACACCCACATTTCGTCGGGCTCATTTCTGTCCCAGATGTGATAGGGGGACGAGCCTATGGTCATAATGGTCACAAATTCCATAACATAAGCTCACGCCTGTATCCCCGAAGGGGTAGGCAGAGCCGCACTAGTGAACTAGAACACCCACATTTCGCCGAGCTTAGTTTCGCCCCAGATGTAATAGGGGGCGAGCCTATCGGCATATCGGGTACAAATTCCAGACTCTGTGCTGATATGGAAAAATCCAATATCACTTAGCCCGACCCGGGGATCGAACCCGAGACCTCAGAACCGTAGTCGTACTGTAATACCACCACGCCACCGAGGCTGTCGCACACAAATCCCAGACTTAAAGAAAAGCCCAATACCACGTTGCCCCACTCGGAGATCGAACCCGATACATCAGGACGATAGTAGTATTAATTTGATAAAATTTCACATTGATTTTTAAATATGTTTACTATTATTATTAAGTATTTAATTTTTCTCAAGTTTGTTTCATTTTCAGTTGGAACTTTTTTGTGCTGTAAACATTCTTCAGTTCATATTTCTTGCCCTGAAGTTGGACGACTTTATAAACTGGTCATGGGAGGTTGTCTTTGTGCCCCTGTGGATACTAATGTGCCTCAGCTTAGTAGGTGAGTGTATGTGTCATTCTTTATATATTAACATAGATGGAATATTGCTTTCAATTATATTATTGTGTATGCTAATTTTACTCTACACCTATATCTAGTATAATTATGCATTCTTATTTAAAATATGCATCCATCAGAAAAAAATTATTCACTTCTTGGTTTCTTAGTGATTAATATGTGATTTATAAACAATAATAATTGGACACAAGTCTGCGAAATTGTTTAACTCGCCAGAAATGGTAGAAACATTAATAAATACAATAAAAATAATAATAATAATATTAGCCCTGTTATATTACTGTCCCACTGCTGGGCACGGGCCTCCTCTACTAATGAGGGGGTTAGGCCTTAGTCTACCACGCTGGCCTAATGCGGGTTGGTAGACTTCACATACCTTCGAAATTCCTGTGAAGAAATTCTCAGGTATGCAGGTTTCCTCACGATGTTTTCCTTCACCGTTATAGCAAGCGATATTTCACAATGAAAATACACTTAACATAGAAAAGTCAGAGGTGTATGCTCCATTTTGGGGTTGGTCTCGAACCTCCGACACTTGTCTCGGAAGTCCGTACCATTCCCAACTGAGCTATCGCTGCTATATATAAACAATAGTCAGGAAAATAATCATTTATTATGTTTTAGGGGTGCTGTACAGCATAATTTTTGCGGGTATTCTGTTGAGGACACCTGAAGTAAACATTCAACAGAGACGCACAAGCTTCAACTCTGCACTTGCTTACACCTTCACAGTCATACCAATATTGGTATTCCAGGTAATTACTGTTCCTATTGTTTATTAGTTTGCCTAATCACTCATTTGTTAAGATTTGGTTTGTATACTATTATTGAATCGATTTTGGTACTTTTGAGCAACTTTACAACACTTTTACGTGCTTCAAAGGGACCATGATTTGTTACCAAAAATTAAACTCTTATGAAAGTTAGGTGATAATATCAAAATTATAAATTTGTACGTCAATATTTCTTTTGTTTAAAGTATAGTCAATAATATATTGTTTCATCTCACAATTCGGACGGTGGTCTGCCCATGTTAAAATTACCTATTTAATCTAAAAAAGTTATTATGTTCTTCTTCTTTTTATAACAAATGGCTTTCACGCTTTTGCGATGATTCTGCGAATGTCAAGGTTGGATTGCATCAAGGTTATAATTACAGAGAATTATCAACTAAAAGGAGAGATAGTAAATGGTCCAACAATTCGATAAGAATTTCACGTTTTGGCTTGTGCGTACAGGAGTTTTGTTTACCCGCATTAGTACTACTTATTGTTATCATTTGTTGTAGGTGCTTTTAACAAATAAATTAGATGATGGGATCGGTCTCACATACACAGTTGTAGTGAGTCCTCTAATCATCAGTTATGCGACGCTTATCATAATGTCATTCAGCTCCAAAGGAGGAAATAAATGTAAGTACATTTA
Source organism: Clanis bilineata (assembly GCA_036417725.1). NCBI lineage: Eukaryota > Metazoa > Arthropoda > Insecta > Lepidoptera > Sphingidae > Clanis > Clanis bilineata. The sequence continues at coordinate 7,951,361 of CM071154.1, forward strand.
ATTAAATTTAATAGCAGGTACTTGTCTTTACGACTACATGCATATTTGCTTCCGTAATTGGATCTGAATCTAATACAACAGCCAGCCATCTTAATCGTAATGGATCTTTATGTGATGCGTTGAATTATGTAAATCATCATTTCTATTCTACATTGCTAACACTCAAGTAACAAATGAATGTTGTTTTTTTCTATTCTCCTACATAGTGTGATGGAGCGAAGTTGTTAATTTATTATGTGTTCCAGGGTGGTTCGGGATACGTAAAGATTTCTGCCAGTTCCTGTTGTCAGTGTTCCCCCTGCTACAAGAGTACGCGAACATCGCGTACAACAACGGCGCGAACCGTGACTCGAACGGTGCCGCGAGCGAACCGCCCAACAACCACGAACCCTACAGGGACGACGACAATCACAAAAAACACAAGGACAACAAAAAATCCTCCAAAAATCAAAAGAAAAATGAAATACTGAAGCCAGTAGTGCCTATTACTAGTATAGATATGCCAGATTGACGTCATAACGCGTCGCTTCATATGGTTTGGCAATTGTGTGTTCACTTTAGATCGTCTTATGTAAATAACGGGCTTCTAATACGCAACAGAGCAATATGAAACAAATTGTTAAGTTTGATATTAGCGCTAAGCTATGTTCTCTGTGTAGCTATTTATAGGGAAAGATATTAATTAACATTATTTTTTATTGTTATATGGGATTAGAGTTAGACTAATGTTTTATTGTGTACAGTTTATTTGTTGCGACATTCGAGCGCGGTAGATTAATGGATCATGTGTTTATTGAGAATTATATTGAGAGGGCTCCGTAATTAACGTGGATGCATAAGACTAATTTCAAGGTTCATCGCCCAACTATAAGAATACTTACATAAGCAACATCGCACGATGGTGCTTTGTAATACATACAAAATTGTTATAACCAAAGAGATTTAATATTACTATCTATAGAGGGGGTATCAAGCAAGATTCCATACGAAGAAATTGATCTCAAACTTCAGTAACGCCATCAACTACTTATTACAATTCATAACATAACATAGGGTGTAATATTTTGTGAATGGTTAAGAATCACGTAAGGTAAGTTTATTCTCTCAATATTATTTCGCCGGCTGACCTGGCGCGCGTATATTTCAAATAAACTGAGTGACTTATGACCACTAGATTTGGATCACAAGATTTGTCTTGTTGTATCGTCTATATTATACTGTTGAATGTCTTTGGTTATAACACATTCCAGATCATTCTTCTTTCTGCCTGGCGTTAATCCGGTCTAATGCCAGTGTATGCCTTCCTATTTAAACGCTTCCACTTCTCTCGATCTTTGGTTTTCATATTTTCTTCCAAAATGTCCAGCTAGCGCTTTTTGGGGCGTCCACGGCATTTCAAAAAGTAGACTAGTACGACACTTAAAAAAATTAAACTTCATGAAAACGATTGCTATATACCCAATATTGCATAATATTGTGTGCCTGGTCTGAAGAACATCTCTACGGCGCATGAAAAACGTAAGCGAAGCGATGTTGCGTGTTAAGCATAAATGGGCGACGAGCCTAATATCACAGTGTGGTTGTCGGGATAATATTGTTAATAATATAACATTAGTATTAGCATTTGATACACATGCCTTGTTCTTTTTACGAGTATGATTTTCGATAGTGATTGATGTAGTACTTATATCATTGAAATAAAAGTATTTTTACAGATTCTATCACGATTTATTTTGTATAATTTTAAAATGAAGGTAGATAATGTAATATTAACATTTTTGGACAAATGACACCTTAGTCTGACTCGTGACCACGAAGGCTGCAAAGCTTTCGAAACGTCGGCCATAAAAATTAAAACCAAATCGTGATAGAATCCGTAAAAATAGTTTTATTTCAATGAATAACATTCACGTAAACCTAAGAAATCATTATGTAGTACTTGTATATTTTATTTCCCTTATGCTTATTTAAATAGTCGAAATGTTTCCATCAGAATCTGGTGCTATTATAAGCTATACATTGCGTGGTGAGAAAATGTTCCTTTAACAACATGGGGAAAATTTTAATAATGAAATATAATGTTATTCATATCAAGTGAAGCAATTGTGGAGCGTAGTAGTTTTGCATCCAATCAATGGATTCGTACACCGTTGTGTAGATTTTTTTAAATTTTAATGATCTCTAAAAGTTTTCAAATCAATTTAAAATCTGATATCTAGTGATATATTAGAGTAAATAAACGCGTATACCTATTCTGATAATCATTAGTAATTACATAGTAATGTAATGAATTATTTTTTTGTTTTAACAATACAAATAATCGGTTAATAGATTTATTATCAGGCCGATATTTTTGCAACAGTTATTCATGTTGGAATTAGAGAAAATATTGATTAATTTAATTGGTACGGGATGAGTTGACTGAAATGCAAGATTCCGTGTGTACATTGTAGATTTCGATAAGTAACAATACTCTTTATGCATATTTAAATATTTATAGGTATTTTCTATATTTTATGTTGCTTTTTGGCAATTGATTAAAATTTATAGTTTTTAATTTAGCTGGTTCGCGATTTGGGTCAATGTCATAGCGTTATTCGTGCATGGTACAAAAATGTTCCATAAAATTGCCGTAGTAATAACATCGATCGCGTGTCCAATGTCAATACATTATAATGTCTGTGTTGAGATGTGATATAGTTTGTACGCGTGACATAAGCTCACGCCTGTATCCCCGAAAGAGTAGGCAGAGGTGGACTAGCGAACTAGAACACCCAGATTACCCGAGCTTAGTTCGGTCCTAGATGTGATAGGGGGCGAGTCTATCGCCATATCCGACACAATTTCCGGACTCGAGCTGATATGGAAAAATTCAATAACACTGCCCGACCCGGGAATCGAACCAGAGACCCCAGGATGGTAGTCGTACCGAAATACAATCACGCCACCGAGGCAAGCAGGTACTGAGTTTGTATGCGTGACAGTCTTGTAAATACCGCCATAAAAGGCACGCGGAACTTACTACATGTATTATTTAAATATAACTAAATATGGCACGATTTATACTCATTATATACACATACACTACATTACCAAGATATTGCAGATATAATAGAATAGAATATAATGTTTTCTCGGCCGGGTGCTTAAATAAAATCTTCAATCAATCTTTGAGTGGTAGAGCCACGCTGTAGACAGTAACGTCTACAGCACGAATGGGTCGGCTCGACCGGTTGGATACCATTGTCTTACAGAAACCGACGTAAAATGGCAGCTTGCGCGTTTCGTTCGGTGAGTGAGATTTTCCCAATCCTTCTCTCTTCCTCTCTTTCCCAATCCTTTTCCCTGTCCTTCTATTTCCTCCTTTTAGGTTGGCAATCCACCCATGATTCTTATTGTGTCTTGGGTGTCTGGGCGGTGGAGATCACTTACCATCAGGTGACCCATCTGTTCGTTTGCCAGTCTCTGCCATAAAAAAAGTTAAATAATAGCTAAATGTTGGGCTTAATAAATGTGTAGGTATAGCAAAATTAAGGGAAGTTTTGATAAATTGGTCTTGAACTGTTTTTTTCGGGAAAAACTAACGCCTTAGGTGTAGCTTTAAACAATCGAAAACCAGTTTTGGTACAGAGTTTGATAGAAATAGTATTATTTATTTTAAGACATAGGCAGCTGCGTAATTTTGTTATGATCCCAACAGTATTGTTACTTATAGAACTGAAAGTTGCTTATGAAGGCCACTATTATCAGCGGCGTGCAGTCTATATAGACAGTCATTGTCTACCCTACCAATTTGCTATTTCCATAAAAAAATTATGACTACATTTTAAAAATACAAATTTTTAATATAGCAATGCTCGGATTATGTTTAAAATCGACACAGAGATTATAATCACTATGATGGTGTCGCAAGAGTTGAGAAATATAATTGTGTAAGATTTTTGTCTACCCTGATCGGAATTTCTATGCACGTCACTGATTATTGTGTTAGGTACTGTGATATTCTTCTTCCTACAATGTATTTAAACACCTACCTGATTTGTTAACAATGTGTTGTTTATGTTATTTGCTCCGAATTAAAAATGTAACTGTACATAATACAAATGTTTGTTTTTGTTTGTTCCTGGATATTGCCCTCCTTTACGCATTTTCCGTTATATTTTTACTCTAGCTTTTGCCCGCAGCTACGCCCGCATTAGTCTTGACAAACATTTATCCCCCATTACATCCCTTTAGGGGATGAATTTATGCATGTATTATACATACATATAAACCTTCCTCTTGAATCACTCTTATCTATTAAAAAACCGCATCAAAATCTGTTGCGTAGTTTTAAAGATCTAAGCATATATTATAGGGACAGACAGACAGCGGGAAGCGAGTGTGTTTTATACTATGTAGTGATTCAAAAATAGATAGATACTGACGGGTGAGTGGTCGACTGTGAAATGAGGCCGTGGGCGGTGGGCTCAATTCCCGCACCAAGACAAATGTTTGTGGGATCCACAGATATTTGCTTCGGTTCTGGGTGTTATAGGACCGTAAGTCCTCCGTAATTCCTGATACATACCTTAGACCTAGTATGGTATCAGGATTATGTATATAACTGTAGCGTAAAAAATGGCAGTCATAAAGACTGCCGATAGAAGAAAACTTATAACTTAGAATTTTTGTATTAAAAGAAATTTCGTAATGTTTAAATTAAAATTAACATCAATTTGGGTTTTCACATCTATTGACACCCCGAGCAACAATTATATACATGTTTCTATGGTTTATTTATTATTCAAATATATTACGGGATTTAGAAGATCATGACAAAATATAAATCTGTATAGCTACAGATATCAGTATATGTATGTGTAGTACCTCTATAATAGCAGTCTATTACCTATGCATGACGCCGACGGCGAACTCACAAGATTTTCCAGTATCAAAAAGTGCTCAACGCGGCTAAAGAAGTTTTCATATACAATTACCATTAGCATGTCGGTGATGCGAACTCATAAGATTTTCCCCTTACAAAAAGTGCTCAACGTGGCTAAAGAAGATTTCACTTCTAATATTACAGTAATTTAGCCTTCCTTGAAATCAAGGTTAAGCATCAATGAAAAGTTAGACAATTAATCACAAGTTGTCCTACAAGAGCTTAAACGCTAACTTCGCACTGCCGAAAAGGCTGGCACCGATGTCTCTTTACATCGATTTGTACACATCACATTGAACGAGCTTAAGTTTCAGTTGCTACGATGGTTCCTACGAGTTAGTACTGACCTAAGTCGAATTATTTTTCTTTTTTATTGTTAATTTGTGTTTACGATATGATTTCCAATAAAGTGGTAAGCAAAAAATGGATCAGTGAAGAGACATCGGAGGAAGAAGATTTATTCAAGCATTGCAAGGAGATGGAACTGGTATGCTATGCCATTACCAAGGTAATATTAGACGCGGACAATAAATGGAGAAGCACTACTGGCAAGAATAATAGTCATTCTTTATCTAATAGGAGTTATATTATGGAATTGGTTAATATACAGGTAAAACAAGGACTGTGAACTTCTCAAAATTAGGAATTAATGCAGGAAATAAAACTAAAAATATGTTTCAGGTGTTAGATCAAATCATAGAATATTTATCGAAAATAGTGAAGTCATACTACAAATTAAATCCCAAATTAGCGAGATTAAAAAAAGAGAATGGCCTATTGCAAAGTAAACATGATCATATTTTTGATAAATTATGCAGCAGTAGGTTCATAATGCTACAAACAATTCATGGTCTTATTACAACGATATTAAATACATGTCTACATAGAGATGATTCGAGAAAAATGATCGAATCATGCTTAAGGTGGGTCTCGACATACTGATTGATTAATAAAAAAAAATATAACATTAATACATACATAAGCCAAACTTTTATGCTAGCTCATTATTATGTAGCACTTTAAAAGCAGGCCAACAGGTCGACCTGGAAATCTTTGGGGTAGGCCTATGTCCAGCAGTGAAAGTCGTTTGGCTGATGATGATGATGACTTTAAAATAATGAAGAAATTTAATTATCATTTTCAGTTTAGTCACGACATACAATCATCTTCTTGGTCTGAGTTATAAAAGGTTCACATCTAAATTCAATATTGGAAGCAACACATACCCAAACATAGTCAGCGAAACAAAGCCTTTAACTCTTACAAAAATTGTTCAGGTAAGACGTGTTTTTAAGATCTACCGATACCGTACTATGTAGGTACCTACCTACCTAATTAATGCATTTTCATGAAGACATAAATTCTGTGAACCCCAGCTCCCAGTGCACACTCAGGTATTTAGCTTTTTTTGTGTAGGTTATTAGGTATATAATATTTTGCTCTTAAGTACACAGTAGTATGACGTACCTTATACCTATACGTACACAGCAAAGGGACGTACCGTTCAATGTACGGTACCATTTTATAAGCGCTTAAATACCTACTCTAGTCACAATTCGGTAACGACTCTACCATGTTTATTCCGTCGTCAAATAAAATATTCAAACATTATAATAATAGGATTCACTATCTTGTAAACCTATTTGATTATTTTAGGTATAATAAGCAGTACAAACTGTTTGCTATAAACTTATAAGCGCATGGTAGAGTCAGAACTAGAATAAATGTAAGTAAATATTATGCCCCTTACTTATAAAAATATTTAAGCGCTGCTTATCTTTATACCATAGGTTGTCCCTTTCATTTTTAAACAATGTAACGCAATGAAAAAAGTGACAGGTTATTCTTAACCATTTACTCAGCTAAAAAGGCTTTTTTAAGTAAGACCCATATCTCTAGGTCCTAATATATTGATTGAATGAACTTACTCCTGCCTATACAGATTTTATCAAAAAGTCGCGTAGAAATAAATTGTCAGCGACTAATCAATTGCTTGGTAAAAGTGTACAAACCTGAAGACATCTCTGACAATGATTCAAGCTCGAGCACTGCAGAGAGTTTAGAAATCTACCAGTGAGTTAATACGTTTTTTTTAAGTCTAGTCTAGAAGAAATAAATGTCCTTTACACATGCAATATTTGGAATCGGGCATAACGCAGATGTTTGTTATTGCCAAGGTTATATCGATGGAGTTATATCGATCACTCTAAAAATAAAGTAGATACTTTACTAAGGTACTTAACTATATTTTGATGAATATGACAGACAGGTACCAACCAAAAGCTCTGCTTACTACGTTCACCGTGAGTAGGTAATGATAATGAACAAGCTGGTACGTAGGTGTACCACCTGGATTAACACAATCTACTATCACATAGTACTATTCATAAAATAATGATTTATAGGATAAAATCTTTAACGCTCGTACATATTTGTATCCTGCAGCACTTTGACAAAACACATGACTCCTCCGACATCATCTGTTACTCGAGACTTGACCGGGGAGAAACGACGGGAGGCGTTCATAGAAAACAAAAAAGCAAAAATGAAACATGCCCAGAGCCTAATCGAAGTAAAAAATGAACATAACAAAAGATTGAGCGATATTATGAGCGGTCAAAACTCTGATGCAGAAGTGCCTTATACGTCTCTGTTAGCAAATGAGTTTGCTTTGCAGAACATCTTTACTAACGAAGGTAGAGTCGTAAGAATATTATCCAATTCTTTTTTGAATAACAAAAATAAAAGTTTTATCTGCTTGATGGATAGCTATGTACACCCCATAAAAAAAAATTAAGTACCTACTAATAACTATCACTTGATTAGTTTTTAGGGAATGGGTCACCCGATGGATGGTAATTGGTAAGTGATCTCCACTGCCCATAAACACTCATGATGCCAAAGGAATAATGGGTGCTTTGCCAACCTTTTTCAAGCAGAAGACTTGGCAAGGGAAGTGGAGATTTTGGTCCACCGGTAACCTCTCAACAAACAAAGCACGCTGCCAAATCACGTCGATTTTTCTGAGACCGGTGTATCGCACCGGTCAAGCTTGCCCATTACTTCTGTGAACACAACTGTCTACAGTACCTATGGCTCAATCAATAGGCGGTCTCTACCAGGCAACCTGGCTATTTTAACATGGTGGCATTGTTTTATTTTTCAGATAGTGTAAATAGTATTTTACAAAGTGAAGAAATGTATATAGAAATACTATTGGATACAGTGGCCAATATGTGCCCAATGTTACTGGGATCTAGCGGTGTGAAAAAATTAAAAACGGGTAAGTTATCAACCCATATTACATATTATACATATTATAGAGTACCTAAATAAATTTCAAAACAGATAATTCCATCGTTGATTTTGCTTTCTCTTGTACTTTTTAGATACTTACGCTACTGAACAATTAGCGTTCTTAACGACTTGTCTTGTACCTACATAGAGGTACATACTTTGCTTGATGATTTTCAAAACAACATTTACAGGGCGTTTACAAGCCAGCAAGAAAGCGGCTCACAAAGTGACCGAATATTATCAGAATATTCTTTGGGGTGACGTCGGGAGCTGTCTCGAACACATTGTACTGTGGTGGTCTTCGTGTCCTTTGGCTATTAGGCAAGTAGATAATAGTATTGACTACCCGTATACTTAATTAGTATAGGTACTTTCTTCCACATGCCCTAATCTTACTCAATATGGGATCGGCATAATACACTTTTTAAGCATGTTACAAAAGATAAAAGCATTATTGTCCTTCCGACGCAGTCGGGTAAAAAAGTATTGGCGTGGTTACTCTGGGGCAATCCGAGGAAACTATATCTATATACTCAATATACTTACGTATAATATATTTATAGATAATTATACCTATTACAATGTTTATAGATCACCAAACACATGTCAAAATCTTCGAGAATGGTTATTCGGCACATTTAATGTAAACAGTGAGTATGGTTTTATTGTACTAGATAAGGTATATCGCCTCTATTAAGCTGTGGACTCGTTATTATCCGGGTTCGATTCCCAGGCAACGATTTACGAGTTGACCGCCTTTTCAAACGTAAATTGCACGAAAATTTATTGGATAGTAGTGGATAGGTAGCTAGTTACATCTCTGTGTAGCCTTTTAGGGGTAAATGTACGAACAATGGGGCTTACTTATAAAAACAGTTTAATATACTGATTTCTTAAGTTTACGCGAATGCTATTCATTGAAATAAAATTACTTTAAGGTCCAACCCGTGACCACGAAGACTGCAAAGCCTTCGAAACGTCGGGAATAAAAATTAAAACCAAATCGTGATAAAATCCGTAAAAGTAATTTTATTTCAACAAAAACAGTTTAACTGAGCAAATGGTAAAGAATAGCCTGTCCCTTTTATTTTCAAACGATATAACACAAGGAAAAAAGTGACAGCCTATTCTTAGCCATTTGCTCAGCTAAACTGTTTTTATAAGTAAGGCCCACATGTCATAGTAATTTTCGTCTTCATTATTAACACTCAACTTCGCTGACGATTTCATTTTTTCTTACAGACACTCCAGATTTGATATTATCAGCTTTAAGAATATTGGCCGATGCTTTAGGATGTCACGTTACTTCTACTTCGTGGGATAGACACTTTGGGTATGTAAAGGAATAGATGAAGGAATAATTAGAATTTTTTCTTTTAATGCTAACATTTTTTTCTAGCGCTACATTAACAACAAATTTGACACCAACAGCACTGAAGATGTACCCCGATTTATCCCTTTACATTTCAGTGGTAAGGATTTTCGAATAATTTTACTAAACATTATCATAATCAACTGTAGGTACCTACTTGACTAAGTACTTAGGTACCTACTTAATAATTCAGCCCTGTAACATTACTGTCCCATTGCTGGGCACGGGCCTTCTCTACTAAAGAGAGGGGTGAGGCTTTAGTCTACCACGCTGGTCAAATGCGGGTTCGTAGACTTCACATACCTTCGAAATTCTTGTGGAGAAATTCTCGGGTATGCAGGTTTCCTCACGATGTTTTTCTTCACTGTTATAGCAAGCGATAATTCAATATGAATACACACTTAACATAGAAAAGTTAGATGTTTTTTTGGGATTTGTCTGCGGCACCTGACTTGTCAGTTCGTATCACTCCCACCTCTCTGTCTGATTGTGAGATTATTTTGAAAAATAAATAGATGTATTAACATGCACCTGCGAGGTAGACAGCCCTGATAAAGGTAGCACAAAGTTGCAGGATACAGACCGCTTCCAACAGGTCGATCTGGAAATATTTGGGGGAGGAATATTTCTGATGATGATGATGATGATAAACATGCAGGTTTAAACGGCTTGGTATATTTTTCAGAGTACTGAATCCGGAGCAAACTTCGCGTTAATGCTTCAAGAATTAGTGACTTTGAATAATCAGTGTGAAGTGACATGGGAGTACATATTAGGTGCTCCGATAGAAGACTTACCTATTGTAGAGCAAATACCTATTTTACACAGACTTGGTAAGAAACGTTCTATATCGCATAATCATAGGGTTGATAATTCTAATTACTTGATAAATTAGTCAAATATAAACGAAGTACTTAAATTTAAAATATTTTTTTGTAGTTTTAATGCGTTCCATTCTCAGCTAAATCAAAAATATTTCAAGTGTTTGAATTTATTTATACATACAATAATAACAAAATTGTATCTATCTGCAGTATCCAAGGTAATGAATTCCCCTTCATCTAGCATGAAGTGTGTAAACCATGTGTAGTCCTGACCCTGACTCCTGACCCTACACTGAGATACTAGTATAGTATCGTATTAAGAATTATGAGCACTGCTCATTGAGCAGCATAACTCGGTCAGCCATCAGAATAGAAATTAACATCCAGACTCGAAATAAATATTCGTGGAATAAACAAACTTTTGTCTCGATGCGGGAATCGAACTGAAGTCCTTCAATTTCACAACCTGCTGCGCCACGGTGGCTGTTGATATCATACTATTGATTTTTCTAGATCATTCAATCCACACATACAGACTATGGTGCCTAGCTGAAACTCGCCGGCTTGCTAACATATGGGAGATGGACGATTTCTTCCGCATTGCCCACAACGACATGCAGGCCTGTATGGAACAGTTGATCAATTTAAGGTTTGCTGATCACACCACGACTATCGAATCTGGTAAAATATGTATTATTGTCACAACTATTCTTGATTATAGAAATTAATCAAAAATCATATTAATATTTTTCGTTTCATTCAGGACAAATTGGCGTTCATGAAAATGTATGCGCAAAAATGAGAGAAAAATTAGTTTCCGAGGTTAAAGCAAATATACAGAAACTGAAAGTATGTAATTGTTATAAATATTCTTCCATCAATATTGTGACACAAAGATAATTAGTGACGTGCATAGGCATTTAGATTAGTATAGCCAAAAATGTTATTATTATTATTTTTTCATATCCATCATCATCATCGCCGTGCCGATTTAAATGTATGTCGTGCGCGAAAATTTGTAAACCTATCGTTTTGATTGTCTTTTTTTCTGCATTTATGTATTTACGTATAGAAAACTATCGGGGAAGTCTCTCTTTGCCTTTATGGACTGCAGGCCACTGCATACATACATATGTAAAGGGGTAATAATTTGCAAGTTAATTTTATTTCTAGGAGGCAACGGAAGAAATCACGACAGTGTTGTGTTCTGTATGTGCGACAACAAGCTTGGCGCGTCTCACGATGATATTCCCGAGCAACGCCGAATGGCGTCGAGTGACTACACCACAAACAACACATTCTGTTTACGTACACGAGTTCTTGGGTAGGTATTTCTGTAAATTCTGTAACACTTCCTATATGGTTTTAAAATGGCGATAGAGCTACTACTTTCCAAAAATTCGGACGAAACCTTTAGATTTCAGAGGAAAGCTTTTATTTGTTTTAATTTATTCGCGAATTACGATGTAACCACAAAATAACTGAGCATGCAGTTTAAAAATACTCGCTGATAGATATCAACAAACTGTAAAATATACATAGCTATGTTAGATACCTAAACAATTTAAATCTGCGGAAGGCAAACAAAAAAGAACAACTCTTATGATTGGCAAATGGCAACGTATCTATTGCTACTAAAAATAGCCACGTCGCCCGTCTCTCTCGGCTACATGGAAATATGAAAGAAAATATTAATTAGTTTATTCATTTTATATACAGATTTATTTTATAAAGTTAGTAAACATAGGAAATAAAAATTATTATTAACATTATTTATTTTCAGATAAAATGCTGTTACCTGTAATTAAAGCCACACAAGATGTCATCACACTAAACATGGTGCTTAGAATTATGTGCGAGTCTTGGCTTCATCATATTTACGTAGCTAAAGTTAAATTTAGGTAATCTGTCTTCTGATGTCAAAATGAATCTGTAGTCGATTTCCATTTTGGCAATTTTTACTCTTCGCCATCAGTAAATACTTTAGAATAACTAATTCAGAATTCTAATAATATATATTGTTATAATAATGTTATATTTTATAATAATAAGAAGTGCATTCAAGTAATATTATTAATTCACTTTTGTTATTATTAAATAGTAACATTTACTTTTGCGATTCACTTATAGCAAAGAAGCAGCACTGCAACTACTGGCCGATTTCAACGAAGTGCGAAATTGGTTAAACGACAATAAACTTCTGGCAACAGCTGCTAGGAAACAAATGTTACAAAACGAAGTACTAAGGTAAATAAAACGGTCAGATAGAATTGGACTCAAGGTACTGAAGTTACTAAATTTGATATAATTTAGTAGGTATTCACACTCAGTAGATTATCCCTCAGAGGGGGTTGACGTTAGGCAGGCAACCAGTCGTAAAAACTAAGCCAAATCCTTTCTGCAACCTGCTTAAACAAATATGGTGCGCTAACCCCACATTAAGGTGGGATAAGGGCAGGTAGAAATAATTTAGTAGGTAATCAAGATACTTTATGGACGAATCATTAAATTATAATAACCGATGAAAACTGAATCATAACATTTAAACTAATGTATGATTGACAGGAGGTGCGAAGGTGTTGGTAGACTCCTGCTGCACGCGCCAGGAGATCTCATCTCTATGCAAGACTCCACCATGCAATCAGCTCAACATCCACGTAAAGATGGTAGTGCATAATTTAATACTAATAATATAAATTATTTTACTTCAAGTACTATTTCGATACTTTTAAAAAAGATACACTTTGCACTTCTACGGCCCTATTCACAAGCTCATGCACGTCCACGTATGAGCCGAACTATTTGTAATAGAAATTATAAATGATAAGCTTTTCTGAATTTCCGTTTCATTTTTAAAAAATAATTAGAACTTATAGGGAGAGACGATGTGCGAAGAAGTAATAATCAAGAGATTTAATTAAATTATATCATTATTTGCAGACAATGATACTGCAGAACAGCTGATGCCGGCCGAGATGTATGTGCCGAATCAAAAACAGTGGCTCACATTACGAGCTAAGAAACTGAAGGGACCTGTAATATTCACACTTTGTTGCATTGTATTCATGTGATATTATTTGGGAATAAATAATCTATTTGCGCTATTAAACAGTTTTATTGGCTTAAACATTACAAATACACCGATTTTAATCTTACGGTTACTATTAGGCAAATATAGACACGGAAATCTTTATCGAAGGACCAAAAAGTGAGAACTAGTCATCGTCAGAATCGGACCGTCGGGATTTCTCTTTCAATTTCTCATACTCATTTCTTCGTATAAAATCTTCCTTTAACTTCTCCATGTCGCTGAGCAGACTGCTAACTTGTACGTTTTCCAATTCATCGTTCGACAACGACTTGCTATCACTGTCCAGACCCGAATCTTCGTCAGAGTTCTCTCCAATACTTTTCGCTTCGTCTTCTGACACTTCGTGTTCGCTACTTTCCTCCGATTGCTCATCTTGTTTGTCGAGTCGATATGCTTTCGGTACTTTCTCCTCAAGACGTTTGAGATGTTTACGTTTGAGAACGCTTATCTCGGAATCGGGACTCTCACGCACTTTGCCGCGACGGTTTTTCTTTTTTAAACTCTTCGCTATTAATCTCTTTTGGTGGTCCAGTTGCGGGAACAGTTCTGTGCAAAAACAAGCAATATATAATTATATATTATTAATATAGCTAATAGCTGTATATATATTTATCAACATAATTATTTTGTATTCATATACAGAATGTTTCATAAAATTGGTATTGTTACGCCTGCATACTAGAACCATCTCTCGCCGAACGCGCCGCGTTGCATCCATAAATGTGTAGAACATTCTACAGCGTTCGAGCCGCGCCGAATCGGGTCGCGTGATGTCACGCGCCGAACTACCGAAAAGAGATCGGCGCGTATAAAAGGCGTGTGTGTGCGTTGACGGGACACAGTGTTTCTTCGGAAGCGATCGAGTGCGAACAAAGAATGATAAGCGAATATTCGGAGCGAGTATTTCGCCCCTTATTTATTTTTTTTTTTTTTGTAGAAGAGGGGGCAAACGAGCAAGTTGGTCACCTGATATTAAGTGATCACCGCCGCCCATAAACATCCACAATACCAGGGGAATCATGGATGCGTTGCCGGCCTTTGAGGTAGATATAGGCTCTTTTCTCTTTTATTGTGTGCAATACAGTGTTTGATTCCTAAATAAAGTGCTGAGTCAGTTTCGAGAACAGTCGGCGTTTAATTGTGTGTCCTGAACCCCGTTAGCCCGTAACAGTATCAATAATACCTACACTCAAAGAAAGGATGGCTAGCAATCTAACAGTAAAGTTTAAAATTTCGCAAGGCTCATAGTTTTTTAATTGGGTCCATGACTATTTTTTAAAAGTATAGAGGCTATTTATTAGTTTACCCTAAACATGTAAAAAATATTTCGTAATTTATTTACACATATTTCGTTCAAAAAAGCAAAAAATAATATGTATAATTTAGTTTGCCGCCAAAACGCTACCTGTTAACTGTAGCTACGGGTGACGTCATTGCTCCTAAGCATAGATACAAAATCGCTTTTTAATAGATATTAAGAAAATAACATTTACAATTTCAAACTAAAAAATGGATCAGATATTTCGTCGATCAGACATCGATCGTCGATCACATCCGCGTTGAAGTTAAGATCAGATTTAAATAAAATAATGAAAAAAAATTACCAAATAATCTGGCAGTATGACTTTGGATCTTAGGTCTTAGGCCCTTGTGGAGCAAATAAACAAGAAAAATGAGTAATCTGACATCATGCATCGTGATTGGTGTTTACAGACACGTGCGTCACAGATAAAAAATTAAGTATTTAAATTACTAAAATAAAATTATCCTTGGAGTAGTTTTAATAAATTCCTATGGCATACTTTATTTATATGATAAATATATGTTCCTACAGAAATTCATTGATATTGGTTACTATAGTCAAGTACCCAATTATGGAGACTTGAATTTGTGACGACTGATAGATATTTTATTGGTCTGGCTCATTAGGTCAGCTGCAGTACATTTGCAAACCACCTATGGGGGTAATTAATTATTGTTAGCATACTCAAAGCCATTCCTATGCCAATTGCGATGATTAACAGGTCGCACTCTGTTTTTAAAATCCCCATGCTTAATAAATGATTAAAAAAATGAAGTTCAATTTTATGTTTTAACTACCATTGCGCTTCTCCCTGTATATAGAATTATCATTGGTACCAACTGTAATGTACAGTGTGGAGTGTGTAGTGCCCAGTGTGTAGTGTACAGTGTGTAGTGCACAGTGTGTAGTGCACAGTGTGTAGTGCACAGTGTGTAGTGTACAGTGTGTAGTGCACAGTGTGTAGTGTACAGTGTGTAGTGTACAGTGTGTAGTGCACAGTGTGTAGTGCACAGTGTGTAGTGCACAGTGTGTAGTGCACAGTGTGTAGTGCACAGTGTGTAGTGCACAGTGTGTAGTGCACAGTGTGTAGTGCCCAGTGTGTAGTGTACAGTGTGTAGTGCACAGTGTGCAGTTCGCTCACCGTGCGAGGCGTTGAGCGCGTGCTCGGCGGCCTTCATCTCCGCCTCCTGTATGGAGTGTCCGCGCGCGGCGGCCAGGCGAGCGCCGCGGAAGTACACGCCCACCGTGTACACGCGCGTGTTCGTCGGGCCCAGGCACTCGATCACCCTGTACACATATATACGTACATGCCTGATGATGATAAGGACAGGTGATGCTGATGGGTGGCAGTGGTGCTGGATGGAGGTAGGGATGGGTGGAGATGATGGGTGGTGATGATGATGAGAGGAGGTGGTAATGATGATGGGTGGAGGTGGTGATGAAAGGTAGTGTTATGGATGGCGGATGGTGCTGGATGGAGGTGTAGATGATGCTGGAGGTAGGTGGGGATGATGCTGGGGTGAAGGTGATGATGATGCTGTGTGGTGGTGGTAGGATGATGATTGGTGGAGGTGGTGATCGTTGGAGTCGAAGATAATGACGGGCGGAGGTGATGGAGAAGGAGACTATCAATTCGACGGAATTATTTTTTACGACGATATCAATCTCTGGTAAAAGCAGGCAGGTAGAAAAAAGTTGGATATATTGATCAACAAAAAAATATTTAATAATTATACATACTTGTAGACAGGTATGTCGGGTTCCCCTCCCTCTATAGAGCGTAATGTGAGACAACACTGTTGTAACTTCGACTTTGGATCATTCCAGTCCTGGTTCATGATAAACTCCTGTAGCCGTGGGAACAAGCAAGCGTTGCAGAAGGCCTGGCAATACTCTAGATTCTAAAACATTAAAAAATACGACCAATATAAACGTGCGCCTATCAAGATCGTATATTTGAAGTAAAGCTTTTGGTATAGATTTGTCAAACCTTATTTTTTTACCAATTAAATGAGTTGAAGATATGTTTTTTTTAGGAAACGTTAATTTTGATGTGATCTGGTACACCATAGTAAATTAGCACAAAAGGGGGGTGTACGTACAGAATACGGATCCTAAATAAGATGACTTATTGTAACGCATTAAAGTATAATTTTAAGTACAAACCTTGTCTATATACAAAGAACCAAGGAACGCTTCCAACAAATCTGCCTTGTGTTTCTTGGTGGTAGGCTTGGCTTTAGGATTATTGTATATCGCATACTCAGACATATTGAGGTCGTCGCACACCATCGATTGAGTGCGATTGTTAACCAATGATGAACGCAGCAACTAGCAAGAAGAATACAAAACTTTAACTGGATATTTTTTTTGTAATCATCTTAAGTCTTTTTTCTTTCTACCAGATTTTTTAACATGGAGAATACGCCTTGGTAAGCTTGCCTACTTATTTTTCATGGCTACTTAGCAAGCAGGTATGAATAGGTTCGTCAATATAAGTAAGTACATCCGTCTGATATCAATAAAAATTGGGATCTTAAGAAAGCTAATTGAATTACAAAATCAATTGAATAGGCTTGCCTGGAAAATAACTGTTATGAAAAAAAATAGCCATGGACACTTTTCGATAGGCAAGCTATTATAGGCGTGTTTGTAAATAAATAATATTTGATAAAAATATGTCTCATTTGGGTATCAGAAGAAGGTCTGTACCACACTGTAGTACCACAGTCTCTTAGACCATAAACAGATAAAAGAGTTATACATACATACATACACTCTCACGCCTGTATCCCATAGGGGTAGGCAGAGACAATTGAGCGCCACAAGCTACGATCCTGACACACCTCTTTTGCCTCATCCACATTCATGCATCTTTTCATACATTTCCGCCGGTTGAGGGTACTTCGAACTTGCCCTTTACGAAGGAGATCGCATCTGTGAATCTGCGATTCCCCCTACATGCATGCCTCCTCTTCCATGAATTGCTATTAAATATGCCTTGCCTTCTTTATCTCTTCCACAGCCTGTTTCACTTCATCATCCCACCAGTTATCCTCAATCATTCTCTTTCTTCTCCTCACTTCACCACATACCTTGGTAGCTGCTCCAACCAGACCAGTCTTTACAGTTTCCCAAACATCATCCATTCCTCCCTCGTGTCGCCGAGGAACTCCAGGCGCTGGTTGGAGCCCAGCGTGAGGTGCGTGAACCCCACCGAGACCGAGGTCCGTGAACGTAGGAATATGCACTCACAGACAAGTGTCCCTCGTGATGGTCGGGGAAGTGTCGGTAGAGCCTGTCGGACACGACGAGCTGCAGCACGGTGTCGCCGAGGAACTCCAGGCGCTGGTTGGAGCCCAGCGTGAGGTGCCTGAACCCCATCGAGACCGAGGTCCGTGAACGTAGGAATATGCACTCACAGACAAGTGTCCCTCGTGATGGTCGGGGAAGTGTCGGTAGAGCCTGTCGGACACGACGAGCTGCAGCACGGTGTCGCCGAGGAACTCCAGGCGCTGGTTGGAGCCCAGCGTGAGGTGCCTGAACCCCATCGAGACCGAGGTCCGTGAACGTAGGAATATGCACTCACAGACAAGTGTCCCTCGTGATGGTCGGGGAAGTGTCGGTAGAGCCTGTCGGACACGACGAGCTGCAGCACGGTGTCGCCGAGGAACTCCAGGCGCTGGTTGGAGCCCAGCGTGAGGTGCCTGAACCCCATCGAGACCGAGGTCCGTGAACGTAGGAATATGCACTCACAGACAAGTGTCCCTCGTGATGGTCGGGGAAGTGTCGGTAGAGCCTGTCGGACACGACGAGCTGCAGCACGGTGTCGCCGAGGAACTCCAGGCGCTGGTTGGAGCCCAGCGTGAGGTGCCTGAACCCCATCGAGACCGAGGTCCGTGAACGTAGGAATATGCACTCACAGACAAGTGTCCCTCGTGATGGTCGGGGAAGTGTCGGTAGAGCCTGTCGGACACGACGAGCTGCAGCACGGTGTCGCCGAGGAACTCCAGGCGCTGGTTGGAGCCCAGCGTGAGGTGCCTGAACCCCATCGAGACCGAGGTCCGTGAACGTAGGAATATGCACTCACAGACAAGTGTCCCTCGTGATGGTCGGGGAAGTGTCGGTAGAGCCTGTCGGACACGACGAGCTGCAGCACGGTGTCGCCGAGGAACTCCAGGCGCTGGTTGGAGCCCAGCGTGAGGTGCCTGAACCCCATCGAGACCGAGGTCCGTGAACGTAGGAATATGCACTCACAGACAAGTGTCCCTCGTGATGGTCGGGGAAGTGTCGGTAGAGCCTGTCGGACACGACGAGCTGCAGCACGGTGTCGCCGAGGAACTCCAGGCGCTGGTTGGAGCCCAGCGTGAGGTGCCTGAACCCCATCGAGACCGAGGTCCGTGAACGTAGGAATATGCACTCACAGACAAGTGTCCCTCGTGATGGTCGGGGAAGTGTCGGTAGAGCCTGTCGGACACGACGAGCTGCAGCACGGTGTCGCCGAGGAACTCCAGGCGCTGGTTGGAGCCCAGCGTGAGGTGCCTGAACCCCATCGAGACCGAGGTCCGTGAACGTAGGAATATGCACTCACAGACAAGTGTCCCTCGTGATGGTCGGGGAAGTGTCGGTAGAGCCTGTCGGACACGACGAGCTGCAGCACGGTGTCGCCGAGGAACTCCAGGCGCTGGTTGGAGCCCAGCGTGAGATGCGTGAACCCCACCGACCGGTCCGTGAACGCACGCGCCAGCAGACGGATGTGCTTGAACTGAACACCTGTACAAAAAAAATCAAATCTTCAACAAAATTCAAATCTAATCGGCCATTGCTTTTGTAAATGGAAGACTTTTAACTTACTCAATATTAATTACTGTCTGCAAATCTATTATTTTTTGTTATTATTATAGAAATCTTACCTATAGAATCCTCAAATTTGGTAAGTCGCTGCAGGAATTCAAAATCCTTGATATATTTCCTGTCGCCTAAAGGTTCTTGCTCTTGCAATGGGTGTTGGCGATCTTTGGTCCACACCTCATGTAGCTGTGAATCGTTGTGCCACAGAGCTAATGCAAACACTCTGTCTGCAACCTGTCGATATTCATACTAAAAATATGGATACTTATAGTACAAGATACGTTTTTGTATTTGTGTGTGTGTGTGTGTGTGTATGTGTGCGCGAGCGAGTGTGTGTGTGTGCGTGCGTGTGTGTGTATGTGTGTGTGTGTGTGTGCGTGCGTGTGTATGTGTGTGTATGTGTGTGTGTGTGCGTGCGTGTGCGTGGGAGCGTATGTGCGTGCGTGTGCGTGCGTGTACGTGTGCGTGGGTGCGTATGTGCGTGCGTGTGCGTGTGTGTGTGCGCGTGCGCGTGTGCGGTGATGTCGCGGCTCACCTGGAGCCCCGCGTCGAGGAAGAGCGCGCCCATGAGCGCCTCGAAGCTGTTGGCCATGGCGTGCCGCATCACCACCGCGCGGCACAGGTCCGACCCGTGCGCGTACAGCATGAACTGCTCCAGCTCGATGTTCTGAACACATCAAATATTTTATTGACATGGATAACAAACGAAAAGTAATATGTTGATTCTATCTAAATCTATTTTGATTGAAATGTAATAGCCAAATACAAAACGCGCATTGAACAATACAGGTGATTATTGCAAGCTGACGAATTCACAGTACTCACACTTGTACAATTTTACTATACAGCATGTTTTAAAAAAACGTTTTATATTATTGTTATTGTATATCTTTTAATATGATAGTTAAAAAAATAAAATCAGCTGTATGTGGTGGTATTGCATAAATAAAATAATAGAAAGAAAGAAAATAACTTTATTTGACCATTTTACACAAATACAATAAATACGCATAAAAAATTACAATTTATCTGGTCAATTTATCCTGCATTAATTATTATACATATTTTCACCACCTAGTCACCACATGTCACAAAAAATATTGTAGGTATACATACGAGTCGAATTCGTAACCTTTTTTTAAGTCGGTGAACAAACAAAAGAAAACCGTAATTACTGTCAAACTCACCCTTGCAAGTTGTGCTAAATGTTGATTCTGTACGATAGCGGCCCGGTAAGTCGCCAAACCACCTTCAGCCAGTCCGGGGAACATTTTGAACAAATGTATCGACGAGAGAAATTCAACAACCGCGTCTCCAAGGAACTCTAAACGCTCATTATGCTTCATTTCAGATTCTGTCTCTCTATGTTTACCGAAACGTGACATTATGTTGATTAATGTCACAATACCTACGAAAAACAATATTTTTATATGTAGTTTAAAAACTTAACTGTCCGACTTCCAATTTACGATCGTAACCATGGGACAATTTATATGGGACCACCCTTAAAATAAGCTCTATCGAACACAAAAATAATTTTGAAAATCGGTCCACATTTGGCGGAGATATCGAGTAACATACATTAAAAAAAATACAGACGAATTGAGGACCTCCTCCTTTTGTGGAAGTCGGTCGAAAAACACAACATTTTGTAATAATATTAGCCCTCCTTAGCCTTCCTCCACTAATGAGAGAGGTTAAACCATTAGTTAGACCATTAAAAATCCATACAAAACACATTTTACGGTTCCATTTTCGTTCACAATTATACATCAAATGAGTAAACTGATGCATGGATGAATTATTCCTATCATAAATAAAAAACTATAAAGAAAGTCGGTTTTATCAATTTATCATTCAGACAGACTAATGTCATGCAGGCCGCTGGTCGTATGAGACCAAGCCGAATCCTTTCGGCAACATGCTTGACAAAGTGTGTTGCGCCAACCCCACATCGAGGTGGGATAAGGGAGGTGTCAAGACAGTAACTCGGTAACACAGGGATTACTCATAATTTACTTACCTTTCTTCCTTGTGTAATGTATCCTACGATCTCCATACTCCGGCTGTCGTATTCCACAGTTGGTAAGACTGTTCCTGGCATGATCTGGGTTGGTTCCAAAATTCTCTCTGTACGATGGGTGAGTCAACGCCGTTTGTAATAAAGCACGTTGTTTGAACACATAACCAATCTTACTCTCGAGTGTGTCCAAGGATTTGTGGAAGCGAAGGTGACGGGCCAGTACTGGTATGAGCATGGCGTGCTAAAAAATTAAATGATCGTTTTTTTTTAAATACCGAATATACAGGGTGTATATTTAAGTAGAGTTAAATATTATTTGAAATGGAGGGATCAAAAAAGTACATTTTTTTATGCTTATGGACTTTATTAATCTATATTCTATAATACAACTTCTGTAACTACTGATAAGATTTGATGCAATTTAAAGATACTTGGTTTTAACTTTACCTACTAAAATGAAATTAATTTTAAATATTAGCAATTACTCATTTTGAATACAATACACTACTCTCTATTTACCTGTACCACATCACACATCAAGCCAGTAGTATGAAATCCTTCAGATGACATAGCAACGGTGACGTCACGTTTCATTTTGTTCTGCATCCTTATCTCCTGCAGTTGCGCCTCCTTTGCGGCAAGTTTCTGCCGCTCTTTTATAGAAGGTTTGGCCATGTTAGCAATCAAATGTCTATACTTTACGTAATATCGCCATGCTCTTTGGTATCTAAAAATATGTAAGTTATTAGTTGAACGATACGCAAATGTAACAGGATTTATATAGTGTATAGACCGAATTGGGGTGTCATTTTTCATATAAAATCAAATTAAAATTATTATTAAAAGCTAGCGAATGTTTTACATTAAGAAAGGTCAAGAAACTCGGGTGTTGGTCTTCTCAAATCATTCATTTTTACTGTAACTAATTAAAACTGTTACAAAATAAACTTTAAATTAAAACAGTTAATCCAAGATAATAATGCTATGTTAGATATAAAAAACAGATTACTAAACGACACCCAACGAAACCCACAAGCACAACCCACATAAAAAAAAATATAAATATAGTTATTATTGATACCACCTTTTTGCAGCACTCTGTATATAGAGAACAATTCAAGATAGCAAATTCTAAGACAGTAATGGACTAACACTTCGTCTAGGTTTATGTTTATGATAACTTATCACTTACCACTAACTCATAAGCTAACTTGCTATAAAATAATCACATACACATAAGCTCACGCCTGTATCCCCGAAGGGGTAGGTAGAGGCGCACTAGCGAACTAGAACACCCACATTTCGCCGAGCTTAGTTCCGTCCCAGATGTAATAGGGGGTGAGCCTATCGCCATATTGGGCACAAATTCCAGACTCCGGGCTGAATGGAAAAATCCAATATCACTTTGCCCGACCCGGGGATCGAACCCGAGACCTCAGAACCGTAGTCGTACCGAAATACCACCACGCCACCTAGGCAGTATAAAATAATAATAGTCTAAAACCCTTACTCCGGATTACCAGCGTAGCTCAACTGCGGTGGTCGAATACCAAAATGTACAATTTCAGGATAAAATTTCTTTGTGTCTTTGGAATATTTGGTGTCGCCCGTCGGTGGGCTGCGGTCCAACTGATCCACGCGGACGGAACAAGGCTTCTTGCCTGGATACGTAACTATCATACCTAAAAATACAATAGATTTTGATACAAAAAAAAATCGCTAATTTCAACACTTTTTGACTAGAGGAATATATTGTGTCCTTTTTTTTTATGCCAGAGACTGGCAAACGAGCAGATAGGTCACCTGATGGTAAGAGATCTCCACCGCCCATAGACACCAGAGACACAAATAATCATGGGTGCATTGCCAACCTACAAGGAGGGAATCGAAGGGGAGGTAACAGGGATTGGGAAAGGGCTCCACCGGAAATAATTTATTAAACATTTTATTAATTGCTACATTTACCTTTGATCCTGTCCACGAACCTTTGCCACGTATAGTGATCCATATCGTGAACATCTGATAATGTTTCCGGCGGTATCAACAAACCACTTTCATCAATTAAATATTTTATAACTTCACACATTGACAATACCTGAAAATATTTACAAAAAATAATAACACGTATTTTTTACGGATTTTAAGCATTAAACTAATTTTAATACTTTAGTAGTTTAATACTTAAAATCCATGGAATTCTTATTAATATGAATATTAAATACATAAAATATCTATATTTTGTTACCTCACATCCACCCTCGGGTAAGTATCGCACAAATCTCGGCAAGAAATGGAACTGTGAACACGTCGTGTCTGTTGACTTTCCCAAATCTAAGTCCACTAACTCCAATAATTCAGTGAAAAGGAATTCCTCTGTAAAATATTATAGTAATTTTTGTGTGCACTTTGACTTACTTTCGACAAAATAACTGTACAATATTTAAGGACCCTGGCATATTACAATACAAACGTAAATTATACCGGATGATTCATAAATTGGTACCAATAACAATTCCACATACAGAAAGAAAGATTAAAAGCGTAGCGTAGCGTTTAAAAGCGTAAAGATTAAAGTTAAAAAATAAAAATTGAACTTAATATTTTTTATCAATTACACTAGTTTACAGTGCATCTGTTGCCGGGAAATTTTTTGCTGTTGCTGACTATTTATGGTATACTAAGTTCAAATATATAATCAGAATTTTTCGATCAGGTCTAGTTCTTGACTTTTAGATATCTGCGTTTGAAACGTAAAAACAGGTATATATACTACAATTAAAAAAAAAATTAGAATTCAATTAAACATTTTGTTCTAAAAAACTTCGTTTTAAAGCTCTCCTCTAATGTGTAGACTTTGGAAAATGGCGTATCAGAGACCAGCAATAGTCAGACATCATATTTATATCACAAAAATCCTGATAGCGTTCTTCCATGACGCGTAAATCTTGATGCATACGCTCACCCTGCTCTTCGCTTAAATCTCCTAAATTTTCAGGAAATCTGCCCAGGTCACTATAGAGAAATTGGAGTTTTATGCTCATATTGCACCCTAAACTTTTTAATCGAAGAAGGAGATCTTCTACAAGCTCAATATAATTTTCAGCTTTTCTATTTCCGATGCATCTTCAAAATCAGTATCATTTTCTGATGAGTTTGGTTTATTTTCGGTTTGTACTGATGGTATAGATATATTTTTACGCACTGAAAATTGCACTGGACGCTGAACACAAGTGGTATTTGGATTCTGCCATTTAATTCGATTTTTAGAGTTCATGTCTTTTATGTTGGCACTCCAAAAATGGCAATCATCGAGATGGCTTTGTGGTTCTCGCCAAATGGTTGGTGTTACAAATTTAAACGCATCTCTTTTACCACCTTTCCACAATCTTAAATATCCAACACATGACTTAAAAACACAATTCGGTGCCCAAGACTTCTCATTTTTATCCAAGAGCACTCCAAATAGAGCAAATAGGTATTATTGACGAACTCTGATATCGTATTTCTGTAATTTTGAAACACATATTGTCCACATATATAACAAAAATAATTCATATTTTTTAAACAGGTTCTCCTTGATGTATTCATGTCACAAAACTTTCAAACATTAATCTTCGCAAAGAAAAAAAAAAATTTTTAACTGACAATTACGCTTAAAATCTATGTTTAAAAGCTAGTAAAAAAAGTAATTAGAGCTATGCAAAAAAATTTGGCAGTAATTTTGCAAATGTTATGCCCTATACTAACGATATCAACCATAGAGTTCGCGGCAACAGATAAAAAATATTTTTTTGTAAAGTAGTGTTATTACACATGGGGATTTTAAAATCAGAATGCTCCCTTTAAATAGTTACAATAACTATAAGAATGGCTTTGTGTATGCTAAAAAATATAAATTACCCCATAGGTGGTTAGTGCAGCTGACCCAATGAGTCAAAATTCCCAGAAAACATGTTTTCGTCACAAATTCAAATTTCCACTACACAAAAACTTTGAGCTTTACTAAATTTTAAATAGAGACGCTTATTTAACATATATATGTGCCGCCACCAACGGTTTAAACTTTACCCTTAGATTGCTAGCCACCCCCTCTTTAAGTGTAATTATTATTGATACCAACTTCATGAAACATCCTGTATATCTTTTCTTTAACACTCACCAAATAAATCCAATTCTTTTATAGTAAAATTCTGCGGCGCTGGCTCTTCCACATACAGTATAGTGTATTCGATATTAAACCTGATCACTTTACACATTGGCAGCTTAGTGAGCTTGTAATGGGAGAACATTGAAAAACCAGAGAAAAGAAACTCATGTTCATCATGCCCTATGATAGTTGGTGCTTTGATCAGGAAATTCGTTGGCGGTGATACTGTTATTCTAAAAAAATATATAAAATAATCACTGTATAGTACAGAAATATTAGAAGAATATTATGAAGGGAAGTATTGCACAATAAACACTAGTTAGCGATTTAGGAATTGTATTAATTTGAATTTAGCATCTCATCATAAAATCTACACCTTCCATGGGCAATCTGAAACCTGTGGCTTACAATGCTATTTATATTTTATTTCATATACCAATTTTATTCAACCTACTCTTATCCTATTCCAATGAGGGACAAGTTCAAGAAATGATTTCAAGCATGTTTAAGAAATTATTCGGCTTAGTCTTTACGATCCGCAGCCTGCCTGACATCAATCCTTTATGGAGAAGCAGTCCCAGGCAAATTGTGTAAAGCTGGGACTTCCCTGCCCATTTCTATTTCGTACATTACATTATAATGAGTTAAAACAGCTTACCGATAATGATAAAGTTTGTCAATATTATTTTGTGTAGGAATACATTTGGGGAAAGTGTCTTCCCCTGCGTACACACCGTGTCGCATACCATGACGCCTTGCTTTAGCACTGCATCGACATAGTGGACCACCATTCATTTCTCCTGTGCTATTAAACCTGTGAATAGATATAATTATATTATGTAAAATGCTTAATTTAATGAAATTTAAGTCCACCTTTAGTAGAGAGTAGACTGGGTAGTAGATATGGTAACAAAATGGTAATACCAAATCATTACTATAAGACATTATATGATACAAAGTTCAACAATTTAAACCAATGATATTACAGATTTCTTACCACATCTCTGGATGTAAACGTCGTGGATGACTTTGTTTTCTTTGTAACTCCAACATGATCCTGTCAGTGAATCCTTCAAACCCTTCCTCATCTAAACATGATGCGGATGAAGACATCTTTTTATCCTCAGCTGGAATAAAAGTTTTGTAAATGATAAATCAGTCACAGGGTTATACAGAGTGTTTCATAAAGTTAGTAGGTATCAATAATAACTACACTTAAAGACTACACTTTAATGGCTAACAATCTAGGGGTAAAGTTTAAAATTTCGTTAGGCTAATAGTTTTTAATAATAGCAACTTGAATTTGTGACGAAAAATCGATTTATGGTCCATTGGGTCAGCAACAGTATATTTGCCAACCACATATGGGGTAATTATTTTTAGCCTACACGCACCCATTTCCATGCTAATTACGGCTTACAGGTCGCATTATGATTTTAAAATCCCCATGCTTAAAAATTGTTTAAAAAAATTATGTTTTATATTTTTTAACTTTACCATTGCGCTTTAAATCATTGTCCCTGTATGTGGAATTATTATTGCTATTTGGTACCAACTTTATGAAACACCTGATATAGTTCTAATAAGTGAGCCGATTACCTGTCTGTACAACTGCAGAAGTCCACACCATAAATAATAAAATAAAACGTCAGTCACAACTCAATATTTTTTAGATAAGTAGCTGAGTGTGAACATACACACTCATAGGCTTTTATATTATTTTCATTTACGAAAACAGCCATATTGTATGTCATTTCAAAACCTATGCTAATATTGTTAGGTAATGTAAAAGCATTGATTTGTACGTATTTTATACAGCATAGGATTGAATAGTATTTTTAATGGCATTTTGTTTATGGACATTACATACTGTAATACTCACGTGAATGTGCATGAGTGCAGGTTTTAGGAATTTTAAGTGGAGGCAATTCATCAACTTCGGGTCGCGCGTTACGTCCTCTCTCAATTAATTTTTTGAAGAATTTCTCACATAGTTTTTCAAGCTTTTGTGTTTGTTCAATACCTGTACCACATTCTACTGGTTTATAATATAATTCAGCTGGGGAGCTTCTGTACCACATCTTTGACCCCTAAAATTTTAAAGCAGGTAGATGAATCAAACAAGTTGAACCTGTATACAAATCTCGCAAAACCATGCATACATGAGCTCACGCCTGTATCCTTGAAGGTGTAGGCACAGGTGCACTAGCTACAACTAGAACATCCACATTTCGCCGAGCTGCATTCCGTTCCAGATGTGATAGGGGGCGGGTCTATTGGTGCAAATTCCAGACTCTGGACTGATATTGGAAAATCCCAATATCAGCTTGACCCGAGGATTGAACCCGAGAACTCAGTATGACAGTCTTACCAAAATATAACTACACCACCGAGGCAGTATATTATGTATTAGCCCTTGCCTATATTGTATAAAGCTATACAGTCTAAAGTTATATTTTTGCACTACAGATTAGAAATAATTCAGACTATCTCTACAGCTATACTGGTCTAAAGTTATATTTTTACACTACAGATTAGAAATTAATCAGACTATCTCTACAGCTATACCAGTCTAAAGTTATATTTTTGCACTACAGATTAGAAATTAATTAGACCATCTCTACAGCTATACTGGTCTAAAGTTATATTTTTGCACTACAGGTTAGTAATTAATCAGTCTATCTATACAGGTAACAAGTTATTTCATTAGTATATGTAAACAACCATCAATAATAATTAACAAAATTATATGATAATCACCTCTTCCTCTTCAATGCTGTGCTCTTTTGACCACTGTTCCATTTTCTGTATATAATCTTCAGAAGTCTGACAGTAATTTTTTCTGCAAAGGAATATACAGAATGTTAAATATTACTTTGCGATTGGGATTTTGTCTGAATTACATAATAATATACCGCGCCGTAAAATAAATAAAAAAATCAACTAAAATGAAACATTATTCCTGGATTTAGTCCTGAGGCAGTCTTGCTATTTTTACAACTGGCCTCATAAAATTCCCTGAGAGAGTTTTAAGTCTGACAGCTCTGACAACCCGATCTTTTCCAGGTAATAAATCTATAACCCTTCCGCATCTGCACTTAAGAGCAGAAATATTTTCTTCTTTAATCAACACATTAAAAACATAAATGTCATAACAAGACTTTTGAAATATTATGAAAATATTGATATTATTTTATAAGCTGACCTGTATTCTTCCAAAATCTTCTCACGATCTGTCATGGGTTTTGACGGTACACTCTTGTGAGAATGTGATACCTCTCTTGTATGACTCAGACGAAGAGATTCACAACTACGTGAACGTTTACGCCTATTGGGTGACCTATGTGATCTACTGGATGCTCGGAAATCATAACTTCTACAACTATGGCTTCTATAGTCACCGTGGCGAGATGGACTTTTGTGCCGTTCATACTCATATCTCCTTCGATCATAGTCTCGTCTTTCCCTCTCTTTGTAATAAGCTTCACGATCTCTGGTGCTAGACCTTGAGGGACTTCTGGTACGATGACTATGATAACTAGGACTGCGGCTATGATGTCTATACTCTCTTCCTCTCTCCCTATCTCTCTCTCTGTCTCTACCTCTTCCACATTCCCTTCGGTCATGATAATCACGTTCACAACTCCTTCTCGGTGAATATCTGTGTCTATATGAGTACTCTTTTGAACTGTAAGCGTATCTATGTTCCATCGATGGTGACCTTCCACTCCTACGTGGTATAGACTTGGAGGTGCCAGGCGTCGCCTCAATAGTTCCACTTTCATAGACTCTCGAATTGTGCCATGGTGAATCTTTTTTCTTATAAATGTGTGGGTCCTGATACATGTATTCCCTTGGAATTGGCGGATGAAGATAATGTGGCGAATGGTGAGTTACATCAAGATGAGGGTTTGAGTAAGTGGGTATGACAGGGGGAGGTACGTTTAATGGGGGTAACGGAGCCATGGCAACGTACGGTGATTGATCTGCAGTCGGCATCGGCCGCGTGGGATATAAGGGGGGTGGATGGTTGTAATAAGACTGGTTGGGTAAAACAGGAGTTACCGGATGCGGCGGCACTGGTGGTGGTACGTTCAGTCTCGGTGGAGGTATGGAATAATTTATAGGAGGTATCGACATGTTTATGTTCTGTATCACAATTAATTTTATTATGATTTATTAATTCATCACTATTCACTTATGTTAATGATTTTTCAATTATAATCGGTCTCAGGCACGTTATTTGCGTCTTTTTTCGGTATTTTCATTCAATTGGATACATTTAGGATTTGTTGATCAATATTTTTTTTTTTTTTTAGTCTTTTTTTTGTTCGTTCCACAAGGAATCAGCTAACGTCTCAGACCATGCTGCCAAATCATTAGTTACTTTTTAGAGGTATAGGTATTTTATTACTCTAGGAGTTTATTATAGGTTAGCTAGCAACGCGTAGAAGCTAAACTATAATCCATAATGCTGCAACCTCTCCAGGCTCAAACCAATAACACTAGCGTTGGATGACGTCGCGTGGCGTCGGGTGCTATCAATTTGTAGTTTGCACCAGAGATTTTTACTATTATATTATCCCCTTTGATTGGGAAGGCAATAGGTTCTAAATAGTATTTCTAGTCAGTAAGTACATTTATAACTGATCGTAGGTGTTACTAAGCAAGTACAAAGTCCGACAGTTCCTATCCACAGTGATGTGCACAGCCTTTCAGATTAGAATGGACAAAAACCTGGTTACTTTTTTTTCATTCCTGCGTCACCGTCATCGCCATCATCATCTGATACAAGTTTAGGTACTTAGAAGATCTTAATCTTCTCTATTTTTCTAACCTAAGTATTTAGACATTATACATAAATATATTTTCGCTTAAAATTTTTCTATCAGCATGTCGAATTAAAAAAGTAGACGAATGCAACTATGTATTTTGAATGTTTTTTTTGTTTCTTCGTTTATTTAACAAATTGTTAGACATTGTCTCTTTGTCTGTATGGATTGCACGGCGCAGAAAAGCTGAGCCCTATGTAACTAATTCTAATAATAATAAAACTAATAATAATAATAATCCTACACCAGCAACTTGCTCTTCGATATTGCCTTGTGGCTTCTGAGGTGCCTTATTATCAATATGTCCCTCAACCAGTTCTCGAAAATAGTCATGCAACGCTCTATTGGGATCGATCTGTGATCACAGACAGGACTATTGTGGCCAATAAGCCTGATATTGTGGTAGTAGATCGATTGACGCGCCGGGCGATGCTTGTTGACATCACGATTCCGCATGATGAGAACCTTGTGAAAGCCGAAAAAGACAAAATGTCGAAATATTTAGACCTGGCACATGAGGTTACTCGCATGTGGGATGTGGATTCAACAATCATTGTTCCGATAGTCATTTCTGCCCATGGTTTAATACCACTGAGCCTCGACCAACACCTCAAGAGGCTCTCGGTTGGTGTTTGGGTCAAGAGCCAAATGCAGAAGGCAGTATTACTGGATACGGCACGAATTGTGAGGAGGTTCCTCACTCTGGGGTCCTAACCGCCGGTGGCTTGGGTCCCGAGCCTCGCCATCGGAGGGGAATATTTTTATATTTTTAAATGTATTTTTTATAGCATATATTTAAAAATGTAAAAAAAAAACTTTAAAAATAAAGAGTACTGAACATAAAACTAATCTAAAGGTTCAAATAACATAGCCATAAGTATATACGATAAGTAATTCAATTAAATATATTTTGTATTTGATAAATCAGTACAAATAAAATATTTTTATACCTAAATCAGTAACAAAGATTATGACAAATATTTTTAATTTTTGCACTACCTAAACATTCATTATTTTTATAAAGTACTGCATATTGACCTTCAGTGATAGCTCTGAGGTTCTTTTGCAATATGATTGTCAGTCCATCAGCATTACCAGCAACCTTACAATCAATTAATGGCTTCGTATGTTGAAATCTAAAAGAACAATGTAGCACATTATTTTCAGTTAATTGTAGTGGTTCATTGCTTATCCAATGAGGAGACATGGTGAAGCATATATTATTCCACAGTGCCGGGTGTTTTGTTCCTGCAACCTGAAATACAGAAGTCAATTGGGTATATAATTAAGCAGAAATTACATACTTAGAAAAAATATGTTATTGATTTAATATAGTGGGCTAATATACAGGGTGTTTCATAAAGTTGGTACCCATGAAAAGTCCACACACAGAGCCGGTGATTGGCAACTTTTTCGTGAAGGTAAAAACTGCATAGGCCTTATAGTTACTGAGTAATCAGACTTCGAAAATAATATTAAATCTCTCGTTGTGATGACCCTAGATCAGCTGGCTGCGGTCAACAACACATGGTTACAAAGACTAAATAAAACTAGATGTGTCTAAACCTACACACAAAACTTTACTAACTCAACTAAATGAACGAATGGAACTATTTAGTTTTGTACGCGATGACTAAAATTGGAGTATTTTACATACTTCAAATTTATACGAATTGTTTTTTAAAGGAAATGCGTAAATTATAATATTACACTTGCTTAGTGACAACAAAATATTGATCAACTTTTCACTTCTTTCATTTAAAAGCACCTCTTAAATGTCTAAACTAATTAGGCATGTATCAAATCGTCCATATTTCACAACGAACATTCACTACTCTTTGCTAGTCACGTGCGCAGCACCTAAAGAGCGGCGATCGCTATACCTATGAAGTCCACGTGGACTGTCGCAAGAACTCAAAGAAAAGTCGGTAGTTTTTCGCCAATCAGACATTAGCGGCACATATTTCAAAAGCGGTAGCTGTGTCTTTTGAGTTTTGCCTGTATTACCGCGCTAGGGATGGGCGGTTGATAAATATGCAATGAGTTGATTTATTCAATCATTCAATCGATTAGAATGATTCAATATTTAATACCAAAGTTAATTCATTATTCGAAATAAAATTTACATCCGTACTAATCGTAATTTTCGCTTTCTACAAATAAAGCACAACTTTTACTTGTATGAATATGATGCATTGTCTTAATCTTTACGAACTATTTTATTTTCTGAGCTGATACGAATAATGTGGTGATTGCAATAACTTTACCCGAAACCTGGATTTCGGTCATTCGGTCATTCATACAGGGATTTTGTTTATCTACCGGGAGGTAGTATTAATTTACATTAAAATTATTAGAATATTTAGTACCTAGTTCTAATGTTTATCCGAATAGATCATACTAGAGCATCACTATGTTCGGTCTCCCATTTTTCCGCGGCACTTTTTAACTCTTTGCCAATGCGCCGCTACGTGCGGCAATCCTTTGTTAGGAAGCCGGCGCATTCCTTGTCGGCAAACTTTTCGCCGCCAATAAAAACACACTACACGACAGAACGCTAAAAAATTATAAAAAAAGATAAAATGGTTCTGCATAATTTTGTAATTGTAGTTAATGTTGATTTTTATCCTATAATACTGACTTTTTTTAATGATGCTTAATGCGGATAAATAAAAACGTATCAAGATGTTTTTTTTTTATTTCCGTTGAATGTTTTTTTTTCTTCAGTTCATAGTAGCCTATCGGGGTTTCATAATTATGCCGTTGAACTCTACCGCCACATTGAAAATTATGTACCTTCATTTCGTCAGTTGCTTACTAACGGTAAAGTTGTGAAGTCGCTCTCAACTTTTATAAAAATGTCGCGATCGAGTGTGTATTTGAATAGCGAGTACTATGAAATTATTTTATGTGTCGGTGCTGCTGGGGGTAGTTGTCGTAAGGGTCGGGAGCTGTATCGGAGGCGTTTCATTGAGGCATTTCACGTTACATCAAAATCCGCTTTTGAATCAGTAACCCCACAAATGTTAAGAAACACTAGGTCCTTGATATACCACAGAATAATTAAGTGTTTGGAAAAAGGAGGAGCTCATTTCGAACCCTATTTGTGAAGTAAGTGTTCATAGAAAAGTGTAGTGCAAAGTTATTTGTGCTGCACGAAACGCAACATCTGGTAAGTGGACAAGTACAGTACTAATCTTTTAATACATTGTTTAAACTCAGTACATGACGATTCTTCTCTATTAAAGGAAATAAATTACATTTAATAAAAAAAATAATCCTCATAGAAAGCCACCACGCTGCCGCGGCGTCACCGCCCGTGCTATCTGTTGGAGTACAAGCGCTCTGTGGTGTAAGTACCTACACCGCGCGTCGCGTCGTCAATGAATCAGCTGATTAGGGTTGCACGATTTTTTATTCCACAAATATTAAGTATGAAACGTATACAAATTCGAAATCCCGCGATAAATTTTTTTTCTCTTCACGGATATGTTGTCAGACAGAACCTCAATCTGTGTACCTTTTATGGATACCAACTTTATGAAACACACTGTATAATTTATTTTCTATTAATAATGTTTTTATTTTTAAATATTGTAATTAAGTCTTATTGTAAAGACAGCCTCCGTGGCACAGCGGGCGAGTGTCTGCGGCTGTGAAGCGAGAGGCCGCGGCTTCGATCCCCGCACCGTTAGGTCTATGTGTGTGACTGTTGGGTGTTATTTATTTAAATATGTGAATTGTAATACAGAGATTTTTTAAATTAAAGATGAGCATATGAAATATTATCACATATTTAAAAAAAAAGTTTTCTTAAAATAAATCTATCAGTAATATTTAAGGCAAGATCCCTCCGTGTGCATAGCTGCACCTATAATATTATAGTATTACCACATATATATTATTAGTGTCCAAATCTTTCTTGTATATAAAGTATGCATCTTTCCAATTTGCTAAGCAGCATCTTTGACCAACAGTCCACTTGTGTAATCCACTGTGTTCTCCTACAGCTTGACCCGTATCTATGTCTATGAAAAGCCCTTTCTTTGTTTGAATATACTAGAATCAAACAAACAGCTGGTTACTTTAGCTACTTATTGCTATGTATGTAATATATTATCTAATGCAGTAGTCAGTCAGTAAAACTAATATTTTTTCAGTTTCCACCTGCACTTATGTTGTCACACCAATGTTGGGTGGTACCTACTTGGTGGTGGCAGTATATATGCTGGCGACCAAAAAGTTTGATTGCCAGGTTGGACAATATAGGTTTTCTAACACAATCCTCCAGAGAGGGTTGCCGTCTCACAAGCAGCCAATCATAAAAACAGCAGAATTCTTTGGGCAACATATAAAAAGTGTATTGTGGTGAGCCTATGTTAAATAAAATGTACTACTTGATTTGTATGTATTTTTTGTGTAAATATCTTTGTAAATGGAATCAATTGACTTACTTCTTCTATAAAATCTTGAAATTTCTTTTTCCCTATAAAACAAATACCAGTGCTGTCCTTTTTTTTGGCCACATTAATGAGCCCTTCTTTCATAGCTATATTCCTCACTTCAGTTTTAAGTAAGTTTGCTAAGGGAAACATACATTTCCTTAATGAAAATTGTTTTACTTGTGATAAAAAAAACGTTTGGTCTTTGAATTTATCCTTAGGCTGTAATAATTTCACACCTAAAAATAAACTTAAAATAATTATATTACCAGGGAAACATTACTATGTTACAGTGTTATTATAATAGTTACTTTCATTTTCATTGTAATTTTCCAGGAACGGTCCAAATGATGTATTTGCATAATGTCCAGTAGCAATAACATCAATGCCTAAATTATTTTTACAATGTTGGTAAAAGCTATCAAATTTTATATATCTATTGCAAAGTATATCGGGATTAGGAGTCAAACCCGTTTCATATTCTTGAAGGAGCACAGAGAATACTTCATTCCAATATTCCTTAATAAAATAAACTCGATGTAGCGGTATGTTTAGCTTTCGACATACGTAAGTGGCATCTTCAAAATCCTTTTCATCTGAACAAAATCCTGCTTCATAATTATTATCCCAGTTTCTCATAAATACACCTTCTACCTGAAATCCTAAGAATTTTATACTTTAATAGATTTTATTCTTAAAACGGGAGTAAATTAATACGAGTTTTTTAACAACTTTACTGCTTCGGTGGCGTAGTTGTATTTCGGTACGACTACCGTCCTGAGGTCTCGGTCGGGCAAAGTGATATAGGATTTTTCCATTTCAGCCCGGGCTTCGGAGTCGGGAATTTGTGCCTTGCGCTTCTGCCTACTCCTTTGGGGATACAGGCGTGAGCTTATGTTATGTTTTTATGAGTTTTTAAACAAGATATAATGATGAAATTTACCGGCTCTTTTTAGTAACAATGCAGCAACAGCGCTATCCACGCCGCCTGAAATACCTAGTGCAACTTTTTTAAACATGTTGAACTATTGTTTATTCTTAGAAATAATTATAAAAGCTAATATAATGTTATATCCACATAATTATAACCTCGTGAGGTACCAGATGATCATGACACTTGTCACTTTGTCAGTAATCAATAATCATAGACAATATTTTTCGAAGCTTAACGTAGTCCGAGGTTAGTCGGGCTAAAGTTGGAATGCTCATCTCTAGTTTTCTGTTTATCTATGGTACGGATGTGTAGATTTCGAGTTTTTCTACTTGGCAACCGAATAGGTGATTTGACAAGTTTGTATACGGAGTTCCCGACAGTTGTAAAGGTTATATTATAATTGCGGTATTTTGCAATACGGATTGTTTATTGGAGTCACAATGTCGAACATCAACTTACAGTGTCTTTTAGGAGTACAGTGTAATGATTTTGTAATGATAGCAGCCGACCAGAGCAACAGTCATAGTATTATGGTTATGAAAGACGGTGAGTTGCATATTTTGAAATTCAGTTATTTTCATTATAATCAATAAATGCTTTACAATATTTGTTCTATTCCTAGACGAAGAGAAAATTTATAAGATTTCTGATAAATTGGTCATGGGTGTAATTGGAGACTCCGGTGATACTTCCCAATTTGCGGAGTACATTGCGAAGAACATCCAGTTGTACAAGATGCGAAATGGCTACGAGCTGGGACCTACAGCGGCCGCCAATTTTACACGTCGTAATCTCGCTGAATACCTTAGAAGTAGTGTAAGATCTGTATTATTTTTTATATAGATATAGTTTATGGCCCAGAAATATTATTGGAAATGTTATTATACAGGCAAAACAAGGACAAGTTACAAATTAAACTTAAAATAACCCTCTATGATTTTTAAGCCTAAAAACTGAAAGACTGCCTCAGTGGCGTGGTGGTATTTCGGTACGACTACGGTTCTGATGTCTTGGGTTCGATCCCTGGGTCGGGCAAAGTGATATTGGATTTTTCCATATCAGCCCGGAGTCTGGAATTTGTGCCCGATATGGCGATAGGCTTGCCTCCTATCACATCTGGGATGGAACTAAGCCTGGTGAAACGTGGGTGTATAGTTCGCTAGTGCACTCTCTGCCTACCCCTTCGGGGATACAGGCGTGAGCTTATGTTATGTTATGATTTTTAAGCAAAAGTTGATAACATTAGAAGTAACAATTGTTCAATAACTATCACACTAGCTTATAAAAAATTAAAAAGTGGGTCTCATAATATGGGTATGTTCTCTTACTCCAGATTCTCTGCTTCTATGTATTGTTTATTTTCAATAATAAGCGGTTATATTAATAATGGTAAAATAAGAATACAATTTTCATTTAGGGAAGCATTCCAACTGCTCTAAATGTCATAATAACAATATTTTTGTGAATTTCAGACACCATATTTTGTCAACTTGCTGATGGCTGGTTATGACAAAGAAAATGGTCCAGAACTTTACTTCATGGACTATTTGGCATCAAGTGTAAAAGTGCCTTTTGCAGCACATGGATTTGGAGGATACCTAAGTTTGAGTATCATGGATCGTTTTTACCAGAGAGGTACAATGTTGTTTTAATTTTCAAAATTTGTTATGATTCAAGTGCTAAAATTAAACAGGTTATTGATGTAATTCTAACAGTGTGGGCGTAGAAAACTACCAAATCTTTAGAATAAATTAACAAATGTGTTCACAAAGTGAATAAACAAAAACAATTATTCTATTTCACTATGTATTACTAGAATAAACTCTGAAAAGGTTGAATAATTTTAAAAGACAAGAAACACTTGTATTAAAAATATAAAAATAAATTATTATCTGTTAAAAATAAATTGTGTATAGTAAGAGCTTTACTGATTATTTGTATATTTGATTATGTAATATATATTTTTATTATTTTGCAGATGCAACACAGGAGGTAGCATATGAAATGCTTAAGAAATGTGTACAAGAGGTGCACAAGAGACTGTTTATCAATTTGCCGAATTTCCAAGTGATTGTCGTCGACAAGGATGGTATCAAGAAACTGCCTGTAATTAACTCTGCAAGTTTAAAGTAGAACTATTTGTAAAAGTATTTTAATAAAATATACCTACTCTATAAAGAGTTTCACTTCCAAATATCTCCAAACCTATAAAATTACATTTCTAGTGAAAGTTAAAACACAAATTGCAGGATTTTTAATCTGTACTTATACTCAGGACTCGGCCCAGCAGTCACATGGATATTTCTCATTTATCTTAGGTAACCAAAGTGACTCCCCCCTAGATATACATCACTCCTATATCCCATAGGGCTAGGCAGAGGCTGTGATTTCCACTTTACTCGATTCGGACACTACTTTCATCAATCTTAGAGCACCTACTCTTGAGATGTGGTAAAATGCTTTTCCCTATGAAAACAAAAAGAATGATGTGAATTACTGAATGCCTTTTTAGGGATCAAATAAAACAAATAAACGTTACACCAATATTATAATAAAATATATCTATGTAACCTATACAAATATATAATTATAATTATCCACCTGACTTATTTCGGTCAGGACTTGATGCAGCTAGGTCTTGGTTTTCAGGTTGGGAATTGTTTGCATTATCATTATCACCACCGTTTTCACCCTCGTTATCTGATTGGTCTGCAAGACAGAATATTTAAACATAACCCTCCTTCAGAGGCAGTTAGGTAAAATTATGTAAAACTGTATTGTAAGCAAATAAAAAATTGGTCAGCAATGTTTAGTAAGTAGTTCCTGATGTTTGTTGAAATATTATTTAGATATAATCAAGTTTAAAAACTTAACAGACTGACTTCAAATCCGATTGTAACCAAATTTATATGGGACCACCCTTGAAATAAGCTCTATCGAACACAAATAAATAAATTGGAGAACCTTTTCCTTTTTGGAAGTCGGTCGAAAATATGACAAAATCAATACCTTTCTTTTCTGTAGGCATGTCTTCAGTTCGATTTGCCACTTGAAAGTGATATTCCAGTTCATCAAAATCAAACACTTGATCAGTTGGTAATAAACATGGCAGATATGCTGGGAATGTTGGCTTACACGCAATTACTGGAAAATAACATTGTCACACTTAGGCCTCATTCGCACGAGAGCTTTTTCAACGCGCGTTAAAAAAGCGTCTTGACATTTCTGTTCATATGATTGCTTGAAAATCATTCTTGCATTGTTTCTAATAAGGTTATTCTACATACTGCCTTAAAACGCTGAGTTTTAAAAGCCTGCGTTTGAATTACTATATATACTTATATACTAGAACTTTTTAACGAGCGTTGTAAAAGCTCTCGTGCGAATGAGGGATAATTAATTATGTATATATTTTTTATATTATATATTTGAAATGGATATGATCTAAAAATCAGCACAATAAAATATTAAAAAAACTGGCCACACCCAGTCAAGGGGTCTGAATTAGTGGAAAATTTTACTAAAATACATTTTGTTAGACATACATAATTTTAGTCAATGGTGTATTAACTCATTAGTACCTGTTTTACATAACTAACAACTTCATCTTATTCTAAGTGGTATTCAATACAATTTGTTAGAAATTTTGCTTTTTACTTTAGTCATCTATTACTCTTTAACATGTAAAGCCTGCTTAGCCATGATACTTTTGGGAGTTGGGACTGATACTCGACTCTAACAATAATAAGCATTTTAAAGCATCTCGAAAACAGAGCTTTGAATTGAAAAGTAGATTTTACAACCTGCAAAATTATTAAACCTATCCACCAATACCCACACGATGGGATAGTCGAGAAATAAATGACATCCCCACTTTACATGTAGGGGAGGTACCTACCCTAAAAAATATGTATCAAGATTTTATTTTACAGCCCCTTCGGTGTGAGAGACATTTATACTCACACCTCTCACAGCTCTCTAGTACTAATAGTCTCCGAGCTATACAGAAGTCAGACAGACAGAGCGAAACTATAAAGGTTGCATTTTTAACACATAAAAACACATAAAAACCAGAAACTTACATGGAAAAACTTGATTGTCTTCTGTGTTGAACAAGTTGTGAGTTTCACTTGTTTTAGCCAAGAATTTTGTCAGAGCTCTTTCAATATCTCTCTTTTGTGATGCTGCTTTCTCCCGAATTGCCTCATATTCAGTTACAGGCTGCTTGTGAGTCTACAAGTATTTCAAAATTAGATTAAATTGGACAATGATATAAAAAAACTCAAAATAAAATTATTATTATAATTGGACCGTGTTGTGCAGAAATAAGCCAACCCACAAAAAAGTTCTTTTTTATGCCAACATGTTCTAAACCATTAATAGACCGTAATGATGTAAAGATGAGGTCGCACGAAGTCGCTGGATGCAGGCTGCTTCCAACAGATCGATCTGGAAATATTTGGTGGAGGCCTATCTTCAGCAGTGGACGTCCTGTGGCTGGTGATGATGATGAATGATGTAAAAAAATAGATTGTGTGTTGGCTCATTTCTGCACAACACGGTCCAATTAAGACCAGTATTTAATAATAATATTTTAAACACTTACGGGTGTCCTAATATAAGCATGAGGATCTGGCAGTGGTGGTAAGTGGAATGGTATGTGAGGGGCAGGCTTGGCTTTAGATCCCGCTGACAACATGGCTGGTGTTCTTGGGGCGGGGGCCTGTTGGGGAGGCTGGATCACATGTCTGTTTGGACGGACTGCGTACTGCTCCAACCCTTGTAAGTTTATACCTGTTTATAAAATTGTTGTTAAGTAAAGTAATGTTTTACATATTCTAAATTCCTTTTTATTTTCTGGCAACTATCCTGCACAGCGTCAGCATAGCCTCAAGTTGTTGCATCATAACTGTTGTTTCAAAGATTAAAGGATGTTGCGACTTGGACTCTGAGGAGACATAGCAATGACGGTTATATGACACTACAGTATTTACACTAATAATGTACACTACATCTGACGGTAAGCACAAAGCACAAAAACCCAAAAACTGAAGAAGCAAATTGAAGGACCTGTGACAGAATAAGCAGATGACACAATGATGTATATGTGTAATATGTGTGTGTGTATAAACAATTCACCAACCACCAAGTGAATTCAGAAGTCCCTCTTATACATTAGCTGATCTCAGGTGGTTTGCACAATGGGCCTTACTTATAAAAACATTTTAACTGAGCAAATACTTAAAAATAGTCTGTCACTTTTTTCCTTGTGTCACATTATTTAAAAATAACAGGGACAGACTATTTACTCAGCTAAAATGTTTTTTAAGGGCTAATGTGTGGGGTCACTAGGCCAGTTTTAACACAATGTGGTGGCTATTGAGGCAGATATGAATCTCCCCCTATCACCAATAACTTACTTGTGATTTCCTTGATCAAACTGAAACTAAAATACAAACCCATATTAAGAAGAGCCATCATGACATCTCCCAAAACTGGTTCTACCCTGCCAGATAATTCACAATAGCCTTTAGCTGAATTGCCAACCTCAGATAGAACTGAAAATAAATAATCACAAGTTTAAAAACTTAACTGATCCACTTCCAATTTACCGATCGTGAGCAAATTGATATGGGTAATAAGCTCTATCGAACACAAAAAGAATTTTGAAAATCTGTCCACATTTGGCGGAGATATCGAGTAACATACATAAAAAAACAACGAATTGAGGACCTCCTCCTTTTTGGGAAGTCGGCCGAAAAGGCAAATGGTTTTACTTGTTTAAGTATTAACAATAAAAAGCCTCAATAGGTTTGTAATACAGGATAGTTTATAATGTTTTATGTATTGAAAATAACGTTTATATTTTTGAAAGTGTCGTCTGGTATGCATAAAAGTTGTATTATTACTCGTAAACTGATACATATTTATTACCTTTGGGCCTAAATCAGAAAACAAAAAAGGATGTTAGATCACTCACAACATTGAAGCATTTCAGTTAAAGTTTCCAGTGACGCTTTGTCAGCCGCATCGAATCCAGTTTCTAGAAGAATTGTAGATACCGCAATGTTTAATATCTTCCGGCGCGCATCGGAACCGCTTTCTGTTTTCTCTAAAATCTCCGACATGGTTACGAATGATTGTACCACTTATAGTATTAAGTAATATTATCGCTTCAACAACAGGTCAAATATTATTAAAAACATTCAGGTACATGAGAGGAGTTATAAAATGGCTTGTAGACCTGGGGTCAGAACTCAGACCAAATTCACAAATCGCATAAGTTATGTAATATTTAAACTATGAACATCATATCTACAGTCTGTACTCTGTAAGCCTCCTGTTTACATAATGGCTACAAGCTTTATTTATGTAAAAATTCCAATTTCCATGTTTTTATGGAAATTATATTTTCAAATGCCACTTGCCAGCGATGTGTCATAACAATTGTCAACAGTCAAGAGTTGTCAAATTAATGCTGCCATCTGTAAAAAATATGCATTATGGCGCGTACACACCAACCGAACGAAGGCGAAAGAATGTTCGCGAAAGTGTCGGTGTGGACGCAACACCGAAGCCGAACGAACGAAAGAAAGCGTTCTGTCCGGTCTGGTATTTCGCCTTCGTTCAGTTGGTGCGTACCCGGCATTCATTATACGGTCAGCCCAATGACAGTAAAAATATAAGGACTTGGCACAACTACAAAAAAATACGTGTTTACTTTAAAGCCGGTTAC
The DNA here is from genome assembly GCA_036417725.1 of Clanis bilineata. Classification (NCBI taxonomy): domain Eukaryota; kingdom Metazoa; phylum Arthropoda; class Insecta; order Lepidoptera; family Sphingidae; genus Clanis; species Clanis bilineata. The sequence continues at coordinate 7,994,140 of CM071154.1, forward strand.
ATGTAACAACTTACATGCAAATAGATCGCGAAACTAAAATGGTTATCACCGTGTCATAAAAATTGAAAAAAATATCTTATGACTTGGCAGTATGATCTCTGACCTGTTCCCTGTGGGACCAAAAAAAGGATCGAAAAATGACAGGACAGAGAACACTTGTCAGATTTTCGCGCGGGAACTCTTAAAGTGAAAGGCGCCAAAAACTTTTTTAAACATATTTATTATTATAAATACCGTTGTATATATAGATTTTTGATATTTTGTACATAAACAGTTTAATTATTTAATACATTTTACGAACATAGAAGATGGGGGCCGTGAAGAAGAGGAAAAAAGACCCTCCCGACGACAGAGTCTCTCCGTCGGAATCTTCTGAATCTGAAGATGATTCCAGCAGAAAATATGAGGTTTACAAGGTACCAGGGTACTTGAGAAAGTACCCCGAAAACATTAAAAAGGCGGAATTTGTAGTTTTTTTAAGTCATAATGACGATAAAAAGCCTTTTAACGACAAGGACAGACTGGCACTTTCCCGCGCAATACGTAAGTATTGCGTTACTGGATTGTTACACTTAAAATCTATTAATAAATTTAAAGTAGGCATCACATTCGACCTATCCAACAATGCAAATGTATTTATGCTAAATAAAAAAATGTTAGACGAGTTGGGGCTTAAAGCTACAATACCTGCAGTTGACACCGAGGTGACCGGTGTACTCACTTCGGTCCCAGTAGACCTTTCAAATAAAAAAATATTTTCCCTAATTGGCAGTTCCACTAACGTTATTCAGGTAAGGCGTTTTATGCGCAGGGTAAGAGGGAGCAATGCTGTTGTTTCATTTGTTCCAACACAAGCAGTCGCTGTAACCTTCGCTTCCACCATCCTTCCTAATTACATTTATCTTGACTCGTGGCGTCATGAGATTAAAAAATATGTTCCCCCAGTTAAGCAATGCCTAAAGTGCATGAAATATGGCCATATTGCCAAATTCTGCCGTAATGCGGAGGTTTGTTCAATATGCTCCTTAGATCATCATTTTAAAAATTGTCAAATTGACCCTAAAGAAGCCAAGTGCGCTAACTGCAAAGGAAATCATATTGCTATTTCCTCAATGTGTCCCATAAAGAAACAAAAAGTAGAGGAAAACAAAATAAAATCAAGAAGCGTCACTTATTCTGAACTCTTTGATGTAAATTCTTTCCCAACCCTTTCTGCTCGTAATTTAGATACACAAATAAACAATTTAATGAAATCTGATAAATTTTTAAGTACTCTAGTAGAAACAATTATTAAAATTATTAGTAACAAAGATGTTCCTATTAATACCACATCAATAAAAGAAGTCTTAAAAACAACTTTATGTAATAAATTTCCTTTGTCTTAATAATGGATTTATCAAATCTAAACATCATGCAATGGAATGCCCAAAGTCTCAATAGTAACAAACACTTATTCGTTAATTTTCTCTATACACACAATATTCATATTGCAATAATTAGCGAAACTTGGTTAAAATCAGAACAAACTTTTAAAATAAAAAATTACAATATTGAAAGAAATGACTGTGGCAATAAACACAATGGGGTTGCCATAATAATTCATAAAAGCATCTCTTATACTAGAATTAACACTTATTTTGATAACTCTTTACAAAACATCTGTGTAAAAATAAGAGTAAATAATAAAGACTTATATATAGTTAGTTTCTATAGCCCTCCAAACTCAAATTCAGCTTTCAATAAAAATAATTTAGATACATTGGTAAAATCCATTCCAAGTCCTTTCATATTCGCAGGAGATTTTAACGCCCATCACACTACTTGGGGTTGTGGGACTGATAGTCCACGAGGTCGAAGCATTCTTGAGATTATTGATGATAATAATTTGGTTTTGCTTAATGATGGTCAAGCAACAACAGTTGGCTCTCTAACATGGCGACCCAATGCCTTGGATTTATCACTCGTGTCATCATCACTAGCTCTTAACTGTGATTGGTCGGTATATGATTGTCCTCTTGGTACAAGTTACCACATTCCTATAATTATAAAAGTGATGGTTAGTCAAAATAATTTTATAATTTATGACAAATGTTTTAATGCTACACATTTGCCCATCTTCCCAAATTATAAATTAGTTGATTGGCAAATGTTTAGCGATTGTGTTGATGAATTGTTACGCAATTTCAAAATAGATGATCCTCTAGATTCATATCTCCATTTTTGTAAAATTTTGCACACAGCAGCTGCGAATTCTATCGTTAATGGCGGTCGTTCGATATCTCATGTCGATCCCAATACCACCAGACATACATGCCATACTAATTATAATAAAAAAAGACCTTCCCTCCCTTGGTGGAACCAAAAGTGTACAGAGGCTGTATTTAATTTTAAAACTGCTTACCTTAATTTTAAATATAATCCCACAGAAGAAACTTATTTGCATTTTAAAAGACTTAGAGCAGTTAAAAAACTCACTTTAAAAATTGAAAGACGGAAAAGCTGGTTCTCCCTTTGTGAGACTTTCAACAGATGTACACCATTATCTGTAATCTGGAATTTTTTACGCAAATATAATAAAACATATAATTTCTTTAACCAAGAAAATGATGCATGGGTTCCAGATTTTTTAAAAAAATATACTCCTGACTTTGTGCAACATGACTCAAAAATCTTTGTTACTAATAATACAAATCCATCCAATTGTTTTCTACACAATAGTTTTACAATTAATGAGTTAATATCAGCTATATCTTCCCGTAGAGACACTACTTATGGTCTTGACGGAATGCCATATATTTTATTTAAAAAGCTTAGCATTGGCAGTTTAGAAACATTTTTAAAGATTTTGAATGTTCTTTGGGAAAATGACATTATACCTCAAGACTGGAAAGTTGATTGTCTTGTACCAATTTTAAAACCAGATAAGCCTAAATTATGTGCTGATTCTTATCGCCCCATAGCACTAGCTTCCTGTGTAGGTAAAATATTTGAACAACTGCTCAAACATCGGTTAGAATTTTATGTCGAAAAAAATAATATATTACCCTCTAATCAATTTGGTTTCCGTAGAAATCGTTCTGCTAGGGAAAGTATTTGTCAATTACAGCTTGATATACACAATTCTTTATCAGCAAATGAAAATCTGGTCGGAGTTTTCTTTGATGTTGCAGGAGCTTTTAATGGTGTAAATTTAGACATCTTATGCTCTGAATTGTTACAAGTAGGGATCTCTGTAAAACTTGTAAATTGGCTACAAAATTTTCTAAATTGTAGGGAAGTATATACCAAATTTAATAAACACCTCTATGGACCTCGAATTTCTTCAAAAGGAGTTAGTCAAGGAGGTATATTATCGCCCTTAATATTTATACTGTATATACGTAGACTTAATTTAATCTTAGGAACCCAGGTCAAGAACTTACAGTTTGCAGATGATTTGGTTGTTTATACATCTGGGAACAACATCTCACAAGTGGTACAAATACTCAATAATGCTCTCACTAATTTGTATAAATATTTCTCTTACCTTGATCTTAGTGTTAATCCGTCCAAGTCTAAACTAGTTGTGTTCGGCAAACAGCATCAAAATATGCCCCTTGTCCACTATAACAATTCTCCATTATCAACCTCGCTTGAGGTGAAATTTCTGGGTGTCCTTTTTTCACATAATTTATCCTGGAATAATTATACAAAAAATATCATTAGTAAAGCTAACAGAGCCTATAACATACTGAGGTCGTTATCAGGATCATACTGGGGTTCAGACCCTAAAATTTTGTTATTATTGTACAAATCATTAGTACGTAGTCATTTTGAATATGGTTTCTATTGTTTTGCTTCAGATATTAGAATTGTAAATAGTTTAGATGTCTTGCAAAACAAATGTTTGCGGGTGATAACTGGGGCATTTAAAAGTACTCCTATAAATGCAATGCAGATTGAATGTAACATTCCACCACTGAGTATTCGTTTTAATTTTTTAAAAGAAAGGTTCATTTTAAAACTTTATAGTGTATCTAATAATAGACTTTTGGCCAATCTGCTGCATGTTAGCCATTTAGGGCCAAAACCATTATACATGTTACAAGATCTACAAATTTTCCACAATTTCATTAAAAACATGAATATTTTCCAATCAAAAAACATTTTACCTTGTTATGATGGAACCTTTAATAGTAAATTCCCAGCCATCAATACAGTTATATATAAAAAAAGAGATCTGTCATCAGTGGATGAAGTAAATGCACTGTTCTCTAGGTGGTCCGACCATAGATTTGTTTACACTGATGGTTCCAAAAATGATAGAGCTGTGTCTTTTGCTATTTATGATCCGTCTTCAAATATAGGCATTGGTCAAAAAATTGATAAAGCTGCTAGCATTTTTACAGCTGAAGCTGTCGCCATTCTAAGTGCCTTAAAACATATAAAAAATATTAATTCTCAGCATAGCAAATGGGTAGTGGTTAGTGATAGCAGAAGTGTTTTAGAAAATCTAGCAAATAACAAATTACATGCTGACACTAACTATTTAATCTATTTAATAAAAGAGCTATGGACTGAATTGGCACAAATAAATATTGGAATTTCTTTTGTATGGGTGCCTTCACATATTGGTGTTGTAGGGAATGAAAAAGCAGATTATTTGGCGAAAAAAATTGTTGAATTAGAAGAATTTATTCCAAAGTCCGGTGCTCATATGAATGTTTCCATACCATACACAGACGTGGTCAGCCTTTTAAGACAGCGTATGTGTCAAGAATGGGGAAGATATTCATATGAGTATTCAAATAATGTAAATAAAGGTAGTTGGTTCTCCAGTCTAGATATTCAAATTAACTCCATACCTTGGTTCTGCAAGAGTAATCATTTCATTAATAAAAAATTTTATTCAGTTATCTGTCGTATGCGCTTTGGTCACTGTCGTTTAAACTATCATCTTCATCGTCTTAAAATGGTCAGTTCCCCCTATTGCCAATTTTGTCAATGTAATCAAATCCAATCACTTCATCACATTTTTTTCGAGTGTTCGTCTTTCAACATTCAGCGCCTTGTGTTGTCGGACGATCTTTTGAAAATTTATAATAAACCCGATAGGGTCCCGCAATCCCTAAAATACTTACTTAATAATGCCGCAACTTATGTGTGTCTGTACAATTTTATAATAAATACTGTAAAAGATATATAATGTACATATGTAGTTCTAGTTCTGCGAGTGCTTTTAATAGTTTTAATGTAAATATTTAATCTATATAACTTTAACTGTTTAAAATGTTAATATGTTGAATAATAATCAAAGAGATAATAAATTTCCCCTGAGGTACACAACGTTGTAAACAACCCCTAGCTGATAACAGCTGATAACAGTACCAGTACAAAAAAAATATGACGACACATTATAAAACCCGGACTTGACTGTCAAATGACAAACATACGGATTTTACTTTGATCTAAAATTGGATCTTCAGAAGAATATTTATTTAAATGAATTACGACTTACACGAAAGACTTAAACATATTAAAACTTACTTATGATAATGATAACACGTAAGACTAGGCAGTATGGTCGATTGACTATAGCCTGGCTCATAGCCGAAAAAAAAAAAAAAAAAAAAAAAAGAACACTTGTCAGTTGTTATTTGTCATTTGTCACAGTGAATTTCGCAGGAACTTCCAGTAATTTGCTAGATGTATTTTTATTAAAATAAAGATCTGCTGATTATTTATGCTCCTTTATTTATTGTTGTATTCCGTACACGTCGGCACTTTAGATAAGTGATCACACTTGTAAGTAATATTACTGTATCTTATGGTAGCTTTCACTTTCGTTTTTTTTTGTAATATCAGACATTAATACACATTATTAAAATATCTATTCACATGTAACAGTCTTTATACTGTCTCATAAACCTTGAATGGTATTCTCTCCATAGTCCTAATTATGTTTTTGTTTCAGTTGTATTGGTTCTTTAAAAACCTGTCAAAATGGTTAAAGTTTATGCTGTCGTCGTGTTGTACAAGGGAATTAACAGTGCTACTATACTGAAAGCTGCATATGACTTGAGGAGTTTTAGCTATTTCCAACGAGGTTCCGTTCAAGAATTTATGACTTTTGTAAGTAAGACTATGGTAGAGCGAACTCAACAAGCATCAAGACAATCTGTTAAAGAGGGTGAATATATGTTGCAAGTTTATGTAAGAGCAGATAATCTGGCTGGAGTGTTGATCACTGATCACGAGTATCCAAATAGAGTGGCTCACACTTTGATTACAAAAACATTAGATGAATTTACTGCTGCTGTGCCTCCCAATAGTTGGCCTACTGGAAATGAGTCAACAATTGACTTTTCTGCAATAGCACATCATTTGGAGAGGTACCAAAACCCCAAGGAAGCTGATGCATTAACAAAGATTCAGAATGATTTGGATGAAACTAAAATTATTCTACATGATACCATTAAAGCTGTGTTAGAAAGGGGTGAAAAATTGGATGATCTGGTGGCCAAATCTGATAGTTTATCCATGCACAGTAAAGCATTTTATAAGACTGCCAAAAAAACAAACAGCTGCTGTAATTTCTGAGGCATTAAATTGGTGTTCCATTTGATCAGGCCATAGTTAGTATAGAAAACATTATATTTAAACTTGTTCTATATGTTACTGTGTGCTGTGAGGTGAAATCATTCAAGACATAGATATATATTTGTAGTTGCAACTTGAATATTATGTTGAAATAAGTATTCAATAAAAACATAGTGTTAATGCTTTTAAAATGTTAAATACTTTGCAAAGTATATTTCCACACCAGCAACATACATTCATCAACAACTAAAACTTTTTCTTTCACCTGCCCTGACCCCACTCTAATTTCTGGGGTCTGCATGATGTGCTACTTTAAGCATGTTGCAGCTAGCCTGACATCAACCAGATCCAGGGATCCAGTCCTATACATATTGTTATAAAAACCATGTTGCCTGACCAGGGATCAAAATAGGTCTCTAAATTACCCCATATATGCTGCCAGAAGACCAAGATGGTATCAGGCAACTAAAAACTTTATAAAAAAAAATGCAATTCTTACTAGACTACATACATCTATACACAATATAAAACTATTTTATATTCAATAAGAGAAGATAAAATTATTTAACCCATCGGAGGCAGCAGATATATATGTTACATAAGCATATGGGCCACAAGAGGCCGAGCCGCCTGTGACTATCTACCTTGTTTAAAATTTAAATACCTGTAAAGTAAAATGTAGTGTTTGTGTTATATGAAGTATGTTCCTGGTGTTGATTTAGGCATAAATTTAATTGTAATATTCACCACTGATGCCAAAATATTATTACTAAATGATATTTTGGTAAAAATATTATCCATCACAATGTTTTAAATGGGAGATGTAAGTGGCTTCAAGTAGAATCTTTATTGGACTACTAAATGTATTATATACAAGCATCAATATAATATACCATAGATGCACAGTTCTTTGCAAATATCCTCCTAAAAAGTGGTCTCAGGAACAAAACAAAGAAAAAGATCACAAGTTCAAATTCAATCAACACAAATATAACTATGCGTGTGTAATAAAGTACCTTTTTAATTGACATGAGCAAGCGTTCTTAAATTAGAATTTTGAAATTTCGAATTCTATCGGCGTCCGACTGTAGGCAAAAGAAGTGCTTAAGCACTCCTTTGCTGTCCCATTTTCCGAGCGTCAACTGTGCATCTAGATGTATGCATGTAAATAATATATCGATGTATACAAGCTTCATTCATGTCATGAGTTAGCTTTGAATGTTGTTAAAGTATCAAAATACAAAACTCAGATACTATGATATATACAAAAGTATGATTAACTTATACTGTTATATAATTTGATATATTGTTAAAAGATATGGTCAAATGTATTGATCAAAAGGTTGTCATTAAGTTGTGGTTTCATTCGACAATCTGATGATTGCAGATTGGAAATACTCTTTATGTGTGTATCATTGCCAAGTGAAACACTTTTTGATACAATTCACTATAAAGCAGGTCTATGATTAACTGGATTTGGGATGTCAAAAATTGCATAAAAAGGATGTTATAATAAACAGACTAGCATTTTTTGGTAGATTGGACTAAAATAATATCAAGAGATGTTACTCTTGATATGATTATTTTATATTGATATTCTACCTGTTGTGGATATGTATGGTGAGTGATCTGTAGCTATTTTTTAATGTCTGTATTGCTTGCTGTCATGTGTAGCGAGTCATTATCAATGTCATAGGTGATTTAGGTACAGAAAACACAAGTCCCAAAATTGTCACATTGCAAAGAAATCAATGTGGCATTTTTTGTATTCTATAAGTGTCACATATTTATCGCTTACCTAGAACAATGTCTAAAGCAGTATTGGATTATATTTAATGAATGGATTAGGTCTGATATAAAATTTATTAGGTATATTGAATGATAATTTGAAAAAAGTCAGTATCAAAATTATTCAATTTTGAATAGTTAGACAATAACCACTAGTTTCAACTGTTTCTCTTATTTTTGAATGGATAAATGTGCATGGAATTGGGATCATGTCTTACTTAGTTACATAATTCGCTAGATAGATTCACAGATTTAAAGCAAGGCTCTTCCCAGTTTACCAGTTCCATGGTTTGGCCCTAATTATAACAAGTTGACTGGATATTGAGTGTAATTTGTAACTAATATTTTTTTTCCCATCTTGACTACCCCAGGCTCTCCCACGCTTAACTCTACAATATGATGCGACACGACGTCATTTTGACGTCGCGTCGTCGTCACAATGTTTGTGTTATGCCGTGAACACACCAACCGAACCAGCGTTCGCGAATCTACGCCTTTTGCGGTCATACAAATAAACTTTCGCTGTTGTGTGAATGCAACAGGAATAGATTCGCTATCGTTCGGTTGGTGTGTACGCGGCATTAGGCGTTAAGTATCAACTAAAGTGGAGCATAGGTCGGTGAAACGGATATTAGTGTCTTATACAAGTGATAGTGAATGTATTATGTAAGTGCTATGTTGTATTTTGGAGACCGTATTACAGAGCGAAATCTAGGCATGAATCTGGAAAGATACCTTTACATAATAATATCTTGTTTCAAAACTAGATTGCTAGATGCTGGTGATGGCGACCACCGTACACATGGTGCTAAAACCTGTCATAGTGACCCACACTTCTTGTGTGGTTCGCGTTCCAAGGTCAGCCATTGTACTTCCGGTTCCCTCGAGGGGTTTGCGCCATGACTCGATGGTTAGTTGGGACGGGCATATGGGTAACCCTGTGTTTAATTGTAAGACCGGCATGATTCTGGCGACCAATGATAAACCCATTGTTGATCAGTGGTCGCTAGTTTTTTTGGACTGCACTACGCTTACCATCAGGTCACTGTCGTGTCCGGATAAAAAATGCACGAGTATTGTTCTGTTATTCGGGCTTTATTGTTACTACATAAAAAAACGCATTCCCACAGACAATACTGATTTAGTAATAATAGTTTTTATAGAGTTTAATTTCGTGACGGAACCATCCTGTTCCCATAATATTTCCTTTATACGGGACAGCGATAAATGAACACAAGACTTCATATTTTTCTAACGTCGTTTCCCACCTCTGCTACAAATCTTTGAATGAGAGCTGTAAAAAGGTTTATGTTAATTTAAGTATGTGACTAAATAATCTATTTATCAGTTATGTAACTTTACTGTTTAAAATAGTTTAAATTGACCTAAGTGAGGGAGTTCGTGGTGGCCTCTATGATGTAGGTAGGAAAGATCAGAGGTGCTCTGTTAGTTGTTTACTTCGTCGTCAGAGAGATTATTATAGTATAGACTCGATTCTAAAATGATGAATTTACTCGTTCTCATATTGTTTGAGTTGCGTTTCGTCATGTTAAAGTTGTATTTAGTTGCTTTGTCGAGTTGATCTTTTAAAGAGACTGTTAAGCACTACTTACTCTTTTTTGAGAATTGTAGAAACTGAGATAAATATGCTCAAGTTTAATTACTAACACCGACTGTTTTGTGTTAGTTGGAATCAAATAAATTACATTAATATCTTTGTAATCTTTTTGTGGGAAGGTTTGTTCAGAAAGCAATATAAATTATAAACGACTTCTTATTGTATAGTGGGTGTTGTATATTGTATATTTATATAAAATTATAATAAATGTAATCGATGCTTACCGTTTAAGTTATTTTTGATTCAATATTCCAGACTTCCTTTTCAACAATAAAACCAAAATTTGAAATAAAAATACATATATTAATTACATCCATATTAAATTACAGCCAACATAACTATGTAGGTTACAATAATAAAAATATACCTATATAATTTTATTGAAACAAAATAAATAATAAAAACAAGGTATTTTTTCCTTATTCATAATACCTAATACTAAAATCATTGACTATATAAAGGTTGCGAACGCGGAATACCAGGTAACATCTTTAAAACAATCCATCTACAAGCAAGGGAGAGCTCACTTATAGTAATAGTATTATTATGGAATTTACTCATTAATTCTAAATTTAATTAATAATGAGTACTAATAGTGGTGCAATTAGCGCGTGACTTATAATTGCTTATGATTCAAGTGTTGAAAATACGCCAAATCCACGTGTGTCACTTCAGTAGTAAATAACAAACCAGCGGGTATAGACATGTGGCCTATGCGCTAATCGAATAGAATAAATGTATGGGAATGACATAAGAGTACGCTATATACGGCGTACTCTTATGGTTTTTTTATAGCAGAGATTGGCAAACGAGCAGTTGGGTCACCTGATGGTAAGTGATCTCCACCGCCCATAGACACCCAAGACACAAAAAGAATCATGGTTGCGTTGCCAACCTAAAAGGAGGGAATGGAAGGGGAGGAAGGGGATTGGGAAAGGGAGTGGGGGAATGGGCCACCGGAAATCTCACTCACCGAACGAAACGCGACAGCAAGCTGCCACTTTACGTCGGTTTATGTCATTCCCATACATTTATTATATTCGATTATTCTATTCGACTAGCGCATAAACCACTTGTCTAAACCCGCAGATCTTGTACAATGTACAACCAACATTCAAGTATCATTCGAGCACATATTTTATCTGTCTCAAAATCAGTTATCAATGTATTCACTTGTATGAAATCCATGTCACAATCATACTTTATTCAAGCGCTAAATTGCCCACTATTCATAACCTAAAGAGAAGGGGGCACAACAATATCGTTATTGATTCTGATTAAGTAATGCTTTTGTAGTTAATTTTTGGCATCAAGCAAAGAGAGAAAATAAGATAAAGAAAAAGCTTTGGAATAGATACCAGTGAGAAGGTGACGGAAGGGAGACAACGACAGTCATGGCGCAGATAAGGAGCTATTTACAATGTCATCTGCTGGTATATTTGCTACTTGTTTAGTAATTCTCACAGTCGACTACATCTCGAAATCCAAATGGAATCTCATACACCATATTGTCACTAATCACACTGACACTGCCCCTTGTAAGTTATCTGATTTTTATGATTTTACTTCTGTAAAAGTATATTATAAAATATGTCACGATTTGCTTACGTGAGCGTCAAACTCATATCACAGTTATTTTAGCATAAACGCTTTCAATAAACATTCCACATTAAATATCACGATCATTCTTTTGCAGCCAATTGTGAGAATATACATTGGAAACAGCGGTTAATACCGCCAGCAGCATTACAATATTATAACAAAAGTCGTTTGTCAATGAACGCATCTCACTGGAAGAGTAACAATTAACCAAGTACTAAAAATAAAATAGAGTATGTACAACTAAACTCAACACGTCAACTGAGGAATATCCAACATAACCCAGAGATACATTGTAGGAAATAGTGAAGACAGTTGAAGTACACAAGTTGCAAACGTATAAATGCCCTTTACAATATTCCACACAGGAAATATAACGTCAAATATAGATTCTTCATTTTATTAAACCACGCTACTTAAAATTATGTATCTAATGATAAAGAGATTTCACTATTAAAATCTTACAATATATCTCTTTTCATTTTACACACGTGATTTTCTTTACATCTATGTTCTAGTATTATGATAAAAATATGTTACAATGTTCCCATTTGTTATATTTTTTTCAATAATTTTAATATTTATTGACTGCTATGATCCGAATGAAAATTCATGGTTGTCCATTTGGTACAAAAAAAAACAAAAGAAATAATTATAAGTCTACGCACCAATTTAGCAAAATCAGTCTTCCTGAAAATATTGAGAGACAGTTCTTTAAAAACAAGAAGGTCTGCCTAATGATTTAAAACGCCGAAATGCAATACTTGAATCAATTCCTTTGGAGGCAGGGTAAAAGTTATTACCTTAGTAGTATATACCCTATACGATTAAATTGGTAAAAGTCTACTCGTAATATTGATGAATGAATGCTCATGGAAAACCTCTTAGCTAAGAGCTGTCCTTATGATTTAACTTAAACATTATTGTGATGTTAAAATTACTGCGGGGTATGAAACAAACTTCATTATTTGTAAAAATGAATCATCACGTTTTCTAATCAATAAAGAGGATAGTTTTACGCACTTATTGTGGTAAGAAGTACGACTCAACGCACACTGCAATTATACCATGATGTGATATGCAAATGCAACGCATCACCAAATAAACCGAGCACCCGACGGACGCCTCTACATCCGCACAAATGTTTACCCTTAAATAATAAAAAGAATAATTTAATATAGACTCTAGTTCGACAACAATGTAACAATTAATTAAAAATAATTGTAATAATAAATGCCTTTTCTATTTCACGTAGCCAAATAGAAACTTAATATGGATCTAAACGACGGCCACACAAGGGTTTTGTATGAGTTGGAACAGAATCTCAAGTCAGCACGATCTCACTACTCGCTCCTCACGAACTCGCAACAATCAAACACTCGCGCACATCACTCGAAGCAAAATAAAAATATATTGTTATACATAATTATGCATTCTCATACAATATTATTCTCTTAACTCTACTTACACTTTATAAAAGGCATCTTTTGATACAATACAAAATCAATCATCTACAGCAAATAACTGTAAAATATTTATATGAAATGAAATTCTCTACCACAATCACGACACGAGCAACAAAAGTGACAAATCGGCGATTACTAAACACAAAGATTATGTAAGTAGTACATTTTGCATTAAATTGCCTATGTCACACGCATTTGAACCCGGGAACGTATGTATCTTTGTACTAATATAAGGGTTTGGGATGAAACACTACGGTCATTCGCGACAATATGTTCGCTCAACTATCATTTGCCCGCCTAGCATGCGCGCCACGAGTACATTTTGTCTACGCTTTTTGTCCTGTTATAACCGGTTTTCTCTATTTGTCTACGGACACTTACATGCGGCCTCGTTTATTTTCATACAATATTGTAGACATCTCGATTATCGAGATATCTCGTGGCGTGCATGCTAGGCGGGCTGGAGCCATTGGCTTGTTTGGGACGAGTGTTTGGCGGCGCACGACGTATCGCCGGCAAAATATGTCGCCTAACGTAACTTTGGTGTCACTTCTTATGTTGTAATATGTTTTTGAAACATCACGTTCAGCCGTTGCGTAGGACGATTAAATAGTCTCACGAGTTGGCGTACAACTTACGAACGATACCCTATCGTACACGTTTTCAGTTCATTTGTTGGGCACGTGTATCTTCTTGGACCTGAAGTCGTATATCTTGCGGCAGAAGAGCACGAGCTCGGGCGACACTGATGGCGGCAGCTTGGAGTCGTTGGGCGCGAACAAGGGGTTCACCTCGCTGGCCGGCAGGGGCGGTACGATCGACGGCCTTATCGTGATGCCCTCCTCTGCGGCTTTTAGCCGTTTCCTGTACCTGTGATAGAAACAAAAGCATTTTTTAATATACTCCACTTGACAGTCTCTGTGGCGCAGCGGGCGAGTAGCCGGCTGTGAAGCGAGAGGCTGCGAGTTCGATCCCCGCACCGAGACCAATGTTTGTTTGTTTCGGGTGTTGTGAGACCGAAAGTATTATTATTACTCAACAGTTACACAATCCTGACCACACACTAAATTTAACCCGAACTGTAGGTTTCAGTAGCTGTTGGGGACTTACGGTCTCACAACATTCTACCTCTAGACTCGAAACAAATATCTGCGGATTACACAGACATAGGTATATCTTGACGCCGAGATCGAGCACGTGGTCTCTCATTTTAGAGCAAATCACTCGTCCACTACACTGTGAAGGCTATAATAAAGTAAGTAAGGATGTTGATTATGATGGTAATGCCAGAATTGAAAAGATGAATGTTACGAGTGTGTATCCTATACTGCCTCAGTGGCGTGGTGGTATTTCAGTACGACTACGGTTCTGAGGTCTCGGGTTCGATCCCCGGGTCGGGCAAATTGATATTGGATTTTTCCATATCAGCCCGGAGTCTGGAATTTGTGCCCGATATGGTGATAGGTACAAGGTGGACCGACGACCTGATAAAGGTCGCAGGAAGTCGCTGGATACAGGCCGCTTCCAACAGGTCGATCTGGAAATCTTTGGGGGAGGCCTATGTTCAGCAGTGGACGTCCTATGGCTGATGATGATGATGATGATGATGATGGTGATAGGCTCGCCCCCTATCACATCTGGGACGGAACTAAGCTCGGCGAAATGGGGGTGTTCTACTTCGCTAATGCGCCTCTGCCTACCCCTTCGGGGATACAGGCGTGAGCTTATGTTATGTGTATCCTATTCTGAATGTGTGTGCACGTGGTTGGAGACGGTACTAACCGGCAGTACTCGTTGAAGGTGAGCACGTAGCACTTGTCCTCGATGCACGCGACGGAGTTGGCGTCGCGGTGCCGAGACGCGAACACCTCGTCGGGCGCGTCGGCGGGCGCGCGGCCGCGCTCCGTGTGCTCCGGCCGGTAGTACCACACCAGCGACACCATCATCTCGCCTGCACGCAAGCAACACAGTTAGGTTACGTTTCCACCCAAGATGTGCGAGGTAGCGTCGGCGAGGCGGTGTGCGAGGAAAAATCTATCAATATTAGGGAACGTGCCCATATTACGTGAACCAGTTTTTACAATTTTCATACCCCCTCCACCCCTCAGTGGCCACCCGTAGAATATACCAAGACTCCGTCCCCCTCCACCTCTAGTTGTGACGTAGTAATTTATAAATATGGTTTTAAATCATTCTTTGACGGTCACATTAGTAAAACTTTGTAAAATACATTTAACTGAAATACACAGTTGAACCATTGAAATAACGGAAATCATTTTTATCGAGGATAACCCCCGTTACTGCCCTAACAGAAAGTTAATAAACAAAATAATGTGTTGCCACCCGTGACTTTAAAAAGTGCTTAACGCTGTTCGCCATATTTGAATAGCTCGAAAAAGCATGAGATTTTCCTAGAAGATATTAACAACGTGATGACAACTTAAGACCCCCCCCCCGGTCCTGTGACCAAACGTGGTATTTTGCGACTCCTCTCCCCCCTGTACGGGTCACGAAATATGACTACGTTATTACTCCATTTTGTGAGCCTTATTGAGCGAGCTCCCTTTATTAATGCATGTTTCCTCGCTTACCGTCTCGCTACCTTGCACATCCCTGTTGGAAACGTAGTCTTAAAGCTTACAAGATACGTCTTTACTGAAACACTTCCATCTTTATGAAGTAAATACAGTCTCCTTTGGCGACGTCGTAACGCCCATATCCTAAGAGAGTAGCCAGGGTAGGCGGTAGGGAGTGTACAGTAGCAGTACTGACCGTCATCGGGGTTCTCCCAGAGGCTGGCGACCCTGGCGACGAAGGGCTGCGCGCGCGCGACGGAGGCCCGCAGCAGCACGCAGTCGCCGCGCGCCACGCTGTCGCCGCTCGCGTGCCACATGCGCGCCCAGCACCGCGCCGTGCGGTCCAGCCGAGAGTCGTTCTGTCCAATATAACACACAGCTATACAGGTGTTTCTTCTTCTTATTTTACAAAAATATGGCGGTGCCACCGTTTCATCGACAAAACCGCCAAGACGTAAAGTACAGGGGGGTTACCATCACCTCTTAGGCTCAATTGCACCACTATTATTAACCTAGAGTTAGTCCTAACCGCAAGCTAAATTGACAGAAAATGTATGAATGACATGTAACTTAACTTGCGGTTAGGACTAACTCTGGGTTAATAATAGTGGTGTAATTGAGCCTTATAGCAGTATTATTATAATTTTACTTGTCAATATTCCCATACAAAACAAACGAAGAACGATTATAATAATACTGCTATAAAAGGTCGTGGTAACCCTGCAGCTGTTTCATAAAGTTGGCATCAATAATAACTACACTTAAAGAGCGGATGGCTAGCAATATAGCTGTAAACTTTAAAATTTCGTAGCGATAAAGTTTAAAATTTCGTTACGCTCATAGTTTTTGAATAACGGTAACTTGAATTTGTGACGAAAAATGTTCTCTGGCTCATTAGGTTACCTGCAGTACATTTGCAAACCACCTATGGGGCTCATTAATTATTTTTAGCATACACAAAGCCATTCCTATGCTAAATGCGACGTTTTACAGGTCGCATTTCGATTTTAAAATCCCCATACTTGATAATTGAAAAATAATTAAGTTCAAAATTTTTTTTTTCTTTACAAATGGGCTTTAAATCGTTGCCATGTATATGGAATTGTTATTGGTACCAACTTTATGAAATACCGTAACTTTATTCGACAGACTTCAAAAACAGGATGCTCGGAATTCGTCTATTTTTTGTTGGTTACCCGATATATCCAGCTATTTGCCGGATATATTGGGTACCAATTTTAAAAAATATTTTTCGGTTGGATTGAGATTATTCTAATGGTGGTATCATATTTTGGTCAAATCTGATGAATTTTGAAGTCGGATTTTAAATATCTATTTATCATAGTGATAATCATAACATAATCGTATTTTATTGGGTGCACAACACAAAAATAATTATAAAACTTCTTATCGTCGTTTTTAACTGACTCTTGACGCGTCGGCAATTTTCAGTTTATACTGATTAGCACAAAATAATATGCAATCAATGCCGAACATTATTCATAATATTAAATATTTAATTGGTGGTAATTTGTATAAGAATATCAACATTACATTGCCATGTTCGTATGATTGCCGAAAGCCACACCTTGAATCAAAATAGTGTACCACCTGCCAAAAGTTTTGAACCTTGAAAAAGATTTGTCGATTTTTTTTTTAAATAGGTAGGTATTTATTGTGTTCAACTTACATTGAGGTAGACTTTGGATAGGTAGTGTTCGCCGTCCCATTTCCAGCCGTTGCTCCATCTTGGAGGCGCCCTGGGTTCTAGGTCAAGAGGCATCGGCGGCGATCGGGGCCGGCGACCCCTCCTCCCCCCGGCTCCCCTCCGTCGCGCCCGTCCTCTAAAGCTGCCGGCTAGCGTAGGGGAAGCGCAAGCTTCTTCCACCACCAATGTTGCTTCGTCGGTCTTTATTGCTGGCCTTTTAGACACAAGTAACTTGACCACTTTTTCAACATTTTTCGCTTTTAGCTCCCCATTAGCTAATTTGCAGCGTTTCACAGCCGACCTATCGTGCCTTGTGCTTTCGGTCTCTTTCTTCTCATCCTGTTTATCTGCATTAAATGTAATATTTTGTTGAGATTCATCAGAAGCTAACTCGTTTATAATTTTGTTCTCACTTTCCATATTAGCTTTAAGTTTTGTTATCTTTATTAGCGGTTCCGTTTCACCTTTTTGGTTTTCAACATGATATTCCGCTACATTGATGTTAGTTATTTCATTCTGTGCTTTGATTTCTGCAGGTTTAGTAATTTCAGTCTCACCAGAAATAATATTATTAGTTTGTTTGTCGCCGCTCAATTCACACTTTCCTAACACTTTTCGATCCTCTTTGGGACCACACTTAGCGGTGGGTGTTTTTAATACTGATTTAACACTGTGAGTCACTTTTGAGTCTACTTTTTCAAGTTTACAAGCGTTCTTGTAGGCTAGCTTTTTCTCAATGAGTTGGGTCACTGCAGCGATTGTATTCGATCGGACGCCATTCGTAGGTAAAGCATTTTCCACAATATTGTTGTTTATATTTAGCATCTTCTTAGTGCAGTTTTGCGAGATGTTTTCCTTCGGAGACAAAAATAATTCAGCCGGATCCAATTCTGTATCCGAAGCGTAACCTTTTGCGTCGGCTCTGTCAATACTGTTCTTTCTCATGAGATTGTCAAGCAGTAGAGCACTTTTAGTTTTTGGTTTGGTAGCTGGTCGCTCTTCAGACACTGTGGTTATATTCTTTGTCCGCGATTCTTCTTCCAATTTCGGTTCAATAAGCATTTTCTTTGGCCGGGGCCCACTGGCTGATCTTTCTAGTTTCCTCTTGGCACATTTCTTCTCAGAATTAGGTTTTGGCCCCCTTTTCACTTGCAGTTTCTTCTTAGGCTCCCTTGTGATAGTTTCTATCCGTGGTGTGTCACTTTGGTCTCCAGAAACTTTTCTCCGCTTTTGCAACTTCACGTGTTCACCAATACCATTAGTTTTGCATCCATCTTCGAGCTGAGTGTCTTTCATATCGATCTCGAGCTTCGCTTTTGAGTATCTCCTCTTTACTGCTTTCGCTGCGTCAGGAATCACTGGTATATCCATAACCATCATGCAATTATTGTGCTCCCTGAGAGCCTGCGCCTCAGGCTTGCGCGCCGACGCATACGTAGGACCTTCATTTTCCTTTTTGACGTCGACAAGGGGAGTCGACCTCTCGTCAGACGAAGAGAGATCGATAGGAACACAGATAGGCGGGGAGACTGCAAGGACGTCATCATCAGCATCGCTATGATGCGCAAGTGGTGGCTGTGGTGCCGAGATAAGTATAGCCGTATCATCTCCCGCTAGCGAGCGCCGCGCCATGGCCTTGCCGAGGCGTGCCCGGCGCGGCGCCACGGGCGGCGGCTGCGGTGCGCATGCGCCGGCGGACCCGCGAGCCGGCGACGGCGGCCCCAGAGCCTCGGGTGGGCCGGCGATGCGCAAGCTGTCGCGAACATCGTACAACTCGCGTTTCGGTGAAGCGCCGCCAATAGCCGGGAGAGGACACGGATGTGGAGCGTCCGTCGCGGCTGGCGGCTCAGGTTCTAAAGGCGGATCCTGCAATTAGAGCGAATAGATTGACTTAGAATCCTGTAAATGTTTTTAATGTATTTAAAATAGGTGAATAAATGCGACGAACGTTAGGCTACCTTTCCGCTGCCGTGTGTGTCGGAAGCAGCGTCGAGCACGCACGCCCGCGCCTTCGGTCGGAAGGCGCCCCCGGGCGGCGCGAGGGCTGAGGGTATGTCTGCTGGGCCGCCACCGGTAGGGGCCTTACCAGTAGCGGGCCCAATAAGGACGTTTTTTGGACACGCGTTTAATGGGCATGGGCAGCGGTATTCTGTAGAAAAATATATAATTAAAATAGTGTCTTCAAATCTTGTACGTAAAAGATGAATCGTAATATTGAATGAACAAACTCACCAACATAAGGAATTCTTTGGGGTGAATGTTGGTAACAAGGTGGTGTGCCGTAATATTGTGGGTACGGCTCTCCTCCAACCCCGACCATCTGAAGAGAACCAAATGTATGTAAAAAAAAATAACAAAGTTAATGTCAATATTAGTCTACAATTATTAAAAGAATGATGTACCGAGGCTTAAAGATCGACATAAAATTTAGGATATAGTTAATAATATGAAGACATATTTTGTAGTTTTACAGTAGCATAGTACTGTAACTGGTATTTCACCAACCATAATAGGGCGGGCCTCTACCCCCGAACATTGTAACGCAACTCTAACACTTGAGGTCGCCTTATCTGTCAAAATTGTATGACGCAAAACAATGTAAGTAGCCGTTAAAGTTGACTAGCGTTTTAGTATTCGGGATCTAATATCACAAGTTTATGTCTTTGTCCGTTTTTTGAGATCACTTCGTTATAAATTCACTATAAGTTACAACAGAACGCATAAAACGTAAATCCATGATTCCAGTACACTTGCTTCAATACAGAGTAGGTAAATGAAAAAAAAGAATTAGAAAAATTTATTAAATAAATACACCCAACACAAAAGTCACACAAAAAAAGTCACACACCTAGTTCTGACCCTACTACCATAACCTGTATCGTGGGTATCAGAAACTATGAGAGACTTTCGGTCTCACAACACCCAGACTTGATTGAAATAAAACTATTTCATCCATTTTAAAATGAAGCTAGATTTTGTAACACTAACATTCTTGGACAAATGACATCTCAGTCCAACCCGTGACCACGAAGACTTCAAAGCCTTCGAAACGTCGGGAATAAAAATTAAAACCAAATCGTGATAAAATCCGTAAAAATAGTTTTATTTCAATGAATAGTATTCGCGTAAACTTAAGAAATCACTACCCAGACTTGAAACAAATATCTCTGGGTCACAAACATTAGTCTCAATGAGGGAATCGAACCCGCGGCCTCTCGCTCCACAGCCGGCTACTCGCCCACTGCGGCACGGAGGCTGTCTTTTTAATTGAATTGTAACTGTACCGGTGCATCTGGTTGCGGGGGTGGCATGTGGTAGGGTCCCGGAGGTCGGTAGTACCGGCCATAGCACAGGTCCGGGTAGTACGGCGGACCGTACTGTTGCAGCATCTGTCGACAAAATAATGCACTGGTTTTATAACAGTACAATATCGTCAATCTATGGCAAACTTACGAACCTTTCAGTTTAGAGAAACGTACATAACATTAACATGCACCTGTATACCCGAAGGGGTCGGCAGAGGCGAACTGTAAGTATTGGAACACTCACATTTCACCAAGCTTATTTTTGTTCAAAGTAATGATTTGGGGCAAACCTATCGCCATATAGGTATAAATTCTAGACAGGGCTGATACTAAGCAAAAAAAAACAATATCACCTGAACCTAAGACGTCAGTAGGTCGACCAGGAGCTTTTTTGGCATTTCACGCTAGCGACTACGTAAAATATTTGTATGACAAACACCCGAACGGTTACGTGGGGAACTTATGTTTTTCATACAAATTAAACATAACATAAACTCACGCCTGTATCCCCGAAGAGGTAGGCAGAGGCGCACTAGCGAACTAGAACACCCACATTTCGCCGAGCTTAGTTCCGTCCTAGATGTGATAGGAGGCCAGCCTATCGCATCTAGCACAAATTCAAGACTCCGGGCTGGTATGGAAAAATCCAATATAACTTTGCCCGTCCCGGGATCGAACCCGAGACCTCAGGACGATAGTCGTACCGAAATACAGCCACGCCATCGAAGCAGTCATATACATACAAACTATTTTACGTAATCGCTAACGTGAAATGTCAAAAAACTCATGGTCGTGCCACAGGACGGTAATCGTACTGCACACATTCACACACATTATACTACGTCATCAAGGCAGTATTACCAGTAGGTAGGACTAGTAAGTCCTACGCACCTGTTTCCACCTGCCTTTCC
This sequence comes from Clanis bilineata, assembly GCA_036417725.1. Classification (NCBI taxonomy): domain Eukaryota; kingdom Metazoa; phylum Arthropoda; class Insecta; order Lepidoptera; family Sphingidae; genus Clanis; species Clanis bilineata. The sequence continues at coordinate 8,015,690 of CM071154.1, forward strand.
CCCCCACTCTTACACAAACACCTTGGTGATTTGTACATATATATTTTATAATATTGATAATGAGAATGATAATAATTATGTAAAATGTAGTTACCGATGGATGTGGCGCGTGGTGGTAATGTGGCTGAGGATGGTACCTCGCGAGGGTCCGGTCGGCCTCCGCCCCCGACTCCTTGATCAGCGGCCCCGCCGGCTGATAATATCCTGCAACAAAACAACAATATTATTACATTTACATTGTGTCAAGTATAATATTATGTATAATGTCCTTTTTGAAAATATCGATTATTATTAATAACGGGAATAGTTTATAAAATACTACATAAAATATTTGTATGACAAACACCCGAACGGTAACGTGGGTAAATTATGTTTTTCATACGAATTAAACATAACATAACATAAGCTCACGCCTGTATCCCCGAAGAGATTAGGCAGAGGCGCACTAACGAACTAGAACATCCACATTTCGCGGAGCTTAGTTTCGTCCCAGATGTCATAGGGGGCCTGTGGCTATATTGAGCATAAAGAATTGAAAAACTCGATATCACTTTGCCCGACCCGGGGTTAAAACCCGAGACCTCACGACGGTAGTCGTACCGAAATATAATTACGCCACCGAGGCAGTCAGTAAATACCAAACAATGTTATTTTATTCAACAGGTACTGTAAAAGTCCAACTTGCCTATTAATACAACCAATTTTTTTTTGCAACAGTCGTAGTCATGTCGTACGAAGTTAATAAATATGACTATAAATAGTTGACACTTGAAAAACAGACTTTAGTGGCAGTAAATTTAATTACGGTTAAAATGACACCACCTTAATATCAACCATTGTCCAGGATACAAGAAATAGAAAAATTATGAAGTAAATTATTCCGTAAAAACAATTTTATTAATAACCGTAGCCGATTAACTTAGAGATTAATCGTGTAATAGGTCAATGTCACACTCATGGTCACATTTTCAAAGGCGCAGCTGTCTTTTATACCTTCGCAACTTCTCGAAAACAGATAAAGCCACAAGCACAGAAAAACAATCCGTATTAATTGCAGTATGTTAGGTTCGTTTTTCTACAAAGTTTGTAACTGTCATGCACGGATGTGGTTTGCCGCGATACGGTTGCATCATTAGGGTTCCGTACCTCAAAAGGAAAAAACGGAACCCTTATAGGATCACTTTGATGTCCGTCTGTCTGTCTGTCACGAGACTTTTCCTCAAGAACGCGTGGAGGTATCGAGCTGAAATTCATATCTAATACTGAGGTCTACTGTCCCTTGGAGCTGTGAAAAAAATCAAACTTCTAAGCCAACGCAATCACAAGATACAACCGTTTATGTCGCAAATTTTCGACACTCGCAAGGGAATTAATACCTCCAGGGTACTTTACCGTGAACTCAGAATCTTGAAATTTGGTACGAAGCAACGTCTTATAGCTCAGATAAAGGAAAAATTGCGAAATTCATTATACTACAGGTTTGCACGGAACCCTCGGTGCGCGAGTCCGACTCGCACTTGGCCGGCTTTGTTTTTTTTTTAACATAAGGGCAAACGTTTCTTGGACCGCACCCGTAGATAACACTGCTCCCGCGGTCGGCACCACATCCTGTTGCGTAAAATTTTATGTTTTGTTTAATAATACCAACTGTGAGTAAAAATATCCATTGTTTACGACAATCGAATACCACGCTCATTCAAAAATAAATTATGTGTTCGAGAGGTAGGAGACGCCTACTTTGTTTAGTGGCATAATGCGTATAAATATGGGCCTATGGATCGGAGGATCTTGGGCTCTATTCCCAGGTTGAGCAACGCGAGTTTTTCTAATATGATTTGCCCGGGAGAGGATTCTCTAAAGGCAGGCTGAAGTCCCGCGATAAAAAAAGGCATGCCCACATGGAAGTGGGGTAAGGACCGGAAGGGAGATTTGTGATGTGGTTGTCTATCGCCGGAATGGTCAAAAAATTTACTTTGTATACCTATTCTACACAAGTAAAAATTTCATCTATGTTGTATTCAATAGAATTTGTATGAAAATTTGCTTTATACCTTAGTCGACTATTACTCGTTAACTTGTAAAACAATAACGTTTCTCTGTTTAGTTTCTGCCTTATCCGTAGGGCGCTAGTGTGCTTTAATCCAGTTATTCAAAAAGTCCATAGTTCATCCGTACTTCGTACGCAGAAACAGAGGCGACATAACTCGACGCTCTAGTCTAGTGCCGCCTCTAGAAATAAGTGCAAACTGCAATAAATTAATTCATTGAATGGTAATACCGGAAAGCATGCTTCAGTTATTTTTACAATATAATGGAGGTAACTAATATTGTTTTATTCAATTTTTAACAACTGAATATACTGTATTAATTAACAATAAAAATAAAATATTTGTAATATTTTATAATATCTAGCTAGAAATAGTCAGTAGTGATAGACGTTAGTAGACTGATACATCCATGGTATCATGGTAGTGATAGTGATGCTAAATTATTCGTCAAATAATAATGTAAAATAATAAGTTTATTATATAATTAGCGCAACGTAATTTTGATTAACATTGTTTTATTCGTTCGTATTCATATTATTATTTCGTATTTGACTCTTATGTTCATGTAGTTATTCATAATAGAATTAATATTCTTACGTGTATGTAATATAAAATAAAAAAAATATAAAAATAAAACATTTAGTGTAGAAAATTGTAGTCCGACATAAGCCGACATTCCATTAAGTAAAAAAAAATGGATAATAAAGCATCCGCGCCGTCTATTAATTCATTCTGATCACAATCACACATTTAATAAGGGTAATATAAAAACAAATGTCTCACCGGAGGCAGAGACAGCTTTATGTGAATTGTATAGGACAAAAAAGGACAACAAATCCACAGGATATAGGGCAGGTGTGTACTCACGATGGAAAAACATTCCGCCGGCCTTTCTTGTGTGAAATAAGAGCATGTGCGTAATTAGACACGTAAACTTTAATTATATACATTTTTATGAGTTTAAGCATAATAAATCTGTCGTATAAGATACGGGAGGCGTGATTATTTGCTTATATAGATAATAAATAATAGATGCTTATAACTACTATAAATAAAGTTTACATGCTCTTTGAATATACTTAGACTGGAGTTTTTTTTTCAAAAATGATTTGACAACATAGGGCCTTACTTATAAACACAGTTTAGCTGAGCAAATGGCTAAGAATAGCCTGTCATTTTTTCATTGTGTCCACATTGTTTGAAAATATAAGGGATATATTATTTACCATTTGCTTAGTTAAACTGTTTTTATATGTAATGTCTATAGTTCAACTTTCAATGAATGAAATAGTATTATTAAAACTCAAATACAGAATTTAATTTTGTTACCTACACTTAGTCTTAAATGCTGGTCACTAAAACAAGTTGTTGTTGACAAAAACTAAATGAGAACTGCGTCAGATTCTTGCTTAAAAATGATTAAAGTAAAATCGTAATGTAATATGATTCATCCGAATAATACTACAGTTAGCTTTTTACGCTCAATTGGTGCAGATGAAATCATCGTGAGAAGCGAATTATCAACTTATTTTTTGCATGACTCATAGCCTATGCTGTTTATTCCTGATAAATGTTTTTGTTTTTGGAAAAATACACATGCAGTGAATAGAATTAAGTCAAAACAACCAGCACCAGAGGCCTCGATTACCATATGTTAAATATTACCATAGAATATGATCTCATATTGCTTGCTGTGGAGCATGTCTGCGACCGCTTCAATAAAAATATTTGTTTCATCACAGAAAACTTAATTTAGTCCAGAATACATTCAGGAGATGTAATAAATACTATAGTTAAAAAAATTAAGAGTTCATTGGTTGATATTTAGGTTACGTAACTTATTCTATTTAGGGGGAACAAGGTGGAAAGGATTATTATTTCAATTTACATATGTTCAATTAATTTATTTGACCAAATCGGCGTCAATGCAATGATTCAAAAGCATTACAGTCATTTTAATTAAAATCAATAAAGGAAAATAAAAATATCCAGGGTCCATTGTGAGCTCCAGATACTTTAGATAAAGCAAAAAAATCTCAATTTACGTTGCAAAACACGGCCTAAAAAAGAAGGTTGTTTGCCTTGAGACGGGGCAGCTGCACTACTACAAGGGGGTCTATTTCTGAAACAGCATCTTTTTACTTATTTATCTACCGGTTCCATTGTCCTGTTACCGGGCAAAATCTTAATGGAATATTTTATACAGCGTGTTTATTTTATACGACACATTTTTTCAAGCACTGCTTTTTAAATGGGATTTCGCGCTAAAATACAAGACCGATTGCGCTATGTAAAAAGTCCAATGATTATCTCGATAATTCGATCAATATTATTAAACAATCACATAAATTAATTTAATTGGCTGTAATTTATTTTTGGTAATGTAATCGCGGTGGCATTAAAGTTTTGTTCTGCTCGCCGTGAACGAATCACTGTGGAAACACTTCACTCGTGCCAAGATGCTGAGACAATAATGGAAGCTTTATTGCATTTAGCTCATAAACAGAAGATATATTGCGTCCGTTAGTAAATTGGCGTGTACACTTGCTAGACGGTAGTCGGTACCTACACAAGGAAGCGAAATGAACACACAAAACATTAACAATTGTTGCATTTAATATCGTGTGATGTTCACTTGTTATTATATATTAAACAACGGCACTGCGCGAATCTAAATTTAGAATTAGTTTTATATACAAACGTTTTGCTTTAAACTAGATTAACTCTTAAGTATAGGACTGTAAATATGGACCTAAGACTTTACTCTATTCACACATGTATTAAATTCCGATTAGGTATCGCTCACTTTTTAACTCGATTTCGATGGAATTTAAAGTCCATAAATGAATATATATTTATATATATTTTAATCTATTAAAATGATCAATTTATGCTAGGATCTCGCATCAAATGTAAGGGTTATCATGTAATTATCTGCATATTACCCGACGCATCGTGTTCGTCGGCTGCAGAAAATGAACAATTAGTCTGTTGATAGTCGATACTCACCATTATTCGGCTTAATGCCAAAGCTAAATATTGCGAACAATAGCTATTTATAGAAATGTATTCCCGTCTCGTCTCGTCTCGTTAACTATTAATAGAACTCAGTGGCTTCAGCGAGAGGAATGAATTAATTAACCATTGCTAAATGTCAATAGATAAAAACTAAATCGTATTTAATACACCGTTTAATCGTTTAACAAACACGGGCCGCACACGATACCGCCACGGACCGGTTACGGGCAACCGTTCAATTAGCGACACCAACCGGGCAATTAGGCTCGCCGCACACTGTACCACAAAAAGCGCATCGAGAACAAGCGCCCTAATGCACACCGCTGCAGCGCTGCATCGGGTCCACTGCGCCGTGCCGTCAGCGTCGCAATCCCCAGCGATAATCGCTCGGTCACAGATTGCGGCACAGAGCGATTTGAATCCTGACTGATGGTTATTGAAATAAACCAAATTAAAAGCGTACAGCTGCTACAATAGATAACAAACATTTTGTATTAACTGCTTTTTACCGTTGCGTTCACTCCAATGTTGGTCGAGGGTTCATAAAAATCAGGTTAACAGTTATAAAAGTATGAATAGGAAATAGTAACGCGTATGTATTTGGTATTGTTGGTATTTCCACCGATCCGGTTTGTGGGTTGTATTCCCAATATTGCGGTAAGCGTTTGTCGTCTGACCTTCACAAGCCGGTGGGAATTGATGTTTTGCCAGAGCCTTGCACGCCAGTTAGCCGAGTAGGTGAGATTAGTTTAAATTCAAATAGGGCGAATGGTAAAATAATAATATATTGCACACGCTGCGGTAGTATATGTGAATAGTGTTTTTTACAAACAAAATTAAGAAATAAAAGATAATTATAATAGACTGGGCCTCCGATAGACTGGGCGAGTAGCCAGCTATGAAACGAAAGGCCGCGGGTTCGATTCCCGCTGAGACAGATGTTTGTGTGGCCCAGTTATTTGTTTCGGGTCTGGGTGTTGTGAGACCGTAAGTCTCTCATTGTTTCTGATGCCCACGATACAGGTTAACCCAGTGTGGTGTCTGTGAGTGTGACTGTGGGTGTATTTATTTATAATCTATTTTATTATACGTTCTCCTAAACTAGGTTGACGTTAGGGCTCAGGCTGGCAGACGGTCGTAAATCTAAAGCCGAATCTTTCCTATAACCTGCTTGAAAAATGTGTTGTGCTGAACCCACAGTGGAGTGGAATATGGGCAGGTAAGAATTTTATGCAATTCATGAAATAAACGAGTGTTTTAACCATTAACTTATTTTGCTACGCGAGAATAAATATCTTCCTTTTAGGTTAATTTTAGTATAATACAAACAAATCCACAAGCAAATCACTGCACGACATGTTAACGTCAAAAACAAATTAAAAGCAATCTCAGCCTTCCGCGGTTCTATAGTGGAATGTTACCAACATTTACAAAGTTCAGCATCGTTTCCAAATATGCAACCCAATAATGCGAAGTTTCCAAGTCCTTGATACTGTTACACTATCCCTGAAACCGTCGGCAAGTTTTAACGATCCATTCAACTAGTGCAATGGATATTTGAAGTGTACTGTTTACGATCAAACATCGATTGAAGTTTGTAAATACATTAAAAACTCGGTTAGCTGCTAAAATGTTTCAATTTTAAACATTAATAGTTTTTCGCAATCTGTTTAGATTTACGCATTTATTACGGTTTGACCGAGCATTAACGAAAATGGAAAATCACTTAGGGCCTCGTTCACCACCCTCGAGTAAAGTGTCAAGTAGGCTAATCGTCAGTTAAAGTCACCCGTAACTGCACGTGTGAATTTCACGACGTTCGAGTAGCATGCAACTTGTGATTAAACTGGCCAGTAAGCTACTTGCCACGTCGTCTGCCAAGTAGCGCGTTTACTTGACGGTTAAAGTTTAAAGTAGGCAGTTAATTGTACATTTCATTTTAGTTAGATAAACTATAAAATCAAATTATAGTAGTCATACCTTAATAACGATGTTTGACGTTTTAAATGAACGTGTTAACTGTAAAATAGCCTTTCATTTAAAAAATCAAGTAGTTTCAACAAGAACAAACTGCAATTCGGGCGAAGCGAACACCGATGTCCGGACGGGGTAATGCAAAACTCGACCTTATGGACACACGATTTAGTACCTGTGTAACTATTTATATAGCAAAAAAAGGATCCGGTAGGTTTTTGTGTCATGTGGTGCGGACCCGGGATGAGTCACGAGTGTTTTTTTGCCAAAATAAGATACTTTTGACGTAATATTGAACGAATGGGGTGCAGGATTTGTGATATCATTCACTTAACCAGTAAGTTGCTACTCAGAGCTCTAATTTTGCTTGTGAAATTAACAGAAGTTACTCGCAACTCTTACTTGTCAATTAACGCTAGGCAGAAAGTAACTAATCAACACTTTACTTGGAGTTGGTGAACGAGGCCCTTAGAAAAACAGTTTAGCTGAGCAAATGGTAAAGAATAATCTGTCACTTTTTCCCTTGTGTCACATTGTTTGAAAATAAAAGGGACAGACTATTCTTTACCATTTGTTCAGCTAAACTGTTTTATAAGTAAAGCCCATAATCATAAATTTAAAAAATAACGGACCGACTTCAAAATTTATTTGATCGTGAACAAAAAATCGGACCACCCTTGGAATAACCTCTATCGAATTCTAAAATAATCTTGAAAATCGGTCCACATTTGGAGGAGATATCGCGTAACACACATAAAAAATATACAGACGAATTAATAATACACACCTAATAATACACCAACAGTCACACACCTAGTCCTGACCCCACACTAGGTATAACCTGTATCGTGGGTATCAGAGACTATGAGAGACTTTCGGTCTCACAACACCCAGACTTGAAACAAATATCTGTGGGCCACATAAACATTTGTCTCAATGCGGGAATCGAACCCGCGGCCTCTCGCTTCGCAGCCGGCTACTCGCCCGCTGCGCCACGGAGGCTGTCATGGAGGACTATCTCCTTTTTTTGCAGTCGGTGATCGGTCGTAAAGTGTGATTTTTCACATGTGGGTGACTTACTTTGTGAGTTATGACTATATTTTAATTTTTGTGCATCATTTGTCTTTATAAGGCTCAATTGCACCACTATTATTAACCTAGAGTTAGTCCTAACCGCAAGCTAAATTGTCAGAAAATGTATGAATGACATGTAACTTAACTAAACAAGCCTAAACAGCATAAACAAAGTTTAACGCGATTTGACAGCCTTCATGGCGCAGCGGGCGAATAGCCGGCTGTGAAACGTGAGGTCGCGGGTTCGATTCCCGCACCGAGACAAATGTCTGTGAGGCCCACAGGTATTTGCTTCAGGTCTGGATGTTGTGAGACCGAAAGTCTCTCGTAGTTCCTGATACCCACAAGACTAGATCGTAGTGTGGGGTCAGGACTATATGTACATATGTGTGATTCTTGGGTGTATTTATTATTATTAATAAAGAGTTCCATCTTAGTAACATTTACAGTTAAAAGTTGAAAACGAATAGAGTCCAATCTCAGACAGTCACGATGTAATTTTCGCTCATTGATTGGCATTTTCCGTACGGTAGCCCACATTCTTTTCAAATCACAGTCGGTTCACGGTTGTGTTACAATAATAACGGCCCTTCATTCATAATGGTGGGTCGTATTGAGCGCGCACCGAGCTAATAACGACAGACTACCGAGTAGGGACCACCGAGTACGGACATCATAATAGACCACGGCATTTGGTTGTCTATCTGTTAAACACAGGCCATTTACTTCTCATAAACTTCTTTGTTTGTAATTCAATGAGCGACATAGAATTATTAGGTACTTAATTACGAATTATGTTGAGTATTTTCAAATGAATATGTAACTTTGTTCAATCTAGCTGTCTACTTTTGCTTGGGTTAAAGGCGCGTCTCCTGCTCATGTTTTTTCGAAACAAAACACAAAAACAACTACACAAAACATAGTTTTTCGCTGTCTCCTGCTCATGAAAAGAATACAGAAAAGTCAAGCGGTGTCTTCGATTATAATAATTACAATAGATTTTAGTGTAAAATATTGGTGTTTATATTTTGATTATGATTTAGTTATAATAACTATTTTTGCTTTTTGGCTTACACATCATCACGGTGCACACATCATATTTCATCGAGAAATAATAAGAGGTTCAAAGACCTTTAAAATAGTTTTTTTTCCATAACAAACTTTTCTTTATTCTACACTCTGTGGATATTACATATTTTATCATACAAAAGTTGGCAGACACGATCAAATTGAATGTAGTAAGACAACGCCGTGTCTGTGAAAACGAATAAATACTTCCTTGAGATAAATAACAGTATTCACAGCGGCTTGTAAACATTTCTAAATTGATGTCAATACAACGTTACAAACTAGTCCGCGGAAAACGTCTAATGGAATTGAAAATTATGATTGGCTCATCCGACACGATTTAGAAAGAAATAAACTGGAGAAATTGAATATAATGTTAGCTTATTTACGTTTACCTCGTGTTTACACCGTATACGATTAAAAGAAATGTGTACAAACATTATACTCGTATATAAGGGATTAAACATGACTTAAGCCCTACACCTTTAAACTACAGAAGTAAATGTTTGTTGAATTGCTTTCACAAATATGTTAACATTTAAGTATAGTCATTATGCATCAGGCCAGCGTGGTTGGCTAAGGCCTACCCCCTCTCATTAGTAGAAGAGGCCCGTGTCCAGCAGTGGGACAGTAATATTACAGGGCTAATATTAATTGAAATAAAACTATATTTATGGATTCGATCACAATTTGGTCACGGGTTGGACTGAACCAACCCGTAACCACAGAGACTGGAGGCAAAGCCTTCGAAACGCCGGCAATAAAAAATAAAAGTTAAAACCAAATCGTGATAGAATCCGTAAAAATTGTTTTATTTTAATGTTATAACATTCGCGTAAATTTAAGTATAGTCGATAGTCAATAGATTCGTGCTGTAAAGTTTATTCACACCGAATTAATTCGGCGTATGAATAAAATCTATATTACACATGTATCATAATTCCGTGTGAAGGATTCGCAAAAAACTTAAGAATTTAGAACGTTATTAACGCGAAGCTAGTTTTGATACGTCAATAAAACCAGTATCGTTAATTTTTTGTACGTCCCACAAACATTTTATTATCGGCATATTTTTATAACGTGTTATAAAATCGCAGTTTGTTTTGTTCGGATGTGGGAGACATTAAGAGATTATAGATAGACAATTTAGCGCTTTTTAAATAAATAATAAACGCTATTAGGTTCTTATGAAAATACTCTCCTTATATGTAAAATATTAATTATACTAATCTAGTTCTATAAAATATAAAGACGGAATATTTACGTGCAAATTTTTTGAACATGAACTAATTACATTAGTCGCTTAGGATATTTGATATATTTGGGCGGTCCTGTAACCACAATGTAAAGAGGTTTTATAATAAAATTAGAAACAAGGGCTGTTTGCTGTAAAAAAAAATAATATACTATTAGATTCCGTTTCTACTCTCTTATGATATAAGAAATAAAAAATTGCTATAAGTAACCGTAGTCCGTCCGTATCGTCGTTTAAATGCGAAATAAGAAGTTAAATTGTGACGTACGACGTGACGTAATATCGCCTGGCTTATCTTACGTGAAAACAGAATGTGAGAAAAAATCTATCACGGGTATTACCGGGCCTTTACTCTTTCATTTTGAAACCGGAGTTTCCCATTAGCTGCGAGAGTATGATAGTTACGATCGGAGGCGCGTGGGAATAGCCATTCTATAAAGGCAGTCGTCAGAAATAAACCAATTACTGTGCACAAAAGTCGACTTTGTAACGTGCCTGCCGGCCGATAGCCACTGAGAGAATCAATCCAATCATCAATGGAAAAAAGATTGAACTTGATTATGAAAACAGATTTCTTTACTCTTTCATCTTTTAAGATTTGGTTAATGCGATTTTAAGTCAACAGTATCAATTATGATGCAACGAATACTTTAATTTAAATTGTTGCCGTCTGTTAAATATAGTAATGGACTTACCGCCGAATTCTCATACATTTAAGGCCGCCTTATCTGTCAAAGTGGTATGGCGAAAATTAATGTAAGAAGCCGTTAACGCTGAGTAGCGTTTGACCATTCAGGCGTCAATTACAGGATTTGGATTAGACTGCCTCGGTGGCGTGGTGGTATTTCGGTACGACTACGGTTCTGAGGTCTCGGGTTCGATCCCCGGGTCGGGCAAAGTGATATTGGATTTTTCCATATCAGCCCGGAGTCTGGAATTTGTGCCCGATATGGCGATAGGCTCGCCCCCTATTACATCTGGGACGGAACTAAGCTCGGCGAAATGTGGGTGTTCTAGTTCGCTAGTGCGCCTCTGCCTACCCCTTCGGAGATACAGGCGTGAGCTTATGTTATGTTTAGTTTCATGTGAGTAAAATCTGTGACAGTGAGTTCTATAAAATTTAAGTATGTAATATGTATGTATGTATGTTATTTAAGTGTGTTTTATCGCCTTTCTGTTTATACCATTGTGTCGATGCTGTTCCGAATAATTATTTTCTTTCTTTCTTTCTTAATATTATAATATTATTTATATCTAAACTTGTTAATAAGTTATAATGGCACTACATTTCTTTCGTTGTTAGTATCGATAACAAAATATTAATTATGTTATTATAAGTTATTAATATAAATGATACAATGCTCTTATCGTTATTGCGTGATAGCATTTATGATTGTAAGCTCCGTTACTGAAGTATAAGATAACATTTTAATTTTTACACGTGCGATATCTGAAAGTCGGAAATTACATAGACTGGAATTATTATAATCCACTTTTTAATTACATATTTCGAACATTGACGGGGATGTATAGATATAATGTATTTTATTTTCACTCAAATATCCAAATATCGCTGTGAGATGAGACGAAACGAAAAATTAGTAAAAAACAACCATGTCTGTATAAATTATACATAAACTTTTTATTTTTTTTAATTTATTTATTTTCAGGTAACCATAGCCCAGACCTTACAAGCAAACATACATAATCATAATTATAAAAATCACTTAGCACTATGTCTTTTTGCATAAGAGCTAGCGTGCATAAGTGACTCGTCACAATGATTGTTTGGTCACTTTTGTCCGGTTTTGGTTTTTTTGATATCTTTCCTTCTTTCTACCTGCCCTCATCCCACCTTAATATGGGGTCGGCGCAACACACTTTTTCAAGCATATTGCAGAATGGATTTGGCTTAGTTTTTACGACCGGCTGTCTGCCTGCTGTCAACCCCTTCTGAAGATAGTGATATGTCACCTAGTTATCACGTACATCGCCACACATACCTTCAAACCGGACGTGAGTGATAAAAGTTACTTGTGCGCGCTAGTTTAATACTCAAACTTCAAACAGTACGCACAAGAAATAAATTAGCCGTTTACCTTATACGAAATAGAGTTATTTGGCTTATAATATTATGTTATTGGTGAATGATGAGATTTCATTTGGAGTTCAACTCAAGCCACAATGTCAACGACCGCAGTCAATTGTGTAGCAATGGACATAATGATTGTGTGATGAATAAATACATTTTCCTGTCGAAAAGAACATGCTCAATACTTCTATTACAAATATTTATGTAAGCGAATTTGTTGTTATTTGTGTAATTTTCTCATAAAATTTATGTAAATTGACAGTGATTATGTAATTTTTTAAATAATTCAGTTCCGAATAAATTTAATGTAATGTGCATAATATTTTATAAGCATTTTTACTTCGATTTTTTTTATAGCAAAGACTGGCAAAGGAGCATATGGGTCACCTGATGGTAAGTTATTTCCACCGTCTATAGACACCCAGGACACAAAAAGAATCATGGATGCCTTGCCAAAGTGAAAGGAGGGAAATAGGGATTGGGAAAGGGAGAGGGGTAATTGAGCCACCGACAATCTCACTCACCGAACGAAGCGCGACAGCGAGTTGTCATTTTACGTCGGTTTTCTTTGAGACAGTGGTATCAAACCGGTCGAGCCGGCCCATTCGTGCTGTAGACATAACTGTCTACAGCGTGGCTCTACCACTCAATTTATATATCAAATATGCGTAAAATGTATTATACACGCGAAGAAATATGTTGAGAGTTCGCGAGCTTTCTCACATACATCATAATGATATCTTGAAACAAATGTGTTAAAACAAACATCAAACGCTATCACTTAGTTGTGTATTTTGAGAGACCACTTTATTAATTTACACATTTTTCTAATAGAAGGCGCGTAATTACACATATATAATGTGGTTGTTTTTTATTATAGATGATTTTGTGCTCCTGACGCACGAACGGACTTGTTTCTATACGTAGAGCGGCGAAAAAAATCTGTAGGTACGCGGATTCGCGAGGTCACCGCCCTCGGATTGGTTAGATAGACACGACGACGACCCAAAACGCGGCGAATGTTTAGTTTTTATCGCGACTTTTTGTCGTTACAGCGTGCGTTACCCCCGTCTTTGTTTGTAGCCGGCCTTTAATCGACGCGATGGCCACAGATCAATCTAAGTTAACGTTTGGTAAGGGACACCGTGGTACATCGACCTTCACTCATTTGATAACCAGATGAGACATATTTTTAATTAATATCATTTATATACTAACACGCTATTTTTAATTGAATTTTTTTTTATTAATTTCGTACCTTTATATTCCCTGACTGCCGTATTTGCCGTATTACCGTATCTTAGACTACTAAATTATAGCGACAAGTGGAATACTTTTTGAGATATGGACAATCGATTATGAAAAATAATCGATTATCCACATACATTACTACAATAAACCCGAATTTCTCAAACAATCAGACTCTGATGTCCATCGTGAATTAAATCTAAGTGTTCATAATTTCAGTTTATTTTGATCATCGTATTTTATTTCTATTATTAAAAGGATATTAAACTTGTATTTTACTCTAAGCCAGATTAAAGCACGTGTAGTTGTTGTGAGTAATAAAAAAGTGGCAAGCCAACGCCAAGCGTATAATTTATGGTTCCGTATCCGAGATAATGTGTTTAAAATGCTCTTCGTATTCTTTTAAGATGACATATTTTTTAAATTAAAGCGCGTTGTGAATTAGAGAATGTGGTAATATTTCTTTTCATATTAAGCTTTTCGAAAAACGTTTCTCTAGTTATCTTTCTTATTAGTTTTCTCACAGCTTCATAAATGTTATGATCAAAGTTCTCCATTGATACATAATATGAGAAAAATAATATGTCTTTATGTACATACATCCTTGTTGCCTTCTTGGTCTAGTGGCAGCATGTATGTATGTGCTATGGACCGGGAGGTCCTGGGTTCGATTCCCACGTCGAGCAATGCAAATTTTCTAATCTAATTTGTTCGGGACTGATTCCCTCATAGGGGGTTGACGTCAGGCAGGTCGTAAAATCTAAGCCAAATCCTCTCTGCAAAATGCTTGAAAAAGTGTATTATGATGTTAATTTATCAAACAAGGGGAAAAAAATTATCAAAGTGGTAATAATGTACCTATATAAATTTACATATGTACTTTATAATTGGTCCACCCAATTATGTATAATGGCCCTACAATAAATATTTTAGAATCAACAATTGTAAATAGTACGTACATACTTATATTAGACAGAGTAATAATCATCGCGATTGCCACAGAAGGAATCCTAAAAATTAGGCAACATTTAAATTCGCAGTTCACAGCACCGTAAGTCAATTTTAAGTTTCAAGGTTGATTTTAAATATTTATAATTACTTATAATTACTTCCAGAAATAATAATTCTTTATTAATTTATTTATTCCCACTACAAAATGAAATCTACCTAAGTATGTAATTCTATCAGAAATAAACGCGAAAATGTTATTCACATGCACTTTTATCTCAATCAAATAACAATTTGGACGCGGTATAAATCGATTCATCTGGTTTTATTTAATTGAAGGTCAATTTATCATTCAACTGCTGGAAAATATAACGGCACTCTACGCGTGCCTACACCGTATCCAGATGTCATATTTACAAATCGGCATAACAGTAAAAACAATTCCGATGATCGCGTTTCGACGAAAACGTTAATAAAAGTAGTTCGGTGAAGCGGAACGTTCGTAGTTCATACCTACCTATTCTCATTTGGTCCATCGCAATCGCAACGTAACTCTCGACACGTCGGCGTCGGTGTTGATATCGTTCCGCGTTTACGAAGTTCTACGACTCTACTCGTGTGTCGACGTTGGGCGGCGCAGCGCGGCGCGAGACACGTTGTGCATAGGAGGCGGCCTTACCTTGGAGACTCTTTTGCGCAGCGCGGTTGTTTGTTACTTACTACGTTCGGATTTTAAAATACATTTCACAAACTATTATTGTTAATTTCTTATGAAGGGTGACTTAATTGTTTGTTTACTGCATCAATATAATATACCCTAGATGCACAGTTCTTTGAAAATATCCTCCTAAAAAGTGGTCTCAGGAATAAAACAAAGAAAAAGATCACAAGTTCTAATTAAATCAACACAATTATAACCCTATGCACGTGTTATAAAGTTGATTTTTAAACGAAATGAGCAAGCGTTCTTAAATTTGAATTTTGAAATTTAGAATTCTATCGGCGTCCGTATGTATGCAAAAGAAGTGCTTAAGCACTCCTTTGCTGTCCCATTTACTGAGCGTCAACTGTGCATCTAGGTAAATAATATATCGATGGTTTACTGGTTCAAGTTTCGGGATTGTAATTATTGACATAACATTTTTACGGCACAATGTAGAGTCGCGTGCTAATAAGTAATGGCTTGAAAGTTATTGTTTTTCATAAAATAAGCTCACGCCGAGCTTAGTTCCGTCCTAGATGTGATAGGGGGCGAGCCTATCGCCATATCGGACACAAATTCCCGACTCTGAGCTGATATGGAAAAATCACTTTGCCCGACCGGAATCGATCCCGAGACCTCAGGACGGTAGTCGTACTGAAATACAACCACGCCACCGAGGCAGCCAGTGCTTTTCATAACATATGGATATATTGAAATTAGAGTTTAAGTTATAGGACAATAAAAAACAATTCAAAATAGGCAAAAGTAGTAAATCATAAAAGTTATACAAGTATTAATGTAAAAATAGGCGATGGATATTTTCAAACGGGGAGAATCAATCATAGTCGTTTAAAAAAGACACAAAATAAATATAAAACGTGGTGTGTAGTAGGTACGTAAATAAAACACAAATCGGCCCGCAACCGCTCCCCCTGCGACCTTGAGTCGGTGGGGTGGGCCCCCTCGTTGCACGGACTACGGTCCGATTCACCGCCGAGAGGTTGTATTGCACGTACCTACCTACTATAATATTCTTATAACCTCTATATTCCTATTATATTTTCTACAATGTATAAAGCGTATTCACGTTCGATATTACAAAGATGTAAACAAATATCTCAATTACATGATACAGCTATGATAATTTCTTTCCATCTGTCCTTATATCACCGCATACGGCGCAACACATTTGCAAGCTTGTTGCAGAAAGGATTTGACTTAGTTTGTATGATCGGTTGCCTGCGTGATGTCAACCAATTACATCTGTGATGTTTGATGTATGCAGTTTCTTGATTTTTTTCATAATGGAGAGTTTAGTGGCAAAAGTAACTTTGTATAGGTACCATAGATTGCGGTTGTTTTAAAAATGAGATCAGAATGAACAGCTTCTAAAAATAATTACACGAAAAGGGTAGATCTTTGTTTACATTTTTAGAATAAGGAATGTAAATGCACTTTAAAATTTATATTTAATTAGCACTCTAGAACCCCCCTTTTTTTGCATAAGTAGAGAAAGGATTGCAACATATTATTGTGTAACAGATAGGTACTTAGATAATCCTTATCGGCTGTTTTGAAAGTTGAGTCGTCCACGTGACGGTTTATCAATCAGATATTCCATCAATTTCTGATTAGTACCTTTTTAAGCTATATACCGAAAAGATTATTTGGTTGTATTTCCGGCGGCACGAATCCCTCTCTCCTTTGCCATATCTTTTCTATTCCTTTTTCCTTCTCTATCCCTATTCTTTATGGTTGGCGACGCACTCATCACTATTTTGCTGTCTATTGGCTGAGTTTACTTCAGACGGGTTACCACCACCGCTTATATCAGTATTATTATAATCTCACTTTTACTATTTCATATAAAAAAAAACAAAATGTGACTCATAAGTGTGTAAAATAATATAATAAATAATGCAAAGATTTTACCTAAAAAAAACTGTTGAAATAGAATGTGATTCAATCGATTTGAGTAATTAGGCGGTGTATTTATTTTTAGTGGTTGTGATTCATGAGTTGGCACGAACATTGAATGATTGCTCGCAATGTCTGCTATTCTAAAGGCAAAACGTAAAAATAATTATGTGGTTTAGTTTATTTTTGGAATATGCGTTACACTTTTCGTAAATGTCTGCTTTGTGTGTTAAAAATATCTAACGTAAAATAGGATAAATGGTGGAAACTCGCGAGTGAATAGAAATAAACTCGTTTTGTTTTCTTAATTGTTATTAACAACAAAAAAAACAATTTACCATTAATTTTGGCCATGAATTATGCTTATAACATTTTCCATGTCAGCCCGGAGTATGGAATTTGTGCCCGATATTGTGATGGGCTCGCCCCCTATCACATCTGAGACGGAATTAAGCTCGGCGAAATGTGGGTGTTCACTAGTGCGCCTCTTCCTACCACTTCGGGGATACAGGCGTGACCTTATGATGATGATGATGATAACATAGGCTATTCTTACCCTGGAAAAATATATAGATCCCGTGGGATATCCACGCGAACGGAGTCGCGAGCAACAGCTAGTATTTAGTACACTATTATTACATACTATGTTTTTATCGTTAATACGCCTTTATACTACGTTATTACTCTAAGCTCTATACACTATATATAAAATAAATAAATATTATTTACTAATTTCTAAATTCTGTAATGCCATATTATGATATTTTAGAGACTTAATTTTAAACTTGCAGTTGTGCACTTTTCTTTTACCTACTTTCTTTGTAGAGACGTTCGTGAAATATTCTATTCGCGGTATTATAAAGGTCGGCCACACATATGCCATAAACAATAAGCGTAGTTTTCAAATGTCATTGGAATCATAAGTGGAATACCACCACGAATATAATGATACGACAAAGAAAGGTCTCATTCTTTAATCTATGGACTACGTATAATAGCTAATTAGCAAGAACTACTAGTCCTTGGTATTGTGGCAGCGCATATGGGCTATGAACCGCGAGGTTTTGGGTTCGATTCCCAGGTCGGGCAAACTGTTTTTTTTTAAACGATTTGCTCGGGACTGGATTCCCGAGGGTTAACGTCATGCAGGCGGTCGTAAAGACTAAGCCAAATCCTTTCTGCAACATGCTTGAATAGTGATTACACCGACCCCACATTGAGGCATAAGGACAGCCTCCGTGGCGCAGCGGGCGAATGTGGCTGTGAACGTGGGATGCCGCGGGTTCGATCCTCGCACTGAGACAAATGTTTATGTGGCCCACAAATCTTTGTTTCGGGTCTGGGTGTTGTGAGACCGAAAGTCTCTCGTAGTTCCTGATACCCACGACACAAGATCCGATCTTACTGTGAGGTCAGGACTATGTGTGCGACTGTTGGGTGTTATTTATTAAGGGTAGGTAGAAAAAGAAGTTCCATCTTAATAAATCAGACATAAGGCGGAACGATATCGGATTAAGCATTTAACCCGGCTCTTATCATAAACGTAACCGGATATATTTTAATAGCAAAGATCACAATCCGAACGCGCCACGAACAGCTGTTAATTGCTTAACCGCATTTAATTATAGTGTAACTAATGTCTTCGACGCGTAAACAAACCACATTATACAGTATGATTGCTGTTATTAGTCCCTTGTATGCGACGTTTACGGATACTATTAAATCGTTTGCTACTTTAATTTACTGTTATCGAATTTGACTACACTTATTGGGCCTTTATAAATATTGAAATTAAACTATTTTTACGGATTATTTTTACGGGTCAGTCTGACCCGTGACCACGAAGGCTGCAAAGCTTTCGAAACGTCGGGCATAAAAATTAAAACCAAATCGTGATATAATCCATAAAAATAGTTTAATTTCAATGAATAACATTCACGTAAACCTAAGAAACCTTTATAAATATATTTACGCGCTTCTTATCTTAAGCAATAGTTTGTCCCTTTCATTTTCAAACAATATAACGCAAGGAAAAAAGTGACAAACTATTCTTAAAGATAAGAAGCGCTTAAATGTTCTTATAAGTAAGGGACATTGTTCTTCTTCTTCGACCTGATTTTATTCCATTCCAAGGTTGAACGGGTCGCCGAAACTCACTTTTTCAAGGATGTTGCACAAAGGATTTGGCTTCGTTTTTACGTCAGACTGACTGTTTGACGTCAACCTCCATCTGGGGATCCAGTCCCGGGTGTCAAAACAACACCCTCCCGACCAGGGAATTGAACCCAAGACCTCCCGGTTCACAGCACGTCAGTGCCGTGCAGTCCATATAGTCAAAAAGACACTGTCTACTCTGACAATTTGCTATTTCCATAAATAAAGAATAAAAATCGTGACTAAATACAGATTTTCAAAGTAGCAATGCTCGGGTTATATTTCAAATCAACACAAAGATGATAATAACAGTGATGGTGTGTAAAGAGTTAAAGAAAATTATTGTGCAAGATTTTTGTCTAGCCTGTTCGGATTGCGTATGCACGTCACTGCAGCAGTAGACTAAGAAGGTACCTTTACTACGACTATTCTACGTTTCAATAATATTGTAAAAAAACAAGTCATAACGCATTACGCACCCCACACGGAGCACAAGCCACACGTGTATTAGATGTTTACCAGCCGTGTTCTCCAAGATAACATTCATCAATCTTTCAAAAGAACAGTTTTATTAAAGCTAAGTGCTATAGTCTCCGCTCTACAGATATTCAAATTAACTTAATGAAAATTTGTATAAAACAAACCTCAAGGAGGAATCTTTTCAATACTTTGAACGTTGGCCACAGCGCTCATAAACGGTGGTAATTGTGATACTTTCAAGAGAGCCAGTACTTTAAGCTTACACTCATAATACCGTTCGAAACTTTGTTCGTGGATCGGTTTTTATGTGCTTTATTCAAATAAATGATCTTTTCATTTGATATTTTTTCAAAGTTATTTCCTTTTATAACACGAATTATTTTTAATGTGTTGTAGAATAATTTATATGTTGTAAAGTATATAATATCCAGATCGACCTGTTGGAAGCGGCCTGCATCCAGCGACTTCCTACGACCTTTATGACGTCGTCGGTCCACCTTGTAGTCCAACAGGTCGATCTGGAAATCTTTGGGGGAGGCCTACGTTCAGCAATGGACGTCCTATGGCTGATGATGATGATGATGGAAGTATCTAATTTATACGTCAAGAGATTAAACACAAAGTACAACTATTATATGTTTACGATATTTTTATCCTCAAAACGAATTTAAAATTATAACATACCTATATGACTGCCTCGGTGGCGTGGTTGTATTTCGGTACGACTACCGTCTCGAGGTCTCGGGTTTGATCCCCGGGTCGGGCAAAGTAATATTGGATTTTTCCATATCAGCCCGGAGTCTGGAATTTATGCCCGGTAAGGCGATAGGCTTGCCCCCTATCACATCTGGGAGGGAACTAAGCTCGACGAAATACTAGTAGTACTAGTTCGCTAGTGCGCCTCTGCCTACCCCTTCGGGGATACAGGCGTGAGCTTATGTTATGTAACAAACCTACATATATGTATACCTATTTAGGTATAGATATTCTCCCAGTTGGGGTTATTCATTATTATAACTGAATTAAGTTTACTTAGAATTAATAAAGCATAATTATATTACTGGTACCTAAACAAGTATTAATGTAAAAGATTTTACCTCAACGACGGCTGATGTAATGTGAAGTACTAAAACACTACATTGAACAAGTCCAACTTCACACATGTATAATCTACTTGCAACTTTTTCACTAAGAGCACCAAGTATTCAATGCATTCGAGCACAATAGCAGTTGAGTTCTAAGCTTTATTGGAGAAGCATGAAGCTCGCTCTCGATAGCTTAATGAGGTCGGTATACATATTTAATATGACGAGCTCTCTCGAGAATCACCGCCGATCGCGGCCCGCCGCAGACTAAATATAACCTAAAAAGGGTGGAATTATGTCGATGGCCTAAGTCTTGAGGTGGATGAAACCGTATTGACTATGGGCCTGTCAACAGCGACGGCCAGTCGCGCCTGTGTTCGCAAAATGAGCACCCCGAGGCGCCGCGCCGCGCCGCGCGCCGCCACCCTGCTCTATATCCCATTTCTGTAGGGTTACCGCATCACCGAATCATGCGGATTAAGGAAATCTATTTAATCATAAGCCGAAACACTTGGGTGTGTGCGGAAAGGGGCTTATTATGAAGAAGTGGCAGTATCTAATTGTTCTTGATTTCAGGACGATTCAATCACACATTTAATTTAATTAGTATCGTTACGTATTTATCTATTTACTAGCCGCCGAGCAAGAATATTTTATACAATCGAGCTCGATGCGCGTCTATGTAAGTATGAAATATTAACCAAATGTCATCAGTGCGCAGCGAGCTCGATACAAATTCGATTGTCCAAAATATTCCGTTCCATTATGTGCTTAGCGGTAAGCAAATAAATTATAGTGTTTTTTATAATAGTGTTTTAAATGCTTTTAGTATTTCTAGGGCAGCTCTAATTTCTTTACAAGTAATTGTTCAAACAAAGCGGGCCACCGAGCGCCTAATTGCGACACCGAAAAAGGATCTACTAATTGCAAGAACAAAGTGCTGAAGGACCAAGCATGTGCCGGTTTGAAAGTAAACGAATAAAGAACAATGATTTGTTTAGCTACATAAACATTTTGTTTTTATACCGTCTTTGTTTTTAATCATTTAATTAATATTTTGGTTATTTGTGCTTTTCATTTAAATTATGATAATGTGATCCGTATCCACACAAATGTAATCCCAAAAACAAAACAAGATAATCTTCATTCGAACAAGAGAACATGAATTTACTTTTTCATTTAGGAGCCGACATAAAACGTCTATAAATAAAAGGATTACCCTAAAACAGATTTAAAAAGGGTACTTGGGATAAGGAATTACTTTATTAAAATAAACAAATAATAAATTAACCTAACTTATGACCCTCACTCACGGTAGGTCAAAGAACTCCATTTTGTACTAAGTATTTGCCGTTAAATTAATTATTATCGTAGCAGAATACAAGATGAAATTGTGATGGTTTTCCATACAAGTAATCTTACCTATATCTCTGTAGAGTAGGCAGAGCTGAAAAAGAGCGCTAATGCTTGCTTATTATCGTCTCTAGATTATTTTGGGACGCGTCTATCGCCACATCGATCATAAATACAATTAAATTTTATGTTATTATGAGTGACAAACTCAAAAATGTAGTTTTCCACTTCTTATTACGTCGAAGATTTATTTCAGACCTTGTTTGTCCATAGTAAGTCCGTGTGAAAAAAGATCTAAAGATCTAAACGAATATTTTAGTACATTCAGAGGGCGTTCACCTCTCCCGGCCGCCCTAAAAACTGGGGCGATGTCCGCAAAATAGAGAGTAGATGGCAGCCCTAACTGCGAATAGACATGAGTGATCAGACCAAAAGAGGCCGACAGTATACTAACTATACATCATATAACTATAGACATTATAGCTATGTCTTTTCATATCAAAGCTAGGGTATAGGTATGTAAAATCATCTAATTAGATGTAAGGCTTTTACGTATAGTTACTTTACAGTAACTTTACAGTTTTCTTAGGAATTAGGATTATATACATTACATAAGCTCACGCCTGTATCCCCTAAGGAGTAGGCAGCGGCGCACCAGCGAACTAGTATACCCACATTTCGCAGAGCTTAGTTCCGTCCCAGATGTGATAGGGGGCGAGCCTATCGCCATATCGGGCACAAATTCCAGACTCCGGTCTGATATGGAAAAATCCAATATCACTTTGCCCGAGACCGCAGGACGATAGTCGTACCGAAATACAATCACGCCACCGGGGCAGTCCACTTCCATTCAATTAGTAATAATAAACAGTGTCAATATACAAATAGAGGTTTTCGTTATCTAATCTTGTTTGAGTGATGAAAGTTCAATTTTACGTAGTATTTCAGTATTTCAGTCATTTAAAACTGGATCTTATTAGCGAAATAACTATACATTCGTGGAAATGAAAGGTTACTGTTAAATCGCTCGATTTAGTGTGCGTAAATTCACTGAATAAAGAAAACACACAAAATTTCTGAAAATGTAAAATAAATAAAATAAATAACACCCAACAGTCACATACATAGTCCTGACCCCACACTAAGATCGAGTCTTGTGTCGTGGGTATCAGGATCTACGAGAGACTTTCGGTCTCACAACACCCAGACCCGAAACAAATATCTGTAGGCCTTACAAATATTTGTCTCGGTGCGGGGATCGAACCCGCGGCCTCTCGTTTCACAGCCGGCTACTCGCCCGCTGCGCCACGGAGGCTGTCAATGTATATGATAAATTCGGTTAGATTGACATCTTACGGTTTTTAAGACAGAAGGACTGTTATTAACGTTTTTTTAATCTGACAGCAAGTTCGATTCCAGCGTCGAAACATTGTATCAACCACGGATGTAAAGAAAAAGAAGGACACCATCTCGCATATAGTTAAACGGACGCCACAGATAAGCCACGCACACAAACGCGCCCGTACAAAAGTGCTCTAAGCACCTGGGCCGAAACTCCTGCTTCACTTTCAATTTTGACAAATTATATTTGGCAAATCGAATATTTACAACATTATCATTTCAGTTCATTATGCATGTATTTTGTCATGATATTAGCTATTTCAAGGCAACATTTATATTGTACTAACAGTTGTGCAAACATTGTTTGCGGAACTGTAATGAGTGGCAAATTATTACATTTCGCGTATAAATGTAAATTTTGTGTTACCGGTTATAAGACAGAAATGCTTCATAATCTATCAATACATAATTACATGTATTGATATTGCATTCTGCCGTCCTCAAGCTAAAATGCCATTAATGCCCGAATGGTTAAATGCTACTCAACTTTAACGACTTCTTACATTGATTTTCGCCATACAATTTTGACAGATAGAGCGGCCTTAAACGACATAAGGCGACCTTAAGCGTATGAACATTCGGCGGTAAGTGAATAAACCTAATGAGATGTGTCCAAAAAAATGGAAAATATGGTCCCTAGAGATTTCATAGACTTATGGTTATTTTTAAAGTAAGCAAGTTATTAAGTAAATATAAAAGTCACGGTCTAATAAACCTCTAAGGATAATATCTTCCACGTTTTTGGGATATGTACACCTCAAAATTAAGTTTATTCACTTTACAGTATTTTAGCTTGAAGAAGCTACCATTCCACATGCCCTTATCCCACACTTGTGTGGGAACGGCGCAAGCATGTAGTAAGATTCAACTTGGTTGTATGACCGGGCGCCTGCCTTTGGGGAATAATGTATCGATAATGGAATTACTTAATTAACCCCATAGCACCACGCTGCGTCGATTGAAAGACACAAATAATATAACATGCATGCAATGCATGTATGGGCTGTGGACCCGGGTCCCGGGTTCGATTTCCAGGTCGTGCAATGCAAATTTAATTTGCCTGGGACTGGATCCATATCATAGGGGGTTAACGTCAGACAGGCGACCGGTCGTAAAAACTTAGCCACATCCTCTCTGCCACATGCTTGATTGAAAAAGTGTGTTGCGCCGACCCCACATTAAGGTGGGATAGGGGCAGGTAGAAAGAAAGTTTGCTGTGGATGTCCTTTCCTTATTTCTTTACACAGTGATTCACGACTATAATGTAACCAAATAAATTAAATAACTCAAATGTGTGTAACATAATAAGATTTAACATAATACGCATACCATTAAAGATAAGTTTATGTGGATCAAGGTCAATTTATCGCAGCCGCGGTCGAATTTGACAACATTGATTTATTTTATGAATGTGTTATATGTGTGTTAAAGCAGCAATAGCTCAGTTGCGAATGGTACGGACTGCCGAGACAAGTGTCGGAGGTTCGAGTCCAATCCCAAAATGGAGCACACACCTCTGACTTTTCTATGTTAAATGTATTTTCATTGTGAAATATCGCTTGCTATAACGGTGAAGGAAAACATCGTGAGGAAACCTGCATACCCGAGAATTTCTTTACAGGAATTTCGAAGGTATGTGAAGTCTGCCAACCCGCATTAGGCCAGCGTGGTAGACTAAGGCCTAACCCCTCTCATTAGTAGAGGAGGTCCGTGCCCAGCAATGGGACAGTAATAAAGTTTCTGTGGAACAAGGTCAATTTATCGCAGCCGCGGTCGAATTTGACAACATTGATTTATTTTATGAATGTGTTATTTGTGCGATGTACTTACAATTTACATTCATTAATTTTAGATTATTATAAAATTTTAAAATATTGAGCAGCTATGAAGAAATATGAAAACACGGTCGCGTACAAATAAAGAAGGTGTTAGTTGATCAAAAAGCGCTTCGGAACAATGATGATGGACAAAGTACCTATGTTGAATAGTTTAATATATCGCGCGAAAATAAGCTCTCATTCGCACAGGAGCTTTTTCAGCGTCCGTTAAAAAAGCGTCTCAACATGTCTGTTTGAACTTTGATTATCATTCTTGCCTTGTTTCTAATAAAGTATATTCTATGTATTGCCCAAAAAACCGCCAGGTTTTAAAAGCGCCGGCGCTCGAATACTATAATAGAACTCATATGTTCCATTACAACACTTTTTAACGTACGTTGAAAAAGCTCTTGTGCAAACGAATAAGCGATATTCGTGTTGTAACAATGATTAAAGAGAATCAATACACTGCCTCGGTGGCGTAGTTGTATTTCGGTACGAATGCTGTCCTAAGGTCTCAGGTCGATCCCCGGGTCGGGCAAAGTGATATTGGATTTTCCCATATCAGCCCGGACTCTGGAATTTGTGCTCGATATGGCGATAGGCTCGCCCCCTATCGCACCTGGAACGGAATTAAACTCAGCGAAATGTGGGTGTTGTAGTTCGCTAGTGTGCCTCTGCCTACCTCTTCGGGGATACAGGCGTGAGCTTATGTTATTGTAGAATTAATACATTTTGACGGCCCTTGATAACACGATTGTCTATCACGGACATCCACCCAAATGTCATGTATTTGCACAATCGCGCATAATTTGCATCAACAATCCATTGACCTTGGAAACGTATCAAATATCGCATCATCATTACGCGATAAAACGTTTCGGCACTGATATCGCATCTGCGCAATACTTGTGTGTGTCTGTTCAAACTTGTTTATGAGGAATATTCAAATAGCTTCACAATTAAGGAGCTTTAATTAATTACTCGGAAGTTTATTGTTTAGTGTACAGTTCATTATGTTTAAGGTTTCTTCGTTTCCTGTAGGCGCTTTATTATTATTTTATTTCTTAGGTTGTTTCCTTTGGCCGATAAGAAACAGATTCTTAAAATACTTAACGACTTCTTTCGAAGACCTGTAATGATATTCACATTGAGAAGTTGTAAGATTATGAGGTTATAATTTCATTTTAAATGCTCATTTCATGGTCATTAACACATACTTACACAATTAAATACTTTAATGACAAAACCAAAACAAATCCGTAAAGGATTGAATGAGGGGATAAATACATATGTTAAATATTTATATGATATAACTACAAAATTGTGATATTTTAAATTTCTATTCGATAAAATACGATTTAATAAAGGAAAATTTCAATTTTAGTCAGTATTTCCTTATTAAATGAATTAAGTAGGAAATAAATAATATGAATGGCCTTAACAATAAATAGTTTAATGTTCATTAATTTACGTATGCGGAATGATTACGAAATTTTTGACTTTAATTTACAATACCGACGTTGTAATAAAATTCGACATATTAATTAGTGGAAACATAAATTAATTTAAAAGAATTATGTCGTATGTAACTATTTTTGTGCTTGTATATTCATTTTGAAATACTTACGTACTTAATATGAATTATCGGATTGAAATGATTTTTTCCTGTTTTGGCAAGTATTTATCTGTACCTCAGAGGCATATACCATCAAGCACCAAAACACAAATTTTACAGGGCAGGCAAAAATGTGCGCCGCGTATGTATGAAGCTAGTACTGGTTCATTTTATTTAAAGTTGTAGAAATAATTTTAAAAATCTGGTGTTTGCGCATCTATTGGTGTAAAAAACAGGTTTTTTGGAAAAATGGAATTCCTATTGTATCACTCTCAGGTACAGATATAAATGTTTGTGGCATACAGATTATTGGTTTTTATTTACTTTAAACATACCCTATTCAAAACGTATGTTTGTAAAGGAGAGACAAATTCACAATACCTCTGCTAATATCAATAACAAGTAATTTAATTTGGATTATGTTCGTATAATCATTCGTTTTATAAATAATTATAATTATCAGACCGACGATAATAAATCAGTATACATGAATCGACAAAAAATATACACGCAACTGAATTACGTGACGTTCGTCAATGCTATATAAAAAATACTGGTTCAAGTTTAGCATTATTTAGTAACGTGATGCGCCTGGAAAGAAAAGCAACATTTGTCTCAATGCGGGAATCGAACCCGCGGCCTCTCGCTTCGCAGTCGGCTACTCGCCCGCTGCGCCACGGAGGCTGACGAATTTTAGATACTAAAAATTGTAATAATGTATTTTTGCATTACCCGAGTCGTGTACTAAATTCGCAATTCGCTTTTTGCGTAATGTCTGTTATCTACCAAGAAAGTACAATTAAGAGGAAATAAATATTTCACGCGTCTTGTAAACATTGAAGATGAATAACACGATGCGAACGGAAAAGAGACCAGATTGTGCGCTATTCGCGAAATGTGGTTTATATAGAGTTTCCTATACATAATATTTTATATGAAAATTACTTGCTTAGTGAATGAAACATTGCGAACAAATACTTCACGGCTAGCTGAAGAAAAATGCCGAGCTCGACTACACACCATCGTAATATAAAGTATTATGTTGATGCGAGAAGAAAAATGTCGACTCATAAGGCTTTACTTATAAAAACATTTTCGCTTATCTCTTCACTAACAATAGTCACTTGTTTCTTGTCACTTAATAGTCACTTGTGTCACTTTTTTCTTTGCGTTAGATTGTTTAAAAATTAAAGGGACAACCTATAGTTAAAGATAAGCAGCGCTTAAATATTTTAATAAGTAAGGGGCATATAATAAAAAGAAGCTTTTGTATCTTGATTTCACATGCCTTGATGCCATTCATCCCAATCTTAATCATATGAACACAAATTTTATGTTAGAATTGAACTTCATAGCATACACCAGTTAAATAAATATTTTTTTCCTTTTAGTGTATAATAATCGTAAAGAAATGTTGCGTCCTGGTCTAGTGGCAGCGCAGAAGGGCTGTAAACCTGGAGGTCCTGGGTTCGATTCCCAGGACGAGCGGCTGTTTTTCTAACATAATTTGGTCGTAAAAATAAACGAAATCCTTTAAGCAACATGTTTAATAAAATGTGTTGCGCCAACCCCACTTTAAGGTGGGATTAGGGCAGATGGAAATAACGAGTGTATGCAAAGAAATAACAATAAACATGTTTACACATTTACCAAATTGAAATGAGATGTGAATGTGGGCAAAAAATAATAAACGTTAAAAGGCGGGAGTTAAAAGCATTGATACCCATAAAATTAATTACGCACATTTGAAGCACTTACGTCGGAACCGCCGGATCTTTGGTGTATTCGTGTTTGTAGGTTCTTATGATTTTTATTACCGCCGTCACATTTTTATTATAATTTTTACACAAAACTTTACAATTACAATCGCGATGTTTCATTTCATGACCGACATTTGTACTGTTATTTGCCGATTGTTAATACCCAGCCATTTTTTAAGTAGAACTTAAAGTGCGACGTTGTTTTGTTGTTCATGTAGTTATAATATTCAGTCGTATCGATGGCGTCTTACAGCCGGTTTCAATAAACAATCTCAGTTCGAATGGGCAGATAGATTACAAAAATTAGCCAATAAGAACAAAGTTTGAACATGACTCCGTCAAATGACTTGATTTGATTGGTACATAATCGCGATCTATCTGCACTGTGAACTGAGATCGTTTATTGAAATCGGCCGTAAGTGAGTGACCATTTATAGATGCGGGATGCGCAAGAGTCGGTTAGAAAGAGCTTTATGGCTGAGATCTATAGAGCGAACGTCGACTTAGGCTGAGATCTATAGAACGAACTTCGACTAAGTCCGAGTCAAAAAAACGAACTTAGTGAGGATTTGGAATTTATAAATCGAACTCAGACTTAGTCCAAGTCATTTTTCACAAGAAAAACTTTGCTAAGTCCAAGTCCACAAAACCTTGACTTCGGTCTGTCAGTTCGGCATGCAGTAATACCAGTATCGAAATACTGACATAAAATGTAGAAATTGTTTTATTCATTCTAACGTTTTTTAAATTAAAATACCAAAACTATTGTTAGAAAATGTTTGATAATTAAAGGTACGAGATTTTCTTATATTGCAGTACCGTTTATTATACTGTAAATCGATCTATTAATTATTAAAGTTTAACGAAAATAGATAATTTTGTTTGGAATAAACTTGTAACCCAGAAGATGCCAAAAAAATAGACAAATGTTTTGACAACTTCCAGTATTGTCCTGAATACTAATTAATATAATATTAAACCCCGAAACCGTGCTCAGAATTAAAAAAATCGTTCTGCTGAGCCATTTGCAAAGCGCGAAAGGTGACCCGAGAACCAGTGGGAATGGACGGACGGCGGACTTCATCGCGGCGACCCACAATGCAACAGTGACCATCATGCTATTGCTCCAATAATATTATCATCATCATCAGCCACAGGACATCCACTACTGAACATAGGCCTCCCCCAAAGATTTCCAGATCGACCGGTTGGAAGCGGCCTGTAACCAGTGATTTCATGTGAAATTTGTCAGGTCGTCTGTCCACCTAGCAGTCATATTAAACAGACAGTGAATCAGTGGATCAGTGAAAGTACATATTATATTAATTATTATGTAGTCGGCCTAAATAATGTATAGATATTTTGAGAATGAATTGGTTACATGTTGTCAGGAAATTGATTTGCAGTAGGTAAATAAAATAATAATTATCATGAATAATATTTATTTATTACAATCTCTGATATTAACCTTCGTTTATTTGAGTGAGCATACATACATACATACATAGACTCACGCCTTTTTCCCATAGGGGTAGGCAGAGACAACGGATTTCCATTTGCTACGATCCTTACACACCTCTTTCGCCTCATTCAGTCTCATTACATTCTTTATGCATGCACGTCGGTTTAGGATACTTTTAACTTGACCTTTCTCGAGTAAATCTCTGACTTGGTCAGAGAATGTTCGATGAGGTCTTCCCCTTCCACCTCTACCATTCACACTTGCCATATATATTTGCTTTGTCAGCCTCCTTTCATCCATCCTTTCTAGATGCCCAAACCACCGCAACATTCCTTTCTCAATCCACGTTATTATTTCCTCTTTCAATCCACACAGTACATAAATGGTATTCTCAACTATTGTGCAATATACCTACTGCACAAACTACTGTAATATTGCTTGTGTTTGATAACTTGTTCCGCAGTTGGTTGCATGTGTGAAAATTTAATAACTTCAAAATGTTATTTCTGAAACAGAAGAAATAAATATCAGACAGAGTTTCCCTCAGATCTTTCATTATTTATCAGCAGATCACCACAATGGCAATTTGCATGGTCTAGCTGACAATAAGCTTGCCTGGCAGGTTAACCACTCAGATGGTACCCAGATGGTAATGCCTCAACAGTTTACCGCTGGCAGGAAATGTTAATAAGGCATGGTTTTGCTTTGGGCTTGCTGGCTGACTGAGATGCAATTTATACTCTACATGGGCTGCTCGTAAACAAACAGACAGACAGACAATTTGCTAGTAAACAGTCTCCAAAATACAAAATCCCTGTTTTAACAATTTTGATAAATTAATAAAACTTTTGTCAATATATTAATATGAAATAATGGCAGTGGATTAGCTAGAGCTCTAGGAATAGGTATGACAGAGTCGATCACCTCACTCACTCACCTGATTGTGACTCCTGGCATATTTGAGCCCTTGTAATTCTCTTGGTGGTTTACACTTTACTTCATCATTTTAGAGCTTAGAATGCTTTTTTTATGTCATCATGTTTTCATCATCATCATCTTGTTTCTTTTTACTTTAAAAATTATGGCCTTCTTCAAAATATTAATGATTTTGCCAACAATAGTAATAAATAATAAATCCATGTTTTGACTATCAAATGATGACGATTCATGTTTATTCTTTCTTCTACCTGCCCTTATCCCACCTTAATGTGGGGTCGGCGTAGCAAACTTTTTCAAGCATGTTGATGAAAGGATTATAAGACGATTTATGTATAATGCGGTTTGTTTTTCACTTGACATTTCAAAGAGCGTCAGCCATTTTGTCAGCTGTTAATTACGTAATACGTTCCTTTACAACCTATAAATATAAAGGCGCGTCTCCTGTAAATATATAAAAATCTTACGTTTCTTTTGTCAAAGGAACTGCGTGAAACCGATAACGTCTGAGTAGACTATGCAAAGACAAACTATGGCTAGCCTGAGTTCGAGTTCGAATTATAAATAGGCAAAAGTTGACTTTCGCTTAGTTCACTCCAAAGACGACTACGCTGAGTCGACTTTGGTACAAGACTTAAGTAAGAACTATAGATTTCAGCCTAAGTCTAAGTCAAAGTCACGAACTCAGTGAGGAGTTTTACTAAGTCCGAGTCAATTTTGACAAGAAAATCTTTGCTTAGTCTATCAGTCTGTTTTTCTGGTAAAAAATGAACTGGACTAAGTCAAAGTTCGATTTAACAATTACAAATCCCCCACGGCGTTCGTGACTTTGACTTAGTCGAAGTTCGCTCTATAGATCTCAGCCTTAGTCTCGAATCCCGATCTGTAAAGGTCGCGTTGCAGTATAGACAGGCGAATAACGATTCGCAGTATCAACGGGCTATTGGCAGATTTGACGGTTGATCCACTTAGCGACAAGCGTAGTGATACGTGAGTGATTCAAACCGATTCCGCTTCGATAAATGTGGACACTACCTAATACGTGTCGTAGTGTGTCGCAAGCCTTAGAGCCACCCTCTCAATGCTGGCCTACTCAACTAAGCATAGGGTATAATCGCCTTAAACAGCTATTTGATATTGAAATAAAACAATGCAAATACATTGTTCGTTGTTGAAACTAAATACATTTTTATTGCTTTTATATTTATAATGCTGTGATTGTTCGATGCAATAATATACTTTAAACTTCGCTCAAAATGTTTGTAAACCATTATGATATTTGATACATCGCCGGTCGTAATGTTTGTGCAACAGCAAAATGTTAGTTGAAATAGGCTATTATTGTTGACATAATCAGTATTAGGCTCTATTCCACTGAGTATTTGTAAAATTATGCGCTACGGACAAAGTTAAATTAATATAATTTCCAACTTTGCTGTGTAAATAGAAAATAGTACTATTATGTTGCCAGTATAATTAAAAGTTAATTGTTTAATTTAAAATATCAATACCAATTTAATGCGATTAGGTTTGATATTACTGTAAAATAAACGATTATTTTTTGGTAATAGTGGTTAGATTAGATAGGTCGTCTGCGAATTCGGATGATTAGGATGGAATCCTACATAGTATAATCAGTTCATACATACATTGGTCACACCTGTATCCCCGAAAGGGTAGACTGAGGTTTACTAGCGAAATAGAACACCTACATTTTAACTATGATTTCTGTCCCAGATCTTATAGGCGACGAGCTCATCGCTAGTATAATCTGTAAGTAAAGGACACTCTTCTATGAGCCTGACTGCCTTAGTGGCGTGGTTGTATTTCGGTACGACTACCGTCCTGAGGTCTCGGG
Organism: Clanis bilineata; assembly: GCA_036417725.1. Taxonomy (NCBI): domain Eukaryota; kingdom Metazoa; phylum Arthropoda; class Insecta; order Lepidoptera; family Sphingidae; genus Clanis; species Clanis bilineata. Next base: position 8,048,959 of record CM071154.1, read on the forward strand.
TTCAATCCCCGGTTCGGGCAAAGTGATATGGGTTTTTTTCATATCAGCCCGGAGTCTGGAATTTGTGCTTGATATGGCGATAGGCTCGCCCCCTATTATATCTGGGACGGAACTAAGCTCGGCGAAATGTGGGTGTTCTAGTTCGCTAGTGCGCCTTTGCCTACCCCTCCGGGGATAAAGGCGTGTGCTTATGTCTTCTATGAGTTATGATATGATACTACCAGAAATTATAGAGTTAATCCAAAATACTGCGATTTATGAATTCTATGTAGTCTTCTGTAATTTATGACGCATTTCTAGCGTTTATAATAAGGATAATACTATGATTCTAAGAGTTCTAACATTTATAATAGGGATAAGCCACAGAAGTCTGCCACGTGAGGAAAATATGTGCATAATACATATCTTTCTATATTTTCCTCATCACAAATATTTCTTTGTTCGCTCCATTAACTGGCTCTTATTACCCTTTATGTTCTCAGTCATTCATCCTTTACCTCAAATAATATCTAGAAAAATACAAGGAATCAAAAACGTATTGATAGCTCGAGTCGATTTCGAGAGATGGTCGTAGGTTTGAAATTAGTCTAAGAGCATGCACTCTTTATTTTTCTATGTGTTTATTAATTGTGAATTATTTCTTAACATATGGAGGAAACCTGCATATGGGAGAATTCTACAAACAATTTCGAAGAGTGAAGTCTACCAACCCACATAAGTCCAGCGTGGTAGTTTAAGGCCTAACCCTATTCTTTGTGGTCACTTGCGGCCCTGCGACAAATCTTTATTTATCCCAAACCTTGATTTAAAGACAGGAGTGAGCTGTAGAATAAGTCGAGATAAGGTGTAACTCTAGATTAGTAATAGCGCTGCAAATCGCCCTTAATTGAGGAAGTTCGTACTTAGAAGTGGGACAGTATAATATAAGGCTGATTAAAAAGACTATTTTTATGTTTGTGCAGATAAATATGTGTTCAATAGATATTTTTTATTATTATTTATTACCATGACAATATAAAGGGTACGTGATAAAACAAAACCTAAAATGAGATCACCCAGTTTTACTTTATCTATGTAGGTCCCAAATGTGATGGGCGTTGAAACAATCGTTTTATCACGTAACACACATCGAATTAGAATTTATAATTCAGAAGATTTAGTAGAAGGTTACAAGACCCTTTTGCCACTACCTATCACATAGTTGAAACATGAATTATCTTAGATATTATTTCTTTTCTGTTTCTTAGATAGTGTTTCTTTCTTTCTACCTGACCTTATCCCACCTTAATGTGGGGTTGACGCAACACATTTTTTCAAGCATGTCACAGAAAGTATTTGGCTCAGTTTTTACGATCAGTTGCCTGCCTGACGTCAACCCCCTCTGAGGGATCCAGTCCCGGATGAATTAAATTAGAAAATTTTGCTTTGCCCGGTCCACAGCTCATATAGGTATATTGCCAATAGACCAAGGCGGCGACATCTCTCATCATAGATATTACGATGGTTAAAATTAAATTTATGTACCAACGTTCCATTAAGTGACCCTAATATTTAGTGCTAAAATAAAATAACAACGCATTGTACCTACATCTTTCCCCTAAAAGTTTTTATATAGACTTTTATCCCTACATACTTCGATTCAGCTGTATTTTAAAAATACGTGTAAATTGTTTAAAAAGCTTTTTATTATTCAATGGCCAAAGAGTATCCGAAACAACTCGTCTAACGAGGAGCGACAGCTATGCATCAAACCCGACCAAATCAAGATGGTGGCTATAAAAAGCATTATGAATTCTAAACTCGCGGTGAAGTGCCAAATCCCTGACAAGAGACGAATTTTAAACAACACAAGAGTTATTGATAGTTGGATTCGTGTCGTGTTGTATTCGTATGTTAAACACAAATCGTGGAGATTGTTTAAAAATTCTAGTTTAAGGTTTACTTTGTAGGTGGTCATGGCATTGTACATTCATAAGAAATTATTATGGACTTCCAGCTTTATTCTGTTCGCTGTGTAGTGGTAGATTGCTTACATGTTGCAAGACTTAAGACAAAATGCTAAAATAAAATGTCCCTCCGCTTCTCAACACCAAAGGCAACCACTCAAGTGGGGCGTCTGCTTCCCACCTTCGTAAGTTACCAAAAAAACCCGGGCCCTGTAGCCAACTTTATTTTTCTTTCTACTTGCCCTTATCCCACCTTAATGTGGGGTCGGCGCAACACACTTTTTCAAGCTTGTTGCAGAAAGGATTTGTCTAATTTTTTACGACCGGCTGCCTACCTGACGTCAACCCCCCTGGGGGTTAGGTCCCTGTAGCCAACATTTGTATAATAATATTAGTTCTGTAATATTACTGTCTCACTGCTGGGCATGAGCCTCCTCTACTAATACGAGGTTTTAGGTTTTACCATACGCCATCCTGCTGTGGGCTGGTTGAAATTCTTGTGAAGAAATTCTCAGTTATGCATGTTTCCTCACGATATTTTCCTACACCGTTAATTTAAAATGAAAACATTTATATGCACTATCTTATATCAAGCTATTAGTAGATATCCGTAATATTTTTAAATATTTATTATTTCAACAGCGGAAGCTGTTAGAATTTGTCCACTGTCGTATCGTAACTAATCAGATAAGCCGACTCGGTGCTTAATACGCTTACGCCATTTCTTTTTATCAGTAAAATAAAAATAAACTAACCCAATTATGTTATTAAATGAATAAAATGCTTAAAAGAAATGGTACGTAAAAGAATAGAAAGTGAATTGCAAAAACAAGAAGCACTCAGAGTCAACTTAAGTACGTAAAGGGATTGCTGTGGGTGCAATAAGTCCACAAGTCAAGTCAAGTAAAGATAAAAGCAATATCTTTTTCACGGAGCAATTTAATTTACTTTAGAAAAAATAAAAATAATATTAGCCCTGTAATATTACTGTCCCGCTGCTGGGCACGGGCCTCCTCTACTAATGAGAGGGGTTAGGCCTTAGTCTACCACGCTGGCCTAATGCGGGTTGGTAGACTTCACATACCTTCGAAATTCCCGTAAAGAAATTCTCGGTTATGCAGGTTTCCTCACGATGTTTTCCTTCACCGTTATAGCGAGCGATATTTCACAATGAAAATACACTCAACATAGAAAAGTCAGAGGTGTATGCTCCATTTTGGAGTTGGTCTCAAACTTCCGACACTCGTCTCGGCAGTCCGTACCATTCCCAACTGAGCTATCACTGCTATTTTAATTTACTTTATCTTTGCAAAAAACAATGTAATGACTAAAATTTAAATTAGTCTTAGCGGGTTATCAAACGAATAAATGTTCAAGATTAGATAGTATTTTGGCGCAGGATATTAAATATAACAATATTACGACCTCCATCTCAAGGAAATTCGAATCACAACTAAATTTGACACTTGTAATTGTGAGTGACTGCCTCGGTGGCGTAGTTGTATTTCGGTATGACTACCGTCCTGAGGTCTCGGGTTCGATCCCCGGGTCGGGCAAAGTGATAATGGATTTTTCCATATCAGCCCGGAGTCTGGAATTTGTGCCCGATATGGTGATAGGCTCGCCCCCTATCACATCTGAGACGGAACTAAACTCGGCGAAATGTGGGTGTTCTAGTTGGCTAGTGCACCTCTGCCTACCCCTTCGGGGATACAAGGGTGAGCTTATGTTATGTTATGGAATTATGAGTATTACGCAACCCTTACAAATTGTATTCTTATGTAAGCCTTGCGTATTTTTTACTCAGTTTTACGTGTCATGACAGCGTAACTACATTATAATTTCAGTTTTCAAGATCGTAGTCGTTATTTAATCAGGATTTAAACCGACACAAAATTAATTTCGGTATGGGAAGAGCCTTGTATTGGCATTTACAATGTATACTTAACAATAAAAGCGTTGTAGACTATTCTTCACACGTATACAGTGACGGCCTTCGGTACGCTTGAAAAAGTGATATTTCTTGTATTAAAAGTGTGAGCGGGTGGAGTGCCCTTAAAAATTTTTTGGGTCGAAGCCAAACCACACCTTCCTGAACCAAATAAGACTATGGTGAGACAAACAGACACCTGTTCCTATTAGGTTGTGTCTGGTAAGGTGCCAAATATTTCCTTCAATGCCGGAAAAATGCAAGGGGAACTCCAACATTAGCACAAACAAAATGAAAGAGATCGGTTTTCAGTTAATTAAGTCGAAAGTTTGCTTCGCGCACGCGGAAATGTTTCAGAATGATTACGATAATGGAACTTTATGGCATCGTATAATACATTCATTTAGTAAAGTATTTTTTGACAATCCTTTGACTCCAAAGAAGCTTGTACTATCGTTCACATAAGAAATTGTTATTATGGCTAATCGGTATTAATTTAACAAGCACTTTTTTTTTGCAAAATTTAACTATTTTGCGGATTTTAACATAGGTACACCTATGGCATGTCCAATACATAACGCAATCAAGAGGTCTGTGCTGTTGTTCTTAGAGAGAGACTGGCAAACGAGCAGGTGGGTCATCTGATGGTAAGTGATCTTCACCGCTCATAGACACCCCAGACCCAAAATAATTATGGGTGCGTTGCCGACTTAAAAGGAGAGAATAGGGATTGGAAAAGAGAGGGGGGAATTGGGCCACCGGAAATATCTCTCCCCGAACGAAACGCAGCAACAAACGGCTATTTTACGTCGGTTTTCTATGACACAGTGGTATCAAACCGGTCGAGCCGGCCCATTCGTGCTGTAGACGTAACTCTCTACAGTGTGGTTCTACCCCTCTTTTTGCTCTGTACTCCTTCATTAGCTCTTCACCTAAATATAAATCACCTAAGATAGGTACTCATAAATCACCCTAATACACCACTACAAAATAAACATAGGGAATAAAAATGTCTACTTAACAATTCTATTTAAACGAGTAACATACAAAAAACTACAGACGTATTGAGAAACTTCTGTCATGAACTTGGGTAAAAAACCGCATCGTAAAGGGCAAAACGCAAACGAATTACTCTGCCATGAATTTAGATACGGACATGAATTGAATGGAGCATATCGATTAGGCCACTGGTGTTGATTGTTATTGAGCTTTCTGTGCCAGACGCCAGTTGTTATTGCATCGGCCGACTCCGCGTTGAGCAGATAAATATTTTATAAGCCCTCATTCGCACGATAGCTTCATTAACGCGCGTTAAAAAAGCGTCTCAACATGTCTGTTCATATGAGTGCTTGAGTTTTTATTGAGTTTCATATGATTCTTGTCTTGTTTGTAAGGTCTCATTCGCATGAGAGCTTTTTCAACGCGCGTTAATAAGCGTTGTAACGCCTCATTCGGACGAGAGCTTTTTTTACGCGCGTCAAATGTACTGAACAAATGATGTCTAGTATAGTTATTCAAACGGCGGCATTTTTAAAACGCGGTGTTTTTTGGGCGGTATGTAGAATATATATATCTTATTAGAAACAAAGCAAGAATGTTTTTCAAGCATTCATATCAACAGACATGTTGAGACGTTTTTTAACGCGCGTTGAAAAAGCTCTCATGCGAATGAGGGCTAAGGCGGAACGTCAACAGCGCTTTTATAGGGTGGTTATTACATATTTAACGTTGACGACATTTCTTTGAACATGTCAAACGCGATTGTGCAATTGTTTTTCTTTGATTAAATCGGTTATGAACTCTTTCAGAATCAGTGTTGGATTATTTGAGTAGCGTACCCATCGATATAATAATATACAGCGTACCAAATAAACGTTGATTATTTGATACTGGCTCGATTATATCTATTAAAAATCAGTTTTGCTCTGATTTTGCAAAAGTGTTTTTATAATGTTCTGTTCCACTACATCGGTCCTTTTCCACTTCAAATCTCTATTTGAAGCCTATTTGAATTTGCCGAACCCTGTTCGGCGCGACTGTTTCAAGCGAGTTACAAAAAGGATTTGGCTTTGTTTTTACGATTAGCTCCAATATTCTAATAATATTACGAAGGATAATTAGGAATATAGGATTAATAATGAATTTAAGTGATAGAGCCAACATGTAGATAAATTTCTATACAGTACACATGGGCCGACTGGGCCTGAATATTCATTATGACTACTGTCTCACAATTTATGTTCGTTTGTCCTAATTTTGTTTCTTTCTAAATATAATAACAAAATCTCTACCGACGCTTTTGGGAATACACAAACATAATGACGGTCTATTATAAGTTTAAAAGTGGATCAGACATTATTTTTACGGACATTTCTTTTTCTTTATATTAAGTAAAATAGGGTAAATAAAACCTCGCCGGGGAATAGTAAACTGGTTATTTTTTTCATATAGACTGGTTTGTTTGTTCACAACAAAAAATAAACAAAAAAAATTTTTCATCAATTTTCGACACGAATTATGCTTTAGTGTACATATTGATCACCATTTAAGAATCTCGTTTCTATTAAATCGCAAATTTCTATTCACCCCGTGTTACGGTTCGCGTTGTCTGTTTGGACTCTAAATAGACACTGCGAACCGCAAAACTAAACTTTAAAGGAATCGCTGAGAGGAATAAGCGGGTGGTGAAAACCCGATGGCACTTTGAATGAGACAACTAGACAAGGTCCATATCACGCTCGGTGACGTGTTCTCAGACGGACTAATCAGTAATGGATTGTTTTAGGCAGATGGATGGCACTTAGCGAATATCTCTCGGCATTCGACGCTAGTGGACGCGTATCAAACGTTTCTCTTTCTATTATCTTCAATAAAATAACGTAATTAATTCAAATTTATAAGTTTTAAGATGTGTAATTCAATTTTATTAATTATATTAATACTGTATTACAGTGCTAAATATACACTAGCCAGATGATGTAGACAAGCATCATAAGGACATAAATAAAATATTCTATGCCATAAAAAGGCGACATTAGCATAATGTTAACAATGTGGATATAAAAACGAAATATATTACAGTTTTTCCTTGTATATTACGCAGTATTTAATAATAAGTGTTTTCACAACATTGTTAACTGATAACAAAATATATTTATAACTATTCGAATTCAATTAAAGCTGTGAATTTTATACGCGCACAGTAGCTGAATAACAAAACTGCAATAAAAAATACAAAACTTACTTGCGAATATGCTCTTCCTCATGTTATTGTCATCACATATCACGTACATACAAAATTATAAATTCACAAACTTAATGCGTCCGAGCGGGACAGCAGGGTGGCGCGAAAATAAAGACTATCAAAAGGCATTTACTGCGCATATCTAGATATCACGGTGATGATAAACACGAGGTCGACTTTGCCTTTCCGCGAGGTCCCCGAGCGGCCTTCGCAAAAATTTGCACAATTTACATAACGCACGGGCAGATTATTTACATTGTGTGATGTCGTGTGCGGATATTGATAATTTGAATTGAGATAAGATCGTGAGATCACCGCGAGCCGCATACAAGGAAGTAATCAAACATGCATGTAAATTTCAAGTCCATATAGCAATGTTTGGCTATGGTTACGTTTGCTAGTTGGCGGAAGAGGTGATGAAATAATGTCCAAAATATTATTGTTTCGATGTCGCTTCCTTGGTCTAGTAGCAGCATATCTGGGCTGTGAACCGGGAGGTCCTGGGTTCGATTCCCAGGTCAGGCAAAGTGAATTTTCTAATTTAATTTGCCTGGGGCTGGATCCCTTAGAGGAGGTTAATGTCAATCAGGCAACCGGTCATAAAAATACGCAAAATCCTTTCTGCGACAAGTTTGTAAAAGTATGTTGCGCCGACCCCACATTAATTTGGGATAAGGGCAGGTTCAAAGATAATATTATTTTTTCGATCACAACCACACATAAGCTCACGCCTGTATCCCCGAAGGGGTATAGACAGGTGCACTAGCGAACTAGAACACCCACATTTCGCCGAGCATAGTTTCGTCCCAGATGTGATAGAGGGCGAGCCTATCGCCATATTGGGTACAAATTCCAGACTCCGGGCTGATATGGAAAAACCCAATATCCCGACCCGGGGATCAAACCCGAGACCTCAGAATCGTAGTCGTACTGAAATACCACCACGCCACCGAGGCAGTCACATCAGTCGATCACAACATAAATGGCATTTATAACCACTAATTGATTGGGAAGATTATTTGAGTACAATTCGACAACGTGACGCAACATTGTTAAATAATGTGTATTATGAGAAACTCACAAAGCGCGCGATCCTTATAATGGAATTACATCTACGTGTTTGTCTAAATGTCACGGCCTAAAATATCTACAGTTACACTCCGTGACGTAAATGTTTTCTTTTTTATACTTCACCCGATCCACTCCAAATATAGTGAACTAACCGCGATACCTTTTACAGACAAAGCATTTCTAACATCACATCTGATGTGCGATGAAAAGCACTACATAATATGGTAATAAACAACCGATTTGGCCAATTTAACTTCTCCAAAATAAAAAGGCAATAAAGTTCTTATATGGGACAGATGCTTCGAGATAAGCGGTGACCGAGACGCAGTTTATTATAATTATACTTAAACAGAACCAAAAATAGATATTTTAGTTAGATGAACTATAAAAGCCCGACACAATTTCGTTGCGTACTCGTAAAACGTATCGTGTGGGTGGCGATTGCCTCGTCAGAGCATAGGGATGTGGCGCTCGTCGGCTAATAATGTCGATAATCAATCGAGAAAGTGCCACCTACGATATGGAACCGAACAATAGTTGACAGATAAAATACACCAAACTATATTATGGTTGTAATAAGGATGAGCCACTCTGACACACTACATTCTACATGAGCCCCTTTTAATACCGCGTGCGTGGGCAACGATGCGGGCCAATAGTATTTATTATTTATGATTTATTTGACGATAAAGTAAGAACACAAAGAGCAGACAGTGCAGTCGCAGACAGTTTACCGAGGGTGGGAAGCGGTGCGTACTTCCTCTACACGATGTAGGGTTGTGTATGAAAGTCGAAATTTAATTACAGTCAATTTACTCGAGTAATCAGTAAGTGGGAACGTTTGGCTGACTGCAAATGATGTCGTTAATAGAGCCGAGACAGATTGAGATGTGGGGAAATATGACACGTATTGCGATTGAAGGTCGGCGAAACGCAATCAACAGTGTTTACATTGAAACGTGAAAGGACGTAGACGAATTAAAATGTAGTTTGTGTGACTAACTAAACGTTAATACGATTCAAATGCTATTGCGGTAGATGGTAATATATATTATAGTTTATCGCTGTCACGAGTTCGAATTATTCATTGATCTACGATAGTCATATGTAAAACAGGAGGAAACAGGAAAATCCTTCCAAAACGTAGCACGAATTTGAAATTTAAGTCACAGAGCGTGTGGAGCGTATGAAGTTTTAAACAAATAAACGTTGGCGTCCGCAAACATGGGGGTAAGATATTTATTGTCTGTTTTTATTGTCAGCTATATTTGTGAATAATGTAACACGGGAGCGGGAGGAATGAGGATGCGGGCGGGAGTCGGGAGTCGGGCTGTGGCGCTCGCCGGCTCGGAACGACCCGCTGACCCACTATCGTACCCACTTGATTACTGCACAGAGGTTTCAATTGAACAAAGGCTGAAAACACGGTTAATGTGATTATATTCGCAACGTGCCGTTACAGAGACAGTGACGTTAAATTATGCAGATTGTTTTCCGTAATTTGCAGCCGCTCGCTAAAGTATTTAATGGAAGAGAAAGGTCAAGGTTTTGTGTTAATTCGAGTGAACTCACCGTAAGGCGATATACGAGTGGTAGCATCACATAAACTGCACGCGGAGGTCGGCTTACCTGAAACAAAAACATGACTTCGTAAAACAACCTCATAAATTATGAGCTCCCACGACAAATGATTACGTATTATAATTAATTCTTAATAAAACAATAAAAGTGTGGTCGTTGGGTGACTCGACTTCACTCGACGTGTCATTACATGAAATTACATCTAATTCTACGTGTATGAACTAGTTTACAATAATTAGTGGTGTAAAATACAAAAGTGTTGATCTTATTTTTGTAGCACGGTTAATTATAACCATCATGAAATGTAATTAGATCGTAAATATATACTCTGTACAATTAAAAACTGGTAAACTGACATTTCGAAAGTATTTAACAATAATTTACACAGCTGTTACAAACGTGTAAAAACGTTTTTAAATGTAAATCATCACTTTCACACGAACGAAAGACTAAGCGTCAAAAACCTTTCTATTTGATAAAAAAGCAAGCGCGCATTGGTTTTAATTAAAACATCGATTAATCATTATAAGTGGGCACAGATATCGAGGAATGTTTACGATATCGATAATTCATGGACGCGGCTGCAATAGCCACCGCAGTCGGCACACTAAATAAATAATTCATTTATACTAGTACGCCTTTACAAATACCAAAGCGCCACAAATGAAACCTTTTTTCCACCCTAAAATAGCTTTGTTCACTTAAATATGCCGGTGCTCTACACTTTTACAAGCGCGATTGGATTTAAATTGGAGTTTTTATTCAACGTTCTCATAAAAATTTAAATAAAAAACGTACTATCAAGAAACTCTACGTTGTTTTGGTTAAGTTGTGACCATATAAAGAAATATTTGTTACAGGGCATGCAATAGATCCATGGGTGCTTACTGCTTAAAAATAAAGCGATCTTTCCTTTTGTGTTCCTAAGAGTATGTGCACAGGTGAACAGCAATCAGTTAAGTCTGAGTGTCCCATTAATAGCTTATAAATCGAATTTAGATTACACTTAAATACTTTGGGCCTTACTTTTAAAAAAAAATGCTTATCTTATGCTTAAGAATAGTTTGTCACTTTTCCTTGCTTCACATTATTTGAAATGAAAGGGACGAGCTCTTCTTAAAGATAAGAAGCGCGTAAATATTTGTATAAGTATAGGGCTTTAGTATTAGGCTTAAGTACACTCACTAACTTGTGTAAATACCTTTTGTACAGCAAAAGGTATTTAAACATAGGCTAATCTGAAATTACAGAATGCAATCACAAAAATGTTTACCTATCTTATTTGAAAGTCGTATAATACAAAAGTATTTAAAAAAAACTTAGGGGTTATGCGATGTCTGAAGTATTTTATTTTTACGCTCCGGTTGTGTGGAGGGGTGCAAAGGGTCCCCGCTCCACTGATTATTGTTTTACTTAACTTTTTATAGCCCATTGCGGGCCCGCTACTTTCCGTGTAGCGTGTCGGTAGGGTTAGATTGGTTAACTGCGAGTTACAACGTCATCTTAACTTCACATCCTGTTAGGTACTTTTCATTTATTTTGTTAATGTGGATAAGTATGAAATATTGATTAGTAAAATAAAAGAAATGATAATGGTTAAGATTGTCCACAAAATTCACTTGATTGTTTTAATTCACACATTTATTTATGACAGCCTCCGTGGCGCTGTGGACTAGCCGGCTGTGAAGCGAGAGGCTGCGGGTTCGATTCCCGCATTGAGAAAAATATTTGTGTGGCCCACAGATATTTGTTTCAAATTTGGGTGTTGTGAGACCGAAAGTCTCTTATAGTTTCTGACACTCATGATACATGTTATACCTAGTGTGGGGTCAGGACTAGGTGTGTGACTGTTGGGTGTATTTATTTAATTATTTATGTAAAAGTTTAAAATAAAATCAAACCTCTTGAAAATAACACAAAATATCAGTGAACTGTTTATCAGCAGCTAATCTCTCCAACACTAAAAATAACTGACGATATCAACGAATCAAAAATCACAGTAAATAAAACAATTTTATATTAATCTAAAAAGCAGCGATAGCTCAGTTGGCAATGGTACGGACTGCCGAGACAAGTGTCGGAGGTTCGAGACCAACCCCAAAATGGAGCATACACCTCTGACTTTTCTATGTTAAGTGTATTTTCATTGTGAAATATCGCTTGCTATAACGGTGAAGGAAAACATCGTGAGGAAACCTGCATACCCGAGAATTTCTTCACAGGAATTTCGAAGGTATGTGAAGTCTACCAACCCGCATTAGGCCAGCGTGGTAGACTAAGGCCTAACCCCTCTCATTAGTAGAGGAGGCCCGTGCCCAGCAGTGGGACAGTTACAGGGCTAATATTATTTTTTTTTTTTTTTTATCTATAAGAATCACAGTACAACAAAATATAACCATGTCAAATTAAACGCGTGAAATCCCCAACATAACCGAAGTGATACACATGATAATCCAAAAGTGATCGAGAATGTTCCCGAAATGACGCGAAGTGGCTCACAGTTTCTCGTAACTCGATGTTAGAGACTAGAGTCCCGTAAAGCGAAACAAACGGTAGCGACTCTACGCGACGGGCGCGGTGTGGTGCGGTGCGGCGCGCGGCGAGCGCCCTTACTATAGAGGCGGCCTTAACTTGGAGTGGATGGGCAAAGCTTACTGTTCACTTGTATTAAATATGTTCGCTTTCCGTGCGGGTACGATCTACTGCGTACTTTTATTGCAGAATATACTCTAACAGCCGGTTTCAATAAACAATCTCAGTTCGAATGTGCAGATAGATTACAAAAATTAACCAATAAGAACACAGTTTGAACATGACTTTCGTCAAGTGACTTGATTTGATTGGTTCATTATCGCGATCTATCTGCACTCTAAACTGAGATGGTTTTTTGAAACCGGCCGTAAAACATCAATAGAATTTGGTACTGAGTATCAAGTTTCGTAAGTGGGTAAACAAAAAGGTATCACTTTTAACAAACTGGCACCGGTGAATCCTTTGTTTTTTTTGCTACATATACAAATATGTGCCGTGATTGCGGCAGCGCTTTTCGTTTGTTTCATGTTTTTGGATGAAAAGTATTTTTAGTGAGTGCATCCGGCGCCGCGTTGTTGTAAAAACAAAGCTTTTGAGAGTATTGACAGCGCGCTGTTGATATTTTTAAGCTTTTGATCGACACGTTGTCACCACAGTCAAGTCTGAAACAGAGCTAAAAATACAGAAAATATAAAATAGCCTACCAGTATCTGACTACCAGTTTACTAATGATTTCTCAAAAACAAGACCATAACGCTTAAAATTAACTCATTTTTTAAATTGAAATAAAACCATTCTTACGGATTTTATCACGATTAGGTTTTAATTATTATTCCCGACGTTTCGAAGGCTTTGCAGTCTTCGTTGTCACGGGTCAAGTCTGACCCGTGACAACCCGTGACCCGAATAATTAAAACCTAATCGTGATAAAATCCGTAAGAATAGTTTTATTTCAATGTATAATATTCACGTAAACTTAAGAAATATTTTTTTAAAGCTTAAAAGCATTATTATCATAAAACACTTTCAAATTCCAATAATTGGGTACTTGACAAATTTTTTAATTATTTTTATATGAAATTTACGCCATTTAAAATATAGCACTGAAAGAATTATTGAAATATTCTCAAAAATAAAAAAGATTAAAAGCATTTGAAATTTGGTATAACCTTCAAACTGCGGAAAAGAGAAGTATCAGTAAAATCACGTCAGGGCCATATCCGTACTTGCATTAGAAAGGGATAGCAAGATACCCCCACTACGTCCCCACTCTTGCAGAATTTAAAATATGAATTACTGACTCATATTTCAACCAATTTCGATGCAGATTTTACAGAAGAGTTTCTTTTTTGTTTTATTTCCTAGTACATATAAAAATGTGTACAAAATCAAACACAGTCAAGTACCCAGTTCCATATTTGCCGTTTATAATGCACAAAAAATAACGCTATGACCGATTGATTCTATGACAAGTTGGTGAGACATGTCACACGTTCAAGTAGAAATGCCCCGATGTTTGATGAGTCAGCCGAATCCATTGGGGTGACGGGATGTGAGGGACCCGGGTGTGACGTCATCACTGTGTAAACACCGCTGCCCGATTTAACTACCTTATCGATTACAATGAGTGCGTTAATGACTCCAACAGAACGTCCTTTATTTTTAACAGGAAACATCCAATAAAAAGTTAAACGATTCCATGTTTATTGGCGAAAGAAATAATACATTATAGCTAAAGACTTTTCTATGTTTACTACTAGACAAGCTGTTTGGAAGTAAAATTGTGTTACATTACGGAGAGTGTTTGACGTTTGACGGCTAAGGAAAAGAGATAGTCAGTTGCGGTCAATTGGCGCTAACTTAGTGCGCAAATTTTATGTACCGAATAAATTGTACATCTAGGTATATAATATATCGATGAGTAGTAAACATAGAAGTCTTTGATTATATCATAGAGGTATAATGCGTTTTGTTGTTATGCATTGACTTTTTGTATAATTTGACACGTATTGTGATATATTTTGTTGGAATATCCCGAGTCTGTTTTATGATTGCGATTCTGAATCGGACAATAAGTTTGCGATAGAGGCCACTCTTTCGAAAATCATTTAAAGTAATTTTTAAACAAGGCGCATTCTGCTTTCTTTGATTGCTACTATATGTAATATCTACCTACAGATAGTCATATAAAATGAATAACAAGATAAGATTTTGCTTTATATTCGATCACGATTGACGTATATTATTATAATCAGATAATATTTTCACTTTGTAGTACTTACAACTATTGCATGTTTGATTATTTTTTATAGAGACTGCAAAGGAAAATATCATGATGCATTTATATTGCCTAAACTGGCGACAGTAAAAAATAATGACGCACATGTCTATCTATAAGTATAAAATTATACTTATAGATATTATAATTTTATATTTATAGATAGGTAAAATAAATTCAGGTAGCGCGGTAACTTTATTGAGACATATAATTTTCTTGCTTTGACGGATGTATTAATTAACAAAAAATAACTGTCAAAACGTCAAAATTACTCTACAAATAAGAGCAATCTGGTTACTAAACAAAAAATAGACCCTTATAGGAATATATAATAATATTAGCCCTGTAATATTACTGTTCCCCTGCTTGGCACGGGCCTACTCTACTAATGAGAGGGGTTAGGCCTTAGTCTACCACGCTGGCCTAATGCGGGCTGGTAGACTTCACATACCTTCGAAATTCCTGTGAAGAAATTCTCAGGTATGCAGGTCTCCTCACGATGTTTTCCTTCACCGTTATAGCAAGCGATATTTCACAATAAAAATACACTTAACATAGAAAAGTCAGAGGTCTATGCTCCATTTTGGGGTTGTTATCGAACCTCCGACACTCGTCTCGGCAGTCCGTATTATTCCCAACTGAGCTATCCTTAATAAATATATGAGAAAGAATTTAACGCATGACCAGTAACTAATATATCAATGAAATGCAATATATTCTGATTTGAAGACAATAAGACCACAATTATTGTGGAAGAGACAAGTCAGAGTTGATCCGGCTTTGCTCACGGATCTCCGCGAGGTCGCCGTTGTCGTGCCTGGGCTGGTTATAATTTGCGATAGCATTGGAATAAACCTAGATACTACCGTAATGCATAACTTGTTAACGCAGTTCTGTTATATCTACGAGTTACGACAAATATTTCTAATATGCTTATTTTATTAGAATGTAATATAGTTATAATTAATTTTATTTTTGATAAAGGTCGATTAAATATTCTTTTTTAAATAGTCACGGGCGGCTCGGCCTCCGGTGGCCCATACGCTTATGGAACATATATATGTGCCGCCTCTGACGGGTTAAATCTTGTATTTTCTATAAAAGTAGGTTAATATATTTTATAAAAAAACTAGGTACGAAAGCTTTCTAAAAACAGTTATTTATAAATCGACGGTCGAAAGCATACTTGTAGTATCTCGAAAAATCCAATTTAACAGTTTTTTAATCATAGAAGAACAAGAGTGAGTTCATTAGAACATAACATAACATAACAATAACATAAGCTCACGCCTGTATGCCCGAAGGGGTAGGCAGAGGCGCACTAGCGAACTAGAACACCCACATTTCGCCGAGCTTAGTTCCGTCCCAGATGTGATAGGGGGCGAGTCTATCGCCATATCGGTCACAAATTCCAGACTCCGGGCTGATATGGAAAAATCCAATATCACTTTGCCCGACCCGGGGATCGAACCCGAGACCTCAGAACCGTAGTCGTACCGAAATACCACCACGCCACCGAGGCAGTCATGAGTTCATTAAATGCGGTATTTTTTTCTCCTTCCAATGGTATATAAATAAGTCGTATTCGACTTTTTTCGAGATACGACTCGTATGCTTTCGAGCGTTAAAATGTAAAAATATTTTACAGTATTTATGATCCCACGCTAGTTTGGTGGTAGGTAACTGGTATTGAACTTGATATTGAGATTTACCTATGTATTTAGTTTCTGTGATGAAAAATGTGCACTTTTTGAAAGTTTATAAATAATTTGTAAATATATCTCGATTTGGCTCTTCATTTGTATCTGTTTCGTTGACCGATGCCACACGATTAAATACACATGGCATATTGATTACGTTACAAGAAATACGTTATATCACCAAAACTAAAATATCTAGTACTCTAAATATCTATGCAGTAAAGTTAGTTTCTAGATTATTTCCACCGTTTTCCTTTTAGCTATCTACATATCTGTTGTTCCACTTATATCCTTTACTCACACAATAGTTCCTCTTTACTGTAACAAAGAAGCATTGACGCAAATTACACCGCACTGTGTTCGAACATATGCATATTATTTGTCTTCTATTGTAGTTACGCGAGCTCGTTGCGTTGGTACAAAAAATAACATTATTTTAACTATGCCATAAAGATGGCGTAGGTTACTTTACTTAGGCCCACTTGCACCACTATTACTAACCTACAGTTCGACGGTACGTACGTACAAAGCGACATGTCAAAAACTGAGGTTTTCAGGAGAACGAAATGAAGTTCATTTATAAGTTTAAGAATTATCATACTTGTTATATTGTTCGATTAGTATTTAAATTAGAATTTTTAGAATACAAAATAATTAAAAAATATATCTATATAGTTATGAGCGTATAGATAATCTAAAGCCATATATGCAATAAAAATATGACATTTTGACATGTCGCTTTGTACGTAGGGACCGTCGAGTTAGTCCTAGCCTCAAGTTAAATTGAAAAATAAATATATGAATAACATGTAATTCATTACAAGTGGTGCAAGTCGCTCTTATTAAGATAAATAATGGTCGCCTAGTGGTCGAAATTTGACCATAATTCCATAAAGAAAGACCATAGTGCATACACAATATTGTGTGTCAGGATGTGTAATGTTTATTTTAATTAAGTAATGTATATCTAATGTGTTTTACATAAAAAAATGGCCTTATCCACTTCTTCTCCATATAAACTTTGTCTATGCCAAATTTCAGGTTCATCCGTTCGCGCAATTCTCTTAAAAAAGTGGAAACAGCTTCACGTATTAATATACAGATATCTAATTTTGACATAATAGGCTAACACAAAGATGTTTTTTAAACAAGTCATATTACAAATGCAAAGGTATGATATGCCGTGATGCCTTACGGAGCTCCACACAATTTTCTCTGCAATATGCAGAGCTACGAACACGTCTAATAAGTAAAAAAAAATATAATCTTATAAAAATGTCTTTATACTAAACAAAAAATGCAAGACGTTTACTCTTTGTGAGTCATTGTATTATGTGCCCATCCGTCGCTACACTGACGTTCATAACCAAATAGGTACTTTTAGTAACACAAGATTTTAAAAACTCTTGTACAAAATACATTTTTAAACTATCTCGTGTAAATGAATTGTCGCACAAAATATTACTTCCGCTTACGTGTGTTGAAAGATAAAGAGAATACGGATAGTTTTATATGCATGAAGCAGCGTAATTTATGTATGACATATTTTGCTCTAAGTTTAACCCTGTCAATAGACGTAAAAGGAGACACCGTTTCAAGGCGGAAGAAGTAAGTTTATAACATATTCTATTAACCGGGTTAGTTGTTGATGCAGTACATATTTTGTAGACAAGAAAATTAATTTTACTTTTATTATTTCTTATAGCAGAGATTGGCAAATGAGCAGATCGGTCACCGGATGGTTACTGATCTCCACCGCCCATAGAAACCCATGACACAAAAAGAATCATCGGTGCGTTGCCAACCTAAAAGGACGGAATGGAAAGGAAGGGAAAAGGGATTGGGAATGGAAGGAGGGAAATGGGCCACCGGAAATCTCACTTACCGAATGAATCGCGACAGCAAGCTGCAACTTTACGTCGGTTTTCTGTGAAACAGTGGTATCAAACCGGGTGAGCCAGCCCATTCGTGCTGTAGACTAACTTTCTACAGCGTGTTCCACCAATCATTTTGTTATTTTTGTCTATAAGAGACATTTATTCTATTAGTTGTTTAGTCTCTGTATAATGTAAATTCTGCATTATTGGAAACAACGTAAAAGGTAAAGTAATAAGTGTGAAACCGTGTAACTACAGCAAAACGTGCAGGTCAGCATCGTACCTAAATCATTATAAAATGACTGCGAATAAATTAGTAGTGTCAATAAATAACATAAGATATAAGCTGGGAGCGGGTCTGATGAGCGATTTAGTTGTTAGTACGCAGAGTTATTAGGAACCAGTATTGAATTGGGGTGCGATTTAAGGCATATGCACGATACTCACCGACCGCGCCGTTGGCGTAGTAATCGTCAAGCGTATACAATGGATAGTCACCTAATTTGAACAGGTACGCAGACAGCAGCACCGCGTCGTGCCTCGGGTCCATGTGTCCAGGGTGATGGTTCGCAGGCCTCATCAGGGAAGATATAGAAAAGTCCGTAGTTGATTGTCCAGGATCACCCCAACCGTTAACACTGCACAGTTTGCACTCCTCCTTCATAATTTTATTAACACTAATATAAATATCCTATACAATATCCGTTTTTTTTGTACTCGGTTTGTACTCGGCACTAGTAAATCACATATAAAAATATCCGTGGGCTTGCTCGCACATCACAGAAGTTATCACAGCAGCGTTCGGCGGCGGCGTCTGTAATCCGTTCGGCACCGTGAACACAAACTCGCTCCTGATTAAAGCCAAGATCTGTCCTCTGATAGACATTAGACAATTACGAGAAAATAGAAGCGAGTTTGTGATTCGTGGTAGTGTCATCGAGAATCTAATTTCAATTTCCGAGAAGAGAAATCGGAGCAAACTGTTTACCGTCACATGCAAATCGCCTGTCCCATATATTACAATCGCCAACAGCATTATTGATGTATATTTTATAATTTTGACATTTAACTAATCGTATTGCCAGCTGTACACAATATTTCACATAATCGTTGCATACGTATGCAATAACATAATATTTGCGTGCATTACTTGTGTGGGCACTCGGCATTATTCATCATCACTTGTCTCTCGATCTGTGACCTTTCGCATCATTGAAATGTCGCCTCACAAAACGAACCGATTTCATAAACTGGTTTCGTAATCGATTGCACACTTAAATACAAATAATTAAATACGATCCACTCACAAAGGGATAACGTAAACAGATTGTCAAAGTTCACGGCCGTAAATTTTTGTGGACATACCGAAACGGCGACGTTTGACATACTTTAAACTAGCTCGTGAAATAAGCTTGTGGATACACACATCATTAGCAGTTTTGTGAAGCTCATTAAACAAAGTTATAACGCGGTCTGGGAAACGTTTGTGGAGTTTGTTTATTAAGAGTTGGCGGCGATTATGTTTGTGACGGTAAACAAACGTTAAAACAGTGGTGGTGCGGTGTGGTGACTAGCGACTCGGCGAGCGCTGCATTGCGGGTATGTGGCGAGTTTCGGCAGTCGTAGTCGGGTCAGAGGTGCAATGCCGTCAGGCAATTTTAGTTACGAGCGATGCTCTATTGTTTTTCATCTCTAATTCAACCGAGTTAATCAACTTTCTGTCATCACAGAGTCTTGTCTGATTTAAACTACGTCGTTTAATGAGTTTACTCGACGCGCTCGTCGCTGTTTTCCTGAGACAGCCTTGACGTCAGCTATGCCGGTCTGTTCTCGATACAAATTCAAAATAGAACATAATATTTTTGCTTTGAAATAGTTACACTTACACTTCACAATAACCCATTTTATCCGTGTCATCCGTGCTTTTTTTTAAAGCTGGGCAAAAACTGAGTTTAGCTTTTTAATGCGACGCGCATTATATACTTATATATAAAAGCTTATTAACAAAATAAAAATAGCGCAAAACCTAAAAAGCAAATACCTAATTTCCTAACAGAATAGGTACCTGACCATTTGTGATTTGGTACTATCAATCATTGAATGAAGCAATATCATCGAATCAAAATTGGTTCGATTAGATAAGAGCTAATTTGTTTTTTGTCTTCCAAGTTTTTGAGAAGTTTTTATTTTATTAAAAGGTTTATTATGAATATTGATTGCTCCGCAGCTAATTCCTTCAATGTGAATTGTAACAATACAAAACTCTTGCTTGGAATCTAGTGGTTATTAAAAATTAAAGTACATCCCGCGTATAAAGTGGCTTGTAGATGAGATATTGAATATCAAATTTATCCGATCTGCATCTCCAAACATAATTCTGTGAATCCAATCTTCGAAGTAAGCGATGATTCATTATTACCTATCTGTTTACATTATTTATATAAAAACGGCTCATTCTTATATCATGATTATAACATAGGATTCCTTTGTGGCTTCACAGACGTAAACAAAATATTTGCGTATATTCGTGTGGCGATCTTTATATTTGGTTAAGTATTGGTAACGTACTAACGTGCACGGCGCGGCATAGCGTCGCAATATGCACATGGCCTTGAAACTGCCAGTAAACAAATGTCACGTGTGCGCGTCGGCGGAAACGAATTAAAAATCGGTGCTTGCGATCTCTTTTCTTCAGCGATATGTTCGTTCTCTTCGTGTACGTCATGAGCATTTTAATGAGGAATTAGTTATCTATGTGTTGATAGATATTTCACTTTGATATCGCTGTAGGTTCATTGCTAAAATGTTATAAATTACCTCACTTATTTGGGTATTTAGAGTCGAAGATATTTTAAAGTCATGTTGATTTTGATTCCAGATCAAACATCGGGTAACATCTTTTTTGGTGTAATCTTCCGGCATTTCCAAAAGTTAGAAAAAACACCTTAATAATAGGTGTAGCCGCACGTGCGCTCGCCGCGCGGCGCAGGCGCAGGCAGCTGCTGTGACAGATGTTGTGGACGGAAGGTAACCCTCCCCTCACTCCCCGTGCCGCATACGTGCACCTCACCCCCTTGTCCCCAACTACCTGCTTTACCTGACTCCTGGGCACAATCAACTTATTACATCAAAATATAACATACATTTCGTTTTAATTTACTTCCATTAAAGTTTAAACAAACATCAAAACAAATACTCACGAGTTGGATAGGTTTTAAACCTAAGGCTAAAGGTCCACGGTTCCAGCATTAAGAAATGGCAAAAATGCCGTAAATATTTGGCAGTAGTTTTTGGCTAACGCCCAATAAGACCATCATTTTAGATACTAAATAAATATTAAGTAACACTTAACTTTAATAATAAACCTCAGTAGACACTCGCGGCGGACGTGTTTACTTATAACAGTGCTGGTGTTTAGAACTAGTTATTATAACTCTCGTAGTTAAATTCTTTTGGCAAAGATTCTTGGCGGCCACCCAGGGACATCAGCGATCTCTAATGCAGTTTTACTGCTAGTTTGTGACGTAGCCCAGCCGCTATTCAATAATATTGTATTATATTTGTTTTCGATATCGATGTCCAGGTCAGAGAATTCGTTTAAATGATTATTCGCATGAAAGGGCAGCTCCCGAGGATGCAGTTGGCAACGGATACTGGCGCGAGCCCAATTTGTTCCGAATATGGTTTGCACTTTACTAGCACACGACGAGCCGCGCCGTTGGATTTACTATTATGATGGATTGTTTGTTAACTGTGGTTTGGAGGTATCCTAATGGAAACTAATAGCTGTTTGGTCACGATTTGCGATAACGACTAGCGAGCGCATTATGTTTCAAATCTACGCGTGTTTTCCCAATTTTGCTCTTTGATAATGTGAAATATTTTCGTGATAGCGCGATGAAGAGCGTGTGTGTGAGAGTTTGCTTATCGCAAGTAAATTATCAGTATCGATTACGGTATCGCGACAGCACGATAATCTAATATAACACATCACTTTCATTTCGCCTTGATTTACATTTTACATTTACCGCCGCGCATTGGCGCCGATATAAATTTTTGACTTTTATCATATACCTACTAGCTGTTGCCCGCGACTCCGTCCGCGTGGAAATTAATTTCTCGGGATAACATTTATTTACCGTGATAAAAAGTAACCTGTGTTATTTTGATGTGTAATCTATTAAAACTGTAAAAGTTTCATTAAAATCCATTCAGTAGTTTTTGCGTGAAAGAGTAACAAACATACTCACAAACTTTCACGTTTCATCCTATTAATATTATAATAGGATTGTAATATTAATATATCAGTCACATCATATATATAAATTACGAATAGAAACATTGTTAAATTGTGTGAGTGTGAGATATATAATTGAAATTAAGATATATTTTAATAAACATCACATTTCACTCGTGCGATACACTTATTTCACGAAAATGTAATAACATATACTTGCTGTGGTTTTTGTTATAAACCACATAAACAACCCATTACCTCTACACCCTCAGCTCAGTAAGTTATTTTTAATTCATGACCATTTGTGAATCATTGTAAAATGTAACTCGTGAATAAACGCTAACGCGTCATGAATATTTTTGTAGAGTTCGTAATATAGGGATACAAGACCAGTAGGTACAATCATCTGCAGGTTACATTCCATTTGAGCCATGCCAGTGTAATGGAGCAACAAATAAACACCACACCTTTTGATTTATTATATTAGCAGGATGTCCAATCGACCGCCAGCACAATCATGACCTCATTAATCATTATTACCAATTTGTCGATGCCAGTTTCATGTAACACTAGTACCGAAAGCATGCTGACTCGTTTCACAAGAATAAAATATTACATAAGGACTAAGGCTTGCGTAAACACTGCTTAGCTGCAACTAGACTTAGAGCCAACTCGATGAAAACTATCGATTCTAATTTATGGGTATTCAATATCGATGAAATGTCTGGTCTTTGTTGTAGTTACATTTCGTGGAGAATAATATGAATCTATTTTCTAGTCCATGAGACAGTATTGCTATGTGCTCAGCGTGTAAAATGCGCGTACAAGTTCTTTATTTCGCGTTGAATTAATTAATGTTTAAACAAAGATGTATCTATAGTCCATTATTATAACTTAAAACACTTATTAAATAAAATATCGATTACAAATTATTGGCATCGATAAAAGTGTAATCGATACTGTGCGTCCATAGGTGCAAGTTGCGGCGCTACGAGGCCGCGCCGGTTAGCTTTAAGCTCATGTAGAGCGAAGCGACTGTGTGAAACAACAAATTGATTGCATCGACATCGAGCTTTCTTATATTAATACATATATATATTTTACCAACCTTTTGCTATTTATGATGTGGTTTAGGCCTATCTAAACACGTCATAAATGTATTGTGAATATCGAATTAATAGAATTTGTTATCTAATAGGATAGGTTTGAATATTTAAGAACTACAAAATTTGGTCGAAAAGCTATTAAACAAAATATTGTAAAAAATAATTTGTAAGTTAAATTAATGTTTATTAATTTAACTTACAAATGCAAAAACAAAAATATTTGTTGATCATGTCATTCTGACTTGGAGAAACCGGCTGGGTAAATCTAGATAAGTTTTAAAAAAACACATTCAGTACCTAATCACAATTTACTTGTAGTTGATGAAATGAATTTCATAGGAAAAGTTAGTCAGTATAATTATGTGGCTATTATATTCATTACGAAAGATTATTAAAATTATTTTAACTGATATTCGTAATTTAGTCCTCAATTTATTTAATGGGATGCTAACAAAGCAATTCGTGACGACCCACATACATGAGCTAGATTTGAGGTATGAAAAACTCTCGCCGGTGTCCGAAGAACGTACCGTGACAATCGGACTAATTCTTTATTATATTGCTTCTTCTAAGCCACAATCATTAGTCATAACTCCTGTTTACGAATAAATATTATTTATTTTAGTGTTTCAGATTTACCTACACAAGGCATGGTGTAGTTTATTTAAGTCATTAAACGACCGCAATACTTCACTCAAAAAAGCACATTTATTTAAACACTAAACGTCACTAGTTAGTTAATTAAAGTCTAAGGAGATTTCTAGAGCCATTTATCTATGTAATTGATAGGTATCGGAGGTAGGAGAGTGTGAAATTTTGCAATAGAGCTATATCGGACGAGAGGGCCGCAGGGCGGGTGAAAGTAAGCCTTTCACTCGACCTGACTACTGCGTTCTGCTCGCCACTAATTTAAACAATCACGCGTAATCATTTCTATTGTTAGAAAAACCATTGAGAAACCGCAGTTGTCAAAAAAAAAAAAAAAAAAGTTAACAAAAAAAAAGGTTGCAAAATTAAGAACAAACAAGTTTATTTACGACTTTCAATTAAAATCCCACTTCTGAGCATTTTAAGTACAACGGATGTCGTAAAAAAGTATGTTAATATCCAATAGTGTTATCAATTCATCTAATCGGTGAAAAGTTTGTTTGCAAAACGATGTGTGGATTAAGTGGAACTGTTAGGTTTTCGATATATTCCTGTAACATATCATCGATTGCACAATACAATGTGTAATACAATGAATACTTAAAATATTCTGTTTGATATAACTGTCTTGCGGTACTTCACAGAAAGGATAAAACTCAACAGGCTTTTCCTATTATTAAAACAAGTGGATGATTAACTTCAGACTCCTGAGCACAGGCTTGAGTGTGGATACGTGAGGTTAAAGTTTTAAGAACTAAGATGGTGGAAGTTTGAGTAGTGCCTGCACCAGAGCATACCAACTTACCAGTGCCGCAGTAACAAACTCACATTTAATTACATTAGTTATATAAAGTTAATTTGTACAACTCATAAAGCTACATGAAACAATATTAGATAAAGCTCAAGTTTGCCATCCACCCTCTCTACTCAGAAGTAGGATATAAAATATCTATTCATGATTTGATGATAGGGTAGAAAAATGAACAAGTAGCCTATACAAATTGGTTAAACAATAGTAACCTTTTAGAACATCCTTCAGACGAAACCCTTTAAGATTCAAACAAAAAGTTTTGTTTTTATTTAGATCAAAAGGAAGTGGAATATAAATATAGGTATATGCTTACTTGTAAACATTTAATTACCGCGATGCTTTTGTTTACAAAAAAAGTGATTGTTTAATTAACTCTTTTTATATTTGCGAAGAGAGTCGACTGTAGTTGATAACGCATTCATCCATAATCTTTAATTCCATTTAACATATTAAACATAATAATTATTCCATTATAGAGAAAGTAGATCGCGTCAATAATAATTTTGCAATCTGTGATTCTGACCGATTGAGTTTCTGCTTCGGAGGCGTTTTTAAACAAATGTGGACGTAATGTGGAAATTTTTTTTTTTTAAAAGAAACATGTACTGTAAACATATCTGTGTAATTTTAATAACAAACACATCTTTTCCAACCAGCGTTTGTAACCAAAATTCGTTAGTATGTAAACCATGTACTTAAACCCTTTGTTATTCGTTCTGGTTTCTCCAAATGTATCTCGGTTTGGAGAGGGCGCAGGAATTCCCAACTTTCTTTGGTGGAATAATATTATTTTATATTATACAACCGACATTACATACGTAAGCTTAAAAATTGAGAAAACAACATTCTAACAAATGATAGGTATATAATTTAACAATTTAGAAGTTTTCGTTATAGTACATGGTCCATATGCAACACTTATTATTATGTATTTATAGGGTTATATTTTATTTTAACGATATGTCTGTAATATTACTGTTACTAATATAATTTTTGGTAGTCAGTGGTTTACTATGGATTATAATATTGTTTAAATTTGTAACATTTTTTCATTAAAGCTTTTTGGCTCTATTTCAGTTTGGACTCTCTCACTTATATCCTCACGATCGGACCACAACTTGTTGAAATGTTGATGTTCCATCTCTATTCCATGCATAATTATATAGATTATCAGTTTTTGTAGTAACGGGTGTTTCACTTCTTCTTAAAATATCATATCCAGATTTATATAGCCGATTCTTTTAGACTTTTTGCCTTCAAAATCCATTCCTCTTTCTATCCATCGTTATACCATTTACTTAATAACGTTATTTCATTTTCTATACTTGTAATCGTCTTTTATCCTCTTTCTTATCAGGTTAACAATTCGATCTTGTAGAGTACGATAAGTATTATCATGGACTTACAAATCTCATCCTTATTTCATCCGTGAGCTACAAATTGTTTCTTCGAGCGACATTTCAAGTAAATTGTGGCACCTACACATGACATCTGAAATACTTTCGTACTCTCTCGTATTTTAAAATATCATAGCAGGCTAATAAAATACCTAAATTAATAGGTCGTAAATCGTTAATAATCTTGAGAATAAGTATGAAGTAAGAATCGTTCATGATTTGAAGCATTTAGGCTCATTACAATTACTTCTGTCATAATAGTAACAAAGAAAAATATATATTAACGTTGAATACTTGGTGACTAGGAGCTTTATACTGTTTTCTATGAAGTCTCCAACAATATAGAATAAGAAGGTATGTAAACAAATAAGAATACTATTTGTTTGTAAACATTTATCACAGTTTACGAACAATCTGGCTGGCTATTTAGTAGTTCGTCGTGAACTTACTCACTATAAATATAATAAACTTTAATATTATCTTTTATTGTTTGCATAAAAGAAAGACTATAAAGCACTTGTTAAATTACGTAAGAGATTAACAGTGTGCGATAAACCGAATATATTCTGTGAGATTTGCAGTCACGGCAATATTGTGATGTTTATGTACCTATTCTATTAGGTAGTTTAGTGGAAAGCCAATAACCGTGCACCAGATCGGTTCTCTGTGCCGGCGTAATAGCTTGTTTGCCGCCTTTTGTCTAACTAGGGCACTACCTTGATGGCATTAATTGATAGCATTGACAAGCTCGGCTTATAGCCCAGATTCCACGGAGGTTTACTCCAGAGATACATAGCGGCATTTCACGTGGTTTCTGGAATTTGCCATTGCTTTCTCATGCATACATTATGACATAGTTAAACTATGTGTCGATTGACGGGATAAAATGTAATGTTATTGATATTACTTACTGTAGATTAATTGATTTAAAAATGTGTTTGTTTGTGCGGAATCGAAGTATAATACAACACGTAATCGTTTTAAAATAATGTTAAGGAGTGGGCAATAATAATTTTCGCAGTGTTTTATTGCATCCGAGTGCGATATGTTTATAAGCGCGCTCGTGGTCTGTACGCGGCGCAGATTAGTATGCTGACCGAATGAATATTTAATCGGTTATTGACATTCTGTGAAAATGGTAATGCGACACCCGCAAGTTGTCTCCATTTACGTCGGCAAACTGCTTATTTGACGATTTTAACGTGATAGTGATCACGAGCGCACCGAAAAGCCGGCCGGCGACAGCAGACATCTGCTATCTGTCGCGACTCGCGGAGAACGCCACGCGCTGCTGACCACTTCGCGTATATTATGTAGATTTGGTGGCTTCTGCCATTACGGCATACACCGAACCCGTTTCGCACAACACCACAATGCTCACGATTCTTTGCGCGATTCTGATCAACAACACTCGCCGGTCGACACCACACCACGCCGGCACACCGGTAATACGTGGGACACTTGTGACATTTACATTTATTGGAAGTTCAGTTGCGTTTATCCTTTCCACACATGTCTCAAACATCCACTAGTTTGGCACGACGCGAAATAAATCGCTGAATTCAGGTTATGTCGCGAACGGAAGCGCCGCACACATACTGCGTCGTGTTTACAGTTGGCGCGGTGCTTTCACGTTAGTGGGAGCACAGAACGACCACTCGCCTCCGTGGTTGACAGTCGACTGGCGGCAAACGAAAGAAAGCTGTCGCGCGGCAGTGGCGGGCGCGGGCGCGACGGAGCGGGGTGAGGCGTGGCGAGCGCGGGTTCTGCGGGCGGGGTGGGGGGGCCGAGGAGCGCGAGGCACACCTGCGGGCGGCGGAGCGCCTCTTTCCTCTAGCGATGCGGTGAAGCTTCCCGCTGGTACGCAATAAACGCTCGATAAACTTTCTCATTAGGCGCGTCTAACTGTTTGACCGTAAGCTCGTTTCTGTTTGCACATTTAATGCAATGCAATACAACAACATTCATGTATAGCCAATTCGTACTGGAGTGTGCATTAAGCTCCGGCCGAGTTGTAGCAGCCCTTCGCGAATCTCGGGTAGCCTGCGATCTGCGTGTGCGCATCGTGTATTCAATACATAATAAACTAAAATAATGCCATGTAAGTCGTAACTTGTTAAATTATTCAGCATGTTTCCATATATTGTTGAGCAGCACATAACATTATAACCAGAGGGATGCTTTAATGCTGCATTTATGTTTATACAATTATATTTATGCACCAATCGATTCAATCATCATCATCAACCACAGCCGCCACAGGGCGTACACCGCAAAAAAATTGATCGATTCGATAGAAAAATCATTTATTAATGTTATGATAAAAAGCACATTTCCTTTAAATTGCCTATCTAAACAGAATTGCAAATCTATAATTACTAATATAAGAAGCAGACTATCATGTACGAGATACTTATGTATGTAAATACTTATTTATTAGGAATAGCTTAAGTACCTATCATCAATCATCATATCAGTTGAGTAGGCGCTGCGGCCCAAGTATCGCAACTCGCAAGTGGTCATAAGTTACGATAACCGCCAAGTGGCGGGTTCTAGTTTGCCGCTCTTATTCTAATAAAAATAATTTACATTCCGTTTTAAATTTAAAAAGAATTCTGATTCAATTTTATTAGGCTTTATATCCTGAACCCATCACGGCTGCACACAGAGAGCGTTAAGAGATCCCATATTTTTTTGGTAATGAAATCAATAAAATGAATGGCTAATTTTGCTTTACTTTACTTTGGGACTTCAGAGGTGGTAGTTTTTGGTCCTGGTTATAAAAAATCCCTTTTAACCTTTTTTAATCGCGGGGAAAATGTGTTTTCTAACGCCTACGCCGCGCCACCTGTCAGGATGGGTTGGTTATGTTGGGCTTATCGGTGTCATGTTTCGCGCGTGAACAACATAGGTTTCTTCTTCTTCAGGTGCCTCTCCGTTATTGATTTATATAGCTAGACGGAACAGTCCCTCGATAATTTTTATTCCGCTCCACCCTCGTATGTGACCATTTGACTACCTTCGCCTCCCGCCTTTACTCTAGCTTTCTTTACCATTATTATATTTCTCAATCGAAAACGATTAGGAGGACATTATATTTCTCAACTTGTCTTCTTTCTGCCTGGCGTAATTCCGGCTTTATGCCCATGGCATGGCATAACGGACCCTGGTCCGCCTTCCTACAGAAACGCTTCCACTTTGCCCGGTCTTGAAGGTTCTCCATAGTGAGACCATCTATTAGGTCTGTGTCTTTATATAACCTAGGCATGAGACTCTATAATTGATGGTCCTAATGAGCCTTGACTAACTCATGCTCTTCGGTATTCGGACTAGAACCTTAGCGTTAAGCATCTTGGCTGGCCAACTTACATACATCTCAATATGGCATACCTACCCAAATCACTTGTGAAAATTGGGCACTTAGAACATTGTGAACATTGGAAGTTCGTAAACGTACGCACATCCATCTTCATAGGTGAAGATATAAGGATGTGGGATGCTGTATATATTCCAATCTTTTTCACTTTTGTGATCTATCCATCGCCAGCCATTTTTCAGGAGGCGGTCACACCGAAATCACAAATGATGTATCATCTGTCTACAGAAGTTAATTCTTAACAACTGACGAGATGACGATAACCTATTAATTGTATATATGAAATATGTTTAATATTTCCGCTTTTGTGTGATATTGTAATATTAGCCCTCTTTCACAATTTGCTGACGTATGTACCATTAGTTTATCACTATATAGCTCGTATAGTTCAGGAGTATAACATTCTGAAATTAAATAAATATCTTCTAGTGAGACGGAAATTCTTAATAGAAGACAGCGATGACAGAAACAGCTTTACTTTAGTAATTTATTTAGAACTTGTCAAATTCTTCAGAAAAAAATACAAAGTTATTATCATTCGTGGAAAATTTACTGACGTTTTATATCAAATTGTGAGCAGATGAAACAAATCCCAAATGGATTTTCCGCAGTAAATCTTGGTTATTCACACGCAATTAGTTAATTTGATCCTGTTCTGATCTTTCGTGTTATTTTCTAAAGATTTTACCGAAAGCTGTTTTGTTTAATCACCTACCACCACAGTCAATTGAGGATTGTTTTTGTCTGTTTTGAATGGAACTTCAGATTACAAATTCTATTCCGGTCATTTTTAATCCAGGTTTAAATTTCTACTATATACGAGGCATATTGGAAAAAGTTCACCAATAACTTTAATTAATAGCTTAGATAGCATAATAATATAATGAAGTAGAACGGTAAATTATCATAATATTTTTTAATATTCGGACCGCTACCGTTTTGAAACTATGATATCAAATATTATAACCTAGATCTAGACCCAAGCAATTTTTACATCAGCTTTCAACTTTTTAGGTCAAGAAATAGCGCTTTTATCGTGGTTACGAATTTAGTTCAGATTGGTATTTGTTGAGGAACATTGTGAATATAATATTGTTACTGATTGGTTTCTTATATTCCCGCGATATTACCTTAATAAAATACTTTTCACCGATTTAATCGCAAATTGTCTATTGGATTTGCTGAAAAGCTTTGAAATGTCGGGAGGACTGAAAATTATATTAAAATATCTTATTTATTTATTTCAATATTAGAGAATATTTATGACTTTTTGTTATTACATTACAATATTTTAATTTTAACTTCATTTGGTGTATATATAAATATAAAATCATCATCAAAACGCGTGTATCACCAGACTCTCAATCGGCGTTATACACTAAAAATAGTCGCCGCTTTTTCCTTGAAAAACCACATTTATTAGTTATAAACGTAGTCATTACATAGTGTACATTGATACCTACTTGAAGGGGACGGATTCGGTATCATCACGCTCAGCGCCACGTGGGCGGGCACGTGTTGGCTAATTCACGTGCTACCACCCGACCCGACCGCGGCCGTCAACTACGCCGCGCCGTACACGTTATAAAAATCAACCTATGTGACAAATGTACATATTTACTACTTTTACATTATGTAACGGATACTTATTTACTTAATAACATTGAGCGATATAGTGGACGGTGTATTATCCTAAAGTACAGTGCCCTTAGGCTGAGATCTATAGAGCCATCTTGGCCTAAGATTTTATTTATTTATTTAAAAGGTTCATATACAGCACGTATATATATCACATTTTATAAGCATTTTCAACAACAATCTGAGATCTGTGTATACACGCTAATTAGAGGTGAATACAACTTACCCAATTCAAAGTTTAATTGAATACCCAATTTGTACCTAATACCTAATTCAAAATAAGTTTGAGTCAAATAAACGGAACTCAGTGAGGATTTGGAATTTTTAGACCGAACTTTTTTTACAAGAAAAGCAGGCTGACAGACAGACTAAGAAAATATTTTCTTGTAAAAAATAACTCGGACTAAGTCAAAGTTCGATTTACAAATTATAAATCCTCACGAGTTCGTTTCTTTGAATTAGACTCGGTCGAAGTTCGCTTTATAGATATCAGCCTATATGTATTCATATATGTACTAGTTTTAACCTAGTTAATAAATGAACGAGGTTCTCAAGTCGGTCAATTTTTTAGGTTTGATATTCGCGCTTCCCGGAAACAGTTTTTATTAATATAATTTTCAAAAGTGGCGCTGCTAGGCAAGAGCATGTGTAGAGGAATGTATGAAGATTTAAATATTGATTATGTAAAAAAACAGCAACGGACGTTCTGTGGTATGATGATGATCATGTTAAAAATAATTTCATAAAAAGAGGATATTAGCTTGTTAATAAATCTTGATATAAACTGCTACCTATGTATTTGTCACTTTGAGTTAAGATCCTTTAATACATTGAAGTGATTGTATACATTATTGAAAGCAATTCAGTGATGGTAACGTTATAGGATATTTAATAGTCGATAGAATCTTAATTGTACGGATTAAACTTATCCGTCGCGATTGATACACGTTTATCGACATGCACCAATACAAATCACAGCATTATTAGACACTATTCGTAGAGGTATCGCGTTTCATAGTTTACGACTTGTTCTTTCAATATTAGTGAGTTTAATTTTATGACATTCATAAATATCATAAAAATAAAGATTAGAATTATAATAGCTTTTACTTATATTTAATAACCACGGTGGTTAGAAAACGTCAAAAAAATTTATGGCATTGTCATTTTTAACATCTTTAACATAAACATAACATAACATAAGCTCACGCCTGTATCCCCGAAGGGGTAGGCAGAGGCGCACTAGCGAACTAGTACATCCACGTTTCGCCGAGCTTAGTTCTGTCCCAGATGTGATAGGGGGCGAGCCTATCACCATATCGGGCACAAATTCCAGACTCCGGGCTGATATGGAAAAATCCATAATCACTTTGCTCGACCCGGGGATCGAACCCGAGACCTCAGAACCGTAGTCGTACCGAAATACCACCACGCCACTGAGGCAGTCAACATCTTTAAAAAATATCATAATGCGTTTCTGACCATGCGCAGTTCAGGATTTGGGACTAGTATTAGGGATCTTTGGGGGAGGCCTATGTTCAGCAGTGGACTGATATCATTTGGCTGATGATGATGGTTGGGGATGAACGTTAACGGCGTACATTCCAATTTAATAAAATCCTAAAATCGTATTTATACCCTTTTCATTAGTAGAGGAGGCCCGTGCCCAGCAGTAAGACCTACCTATCATCCCAACATATAATTATGTAATAGTTTCTGCGTAAAATTACTGTAATATACAGACGTAGAGTCGTGAAATTAAGGGCTTCATTATTGCCATTTTGTTACGGAATCCTAAAAACCACCATACATACATGTTAACGACACCGATCGTATAAATTAAGAAGAGTCAGCAAACACAAACTATGACCAACTGGGAGAAGTAATATTAGATATGACTTAATTAAGTCTTACTACCAATACATAAGTTATTTCTAAGTTTCAGCAAAGTTGGAAATATTGGGTAATAAATAAGACAGAAGCCAAAGTTTTACCACATTCTAGCTAATGGCTCGCCCTCTATATTAATAAGTTTGCGGAGGATTTTTGAAGCGATAACTAGGTCAAATGTCAAAGTCGTAGTAAACGATTACTTTTGGGATGTCTTAAATCGCGACCGTGTATAGTTAATACCATTATTATGCATTTGATTTCAAGTTAAACAGCGTCTTAAATTTATTTTTATTTTATTTTATTAATTAATTTAAATTGTAATTAAAGTCAATCTGGAAATCTTTAGGGGAGGCCTATGTCCAGCAGTGGACGTCCTGTGGCTGATGATGATGATTATGAATTAATTTTATTACCCGCGGCCCTAGCAAGAATTTTTGACAATCGAATTCATATCGAGCTCACTTATGACATTTGGTTAATATTTCATACAAATGACATATACGCGCATCGAACTCGATTCGTATTCGATTGTCAAAAACATTCCTGTTCGCGCCTCAGAACAAAAATAAAATGTTGCCAACTTAAGTATTCAGTACGACGCGAATTTCTTGAAACACTTGTGTTTATTGTAATGATAATAATGTTATATATTGTTTTTTAAAGATCGTTCAAAATACAAAAACTTTATCTTAGATCTCTTAAAATTATTTAATGTTATTTGTGGGTCTGTTGTTTTACGAGTATATTAAAGTGAGTTTTCCCTAGCTGCTGCCTCAGTGGCGTGGTGGTATTTCGATGCGACTACGGTTCTGAGGTCTCGGGTTCGATCCCCGGGTCGGGCAAAGTGATATTGGATTTTTCATATCAGCCCGGAGTCTGGAATTTGTGCCCGATATGGCGATAGGCTCGCCCCCTATCACATCAGGAACGGAACTAAGCTCGGCGAAATGTGGGTGTTCTAGTTCGCTAGTGCGCCTCTGCCTACCCCTTCGGGGATACAGGCGTGAGCTTATGTTATGTTATGTTAGATTTCCCTAGCCGAAGGCAATCCTTCATTGGTTATATTGCACAATAGGGCATATCAACGAGCTATTAGTTTACCTGTATAATGATTTATTAGGTTTACGCGAATGTTATTCATTGAAATAAAACTATTGTTTTATTTCAAGGTTACCTGTAGATCGTAACGATCGATCGATATGCATCGTAAATGAAAGCATTTAAAATTTAAAGAAGCCTGGAAAGCGTTATTTTGGCTCTATAGAAATGTCACTTATCATGCAAAACGCATTAGAATGCTAATATGACTGTTTTGATCCGACAGTACCAAGATCTACCGCACAGCTCTAGGTATAATTTATTATGCAAAGTTAGAATACTCGTAATTTACAAATTGAAATCATATAATGATTTCTTAGGTTTACGCGAATGTTATTCATTGAAATAAAACTTAAAAATATGTCATCTAAACCACAAATATCGATAAAATATGCACGAAGCTTTACAAAAAGTTGTTACTTACCCTGTTTAAATTCCTGCTTTAGTTTTTATCTTTTAAGTGATCACTTCTGAGTATTAATCACACGTTATTAACAATTATTGAGTGGGAAAACGCACGTACATACGGTCTAACCAGAGGCCGTGAAGTGAAATGTAAACTGTCAGAAGCGATGCGGTGCAAATTGCACGTGGTATAATATTAATATGGCGTGGCGCCCACAGCGAATGAACTTTCAATAACATTGAGTGTTCACTGTACAATATGATATACATTTTCCGGTTTTGTTGGTCGTTATTTACTCGAACTATTTAGCGGATTAGCGTTGTCGACACTTCGCACTGTTGTTTGTACTCTATGAAATCTCTTCCAGATGTTTTGCTTTTGGGATTTTACGATAGTATATGTTTTGCTTTATGCTAGCAGCTAGATGATCTTGGTTTACGAATAATTAACGTTAAGCGTAAACTGTACAATCTAATTTTATTAGTATGTAGCTAACAATTAATTTCCAAAAAATGAATTATGTATCATCATCATCATCAGCCATAGGACATCCACTGCTGGACACACATATTATATTTCTCTTAAAATTACCGATATCCAAGAAAGATAAAATTTATAATTATGACAAGAAGCGTACTTAACCTAGTAGATTTCGTTTTATTTTAAGATTAATAATAATTCATGACATCTTCAGTCGCGGTTTTATGAAAATTCTACAATAAATTGGAATCATATTTTTGTGGAATTATTTCAATGCCAGCTACGTAACAATTTAATATTTAATTTAGTAACAGCTTTGCAAATACGTATGGAACTCATTTTCATTTATACTCGTAGAAACTCCATGTATTGTGTATTCCAAGGCTACAAACTTTTGTTTAATTATAATAAGATGTTACTATTTATTACTTGTCGTATGGTTAATAATATGTTTTAGCAATTAACCGCCAAATGTTCATACATGTCGCCTTATGTCGATTAAGGCCGCCTTACCAGTCAAAATTATATGAAGAAAATCAATGTAAGAAGCTGTTAAAGTTGAGTAGCGTTTG
Organism: Clanis bilineata; assembly: GCA_036417725.1. NCBI lineage: Eukaryota > Metazoa > Arthropoda > Insecta > Lepidoptera > Sphingidae > Clanis > Clanis bilineata. The sequence goes on from CM071154.1 coordinate 8,084,780, forward strand.
ACCATTCGGGCATAAGTAGTGCAACTGTCTACCTTCTTAGTTACGTACGCTGTTGATAATATAATGGTTCAATCAAAGTTTATCAAACTATAAAATTATTGATTTGTATTTTCTATTGCAGGCACTGGTCAACAAGCTTGTGGGTCCGCCATACATTGCCGATACAGCGACACATACTGTCACAGACATAGGTTCCACGATACCAAAACATGCGTGCCTTGCAAACATTAAAGAAGGGTATAAAGTAATGAATATAGGGAAGGGGATAAAGGATTTGAGGTACCAATAAACAGCTATTACTCATCCACATAAAATATAACATTTTTTAAATTTAATGTATTTATATATATTAATGTATTCATATAAGATCCTCTGACGGTTCAGAGGGATATTATGTCAATAAATAAAAATTAAAACAACATAACAAATGCCAATATTAAATGAACTTACTAAATAAAAGCTCTATAGTTGACGGTTACACTGTAGAGTGCACTCAGCGGTGTCGTGGCACAAACACTTCAACAATCGGATTGAATAACAGCAAGTTCTTTGCCAACCGGCAGCATATGCAAACGAATACATATTTAAACTTCGGTCATGTTGGATGGAGAGCGCGAGTCCCGGGAACTAGGTCAATATATTTCGCATTAGAATCGAATCACAAGGTGTCACAACTTTACCAACATTGCGAAAGACTCCAAAATTATTTTAATACTTTTGATTCCAAGTTCCAACTAAGTCAGCGCTAAAGTTAAATCACCAAAATATGGGATTTTAGATCGTGAGTATTTTTGGTTCGTGAAGCTAATATTACGGAATTTTAAAGAAGTGCCTAAATTGATGTAACTTCTGCAATAAAAGGATTATTTTTGGATTTCATATTTTCTTAATGTAATTATAGATACGAGTATAAGTTCATCATTCATTTAAAACTTAATTCTTATCAAATTAGTCTGAAATTAAATTTAATGAACTGCGGCTTTATCTTTATCAAGTTTTGCGTTCAAGTTCTCAGTATACAATTGAATTTGATGAAGACAAAACCAACTTCAGTTCAAAGACTCCATATGCATATGTGAAAAGATTATCTAATAATTATAATTCTGGAAAGCACTTCTCATCTTATTGGTCTAGCCGCTAGTGACAATATATGTTCGGAAATCCAGGATTCAAATCCCACGTTAAGCATTTTTTAAATAAAATAGAGTCATTTTTTGATACATTGCTATGCTCACCCTCCGTTACATTAAGGAAGATATATCCTTGAACCATAGGTGTACGTAAGGTGTTGCAAGCGAGACAAACGGCAAGTACCTACAAACTATAATTGTATTTTAAATAGATGTAGGTACACTTAGTTTGTCCCCGCCTTATTTCTAACATGCATGCTATAGTATTCCTCAAAAAGAACGTTAATTAGTACATGATTCTCCGCAGATTTAATAACGGTGTCCTTATTAAGAAGCAATGTTCGCTTTTTGTTGCACACGAAGGGGCTCGAGTAGTCTAGACCAGGTTGTACCAGGGGTGCATCTCAGTAGACTGCCTAAAAAGAGCTGGTTTGACGTTTTGGAGGATGATATGAGAGCTAATGGTCTTACTGTGGAGGATGCTCAAGACCAGTGGCGTAACTACAGGGTGGCATTCCGGCAAAATGCCACGGGCCCCTAACCATAGAGGACCCCAATATCGACCAGAAGGAAGCCCTAGGCCAAATAAAGCTTGACCATAGGGAACCACGCGCGCAAAAGGGTCCCATCCGAAAAATTTGCCACGGGCCCCGATTACTATGATTACGCCACTGCTCAAGACCGGGCGAAGTGTTAGAAGCGTTTAAGTAGGAAGGCGGACACTGGCACTAAGGCCGGGATAACGCCAGGCAGAAATAAAAGACAGAAGGGGCTCATGATACCGATAGCTATGGGATGAGCGATATTATCGCACGCTGATGTTTTCATTATCTAACATCTGTTAATGACACGAGAAAACTCGAGGGATGTCACGGTTGATTGATTTTAATTGGTTTTATGACTAAGCTTGTAAAACCATTTAAGCGCGAGCTTGTCCTGACGTTTCAAGAGCAATTTCAGACGGTAATTGAGAGAATTTACGTTAACTGAATAATTTGGAAACTGATGCGATGTTCGTGACTTTATTGACGGGATGCTTTGTGTAAAATTGATATTTAGGCTAATTAATTGTAAGCGAACCGGCCATTGCCCCAAATTGTAGGGCCTCGTTTGCACAGCCATATAATTTTACGCGCATTCTACTGAGACGCATGCTTCATTAACATTTTCCGTTCCCATTACATTAACGTGTGCTTTTGGAAACGGAGCCGCGAGAGTCGAACCTCTTTTTGTGTGTGAAAAAGAAAAAGATCAAAACACAAAAGTTCCAACCAGCTGCGCTCGAGCATCCTGTCGACGTCACTACACCTTTTTGCATCCATTGATCACGACAGTGTATGGCTTTCCTTTACGGGCCGAGTGGATTCTCCCGAGGGTGAAAGAGATGAAGGTAAAGTGTTGTGTTGCCTCATCTAGATAATAACTAACGGCAATCTTCCGCAAAGAGCCGAGTTCTTTGTTAAAATGTTTTGTTGGAACAGGGCATGATGATTTTAGTAAGGTGTAAATGTGTCTCGACTCTCGACGCTGTCGGGGTCCAATAAAGGGCGGTCGTTAGTCAATAAATTGTCATTGTTGTGACGTAATAACTTAACGCTTCGACTTCCGTCGCGTCGTGCTTGTTACGTAATGCTGAGCGCCACTAATTTCTGAGTACCTTAAAGTACTGTGACAACTGACAAGAGACAAATTAGGGAGAACGAATTGGGATAAACTGTTTGTTAAATGTTACTTACTTCTTGGTTTTCCCTATTCTACATTCTTGGAAATAATGAATTTAAGTACAAAATATAAAAGTATGCGTAAAACCAAATATTCGTAAGATAAGTTTGATAAAAGTCTAAGATAAGTTTGCTATTTAAATATTGGTCAGTTAAATAGCCCACTACAGTCGGTTTTATCTTCCGAACGGCATTGCTCATTCTTATGTGGTTCAAAGGTAACGATGGTCACTTGACACCAGCTTCTACAATTATTTGTTTGCTGGTCATTTCAGAAAAATATGACTTTTGGAGATCATCATCATCACCAGCCATAGGACGTCCACTGCTGGATATAGGCCTCCCTCAAAGATTTCCAGAAAATTATTTTATTAAAGCTAAATATACATACTACAAACCCTCCGCTGTGTGTGCGAAGACGAAGAAGACTACTAAAAGGTTTATAAAAAAAAAACATCATATCTGTGAGTAGTAGTGATGCGAGGCGACGATAAGTAACAGTCCAACTCCCACTACAATCGCTTGTCTTCATTGTGGATAGATAACAGTGCGTCGAGGTTAAGGTCGCTCGTTATCGTATCACGTCACAGCCAATTTACCGACCGATATTGGTTTAGGCTAAACTTTCAGTTGTTTTTAATTTTTATGTTCCCAGAACTAGAGGATGTTATTTTGGACGAGGCTGATGCAACTATCGTTGTGTTTATTTTTTGTTGGCATACTGGTGGTTAGTTTAGTAAGGATTTCGGTCTAGCAGTCAGTCGAATATAAACAGGGTCGGTAGATCTTTGTAACTGGTGTAAGTACTTACTATTTGTAGTCTTCGGATTAGGAAGAGGTATTATTAAGATTTTCCTCGCAACAAGAAAGAATAGAGGAGAATAAGGGAGCTTTCGAAGAATATCATCAGCGAGTATCGCAATGGAGATCGCAGTTGTGCAACAGAACTGAACTGCAACTTTTTCTCTAATGATAATATTAAGTAGCATACTAGATAGATATCATAGATCATATCAAAGATACATAGATGATAGACACTAAATATGATGAGGTGATCTGTTGGAAAGGCGTTGACATGTACAAACTCGTTTAGAAAGACGTCAATATCTAGTGGCAGAATGAAATCATCTGTCGACGTCAATGTAGATAAACTAGCTTGTGACCACGAATTTGTTTTGACAGAGTAACAGATAGATACCCTGGTTTAATTGTTTACTGCTTAAAATTTATATTATTTGTGATATACTTGAGACCGTAGCGTAGAGTTGCATAATAAGTTTTCTACAGAGCACATTAAAACTTTGATAATATCTTTAGTCAGTAGCAGTACCAAATCTGAAATTGATGCCACTAACTTGTCTATTGAAAATGGACTTTAAATACACAAGCAAAAGGTAAGATAACCGTTATTTCTGGTTAAGTGTAGCTATCCACTCTTTATGGTGACGACAAAAAACTCATCGTTATTTAATAAATCAATCTAAAATTATTCGACGGCGATAAAGTGACGTAAAATAGGCTAGGAATGTGTTGATAATGCGACGAGATGTTACTCAATGGGAAGAGGAAGCTTTGATTCTTCAAGGCTGGTACATGATGATTAATCATTATACGAGAGCAACAGCAGTTCTACACCTGTTTCCGTTGTTATAATGTCCCGATAAACAGTTCAATTAGATAAATTATCTTAACAAATTCAACTGCCCACTTGGGTACGTAAATTTCGTTTGCAAAACTAACCCAATTTATGAAATTTCAGATTTTTTTAATGAAATGAAAGTTATTTTTTTCTTTATATGCATCATTAATTGTCTCGGATTACTGCTATAATTATGACAATAATAAACAGTTACCCGTATGCAATCGTTATAGAGAGAAAGGTGCATTGCACAAGTGACGAGATAAATCATAAAGATAAAACAAACACAATTATGTAAGTGATACGGAGGTAAATGCGGAAGCCTTCCACACCTTTAGCCCTCGGGTTCGCATCTCGGCAGTCGGCGGTGGGCACAAATTATTCGATACTGTAAGTACTGTGACGTGCACTGTACGGAACCAGTTTAACGGTCACACTCGGAACCGTTAACTGCGAAATCGCTCTTTGTCGTATGACACGGAATTAAACTCTGAATAGATCGTGTTTTAGATAATAACGACGCACACGGATATCGTGTTATATTTGATATTTGTTATTGTGGTTCTTGAATTATTTAAGCTTCTTCTCAGTGTGTTTAGTTTGTAATTTTATTTACAGTTACAATATTTTAGAGTGCTATTTTGTATTATCGTATTTATGTGTTTTTGAAGACATTGATAATATTGTGTGAACTGTGATCAATAGTTGCAGTTCGCTTTCTATTGTTCATGTTCATGTCATAAAGGCTAATACGATGAGGTTGTTACGTTCAATTTCTTACGGCATACCACGACATATCATGTCACTTCGCTTTTATTTTTTTCGTAAAAATATGAACGTGAAGCGTTGTAGGCATCAAATACGTCTCCAACAATATGTAATATAGCTTCCATTATTTACAATAAAACAAAGTGAAACTAAGTGCAAGTTGATAAGTAACCGCAATACCGACAGGAAAATACACTTGTATTGTTCAGTTTATTCAATTCTATTTATAGATATACCTCTACGTTTGGCTCGTGGTCGTGTGCTGCTCTACTACTGAGTGTTGTACTTAGGGAACGTACCCATATTACGCGACCCGTTGAGGGGGGAGGGGGAAGAGGTCTTCAAAATACCACGTTCGACCACAGGGCCGGGGGGGGGGGGGCTTAGGTTTTCGTCACGTAGTCAATATCTTCTAGGGAAATCTCGTGCTTTTTCGAGCTATTTTCAAATATGGCGTGCACCGTTTAGCAATTTATTTAAAATCATATTTATAAATTACTACGTGACAACTAGAGGGGGATGGAGGGGTCTTGGCATATACTACGGGTGGTCACCGGGGGGCAGGGGGTATAAAAATTGTTTAAAATGGGTCACGTAATATGTGTACGTTCCCTTACGTTTATTTTGACAAAGTAATGATGGTTTTGGTAATGTTTAGGGCGCGTCTCCTGCACATGTTTTTCGAAACAAGACACAAAAACCACCTACACAAAACTAGGTTTTTCATTGTCTCCTGCTCACGTAACAGTGGACCATAGACAAAAAAATATATAAATACCATGTTTTGTGAAATGTTTTAGTGCAGGAGACGCGGCTTTAAAGCACATTATGTTTGTTTCTATTTTTTTTTGTTTGCAACACTATGGAAAAAAAAATTAAAATCATGCTAACAGTCATTACTATAGTAGAGTTATTTAAAAGTGGTCAAAGCGGAAAGTCGATTGTTACCATAAAAGAGGGATTAGGCCGTGTTTGTTGGATGTTCGATGAGATTTTACTGAAGATTTTACTGAGTATTTAACAAAAACTGTTTCTGTTAAGCTAAATGAATAGATTAGACAAACTCGGGAAAACAAAATTATAGGTAATTGGTTCAATATGAAGTTCATAGACTACTACGTAATAGATAAACTGCTTTATGCTCTATAACATGGCGACGTAACCCAATTATTGCACGTCCTAAATGTCCTTGGCCGGGTTTTTGTACTCGTACGTTGTCCACGCTCTAGGTGTTCTTACTGAATATCGGTAGGTTATAAAATGGCATAGACATCATGTCGTCAAATATCAGCATATGTAATATCAGTAATTAAAATGGTGAAGTATTTAATTATGCAAAGGAACCTTATGGTGAAATAAAATTGGTTCAAAGAGGTCGCAAATAAGATTTTATTTAATGCTGAGTGCAAAAGTGGGCGGGCACGTAGTGGGAACATCTTACTATCCCCTTGCACTTTGTACCATAATGGTTATTAAAATCTGGTGTAAAAAATCCGAGTCAACGTCATTTGTGAAGTACCTAGACATGTTTATAAAGTATTTTCTTTTATGAAAACTTTTGAGACAGCTTTTCAACCCAATATTACTTAGAAACTCATCAAAACTTATAAAGTTATTGCGTTTACAGAAAAAACTAAAACATTATTTCGACATACAGATGAAATATCACGAAAGATACAAAAGAAACCACAATTAACAATTTCAAGAGTGAAATTCTGATTTATGATAGGGGAGCGAGGGGCTTATTGTAACAGTTTTCATGAAAACTAATATATCTTGAGATCTATTGATTAAATTGCTACTAAATAAAGACGGATGGATGCTGTAACTCTTCCTCTACCAAATTAAGTAAAAATAATACCATAACTATTGATATTTATTTTACAATCAATTATTTTCTAGAAGAAGTGCGGTGTTACAACTTACATCGTGCTTGGGGTAAGTTGTAACGTCTACTGGGGCAAGTAGTAACGACAAAAAAGAACAACAATAATACCTCTAATCATTAATTATTTGCTTATTTTTAACAAAATTGACGTCTTTCTAAAGTAGGTATTATGTAATTCTTATCAAAAATCAACTTAAATACTCTTTTTAAGTAATCAACACCTAAAAAATAAGTAATTAACAGTTTTATTCAGTTAAACACTACTTATAATCATCATGGCACACACAAATCACTGTAAGTAATTAAATTATTGATATCTAAGGTATGCTTCGTAATTATCTCTTTTTAATATCTATCTAACAAAGTATTGCACTTATATAAGAATCAACATTTGGTGGATTTCATTATAATTAAATTCAGTCTTCATCTGAGTTACAATTAATAAAAATAAAAGATATAGTGTCTCCTGTAACATATCCTGCATGTGCACATCTTACAAATGATACACTCGACCCAATCTTCCTAAGTAGAATCTGTGTAAGCTTCACCACATACCAAACAATACCACTCTTCTGATTCAGATTCTGAATCTGAACATAAAATATTTTTTTAGCTCTGTCCACTCCGGTTTTATTTTTTATTGATTTACCTTTGCCTTTCCCCTTCCCCTCTCCTTTACCTTTTCCTTTAATTTTGTCATCTTTTTCTGATTTTCTTCACCTTTTCCTCATATTCCTTATGTAAAGGTGTCGCTCGACTTAAAGACGTCGCTTCTGGTGTCCTTAAAGATAAATGTGGATTTCTGCGCATAACATTTTGGAACCAGTCAGTACCAGCCATGTTATTTTGATGCCAAGAAGGAGTAATGTTTTAGCATTAAGCTGCACTCCGCATTGGTAAGCTAGTTTCCTTACTTCTATAGGAAGTATTCCAAAATATATTTCGGCGCACTTGAGTAGGTAGGAAGCCATCTTACCTTCTTCTTCTGCAGTAAATACTTGTCTAGGCTTAACATAACCAACTCTTAAACTTTAATTATTCTTCTTTGTCCTTATGCACAATAATCAGAAAGTCTGACTAGCTTCCCGAATACCGCATTTTTTTTCTGAAACGTCAGCTGCCGCTAACTCGTACACTTCTTGGCTTTCTGTTGCCCGCTCTGACTTTCTTTTATACACCCTTATTTTAGAAGAAAGGAAAAAAGTATCTACATCATAACTTGGGGTATGTTGTAACACGTTACAACAAGCCCCAGGATTTTGTTACAACTAACCCCATGGTATGATTTTTAACATTTATCAGGATAACTATTTAAACAATTAAGCAATCTTAAAAACTGTTGCACATTATCAGAGATAGATAAATTTAAATATAAATAAGATATAGAAAGTTTGAAATTAGTCGATAATAATAACGCAAACCAAAATTTTACGACAGTACAATTTTACATGACCTGGCAAAAATGAAGCGCGTGCACATTTTGGCTCACTGAGCCAGCCGACGGGATATTGGCTATGGCAACATGATGCGGCGCGGTTTATAGGTCAAATCGAGTCAAAAAAATACGCTAATAAAGTTTCAGATCCTAGTGAAAAGAGCCTGTTACTACTTACCCCTGTTACAACAAGCCCCTCGCTCCCCTATATCCTAAAAAAAAATTAAAACCTCTACAATAAAGAAATATAAATGATGTCAGTATAATATTCATACACTACTACACTATTAGGTCTACTGTCGCTAGGATTATGCAATGCTGTGGTCCTTTTGACACAAGAATCTCAATTATCGCAAGCATCTCACGTTGCGTTCGATGCGATATTAATTAAATCGCACGTCGATAGTAATTACAAATACTAACATGACGTATCCTACACATAATACGCTATGTATTTGGACGTCAAAATATTAGACCATGATACATAATCATGCCTTCAGCAACTAAAGTATATTGAAACGCAGTACTGCGATAACCATCAAACGCTTCGACTAGCTCTGTAAATCTGTGGGAAATGCGAATCAGAACTCATGGTTGGGGTAGCTTTTTCACACTTCTCGCTAGCGACTACGTAAAATAATGTGTACGAAAAATATTAATTCTGTTGTCCTCAAGCTAAAATGCCGTTAAGTGAATAAACCTAATTTTGAGATGTCACCAAAAACGTGGAAAATATTATCCTTAGAGGTTTATTAGACTGTTTATTAGACTGCTTTTATATTTGATAGGCAATAACTTGTTTACTTTAACGTTAAAAATAACCATAAGTGTATGAAATCTCTAGGGACTATATTTTCCACGTTTTTTGGAGTCAATTAAGTTAATTTACTTAACAGCATTTTAGCTTAAGGACGGCAGAACTCCCCAAGTAATCGCTAGCGATGTTCGAGTGTCTGTCATACAAATATTTTTTACGTAGTCGCTAGCGTGAAATGCCAAAAAATCTCATGGTTCCGCTACTGATGTGAAGATCTCATATAGAGCAGTGCAGTGTCACTTACCAGAATGTTCTTATCTTTATCTGTAAAAATTGTATGGCGAAAACCAATGTAAGTAGCCGTTAAAGTTGAGTAGCATTCCAGTTTTCGGGCGTTATTGTCTTGTCATTAAACTGTAGATGGTGCTACTGTTTATGAGTATTCGTATCGCTTATTAGACGAGCAGCTTGCTCGTCTGTTCGCAATAAAAAAAAACTTAGTTTACAACCTGATGTAATATAATAAAAATATGATCACATTGTTGTCAACAGATAGTTTGTATTGTACACGTTTTTATATAAATAAAGTGATCTAATAAATGTAAAAATTGCGTAGTATTGCGTTATCTCACCATCCTATAGAGGTACGTAGTCAGGTTGTAACAAGTTTTTATGTTGCATTGTATATTATTTACCATTGTTTAGTTTGCCGTAAGTTATGGTGCGAAACTACGTTTTAAGTTTCGTGCCCCGTAATGATATACGCCAGAATTTGAAAACAATGAGTAGTGGATACGGTTCCTTGAATGCTCTTCACCATTACTCACTTATTTTCACACCCGCCGAGGAAGGGACAATGTGCCAAGGTTTCATTGTGTAATATAAACTAATATTTAATACTGGCTCGGTGGTAGTGGTATTGCGTGCGCGGTACGCCTATAGTTCTGAGGTCTCGGATTCGATCCCCGGGTCTAGCAAAGTGATTTTGGATTTTACAGTATCGGAGTCTGGAATTTGTGCCCGATATGGCGATAGCCTCGTCCCCTATCACATCTGGGACTGAACTAAGCTGAAAGCTCGGTGAAATATGGGTGTTCTACATAGTTCGCTAGTACGCCTCTGCCTACCTCTTCGAGGATACTGACACCTAAATTATGTTAGGTAATATTTAATGCTATATTATCTTTTACGCTTTATGAATTTGAACAATTCATAATTTATTTTGTTAGTTTTTTTTAATAGGCACGTTCACATTTGTTATCAAACCTTAGTCGAGTTATAGCCTTGAGAAAGTTTTTTTAAATCTTTAAACAAACCAAAGAATTTTGGTAGTAGTTGTACCAGGGTTATAGATTAGCATACATAAAGATATGAGCGTCAACGGATTAAGGAGGATGCTCAAGATCGGGCTAATTGGAAGCATCAAGTAGATAGGCAGACCTCCGCACCAAGTTGACCAAGTTGTGATAAAAACAAACACGAAGAAAGTATCGTATTCTATTTCTTTCAGCCTAAGGTTATCCCGGCCTAGTGCCAGGATCTACCTTCCGACTTAAACGCTTCCATTTCGCCTGGTGTTGAGTATTTTCCATTGTGAAGGTCAGACGGCTGGTCACCCCATGTAATATCTGCTTTCGTCACATTATATAGACACATGGAGGATTTGAAAGTTACTATAAATATATAATCATCATCATCATCAGCTACAGGACGTCCACTGCTAGACATAGGCCTCCCTCAAAGATTTCCAGATCGACCTGTTGGAAGCGGCATGCATGCAGCGTCTTTATCAGGTCAGTATATTGTTACGGGCTAACGGGGTTCAGGACAAACAATTAAACGCCGACTGTTCTCGAAACTGACTCAGCACTTTATTTAAAATTAAACACTGTACTGCACACAATACGCGTCGAAATAATCGCTCCGAATATTCGCTTGTCGCTCGTTGTTCGCACTCGATCGCTTCCGAAGAAACACTGTGTCCCGCCAGCACACACACACGCCTTTTATATTCGTCAATCTCTTATCGCCGCGTGACGTCACGCGGCCCGACTGGTCGTGGCTCGAACGCACTAGAACACTCGGCACTTTTATGGATCGGCGGCGCGGCGCGTTCGGTTAGAGATCATTCTAGTATGTAGGCGTAACACTGCCCCCTCCTAAGACATGCTCGTCCCGAGCATTGTTACAGCCATAATAACGCGCTAAACGGTCGACGTGAACTATCTTAGGTGCAGATCGCTGGCCTTTCTGGAGGTACTCCAAACCGGCAGAATACTTCATGGACCAATTTATCTGCGACTGTTGAAGCTTCCTGGTTGGGAATGGCAAATACTTCCGGCCACTTCGTGAAGTAATCCATGACCACCATGAAGTACTTGTTCCCGCTGTCACTTACAGGGAAAGGTCCTGCTACGTCCAGAGCAATCCGCTCCCATGGAGCTCCCACATTGTAAATTTTTAATGCTCCTCTACTTCGTGTATGAGGACCCTTCACAACCGCGCAAATTGTGCATTTACGACACCATTCCTCAACATCGTCTCGGCAGTGGATCCAATAAAATCTTTCGCGGATCTTCAGCAGAGTTCTTTTGACCCCCATGTGAGCTCCTGATAATCCATTATGGTAGAGCTGCAGAACTTCTGGGATCTTAGCTCTAGGGACTACCATTTGCAAATGACATCGATCGCCTTTTGCGTTTTCCCATTTACGGCACAGTACTCCATCATGTATAACCAAGCTGTCCCACTGGGCCCAGTAGCTCTTCGTAGTGGAACTTAACGCTGCAACTTCATGCCATTTAGGTTTCGCGGTACCAGCTTTTAACCGCTCAAAGATCGGTTTTAGATCTGCGTCACTATCCTGCGCTTCCAGTAGCGTGTCTCGCCACTCGTTGCTGAGGTCTGTCCTTATTATTCGCACAGGCACATCTTCCTTAACCTCTTGTTTGACGCAGTGCTTGCAGTTCTCTGCGCAAGGTCTTCTTGATAGAGCGTCTGCATTACCGTGAGATTTCCCACTGCGATGTTCTATCACATAGTCAAACTCTTGTAGCAACTCAATCCATCTTGCTACTTGACCCTCTGGATTTCTAAACTGCAGTAGCCACTTCAAGGCAGCATGGTCTGTTCGTAGGTGGAATTTCCGCCCGAGCAAATATTTACTAAAATGTTGCAGTGATTTGACTACGGCTAGCAGTTCTCTTCTTGTGACGCAGTAATTCCGTTCAGGTTTAGATAAGGATTTGCTGAAGTAAGCTATCACAACCTCTTTTTCTCCTTTTCGTTGTGACAACACACCGCCAATACCAGTATTACTTGCGTCTGTGTCCACTATAAAGTCGTTTGCAGTGTCAGGATAACCCAATATAGGTGTATTACACAGACGGTCTTTTAACGTTTGGAATGCGGTGTCGCAATTCTCATCCCAGCAAAACTGTCTCTTCTCTTCTGTAAGCTTATGTAGAGGCTTGGCTATGTCTGCAAAATTCTTCACAAATCGCCGGTAATAGGAGCACAAGCCTAAAAACGCACGAACTTGTGTCTTGTCTCTCGGAACTGGCCATTCCTTGACTGCCACAACTTTGTCGGGGTCTGTTTGTACGCCAGCTGCTGAAATAATGTGTCCTAAAAAGTTAACCTGCTTCTTGAAAAGTGAACATTTCTTGGGACTCAGTTTAAGATTAGCCCCCCGGATCTTCGATAAGACACGTTCAAGATTGCGAAGATGGTCTTCGAATGTGCGGCCCACTATGATGATGTCATCCAAGTAGACAAGACAAGCGTCCCCAATCAGTCCGGTAAGTACAAGTTCCATCAGTTTCTCAAAAGTCGCAGGAGCGTTGCACAATCCAAATGGCATAACCTTAAATTGCCATAGACCTTTACCAGTAGAAAAAGCAGTTTTCTCCTTGTCTCTTGAGTCAATTTCCACTTGCCAGTAACCGCTCTTCAAGTCTAGCGTGCTAAACCACTTCATTCCGGTAAGCGTGTCTAGAGTGTCATCAATCCTTGGTAAAGGATAGCTGTCCTTCTTTGTTATATCGTTCAACCGACGGTAGTCTACACAAAACCGCATATTGCCGTCCTTCTTTTTTACTAAGACCACTGGGGAGCACCATGGACTAGATGAAGGCTCTATGACACCATCCTTCAGCATCCCGTCAATCATGGTATCCACTTCTTTCTCTCTGGCAACTGGCAATCTTCTTGGTCGCTGACGAATTGGTAACTCGTTGCCTGTGTTAATCTTGTGCTGGACCAAATTAGTTCTGCCTATGTCAGCATCACTAGAAGAAAAGATGTCGGCGTACTGTGTTAACATTTTCTTGGCCTTGTTAATCTCTTCTAAAGACAACTCACCACAGTCTTTCAAAAGCGATGACACGTCGAATTTCGCAGGTGCCATGCTCGTCACCGTGGGTAAATCTTGGCATTTGCGCATCCAATCCACTTCCTCGCAAGAACCCATTACCACCCCCTTTTTTATTATTTGTGGCTCGGTACTGGGGTTGAGTACGCGTACAGCCGACTTATTTGCAGACCTTACCAGGGTTCTCGCAATTTTCCATGGATGATCATTGTCAATCTTCTCAATGAGGACACACCTTTCTTTTGGACCAGAATTCCGTGGCAAACTAACTGGTACAATGACTTCTGATCTAGGTGGAACCACAGTCTTCTTCAAGCAGTATGCTTTTCCTGCTTTTCCTGTTGGTGCTCCTTCCATAAAAAGCTCTTCTGAGCCGCATTTCAGCACGCCCTGTTTGACGTCGATTTCACATCCATGTTTTCGCATGAAGTCCAGGCCCAGAATGCAATCGTCAACAATATCAGCCACGATGACATCATGCAGATAGATTACTTCACCTAGTTTTAGCCGTACACTCTTCTCACCCTGGACGGATATGTGCTGACCGGTGGCTGTTAGAAGTTCTATATGTCCACGGTTACCTTTATAGTTCCCAAGGAACCGATTCGCCAGCCTGATACTAACAACCGTGCGGGAAGCTCCAGTGTCTAACGTCAGCTTACAAGGTGTTCCGTTGACTTCGCCTCTAATGGTTAAGCTATTCCCATCATGTGCTTGTGAGATCAACACCCTTGGGGCTTCTTGGACCCCGGCCAGCACCCGCCCCATAGTCCTGGCCTTTACTCGTTTCCCTGCTGCTGTTCGGCGGTGTTAACCACCCTCTCCTCAGGTCTATTTTCTCCTTCATCCCGTCGTTTTCTACAATTCAAGCGGAGGTGACCTCTTTCACCGCAGTTAAAGCAGCGCGGACTGTACCCCTGAATACGATTGCGTGGTGGAGGTGATGCCACAACCTCTCTAATGCGGTGAGCTCGATGGTCTTGTCGTACAGCCTCCACTTCCAGCGCGTGAGCCAACGCATCTTTCAGGGTCTCGTGATGCCCAAGCCTCACAGCAGCCCGCACCTCTAAGTCGCGGATTCCGTCGACGAAAGCCTGCACTAGAATTCCATCAATCAGTGCAGGTGTGGACTGGTAAGCTTTACGAACCAGCTTCTCAACTTCCAGGGCCCACTGCTGTAGGTTTTCGGTATTACGTTGAGCTCGATCCTTAAGCTGAGCACGAAAGACGTGTTCCAGGTGGGCATCACCATACCTCGACTCCAAGGCCTCGACCAGCTGGTCATATGTAACATCTCCGCCAAGAGCCTCCAGGACGGTTAAGGCCTGCTCACGTAAACCTAAGGTTAGAGCAGTCTTGGCTTGATCCTTGGTCCACCCGTTTGCCTGCATCACGGCCTCAAATTGAATTTTGTAGGCCGACCAAGATGATGTGCCATCAAATGGTGGTACTTTAAAACCACGTCCTGACGGTGCAGCCACCACAGAACTTGCGGCACTACACACACGTGTTTCCACAAGTTGTTTGACGTCGGCGATTTGGGCTTCGGCCTTTGCAATACGCTGCTCATGCTGGTCCACTTGGTCTTTCATGATTTTTAATTCCTTTCCGACCGTAGCTTGCAAATTCTTCATAAGTACGACCTGCTCTTCTTGCCCACGCTGCAGATGCTCCTCCAATTTACGCGCCTGCTCCTCTTGACGTCGAGCTTGTTCCTCTTGACGTCGAGCTTGCTCCTCTTTGTCACGTTGGAGCTGCTCCTTCAACTCACGAGCCTGCTCCTCTTGACATCGAGCTTGCTCCTCTTGACGTCGAGCTTGCTCCTCTTGACGTCGAGCTTGCTCCTCTTGACGTCGAGCTTGCTCTTGCAGCATCGACATAATGGCCGATAATTCACTAGGTGCCCATGTCGGCGACACTCCAGATGGGCCTGCAGTCGTCTGCGTCATTGGCTGCGAAACCGGCTCTTGTGCCGGACTATCTTCGAAACGCCCTCGGTCCATCTCTTGCTGGCGCTGGCTTCGGGTACGGATACCTTCGTCGTCTTTCGGGAACACCGGCATTTGTCCTTACTTCTGACACCAAATGTTACGGGCTAACGGGGTTCAGGACAAACAATTAAACGCCGACTGTTCTCGAAACTGACTCAGCACTTTATTTAAAATTAAACACTGTACTGCACACAATACGCGTCGAAATAATCGCTCCGGATATTCGCTTGTCGCTCGTTGTTCGCACTCGATCGCTTCCGAAGAAACACTGTGTCCCGCCAGCACACACACACGCCTTTTCTTTCGTCAATCTCTTATCGCCGCGTGACGTCACGCGGCCCGACTGGTCGCGGCTCGAACGCACTAGAACACTCGGCACTTTTATGGATCGGCGGCGCGGCGCGTTCGGTTAGAGATCATTCTAGTATGTAGGCGTAACAATATTATACTAAGCCGTTAATAATCCAAAACAAAATAGTTTACCTTAAGAACATATTAAACGGCTGCAACACGTCTTCATGAAATTATTATGTGAGAGTCTACAAACTATTCTTTGATACTAGTGTAACTTTATAAAACTACTAAAAGTAGTGAAGTTTGAGAGTTTGTGTAGTTAATAAACTGGCCAGTGATTTTAAAATAACCTCCAAGTTGTCGGTGGATTTGTGAGCATAGGAACTAAGTATATTTTAAGAGTACCGAGCTTATGTATTTATGAACAGTATAGACTGGTAGTGGAAAGCTTCAATGTAGTAACATTTTCGTTATTCATGGCTGACTTTTACTCATATAGGTTTAGTGTAAAAAGGAAACCTATTGAAAGTAAAATTGAAGTAGGTACTTATTTTGCGTGTACAATACCATAATTTTTTTGAGAAACTGCTACTAACATGTTGAATGTAAGTTGGCTATAGTACTAGAAAGACCAACGACAACAAGATTTTAATGTAATATTTAAAGAGAACAGGATATAATTGTTCCAAAACTACAACTCCCACAAATTGCAATTAAAATATTAAACTTCTAGATGCCAAAACAGCACATTGATCCCGGATTTTCTATACTAATAAATATGTCTAAGCACGTCAGTCAGTTTTGAATAGAATATTTGCATACATATCTGTATTAGGTGAAAGCGGTGGGGCAGCCATCTATCACGTCTGCCGACTCAATATGTCACGTCTCGTCGCGGCACTCGCGGTGAGGTGTAACTCAAGACTCGCCTCGGTTCCCACCGCCTTCATACAATTTAAAGGACTCTAATATGCTATCACATTTGAATATACGCATAAATAGTGTACTTGTAATTTAACTCGAAGGAAAGGAAAATATTTTTCTCAGATTTACTATTGAATCCGTTCTAACAAGGATTATATGCATTATTATGATATTATGCATAGTTTATACAGATCGTTGTGTTTCAATAAAATTAGATGTTGAAATAAAACTATTCTTACGGATTCTATCACGATTAGGTTTTAATTATTATTCCCGACGTTTCGAAGGCTTTGCAGTCTTCGTTGTCACGGGTCAGACTGATGTTTTAATTAGATTTTAATTAGATGTTTAATATGATGATAATAAAATTGTAGCTTTATCACAAGAATAAAAACGCAGGACATTTTGCGAAACATATACATCATTATCATAACAATATTACTTTTGTTCAATTTTTACAGAAAGCGCTCATTTTATTCCGTTATTTTTATTATCGGATAATTTGTGTAGACTTATTGGAGGTGAAAGACAGACGACCGATAATAGCTTTAGGGGATAAGATGCGGTATAATAATATTGACTGTGTATTATAAAGGGAAAAATCTGTGTCCCAGTACGATGTCTGTAAAGAGACGACAAGTAAGATATCACTTCATATTAGGAACTAAAGTACTCGTTTTTAAATAACATAACATCATAACATAATCTCACGCCTGTATCCCCGAAGGGGTAAGCAGAGGTGCACTAGCGAACTAGAACACCCACATTTCGCCGAGCTTAGTTCCGTCCCAGATGTGATAGGGGGCGAGCCCATCGCCATATCCATATTAGATATGGAAAAATCCTATATCAATTTGCCTGACCCGGGGATCGAACCCGAGACCTCAGGACGGTAGTCATACCGAAATACAACTACGCCACCGAGCAGTCGTTCTTAAATAATATTAAATTTAATGATTTCCTAGTTTTACGCGAATGTTATTCATTGAAATACAACTGTTTTTGCAAATTCTATCACGATTTCGTTTTAATTTTTATACCCGACGTTTCGAAAGCTTTGCAGCCTTCGTGGTCACGGGTCGGACTAAGGTGTAAGTTGTCCAAAAATGATAATATTACAAAATCTACCTTTATTGTTATATATTATTAATTTCTTAGTTTAGATGGAATGTCTTAGATATATTACTATGTTACCATTGAACAAAGCCCGAAAAATTGTTTGTTCATCATGATAGTAGTGACAAAACGCAAGCAAAAAGCAAAAAATGGCTACATAGAAGATTAAAAAAGTATTTGGAACAAAAAATAAATTATGCAACTCTTACTTATAGTGTTACATCATATAACAAAAGTATTAGCAGCTAGTACGCGTGCCGACCATAACGGATCGGAAACGAAATCCTCTCAGCCGTGCAAATTTTTACATCTCGTGCATTCCTTACTCGTTTGAATATAAATTCCTTGTTACGTTCCCGGAATATGACATATAATCCCAGTGGGAAAGGGACGGATTCTGAATAGATACCTCTGATGTTTTTGATGACACAATCCAATTATTCAGTTCAATATCTTTAATAGCTATTTATTGAAAGTTACAACGAGTTCATTGAAATTACACTATTTTTACGGATTCTATCACGATTTGGTTTTAATTTTTATGCCCGACGTTTCGAAAGCTTTACAGCCTTCGTGGTCACGAGTCAGACTTAAATCGTATAACGTCGGGCATCAAAATTAAAAATTAAAACCAAATCGTGATAGAATCCGTAAAAATAGTTTCATTTCAATGTATAACATTCACGTAAACCTAAGAAGTTACAACGAGGCTATCTCAATAATAAAATTACACCACTTTATTATTATTCCGTTACATAAATATTAAATCTAACACATTACAGTACTGAACATACTCTTTAAGTTTACACAATACAAAAGGCAACTGTTGATTTTATGGTATGAAAAGGGGAATAGTATCCAGTGTCCACAGTCCAATATATCGTCAAGTATATACAAATAATATAAACACAGGACGGGTGAGTGGATTGATACGTCTGACTGGAAGCAATAGTCCCGTCCGGGGACAAAGAGGGATGTGTTTTTATTCCTCATTGTACCCAACAAAGAGGTCCAACAGTCGAGCATTCACTCAGACTAGCCAGGGTTGTCTATTACTATAAACGAAATTTATTAAATAAAAAGGTATTTCCGAGCTTAGGTTTTAACAGTTCTAGAAATAAAATAAATGTCAGTATCTACTATCTAACTACATTAGGCTCGATATTTTTCGATTATGGAATGTAATTATGCAACGATATTTTATTTATTTCAGCATCTACACAACAGTAGCCCGAGCACGAAAAACTAATGTTAATGTAAATGTATTCGAGTTCGCTGCGCACTGATGACGTTTGGTTAATATTTCATACAAATTTCATAGACGCGCATCGAGCTGAAATACATTTACGGTTGCCAGAAATTTTCCTGCTCAGGCCGCTGATAGCATTTATTTTACCAATACATATATAAAAACTTAAACAATACTAAAATCATTACAACTTTACATTTTCATTCGAAATGATACCGAATGCTGCCATATTGTTTCTTAATTTACGAAAATCTTTTACGATTTCGTTTATTATCACGAAATATTATTATAAGTATTTCTTGTATCTTCTATATATTTTCCAATTAAGAGAACAAATAGAAACACTAAAATTAATCTCCATATCTTCGCAAATAAACCAATAAAGTCAATACAATTAAAGCCAAGAGCAATAAAACCTTAGAAGTTGTAGCGTGAATCAAATACTTCAATAACTTACCGAACAGGTTATATTGACAATATTTTTATAGCAAAAATTGTAATAAAAAATGATCATAAAAATCCGCAAATGTGACAACCCTATTGCTCATCTACATTTTCTATAGGATGGGATCCGCGGAACGTCACGTTGAGCATTATAAAGCCGGAGCGGATTTCCGAACGGCCCTCAAAGCTGTCCACTGACGTAGTAGATAAAAAAATAGTTGTTGAACGGACGATGATACTTGTGTTTGGGATGTGATAAAGTGTTAATAAATACTGTAATCAATACCGCTTGCGTCAGACAAGGCACACATTAGTGACATAATAACTTGTGACGTTAATACGAAACTTGCATTTACGTATTTATACCCGCGTCTCTTGCACTAGTTTTTTCTCAAACATTACACAAAATCACATACGCATAACAACGATTTTAGGTGTCTCCTCATAAAACAATGGACCATAGATAAAAAATATATGTTTTGCGTAGGTGTTTTGTGTATTGTTTTAGTGCAGGAGACATACAATTGAAAGGTGAGAAACAGAAAAATCTGGTTGATTACTTGATTGTTTTTGTTCGAAACAGCAGATAACCCCACACTAGATAGATTTGTCAGTCTATTAACAAAAATGTTTTTAATTTGCATACTAAGATGTACTTATATTTTTACCAGCACTAATCCGACTCCACTGTGGGATTGGCGCCATCTACTTTGACAAGCATGTTTTTTAGACCGGCTGCCTGTCTGAGGTGCACCTCTAGGGGATCAAGTCCAAAGAAAAATCATTTTAAAAAACCGCTTCGCCCGGTCTAGGAATGGATTCCAGGGCCTCTTAGTTCACAAGTCATAAACGATGTCACTATACCAAAGAGGCGACCGTAGTTAACACTTAATTTAAACTATAACATTAAATATAAATTATTATTAATTTTCTATGCCCGTGTTTAAGTTTTATGTTCTTTCATTTATAAAGATAAGATCGCCTTGGTCTACTGGCAGCATAAGTGGGCTGTGGACCGAGAGGTCCTGGGTACGATGCCCAGGTCGGGCAAAGCGAATTTTCTAATTTAATTTGCCGGGGACTGAAGGGCATGAATAAGGGCAGGTCGAAAGAAAGAATTATTTATAAAGATTAAAGTAAAATGCTAATAAACGATAAATAAATAACGATAACCACAATATTGTTACTAAAGATTATGTTTCATAAGCTGGGCAGATTTTATAAAGCCGCGTCTCCTGCACTTAAACATTACACAAAACATGGTATTTTTACTATTTTTTGTCTATGGTCCATTATTACATGAGCTGGTGACAATGAAAACCCATGTTTTGTGTAGGTGTTTTAATGTTTTGAGAAATCATGTGCAGGAGACGTGGCTTAACATAAACAATTCAATGTCTTGAAAACTACTTTTCCAGATTGGAATAGCACGAATAGAATGACGCTATTTGTCTATTATCCCATTAAGAGATTAATATTCACGGTATATCTGTTGGTTTAATCGACTAATAGATGCATCGTATTGTATTAATCAGGTAATTAATGGATTTATGAATCATTTTATGTGATGTGAGATATCAACGATGTATTTAGATAATTATAACATTATTAGGCTAATTATGACTGACTTTGTATTTGTAATCTACGAGTACGACGGTGTATTTGACAGTACAGTGATTGCACTTGGCAAACTGTTTTCTAAGTACATTTTTCAAGAATACCCACGGTTTTCAGATTTTTAACCCGTTGGAGACGGCACATATATATGTTACATAAGCGTATGGGCCACCGGAGGCCGAGCCGCCTGTGACTATCTACTTTAATCCTGCTTGATTTTTGTTTTTATTCTAGGCCGCGGGTTTGAGTCCCCCAAGACAAATTTTTGTGTGGCCCACAGATATTTGTTTCGGGTCTGGGTGTTGTGAGACCGAAAGTCTCTCGTAGTTACTGATACCCACGACACAAGACTCGATCTTAGTGTGGGTTCAGGACTATGTTTGTGACTTTTGGGGGTTTTTGTTTATATTTATTTATTGCTATCACTTCAACACCATGGAATACTACTAGTTATGAATTACGTTAGAAGAATAACATGATCGCATAGAGAAACACCGAGCATAGCACTCTCCATAGCTCGTTGAGTGGCCTATGTCCAGCAGTGGACGTCCTGTGGGTGATGATGATGATGATGATGAAGAATAATATGCCAGTATACACATGTCAAATTTACGATACAGCTCAGGGCCCAGTAGCCCGAGCACAAAAAACGAATGTAAATGTAAATGTATTCGAGTTCGCTGCGCACTGATGACGTTTGGTTAATATTTCATACAAATTTCATAGACGCGCATCGAGTTCGAATACATTTACGGTTGTCAGAAATTTTCCTGCTCAGGCCGCAGGTCTCTACATGAAATGCATAAGCTATAAAGGTGATAAAATAATTTCAATCAAACATATCAAACAGAGTTATGATAGATTATGAGAAAATGTAATGTATAGTCACGATTTCTCATACGGTTTGATAACAACAAGTAACATGATAAAACGAAACTGAGGCGTTTACGTTTACACAAACACACAGTCCGTGACATTGTCAGGGTGACTCATTAATGTGAAAAATGCATACATTTCGGGTCGAGCTTGTGGATTTCCACAAATTTTGTTACTGTTTTTTATGAAGTTAACCCACACGTATGCGCTTATTAACCCTGACAATGTCAAATAAATCGTCAGTCTTACCTAAATTAAGGAGGAATGGAGGTTGGGGGAAGGGAATTTAAGTATAGGTATCACGCAATATCACTGCTTGTATGAAACTCCTCAACGAAATACTTCACACATAACATGTCTGCCTAAAACATTACAATCAATCGAATGGAGTGGATACTCATCCTTACGTTTTTCGTCATCTAATTTGCGAGCATTTCCGCGAAAAAAGTCATTACCGTCGTAACGGCAATGACTCAAATAACCACGGTAATGACAAAGCCTTAATAGTATTATAATTAATCATTGTTATCTATGTATATAACTTCAGACATCACTTGTACTATACTCTGCATATCATGGCATGAACGTACAAGACATGAGACACATATAAGTATTAATAATCTATGAGAATGATAAAGTATATACATAGATAATAATTATTAATTATAATACTATTAAGGGTTACCGTGGTCATATGAGTCATCACCATGGCCTATACATACTTAACGACGGTAATGACGTTTTTTTTCGCGGAAATGCCCTTGCATTGCATAAGCCACAAAATTGAGTTATAACAGAATAGCCATGGTCTAGCTATTACGCCGAAATCTAAATGCTTTGGTGTACACAAGATACATATTGCATATTTGATCACGTGTGTAATCAACAAGGATCAATGTCAAGTTTATCAGATATGATGATAAGCGGTATGTTGTGATAAAGCATTCTGTGAAAAATGTCCTAAGTTAGTGGGCGATTTACACGTTATCAGACGCTAATTAGTTCCAATTACAGGATATCGTATAAAACCACATATAGATCGAGATTATCGAATAACTGACGCAAAAATATAACAAAACTGATATATTTTAAGATGGTTATACGTATATTGTTTTTATATAAAAACATATTATCGATCTACAAATTGGCAAAAGTAATTCTTACTTGATGTTACATTTTTTTTCATAAGCTCACGCCTGTATTTCCGAAGGGGTAGGCATAGACGCACTAACGAACTAGAACACCTACATTTTGTCGAGCATAACGGAACGAAACTAATTCCGTCCCAAATGTGAGTCTATCGCCATATCGGGCACAAATTCCAGACTCCGGGCTGATATTGAAAAATCCAATATCACTTTGCCCGACCTGGGGATTGAACCCGAGACCTTATGACGGAAGTCGTACCGAAATACAGGCAGTCAATGAGGCACATTTTGTTTCATTTATTAAAAAATGCACTGAATACAGTAACAACCGTGTCACTGTTGTCAAAGCATTTTTTTAAATTCAAGTGTTAACCGAAACACCATAAGTATGCCTCTAACGTGAGGTTTCGTGTGATAACCCTGAGGTGATCCTCAATTGATAAATTAGAACTTTATATCGCGACCTCGGAAATTTACTTCAGTTTAACTTTAGTTCGAGAAACCAGTTCGATCTAGATTGTTCATAAACATTTGTATAAATAAAAGATGTCATATGAGATAAGATAAAATAATACAAAGTAGTGTTCGACCTTAAGCTGTTTCCCGTGGTTTAAATCAAATTATGTGAAGTTGATAAAAATATCAATGATATTTAGTAAAATATATTTATTTACCGGGTTGTCATGTCACGTTTCGTAGATTATTTTCCTTGGAGAGCTTATTTAGCTTTAAATACTGTTTTGTGTTTATTACAGTACTTCTTATTATGTTTCCTAGCATGTAAATAAATGTCTTTATTTTAGTCTCATTTATTATAAAAATGAAAATTTGATAAATCGAATTACCATCTGAAGCCTTTACACCTACATAGTTCAACTTAAATGAAAATGACTTACCTTATTGTAAGTACTTATATCCAGAATATATAACAACTTCATTATAACAGTCGTACTTTCTTACCTGAAACAAAAAATATGGACTTAGAAACTAATATAAGAAGGATCAAATTGGTATCAAATTGGTCGCCGCCCACGCTCACAATTCGCGGCAACTTTCCCACAAGGATCTATATCGGTATCTCTATAATAAGGTAAAGCTATTTTTATATCGCTATTTAAAGGTATTGCGACCTTAAACATAAGGTTTCAAGATAGAATTTTGAAATATGCGGACAGGAAAATAATTTATTATTCAAACGCGTATTATATTAGAATTACTATGAATTTAGCAAATTAACCTGTGTGCTGTGGTTTAGGAGACTTTATAACAATAATAAATAGCATAAAATTAATATGTTTAAATAGCTTCCAATGTAACTTTGATAAGCATTCAGAAAAATTAATGAAATAGCAGATTAAAGAGTACAAGTAGCAACGCAATGAAATAGCGAGAGTAAATGCTTTTTCTCTGAAATCGGTGCTGATATATGTCAATATGCTACATTACTTTAATAAATCCTTATCTAAATTAATATTCATAAATAACAGTAGGTAATATTTAATATTGCATATAAAATGTAATCTTTACTGCGTTGTGATTTCAACGCGTATTTCAATAGACGTTATTGTGCAGAAATTAGATTGAATTTAGATTACACTCCGTCTCGTTTCGATAATACCTTTCTCATAAAATAGTAAAAAGGGACCTAGCTATATTTCTTGGACCTAATTAATTTACAATTACGGTTTCTTGTTAAATATTATACCAATTTCACATAAGTTGTAACATAACATAACATAAGCTCACGCCTGTATCCCCGAAGGGGTAGGCAGAGGCGCACTAGCGAACTAGAACACCCACATTTCGCCGAGCTTAGTTCCGTCCCAGATGTGATAGGGGGCGAGCCTATCGCCATATCGGGCACAAATTCCAGACCCCGGGCTAATATGGAAAAATCCAATATCACTTTGCCCGACCCGGGGATCGAACCCGAGATCTCAAAACCGTAGTCGTACCGAAATACCACCACGCCACCGAGGCAGTTCATACAACATAAGTTGTACTGTATTACATAGAGGTATTATCGTGTAATCATTAGATGTAATGTATGTAATCATTATATTCATTGATCTTGTGTATAGGATAGCCTCGGTACTAAAGTATCGGGTTCGATGCCTGGGTCGGGTAAATAGTTATGGAGTTTTTACTCTGATAGCTGATACCCAGTATCAGCCCAAAGTTTGGAATTTGTGGCCGATATGGCGATAAACTCGTTTTCTATCTCATCTGGGACGGAAATGAGCTCGGCGAAATCTGGGTGTTCTAGTTTGCTAATTCGGCTTTATCCACCCTTTCGGGAATACAGGCGTGAGCCTATGTTGTGTATAATACAAGAGAATACGGTAAACAACAATGTGCAGAATTAATCGGCCGCAACGTGTCCGCCAATGAATTACAGTTGATAGAAGTTTAACAGAATATTAGGCAGACAGCACTGTTGTAGTCTGGTGTGCGTGTCTGTTCATATATTATGTGTATTGTACTGGATTTATAAACAGAAAATAGATTACGAATAATTTTGTGACAAGGCAGAGAAGTTGTGGTCAGGAATGGACACAGAACATCTTCATCATCTATCTACCTATAGATTTATATTTTCTCAAAATGCAGAAACTACGGATTTACTGTTCTAATAAAGCTGAGGTTAACGCATTATTAAACATAACAAAGGCTCACGCCTGTATGCCCTAAGGGGTAGGCAGAGGCGCACTAGCGAACTGGAACACGTACATTTCGCAGAGCTTAGTTCTGTCCCAGAAGTGATAGGGGGCGAGCCTATCGCCATATCGGGCACAAATTCCAGATTCCGGGCTGATATTCAAAAGTCCTACCCTCACTTGGCCCGACCCGGGAATCGAACCCGATATCTCAGGTCGGTAGTCGTGCCGAAATACAACTACGCTAACAAGACGGTCGAGCAGGTTAATGTACTATTTATTTTTACTCCTATCTTGTAAGTTTGTAACCAAAGACTTTATCCAATTGAAAGTTTAAAAACTTTGTTCATAAGATATAATAGATGTTTTGGATAATAATAACAACTTTCAGAGTCGCCTCCTTGGTCTAGTGGCAGCTTATATGGGCTGTGGACTGGGAGGTCGTGGGTTCGATTCCCAGGTCGAGCAAAGCGAATTTTCTGATTTAAGTTGTCCGGGACTGGATCCCCCAGAGGGGCATGACGTTAGGCAGGCACCCAAGACCTTGGGACGCCACCGAGCCAATTCTTATTACAATGGGATTTATTTTGATGTTTTTGTAGGGGCATCTAAAATAACTCACGTCGCATCACAAAAGGCTGGTTTATTTGCGTACTGCCAATTTACTCAGAAAAAATACTAAAAATACGTGACCAAGTTCTAAATAGAGCGCTATAAGTTAAAAAAATATATAAAACTTAATGGATTGCGAGTTATATTTAAGCCACGTGTCCTGCACTAAGACAATACACAAAACAACTACACAAAACTTGGTTTTGCTACTCACTTTTGTATATGATCCATTGTCATCAGAGCAGGAGACAGCGATAAACATTGTTTTGTGTAGGTGTTTTTGTGTTTTGTTTCGAGAAAAACACGTGCAGGAAACGCGGCTTTAGTTCTACATTTTATCGACCGACTTCCAAAAAGGAGGAGGTCCTCAATGTCTGTATTTTTTTTATGTATGTTACGCGATATTTCCGCCAAATGTGGACCGATTTTCAAAATTCTTTTGTGTTCGATAGAGCTTATTTCAAAGGTGGTCCCATATACATTTGATCACGATCGGATTTAAAGTCGGTCTGTTGAGTTTTTAAACTTGCTATTATTTTAATCCCGTTATCAGTTGTGTGCGGTTACGTTCGTCATGAAGTTAATCACGTGGTTTATCAGTTGTTTCTGGCGAGTTTCTCATTTTGTCAGGATAAACGTCATACTTGTGTTTTACCATTTACGTCATAATGATAAAGTGCACACAATTTAACTAACAAGTTAATTGTAAATTATATTGATATTATTTATTTTAAAATATCAAGCGTTTCATGTTTATTAGCTTTCTATTTTTTATTTCACAATGTTTGCTCGCAATGATGCCATCGTCGCGTCAAAACTTTTTGCGTCAATCGCATAAGATCTTACATAAAGCAACATGTTACACAAACGTATCATAATATCTTTTTATAGAAACAACATAAAACGGCAAATAGGCAATACGATGTTTTATTCGGCCGTTTTGTATCCGTCCGAATATGTATTTACTACAATCTACAATAGATTTAGTTGAACGGTGCTCGGCGGTATGACTCAACGATCTATTTTTGTTTTGTATTCAGTGGTCTAGCTGTAAAGTTCCATTGGAAAGTGTTTTACACTATAGCACTTTAATGGGCCTATCCAAAACACATTTATATACTTTAGCTCTATTTTTTAATTTATTAACTAAACGCGCGGTAGTTTTAAATAAGAAATTAAAGCTTTGGGACGATATGAAATATTAAAATATAGCCAAAACAAAACCATTTTAAGGATATAATGAAAAAATATGGTAATCTTAGTAAGTACTCCTAATTCATTTGTATTCTAAAGGGAAAGAAAAAGATTTTACGATGTTGTTTATATGATTTGGAATTCTAAAAGTCACATATGGTAAACACGTAAAACTCAAACTGATTATTAATGAATAATTTCTCAAATGAATAATTTTAGGTAATAATTAAACCATAAACAAAATGTTCTTATCACAGAAATTACGTCAAAAACAATAACGGCGATGAGATATAAAAATAATGTATAATCTGGCGACTAAATAAAAAAGAAATAAAAAAATGCTAACAATCTTTAGACATTTATTAGGAACCACCTCAGCGGTAGAGCAACTAAAGACCTTGAAGCATAAACAATAATGGCTCTGAAACTATACATATTGCATGAACAAGTTTTCTTATTGTTATGCTGTTCCGTAAACTCTATTTTCGGAGCTGAGTTTTGTTATTGCTGTCATTAAAATAAAATACTTAGACATAAAATATTATATTAGCCCATTTCAATAGAATAATATTATATAATCATTTATTTTCAACCCTGATCTATTTTCAAATCATACTTGATAAATTGTGCTCTTGTCCTCGGATTTCAATAAAATCGCCCACAATTCATGATGTTTACAATACTATCAGATATAATGTTATGATGGATAAAATGAAATGATAAACTAACCAAATGGTAGAGTAAAGCCACGCCGTGCATTCATGCTATAAACAGTAACGTCTACCATAAGAATTGGTGAGATAACCGGTATGATATCACTTTCTCACTGAAAACTGATTTAAAGTGGTAGCTCGCTGTTGCATTTCGTTCGGTGAGTGAGATTTCCAGTGGAAGAAATCACAATCCATATTCTATTCTTTTTACTTTGGTACCCATGTTAGATACCTACCCTTTTGGTAGATATCTATGACTTACCATCAGATTAACCACCTACTCGTTTGATACCACACCGCTCCTGATGTATGTTAATAGACTTTTATTTTATAGAATAAATTTAATTATTAAATAAGCTCATAAATCTTACACATATTTTATCCAAGAATAAACATGTTTATTCGAATTTATTTCATGACAGTTATTGAAAAATAAATTATTTAAATAACCTTTCTGGTGATTCAGTTTTTAATCATGGAATTACCTCACCACAGGAAAATCCTTTTCCTGTTTCGATAAACAAACATTATTAAAAAAGTGCCTGTCGCCCCACCGAGTGATTAACGTCGGGAGAGTGATAATATTGTGAAATAAAAACTTCAAAGTGTACGAAGCAATCAATAGATCTGTCGTGTTCGGTCAATAAGCTTATTGTAACGCGCTGGTAGATTTCCATATTATGTTTTTCAACCGCTTCTGTTGCTACTCGGAGTACCGGGCCGCTGATTAAAAGTAAATTGAATTGTTAAACTAATGACTTCCTTATTGTACACTTATTAAATATTCAATAATCGCTGGTTATAAAACGGTTGTATTCTATTACAAATGAGTCGTATAGAAACAAAGGCGGCAATCTGAAAAATGAATGAATTGTGGCTTTACAATATTTTTGCTTTTTTTTATTATTCACAAAACTGATGCACCATCATAAATACTACAAATAATATAAAGATAATGTAAATACATAAGTTCGATTGTCATCTACTCGATGTGAATCTTTCGTGCTTATGTTAACAAAGACATTATAATACCTATTTATTATAATAAACTCATTTAAAACAATTTGAAATAACTGATTAATTAGGAGTCTAAGCTTAGACCTTATTGAGGCTTTAGAACTAGAAAAGATGTTTAATGTAGCTTTGAAAATTTCATTACAGTTATATTAAAATTACATACTCAAGTGATACAAAATTGGCATACTAACACAAGTTTTGATCTCTGTTAGATCATGTTGCTAAAACACACACACAATCGAAGTAAAAATTTTCATTAATTTTTCAGATTGCCGCCTTTGTTTCTATACAACTCAAATAAAAGCTGCGTATCAACAAACGGATTGAGCGGTAACAATAAAAAACAGAAGAATGCTGTTAATTACACGATGAATGGGTGTCAAATGGCGCCACTAAGCGGCCTGCACCAAACGAAATTTATTGTAGGACTTCCCGGTTTAGCGGTGGCGTCCCGGGAATCCCGAGCGCACGTCGACTGCCGACTCGGGTACCTGCTATTGTTCACAAGGTTAACCGACCAAGTGCAATTCAACACCATAACACTCTATAAATAGTTTTACATGCGCTCTTCTAGTTTAGTCGTTTAAATATTGCAAATCTTTTTTCGACTCCGTATTCTCGGTAGTCGTTACCCATTTGTATGGAAACTGAATACAATCGATTTGCTTAGGTATTCGCCGCAGAGTAAATTACACCCGCTCTATCTACCACACGCCGCTCTATTATCGATGCCTTACATTACAACCAACATTTTAACTTGTCATCATTTGTATTGCAGTCATGATCAAGTACAGTAGATACGAGTATGGAAACATCAATTTATTATCTTCACATAATTTCCAAAGAGCAGAAGTTTCTCAATTATTTGCCAGGATGTTATATATAATATAAAACATTTCCATTAAATGGTCCAGATTTTTATGATTATTTTTAAGTCAATACAGATTATTTAGACTAGATACATATTTTGCATAATCTAATATATAAAATTCTCGTGTCACAGTTTTCGTTGCCATACTCCTCCGAAACGGCTTGACCGATTTTGATGAAATTTTTTGTGCTTATCCGGTATCTATGAGAATCGGCCAACATCTATTTTTCATCCCCCTAAATGTTAGGGGTAGTCCACCCCTAAATTTTTTATTTTATTTTTTAGACAAAATTTTTAATTTCTATTTTTTTATGATACAACATACAAAAATACATACAATCCTCAATTTTCACCCTTCTACGATCAACCCTTGTTTTTTAATAGCTATTTTAGTAATTCAATCATTTTTCCTCTCCGGTCGAAAACTGATCAATCGCCATTTAATTAGTTATCCCCGCCAGATGTCTACAGGTGTCACTTGACAAGCGGGGTGACGGACGTGGTGACAGACGGGTGACCGACTGGGTGACAGACAAAGTGTCAGACGGGGTGACAGGCGGGGTGACAGACGGAGTAACAGACGGTGTGACAGAGGGTGTGACTGACGGGGTAAGAGACGGGGTGACAGACGGTTTGACAGACGGTGTGACTGACGGTGTGAGAGACGGGGTGACTGACGGCCGAAGTAGATCATCCCATTACCTCTTTTAGAATTATTGTGCTATAGGTTCCTACGACTCACTCTTTCAACCCTCTCTCTCATACGCAGACGAAGTTGCGCGGGTCAGCTAGTATTTAATAAAAACTTCTTCCTTATTAAAATGATAGAATGAATGACAGCAAAATTGTTTTAAAAATTATTAATTTAAACCATTTAGGGCTGATTTTCCTATAGCCAGATAACTATTACTCTGGGGATAATTTAGAGGTTTTGTGAGGTAGTGTACGAAATATCTGTCAAAGATTAAACGTCGGATAAAAGTTACCTCGCTATTGAAAGAGAGCACACCCACTAAAATAGTAAATAAAGACATAATAAGTAACCAATGCGTTGAAGATGCAGCCCTAATAAACTAGAACAATGCACCAGCAGAAACAACAAAGCCCATTGGAATCAATCATTCACTATAGAATCTGTTCATAATTGCAAGTGCTAACGCTGGCTGCGAGTTTCACGCTTGTTATGCTATGGGAATCTTAATTGGCTCAGTGTGGGATAAACATTCATGCGCGGACTGCATTTTATCTTTATCTATGGCATGTGGGTACGGACAGTTAAAATATAAAAGAGCCCATTCAAGATCTGTGCGTTTGGCTCGTTACGGGGAACGATACCTTGGGAACGCTCGAGTTATATTCAGAGGGCGGCAAGTACGTGGAAAACGTTAATCGTTGGGTATTTGATAACATTTTCTATGAAATAAGAAATAAATAGGGAAAGATGAAGACCCCTAATGGGATAAGTATACAATCTAAATCAAAACATTTCAGTATTCAATCATGCATCGTTATTAGCGACAAATGTGTTGGATTCACCAGCTGACGCACGTGGCTTGTGATTCAGTTAAAATTATGCTCCAATAAGACAAAGGATGATACTTTAGAACATTTGTTGGGAAATTGCACACGAAATTAATTATCATCATAAATATATTTTCGAAATTGAAAAACGATTCGTGTCCATTTTGAATTCAGATTAGAATTCAGAATGGATTCTTGCATATGGGTATTGGGTAATTTCTTTCTAGCTGCCCTTATCCCACCTTAATGTGGGGTTAAGGATTGGCTAAGTTTTTACGACCGGCTGCCTGCCTGACGTCAACCCTCGATCCAGTCCCGGGCAAAATAAATGAGAAAATCCGCTTTGCCCGACCTGGGAATCGAACCTCCCGGTCCACAACCCATATGTGCTACCACTAGACCAAGGAGGCGACAATAGGCGAGGCGATATGGGTATTAGGTAATAAAGGTTCTAATTTTTCTTCTGTCATGGAGTACTTTGCAATAAGGTGGTGGTGACATAGCATTGTGGTTTACAACAGAGGAGTAATAATGTTATATGTCCAAAACTGATCCAACTCTTAATAAGACAGATGAAGATCTAAGCCCACCCGTAACGAATAAACTACTTACTATGAGGCTGATTATCATGTTAATCTTCCATGAGTAATAAAAATGGTCGTATTAGAGCAAAAATCATAAGAAATAAACGACATTAAATCCTTAAAAGTACATTATATACGACAAATGATACAAAAAGCGGAACAAACGATGTTTGTTGTAAATTTACGATCGAGTGGATGCAATAATTCTAAAAATGTCCTTGAGTTTGTGTTTAGTCCACGTATGAAAGATACGCAATAAAATAAATGTATAATGCTGCGCTGTTTTTCATCAAACGCGACTTTTATACACGCACACTATTTGAACGTTGATTCAGCGAAATTGTTTATAATTTTTTTTTATCGTTTTAGTCCGAATATTTCCACAAAAATATTGATGGTTCGTTGGTTCTTATGGTTGAAGCTACGACGCTGCGAATATCTGCATTTATTTCAATGAAATTTTATAGTCAGAGACCCAAGTAACACAACTCAGCCTATCACTGTACAGGCAACAAATTCTGTTTTTACTGCTAGAAAATGTCAACAATTTTTCAACCCACTGTAGTAAACTATCAAAGTAAACAGACCCGTTTTGTTGTCGAAATCTCTACCCGTCACTAACGCACACAAACATGTGACCTGACTCACCCAACGGTGATCAGATTGTTAGTGTTATGTACTGAAAAATGAATGTTGAATATTCACTTACAGGCTGCCTTTGAAGTACGCGGCGCGACGCTCCGTATAAATTCTGTCAGAATGTGCCTCTGCGTTATGCTAAAATCGAGTAACGTTATATCGGATTTTTTTTACTAGTGCGGCATAAAGGGATTTATGCAGAAAACGCTTTTGAAAGATTATGAAAATGTGCAGTCTGCGAGCTCAATACATCTAAGGGCGACTTGCACCACCATTACTAACCTAGAGTTAGTCCTAACCTCAAGTTAACTTGAAAAAAATCAATGAATAAATAAATAAATACACCCAACACACACATAGTCCTGATCCCACACTAAGATTGAGTCTTGTGTCGTCGGTATTAGTAACTACGCGAGACTTTCGGTCTCACAACACCCAGACCCGAAACAAATATCTGTGGGCCACACAGACATTTGTCTCGATGCGGGAATCTAACCCATTACATGAAATGAATTACATGTTATTCATATATATTTTTTAAATTTAACTTGAGGGTAGGACTATCTGTAGGTTAGTAATAGTGGTGCAAGTCGCCTTAAGTAATCTAATTAGAATGATGTGTAGATCGTCACGGGCGGCTCGGCCTCCGGTGGCCCAAACGCTTATGTAACATATGTATATATGTGCCGCCTCCGACGGGTTAATAATTAATTTAGTGATATACTGTAAAATCATTTTACAACGTTTTGAGAAGCCTATTATCTCATATATCTATCAACCGATTAGA
Organism: Clanis bilineata; assembly: GCA_036417725.1. NCBI lineage: Eukaryota > Metazoa > Arthropoda > Insecta > Lepidoptera > Sphingidae > Clanis > Clanis bilineata. The sequence continues at coordinate 8,118,744 of CM071154.1, forward strand.
TTATTATGCTTTATTGACAACTATTGTAAATTAAATATTATTTGTGTCGTTAAATATTTTTAAGTGCCATACCGTTCCTCGTTTTATGGTGAGCGAGGTGGCGGTCGGCAGTTGACTGGTTATAGATGACGCAATAGGAATTTTACGACCGTACACGTACTTGCCTCTAAAGGTTCAATTTTAAATTATTTTGAGTGTCTTCTAATTACCTTGCAGGAATTTTTATTTATCCTGACTTGTGTGTAGGTTTAAATGAGATGTAACGGTTTTTTATCACAAACATTTTGTTATTTGCTTTTTATCTAAACTGAATTACTCGGATAATATTTTATTGTAATCAATTAAGACATTGTTTGCGAGATAACATAAATAAACACAATACGATCAGGTATCATACAAAAATAATAATATATTTTCTTTTTAATATAATAAAAAAAAAAAAAATTTATATGCTGACGTTGCTTTAAAATATCTCGCCTGTATCCTTTAGGGGTATGTAGATTCTATGGAATCCCACATCGTCCAAAAGGGTATCTACGCAATCTAACGTGAGAATCATCAACGCCCTTGTGTCGGATGGATATAGGAACATGGTAGTATATAATAGAATATAGCCTCACTTAAAAATAAGACTAAATACTTGGAAGTACTATTGCAACAGAGTCTACATACTAGGTACTTTCGTTTTATGTACCTGCTGACATTAATCTTTTAATTTATTGTCGTTGCTTTAGCGTACTCCAGATCCAGATTTTATAACTAAAAATCATTAAAAGTTCAAACTGTTACAATAATATCGTTAAATTTTATATCATCATAATATGCAGTAAATCACTGAATCACTGTCTGTATGTTGGAAAATTCCAAAACAACAATAGATCGTGCTATCATGGAGACGATCAGAGTGATTCACTCCATATTTTGGGCACAACATTAAAACAAGAATTACGTATAGCTTTTATTAAAAACTGCAACATTTGAAACCGTTTTGGACATAAGTGAATGCAAATGTACTGACAACGGTTAACGACCTGGCCAAAAACAAAAAACTTGTCTCGGTGTGCTTTGCAAAAACCTTTAAAATTACAGAAAATGTGAAAAAGCCGAGCAGGCAGTGGGCGGCGGTGGATGGGAGACGCGTGCCTTATCTAGCTGGGCTGCACCGACCGCACCGAGTACCGACTGACTGCTGTACTCATTACTCAGTGGGCACCGGTAGGTGTGTTTAAACACCATCTCAAGATATTTATTCCTATACAAAAATATTTAATATTACCAAAAAGAGGGGCTATCTAGCATGTTTCCATACAAAAAAATTGATCTCAAACTTCAGTACGCCATCAACCATTTATTACAATGCGAGAGCGATTACTACAATGTACACCCTAGAATGTTTTGTGATCACGTAAGATAAGTTTTTTCTCTCAATATTATTACACTGGCCGATCTGGCGCGTGAATATTTCAAATAAACTAAGCGACTTATTACCACTAGGCCATAACTTTTGGATCACAAATTTTGGGCAGTTGTGCCGTCTATAGAGGTATACCTCTGTTGAATGTCTTAGTTTCTAGAACATTACCTGACAAGGCCATAATATGATGTTGTAACACATTTCATTACACTTTTAACAGTGGGTCTTTATAAGCATAGAGAGAAAACCCGCCATGGATGGTTCGCAACTTCGCACCATCGTGTCTCCTTTGAGAGTCAGCTAGTGACGTTATATCTAGTAACGTCAGGCAGGCATAATTTTGAACTTCGAGATGTAGCGTCTCTCAGTAATGCATTAAGTACATTATAATGTACCTAATGCATTTCGGTTTCGTAGTTTATTTATAAATAAACTACGAAAATCGACATTAAAGTCAATAATAGCAATTTCTTACTCTGATGCAGAAGAAGTAAAAATGCAATGTATTATTGCATTTCAAAAGAAATTATTGTGAAATCGATACGATTGAATCACTGCAGATTCAAGTATCCAATAATAGAATGTAAAACCTCCACTGAAAACTAGAAAGTGCATTTAATCTCGCGGACAAAGCTTCAATATTACGAAACCTATTTCATTTATCTCCGCAGACGCATGTACAATCATATCTATTTTTGTAAAAAATCCTTCTACATTTGAGATTAATAGACAGCCCTTAGGGACGGTGAATCAGGCATGATATCATCAGGGCCCTTAGTACGAGTTTATTTTGACAGTTCTCGATTCTCGAAATCGACTATAGTTTGCGTTTAGTCCATACATTTGACTAGCAGCGCCACTTTGCGGAAACTACAACGAACTAAAAAATGTATGGAGAAATTATAAACTATCGTCGATTTCGAGAATCGAGTAAAACTCGTACTAAGGTTACAGATAGAAGCTACGAGGTTACGCACAGCATTACACACAGTTTCATCTGTACAAAGTGGGAGAAGGAAAACGCAAGCTATCATTCATCAACTAATTATTTTCCTCGTTCATACTATTTGACAATTTCCTGTTTTTAGATACAAACGCAGATAGCGCTAGAATAATTTATTTCGTTGCATATAGTATTACGCTTATAACATTAATTATAATATAATCTATCACGTGTACGGGAAACATTAATCTGTGAACGGAGACACAAATTGAAATGTCGATGAATATATTTGATCGAAATATAAAAGTATGCCGCATGTACCAAAGGCGCAGGTTTAGAACGAGTTGACCAATTAAAATACACCCAAATTAAGTTATCCTGTAAGATATTTCCTACTGACCTTTAAAAACAGATAAATAAGATTCTTGTGTACACAAGGTTTCGTTTGGAATTAATTTATTTATTAATTAATGGCATTTTTATTTTTTAATTAATGGCAGAAGGGCTACCTCTTCTGGCAGAAGTGCTACCTCTTCTGGCAGAAGGGCCTACCTCTTCTGGCAGAAGGCCTACCCCTATTTCCCTACAGTCTAATTAGAACACTCACATTTCTCCGAGCCCATTTCCGTCCCAGATGTGATAGTGAGCGAACCTATCACCATATCCGGGGCAATTCTCCGACTCCGGGCCGATACTGAATAGTAAGATCCAATATTATTTTGCCCAACCCGGGGATCGAACCTAAGATCAGGACAGTAGTCTTACCGCGCACGCAAAACAACTACATCACCGGGGCAGTAAATAAATACAATTATCGCCTTTCCATGCCTATCTTGAAATAAACGAGCGCAGTAATAATAATAATAGGGACGATACCAAAAATTATTTAGTGGTTTGTGTCGGGAAAAGTTGACAGAACAATGGCTTTCGAGGGACTGTAATGACAGTGGTTACTCCCATGGCGCCTTCCATGTGACAAGACCAAGCGACGCAGGCTACCGCTCTCTGTATACTTAGCTTGTTATGCTGTTAAAGTAATTACGTGGCTTTGACGCATACACGTTTCATTAGTGTAGATTGAATTGTATTTTAAGAGGCTATTCATGTTTATAGTGCTGTTTGATTGTAGTATAAAACATGGTGAAACCGGGGGTCTGATTCTATATGCGCAGGTCAAAATGTGTGTGCAACATGTGATATGAGAGGAAGTAAGTGTTGATCAATTTTATTGTATTATGAAACCTGGTGTAATCTATGTATTATTTCTGTTATGATCGGATCGCTTTTTTAACGGCTCGCATTATATTAAAAATCTTAAAGGAAAAATCGTAACATGCGAGTACATATTTTATATTTTCAGTATAGAATATAAGCAGACTGCCTCGGTGGCGTGGTTGTATTTCGGTACGACTACTCTCCTGAGGTCTCGGGTTCGATCCCCGGGTCGGGCAAAGTGATATTGGATTTTTCCATATCAGCCCGGAGTCTGGAATTTGTGCCCGATATGGTGATAGGCTGGCCCCCTATCACATCTGGGACGGAACTAAGCTCGGCGGACCATGAATAGACAGATTAGTTACGCTTCCACGTATGTTCTAACAAAAGATTCATGAAATATTGAAAATAAATATTTTTGGAGAAACTATCTAAATATCTCGATTTTTAAGGTATCGAAAAGATAAGGCGAATTGTGATAAAATTTCAAGGAGTTTAAATTTGTAGCGAACCCTTTCTTTTTCTATACTTTATAACATAATATTTAGAAGCATTGCATTAAGTTTTTATTTTTAAATACTACAATATAATACAAGCGTTGATATGAATGGTGAACAGGTTTTGTTGTTTCTATAATGAAGTTTCCGCGTTTAATTTGAATAATCCAACAAGTGTTACAATTAAAATTTAATGTCAACTTATGTTTTGAGTTGTAACTGGTAACACGAAAGCTTTTGTCGCCAATTGATTTATGAGAGAACGTTATTTTATAGGACCATATTTTTATACTTCAATTATTTTATTTTCCTAGTTCAATGAATGAACATGGCCAAATGTTTATTACTAATTTATTTATAGTGAAGGCAGGGATAACAACATATTTATATTTCTGATTATTAGTGCAATATATGTAGGTTCCTTGGTCTAGTGGCAGCATATATGGGCTGTGGAGGTCCTAGGTTCGTTTCCCAGGTGGAAAAAATGAATTTTCTAATTTAATTTTCCCGGGACTGGATCCCTCAGAGGGGTTGACGTCAGGCAGTCAGCCGGTCGTAATAACTAAGCCAAATCCTTTCTGCAACATGTTTCAAAAAGTGTGTTGCGCCGACCCTACGTTAAGGTGGGATAAGGGCAGAAAGAAAAAAAAGCAGTGCAGTATAAAACCATTTTTGATATGCAGTATCGTTGCCATTGTAATATTTGATAATTCCGTACACGACACAGTTCCTATTTGCGATACAACGTTATTAAATCCTATTCGGAGAAATAAGAGGAGCTAAGCCAGCCCCGTGTCATGCAGATAAATGCTTAGTACGGATTTTACGTTAAATGAAAAGCTAGAATTCCTAGAAAATGGCCAGCGCATTTCAGTTATGCACGTCATGCGATCCCTGAATATAAACATTTTTATAGATAAATGTGAATTTGGTATTTTCGAATAATATTTCTTACGTATTGTGTGAAGTGCATTTCGTTATTTCGTACTCGATAATATTTTCTTTTAATAATTAGCTGAATAAGTATTGAAAAGGTCCGTATCCGTTCTATTTGTATATCAATTTTGGCGTATTAACATTAGCCATTACTCTTTCTTTCTACCTGCCTTTATCCCACCTTAATGTGGGTTCGGCGCAACACACTTTTCCAAGCATGTTGCAAAGAGGATTTGGCTTAGTTTTTACGACCTTAGTTTAACATTAGCCATTACTAAAGAGCGTTTTATACACTTTTAATAAAATATTCAAATTGTAGAGACTTCCTAAGAACAGTACTTTTAGTAACAAATTGAATATATGTATAGGTTTCAAAGAAGTAAACCTGGCTATTTCTATAATTCAATGATTTTCCCTTGAAGTCATCCAAGTTAACTACGTAAAATGCTTATATTTAACAGTTTCGAGAAAGATATAAATAAAGGTTAACTTTATATCAACAATGAAATATCGTTTTTTTTTCAAACACGATTTGGAACTGTATTCCCCAGAGGAAGGCTGACGTCAGGCAAGCAACCGGTTGTAAAAACTTATCAGAATCCTTATCGTAACATACTTGAAAATATGCATTGCGACTCCCTCGCATTGAGGTTGGACACGGGCAGGTGGAAAGAAAAAATAAATTCTAAAATTGTATTTTTCAAATCTATCGATAAAACTGTTTTGAATAGTCCAGTAGGGCTCTCGGTCTTTGCAAATTTGCACGTATTGGTACATACCCGGTGTGAGTCGGGTTACGGGTGCAATATCGTCGACTATCGAGAGATAAATACTCGAATCTCGCAAACATTTGCATAAGCATTGTAATGGAAGCAGCTACTCGAATTGGAAACTGTCGACAACCCCAGCTTTGCTTTAAAAGTGTATAATAATTCAATATCTACGAAGTACGTGTAAATCGTTATTTCTAGAGGTCTCTGGTTCGATCCCAGGGTCGGGTAAAGTGATATTGAATTTTCCTATTCAGTTTTAGTCCAGAGTATGGAATTTGGTGCCCGACACATTCGATGGCGATAGGCTCGCTACCTATCATGTCTGGGACAGAAATTAGCTCGACCAAGTGTGGGTGTTCTAGTTCGCCTCTGCTTACCCCATCGAGGATACAGGCGTGAGTATATGTATGTATGTAAACACGTTTAACATTAAATAATTTCATACCTATTTAGAAAAATACGAGTACCTGTACTTGGTTAATGGTGGTTACATACATAAACTCACGCCTGTATCCCTGAAAGGATAGGCAAACTAGCGAACTAGAACAGCCATGATAAATGATAATATTAGTGTCAATAAAAATAAGTATGTAAATAAATAAACGACGGGACTAAACGTATTCGACGTCATATTAACAAGAACGGTTCTTCTTTCCATGAAATAGGATACTCTATGGGTACTTACAGATCAATATATCTGCTCCGAGATGCAATAAGTATCTTACATTCTCGTAAACTCCCACTAAAAGAATGTAAGAATTGTTTTAAAGCTTCTAATATATCGTTTATAAGTTTCATTTATCGATCAATTCCATTAAAATGCTGGGGAATAGTTTATTTTTATATGAATAAAAAAAAAGAGAAAATATATGCATTAATAAATAGCATAAAGCAGTGGTACTTTACATATGAAACCCACGTGAATAAAATATTTCACCAGTAGTTTAGTATCTAATACATACATTGATAAATCAATAAACACCGTAGTGAGTCAGTTTGAGAAATGCGTATTTATACTTTATTTACAAATTTTCTATCAAGCCTTGAATATTCTACTTTTATGGTAACAATGGTATGAGTGGTTGCAGTGGCGAAGGGTTAATACTACCGATACCTATGCCGATTCGTACCGCCTTAACTTTGCCAAATTATTGACTTAACAAATAGGTAGAAGAAAATGCTGCATCGGCTTCCATTTTGAAAAACGTCACCCTTCGCCACTGGGTGGTTGCAACTTTGAACTGATCGGGTAAAATGTATCGTAACTTATGAAATGGTAGGTACTAGACAGGATAGATTTTTTTTATTCGGGCCCCACAAAGTGACTACACTGCATCTGATCGTAAGCGTAGTGCAGTCCAAAACAACTGGCGACCACTGACGAACAATGGGTTTATCAGTGGTGACTAGCCTTTTTTTGCTTCTTCACACTCCGAATCCGAAGAAGGAAGGAGCAAATCGAAGGACTTGCGACAAGACAGGCGGATGACCGATTCAGTCACAGGGATACCCTCATACCCGTCCCAACAAACCATCAAGTCGTGTCGCAAACCCCTCGGGAGAGCCTGAAGTACACTGGCTGATCCAACAATTATAATTGATTATTGACCTTAACTCAATTTCATGATCATAATATAGAACCATGGGTGCGCTTGTTACACATTGTTGCTGAATATATAAGTATTATTTTAAATCTTTAGGAAAACATGATTAAATATAATATTATTTTGTATATTTAAATAATAAGGACATTAGTCGCCTCCTTGGTCTAGTGGCAACATGTATAGGCTGTGGACCGGGAGTTTCTGGGTTCGATTCCCAGGTCGGGCAAAGCAAATTTTCTAATTTAATTTGCCCGGGACTGGATCCCTCATAGGGGGTTGACGTCATTTAGGCGACCGGTCGTAAAAACTAAGCCAATTCTTCTCTGCAACATATTTGAAAAAGTGTGTTGCGCCGACCCCACGTTAAAGCGGGATAAGGGCAGGTCGAAAAATAATAATTAAATAATAAGGACCGGACAACTTGCAGCATTATAATTCACTAGCAAAATCTAAGTGACAAAAGTAACACGTAAATCCTTCACTAATTTAAGTTGATTAAGTCCAAAAATGTCTTCAATGACTCGTAATCATAAATCAATTGGACAAGTCTAACCACAACTATCAATTTAACGAAATTATTATTAGTTAAACTCGAAAGCCCACTTAATTGCTGAGTAAATAATTATAAGTTATTGTCATAAATCGAGTTCACACATTTCGCTTTCTCTTCATTTTCTTTAACGTGCCAACTCTTTCTTTTACCACGTTCTAGAAAGATTTTTTTTTTTTGGCCCTACAGCTTGCAGCCCGACCGAGTCGGCTTACTCAGCTACACCGATCTGATGGGTGAACGCAGGTGCGTTGCGAACCCATAAACTTAGGTGACCATGCTGAGGGCAACCCACTAACGGGTTACGAACCTCGGCTCAGGACGGCCACTGAGAGAGAGATGTTGAAGACATCATCGATTAGGGGGGGTTTGGACGTGTTTCCCTAACTATCCATTATCCCATTGGCACGCGGGCCGGAATTGTTAACAGGGTCGGGGGGGCGACTACTGGGAGCGCGACGTGGTCCTCGTCGGCGGGGACGGAACATCGGTCGTGTGGAGTGTGAGAGCAGTTTAAGTCGCTCGAACTTTCTTTGAATAGCCAGAGAGATCTCGTCATCAGGATCTGACAAAACGGATTTGGGACGTCTCCATTTCGCACGGTCGAAAGGAGTATAGATTGACGCTTGTCGGACGAGGGCGTTCGGATGGTGTACCGCCCGATCGAAATAGCGTCTGCTCGCCATCTGCATAAAGTGCCTGATGGTCGGCAAGTTGGTGTCCACGTGGAGGTCGTGATTACGGACGTACCACGGAGCGTTAAGCGCTCGTCTTAGAAAGACGTTTTGCAGGACTTGCATACGCTTAAGTCGATTGGGCGGTATGTGCGCGAAAACGGGTGACGCGTATGTCATTATCGGCCTAATACACGAAGTGTATATCCTAACTTTGTTGCGGGTTGACATCTTACTATTTTTACTAAGCAAAACGTGTAAACGTCCTAACGCGAATGCGGCTCGCGCGCGTACCGCGTTTACGTGTGGGATGAAGGACATCCTCTGATCAAGGGTGACTCCTAAGTATTTGGCCTTATTTGTCCAAGGAATTGCCTTATCGGCCATCATGACTGGTCTAGAAAGATACAGAATGTTGTGTATTTATATAATGAATTTAGAAGCTAAAATTATTGATTACAGTTTACTATTACAATTACCCACGTCGACAAATGATTGAAGGTCATATTTATCGGTGACGAAGTCTCACTTACTATAAATAATTTTACATAGAAATGTATAATTTCGTTGAAGGATGTACACAAGAAAGCTCTCGCAGGCAGTTCGCTTTCGTATGTTATTTATACTATCGCTTAATATTTTAACTCGATGGGTTTTGAATTTAGATATAATTAGTAAAAGTCAAATGGAAATTAATTAGAACTTAATACAAGTAATTATTTAAAGTCTTTCATCTTTACCTCTAAATTTCTTAATCCGATAATTATTTCAGTTCACAGAAAGTCGTGTCTGCGTGGGCAGATAAGCAGAGCGTAGTAGCAGACACACTGTCGCTTTATTCCACTATTGTTACGAACAATGGGCCCCAGTGTGTAGCGTCAAGCTATCTGTGATGACGGGCCCGTTTTTTGACGTTGATTGTGATTGAAACCGACGTTCAACGATTGGTGTTGGTGCAAACAAAGGCATATTTGTAACTAGTATTTTATAGAAAAGGTAAATAAATAAATACACCCAACAGTCACACACATAGTCCTGACCCCACACTAGGTATAGCCTGTATCGTGAGTATCAGAAACTACGAGAGACTTGCGGTCTCACAACACCCAGACTTGAAACAAATATCCGTAGGCCACAAAAACATTTGTCTCAATGCGGGAATCGAACCCGCGGCCTCTCGCTTCACAACCGGTAATCGCCTACTGCGCCACGGAGGTATTTGCTTCTTTCTTCTTCGGAGTGTGAAGAAGCATTAATATTTTTGACAATGGAATTCGTGTCGAGCTCGATGCGCGTCTACGACATTTGTATGAAATATTAACTAAATGTCAACAGTGCGCAGCGAGCTCTATATGAATTCGATTGTCAAAATATTTTTGCTCGGACGCTGGTGTAGTGTAAGTCACTTTACTGGGCGCGGGCAAAAAAAAAAAACATCAGCCTTATATGATATCTATATATATAAAAATGAAACCCGTTTTCCGTTGTCACGGCATCACGCGTGAACGGCTGGACCGATTTCGTTAATTCTTTTTTTAGAATATCCCTCGAAGTACGAGGATGGTTCTTACGGAGAGAAAAAAATTAAAAATTGCCTAAAAAGTCTAAAAACAACACTTTTCTATACTCCCATACAATCGATTCGTAATAATACTTAAAAGTCAATTTGAACTTTAATTCCATACGATAAAGTTCAAATTTTAGTGGAGAGGTTCCGGGAAGGCAAAACAATTGAGTGACGTCAATATTTGTCAATATTTATACGATGGTAACGTCACTCTGACCCCGCGCGGCGTCCCGAATGGGAGCGGAGCAAAAATGAAAAATGTTAAGAAGCGGGGAAGTTGATATCTCAGAAACTACTGGTTCGAATTGAAAAAATATTTTTTTGTGGGATAGTCTATTTATCGAGGATGGCTATTGGCTATATAACATCACACTATGACCTAAGGGCTGACTGACGAGGTGATTGATGGGGTGACTGACAGGGTGACTGATGGGGTGGCGGACGGGGTGACTGACGAGATGACTGACGAGGTGACTGACGGGGTGACCGACGGGGTCACAGACGGAGTGACAGACGGGGTGACAGACGGGGTGACAGACGGATGACAGACGGGGTGACAGACGTATGGCAGACGAGTGACAGATGGGTGACAGACGGGTGACAGACGGGTTCACAGACGGGTGACAGACGGGTGACAGACGGGTGACAGACGGGGTGACAGACGTATGGCAGACGAGTGACAGATGGGTCACAGACGGGTGACAGACGGGTGACAGACGAGTGACAGACGGGTGACAGACGGGGTGACAATCGAGCAGAAAGATGAGGTGACCGACGGCTTGACCGACAGGGTGGCTGTCGGGGTGACCGACGGGGTGATGGACGGGGTGACTGTCGGGGTAACTGACGGGGTAACTGACGAGGGTACTGAGTGGTTGACTGACGGGGTGACTGACGAAACCGGACCGAAGTAGATCATCTCATTACCTCCTTTAGAATTACTGGATTATAGGTGCCTACGACTCATTCTTTCAACCCTCTCTCTCCTACGCAGACGAAGTTGCGCGGGTCAGCTAGTACAATTATAATTTAGATAAATACTTCACAGGTAAGGAATCTCATTAACTTTATTATTATTAATCCCATAAGAAACATTTATTATTGTGATACTGATGATTACTGTTTTATCGGAATTGTAGATAATATTCCATTCCACTGAATTAAAAACAAACTCAACAATTCTAGGAATCGCAGAGATTTACTTTCAATCTGGATCTACATAACATTTTCTATTATTGTTAGAAAACAATCACTGTCTTACAGTTTGTTATAAAGACATCTTATATCGAGGTTTTAATTGGTTCGCGTATACTTTTCGTATACAAATCTTTTGTTGTGTTGAAAACCGTCGGCACATCTTCCGCAGGTTTTAATTATAGAGAGAAAGCTAAATTAAAAGGCATCCGGCCGTACCGATAGCTGTACTAAAGGAACCTCTAAACGCCGCGCCGTACTTCGACCAATGTTTGTTTGTTTCTTTTTCCCTCTTTTTATTATTTTCAACAGATGGCGCTTTAGTATCGTTGATTGAACAACAGTAAAAACAACCTATTGAAAGCGGCGTCATTATGTCATTGTATGGGATTTTACGATTAAGATGTATGTCTTTTGAAGCGGATTGTGGCTGACTTATCAATTTTCTTTACGTAAACCTGATTTCTTTACTTAAATAGGTCGATCTGGATATCTTTGGGGGAGGCCTATGTTCAGCAGTGGATGTCCTGTGGCTGATGATGATGGCGTTAAAACTTCATTAGAGACGAATCTCATAAATCGGGGTGACTTGTAAATGAATTGAAGATTATTTTTTTATGAATATCATGATTTATGTCATTATCCGAATTTACGTTAATGTTTCAGATTAATTCCAGCCGACAGACTAACCAAATTATTTTTAATAATGATTTAAAAATTTTGCAGCTTGCACATTAGTGCAAAATTAAAGCAACAAACAAAAATGCACTCGGCCTCATTTAGGTGTGATAAACGCACGCACTTTATCATATTCTCGTAATACACTTAAAATAAGCGTTAAATCTCAACCTAATTGACCACTTCGCCGCAAGAATATTATCAACTCGAAAGAACCAAGAGGATAACGAATTCAACAGCTGTCGAATTACCGAGCTCCAATTTTCAAACGCAACCTTCCGGGGATGTAGGAAGCAATCCGGGAATAATTTATTACCCAATTAGTACCTCTTCGCGCGAAATAAAAAAACCAAAATCGGACCTTTAACTAAGCCGATAATTGCTTATTTACGGGAGTCCATGCCCCATGGTCTATGAGACCGTGTCGGAACGTGAGGGTGTCACAGGCATTCCGAATGGTATTTTATAAGCAATCTTAATTATATTATTGAATACTCGAATATGCTGCACGAGATAAGCTTATTAACCGTTGTATTTATCAATAGCTTTGCAATAAGATAATTAATTATAATAAATTACGCTAGACCTAACTGTAATAATTGTATTTAGACGAGGAACGTGTACATACAAGCGTCGTGTTTTAGGGCGACTAACAAAGTTATCTACTATATAAAAATAAGTTGGGTTTTCCTTCCTGACGCTATAACTCCAGAACGCACGAACCGATTTCCACGGTTTTGCATTCGTTGGAAAGGTCTCGGGCTCCGTGAGGTTTATAGCAAAGAAAATTTAGGAAAAATTTCAACAGAAAAACGGGAAACCTTTTTTCACATACAGCGCCATCTCTGATACATAGCATGTACTACAAACCAATATTTTTCCTTTTCAAATATAAAACAAAAATAAAATTTTTCTTCATCTTTTAATCACCAAACGAAATGTTACATAAAACGAAGCCAACTGGTGGCGAAACGGAGTTCGCCGGGTTTGCTAGTTACTAATATAGAGTTACACCTTATCTCGATTTATCTAACTTTAAATCAAGATTTGGGATAAATAGAGATTTGTCGCGGAGCTGCAAGTGGTCATAATGGTTATGTTAAGTGGTCAGATGTTCTTTAATGGAATTGTAATAAATGGCGAGTAACCTATGAGGCATTTTCGGTTATTATCCGTAATTTATAAATTTATCTGACGTATGGGATACGCAAAATAGTCGGTCGCTACTTAAAACCCTCCATTCTGAAATTTTAAATACTACTTAATTGAAACCAATGGCGCGATAGGCTAATGAAAAATAAAACGAAATTTTACATTTCTAAATAAGTACAAAGTGCGCTTATTACTTTGTCATCATCATCATCATCAGCCATAGGACGTCCACCGCTGAACATAGGCCTCCCCCAAAGATTTCCAGATCGACCTGTTGGAAGCGGCCTACATCCAGCGACTTCCTGCGACCTATTATTACTTTGTAATAGTTGTTAATCTTTTTTTTTATCAGTATTTAAGTAATAATATAACAAAAAGCAATACAGTAAAATAAAATAACATTATATAAGAATATTTTTTAAAAACAATTTGTATTATGTTGAAATGAAAGCAAGTGCAAACAAAACACTAGAACGTAGAGTTCGTAGAAGTGTTATCGGTTTTCACATTGTATATTTTTATCTGCCATTTGTAAGTACGAAGTCCTTCGCGGAATTGTAAACATTTTATTAAGTCTTGATCGATCAAAGTTAAACGTAAATAAAAAAATAAAGTCCATATATTGTTTATTCACTTTGATGTTTGTAACTTGTATGTTGATAAATGTTTATAGAATTTAGATGAGGGTTTATAAATACAATCATACATACACACTCACGCCTGTATTCCATGGGGGTAGGCAGAGACTATAGAGCGCCACAAGCTACGATCCTGACACATCTGTTTTGCTTCTTCCACACTCATACATCTTTTCATACATTTCCGCCGGTTGAGGGTACTTCTCACTTGCCCTTATTGGAGAAGATCACAAACATATATGTATATATGTATATGGGGTGTTTGTTAATCCATTCCTTTTATAAAACAGTGTACCTACTTGAATAATAAAATAAAAGGTTGGTCTACACTATATGCCGCGGAACGTCTTACAATATGACGGCGTGATGAAGACTTAATATTATAATCTTGAATTATTATAATAATATCGTCATTAAAATAATTAATTCGCTAATTTGTTTCCAACTTAAATAAACACGTTATTAAGAGCTCTGCGGAAACAAATAAAGTTATGTTAGCTTCCAAATTTCGGCAGGAGTCCAACAAACTTCGATGCGATTCTACAACTTGGCCCTTTAAACTTATCAAAGTGATTTGGCAAACTTGCGCGTGAACTCTTTGGGTATGTTTTGAAGTAAATATGTTTAGGAATTTGTTAAGATATGTTTTATTTATTACCCTTTGTTGTGTTTGAAAGTTTTCGCTTCTGTGTTTTTAGTTGATGGTAACAAATAACAAGCAAATAAAGTAAAATTGGTCACGTAGACATATTGTAAAAGGCGATATATGAGTGGTAGAGTCCTTCCTTACTTATGGTAATGATTACCCTATCTCTTCTACTTTAAGATTGACAATGCAACGATGACTTTTTGATATCATGGGTAAGTTATCTGATTATAATTTATCATTAGATTACTTACCTGGTTGTTTGTCTTTAAAAACTAAATTAAAGGTCAAAACAATATTTTTAGGTAAGCTACGTACCACGATTCTTATGCGGTTTTCTGTGAGACAGTGGTAATAATCCAGTCGAGTCAGCCCATTTATTATACCTCTACATTCATAGGCCAAAGTGTCATAGTTGCTCTACCACTTACGAATCAAATCCATATTCAAGATTTGTTTAGAGTTACAACTGAAGCTAATAAAGTGTGTTAGAGATCCGATTGTTCTCGTTCAATAAGACTGCCTCATTTAATTTTATGGTATTAAATTTGGCACGATAAATAAAACTTCCAAACAACATAAGGCAGAACCGAATTGCTTTATAAATTCCCAAAGCACTTCAAACGAAATTTATTTAATTACCTCTACCGTATATATTTACGCTTCTCGGCTGCCGTGCCCTGATGGTTTGTTTGTTCTAAGTCACTTCTAACAGAAATCTAGCGATAACATTATTCTCTGCTTATCTATGTAGCCAAATCAAAATATTTTAAAGCAATTTCCAAAGGAAGTATGAGCACGAATAAAGTAGCGTTGCTACTGAGCTGTTAAAAATTCAGTGAGTACCAAAGGTTTTCTTAATAACTCAAGAAGACAACTACTGTCCAGCCGCTGAGGGAATGCACAGTTGACAGTTCATTATCACATGTTCGATATAACTTTGAAGCGGCGAACACATTACGATGAATATATTTTAATCGTACATTGACACTTAATAAAACCAAAAATTATATAGTTATGTCAATTTACAATAAATGTAACTTACGTGTACACGTTTAACTCTAAAATTATTAGTTAATAATTAAGATGCACTTTTTTTTCGTGATTTTCTCAAATTCCTATCCCGTCGTTGCAAGGTTACGTCAACAGCCCATTCATTGTAAGTACTAGTAGTTATGTCAATCTGTTGTACATACATAATTAATTATCGAAAGTGCATTCTCTCAGCTGCCGGAAAGTACAAGAGTTGGCCAAATATGTTAAATGAATATGTATATATTTTATTTCGTTTACAATATAAAGGTAAAGAAGTATCGATATAAAACCATATTACATTGACATTCTTATTTAGATTGCGAAGGATTTGGGCTTAACCCGATACGGTATTTCATGTAATCGGTGTTCGGATTCCGAACTCACATATTTGTGTGTACGAGGGTGATGTGTGCTAATCTCTCGTGAGCCGCAGCGCATTATTCGATTCCCGCGCGGTGCGTTTATGACATCAACCGTCAACATTCGATTGTAAATCGTCGATGGATTGAATACAGCACGCGGTATGTAGATTATCGGTTTTTTGACATACATTCCTGTTTATCACTTTCAATTACAACGCTTTGAATGCAATTGTTCTTGATATCCGTTGCGTACAGTTATTCGCGAATGCATGTGAAATATTTAAGCAACAGCTAACTGCACACTTATTAAATAACTACACAACACAATTTCTTATAGTAATCAGATTAGTCAGTTTGTGTATATTGTCTCAATGTTTCACATACACACATAGACACAAGCCTGTATTTCTGAAGGGGTACACAGAGGCGAACTAGAGAACTAGAATACCCGCATTTCGCCAAGCACATTTCCATCCCATATGTGATAGGGGGCGAGCCTATTTCCATATCGGGCTCAAATTCCAGATTCCAGTATCATTGAATAGAAAAACCCAATATCAGTTTGCCCGACCCGGGGATCGAACCCGAGATCTCAGGAAGGTAGTCGTACCGCAATACAACGACGCTACCGAGGCAGCGAAGTAAGCCTCAATGTTTTAAGTAATTAAAAACATTAAAGCCCGATGCGATAATCCCCGATTACTCAAACAACCAGAAAGTACGAAAAATATTTCAACGTGCGTTGAAAAGGTAGATTTAGCGGTACCGACGATAGACACGAATCGTAAACATTATGACAAGAAATCGTAAACTCGTGTCTCAAATGTGGTTGCGAGACGATTATTTGGGAATTATGACAACAACTGAGTTGCATAAGACGTACATTTATGTATGCTCTTACACAATTATCGACAAATATTGCTGTAGAATATCTGGCCGAGACAAAGGACTTTTAGAACCAACCACTATCTTCCTTAAGTGATGTTACGACATGTTCTTTCGGTGTCGTTAAAATAATGGTAGGTTGTATCAATTAATATATTTTCTTAAGTTTTGGTAGTTAATTGTACCTTAATGTATACATTTATTTTACTTACTGGCTATGTATTCTGATACAGGCGTGAGCTTATGTATGTGTGTTATTTGTATATATGATAATAAATAATAATAATATTTATTAAAACGCACCTGCCATACAAATATATTAATATATATATATATATATATATATATATATATATATATATATATATATATATATATATATATATATATATATATATATATATATATATATATATATATATATATATATATATATATATATATATATATATATATATATATGTATGTATGGCAAATGCGTTTTGTAAGTAAAACACACGGACTGTATCTTATAATTGAATGTTGGACTGTTGATTGTAATTAATTGTTATACTGCAGCGATTCTTAGTAACAGAGGACTCCATACATTTTGCTGATGGTAGGATATTCGTATACGACCGGATGGCGACCACCGTACACATGGTGCTACAACCTGCCATGGTGACCCACACTCCGAGTGTGATTCGCGTTCCAGATTCAGCCAGTGTACACTGTGTTCTCTCGAGGGGCTTGCGAGGGTATCCCTGTATCTGCATCGGTCATCCGCCTGTCTTGTCGCAAGCCCCGCGATTTGCTTCTTCCCTCTTCGGATTCGGAGTGTGAAGAAGCATAAATTGGCCGCCATGATTCTAGCGACCACTGATAAACACAGTGTTTGTCAGTGATCGCTAGTTTTTTTGGACTGCACTACACTTATCATCAGGTGCAGTGTAGTCACTTTGCCGTGCCCGGATAAAAAAAAAGTTTAGTGAATGACAAAGAGCAAAAATTCTAATCTATTTTGTTGGTTCTTCCGACTGGTGTCGTATCTTGTTTAATATCAACACTCTAAGCTCCGTTTCCCGGTAAGCGACACAAACGCTTGACCTTTGAAACCCAAGTACTGGTAACTCATCATAGACTTGTATATTTATCTAGATGCAATAATTGCACGCGGAATTAGATAGTGCCCCAGATGTCGCTCGTATTTTCACAACAAAAAGCTATCATGTTATGTGAGACCGAAGTTTCGTATTCATTTTAAATGATTTACAAACTTAGGGCGACTTGCACCACTATTACTAACCTACAGTTAGTCCTAACCTCAAGTTAAGTTGAAAAAGAAATATGTGAATGACATGTCATTCATTGCAAGTAATTTACTGCGTGTAATTACAGATAATAAATCATGACATTTAATTAATTACATGTAATGAACTATATATCATTCATATATTTCTTTTTCAATTTAACTTGAGGTTAGGACTAACTGTAGTATAGTAATAGTGGTGCAAGTCACCCTTAGTATTTACTTAGCTAAGTCTTTCCTCTCTGGGCTAGTGATATGTATTAGGCTGTGAACCGAGAGGTCCTGGGGTCGATTTTTAGGCCAGGAAACGCAGCTTCTACGCGATTTTCCTGGAACCGACTCCCCTAAAGGGATTGACGTCAGGTTTGTCTTGATAAAAATCAAATACGTTTCGAAAGTAGAAACCTTTACGACGAAGGAGCTCGTACCACAAATGGAGGTTCTACCGGCAAATATATCAATAAGGCAGGTTAATAAAATCAAATAAAATAAACAAGCGTGATCAGTAGAAAGCTAAGAAATAAACACGGAGCTTTCTCGCGCGGTGGCCGGTGACAGATTTCCATAATGGTCCAAGAGCCCGTGAGTGCCAGACCTTCGGATTTTAATAAAAGCTGAAAATTTTTCTATGTGTGTCCCTAGTACAGGTAAGAATGATCCCCACACATGAAGCTGAGGCAACGGTGGCTTTGGCAGGTAACAGGTAACAAAGGTGTATAAAATTCCATCTCAAATTTATCATAGAATAAAACTTAATTTTTTTATATTTGATCCATAATGATATCAAAACTCGCGTTGCTCATTGCCAGACAGTTAGTATGGTTGCAACCCTCTGCCGGACACCCTTAAATTATTATAATTTATAATTATACTTACGTTATATTATAAAACCTAAATTTTATATATAATTTTTTGGGGGCCTATTAATCTATGTTTACATAATAGCCGGACAGTTTCAACGGTTCTATCATCTTGCCAGACGCATTCAAAGTGAGCAGTAGTTCGGAGAGCAAGGAGCGTATACAGTAACTAGTGCGAGTGAGACAGAGCGCTTGGTCTATTGCAGCCCTTCACTGCGCATCCACTGTTATTAAGTTCAAATTGTGCAGTTTATTTTTTTCTTAATCGAGAAATTTCATTAAATAATTTTTTACAGTTTGAATAACAAATATTTAAAACAATACTCAGTAAAATTGTTCTAATACAACTTCAATCATATCGAAACTCTAATAATTTAATTTATATTATTTTTCATTTTTACGAAGTTTAGTATTTTCAATTCTATCAAAATTGTAAAGCCAATGAATTAAAGTAAATCAAATTTTATTGTTTACTAGCTGACCCGCGCAACTTCGTCTGCGTATGAGAGAGAGGGTTGAAAGAGTGAGTCGTAGGCACCTATAGCACAATAATTCTAAAACAGGTAATGGGATGATCTACTTCGGCCGTCAGTCACTCCGTCTCTCACACCGTCAGTCACACCGTCTGTCAAACCGTCTGTCACCCCGTCTCTTACCCCGTCAGTCACACCCTCTGTCACACCGTCTATCACCCCGTCTGTCATCACGTCCGTCACTCCGTCTGTCACCCCGTCTGTCACCCCGTCTGTCACCCCGTCTGTCACCCCATCTGTCACCCAGTCGGTCAACCCGTCTGTCACCCCGCCTGTCACCCCGTCTGTCACCCCGTCTGTCACCCCGTCTGTCACCCCGTCTGTCACCCCGTCTGACACCCCGTCCGTCACCACGTCCGTCACCCTGTCTGTCACCCCGTCTGTCACCCCGTCTGTCACCCAGTCGGTCACCTCATCTGTCACCCCATCTGTCACCCCGTCTGTAACCCCGTCATTCACCTCGTCAGTCACCCCGTCCGCCACCCCATCAGTCAGCCTGTCAGTCACCCCGTCATTCCTCATGTCCGTCACCCCGTCAGTCATCCCATAAGTCACCCCATCAATCACTCCGTCAGTCACCCCTTAGTCACCCTACCATTCATCCCCTTGGTCAACACTAAAATATTTTTTCAAATCGAACCAGTAGTTTCTGAGATATAAAATTCCCCGCTAGCAGCATTTTTCATTTCTGCTCCGCTTCTAATAGGCATAGCGTGATGTTATATAGCCTATAGCCACCCTCGATAATTGGGCTATCCAACACAAAAAGAATTTTTCAATTCGAACCAGTAGTTTCTGTCCGAGATATAAATTTTCCCGATTTTGCAACATTTTTCACTTCTGCTCCGCTCCTATTGGTCAAAGCGTGATGTTATATAGCCTATAGCCATCCTCGATAAATAGGCTATCCACCACAAAAAAAAAATTCAATTCGAACCAGTAGTTTCTGAAATATAGTCTTTTCAACATTTTTCATTTCTGCTCCGCTCCTATTGGTCATAGCGTAATGTTATATAGCCTATAGCCACCCTCGATAATTGGGCTATCCAACACAAAAATAATTTTTCAAATCGAACCAGTAGTTTCTGTCCGAGATATAAATGTTCCCGATTTCGCAACATTTTTCATTTCTGTTCCGCTCCTATTGGTCAAAGCGTGATGTTATATAGCTTATAGCCATCTTCGATAAATATGCTATCCAACACAAAAATAATTTTTCAATTCGAACCAGTAGTTTCTGAGATATCAACTTCCCCGGTTTTAAACATTTTTCATTTCTGCTCCGCTCCTATTGGTCATAGCGTGATGTTATATAGCCTATAGCCACCGTCGATAATTGGGCTATCCAACGCAAAAATAATTTTTCAAATCGAACCAGTAGTTCCTGAGATTAGCGCGTTCAATCAAACAAACAAACAAACAAACTCTTCAGCTTTATAATATTAGTATAGATTAATCAAAGGGCAAATTTTTTTTTAAAATAAAAAAGTTACAGTGAAATACACTTATTTTAATTAATTTTTTAAACATTTTCATCATTTTCATCGTCGTCGTCAATACATCTATATTCCTCGTCACTATTATTCCATTATGTGGATTGATCGTCTTCAATATCGCCTTCTTCATTACGCACCCATATTTTTTTTGTCTTGGGTGTTTATGGGCGGTGGAGATCACTTACCATCAGGTGACCCATCTGCTCGTTTGCCAATCTCTGCTATAAAAAAAAAATAACATTCGCGTAAACTTAAGAAATCAGTATTTCAAACGTGTATATTATCAAGTTCAAACTTGGTTAGGGCATGATTTGGAACCCCAGGTATGGGGTTGGACAATACGAAACGATTTTCTGGAGCCTATCATGACAGTTTTACCACCTGCTCCAGAAGATTTGCTAAATACAATTTTCTGCAACTGCAAGAGTGGTTGTGGTTCGCGATGCGGATGCAGGAAAGCGGGCTTGCAATGCTCTTTAACTTGTGGCCAATGTAATGGGCAAGCTTGTCTCAATGCTCTACTATATCAGAGCGACATTAACGCCGGTCTTACGACCCAGCGCCATAATGCCCGGGAGAGATGGAAAACATCCGGGCGACACTGGGTTGAGTCCCTAACTCTATGTACACCCTACACCGGCAATACCGATTAAAAACACCGCGGTGGCCCTTTTCGGCGCTTGAGGACGTTCCGGGTTTCCCTAGGCGAGAAGCGCCCAGGCTTCAGCCGGAAACGTCACGATTTGAAAACCTATGTCCCGATCATTTTAACCTTGTGTTCCGATATTTCACACAATAGATCTGACAACACTACTGTATACGCTCCTTGCTCTCCGAACTACTGCTCACTTTGAATGCGTCTGGCAAGATGATAGAACCGTTGAAACTGTCCGGCTATTATGTAAACATAGATTAATAGGCCCCCAAAAAATTATATATAAAATTTAGGTTTTATAATATAACGTAAGTATAATTATAAATTATAATAATTTAAGGGTGTCCGGCAGAGGGTTGCAACCATACTAACTGTCTGGCAATGAGCAACGCGAGTTTTGATATTATTATGAATCAAATATAAAAAAATTAAGTTTTATTCTATGATAAATTTGAGATGGAATTTTATACACTTTTGTTACCTGTTACCTGCCAAAGCCACCGTTGCCTTAGCTTCATGGGTGGGGATCATTCTTACCTGTACTAGGGACACACATAGAAAAATTTACATCTTTTATTAAAATCCGAAGGTCTGGCACGCACGGGCTCTTGCTCTATAATTACACACTAGTCACTACTCACTACTCACTAGTCACTAGTGTCGACTGTCGACTTGTGGACGACATCATGCATGCGGTGGACACCAACGGTTTAATGTTATAATTAACGTCAATATGTACGTGTCGGAGTCTGTTAATAGTTTGGTTATTTTTATAGTAACGTCCACTCTGAATTTAAAATTAGGTATTCAGTTATTTGACACTTACACGTGTAACATTTACATTTTCAACCTAATTTAAATTATCTTTTGGTAATAAGAGAAAGATAGAATGGTAATGGTAGAAAGGTATCAACTATATTATTATAGCTATTTAAAATATTTAAGTTATACAATATATTGGTAATCTAAAAATATATTAGCGGTTAAGATATTATAGCTTAAAGTTTAGTGGCGAACTCTTATGGAGACTTGCTATTACTAATCTACAGTTACACATTATCTCGATTTATCCTACAGCTCACTAGTCACTCCTATCTTTAAATCAAGAATTGGGATAAATAGAGATTTATCGCGGAGCTGCAAGTGGCTCTTAGTATATACATAAATATGATGTATTTAAGATAAATACGTTTTATTCATAATAATTATCTTATTTCGTATAATTGTCTTCCAAGATGATACATTTTTGTCCAATAATAAAAAAAAGACGTGTGGCACTCGGGGACTGCCGCGGTAAAGCTATTGCATAGCATCCAAAATCAATACACCTATATAGTTTCTCACAAACAGCTGATTACGTATTCGTCCGATTTCGGAGCAGCTCGTCTCGATTCGTGCAAGCTTCGTAGAGTCGTACCATGAAGTAAATACAAAGAGGAGGTGCCCTAACGCCGAAACTCTAAGCAGGCATGAGTCACCAGATTGCGGGGCGAAGAGGGGGATTACGCATGCGCAGTAACGCCGATACAACCAATGCCACCTAGAGGCGAGTTGCTGAACTAAAAAGACAAGCGTGATATTTCAAAAAAGTCATTAAAAGTTCTGCTATTCATCGATAGATGGCAAAACAAAAAAGTATCACCGCTGTGCCGGTCGGGTGTTAGGTTATTTTCGTTACGGAATTTCTGGATTCGGTCTCCACGCTCAGGCCCGCGATAGAAGCTATGCAGTAGCTTAAAAATAATATTAACATAACATAACATAGGCTCACGCCTGTTTTCCCGAAGGAGTAGGCAGAGGCGCCCTAGCGAACTAGAACACCCACATTTCGCCGAGCTTAGATCCGTCCCAGATGTGATAGGGTGCGAACTAGTGTTGCCAGATGTCCCGATTTGCGCGGGACGTCCCGATTTTCAGGGGTCTGGTGACCCGTCCCGATTTACCCTTGATCGGGACGCCGAATGTCCCGATTTCTGACTATCCTTCTTAGCATGTACTTTAATAGAAAATTCAGTCCTGCGGATTGGGGGGCAGGGCCGTACAGCGGGGCATGTGTGGCATTTGTATATTACATTGATGCAACCTCTGAGATGTACAACTCGGCGGCACGAAAACATCTTCTTGTCGTGCTTACCAAAGACGGCATAAATATGGCTTCCGCCCCAAAAAGACGGGCCGAAAGGCAACTTGCAGAGTCTGTTCCAGCAGCAATCCAGAGATAACTCCGCATCCTCCAGAACCATCTCACTTGCGTTGAATAAGGCAACCACGGTTTTTTAGTATGTAGTGTCGGTGTAGGTATTTTGGTTAGGGACCCGTCCTAATCCATACTCACTGTGGACTAGAGCGGAAGGCCGACGAGTTGGGTATAACCATCCCACTGACCCCAAGTTGGGAGATATCCGTAAAAAGTTGATTTTTCTCCGTGGATAAAAAAAGTGTCCCGCTCTACCATCTAAATGGTTGTTTTGTGTAAACGTTTCCACTTCGCCCGGTCTTGATCATCCACCACAATGAAATCTTCTTCTTCTACCTGCCCTTATCCCACCTTAATGAGGGGTCGGCGCAACATACTTATTCCAGTATATATAGTTATAGAAAGGATTTGGCTTAGTTTTTACGACATGCTGCCTACCTGACGTGAACTCTCTCTGAGGAATCCAGTCCCGGGCAAATTAAATATGAAAATTCGCTTTGCCCGACCTGGGAATCGAACCCAGGACCTCCAGGTCCACAGCCCGTATATTTTGCCACTAGACCAAGGAGGTGACAATGAAACCACTGGCTTTTATACCTTTTACCAAAACGAAAAGCCGCCACTTTTTTAGGCCGTCCACGAGAACGCACCCCTGGCATGATTGGTCCAGAACCTTACGACCGACTGCTCCTGTGGATTGCTCAAAATATGACAATACCTTTCAAGCGACATTCCTGCAGTATATATGACACCAATTTACGTATTTGGTCTAATCATGTAACGTTGCACAACCACCGCCGCATCTTCATCTCCGCAACGTGGTTTTTGCTAACATGACGTTTACGGGCAGTCACTTAATTTTTTTTTTGTAGCAGAGACTGGCAAACGAACAGATGGGTCACCTGGTGGTAAGTGATCTCCACCGCCCATAGACACCCAAGACACAATAAGAATCATGGGTGCGTTGCCAACCTAAACAGAAGAAATGGAAGGGGAGGGGGGAAATGGGCCACCGGAAATCTCACTCACCGAACGAAACGCGACAGCAAGCTGCACTTTACGTCGGTTTTCTGTGAGACAGTGGTATGAAACCAGTCGAGCCGACCCATTCGTGCTGTAGACGTAACTGTCTACAGCGTGGCTCTACCTCTCCAAAAGATTTTCTGTTTATTTACTTATATACTTTCAACGAAGCTAACTAGCGGTAAAATCTTGGAAATCAAGTTTCATAGGCCAAGGCCATAATGCCCGGGACAGATGGAAAATATCCATGCGACATTGGGCCGAATCCCTAACACATACTGCACTAGTTATACCTACTAAAAGCCTGGCAGCAAATAGAAACAACTGCGGATTATCCTAGGCGAGAAGCGTCCATGTTTTGGCTGGAAGCGCTTCTACGTGGTGCCGCCTTTGGGCCGTCTCCAATCGCGGAAGAGGCACTCATAAACCCGAGCCGCCGATAGACGTCCTTGGCGTCAATGACAGAACAAAGCGGTCCACCTGCACTGCTGTCCATCTTGGGGGCGCTATAACAGCCACCTGCTACGACCTCCGTTAGTCCCTATAAGTCAAAGCTTACGACGGGCAAGCGATACTGAGATTAAATTTTTCAAACGCCCCCCAACCACAAAGTGGGAAGCGAGGGTCAGTCACACCTCCTATGCCCCTTCTGGCGGCTGGAGGGATCAGATAAAAAAAATCAGAGAATCAAGGATTAGATTGTTCCCTCTCTGGGCACTCTCCTTCTGTGAGATGCATCAGCTTGTAAAAGTTGGCTTCTGCACGCTAGGCTCCCAGGATCTCGACCATGGTTTACATCACACCTGGCACCGAGAGGTGTTTTGCGACGACGACTGCTCTGAGAACGGTGCACTCTTTGTACTAGGCTGGGCATATTTCGAGTGTGTGTAGAATTGAAGTATGAACTCAATCCCGGGATTGAATCCTCTAAATGTGGGGTATAGAACTTTTTTTGTAATCGTGGGGAAAAGTGTTTTCCGCCACGCCTGGGGGAAGACGTGACGGTTATGTCGGTGTCGCCAGTCTTACGACCCAGCGCCATAGTGTCCGGGAGAGATGGAAAACATCCAGGCGACACTGGGTCGAGTCCCTAAATCTATGTACACCCTACACCGGCAATACCGACTAAAAACCTCGCGGTGGCCCTCTTCGGCGCTTTAGGGATGGCCCTGGGTTTCTCTAGGCGAGAAGCGCCCAGACTTCAGCCGGAACCGTCCCTGCGCGGTGCCACCTTGCGGCCCATCCCCAATTGTGGGGGCTCATAAACCCCCGCCGATGAGGTATATAACTGCGATTAAAAAAGGCATTGAAACTTCGTCAATGTTGAGATTCAACCATAAATTAATTTATATTTAAAAAAAAACTTATTATAGATTGATTTCTTTGTTATACTAACCGGCCGGTAATGTCCCGATTTGAGAACCTATGTCCCAATCATTTTAACCTTGTGTTCCGATATTTCACACAATAGATCTGGCAACACTAGTGCGAACCTATCGCCTAATATGAGGCCTGTAATATTACTGTCCCACTGCTGGGTACGGGCCTCCTCTACTAATGAGAGGGGTTAGGCCTTAGTCTACCACGCTGGCCTAATGCGGGTTGGTAGACTTCACATACCTTCGAAATTCCTGTGAAGAATTTCCAGGTATGCAGGTTTCCTCACGATGTATTCCTTCACCGTTATAGCAAGCGATATTTCGCAATGAAAATACACTATACATAGAAAAGTCAGAGGTGTATGCTCCATTTTGGGGTTGGTCTCGAACCTCTAACACTTGTCTCGGCAGTCCGCACCATTCCCAACTGAGCTATCGCTGCTTGTTTCTGTCTACGAATGACATTTTAATTTAATTTATAACGCTATATTGCGCTTAATATTTATCAAAACAAAACCAAACAAACAGTATGCACTATGGTATGCACGCACGTCAAGTCCAAGGTTAAAGAAAAAAGAGCATTTTAAACATATCGCTGGCAGTGTATCGTCACATAACCGGTTGATATTCATTGAGACGTGACAACTGCGACGCTATCTATAACCCTGCATTCCCAGCAGGAATATAACTCTTATTTCAATAGAATTAACGTCCATAACTCAAATGATGTTATGATAGGGCTGCCGGGCACGATGTGCTATCGGTCAGTAAAACAACTGTTAGTTTGTTCTCACGCTCTATTTGTGGCTTTTCAAAGCTGCTGTCGACAAATATAGGTCCAATAAATGTTTTGACAATGTGATTGACGGAGGTTGGTCGGGGACGCCCATAATTTGTCTAATTATTGGGGACTTTGTTATGTATTCTCAATGCGTTAAGTAGATTATAAACTATAATAAATATAATTCTATGTCCATATATGACTCTAGTGTAAACGGAATAAACATTAAAACATTTTATGATTACAATTTAATACAATTTTATTACACAAATCTTTTTTAAAGTACCTTTACATAATAAAGAACAATTTTATAAGAAGTAAGAATTACCCTTTTAATTAACAAACTCTTAAAACGGTACACACACTGCATGAAATAAAATCAATTAACGCAAAATAATTATTTCAAACATCGCGGCATTTTCCTTTACTTCATAAAGATAAAAGTCGCAAAGATAAGCTAAATACATCTACATGCTGGATATAACCAGCTATAAGGAAAATAAAACTAATAACCTGTCAATGCGTACAATTTATCTAGACTCCAGGCTGAGCATTTAGCAACCCTAGGCAACCAAACGGGTTTAATTAAGACACAAAGACTAGTGCATCAGTGTTATCTGTTAGCCCTCATTCGCACGAGAGCTTTTTCAACGCGTGTAAAAAAGTGTCTTAATATGTCTGTTCATATGAGTGCTTGAAAATCATTCTTGTCTTGTTTCTAATAAGGTATATTCTACAAATCGCCCAACACCCATCGTTTAAAAACGCCGCGGTTTCAAATCGCCGGCGTGTGAATAATTATTAGAACTGATTATTCCATTTCTGACTGCCTCGGTGGCGTGGTTGTATTTCGGTACAACTACCGTCCTGAGATCTCGGATTTGATCCCCGGGTCGGGCAAAGTGATATTGGATTTTTCCATATCACCCCGGAGCCCGGAATTTGTGCCCGATATAACGATAGACTCGCCCCCTATTACATCTGGGATGGAACTAGGCTCGGCGTATTGTGGGTTTTCTTATTTCTAGCTCATTAGTGCGCCTCTGTCTACATAGGATACAGGCTACAGGCGTGAGCTTATGTTATGTTTTATGTTCCATTTCAACGCTTTTTTAACGCGCGATGCAAAAGCTCTCATGCGTATGAGGGCTTAGAGTTCGCTTTATTCAATGTTATAGTTCGCCTGTTATTAATTAGGTTATGGTTAACAGTTGCTAGTTGCTATCCTAATCCTATTTGGTGGTTTATATCTTGCTGTGCTTTCGTATTCATGACTGCTTTATCTTGCCGTAATTTGTATAGAGCTAATACGTGATACACGGTTAGTCACATTTATGTTGTGTCCGTTAGATGTTTGATTGTGCCTAAATTATATCACAGCGGTTGGATTCGGATTACATTTTCACGATTTGGTTCTCCCAGAGGGGATGCCATGCAGGCAGCCATATAGACTATAAGCCGAATCATAGCTGAAATATACTTGACCGCCTCACAATTGAGTGGGATAAGGACAGGCGGAATAAGATGAAGAGAATGTTGAAATAAAGTTAAAATAAGTGGACTATATGTTTTAGGATTCTTTTAAGTTTAATTTATACGACTACACTTTAACTATTACGGGCCACTTGCAGCTCCGCGATAAATCTCAATTTATCCCAAATCTCAATTTAAAGATAGGAGTGAGCTGTAAGATAAATGGAGGTTTAACACTAGATTAGTAATAGCGCTGAATGTCGGCCAAAATTTAATCATGAATGAGTTTTAAACCATTATTTATATTTCATTATTAACTAAAAGCAGCATTAACTGATCAAAATATTGTGATATCCCATATACTTTTGAATTTAAAAAATATGTATTGGAAAATTGCAACACTATGGACTGTGGTCCTATGGATCTATCTACGGGAAAACCAATATCCTCAAATTGCATAATCTGGAAATTGGCAGAGTTGGCGATTGATCGATATAATCCTTTCAGTAAATATCACAATGGACGCCGACAGTGGCGCCACCACATTATAGGTAAAGGTGCTTCTATTGTTCAACGACTTAATGTGAATATTTCAGGACCCTAATGTGGTAGAGACTGTGCTGTCATACTATATTAAATACTCTTAATATTAGACAAGAAACATAATATTATACTTTTCAAAGAGAAGGCAACTTTTTGGTTTCCACCTGTCCTTATCCTGTTTTAATGTGTAATACACATTTTTGAGTATGCAAAAGATTCAGCTTAGGTTTTTCGACTATGTTATGTCAACCCTCTCGGGGATCTAGTCTGAGGTGAAATGTGTTATGTTAGAAAAACCGCCCTGAAATCAAATTTCAAAATCAAATCCCGGACCTGGCGATTTTACTAAGAAAATATACAAATTTTGTTAGTCGAATCAAATCTCAGACCACACCACATTCTCAGCCCAAGTTTATCGATAAATAAGTATAAGTTTATCGATACGTAGTGAAGAATTGACGCTATAAAGTCCCCATTGTAACTTTACCCACTCCGATATATCGACTATAGAAGCATTTTGATTTCACATTATCATAACTGGTTAAAGTGCTTTTGTGGATGGCAATATAAAAGCTGCATCGTAAAACATACGCGATAAAAATTATGGACATATTACGGGATGCAATGTTGTAAAACAGATTGTGTTGTCATCGGCCCGTCCCCGAGCGAAATGAGTTTTCAATTCCTACTACCGTGTTGCCTAGGAACTAATTTTTTATCGCCTATTATAGCTCATATAACTTTCACTTTTAAGACTCGACAAGATATGTATGTATAATATTTTAACTGACTATTTTGAGATATATGTACCAGTTGAGCCTTTGCCTACTCCTTCCGAGATAACAGGCCTAAGTGTGTGGAAATTGAAACGTTTCCAAATTCAATATTGTAGCTTCTTCTTTATTTCTTTCTACCTGCCCTTATCCCACCCAAATGTGGGGTCGGAGCAACACACTTTTTCAAGCATGTTGCAGAAAGGATTTGCCTCAGTTTTTACGACCGGCCGCCTGCCTGACGTCAACCCCCTATGAGGGATCCAGTCCCGGCCAAATTAAATTAGAAAATTTGCTCTGTGCGACCTGGGAACCGAACTCATGACCTCCCGGTCCACAGCCCATACATGCTGCCACTAGACCAAGGAGGCGGCTGATATATAGGAGTATAAAAATCAATATTGTAGCTTCTATAAATACCTAATTACTCGTATTATTTTTAATACTATGGTGCGAGCTTTATCCACAATTTGACACGGCTATCTACAGACGTGGCCATGCTCGTGTGTGCAAGTTGCATCTTCGATTCATTCATGCGATTGCCGCATGTGCTGTGTGCTTTTATTCAATCCGATACCTGCGACACATGCGTATACACGCGTTAGTGCACTACAACATTTTAATACCTAATAGAGAATGACGCTTGCAAGTTAAAAGCGCACAAGTAGGTACGGATTTTTTCTATTGGCAAACTAGCAATACCTGATTGATGGTAAGTGATTACCATTGCCCATAGACATACTCAAAAAACTATCAAATCAATGACTCTAGAAAGCTGAAATTTGAAACATAGGTTAATTTTATGTCGTAAAGTAAGTAAGTAAGGTTTTCTCGGAAATTGTAAGTTTAATTAGGCGATATGGGAGTTTGAAGTTTGTATGGACAATCAATGGAAATACGACGGGAAAGACTCCCACGCGGGCGAAGCCGTGAGTAAAAGTAGTCACATATTTTATTTTACGAAGTTTTATAGCTCGCTTTTATTTCTAGTTTTAGTAGATTGATATCTGTACATGTATCACGAATGTATCGTAAAACGAAAACGATTATTACAAGTAGCAAGTGTCAATTCATATCAACGATAATTAATTAGAGTCGACAACTCTGTTGCGATTACCACATATTCCCTTGAGCGAAAAAATATCTTTAGGCATACAATATGATACGGCAAAAACAGGAAACAGTACGTTTACAGGACCGTCGGTGTATAAAAAGCGATTTTCCTCGTAGTCGGGTTAACATAGGGCTGCCAGATGCTCTCTTATAAAATATGTTTCGACGTTTTGACACTGCATGGATATACATCGCGAGTTATTTTTTATTTATCGGTATTCAATAGCTCTGGAACTATTTGCATTCCACTTTTGCAATTAGTTATCCGTTGGATACGTTCGCTGTTATTTATGTTCGTGGTGATACTGTCGCGCTATAAATTGACGTTTTAACTAACTTAAAGCTTTGAATGTATTTGTGTTGACTTCTCAAACAATAATTAATTTCTTCGTCGACTGTTATAGTAGTTTCAATGTATTGTAAACAATTTTTTTTGCTTTCATTCTACCTGCTCTTATCCCACCTTAATGTGGGGTCGGCGCAACACACTTTTCAAGCACGTTGCAGAGAAGATTTGGCTTAGTTTTTACGACCGGCTGCCTGCTTGACGTCAACCCGCATCTGGGGGATCCAGTCCCGGGAATAGTGTTAGAGAAACGCCACGCCCGACCTGGGAATCGAACCCAGGACCTCAAGGGTCACAGCCCATATACACTGCCACTAGATCAAGGAGGCGACATACGTACATATTATGGACGTACATCTATCTTTACCGTGATCTGATAAGAAGGCCAATAAAAAATCAGTTTTGGCGGGAATTCTGCGAGAAAATTGTCTAAAAAGCATCAAACTGGAACGAATAATTGACGCCAAAACTCCAACAAGACCTTGAAATTAGCACATCCGTGGTTCATTGTTCTTGTGAAAACATAGTTATAGTTAGTTTGTAGGTTAGGTTGAGTTGCAAAGAAAAATATGTAACTAATGACTTGGCAGCATGGTCTCCGACCTTAGCCGGTTCCCTATGGAACAAATCTAAAAAAACAAAAGCAAATTATAGGCGTAAACAAACCAGTGAGTTACATCCCTACGCTAGGCGCAATGGGGTGCGCGAAGTATGTGCCACGTATTTTGCTGTATCGAGTTCACGCTCGCTCTCGCCAAATAAATTACCGCCCAGATTGACCCAGAAAGCTTCACGCTGCACGTAACAATGATCTCGATTGTGTTCGTTGAAATTGGATGATTTATTTTGCGGTTACGTGTTAAAAATGTGAGAGTCGCCGCGGGCGTCGGGCGATCATCGTTTATCTACTCCGAAAACTAGTTTTGAAGATAAGGAAGTTTAATTAGAATTGCTTTGATTTATATGGAACAAATATCTGGCATTAGTTCTTGATACCTACACTTATAAAGATAAACTATTTGTTATGAGCTTGTTAATGTTCAAAATGTTGGTTCGATTGTAGAAAATTGTGGCAGAATGTTAACGGGGCGCAATTTCCCGACTTAACTTCCTAATAAACTACTCTACATAAATAATCAAAAGTTTAAAAACTTAACGGACCGACTTCAAAACTGATCGTAACCAAATTTATATGGGATCACCCTCAAAATAAGCTCTATCGATTATCAAACACAAAAAGAATTTTGAAAATCGGTCCACATTTGGTGGTGATATCGCGTAACACACATAAAAAAATACAGACGAATTAAGAAACTTCTCCTTTTTGGAAGTCTGTCGAAAATAATGACGTTACAAAACAACTTAGAGTGAAATTTATTAACCAGTGCAAATACCGCATTTTAAAAAATTCTTACAAATAAAATATGTACATGTAAAATGAAATATGTACTGAACCACTCAACACTTTCAATATCGGCTGGGTATAACGATATCATTCATAAAAATGGCCGTTTCTATCTATCATCGTAGGTTCGCGTGCCAAGGGAAGATGTCGCCTTTTTGTGAAACTTATTCGATGATATAGGCACTTCAAGATTGTTTACTACACTAACACTGTCTGGGTTAAGACAAAATTTATCGGACTTTATATTTTAAGCGACATAAGAATTTGTGAAACAGTTAAGGTATTTCTATATTACTGTACGTGCAAGGTGACGGATAGTTTTTTTTATATATTAAAGATGTAGGACATTCCACCTCCTGGTTTTTGGTAGTGTCTATGGACTGAGGACCGGGAGGTCCTAGGTTCGAACCAGGTCGACAACGGGATTTTTATCATGA
Source organism: Clanis bilineata (assembly GCA_036417725.1). Lineage (NCBI taxonomy): Eukaryota > Metazoa > Arthropoda > Insecta > Lepidoptera > Sphingidae > Clanis > Clanis bilineata. The sequence goes on from CM071154.1 coordinate 8,151,809, forward strand.
TTTTTTTACATCCCGGATTGGATCCCACAGAGGGGGCTGACGTCAGACTGGCGGCCAGTCGTAAAAACTAAGCCGAATCCTTTACGCAACATGGTAACAATATGTGTTGCGCCAATCCCACAAAGGAGTGTGATAAGGACAGGTGGAAAGAAGACAAAGAGTATAATGGATTCAATATTTCATAGTTGAGAATGCAATAGGAATGGCTGAGATTTCAAAATTTGTTAAATACCCCAGTTTGCTTTAAGTTTTCTCTTATAAGAAGCTCTTATTTTATCTGACTTTCAACTCTGAACGGTGCACTGATTCTAACTACCTTTAGAACGAGAATTTATCAGCCAGGCACCAAACCGTACAGGTATTAAACATGGTAAAACATCTGCGCATCAAAATACTACAGTAACCATGTCTACCTTCTGGTTAATAAAGCTACAACATACAAATTGATTACAATGACATTTGGCACGATTTCGGTCCGCATTGGCACGGATCAAAATATAAGGGAAACTTTTTAAACGGCTATCGAGTGAGAGTTTCGAGTTATTCCGTTTAGTCGATGTTTTTGTTCGACGCCGATAGAATTGCTGTAATGATTTTGATGAAACTTGGCACAGGAGCGTCTTTTGTCTCACTGTATTTTTATTGTGGTTTAAACCTGGTTACCAGAATGAGGTTTTGATATCAATGTGGGCGAACACACGAGGAAAGACTAGTTATTTAAAAAATTAGCATTATAATGAAAAATAGTGTGTTTGAATCTGTATGAATGTAGCCTTCATTTTATGGCATAATGTACTAAAAACATATTTAGTTTATTCCAAAAATATATTTACGTTTTGACCTAACTAACAATTTGGTGTTAAAATATCAATACTTATTACATCCTTGAATTCCAACAGCTAATTACGTATCTAATGGGCATCAAGAAACCAATCGATTCAAAGAACACTACTATTTAAGAACTCAAATATAATATTATGCTCATATTGTGACTGCCTCGGTGGCGTGGTGGTATTTCGGTACGACTACGGTTCTGAGGTCTCGGGTTCGATCCCCGGGTCGGGCAAAGTGATATTGAATTTTTCCATATCAGCCCGCAGTCTGGAATTTGTGCCCGATATGGCGATAGGCTCACCCCCTATCACATCTGGGACAGAACTAAGCTCGGCGAAATGTGGGTGTTCTAGTTCGCTAGTGCGCCTCTGCCTACCCTTCGGGGATACAGGCGTGAGCTTATGTTTATGTTGCTCATATTGTTTACTCGAACACAGCTTTAATCCCGAGCCACTCGGCGCGCGAAAAAAGAATCTATAAATCAATAAGTTAGAACAACAAGAGCAAATATTATTCCTCAAAGGTGTATAAAACTGTCTGTTACCGAGTCATAACTCTGGGGTTTGGTAAACGAATGATATGTATGAATAATGTATGGGTACGTACTGCGCCGACAGAGACGCCGGCTAATAATATTACGATACTCCACCTATCACTTACGTAACATTTATACGAAGCGATACGACAAAGTGAAAGCCTTATTGAATACAATCGAGTTTTTACGCATCACACGCGCAATTGGGCTATCGTTGTTTTATTTGTACGTTATTAATTTTCTTGTTGAAAATGATCACATGTTAAGTGTTTTATTACTTCGACTAATTATAGATAGATAAATAAATAACACCCAACAGTCACACACATAGTCTTGACCCCACACTAAGATCGAGTCTTGTGTCGTGGGAATCAGGACCTACGAGATACTTTCGGTCCCACAACACCCAGACCCGAAACAAATATCTGTGGGCCGCACATATATTTGCTCCCGAGGCTGCCAAATGATGAGATGGAGCTTAAAGCGCAGTTTTAGCTTAACAAGGTGGCTGTTATCGGTAATCTCACTTTTGTAAATATACGTATATTTTGTGTTTGTATAAAATTAGGGGGAAAATTCAGTCGTAAGTGTCTGGACTAGATCACACCAGGGGTGCGTATCCGTGGACGGCCCAAAAAGAGCTGGCTGGACGTTTCGAAGGATGGCATGAGAGCCAATTGGTCACTGTGAAGGATGCTGAAGACCGGGCGGAGTGGAAGCGTTTAAGTGGGAAGGCCGACCCTAGCACTAGGTCGGGATAACGTCAGGCAGAGAGAAAGACAGTAGGGGGAAAGCTGGTATAATATGAGTAGCCTCTGATATAAGTATGTAAGGTTTATTCGTAATAGTCATTCTTTCTACCTGCTCTTATCCCACCTTAATTTGGGGTCGGCGCAACACACTTATTCAAGCATGTCGCAGAAAGGATTTGGCTAAGTTTTTATGACCGGCTGCCTGTCTGACGTCAACCCCCTCTGGGAGAATTCGTAATAGTCATTAATAGATTAATTAGCATTAATTATTTAACCTGGTCTCGAAAGTACTACTATTTTTATTACTATCCTTTACATCATTATTGCCTCCTCAAGCTATTTATAGGGCGACTTGCAGCATTATTACTAATCTAGAGTTAGTCATAAATTGAATTGAATTTACATGTCATAGGTATATTTAAATCGCGATATAACATAAATCGAGATTTATCTAGGTGCTGCTAGGCGCCCATATAGTGTTAGTGTTACTCTATTCTAAAGAAATAAGTGCGATGTTTAAATACGACCACATAATCTGTAAATACGACGTATATTTTAAAAATCCACTTATATTTCTATTCAAAACGTAGTTTTAATTTACCCGTCATCTGTTTTCAGTTTCATTGAAGTTAATAAATCTGTTGCAGATTTTATTCATTAGCTCTTTTCCTTTGATTCGCGAATAAATTGAATCTGGTAAAAACAAAAAGTTTCTGACAATTTAAATGAGATTTTATGACGAAAAAATAGAGTTTCGTGCTGTCGACGTTACTGTCTATAGCGTGGCTCTACCACTTAAATTACACTTATGTAGTTTTTCGGCGCTAAACATTTTTGTTGATCTCAAGGTATGGCGCCGTGAAGGGATTATTTGATGGTTATTATTTGTAAGTTAGGTACTAACCCTGTCAAGCCAGACCAGTCTTGCTGTAATCAATCCTTACCACAGTATGGCTCTACAGTACATAGGTAATATCGTTTCTACAAAATGCACTGCTTTTTACCTTTTTACTTTAGTTGATACTGTAGCCTCGGTAACCAGACGAAGCCTTAGAAAATATTTCTATAAAAGTATATGAAAATAAAATTCGTTTTCCACAATCAACTTTGTTGAATAATTTACAAACAGGTTGGTGAAAAAGTTGCGCTCGCAAAAGTTTCCCTTTTGTGCTGCGTTTAACGGTTACTCTTAGTTAAACAGAAAATACCCAATGTTGTAAAATTACGTACTTACATTTTACATCTTGTTTACCTGTAACTATTAATATATTTTAAGAATGTTTTTTTTATATTATAATCATAATTTTATTTACATATACAGGCCAATTTTGTTAGTTAATAATGGGTAATCTCTGAAATGACAAAACTGATTTGAAAATCATATTGAAATGAAACTATTCTTACGGATTCTATCACGATTAGGTTTTAATTATTATTCCCTATTGAATATCATAGGTATATATACTAATTTTAATACCTGAAGAAGAAGAAGAATCAAAGAGGAACAATAAACATAATAACGCTATTATATAGCTATCGGCATTGCAGATAGTATAAAAATATTATAGGACTTCGAGTTGGCGACATCCGTAAATGGATTCCTCGAGGAAAAAAGGGCAAATATTTTCGTAATTTCCTACTCTGAAACAGTACATTTATATTTGCATATTTCAAAAACGACATGAGCCTAAATAATATAAAGTTTTTAATCTCAATGTTAAAATAAATTTATTATAGGTAAATGGAATAAAATAAGATTTTTATTTTATTTAAGAAGCTGTATAAATAAACAGAATTTGTCTTTACCTAATATATACTACTGTATTTTATCACATAATGCGAAGCTAAATATGATTAAAATAATTATAAAGTTTCCAACGCGACTTTTTAATCAGTACCCATACAAGCGAATAAAAATAAAACAGAACATAAAAACAATGTAACGAAGATTAAAAAAAATGATATTCATTAAACCGAGAGATAGCAATCCAATTTTCTGTGGAGCGATGAAATGAGCGTATGGCGGTGATATTACGGACACGGCTGTGGTAGCGGCGCGGCGTACAACCCTAGTACTCGATATTACAGTTGTATTCAGCATTGAAAGTACTGCGGCGATCTTCGATTCTTTGAAAAAATATTATCTTTATTTATTTATTTAAAGTAACACAACGTAACTTAATATATACATATTAATACTTACATTGCAACACTTTTAGGTACAAAACGCCGATATAAATGACAATTTATGTGGGTACATAACTTGTTTTATCTTTAAAAAGGTTACAATATTTTTTATTATTTAAGCTCATTATTTAATTGTAGTTCTTGATGTCTTTAAAGCCTAACTCTTGCTTTAAGATTCAAATACTTGACTATGGAATTTCAAAGAAGTAATTTGATACTTTAACCTTAATTTTTTTTTTAAGTTAGCTCTTTAATTTTATTAATCACTGGACACTATAGACATATTATTATGGCAATCAGTAAGGGCTGCGTTTTGCACTCGTGCAGCGCTTGAGTTGGGACGGGCGGGCGGCGCAGTGCGCGGTGCGGCGCGACTAGGACGCGTGGGCGCCTCGCTATCACATCCTACTGTACCGCCCACCGCCTGGCCCGGCGCTACATTAGATTTACACATATTTTTATATATTTACTGTGTTGAATTTGTCAAGAAACACTATTGTACAAAGGAGATTTTTATTGAAGTTTTCTTCTAATCTTACTTTGAATACAAATGAAAATTATTTATAAATTATTCTCACTTTTCGTTATTTGCTTATTCTATTAAACATTTTCTTAAGAAATTCATTGAAATAAAACTAGTTTTTATGGGTTTTATCTCCTGACAGTTCGACCCGTGACCACGAGGGCAGCTTTCGAAACGTCGCGTCGGGACTAAAAATAAAATTAACAAAACGAATCGGGAGAAAATCAGTAAAAACTTTCAATGAATAACATTCGCGTAAACCTAAGAAATAATTATTCTTAAGAAATTATTGAAAAGGCCTACTAAAAATATTCAAGAAAATTTTCCACTCTCAAGTCCCACGCGATATCACAAATAAAGACAAAAATATTTTACCTAGAGCAAAACATCTATAAAAAGCATTCAATGAAGAGTACCCAAACATTTCTTGTCTTAAAAAAGACCAAAAACCTCCGCACCTTTCAGCGGGTAAATGTGGGAAGTACCTCTAACCGCGTATAAACGTTACTTATTAGGTATGTTTAGTAGTTTGGTGAAATAAGGTGGGCGTATTCGGTATTATTGACATTTGCGAAGTGCGTGGGCATATGCACCCAGTTCCACCCACGGGCCACGATAAAGGGCACCCATAAAATGTATTTATCTTATTTAATAAGATCTGAAGAATAATATAACACTCGCCTTCGCATTTTATTACCAACTTTTTGGATAATGATAAGCGTTTACAGAAGAAGCACACGTTAGTGACTGCATCTCTATCTGTCTCTTTCGATAACACTTTTTTGCATTATTTCTGTAATAAAGCAATACAAATTATGTTGTCTGCCTCGGTGGCGTGGTGGTATTTCGGTACGACTACGGTTCTGAGGTCTCGGGTTCGATCCTCGGGTCGGGCAAAGTGATATTGGATTTTTCCATACCAGCCCGGACTCTGGAATATGTGCCCGATATGGCGATAGGAATGGAACGGAACTAAGCTGGACGAAATGTGGGTGTTCTAGTTCGCTAGTGCGCCTCTGCCTACCCCTTCGGGGATACAGGCTTATGTTTTATTGAAATTAAACTATTTTTACGGATTATATCACGATTTGGTTTTAATTTTTATGCCCGACGTTTCGAAAGCTTTGCAGCCTTCGTGGTCACGGGTCAGACAGGGCATAAAAATTAAAACCAAATCGTGATATAATCCGTAAAAATAGTTTAATTTCAATGAATAACATTCACGTAAACCTAAGAATTTCTTATGTTTTATGTTATTTTAAGATACACTCACATTCTTTTAAGCTGCGTCTCCTGCGTATGTTTTTTGTTTTTTTTGGAAAAAAAAAACACTAAAAACGCCTCCACAAAACAAGTTTTTCATTGTCTCTTGCTCATATAACAATGGACCATAGACAAAAAAAATAGAAATACCATGTTTCTGTAATGTTTTAATGCAGGAGACGCGGCATTACTTAGACACCTCCACATTGTCACGATCTACAGAGTTAATTAACAAAAGTTATATAAATGCCTATTCAGACGTTATCATCGCATCAACGACTTGTGTAATAATTAATACGTGCCAATCTGTTTGGAATCTCAATAAAGGTCAGTATTACAAGGTGACAATCCGTATTAATTTAACCGCTTTGTGTTATTTTGACGAGATCTTAAACCCGCCTCATCCGCCACCCGCCTCCTTTGCCTATAATTCGCCCTTTTAAAATATTTATAACGTTAAAAATGTTTCTCGCCGGAATTTGTTTTCGAATTAAAACACAATGGAATTTATTAAGGGTAACAAGATCTGAATGATTATCTTGGTGATTTAATGAATGAACCATCCAGTCGAGGGCGAATTCTCGGAAGTGGATAAGAAGGGAGGAAATAATGACGATGTAAGGGTTTTGCAAGTGTCGAGAGCTAGGCTCGTAGACTTTTGTGGTAGACGTACGCTAGCATCACCAAAATTAATATTATAAATGTGGATGTGTTTGTTGATTTGTTCTTTAATTTGGTAATTGGGATTTATGTACATAGAGATCGTGCATAGTCTGTAAAGTAACATTTCAATAATGACGGGCGGCTCAGTCTCCGGAGGCCGAGTCACTTATGTAACATATTTAAATATTTGCCGCCTCCAACGGATTAAAATCATCAAATGACATCGAGAAGAAAAAAAATTATCATAAGAGAGAAATATTCGTCTTTTTGTCGCGTAATACAAATGAGTAACTTTGTTTAAAACATATACTTATTATACACGCATGGTGGGTGCATGACGTTTTTTTATTAATTTTGTAGGAAATTACGTCTAATAGTTTTACAATCGGCTATTTGCTTCACGTCAATCTGGATTGACGTTATGTAGCAACAAAGTAGATAATTAAAAACCTTCGCGTTCTTAATTTTTAGGCAGACAAATCAACAAGGCGGTGCTTATATTAATGGACCGAATTGCAAGGGTTTAGTATGGTACGTTTTATGCAAGTAGTCAATAACCAGCGTTTGTTAGAAAACACGTATTGAAGGAACTCAGGAACGCATCCCCGTAGGAAGGATGTGGGATGCAACGCCCCATCGTACTGTAAACCGGAACGGGATGCTAGATATGAGATCCGTATTCTAAGAAAGTGAAATCCAAATGAATATCGTATTTGTTGTTCTTGTAAAATATTGATTTTTATCATCTTGTTATAAAAAAATTATTTCTTTCTACCTGCCCTTATCACACCTTAATGTGGGATCGGCGCAACACACTTTTTCAAGCATGTTGCATAAAGGATTTGTCTAAGTATTTACCAGCTGCCTGCCTGATATCACCCCCTTTGGGGGATCTAGTCGCGGGCAAATTAAATTAGTAAATTCGCTTCGCCCGACCTGGGAATCGAACCCACTACCTCCCGGTCCACAGCCTATATATGCCACAAGACCAAGGAGGCGACTTACTATAAAACATTTATCAGATAAAATGAATGGGTTTCTTCATGATTCTTGTAACTAATTTGTACAGAACCATTAGTATGTAAAATTAAATCGGACATAACCGATTTTTTATTTATAATTACGCTTAAAGTTGAGACACATGTTAAACCAGCTAACTTGTTGACGAAGCGGGGAGATATCACTAAGGGATGTGACCTTTACCGCGTCTTTGATTTATGTTGCGCACGTGTCTGACCTTTCACCTTTAGATGCACTGAGGGGAGGATTCTTGACAATGTATTTTAGGAACATTGTAGACATGCTCTCCACGATGTGTTATCAACGAGTCCTTAGCTATTTTGGTCATATTGCCTGAAGACAACCAGATAACTTGAACAAACTGGTTGTAGTTGGGAAAGTGGATGGTAGAAGACCTCGCGGGCGATCATCTACGCGCTGGACTGATCAGAGCAAAGCCATAACCGGACTCAATATTACCACCGCCTTAAGACAATCTTGAGGGAATCGAACCTATGACTTCCCGATCCACAGCCCATATATGCTGCCATTAGACCAAGGAGGCGACAGACGATCATCGTATCTCAAAATATAAGGTAATATTTCAAAATAATTTCATATTGTATTGTAGCTATTTTGTGGGTTTTTAACCGCCTTCAAAAAGGGAGGAGGTTAACAATTCGTCGGTATTTATTTTTTATGTATGTTCCCCGATTACTCGAAGACGCCTTGGCCGATTCGTGAAATTCTTTTTATGTTTAAAAGTATTTACTTCCCAGGTGGTCTCATTGGCACCAGGTCAGGATCTGATGATGGGATCCTAGAAAAATTGAGGGCGACCCTCAAATTTTATAGGGACCCATAGTGTGTTTTATATATTTTCTAAAACTACTCAAGTATTTGAGTCTGATACTCATTATCTCATAATGCTGAGCTGATGATAGGAAATATAACTCCTGAACTATTAGGAGTTGGTGGATAATTCTTTCAATATTACAGGCTACTAAACACTAAAAATAGATAAATAATAATTAAAGTTTAATAAAACTGAAAACCGACTTCAAAAAGGAACACTTAACAGTAAAAAAAATAACAACAATTTCTTACTTTCTTTGGAGTCGGTGCCTTTTCATTTAATCCGCTTTGGCCATAGCACCGACTCCAAATAGAATAAGAAATTGTTATTTTTTACTTTTAAGTGGTCGTTTTTGAAGTCGGTTTTCAGTTTTGTTATTATATTGTGAGTAGTGAATATATGTAGGTAAGAGTCAAATAAAACCTAATAAAGTCGTATAAACGCATTAATTCAGTCATTTGTCGAGTTTAAATGAGAAAGCAGAACAAGTTAGTGTTACGATTGTATCTGATAACATTTAATGCTTTTAGGCAACTGTAGCGAACTTAGATTGTGTTGCTAGCTTATATGTAATCCCATACACTTTTAATCAAAACTGTATGTAGCGTCGTTGATTCTTGGCCTTTACGCCACTATCAGTGTAGATTTAGGTTAAAAATACATTGGAATAGAATTTTGTTGGAGCGAAATTGGATAGTAAATAATATTATGAATGAGGTTTTGCGGCGGTATTTTATTCCCTTCCCTCTCGGACCACGCAAGTGTACGGACGTGTTTACGGCCACTCCGCAAAATAAAACGTCACTATCCGTTACTAGTTCGACCACATAAACTCTGAACTTAAGCAACCGAGATCATACGAACAATGTCAAAACTAGCAAGATCACCTCCTGCCCGCAACCTACACCACACCTTATCTGACTCTGATGTTACCAGACTGCAGCCTAATAATTCTGCAGCCGATTTCGTTTCACACAGAAGCAAAAGACAGCGTGAATCAAGCGAAGAACATATGTGTCTCAAGAATGAAGTTAGATCTGTGCTAAATGAATGGAAAGACACTGAACTCAAGTCTCTTCTAAGTCAACTAGTTAGCGAGGTTACAGAAATTAAGCTACAAAACAATGATATAAAAAAATCTAATGAGGAAATCCAAAAATCACTGAATTTCTTTAATCAACAATATGAAGATATGAAGAAAAAAGTTGAATCTCTGGAAGCTGAATGTAAACAACAAGCTCTTTGTATTGTCACATTAGAAAAGAAAGTAGAAGAAATAGAGAGGAACTCCATAGCTTCTACTATTGAAATAAGAAATTTACCTATGTCGTCGAAACCTGAAAATAAAAGTGAATTGTGCAATATTGTCCAAAAAACATGCAATGTTCTTAGTGTCAATGTCCCGCCGTCTGCTATCAGAGAAGTCTATAAGTCGAGTAGCAAATCTGGAAAAGGTACTATTATAGCCGAATTAACCTCTGTCATACTAAAGAATGATGTAATACAAGGAGCTAAATCTTACAACAAACTTCATGGCAATAAACGGTTAAACTCGGCCGATATTGGGTACCCTGGAGAAATTAATCCTATTTATATCTCAGAGGCTCTCACTCCCAAAGGACGAAGATTGTTTTTCCTTGCAAGAGATTTCGGAAAAGAAAATGGTTATAAATTTTGCTGGACAAGCCATGGAAGAATATTTCTACGGAAAGCTGAAGGAGCATCGCACATTGAAGTTAAGGATGAATCTTTCTTATCTAGTCTTAAAGACAAAAAGTGACTATACTTAGTTCCAATACTTTATTATTTTTCTAATTCCATATCTTCAAATGTTAGAACAATATATTATTTTCTTAAACTATTCCATAAAGTACAATGTATGTGCATAAAACTGCTTACGCATTGTGTCATCAAACACCCAACCATGACCTTTTATAACGAACATATACTTTTAACAATGAAATTCGTTAACTATACGAAAAATGGGAATCCCAGTATAAAATTTGAACTTCTAGTTATCAGCACCTTAAGCTGGTCATCCAGTATTTTCTTCAAAATTCGATCTTGACAACAATATAAATCTCCTTAATAGTATAGACAAAGTAACAGCAGGTGATTCACACTCAATTCCACCTGAAAAGTGCAAAAAATATTTGGTATCTAAACATAAAATTAACAATACTATAAAAATTATGACACAAAATATTAGAAGCATTACTAAAAACTTTGAGGAATTTGAAATTCTTTTGACTAGAATTGAAATACCATGTGAAATTTATATATTGACAGAAACTTGGAACTCAAAAGTATCAAACTATCCATCTATAAATAACTATGACATTTATTCAACGAAACATACGTCAAATCAGAACGATGGTATAGTGGTTTACACCAAACAGGATTTACAATGCTCCGTAAAAGAAACCCCAATCGTAGACGCTACTTGTTTAGTTATTTCAATTAATCACCACACTGTTATCATTGGTATTTACAGATCACCATTTCATAAAAATGCAGAAACCTTTTTGGATTCCTTGGACATGTTACTCCATTCCTTCAAAAACTACCACAATGTTATTCTAATAGGCGACCTGAACATTGACATAAAACCAAATAATACGGACTCGAATTCAGTAGATTACCTTAATTTAATGGCAAGTCACGGATTATTACCGGGTCATATTTTTCCAACAAGAGTTAATAACTGTATTGATCATGCAATGGTAAAGTCTAAAAACCCGACTATCACTATAGTTATAGAGGCGTCTCTTACAGATCATTACTCAGTTCTCATCAGTCTTAATTTGACAAAATTAAGTTCACAATGCGACCCTAACATTACCCGTAAAGTAAATTACAATGCAATAGTGGACGAATTAAAAACTAAATATTTTAATAATATTTTAAAATCGCAAGATGCAAATTGGTCTGCCTCTGAGTTGGTTAAGATTTTAAACTCTGCAATCATGAATAATTCACTTAATGCTATAACTCCTAGAAAAATCCGGTGCATAAAACCATGGATTACACCTGGTTTATTACGCTGTATAAGAAACCGCGATCTCATGCACTTAAAATGTAAAAAAGAACCCAAAAATAAAATCTTAAATACTACTTACAACCGATATAAAAACTATTGTAACGACTTACTAAAACGCCTAAAAAGGAACTTTGAAAGGAGTGAGCTTAACAAATACGCTAATGATCCAAAAAAGAAATGGAAAATAATTGACAAGATAGTAAATCGGAAAAACAATAAAACTAATTCTACTTCTCTTCTTAAAACAGCGGACTCTCCAGAAACAGCTGTAGATCAAGTTAATTCCTACTTTGCAAATGTTGCAAGACTCATTGCTAATGATATACTAGCAAAACGTCGAAACCAATCCTATATTAGCATTGAACCAGTACGTAGACCTGTTAAATCTATGGGATTATTAGAGACTACTGAAGAAGAGGTAAGTTCTATCTTAATGAACCTTAGAACAGAGTGCGCAGTTGGGTGGGATGGTATTTCTTCAAAACTATTAAAAATGGCAAAAAATCAACTTGTTCCAGTGATAACACATATTGTTAATCTATGTATACAAACAAGTACTTTTCCAAATATCTTTAAAATATCAAAAATCAATCCCATTTATAAGGCGGGGGATAAAAATTGTGTTAGTAATTATCGCCCCATTGCAATTTTGCCAAGTCTGTCAAAAATATTAGAAAAACTAATAAACCTCAGATTACTATCATTTCTAGAAAAAGAGAAAGTGTTATCAGAAAATCAGTATGGCTTTAGAGCTGGTAAATCTACAGAACACGCTGTCACTGAACTAACTAATTTTATTGCCACCCATATAGACAATAAGGACAAATGCATTGGTGTATTTCTGGATTTGGCGAAGGCTTTCGACACTATATCACCTTCAATCCTCTTCAATAAAATGGAAAAAATAGGTATTAGAGGAATGACATTAGAGTTACTCAAGAGCTATCTAGAAAATAGAACTCAGATAGTACAAATTGGTAGTCACTACAGCAACCATATTCCTAATAATTTTGGAGTTCCTCAAGGTAGTGTCCTAGGGCCAACGCTATTCCTGATATACATCAATGATCTGTGTAACCTAAATTTAGTAAACTGTAAAGTGGTTACCTTTGCCGATGACACAGCTTTAATCTTTTATGGAAAAACGTGGGAGCAAACTAAACGTCATGCTGAAACAGGCCTAGCGGCAGTTGCAAACTGGCTAAGTCATAATTTATTATCGTTGAACACCTCCAAAACGAAGTTTATACTTTTTTCGAACACTGCAAGGTCGTTACATACTGTAAGTAACCTTAAAATACAAGTTCACACCTGCATAAATAAACCTTATATAAATTGCAATTGTAATTTCATTGAGAGAGTTGAATTTATTAAGTACTTAGGAGTGTTTTTAGACGAAAAGCTAACATGGAATAAGCATATTGACCAACTGTCTGAGAAAACTAGGAGACTTATATATATTTTTAAAAAAATTAGGCATGTTGCTGATTTTAAGTTAATTAAAAACATTTATGAGGCATTAGCACAATCTATTCTGTCTTACTGTATATCATCATGGGGAGGTGCTCGTAAAACACATCTTCTTAAGTTAGAAAGGTCACAACGAGTCCTTTTAAAAGTTATGACTTTCAAGCCACTGAGATATCCAACTGTAAATTTGTATACTGAATGCGATGTGCTAACTGTTAGACAGTTATTTCTTAAAAATATCATACTCTGTCAACACCTAAAAACTGACTATAATCCAAAGTTATCAACTAGGCAGATAAATAAAATATTATGTCCTGCTATGGCTTATAAAACATTCTTTATTAATCAATTTCAATGCTATCTTGGACCTAAGTTATATTACAAACTTAATAAAGTTCTTAGCTTGTATCCACTCAATTATCATCAATGTAAAAAATGTATCATAAGTTGGTTAAAAGCTAAAAAATACGAAGAAATAGAAAACTTTCTTAAGAACCCAACTTAAAATCTCATTTAGAAGTTCTTTATAAATCGGTAAATTTATATTATATAAAGAAGTTAAATGTAGCATAAATTAAGCTTATCAAATTTTATTGCTTGATGACACTATGTTGAGGTTTGCAATATTAATGTTAAAAAATAATGTCAAAATAAATAGGTTCGTAGTTTATGTTGTCTAACTATCATTGTGAATTATTTTCGACGGTATTTGTTAAAAAAGTGTTGTTATTTAAACGGGTTATCTATTGGTCGTTCATCGTTAAATTTACTTATGTTTGATACAATATTGTTGTAGTTTTAAGAAATCTTGTTTATGTGATTGTGTCACTGGAAGATACTAGCGTCTAAGACACAGGCTAGGCCTAGTTTAGGCGCTAGTGCCAACTTCATCTAGATTAAAGGTAAAATAATTAAGCTATTAGAAATTGTACCGCTTATAAAAAAGTTTAAATAAATAAAGTTAAAAATAAAGTTAAAGTTTATATGTTGCTTTCGAAATACATTCCTTCATGTTGTGTAGAATAGTACTGCAGGGTTACCACCACCTCTTATAGCAGTATTATTATTATTATAATCGTTCTTCATTTGTTTTGTATGGGAATTGATACTGAAGATTTGATTTATTGAAGTAAAATTATAATAATACTGCTATAAGAGGTGGTGGTAACCACCCTGCATTGTTGTTAAATAATTATTATTGTATATATTTATTAATTGTGTATTATTAATTATATTTAGTTTTAAACATTCAACTGTTTGCCAAGAATGGATAGATATTATTGAATTCTTCAAAAATATTTATATATCAAGTTTGTATATACATATGAACATAGTTATATATGAACTGGTAATAAAGATTTCACCGAAGGTTTACTAATAAAATATGGTTCCTCTTTCAAAACAGATGACAATATCATCTTCGCGTGAGGAAAGATAAGCTTTATAATCGTCTAAGTGCTTACATCCGGTGCACTTGATAAGAGACGCCATGTTAAACTGATCTTAATGTTGAGCAATATAATTTTTAAGACAGTAAATGTACTTAGTTTAAAGAATATGAAAAATAAAACATCATTAAATAAATAAAACCCATAGTTCTGAGTCCACCAAGAGAAATAAATATTTGTGCCTAATTTGTCTCATTGGAGATCGAACCCATAACACCTCTCTTCACAGCAATACCAAAAAGCAACAGCTAACTGCAACTTTACGTCAGTTTCCTATAAGACAATGGTAACAACTCCGTCGAATCTACATAATAATTATATTTTAATTACGTTTTAAAATCTTACGTTATCACCACAAACCGTTTAGGGTACCTGGCGATAATTAAATAATAGCGTTTAATTCTCTAATAAAACAAAAGCTCCGTCAAAAAGCTAATTCAAAGCCATGTCATGAAATGAGTCGACAATGTACCCTCGAAATGTGTATAATATTTCTACTATCTTAACATTAGCGCGGTAAAATTCCACTCTTCATTTCACTCTGTGCCTGTAAAAAAGTATATTAGAGTAAAGAGGTACGAACAAGCTATAAAAATCCTATTCGCGGCCTCGGAAAATTCTGACGTAGAGTGAACCGTAGCTATTTTACGACATCCGTTGAATTAGGTCGCTTGCCCGCATAGACGCTTAATTTTGCATTAGGTATGCGTTTATATTTTATAAAAATACAACTTTTTTGAGTGACAAATGTATTATTATAATAAAGAATACTGATAAGTATACCTTTCTTAATAAATAGGTAGGTATAACATTTTAAAAATGATCAATGTATAATAATATACGTAAATCTATAAATATATATCTGAAAATCTTTGGGGGAGGCCTATGTTCGGCAGTGGACGTCCTATAGCTGATAATGATGAATATACGTACACGTACGACTACCGTCTTTAATACTCGGCGTCGAACTCCGTATCGGGTATAGTCATATTATTGTTTTTTTTATAGCAGTGACTGGCAAAACGAGCAGATGGGTCACCTGATGGTAAATGATCTCCACCGCCAATAGACACCCAAGACACAAAAAGAATCATGGGTGAAGAAATCATTTTGGTGTCTTGGGTCATTATTGAAAAGAATCTTTTCAACCTAAAAGGAGGGAAATAGAGACATAGAAAGGGAGGGCGGAATCGGGTCATTAGAAATCTCACTCAGCCAACGAAACGCGACAGCGGATTGCCACTTTGCGTCGGTTTTCTGTGAAATAGTGGTATCAAACCGGTCGAGCCGGCCCATTCGTGCTGTAGACGTAACTGTCTACAGCGTGTCCACTCAAAACTCTAACTCAGTATCAGCCCGACGTCTGGAATTTGTGTCAGATATGACGATAGACTTGCCACCTATCACGCCTTCCCCTTCGAGAATATACGCGGAAGCTTATGTATGTAAAAACATATTAAGAAAGTGTAGAAACACGTTTAGTTATGAGACCTTAATTGTTTGGGATTAAAACTAATAGATATACTGAGATAGTGATAAGTAAGGTACGTCAATTTTCAAACATAAACCGTATGAAAAAAATATATATTCAAAGAAAAAATAACATTTCTACACTAATAATTCATAATATTTTGCGAAATATATTCCTCGAAGGACAGATGGAAAATTGAAATTCTGAGAAGACAGCCGTGTTGTGATATCTTAAACGTGTTCTATCTGTGTAGATTGTTTTAATTAAATTAGTTGTTTTCCGCGAAACCTCCGCGCCGCGCCTCGCCGGTACAGTCGGATATCGTGCGTTGACTTTAACTTTGAATTTACCTTCAATCAATGATAGGTAGAAGTAAAGGATATATTTAGCTACTAGCTTTTGCCCGCGGCTCCGCACGCGTATTTTGTAGGGCCAACGGAAAAACCTTTTGATTTGTCGATCCGCCCTGTCGTTTTAGTCTAAATATGGGCGACCCAGAAATCGATTTTGAAGTCAATCGGCCCAAAAACAAAGAAAAACAAAACGGCGGCCGCTTTTAACAGATTTGACAGCGGTTCTGTCTAACGTAACCACGGGGCAACTCAGATATCGATTTTGAAGTCAATCGACCCAAAAACAAAGAAAAACAAAATGGCGGCCAGTTTTGACAGTTCTGACAGCGGTTTTGTCGTTTGGAACCACGGGGCGACCCAGATATCGATTTTGAAGTCAATCGGCCCAAAAACAAAGAAAAATAAAATGGCGGCCATTTTTGACAATTCTGACAGCGGTTCTGTCGTTCGGAACCACGGGATGACTCAGATATCGATTTTGAAGTAAATCGGCCCAAAAACAAAGAAAAACAAAATGGCGGCCACTTTTGACAGTTCTGACAGCGGTTCTGTCGTTCGGAACCACGGGGTGACTCAGATATCGAATTTGAAGTCAATCGGCCCAAAAACAAAGAAAAACAAAATGGCGGCCACTTTTGACAGTTCTGACTGCGGTTCTGTCGTTTGGAACCACGGGGTGACTCAGATATCGATTTTGAAGTCAATCGGCCCAAAAACAAAGAAAAACAAAATGGCGGCCACTTTTGACAGTTCTGACAGCGGTTCTGTCGTTCGGAACCACGGGGTGACTCAGATATCGATTTTGAAGTCAATCGGCCCAAAAACAAAGAAAAACAAAATGGCGGCCACTTTTGACAGTTCTGACTGCGGTTCTTTCGTTCGGAACCACGGGGTGACTCAGATATCGATTTTGAAGTCAATCGACCCAAAAACAAAGAAAAACAAAATGGCGGCCACTTTTGACAGTTCTGATAGCGGTTCTGTTGTTCGGAACCACGGGGTGACTCAGATATCGATTTTGAAGTCAATCGGCCCAAAAACAAAGAAAAACAAAATGGCGACCCCTTTGGACAGTTCTGACAGCGGTTCTGTCGTTCGGAACCACGGGGTGACTCAGATATCGATTTTGAAGTCAATCGGCCCAAAAACAAAGAAAAACAAAATGGCGGCCACTTTTGACAGTTCTGACAGCGGTTTTGTCGTTCGGAACCACGGGGTGACTCAGATATCGATTTTGAAGTCAATCGGCTCAAAAACAAAGAAAAACAAAATGGCGGCCCCTTTTGACAGTTCTGACAGCGGTTCTGTCGTTTGAAACCACGGGGTGACCCAGATATCGATTTTGAAGTCAATCGGCCCAAAAACAAAGAAACAAATTTTTAACCCTTATTTCATCCCTTTAGGGGTTGATTTTAAAAAGTAGCCCATTTGTGTCTTTAAACCCGAATGTATCCACTATCCCATACCAAATTAAAAAAAAAATCATTAAGTGGACCTAAAATCTTCATGCAAACTTTCATCCCCTATTTCAGCCCATTACGGGTTGATTTAAAAAAGTAGCCCATTTGTGTCTTTAAACTCAATGGTGTCCACTATCCCATACCAAATTTCAGAAAAATCCATTAAGTGGACCTAAAATCCCCATACAAACTATTAACCCTTATTTCATCCCCTTAAGGGTTGATAAAAAAAAATGAAGTACCCCAATTGTGTCCTTAGGGTCAAAAGTATCCTCATACCAAATTTCATCAAAATCCATTAAGCGGTTCCAAAATTCCCATACAAACTTTCATCCCCTATTTCATCCCTTTAGGGGTTGATTTAAAAAAAATAAAGTACCCTATGTCCGTCCTTGGGGTTAAAGGTACCCACATACCAAATTTTATCAAAATCGGTTCAGCGGTTTAGACGTGAAAACGCCACAGACAGACAGACAGACAGACAGACAGACAGACAGACAGACAGAGTTACTTTCGCTTTTATTATTTAGTAAGGATTATATATAAGTGATATATGTAGCTATTATGTATATATAAGTGATATGTGCCACTTATGTGATAATAATGTTTTTTGTTAGGAGAATGAATTTTAGGGGCCTAAGCGTTTAGGAGCTTTGCTTACTTTTGCTGACACGGGGGAAGGAGGGGTAAATAATTGTAAAAAACTTTGCTTACATAACATTTGAACGGCTCCTTAATTAAAAATATTAAAGTCAAAAAGTGCGAGCGTGTGTGAATGTGTAACACAGTCGAGAAGATAGATATGAACCAATCATGATAGTCACGGTTAATTTATTTGCAAACCTGTTGCCAAATTAAAGTTTAACAAAACCGAATACCAAAGAGAGTAAGAAATGTTGTTATTTTTCACTTTTAAGTGTTCGTTTTTAAAGTCGGTTTTCAGTTTTTGTTAAACTTTAATTATTATTTATCTATTTTTAGTGTAATATTGAAAGAATTATCCACCAACTCCTAATAGTTAAGGAGTTATATTTTCCATCATCAGCTCAGCAACATGAGATGATGAGTACCAGACGCAAATATCTGAATAGTTTTAGACATATATAAAACACACTATGGGTCCGTATAAAATTTGAGAGTTGCTCTTGATTTTTCTAGGATCCCATCATCAGATCTTGACTTGGTGTCAATGGGACCACCTGAGAAGTATACCCTTTTAAGAAAAAAATAATTTCTCGAATCGGCCCAGGCGTCTTCGAGTAATCGAGGACCATACATAAAAAAAAGATTCCGACAAATTGTTAACCTCCTCCTTTTTTTGAAGTTGGTTAAAATACAAAAACCACAATGGAGACAATCTATAAAGTCGCAATAATACAGTGGACACGTAGAAAATTTTCCACTACACATGTGCAAAGAATTTAAATCAATTTAAAGTACATCATACTGCCCTTTCAGACACTACGCAGTAGAAGCGCGGTCGTTTAGAGGACATTCGGCATCGTCCCGTATGACCTGACGGCTAGTCAGCCGTCCCTTAGCCAGGTCGCCAGGTATTTTATACTTAGTTACACTAGTTAATCCTTGCAGAAGTCGTGCCATAAAACTTTAAGGATGTTTAGCAGTCTTTTTGCCGGCGTACGTCGCGCTTACTTCCCCGCTTCAGTGCTAATCGGCAAATTACGAGTGCTTTACACCCCACGGCGCTGCGGGCTTAATAAATGATTACGCTCCCGAAATATTATTATAGTTTAATGTTAATAGGTCGTTTTGAAATCACTGTTTTTGTGTGATGATGGTATTTATATTGTCAATTATAATTATTTACTGGTTGAGGGAGGTGTATTGGAGTAATAAGTCCGTACGAAAATTAAACAAGCCTGCTAATATTCTACAATGCCTTTAATGTGCTTTGATGAACGCACACTCTTTTTATTCCTATTCAGATGGAATCTACCATTAAACGGCGCGGCGCGGCGTGCAGTTTGTAAAAAATCGTAGATCAACTTTTTTACTTGTTTCCATTGCATGTATAATAAATCAAATAATAATAATCAATAATAATAATAATCTTCGATATTGCCTTGTGGCTTTTGAGGTGCCTTATTATCAATATGTCCCTCAACCAGTTCTCGAAAATAGTCATGCAACGCTCTATTGGGATCGATCTGTTATCACAGACAGGACTATTGTGGCCAATAAGCCTGATATTGTGGTAGTAGATCGATTGACGCGCCGGGCGATGCTTGTTGATGTCACGATTTCGCATGATGAGAACCTTGTGAAAGCCGAAAAAGACAAAATGCCGAAATATTTAGACCTGGCACATGAGGTTACTCGTATGTGGGATGTGGATTCAACAATCATTGTTCCGATAGTCATTTCTGCCCATGGTTTAATACCACTGAGCCTCGACCAACACCTCAAGAGGCTCTCGGTTGGTGTTTGGGTCAAGAGCCAAATGCAGAAGGCAGTATTACTGGATACGGCACGAATTGTGAGGAGGTTCCTCACTCTGGGGTCCTAACCGCCGGTGGCTTGGGTCCCGAGCCTCGCCATCGGAGGGGAATATTTTTATATTTTTAAATGTATTTTTTTATAGCATATATTTAAAAATGTAAGAAAAAATCTTTAAAAATAAAGAGTACTGAACATCAATAATACAAATATTTTTCTTCAGTTATCCAGACTATAAATCATAACGCGACAAGACTGCAGTAGATTATTTCACCGCGGCTCGCCGCGCCGCTGGGAATGCAGATGTGTTATTTTAAATCTCATTTCCTACTGCTTACCATAAAAAGCCAGACATCTAGTAACCGCTTCGTATGACAATGGGAAAATCTCGGATGAAATAAATATTTTAAAATAAACACCGCGTCCTCGTCGCTCGGCGGCGAAGTGCGAGCAAATCAACGTGTTGGGGAAGTTCCTGTTTACAACTCGGTAATTAATATTATTTTCTACACATTTTTTTTATTGAGGCTAACACGTCGATGCCTTTTTGTGTGTTTAAATTTATCGATACTAGTCTGTATTTTATGCGTATGAATTTTAAGCAATTGATTAACGTAAATTGAAACGACTCGTCTCTTCCTTATTTAATTAATCCATATTCAAAAACATAAATTAAAATTAAAGCAAACTTCCAAAATATGTTACAAAAATAAATGCTGCTATAAACCACTTGATACGTTCGTGCAACACTCACGAGAAAACAACAAACAAATCTACAACTCCACAACGTATAAAATTTCATAATAAGTCGCATAAAAGCTTATCTACTTCGCACATGCGGCTCAAAGAAAACAAAACGAGAATAACAAAGCATCTGCCTAATTTATATTAACTACGTTCGAACAAGTTTATTTAAAACAGTAAGGTGTAAATTC
Organism: Clanis bilineata; assembly: GCA_036417725.1. Taxonomy (NCBI): domain Eukaryota; kingdom Metazoa; phylum Arthropoda; class Insecta; order Lepidoptera; family Sphingidae; genus Clanis; species Clanis bilineata. The sequence goes on from CM071154.1 coordinate 8,173,055, forward strand.
AACAGATAAATCTTAATTAAGTCTCGTTATGGACGGTTAATTGAACATTAAAACTCGTATGTGTAATCTACTAAAAATATTGTAATTAATAGCTTTGTATAACAAAGCTTCATCATCATCAGCCATAGGACGTCCACTGCTGAACATAGGCCTCCCCCAAATATTTCCAGATCGACCTGTTGGAAGCGGCTTGCATCCAGCGACTTCCTGCAACCTTTATCAGGTCGTCGGTCCACCTTGTCCTATGGCTGATGATGATGATGATGATGATGATGATGATGATGATGATGATAACAAAGCTTATTTGCGACATTTACTATATTATTTTGATCTTCATTTATTTAACCAATTAAGTTGAATGGATAATAATATAAACTGGGTATCTCATTATTATTTCTCCCTGATGTAGTGTACGGCATCCTCTTAATCTTTAAGGGTGAGCAGCGCTATTACTAATGTAGAGTTAAACCTAAACTCGATTTATCCTACAGCGCATTCTTATCTTTAAATCAAGATTTGGGATAAATAGAGACTTGTCGCGGATCTGTGAGTGGCCCTAAAGCACTTAAGCGTTTATTATATTCCACCATACAACCCATATGTATGCTCCTTTCAACAAAAATCGACATCAAAATAGGAAATCCGCATTGTAAACAACGAGTGGCAAAGCAACAAGTCGCGGGGGCGTATTCCCGTTCGATGAATCTCGCACGACCTCTTCCGGCCTTTTGCGGTAGCGTCTATCCTTATTCACCACCTACACTATCCGATAGATTGTGATCGACAACGCGTGATTACTTCAAATTTCGCACCAATCATAAATTCAAACTTGTTGACAGAATGTGCTTTTTTTGTTACGGATATAGACGTAAAAAGCGTATCGATAATCTACAATCGTGAATTACAACACTACGGATGCAACACTTTCCACGTATAGTGTACTACATCACATCCACAGGCATGAATCGCGTTCCGAATTCAAGAAATCAAATTGTCGTGTCATTTGCTATGACCTTTGCAGCCAGTTACTGCGTCACAAGCTCACAACGAGGGATCATAAAACTATGTTGTACCGTTTATGCCGTCCTGCGCTGTGACGCAGTAGTGCTGCGCCTCAAGAGCGCTGTCATCGTCGTGTTGACGTTCCGCAACGCGGATCGGCGGCAAGTCAGCGATCATCGTAACAAGGATTTGTTTTGATTTTGAGCTCGAGTATCGCGTGGCGACGCGACGCGGTGCGCAATGAAGACTGGCGCGCAATTCACCAGAAAGGGATGGGATGCAATCCACGCATGCGCTAAAACAAACGCGGGAAGCATTTTCTAGAAGCGACTTCCGCAAACATGCGCGTCATGGGAAAACCACGAATCCTGATTGTCATTTAACTTTAAGAGCGATGGCTAGAAAAACAATGGTTTTATGGAGGCATATTGTTTCCGATCGCGAGCGGCCTGACGTCATCGACAACTTATGTGAGATGCAAAATGGTTAGAAAATAATCTTGTTATCACGAATAAATCGTGATATTTTACAATATATTTTCTATACTAATATAAATATGGAATGAATAAAAATGGGAAATGTTCTTAACTGATTATCTGATTTTAAATCTTTTATAGCTCTATTATGCCTAGGACATTTATGTTGATTTTTTTACACCGAGATGAATCCTTATCTTGGAAGCGGTAGCAAACAATATCTTATACTAGCTTTACTACAATAAAAACAACTCTTTATAGTAAAAAAAACAATAATTATATGAAAGAATTCAATGGCGAAAATAAAAATTAATAATAGTGGTTCTACAATGGGCGGCGTTATCGCTAAGAAGCGATCTCTTCCAGGCAACCTTAGCTTCATTATTTATAATTTCGTACAAAAAGATGATGCTTTCGTGAAAATACCTCTATAATAACAGATTATAATGTTTGTATTTGATTTTATTGATTAAACTGCCATTTTAATCAATCTATCTTTATATTCCTAGTAAATAATTTTAAATGAAATGTAAAAATAACATAAAACTGCCTCGGTGGCGTGGTTGTATTTCGGTATGTCTACCGTACTAAGGTCTTGGGTTCGATCCCCGGGTCGAACAAAGTGATATTGGATTTTTCCATATCAGTCCGGAGTCTGGAATTTGTGCCTGATATGGTGATAGGCTCGCCCCCTCTCACATCTGGGAAGGAACTAAGCTCGGCAAAATGTGATTGTTCACTAGAACAATCACATTTCGCCGAGCTTAGCAGGCAGAGGTGCACTAGCGAACTATTGTTAGTGCACCTCTGCCTGCCTAAAAATAAATTTTGAGAAATTACGTCATTAATAATTTTTATTGAGCTTACCACATTCAGGTGTTTATTTATTAAAATGAAATGGCCGTTACAATCTGTGAAGATCTTTGGAAGAGATTTAAGTAGGACATCGGGTCAAGGATAGTCGCGCGTCCTCAGGGCCGATTCCTTACCCGACTAACTCGGCTTCATTATTAACTAGTTACCAAGTTGAAATGTTTATTATGCCCACAATTTATTGCTTAACTTTTTAATTGGAATTAATAAAATAAACATAAGTTGGAGCGGATTCCTCGCTTTGGTTTCTTTGCCTTTTGATTTCTGTAAAGAGAGTAATTGGAGTCTATTTATTGCTACAAGCTTTATTTCGAAAAAAGTCTTATATGAACCGTTTTTATTACATTTTTTAATGTTCATTTCAAGTGCAAAAAGTCTGAAGAGTCCTGCAGGGTTACCACCACCTCTTATAGGAGTGTTATTATAATCGTCCTTCGTTTGTTTTGTATGGGAATCCGGACAAGTAAAATTATAATAATACTGCTATAAGGGGTGGTAGTAACCCCCCTGATGAAATTTTGCAGTTATACAGGTTCTACATCAGATCTATAAGTGAGGACTTGTTATTAACTCTATGTTAGCTAAACTACTGTAATTTACTCAAATATTATTGAAGCATGTTTCTTTTGTTTTTTTTTTAACTATTATTTATTTTAATGTGGATTTAAGATGTAGCCTACATTACTGGAAACATAATACGAAAGTTTGACATTTTTCTCTCTACTTGCCGTAATCCCACCTTAATGAGGGGTCGGCGCAATAAATTTTTTCAAACATGTTGCAGAAAGCATTTGGCTTCGTTTTTCGACCGGCTACCTGCTTGACGTCAACGCCCATCTGAGGGATCCAGTCCCGGGAAAATAGTGTTAGAAAAACACGCCCGACTTGGGAATCGAACCCAGGACCTCTTCACAGCCTATATACACTGCCACTAGACCAAGGAGGCGACTGAAAGTATGATATTTCATTTATGAAAATTGTATAAGTAGATCAGGCGCTATATTGGAATACGTTGCTAAAACTGTAACCCACGTCTGCTGCCATCATCGATATAATAATATACCTAGATGCACAGTTCCATACAAATATCATTGTAAACAGTGTCCTCGACAGACAAAACAAATAAACATCACAAATTTAATTAAATTAACACAAATATGACCTTATAGACGCGGCATAAAGTAGCTTTTTAAATTGAATGTTCAAACGTTCCTATATTCGAAATTTTTGAATTTTTAATCGTTTTTGAATTTGACAATAATTTGACATTATTAAAAGAAACATTCTAGTCACTTGGACAAAGATTGAATGGAGTCGAATAGTTCTTGTATTTATCTGTGAGAAATTTTGACCACGTGGCGTACAATGTAGATGAGAATGGCGATATCTCTATAATAATTTTACTTACATTAAGAGATAGATAGAGTATAAATGTTTAGAAGATAACAAAGCTTATGAGTTATGAATATGAAATAAGCATTGTTTTGCCTTAGCGTGATTCATAAATAAATAAATAACACCCAACAGTCACATACATAGTCCTGGCCCCACACTAAGATCGTCCTTTGCTCTTTAGATTCTTAATAATTTCTTTTAGACTATACATTTCGTTTTCTTAATCTTTTGTTCTGCCTTTTTAAGTTTCGCACTAAATTAGATTTAAGTTTAAATTTTTGGTTGCGTTCTTTCAAATTATCTTTCAAAAATAACGTCTTAGGTGTGTTAAAGGTTGATGAAAATTCTGATGGTATTGGTGATCCTTCATTATTTATTGGTTCAATTGCTGGTTCCTGGAAATGAATATGTTTCCAATAAATGATGACGCCACAATTACTGTTGTAGTAATTATGCCTAACGACCGGTTCCAATAAATGATCTCAATCCGAGAATCCAAGATAAAAATGAAGAATTAAAAAATGAAAAATCGCGAGAATGAACCATTAAAATTATTATTTGACAGCGGAATGTTCAACTTTGTTCATGTTGGCAATTTTTTATGATCTGCACACTTTGATTGAAAACATTTATTAGAATTAGCCGCAAATTATTAAATAGTCATTTTACATGGCAGTATGTACTTAGTATATGCTTGCTATTGATGAATTCTGTATCAAATATTTTTCAACTATTACACTTGTACTGCACCCTGCCTCATTTAAACTTGTAGTTACGACAATCTAAAATAAAGTCAATAAATGTGGCAATATTTATTTATTTATTTATTTATAGGTACACCAACAGCATACATATTGTTAAATTAAATAGTAAACATTAGTTAAGGACAATGTAGCTGATGACAATTTATCACCTTTATTTTTGGTACAGCATTCTTTTTAATTTTCCTAATCCCTTTTTCTATATCATATCCATCGGAATCGGCAAAATGGTCTGAACAAACCACACTTGAGTAATTGGGTTTAAAATTTTCTTCTCTCCTTTCTTCGGAAATAATTTTACGCCATTTATCTCTTACTATTTCATTTCATGGAAATCTGTAATTAATTAAAAAAAAAACATAAATTTAAAATAAATATAATATATTTCCAAAAAAAACGACTCCATATATTTCATTGTTCCAAATCATGACTTCAAAAGGGACAAAATATTTTATTAACCGAATTCGTTAAATTAATTATTTATACACGTTTAATACTTAATTTAACATGATTAAGGTTTTAAGAATCAAGTAAGGGAATTATACTTACTTAAAATATGAAATCCCATGTGTTTTGCGCTTTGTAAGAGTGTTATTTTTGCACTCTTTCACAGAGCATTTAGGCATCTTCACAGACGAACGGTCGGCGCCCGACTGACAGCCAACAAGTGCTTACTTACATTTTAAGCACTCGTTGGCTGTCCCACTTTCTGAGCGTCAACTGTGCATCTAGGTATATTATTATATCGATGGCTGCCATAGTCAAGTAAATACAATAAAAGTGCACATACTTTAGAAAAAATCCCGACAAGCTATCGACAGCTACATACAAGTCTTCAAGTAAAACACGCTCCGAAGTTATGTACCGAAGAATTTGGACGCGCGGTAACGATGTGAAAATGCGAAGTAAAGACCCGACTCGACCGCTCACCGCTCACGATACCCGCTCGTGAACCGACACCAATATTAACAGGATAAATAGGGGTTGTTTTCCCCAATCTCAAGATGTCTTGAATCTCTTAGGTCGTTTTGCATGACCGAGATCACCGATATTGCCCTAATATAAGTGAAGTGAGTCTTACGAGCCATTCAACGATACGTTTAAAAGATAATTCGCCTTGACGTGTGATAGCGTCCGTTTGGTCCTTATTCTGTAGGACTCGCCCATTGTGTTATTTAAGCGATGCTTAAGTGGCGATTAGGGTGATGTCTGCCTCAGGTACAGATTATATCGCTTTGCAAATAAATGCTTGTGAATTGTCACGTTGCCGTGGATGAAAATATTTTTTATGCTCTGAATAATAGGGCCTTACTTATAACAACAGTTTAGCTGAGCAAATGGCTAAGAATAGTCTGTCCCTTTTATTTTCAAACAATGTGACACAAGGAAAAAAGTGACAGGCTATTCTCAGCCATTTGCTCAGCTAAACTGTTTTATAAGTAAGGGCCATAGAGTCCAGATGGCAATTATGTACGTTTAGTTTTGTGGCTTACCACATAACCTTAAGATGTTAAATTACCTATTCTGTAGGTAAATGATTTCACGGAACATTAATTTGTGAACGCCTATCCGCATAAGCCAATAAAATTCACTATATTTTTATTTTACTCGGTCTTTTATTATAATTTGATTGATTGTATTCATATCATATTATGAGGCTAAGAACCTAATTATTACCTAGTAGCGAAAGGCACACTGTAGAGGATGGGGAGGCGGACACTGTATAGGAAGGCGGACCCTGGCAGAAGGCCGGGATAACGCCAGGCAGAAAGAAAAAAGAAGTGAAAGGCACACTAGGAATTACGCAGTACCTACTTCATCAGTTTTTATGATACAATACCCGTAAAATCTTATTATGATAATAATAATCAAGTACATAATTTGGTATCACTATCTCATAATTAAAAGGATGAATAAAGAAATTATAAAGACATAGATTTTTTATTTGGCCGTGAAAATCACAATAGCTTAAAAGCTTATTTCACACTGAATACAACATAATACTTTTAAGCAATAAGTACTCACCTCGCTGTATCCCAGTATGTGAAATTTAAGGACTTACCTGAAAAAATGTAAAAGGCTATTAAAAATCATATTCGTAACCACATCGGAATTAACGAACCGTGAGCGAGAATTTCCATAAAATAAATGGTTGTATAGAGAACACCGGTTTTAACACCGGATTGAGCAATGGACACAGTCAGTTACGGAAATATTTGGTTTTATTTCCGAACGGCAAACCGAGCCGTACCGTTTCCGAAGCAAACCGGCTAATTGAAAAATACTCGCAGTTTTTCATTTACATTTCACTTTCCGCTGATGTATATTTCAGAACTGTTACAATAATGTTTATATTGAAGGAATTATCGTATTTTCTACAACAGCAATGTAATAACTGTACAATATACACACATACTAGATATTTGTTTATTTTTTATAAATGATGCTTGGTCATGGCAAGTTTTGAGTAGCGTAGCCACGATGTAGACAATCGTGTCTACAGGATGTATGGCTCGTCCCTGCCGGTTTGTAACTGATTTGAGCTAAGGTTGTTGTAGTATTTCGTTTGGTGAGTCCATTGTTGTTAGTGAAATCTGTCACAAATCGAATCCAAGAAGACTATATTATACTTATATTTTTCAAAGATATAACAGAAAAACCTTGTAATAGAGACAACAAATCGAAAGCGGGGCATCACGACACACGTATGACGAATGTGTAGATCATAAATAATATCAAACCATTTTCAATTTATCATACCATACAACATAGTAAATCTGATAAACGATATCTCGATAACCAATAGCTCGAGATCGACTGTAGTCCTTTTAGATTCGAACAAGCTTTCTATTTGCTTTCAACGGAGTGTTGGGAATCCGTAGCGGATACATCGGACCTTGAATACCGCAACTTGGGATTACGAGGAAGTTTCTAGTCTAAGCAAAAAATTAACTTTTGGAATTTGAAATGAGTTTGAGATTAGCCAAGATTTTATACTATGAGTTTTCCTTTAATCTATGTAACGAGATAAATATTCGATACTCGAAATTAGTCGCAGAATTTTATAAGTTCATTAAATCAACACTATTTTTACACACTCAATAAACAAATCAGTGACAGATAGCCTGGGCAATTTAAAGTTGTCATGATCTTGTATGATATCACGTCATAGATGATTTTTCGAACGACTTCCACAAAAGGAGGAGGTCCTCAATTCGTCTGTTTTTTTTTTTAATGTACATATGCTACTCGATATCTCCGTCAAATGTGGACCGATTTTCAAAATTTTTTTTTTGTTCGATAGAGATTATTTCAAGGGTGGTCCCATATAAATTTGGTCACGATCGGTAAATTGGAAGTCGGTCAGTTAAGTTTTTAAACTTGTGATTTTTGTAATCATAGGTAAGGTACGTGAAGTTCAAGGACTTACGGTGTGATAAGTATAACATAAGTTTAACATTACAGAGGGACTTAGTTGGTCTACAAACATTGACAGCATTATCAATCAATACATATAATAAGAATTTAAATATCGCGTGTCTATTTATTGCTCAGATTTGCAGAAAAACTAATTGGGTGGGGTTAAGAAAAACTAATAGAACATATTTCATTTTTAGAATTTTAGTCTGTCTCTATCTGTGTTGGAAGATTTGGCTTAGTTACGACTGGCTGCCTGATGAACCTTCTCTGGAGGCTTCGGAGTAAATCGTGTTAGAAAACCGCGTTAAAAGATTTTGGATTCGACTAAGCCACTAACTAGGCCAAAAAAGCAACATTCGACCACTACTCTGCGCAGCTTGATTGAGGAATCTATGTTATTTCTAATAATAGTCATGAGTTGGCCATTCACCATACAATTTACGCATAATGCCACTTAAAAAATTATGTATGAAGCAATTAACACATGTGTGAATAGTTTGCGTGCGCAGGCTACGTCTTTGTGTTTTGATTTATAGCACGATGACAATAATCCACTTTAGTGCAAATTGTATGGTAAATAAAACGTTTTTATAGCTATTAAAGAATCATTGTAACAAGTTGTAATTGTTGTCAGCTTAATGCAATTTTCTTTGTTGAAAATGACAGTTATGCAAATACATGACGAATATTCTATAAATATACGACGTTGTTATTGGTAGCATTTGGAGGTTTTACAACATCCAAATAATAAACTGGACTTTTTTGTATCCGAAACAACTCGTACCGGCGGGTTTGTGTATAGCATAAACAGAAAATTATAAAGATATTTTTGGCCCGATATTTGGGTTTACAGAAATATGATTAACTGTACAAAGAAATATGTCTGTACAAGATGTCACTTCGATTTTGTACGGGCGAATTGTACAGACAAAATTATAGAGTGGCTTTATTAATTATAAAAACTCAATAGTACTTGTAAATTGCTTACCATTTAAGCATCAGTGAACCGTCTTAGGGTAGATTCATATTACAGTCTCCTATATGTGTTTTGCACTTTTGTCAGATTGTGAACGCCATCATATGGGATAATATCCCTACGATTTTGATAGATATTTAGATGCTTCACGACACTGTCGAATCCAATTTTACATAATCACATTCAATAACTGTTGAATTTTAATATTCCGTTTTTACACGAGATTTTTAATAACTTTAAAATTAATTTAGTTTATTCTACTTACAACAAATTATTGAACAAAATTTGGACAATACAGTATTTTTGTGTAATACGTGTGACTTGTAATAACACGATATAATATTAAGGTTTCGAAAATGTGTAAACGCGCAAACAAGATAACTGGCACGATAAAGTCGGCGCGTAATTAAAATTTAATCTAATTTCCCGGTATTTTTGTGCGCCTTAGCGATTAGGGTTGTTAAAATAATTTCGAATCGATTATCTCAGTGTCCAGTTATTTGTTGTAGGTACTTTTGTCAATATAATATTTGATTGCATCGATGGCGTGGTTGTATTTCCAGTACTACCGTCCTGAGGTCTCAGGTTCGATCACCCGGTCGGGTAAAGTGATATTGGATTTTTCCATATTAGCCTGGAGCCTGGAATTTGTGCCTGATATGGCGATAGGCTCGTCACCTATCACACTTGGGACGGAATTAAGCTCGGCGAAATGTGGGTGTTCTAGTTCATTAGTGCGCCTCTGCCTACCCCTTCGGGGATACAGGCGTAAGCTTATGTATGTACGTATGAATTACAATATATTTTTATCGACTGACTTCAAAAAAGGAGAAGGTCCTCAGTTTGTCTGTATTTTTTTATGTGACTGCCTCGGTGGCGTGGTGGTATTTTGGTACGACTACGGTTCTGAGGTCTCGGGTTCGATCCCCGGGTCGGGCAAAGTGATATTGGATTTTTCCATATCAGCCCGGAGTCTGGAATTTGTGCCCGATATGGCGATAGGCTCGCCCCCTATAACATCTGGGACGGAACTAAGCTCGGCGAAATGTGGGTGTTCTAGTTCGCTACTGCGCCTCTGCCTACCCCTTCGGGGATACAGGCGTGAGCTTATGTTTTTATGTGTGTTAGGCGATATTTCCTCCAAATGTGGACCGATTTTCAAATTTGTTTTTGTGTTCGATCGAGCTTATTTCAAGGGTGATCCTATATACATTGGTTACGATCGGATTTCAAGTAGGTCTGTTAAGTTCTTAAACTTGAGATTATTATTATTTTAATATGATTGTGTGTTAAGTTCTCATAGTTAGATGATGTGGTTAACATACATATATGAAGTTAGCTCAGCATTTAGAAGGTTTTCAAGGGTTCGCCTACCATAATAATTTAGTCTAGTTACTTCTAAAAATTATAACAATGCCATAAGTGCACACCTACCTATACTTATCCTCAAATATATAGAAGATAAAATAAATAGAACAAGGTACAAATTATGTACATCCCCGATACACCGACCTTATTTCCACCAGCATTATAATAATATCAGGGACAAATTACAATCCGGGATAACTTGAAAAAAGAAAACTTTTTTTAATTATGTTAAACTTAAAAAGATAAATAATCATTATTACCACAGACAACGAAGCCCACAGACTTAATGTAGTATCGATACACATTACGGTACCGATGAACGTCTGCTGGTATTTTTGCCGTATCGAAGTAATGGAGCGTGTAAATACGACTGCGGGCGACAGCCACCAATTACAAAATCATTAATAAACACCCCAAATATGAAGTGGCGAAATAATAAAGCTGAAACGGTCTGCTCCACTGCGCAAATTGTCGGTTTGCAACGGCTGCTTGCAATTTATTCATATAAGTAAATTGGCCACATGCACGCCTTGTTGGTTTATTGGATGGCCACTATAAAAATATTCATGAATTAGCTCTGCTGAGGTAACTTAATGCTTATAAACAGCCTTTTATGAGGTAATTTTTATAAAATGTATAATCCGATAAAAAAGGCAATTATAAATTAGTTCCGTATGAACATAACATGGTAAAGGTTAATGGTACGAGGTGTTCCGCTTTTATTATTATGTGATTAATAACAGCAATATAGACTATTCCACTTGCCACCACTATAAGCACTCATTCGCACGAGAGCTTTTTCAACACGCGTTAAAAAGAGTTTTAGTATAGTTATTCAAATGCCGGCGCTTTTAAAACGCGGCGTTTTTTAAATTCCGGGCGTATGGGCAGTATGTAGAGTATACTTTATTAGAAACAAGACAAGAATGATTTTCAAGCACTCGTATGAACAGACATGTTGAGGCGCTTTTTTAACGTACGCTGAAAAAGCTCTCGTGCGAATGAGGGCTTGCTCTTGTAAGCAAAGAATGACTAAAGCGCGCATTTTATTTTGTTAGAAGCGGAGCTCGACGAGGTATCTTTCTACCTGCCCTTATCCCACCTTACTGTGGGATCGGCGCAATACACTTTTTCAAGCATGTTGAAGAAGGGACTTGGCTTTTACGACTGGCTACCTAACTGACGTCAACCGCCCTCTGGGGGATGCAGTCTCGGCCTAAATGAATAAGAACCGCTTTGCTCGACTTGGAATTCGAACCCAGAACCCCTGATCCACGCTCCCTATACGCTTTTACTAGACCAAGGAACGAAGCTGTCTTCAAAGAGGAATCAGTTTAAAATGTAAATACACTCAACTTTTCCTGAACAACACCGCATTCTACTAAAAGCAACACAAAATAAACACATCAAAGAATCACAACAATACCTCGAGAATAGAGATGGAAAGATTCATATGTCTATTAAAGATTCAACAGTAAGATAGATGTAGTGAGTACGAGGCCCGTTAAATCAATTCGCGTTGCAGACAGCACTGCCAATTTATGGTAACAAGTTTCTGTTTTACGATTCGTTGTATGCCTAAAAATATAATAACGGAACCAAACTATCGTCCAATTCTATTTGTTTGGCTTGTTAAATAAATCGCAATAAATATTTTGTGCAATTTGGCAATAATAGTTGTATAATATAAGAAAGAAGGAGGTTATCAATTCGACTGCCTAGGTAGTTATATTGCATGTTCGGTACGACTACCGTTCCGTGGTCTCGGGTTCGATCCCCGGGTCGGGTAAAGTGGTATTGGGTTATTCTATTCAGTATCCGGAGTCTGGAATTTATGCCCGAAAGCCTATAGCCAAGGCTCAGCCCTTATTATATTTGAGACGAGCTAAGCTTGGCGAAATGTGGGTGTTTTAGTTCGCTAGTTTCCCATTATGTTCCCCATCGCAGATGCAGGCGTGAGCTTATGTATTCGTCTATATGTTACGCAATATCTTTGGAAAACGTGGACCCATTTCCAAGATTATTTTTTTGTTCAATAGAACTTAGGTACTCCAAGAATAGTTTTAGGCCATAGTGGGTAGAATTCGACGAGACCCAATCTTTTGTCACATTCATCAGCCTAGAATATATGTTTCAAAACCTTTTATTTTCAATATCACACGCTATCACCAAATCTGCCAGGTCTACCGAAGCGACGACGTCGTGCCTCCAGAACATCCTCTGTACTGCAGTCGAGTACAACCTCTCTCGCTGCACCCTTTATCGCTTTCCTCAGCCTAGCCATGTTCTAAACGCTGTTGAAAAGCGAGGCAGTATTTTCTTATACCATCTTGAATGTCATATATTCCCCAGAATTTCCGTCGAACTGCGGAAGGTCGTGGAGAAACGTAGAAACTGTCGTTTCGGGTCTTGAGGTCAGGTCGTCTCTTTCTCAGCTCATAAAATCTAATCATACTACGCCATGTCTGCATCGTACAACGGGATTATATCAGTATTCAAGTACATAGCTTCAAATCACTAGCATATATCATAGTTTCATATCACTATTCATATCAAAGCAAAATTTTTAATTTAATTTGCCCAGGACTGGTTCCCCTTAGGGGGTTGACGTCAGGCAGGTAGCCGGTCGTAAAAACATAACCAAATAATTTCCACAACATGCTTGAAAAAGTGTGTTGCGCCGACTCCTTAAGACAGGATAAAGGCCGGGAGAAAGAAAGCTTCATATCACTAGCCGTTTCCCAACAAGCGGTTCCACAGATCCTTTGAAACATAATTCTTATGTATATAACCATCATTTGGCACATAATGTACATACAATTAATTCATGCACCGCAGTTATTTCGGTTCTGTAGCTTTCCACGTTCGTTGAAAATAATTAATATAGTGTGCTCGGCCTTTTCAAGTCTTGGTGTTTGTCGGTACTGGCGGGAGTTAATTACATTTTTATTGATGTTAAAATTTTATATCTCGTGTTTTCCTCTACTATAATTATCTTCATAAAGTATAACTACTGGATTTGCGTTTTGGATCGGCTGCAGCATTTTATCTCATACAAATAAGTATGAACAACATACAAATACAACTTACAATACAGAGAATATTCCCTTTGTTGTACGAATTCTTGTTTTTTGTACAACAAACATTTTAAACCTATCACGGCGATAATGTCCGCTAACAATGAAATAAGAGATTCAAACCCCATTTCATTTTCTGCTTCACTGTGAAGAGACGACGAAAACAAGCCAGGAAAAATAAATAATGAAGCCCAATTAACTAAGAAAAGAGCGTCTGCACTGAACACATACCTACTGGAAGTGACAAAATTAGTATAAAATTAAAACTTGGTAAACCGAAATGATTCGAAAACAAGACTTCGCTAATACGCTACGTTGTCTGAAAAGGCCTCAAGTACTTTATTTTAGTTGTTGCCCGCAATTTTTTCACGTGGATAAAATAAATCTATTCCATGGAAACCCTCCATATTTTGCAAAATTAAATATTGTTATTTCACAAAAAATATTATTAATCACAATAAAATATAGCCTGTGTCACTTAGGAATAATGTAGCTTTCTACTTGTAAAAGAATTTCCAAAATCAGTTCGGTAGTCTTAAGAGCTTACTTCCTATAAACAAACTATATATTAGTATAGATTTGTATTAAATGGCACCCATGGACATCGACAATGCAGCGCCAAAACATTATCTACCCTGGTAATAAATATAGAGGTAGATTGTCAAAACGTATATTTAGTCATCTGGAGATTTTCGATAGTGTTATAATGCTACAATGTAAAGGGGATTACATCTCTTGAAATGCAGAAAAATTTCATTCCCGCAATACAAAGCAACAAGGCCCTTCTAGGAAAACAATTTTAGCTCTCAGTGTCGACTCCATAACCCCGTCTGAGAAATTTTGTTGACGTAACGCGAAACGCCCGCCTCTGTGCCTAATTTGTAGTTACAAAGGATTGTGCTCGAAATAAATAAAAATGCACCGACATTTTTGAACCTAAATATTTCTGTAATGGAAACGCTGCGTTATGAATTCCCAGAAATTATGTGGCGATGTAAATTTATTATGAAATTAATTTATGCATAATTTTGGGGAACCTTTTGGACGACTGTTATGAAAACAGAATTATTGTGATGACTGGAATTTACAAGCGTTGTTTTATACGAATGTTACATTTGGTTATCAAATAAAGTAATTACTCCATACAGTCTCACAGTTTCGATCACCACAGTAAGGTCTGTAAAATATCTACTACGACGGCAGACCTGTAATTTCGGATTCGTGGATCGAACACGTGATCGATTAACAACCGACTATTCATCTAAAAATCACAACTACCTTTGGATATTGTACATGTAAATACAAACATGTATTCTGATCGGGTGTTAATATCACACAAGCAACCTGTCGTAAAACTATAGGTTTGGGCAACATTTTGCACCGAACACGAGTATGGGGAGGTAAGATAATGTGATAGAAATAATAGAATTGAGTACTTAACAAATTAAAAAAAAAAATTATATGAAATTTACGTCACGTGGTCTAAAATGTAGTGCAGAAGGAAATATTCAAATTAGATTTATTAATATTAAATAAGAAAATTATATATAAGATATAAAAGTAACTTACTAGTAAACTAAATATCACTAAAGAAAATTTTCTTAAACGATAAAAGCATTATAGATGTCAAGAAACCGCTTTTCCGAATGGTGATCACGACGAGATGAGCCGTAGTTCCGTCCAATAATCCTTTACGATGAAGAGTTGAATAAGCGTCTGGCGTGTTATGGCATCTTCTTGAACATCGCTTCCTCAATAATTTGTCTCTGAGTAGGCGTCAGTGTGATACCAACGGTTCTCGATAGTTATATTCGAGTAATAAGTATGTAATTTTAGCCATAGATGAATGTATGATTCGACTAACGTCTTGGATTTGAGCAAACACAAAGAGACGAAATGAGATAGAGTGAGATGCAACCATTGACAAATGCTACATTACATATTATGAGTTTTGGCGCTAATCTTGAATACTACAGTTTTTTATGTTATTTCGATGAGGCGTCTAAAAATTAAGCTCAAAGACGACACAGACAACGCGTCATCCATCTGTCAGTCTAGAGGTACATCATGGCGTTGCTCATTTAAATTAAATCATAGTTTATGCGTTTGACGAAAGGCCTTGCAATTCACTTGCATATCTTAAGATAACACTTGTTTGGATTTTGAAAGGGACGTTAACATTCGTGGTTGTTTCGGCATTTATCCTCAAGGGTTCATGAAACGCTACATAACGTAACATAAGGTCATGCCTGTATTAGGCAGGGGTAGGCAGAGGCGCACTAGCGAACCAGAACACCCACATTTCGCCGAGCTTAGTTCCGTCCTAGATCTGATAGGGGACGAGCCTATCGCCATATCGGGCACAAATTCCAAACTCCGGGCTGATATGGAAAAATCCAATATCACTTTGCCCGACTGGGGAGTATAAAGTATTTCAATTTTAGATATTTGATACAATAAATCAATCATCAGTGTTACAATCGAGAACATGTAGGTTTTAGAAGCGATAAGGCTGGAAAGGAGACGGGGTAAGGAAGGGATCTACCCTTTCTGACTAGGTCAGGGGTCACTGGATCCTAACTCGGCAGGCTCGCTTCAATGAATATAAGATAACGATAATGGGCCATTGCGGCTTCATTACCTTCCCATATCGGGCCACTCTTACCGGTACACTGTTTCACTATTACCTCCACTATTACCTTAATTATTATCTCTTGAATACATAATTGATGGACGCCGTTTGCAGTTTGTTTGTAGTGTTTGCTTGTACTTGTTTGTCTGGATTATCTTAGTTTCAACCTAAATTAACATTGATGTCAAAAGGTTACGCCAGTTCACTCTAGAACTATTTTTATTGGAATTTCTTTGTAAGTTCGCTACAGTTGTTATTCTTCAAATAGTCTAAACAAGACCTCAGTCTAGTAGAAACACGAGTACAAAGTCCTCTACAAGTACTGTAAACAATAAATCTTTTGTATTTAACTTAATTTACCGAACCGAAACTCGAGTCTATTTTTCTCCGTTCGCCAACAAGTAATCGCTTGAAATAAAGTAACAAACACACTGTTATAAAGTTAAATTGTGGTTTAGTCTTGCTTGATATAAAATATTTATGTGCTAGCGTGGAAAGCCGGCGGCACCAACCGCCCAGCAATGGCGCGGAAAACGTATAAAACGTGTTATCCCAAAACAAATACAATTTTTAGTGATAAATAACAATGCGGATACCGACAATTTCTTTGTGCTAAAAGGTTTTGTAATGTATGAACTCCCTGTTTTTTTATTCTGTGGCATGCAAATTATGTTATCAGATAGATTTTTGAGTGAAGAACCACGCTGACAGACAGTTACGTCTACAGCACGAATGAGCCGGCTCGATCGGTTTGATAGCACTGTCTCACAGCAAACCACCGTAAAGTGGCAGCTGTTGCGTTTCGTTCGGTGAATGATATTTTCGGTTGTCTAATTCCTCCTTCCTTTTCCAATCTCTATTTCTCTCCTTTTAGGTTGACAAAGCACCCGTGATTCTTTTAGTGTCTTGGGCGTCTATGGGCGGTGGAGATCACTTACCGACAGGTGACCCACCTGCTCGTTTGCCAGTCTTTGCTATAAAAAAGGTACCTTCAAGATTCTATATCAATAAAATACTGTAAATTGTTATTTTAAATGGAAACAAAATTATCCGCGCGTTCAAGAATAGCTCAAGAACTTCGTATCGAATAAGAATAAATATACTATTTTTAGAATAATTGTAAGGAAATTTAACATCGTGATAGAAATACGAACTTTTCGCATTTCCTTTTCCCGGAGGAAAAATAATAAAATCATGAAATCATTTCTTTCTAAGGTGTTTAGTTATTTAAAAGAAGGGTGATGCTATGATATGATTATATTTAGCCCAGAGAAGGTTGATATCAAGCACGCAGCAGGTCGTAAAAATGTAAGCTAAATTATTTCTGCAACATGTCATAAAGAGTGTCTTACGCCGACTCCACATTGAAATAGGATAATAACTATAGACTGAAGCCTGGATTTGATACAGCTATGTTTTGGGGACACTTTTTTATGATAACTATCTATTCAAAAAAGCCGCATTTATCATATACAAACATCTTAAATAAAATTATTAAGCCCTTAACAATAATTATTGAGCCGTAACAAGCTTCCGGTGCCTGAGCGCAAACCCGGAAGCCCTTAAAATTGGAAATGGAACGTCGAAAAGGATTAAGCTGCAAAAATGCTTAATTGTAACACAATCATTTTTGTGGAAATATAATCGAGCTAACTCCTAACATAACATAAATTCACGCCTGTATCCCCGAAGGGGTAGGCAGAGGCGCACTAGCGAACTAGAACACCCACATTACGCCGAGCATAGTTCCGTTCCGGATGTAATATAGGGCGAGCCTATTGCCATATCGGGCATGAATTCCGGATTCCGGGCTGAAACTGAATTGAAAAAACTCAATACCACTTTGCTCGACCCAGGGATCAAACCGAGGCCCCGGACGGTTATCGTACCGAAATACAACTACGCCACCGAGCCAGCCTAACTCTTAGAAAACAAAACGAGTCCTGTCTGCGTCACAGAAAACTCCCAGCCTCTGTAATAAGCCTCTCCAGACGTCCTAGTTATTCTGGTCTCGTTCGCACTTCATTTTATTTTTAGACGAAAGTCCGAGACGTATATTCCAGTTTTCGGCAGTTAAGCCACCGAAATCATTGCTCAGACGGCGCATGAATTTATAAGAGTGTTTGTGACCTTTCATTTTGTTCGATTTGGGCGAAATCGTGTGCATTATTGGCCGGTGTCGATATGTGTATTGTACAATCAATTTAAAGTTCAACGCTAATGAATATCGTTGATTGGTGATTGTTTTGTCATGTTTAATTAATAGAGGATATTATCCTATTATTATTTAGCGAATCCCACTAATATTTATAAATGTGACTGTGAATTTCTATGTTTGATGATTGCTTACGTCTTAATAAGTAAATAGATTTAGTATTTTGGCACCGCCGGCAAGCACAAACGAACTTCTATATTATTAGTATATACATACGCGCAAGCCTGTATCCCTGAAGGGGTAAGCAAAGGCCTATCACTATATCGGGCACACATTCCACACTTAGAGGTTATACTGACTAGAAAAACTCAATATGACTTTACCCGACCCGGACATCGAACCCGAGACCGCAGGACCGTAGTCGTACCGTGCACGTAATACAACTACGCCACTGAGGCAGTATGGATATAGATTATACCGAGTATAGATATACATTATATGAAAATGCACACAATTGCTTCCCGATTACATGTTATGACTTCTATTCCTTCGTCATATTTCCACAAGTAACTGTGTTTGCAAAAAAGTAAATGCAAACAAAATTCCGCTTAGTTTAAAAAAAACAAACTCAAAACTTCAAAAACGTTTAATTGCGACTCTACCTTTAGGAACTATTCCTTTCAACTTTGAAATTTTACATGTAGCTAATTCAGAGTTTGTGCGAGATGAAAGAAATCCAAGCCGTTTACGGAGTAAAGTCCCAGTTTTAACATTTCCAAGTGCAAACAAGTCTGTGAAACTTGTTCCTCGTTGTGGGACCACACGGGACGTGTTTATTGCAAATAGGAGCTCAGAGCGGGAGTGGAACTAAACTAAGCGGGGATTCCGCATACTGTGGATCGGCTGAGGGCTTGAGTACTCGCGCCACGGCCCGACCTCCGTTATTATTTTATTTGCTTGATGGATATTGCCTGTATCTCCTTAGGAGGATGTAAACAAAATGTAAAAGAGTCGAGATTGAAGATATTTCACGTTTGACTTATTTGCTTCTTGTTTTCGTGTCGAGAATGTGAGCGGTGTCTGAATTTGTATTGAAGGCAACGTTCAAGGTAATGTTGTTACATCATTTTGGGGAAGTAAACATTTACCCTTGTTTTTATTTTACGTGGCTTGTTTACACGTTGTTTTAAAGTATACGGAATGGTTTATTGAAACTAGTACACTCCAATATACATACGTAAACCTCACGCCTGTTCCTCCGAAGAGGTAGGCAGAGGTGTACTAGCGAACCAGTCCGTCCCAGATGTGATAGGGGGGGATTTATATCCTCATCGGGCACAAGTTCCAGACTACAGGCCGATAAACGGTCTAATAGAGATTGATATTTACAAGTCGATATAGCAATCGGTTAATTAAAAACCACATAATTAATTTCCACTATGACATTTCCGATTATCTAAGCTGTGCTAGACAAGATAGATTTCAGAGAACTACCAACCCACTCTTTTTGTATTGAAAGGCACAATTTCCTTTTTTCTTATTGTAAAAATCACTTAGTGCCAACAAAACCGCTATTGAAACGTTCGTCAATTTCATAACAATATCATTAAGCGACGCAATAAATTTGATTGAAGTTAAACTTTCAAAATGTGAAAAGCTACTTTTATAATGTTCAAGTTGTCTGGCAAGTGATTTATTCAAGCCGTCCAGCAAAAGAATTAATTACTTAACCGACTGCCCGTGGCCTGGAAGAAGTTCCGACGCTGAATAAAACGAACTCTCAAATATAGTCACTAGGTAGTTTCTTACTACATTTTTATTACCAGATTTAAAGAGACGTTGGCTGTAAGACCAGTTTAGCTAGTTAGAGATTCGTTTCTTAGCTAAGATTTGGATTTTAATAGCTTTTAAGCTTTTTAAGCTTTTAATAGCTAAATGGTTTTTAAATATGGATGTCCTTTCCAGTACATATGGTTTGAAGGGAATAGTGGATTGAGGAGAGAGGGAATTGGCGGCCGAAAATCTCACTCTTCGAACGAAGCGTATAGCGAGCTGACGCTCCAATGCACTTTGCATTGGATTTCTGGATGGACACTTTCATTGGACATCATCATATCAAACATACCTGATATTTCCAATCTATACACAATAACAACTAAACGTCAATCAATAACACACAGACTTAGGCTGAGATCTATAGAGCGAACTTCGACTAAGTCTAAGTCAATAAAACGAACTCAGTGAAGATTTGGAATTTTTAAATCGAACTTTGACTTAGTCCGAGTCATTTTTTACAAGATAATCTTGAGTTAGTCTGTCTGCCAGTTTTTCTTCTAAAAATGGTTTGGACTAAGTCGAAGTTCGATTTAAAAATTCCAAACCCTCACTAAGACTGAGATCTATAGAACGACTTCGACTAAGTCTAAGTCAAAGTCAGTTTCTTGGACTCAGACTTAGTGGAAGTTCGTTCAATAGATCTCAGCCTTAATAATCACGTCCACAAGTTTCAATAGAAACTGTCAGTGGGTTAGTGAGGTGGGAATGTGAATGGTAATGAGAAGTGTGAACAACTAGGTACTAACCTGGTTCGTGATGTGCCGCCGGCGAGGGTGCTGAGAACGCGCTCGAACATCCAGCGCGCCGCGCCAGCCCGCCCAGCTCGGGAACTGTACACATTGTCACGTCGTTAATTATCTTATAACGGTACTTAACTGACACGTACTATCGATTATACTATAATAGCAGTGGCGTGCATAGGTATTCCAGTCAGGGTAGACAAAAAACTTCAAAATCATTTTCTTCAACTGTTACATTACCATCATCATCGTCCCCGTGTCGATTTAAAATATAAGCTAGGCGCTGCTATTTCGAAAAATGGTTTTAGTCATGATTTTTATTATTTATTTGATTTTTTTAATTCTTTGCCTATATAGACTGCACTTCAAACAGATCGATCTGTAAATCTATGGAGTGGCCTATGTTCAGCGGTGGACGTCCTATGGCTGTTGATGATGATGATATAGACTGCACGCCACAGTATAATAGTCTTTATAGAGCGCACATAGACTTTGTTCCGACTTATCTCTTTATCATTGAAATATTTCACGTTACACTAAAAAATAACAGTTACAAACTGTTACTAATTTAGGGTTACAATTAATTATAAAAAAAATGAAAATATTAGTAGTAGTTTGTAACGGATATTGTTAGCAATAAAAATGGAAAAGTTATGCGTGAAATGAATTTTTTTGTACCCATGTTTGTGACAAGTAAGAACATAGGCTAAAGGCGCAATTATCATAAAACTTTACGTATTTTAAAGATTGTTTTTAGAAAATATTTGTTGTTGTAAGTTTAGGAAAGTTGTCAGGAAATTTTGTCGAAAACAGGTGTTAAATAATTTTATGGACTCTATGTTAAATCAATGATGTAAAACTAAAATTTATTTCTGCAATTTGTTAGAAATTGACAATAACACAATCAATATATAAGTCGGAATAAAAATTTATTTTGTAATGTTCATAAAAATATGATAAAAGTAACAATAAATAACCAACAAAGTGATTATACGAGTCTTCGTGAGACAACTCATGGTTAATATGAACATTTATTCAACGAGATGGAAAGGGGAACCAAATTTTACAAATGAGATGCGAAAGCGAATGATTATGTTGAAAAATGCTCATAAAAGTCATAACTGACTTAATACAAATAAAGTTATTTCAGACACCATTATAATTTTGTAATGTCATGGTTGAAAAAAGGTAAACTTACAAACTTTCTACATATTAATTCTAAAGTTACTTTTGCATTTAATGTTGATGTACGAAAAATAACATTATAATTTGAAATTCCATTGAGATAAAAATCGTGAGGGTACTACCGCGAATTACATGTCATTATCCTCATTTGTTGCACGCAACTACAATATTAATTCTTAATAAAACGTACAATTGCCATATGTTTTGTAATACATGATTGAGTAACGTGAAATATAAAAACATATGTAACCAAAATGCTAACATAAGCCACGACCCCTCCGGAGCCGAACAAAAAGGTATAGAGTTAAGGTACAAAAGAAACAAAGATAAAATACACTTCAAACATATCTGAGACTTGTCATACATTTTATCCGAACGGCAAACACAACAAAAAAGCGAATCCGGGGACCGAATGCGAAGCGATTAGCGTTCGGCTTCCATGATTAACTCACACAACTCCCCTTTTTTCTTCCGAGTACTAGTCGATTTTTTGTTCGTTTGTGTCAAGAAATGTCGAAATGGTTTTTCTTGGCGACATAACAAATAGGCCTTGCCAGTTTATACACTAATCGGGTTTAGCCAAAATGGAATTTCGCTAAGCTATGAAAATTAAATGCTCAGCTCAAAATTCGAGTAAGCCCGAGATGGAAATTAAATAAATCCAACGCTGCCTACTGTAATTTTAACATCAATCTGAGCAACCTTTTCTCTATTACTCTGTGCTTCGTAGATGGTTATGAATAATATTTTACAATAAGAGACTTTAAAAATTACTTTTACAACTTTGTACGCTTTATGATCAAATAATGTAGGAATGCTAAAAATGTTTGCCGATTGTTCTGGTTGTAAAAATATGTATTGTAAGGAATAAAGACACTGGTCTTTGCATTTTCTTCTTTTCCGAGAAGCACTGTGGTAAGAGATTACATATTTCGTAATGCAGATATAATTACTAAGCTACGTCTACTTAAGTAGATCAAAGTTTTGCAAAGAACCCATAGGAACTCATAATAAAAGCCTAAGTCTAAATAAAGAATCAT
Organism: Clanis bilineata; assembly: GCA_036417725.1. Taxonomy (NCBI): domain Eukaryota; kingdom Metazoa; phylum Arthropoda; class Insecta; order Lepidoptera; family Sphingidae; genus Clanis; species Clanis bilineata. The sequence continues at coordinate 8,195,991 of CM071154.1, forward strand.
AGTTCCCGAACATAATTCAATTAAGTGTGCTATCAGCGAACAAAATTAAATGGAATATCAAACATTTCAGATAGTGCTGATTTGGAGTCTGGCTCGTGGACGGGTGCTTAGATAAGTGCCCACTATTTAATATCTTCAGGGATAGGGGGCGAGTTGGAACCGTGCCATGTTCGGACCGCGACGAATTACAAATGGCCACAACTTACGAGTTGAAAGCAGAAAAAATGTCACGTTAAAAACCTCACGCCACAATGTGATGTTTTTTTGTTCATATCATTCTCTAATAGAGCAGGATTTATAACGAGCTGCGACAGCGATACACGCGTTAGATTTTCATTCGAGATACTGGCCATTCACACAAGAAGTGCCATTGAATTTATTTCTGTTCAATCAAGACTGAATGCAATTCTGAACATACTAGAGGCAAAATCTTAATTTAAAATTAGCGGTGTTTTTCTCCGCGACATGATAAAACACGGAGAACTCTGATGTTGAAACAAGCATTTACGCGCACAACATGACATGTTTGTTTTTTGGAGGAGACATGTCCAGTAGTGGGCGGAATTACGTATTGCGAATGACTAAACAGATACAGAAGTTGTTGAAATAAACGATTCTAGGAACTGACTAGAGATGATGACACTAGGGGTGCTAGTTATGAATTGTCTACCCACTATAAAGATTGAGAATATGAGTAGTGCAAGATTATTGTTTATGGTAGCGACTTTGGCTGCAATGTCAGTGTATAAACATAATATAAGATCTTCGGATTTAAAAAACACAAGATTTGGCAATAGGAGTTGAGGTTCGTCGCAATATTTGTTGACTTTAGTTCGAATTTATGTTATTGATACGGTTAGATGACCGGGTACTCTTGCCGCACAAACTACTGCGTAGTGCGAAATTGCACAAACAGCTACAGCGCAAAGTTGTTTAACACGCCCGGTTTCAATAAACAATCTCAGTCCAAATTTGTAGATAGATTACAAAAAATAGCCAATGAGAACACAGTTTAAACATGACTCCATCAAATGACTTGATTTGATTGATCCATAATCGCGATCTATCTGCACTTTAAACTGAGATCGAATATTGAAACCGGCCGTTAATCCACGCCGTCCCGCGTAATCATAATATAGGTAAAATTATTTAATAAATTGAAATACGGTTGAAATTAACTCTGAGTAGGTTTAGAGGGATGTCCGACGATGTTCAATAGATAACATCCTATGTTGATGATGATAATGATAATAATCTAAGTGAAATCCGAGACAAGGATATTATAACAATATATATAATACACATACATAAGCTCACGCCTGTATCCCCGAAGGCAGATGCGCACTAGCCAACTAGGACACCCACATTTCCAGAGCTTAATTCCGTCCCAGTTGTGATAGGGGGCGAGCCTATCAGCATATCGGGCACAAATTCCAGACTCCGAGCTGATATGGAAAAATCCAATATCACTTTGCCCGACCTGGAGATCGAACCCGAGACCTCAGGACGGTAGTTGTACCGAAATACAACCACGCTACCGAGGGAGTCTCGTGCCGAAATACAACCACGCCACCGACGCAGGTTATTATTAGGACACTTTTATTCCATTTTATACTTCTCCGAAATGGGCAAGTAGGAGTACCCCTCAACCGGCGGAAATGTATGAAAAGATGCACGAGTGTGGAAGAGGCAAAAGAGGTGTGTCAGGATCGTAGCTTGTGGCGCTCAATAGTCTCTGCCTACCCTTATGGGATACAGGCGTGAGTGTGTATGTATGTATCTACTTTATTCCAAGAAAATAATTTAAATGGTGGAGACGCGAACAAGAGCTAGTACAGAAATAAGACGAGTTGCACACTAATTACTTTGCAGTTGGTTTAGAGCAGTTTATTAAGTTACACTATGTTTAACAAACCACCAAGACGTGCATAGTGGTGTAAACGAAGCGAATCTGCGGAGTTCACGAAGCACATTAGCTGGCAAACGAGAGTAAAACAGCGATGATTATGTTAATTGGTATTATAATATTCTCTGGGAAGAGTCTACAGAGGCCAAGATCCAACATTGACATCTGCACATTTGGCGTCGCGCCAAACTAGTTGTGTTATGTTACTTATGTTATAGTCGACAGTTAAGTTTGAGTTTATAAGATGTCTGAGATACATACTGTAGATAGTAAACTGTGCCGAGTTGTGAAGTTGTGATTAGTAAACGCGGTATAAACATCCGATTGCTAGTTTCATTGCCACCTTACATAAAATTTTTCGCTTTGACTGTTTAATCACATAACACAACCTTCGATTTTATTTTTAAACATGTCAAGGCTCATCAGGCGACACCCTTGAAGGTACTGATATTTTATAAAGCAAGGTCAGCGATAGCAACTAAATATTTTAACCTAGCATAACAAAATAAATCAGCTAGTGGACACAAAGCAATTGTGTATCAGGGATATACAAATGACAATACTACAGACGAATAAAATATTATGCTCGGACAAATAATAGTTAATATTAGTGGTGTGTATATTATAAGTCTTAATAGAAAGAAAGAAAGAAACTTTATTTAGCCAACACTTGAGACCAGCCGTGAACACCGAAAATGGGTTCAGGTGCACTAATAGAGTATAGTTAATGAGAGGAAATGTAAATAAACGGACAAATAGACGGCGTGACGAAGGCCGGTGGTTTTGTAGTCCATGGAGGCACAGGTAACGTAGTTATTATCATTTTAACTTTATATATTTTTAGCTTTCCTTTGTCACGGATTAGCTTCGCTGTCTGTTTGCCCCAGTCGTTAACAGTGACACCACTTTTGAATATTAAAGGGTTTTTAATTAGTTTTAATTAGTTACTGCAGGTCTATTTTAAATCACATCAAAAATATTCTCGTTCTTTCCTACACCGTAAAATAAAAATGAATTGCTGAATGTGTTGCTAAGGTCAAATCTCGGGAGCAGCTGAACCGCTTTTGCTAATTCTTGCTAAATTAATATTCCTTGAAGTACGAGGATTTTTAAAAATTGCCTGAAAAAGTCTAAAAACAACACTTTTCTATGCTCCCATACAATCGATTCGTAATAATATTTAAAAGTCCATTTGAACTTTAATATCACACCATAAAGTTTAAGTGTTAGTGGAGAGGTTTCGGGAAGGCAAAACAATTGAGTGACGTTAGTATCGTATAAATGTCAATATTTGTCAATATTCTTTCTCATACGCAGACGAAGTTGAGCAGGTCAGCTAATTGAAAATAAAACGTAACAGAAATGAGGTCCTCTAAATTAGCAACACAAATGACAAGATATTTCGTGAAGCGACCGTACTCGTAGTGCGCGACAATCCTCACAGACGAAGTGCGCCGGAGCGACCGAGGCCGCCGCGATGTGCCGCCGTGCCGGCCGTCGCGTCGCGTCTTCAAAAACATTGACCTATTTACTGTCGATACGGGGCAACCGGCAACTACTCTCGGCTGAGATCTATAGAGCGAACTTCGACTAACGCCCGAATGGTCAAACGCTCTTCAACTTTAACGGATTTATCTTACATTGATTTTCGCCATACAATTTTGACAGATAAGGCGGCCTTAAACGGCATAAGGCGTCCTTAAGCGTATGAACATTCGGCGGTAAGTCTCATTCAAAATAACGAACTCAGTGGGGATTTTGACTTAGTCCTAGTCATTTTTTAGAAGAAAATCTTTGCTTAGTCTGTCTGTCAGTCTTTTTTTCTTGTAAAAAATGAGTTCGACTAAGTCAAAGATCGATATACCAATTCCAGAACCTCACTGAGTTCGTTGCTTTGACTTAGACTTAGTCGAAGTTCGCTCTACAGATCTCAGCCTCGAAGTTTCGATGGATCTTATTATATAGCCAGACTTGCACATGTTTTGTTATAAACTCGTAGTATAAGGACTTTAATACTAATTGAATAGCTCTTAAGCAAAAACCAACATGGCATAAGGTTCGAATTGAATGAGAAGAGGATTGAATACGTTATTTCTTGTCCAAAGAGTTAGATAAATCTGTTATATTACTTTACCAATTGAATTATCATCTATCACAACTCTACAACTTTGCTATGACTCATGACCTGGGGGTTACCACCACGTCTTATAGCAGTATTATTATAATTTATTTTTACCGATTCCCGTACAAAATAACAAAGCAAGATTATAATAATACTGCTATAAAACCTGGTTGTACGTTATAGATGCAAGACAAAACATTGTAAGAATTATGAAATTCTTATTAGGAACCCGGATAAATCCGTAAAATAAATAACAGAAAACTTGATTAGTTAAATTGGAAATGTTCGGTTTGACTAACAACATAGTTAACAAAGCAAAATTAAGTACTTTCTGTTACATAGTGGTATAGGTAATGTACTTGTTACATCATATTTCTCTTGCTTAAATGTTTTAAGCGGTTTTGGCCTTTGGATGATTTATGCAACAGTCGTCGTACATAATCTACGTTTGTAAAAGGCAACTTTGAATGAGTCAAAATTAATCCTAAATTAGAAGTTGCAAAAACTGTGACGTCATGTAGAGGGAAGGTTGCTCAAATGTGACAATTTGCTATAAAGAGGAGATAGGGGTTAAAAAGACACGACCTCACAGTATGACAAAATTAATGGTGGCTTCGTATCTATAAACTTAATCTTAGTCTGGTGTTAAATGACGTCAGTAAGTGAAGGGCACGTCCCGAAAAGTTGTCTTTCGTAAATAATTGTGTGTTTAAAGTGATTAATGCCTCACTTAATTAATTTATTGGCGGGGTTAAATCTTCCCATTAGAATAGAAAGCGTGGGCCCTATTTGCATAAGACATAATAATATGTGGATGAATTTTATTAAATATGGTACATACTTGCTAGTAGTAATGACTGGTATAAAGATTACGCACTAAATAACCTACGTCTCTTAAGCGCCGAGCGCGTAACGGTTGGACAATGTACAAGGTTCTTGTAAGTAAATGTTTATTTACATATATTAATATATTTAAATACAATAAAAAGTCTTTCTTACCTGGATGTGGATGATTATGTGTGTGTTCAGCAGGGGGCTGCATAGAAGACAACGCTGTGAGAGGAGTATACCGCGACCCATCTTCCTTCGAACATCCCTCCTGTTCATAAAGCATAATAAACACTTCAAAATAAATACACTTAAAGCTTTCATTTAATAGTTATGAAAACCAGCTTCACAAATTGTGTTGCGATATTCTCTTTCGGCTTTGAGTACCCTGCGAAAGTTTATTTAAAAACAATAAAGTATGCGAAACAACTTTGTGGTATAAGATATTGAGAGAAAAAGGTCTCGGGGAGGTCAGGTGGAAAATAAGTTACTCGGCTTATTCAACAAATAAATTAACATAGTCGGTAAAAACTGTGTTCTAGGCAGGTGTTAACTGCTAGGTACACTTCTGTAATATATTCATTCTTTCTTTCTTTCTACCTGCCCTTATCCCACCTTAATGTGGATCGGCGGAACACACTTTTTTTAAGCATGTTGCAGAATGGATGTGTAATTGGATTTGGCTTAATTTTTACAACCGGCTGCCTCCCTTGCCCGGCCTGAGAATCAAACCTAGGACCTCCCGGTCCACAGCTCATATATGCTGCTACAAGACCACGAAGGTGATTACTAGACCAAGGAGTTATTGTAATAAATTGATTAATATCAATAATTTTGCATATATTATTACCACAAATCTTATGAATAACTCAATAAAACGCACTTTATCGAGTTATAAGTTCAACCAAAAGTAAAGAGAAATAAAATTTTCAAATAGAATTTATACAACAACGATTACATTGTAAAGTAAATTTTCCTACGATTGCGACGGTTTTAATTAGTCCTGCGAATCAAAATTTAAAGTAGTTATGGCGCAAATATTTAGCATAGCATTAATACGCTTGAGTTTTCTGAAGATTTAACATTAATAAGGTTTAAAGCGCCAGACGATATAATCTGCGTCAGGAGTAGTACGCTGATTACTCCTTTCACGCGTAAATCGTTCGCGCCCCACTTTATAAAAATCTCCCGCTTGAAATTAGCAGCTTATTACTCGCACAAAAGGTTTACTTTTCAGCGATAACTCTCTGCAGGTAAAGCGATGAAGGATAATGTGCGGATGAGGTCCCGAGGCGTGTTTACATAGAACTTACTTCATTACCGGGTATTAATGAGAGTCGAAGCGCCACCGGGCACGTCGTCTTTATTACGTTCGGGTTATGCGCCCACCAATTTGCCAACTTTCAACCGATAACACACCTACACCCTTAATTAATAAACGCACCTTAAATTCGTATGCGAATAAGTCGATATAATTAATTTCCAAGTGCTTTACCTTCTCACAATTAGCCGTCGCCGTGGTCTGCGTGTGGCTTGTGGAAGATATGCGATACTGCATTCCAGACACGGTGCAGAATCCCTCGTGGAGATGTGTTGAATAAACACCGGTTATTGTCACATCAGTATCTTGATTGACTATAAATTCCATTTTCTGCTTTCTGTCCGGCGCAGCATCATCAACTTCTTGTTTAGTTTCTTCGTTTTTTGACTCCGACTTAACGCCGGAAGCTGCTACGTTTTTTGGCTTTTGAGAAAAAGATTCATCACTGCAGGAATCGGACGTTGTTTCATCCTTATTAGATTTAGGCGAACGTTTTTCATAACTTGCAGCCAAGATGGCGGTAGCGTTTAAACTTGCCATGCGTTTTTGTACGACCATGTCTTTGAGATCCATGACAACTTCATTTCTGTTTCGTTTTTTCTTTATGGGCACACCAGCGGTCTTTTTCATTTTTGCCGGTGGTTTATCAGAGTCGGATTTGTTAGTGGGTGTTTTAGAAATTTTCTTTTTATCTGGCCCCGCTTTCTTTTTAGTATCTTGTTCACTATCTTCACTGGAAGATGTTGAAGACTTTGGATCCCAGTATTTACCAGCGCTTCTGATGCCTGGTACTCCGCGTAATGTCCTTTGAGGTGGACTGTCATCGGAACTTTCAGAAGTTTCTTCTTTTTTTTCGTTCTTGTTCTCGTACTCTGACTCAGATGTACTCTCTTGTTTTTCTTCTTTATATTTAGATTCTTTCTTCTTAGTTGGCTGAGGTTTTGACGTACTGGGTAACATTTGCCTATCCACTGTTTTCATTAGCCCTAACTCCATATGTGTTCGGCTTTCGTTCTCGTATAAACAGTGTACTTTAGCAATAGCATTTAGTGAGGCCATTCTGTGTTTTTTTGGTCCAGCCCACATAGATAGAAGTTTGAGACGCCTTTTACTGGGTTTCTCACCACCTAAAAGAGCACAGTCATCTTTTAAATCAATTAAGGAGTCCTTGGACAGCTCTTTCAATTCTTTAGAAGTTGTTTTCTTTGCGCTGTCGGTTATTCTCTTGTACTTTTTATTTTTTTGCTTTTTATTTCTAGACGTATCTGATCCGGAAGACTCTTTGGTTTCATTGTCATCATTAGACTCATTGACACTTTCTTCTGAAGAAGAATAATGGAAGGTTTTAGTGTTAAGAGCAAATTTTGACGTATCGAATTCATCATCAGATGAACTTTTTTTGCTAAGTTTCTTTGATTTTACAGGAGATTTTTTTACTGGTTGATTAGATTTAGGAGATTTTTCATTTTTAGTTGGTGCTAGGTCAGTATCTAAAAATTTTATTGGACTAAAAGGTTTTCCAGTAACACTTGATTTCCTTGCTACCATCTTATAAGATTTGCTCACTATTGGTTTTGGTTTATCATCAATTTCAGTATCGTTGGTGACGACTGTTGATTCCAGACTTGAGGTAGTTAAATCATTGTTATCATTTTGATTGATATTTAAGTCTTCAGATCTTTTATTAGCTTTTAACTGTTTAACTACTTCTTCAATGGGTCGGTGTGGAGAGTATTTTTTCTTTTCTGATTCGCTCTTTTTGTCAATAACGGTTCCCTTTACTCTTGCTATTGGCCGAACCCGACCGACAGTTTTATTTGTAGGGCTACGAAAATCAGATAAAATACTTTTCGGAGAATCAACCTTCTCAGTGAACGTGTAGACATCAATATCAGGACCTTGAGAGACTAGCGTATTTGAAGAAGTTTTATCCTTGCAGTTGTCATCAGTTTTAGTTTCGAATTTCATTGACAAAAACCTCTCAGATACACTAAGGTTCCCTTTTGAATTTTTCAAACATTTTACATCTATGTCGACAGTCCTTGGCGATCTACTTGAAGTAAAAAATTTCGGCGGTCTTTCAGTTTCAACTTTCTGAGTCTCGGAATGGTTTGTTGGCGATACTTTAGATGTACTACCATATGAATTTTCAGTGGTAATTTTAATCTCCGATTTCTTATTTTCTTCATCATTTGAGATATCCTGTTTTTCTTCTTTAGGCTCTTTAATCACAAGGTCTTTTTTTAATTGCTCCACGTCTAACTTAAATTTGTTTTTCTCAGGATAACTTTTATCATCACTGCTCTCATTATCACTTTCTTCTTTTTCCAGGTCTTGCTTTGTATTTTTTTTCTTTTGATTTCCCACGTTTCCTTTCTTGATGATGGTTTTTACTTTCGAAAACTTGGTAAGTGGTTTCTTAGCTGCTTCTGTTTTTGCTTTGTACTTTGGGTCATTATTCTTTCCAGCTTTCGAGGTACACGCGATAACCGTTTTTCCTTTTTTCTCTGCCTTTACAGTTTTTTTAGGGGTCGGTTTCTTTACAGTCGTTACAGGTGCAGTTTTAACCGAATCCTTTTTCTCCTTAAGGTCTTTCTTGGCTTTTTTAGCTGGCGAGTCACTGCGTGTTCTAGACGTGCCAGCTTTGGCTGTATCTGGAGTTGCTTCATGTTTATTGATTGTAGGGTCTTCATCATTTTTCGTTGCAACATCATCTTTATTGTTCTTTTTTTGACCTTTCACCAAAGACTTACCTACTAACTTTTTTACTTTTTTTGGAGCGACAGTCTTCTTTTTGTTTTGCCTGGAAGTTGATGCCTTAAAAGTTGTTTTATTCAAATCCCCTTTCTTAGGTACAGGTTTTGAAGCTTGTGACCGCATTGTCTGCTTTGGTCAGATGAATGTTGCAGTCATTGAATGATGGTTGGGATCACATTCTGAAACAAGGAAAAAGGTCTGTTAGTTTTGACTACAAACACATAACACGCACTTGAATAACAATTAAAAAAGAACTTCGGGCAGCCGGCTGCAACCCGTTTTAAACTAACTTCAAACATTGCAGCCGTCGGGACTAGGGCAAAAAATCTTTTGTTATATGATTTGCACCGCGGCAGATGGCCGTTATTGTAACGCTTGCGTTTCCTTAAAATAACGGATTCACAGGTAGAATTATGTAAAAATATATTGAGTATTATTTATTGTTAAGCTTAGAAAGATTATAACATCAAAATATACGTTATACATTTATTACGCAATTGAAATATGAATGTATTTTTGTTCACAGTTTCTTGGTGGCCTTCTCGACGCAATAGACGGATAGCTGTGAAACAGAGGCCAAAGACTCGATTCCCGCGTTTAAGGAAAATAATTTTTTTCTTGAGTTTGATAATACTAAGGTCTTTTTATTGTGTCAATAAAGATTATACACAAAATTAACATCGGTTTAAATTTAACGACAAAACAACCACACGCTGTTGGCGATATTATTATCAAATTAAACATCGAAATGGAATAAGAAAAATAAACGTTTATCAATGAACACGTGCTAAATGTAAAGTATAATTCTTGCCAAAACAAACATCTGCTTGATAACGAATAAACGGACGGTCAACTGCGAGATTAAAATTGTACGCGATTCATAAAAAGGGCAATACAAAACGATATTTATATCGCACGTGTTGAGACATCATTAAGGGGTATAAATAAGGCTCATTATTTTTTGTTGGTACGACGCGATGCGACACATCTGTGAAGACAGCCAATGATCTGCATTAAGGACATTATAGTGATAATAAGGATTTGTTTCTTGTAAGAAAAGTGGTGTAAATTAGTTTTTTGTTTGATATGTATGTTGGCACCTATAATATAGTACTAACATCAGTACGAAGATCAGCATAAGCTATCTTTCGTATGTTATTACTTGCGGATTAGTGACTATAAAACTTTTGTTTAGGGCTAATTTTTAATACATAGATAGATAATTTTTATTTAGTGAATAATTCTAACGTTATTAAAATATGAAACATCTGTCAAAGCTTTATAATCACATACATACATACACAAGCTCACGCCTGTATCCCCGAAGGTGTAGGCAGAGGTGCACTAGCGAACTAGAACACACACATTTCGCCGAGCTTAGTTCTATCGCCATATCGGGCACAAATTTCAGACTCCGGGCTGATATGGAAAAATCCAATATCACTTTTCCCGACCCGGGGATCGAACCCGAGACCTCAGGACAGTAGTCGTACCGAAATATAACCACGCCTCCGACGCAGTCAATCTTTATAATCATCGTTTAGATAAAAGTTATCTGGATGTTAAAATTGGCCCTTAATCCATCTTAGTTGAATAATGTCGCAGCATTTTTATGAGTATTTTTTTAAAGTGAATGTAACTAAAAGTCTATAGATTTAAGTACAAGCCTTATTTTTCACGTACTAAATAGTAAATACCATTAAACCACCATTTACAAAGCAATAAAAACGTCGTGTAAAACAAAATTAACATTGGCCGCAGTTACATAAGTTTTGGTGTTAAATAAAAGTTTTCGACATAACGTGCCGCCGTGAGACTAAACAGAGACTCGTAAAATGAGTTATTCTCATTGAGGACGTAGGTTTTGAGCGAAAGCACATCACACGGCGCAGAGAGGCCGAACTATTCCAATAAAAGTTTAAAGCGGCCTTCTCGCGTTCATGAAATATTAATGTAACAAACAATGTGTTAATGTATTCACATGTAAACGTATTGTAGGAAATCATTAAAGAATCCGGATATTATTCAATGAATTGAGTAATGGCTGCTTGAGCGCAATTAATATTTAACTGTAAAATGTTATGAGATTCTTTGGTTTTATTTTGTTTTTGTATTCGTTTTTGATATTTTTATTTGGCCAAAACATAATGATCGTCAAGATAATAATTAATAATAGTTACATTTTAAACCTATCAACATTCTTTCTTTCTTTTTATTCTAATTGGTTTTGTAAGTTCGCGTATGCGCGTCTTGGGGCTGATATTTTACTGCAGACTGCCTCGGTGGCGTGGTGGTATTTCGGTACGACTACGGTTCTGAGGTCTCGGGTTCGATCCTCGGGTCGGGCAAAGTGATATTGGATTTTTCCATATCAGCCCGGAGTCTGGAATTTGTGCCCGATATGGCGATAGGCTCGCCCCCTATCACACCTGGGACGGAACTAAGCTCGGCGAAATGTGGGTGTTCTAGTTCGCTAGTGCGCCTGTGCCTACCCCTTCGGGGATACAGGCGTGAGCTTATGTTATGTTATTTTACTGCAGTTAAGCAATGAAAAGCTCAGTAACTACAAACTTGATAAATGTGCGGGCTTTTCGACCAACATTTTCGCGTTCCGACCAACATGTTCGGTATCCGTTTCCGTTTCTTGAAGAAGTCGTTACTATTTCTTTCCGTAAATGTAGTAGTTTTAAATTGTATTAAATTAGGTATTTTATAGTTTGATAAATATATTTATAAGAAGGGGTAATCAAAGCACAACTATCTCGTGAACATCGATATATTATTTACCTAGATTCACAATTAACGCTCGGAAAATGGGACGGCAAAGGAGTGCTTAAGCACTCTTTTTCCCTACAGTCGGACGCCGATAGAATTTTAAATTTCAAAATTCAAATATAAGATCGCTTGATCATTTCGTTTGAAAAGCTACTTTATAACAGATGTATAATAGGGTTATATTTGTGTTGATTTAATTAGAATTTGTGATCTTTTCTTTGTTTTATTCCTGAGACCACTTTTTAGAAGAATATTTGCAAAAAACTGTGCCTCTAAGGTATATTATATCGATGCTCGCGAAACTTATTTTTGGTGCAAGCTTGTCACGGTTCTTAGTCTAAGTACATAGCTATTGATAATGTGTTTGTAATTTCCAAGTAAGCACCCCGTACATAATATTATGTATTATATACGGAAACACTACTCAACTTTAAGTAGCCGTACTCACATTATTATACGCTATTCAATTTTTAAAGATAATGTGGTCTTAAATGATATAACACGCCCTTCATTAATGTTTGAGTAAGTGAGTGAGAATTAACAATTCTGTGATGTTGGTACAGCTAGATGTATGCGAATGTGCAGGAGTCAAACCCCTAAGCTAAGCTTATTTTTTAATCTATTACAAAGTATCCAATGCCACGCAGTGCCAGTAGGAGTTAGAGAAGCTCGATGTAAATTATATACAAAACTACATTTTGGCACCAGTCACTTGTATCACCTACATCTGTTCAACTAAAATCTAAAATAATAATCACATCACATCAAACCAATTCCATAAGGTATCACAAGGAAATCCGCATTTTATAAGTTATAACACATCTAATCATAACTAGTGTTGTACGAAACATGTACAACGCGATTTATGCGCGTTGTACGTCCCCTAAAGCAATTTAAACAGTAGAAGCATACAATTTTATTAATGTACTCCTTTTTTGCTTTGTATTGGAAATAAAGATAGTAATTAACGTAGACCAGAACATGCTGATTTTACTCACAACAAAATAAAATACATAATTTATTGTGTATTTTTTCATTAAAGTGCAGGTGATACAGAAAAAAATATCCACAACTTGCATGTATATTTTATAAGTACCTACCTAAGATAATTGTTAAAAGAACTTTAGTAAACAATCTGGAAATAATAATCGGCTCTTGACTGAGATTTGTAATATAAACACAGCGTAGAGCTGACAAAACACACGGGATAACAACCTCTTCAACGGAAAACAACTCTTAAAACTACCAGCTCCTTAGCCGGACGATAAAAATAAAATCCTGTCAGTTCAAACAATAACAAGTGGTCTCTGCTCTTTGCCGGCTGCCACCGTTCTATTAGATTAACTTTACAAAAGGCGTCTCATCCCTTTAATTATATCACGAGTATTCCTTGAAGTTAGTGAAAAAATGCTTGTTATTCATTTTATACCTTCTCTAGTGTGCATCTTTCTAGTCTATTCTTCTGTACTTGTTTATTATGTTTAACTTCAGATTACTTTTACTAGGTATATAGCGTATCCATACTGAATTAGTATATACACACTAATTTTGCACAAGGTTATGTACCTGCTTATTTTCCGATTTCAATCTTCAAAAATAAAGTGTTGATAAACTTTACGCATTTGTTTTTTGGATTATGCCTTGATGATTGTTCAATTACTGATTTGATACCGTCTCCCGAGTATTTCGATTACTGTGATCATTTTAATAATATAAGGAATTAATAATCTTTTATTTTTGACATTATCAATATTTTGGCATTTATATTAGATTTAGTACTTATAATTTTCCTAAACATAGATTTCATTATGAAATTAAATAAAAAAAATAATATAGGAAGCCTCCGTGGCGCAGCGGGCGAGTAGCCGGCTGTGAAACGTGAGGTCGCGGGTTCGATTCCCGCATCGAGACAAATGTCTGTGTGGCCCACAGATATTTATTTCGGGTCTGGGTGTTGTGAGGCCGAAAGTCTCTCATAGTTCCTGATATCCACGACACAAGACTCGAACTTAGTGTGGGGTCAGGACTATATGTGTGACTGTTGGGTGTATTTATTTATTTGAAATTCTTGTGGTCTGATCACTCCAAAAGATAATATAACTGATATTATGACAATGTGCCTTATTTTATTTATTTACATATTTCATAACACATTGCAGATTACATTATTGATCTTTAGTTTTTGCTTAGCTAGTAAGGTTTTATTATTAACATTATAAAGAAACCGGTTTATTCACGTGCATGCTTTTGAAAAGGATACAGCGCGATATTAAAAACGTGTGGGAAGTCACTGAGCGTATAAAACAGGAAGTTACGTAGTTAGAAAAATAACAAAAAAGCTATCGTAAATTGTTAAGTGAGGAGCATTGTACTCCTTTTTAAAATGATGGCGTGGGTTCTATTCTCGGAGAACCAACGAGCTCTTAAAGTGTGAATGGAATATTTAGACACTTTTTACACGGCATGTTTATTACAGTTAATAAATTTTCATATTTTATTTGAAGCATAAGCGTGAGTTATGGATCTTAGAATGAATAAGATTAGAGGTGAACTGACTTTTCTTATACGATTTTATATGGCAATGGTTAAAAATAAGACTTTTCTAATAAGAATCTTATTTTCTCAAGTTTCCCATTTCCCACTTAACATTTATGAATGTCATAGTATTCTTACTAAGCACGAATGGAATTAAGCAACTGGTGGATATTGTTCATTCCTTGCAAAACGCTAAAATTATGCGAAACAAACGTTGTTACTTTTCTCCCTCGCACCTCCATTCCCTATCCTATTTTTGTCCTTTGCATCGTCTACGACACGCTGAAGATTTCCACTAGCAGTGACATGGAACGTAAACGTCACTGTCGAACAAAAAAGTGTCACTGTCAGTTTTGACGCGGACTGCTCAGAATTCAGAAATTTGAATTACCAGTCTTCTATCGATCGCAAACCGCTAGACTCGCGCTCGCGACACCAAATCATCAGCTCCTGAGTTCCGGGGCCCCGGACAAAACTTCACCAGGCGGCGAAAAGTGAGTGCTTTCCAATTACCTACATTTATCCACATTCCCGCAGACAACGCAAATTGTTTTTCGCAAAAGAATCATATACAGTCCACAACTAATTTAAAATATACGAATGGTGGGGACTTTTACCCCCCATTATTTGGTCCATTCGTGCCGGGATTGTGTTAACTTCGCTATTTAACGCTTTAATTACAATACGTATGCATGTATGCGTCATAAATTGTAATACGCAGTTTACGTGACTTTGTGCTGGTCAAGAATAATTATTGCCAAATTTCTTTATAATTCATTCCCGCATTGGCAGTATTATTCATTATATATTATTGTTATAATAATTCCCGCGTGATCAGTGTAAAATCCGTAAATTTTAATCGCATAAATTGTAAAATTCAACTTTTGTAAAAAAGTTGTGGGTAGTTGTGAAAAACTTACAACTCTCTTTGTAAACGTTTTTATGTGGGTTTTCTTGTTCAATTAAGTAACCACATCGCATATAGGGAGTTTTCTGTCGTTTTTTATAATATTTAACCACATTTTTCATAAATTTGACACATTTTTTGGTCATTTAAGTAAGCCGATATGAGCAAGAAAATGGGTGGAGCTTCAACAGAGCAAGACCATTTTGAACCTTCTTATGATGTCGAGGAGCATCAATTAATGGTACTTCAGGCTAAGCGGGACATGTTATTTAGTCGTATGCAGAACATTTATGATAAGTCGATGAATGTATCGGATGAAACTAAATGTAAGTTATTCATCCATACTTCATGTAACATAGACACTTTACGCAAGGAATTTGAGACAGTTTTAGATGCTTATAACTTGTTATATTTAAAAATTAATCCAACTTCTCAAATAAATTATCAATCCTTTATTGCTTTTGATGAAATGTTCTGTTATGTAAAACAGGTATTGTCTGAGGTAAATAAGTGTGAAAATACAAATGTAAAAAATGAGGATAATTACCAACGCTCTAAAAAATGTCTCCCTCCAATAGAGTTAATTGCTTTTTCTGGGGATGCTCGTATTTGGCCTATTTTCTATAAACAATTTAAAAATGTGGTTCATGATAATCCCGACCTGAGTAATGCTGATAGGGTGTATTATTTAGTGGGAAAGTTGTCTGGCCCCGCTTTAACTGTGTGTGCAGGTTTGGCACCCACGGGAGAAAATTATCCAATTATTTGGAACGCTTTAATTGAGAAATATGATGATCCCAGATCATTGGGTACATCTTACCTCAATCAGTTATTACAGTTCAAACAATTAAATACTAGTTGTGGATCTAATCTGGATTCATTTATTAATAATTTTGATTCAGCGGTGCAAGCACTTAAACAATTAAAAATAAGTGATTTAACTGACTTTATTTTGCTGCACCTCGCTTTAGAAAGGTTAGATTCTGACACAGCTAATTTGTTTGAAATAATGCACCGCAAGGATAAGATACCTTCTTATAAGGATCTTATAACTTTTGTAAAGGAACAAAGTAAGGCTTTATCCCGTTCATCTGGTAAGCCTGCTGCCCCCCCTAAGAGTAATGTCAGCCACAAGAGGGGTGCACCCCCTCACCTAAAATCAACAAAATCGTTTCTTAATACTGAAACTGGATTTGGTACCGCTGTTGACATGGGGGGTGGTCCAAGTTCAAATAAAAATAAAATTAATAAATGTAGTTTGTGCAAGAACGGGGCACATGATCAAATGTATAAGTGTTCTTCATTTATAAAATTAACGCCGCAACAAAGATATAATTTTATTAAAATAAATTCATTTTGTAGTAACTGTTTGAGTGTGAGACATAGAGTTGCCGCTTGTAATTCTAAACTTAATTGTTCATTTTGTTCGGCCAGACATCATTCGCTATTACACTTTAACCCACCTGCTAAGTCTAATAAAAATAATAATGTGGTCGCTTTTGGAACTCCGCAAACCGCACACACTGATGCATTTCCCGCTCCCGCTACCGCTCGTGACTCGGTTCGCCGCCTATCGATAACCGATCCGAATACCGCTCCCGCTGTTCTCAACTCTGCGTGCAGTACGCGCGCAGTTGAATCCCCGCAAGTTAACCCGTCAGTGTGCACTGTCTCTTGTGACAGTGTTGATCGTTCTCGTTCGACCACCTTACTAGGTACCGCCAAGGTTAGATGTATTGATAGGTATAATCACACGCATTTTTTGAAATGTTTAATTGACCCCGGGTCACAAAGTGATTATATGTGCTTTGGAATATTTAAATAATTTACCATTGGCTGATGACTCATTTTTTGAGCCCGGTTCAATCGACCTGTTGTTAGGCGTGAATTTTTACTGCCAAATATTATTGTTTGACAAAATTGTTGGGAAAAATAATTTACCCTCCGCCTTGGAGACTTCGCTGGGATACCTAGTCATGGGTGACGCGCCTGTGGTATCTCCCCCCGCAACCCGCACCTTCTGTGCCTTTACTAAGGAACCTCTTAATAATTTAGTTGAGAGGTTTTGGTCGACGGAGGAGCTGCCTTCTCGCAGGCTTTTGAGCTCCGACGACGAGGCATGTGAAAAAATCTACACCTCCACTACCAAACGCCTTCGAGACGGTAGCTTCTCTGTCCGTCTCCCGTTTAAGGAGGATCCGCGTACGTTAGGTAACTCGTACATCACCGCTAAAAAGAGGTTTTTACTTCTAGAACGTAGGCTCTCAAGGTCACCTGACCTACGCGAACAATATGATGAAATTATTCGCGATTATTTGCAAAGGGGTATTATATCGCGCGTACCTCGTGATGAGTCCCATTTGCCTGGTTATATTATACCGCATCACCCTGTGATTCGTAAGGACAAATCTACATCACAGGTCCGTATCGTCTTGGATGCCAGTGCTAAAACTGATTCAGGGTCAGGACTGGCACTCAATGACATCCTGTATACGGGAAGTAACTTGCAAGCTGATATCTTTGACATTCTTTTGAATGTCCGTATTTTTCGCATCGCATTTTCAGCCGACGTAAGGCAAATGTATTTGTGTATTTCTGTACAACCACCGCATCGCAGGTATCAGCGTATTTTATATCGTTTTGCCCCCGATGATCCCATTGAAATGTTTCATTTCAACCGCGTCACATTCGGTTTGCGTTCGTCGCCCTTTTTGGCCATACGCACCTTGCGTCAACTTGCCGAGGACGAACGCAAGAATTGGCCGACCGCAGCTGCCGTCATGGAAAGAGATGTGTACATGGACGACCTGGCCTCATCCGGTTCATCTTTGGGTGAAGCGGTTATGATGGCCCAGGATTTGATACACCTCTTTAAGGCTGGTGGGTTTGATTTAGTGAAGTGGTCTAGCAACTCTCCAGAGTTGCTACGACACATCCCCGCTACCCACCGTCTTACGGAGTCCATCTCTTTCGATGACGACAGCACTCTCAAAATTTTAGGTCTTCGGTGGCTTCCCGCTTCCGATAATTTTATATTCGCAACCGCTGTTCCACCGACGTTTTGTACCAAGCGCATTATTTTATCGGTAACCGCACGTCTTTACGATGTTTTAGGTTTGGTGGGACCAGTCATTCTCTTCGCTAAATTGTTAATTAAGGAGCTATGGCTGCAACAAATAGATTGGGATGAAGTGCCATCCACTCGTATAGTCAACCTTTGGCAAAAATATTTGTCTGAGCTTCCTTTAATTTCTAGCCTAAAGTTTCCGCGCCATATGGGTATCGAGCGAGGTTCAGAGATCTCGTTGGTTGCATTTTCGGATGCAAGCCAACAGGCGTACGGGTGTGTAATTTATTTACACGTAGTCAACGCAAACCAACCTCCGCTCGTATCGCTCGTGTGTTCGAAGTCTCGAGTCGCACCCTTGAAACCCACTGTAACTTTAGCTAGGCTTGAACTAAACGGTTTGGTTCTACTTGCCAAATTAGTACGCGCTGTTTATGACAATTTATCGAAGAGGTGTACCATTAAAAATGTATTCGCATTGTCGGATTCTGAGGTTGCGCTCTGTTGGGTTAGCTCCTCACCGCACCGGTTTGGCACGTATGTGGCTAACAGGATATCCGAGGTGCAGACCACTCTGCCCTCGAATAATTTTTTTTCATATCCCTGGGTCTCAGAATCCTGCAGATCACGTATCTCGCGGACTGTTACCCTCGCAACTCGCTGGTAACCAATTGTGGTTCCAGGGCCCTCCTTGGTTATGTTTGCCAATCAGTGACTGGCCAATTCGGGAGTTCTCTCCGAACAAAACAGAGTTGCCAGAGGAGAAAACAGTTGCGCATGTTTCTGCCAAAGTGGAGGAACATGTGCTAATATCTTTAGGATCAAAATTTTCCTGCTGGAACAGGTTTCTGAGATCCACGGTACATGTATTAAAGTTTTTGAAACTTATTCCGCGCTCTAATGTTATAACCGCTGCTGATCTTGACGCCGCAGAGTTGAGGATAGTGCGAGCGGTACAGCACACGCATTTTGCTGACGACTTGCACAATCTGCAGAACAGTAAGGTTTGTTCTGCCGCACTTCGGAAGTTATTTCCTTTTGTTTCTGAGGGTATTCTGCGAGTGGGTGGTCGCTTATCGTACTCCACTCTGGAATACTCGCAGAAACATCCCGCTTTGCTGCCTAAGGGCGGACATATTGTTGAAATGTTGGTCGATTGGTACCATCGTAACAATTCGCATGCAGGTCCTCAACTTTTAATGTCGATTCTACGCCATAAATTTTGGATTTTGTCCGCTAGACGCCTGATACGAAAACGTATTCACGGTTGTCTTAAGTGCTTCCGTACTAATCCAAAGCCTACATTTCCTGCAATGGCAGATTTACCGAAGTGTCGCTTAGAGGAATGCACGGCATTTACACATACCGGTGTCGATTACGCTGGCCCATTATATATCACGTTGTCAAGGAAACGTGGTGTACGTAGTCAAAAGGCGTACTTATGCATCTTCATATGCCTAGTGACGAAAGCGATCCACATTGAACTGTCCTCCGACTTAAGTTCTGCTTCCTTTCTAGATGCTTTTAAGCGATTCTTATCTAGACGTGGGCCCTGTAAATTTGTTTATAGTGACAACGGTACCAATTTTGTAGCCTCAAAGGCATATTTAAATGACCTACATAACTTCTTAACTTCGGATGATTATTACAAATTTTTTTGTGACGAGCTTTCTAAGCATCGTATAACATGGCGTATGAATCCTCCCACTGCCAGCCACTTTGGTGGCATATGGGAATCAAACATAAAATGTATAAAATCTTTATTGTTTCGCGTTATTGGTAAACAAATTTTAACGTATGAAGAGATGCTCACAGTTCTCACACAAATTGAGGCTGTGCTAAATAGTCGTCCTTTATACTGTTTAAGTTCTGATCCATCAGAACCTTTGGCATTAACGCCTTCGCATTTTATTTGTACAACTCCGCTCGCTTTCTTACCAGCACCGGATTTGACTGGGGGTAAGGTAAATCTCACCACGCGTTTCTCGCTTATGGATTCGCTTGTGCAATCGTTCTGGAAGCGGTTCAGAACAGAATATTTACATAATTTGCAAACGCGTGAAAAATGGAATACACCTAGTAGTCCGTTGCAGGTAGGAACAGTAGTAATTTTAAATGTAGATAACGCTCCGCCTCTGCAATGGCCGTTGGCAATCATTACCAAGTTGTATCCAGGTAAGGATGGTGTCATACGTGTCGTTCAGATAAAAACTAAAACTGGCACGGACGACCGTCCTGTAGTTCGGCTTTGTCCACTGCCGATGCAGTAGCTATATTATTAATTTAAATGTATTCTTTTAATTCCGCAAATTAATGTAATCTAATATAATATTATTAATTAAATTATTTATTCGCACAAAGTCATGTAATTGTCAAACTTCAGTGGCGCTCGCATGCATATGTATTTGCAAAATTATTATTAGTTTTTTGAAGGGAACCTTCAAACCCCGGGGGGAAATTGGTGGATATTGTTCATTCCTTGCAAAACGCTAAAATTATGCGAAACAAACGTTGTTACTTTTCTCCCTCGCACCTCCATTCCCTATCCTATTTTTGTCCTTTGCATCGTCTACGACACGCTGAAGATTTCCACTAGCAGTGACATGGAACGTAAACGTCACTGTCGAACAAAAAAGTGTCACTGTCAGTTTTGACGCGGACTGCTCAGAATTCAGAAATTTGAATTACCAGTCTTCTATCGATCGCAAACCGCTAGACTCGCGCTCGCGACACCAAATCATCAGCTCCTGAGTTCCGGGGCCCCGGACAAAACTTCACCAGGCGGCGAAAAGTGAGTGCTTTCCAATTACCTACATTTATCCACATTCCCGCAGACAACGCAAATTGTTTTTCGCAAAAGAATCATATACAGTCCACAACTAATTTAAAATATACGAATGGTGGGGACTTTTACCCCCCAGCAACTGACAACTAGTTTATAAATTTAAACCAGTTATTTAAAGCATAAAAGGGTATATAAACATAACGTAGTGACTAAAACTAAAAATAGATCGCGATAAAATCCGTAAAAATGATAAATATTTTAATGATAAATAAATATCGAATTAGTTGCAATAAACTTACACCATTGAAACCCGCGGCGCCGCGTATGGCCGATCGTGGCGCGCCTTCTAGAACCATTGGTTGACCTTCCACGGGAGTAAGGCATTACGGGACGACGGCGCGGGACGAGGAGGATCGAGGGGGCTCGAGGGGGCCCGAGGGGGACGTATCGATCTGGCCTGCGAGTCAGCATCCCAACATCCGAGACGCCTCAGATTCACTTTTACGCCACTTGCACGTCAATTACAGTAATTCTGATAGGCCCCGTCGAGTGCTGACACTCGCTAATGCATAGTTTATTCAATAATGACTGGACGATTTAAGTTCGAGATTGATGTCTATGAATGTGATATATCCTTTTTATTGTATCTCTCTTTTTAAAAATCTGTCGATGTGTATTTGAGTCGGGCTTGATTAACCAAATAATGGTTTAGGTAAATATAAAATATTGTAGTTTTATAGAGAGAGCTACTGCGCTTAAGGACTAATAGATCTTTTCTTTCTTTCTATCTGCCCTTATCCCGCCTTAATGTAGGGTCAGCGTAACACATTTTTTCAAGCATGTTGCAGAATAGATTTGGCTTAGTTTTTACAACCGGCTGCCTGCCTGACGTCAATCCCCTCTGAGGGATCCAGTCCCAAGCAAATTAAATTAAAATTTGCTAATTAAAAATAAACAATCCAGACAAATTAAAACAGATTTAAAAGTGCCGCTAATTTTATGAACTAAATATAAGCCTATAATTAAATAAATTATTTGTAATAGAAGACCGTAGTGTTTCATAGTGTTGTTTTGGTTATAAATCGATTAAAGTGAGATCTATAATAGCTAGCGTTCAGAAAGCGCCTGCAGTACGTCCAATCCACGGCGCTCCGCACCATCGTCGGCGCGCCGCACTACGTCAGGAACTCCACGATCCAGAGGGATCTCCGAATGGACAGCTTGGACGATTTCGTCCAGCGGCTCGCCAAAAGGATGTTTGAGCGCGCGGACGCCTCACCCTGGCCTCACCTCCAGAACCTGGCTCCGCTGCACGCTCGACCTCCGGACGCGAAGCCGCTACCTCGTGATCTCCTCGCGTAATCTACGCGAAGCTGCTGCAGCCGTCGCAGCTACCAGAGCTGCGGCGACACTCACACACACACACATCCACACACCACACTACACACCACATCCTCTTGATGGTGTCGCTTCGAGGAACTCGTGATCATGATCTTCACCAACGCCGTCTATTGCTGATCGCCTAAGCTGGGCTTCCCCAATGGGTTCCACCTGGCTGGGTTTGATATCGCGTAGACGGCAAGAAGAGGAGATCACGAGTGCCCCTCAGCGTACACCATCCCTTTCGACACCATCGCGCTCCACGCGACCTCCCGTGACCGATCCGTATTTGCGGATCGCGAGGAAAACCACAAACAGAGGGCTACGCCCTGATATTGTTACCACCGGCTGCCCCATCCCAGGGGTGACCGTGTGACGACCTGTATGTCTATAATAGCTAGTTTATAAATAATAATAAAACAAAAAGGGTGTAAACCCATCACGTAATTATTAGTTCATCAAAATACTACAACAATTTAGAAAACTTAAATGAGGACGGAATTATATTATAGTTATTTTGGTGAATATGAGCCTGATGTTCATTACGTCACAAGTAATAATATAAACCACAAATATAAACCATTTTATTGCATCTTTGTTGTTGCAATAACGACCACAAAAGAATTTCAACATCACACTAAAGCTCCCGCTAAAAGAATTACATGAACCACTCGCGTTCCCCTTTGTAAGCCACTGTGAAATACCAAGCAAACAAATATAAATCGCAGGAACTGGCCTGTAATCTGTTTAGTACAAAGTCGGAACACTTGTAGCGTGGTTACGCAAACCGGCGGTTATTTAATTAGTGCAAATGACTGCGCCGATCACAGAGAGTACGCTAATGAAATCAACCGTTTGGCTTTCGCTGTCCTTTACCGCAAACACTCGGACCGCCAGTTTGGTGTTGTATAAACAAATAAACAGATCGTTAATAAGATACTTTTGACTAACTACAAATGGTCGAAATTCTTGGGACTTTGAAATTGGTAAAAACATTGATATTATGAAGAATGTAATGAGACTGAATGAGCGAAAGAGGTGTGTAAGGATCGTAGCAAATGGAAATCCGTTGTCTCTGCCTACCCCTATGGGAAAAAGGCGTGAGTCTATGTATGTATGTATGTATTGATATTATGGTCATTTTTATCTTGGCGTTTAGCTTTTGCTGTCGGACTGTCATTTGTATAAACAAATAAACATTGTGTAGAAGTTTCCGATGATTATGGCTAACTAAACCTTGTGCTTATTATTATTTCTAAGCAGATTTTTAAAAATCCTGGCCCAGCATAGTTACTGAACCTGATGATAAAAATGTAAATACAAAGCAGTTCAAATACATTTTTGAAACAGAAGCAAGAAATGAGCAACCACGTATGGACATGCCCAATACCAAGAGTCGTTGGTGCGCTGCCAACCTTAAAGGAAATTATTAAATTAAGGGCGACTTGCACCATTATTACTAACCTACAGTTAGTCCTAAGCTCAAGTTAAATTGAAAAAGAAATATATGAATGACATGTAATTAATTAAATGTCATCATTATATTATTCGTAATTACATGTAGTACATTACATGTCATTTATATATTTCTTTTTCAATTTAACTTGAGGTTAGGACTAACTATAGGTTAGTAATAGTGGAGCAAGTCGCCCTTAGCAGGCTAAAACCCGAAACTTGGTGCGCGTAAACAAACCACAATGACAGGTATTTCACTATAATGATGGTCATTGGGTACAATATTACTATTACCTCTCTCCACCAATTTTTATCATACGTACAAAACACTACCTAAACTACATATTTAAAACCATTTAAAAAACCATTTATTTTCTACACACACATACATCGACAGGAACAAAGATACATTATAACATATATACTACAAAATTATAGGTACACCTGCTGATGTGCGGTAGAGGGGGTTCCAGCTCAGTGTACGCTGCTGAGAAACAGCACTGATTTTCAGCTGAGCCCCCTCCGTGGTCCCATCATAGAACAACAAGAGACATTGTGGTGCAATAATTATACAGTACTTTTACATTACATACAAAATCAAATTATCCCATTACCCTTTCCTAAGACATAATATCATGGAAAAAAAAATCGGAAATTGCTAACTCTACATGCCAAAACTCGAAAGTAAAATTGCTGACCTGTTAACATATAAGTATATATTAGTTTGAAACGTAATTCGAATCAAACGTTAGTCATTATCAGATCGTCTTTCAACAAGTAGGATGCCGTATCAAATAACATCTCGTTGTTAACATTTATGTTCGTAATTGATAGACGTAGTTATAACGGGAAGGGGAGATTGTTTTCCCCTCGACGCTTTTTTTTTCAAAAGCATCATTAGGTTAAGCCGATTATGTTTTAATACACACAATTAAGTAGGTTTACTTATTGTGTACTCAAAAGTGTAGTGACATACTATAAGTTAAGACTTAAACCCGTCTATTTGCGATCCCTTAGTTTTGATTCTGTATTTTTTAATTATACTTATTAAAAGGTTGCAAGAATTCGCTGGATGCAGGCCGCTTCCAACAGGTCGATCTGGACATCTTTGGGGGAGGCCTATTGTCAGCAGTGGACATCCTATGGCTGATGATGGTAATGATGATGTTATCTTACTTCATTATAGGAACATGGTGTAGGCTGTAGTAGGTAGACGTCTATTTATATAATAATCGTTTGAAAAGCATATTTGGTTAATTAGTACTGAAAATATAAAGCAATCAAATTACGCTTAAACATGCACGTATTCAATAACGTACAAAGGAAATTTAGTTGGAAAACCTAGTAACTCAATAAACCGAGCTATGCAAGCCTTTACGGCGCTAGTATACCAATCACGTTAGTGTCCGAAAATAGGTCATGAGTAAAACCAAATCATTTCCATAGATGGCGCTGGCGATAAAATGAATTCCAGACTCCAATCCGCTTTACGTGGAAACGTGCCGGCAATGCCGTGAATCGTTTGCTTACTTTGATAACTCGCTAATAGCAATCAAAGCCGAAAACAGGTGACGATAGAATTAATTACTTTCATCTTTATATTTCTCGCTAACG
Organism: Clanis bilineata; assembly: GCA_036417725.1. Classification (NCBI taxonomy): domain Eukaryota; kingdom Metazoa; phylum Arthropoda; class Insecta; order Lepidoptera; family Sphingidae; genus Clanis; species Clanis bilineata. Next base: position 8,221,443 of record CM071154.1, read on the forward strand.
GTTTACGTTATAATTTGTTGGTAAACAGTTCAGTACGTTTACGCATAATATCGTTTGATGGAATAAATAACATCGAAAATTTCCACAGGAAACTCGTTTTTGCCGAAATATAAAGTTCCGCCCGCTATGCCGACATCGAAAATCTGATAGAGAAAGTTATATAAAAATAGGTCAATTTTGGTAACTACTTTTTATATTCATGTAGGTAAAAATATACATACTCCAGCTACGAGTAATATATATTTATATTTCAGTAGGTACATATAGTAAATTTACGTACCTGTAATTAATTTACCTTAAGTTTATTTTTAAAGGGAAGTAAAATTGTGTATTTTGTGGCGATAACTTCATCACTAGATGTCAGTAGCCAAGAATTAGGTAATGGGAAACAATAGGTATCATTTTTATTATTTAACAGAACAAAAAAAAAACTACAAATCTTGTAGATTTAAATGCCGTAGTTATTAAAAACTATACGCAGAGGAATCCGTAATTGATTAAAGTTACGAACAATTATTTTCATATTTTGCTTTGTCGTGTCATTGAACTCTGTCTGTACTTTGAATTGGGCCAACGCGTGAGCAGGATAGAAGTATATTTTGCTTTCTTTTGTGTTGACGACCAGATGGAGGCAACAATCATTTTGTAAAGATGAATGAACACATTCCAGTTATTATTTGAAATCCATAAAAATGGGTGATTTGTTAATTTGTTGTGGTATCCAGTTGAATTTCTAAGGCACATCATATGAGTTTATTGATCTCAACCGCCATTATTTATGGCATTTTATTAGCAAAAATGTAACTATGACTTTTCATTAGATACTTTATTTATATTATAATAAGGGAAAACCCTCGCGAAAAAAAATCCTCTACAATTAGAATCCACAAAATCAGTATTATTTTAGTAAAGTAATTCGTTTCAACGTTGCGCTTGCTGGTACGTGGTCTCCACTCGAGAACTTTACTGCCCCATCGGCTATCAGTTCTACGAGCTATATATGTGCCCTGCCCACTGCCACTTCAACTTGCTAATCCTCTGAGTTATGTCGGTGACTATCGTTCTTCTTCGGATCTCCTCATTCCTGATTTGATCACGTAGAGAAACACCAAGCATAACCCTCTCCATAGCTCGCTGAGTGACTGTGAGCTTTCTAATGCGGCCCATAGTTAGAGGCCACGTTTCAATGCCATAAGTCATCACTGGTAACACACACTGGTCGAAGACTTTTGTCTTCAGGCACTGAGGTATTTTGGACGAGAAGACCTTGCGAAGTTTCCCAAATGCTGCCCAGCCGAGTTGGATTCGACGAGTGACGTCTCGAATCTTTGGAGGAGGCCTATGTTCAACAGTGGACGTCCTATAGCTGATGATGATGATGAATTCGTTTCAAAATAGACGCATATAGAATCGCTTTCTTGAAATTGGATAAAAATATAACATTGCGGCTGTCCTGCGACCATATGGTGTATGAACATCTTCGTAATAAAAAAAGCTCTTTCAAGCGAAGATTTTTTTATTAATATGTCGCGTGTTGTAGTATGGTGTACCTCCGAAATTTTTCGTTTTCTTATCTGTAGCTTGAACACAAAAAGTTTTCGGAGCACTGTTGTTTCAATCCGTACGTCCTAAATCATAATAAAACAAATTGTTCATTCTATTAATATTTGTTGTAGTTTGTTACAAAAAATATTTTTTGTATTGTTCATTCTATTAATATTTGTTGTAGTTTGTTTATAATGAATTACAGACATGTTAAATTGTATACACCACGAAGGAATGTGAAATGCTTTTATCATTCTGTTTATAGGATTATAAACATTTCTCAAGACCCGAAATTTGTGTTCCACAAGCTAATTGTATATAAAACCCTTACAGTAAACATAACGTCGATAGTTTCAGTGTGATTGAGCAACAAGCATCTAAACATTGTTGCGTTTACTAGCCAGAGACATCAGACGCCAGAGTGAGACAGTTTACAGTTCCGAGGTGTGGAACCTTTGTTAATTGGAACCATTGTATTACCCTTGTAGAACGGTTTCTCCAAAGCAATATACATACATACAAAGGCTCTTCACACACACTTTGCCCCGATTATTTACATCCCAGATGTAATAGGGGGCGAGCCCATCACCATATCGGGTACAAATTCCAGACTCTGGGTTGATACTGAATAAAAATCCAATATCACTGCCCGACCCGGGAATCGAACCCGAGACCTCAGATCGTAGTCGTACCATAATACAACTACGCCATCGAGGCCGTTAAGGCATAAATAATAAAAACGTTATTATGGAAACAAATATGTTCATGTTATTACCATTGTAATTTAATTTAATAAGTTCTTTGTGTTAGACGCGTAGGGGCGGATGATTGCAATATTTGTTGCAAATTAATATAATAATTACGTTTCTTAATATTGACTGGTAATACATTATACGGGCACACCACATAACTGGATTAGTTAGAATAAATTGAATTTATATCGGTTGCCCGAGCCCGAAAAACGAAAGTAAATGTAAATGTATTCGTGTTCGTTGCGCACTGATGACGTTTGGTTAATATTTCATACAAATTTCATAGACGCGCATCGAGCTGAAATACATTTACGGTTGTCAGAAATTTTCCTGCTCAGGCCGCTGTTCGTATTAAATTTAGATGTGAGAATTTAACGAGACAATATTGTAGTTATTATCAGTGAATTTCAGAATAAGGTCCAGTTGATAAATTTTAAGTATCTATAAAATAAATAAGCGGAACAGATAATTGTGCAATGTCTGTGCATTTGTTTTATTATGATTTAGGACGTACGGATTGAAACAACAGTGCTCCGAAAACTTTTTGTGTTCAAGCTACAGATAAGAAAACGAAAAATTTCGGAGGTACACCATACTACAACACGCGACATATTAATAAAAAAATCTTCGCTTGAAAGAGCTTTTTTTATTACGAAGATGTTCATACACCATATGGTCGCAGGACAGCCGCAATGTTATATTTTTATCCAATTTCAAGAAAGCGATTCTATATGCGTCTATTTTGAAACGAATTCATCATCATCATCAGCTATAGGACGTCCACTGTTGAACATAGGCCTCCTCCAAAGATTCGAGACGTCACTCGTCGAATCCAACTCGGCTGGGCAACATTTGGGAAACTTCGCAAGGTCTTCTCGTCCAAAATACCTCAGTGCCTGAAGACAAAAGTCTTCGACCAGTGTGTGTTACCAGTGATGACTTATGGCATTGAAACGTGGCCTCTAACTATGGGCCGCATTAGAAAGCTCACAGTCACTCAGCGAGCTATGGAGAGGGTTATGCTTGGTGTTTCTCTACGTGATCAAATCAGGAATGAGGAGATCCGAAGAAGAACGATAGTCACCGACATAACTCAGAGGATTAGCAAGTTGAAGTGGCAGTGGGCAGGGCACATATATAGCTCGTAGAACTGATAGCCGATGGGGCAGTAAAGTTCTCGAGTGGAGACCACGTACCAGCAAGCGCAACGTTGAAACGAATTACTTTACTAAAATAATACTGATTTTGTGGATTCTAATTGTAGAGGATTTTTTTTCGCGAGGGTTTTCCCTTTTTTTTTTTTTTTTTTTCATTTATTTAAAAGGCTTTTAAACACAGTTTATGACAGCCCTATACTGTAAACAAAAGAAATATTCTCTGACATATAAACAACCAACTTAAAATATACACCTCTAAATAAAGAAATAGTGGTCAGTGCACATGCGCACCCGTGGACGCCTGTCCACCTCGATGCGCACCCGCACCCCCCACATATTTATAAGTAAAATTATCATAAACACTAATTATCTGTATCGACTAATTTATACACCATTAGGGCTTCCTTTGAATTCGGGTTGCATAATATAGACTGAAACATTCCAATGTCTTCAATATTAGCATCCAACTTCCTTAGAATGTTTTGCCGCTCAGTTTGGTTCCGGACACATTCCATTAAGACATGGTATACATCTTCCGGTTTATTACACGTTTCACAATTCGGTGACGGTACTTTTCCCATACAGAATGCAAATTTCTTCAGTGGCATATGTCCGGAACGAAGTCTGTGTGCAATAATTTATATTATAATAAGGGTTTTCCCTTATTATAATATAAATAAAGTATCTAATGAAAAGTCATAGTTACATTTTGACTCTTTGCATTCATAAAATTTCTGAAAAATAATCCACGGTAATAACTTGACGATTTCATTAAATGAATGAATGAATGAATGAATGTCTTTTAGTATTCAAAACAATAAGTGTACTATATAACATGTAACTGAATATTGATATAAATTGCTGCATTGGTCAAAACCACAGATATTGTGTTTAAAAGTTTTGTGTCTTGGGTGTCTATGGGCGGTAGAGATAATTTACCATCAGGTGACCCATCTGCTCGTTTGCCAATCTCTGCTATATAAAAAAAAAAACAATGAAACACGTAACTACTACAGCTCGAATTTTCCAAACAGCCATCAAGTTATTGAAAGTTGAATCTACAATCGAATTCCAACATATTTTATCTAAAGACCGTCTCCGCAGCACGTAACTGCACGAAAAACTTATTATAGAGCTTCATTAATACGTCAAAGACGTTGCCAAATTACCGTGTGCTGGTTAATTAGTTACGGACTCTTTTATTTGTGTTGTTTTAATCATAACTCAGCGTGGGTCCGTCACGAATAAGATTTATGGAGGCTGAATAAATTATGTGCAGTGGGTTGACTGCTTTAGAAATCTGTATCATCATACATATTCCGGACAAGAACAATTTTATTCAGATGCATATTATTTGACGCCTTGTTTATAACAAATCGTATTTCAGGAATAAGTGGACTGGTTAGAGAAACCGGAAAGATTCGATTGTCGTGACCATTGTTAGGTTAGTAGCCAATAAAATAAAATATATTTATCGTTATTTATATATCTATAGATTAGATATACATCTATAGATTATAATTATGTTAAGCTCATGTTAGACAGTGAAGCATTGGAGGTACCTGTGGCAAACCAAACCGTGACAAATATGGGGATTCCCTTATTTTTCACAATTTGGTTTGGGCCATACTTACATTACAATAATCACAAGTATAAACTTAACCGATCGTGATCAAATTTATATGGGACCATCTATGGAATAATTTCTACCGAACACAAGAATCAGCCTACTGTTGGTGGAGATATCGCGTAAATTACATAAAAAAATACAAATAAATTACGTCCTTCATTTAAAGTCGGCCAAAATTTCACTGCTTAGCTGTCTTTGAAACGGGCAGCCAGCAAACTGCAACCTATTTTAAGGGTTAATTATATGAGTAGGTCATTCCATGATATAAGTATCAAAGTGACGTACGCAGGCGTACGGACGATTTCTTTCATCACGCTTTATTATATCGTGCGACGTAGCTTATTCATTTCCAGTTTGAACTCGGAGCTCGTCTCTTGACAATTTTTCTCCCTTTTGTTGGGCTAAGGAGGCGTGGAGGGCTCACTACATGTGAATACAGTTCTCGACGGAGAATTGCTTAACAATATGATTGTGAATTGAATAGTATTTCATTCTATAAAAGTATAACGGACTCGGGCGGTTTGTTAATTTTCTATTCATTGATTAATAATTACTAGAGGCGAAGGATTGTTACCGTTAGATATAGCAGAGCTTTTAAAAGGATCTAAGATTTTTAAAAATATTTATAAAATATTCTTAATTAGCGTTTGTAATTAATTTGTATTGTTTATTAGAAACAGACAAAAGTGCCGTAAAAGTGAGGAAGAGGCTTATGCCTTGCAGTGGGCGCCAAAAAGCTGAAAATGATGATGAATGTGAATTAAGTAAGTAAGAAGCTCTTTGTCTTTGTTAGGTATACTATGCAAATATGCAAGTACTTATGCTTATTATACTTATACCCCCAAGACACATTACTGCCTTAATTTCATTGATCGCCCTTAAAGGACCACCCAGGGCAAATTTGGGTCGTTCGATTGATATTTATTGAGTCACAGCATAAAATACAGGCAAGTGTGTAATTTTCAGTCATAAAAATGCTAAATAAATAACAGTTGCATTTTTACGGCCACTGGACCTAGTTAGTACATCACTGACCTTTTATAAACTTTATAGGCGATACTATCTCATTAACAATATACAATTAATAGAGCAACCGAGAAATACAAACTGCAATATTTAACCGATTAAAACCTTTAAAGAGCATAAAATAAAAATTAACAACCGTAACCCTAGCATAAATCGTTTAAAAAAAACTTTGTAAAATTCAACGCAGAAAATAACCAATATTCACACAATCTTATTCCCCAAGTTAACCATTTATAAAACAATTTCCAGCCCACGGGTAAGTACGGAGCCCCACGCCGGGCAATTATCCGCTGAAACGCCTGTTACCCGCCATTATCTGATTAACTTAATATACAATTAGTTGAGAGGAAATTTTAATTAAGGTGTGTTTACATGTAGCTTTGTGATGCTACTGGATACGTGTTTTATCAATATCCCACAGTATACACTGATTAGCATGTACAGTGCGTTTACTTGTTAAACGTGGAATGGATTTCCGGGTGAGATTTCCGCAGAGATAATAAAGTGAGCTTTGTGTGTAAATACGGTTTTATTTATAAATGATGGTTTCAAATGCATATTATTATTTATTTGAAACCTTTTATGGAATTTAAGATTAGTTTTGCCGCGACTTCGTCTGCACAAACATTATTCTTCTAGGATAAAATGTAGCTATAGCCCAGTCCGGCTCATGGTTTAGATGTATATTAAATACATTCATTCACCCGTTAAGGTGTGACTGATTAGTTACAATCCTAATTCACAAACATTGACACTTAATATTATAATTTACAGGTACACACACATATTTCGCTATCTGTTAATTCGCAAGATTTACAAAATACTTAGGTATTTAGTCTGAGCTCATTTGATTTATTTCGGGATAAATCCGGTGAAATAATTTAAGTAAATAAAAGTTCTTACTTGATTATAAATACGACAATGGTCTGCCCCATTATTTGTTTTGAGTCATTACGAAAATATTTATAACAATAACTTTAGCAAATATATTAACTTTTCAATCATATCATAAGCCCAGTTTTTACGACCTGTTTTAAGGCTGCCTGCATCAATCCCCTTCTGAGGGTCATGATAAAATTATATTTGACAGCCTCCGTAGCGCAGCGGGCGAGTAGCCGGCTGTGAAGCGAGAGGCCTCGGGCTCGGTTTTTGCATCGAGACAAATGATTGTGTGGCCCACAGATATTTCTTTCAAGTCTGGGTGTTGTGGGACCGAAAGTCTCTCATATTCTCTGACACCTACGACATAGGTTATACCTGGTGTGGGGTCAGGACTATGTGTGTGTCTGTTGGGTGTATTTATTTATTTATATTGTAATTATCTAACAGCCTAAAATAATTCTACGATATACGATCTCTTTTTCACGGAACATTAGAACTCTTGGTTTTAGATAAATCCAAAAAATAATACAAAGTTTAAATAGTAAAAAAGTAATCATTATAACATCATATACTCAACTTAAAGTGCCTTTGTGACAAGCTTTTAAATGTCAACCAATTAACGCGGTATTTAGCTTCATCAGCATGTTGGGGAGGTGCCATCTCAACGTTTGTTATAAAATTTCCGTTTCTAAACGTTAATTATAGTTAGCACTTACATGTTCTTAATAGTGGGCGCATTAGCACATCGCTTGTAGATGCGTCAAATGTGTTGAGTAATGATTAGCCGACAAGCTGTTTTAACATTTAGGTTTCTCTAAAATATCTTATGCTTGTATAGACAACTTGTAACTTTTTTTATAGCAGATACTGGCAAACGAGCAGGTGGGTCATCTGATGGTAAGTGATCTCCACCGCCCATAGACATCCAAGACAAGATTCAAGGGTGTGTTACCAACCTAATATGAGGGGAAATAGTGGTTGAGAAAAAAGGGAGAATTGGGCAAAATTGAAACAGCGAGCTTCCACTCTACGTCGGTTATCTGTGAGACAGTGGTATCAAGTCGGTCGAGCCGGTATTAGTGCTGTAGATCTTACTGTTTACAGCGTGATTCTACCACTCATGACTGGATTGGGAATCCAAACTTCTTTGCTGTTTGTATTGTTTTTTAAATAATACTTCACCTGGTGGTACGTCTCCTATGCGAGTTTTTTTTTTAATTGAGACTAAGTCTAAGCACTGTTTCATTCACGTTTGAAGGAAATTGAAGTCGCTGAAATTGTTAGGCATCATCGTATTTTTGGCAGGAAGAGCACAATACTAGGATCAGAGTTGTTTTTCTTCTAATGATATTATAGTATTAGCTATGTAATATTACTGTCCCACTGCTGGGCACGGGCCTCCTCTACTAACGAGAGGGGAATGTTTTGTTACTGTTATCGTATTAAGTGGTCTCCCTCACATACAACGAAATTTAGAAAATAACTACAGTGATAATTGTTAATAAAGAAAGAAAAACTATTATAACATTATTTTATGTGTATTATTTGCGCATTACCATATAAGGGAACTCCTTACATTTGAAACGCGTTGAAACGCAATCACAAATATTTCCACATTTACAGGTAAACATTTCGAACATTCGATAGCTCTACATTTTCCAATAGTCTTGGCTCAATATTATCCGGCTAATATGTGCCACAAGCGGGTAAAACGGGTTATACTTGCGCTGGCAACTGCGAACTTGTGCAGTGTGCAGTGCCCGTCACCGGGCTGTCGTATCGTGGCGGTAATGACGTCACTTCCGTCGCAATCGCACAACGCGCTTCGTGTCAATGCAAATGTACACGATATATTATGTGCACGGTTTTTAAAATACTTTTCACTGTGATAATAGAGGTAAGAAGAGTTTTGGGTGTGTTGCTATAAAAAACGTATTTTTTTTCCATTTGAATTTAATTCAAGTCATAGCTGGATTAATATGGGATATAAATTAGCGTTATGTAATAAATGCGTTGTTATAGTTTCTTATTGATAAAATCAAATGTTTTCATTTTTGTCGTGACTTCGCTCAAATAGGAATGTTTATTAATCAGTCTTACTATGTTAAAACATCTCGAAACACTAATCTTTACAGTAATCCTAATATTTGTACATACTAGTGTAACACTTATAGAGGATTTATACGACCTACTAACAATGTGTATAAAATCATCGGTAGACAGATCATTGGGACTGCTCGTTGTATTTATTTAAAACTTGGATTCTGTGAAACATGGCTACGGTGTAGCCAGTGGAACAATGAAGGGGTTTAGCATTAATTGACATATTAACTCATTAATCAATATTGATAATGAATATTTCCTTCAGCTTTACGTTAAAAATTCTGTGTATTTTATCATCTTCTGAATATCAACTATCATGAGACTTTGACGAGTATTTAGGATTAAGTATTGGGTATAGTACAATAAAAATATTTGATGAATTTGTGCCCGATATGGCGATAGGCTCGCCCCCTATCACATCTGGGACAGAACTAAGCTCGGCGAAATGTGGGTGTTCTAATTCGCTAGTGTGCATCTGCCTACCCCTTCGGGGATACAGGCGTGAGCTTATGTATGTTATATTTGATGAAAATTGCTCATGAGAAAAGCATGACCCTCTTTTTGCTTCGCCGTAGTCGGGTAAAAAAAAGCCCGAAGTTTCCTTCTGTCGTCATTGGGCTGTCATCCGTAATTAGAGAAAGACTTGTAACTTACCTAGAACAGGACCTTAAAATATCTAGTTTGTATTAAACTATGCATATAAGATATAGTATATGTAGTCGCCTCCTTAGTCTAGTGGCAGCATATATGGGCTGTGGACCGGAAGGTCCTGGTGCGATTCCCATGTCGGACAAGGCGAATTTTCAGATTTTATTTTCCCAGGACTGGATCCCCCAGAGGGGGTTGGCGTCAGGCATGCAGCCGGCATGCAGCCGGTAGTTTATGTTGTGTATGATATTAACGCCCGAATGGTCAAACACTGCTCAACTTTAACGGCTTCTTATATTGATTTTCGGCATACAATTTTGACAGATAAGGCGGCCTTAAAAGACATAAGGCCACCTTAAGTGTATGAACATTCGGCGGTAAGAAATGTTAATTTTAATATTTAAAGACACAAAACGGTTTAGAACGTAATGATTTAAAGTAGGATTTTGTCAACACTACATTTTTGTTACTTAATCGCGAACCTTCAAGAACTAAAAATGAGCAGTAAAAATTCCGAGTGCGTATTTTTAAAATTTCAAGCGCTCGTTCGCGCTACAACAGATTAAAAAGATATTTGAGGCTCAATTAAAATTTCATATATTTTTGTTTTTGAAGCTACGTTTTCATCGCACGAATGAGCTATGAATATACGTAGTCAATTTTCCTTGTTCGTGAATAGTGTCATAAACTATTTCCGAAATTGGCATTGGGTCAGCTTACAAGATTTCCAGCTTATGACTTCCGGGAATAGTTGGAAAACCCATGTAATGGACATTGACCCCTAATCTTTATAATAAATAGGAACCACTGGGATATTCCCATAAGTATTATATTAGCTGGTGGTAGGATATTCGTATCCGACCGATGGTGACCACCGTACACATGGTGCTAAAACCTGCCATAGTAACCCACACTCCACGTGTGGTTCGCGTTCCAGGATCAGCCAGTGTACTTCCGGTTCTAATTTTTTTATTTGTTTAAATAATAAAATATATACTTTTAAAACAAACACACTAGTAGATATTACAATGATCCAAAATACGCTTTTTTCCAATACGAATTCATGTTTAATTAGCCCTCGGTTTCGATCGATTTATCGCTATTCTAGCGATTTGATAGAGATCCCTTCATATTAAGGCCGGACTAATATAATCAACCAATTATTAAAGAGTATGTTACATAGGAATGCACCTTCTTGACCTTGCTTGAAGAAATCTCGAGATTACATAACACAATACATGCAAACATCATTGTATGATTGAAAATTAGCAATACAAAATTGGTTACCAAAGTAGCTTTGTAATAGTGATAAAGAAGTAATATAAAATGGATATTTCATGACGGTTGAATGATCCTGAAAATTCCAGTAAACGAAAGAACAAGGACGAGTTCCGACCAAACAAAGCAATTTTAGATAAAGGCCCAATAACTACTTTTCGCACGGATGAAATCAAGATGTGAATTTGGACAAAAGTAAATTTCCACACCGTAAGACCAATCCATAGGACCGTTTGATTTGTTAGAGCGATTTGAGATTAGGACACAAAAGCCGGTGTTCGGGTAAATTCCGATTTCCGCCAATTGTGAAGGTCCCTTCGCGAAATGAAATCACTTGGTGCCCCGAAACAGAATCACTTTTACGCCACTTCGGTCCCGATCGACGAAGGTTACATCCGTGGTGTGTTCATTCAGCAATTTCATAGCTCCACGGTTTAACCGTTACCACACATTCTCGAACGATTAAGTTGAGTGCGTTCGTTTAAGATTAAATCAGATCAGTATCTGATTCGTGTACCAGTAGTAATAACCTGGTTGGGGCAGTCCCCAACTGTTCAACTAACTGTAAAACTGACATGATGTGAATTACCGTGCTCTTTCGTTTTATACTGTGAGTGGGAAATCCGGAGGCCTAAATAATCTCTTTCTCTCAAATATCCCTATATCGCCATTATTTTTCTTTAATGTTGCCATATACTCATATATAGGTACGAGTGAATTGATCTATTTTAACATAGTTCTAAACGAACGAAGTTATTCGATATTTACGCCTAGATTTTTTGTTTGCTAACGGCTTTAAAGAACTTATATTGACGAAGGATAGCGTTTGACGCTTACTTGGTAAAACGCAATAGTAGCAGGATTTCGTAAAAAAATCATCTTATATTCACGTTTACCAAAGAAATAAATTAAATTAAATTTCTTCTAAAAATGTACTTTTTTCATCCATTTACGAACTTAATGTTTTAAAATCGTGTTGTGAAGGTCTACCGCTTCATTGTTATCAGTCGTTTTATGAAACACGAAAGAAACACGTGCTTACAAATTCTTTACTTTATTCTACGAGACGTTTTTTACGGCTTCTTGGTAAAACTCAAACCGTTGTATTAGTACGAAAATTTTCGAACATGTTCTTTTACACACGGCATTTTGTTATTGAGATTATTTGTGAAATATAATGTTAAATATTTTGATAGTCAGTTTGCCAATTTTTTTCCTTTTTTAGTGAGAAACCAAATAAATTGGCACAGAGGATGAAAATTGAAACCGCGAGGTAAAGCTAGTGATTTTACTTCGCGGTTTAAATTTTCATAATTTTTTTGTACACAGGGAATCTTTTTACTCATTCCAAGTGAAACTCGTAGGTACGTCGGACTCACCGGTCTAAACCGTACTACCAACTAAACCCTGTGGTATTATTTTTTCTGTCTCCCTTATGCGAAGGTCACGGTGTCCGTATTTGAATTTGAATGCAAGGTTGATGAGGTTGACCTGAGCCTGCGAAAATGGCATACAGAAACGTACTTCAGAAATAAAATCACCTGTATCTCAAAACACTCACAGTCTACCTGTATCTTTCAAATCAACTCAAGTGTTAAGACGTCGGCACCAAACAGCGGTGTGGTGGATTACAAATTCCAATTTCTCATACATCTAAACGTCTTAGAATATTAAATTAAAGATAACAAGATAAACAGCGTCCGAGAGTCTCGTAAGGAGCGTAACAAGTGGAAGAGCGTTTAGGAGATGAAAAATGTATTCTGGTATAAGTAAAACATATATTATTTGGTGTAGACACTTGACCTGAAGTGGCTTAAGTTTGTTGTATTAAAATACACTTTTTAAGATGAAATGAATAAAACGCTCTGTCTTTTACAAATGCTTGCGGATTCTTAGCTATTTATGCTTCATCATCATCATCATCATCATCAGCCATAGGTCGTCCACTGCTGAATATAGGCCTCCCCCAAAGATTTCCAGATCGACCTGTTGGAAGCGGCCTGCATCCAGCGACTTCCTGCGACCTTTATCAGGTCGTTTATCTTATTATTTATGCTTACTTGGTTTTAAATCTAGCTCACGCTTTGCTGAGGTTTTTTCTGTTCCATAATAAGAACGAGCATATTTTCACAACAAGCATAAATTCTAATGACGGATAACTCACGTGTTATTTTATTGTAATCGGCAACTCAAATTTAGATTGTGATTTCAACTCATCCTGACCTTTCAATATGAGATAAAAGTCTTCGTGGTTTCTTAGTTTAAGAACGTTGAAACTACATCAATGATTATTTATTAGGACTGCCTCGGTGGCGTGGTTGTATTTCGGTACGATTACCGTCCTGAGGTCTCGGGTTTGATCCCCGGGTCGGGCAGTGATATTGGATTTTTCCATATTAGCTCGAAGTCTGGAATTTGTGCTCGATGTGGCAATAGGCTCGCCCCCTATCACACCTATCATAACTGGAACTAGACGTTCCAATTTTAGGCCAGACATTTTTTTAACCCCAAAAACTCTAGTAAAAATATATCGGCATGTAAATTGAGGCGTGAAGTTCGCAAACATTTTCACTCAACTATAATATAGAGTAAAAATTTTTGCGAAACTCTTCCTATAACTCTTAAACCGTTTTTAAATTTAGAATAAACCATGAAAAGATTATTTCTTTGAGTATGTTTTTACCTATGGTCGGTATCCTAAGACCACGAAGTACATAAGGTATTTTACATTGAATGTAATAGAGCTGTTAGAGCGACATGTTATGGATGCAATATCCATAAAATGACTTCCTTAAAATTAAACTAACATTATAAAATTATATGATTTTAAGTATAAATAAATAAAAAACACGTATTAAATTAAAGTTTTTACACCGGTTCCGGGAAAAAATTAAAAAACTTCTGACCAGAAACAAAAATGTTTACACTCGTGTCAATAAAGATTACATAACAAATTAAGTCGTTAATAACTTTCCAAGATTTGAACTCACTTTGGTAATTTCTGTTGTCTTTTCTCGAAGAATGAGAAGACAAGAATTTTATTAGGAAAGTTTATTTCTCGCGACTGCGGATTTTCTGAACTAGTTACCAAATAAAAGTTTGTAAAGATAAATAAAATGTTCTTGTAATTTATTTCGTAGCATAAATTTTCTTCATCTCATTTGTGTGGATTTTCCTTGTTTTTTACATCTGTTATTTAAATATGATATTGCGACAGATTAAAGTATTGAATATTACCCAATTAAGACTGTTTACAAATCAAGACGATAAACTAACTGCACATACCTATTACAGTTCCTTATAAGTAAAGTAATGGATTTTTTTCTTTGTGGATCATATAATAACCATACTGGACCAGATTATGTTGTCCAATTAATAATACAATGCCGGGCGTTGCACCAGACATTACATATGTCCCTCGACGGCGGTCAGTCTGCCGGCGCGCAATGATTAATAAATAAATAACACTGAACATATGTACATAGTGTTACACACATAGTTAGGACACCAGACTAAGATACGAGTCTTGTGGATACCAGGAACTACGAGAGACTTTCAGTATCACAAAACCCAGACATGCAAGAAATATTTGTAAGCCATATTAACATTTGTCGGTGCGGGGTTCGAACCCGCGGCGTCTCGTTCCACAGCCAGCTACTCGCCTGTTGCGCCACGAAGGCTGTTCCTGATCTATTTATTTTATATAACAAAGCATGTGTGCAATACACACTATTCAATACAATACATTATATTGTTATACTTTAAAAACAATAAAATGTAGAACTAGAGCCATTGAAGGTCACATTTGACGAGGCAATAAAATAAAACATAAAATGGATATATCGGCGCAAAATCGCAAGCTTATTTAAAAAGCCGTTGTTATTTCACGTTATTAATTCATTTTACAATTGTTAAATTGTTGAATCGATAAAAGATTCTAAAAAGTTAAAATAATCGTTATAATTATTTCTTTGACATTCGATATTCGGTATCGAGTAGGTAGTTGCAAATATTGCACCCTATAAAAGGAGTGTTCAGAGCAGATTCGACACATTCCGCTCTTGGCAGCGGTCGCTCTCGGACGTATTGTCACTGCACCTGCAGTGATTTTACAACCGATTACCGGCCTACCTGCTAGGTCGGATTGCAGCCCCGCGCTGCCGTCTCGGTAATCCGACCATAAAACAAAGCTCCGCTTTGTTTTGTCGGTTACCAGACAAAGGGCCCATCCGCGTCCTTTTCAGGACAGGGATTAGCCCGAATTTTCGGTATTGTTTTATTGTCCCCTTCAGGGAATTAGCTCGGTGGTAAACCTCACGGTGTCAACAAGCCGATAGCTAGCGGTGACCCGGCCCGCGCCACGCCCCCTCAGGGCTGAAGCAAGCCGGACGGGTGCGGACAAGGAATTAGTGGAGGCACACCACTCTTTCCCCCGCATATCTCCTTCCCAACCCTACCCATCCCGATTTCCATCCCGTGTATCCGGTTGAGTGTGCGGTCCTCGGACCAATACCACTTACGGTGCACGGACTGTTAGGAACCCTTTCGCACATTAAGATTGGCAAAGGGATACCAGCTTAGGGCACACCTAATTTTAAGTACACCCCCCCCTCGCCTATACCCGGCGAGGAGGGTCATTCACCAACTCAGCCCCGGGCACACCCAACCCAACCCGGGGACGTAAATTCACG
Source organism: Clanis bilineata (assembly GCA_036417725.1). NCBI lineage: Eukaryota > Metazoa > Arthropoda > Insecta > Lepidoptera > Sphingidae > Clanis > Clanis bilineata. The sequence continues at coordinate 8,237,155 of CM071154.1, forward strand.
CGTCCCACCGCGACCCGCGACCCGCGACCCGCGACCCGCGACCCGCGATCCGCGATCCGCGACCGTACGTCAGTGCGAGCGCCGCCCGGTTTCTTCTAGTGTGTTCTTTCCCGCGTCGGAACACACTCGCGCCGCGCCAAAACTTTGCAACACTCGCGATGGCCCCGTCACGAAAGAAGTGTGCCGCGGCCCTCGCGAAGGTGGCAGAAAACCCACTCGCGTGGGCACGCCTTGAGTCCGTACTCAAGGACATTCTACCGGACCTGTTTGCCGACGAGACGGAGAGCTCGTCAACGGACGACGGACCCTCCGCCTCGCCCACCGCTCCCTCGGGGCCCATCGCTACGGCGATGGAAACCGACTCACCCGCATCCACCAAGAGGCCCGCGGCTTCTTCAACCTCCGGCGATTCTAGGTCGGAATCGTCGTCATCCGAGCAGGATGACGACGGTTTCACGACCGTGAAGCGCGGGAGGCGGAAGAAGCCACGTTCGGCCACCGCCGTGTCGGTGTCAACTCCGGCGCCCTCTGCGCCGGCTTTCGACACCGACTCGCCGGCTTCCCCCTCACCCGCCGCTCCCTCGAAGCCCTCCGCTCCCTCTGAGCCAAAGGGCAAAAAACCTCCCCCCATCAACATCCGCGTCCCGGATGGTAGCTCCCTACCCACCCTTCTCGCGAAAATACAGTCTCAGGGCATCACCCTGAGAAACAATAGGTGGAATAGCCTCCACAAGACAGTCACCGTCATGCCGACTACGGTGGCCGACCACCGCTCTCTTACCAAGTGGATGGCTTCCACAGAAATTAATTACTACACTTATGCCCTCCCCGAAGAGCGCACCTACCGCTTTGTTATACGCGGAATCCCCTTAGAAATGTCGACCGAGGAAGTTACATTAGGCCTTCAAGAGAAAGGCATCTCTTGCGTCCGGGTTACCCGTATGCACCGTCCCGCCCGCGCAGACGCCACTCAGCAGCCCTACGAGATAGTCCTCGTAGAATTAGAGACCCCCGCTGATGCCAAACATCTGTTTGCCATCAGCGACATTCTTGGATTCCGCGGCTTCACCGTGGAGACCCCCCACCGCAAACGGCTAATCGGGCAGTGCCACAACTGCCAACTGTATGGCCATTCATCGCTGCGTTGTCGCATGCCCGCCAGGTGCGTCAAGTGCCTCGGAAATCATGGAACTGCACAGTGCCCACGTCCCAAAGATAGGACCCAGTGCACGGAGCCGCCTTCGTGCACCAATTGCCGCCAAGTAGGCCATCCGGCTAGTTATCGTGGGTGCACGCATGCCCCCAAAAAACCGACCCGAGCTCCTAAAGCTCTACCCCCCAAGGCCCCTCAGGCTAAATTCATCCCTGCACCCATCCCGGCGCGCAACCATTGGCAGTTGCCAAGCAAGCAAGCCGAAGAGGTAGCAGCCACCACCCAGGCCCCCGGCGGAGTCACTCCCGCCACCCCGGCCACACCTCCCGCCACTCCCAGTCAACCCACCGCGGTTCCTACCACTCCTGCTCCAGCTCCCACTCCTGCGGCCTCCCGGGCTAACCCTCCCAGGGCAGCCCAGCCGCGCCCCTAAAACCCTGCACCCCCTACCGCGGCGGGTCGCACACTCTCTAAGGCTGAAGTAGATGCCATCTACGACGCCATCATAAACCCCCCGATCGACTACTACACCCTTATCTCTGATAAAATAAGGGAAATAGCAGCCAAGGGCCACCCGGACGCAAGACTGATGTCTGACTTAGAACTTCTGTATAGGGAACAGCGATCCTACATCGCTGACTTAATTTTACCGCCTTCCGATGGCTAACAACAATAATATTTTTTCCCCCCCGTCGCGGACCAAGCCTCGCTCCCTCAGAGTGGGCTTTTTCAATACCAATGGTATTCGCGGCCAATGTGCCGAAATCGCACACTTTGTCCGCGATGACAATCTGGACGTTTTCCTCATCCAGGAAACGTTCCTCAAACCTGCTCACCGAAACCCTAATATCCCCAATTTCAAAATGGTGCGGAACGACCGCACTACTGGCCCTTTTGGTGGCACCCTAATATACTTTAAAAGGTCCCTGCACTGCATACCTCTAGACCCCCCCGAAAACCTGACGAACATTGAGGCTTCAGTCTGCAGGCTAGCAATGACAGGACATCCGCCGATCACCATCATCTCGGCTTACCTTTCACCCAAAAAGGAGCTTCACTCCAATGAAATTTCGACACTACTGAGCATGGGGGAGTCTGTCCTTCTGGCGGGCGACCTCAACGCCAAGAACACGCTCTGGAACTGCAACTCTACCAACAGCAGAGGTGCAGCACTAGAGCGGTGTTTAGACACTATTGATATGGAAATTCTAGTTCCATCAGAACCCACCCATTATAGTACAATTAACGACAATCACCGACCTGACATACTCGACATAGCGCTTGCAAGGAACGTATGCCTACGCGTGCGTTCCATGCAGGTGCTACAAGAGTTGGACTCTGACCACAGACCTGTGATCCTAGATCTAGCCCCTATAAACGGTCCCACAGACACAGGTCCTAACGTACCGATGAAGGTGAAAACGAACTGGCGTCTCCTAGGCACCAAGCTCGAGGACACCTCATCCCCTGATCTCTCCGCGATCCCGACCAACATAGTTACTCCTGAAGAAACGTCCGGCGCGATTCGCTCCTTCACCGCACATATCCAAAACGTCGTGAGCGACAGCTCCGAGAGGGTGCCGGAGGCTATGCTTAGCCATTGGCACCTTCCCGAAGACGTGAAATGTGTGGTGAGGAGGCGAAACGCCGCGCTGAGAGCCTGTAAGACGAATCCCTCCCCGGATCAACGGCATCTAACGCGTTTCCTCCAACGCGAGGCCAAACGTCGCATCCAAGAGGCCGTCGATTCGAGGTGGGAAACTCACCTATCAGAGCTAGATCCAACTCACCAGGCTTTCTGGCAGTTGTGCCGTTCCTTCAGGAGAAATGATACAGTCACCATGCCCCCGCTCAATCGTCCGAATCAACGCCCGGCGTTTGACGACGACGAGAAAGCGGAATTGCTTGCCGACAGCCTGGAGGCTCAATGTTCACTCACCTCAGTTCCCATTGACCCAGAGCATCTCGTTGCGGTTGACACTTTTGTCGAAAGTAGGAACGCAATCCCGCCGCCACCGATACCGGTTCCGCGTCCGCGCCCGACAAACGTCGACCCGGATGTCGACCAACCGCCCGACCCACTCGCGCCGGTGACAATCGAAGAAGTCAGTTCTCTGATCAAGGCGCTCAAAAGACGAAAAGCCCCCGGGGGTGACGGTATATCCAATAGAGTCATGAAAATGCTCCCGGAGCATCTAGTTAAAATTCTCGCTGACATCTTCAATGCAGCGTTCCAAAACAGCCTCTTTCCAGACGTCTGGAAAGAGGCGGTTGTGATAGGTATTCACAAGCCGGGGAAACCCGCTTTCGAACCCTCCTCTTACCGTCCCATCAGTTTACTCAGCGCTCTGGGTAAACTCTACGAGCGAATCGTCCTCGATCGCATCAAGATAGTCGCCCACCTTCACCATCTGCTCCCTCCAGAGCAGTTTGGTTTTCGTAGTAGGCACAGTTGCGTGAATCAGATCCTCCGCATCACGGAGCATGTCCACGACAACTTTAGGCGCGGAAACCCTACCGGTGCTCTTTTCTTTGATATTGAAAAAGCATTCGACAAAGTGTGGCACAACGGCTTGCTCTACAAGTTGTATACCTTCAATGTGCCCACACAGCTCGTGCACATCATACGAGAATTTTTGTCGAATCGCGGTTTCAAATATCGCGTGGAGGGAACTCTTTCCTCCCGACACACCATCACTGCCGGAGTCCCGCAAGGCTCCGCTTTGTCCCCTTTTCTTTTCTCGCTATACACAAGCGATATCCCTAAACCGAAAGACGCCCATCTGGCGCTCTTCGCTGACGACACGGCAATCTACGCTTCACGTAGAGACCCGGACAAAGTGATTCGCATTTTGCAAACCGCAGCCGATGAACTCGGTGAGTGGTTCCGCAAATGGCGAATCACTGTCAACCCCGCCAAAAGTCAGGCAATTCTCTTTACCAAGAGAATTTTCACCCAAAAGCCTAACGCTTCAGTCACCATGGCCAATAAGGCTATCCCTTGGACCAACAACGCCAAATATCTAGGAGTCAACCTTGATCGGAGACTGAACTTCATCACTCATGTAAATGCGGTACGCGCGCGAGCCGCAATCGCGTTAGCACGATTACATTTTCTCTTAAACCGTAAGAGCAAGTTGTCAGCCCGCAACAAGATTAGGATCTACACAACGTGTATTAGGCCGATAATGACTTACGCGTCGCCCGTGTTCGCTCACATACCGCCCGCTCGACTTAAGCGTATGCAAGTCCTGCAAAACGTCTTTTTAAGACGAGCGCTTAACGCTCCGTGGTACATACGTAACCACGACCTCCACGTGGACACCAACTTGCCGACCATCAGGCATTTTATGCAGATGGCCAGCAGACGCTACTTCGATCGGGCGGCACACCACCCAAACACGCTTGTCCGTCAAGCGTCAATATACACTCCATTTGACCGTGCGAAATGGAGACGTCCTAGATCCGTTTTGTCAGACCCTGATGACGCCATCACTCTGGCCATTCAACGTAAGATCGAGCATCTTAAATCGCTCCCACACTCCACACGACCGATGTTCCGTCCCCGCCGACGAGGACCACGCCGCGCTCCCAGTAGCAGCCCCCCCGACCCTGTTAACAATTCCGGCCCGCGTGCCGATGACAGAAATGGATAGTTAGGAAAACACGTCCACACTCCCCTAATCGTTGATGTCTTCAACATCACCCTCTCAGTGACCGCCCTGAGCCGAGGTTCGTAACCCGTTAGTGGGTTGCCCTCAGCGTGGTCACCTAACTTTATGGGTTGGGCGCACCTGCGTTCATCCCAACAGACCGGTGTGGCTGAATTTGCCGACTCGGTTAGGCAAGCAGCTGTAGGGCCAAAAAAAAAAAAAAAATTCGACACAGTCGTGCTCCGGCACTCGGACTGTCCACATCCCTGAGTAGACGGTGCTCTTAAGCACCGTTAATAAAGGGAGTTTGTGAATTTCAGTGTTCACTATTGATAAATAAGATGAGCGATCATCTTATTGTCAAAAGTGACGTCAGCCATGCTGACGTCACCGTTTTTAAAAAACAGCGTTGGCCCTCCGACATCAGAAGCGGGATCACTATCCCACTCATTTAACTTGAACCTTTCTGCCCTGACAATGGATGCTTTCAATCCGACTGATGCTTTCGGTCCGACTGATAATTTCAGTCCGACTGATGATTTCAGTCCGACTGATAGTTTCGGTCCGACTGATGTTTCAATCCGACTGATGTTTCAGTCCGACTGATGTTTCAATCCGACGGATACTTTCAATTCGAGATACTTTCAGTTCGATCGATATTTTCGAACTAGTTTTTCAGGGCCTTTGTGGACCACACTATTGTCCTTCCCAGTTCCTTTAAAACCCCTGTGGACCACGGCGTAAAGGACCGCTCAGAACCACAGCATCATCCTTAACAAAAAAAAAAACTGTGGACCACGGCGTACGGGACCGCTCAGAACCACAGCTAAAAAAAAAATAAAATAACAAAAGTGCATTAATGTGTGGAACATTTGCACAAAAAAAAAAAAAAAAAACCTTTTCAGAGCCTCTGTGGACCACGGCGTACAGGACCGCTCAGCGCCACAGCATCGACCCTTCCCGTTCCTTTAGAACCCCTGTGGACCACGGCATCATCCCCGTCAGAAAAGTGCATAGATGCGTGGAGCATTCGCACTCTGACTACTGATTGTGCATTGTGTGGAACATTTGTACAAATGTTGATAATATGGTCTAGCAAGGCTGGTCGGATACCTCCTCTAAAAACCATATAAACTAGGGCACGCGGTGCGTCTAAATACCCGTATTTTGATTTGTGTGCAATTTCATCTCAGAATTCAATGCAAAAACAAAACTACCTGATTTATGGTCAGGATTGATCGAGACGGTGTATGTGACACTGTTGCAGTCATTTTTGAAGTCTAAATGTCAACGTCAGTGATCAACTTGAAAAATCATAAGTGGTCAATTCGGGAGATTGTTTTGTAAGCTAGGTAATTTTGCCCGCTGAGTTTGTTTCGCCGGGTCTTCTCAGGCAGGGCCGCGTTTGGATCCGGTGGTAGTTTAAAAAAAAAATCGGAATCTTAAATTCGCAATAATAAACGAGGCCTTTCAAAATGACCGTATCGGCGTACAACCATGAGCTTTCAATAGGAGCACGTGCTATTTCAAATGAAAAGAAAGAAAGAAAAAGAAAAGATGAAAAAAAAAAAAAAATGAGTATTCACAACAAATTACAAGGCTGGTGCAGAGCACGCACCGCCTATCAGAATGGCCGTATCGGCGCAAAATCGCAAGCTTATTTAAAAAGCCGTTGTTATTTCACGTTATTAATTCATTTTACAATTGTTAAATTGTTGAATCGTTAAAAGATTCTAAAAAGTTAAAATAATCGTTATAATTATTTCTTTGACATTCGATATTCGGTATCGAGTAGGTAGTTGCAAATATTGCACCCTATAAAAGGAGTGTTCAGAGCAGATTCGACACAGTCGTGCTCCGGCACTCGGACTGTCCACATCCCTGAGTAGACGGTGCTCTTAAGCACCGTTAATAAAGGGAGTTTGTGAATTTCAGTGTTCACTATTGATAAATAAGATGAGCGATCATCTTATTGTCAAAAGTGACGTCAGCCATGCTGGCGTCACCGTTTTTAAAAAACAACGTTAGCGTTGGCCATCCGACAGATACAAGCAAAATTTCCACTAAAAACTCCGGCGAACGCGGCAACAAACCAAACTTTTCAATAGCGTTCAAAAGCGGAATCTCTTCAGTGACGGGCTCATGTAAAATTCGCATTGTAAATCGCACGTTCAGTTGGCAGAATGTCAAAATGGCGGAACAATTACGTTGTCAAGTCCGTAAGGATTACACGTCGTCACGCCACGTTTCATGTCGCGCAGACAAGTTGGCTCGTCAATTTGCGTAGTCGTGTCGCACGGCTAATAGTTGAAACGTATGTAGTAACGCAGTTTTGTATACAAAACGTAACGGTCTTTTATCCATGATGAGATTTGCTTTGTTTTGATTTTCAAACGACTACAGAAAAATGAGGTTCTTAATTCGTAGATATTTTTTTAGTATGTTATCCAATATCTCCGGCAACTGAGGACTGATTTTAATTTTTTTTTTTGTGTTCGATAGAGCTTATTCCAAGGGTGTCCTATGATTGGTCAAGATCTGATGAATTCTGAATTCAGTTTTTACTTGTTCATATTTTTATTATGGTAAATGAACTAGTGGTTGTTGTAAACATAGATGGTTCTAGTAGAGTGATCTCCACCGGCCATAAAAAATGGGGATAAAGAACGGGAGAAGGAATAGTGCCGAAAAACTTCATGTAGTCTGAATAAAACAAAACAGCTGTCAAAAAAGTCGAAGTGTTGAATCACATCAACAAATATATCAATTGTAAATTATGCCAAATCAAATATGCACGCCGTACATAAAAAATAAATACATAACTTACACAATTCGACAGATGGACACGAAAAAGCAAAGAAAGTATGAAGAACAGTTTTTATATCATTTGCAAGTTGGATGGACTTATGCAAACCCGCATAATGTTTAATGCGAGTTCCAGTTCACAGTTGCGCAAGTTGACTTACTCTGTTACCATCTACTACGTAAACTTCTTTTCAATTTTATACAGCGTTTTATGGGACATTGTCGAAGTTACGCGGGAAAACAATGAGAGTACAAGCATGAAAATGCTGAGAGTAATGGTGCTAAATAAAAAAGATCCTATGGATCTAGAACAATGAACTTGCGCCATTTTATTTGTCAACGTTTTATGGCACTGCGGATAAGTTGTTTACACTGCCTTTCAGGTAGCCAGACGAATGGTATTGAGATTTCTATTGGTTTTGAACTTTTACTGGCGATTGAAATACGAGGATGACGTGAAGATAGGTTGCCGGAGTTAGGGCTCATTCGCACGAGAGCCTTTTCAACACGCATTAAAAAAATCGTTGAAATGGAACAAATGTGTTCTAGTATAGATGTTGTAACGCCGGCGCTTTTAAAACGCGGCTTTTTTTTTTGGGCGTTGCGTAGAATATTGTGAAGAAATTCTCGGGTATACAGGTTTCCTCACGATGTTTTCCTTCACCGTTATAGTAAGCGATAGTTCACAATGAAAATACACTTAACATAGAAAAGTCAGAGGTGTATGCTCTTTTTTGGGGTTGGTCTTTATAATATTAGTGTTATATGATTATGCAGTCCGTATATTCCTTTGTACTTCGTAATTTTTACCAAGTAATAAAACATACATAAGCTCACGCCTGTACCCCCGAAGGGGTTGGCAGAGGCGCACTAGCCAACTGGAACACCCACATTTCGCCGAGCCTGATTTCGTCCCAGATGTGATAGGGGGCGAGCCTATCGCCATATCGGGCACAAATTCCAGACTCCAGGCTGATATGGAAAAATCCAATATCACTTTGCCCGACCCGGGGATCGAACCCGAGACCTCAGAAAGGTAGTCGTACCGAAATACCAACACGCCACCGAGGCAGTCTATAGTCTATAGTCGAAGTAATAAAACTAATTAGATATAAGGATCTACAATCTAAGTATGGGTAAAAGAATGCAACTATATTATAAGTAATCAAAGTTACGTTCGCCAGTCCACAAGTTCAAAAGATTCAACACAAAGGTATGCACAGATGTGTTTATAAGCGTTATTAACGCGCAATGTTGTCATTTATCTCCTGCAAATACGCGCCATTACAAAGATTAAATGATTTTAAAACGTCTCACAAGATTACGTGTTGAAATACAGCTTCGTAAATAACCGAAGCAAGTGAAATACGAAAGTCTATTATAAATGTGAACTTCAATTGAACGTGTTTGTGAATTAAAGTCGGCCGCGGACCGCGAGGAAAGCCAATTACATTTAATAGATTACGAAATACGGCTTTCCAGTTAGAAATATTGCGCCTTCAAAAGTAAGGCCCATTGTCCGTTTTATAATATTTTCACGTTATTACGGCTCTTAAATAAATAGGGCTACGATGACTAAGGTTGATCTGGAAATCTTTAGGGCATCTTGGGTCTAAGTCCAGCAGTGGACGTTCTGTAGCTGATGATAATGGTGATGTTATTACTGAAGTTAAACCATTTTTTAAGGATTCTATCACGATTTGACAGTACAGACAGATTTGACAGGATCAGACAGTTCAGTCTGACCCGTGACTACGAAGGCTGCAAAGCTTTTCGAAACGTCGGACATAAAAAAAAACAAATCGTGATAGAATCCGTAAAAAATAGTTTAATTTCAATGAATAACATTCACGTAAACCTAAGAAATCATGATGTTATTACTTCTACGAATAACGCTAAGATTAAGAATAGTTACGCTAAAAAAGTAAACAATACAGGTCCTCAATATAATATTATTCTCAATAGATTATAAATCACATAAGCTAACGCTTGTAGGAGGTAACTACTTCACAACTTCTAGTATAGAAGAGGTAGGTAGAAGTGCAACTGCGGCATCCCAGTTTCGCCGAGTTTATTTCCATCTCTTAATGTGATAAGGGCTGACACTATTTTCATACCGAGCACAAATTCAATCTTCATTTCACTCAATCCGACGGCTTAACTACCTACTACAGAAATGAGATGCAAAAAAATAACTCTGAAACGGATTAGGCTGCGAAATAACTCATTTGTAAAATGCATAACATAAGCTCACGCCTTGATCCCCGAAGGGGTAGGCAGGTGCGCACTAGCGGACTAGAACACCTACATTTCGCCGAGCTTAGTTCCGTCCCAGATGTGATAGGGGGCGAGCCTATCGCCATATCGGGCACAAATTCCAGACTCCGGGCTGGTATGGAAAAATCCAATATCACTTTGCCCGACCCGGGGATCGAATCCGAGACCTCAGAACCGTAGTCGTACCGAAATACCACCACGACACCGAGGCAGTCAATAGTCATAAAGTCAGTGAGCAGAAAAATAATCGGAAAACGAATCTGTCATCCCGTTTTCATTACGCAACAAGTCCTTTGTTTTCCCCTCAGTGAATCGTAATTCGTAACCCCAAACCAGCTGGACCAGTTGACCGTTGAGTTGAAATCATGTTGAATATTGACGTGCAAATGTTTGCGTCGGTGTCCGTATGTCCATGGTCCAAGTAACGTGATGCGCACGCTTCATTGATTAGGCCTTCGAGGTAGTAGGGACGAACTTTACATTTATAATAAGTTTATAATTTCCCTCCTTGGTCGTTGTCGCCTTCACGGTTTAATGGTCGCGTATTGGGCTGTGAACCAGCAGGTCCTAGAATCTATGTATTTTCGGGTCAATCGGGGTGTTTTTCGAACACTATTCGCATGGTACTGGATCGCCTAAAACGGTGTCGACGTCATACAGGCAGCCGGTGTTAAAACTAAGCCAAATTCTTTCTGTAACATAGTTGTAAAAGTTTGTTGCGCCGACGCCACATTAACGTAGTATAAGCGCAGATGGAACGAAAGAAATGAGTTTATATTCCCGAACGTATATTTTTATTCCAATTAATGACGAGACCGAACAAGCAATATGCTCGGTATTGCTCATCATCATCATCATCAAAGATTTCCAGATCGACCTGTTGGAAGCGGCAAGCACAGCGTAGGACGTCCACGTACAAGATGGACCGACGACCTGATTAAGGTCGCAGGAAGTCGGTATTGCTCGTCACCGTGTAATAAATAATAAATAAATAACACCCAACAGTCACATACATAGTCCAAACCCCACACTAAGATCGACTCTTGTGTCGTGGGTATCAGGAGCTATGAGAGACTTTCCGAGAGACCCGAATCAAATATCTGTAGGCCATACAAACATTTGTCTCGGTGCGGGGATCGAACCCGCAGCCTCTCGCTTCACAGCCGGCTACTTGCCCGCTGCGCCACGGAGGCTGTCGAATGTAATGTAAATCTCAAAACGTTCCGGAATTTTACCATTGATGGCTGACCGTACAATAAGAATATAAATACCATTAGAAATAAAGACGCAGGACTTCTATAAAGTACCTACATTTTAATGTGATCAGGAGTGGAGCCGATACCAACGGGACCATTCCTAATATAAGAGAACTCTATTTCCAATATTGGATTGCGACCGAGCTGCGATACGTTCGCATTGTACTCGGGATATTTTCGAGTACACAGATTTAAATGGAGCCAATTGATATTCTTTTCCAATGCAGTAGCTATTTTGAATAATAAGTCAATTTTTATTCCACTCCGTACTACAATTTAGTCGTGTACTTTAATAATTGTCGTAAAAGATGATATAGTATTTTTAAGATGGCTCACATCTCTATCGAGAACCTGGGTAAATACCCAATAATAACAGCTCAACGAATTTGTTTTAAAAAATATATAAATGCGTAGAGACCACAGCGTGCAACAGTTTCAATATTCGGCCCTTTAAGTATTTGGGGAAAATAAAGTTATTCGAAAATTAGAAAATGCATTTGAACGATTGCCCGACTTCAATATACTACAGCTAACCAGAAGCGTTATCATAATAATCATAGTCAATGGAATTCTTAGTCCTTAACGTGGTCTTACATTAGTACTATTATCTATTCTATGGTAGTACCGAAATACAATTCTATACCGAGAAATTGACAATATCGTCGACTGTTGGATCCATTGCTTCTAATTAATATAGGCAAAACGGCCGCACGTCACTACACTAATTATGTATAGTGTAATTGACGTATGACCCACTACGTGTACTCTGCTCCAATCTAACGGTATTGCAGGGCTGTAATAGAATTTAATTAGTGATATGTCGGGTAATAAAGTTCTTTGGTCTTCGTAGATTAGTAATAGAGGTAAAATAAGCTCGTATCAACCAAAGACATTCAACAGTATACAGTATATAGACGAGACAATAGCACAAAACATGTGATCCAAAAGTTATGACCTCGTGGTCATAATTCGCTCAGTTTATTTGAAATACACGCGCGCCAGGTCGGCTAGCGTAATAATATTGAGAGAATAAACTTATCTTACGTGATTCTTAACCATTCACAGCACATTCTACAGTGTAAATAGTAATAATCGCTCTCGTATTGTAATAAGTGGTTGATGGCGGTACGAAGTTTGAGATATTTTTTTTGTATGGAAACTTGCTTGATAGCCTCTCTATAGTTAGTAATATTAAATATCTTTGGTATCAACCAATATCAGGCGTATTAAAAACTTTTGTCAATTACTTTCTAATTGTGTTTTTAGAAACAATCGCAATGGCTCCCACAGCGAGGTGTGCATAATGACTTGATTATTTTATTATTGAAATTGCTCGATACATATCATATATATGTAATACAGAGGATGCATGGTGTTAGTTCTATATTTTTTCCGTTCGCTTCGCCACGTCTTCGCTGCGCTGCCCATTTAACACAGAGTTGATATTTTTTGGCACAGGGACAAAACTACATTGATTAATTTGATTTTTGTAGGTCTAAATTCACAAGTGACCTGATATGTCAAGCCGCATGGTGTTCTCAGATAATACATCGTTGAATGAGAACAATTCCCCATAGCAACCGCCTACGGTATTGTGACGGCTGCAATGCGTACATCTCCGTGAATACTATTATGTATTATTGGATTATGCCGCTGTAAGTTCAAACGTACTCTGTATAGCAGACAGCTGACGGTTGGCTTTGAAATATTAAGTTATGTACCGGGAATTACGATGTAGCAGAGTTTCAAAGTACGTCTTGTAAGTTCTACATTTTCAGATTTCGTAGGAATTTCGTTGAAGATGATTCTAGTACTCGAGTGATAGAATTTATGTAAGAATGAATTCATCTAAGAATAAGGTGACTATAGTCAAATCATTATATGCAAATACCGAGAATAGGTTTGTCAGAATTATTGCTAAATAGAAATGAGCGGTCTCGGCCTTTCCTGAGTAAGTTGATCATAATATTGTTCACGAAGACCAAAGTATGCCAACGGTCTATTAATACTATAAGAAATAATATATATATATATATATATATATCTATTTAATATTTTGTGAAGTTAAATTTTCATATTAAATTAATTCCTCGCAAAATTAATACTGAAGCACTATATTGTATAATTCTTACGAACACATTGATGCCTAAAAGCTGCCTGAACCTTTAACGTTCATAAATTAATAATTTAATTTAATACATTAAAAATACTATAGTTTCATATAGACAAATAAAATAAATTCCTTAAACAAACCAGTAATAAATTAAACCAACAAGAGTAAGTACTATTAAGCGTAAAGCTAAACAAGATCCGTCCATACTGACAGTTAAAACAAGTTTTATCAGTTATCCGTTTTATGAACGGCGGTGGCTAATGGAGGCTCAGCATTGACTGGCGAGTAGCTCGTGTACTGCGTAGCGTGGATCCCAAACCGACTAGATGAAGATGATATAGTAATCTCCAAGCGCTATAAATAGCAGTTTATTATTATACTTGTTATAAACTACCTTAGTCTGTGGCTGCGTTCACGGTTAACATTTGTTTCCTATTCGAATTATTTGAAATAACATTTCAAAACCAAATTTAATTATGCACGACGATTAATATTTTTAGATATTTGCATAGACATGCTCATGTTATGTCATGCATAACTAAGCCGAATCCACTCTGCAACATGGTTGAAAAGTGTGTTGCGCTGACCCCACATCGGACGAGAGAATAAAGGCATGTTGAAGAACAAATTTATAAATAATTAAGTTAGGAATTATTCTATAATAAGAAATAGAATCCTGCTATGAAAATATCAACATACTTAGGTAATATTTCATCAAAACAAAACATAGCAATTTTTCCCACAAATAATATTTTCAGCAACGAAAAGAACGGCTTCGAACAACTCGCATAACACAGGAATAGATATAAATTTACAAATATTTTTGAATACTGGTGTAGTTTTGTAAACAAAGGATGGTTAATGCAAATCTTTGTGTACTTTTTGCTGAGGAATGCAGCTACGGTGTTGCTAGGTGTAATCCAAAAATATCACGTCTTGTCGCAAGCCCCTTTATTTGCTTCTTCACTCTTCATAGGCTGGCATGATTCTGGATACTACAGAAACCTATTATTTGTTGGTGAGCGGTGGGTTATTTTGGACTCCACTGTGCTATCATCCGGTGTAGTATAGCAAAGATAAAAAAATATCAGTATAAAGTTATCTTAAACTCAGTAGAACTAGATATGTTAATGAAATCATTCTTATAACATTAGTAAATTGACAACTGAAGCGGACTGATTTTAACTGATTTTAAAAATATTTTGTTTAAAAAAGTTCATCTTGTTTTCTGAGTTTATACCTAATTATAAAACATTACATATTTTTTATATTTGTTGATTGACTTTACGCAAATTAGAACCATTTAGATTTACCCACTTCAAAAAAGCCGTAGAATCAGTGAAGATGAATGATTTCTGATTTCTGAAGATTTATTAAAGTAATATTAGTTAAGCCAATATCAGGAAAGTCCGTAGTTCTGGCAACTCTAAGCAGCCATACCGGTCAGAGCAGCCATCATTTAACTAATCAAGCCGGCTTAGCGGTATGCTCGTTAGTTCCTGCAATGCAAATACAGTTCGTTCCACCGCGGAAGCGCCAAGATGTTTCTATCCTTTCTGTCAGTTTAGACTAACCATGATCACTTGATTAATACCAGTTTATCAATGTTTATGCTTCGTTCTCAAATATATCACAAACTGACTAGTTTTATTTTCCACATTTTTAGTATTGGTGCTTTATCTCATTGGTTATTAGTACTATTTGCATGTTGTTCATTTTCTATCTTTTTGTTTTCAGCTGCGTCTGTATTGCATATTACCAACCCCATAGGTATTGAATATAATATTAAAAATTCAATTTAATGCTTATTTCAACCAGCTCTTATCCTAAACTTCAATATGGGACACATTTTTCAAACATGTTGCCTATAGGATTAGGCTTAGTTTTACGACCTGCCGCTTGCCTGACGTCAACTGTCATTGGGGAATCCAGCCACAGGCAAATTATGGAATACCGCGTTACTCGGCCAAGAATTCAGATCTGCGGTAGTTACTATTTATATTATTACGTTGTCAAAGTTCTAGCCTTGAAGTACCTAGTTTGGCCTGGCTTTTGCTGAATCTGTCACTCTATAAATTTTTCAATCGATCAATCAGGACTGTAGATTGTAGTTATACGTTATATTAAATTACGTATTCCCATGAACTGAATGTGTTTTGCAGAAGTCAGAAACTCCACTGGGTGTTATAACCAATTGTGAATAAACACGACATAATTATGCACAAGTTACGCAACAAGTGCCAACTGACACCAAATTAGTTTGCTATTTGTCATTTATACAGACTGGTATATCAAGTTAAAATATCCATTATTTACTCTTTGGCGCATGATGTGGTTTTAATACGACTAAAGCAATAACTCAGCTATTGTTTCGCTAATGGAAAACCAGACTCGTTTTATTCTGTTTAATATGTGCTTGGCTTTAGATAAATAGCTTCATTTGGTTGTTGAATGTGTTACAATTATGTGATGTAATCGTATCTTCGTGTGCTCTTTGATGTGGTTTGATCTAAAACGACCCTGTAAACTTAATAGTAAATATAATATAACATTCAATAATATAATACAATAACTTGGGGGAAGGCTATGTCCAGTAGTGGACGTCCTGTGGCTGATGATGATGATGAATATAAATTATATGTATTTTTTTTAATCAGATTTTAAACGGTTGTGTTTGATCAAGTTAATAATCATCCTTAATCATTATTTCAAAGAATAGACTTAAACCTACTAACTGAGACAAATTGGATCTAAATTGGTCAAACAAACCAGAGAAACATTAAATAAGTACATATTTTATACAGGCAAATTTCTAGAGAGATAGACTCGCTATTTAGCTTGCAGGGAATAAAATTAGTAGATATCATTTAAAAAGCCATCATGTGTACCATTTCTCAAGCACGTCAATAAAAACCATCGTTTAATAACATCGAAGCGGCTATAAAACGTTTACAAAAGACACGATTTTATTTTCATAACCAACTCGCTTACGCGCCGGAGCAAGAAGCGTGCACCGCCCGCCTGCTTGACTTTCGCCGCACGTTCATTTGTATCACTTTGTATTATGCTAGGCCTCTTTATGTTTGAGGGCCTTTCTAATAAACATCATCATCAACGCTTGCAGGATTACGTGCGAACTTTCCTTTTGAAACTTGAACGCACGTTTTCATACTAAAGCTATTTAAACGCTCTGGGCTTTTGGAAGTAAATGCTTCGTAATTGAAGAGTTATTTTTGAATGATTTTGGCGCGAGACGTGATGTTATACATATTGAACGATGTAGTAAAGGATTCAGTCCTGATAAAGTTATTTATGTGCTTTCGGATTCTAATAATGATACTCTTGATTTACAACTCATAAAGAAGAAGATTCTTAATCAAATAATTCTGAATAGGACCAAGACACGACCACATACAAAACAAATCTCAAAACAAATAATTAGATATGAAACAAAAGTCTTGTAGTAATTTATTCGCACCACATTCACCGCTCTATTACAACGTCAACAAATCCAGGTAGTTTACATAGCGAAACAAAGACCCAACCAGATTCACCTACTAACCTATTTCGCCATATTGCAGATCACCGCAAATTGACTCGCTCGCTCCCGGCTATTGCCCCACGGCAACTCAGTTATAGTGCAATTAACAATGCGAAATCTATTAAAATTGACCGATGATGGTTTAAAACGTTAGCCATGTATTTTGCTTATTTTGAATGTTAAGTACAATTGTAAATTAGTTAAGTTGCTGCACAAAAAAAAGATGTAAAATGAGCATTAAAATTGTCAATAGACAATTGATCTCTGGAAAGGAGGTACCTACTCAGTTTGTCTGTATTTTACTTCTTTTGTGGTTATATATGTCGTTAAACGTGGGCCCACATTTTAAGGGAAACCTTTTATATTCGATAGAAGTTTCTAGATAATTCCATTCCTCTTTGTTTTGTTCATAAAAAATCTTAACGGGTAACAAACTCATCGCGGTATGTTTTAACATCGATAATTAAGTTACATACATACATAACATGTTATATATGTTATGTAATTAAGTTTTAGTTGCATCATCATAACTCTTACCACACTTGTATGTAGAGGTATATGTGCCGTGAAATGCAGATGCATTTTACGTGCGAACAACTAGACAACTAGAAGAACGGCTGGATTCCAAAAGGATGTTTGAGCGCGCGGACGCCTCACCCTGGCCTCACCTCCAGAACCTGGCTCCGCTGCACGCTCGACCTCCGGACGCGAAGCCGCTACCTCGTGATCTCGCGTAATCTACGCGAAGCTGCTGCAGCCGCCGCAGCTCTTCGCCTAAGCTGGGCTTCCCCAATGGGTTCCACCTGGCTGGGTTTGATATCGCGTAGACGGCAAGAAGAGGAGATCACGAGTGCCCCTCAGCGTACACCATCCATCCAGACACCATCGCGCTTCACGCGACCTCCCGTGACCGATCCGTATTTGCGGATCGCGAGGAACACCACAACCAGAGGGCTACGCCCTGATATTGTAACCACCGGCTGCCCCATCCCAGGGGTGACCGTGTGATGACCACGTTGCTTGCTGGATTCCATCCTTATGTAATCGACATTCCATACAACCACACGAAGCGTTTCGCCTCAACTTTTATCATGTGTACTGCTAAGAAAGGAATTCGTTGCCGAGTTCGGTGTTTCCTGAACGGTATGATCTGGGACTCTTCAAGGCTAGAATGAACACAGAACAAGCATCTCTTAGGCTGCAGCTGGTGTGTAAAAACGTAGACTATATCGTCACTTTCCACCAGATGAGATTATACCGAGTGTTTCATAAAGTTGGTACCAATAACAATGCCACATATAGGGCGAAAAATTTAAAGTATTAAAGGTAATTTAAAAAATAAAAATGGAACTTATTTTTTAATCAATTTGGATTTTAAAATCGGAATGCGATCTTTATATCGTCGTAAGTAGCATAGAAATGGCTTTGTGTTTATTTAAGTTTCCATTATTCTTAAACTATAAACCTTATAATTTTAAACTTTACTGCTAGATTGCTAGCCATATCCTCTTTAATTGTAGGTTTTATTGATACCAACTTTATGAAACACCCGGTAGTCAAACGCATTGCCTTTTCTTCAACAAAGAGAATTTGTTTTTTAAAACAGTTTTTAAAAATTTACAGTAAATTCTCACATTTATAATATTTAACATAATGTTTTAACTGGTTACTAAAGGCTTGACACTTGTAGCCATCCGGCGAGACTATTAGGAAACCAGTCTAATGACCGTGCTCAGTAAAGCAGTACACAAATATAATTATGATGGCGAGGAATTCAGTCCTCCGGTGTTTAGATAGTAATCTTAATCACTGTCAGCATTTCACAGTAATTCGAATTATTTGTGTATTTGTAACTTTAGAATATATTAATCAATATTGGCAACCCATGTCAATGTTTAATTATAGTAAAGATTGCAAGGAAAGTTTTTTATGTCTTTTCGTATGGTAAACAGGCAAAATATCAATCTTAACAAAATAATCAATAATATACACTTCACTTATTTATATTATACAGATTTTGCGTTTGACTTAAAATTGTTTTATCGATGCTTTACTCAAACTTAAAAGTGTTTTGTCCCTTTTACTCTAAACTAGGTACCTATTTCAGGTAAGGTAGATAGACGTTGGCTAGTTTTAAAATCGCCGAACCAAATAACATCATACATAAGGTATATTAAATGGTCATAAATCTTGTTCGTTTCACACTAAACTAAATTGTTTAATAAACGGCCTGTCTAAAATTTATTAACATTTCAATTTAGTGCATAGTTGTTACCACAATCTACTAGAACAGAGGCAGTTAAAAATGAGAGGTGAAAATTCCACGTTTTATCAAAGTTAAGTTTAATATAGATAATATTTTTAGTCGCCCCTTCCTTTAGTGACAGCATATATGGGCTGTGAACCGGGAGGTCCTGGGTTCGATTCCCAGGGCGGGCGGGGTTTTCTCTAACTAGAGGCGGGTTGACGTCAAAATCCTTTCTACAATCTTTCCACAATCCTTATCCCACCTTAATGTGGGGTCAGCGCAACACAATTTTTCAAGCATCTTAGAGACGTTAAAATTCTTTGTCAAGCATGTTACAGAAAGGATTTATTTGTATTTACGACCTCCCGGTCCACAGCCCGTATATGCTGTCACTAGATCAAGGCGGCGTAAAATCCTTTCTGTAATGTTTGTGTATACAAAAGTGTATTACGCCGATCCCACATTATGGTGGGATAAGGGCAAGTAGACAGAAATAGTAAATAATTCAATTTTGCCTTGGCATGCAACACGCGTTTAATGTTGAAAGTGAGAGCGTACATATTGTAAATTGTATTATGGTATTAAACACAGAAATTATTATAACAGAAACACAGACTTTATGAATGAACGTAGTGTACGTGAGTTTGCAATGTGTTGGATTAGTCATTTGTTTGTATTCGAGTTACATTAATTAAGGCCATATTATGTGAAGCATGTGTTACTGCCGCTTTATTATTACCTGTCCGGCAGCCACACAAACAATAATTTAACTTGTGAAGATTTGCTTTGTTGGTCTGGACTCTGGAGGCAGAGTCAATAAACGTAGCGTAATTGATTTTCTGCAAACAATTAAGACTTTCAAATGTAACTCACCATAATTGAGCATATGCCAAAAACCCACTGGGGTATCCAGTAGTAATGACATGCACAAGCATTCAAATTAGGATATAAAAACATTATGCATTTTTTATTTATTCTAGCATTTGTTGTTAACACATGTCAATTTAACCAGACTAGCCAAGCGTGAAAATGTCATAAATCTATTTTTTATTTAGATAATTAGCATATTGTCAGGGTAGAAAGTATTTTTGTCTGTACGGAGAGCACGTCACCGATGGGCTTTGAAGTACTAAACGGTCAAGATTGAATCAGACATGTCACTATAGTTTGATGTATGTTCGCGAGATTGACTCATAGGGTCGCGGCGCTGCGCGGTGCGGCGGCGCGCGATTGGGCAATTAATCGCAGTTGCAATATAGGTAATTAGGGACCGGGGAACATGTTCCACGAGCTAGCGAGTTAATTACTCTTGTACAATCGCCATTCAACAATATTGGTTCGATTTATCCCCTATAATACAAACGTGCGAGTGCTTACAGCCAATAACTGCCTCAGTTTAGCTCACACGTACAATATTGACTTTAGTGTCGTGATATTGTTTCTATGATTGTCAGAATAATGTGTGTGAGTTACGTTTTCTATGCAAGGATAGGTCACCTACTGACCACAAATCTGAACCATGTCTATGTCAAACAATGAGCGAAGAAAAAGTCTGACGAACAGGTTTTTGTAATGTAGAGTCCCTTAAGAATGCGAAACGATGCATGCTGATCTATACATATTTCTTCGCTTCACTGCCTATTTAACATAACATAAGCTCACGCCTGTACCCGGAAAGGGTAGGCAAAGGCTCACCAGCGATCTAGAACATCTACATTTCGCCGAGCTAAGTTCAGTCCCATGTCTATTTGACACATATAATAAAGTTTTCTCGGCTAGTTTCACGAAGATAATTCTTAAAGTATATGTACCGCACCTGCCCTTTAGGAATCTTATTTCATAGCTCTCTACACACCCGAAAAATGTTCGGATTAAACCAATTAGGTCGTCTTTAAACACAATATCACAAGTGAGCGCTGACTTAACCACGTCCATTCATTACTTTATTTCAGCTATATCTCTATACAACGTCGGAAACAATTCCAGTTTCGATATTCCAAAGTAAAAAATATCCTACATTGTTAACTGTTGGACGCGTGAAGCTGTGGAAATAAACCAGAGCGTACAGAGCTGACTTGATTGAAAGACTCATCCAATGAACGAGGATTCGGCATTGAACGAATATTTCTGCCGCTAGAACTTTGTTACAACACTGACTTAGTTATATCTCTCTGCCTTTAAAAGTACAGTGAAAAAAAATTCAACCATTTTTTCTCTATCTGTAAGAGTAAATAAGGTAATCATGACTTTGTCAAACGAACAACATTGGAGTATGCAAAAATTTAATACTGATTTATCTTTTATTTAATATCTTCAGGAACTTTCTTAGCTTAAGGGTATTCTTGACTTGTTGATTCTTCTCATTTTCTTTTAAAATAATGGTTTCCACGCATTTGCGACGAATGCGTTGATTGTGCCAATGTCAAAGTTGGAAGGTTGTTAAGGTAAAAATTACATAAAATTGGGAAATATACCCATTTAAACAAAAAATAATTTCTCTAATCGGCTCAGCATTGTTCGAGTAATCGGGGAACATACATAAAAAAAATATTCCGACGAATTGTTAACCTCCTCCTTTTTTTGAAGTTGGTTAAAAAAAACTTGTCGTTTAAGTATTTGGGTGACCAAACCCTCTATAAACAAATAAAGAGAGAAAAAAAAGTATTTGGGTGATGTGTCTGACGTGATCGGGCGAACTGAACCAACTTTGGTACCTATTATCTTTCTTCCTTATAATTGAATAACAAAACCTTTTAATTGTTGAGTTTACTTCCCTGTGAAGCTCACTGTGATTATTATCTTTATGTTGATACTGAATACTGTATTATTATAGCGTCGTAAATTATAATATTTTATGTATACCAATGGAGCTGCACAAATTTTAGGTGTTCATTCTGTAAATATTTAAGACAACATTTTGTTAAAGTAGATGTCAGTCGTTATTTAGAAGAACCTCTTTATAATTTTTTATGGTCAACGGTATCTTATGGATCTAAATTAAAATTTTATGACAAAGTATTTATTTGTTAGAACCATTTAACTTAAACTAATTATTCATAAATATCAGTAATCATGAGTCCCACATGATATACATATAATTAGGACTTACGTTATCACGATGTGGTCAAATTAAAGAGGAAAATTCAAAGTTTGAAATATATAACGATGAAAATTAGAAATACTAAATAGGTATATTTATTTACCCTAAATTCTGTGTCTTAAATTCACAACCAAACCCTATCATAATCATAACGTATGATGTATGATACCAGCAATGATGTGAATTAGCGAGGTTTTAATATGAAAATATAAACAGTTTCTAGATAACGAAGTTTAAAGACCAAGCTTTATTGAATTAGTTAAGTTATAAAACATAATTTGCAATTTTAATGTGACGACAATACGTTGAAATTATTCAGCAATAAAATATTAGTGCAATAATTATTCACCGACGCGTACATAAATGAATCTTAAGGAGCTTTTGTTTTTCATTTCACTTATCGAGTATGAACGAGAGACACGCATACCGCAGTCAATATAAAGCATCCAAAATCGATTCTATTGATCGATATCGCTGCTATGGCTGTCGAACAATTATTTTACACTGTG
Organism: Clanis bilineata; assembly: GCA_036417725.1. Taxonomy (NCBI): domain Eukaryota; kingdom Metazoa; phylum Arthropoda; class Insecta; order Lepidoptera; family Sphingidae; genus Clanis; species Clanis bilineata. The sequence continues at coordinate 8,259,810 of CM071154.1, forward strand.
CAAGGTATTAACATAACATAACACCTATTATTTGATATATTATCATAATAATGACATAAAACAGTCACACATCAGCAAATTTAATTGTGTGATAAATAGACCTTTTTTCTTTGGGTGACCAATAACCAATAAATTATTAATACCTAATAATCGATTCTTAAGTATAAAATCGATTTGAAAATCGATGTTCCCGGGTAAATATTCGATTTTTCGGAACGTAATAACATCCCCACTTGACACGCTTTGTAGGCTCAAGGGTCTTTACGTTGGCTCATTTAAGAGTCAATAGTTTCCTTATAAGGCGTCACAGGTGTCATGTTGCCGGATACATTAATCAAACTGCGAACATAACTCTCGCTTGTGCGACGACCACCTACTAATGTCGTATTTAACTATTTGAAACACGAACGCAGAACTAGAACTTAAATTGAATAACAACACAAAAATCGTTACTGAGCATAATAATATTGCTATATGGTTTGAACACAAAAGTATTTAATATATCTGAAATTTTATTTTTAATCGACTTCAAAACAAGCCGCGGAAATAAAGATGCTGCGGTCTCATCAGTCTCTACACGACTCGATCGAATACGTAACGTGTACATCCGCGGTAGTCGTATTAAAATCAAAGGTTGAAATTTTTACTTGCGCGGTATTATTACTTAAGCGATAATACGCAGGTAACAGATGAACAAACGCATCCCTACCGCTAAAAATTAATAGACCGCCGCTATTCATTGGCTGTGGGGCGGCGCCCTAAAAATACTAACCCCAAACTAATTAACGTTGCCATGTGGACATTAACGTCACCGCGGAGGATATGGTGCCCGGGACGGCACATTTAACATGTTCATATAATCTTATTTGACAGCTAGAAGAGCAGTGTCCCCACGAGTCCCTCAATTTACGTTTTTTAGCAGAAATTGGCAAACGATTACATCAGTCACCTGATGGTATGTGATTTCCACGGCTCTTAGACACCGACGACATCCAAAGAATCTTGGTTGCGTTGCTAACCTTAAATAGAGACCTTAAATGGAGAATAGGGATTGGGGAAGGGGAGCCCTCCCCTTCCCCAGATTAGGGCCACCACAAGCCTCAGTCTTTGAACGAAACGTAACAGCGAGCTGCCACTTTACATCGGATTTCTGAGACAGTGATGTCAAACCGGCCGAGCTGGCCAATTCATGCTGTTGATATTACTGTCTGCAGTGTAGCTCTACCACTCAAACATTCATATCAAAATAGATCGTAAAAATATGCGAAAACCCTAACTTCATACAGTTAGAGCATGAAATGGCGGAATTCACAACAACCGAGCAAAATCTAAAACGACCTCCGGAAATTGACATTTTAGTAAACAAATTTACACTCACGCCTCGGGGCTGGGAGAATTGAGCAATTTTTTGCTCGATATTATTATTGCAGCTTCATATTTTCCTTTCAAATAATGAATGATGTGGAAAAGTGATATCACTAATACATAACGAATCTTCGGTCTTGTGGCAACATATATGAGGATATGCCTCCGAAAATTAGGTCGGACAACGCGTTTTATCTAATTCGGTTTGCTCGTTACTGAATCAGATGGGGTTGGGGTCTGGAAAGAGGTCGGTCTTAAAACCTAAAGCCAAATCGTTTCTTCAACACGCTTGGGAAAGTCTATTGCGCCGATGCCAATTGGAGTTCGGATAAAGGTAGAATAAAGAGTTAGTCATATTGGAAGGTTGAAGAGTCAGCCATCACTCATGACTCATGAGGTAGAATATTACTGCCTAAGGACGTTAGTTTAACGCAAATGAACTGTAACTTGTGAGTAAATACACCGAATAGTCACTCAGAGTTAACTGTTTATACTATTCAGTTCCTAAATTAGGATTCCTTGTCCCATTGATGTCTAACAAGAAACTTGGGTTCTACAATACAACACAGACCAAGATCACGGGAGCAAATATTTACGGATCGCACAAACATTTGTCCCGATGCGGGATTCGGATCGCTCGTTTCTGAACAGCCCCCTTACTCTTAACACTCGATTCAATTGTGTTCTCGATTTGGTTTAATTTATTGACTTAAAATTCCACCGAAATATACTTTTACAGTGCGTTAATGTTGCATAATATTCAAGAACTTCTCGTTTGGTAATTTTTAACGTTTTTTTATCCGGGCACGGCAAAGTGACTACACTGCACCTGATGGTAAGCGTAGTGCAGTCTAAAAAAAATAGCAACCACTGACAAACACTGTTTAATCATGACAGTAATGCACTTTTTAATTCGATTTCGGTGGAATTTTCAGTCAATAAATGGAACCAAATCAAGCGTCAGGAGTCACCCTCCTGATTACACGGACGTGGCGCGGCGTCGCGTCGAGGCGCTATGGTATACGGATATATTAAATATCATATTTTTATGTAATTCCAAACATGCGGAGTTCCTTTTTTATTTTCTTTTGACGTTATTTTCAAACAAGCAGCAAAGAAGCGGTAGTTTAAATTGCAGCATATGCGACCGCCTAATTGAAAGCTTAATCTGACTCGACCCACGGTGTTGAATTAAATTCCAAAGTCAAGCAAAACAAGTGTTCGATTCGAAAAATCACATATATGTAAGTTGTCTGGAATTACAGTCCCAAACCCTAAAGAAACTTATGACAAAAACTAAATCAGATTACGTATTTTTAAACTAGAAATTGTTGACGTTAGTCCTTGGCGTTAGTAGACGTTGTTACGTAATACATCGAATTCTTTTCGTGAAACTCATTCGAGTTAAAAACATATAACAAAATCATTTACATATTATTACATCTGTCCGTCAAGGGCCTTCCTACATTCATTTTAAACGTGTTCAACATAAACACAATGACTCATGACTAAATTAACTAATTATTTAAAACGATCCCAATTCCCAGAACAATGACCACACAGATTGCACCACAATTTCAATGATTAATGATTTATGAAACAATAAGCAGATAGTGTTACTTATGTAATGTGTACGTTACGTTGCGTCGTGTATAACTCAATGATGCATAACTTTGAGTTAATCTCGTGACGTAAGTGCAAATACAACCTTAGGCGTTGAAACATAATAAGAACAGAACTATTATGTGCTGATCTCACATTTTCATTCATTGGGGAATGCCAACAATGTTGAATTTAAAATAAATAATTTATCTGCAAAATATAAATCAAGCGAAGTTCCGGATATGGTCGAATAATTGTTAATCGAACTTCGAATACTTAAATGTAACTTAAGTGCAGTCGATATTTGGCAAGGTGTTTTCGCCTAATAACGAGACGAGTAGGTCGGAAACCTGATAGTAAACACATGCACATGGCTCATACAACTTTAATTTTCATAATTAATAAGTACTACTTATCTTTTATAAACGAGAAAAAAACAGATGCAAAACGTGTATTTGTTGAAATAATACAGCAAAGAACACAAACCATAATATAAAAGGTAATAAAAATACGAAGCTCTCACGGTGCACGCACCGATTTATTCACTTTTTATTTGAGTCAAACTGACTGATAAAACGACGTGTTTGCGGAAGGTTTGCCGGCTTTTATTACGCAAATACTTATGGAGAAATCATTTTTACGTACCCTTTTCATATTGGTAATGCGTTTTTTAACTTTCATAAACCGTACAATTACGTTTTCACGTGACGAGCGTTATAATAACTTATACGCGATTATAAAGACAAGTAGAGAAGTATTTTTAACATTAGAACTTTCCCCGCGACAACCAAAATAATAAGTGCTGACTGGACACGGACTCTTCAGTTCGTTCCTGCGCCAGATAGGAAAGGAAGAGTCTAATTTGTGCCACCGTTGAGACAACTGCCCCGAAGACACGTCCCAACACACTCTAGAAGTGTCTCCAGCTTGGGTTGAAGAACGCAGCGCTGTAAGAGCTGTCGTCAGTATCGACCTTTCCCTGCCTGCCATGGTAGCTACCATGGTTGGTAGTCGGAAATCGCGTAAATGCGCTGAGGAAGGCAATCACGGGTTTAGTCGGTAATGTCAGTTTAGGTATTTTGGCAGAGGCCGATGACTGACGAGTCAGTCAACATTCGTCTCACTTCTGCCGGGTTGGGAGGTATCATTCGTAAAGAGTGGATTTTTCCTCGTGGCAAAAATAAAGATGTTAGGCATACATTGGTCATAGAGAATAAGGGCCGCTGGGATATATTAAATATAAAAATGATCGTATAAATTATATTGGTCGTATAAATTTGTTTTCATTAGTCAAAGGTTTCATAAAACCTTTTATACAAATTGAACTTACGAAATAAGAACCTGATTTTTAATCTGTTGTAAAAAAAAAGATAAAAATATAATATCAAAGATATAATATCGAGGACAGACACAATAAAACATTTTCGATTTATTATCGACCGACTTGCAAACAGGAGAAGGTCCTCAATTCCTCTGTATTTTTTTTAATGTATGTTACGCGATATTTCCGTCAAATTTAGACCAATTTTCACAATTATTTTTGTATTCGATAGAGCTTATTTCAAGGGTGGTCCCATATAAATTTAGTCCCGATCGGATTTGAAGTCGGTCTGTTAAGTTTTAAACTTGTGATTATTATAAGAGAGATCGCCAACGTCACCTAAGCTTTGCTCGCAGTAATCCTCAGCCGTGAAGGTTATCCCCGAGTATGTATTTCATTGAACGATTCCAACTATGGAACGGAGGTGTCAGTTGCAACGCAAGTTTTTTTTAAATCATACATTTACTCGCTTAGATATTTATGATACCTACAAGCTACAGAAACTGGTTATGGTCAATCACGGACGAGTATATTATACTTCAATCGAAATATATTTGTTTTGTACGTGGTTGGTTGTTCGGCGATTAGGTGTCTTTATTAGGACCGCCTTTCATGTATTAAATATCTATTTGAGGTGTTTCCATAATAAATAGAAATAATTGTATCATATTAGAGGTTTTAGAAGAGGTTCAATGATTCTTTGGATGGTTCTTTGTAAATATCGCCCGAATGATCAAACGCTTCTCAACTTCAACGGCTTCTTACATTGAATTTCGCCATACAAGTTTGACAAATAAGGCGACCTAAAACGACATAAGTCGACTTTAAGTGTATGAGCTTTCGGCGGTCTGTATAATATTTGAAAGCGACTATGCCGGAAAGGCAGCAATTAATATTAAACGTTTGATAGTCACATTCACCACGTGCTAGCGCAGACTATTCTATAAATATAAGCAAGAAACGAAGTCACACGACGAACACGTTTCCTCAACGTAATTATTAATTAGTACGAGAAAATTATGATCTCACTACCTCTAGATTCTAAGGGATATTATTAGGTCTTTCTGATCAACGTTGTTACATAACATGTCCACATAAATAAAACAATTAAGACTTGACTTTATCTACTGTCTTGCTTATGTGCTAATTAATTGATGATCCAATCAACAAATTAAAAACAATCCATAATGATTTCTTAGGTTTACGTGAATGTTATTCATTGAAATTAAACTATTTTTACGGATTCTATCACGATTTGGTTTTAATGTTTATGCCCGACGTTTCGGAAGCTGTGCAGCCTGGTCACGGGTCAGACTATTAAAAATTAAAACCAAATCGTGATAGAATCCGTAAAAATAGTTTAATTTCAATGGACAATCCATAATTTATTACATCGTAATTTTAAATATCTATTTAGTATCGTATTATCAACACATCACGACGGCTGGACACAGGAATGTGATGAATGTTAACTTAATAGAATACGTACCCAGCCATTAATAAGCACGTTTATCTTTTAATCGACGTCTATTAATAAATCTTGTTAGAGCCAGACAAATAAATTTAAACTCAAGACAGTCAATTACAAAGGCAATTTCGCTGAAAATATTATCCCAAATTTCCACTTAATCGTCCCCGACGTTCATTTCTAAAACATCGGTTTCGTCATCTGGCGCTGTTCTCACGTAAGCAGTTTTCTCCTGAGCATCATCACGGTGACAGTTAATTAATAACAAGTTAAAATCTCCGCTTCGCAGACGCAATTCGCGGCGAATTTTCTCATTCGCAAGTCTCAAAGTATAGTTGCAGACTTTTGATTGGAACTCCCGGGACGCGCGCCACTCGCCAAAACGAAACTTATATTTGTCGACTGTTTAACGAACAAAGTAATCTACTTATGCGTTAATGATCGCCGGAGCGATCTGTCAACGCGTGTTGTGAGTTATTGAGACATTTATTACGCTCCGTTGACATTTCAACGTGGCGGGAGATATTAACGACGTATGTTACCGGACGTTTTCTAAACAATAAAACAGTGCACGCCCGTCAAGTAATCGATGTGTCGGAATGAGCAGGAATCGGTCACACACAGCTGATTCGGCGTTTTATAAAGTGGCGATAAATTTGTTCCACGGGTCCGGTCCAAACGGTCCCAAAGTGTCAAACGGGAGATTTGCCAGTGGTTTACAACGCGAGGTCCGCAAGTTTAGTTTTCATTGTGCACTTTGTGGAGATTAAGGGTGTTGACTTCGAGAGTTGATTAGGTGCCGATGCGGCCCTCCTGTTTGACTTTACTAGTTACACTTCCAAGAACTTTGGTTTACATTTATGTTGACGATACGTATTGAAAGCGCTTAATAATATCGCGTAGACCGTAGTAGATATTTAGTTCAGTCACGAAAATCATAACGAACGGACAATTTACTTCAGAGTACTGCCGTCTTGAAGCTAAAATGCCGTTAGGTGAAAAACCTAATTTTGAGACGTCTCCAAAAAACGTGGAAAATGTTATCCATAGAGGTTCATGGCTTTATATTTAATAGACTTAATAACTTGTTTACTGTAAGATTAAAAATATCCATAAGCCTATCAAATCTCTAGAGACCACATTTTCAACGTTTTTTGGATAAATCTCAAAATTAGGTTTATTAACATAACGGCATTAGCTTGAAAACGGCAGAGTAATAGATATAACTGAGCTCGTTAGAATAACACACATGCTCAGAGTACAAACATACGTAACTAAATCGTCTGATGAAAGAAACAAAGGCAAAACAACAAAGTAATGGCCACCGCGTCATTCATCTAACAGAGTTGGCAACTCGAACAATACACTCGTATTTACTTACGCAAATGAAGCTGTGGTTGATTAATATCAGCGGAGATAATCTGAGAGCCACCAGGCGGCATAAGTTTGATCAACGACTTAACTTTCTCAGTGACACCTCATAAATTACGAACGGGACCTGCGGATTTACTTAAAAGGCTTTATGGGCGTGAATAAAACGTGTCCAGGGTGTACTATTAAGTTTTCAAGTTAACTTCTCATTAGAGTTGGTGTGGGCCGACTTGAAATTTGTGCTCATATTTTATACTTGATAATTTGTTAACTCAATAATCGCACTTAGCAGTTTATTATTTATTATATTTGCGTGCGTTTGATTCGATATTACGCTTTGACTAAATGAGCTTGCGGTCTGCGAATTATCAATAATAAATGGTTCCACTTTATGAAATGGGCATCAAACATTAAATCTATTTACAGTAAAATAATGGCTTAATAGATGAAGGGGATTTGAATACAGTCAAATTCAGGGTTTTGTTAATAATCAAACAATAATGTGTTTTTATAAAGGCATTGGGGGGAAAACTTCCTCCTTCTCGCCTTCTTGGTCTAGAGGCAGCATGTATGGACTGTGGACCGGGAAGTCCTAGGTTCGATTCCCAGGTCAGGCAAAGCAAATTTTCTAATTTAATTTACCCGGGACTGGATCCCTCATAAGGGGTTGACGTCAGGCAGGAGGCCGGTCGTAAAAACTATGCCAAATCCTCTTTGCAACATGTTTGAAAAAAAAGTATGTTGCGCCGACCCCACATTAAGGTGGGATAAGGGCAGGTAGAAAAAAAAATTTGGAGGGAAAACATATTAAATGTCTTTATCTACATTCATGTACTACATACCGTCCCAGTCAATCAAATAGTTCCGATGTTATTTCGTGAGTAACATGCAATTTTAAATTATAAAACATAGAGCTAATTTTTCAAGAGCTACACAATTTTTATCTCGGGAATAATTCTGACATTTTGACAGATAATGTACAAAACATCTGTGAAAACTTTAAAATTATCCCTTGTTAGTTATGTGGCTATTGAAAATCGGGCCTTAGAGTAGTAGGACATAACAAAAGGCGGAATCAATGTACACAGTTATAAAGTCACACAAGAGTCGGAATGTCGACAACGAACGGAGTGATAGAGATTACACAAACAAATAGAAAAGGTAGAGATGGGGAGACAATCGGAGTCGGGACGATCTGTTGTGATCACCCGGGCCGGCCGGGCGCGGTCGGTCAATTGAACCATTTGTCCAACCTGACGAACATCGACATTATTTAAACGGCAAAGATCAGATTGTACGGATAGCAAATGCTTATTTAGATGTGTTGATTGAACTTGTAAGTATTATGTGTAGTTTTTTTTATTCATTTTTGTAAGGTACGGCGTGTCTTGTCGTTTTTGTTTTTCTCGAAACATTACACATTTTTATCTATACATTGTATTTGTGTTATATATGTATGTACATTGCTCTATGAGCAGGAGACGTGTGGTAAACAAAAAACATTATTTTGTACATGTTTTTCATTACAGGAATAAAATTGTCAGGGTTCTGTAAAATACAATATGTATTATAAATTTTGCTGCTAGTACTCTACAAAACTTACAGATCAAACAAAATATAAGTACAATATTATTTACTTCTCGTAAATGTATGATAGTGAACAAAAAAATACAGTATTCACTTGTTAGTATGACAGGACTGTCATGTACACAATATATGTAGGATTTTGATTTTACTTTAGTCCCATGACAATGAAAGTACCTAAGTACATAAGGAAAATAACATTGTGTATCCAAACTGTGTGACTCGTTTGTGATGTAGGTATATAATATTAAAAATACGCCACCGATCCAATGAACAAACAACACAAAAATTATGGCACGACAGGATAACAATGCTAAGACTTTGTTAGTCGTTCATTAAAACTGTTATCAATCAGTATGGACGTATAAAATTTACATAATATTAAAAAAAAATCTTAACAACGAAATTATTTTAAAACAAAAGCAATTAGGCTGTGGACACGAACTCAGCCGACCGGTTTAATAATACGTTGTCGCACCGCTCCCCGCGCCGTCGCCGCCGCCGCTCTGTGCCCGCTGAGTTCGAGACCGCGGCCTTACTCTTCTTTCGGGGATTAAATAGTAGAAAAGCTTTTGCTCGCCTAACCTAAGTGTGGTATCTATACCCCGAAAAAGTATTATTGGGATAACACTACCCTACTTGTGTGTCCTACTTCATCCATACAGCCGTTTATTTACGTTATTAATTTGAGAGTAACTTTACTCACATAAAAGACTTTCTGGTACACACATTTTTAAAAGGATAATTTTATTCTGGTACCTACTTTTGGCGACTTGCACCACTATAACTAACCTACAGTTAGTCCTAACCCAAGTTAAATTGAAAAACAAATATATAAATGACATGTAATTCATTACATAAAGTAGTCTCAGTCATATTTAAACAAACATATTTCGTATTATATAAATTACCTAGCCCTTCAAGGATAAAGACGTGAATTTATGTTATGTTATATTTAATATTACTACCTAAATAGATTTAAAGTAATAAATGCAGTATGATTATGTCGAACTTATTTGATAAAATTGAAATTGTCCAAAGTGACTATTAATAGCACCTCTCAGTTTATCAAATCTTCTCACAAACCTACGTCAAAATTTTGCTGGCCACATTTGCGAGGGAAAATACAAAAATAAATAACTATAAACCGCAGAAAATTTTACAGCAAAATGTATTTTTATATGAATGATAAAACAAATTATTTTAATAAGAAATCCGCGAATAACGCAAACAGAAAGAAAGTGAGTCAATATTTTACGCATTCCTTTCGAATTAAGCGGTTATTATGCGACTTGTTTTTCTTCGTATTGTAAGTATTAACATGCATTCGTATTGCAAATCAAGTTACCGAACAAGATACGATGAATATTTTAGAGATTTGTAGGTAGGTATTCACTGTGAATTGTTTACTCTGATTCTTCACACTTCGTCGAAGTAAATTTGGATTTCGCTTTGTCCTTAACTTACCACTAGTTAAACTTAAAAACCGACTTCAACATTTAAGCGATCTGGATTAAAATATGGTACCATCCTTGGAACAAGCTCTATCGAAAACAAAAATAATCTTGATATAAAAAAATCCGACGAATTGAGAGCATCCTCATTTTGATTGGTTAATAAATATGTGGTAAAATAATTATTCGTTTATGTAAAATACACAATGAGTCACTACAGGAGACCCTGACACGCGATGTCCGCTTTGTAAGCAAATATATGGAAAATGTCCACCTTGTGGACACTCTCGCTCTCTCTGTCTCGGCACTTAGCCTAACTACGCATAAACTTAATTAACCACAAAATAACTCATAACATTTTCGAGAACTTTCTTAAAGTACTTTGTAGTTCAATAACCGCGAAACAAAGAAACAAATTAATAATCAAACAAAATCACCACTTAGTTAATCATTATTTATTAGCGTAGGCGTGAAACGTTGCCTAATTCCAACGACCACTTAACACATACAATAGTAAGCCGCATCATAAAAGACAGATTTATTTCCCCAGTGAGGATGTTTTAGTTTTAATTCCAATGGCAAAAACAGACGCATTTATAAGTGCCCATTGAAATTCTCATTTATTAGCACTAAATAAGCATAAACGACGTCCTACAGAAAGGACAGGAAATAAGTTTCAATAGTGCCACCATAATGACAACGCTGGCTGTATTAGTTATTGTCTTTGCGGCGCACGTGCACGCTACGTGTATTTTTAAATTTATAATGTGTAGGAACTCGGAAATGAAGCTTCTGAATTGCTAGCGAATTGGTTAATTTAATTAGGCACTAATAATAAAAATAAATACTTAATAAAATAAGTTTGGTTTAGAGACTAACTTTTTGTCATAAATAATAAATACAATATTATAGATTGATAACCATATTTTGTTGTGTTTATACACCTCGGTAATAAACCGCGTCCTTGGTCTAATAGCAGCGTACACTTAGGCTGTGGGACGGGAGATTGTGGGTTCAGATCCCAGGTCGGGAAAATTGGAATAAGTGCAGCTATAAGAAGAATATCGGTTATGTACCTTCATTTTACGTAAAAGATAAAACTATATTGTAAAAGTAAAATTTTAACTTAAAAATCATTAAAATAAACAACGCTTAACCGTTCAAACATACAGCTGAAATATAATATTGTTAAACACCTAATTATATTTAACAATAAAACTTCAGAACGCTAGAGCAAATAGAAAGATAGCTTTAACACTGTTATCGTGTGTTAGCAAACAAAAGTACTTTGCGGGACAGCGAGCCAAGAAATGTGGTTACGGAAACGAGTCTAAATATGAGCTCGGTAACTCGCTATTGAATTTGTAACTGCGTCATTTATTGAATGTGTCTGACAATAGAACTGAATGATCCTGGAATAAAACGGACTCTGCATATACCTACTTATTTCAATACAACGCAATTCCTAACAATCTAACGTTTTATTTTGGCTATTTAGGAATAAGAAACAAAGACGTAAAACTTGATATTATCATTTAGAAACGATTGACGTTAGGAAGGTAGCCGGTGGCCAAAACTAAGTCAATTTTTTTTCTGCAACATGCTTCAAAGTGTGTTGCAACGACTATAAATTGAAATGATTCAGATGAATAAAGAAAGAAGTAGACCGAAAAATTTGTAAAAAAAATTACTTAATCACGGGACCTAATCGTGCAGAATCGTGTGAGCATGACAATACAATCAAATTGCCTTCAATATTATTAATACTAAGAGTAATAAAGAAAATGGTTCCCCAAATCAATTACCAAAGACATTACAAACAAAACCAATAAAAAAGAACGATGGTACTAAGATTTATCCAAAATTAACAGATCTGAACAACGCTGAGAGAGAGTTCGGCAAGTGATATGATCCCACACAGCGAGGGCAAGTAATGTAACTTGTACGAGTAACTATGTTAATTCATTCAACTACTGACAGTGCCAACTTGATGCCGCCGTAATTGATTAACCTCCGCTTTAATATCAGATTAATATCAACACTGTACAGTGTACACCATAAGTAGCACTTGTTACGATATTTAATTGCTACTGAATATATTTAAGCTGACGTTATAAGTAATAAAAGGATAGTAATATGCTATTAGTGACTCTTTTAAAAGCTATAAATACGCTTGAAGTTGTGGATTATTAAGTAGAGTCGGAGTTGTTCCAAATTTCAATTGTCTATAAATTCTGATTTCTTAAGTTTACGCGAATGTTATACATTGAAATAAAACTATTTTTACGGATTCTTTCACGATTAGGTTTTTAATTATTATTCCCGACGTTTCAAAGACAACGAAGACTGAAAAGCCTTCGAAACGTCGGGAATAATAATTAAAAACCTAATCGTGATAGAATCCGTAAAAATAATTTTATTGCAATGTCTATAATTTCATTATTTTTGAGAATATTTCAATAATTATTTCTGTATATATTTTAGATGGCGTAAATTTCATATTAAATTAATAAGAAAATTGGCCAAGTACCCAATTATACAAACACGCGAATACTACATAAAACTCGTAAAGTGATTTTGAAAACACAAGTGTTTACTGGGCCGATTAAATCTCCAACATCCTTGAACAAGACAGAACAAGGCCGGGAGAACATTCGGAACTTTCTTTAGTTGGCGCTTGGTCTTTGCTCACAACCTTTTGTTTAGTTAGATTACAACATCGTGTCGATAATGGAAAGCTTGTTCGACCACGCATACATTACATGACTAGTTAAAGTCGTATATTATTCTTAAATCTCTGAGTTATTGGTGGTTCTAAAGTTTCTTGAGTGTCTGTTAAGAGGTTTGGTGTGACACTTATTACGTCATATATTGCAGCTAAATGGTTTTACTTTCAACACTTCGGTTTCCTAATTCTCGATGAATGTTTACAAATGTATATCCACTTGTCAATTACCTCTATTATTGCAATGGGTATATACAGATCTTTATAAAGAATTTATTTCAATCTGAGCAAATGTTTATTTACATTTGCTATTTCGTTTTCCGATAATAATAAATTACACTCCGCAGTTACATACATAGACCCTGACCTCACACTAAGATCGAGTCTTGTATTGTGGCTATCAGGAACTACCAGAGACTTTCGGTCTCACAACACCCAGACACGAAAACAAATATTTGTGTGCCACACAAACATTTGTCTCAGTGCGGGGAAGGAACCTGCGGCCTTTCGCTTCACAGCCGGTGACTCGTCCGCTGCGTCACGGAGGCTGTCAATAAGGTCTGATAAAGTACATATATCTGTCAGGTCTTTTTATCCCTGAACGTCAACAAGACAATCTTATTATTCGCACGCACCAATTTGGTAGGTAGGCAGGTATATTATCCTCACGTAAGCTTGAAGTCACCTCAATAACTTTATGATGCAGAAAAAATCCGATCAACAATAAAGTGTAAAACCTCTGCTGAGAACTTGTCAGTAAGATGGAGTCTCGCTCGTTTTTCCCGACACAAAATCTTAAAAGCGTGTTTCACGCTGTTTCTCTTTTGCCCCAACATTCCAGCTCCCGTTTGTCGTTGCCCTTTTCTATTCGTAAAAGGTGAAAATGTATATTGCAAAATTTACTATAGATACTCGGTCCGTTTAATGTTCGTAAGTACAGACTAGTAATTTTACATCTCGAAATTACATTATGTCTAAGAAGTTTGTAATTTCCTCGGTGGCGTAGTTGTATTTCGACACCACTACCGTCATGAGGTCTCTGGATCGATCCCGGGCTGTGATGTTGGGTTTTTTCAATATCAGCCTGGGTCTGGACTTTGTGTCCGATATGGCGATAGGCGTCCTATAACACATTTGGGACGGAATGAGCTCCGCGAAATGTGGATGTTTTAGTTTGCTAGTTGATCTCTGCCTACCCCTTGTCTTGGCATAAGCCATATAAGAAGTATTAAATGCTTTTACAATTATTATGTCATAATGTATTATATTGTAAAATAGCGATGGCGATATTGTCACACGAAGCAAATACTCAAAGGTAAATAGTTATTTGTTTGGATGCGGTAATCAAACTGCAATCTCCGGAGTTTAGTCGGTGAAACAGTTCTGTCGCGGAAGTGAATCTTTGTATTACTGTCGTGGTATATTCTGTGTTTACTGTTCACTTCCGTAGTCGTGGCGGTGCGAGTTATATTTTAAAGGTCAAGATTCTACTATCATAAAAATAACCCTTGTTTAGGTGCTATGTTAATATAGTAATACTTTTAATAATATGATGATCAAAATATAATATCCTCGATTATATTGTTGGCGCTAATTATGTAATAATAATTATGAATATTATTTAGACTGTAATAGAATTATTCTGTTTTTGACTACGAAAATAATTAAGTTTCATGTTTTGCATGAGTATGACTTAGGAACATGAATAACAAAAATTGCCCAAAGATCAAAAATTGATTTTGTGTGGTAGAGCCGCGCTGTAGACAAGTCTACAGCACGAATGAGCCGGTTCGACCGGTTTGATACCACTGTCTCACAGAAAACCGACGTAAAGTGGCAGATCGCTATCGAGTTTCGTTCGGTTAGTGAGATTTCCGGTGGAACAATTCCCCTCCCTTTCCCAATCCCTATTTCCCTCCTTTTAGGTTGGCAACGCACTCATGATTTTCATGTCTTGGGTGTCTATGGGCGATGGAGATTGCTTACCATCAGATGACCCATCTGTTCGTTTGCCAGTATTTGCTATAAGAAACACTTTTCACTTTCTTAACATGGAAATAAATGCATACTCAATGAGGTAATTATTTGTAGTTCATGAATTTAAATTGTTAATTCCACAATAATAAATGTAATTTATCTATCAGTGCTTGTGTCTCGTATTATTAAACAACAATGATTCCGTGTTGTCGATGAACTCATCCATTAACCTTGTATAAAAATCGGATACAGTTCATAATAAACAAAATTAAATTACGTCAAATTACGTATGCGCCAGTGTCTAAAATTGTATATTTATTTGAGCATTCCTTTGACGTTGCGTGCATGTAAGTTAGTAAATATTTACATGAAAAATTCACAACCACACTTTAATAATATTATAAATCATACTGCAAAAGATACAGATCAGTATTTTAGTAATCATTTTGGTTCTGCTTGTCGTCTATTTCTAAAACAAAAATATCTATAAAGAAGCTTGAAATAGTACTTTATGTTATTAAAAATACGACACAAATTCACATCACAAACTCAGTCCACCAGGCGCCGTACTTTTATTCACCTAATTTAATTAAGCTGTCCGTAAGCAGTAGAATGCTACTCAAAACTTTGAGTTACAATTTACAAAATAGTGCACTGTACCTCGAGACGTAGATTTATTAGGCTTCAAAATATTAGATGTTATACTGTAAGCTCCGAGACATAACTAAGGTGTTAAATCTCATAAAGTTCAGTAATTTTACTAACTTCCATTTAATCGGAACAAAACAGTAGTCAAAGAGTCCGTCTGGTGGCAAAATACTTCAAATAAAATCAGACTACACAAAGCGGCGGCGATACCAAAACGGACTCTAGCTTTTTAAAAGACCTATCTCTTGATAGCTCAGTTGCTATGGTACGGACTACCGAGACGAGTGTCGGAGGTTCGAGACCAACTCCAAAAAAGGAGCATACACCTCTGACTTTTCTATATTAAGTGTGTCTTTGCGAAATATCTGCTATAACTGTGAAAGAAAATATCGTGAAGAAACCTGCATACCCGCGAATTTCTTCACAAGAATTTCAAAGGCATGTGATGTCTACCAACCCGCATAAGGCCAGCGGGGTAAACTAAGGTGTAACCCCTCTCGTTAGTAGAGGAGGCCCGTGCCCAGCAGTGGGACAGTCATATTACAGGGCTAATATTATATTATCTCTTAAAGGGATAAAAACCCATACACATGATAGACCTAGTAAAATGTTTAAAACTTTAAAATTGATTCTCTTTTTCCAACATGACTCGGCTAAAAATAGATCCCCCTATAATCCGATCATGAATATTAATGGGGTTAAGCGGACGTTTTGATCCAAAAGATTTAATTAAGAGTTTTCAGATCCGGAGTATTTTATCTCTCGCTATTGGTCGGCCACTAATTTGATGAGTTATAATCTTTATTTATTCTAAAGGCGAACTCCATCCGACCGTTAAATTATGGTATGAAACGGTGCCATACAGAATTGACAGCCTCCGTGGCGCAGTGGGCGAGTAGCCGGTTGTGAAGCGAGAGACCGCGGGTTCGATTCCCGCATTGAGGCAAATATTTGTGTGGCCCACAGATATATGTTTCAATATTCATAAAAATCATCAAATGTAGAAATGATTTTTGCTCGACTATGGCAAAGCAAAACAAGATTTGATGTATTATTACTGCAACGTGTGACCACTTAACTTAATCCTCTATGTACTGGAGGGTTACTACCACATCTTATAATAGTAATATCTTACTTGTTTTTAGGGTTCCGTACCTCAAAAGGAAAAAACGGAACCCTTATAGGATCACTTCGTTGTCCGTCTGACTGTCTGTCACGACCCTTTTTCTCAGGAACGCGTGGAGGTATCAAGCTGAAATTCATATCAAATACTCAGGCCTACTAGGTCCCTTGGAGCTGTGAAAAAATCAAACTTCTAAGCTAACGCAGTCAAAAGATACAACCGTTTATGTCGCAATTTTCGACATTCGCAAGGGAATCAAAACCTACACGGTTCTTTCTGTGAACTCAGAATCTTGAAATTTGATACGAAGCAACGTCTTATAGCACAGATAAAAAAAAAATAGCGAAATTCATTATATACCTACAGGCTTGTACGGAACCTTCGGTGCGCGAGTTCGACTTGCACTTGGCCGGTTTTTTGTACGGCAAACAGTACAAGTAAGATTATAAAAATACTGCTATAATATTGATTTCAGCCCATTTTTGTGGCGTATGTAATGTGAACCTCAATGTCCTGTGAACACATTTCATAGCCGTACACGATTTGACCTAAATATTCCAGCTGCATTGCAGTACATCTTAATAGATTTGGATATTTCTTTATGCTGCAACGTAAGCCACATACGTTGTATGTGTTTTAATTCTTTTGATGTTTATTACTTCCTGCAGTTTAGTTTATTACTTAGACGACGAAAATATTTTTTTCCTAATGAATGCGAAATTCGCCTTGAAATTAAAAGGCTTGTGTTATAGCGTTTCTAAACTATACTAAAGCCTTGTAAGTAGGTATTTTTAGTGTATTGTTTAATAATGAAGTTAAAATTTATTTATTTACATTCTGCTTAAAGGAATAATAAGAACATTTAAAGTAAATAATATTTAAATAGATTATACTTTACACTCTATCGCTAGGCAATTAAGTAAATAAATAAATAAAAATAAAAATGTTTATTGGTCACGTATGATGGGCCTTACTTATAAAAACAGTTTAGCTGAGCAAATGCCTAAGAATATGCTGTCACTTTTTTCCTTGTGTCACATCGTTTGAAAATAAAAGAGACAGGCTATTCTTAACCATTTGCTCAGTTAAACTGTTTTTATAAGTAAGCCCCATAAAAAGCACTTACGACACATCACAACAAACAAAGTCTAGGTACATTTATAATATGTTATAAGCGGAGCGATATAACGTCATTGTTTTGAAAAAAAAATGACATGTTAGAGTGTATAAAGTAGAAAGTGGATTTGTAAATGAGTTCAGACCACTGAATGTTTCCGAGTTATAGAAAT
Organism: Clanis bilineata; assembly: GCA_036417725.1. NCBI lineage: Eukaryota > Metazoa > Arthropoda > Insecta > Lepidoptera > Sphingidae > Clanis > Clanis bilineata. The sequence continues at coordinate 8,277,737 of CM071154.1, forward strand.
CTAAATTCATCGAACGTTCACTGCTGAACATAGGCCACCTCCAAAGATTTCCAGATCGACCTGTTGGAAGCAGCCTGCATATTAATGACCGAATATTAAAAAATAATTTAAAAAAATATATTGTGTGACACTAGACGTATCAGATCCTTCTGAGAGGGTTGACGTCAGGCAGGCAGCCGGACGTAAAAACGAAGTCAAATCATTTCTGCAACATGCTTGAAAAAATGTTGTGCCGACCCCGCATTAAGGTGGGATAAGGGCAGGTAGAAAGAGACAGTAGACGTATGAAAATCTTGAGCATCCTGCAAAGATCATTGATTCTTATCTTCCTCCAAAATGTCTAGTTACCGTTTTTTGGAGTTACTACATTTATTTCACTCGTTATCTATGTTTATTTTATAAAAAAATATGTTTAGCTAAATAAAAGACTTGACAAACGTAATTTGAGCGTTTTAATCTCGCCGTGTAATGTACTAACTAATTGCAGTAATCAGTAGAAAGTTGGGGCGTGATATATCAAAGGATAAAGGAGATTTATTGTTTTGGCGTAGCGATTAAGCTGCTTAGAAGCCTTCACCTCGTATAAATTGTATGAAAGAACCAATTAATTGTTTTAAAATAGTTTGAAATCAAAACATTTTAAATTAAATAAACTTTCAAACAGTTAATTTTGACCAACGACTCGGTATAAGTACCAAGAAAGATTAAAGAATGGAAAACGGTACAAGAAAAGTGAATTCTAGGCCGTCAATCAATACATTTGTATTCAGGAATAAAGATTTATTTTTAGAATTAGTCCATTTTTGCATTAAGTTTACAGTTATGTTAATTACCGAAAGACAGTTTTTACATCTAGTCAGAAAGAATGTTAATAATCACAAGTTTAAATAGATAACGGACCGACTTCAAATCCGATCGTGACCAAATTTATATGGGACCACCCTTGAAATAAGCTCTATCGAACACAAAAGGATAAAGGTCGCAGGAAGTCGCTGGATGCAGGCCGTTTACAACAGGTCGATCTGGAAATCTTTGGGGGAGGCCTATGTTCAGCAGTGGACGTCCTATGGCTGATAATGATGATGATGAACACAAAAATTGTAAATCGGTCCACATTTGGCGGAGATATAAAGATAAAAATACAGGCGAATTGAGGACCTTCTCCTTTTGGGAAGTCGGTCTAAAACCTCCTTAGACCTTTAAAATTGTCCCGCAAAGGATTTACAATTGTAAAAGACGCGAGGAGTCTAATAGTTCTTTAGTCCTAGAATTTTATTTTATATACCACGTATAATTGATGCATTTATTAATTATAGAGCTAGTCGGTCTATTCGTGTCGTAGCCAAAGTTGTAGCCTAGATAGCGTGAATCTAATCTATATTTATAAAAAAATCCTGAATATCAGCGCACAACCAAAATTATCAATTCTAACCAACGGTTTGGAACATAGTTAATATATTATGGCAAAAGCATTCGCTAAGATCGGATTTGTGAATAATTGAAAAGGGAAGGAATATGGGGTTTGAAATTTCAAAGGAGTCAAACGAAATACGGCGGCTAAAAGTCCCCCTAAGACGCTCGTATTTTATAGTCCTTTAAGTGGTAACTTTAGTTCATATTGTTAGTTTTTCGTTAAATCCATCGACAAGCGTGCCGGTCACGCATTAATAGGGTTCCGTGGTCGTGTTCTAACATTGTTAACAGCATTATACTAGTTGAACCGCTATGAAGTTTATATGGGGCCAATTACTCGCGAGTAATAACTCGGTGGCCTATATCTCTATAGATGATGTTAAAGTTAACACGAGAGTGTGTTCAACACTAAACTAATTTCATTATATTGCTGTATTAGAAACTCCAGTATTATGCAGGTAATTTTGTTTTCAGAATGCTCTTATCTGCTTAAAAACCAATCATGGATATTGATATTTATGACTATGATAAAAAGTAAAATAAATAAAGTAAATAAATAATACCCAACAGTCACATACATAGTCCTGACCCCACACTAAGATCGAGTCTTGTGTCGTGGGTATCAGGAACTATGAGAGACTTTCGTTCTCACAACAGCCAGACCCGAAACAAATATTTGTAGGCCATACAGACATTTATCTCGGTGCGGGAATCGAACCCGCGGCCTCTCGCTTCACAGCCGGCTACTCGCCCGCTGCGCCACGGAGGCTGTCAAAAGTGTCAAAAAAAGTTGCAAAAACAATGGTTTTTCTTAGGGAAACCAATTCGATAAGGTTAGCCTTATCGAAGTTATATTAGATTACGAATTTTATGATAATCAAAAACATGCTGAATAAGCATAACTTTACATAAAATTTTACGAAAATTCAATTAAATTACAATTTAGAGTGCTTTCGATCCTCGTGGAATATTGAGTGTTTCCGTATAATCCCACAAAAGGACAAAATTAAACATAAATTAAATTAAACATTATTTATTCATAGGGTTCAAAATTGAACAATACCACTATCGACCGCCGGTGTCTTAGACCTATCGACAAGTATTCCCCTAGAAAGTTGACGTCAGGCAAGCCGCCGGTCGTAAATCTAATAAGCTATAACTTTACAACAAGGAAACACGTTGTACTGAACCCATATTGTGTGTGCGGACTGAGGATATTAAAGGCCTTGTAGCAGATAACAAACCAAAAGCATAGCGAATAGAACCAAGAAATAAAAAAATCGGGCAAGTGCATGCTGCACAGTGACGTGCATTCCATATAGACAAAGAGGCACTGTCTACCCTCACAGTTTGATATTTACATAAAACTTAACGACAAAAAAACAAGTTCAAATTATTAAAGTATCAAGCAGTACCCTGATTATATTTTAACACTAATTATAATAATTTTGAGAGTAATGGTGATGTAAGAGTTGAAGAATATCATTTTACAAGTTTTATGTCTACCCTGATCGGAATGTCTGTGCACGTCACTGATGCTGCATATGCGGCATATCTTATCACGCACAGTACAGGGTTCGAAGTAAGGGTAACTGTTACTTAATTATAATTTTATTAGTTATAATTTTAAGTGTATGGTTTAGGTCCATAAAATCTTATTTATGTACTACCTGTGTTACATAACTCACAACGTCATAAGTGATATTGAAAATAACTTGTACGATTTTTTTCTTTTTACTTTGGTCGTCTATAACACATTAACTTGTAAAGCCTGATGATTCCTTAGGTTTACGCGAACGTTATTCATTGAAATAAAACAAGTTTTTACGGATTTTATCGCGATTTGTTTTGTATTTATTTTACTTTTAGTCCCGACGTTTCGAAAGCTTTACAACTTTCGTGGTCACGGGTCGGACTAAGGTATCAGTTGTCGAAAATGTTAATATTACAATATCTACTTGACAAGGTTAAGTCTTTGTAAGTAATAATACTCCAAAAAGTACTTAGGTCGTAGCTACTTTCTTGGTAATTGATTACAAAGTCAAACAACACGTAGCAGATGCAAAAATATCAAACTTCTAACGCAGTATATCATATGTATAGTGAGCATAATAAACTATACAGTATATATTACAAAGTCAGCGGCTTTAAAACAAAAATGTTCAACGCTGCACCAAATAGAGATACGAGTACTGCTATTATTTAAAAAGCACCGTAAGTTAACCAGCGCGCTCCGCAACTTCCAGCTACACTTTTAATTTTTCTCACGAAACTTTATGATTTACGGTCAATAGGTTTATTTGTAGAAGTAGGGAGCAGAGAATTTCTCTCCGTCTGCGCCATTTCTTTAAATTAGGTCGATATTATCTTAGCCTATAAAACATTTGATGTGAATCATATTTTGAAAATTTCCTTTGAGAAATATTGTTATGAAAGCTTTAGGAAATATATTTTTTTGTTAATTTGTAGCCCTGTTTTAATATCAATTAAACGATATTGACTTTTTATTACATTTTTATTGTTCTTATTACATTAGCCAGAATCATCACACTGCCAGGGAAACGCATCTCTACTCGCTTCTGATTGTCTGTCTTTGGCTACGGATATCCAATCCTTAGGCCATGGTCTCGAACTCAGCGGGCTGGGAGCGGCGGAGGCGGCACAGCGGTGCGGCGAGCGGCGCGTTCCAATGCATAGATTTAAATGGAAGGAACTGGCCTCGAATGCAGCGGCGCCGTCAGGTTTAACAATACGTTACCGCGCCGCTCCCCGCGCCGCCGCTTAGTTCGTGTCCGCAGGCTTAACATATCGTATACTTTATGCACTCAACACAACATAGAGGTACAAGCTGCCTCTCACCGGGACAACTTAGTTACCGTCGAATGCTCATATGCTTATACACATACATATAATGCTCATACACGTAAGGTCGCCTTATGTCGTTAAAGGTCGTCTTATCTGTCAAAATTGTTAGTAAAAATCAATGTAAGAAGCCGTGTAAGTTGAGTAACGTTTGACCATTCAGGTGTTAAAGTTGTTTTCTTTTCACAATATTTTCATGGAATGATGTGACGAAATTATCTCTTTAATCATTGGTGAAAATACTCAAGTCTTAATAATTTTATTATAATGGGCACTTAACCGTCACCAGCAGACGTGTTCATTGAACAATGTCCAATACCAACTAATTATGATCGTCAAATTGCTGAAAACGTATTAACGGTTTCAAATCCGGTGTCCCGTCCATAAGCTTTAACAATAGTTATTAAAATATTGGCTTATTTTAATGAACAAAATATTGTGTTGTTGAATGAACACTAGTAATTATAACAAAGCTATCGATAGCTATTAATGAATGATAAATCAATTATGGTAATTATCTTGAGGAAATAGAATAACAATGTGCTCGAGTGGGATTATTATTGACGCGTCGTTTATTCGATTTGCACGATCGTTTGACACTTCATTGTCAAGTTTGATTAATTTTATATCTGTAGATCCATCATATTATTCACAATATTGTGAGTCATAGCCCAGAGTGATATCATTATCACCTTCCTGACCTATGACAATTGTGTTAAATCAATGCAAAAATTCTAATGTGCAGAAAGTATCTGCTTAATGCCGGCACCCAAAGACGGGTTTTAGTTTCTACAGCAAAAAAAACAATAATTTTATTTAAACCGGCTTCACAAAATTTACTTAAATAGTCACGGGCGGCTCGGCCTCCGGTGGCCCATACGCTTATGGAACATATATATGTGCCGCCTCTGACGGGTTAAACTATGCGTTTTTTATAAATACCTAAGCCGAAACATATATTTCTAAGGATTTCATCAACAAAATCATTTTATCTAGAATGTTAACAAACATTAGAATGCACTGCTTCACCTGCAAGAGGATACGGTCGAACAGCTCTCGTTTAACTTGCTTATTCAACAAGAAACAAGACCGTTCGAGGACAATTCAAAAGCTAACTGAAACCATATATTTGAACCAACATTCGAAATTCAAGTGTAAAAGACTTGGTTAAAACGTGCCTCTTATATGCACTATATTCGTTACACAACTGTACTGTATATCTCAAACTAGTTGTGTACACTTCGAGCTCCAAAGGGAGACTAACTCAATAATGATAGCTCCCGCTCTTTTATACCTTTTGCTTTAGTTAATAAAGAAATACCTTCCACAAATATTATGAATTACTTGGAGGGTAGTTAATATAAATATAATTAACATACTACCCCTCAATATCGTGTACTAAATCACAACAATTATCCGAATTCGTAACATTCGGCCATCCGATACCGTGCTATCTCCGGAGCACGCACTACTATATTAGTAGTTACGTACACAATAAAGTAATCATAACACTCTTGGTTCTTGGAAAAGTTAAACATTTAGTAATTTTATATGGCCCAGTAAACTTGGGAAGTCATTTCTAACTTTTACCATCGTTATTAAAATTAGTCTTACGGCCAAATGTCTTTTCGCCATATCAACTTCTGAAATAGTTTGTGATTTAACTTCAACCACGTCTGCTTTTGTTTAGGCCTTAGGCTGTAGATATACCTAGACTAACCAAAGCTCATAATTGAACACCCTACTAGTGTGTTCATTCGATTAAAGCCAAGCACCAAGCACATAATATAACAAATCAATCATCTAGATCTGACTTAATTCAAGTAAACCTAAAGAGCACACATACATGGCTCTTGAATAATTTCGAGCACGCCTGCATGGCTCTTCAATAACTCTGAGCACACCTGCATTGTTCTTGAATAAATCTGAGCACGCTTGCATGGCTCTGGAATAAATCTAAGCGCACCTACATGGCTCGTCCATAAATCTGATCACTACAAGACTCTTCAATAAATCTGAGCTGACATACATGGCTCTTCACTACATGACTCTTCAATAAATCTGAGCACACCTACATGGCTCTTCACTACAAGACTCTTCAATAAATCTGAGCTCACATACATGGCTCTACACTACATGACTCTTCAATAAATCTGAGCTCACCTACATGGCTCTTTAAATCTGATCACACTACATGGCTCTTGAGCACACTAACATGGCTCTTAAATAAATCAGAGCACCACATGGCTCTTCAATAAATCAGAGCACAACTGCATGTCTCTTCAATAAATCTGAGCGCACCTACATGGCTCTTCTATAAATCTGATCACAACATGACTCTTCAATAAATCTAAGCACACCTACATGGCTCATCACTATATGACTCTTCAATAAATCTGAGCACACCTACATGGCTCATCACTATATGACTCTTCAATAAATCTGAGCACACCTATATGACTCTTCAATAAATCTGAGCACACCTACATGGCTCATCACTACATGACTCTTCAATAAATTTGAGCACACCTACATGGCTCTTCAATAACTCTGAGCACACCTACATGGCTCTTCAATAACTCTGAGCACACCTACATGGCTCTTCAATAACTCTGAGCACACCTACATGGCTCTTCAATAACTCTGAGCACACCTACATGGCTCTTCAATAACTCTGAGCACACCTACATGGCTCTTCACTACATAACTCTTCAATAAATCTGAGCACACCTACATGGCTCTTCACTACATAACTCTTCAATAAATCTGAGCACACCTACATGGCTCTTCACTACATGGCTCTTCTATAAATCTGATCACATTACATAACGCTTCTATAAATCTGAGCGCACCTACATGGCTCTTCAATAAATCTGAGCGCACCTACATGGCTCTTCTATAAAATGTGAGCGCACCTACATGGCTCTTCTATAAATCTGATCACTACATGACTCTTCAATAAATCTGAGCACACCTACATGGCTCTTCTGATCTCTACATGACTTCAATAAATCTGAGCTCACCTACATGGCTCTTCTATAAATCTGATCACTACATGACTTCAATAAATCTGAGCTCATCTACATGGCTCTTCAATAAATCTGAGCACACCTACATGGCTCTTCTATAAATCTGATCTCTACATGACTTTAATAAATCTGAGCTCACCTACATGGCTCTTCTATAAATCTGATCTCTACATGACTTCAATAAATCTGAGCTCATCTACATGGCTCTTCAATAAAACTGAGCGCACCTACATGGCTCTTCTATAAATCTGATCTCTACATGACTTCAATAAATCTGAGCTCACCTACATGGCTCTTCTATAAATCTGATCTCTATATGACTTCAATAAATCTGAGCTCACCTACATGGCTCTTCAATAAATCTGAGCACACCTACATGGCTCTTCAATAAATCTGATCACTACATGACTTCAATAAATCTGAGCTCACCTACATGGCTCTTCACTACATGACTCAATAAATCTGAGCTCACCTACATGGCTCTTCAATAAATCAGAGCACAACATGGCTCGTCAATAAATCGGAGCACAACCTGGCTCTTCAATTAATCAGAGCACAACATGGCTCTTAAATTAATCAGAGCACAACATGGCTCTTCAATCAATCAGAGCACAACATGGCATGGCTCTTCAATCAATCAGAGCACAACATGGCTCTTCAATCAATCAGAGCACAACATGGCTCTTCAATCAATCAGAGCACAACATGGCTCTTCAATCAATCAGAGCACAACATGGCTCTTCAATCAATCAGAGCACAACATGGCTCTTCAATCAATCAGAGCACAACATGGCTCTTCAATTAATCAGAGCACAACATGGCTCTTCAATTAATCAGAGCACAACATGGCTCTTCAATTAATCAGAGCACAACATGGCTCTTCAATTAATCAGAGCACAACATGGCTCTTCAATTAATCAGAGCACAACATGGCTCTTCAATTAATCAGAGCACAACATGGCTCTTCAATTAATCAGAGCACAACATGGCCGTTCGATTAATCAGAGCACAACATGGCTCTTCAATTAATCAGAGCACAACATGGCTCTTCAATTAATCAGAGCACAACATGGCTCTTCATCGTCGAAAAACACGGTAGCCATAATGTAGTACCACTAAATACTAAATATAAATAGATTGCCACAATCTCGTGAAAACAAATCAACTGCCCCCATTTCGGGGCACACGGTAATTTTGTGGGCGATGATAGGCTTTTGAAGCCCATCCCACTTCTGATATGTAAAAGACTTGGTTAAAACGTGCCTCTTATATGCACTATATTCGTTACACAACTGTACTGTATATCTCAAACTAGTTGTGTACACTTCGAGCTCCAAAGGGAGACTAACTCAATAATGATAGCTCCCGCTCTTTTATACCTTTTGCTTTAGTTAATAAAGAAATACCTTCCACAAATATTATGAATTACTTGGAGGGTAGTTAATATAAATATAATTAACATACTACCCCTCAATATCGTGTACTAAATCACAACAATTATCCGAATTCGTAACACAAGCAAATAGCTCCAGTTCCCTTGACAATATCACTTACGAGTAACGATGGTATAAGGTTTATCGGTTTGATACCTTTTACTTCATTTTATTTGAATTAGCAATCGTCAATCCTAAATACACAACTGTAGTTTGAACAGATCGTACTGAAATACCAATAAAAATATTTACCCTTAAAGGCAATAAGAGCCTAATAAAATAACGTAAGACCTACACCCGACTGCTAATGATCTGTATAGCGTCCTCAAAAAATTCTGGCAGCAATACGCTTATTGTGCTAGCCTTTTAAAATTCTTTTGTTGTGGTTTATGCGGTGTTAGAAGTGTGTCAGTGACGTATAAAGGCTCTTTAGTGTTATAAGACTTAATATTAATGATTGATGGTTAGATTATAGAAAAAAACGATGATCGTTGATCCAAGAACGAGAAATGCATGCAAAATTTCAATATTGGTTCAAAAGCAATTATTTGTCATTGCCGATCGAATATATTAACGACGTGAAACAATTTTCACACAATTATAAAAACCATGACGACCAAATTGAGGAACTTAAAATTATTTATTATATTATATTGTTCACACATAATACATGTAATATATTTTATTTCTTAACAAAATATTATTTAGTTAATTGCATGCTTATCGATGACGTAGAAGTGATTCAACTCCAATAAAATCGACCTATCCAAAGAATAAAGTTACATATGAAAATGAATCGAAATTGCTTTCTTATTTTTCTAAGCTTATATTTACCTATATATTTAATTAGTATTTTTTATTAAGTTATGACATAATAACAAGTTAAATTATACATATATAGACATAGCTTAAATATTTACTAGTTAAATATATAGGTAAATATAAGCTTAGAAAAATAAGAAAGCAATTTCGATTCATTTTCATATGTAACTTTATTCTTTGGATAGGTCGAAATATACCATAACCCATACACTTTCGGAATAAAAGCCAGCATCCGCATTTTACTTTCTCACTTTCATCAATTTCACTTAGGGATTCATCTATCTCGATGCTACTTACTTTTGCTCGATGAATATCTTTGACTGGGATTTTCTCATCACTTTAGTTAATAAAGCTTTTACAGATCGACAGTCGGTTTGAGAAAGGTTGAAGGGAATCGTGTGATAAAGGCGGAATAAAACCGCAGCTGTACAATTCTGTGGTGCAGCATATTTTACTGCGGACTTTCAAACTGCTTTTTATTTAATGACTTTGTAAATGTCTACGTCCAACAAGATGTGAGAACTTGTACCCGTAGTAGTCATGTTTAGTACACACATCGTTACGACGCTAATGCTTTTAGTTGAATTTCTCATATTAATATTGTGGAACGTTTTCTCTAGGGTTTGAAAGTATTTGTTTTGTATCTTCTATATTTTTTAATAATCATACGTTAAATGAATTTAGAAGTCAAATTGTTAACGCATAATTGATTTAAAATGCATGTTGAGATTTAAAATTACGAAAGATCGATGTCACCTTTCCCTCGGTCATAGATGGAGTGAAATTCAAACGTAAAGGCTGTACTTTCTTTAGAAACTGCGATGGTATGGTGTTATCCAACGCTGTAGCCTGTGGCCTGCGTCTGCATTATACAAAGTTATAAGTATGATTTAACAGTAGATAGATGTAGGTAGTCGATGTTTAGATAAATACCTAATAAGGATTATAACGTGAGAAGAGTATAACTCTAATAAAATAGACATTTAACATATCCAACCAATTTGCTACAGATTTTTCTTGTAAGTTTTGGTAGTTCCGCAACACTTTACAAAGTTTTTAGGCTCTGTGCTCTGGTGATTTATAATCAAGTAATATGCTTGAAATACTATATTTTGGCGTCTTGTATCGTCATTTTGACTAGAGCATGAGTAAACTGGTTCTCTCGAGTTATTACCACTTTTTCAGAGAAAACCGAAGTGAAGTGACAACTTCTTGTTGTTTTTGATACGACGAATAAGGTTTTCAGAGACCCTAGGCCCAAATAAGCTCTTCCTATATATTTCCTTTTCACATAATTTTTTTTCTTCCTTCCAAGGTCATTAAAAAGGAAGTAATTTGTTTAGTGGTCATTAAGACCAGACTTTTAGATTTTTTCAGATCCATTTCCTTATAAAGTAATAATTAAAATTACTAGTTATTCTTATTATATTATAGTAAGAACAGAATAGATTAAATTAAACAATCCGAAACTTTGTGGACTTTCCATTATACTTAGCAAATTAAATTTCTTGAAACGGCTTTTACAGTTCTTAGTTGTAGGTTTCCTAAGTTTAAAGATACCAATAAAGCTGTTTATTAAACACCTTAATTTCAGTTTCAACGGAGAATGTAATATTAACTATTGTCTTATTGGAATTTCGAGTCTTAAATTTTAATTCCATATTTGTAGCAAATATTAAAAAAGCATTTTACGTATTCAACATAGTGACCTGTGTAAAGTTTGTTAATTTTCCAATATGCTGTCGTTAAGAAAGATGTTAAATATTACTGCAAGTAATTTAAACATTCAACTCTGCTTATTGATTTAGCAATAAAGTTAACAACAATATTTCCCAGTTTACTATTCAGATCTCATTGTCAAAGCTCAGCCGGAAATGTCAACCAACAGATACCTACATACACTAAAAGAGATAAAGAAGATCTCTTTATCTCCGTAACAACATAAAATAGGATGGTCTTATCTAAAAAGCAAATACGATCACTACAAAGGAATGCCGAGTTTATCGGTATCAAAATTTATTCAAAGGAATTTCGAGCGAAGTTATAAATCTGAGGTTAAATATTTGCGTCAAGCGCTTTTAATCACAGGCGCCCGTGTTGTGTGCCATTGATCGAATTAAATGTTGTCGATATCTTATCGATGTCGACAATGAACGTATATTATCATGATACCTTGTTTGAAATATTATGTTTCTATGGTTGCAATTGATGAACGTATTTACGTTCATCAATAAATATAAATTATAGCACTATATTTTTGCTTCCAATGTTTTTTTATTTCATTGTAGATGATATAATAACATTATTACTTATGTATGCTGATGGCTGATTGTTAATCACGCTAAATTAAAGGATCACAATTATTTGAAATATCTTTAATGTCATCCAAATGAGATATTTTCTTTTTTCTCCTATTTATATATCGATTCGATTCAATCATAGATTTCACGTTAATTGAACTCGAAGTTTTTAATTTACTAGAATTAAAAGTTATTCTTTTTTTATTTTATTATATAATACATGCTACTTGTTTAAGTATTTTACGAAAAGCTATCTAGTGTGTGCCTATATTCATATCCATCATCTTATCAAACTACAAAGGCTACAATTTAAAGGCAAAGCACCGAGCTTCATCATCAGCTCGTAAATATTCTTAACAACATAATAGCTAATTTGACGACCTCCTTGGCCCTGCCTGTCGAGTGAATAGTCGGCTGGGAAATAGCAGCTTGTTGGTTAAATCCTTGAGAACAAATATTCCGATTAGCATCAGAAGAATTTGTTATTATAGTTTTCCTGTTAAGTTCCTCGTTGATTTTGAACATTGTGACCACATTTTGTGGTAGGTGGTCATTATCTGTAGGGAGTGTATCTCTGCTAAAAGTGTTTATATGTACAAAATAACTCAGCAATTCATATCTTGTATCACAACTTCGGTAATGTTACTATCTTTGATGTCGAAAATAAAATCAACGATACAATATACAACGAATTCCTTTATCACACAAATAATGCCATCAGTCGGACGTAAAACCCTTAACGTGCTCCCAAAAAAGGTCCGCGTTGTATCAGTGAAACTATTGTTTGTTTTTATACAACATATTCGCCGGTGTAAAAGTAGCCCGAGTGAACTTCCATCAGACAAATCTTTTATATGTTCAAAACCTTTAGCAAAACCTTTTGAAAGATAATTCCCTACGTCAAAACATCTCAACGAGAATAATATACGAGGCATTTAGTATACGGTATTACATTTCCATCGTATTACTACAATACTTGATTTAGTTAAGAGTTTATTGGTATTATTAATAGCAAGGTTTCTTTGAGGTGGACAAAAACATTGGAGTCGAAGTTGCAGTTTTCCTAAATTAACATTTGTTACGATTTATTTCTTAATTACTGAAGATTCTCCTTTTTTGCATAAACCACGTAGTGCCTAGTTTAATTAACAAATCTGTAGGTCTGAAGAACCTTTTAAGACATGATTGTGGAAAGTTTGATGAGGAAAAACTAATTTCGTTTTAAAGCAACAAGGATGTGCTGTTTTCGTTCTAGTTAAGTAAGTGCATAATCGTGACAATAAGGCGTCTGGGAAAAGTGACCAACGTTAAAAATACGTATGAGTACATAAAAGAATATTACCTAATTATCCTGAAAATATAAATAATCAAATGTCTTTAAGCATGGATTTTATCATACGCCAACAGTAGTATTTTGTCGAGAATCATTGCTCAGTGATCGGATAATGGGTATCCAAAATGTCAATATTCCGAGTAACATTGATAACACACAATTTAAATGTCTTTTTACGAGCATTTTAAATGCTTAGCAACGAAACAATGTTTCTTTAGCTGTGAAGTGTAATAAAACCATTTTATCATCAATTCAAGCACAAAACGGTTTAGCCACCAACCTCAACATTAGTAAAGAGTTTATATTTTCTTTTCTATATTTGGAAAACGTTTCGGTTCGTGTCACGCGAACTTCACTTAAACAATTCGATTGCACTCATTGTAGTTGTCTGTATAATTCGACTGTTTGTTTTACATAATGAGTCCAGACGCATGAATAACAATGTATTGAGACATTCACACTCAGCCACCCCTCGTTATACAGGGTGTGTTAAATACTTCCTGCTCATTCTCCTTACAGCGCCTACAATTTCCATATTTCCGTTTAGGTACATTTGCCGTCCATTACTAACTCGCGAATCCCTTCGAGGAAAACTATTTTCCTCTCGCAAATACTTGCTTTTCCGACTAAAGTTCAGATTAAACCCATTTTACCAGTAAGCCGGATTAGAATCGTTCTCAAATCGTCGGGAACAGCCGCCGGGGATTAAATCTCATTTGTCTCTGAACTGAGCACTTGCTAACAAAAAATCGCGGCAAATCGTCCACTCGGGTGCGGGCCACGTGCGACGCGGGCGGCCACCACGGGTCTGACTGCGCGGTTTGGGTGCGCGGTTACCTACCCTTAACGTTGGTCCTTGTGCCCTTATTAATAACCCAACCGATCCGGTGAACAAAGAACAATGATCAATTAGGTACATTCCGAACACCGGACAAACGTTTAATAAATGTTCCGGTCGAAATGCGAAAATGTGGCGTGTAGTCTTTTACACTTTTCAAACACTCCAAAGTACGTTCACGGCTCGGCACTGGTATATGACGCGGCAAAAGAAGAAAAACGCGCAATATGCGCTGGAAAGGGACGGAGATATCATAACACTGGCCGTCGGAATAAGACGGCCTCAGACATTTTGTAAGCTGATAACCAGAGGCAGTGAACAGAGGGGAACCATATTCTGGCGCGACTCTGCATGAATGTAATGAATTAAAATTCAATGGTACACGAGCAAGACTTTGTGCGTGCGTGAGAATCGCTTTTAACACAAAAGCTCTTTGCGTGCCTATCACATAGCTATGTGGGAATTACCTCGCAAACGCTATATGAGGAGTTGACTTCATTAATTAGAAACCAATTAGACTTTAATGAGACTTTCGATTATAGTCTTTAAATATACTACAATAATACGAACAAAATATCTAACGCAACATTACACAATGGACCGTGGAGGAAAACATTTCGTAAGACCTCTCAAGGTCCGACCGACCTTAATGGTCGAGATAAGGAAACTAAAAACCAGAAAGCTCACAGTTTTATTCACGCAAGCCACGTTATCCCTATCGATTCAAGGATACGTCCTTACATCGGAATACATGCTACGATATACAGACACGGCAGCGATTTAAAACAAAGCATTCGCAGAATCGAAAAAGGATTTCAGTAAACGCGCACCGCACCGGCAGCCAACAACAAGCATACAAAAGGACTAAGTAAATACATTTTCTAGTGATATTACCTACACATCCATGGAAATGCAATCCATCACTGTATCCTCGCGTATCCACGAATCGCGGCACGCACACTGGCGGACCAGCGCGCACACTACCACACCGCGCCTCCTCACGCGAAGGGAAAATCTTCACACACGACACAGATAAACATGTCAACTGCTAGACATTGTTACCCTAAAGTCCTTTCACGTTTTTCACCACAAAATCACCATTATTCACAAAACATAACACAAATAGCATACATGAACACAGAAACACTGGATTATTTTGCAATATCACCCGCGTTTGAGTCACGAAGACGACGGATACGACAAAAATACGCGTAGGTATTGTAATGTCGATTCGGCGACTGTTCTCCCCGCCCTGTTCCAGAGGCGAATGGCGCCGCCATATTGAATCTCACTTCACTGGCGAACAGTGGAGCATCTAGCGGTTGCTTCTGGAACAAAATGGTGTGGTCGCAAACAGTTTGGTCCCCATTTGAAATGCGTATAAATTGTGCCTGATTAAATTAATAAAAGCGTTTGTAATCCTGATTATTAACCGAGATTTAACGACGTGTAGTGTATTTGATAATATAGAACTCTTATAAAACCATTTTTATCGCAAACTGAACAGGAAAACGCAGCTATTCAAATTGCTTCTCATGTTGTTGTCCATAATGGTCACTAGATAGCGTTGTTTGGATTATATTATGTGTAGTTGTTTATTGTTGTACAACGTGTGTTTATGTTTTTATGCTGTAGAGCTGTAAACCTACTGTCAAAACATTCCATTCCGGAACTACGACCACAAAATATCCCCAATGATGAAGCGCAATCTTCCTTACTTTTTCAACGACTTCAATATTATGAAACGTTTTTAACTGCGTAATGTTTCATATTTTATCATCGTCACCTTTATCATCATTGTTTCATTATTTTATTCTACATTCGGTGATCCTAGCAGGTTTCTTAGGTTGGACAGCTATTCATGATTATTAATGCATGAAAAAATATACTGAAAGCGCTACACGTACTGGGTAATCGCTATTTCCGTAGTGTTGTACCAAAAAAGCTAATAAGCTATAATGTTTTATGTTTTATTCTTTGCGTGAGTACAATGCGTTAATATGAAACAATTAAGCACATAATATTACGCAGATGGAATATAAATCAATTCGCTTATAGCGATTACATCGATTGCGGTCGACCCACATGTTCATTCGCTTTACGACTGACTCTGTTCTTACTGGGATTTTTTTACAGCTTCGTTGATTACCTAGACATTTTAGAAAAAGTTATCTTTCTTAATAAATGTGGGTTAGATCAGGTCAGAAATAGCAATATCCATAGTTCATGGGGATTTTATAAAAAGTAGCAGGAAGTCTCTAAATGCATGCCGCTTCTAATAGGCCGATCTGGATACTGTTCGGGGAGACTCCTACGGCTGATGATGATAAATACATTATAGATACTTAAACATCATCATCATAATAAGTCACAGGATATCCACTACTGAACATAGGCCTAACGTAAATACACTTAAAATAAAATAAATTATACACCTAATGTATGAATCAGTTTAGCTTTTAGCCTGCTATTATTATCAGCTATCATTTTACATTAAGTCGGGGTCTTAAAGATAGCGTCACGAGATATCTCGATAATCGATTGTCGAGATGTTGTCTACAATATTGTATGAAAATAAACGAGGACGCATGTTACTGTTCGTAGACAAATAGAGAAAAACGGTTATAACAGGACAAAAAGCGTAGACAAAATATTCTCGTGGCGCGCATGCTAGGCGGGCTGCAAGATAAAAGATAAAGAATAGAAATAAAAAAAACAATAAAATTACAAACATTGTATGAGTGTTGGGTTTTTCGCATTTGAAATAAGGAATAAAAATCCAGATTGTTACTTTGTTTTCAAATAATGTTGCTATTACTTTTAAAATAGGTACCTAATAACGTATTTTATCGTCTTCGGCAATATATTTACAGGACAGAATAGCAATTACTTGACTATCTTCATCAGATAAAGATAACATTCGCATCCATTGATCTTTAATAGAGCTCTTTCAATGGCTGTACTTTCAATTTATTTATCTTCGTCGATACTAAAAGCATTTTATGGTACTCTAAAATAATGCACTATTCAATAGATTAACTTATGTGGACACTTATTATTATTTTAAAGGCAAATTGTTTCAATAATATTGGAATAATGGTAGAATTAAGATCATAATTTTCCGGCGTCATACATTTATTATCTTTATAATTATAGCAGATATGAATAATATCAATATAAACAATATTATGTATAAACATTTACGTGCCTATCGCTATTTGGAAGTGGCAAAATGCAACACTAATAATTCTAGTTTCGGACAATAATGTTTAACTAAAATGTAAAACTATTATTACTTGTTATAAATGGCCATTTATGGTAAGTATAAATAATTACAAGTTTAAAAACTTAACGGACCGACTTCAAATCCGATTGTGACCGATTTATACAGGAATGGAAAACCATTGAAATAAGCTCTATCAAACAAAAAATAAATTTGAAAATTGGTCCACATTTGGCGGAAATATCGCGTAACACACATAAAAAATACAGACGAATTGAGGACCTTCTCCTTTTAGGAAGTCGATCGAAAATCGACATTATATTAATGCCATTTCTTTCTTTGTCAGATATGGCCACAAACTTTTGCAGCAACTCATTCATATTCAATATGTGAAAGTTGCTTCAGACACGTCTTTATTGTTTAACTTTGTTTAAATATAGACTTGATGCTAAATATAGCCATTAAGGACAGATGAAGTGGACTATCTGTGCGAACCTTATTTGATTTGAAACAGTTTTGACCTACTATCAGGTTAGCGAAGAGCATATTGGGCCTTACTTATAAAAACATTTTCGCTTAACTTTTTGCTAAGAATAGCCTGTCCCTTTTTTCCTTGCGTTACATTGTTTAAAAATGAAAGGGACAACCTATAATTAAAGATAAGCCGCGCTTCAATATTTTTATAAGTAAGGGGCTATATGTTTCTCAGTTGTTACGGGCCTACCTATGGTATATTTTCAACAAAAAAAATGGTATGAATATTTTTTGTTATGATTAGAAAAATACAGCGAACAGACACACAAATAAAATAAAATAAAAGCTCGCAGATTATAGTTTCTCAACGTTCTCGCACAATTTTTAAACATTGAAATATCTAAGGCTGTAACTAACTTGATCTTTAGTACCTTCGATTAATAAGACCGTGGGGTTCAGTACATGTAGACATATATACTTACGCCTGCGTCGTATGGAGGTCGGCAGAGAGTATCGAGAGCCATAAGCTACAATCCTGACACCTCTTTTACGTCTTCCAAATTCATGCATCTTTTGATACATTTCACTTGGTTGAAGGTACTTCTCACCTTACGACGAAAACCACTTAGTTGATACATTTGCTTTGTTCTATATATATATCTTAATATAGTAGTTTGCTTTAGTCTCTAGAGAGTTTGATTTAGTCCCTCAGAGGGGGTTGACGTCAGGCAGACGGTCGGTTGTAAAAATTAAGCCAAATCCTTTTTGCAACATACTTCAAAACGTGTGATGCGCGGACCCCACATTAAGGAGGGATAAGGGCCGGTGGAAAGAAAGCTTTAGTACAAATTGAGGTATATCAAAGCGGTTGCAATCTACAAAATCTTGGCTGTAGTTTTATTGTTCAGAAAGGTTCAATCTGAAAATCGAACAACTCCGGCATGCACCACAGAATTTATTCTTTCCTTATTTTATTGCAGTTTATCATGCTGCCACGGAAGTCAGTACGAATATCTCTTTTCTCCGTAATGCATCGCTGTCCGTTTCACTCTACATGTTACTAAACTGCATTACTTGATGACAAATTGCTGTTAATAATATAGAACGAGTATGCACTCGGTAAGTATAAGGGACTTATACCAGTGATATTGAAAGTCTGTCTTTTAGTGGTAGAGCCACGCTGTAGACAGTTATGTCTACAGCATGAATGGGCCGGCTCGACTGGTTTGATACCACTGTCAAAAACAGAAAACCGACGTAAAGTAGCTCGCTGTCGCGGTTCGATCGGTGAGTGAAATTTCCGGTGGCCCAATTACTCCCCTCCCTTTCCCAATCCCTATTTCCCCCTCCTTTTCGGTTGGCAACGCACCCATGATTATTTTGGTGTCCATGGGCGGTGGAGATCACTTACCTCAAAAGTCTGTATTAGATCCCCTAGTGGCAGCGTGCGTGTTGACGGATGACCCGCGATTTTCTTTGGATTCCTAAAAGGGTCTTGAAGTTCGGCAAGCAGACGGTCGTTATATCTAAAAGCCAAATCATTATCGCGGTAAAGTTAAAAAAGTACATTGCGCCGACCCTACATTAAAGTTGAATAAGTGGAGGATGAAAGAAAGAAATACTGTTAGACCGTAATTAGGGCGATTAAATGAATAAAGTGTAGTCGAGATAAAAATATTAATTTAATCTGTCATGAAGTCTATAATTGGAAATTATTAATTGCAGATGTCGGTGCAGTAATTGGTAGACGTAGATAATGTTACATTGCATTCTATAATAATGTCGTTCAGGTTGTTATGTATTTATTTGTATCATATATCAATGACTATCGTTGATAACGCTGAAGAAATTATTTTGGCTCAGTACCTGTAGCTGTTTGTGAAAGTAACATTACGTAGTAATTAAAAACAAAATAAACAAAAGAAGACTAAATCGTTTATAAATATGTATGCTATAAAAAAAATTAACATAACATAACATAAGCTCACGCCTGTATCCCCGAAGGGGTAGGCAGAGGTGCACTAGCGAACTAGAACACCCACGTTTCGCCGAGCTTAGTTCCGTCCCAGATGTGATAGGGGGCGAGCCTATCGCCATAACGGGCACAAATTCCAGACTCCGGGCTGATATGGAAAAATCCAATATCACTTTGCCCGACCCGGGAATCGAACCCGAAACCTCAGGACTGTAGTCATACCGAAATACAACTACGCCACGGAGGCAGTCAAAAGGCAGTAAAAACAATGTGTATAATTTAATTTCACTGAAAGTATGTGGTCATTGTCCTCGCTATATTTAATTTTGTAATGAAATGTTTAGTAATCCAACAAGCTTATATCTTAGATGAAAACGCAATTACTCCAACAGATGAGATTACGTTGTTCTCTTGGCACGTGGTCATATTATTAAATTACTGCCTTCACATTCAAGTATTTAGTATTTACATTTAATTAGAACTAGCCGTAACTCGCGACTTCACCCACATGAAAGATATGCAATTGCATTTCACAAATAAAATGGTTTATGTACTAAAAAGCCGTTAAGTGAAAATGTAAAAAACATTAACTTTGTTTATATATTTGGTTACAATATTTAATAGACCTACTAACTTATTTTCTTCAAACATAAAATAGCCATAAGTGTAATACATTTCTAGGTAAAATATTTTCCATGTTTTTGGCCATGTCAAAATTATATTTATTTACATTAATCGGACGGGCCTGTACTTTGCCACCCATCAGCTATTTCTATGCAAGAAATATTAACAAACGCTCACATTTTTATTATCATAGTAAAAATCGTGGACACTAACGTTCATATTATAAATTTTCCTTGTCTAAGCGACAAATCCAACAAGATTTTAGTAAATAGAAATCTGATATACTTATATATCACGTCTGCCGGGCCTTGGCACGCCGCCAAGAGGATTACCTCAGGAAAAAAGGTTATTCAGTTAGTTATTACATGGCTCTGTTACACTTACTTTATTTATGAAAGCTGTCTTCAAATATGATTATTACCTTTGTATATATTCTATCCATTTGCTAATATACTTGGACATAGACACAATATGTAGCCTTATTATTGTTGAAATTTTTTTTTATATAGTTTATTAAATAGTATTTTTGTGTTAAGCGTTGTGATGGAACAAATGAGTTTTGGTATAATTATTCAAACGTTGGGCGGTATGTAGAATAAATTTTAGTAGAAACAAAACAAGAATGATTTTCAAGTACTCATATGAACAGACATGTTGAGAGGCATTTTTCACGCGCGTTAAAAAAGCTCTCGTCGAGGCTTAGTATTCATGGAGTTTGCTGGGAAATTAGTATTTTTCCGTGCTATAAACCACTTACCATTGGATGGCCGTTCGTCTGCATCCATAAAAAAGGCATAACAAAGAAGAAATATAAAACTTCTACCCTAAAAATGCCAGTAAGTGTATTTGGAAAGCAGCTGGGGGCCACCGGTCCCGCCCACGCATTGTCTCCATTGTCACTCCGAGATGAGGTGCAGGAGCAAGGCGCCTGAGGCGTTTCAAATAAATTAAGCAAAGATCGCTAGATTATGCAAATTAAAAGATATCCAGTTTAAATTACTACAGTCTACATTTTAAAGTTCAATCCTTGTCTTTTCGTGTTATAAATTCCAATTTGGTAACAGGATGAACGTGTAATCATTTTCAATTTATCTAAACTCAAACTTTCATCTTCGGTACCAAATATGGAAGTCATGTGATTTAAAGAGATTATTTCAGATAGAGCCACGTAAAGGTATGTACCAAAAATAGTAACTCGTAATACTTAAATAATTTCATTCAATTGTAATGCTGTTGATTGATCCATCAGTCATGCGGAAGAAACGGACGCGAAGCAATTTGCTTAGATCGAAGCTTATTTGCCGTACGATTAGTTCATGAATAATTCATTCAACCCGCTATCACCCGTGCCTTACGCTGTTTACACTGAGTCATGCTTCATTTGCCACATTATCGACAAGCAATTTGCATGGCCGGTAATACCATCGGTATAACGGGAGGCAAATTGGAATAACGCTTCTTGTCATACTCCATACCTGTTGTGGAGGAATCTCAATATTGATCTGTATTTGAATATGTAATTGAATGTCTGCGGTCGATGGGATTGTACACTTGCTCAGATTCGGATATTTGGAATGAATTTTGGTACACGTTTTCAGCTTAAACGCTTATATTAATGAACGACTTAGTTGGATAGTTGACATCAAATTCGGATAAGAAAACCAACCAAGTATTTTCTCATGAAGACTCAAGAAGGCGAATTCATAAGAAAAAAATATATTATGCTAAAATCCAGCTACCAGTATCCACTAGTAGTATAAGATAATTTCTCTACTACCTACTTATTTTAGGTCGTGATATATTAGTAAGTGATATTATTAGTATTTCTGACTGCAGGGTTACCACCACCTCTTATAGCAGTATTATTATAGTCGTTCTTCGTTTGTTTTGTATGGGAATCGGTACAAGTAAAATTATAATAATACTGCTATAAGAGGTGGTGGTAACGCCCCTGATTATTTTTCACTATCCTAGTAAGTGTAAAATCTAAACTCAACTCAAAATAAATTTAATTTAATTTGCATTTTATGTAAAATTCATTCGTGATTGCGTCAAACCATAAAAGTTGTTTTTAATCTAACAACTTTCTAAACGTCTGAGTAGCAAAATGGTGGAATATATTTTGCAAAAAGCAGAAATTATATTCTTTAATATTGTTAATGTTATTCAGAGAATCAGAGGTTTATAAAATTAATATTCCTCACAGACACAGTTGTCGAATAAGGTGCTGTAGAATCACTTCAATGTCGTTCAGTGCACATTACTTGAATAAATAATTACAATCAATGTCAGAAGCTGGAGAAATTTCAATTAATTGTACTTGGCTTATGGGGCATTTCCATCGATATAATAATATACCTAGATGCACAGTTCCATACAAATATCATTGTAAACAGTGTCCTCGACAGACAAAACAAATAAACATCACAAATTTAATTAAATTAACACAAATATGACCTTATAGACGCGGCATAAAGTAGCTTTTTAAATTGCATGTTCAAACGTTCTTATATACGAAATTTTTGAATTTCCAATAGTTTTTGAATTTGACAATAATTTGACATTATTAAAGAAACATTCTAGTCACTTGGACAAAGATTGAATGGAGTCGAATAGTTCTTGTATTTATTTGTGAGAAATGTTGACCACATGGCGTACAATGTAGATGAGAATGGCGATATCTGTATAATAATTTTACTTACATTAAGAGATAGATAGAGTATAAATGTTTAGAAGATAACAAAGCTTATTAGTTATGAATATGAAATAAGCACTGTTTTGCCTTAACGTGATTCATAAATAAATAACATCCAACAGTCACATACATAGTCCTGGCCCCATACTAAGATCGTCCTTTGCTCTTTAGATTCTTAATAATTTCTTTTAGACTATCATTCGTTTTCTTAATCTTTTGTTCTGCCTTTTTAAGTTTCGCACTAAATTAGATTTAAGTTTAAATTTTTGGTTGCGTTCTTTCAAATTAACTGTAAAAAATAACGTCTTAGGTGTGTTAAAGATTGATGAAAATTCTGATGGTATTGGTGATCCTTCATTATTTATTGGTTCAATTGCTGGTTCCTGGAAATGAATATGTTTCCAATAAATGATGACGCCACAATTACTGTTGTAGTAATTATGCCTAACGACCGGTTCCAATAAATGATCTCAATCCTAGAATCAAAGATAAAAATGAAAAATTAAAAAATGAAAAATCGCGAGAATGAACCATTAAAATTATTATTTGACAGCGGAATGTTCAACTTTGTTCATATTGGCAAATTTTTATGATCTACACACTTTGATTGAAAACATTTATTAGAATTAGTCGCAAATTATTAAATAGTCATTTTACATGGCAGTATGTACCTAGTATATGCTTGCTATTGATGAATTCTGTATCAAATATTTTTCAGCTATTACACTTGTACTGCACCCTGCCTCATTTAAATTTGTAGTTACGACAATCTAAAATAAAGTCAATAAATGTGGCAATATTTATTTATTTATTTATTTATTTATTTATAGGTACACCAACAGCATACATATTGTTAAATTAAATAGTAAACATTAGTTAAGGACAATGTAGCTGATGACAATTTATCACCTTTATTTTTGGTACAGCATTCTTTTTAATTTTCCTAATCCATTTTTCTGTATAATATCCATCGGAACCGGCAAAATGATCTGAACAAACCACACTTGAGTAATTGGGTTTAAAATTTTCTTCTCTCCTTTCTTCGGAAATAATTTTACGCCATTTATCTCTTACTATTTCATTTCATGGAAATCTGTAATTAATAAATAAAATTAATAAAAAAAATCATAAATTTAAAATAAATATAATATATTTACAAAAAAAAACGACTCCATGTATTTCATTGTTCCAAATCATGATTTCAAAAGGGACAAAATATTGTATTAACTGAATTCGTTAAATTAATTATTTATATACGTTTAATACTTAATTTAACATGATTAA
Source organism: Clanis bilineata (assembly GCA_036417725.1). Classification (NCBI taxonomy): domain Eukaryota; kingdom Metazoa; phylum Arthropoda; class Insecta; order Lepidoptera; family Sphingidae; genus Clanis; species Clanis bilineata. The sequence goes on from CM071154.1 coordinate 8,302,042, forward strand.
GGTTTTAAGAATCAAGTAAGGGAATTATACTTACTTAAAATATGAAATCCCATGTGTTTTGCGCTTTGTAAGAGTGTTATTTTTGCACTCTTACAAAGCGCATTTAGGCATCTTCACAGGCGAACGGTCGGCGCCCGACTGACAGCAACAAGTGCTTACTTACATTTTAAGCACTCGTTGGCTGTCCCACTTTCTGAGCGTCAACTGTGCATCTAGGTATATTATTATATCGATGGGCATTTCACATCAAGCGGGCAACGAAAAAAAAGTGAGGTTCTGAAATTCGTTCATATTTTGCTTATTTGTACTTCTAGAGAGTATGAACGTGTACACAAAATATCTTTTTTATAAAAGGTTTAATTGTCAAATTATGTCCTTCTAAAATATTGACCTCACCGGTGTAAGGGTTCCTTTGGGAGGTATTTTGCGTATTGAAGTAATTTATAATAAAATAACAAATGTAGTGTTTTGGGTAGTATATTTAATGGACTTTTTGATTTTTTCAACTGATTCGAAATTTAAATTTTTTATCACCTTTTAAACCGGAAATAAAGATTTCAAAACGAAATTTTAATCGTTTGGACCACAACATTCTTAATATTTTTTATTCGAAAATAAATCTTGACATACACAGATTCTACCATAAAAACTGTAAATGGGGTGCTACATTCGTTTAGGAATTATATCAATTCGAGTACGTACATGTCGTGCTGATCGAGGTACCTGACGCATGCAAAAGTCGGATATTTTGCGTAAAAAAGAATACACACAGTAAAATTCCTTTGAAGTCACCTTTTTATGCATGATTATAATATTTACAGTTAATTTTATATTAATAACCGATTGATCCTGAAGGAGGATAATATTTTTCGAGTATAGGTTTGTATTTATGTATGTCAATTTCTTTCGCACGCTCTGCAGCCCAAACGGCTTGACGAATTTTAACATATGAGATATCATTTCATTCGTCTCAGTAGTGGGAGTAAAATAAAATATAATAAAATTTCGACAGTGTTGCTATCTGACAAAAAGTGTTGCGAGTTTACAATAACGATATAATAATAAAAAAACTTTTTTATTCTCCTTTCCCAATGTAATGCGCAGGCGCAGCAACTGAATATTACATCCTGTATTACTCCCACTACTTAGACGAATGAAATGACATCTCATATGTTAAAATCCGTCAAGCCGTTTGGGCTGTAGAGCGTGCGAAAGAAATTGACATACATAAATACAAACCTATACTCGAAAAATATTATCCTCCCTCAGGATCAGTCGGTTATTAATATAAAATTAACTGTAAATATTATAATCACGCATAAAAAGGTGACTTCAAAGGAATTTTACTGTGTGTATTCTTTTTTACGCAAAATATCCGACTTTGGCATGCGTCAGGTACCTCGATCAGTACGACATGTACGTACTCGAATTGATATAATTCCTAAACGAATGTAGCACCCCATTTACAATTTTTATGGTAGAATCTGTGTATGTCAAGATTTATTTTCGAATAAATAATATTAAGAATATTGTGGTACAAACGATTAAAATTTCGTTTTGAAATCTTTATTTCCGGTTTAAAAGGTGATAAAAAATTTAAATTTCGAATCGGTTGAAAAAATCAAAAAGTCCATTAAATATACTACCCAAAACACTACATTTGTTATTTTATTATAAATTACTTCAATACGCAAAATACCTCCCAAAGGAACCCTTACACCGGTGAGGTCAATATTTTAGAAGGCCATAATTTGACAATTAAACCTTTTAAAAAAAAATATTGTGTGTACACGTTCATACCCTCTAGAAGTATAAATAAGCAAAATATGAACGAATTTCAGAACCTCACTTTTTTTTCGTTGCCCGCTTGACGTGAAATGCCCCTTATATTAAATGCAATATGCAATTATACAGAATGTTAATATAAATACGTAATGATAATAGGCCTATTGCTAAATTGTTATATTTTATGATTTTAGATTTATAAATTCGATTTTTGTACTTTAATTGGTTTTGAGATCCCCAGAGGGGCTTTACTTCAGGCAAGCAGACAGTCGTAAAAAGTCTAATCTTCTCTAAAACATGCTAGAATAATTGTGTGGCCGAACCCACAGTGAAACGTGATTATCTTGCTTAAATCATAAGTAAACAATTAACACCCTTTAAGATCAACATAAACGATAAGCGAGTTGCATTTGTGCAATAGAAACAGTCTTACCGACCCTATCAGCTTCATCGGCATGTGCCGTAATGTAAAAGTGATTACAGAATTGCGTTAAAGTAACTACATTGATTATGCATGAAATTATATAAAGACAGCTCTGGTAAACGGCGTATAATGGACGTAATAAGGAAACATTTACGTTAGAATTAATTTGGGTCTGTAAAATATGAAGTGCAGCGAGCGTCTATAACAAATTAATTTGCATATTTAAATGGCCATCCTAGGAGAGAGTACCATTGTAATTAGTAGAAAATTAAAACCAAATTAGTTTTCAGTGGCAGAGACATCCTGTACTATAAGTGATAGAGCTATACTGTAAATAAGTGATACATTTACTCTGTATACATATCAGTTATAGAAATATTCTGTATATAAATACTAAAACTATACTATACATACGTGGTAGAGTTACGCTGTTTATAAGTGGTAGAGCTTTGCTGTATATAAGTGGTAGAGCTATGCTTATATAAATGATAGAACTATGCTGTATATAATTGGTAGAGCTATGTTGTACATAAGTGGAAGAGCTATGCTGTATATAAGTATTAGAGCTATGCTTATATAAATGGTAGACTTATGCTTATATAATTGGTAGAGCTATGTTGAACGTAAGTGGTAGAGCTATTCTGTATATAGGTGGGAGAGCTATGATGTATATAATATGTAGGGCCACGCATAGTTTTACCTGAAGCACGAAGCTTCAATCGATTATTATAACCATCTCACACAAAATTGACATAAAAACAGGAGGTACAAATACCGTTTACGCTTCCCGATCAATTCCCAAAGCTAGGCAGTCTGTTTACGATACATATGAAATAGATGAAATACAATAACATTATTACATTTAGTATAAACACATCAGTTTAACCGGAGATTACACCACAATTCCCAACCTCCGCTCACGAAATTATACGGAAGATCCTATCACTGTTGCAATTACAGAGCTATATGCGAATCCGTATGGGCGTTCCAATACGCAGCGTGGTGTCACTCTGGAGAACAGGGATATCTCACTATTTACAAACCTCGGTAGAATTTTTTTCGTCGCAAAGCCGGCATCTGTAATTTCAAGTGGAAAAGTACGTAGTTATTCGTGCGTTAGTCGCTTTTTTATGCACGAAGACTTGAATATATAAATTTGTGCAATTTTTCTATTTTATTTACAGGCTTACTCTTTTCACTTATGCTTAAATTACATTTAGATCTCTCTCTTGAGATTTGCTCGTAAACATTTTTGCCGTGATAGATCCCCGTTAAACTGCTTTGGCTGACTATTAATTTTCGAAAAAAGACATAACAGTTAAAATTATTAAGTGCTGTCATAATTCGGTTGGAATAAGGACATTGAAGTGAGTATAAGTACATACTTATACAGTAACTAAGTAGGTACTTGACATCATCATCATCATCATCATCAGCCATAGGACGTCCACTGCTGAACATAGGCCTCCCCCAAAGATTTCCAGATCGACCTGTTGGAAGCGGCCTCTACTAGACATAGTTCATTAGATTAAGGCCGTAATAATAAATAAATAAATAACGCCCAACAGTCACATATATAGACCCTGACCCTACACTAAGATCGAGTCTTTGTCGTGGATATCAGGAACAACGAGTGACTTTCGGTCTCACAACACCCAGACCCGAAACAAATATCTGTGGGCCACACAAACATTTGTCTCGGTGCGGGAATCGAACCCGCGGCCTCACGCTTCATAGCCGGCTACTCACCCGTTGCGCCACGGAGGCTGTCATATAATAAAAGGATATAAGTACCTACCATCGCTCTAACACCTTGTGTAATCGGAAATTTTCATTGGAAACACAGCAATGCGAAAAGTGGCGGGCCGTATCGAGTCAAAGTTTAATTGAGTGGTTTTGCTTGCCACATTACGTTACGAAATAGTGGGTAATGAGCGTTTCGACTTGTTTCTCGTGTGTGGTGATTGAATGCGGTTTGGTTGCAACAAGTAGCCTTATATATTGCCTATTTCTTGTTTTTAAGAAATCTGCACTGCCCTAACATTATTGCGTTTATAGGGATTTTGTGCCCGATATGGCGATAGGCTCGCCCCCTATCACATCTGGGACGGAACTAAGCTCGGCGAAATGTGGGTGTTCTAGTTCGCTAGTGCGCCTCTGCCTATCCCTTCGGGGATACAGGCGTGAGCTTATGTTATGTTTTGTTATAGGGCATAGAAAAAAAAAGCAAAATTGTCACTTCCAAGGATATGATTACATTATCTTTGGAAAGAGAAAAAAAATTATGACTTATAGTGTATACTTAAGAGTATATGCCACAAATGTTCAAGTATTTACTTAGATAGGTAAATCACTTATGAAAAGACATTGTGATAACATAAGTATCACATCAAATCAAATCAAAATATTTATTGAATCCATTAAATGTTACTACACCATTTAGATTCCCCGTCAAAGTTCCTCTACCGCAAGCCGTTTCGCTATAGAAGAACGGGCACGAAACTCTGGCGTTGCTCTTTTAAATGCCATTTGACAATTGCTTATAAAGTACCATATACAAAAAAGAGCTGCTAAATCACCAAGAATACTATCATATAAATACATACAAGAATGAATTGACTGCATTTAGTATAAAGTTAACTTTATTATATCATGTGTATATATAGAAAGAAAGATAGAAAGAAATATTTATTGACACAAGTGTGGTGGCGTACGGTACAAGACATGGAAACATATATTTAATTATACAAATATCTATGTATGTATGTACCTAATTATTAAATATCAATTATCAGATCACCCAAACATGTGGATGATAATATATGTCCCACCACAACCGTATATATGAAATATGTAAATATTTTTTACGTTTAAAAATATACATATTTAACGCGGTCTTCCGATCGCCATGTCAAGTTAGTGTCAGAAGCGGGACCTGACTATCATTGGTGTTCGTATCTGTCAGCAACCTAATGGTCAATGGTTTAAAGCATTTCGTAGTACAAATGTGTAGGACGGGCTACGTCACTAACGCTTGTCGCTATGTTCGGGAGTCTTATTTTAGGTCTGAAATATGATATAAGTTCCTTATATGGTAGAAGAACCAAAGAACATTTATAAATACAGCTGTATGTTTTACACTTTTGTGGCCCGAGCAGGAAAATTTCTGACAATCGTAAATGTATTCGAGCTCGAACGCGCTTGTGAGATTTGTATGGAATATTAACCAAATGTCATCAGTGCGTAGCGGGATGGATACGAATTCAATTGTCAAAAATATTCCTGCTAGGGTCGCTGACATGATACTTTATTTATTCAAATATGTGATAAAAAAACTTTAAAAACAAAAAAGTCTTAAACTTTATACATGTGCATTTTTATTATATGGATGTATGTGATAGCCAAATCACGAATGCTACATTATACTTTAACCGTCACAATTAATATAGACGTAATTAGAAGCTTTACATGCCCCTCCTTGGTCTAGTGGCACCGTAGATGGATTGTGAACCGGGAGGTCCTGGGTTCAATTCCTAGGTCAGGCGAGTGTTTTACCCCAGGAAGGGGTTGACATCACGCAGTTGGTCGTAAAAAAGTTAAGCCGAATCCTTTCTGAAACATGCTTGAAAATGTTTGATACACCGACCATACGCTGAGGGCACTTAGGAAAACATTTCATGCAGTACAAACACGTTTTTGCGCATGTAGCCCCACTTATTACATACGATACAACAATATACATTCAACTTAATTATGCACTGTGCGTTGATATTCGTGACATTGAAGCGAATACTAGTTTTTGGGAGGGAGTTAACCATGGCCAACATACCTTTCGGCATAAATGTTATGTTGAATGAATTCATAAATCTTATACACGTTGTACGCAATACAACGTTAATGTGTTATTACCATCGAGGTGACCAAAATATACACAAAATATCATAAGTATAGGTGTTTTAAAAGGTCTCTATCCCAATATTTTCTTTTTATAATTATTGGCTAAAAATTGCTTTTATATTTATTCCAAATCTATACTATCTATACTAATATTATAAAGCTGAAGAGTTTGTTTGTTTGATTGAACGCGCTATCTATCTCAGGAACTAATGGTTCGATTTGAAAAATTATTTTTGTGTTCGTTAGCCCAATTATCGACGGTGGCTATAGGCTATATAACATCACGCTATGACCAATAGGAGCGGAGCAGAAATGAAGAATGTCGAAAAGCGGGGAAGTTGATATCTCAGAAACTACTGGTTCGAATTGAAAAAATATTTTTGTGTTGGATAGCCCATTTATCGAGGATGGCTAGAGGCTATATAATATCTGCAAAGCAAAAATGAATAATGCTGCTAGCGGGTAAATTTATATCTCAGGAACTACTGGTTCGATTTGAAAAATTATTTTAGTGTTGACCGACGGGATGAATGGTAGGGTGACTAAGGGGTGACTGACGGGGTGATTGATGGGGTGACTGATGGGATGACTGACGGGGTGACCGACGTGAGGAATGACGGGGTGACTGACAGGCTGCCTGATGGGGTGGCGGACTGGGTGACCGACTGGGTGACAGACGGGGTGACAGATGGGGTGACCGACTGGGTGACAGACGGGGTGACAGACGGGTGACAGAAGCGTGACAGAAGTGTGACAGACAGGGTGACAGACGGGTAACAGACGTGGTGACAGACGGGGTGACAGACAGGTGGCAGACGGGGTGACAGACGGGTGACAGACGAGGTGACAGGCGGGGTGACCGACTGGGTATCAGACGGGTGACAGACGAGGTGATAGGCGGGGTGACAGACGGGTGACAAACGAGGTGACAGACGGGGTAACAGGCGGGGTGACAGACGGGGTGACAGACGGTGTGACAGAGGGTGTGACTGACGGGGTGAGAGACGGGGTGACAGACGGTGTGACAGACGGTGTGACTGACGGGGTGAGAGACAGGGTGACTGACGGCCGAAGTAGATCATCCCATTACCTCCTTTAGAATTCTTGGATTATAGGTGCCTACGACTCACTCTTTCAACCCTCTCTCTTATACGCAGACGAAGTTGCGCGGGTCAGCTATTTAGCTATATACCTGGGTTGGGAAATATGTATATTATATTTTTTTATAAAAAAAAATATCGAAGAAGCGGCTTTTCACTTCAAGTGCCGTCATCTCACTTTTTTGTGGTAGTTAGCGATACATTTATTTAAGTACCACTTACGAATTAAACTAATATTAGGAATGATCAAATGATCATAGATAATCAACCATAGACTTGTGACGTGTATAACTCAAGTGAAGTAGGTGAACACAATAAAAACAATGTAAGATTATGTGTACCTAATACCTGCAACGATATTCCAAATAACTAATTCTATGCCATTGTTATCATATTATTTTAGAAGCAAATATTCCTAACAAAAGAGTAAATTATGCTCAATTCACAAAATTATGAGTAAATGTCCTCTCTATAATCTGTGCAACAATAGACTAAGGTACAAAAAAAATAACTATCAGTGTATATACATTTTAGTAATCAGCAAATAAAACGTTCGTGAATGTAGGTTAAACAATTAATTTTCAAAGTAAATTGTATTTTTTGTAGAGTAACATCCGGTCGCTATTATGCAATCATCATAGCAAATTAACATTGAAGCTAAATGTTGGCTACCGTTAAACGCAGTGACGTGCACCAGATATTCCGATCGGGGTAGACAAAAAACTTCCAAAAATATTGTCTTTTACTCTTACATCAACATTGCGACCATCATATTTCTCAACCCGATTTAAAATAGATGCATAAGCAGCGTGCGATTATGAATTATTTTTATATTATGATATTTTGCTCATTATTTACGTCAATACATAGTAAATTAGGGACTAGGGTAGACTGTGTCTCTTTATTAATATGGACTGCACGCCACTGGTACAACTGGTAAAACGTTGTAAAATTTATATAAAAATTGCAGTAACTCGGGCAGAAATTGAGCGGAGATCCAATGGACTGCGACTTGTGGAAGAAAGTTTTATATAAGTTTGAATGTTGCTTCTTTTCTGGGATATTTTGTTTCTGTCTCCACAATAATAAATTAAGTTCTGCTTAGGATATGAATTGTAAGTCCTTGGAACTGAACATTACGTTGCGTGTGCTACTGAGTAAATTGAATGTTGCAATACCCAACTATGTTTTTACACACATTGCACAATGCGAAATAAAAATTAAAAACAAAGTAATAGATACTACAAAATAACATGCATATTCCTATGAATTACAAATTATGTTATAATATCATCATCATCATCATCATCAGCCATAGGACGTCCACTGCTGAACATAGGCTGAATATTGGTTATGTTATAATAACCAATATTTTATTTATCATTGTAGGATCGAATTTAGATGCGATCAAATAGAATGTATTGGTTACATGTTTACGAATAAATACCAATAACTAAAATAATTAATGTTGAAATAACTAAACGAATATAATCTCTACGCACTACTTTTAGGTACGAAAGTTATTTATGTAGCAATTATCACCAATTTCATTGTTAATAACGGAGGCTTAAAATATTAGAGGGTCATACAAAAATAAGCTCTATAAAGAATTTTGAAAATCGGTTTACATTTGGCGGAGATATCACCTTAACATACGTAAAAAAACCGACGAATTGAGAACCTTCTCCTTTTTTGAAGTCGGTCGAAAAAACTTCATCCGAGGCGGTGTCGCGGGATGAAACTAGCGACTCAGTAATTACGAGTGTAATCAAACTGTCATATCAACCTCGTAGTTCACATGTTTAGCGCCTATACTAATTAACACCTCAACTTTTTATTCGACACAGACGCAACATAACGAGTGGTGTTGAAACTGCTGATATTGTAAAGAACAGTAAACACACTAACGTTCTTTATATAAAGCACTTCAACTTGCTCAAATGATCTTGCGAATATTTCGTTTCACGCAAAGCTTTTTATTTCAATCGAAATCTAGAAATTATAAACATTAATATTGATACAGTTTGTTCAAATAGAAAGTTGTGTGTAAATGAAATATTCGTAAGATACGTTTGAGCAATTATCTATGATTATATTTTATGTATAAGAAATTTAAAATTCTCCATGGCATCCGATGCCATTAGGTCAAAATTGACGACTTCAATTGGACTATAACATAACTTAAGAATTGTGACCGTATATGTTATTAATCTACGAATATAACTAGATGTTTCATAATGAAAGCAGATAATTTATAACACATTGCGTAAATTGAAATATTAGATAGTAAATAACGGAATATTTATAGACGTAAAATATGATGTGCCTATTAAAACTCATTAAACCCGATTTATAACCGTTATCTAACATTTGATGTACGGTGCTTCAATCAAACCGTATAACGTAGTCATGCGAGTATTATTCATAAATAATATTACGGATTAATTACGTGTGTTGAAAAGCCAGTAAAAACAAGCCGAGCATACATAATAATGAATGTACACTTGAAACATTTAAATTGCAACTCCCTCACTGCTCGGTTGAGTCGCGTGAAATGTTTATTAATTTTATGTTTCGTAACGTTTTAATGCAATCATGCGGGATTAGAATATAGAAAATTAAGCGAGCTTAAATATTAAACGCTTAGATACGTATAATTACTTACTTCTACCCGCTCTTATCCGACCTGAATGTGGGATCGGCGCAACACACTTTTTCGTGCATGTTGCAGAAAAGTTTTGGCATGGTTTTTTTGACTGGCCGCCTGCTCGTCGTCTACTCCCCTCTGGAGATTCAGTCTCGGGCAAATAACTTTAGAAAAATCGCTTTGCCCGACCTGGAAATCTAACCCAGAATCTCCCGATCCACAGCACATATATGCTGCCACTAGACCAAAGAGGCGACTACGTATTTATTTACTATGTTAAGTAAATAATTTATTTGGTTGGAACACACCAACAAGCTCATTCATTCAATTGTTGATCGGGCTATCAGATGTGTTTTATTATTTAGCATGTAAGATTTTTGTAGACTTGTTTTTCGGTTAATTTAATTAGTTACGCCCCCTGTCGTAAGTAATTTATAATTCTGGCAGTTATGAAGCATAAATGGAAAGGGACAAAGTAATTTTAGATTAAAATTTATAATATTTTATATTATTCAAATGAATAGACCATCAGCATTCAACGTAAATAATTAAAATCATTGATCGACTACGGCTACAAAACAAAAACGTTAAAAGGTATATTAACAAATTAGTTAATGTCTTATTTTCTATTAGTAACATAACACGAAAGGTTCATTTCACTGGCTTTGTTCTTATATTTATACTTTAAATTCATAGTGATATAATCAATGCTATTTATCAACAAAAAGAAGTCACAATGCGCTCTAATGACGTTCTTACATAAGCACCTAATTATAACTTCTTCACCGTAACGTAATATATAACTTATGAAAGTGAATGTACGGAATTAAAAAATATAATTTAAAATCTATCATTTGGATGTTTTATATCACAAGATAGCCATATTGGCGATGTTATCAATTTTAAAGGCCGGCAGCGCATCGACGATTCCTCTGGTATCGTGGATGTTCATGGGCGATGGTGATTGCTTACCATCAGGTGGCCCATCTGCTCGTTTGCTACGCCATTCCATAAAAAAAAGTGTGTATCCTATCCCTAACTAATTCTAATAATAGTGACAATGTAAAAGTGTGTATTTTTGCAAATTTTAAGGATTGATAAGTAATTCCTAAACGGCGAAACTAATTTACTTGAAATTTCACAGGTAGACCAGAACTACCTGGTCTTGACCAGGTTTAGGACGTTTATCACGTTGGTATGTTCCCATATAAAAATACTTTCAACGCGAATGAAAAAGCCTGCATGAACTAGTGATAATCCAAAGAAAATCATAATGTAGATACTTTAAACAAATATTTCCTCAGTCTTGTTGATACTAAAGCCGTTAAAGATACTGTTAAAGCTAAAACACATTAAGAAACTAAGCATTACTTCGGTAAAAGCATTGATAATTCTCAGCAAACCCGCGATTTCCTTGACGAGTAAATTATCTTGGGTCAGGGACCGATAGATGTGCTATCAAGTACTCTTTACCCGATACCAGCTGCCGCGTGCTTAGGTCTCGACTGACTACTACTAAATACTAATATTCTTTAGATAGTGTTGAGTAACTTATGAATTAATGAACCTATTCATAAACTGTTGATTCATTCTATTATTTTCATTCAAGTTATCTTCTTGTTATGATGTTGAATGAGCATTATTGAACATGTTGTATCATAGTTATATACTTCAATGTCTGAGACTATTCATAACAATCCACCTGGTGGAAAGAATATATTGATGGGTTTCGGTTAAGAAACTCTATATTCAGTGTGGAAACTTAAACTTTGTGCCTAAAAAAGTTAAACTGATCCAAATCAACATTTGATGTTGATTCGTTGGTTTTGGACGAATTACGATACCTGCACATAGATTTGCAAGGATAAATTGCAATAATATGTTACCATCTGTAATCGTAAAAGAATCAGTTCAAAATGTTAATCATAAGCAAATGAAAAACCCAACAGCATATTTAAATCACGTATGTGAAGAACCATTATGTAGAAAGTGCGTGGTCTAAAACCATTTAGCCTCTGCTGGTCTACACTAGAGTCCCGATAACCACATTCTCCAGCAGTGCTTTAAATCAGCCAACTTAAAAACTCATTCATACGCCTTGCAAATAATTTTGATACAACTCGCGTTTAGTATAGCAATCAATCACACTAATATTATAAAAGGCCAAAGTATGTGACTGTGTTTGTATGTTTGTTACTTCTTCACGCTCAAACAGCTGGATACATTTTTATGAAATTTGGTGTGGAGGTAGCTGACACCCTGGATTAGCACATAGGCTACTTATACCAGAAAAGAAATGTTATCCCGGAAAATAAATTTTCAGGCGAATGAAGTTGCGGGTAGCAGCTAGTCTTTATATAAAGTATATATCCAGTATACTAGTATACTCTTTACCTTAGAAATAACCGCTTTATGATGATACTGTAATTGCATTAGGCCTTAATTACCTTCTAATTATAGCAAAAAATTGTTTGATGTAATAACTGAATGTCGAGGTGAAGATGGCAGCATTTATGGGTTCACGTAAACATCATTAAGGCTATTGTTCTAGTGAACTTGATCTTTAATTCACTATTATCAAGTTATTTTGTTGCTAATTGTACTACATAAGTCTCATTTAATAAGAACTACTTTAAGGACATCTATCAGGTCTGTCATCATGGTCTGGGTGTTATGACACCTAAAAATCTCTCGTATTTTTTGATAACTACAACCCAAAACTGGTATATCAGTGTGCAGCCAGGACTGTATGTATGTTATAGATGAATTACTTACTCATTACCGGAACAAGCTTTTTCCATTCCAAAGAACCAAACTCGTTTAAGGTATGAAAAACTTATAATAAAGATGGCCTTATTAATTACGTTTCAATTACATAATTGAAACGTAATTAATAAGGCGGAGGCGGGATGGAACTAAGCTCGGCGAAATGTGGGTGTACTAATTGGCTAGTGCGCCTCTGCCTACCCTTTTGGGGATACAGGCGTGAGCCTATGTTATGTTATGTTATGTCAATTACATAAGGTTGTCAATGTGAAATAACAGCTCGTTAATATTGCTTGATGTCCAAAATATTTAAGATCCCATTTCTTACGTCTATGATTATAATCTACCGAACCTCCCGATCTACGTGCCAAGTTGGTCGCGCTGTTTAAACCCAATTCTATTTGAACAGATAAAAGATTTAATTATAAGATATTGTCTATTAATCATACCTGCTCCGCTATTCAATACACCTAAAGCATGTTCCCCGTATTAATTATCAATGACAATACATTTTGATTGAAGGGTTCTTACCAAGAAATCGCAGTTTCAATTCGTCAAAGTTATTTCAAGACTAGCATTTTTGTAAATATTATCACGGACCATTTTCTCAATTTCCTATTAATTCAAGGAGAGGCATTCTTGTTATTGCAAAAATTTTGTGCGCGGCGTATATTTTTGGTTCATAAATAAAGTAAACATACGTGTAATGACCTCATTTCATACGCATGGAAATAAAATTCAGTTACGTACGTGAAACATTCAAAAGATCTCAAAGCAAAATATGTGAAAAGGTTAGTCAGGTAAACATAAGTCTTTCCCGGAGAATACAGAAAGTTTATAACTATTGGCATCAAAATAAACGGGTCAAACACATAGCATAGGGAGATATACGGTTATAGTGGTATTAGGGTAGATATCACTGGTATGTGGAAGCAAATCGCTGTCCTCCTGTTTTTATGCCGACCATCCAGTTTTGCCTACCATGTAAAGAAAAATAGCCAAGCGGCAAGCCCGACTTGCAGCGCGGCATTCCAACTCCGTTTGCTCGGCCAAAGAGAATCTTGAATCAGTTCGAAAGTAGACTCTCGGTCGTGTGGACGCCCTCGCGTTGTACGAATCCGCACGCGCGTTGTGGAATACGGTGGTATTCCAAAATCAAATTTGAAATTCCAACGTTTTCAAAGCATAAAATTTTAAGTGGCCAGTGTGGTGTATTGGATTTATTTGGATTGTGCATCCAATATTTGGATACGAATATTTTCTGTATTTTCTGGATTGTTTATTGTGTGAGTATTTGTATTTTATTTTTTGTAATACTTATTTACTATTTTATTTATTTATAATCTATAGTTCTAAATTTTTTCAAGGCATATTAAACTCTAGGAACGACTTGCAGCACTATTACTGATGTAGAGTTAAACCTTAACCCGATTTATCCTACAGCTCACTCCTATGTTTAAATGAAGATCTGGGTTAAGTAAAGACTTATCGCGGAGTTGCGAGTGGTCTTAGGTATCTAATTTATTTAATCTTGCCTTTTTCACTCCCTACGAAAAGCACCTTTAGACCTTAACGTATTTCTGTATGTGTGTTAAACTTATATTTTGTAAGATAACGTTCGTCGTCTTTTCTTATAGGTTGAAAACAAGTTTTGAATACAAATCGATTACTTACAAACTCATAAAAGTTAGTATTTCCTTAAGTTTTCCACCTAGTACCTATAACTTATAACTTATATTGTTATAGCGATCTACTTTAACTCCAGGTGGTAAACTTCAAAATAATAATTCTGAGCTCTCAGAAGTTATTAAAGTTATACGCTTTTACAACCAATTTTTAAAACTGCAAATTATGGTCACGTTTTACACGAATAAATTCATTTTAAATACCTTAATTATTATCTGTCGTATAACTTGGAATACCTACTATATTTTGGAAAAGTATCATTACCATCATCAGCCATAGGACTTCCACTGCCGGACATAGGCCTCCCCCAAGGAATAGTATCATAGTAAATACAAATTATTCTTTCATAAATATTTTTTATACCTAATCTTCTCCACCAATTTACCTCAACACGCTTACCTTTAAAAATATCATGAATATCAATTGATCAATGTTCTATACTCTCTAAATGTAAACTATCTCGTATAAAGTTTCAAAAGTTATCTATCGCCCCTTAGTGATTACATTGCTTAAAGCATTAACATGATCTAGTAGCCGAGTGTCGAGATATTCTCTGCTCTCCATTTACTTGGTAGTGTTATGATTTTGGGATGATGAATTTTGACAACATTGTGATAATATATCTCTTAGATTTCATCACCAGCTAATTACGACAGGTGATCAACATAGTCAGAGGATATACCGTTATAAAAAGACACAAGAGTACTTGAATGGTGTAGGTTTATCAATCAAAGGCCCTTCGTAAATAAAAATTGATAGTAATTAATAATGATAATGAATTTAATCCCAGATAAAATAGAGTTCAAAATAGCATGCACGACGTATTTGCATACAACATACAATCTATCTTCAACTCCGTTTTAAATGCCATTAAGTTCATTATCAATCTATCAATGAAAACTGTGCGAACATATTGCTGCTCGGTTATCGCTGACCCTTAATCGGCCACACGCACGAGAATATTGTCATGCCTGATTTACACAGTGTAAGCAAAATAATATGGCGTTCAACAAAAGCTGAATAAGTCCTCTAAATAAGTCTGCGTTTTCTAAATAAACTTGGTGTCTCGCAACGACTCTTCAAGCAACAATGAAGTATAATTTTATTCCGCCATGCAAGAATCCTCTCCAAGCTCCATTGCTATCATATCTCGAACAGACATCTCCAACTTCTACAAACATATTTCCACGCCATATTTCCAATTGGCCGTACAAAATCAATTTGCCATCCGCATGCACTCCACAGCGTGTGTTCCGACAATAAAGATTTATGTAAACAGTGGTTGGACGCATTTTCACTGCTGTAGAAGTGTGGATTTGCATTGGAATCGAATGTTTGCGAAGCTGATTTCTCGGCGATGCCGTGTGCCGAGCGGCCTAGATGCACATGCGGGTGCGTGTACTAAACAAAACATACTAACACCGAAACATTGTAAAAACATCTGTTAGTGCATCTGTTTCGGCAATTTAAAGTGGGTCAGTGTCTCTATCTTCATCAGGTATTTTATTTATCTGCAGAGCTATCGTCTTATACACGACAATCTTTTGTCAATTTTTCTAAATTTTAAAGTGATTCTTGATCTTGCTGCTTTTACACTTGTGTATTTGTTTTGGTAAGCTTTTTATCTCGTAACATAATCACAGTTTTGAATAAACCCAATGAACCGGGGTATTGCGTATTTTTATTTCGATAAGCTGTAAATTAGATCACGATCATGAGCCCTTTGATTATATCATATTTAGGAATTTTGTTTTGTCGTGTAGTAGACTACAGTGCAGGATCTAGGGGGGGGGGGGGGAGAGGTTGCACGTGCCCTATCGGACGGTAAGATTTGAGGGGTGGAAAAATTTGGAGGGCGCCCTAATTTTGGGACGGTAAAATCAGGCAAATTGGCAGCTTGCCCCCGCTTTGAAAAAACCTAGATCTGGTACTGGTAGACTAAACCAACTAAATAAAATAACGGCGTATACAGTGTTATTACAAGCTTGTTAAAATAACTTCGGAATAAATAAACTATAATAAATAATAATAAACTACGCAATATTTTTTTAACGGACAACATTAGTATATGACATCATCCCAAAACATATTCACATTACGAAGCCAAGAAATTTAGCAAATAAATCTTTCTATTAATTTTCTTATTGTTTGAAATGTGTTTTTGCTGTTGTAGTAATATGTTCACAGCTTTTAAAATATTGCTTTCAAGACTTGCTATTTGCCTAAAATATTATGTAATACCTCATCGTTATTTTGGTTTGTACTTGTGATTTTGTATTAATTTATAGAAGCTATATTAAAACAAAATCTATTTATAAAAGCTGGGATTCTTTCATATAAAAACTTTGTCTCTACGCATAATTTTATTGGGTTAGCTATATTTTTTATTACTTTACCGGTTATTAATATTATATAATATAGTTCTAAGAGCAGGAAATGAGTAAGTCGTCAAACGTTTCTAGTTTTATAGTTGGAGAGCTTTTAAACTTACATTTCCCTATGGTAACTACATCCCGGGGTGTTATAAGATGATCCAAAATATAGTGGAAATACACTTTTTTTCATTTCATCATTCTTTTACATTTATTGTACTGCTTTTAGGGTTTGTATTGTCTGCCTTTTAATTCGTATCTTGTCGTGTTGGTTCATTTTATATTTTGATATTTCCTTTTTACAACAATAAATTTCCTATAATTTCTATGTACATACCCTTAAAATACAGTATCCCCTTGGCGCACAATGGGCCGACGACTTAAAAAATATGGCCCATATTGTTGACCCTCACCGAGTTACCCACAAAACTGGAAATCACTCCTATTTTACTTGCTTTGGATTTTTGAGAATGGTATCCATAATGCTTATTATTTTACTCCTTCGGGGATACAATAGTGAGTTTATGTTATGAAATCAACATCCTATTCAATAATCGTTATCAAATGCTTTTATTACCTACTTCCTTCACAGACCGTAACAATTGCAAAAACATAATACCCGGGGCATATCATGACTTGTTATATATACTATCACAAATCAAATGCAAATTGCGTAATTAATAGTCATGAAGTTTTCAATTTGGTCTGTTAGATTCATAAGGGTAAAATCGCAAATTATTCATAATTTCTCAATATGTGTCATTTAATTAGATAGAAACTTCCTTTAAATTAGGTGTAGGTGGTAGTCCCTATACATATATGCAGAACTATGTTTAAAGTTTATTAAATATATAATAAATTCCCGTATGTAACAAATTAAAACATATTCGGTACATGTAGTATCTACGTACATATGTTACTGTACGTTAATAATATTTATTTTTTTGGAAATGGAAAATAAAATAATATTAATTTTCTCAATTAATTTGCCTGGGACTGGGACCCTCGACCCTAGGGGGTTGACGTCAGGCAGGCGGCCGGTCGTATAAACTAAGCCAAATCCTCTCGAAATCCTTGAAAAAGTGTTTTGTGCTGACACGTTAAGGTGGGATAAGGGCAGGTAGAATGAAAGAAAAGGAAAATTAGATTTTGATGGAATTTTAAGTCGTTAAATGAATTATTGTAGTCGAAATCGAATCGAATGTCAAACGTTACACAGCTCGGGCCGCAGTAGTGAATCAAGAAACAGTTATGGGACTTGTGGCAATGGGTATAGAATACAGAGTTACAGATATCACAGACAAAGCTATGTGGACCGCGGAGATTAACAGATATTGATTACAAACTGAGATTTTATTTCATTACTGTATCTAGCGAAGATAGCTATTACAATTGTATGTTTATTTCGTATCTGTGTTTATGAGATTTAAACATTACGAAAGGTTAGACGTTTCTTGTTAAACAGACAAATTTAAGTAAACATTAACTGACGTTAACAATAAAGTTTAACTGACGGTTACGATAGAGAAATTCGGCAACTATCAGTACGGTGTGGCCAAGAATGTTATAAATCATACATAATACGACGTTTTTCCTCACATTCAGATATAGTAATTTTACTTATAACTACTTTTTCGTCACATGATAGACGGTTTTATAGACGATTTTTTGAATCATTTTTAATTATTTAATCGGAAGGTAAAGTAATTTGCCTTCCCCTATAATATGGATAGTGAAAGATCTATCAAACTCAGTTCCAGAGTTAATTTCTTACCAGCAAAGTCCTATGCAAAGTCACAAACTTCAAGTTTATAATATCAGACGGGTTGAAATTATTGTAAAGTCCCACGCAACAGACGGTCAGATTTAATCTTTATTCATCTTCTAAATACTCAACAAAGCGATAGGTTAATTGCTTACATAATTTCTTTAATCTCCGTATTGAAATAAAAAGAGAGAGTGGTTTAAACTTCTAAAATGTAAAATAATTAAGTAATAACATTTGATTGCACAATTGTGTTGACGTTTGGATTCGTAACCCACATAAAAATAAAACATTTAGTATGATAAGTACCCTGATAAGATTTATTACCCAAAAAACACCCTTACTGTGTAGTTATGTTGCTTGTCTCCAGTCTATTTAAAATAATCATGCATTTAATCTTCTCATAAAAGATGTAATGTCCCTTGATATCATTCTCAAATAAGACCACCAAAGACGTTTATCTATCACAATTCACAAAACAACGTAAATTGTACAGGCTAAAGCGTTTAGATTCCTTTATTGTGTTTTCTTTCAATAATTATTAATGCGTCATCCGGATTATTTATCTGGTATTCCGCTCGCAGCACTTACTGGTATCTTCAATCGAGATGTTTTACACTCCACTGAGTTTTTTGTTCGCATATTTTGTGTACACCTAGTCGCATTCCACGCGAGCATCTTCGTTAAGTTTTTATACGAATTACGAGTTATTATCTTGTACTTATTAGCTGAGAAATTGTTGAAATATCTTATGTTTTTTAATATGATAGCTATGTAGTATGGAGTACCGAATCTTTGGTAAATAGAAAGTATAAAATTAACAGCTATGTATTATCACATTCTAAATGTACGCCACAGACATCCCCAAGTTTTATGGAGGGAATACGTATTTAGGACCTTAATATACCTAGTTATAATCTAGAAAATAAATTTTGTTTAATGTTATTCAAGTTCATCTGGATTGTGGTAAAAGTATTACTGGAAAAAGCCATCGGGTTATACCATGGTGCGTAGGTACGGAAATTACGTAGAATAATATTACGAGTATTTATACCTACTCAGAGACGGAAATTACATAAAATAAAACTAACTTTGAAATATAAATATGAATCCCTAGAAGATTGCGCTTACTCCAAATAACATTAATATATGTCGAGTATCTACAGCAATGGATTTAAAATACTCATGTAATTTTAAGCTTCCTTCTAAGACCTAACTCATTTAATTACGATCTCGCGTGATCTAAGAAATCCCGCCCCCTACTTAAAACTTCGTCATGAAGCCTCGGAAAAAGCTAGACAAATATAGTTATTAATTTCCTCCGGTCTAGTAAATTCTTGGTTAATTAGCGACGTGTAAGTTTTGCGGTATGCTAGATCCCTGTTAGCGGTTTCCAATGTAGTTATGCGGAACGCGGCGCGGCGTGAGCGAATGCGGTATGTCATGAAAATAAATAGCACAGTCGCTGCCCGTAGATCGTGGAAACTATAATGAAACTGGCTTTCCGCTCACGCCATCGCATTTTCCAACCTATGTCTCCGTCTTTATTTATTTTATATTGTGCTACGAAGCTATAAGCAGATGACATGAAAGTAGACATCGTCGCCCAAGCGCATCGGCCATGCCATCGGGCACAGTTAAGCAGTATTATTAACAGTATATTAGGGATCAAGTTGATGAATTCCCAAACACGTTTTAATTAGTTTTATCAAAGAGAATTTACACCAATCGAAATTTTAAAAAAACATTTTGTTATCGTTCGAACTTTCCAATACTGTTACACCCTTTAAAGGGTGCAATCTCCTTTCTTACTTTCTTTGTCTATTGTGGGATGTATGCTGTAAACTGGTTATAAGAGCATATCAGCTGCAGATTAGAGTATTTAAAAGTATTTAATTTATAAAACAAGTATTTCATTTTACGTTAATTTAAAGCTACATTAAATTAAAGTTAAAGTATTAATTATATGGGGTTTACGAAGTTTTGCTGTCATGACTTCTCATCAGGTTGTCGACCTTTTTGTTTCGAGATGTAGATTTGTCGCATTAATTTCATCTTCCCACGTTACTTATAGAACAATAGAACTGTTATTATTCAATGAATATAACATATTCATCTTGTCGTACTTAGCTTCATTTAGAATAGTTGCCAGTTACATACGAAGAATATTTATGTAATCTGAAAATATCACATGACATACATAGACATTAGACACACATAGGCTGAGATTTATCGAGCGAACTTCGACTAAGTCTTAGTCAAAGAAATGAACTCTTGACAATTTGGAATTTTTAAATCGAACTATCGACTTAGTCCAAGACATTTTTTACAAGAACAACAGACTGAAAGTCAGAGTAAGCAAAGATTTCCTTGTAAAAATGACTTGGATTAACTCAAATTTCGATTTATATATTCCAAATCGTCACTGAGTTCGTTTCTTTCTCAGCCATAGACTCACGCCTGTATCCCCGAAGGGGTAGGCAGTGGCGAACCAGAGAACTAAATCACCCACATTTCACCGTGCTCATTTACGTCCCAGATGTGATAGGGGGCGAGTCTATTACCATTTCGGGAACAAATTCCAGATTCCGGATTGATACTGAAAAATTAAATATCACTTTGCCCCACCCGGGGAGCGAACCCGAGACCTCAGGATTGTAGGCATACCGTAACACCACTACGCCACTGAGGCAGTCAAAATATCACATGTTCAATAAATCCGAATCCATACATTTTTCACCACTTAGCATCTGATTCATATGAGTGCAAGAATAGATGTGGAATCAACAACCTCGCAGACGTAGGCAGTTAATCTATTAGATCGGGATGAGCGCACTTAGTTTATATTTAGACCTAAGTGATTCGGCGCGGTTGGGGTGACGTCATTTGCAATGATATATCTCCCGCGGTTAATTAAGCGATTCTGCGTGTGTAACTCTAATTAAGTGTTTAAGTTCATTGTGTATGACACAATAGAACGCAAGAAGGCACTTAGCTATACGGTCCATTAATTGCTATTTGAAGTTGTATGAAAGATGATGTTTACAAACGAAACGCGAAATGGCTCTTATATGTTCTAGTCATAATTCATGTGATTAAGTATTCAAACAACAGCTTGAATACTTAATCACATTAATTATGACTAGATCTTATGAACACATAACCATAAGCGAAAACCAATGACGAAAATAGCGGAACCTATCACTAACCCGGGACAGGCCCGCCTAGCATACGCGACACAAGAAAATGTTGTCTACGATTTTTGTCGTGTTATAACCGGTTTTCTCTATTTGTCTACTGACACTAACATGCGTCCTCGTTTTTTTTTCATATAAGATTGTAGACAAAATGAAGATAACATATCTCCAGTAGGTTACCGAGATATCTCGTGTCACGTATACTAGTGGGGTTGGATACAAATAGGTACATTACAAAGAAAAATAAAAATAAAATATAACTATTTAAAGCACACTCCATGCATGCGGATCACACTTATTGGAGTTATGACGATGTTGCAATATAATTAGTCTATAATAAGTGTGGGCATATAGAATCAAACGCTTTAACATATTTCTTCACCGTTCTCATGTGCTAAAGTTAGTTAGCTGTTATTTGAACTGCCTTGGTGGCGAAGGTTTAATTTCGGTACGACTACCTTCCTGAAGTTTCGGGTTCGATCCTCGGGTCGGGAAAAGTTATATTGGGTCTTTTCAATATCAAGCCGGAGTCTGGAATTTGTCCCCGATATGTCATATCGGGATGTATGTATGTATGGATTTATGTGTTGTTCGCTAGTGCCTACCCCTTCGGGGATACAGGCGTGAGCTTATGTAAAAATAAAATTAACTCTGAAGAAGAAAATTACACTACATTTTTCTGGACGCATTAAAATGTTTTCAAACTATCCGACCTTTATTTTCGATGTAGTCCTAAAGTCGGATTGAGTAGTAGAGTGTAATCAATAAATCAATCTTGCAACACGTTGAAAGCAGATTCGTATTCGTTTGGTTACATTAGTTGTGTTTATTTTGTCTAGTCAAACATCGTAGGGAATGTTTACAATATGAAACTAGTTCACCACACCAGATCTGGGCCAAAACGTCGAAACATTGTTTATCCAACATAAAACACTATTGTTTATGTACAGTTACGAATTACTCTAAATCGGTTATTTACAATCCTTTATTATTTTGAGCATAGAGTTCATATTATGGTCTTATAAAATACAGCTGTATATTTTCCTAATACGAACACTGGTTAACACCTTTATTGCTTTAACTTTATATGCAGGTGG
This sequence comes from Clanis bilineata, assembly GCA_036417725.1. Lineage (NCBI taxonomy): Eukaryota > Metazoa > Arthropoda > Insecta > Lepidoptera > Sphingidae > Clanis > Clanis bilineata. The sequence continues at coordinate 8,324,778 of CM071154.1, forward strand.
AGTAAATTCGTCACGACTTTCACAACAAAATCATTAGGTAAAAGTTGCTTCACCAAAATTCTCGTAAAGGAAATCGCCTTAAATGATTTAAGTCTGAATATAAAGTGCTTCAAAGGCAGTAAATCAGTTCTTTAGTTGTTTACGCAGTCACTTTTTGTTACATAAATCTAACGTTCTACTGAGGGAGGAGCTCTTCCCTCTCTCAAATTTGCAGTAGCTCTACATTTATTTTCACATTTTATTTGTGTTTCTATTCATATTATGTACTTGTCGGTAATTTTTATAATGCAATAGCTTTAATAATTACATTATTATTTACAGTTTCGCCTTCGGATAATGCAGTAAAAACGTTGTATTTCTTATTTTTTTTCTTTTAAAATTAAGTAGGTAAAGATGCATCAAGGTAATGGCGAATTACATATTTCTTTTATCTGTTTGAAAAATTGCACCCAGATATTTCAAGAAATCTTATTACACGATTATAAAATTTTAGAGAATTATTGCTATATTTTCTTGCATTTTAACTCACAGCGCCAGAAGGTCTTTTTGATTTCTAGTTGACAAAAACAATTGGCCTACTATCAAAGTATGTTCGCGTGCAAAAATTCATGTCTGGTTTTTCTGTCTCACTAGTTACTATCGACTAACAACAAGTGGAGTCACGGCGATCGTACATTTACCTAAAACAACGCCTCTGACCCCGATAGTGGGTACTTTAAGAACGTGCCAGGATTTAAGTGATAAGTGAAAGCGGACAAATAATGACTATTGTCAAGTTTGTTGATATGAATCGAATGTTTTGATTCGACAAGGATAGCAAAACTTTCTCAATACTATTTCAAAGGCCTGCAAATTATAGGGATAACTATAAAGAACTATAAAGATTCTGAATGACACTATTTTGACTCTATAAATTTATTTATATATTAACTATACATAAATGTGTTATGCTTTTACTCTTATTGAGAAACAATTTATTTTCATAATTTTGATCACTTAAGTATAATTATTAACAGAATTATATAGCGCCGTTTATTTTAAGTCGTTTTCGTTTATTATCGTTTGTGAAATATACAAAACATCTTATAAGATAGAAAACTAGAACGCATATACTTTAATCCTTGGTTACACTTAGCGGAGTGCTAACAACTTGGCCCTATTCCGCTAAGTCCGTGTTAAATGTATACGTCCGGCGATTTGTCGTGGCTCACTTGACAATAAGTACAAGTAACTTCGTAAGCCATGGGTGTTGGAAGTACTTAGCTGTGTGGTCGTCCCTGGCCCATGGGATAGGCGAACGCGAGTAAACACAATATAATTTGGTGACCGAAATTAGCTCAGCGAAATGTGTTTGTATAAAAGTTTGTCATTTATATCTTATTATCTTATGATGCAGGCCGCTTCCAACAGGTCGATCTGGAAATCTTTGGGGGACGCCTATGTCCATCAGTGGACGTCCTGTGTATGTGCATTTTCTTAACATAAGTCCCAACTTATGATTAAGAATATTTAAAGAAAGTCACCTCTGGCAATATGAACCCCAGTTCATAGTGCCAGGGCTGACTTTCTTTAAACGTTACAAAACAAACTTTAATTATAATAGTAATAAGGTCTATAATCTCACTGACAGCACTTCATTTAATAATGAAATCTACGTAATTCGTACAAAGTTATTCAGTTAATAGCCCTCAATCCCCTTAATTGTCTTACTATCGCTAAGTATTTATTACAGTAAACGATCCGATAAAAGATTATTTAACGCCCCAGTGGGTACAGACTTCTAATTAGTTTAGAAAACTGTTAACAGTTTATCAGTTCATCTATTTGAAATGTTTACTTCGGTCTGCGTAATTACCATGATTGCTAACTGATGTTAATTAAAATTATATTCTTTTTGTTAATATTATAAAACGTGCATTCTGTACAAATTTAATATAATCAATTTCATGTATCACACACATGGTCCTAACACTACAGTCATTACACCAAATTACGTCACACCCGAATGGTCAAACGCTACTCAACGTTAACGGTTTCTTATATTGATTTTCGACATATACTTTTGTCAGATAAGGCTGCCTTAAATGACAAAAGGCGACCTTAAGTGTATAAACATTCGGCGCTATGACAAACTAGGAAAAAAATTCGAACTTAGCCAGTCCCGAAATAAATAATTGTGGATAAAAACAATTATATCTTGATGCGGAAATCAAACAGTCTCTCTTGGAAGAAGCTCATGTTTGGTCAACTGCCTCTAACCTCACTAATCTGAATTCTGAATATTATAACTCAATTTACCGATCAGATTTTCATGAAATAAAATACTTTAATTACCTATAATGTGTATGTAATAAATGAAAATGTCTTCTACAAAATATGAACTCAAATTAGCAAGAACAAAACACATTGTTTTTAGTAAAACTTATTGCGTGCAGAAAATGTTATCTAAATTACGACCTAAGTGCTTTATAATAATACAGGTGTGGTGTATAATCATGCCAAAAGAGGGGTTAGTTTTTGCCCGACTTCTGCCTTGATAATCGTATGCCAAATTACATATAATATTTTGATAATATGATTCATTGTCTTTGGTTTTGTCTTTGAATGTATGTGGTACAAAGACAATTAAATCATAAGTTAAAGTCACTGATTTTAAAACCCCACTCGAATTGCAGTGCCTTTGCAATAATCATCAATAAAAAACATAACATAAGCTCACGCCTGTATCCCCGAAGGGGTAGGCAGAGGCGCACTAGCGAACTAGTACACCCACGTTTCGCCGAGCTTAGTTCCGTCCCAGATGTGATAGGGGGCGAGCCTATCGCCATATCGGGCACAAATAATCATCAATTTTGATGATATTTCTCAACTTAACACTCCATCGTCAGGTATCAACCATATTTAAATGGAATTACCATTGATATCAAATTCTTATTGAATACAAGAATATCGTTGCAACGAATCAACAAAGTCACGTAATGCCTATACATGAACATTTACAGACAAATTGTGAACATTTTAAAGATTTAAAATCATTTTATTCGGTTAACTGTATTGCAAGCTAAAGTTTTCTCATGTCAATTAAAGAAATGACAAGTTCAAAAGTTTCGCATGCTCTCAATTGAGTTACCATTAAAAGAGCAACAGTATTTTTTTGTATATTGTTATTACCTAGTTTACAATATAAACTATCGAAATTGGAATTTGTTACAAAGTTGCTGATTTAAAGTTACGTACATCTTAGTGCTTCGCAATATTTCGCCTCTTTAAATAGCTGCTTCTATTTAAATAAATAAATAAATACACCCAACAATCACACACATAGCACAGACCCCACTAAGTATTATTATTAGTGGGTATTTTTTTATATCAGGGACTGGCAAACGAACAGATGGATCACCTGATGGTAAGTGATCTCCACCGCCCATAGACAGCCAAGACACAATAAGAATCATGGGTGCGTTGCCAACCTAAAAAAAGGTAATGAAAGGGGAGGGAAAATGGATTGGGAAAGAGAGGGGGGAAAATGGGCCACCGGAAATCACTTTACGTCGATTTTCTGTGAGACAGTGGTATCCAACCGGTCGAGCCGACCCATTCGTGCCGTAGACGTTACTGTCTACAGCGTGGCTCTACCCCTCAATCTGTATCTGACACCCCGAGAGACTTTCGGTCTCACAACACCCAGACCCGAAACAAATCTTTCCTCCGACCTTAAACTTTCTCCAAAGTTATTGTACAGTAATATTATCAATTATCTGCGATATTACAGAATTACAACTATTAAGTGATAAACCGCATAGTAGTAACACAGTAGCAATGCCACTCATCTTAGGTCAAGCACGAAACAGCACTGCTCTGTAAATGTGAATGAACTACAAAAGACGCCGCAAACGAGTCATTGCCGTGCGAACTCAGAACGCAAGCAAGATACATTATCAAGGCCGGAGAATCTTTTTTTTCACTTCTTACCAGAGTTACGTCGTAAAAAGTTTAATTAATCTCCCAGAAAAACATTTTCTGATAAATAGTTTTCTTTATACAAATTGCAACTCGCTGAGTTTTAGCAAAGTACTTCAAAGTTAGTATATATTTACATCATACACTCGATAACGACAATCACCTTCGCACGTAGTAATTTGCTTCGTAACGGAAAAACTATTTGGTAAATAACTCTCATACTTATAATACCGACCAATAGTATCACAATGTTTAGTAAAAACACAGATTGGCAAAAAAACTGTCGCCAATAAAAAAAATTGTACAAGAAAGCGGAAAAGTCAGAAGCGGGTTGTCGATCGTCGGCTGCGAGCGTGACTTTATTGCGAAGTAAAAACGTGACGACATGCGTTTAGTGGCCAGTATTATGTGATGTCAATAATCCCTCCCATGAGAACAATAGCTATTGAGGTAATCAGGGCAGTCTTTGTTTGCTGAACATGAAATGAATATGATTGCGACCGAGGACGTATAAATACCCATTAGCGAGTAGGAAGTCGTAAATTTGTGGTGATTATAGCAAACTTATGACACGAACAAATAATAGCCATCCGTTCGGCTATTTTGTAATACTATAAACGCCGTTTAAGTTTAAAAATATCACCGATGGCACCATTGGAGCGAAATATTCGTTTAACCGAATACTGAAGAAACTCACAGCGGTGAAAAGAAAAATAAAACATCAAAATTCGATAGTGATGTAAATGTAGTTTTTGATATAAATCTTAAAAAGAATAAATTACTCAGAGATAAATTTTACACATTAAAAAATTAATAGGTCCCTCGATACTGAAGAACTCATTTCGATTTAATGAATTGATCGTAGATGTAATTTTCCGTTACATTTAAATTTTCGAACATGTTTTTCGTGGCGATAAAACCCCTATGAATATTACATGGCTGGTTCGTTAAAGCTAGAATAAAATCCGGATTCCATCACAAACGTGTTTGGATTTCGTAACCGTTTGAGTGACATTACTTAAAAACGAAAAATACATTTTGCCTAACATTGTAGCGTTAACTTACAAAAAACTAATTTCGATTCATTATTATTTCCTAAACACTTTCGTTGTAGTTTACATCACTATAAAATAAAACACTTGGTTATTTGTTTTACAGTCATGCGACACGGCAATAAAACAAAACTTTTACCAATTAAATAGCGTGAGTAAAACTATAGCTCGTACGTTGATAGCCGTGTAAACAGTTGAGCAGGTAAAACAAATTGTTTGTACTGTGAAGAAATTGGTTACAGTGTAAACTACAACCGTAATACATTGTGTAACCATCACATTGCGATCGCTCGATAAAACGAAAGTTAACGTTTCTGTACACGCGCGTGTGTTGATGGTTATCTTCGGTCTTCCGCAAACTCGGTTTTTTATTGTTTTAGACGACTTAAAAAAAGCCGGAGATTCTTTTTTTTTTTTGTTATAGCAGAGATTGGCAAACGAGCAGATGGGTCACCTGATGGTAAGTGATCTCCACCACCCATAGACACCCAAGACACAAAAAGAATCATGGGTGCGTTGCCAACCTAAAAGGAGGGAATGGAAGGGGAGGAAAGGGGATTGGGAAGGGAGTGAGGAAATGGGCCACCGGAAATCTCACTCACCCAACGAAATGCGACAGCAAGCTGCCACTTTACGTCGGTTTTCTGTGAGATAGTGGTATCTAACCGGTCGAGCCGGGCCATTCGTGCTATAGATGTTACTGTCTACAGCGTGGCTCTACCACTTCTAGCGTGGCTCTACCACTTCTAGCGTGGCTCTACCACTTCTAAATTAGTCTAATTTTATATGTATATTACGCGATATATCCGCCAAAGGGGGATTCCAATGGTGATCTCTGAAGCAGTGGCGGAACTATATGGTGGCAGGGCTGGCAAAATGCCACGGGCCCCTGGCCTGAGAGGGGCCCCCAGCCCGAAGTGCCGCGAGCTTATGTTATGTTTTTAACTAATTCAGGTGATTTATTAAAATTCAATTACAAGGTGACAATTTTTATGGCGGCCCCATCAAATGAATTTGCCACGGGCCTCAGATGGTATAGTTACGCCACTGCTCTGAAGGTTCCATATAAATTTGCTAAGGATTTGATTTTCTCAAGAAGGAGTACGGAGTGGGGGTGTAGCAGCAATAAACAGTCTCAGTTTCCACTCACCGCAATTTTGAATAAACTTTCGTAATTAATCGTCATTGTCATGGTACGGGAGACGCGGAGGCAGTACCTACGTTGCTCAGCGATTACGGTTGCCGGAGAAATTGGCAATTCGAGTCTGAAAACCGGCAGAAACATAAGTTTCTTGTGGAATTAAGAACATTTTCTCCTGATACTGTTACTGTTGTTTACTGTACAATACAATGTACTGTGTTACAATACTGTGGATGAGTTAAAATCTATCTTTGTTACTCTTAAAAGATTAAGAACTTTCCACTAGAAGAAAGAATTCAAAAAAATTCCTCAAAGACATGGACTTGCATAGCACGTAGAAGTTGTATTGCAACGTTCGCAACCTGATAAGGCGAAAACTGCACGAGTCATGACTAGCATATTAAAATACTCTATTCATGAATAACAAGTGTATACCTAGCAACTATTACATTATAGACTCAACAGATGTTTTTTAGATTAGATTTAGAATGACTGGCATCAAGAGTTACCATAAACTTTCTTCCTGTATTATGTGTACACTGTATTGTTAGAGGAAATTAATATTATTATGATTCTTATAATCCATTCTAATCCCCGTTAGACTATCCAACCCAACACAACCCAACAGTCACACATCACACACCTAGTCCTGACCCCACACTAGGTGTAACCTGTATCGTGGGTGTCAGAGACTATGAGAGACTTTCGGTCTCACAACACCCAGACTTGAAAGTTGAAACAAATATTTGTGGGCCACACAAACATTTGTCTCAATCCGGGAATCGAAACCGCGGCCTCTCGCTTCACAGCCGGCTACTCGCCCGCTGCGCCACGGAGGCTGTCGTAATATTATTATGATTCTTATAATCTATTCTATTCCCCGTTAGACTATCACCACTATAAAGAACAAGAAATAGCTAAAATTAAAAATTAGTCATCAAAACGATTTAATATTGAACTTTCTCTCTACCTGCCTTTATCCCACCTTAATGTGGGGTCGGCGTAACACACTTTTCCAAGCAGGTTGCAGAAAGGATTTGGCAAAATTTTTACGACTAGCTGCCTGCTTGACGTTAGTTCCCCCTCTGGGGAATCCAGTCCCGGGCAAATAAAATTCGAAAAATTACTTTGCCTGACTTGGGAATTGAACACAGGACCCGGTCCATCCATATATGCTGCCACTAGACCAAGGAGGCGACAAACATTGAACGAAATAATAAAATAACATAGGTAGGTAGCTGTTATAACTATAGTTAGCTTTAATCGTTGCTCCTATTTCCTATAGCTACTATTTGTATAATAAAAACAAATCGACCAATCAAAGTCGTTCAAAAAAGTAACAAAATCACGGAAACATTGCCGGAAACTAAACGAAAATGATCACTTGTCAGCTATTCGGACACACGTGACTAATGACTATTAATGCTACATTTAGTTTTTAATTGTTGAGTAATAAATTATTATTGCTTTACGGCCAAGGTTACTACGAAATACGGAGGTCACCGATCTAATTAATTCAAAATAAACAAATTAAATTGTTTTACCGAATTTCTAATACATAATATTATGTTTTTACTATAAACTACTTTTAAAAAGCAACCTGTTGCGGCAGCGGCTTCATTCGTGCCTGACGTTGAAGTTGCAGTTAAATTATTGACCGATATATTGAGCTCGATAAAGTTGTGTTATAATGTAAATAGTGTTTTCTAATAATGAAAGAATTATAAAAAATAAACGAACATTTTAGAATTTGTAAAGGAACTTTCTTTCTACCTGCCCTTATCCCACCTTAATGTGGGGTCGGCGCAACACACTTTTTTCAAGCATGTTGCAGAGTGGATTTGGCTTGGTTTTTACGACCGACCGCCTGTCTGACGTCAACCCCCTATGAGGGAACTTATTGTTCGGCAATGTATTTAAACTTCTACTTACAATCCTTATAATAACTAACGTGCATTATTCATGAAGCAATGTTGAAGGATGATATCTACAGGATGGCATAGACATTGATACATTGATATTAATTGATACCGTCTCTGATAGAAAACACATTGCCGTCCAGATGCCGGCGCAAGCTGAGAGCCGTTTGGTCTTCTTTGTCAATGTCATGCAGCGTGTGCAACTGAATGTCCGTTTGCTAATAAAAACTTGTTAGGTATGCATGAATAGCAAATTGATTAGCTTTTCCTTCTCGGAAGCGCGGCCATTGAACCTTGTAAATGGTATTAAATATTTATGACATACGTAGATACATTTCGCTTTTTAAGTCCATTAATAAAATTATGTAATTAGCTTAAGATGTAGACGGTTATTACGTATTGAGATTATAATATTCACGCTAAACTTGTGTTAATAATGGATTAATTTCGTATTTCAAAAGTTCAATTTGTTCTATTTATTTTCCTACTACATACTTACCTTTATTATCTTTATAATGATTGTGTAATTAATTTTCGATTTCACTTACTTTAAAATTATGTTAATTGATTTTTTTATTAAAGTAAAAGAATTACATAATTTGAAGAAGTTGACATTGATTTACTGATTGATTGATTGATTACCTGTGATTATGATTACCTCTCTTGTAATCTAATTGTTTTCTTTTTAGGTATCTCAGAATAGTAATAATATATCTACATCATGGTACAACTAAAAAATACGAGTAATAAGGGCACTCGCTTGGCTCGGGACGATGTATTTTGAAAAATGATTGAAGCAATATTATTAAAGAAACTATATTCCGCTCTATTTTTAAATTTCTACACGACAAGTCTAAACAAATCCATCAAACAGCAATATTTACGGCTAACGTTGTTATTTTACAACCCAACAATCGCTTCAATCAAAGTGTAGATCGCAGAAGTATTTCATATCGTCGCCGATAACGTCTCGGACTGGCTTTCATTCGATAAAAACGTCTGGTGAGTGTTGAAGCGATACGTGATCGCAATGAATGGAGCAACCATACGCTTAGACCCCAACAATGGCATTGAATTGATATTAGATCTATTTATAAACGGTAAGGCATTGAGCCTTCCTCTTTCCTTTCCGCAGCTACACATTCTTGGCTACGTGTTTTATTAGACTTGATATAAAATAAAGTGTATAAATATCAGACTCGTATTAATGTTATTATTGTTGATCTACAGGGCACGGACCTCTGTTACTAGCCCTGAGTATTTTTATAAAGAATGCATATTCATTGTAAGTCTCCTTACAATGTTTTTACTTCAGTTCAGTAAAGTTTGCGATAATTCGCAATCATATTAATGATATAACTTAATTTAATATTAAATAAAACTTCGAAATTACTTCTTATTATATTGATACTTAAAGTTGAGTGAAACTTAGTTGCCAAGTCTCTAACAAAGACAGTAATATTAATTACAACTAAAGAAGGCATTGACTTCTAAAACTGTTTTATAGCTGTATAATTGAATAACTTAACTAAAATTATGCATTATGGATGGAGAAGACGTATTTAAGTACTCTGGCTTCGTAATTAATTTAATATTATAACCAAAACTTATGAAATAACTTTATAATATTTATTAATTAGTCTCATAGTTGCATCCTTGGTCTAGTGGCTGCATATATTATGAGCTGTGAATCGGGAGGTCCTAGGTTCTATTCCCAGGTCAGGCGTGGTTTTCTAACAAGGTTTATTCGGGGCTGGGTCCTCAGAGGGAGGGTGCGGATCAGCCAGGCGGTCATAAAAAATTAAGCCGAATCCTTTCTGCAATATTATTGAAAAATTTACTGCCTCGGTGGCGTGGTGTTATTTCGGTACGACTACGGTTCTGAGGTCTCGGGTTCGATCCCCGGGTCGGGCAAAGTGATATTGGATTTTTCCATATCAGCCCGGAGTCTGGAATTTGTGCCCGATATGGCGATAGGTTCGCCCCCTATCACATCTGGGACGGAACTAAGCTCGGCGAAATGTGGGTGTACTAGTTCGCTAGTACGCCTCTACCTACCCCTTCGGGGATACAGGCGTGAGCTTATGTTATATTATGTTATGTTATTGAAAAAGTGTGTTGCGACGAGCCCACGTTGAGCTGGGATAAGGGCAGGTAGAAGTAATTATTTATGTTGTGTAGGTGGCTCTTATCTTTTTCATCCGCGTTTGTGTACACACATCAAATATTTAATTTCTGATTAAACATCGAATAAAAATAATCATTACTATTAAGACATTATTGAAGCACTGTAATACAAAATTAGATTCAACGAGCATCCTTAAAATTAATTGACCAATGATATATAAGCGTTAATTATCAATAATTAAAACCTTGATTATTGTTTGCGAAGGAAGGAAGCCGGTTATTTCGAAATTAGGATTTAAAATTCGCAGAGTTCACCAAATATAAATTCATAGTTACGTAAACAAATACATTACAACAGATTTTTAACAGCCAATTATGTTTGTACGCAACCGACCCAATTAGCTTTTCTTGCAAAACGATATGCCTACTTTTTGATACATAATTAAGATGCGTTAGGTAAGTGAAATTTGATCTTTATTGTCTATAGACAAACATAGATATTGTAGACATTTCTATAAGTGTATAATTGAATTGTAGGTGCGTTAACGACATTTTGCGACGTATTCTATAAAATATATCTATAAACTCTATGTTATAGACGTGAAACTTGATGACAGTTATACCTCTACAGATTATACATTTCCACGCGAACGGTCTAGGGCAACAGCTAATAAAAGATGTTTCAAACATGTTGCAGAAAGGATTCGACTTAATATTTGGACCGGCTGCCTGCCAGAATTCAACCCCCTTCCATCATCTGAAAACAAACAAATATTTTTAATACAAAAACCTTCATTGTTAACTGATACTTTCCAACAAAATGTATTCAAGTATACGGTAACATCAACAACAAACACAAAACAGAAAATCTGCTTTCTTATATCCCTTTTGTAACATGTTCTCGACGGATACTCTACAGGTATGTAAACACAGTACCTTTGACCTTCCGAGTTAGGAGCGACTGAAGGTCGAGTTGATTATAATGAGAGATGACGGCAGACCTCGTCCGTGCAACTCGTTAATGATCTCAGGCATCGATAGCACAGGAGGGGCGAACAAGCTTTTACCTTTTTGTATACTTTTAATATGTATAGGTATTTAGTTTATAAATACAGCCAACAGTCATACTTGGTCATGACTCCTCACTAGGTTGAACCCAGCGGCGTGCAGTCCATATAGATAAAGAGACACTTTCTACCCGGACAATTTGCTATTTGCATAAATCTTTCATTTTACCTGATCTTATCCCACCTTAATCTGGAGTCGGCACAACACACCTTTTCAAGCATGTTGCAGAGAGGATTTGGCTTAGTTTTTACGACCGGCCGCCTACCTGACGTCAACCCCCTATGAGGGATCCAGTCCCGGGCAAATTTACATAAATAAATAATAAAAATGACAACCTAAGTTTTTTTTAATAGTGCTCAGGTTAAATCGACACGGGGATGATGATAGTAATGGTGATGAATAGTTGAACCTAATTTTGCAAATTTTGTCTACCCTGATTGAAATACCTGTGCACATCACTGGTTGAACCTGTGTGTGTGTATCCATATTGAAATGGGATAAGAGCAGGTAGAAAAAGTGGAGTGTCTGCTGAAAAATCTTAATAATCTAAGAGTAAAAATAATTTAAATTTAGTTTTTAATTAAAAAAATTACATATTGATGGCCTGTTATTAAAAAAATATATTTATAGCCGTTTTAGCGATAATCACTTCTTCTGGGGAATATGACAGATGAATGATGGAATAAGTACAACAAACTTAGGCTGAGATCTATAGAGATTAGAGCGAACTTCGACTAAGTCTGAGTCAAAAAAATTATCTCAGCGATGATTTGGAATTCTTAAATCAACTTAGACTCATTTTCGACCGACTTCCAAAAAGGAGAAGGTGCTCAATTTGTCTGTATTTTTTTACGTATGCTATGCGATATCTCCGCCAAATGTAGACCGATTTTCAAAATTATTTTTGTGTTCGATAGAGCTGTTTACAAGGGTGGTCCCATATATTTGGTCACGATCGGATTTAACGTTGGTCTATTAAGTTTCTTGTGATTATTACAAGATAATCTTTGCTTAGTCTATTTTTCTTGTAAAAAATTACTCCGACTAAGTCGAAGTTCGTTTCTTTAACTCAGACTTAATCGAAGTTCGCTCTATAGATGGCAGCCTTAGACTCCTCAAAGAATATAATACACGTGGGTTATGTAATGCGTTTAAAAGTAATCAACACTAACATGGTCACACACCTTGGCATTAACTAATTTACATGTTTAATGTCTGATGTTGTCTCGCCTTACACATAAAAGCCCGGTATTATCTGGTAGATGTGTTTAGTAGACACTGATTAATATTCTAAGCACGTTCACAACTAAACTGCAAATAAAACTGCACCTGTTTGCACATTTAAATAACTATGTATTGTTGCCAGAACGTGCTAGAATGTTCCAAGGAATTGGGTTAAGATTGCGTAGAAAATACTACAAAAATGCTTCAAATTATTTTAAAGTTTTGTACTGAAATATCAGGGATTGGAAACATAAATCAGATTTGATGATTCTCTACAATACGCATTGCATAATTTCTGTTTTCAATGCATTTCCAAAATGTGCTGTTTGCAAAGAGATTGTTTTAATTGTCAAGCCGATATCTCCGAAGATGTTATAATTATAACCTACCCAACCACAGTTAGTATAGTTGTGCTTCTTTTCTTCTTTTGTGATACTATCATAGGACATTGTTAGGCTTTATAACTCCGCTGTGTTTATTTAAATGGAGATTATAATCTCTACCTTATCACTTCATCAAGCGTGTCAGTCATCTAGAGGTAGAATGGATCAACTTTCATACTTACAGTTTATTTGCAACTGCATATTTTGTTCCACTTATAGTTAGATCTAAATATTTTACCAACGTATAGATGAATAACTGATTGTAAATTCTGTAATAAGCCTGAGTTACTGCATGCCAGAGTATTGTGAAACTGTTACGAAGCCAGTCAGCAAACGGTAGGTAGTAGGAACGATAAATGATTTTCTGTCGAAAATGTAATCTGCGGATGTTGCAAAGAGCTTGATACATTGGTTCACAAACGAAGAAGAGCTATAATTTCAGGCAGTTCTATTATTAAGCAAGCACGGAAAAATTTGCTGCTTGTTCTTTGAAAGAGGGTTTTGGTGTTCCTGCTAAAGTGATTACACTATTGTCTACTATAAAGCTCGTCTCGGTATCAACTGGATAAATTCTTCGCTCTACAGATTAGCATCTGTGCAGATTTACAGATAACAAACAAGGTTCAATTATTGTATACATTACGATTACTCGTATTTTAGATGCCGTGTTAAAAGTGTTTTTGCAAGATAAAATGTAGCCTATGTCGCTAAGGGACAGAGTTGCTGTTTGATAGTGAAAAATACTTTAAATCTATTCAGTAACCTAGATAATTACGCCATAGAATAATAATCTTATGAGGCATCTTACTAAATTATAGTTTTTCATTTCTTTCTCGCCTAAATCGGAATCCTAATACATTCTCCGAAATACGGATATCCTTATTAAAAGAATTTAATTTAGATTTTTTACAGATGTGTAGGTAACTAATTTAATATTCTGGTACTTAAACAGTTTCCCTTAGCGCCACGCTGTCAGAATGATAAAACATTGCCGACCTTCTCTATTGAACACGTCGTTTTGTGCGCGTGTTCCGCTGAATAGCAATGCATTTTTATTCAGTCTCCATTCACATATTCGATACGATTAAAAAATTTAAACATATATAATAGTGGCGATGTGTTATATACAAACAATGCCGACTCTACCTACTCTACTTGTGAAGGAAACCTGCACGTTGATACTTATTTTTCATAAGAAGAATGTATGCCAGGTACACCAACCAGCTTTGAGCCAGTATGGTTGAATAAGGCTTAATGTCTCTCACTAATAGAGCAGAAGTCGACCAATATAATATAAGTCAATATCTTATATCAATATAGGCATCGTTTTGATCGAAAATCTATAAATAGAATATTTCCTTGCGCTATAACATTTTACTGTCCACAAGAAGATTGTACAAAGAAAGTAATTACCTAATTGATAAACTTTAGAGGACAATAAAACATTCAATGTACATAACGGAATGTAATTAACCTTTTCCCATTTTATTCTCAGGTACAAATCACAATGGAATCGCAGATATTTGTTTGTAAACATTGAATATCCAACAATACAATCTGACCTACATTCATGTCCATAAAACAGAAACAGACTAAGGATATAAATAGATTTATTTCCTAATATATAAAAACAAGTACACACACAAATAAATAAATGTACTTGATGTAAAAATGAATGGTACTTTTGAAGAAATAATAAAAAGACTGCCCAAGACCACTTAGTTTTAATTGATTAGTAGGAATAGGTCCAAGAATCAATATGAGAATTCGTTTTTAAATGGTTTAGTTTAAAAGTTTGTGTCATGAAATTATTTTGATCCGGCGTCGATCATTAGGTAGTAAAAATGCAAACCTCGATCTCATGTTTCGCAATATATTGGTATGTGAGTACAATTTATGATAATGTTAAGTCAGGTATTTGCTGATTTCGGAAGAACAGGTTGAGTTCGTTTGCAATCTTAAGGCCTAAATTCTTAAGCAACATCTACGGATGTTTTTTCTAAAAATGGCCATGTTTAATGGCGTTCATTCTAGTTTACCTTGCGTAACACAAATTTAATTTAAAAGTAAGTATATATTGATTGCATATAAATCCAGCAACTATATGTATGTAGGTATTTTATCCGTAGAGACTCTAGATATATCTGTTTTAGTATTTAGGTAAAACATCACCTTCCGAGACTATCGGAAAATATTCTTTTACAAATAGATTATAAAGCCATAAAGTTTGTTTCTTTGGACAAACTAATCTCTGGAACTACTACTTCACTCATTTAAAAAAGCTTCATGTTTGAAAATAATTCTACTGTTAGAAAGAGTCCGCTAATAAAGATGATTTTTAACCAGGGAAAAGTCTAAAAAATCAATGGAAACCACAAAAATCACGAGATAAAAACTTGCAGACCTCTGATATTATTATCAGTACAGCTGCTGCAAACGACATATAGTTATTTCATCTACTGTTTAATTTCCGCGCTTATTTTATTCAATATCAAACAGCACACTAAAATATTCATAATAGTAATAGAGTACAATAGTCTTAACTGTATAAATCAACTCGATAACATTGAAGTTTGTGAGTTCAATTAATTTGTGAACAATATTTACCACAATACAGGAAACAACAGGCAATATGGCACGCGAGTGGTAATTTCCTCGCCTCAAATGGAATGGTGACATGAACAGCAATTTTCACGAAGACTCAGCCTTGCTTACAATGTGGATAAAAAGTAGCATTAACTTATAATGGCTTTTAAACTTCTGCGTTTTCAGCACGACACTATTCTTACTGTAGGGGACAGTAAATTACCACTTGAAAACAATTTAGTTTGCGGATTAACTGAACTTTGTTTCATAGCGTTGTTTGAAGAAATGAAATCTGTAAAACCAGAAAAGATTATTTTTGTTTGAATTGTAGTTTTATGTTAATATATTTTATATGAATTTAGTCATTCACAACAACAATACAATGCTTACAATTTAAAATGCTTACACTATAATCATTATTACACTTTTAGAGTAGGTGCTGTAGTAATGAATTTCTCATATTATCATATATTTATATAATAATAGGTGTAAATAATGAAGTATAACTTAAACTTGTCTCTGTTTATCATATAAAATGAAACAAACCGCTGGACATTAGCATCTCAGCAATTAAAAAAACAATAGAAGATTAAAGTACCAGTGGCTCCCCTAATGAAAAATCAAACACAAAAGGCATTGTTCCAAATTAAAGCCCTGTTTTTACGCGAGCTAAATGAGTACCAACTGCCATGGTAACTGTCGACCTTGACTTCGTATTTATAATTGCACGTAACCACCTCCCACGAGCTTATTTCATAGTTGTGTGAGATGTTGCTGATGGACGATAACATTTACATCTCCACGTAACGGTAGTGGTAATGAGCGTTGTTAAAGAGTCTTCCCAAAGAGTTTTAATGGTAGATGTTGATGCTCAAAATAATGAAATGGAATATGTTGAATTAAACCGTACAGTGGATCGATCTTAATTAAGCGCATCGGCAAACTTCATGGTTTATGAATATGCAACGAATCTCGGGCCACTCTGATGCGGTCAAACATCCGAAAGAATAATAAGTAGATAATACTAACGAACGTTATAAAAGGGCTGCATCTGTACATATTATTTTAAAATAAAAGAAGATTGACGAACTGCACAATTTTGATGACAGAACTTACAGTACGTAATTTTTAACGTAGATACAGATTTTAGGGGTCCCGCGTTTTTAACTTAGGGCTATATATTTTATGCAATCTAAAATACTTGGTTTAATATTTTTTTGCAATTGCCTTCACATTTTTATTCATGTAAACGGTTAGTTATCTACTGTTTGTTCTTTTGTCAGGATTTCAGTTATCGACATGATTTGTGGTTTCTTCGGAACGTGATCAAATTATTTTAAACTATTAAAAACAGATTGAAGTTAACAGTTTCCAGTGTCCATAGTGGAATAGGTAATGAAAGCTGTATGTAACTGTATGAATATTGTTGAGTATGCATTTATTTAATTTCTCGCCCCCTATCACATCTGGGACGGATCTAAGCTCGGCGAAATGTGGGTGTTCTAGTGTGCTAGTGCGTCTCTGCCTACCCCTTCGGGGATACAGGCGTGAGCTTATGTATGTGTTATTTAATTTAACATCATTACAGTTTGTACCGTAAATGCTATGCCACTAATATATGTTTAAAATACAAGTAAAAGAGAGAACTCCATATTTAAGTATTGCTATTCTCTATTTACGGAGCATCATAGGCAAAATACGTGCAATTACAAAACAAGCAGCTGACTTTTATGATCAAAGTATTATTATTATCAGCATGCTCTTTATGATTTCATCAAGTGCAACAATGCGATCTTTTGGAATATAAACAACATAACTTTAATGCCTTCTGTACATTTTATAGCTTCATAAGAGCATCCTTTCATCAGTGCTTATGTTACTAAAAATATCAATTTTAATGATTCTTTAAACAAAATTCTTAGAGCTTTGATCTTGTTATTATTACTCGAGATGCTTGAATCCATTGGCAATCTAAAAACATCTTGTTTTTCACTTGAATCGCCTACGCTCAATTACAGCGATCCTCAATAGATTTCAGCGACTGATACAAATTGCGTTGCCTTTGTTGTATTGTCTCTTGTTTATAACATCGAACACAAACCAGCAAAATTGCGCCACCAAACACCGCAAGCATTACGCTTCACTTCGCTGTTTGGAAACTAAACGTCTAGATCATCGATATGTCTAGATAGATTTAACTAGAGGTAGCGTTTGCATCATCTATGTAAAATGTTGTTAATGAAAACTTAACAGGCCGACTTCAAAACTTATCCAATCGTGACCGTGTTATATGGGACCATTTGAATAAGCTCTGCCGCATACAAAAGTAATTTTGAAAATCAGTCCAAATTTGGCGGAGATATCGCGTAACAGACTTAAAAAATACAGACGATTTGACCTTCTCCTTTTTAGGAGTCGGTCGGTACATAATGATGCATTAAACAATATTCGCTTACTGATAGGATTTCTTATATTATACACCTTAATACTTATATTGTTACATAATATGTAATGACTAATAATGATAAAGTCGCTAGATGCAGGCCTCTTCCAGCAGGTCGATCTGGAAATCTTTGGGGGAGGCCTTGTCCAGCATTTAATGCTCCTGGCTATGTACAAAATAGATAAAGACATCTTGGAAGTTCATCAAGTTCCTAGAGGATGTGCCTGACTTTAGTAGGTGAATCGCCTGATAGAGTAATTATAACAGACCGATTTCAAATCCGGTCGCGACCAAATTTATATGGAACCACCCTTGAAATAAGCTCTATCGAACACAAAAAGAATTTTGAAAATCGGTCCACATTTAGCGAAGATATCGCGTAACATATAAAAAAATACAGACGAATTGAGGACCTCTTCATTTTTGGAAGTCGGTCGATAAAAGGTTTTCACTACATGTACGATATATACTGATGAAATGAAAGAGATACAGACTCACAGGTTTATACCAATGACGATTTATTAGCTTAGCTAATAATTTCTCAATAGCGTTTACAGCCGATCATTTGATACATCGCTCTCTCTTTAACTATAGGCCTCCATGCATTACACAAGGCTTAAATTATACGTTATGATAAACTGTTTTCGCATGCCATATAACAAATGGCGTAGACTTATAAATATTTAATTTCCGTCTTTGAGATTTCATTTCGATTTAAATATCGAGATGTACATATATACGGGCTTAGACCGATCGGTTTTACTTCCAATTTACATATTTATTTTCACATTAAAATTGCATAATTTACGATGTACTATCAAGTTAACGACTGCCTCGGTGGCGTGGTTGTATTTCGGTATGACTACCGTCCTGAGGTCTTGGGTTCGATCCCGGGTCGGGCAAAATGATATTGAATTTTTCCATATCAGTCCGGAGTCTGGAATTTGTGCCCGATATGGCGATAGGCTCGCCCCCTATCACATCTGGGACGGAACTAAGCTCGCCGAAATGTGGGTGTACTAGTTGACTATTGCGCCTCTGCCTACCCCTTCGGGGATATAGGCGTGAGCTTATGTTATGTTATTAAGTTAACTAATTCATTCTACATTACATAATCATTACACACACTCCATTTAGTAAAAACGTGTAGAGGTGATACAGGTGTAGACAACAGACAAAATAAGGAATGTATCATAAAAACTATATTACAAGGTCTCTTACAACCTTCCATTAAAACGTAACGGCACTTTTCTAACAGCTGTATTACAGTGGTTGCTGGCGTGTAAGGCATTTTTGTTATTGTGTAAATATCGCTTTGACACAATTAATTAACAAATAACATTATTCATGAAGTTAGTTAGCAAAATGTTTATTTACCCTTGTCATTAGTATGATACCAACATATTATATTACCCATGAAACCGTCTCAGAAAAAAGATAGAATTTCAATATGACACAATAATAAACAAAATCGTCATAGATCCATATCGGCTGAGCCTAACACCACTCGAAGCGTTATTTATTATATCTGAACAAGTCACCCCTCTGGGGGGTTACCATCACCTCTTATAGCAGTATTATTATTACTTGTCAATATTCCCATACAAAACAAACGAAGAACGATTATAATAATACAGGTATATTTAATTTTGAAAATTGAATTCATATCGAGCTCCCTGCACACTGATGACGTTTGGTTAATATTTCATATGAATTTGATTGTCAAAAATATACTTGCTCGGGCCACACATGTCTAGTACGATTAACTATACGTGAGAATACACGCAGTTTGCATCAAACTTATGAAGTAGGGATAATACTAACTAGATACCAATCAGGTTCATTTTATTGTCATGGTAGAATAAATAATATTTGGAAACATTTTCCTTTGACAGTATTACTTGGTTTATGTAATCATTAAGTAATGTAGTCGGAGACCAATCTAAATTATTGGATAACACTGAAGAGACATTGAATACTTGTTTCGCCATTTATTTAATTTAGACATTTTTTTCTAATAAAAGTAAGTTTAGAAAACATATCTATGTGTTAGATATGACACAAGGCAATTAACCAAAGTACACCAACGACAAACCCTAATACGAAAGCCGAGTCCGCGGGTTCGATCCCCGCACCGAGACAAATGTTTGTTGGGAACAACACCCAACAGTCACATACATAGTCCTGACCCCACACTAAGATACGAATCTTATGTCTGATACGAGACACTTTCGGTCTCACAACACCCAGATCCGAAACAAATATCTGTGGGTCGTTGTCATTTGTCTCGGTGCGGGATCGAACCCGCGGCCTCGGCTTAAAACTAAACTTAAAACTACTTTAAACTACTCGCCCCTTACGCCACGGAGGCTGTCAATTATAGTTTTTGCAAATTGTCAAACTCGTAAAATAGGCCCTTAAAAGACCCATCTCATAAAATTACAAGCACTATGATTTTTAGAGCCTTTCTTAAAATATGAAAGGAGTTTTCTCGTGTGCTAGATTTTTCTACGTGCGAAGCAAGCAAACATGACTTGTTTGTAAAAAGTGAACCGCATTGGTTGTTCAAAGTCGCAGCGTATTTAGTATGTGTGTCAAACATCGGAATGTTTAGGAGGGGCATGCCGTGAGGTGCCGTAGGGTTGTCGAAACTATTGAACATACATACATACATAAGCTCACGCCTGTATCCCCGAAGGGGTAGGCAGATGCGCACTAGCGAACTAGAACACCCACATTACAACAAACATTACACAACTGACATTTATTTAATCAAACAGTTGTAGTATTCATAGATAAAACTATAATACTCCACAATGGTAGGTAAGTGGTGCAGTTCCTATATATATCGACAATGCCAAAAGCACAGTCAGACCGTTGTCTATGTGTAAAGGACCTCCATAAATTTCACTAACACTATGAATCGGCGCTTTCAAACTGTAGATATAATTATTTACACATATTTTTAATTTTATTATTGACATTCGGAATGGCATGGAGCTAATAATGTATTGAACAACGACCATAATTGATAGCCTCCGTGGCGCAGCGGGCGAGCAGCTGGCTGTGAAGCGAGAAGGCGCGGATTCGATTCCCGCATTGAGACAAATGTTTGTGTGGCCCACAGATATTTGTTTCAAGTCTGGGTGTTGTGAGACCAAAAGTCTCTCATAGTCTCTGACACCCACGATACAGGTTATACCTAGTGTGGGGTCACGTCTAGGTGTGTGACTGTTGGGTGTATTTATTTAAAAAAAAGTAATAGTTGAAATTATTATTTTACTAATATTATTATTCTTAGTAGTACCAACCCTACAGGCATCTGAGCACAGCAGTTTGGGACAACGCATGCGTTAAATAGTTTTACGCTCTTACTTCGTGAGCGCCTGTTCTATTACTCTATACTCCATTACACTCATTTTCCGGCTGTAAAGTTTTCTGAAACATTACAAAAAAAACGCAAAACAACGACTTTAGCTGTCTCCTGCTCGTAGAACAATGGACCATAGATAAAAATATTTACATGTTTTGTGTAGGTGTTTTGTGTAATGTTTTAGTACAGGAAAGGCGGCTTTAATATAATGTTGATCTATAATTAGTTTAATAGTATAGGTGCATGGTGTATAATTATGTGTTTCTGAAGATTACGAAGGGGCAAATAATTTTTGCTTTACTCAATTTCCTTACTTCTCACAAGAGGCAGCAGCTTGGCTATGCCTTCTGCATTTCCCAGGGAGCCGGTCGTAAAAACTAAGCCAAATCCATTCTGCAACATACTTGAAAAAGTGTGTTGCGCCGACCCCACATTAAGGTGGGATAAGGGCAGGTAAAAAGAAAGAAGATATTTGAATTAATTAATTATCCACTGACAAGTTTTGGATACACGTTTTTGCTTGTATGCATTGTATACGGCCATATTACCTCTATATAAAATTAATATTACTATTTATAACAGCAAGAATATTGGTTTTTACATGTATGTATGTATGTATGTTGAATATTGGTTTTTAAAATAAAATATGTCCCTACAAAATGGAAAGCGAATACTTTTCGTAATAAAATTGCCAATAAAAAATTAAATATCCTTTAACAGATGACCGTTATGACCACAATAAATTCATTTATTTATATTATGGTCCCTCAATCCTGTGTCGATTATTGCAATATGTTGACAATAACAATTGACACACATATATATCCATTCACCACATCCACAAATAGCCCGAAATGTTATTAAAATACCAAATCCATTAAAGTTCCACACATAATTTCCAAATACAATCAATTTTACTGCACATCAAACGATTCTCTACTAAATTTAATGCGTAAGTGGGTTAATACCTCTACCACATGTTTCAATAGTCGACTCGCTAACTATCGCGCTAAGTGTTTACTCACGGTGAACTCGACTCGAAATACACACGTTTTATTGCACGCAACAACACAGTAAAATGAATATTAGTCTCATAGGCTCGCGAAATTTAGCTAGCGGTATTTAGTTCTTATAGCACAGTTAACCGTAAACTTCACTATAGTACTTTCATTAATTGGATTTATAATAAATGATTGCAAAGTGTGTTTATAGGTTTCGTTTTTGCTTTATCATGTTGCCAATTTTTATTTAGAGCAAATCTATATAAATATATGGAAGCTGTCTTGCAATTTCTGTTTATTTGTAACTAGCTTTTGCTCACGTCTTCATTTGTGAGGAATTCTTTCTTGTACCACTTTTAGGATAAAATGTAGCCAATGTCACTCTGTCTGACCCATAAACTATCCCTAATACAACTCTCTCAAATCCTTGCTCCTGCGAGAATGTTGAACGCACTGAAACCTTAAAATATCTGGGTATTACAATTGACGAGAAACTTACATTTAAACAACACATTTCTTCACTTGCCGGACGTACTAGAAAGATAATTTATGTCATGAAAACCCTTCAAAACATCACAAATAAAAACATTCTACTACAAGTTTATACGGCCCTTTGTCAATCAGTCCTATCATACTGCATCACAGCATGGGGAGGTGCAATTAAATCAGCTATGATTGATTTGGAAAGAGCTCAAAGAGCAGTGCTCAAAGTCATGTTGGGTAAGCCTTACCTCTACCCCACTAACGATCTTCACAATGAAAGTCAAACTCTAAGAGTTCGCCAGATTTATATTTTAAAAGTTGCCCTCAGTGTACATAAAAACACTCTAAACTCATCTCAATATGAAGAACTACTTAATAAACGAACCTTTAAAATACCAGTTTACACAGTTCGTACTACATTTGCGAAACGTTTACTTTTATATCAAAGAGCCAATATTTATAATAGAGTGTGTAAAGCTTGCGATATTAAAACAGCAATAATAAAATCAGCCAAATCAAAAATTAAACAATGGTTATTGAGCCTAAATTATGAAGAAACAGAAAATGTGGTCATGATTTCATATTAAAACACATACATATCCACTCACACACACGCACACACACACACACACACACACACACACACACACACACACACACGCACACACACACACACACACACACACACACACACACACACACACACACACACACACACACACACACACACACACACACACACACACACACACACACACACACACACACACACACACACACACACACACACACACACACACGCACGCACACACACACACACACACACACACAAGCTTTTTCTCGTATACACTTTTTTGCACTATGTCAATTATTATTATTACTATTAATTACTTACCTTTTTGTCATTAAATTATAAAATACGGGTATAAAGTAAATGTTCGTATTTTCGTATAAGGGTAAACTTGATAGTATTTAAACTGTAACCACTCACAGATCTTTGCGATACAGGCCTGCGAGCCTAGTGCAAAGATCGCTAGTAAGCAATTGTAAAGAATTTCTTTGATTTAATAAATACATTATTATTATTATTATTATTATTAAGTAAGAACTCATCACCCATTATAACCCAAAAAACTCAAACCAAGAAACGTAACAAACTTTTATACGTATAATAATGACAACATTATTTCCAAATTAGACAAAATACCATTTATAATATATTATTCTATTATAAGAATGGAGTGATGAAAGGGTTAACATGTCCTTTCCATCCTAATGTAATATCCGGTCGTATTTGGGGTCACTAATATGGCCGGACGTCCCCAAAGTGTCGACCGAAACGCGGTTGGAGTAATTGAATCACTCGGATCGTAGCTGACAACCCTATATTCGCAACAGGTTTTATTGAGATGATATCCAGTTCTGTCTGTATATTACCATTGAAATAAAACTAGTTTATACGGCTTCTATCGCGATTTGTTTTTATTTTTAGGCCTGAAATCCGACCCGTGCCCACCAAGGCTGTAAAGGTGCCGAAACATCGGGTCTAAAATTAAAAACAAATCGCGGTAGGAATCCGTTTAAACTGGTTTTATTTCAAAGCATGACGTTCGCGTAAACCAAAGAAATTATAACCACTTGCTTGAACGAAGAAATCAAAATTATACTAATAGTAATATTTCTCCATTAGAATTGCGAAGATTCGCAGACTCTACTTATCCTTATGAGGGCAACGTGATGGACTAGCGCTACCCCTCTCTGTAGTTGAAGGTCTTTGCCCAACATTGGGATAGTAAAAGATCGAAAAGGATTTATACATTAAGTATAATAAAGAAGTCATATTATATGCTTTAGCATAAGTTGGTACAAAATGTATTTTTCATAAATTATAAAATGATTAAATCGTTTCGGAATTATTGTGTACATAAATGAGACAAAGACCATAAAATCTCACACTATAATAAAACGGGCTGTTAAAGGTAACCTTGTACTGATGAGGTCACACGAGCCATTGAAAACACGACACTAACTCAAGAAATGTATTAAAACCGACATTAATTAAGAATTAAATTAATCGATTACAAGTTCAATTGGACATTATGGGCAGTTAGTCGGATAGCCACTGTCGATAACGACAATACTCGATACTGCCAGTGTCTTGTTGTAAAAATTTATTGTGTTCATTGAATATTACGTAGAGTAGCCGGCCCTTTGTCATGATTCTGTTATTACTTATACTTGCTGAATATGCATTGTATGTTATTATAATGATTTGTTTTATTAGTAGATTATTGAAAATATAAGTGTATTTCATGTTTTGTTTCGCCATTGTTGAACGCTGAAATGCGATTATTCACATGTAATGAATAATGTACAGTACTATTGGATAAAGTAGTTGGTTTAATTATATGAATAATAAAAATACCAATAAAATACAGTTATACAGGAACATAGCATTAAAATTAATTTAATAGTCAATTTAATATTTTTCAGTCACTCTGCAGCGGAGATTGGTAAATTACTTATAGTGCCTAATTTGTGTTAATGTTAGTTTAATTTTTAATCTTAAAAAGTTTAGCTACGAGATTGAGATGATCAGTCGGAATGTTACAGTTGTTTGTCATGCTCTAATAATAGTCTATATAAACACATTAAAGAAGTAAATATCCCAAAACAATTCGAGAAATTTTGTGGTAATCGTGAACTCATAGTAGTGGTAAATCATAACCGCTGATTAGGATAGTATGTGCCGTCGATCGGATCATTACAACGTGCCGTACACACTAGTCACTACACGTCGTACAACTGGCGATTACACGGCCATTGACGACGACTAATGATAGGAAAGCGTTTAATGCTTTAAGTTTTCACATAACACCCGCTGTGGGAGCGGTTGTTAACGGTTTCGCTTCATGTGTAAATAATTATTGATATGTGACGTTCTTCCGTTCGGACTTCTCTAATAAAAGACGTCACTCCCCGTGGGACGCTCAGACTAAATCAAGTCATAAGCTAAAGATATGTTGATAATTTTATTTAGAACTAAACTACAGTCTATTGTTTGAAATGACAAAATACTTTTTATTTTTAACTCGTACTAAGGACACGACATAAAGGCCGGCGTGCTTGAGCGTGGTGTTTTTCTAACACTATTTTCCCGGGACTGGATCCCCCAAATAGGGGTTCACGTCAGGCAGACAGTCGGTCGTAACAACTAAGCCAAATAATTTCTGCAAAATGTATGAATAAGTGTGTTGCGTCGACCCCGTATTAAGGTGGGATAAGGGCTAGTAGGTGGACGTCCTACGCTGCGCTTGCCGGTACATGGTCTCTACTCGAGAACTTTTCTGCCCCAATCGGCTATCAGTTCTACGAGCTATGTGCCCTGTCATTTCAACTTGCTAATCCTCTGGGCTATGTCGGCAAGTACCACGTACCGGCAAGCGCAGCGTAGGACGTCCGCCTATAAGGTGGACCGACGACCTGATAAAGGTCGCAGGAAGTCGCTGGATGCAAGCCGCTTCCAACAGGTCGATCTGGAAATCTTTGGGGGAGGCCTGTGTTCAGCAGTGGACGTCCTATGGCTGATGATGATGATGATGATGATGAAGGGCTAGTAGAAACCATAGACATCCGTGGCAAAAACGCAAAAATGCAGTCCGATGATGACAAGTAAACGGCGGCACTGACGTACGCGTTTCTATATTTATGCGACTATCAAAAATCCGCCTTTACAATAGACAACTTAAAAATAATATCTTAAGTCTTAACTAGAAACTGAACTGAACTGAACATATGAGTAAGTTTAGAAATATCACAAACCTGTTACGACTAACTATATATGAAAGGTACATTTTATTTTCTTTTGTCTAACGTTACTTTCTATACTGTTACTAATCGATACCATGTACAGAAGAAAGTTTAATCAGTATGTCATAACAGTTATGTAAGACAATGGCATTGTGTAATTACTGTTACATTCTATCTCTTATTAAAGTATGGTTTACGAAACTATAATCAGCACGTATTTAACACTTATCTTATACATTTTGCAAAACAAAAGTTAAAATAATACATATTTATAATTCTAATAAATTTCTGAGGACGAACCACGTTTTTAGTCATATCTCAAATTTAGGATTATTCACTAATTGGACGGCGCGGCTGTCTGAATTAATTGTGACAAACAAAGGTAGGGACTTACTCTACTTCGTTATAAAAGCGAGCGATAATTAACAATGAACAGTCTAGATCCTTTCTAGGAAGTATTGGATACTCTTCATAGATAACAAAGATCCAATAGGTATGTAGTCAAAAATTAAATGGGCTTTGAACAATAATAACAAGGTTACGAGTAAGTTGCTTTTCAGTTACGAGTGAAGAGCAACCAACATCTGCATCGGTCGGAAGTAAAAAAAAAACATTCATTTACAAAAACTTTAGAGTATAATCTATGTGTATTAAAAATGTTATATCAGTCTCGCTTTTTTATAGTATTACGTTTTTGTAAATGAATGAATTCGATGTACCAACACGTGATATTAATTCTTCTCGGTGCTCACGCTCCGTTAGCGATGCTGACGGCATTATTTTAAAGTTTAAACATTATCCTTGATATACTTAGTGATATTAAAACGTACAACTTCTGTCCATGAGGCCTAGAGGTTTTTTTGTAATGGCCTTGGTAATTTCTGCTATACCCGATAATAAAGACACATAAACTCACGCCTGTTCCCCGTTAGATAGGAAGGGCTTTTGGAACACTAATATAGATTCCGAATACGGGAATGGTACTCAACTGTCACGGCTTCTTACATTTACTTTCGCTATACAATTTGGCAGATGAGGCGACTTTGAGTGTATGATCATAACATAACACTTTGGCAGTAAATGCTTCAGTCTAAACTCACCTCTTTGGTTTCTTCCACAGTTCATACATATTATATGCTCGCCGATTACACCTCCCTATTTTGGCTCTTTTTAGGAGGTCGCTGATTTGGTGCACATAACTGTTTAGCCGACACCACCATAAATTTTCGAGATATTTCCCCTTCAAAATAGCTTAATCTATATTCCTCTCTAAATCTTTGTTAATACATTGAAGTAATTCATATTATTATCGTTACAACATATTAGTAATTAATTATTGCAGTATTATTAACTTATTGAATTAGCGTTGGCTTAATAAGTTATAATAAGTCGATACCTACCAGCTGAACATACTTTGTTGGAATTTGTGAGCATGTATTGTTGCGAGACCTCGATGTGGATATCATTGAGATATGATACTCGCACTGCTAATGACACTAAGGGCCTCGTTCACCACCCTCAAGTAAAGTGTCAAGTAGGCTAATCGTCAGTTAAAGTCACCCGTAACTGCACGTGTGAATTTCACGACGTTCGAGTAGCATGCATCTTATGATTAAACTGGCCAGTAAGCTACTTGCCACGTCGTCTGCCAAGTAGCGCGTTTATTTGACGGTTAAAGTTTAAAGTAGGCAGTTAATTGTACATTTTATCGTAGTTAAATAAACTATAAAATCAAATTATAGTAGTCATACCTTAATAACGATGTTTAACGTTTTAAATGAACGTGTTAACTGTAAAATAGCCTTTCATTTAAAAAATCAAGTAGTTTCAACAAAAACAAACTGCAATTCGGGCGAAGCGAAAGACGGGGTCACGCAAAACTCGTCCTTATGGCACACGATTTAGTACTTGTGTAACTATTTATATAGCAAAAAAAGGGCCCGGTAGGTTTTTGTGTCATGTGGTGCGGACGCGGGACGAGTCACGAGTGTTTTTTTTGCCAAAATAAGATACTTTTGACGTAATATTGAACGAATGGGACGCAGGATTTGTGATATAATTCACTTAACCAGTAAGTTGCTACTCAAAGCTCTAATTTTGCTTGTGAAATTAACAGAAGTTACTCAGAACTCTTACTTGTCAATTAACGCTAGTCAGAAAGTAACTAATCAACACTTTACTTGGAGTTGGTGAACGAGGCCCTTAGTGATGATTTCCTGCATTACCTCATAAACAAATACAAACGTACTTACTGCTGTGTGCTGCTGCCTTTATGAATCATTCGAATCTAATGATTTCTTAGATTTACGCGAATGTTATTGATTGAAATGAAACTAGTTTTATCGCGATTTGTTTGGGACTAGAAAAAAAACCCAAAGAAATCGCGATAAAATCCCTAAAAACTAGTTTCATTTCAATTCATTCAAATCTACTTCGAATTCAAAGATACCTGGCTATATGTGTTTATCATTCGCATGATCGCAAAAAATATATATACAGAGGAATTGAGAACCTTTTCATTTTCTTAACACGACTAAAAAATAAAACGAAAGTTATGAAAGTTGAGTTGAACAATACTTGAGTTTTCCGGCTCGCCTGGTGTTATAAAACTATATCATGAAAAACCTGCTTGGCTTGAAGTACCATTCTGTATGATATGTGAGATTCTGAGACGAAATGTCGACGCCATTATTACTTTACTTATTAATATATTAAAATACTCGTAATTGACATGTGACAGTGGTATAAAATATCCTATTTGCAGAATAAATGATTTCAATTCCCGAAGTTCCAAATACTCCATCGACTTCTGTATCCGCTCCTCACTTTTCTATAGGAGTCAGCGAGATTGGCTACGCCTCTGCATATGCGATCATAACCAACACGTCGCTCGTCTGTCTTGTAAGTCAATAAAAAAGCTTATAAGTATCAAACAACGACAAAAATATGCAATCACAAAATAAATTATCATCATGATCAGCCACAGGACGTGGACGTCCTGTCCATTACTGGACATAGCCCTCCCCCAAAAATTTTCAGATCAAAATAAATTATAATAGATGTTTAATAAATTCATATCACAAAAAACCCTTTCAAAAACACGATATAGAAACCTTTGCATAGTTTCAATTAGAATAGGATTCATGAAGATTGAAGACCCGTTCATATTGAGTGACTGAGGACAGTTACCTCTATAGCCAAGGTCGTTGATCTGGATTCACGAGGAAGGACGGACACGGAGTATAGGCATATACCGCGCCTTACCATTGTTCAACTACTTATAGCTTTCTTCTCGTTTTACCGTTCGAAGATCCGTTTAAAAAAAAGATTTATAATTATTAGTATGTGCTGTACCATTGAATCTGTTGATGAATTATGAAAATTGTTATAGATCTATGTACACTTTACATCGTTGGATCGTTTCAGAATATATCGAACAATGATTGCTGAGTGCTTTCTGATCTGATCTTTGATCAATTTTCTGATCTTTGAGACAATCGAATCATGTTTTCAAATTTTTTGAAAGCCCCGTAAATGTCAGATTTTGGTAAATTTTTCTTCTTTTAAAAATAATGGCTTCCACGTATATGCGATGATTTAGCCAATGTCAAGGTAAGTATAGCAATTATCAAGCTTTCACAATGACCATGAGATCCAGATGTGGATGATCTCAAAGCCCTGCTGGGATTATGGCGGCAATTCATTCCAGCGCAGTGCCCTTCAGATGACCTTCACCCAACGAATCGACCGGAAAAAGCCAGCCAACTCACCAAGCAAAACTCATCTAAGACCACCAGTGAAAAAGTCCATTTTCGCAGAATTTTGGGGTATAAAACCACATCACATTAAACAACATACACAACTCCAGACAATAAAATGAAATAATTTTAACAAGCGACGCCCACCCTGTCAGACTTCCCGTCAAAATCCTCTGTTAAATTCTTACTTCTCCATGTAACTAAGATTTTTATAAACCTTACTTTATTACCTGTCAAAATCTACCCGCTAGCGTTTGATAGTCAAATGATCCGTGGTCCGCTCAAATCTATAAAATATGTTCCATATGATGTCATTCTGCACAAAAAAATATGCCCCGGGTGAGGATCGAACTCACGACCTTAAGATTATGAGACTTACGCGCTGCCTACTGCGCTACCGAGGCTTCTTTTGTGCCAACTAAATAGGTTACCGTCTTATACATACGGAGTACAAACAGAGAAATATATTTATTAAACCACTATTATTCAATTTGACAAGACGAAGTTTTCTCATAGCACTATAACATTACGCTGCGACCCACGGGACCTGAGCAGTAACATACGTAATGCAGTTGAGGAAGTCCGCAAGGGACAGCTATTATGAAATATTATAGCATAAAACTTTCTATGACGCGCCGTGTAAAGATGGCATCTTGTCATCGATTCGTTTTCGAGTCTTGGGTGAAAGCGTGGATTATGTCATCGATGCTACTAGACATGACGTTAACATCCAGGTAAAATAAACTTTTTATTTTTAAGCAATATGTAAAGCAAACTCCAATATTAATCAATATCAATATGTAAGGTAGTCCCTAGATAAAGGCCGCTTCCAACAGGTCGGTCTGAAAATCTTTGGGGAAGGCATATGTCCAGCAGTGGACGTCTTGTGGCTGATGATGATGATGAAAGCAAACTCCAGAGGGGCTTGACGTCAGACAGATAGCCAACCGGACATAAAAACGAAAACAATGTGTATGAAGCAGAGATTTCACATGGAGAATATTCAAAACTCTAGTTTTTAAAGTTATAGCCACTCACCATATAACTTTAGGTAATTACATATTACACAGTTTTTATCTAGGTTTTTTTTATATATCTTGTTGAGAATATTTTTTGTCAAAAATCATCAATGGAATATAAGATATTAGACAATTTTTTGACAAGTGGCAAACTATTAACATAATTCTTTGGACATTGGCATAAATCGACCCAGCCTTCATTTTCGTTTTTTTAATCCTACCACTGTCAAAGTATCGGTTTCACTCAACAAATAACGAATGCAATAACCGTGAACACAGTACATGGAGTGTCCAGTAGAAAATCCGCGAGTCCTATACTTTCGCGACTTTCACTGTGACGATACGCTGCGCCGGCGCACCTATCACCCCAAACAAATGGACATCACACAATAGACAATATTATATTGGCATATCAATATTTTGATACTTGGAAGGAAAGACGACCCTTAAAAGACAGGAAGTAGCAACAGTGTTTGACCACAATTATATCTGCTTAATATTGCACCGACTTCCATTATTAAGATACATTACAAAAGTCACGGAGGTCTTAAAAAGATTACATCATATACACATAAGCTCACGCCTGTATCCCCGAAGGAGTAGAGGCGCACTATCGTACTAGAACACCTACATTTCGCCGAGCTTAGTTCCGTCCCAGATGTGATATCGCCATATCGGGTACAAATTCAATGTGTATTATTAAATGTATATTATTAAATTTTCTATAATAGAATATATTCATAAATTCTTTCTTTCTACCTGCCCTTATCCCACCTTAATGTGGGGTCGGCGCAACACACTTTTTCAAACATGTTACAGAGAGGATTTAGCTTAGTTTTTACGACCGGCCGCCTGCCTGACGTCAACCCCCTGAGGAATCCAATCCCGGGCAAATTAAATTAGAAAATTTGCTTTGACCGACCTGGGACTCGAACCCAGGACCTCCCGGTCCATAGCCCATATATGTAGGTATATGTATGCTGCCACTAGACCAAGGAGGCGACAGAATATATTCATTAATTAACGAGAGAAATAAAAAGAATCATTCGAGTTAACTTCTAATCTGATCAACGCAAAAAGCTGTAACTAATAATGGAGACAGTAACAACATTTGACATGGATTAAACGACACAAAAAGTAGATTAATTTCAAAAGTGTTAAATTGATTACAGCAATTTAAATAAACAATAACAATGTCTTTGCTGTAAGACGATTCGTGACGTGAAATGTTCGTGCTTTCGCTTTTATTTCACTTTTACTGTGTTTACCGAAGCAATTACATTTTATAATAATTTATTTTTTAATTTAGAGTATTACAACCACTTAACACACAAAATTTGTAAACACATTAATTGAATAATTAACATGACGGGCATTTCTATGGGGTGTTAAAATACCATATTCAATTTAATTACAGTAATTTCATTATTACGCTTCAATATAATTGCCTTGTTGATGTAGTGACTTTTATGGGAGCAGTAAAGCATGGAAACCTAGGTTCGGTGTCTAGCCGAAAAGCCCTTTGATTTTTATGTGGAATATGCCTAGAAAAGTAAATGAAGTTGAAAGCTGATTGAAACAAATTAATATAATTAAACCAGTACGACGGAAAATATAAAATTATACTATCGCTCTATTGTATCATGCAAATATGAACGTAACATAAGAAATAGTGGTTTAATTTGGCGATTGGTAACACGCGGCCCGTGATTGTTTTGTAAATTAGTCATAAATATCTAAAGTGTTATAGATTCTAGACGGAAAATATGAGGTGAGGCCCGCCTTTACTACATTTTGCCACCTTGTGGCTCCTGCTTGTCAAAAGGTTG
The DNA here is from genome assembly GCA_036417725.1 of Clanis bilineata. Classification (NCBI taxonomy): domain Eukaryota; kingdom Metazoa; phylum Arthropoda; class Insecta; order Lepidoptera; family Sphingidae; genus Clanis; species Clanis bilineata. The sequence goes on from CM071154.1 coordinate 8,357,954, forward strand.
CCGACCACCGGTTTAAGGACCACATGAAAAGGGTTTTATATACCATAGACTTTAATTGCCTCGTGGTTTCGTGTTTTTATTGCCAAAGTCCAAATGGTATACATTAGTACTAAATAAAGGCCACCTGCAGCTCCGCGATAAATCTCTATTTATCCAAAATCTTAAATTAAAGATAGCTGTAGGATAAATCGAGATTGGTGTAACTCTAGATCAGTAATAGCGCTGCAAGTCGCCCTAAGTACATCCACTGAATTAATGTCATTTAGGTAGACAGTAAATGTGGATGTGCAATAAACCGGAATCATAAATATTTACTGTAGTGTACAACTAAGTTGAGCTTGGTATTCCAAGATGAGCAAGACATTCACGACTTTGCCCTTACTGTTTACATGGTATTTTGTATCAAAGACCCTGTTTAATACTAAATGTTGTGCATAAACTCACGATTTGTTTCTATAGCGCAAATTGTTTTATTTTGTAAAGAATGTCTCTGAACAGCCTTGAACGGTAAATGCTGAATGAATTGTTTACGTTTTTGCGAAGTGGTAATTTGCGTAAACATTTCTTTTGTATTTTTTTAGTAATAGAAGTACTCAAGTCTTGAATACAATTTGAATTTATTTTGCCCCATAGTTCAGTACATTCTTCTTTTCCTACATGCTATTAAACAACATCAGGCTGATGCTATACACTGTTTTTTGCAAATAGTTGCTTCGTTTTTACCTTGCCTGTCTGGTGTCGATGCGCTTCTAGCGAATCCAGATTTGTGCAAATTGTTTAAGAAAAATCTTTCCTGGGACACCCACAGGACGTCCACTACTGGATATAGGCCTCCCCAAAGATTTTGAGATCGATCTGTTGAAAATGGCCTTCATTTATCGACTTTCAGACCAATTAATTATCGAAATAATTAAGCTGTATCGTCTCATCACTTTAAAATACTAATTTGATATCGTAACGTTTTGTCAAGCCTCGATTCATATTCTGTCCACATTTTAACACCCTAGTTACAATAACTCTCATTTGTTTTTCGTGTTGCAGCCGAAAGTGAAACTGCTAAACAGCCAGCAGTTACGCATGCACGCCGTTCCTCAAACCACACTCTGTTTGTTGTTAGGTAATGTTTGTAAATGTTACTCGGCATTTCTTTTACGTGATGTTTAATTTTGTTTTTAAGCTTTGGTAAACACTTCTAGCCATTATAGCGTCGTTTCTGTTATGAATTTCAATAAAAATGCAAATGTCTCACTCCTATAGGTTTTAAGCATTTTTGCATTATAGGATTAGTTCGCGATTTCAATTCACTTTAAACAGAAATTACATGATTAATTTTATGATCAAATAATCAATCAAATATTTATTGAAACCATAGAATGTTTAAACATCATTTAGATTCTGTCAATCTATTTAAACATTTTACTCTACCGCCAGTTTGGAAGGCCGTAATTACTAATACAATTTCTATTGCGCTTCAATAAAACCTAGTATGTATGTACTTTAATTCCTAACTTTAATACATTGGTTTATCTTATGCGCAATAAGTTATATGACAAGTATAAGTACTACTATTAGAATACCTATTCCAAAAGCACTTTCCAAGGAACAATCACACGCTTGTGTAATGTAAATGATAGTGGATATCGCAACACGGGTCGGGCGTGAAGCGTAGGCGCTGAAATAACGCCCCGTGAATATCAATAACGGGTCTGACTGCGCACTTACATGGACGGACTGAGTGTGTTGACATGGGGGCGAAATTATTGGAGGGTCGGACGTAACATTACTAAAACGTTGACTTATTATCTCTTATGATTGTGATATGGTGTAATGTTTATTTTGAAGGGTGTGCAGAGCTACGGAAGGGCTGCGGTGAAGTGATGAACGCATAATTGAATCCCTTTTTAGAGACCCTGATAATATAACGCTTTGATACGTGGAAAGCGGCGTTAGTATGTGGCATTAGTAAGTTTTTGTCAATAACCTAGTCCTTATAGCGAAGTGGTAAGGAGTAGCGTCTTCAGCGTTTTTAAAATACATAAACTCTTTCTTAAACAATAATTGAGCGAGATACGTTTACACAAATGCCAATTCAGTCCTTAAGTATATGCTACAGAATTATCTAAATACATATAAAATTCAATTCGGTTTGCATGGTTGGGGGATCGACGGCCTCGTCTGTCTATCCTCATTCCATTCTGACTTTGGACACAACACATGCGTGCATAGGGTTTAAGTTATGAGCGCCAGACTAATTGTTTTATATGATGCACTTATGTCAGATATATTAGTGCTATAATGGAGTTCTAAGCCTGATTTATATTTTAGGGGTCCGACGAACATTAATATTATTATGTTCTAGTGTAGGTATTAAAAAGTATATAGTTTGGTATATTGTGATTTTTTTGTATTGTTCAGTAATGTTTTATTACTTACGTCACATACGAATACTTTATTAGTAGTTATTATTTTTTTGTTTTACGATTTTATGATAAATAGCTCCTAATCTTTACAGTTGCAGTTATGTAGATTGTAGATAACGTACACGTAAGTTCACGCTGATATCGCATAAGATGTAGGTAGAGACGAACTAGGAAACTAGAACACCCATATCTCGATTCAGTATCCAAATTTTACATGATATACATATCAAAAGTAATTTTCTAAAACTTGTGGCTTCATTTACACTTTCAATCTTTTTTATTTATAAAACTAAATATTCAATTACATCACCTCACCTCGTTATCAAACGTCGCCTAACTTGAGCCAGCACTAAGCATGCTAAATGTACGCCATGGTTAGGCAACTTCACTGTATCGACGGAGCTTGCGTATGTCATACAGACTAGTAATAACTAATACTTTACTACGATCGCCATTGCTACTCGACAGTCGGCACACATACGCTGCAATTGAAAAACCAGGCTAATTGGCTCATTAAATAACAGAAATGAGGTATGCATTTGTAATCATAGATATAGAGTACTTGGACTGTAACGTGGATGTACAACGCAACGGACAGGCAGACGTGTAACTTCTATAGGTCGCGAGATTATGTCCGTCCCATGATGTGATATGGGACGGCGACTTTCACGATATCATGCACAAATCTCTAACCCAGGAAACTCAATTAATACCTGTGAATCGGAAACCCAAACACAAATTATTATTGAATTTGAACCAAGGTCCTTACGGTTACACTGTCTCAGCCTACAGAGGTGATTCATTTTAGTTGATTTGATATGTTCTGCATGGTTCCACTGACATGGTAACAAAATGAACAATATTTAATGCAATTAAAAATGCTCTATTTGATACTACTTATCTACTAGTTTTATTATCATCAGACACAAGAAGATACTGGATGAATACTGCTTCCAACAGGTTAATCTGGAAACATTTAGGGAAGGTATATTTCTAACTACTAGTTTCATCATCATCAACAGACAAAGGACGTCCACTGATGAACATTGGAAGTCGCTGGATGCAGGCCGCTTCCAACAGGTCGATATGGAAACCTTTAGGTGAGGCCTATGTTCAGCAGTGGACTACTAGGTTACTACTACAAAAATATCTTGGCAGCCTCCGTGGCGCAGCGGGCGACTAGCCGGCTGTGAAGCGAGAGGTTCAATTCCCGCATTGAGACTAGTGTTTGTGTGGCCCACAGATATTTGTTTCAAGTCTGGGTGTTGTAGACCGAAAGTCTCTCATAGTCTCTGACACCCACGATACAGGTTATACCTAGTGTGGGGTGAGGACTAGGTGTGTGACAATACCTAATGTTCTGATTTTATCTATGTAATTGAAATCAATTCGAATGTTTGTTATTACCCGCTTCATAAACAGGTGTACAATGGTTATTGTGATTGTGAGACAAATTGTTCGACTATAATAGAACATTCAAAATATTGTCTCAACGAAGGCCTTTGTTCAATGAATGTTTGATACAAATTAAGTCTTGTGTTTTTAAAATCACACACACTGATCACATTCTAATACTGCATCTGTTTTCGACCGACTTCAAAGTCTGTATTTTTTATGTATGTATGTTTTTTGAGAATGTTTACAGACAATTTTCTTCAGTCTTTTGTTTACCTGTATTTCTGTTTATTTATCTTTACTTCGTCTAATCTCTGCAGCACCCATAGTAAACTAGTAGAGATTGCATTTGGCTTTATATCCACCGTTATAAAATCAGGTTATTTATATGTAGTTTTAGTAAATAAAAAGAATCCAAGGATATTTGCATGCCAATATCGACAATTTGAATATAGTTTTCATTTATATATTGTGATCTCTCTCTCTCTCTCTCCCTCTCGCGATGTCTATTCACTACTCGTTGGTTGTCAACTACGCATATTCCTTTCTATTGTTTGCCAGGTTGTATAGTTCTTCTACCCTGGTAATTCCTATTCATTATTTTATATTCCTGAGCCAGGATTTCCTCCTTCTACCAACGTGTCTCTTTCCATCTACTTTTCCCGTTACAATTATCTGTAGAAGGTGATACTGCGGATGCCTGAGCATAGCACATGTATTGTGAATTGTGACAAAGCTTAGGCTAACATATCCCATACTAATGATACTTTATCTCTAAAGTAAATCTGTATTTACGCCAGGGAATAAATAGTATTTACTATTTAGACTACCTCGGTGGCGTAGTGGTATTGCATGCGCGGTACGACTATCGTCCTGAGGTCTCACATTTTTTTTATCAGCCCGGAGTCCGGAATTTATTCCCGATATGGCGATCGGCTCACCCAATGTCATCTTGGACGGAACTAAGCTCGACAAAATGTGGGGTTCTAGTTCGCTAGTACGCCTCTGCCTATCCCTTCGGGGATACAGGCGTGAACTTGTGTATATGTTTATGTATGAATAGAGGTAGTATTTACAAGGATAACGTTGGTACTGTCTCCGGTACTGTGAAATACATTAGAGGTATAACATAAAAAAACCTAATCACAACTGCAAAGCGGTTAAAACACAATGGAGAGCATAAATTATGTGAAATAAGTGGTATTAAAATATTAAATAAGGGGATGGCGTACATTAAAGTCATAATATAGATAAATGTGCAAACACCCTATCTCTTTAACCTCATTTATCTTTAGTAAACTTTATTCCATTCCCGTTCTATCAACTTAAAAAGCTTTTATATTACACCGTTTCAACTTTGCGGGAGCTTTTTATGTGAAAAAGCCACATTTGTTTTTAAAAAAATTGGTTGTCTGTAATAACGTGTGTTTGAATCAATTTATAGGCAGTTTTAACGTCATTGAAAAATTCTAATATAAGTAGTGCCAACATAACCATTGAATTACTACCAAGTACCAACATCAAAACACCACTTGTAAATTTGGTTAAACCCCTCACGACTGTAATTTATGATGCCAAATGGATCTAAAATAAACACAGAGTTCTAAGTACAGACATGTTTTTATTTTATTGCAAAAAGCAACATCACAGGACGAATATCTGGCGTTGGCGTCATTCAACGGATGTACTAAATTTAAATTCAAAACAAATCGTATAAAGATTTTGCTTCCATTTATGTTTTATGGAATATATTATGACTTATGAGTAACCAACCGGTGGCTTTTTAAACGTAATGAAAATTGAATGAAGCGATTTACTCTATAAGATATAAAAAAGAAATGTGACAACTACATATAATACTAATAATTTTTACCAAAATGTTTTGCTAATTGAATATTTTTAGGTAGTGTAAATAACATGTGCGATAACGCGTATACACTAAACGAACGAACGTTCGCGAATCTAAGCCTGTTGCGGTCATACAAACACTTTCATTTTTGTGTGAATGCAACAGGCATAGATTCGCGATCGTTCGTTCTGTTGGTGTGTACGCGGCATGATGGAAACAGTTCCAGTCTTCTTTCATCAAGCACAAATTAACAAAATAAAATACAGATAACATAATATGTTATCTTTGGGGCCTATGTCCAGCAGTGGACGTCCTGTGGCTGATGATGAGTGTGAAGTTAATTAATTATTTTAAAAACCATTCATTATTCATTTAACCCGTGTGTTCAAAAATAACCTAAGATAAAGTAAATCGAATTATGATGTGTGGATTTTTATCACTCTAAACCTTTGTAACACCCACTTTGTCTATCTACTCTCCATATAAACCAAAGTAGTGTATGAATAAGTAAACCGGGATATGTTGAGCCTATAAGTTACCGTTTGTTTGAACTAGATCACCGCAGAGTAGATCCTGATCAAACACCGAGAGCAGGGCGTCCCGTCACGTCGCGTCTCGGAAACTTGTTACTTCAGCAAGTGACTCATTGATTAAGAGAATAACACACTGTAATTTAAGTAACTTGCCAAAGTGTCATACTATTATATAATCACAAGTTAGGAATTTAACGGATCGACTTCAAATCCGATCGTAACTAAAATTTATATGGGAAAATAAGCTCTATCGAACACAAAAATAATTTTGAAAGTCGGACACATTTGGTGGAGATATCGCGTGACATACATAAAAAAATATAGACAAATATTGAGGACCTTCTCCTTTTTGGAAGTAGGTCGAAAATTGAATTAAACATTCGTTAAATGAAGCTCTTCATACCAGGTAATTTAATCTTAACTAATTAATATTGAAAAATACTCGTTAGTAATATTAATTTCTGCACACATTTCTGTGTAAGGATTATTATTCTCTTTTGCATCTTTGAGATACAAGTTTCGAGCGCTTGTGGTAAGATCAGCGGCCTGAGCAGGAAAATTTCTGACAACCGTAAATGTATTCGAACTCGATGCGCGTCTATGAAATTTGTATGAAATATTAACCAAACGTCATCAGTGCGCAGCGAACTCGAATACATTTACATTTATATTAGTTTTTCGTGCTCGGGCTACTGTTCACCCTTACCTCTACCGTCAGTTAACAATAGATTACACTCAACTAGTTCTCTTTTATCAGTGTTGACCTGACGTCTTTTGATAAGTACTTAATGAGTACAAAACACGTACTTGTGACCCTGATTTTCTGGTGTTATCGCCGAAAACAATGCACAATGATTATTCCCACGTTTTTGTCCGTCTGTACGTGCATTAGTATCATATCTCGTAATGATAACGATCACTGTGATTATTTTCTTACCATCTGCTTGAATAATGTTCTTCTGCTTACTTGATGTTGCTCTGTTGTGGTTCCTCTTACGTCATTCCTCAATTGATTGCTAATATCTATAACTTACAGTAGACTGATAATGAAAATGAACATTTTCAAATGTTTACTTAAAGAACTTCTAATAAATACATACGCCTAATAACTTAAGAGCAAAGATATGGATATAAAGTAGGATTTAATCTCATAAGACTAAAGATAAATTAATTTTAAACATTACGTCGTACGATGATATACTCTAGCTAGAGTTAATAGAAATGAAAGAAATTGATAAGTGAAAGATACCTATATTTTTATGTCATGTCCGCTGTCCAAGCGGTCGTATTGTCTTTATGTTTGTGCATCAACTTGATTCATATTTTATTTGTGCTCGACTGCTTTCATGCGGAACCATTAAGTGGATAGTTGGTTAGAAAATACTTTCTTTTAATAATGAGCTATAATACGATAGAGAAATCTCGTTCTGGTGCGGATTACAATGCTGCAGATATTTTGATTGAAATGAGCATAACATTCTATTATATCTATCTCAATCACTCGCTAATCACATATATTCGATTCTAGATTTCGAAAATAAAAAGTTATTTCAAGGATAAGTAGGTATCTGTGCAAGATTATTTAAGCGACGTTTACACAATGGTTTAATGGTCATGGGTGCTAAAGTCAACTCACATGTTAGGAATGCGACAAAATGTGAGAAGTGCATTGTTCAAGCAACGCTGCAACGGTGTTGATCCCCATTACGTTCATTGTTTGCTTAGCCAACATCCGCCGTTTCTCACTAACTATCAACATGCTAAATGTTCAATGAATTGATCGTTGAAGGACGCCATCCGTGGGAACAATTCAGTAAGGTGAAATTATGGCATTGTAATATTACATAATCTTGGAATACAATAATTGGAATTAGCAATCTTTATGTTACGATTATGATGTAATGTAACGGCCGGTTTCAATAAACAATATCAGTTCGAATGTGCAGATAGATTACAAAACTTAGCCAATAAGAACACAGTTTGAACATGACTCCGTCAAATGACTTGATTTGATTGGTTCATAATCGCGATCTATCTCCACTCTAAACTGAGATCGTTTATTGAAATCGGCCGTTAGTTGAAAACTTCTACTACGCAGATCTTTGTGTAGCCTACCCATCGATATATTATTTACCTAAATGCACAGTTGACGCTCGGAAAATAGGACAGCAAAGGAGTGCTTAAGCAAACCTTTTGCCTACAGTCGGACCCCGATAGACTTCTAAATTTCAAAATTCAAATTTAAGATCGCTTTCGCATTTCGTTTAAAAAGGTGCATAAGTTTATATTTTTGTTGATTTAATTAGAACTTGTGATCTTTTTCTTTGTTTTATTCCTGATACCACTTTTTTTTGCAAAGAACTGTGCATCTAGGGTATATTATAATGATGAGCTTACATGCCTAATGCCAACCCTGTGTTGTTGTGTACCGATTAAGTCGTGTTGGAATAACAGCTATGCCAAACCACCAATTTTTTTTATTTATGGTTAAAAATCATATCCATTGTTACAGATAACATCGTAATTATGAATGGCTTCTAATCAAGAAATGGATCCACTCACTTGGTTGTCGCTGGGGTTGCAACTAGCGGCGCTTTGCTCCATCGTCGGAGCTCTACTTCTGTACTTATTGAGAAAAGTCAGGGTTGCCGAGGTCCTGCCAGTCGATAGCGCTAAGACAGTACTCGTTACTTCTGTGGACACTGCGCTGGGATTACAGGTAATATTTTACTAGCAGGGGTGCCATACCGGTATAAAGGCAACTCCAAATTTCCTAGGATCAGAGTCAAATATGCAGAATTTCCACTGATTTGTAGAAGTTTAGAGATATTAATTTATTTTGTTGCCTTTTTTAGTCTTACTTAGGTACTTATACCTACCTACTTATTAAATGAATATAAATAAAACAAGTAATGAAGTTCTAGCACAAAAAAAAAAATTGGAAATTCTAAAAATATTTTTCCTTGCACATGCTATTTGTTCCGCGTTACATAGAGTCACTGTGAGAATACAAAAATCTATGATTCTTACAAGTGCGGTTAAATATTTGTTAAGGAAACTAACCGCCACTTAATAATAAATTATTCTACATCTACGGCTAAATCAGGACGAATGTTCAATGTTCTTACAACTTATTCAACCTTATCGTGTCCTTTATACAATACCAGTCCTCATTAAATCAATGAAGTGCGTTTACCATATACAATGTCTAATCAAAATTCAAAGAAGCAACTGGATTACCGGTGGTTTAGTTAAAGGAAATCGTTTTTATCATACGCCCGGACGTGGAATGTCGTTGAGAATTAATTATTACTCTTTTGTGCTTATCCTTGTTTGCTCCTAAATATTTACACAGCTTGTGTAAGAAATTAAGGCTTAAAAGAATTCGTATTTCGATTCGAAAAATTCATATATTACTTCCGGGGAGTAGAATTAATTACTAATTCATGCCACATTACGAAATTGACCTGAATATTTAGTATGGTGTAATAATGCGCGAAGAAATATACCTATTTCTTCGGGGAATAAGCATGAGCTTATAAATACTGACTTGTAACTCTTTTCTTTCTATCTGCCCTTATCCCACCGACTGACGTCAACCCCCTATGAGGGATCCAGTCCCGGGAAAATTAAATTAGAAAATTTACTTTTCCCGACCTAGGACTCGAACCCAGGACCTCCCGGTGTACAGCCCATACATGCTGCCACTAGATCAAGGAGGCGACCTGACTTGAAATACTGACTTGTAACTATCACAAATAATTACTTGATAGGCGCGTCTTAGAAGACGATCCTATCAAGTTATTATTTGTATGTCCCCCATATGAAGGGACGCAAACAATCTCGACAAAACGATAGTGGTCTGTTTTTCTTGTTCACCTCTGCCTACCCCTTCATATAATACACACATAGGCATACGTGTGTACTTGGTAATTGGTAATCTATAATTACAGAAAGCATGACAATATAACGGTGAAGGAAAACATCGTGAGGAATAGCATATCTGAGAATTTCTACATAGAATTTCGAGGGTATGTGAAGTCTATCAACCCGCTTTAGGCCAGCGTGGTAGACTAAGGCCTAACCCTTCTCATTAGTAGAGGAGTCCTGTGCCCAGCATTGGCCCAACAGAGATAGGCCAAAGACTTCTATGTATTTACTAGACAAGCTGTTTCGAAGGAATTGAAAATTGTAGCACATGAAAGGGGAGTGTTAGTTAGCGGCTAAGGAATAGAGCAGAATATATCTATGTATAATAAGTTGTAGTCAATTTTATTGAATGAAACTTAGTGGGCACAATCTATGTACTAATCAGCCGGTCTAGTAGTATACATAGAAGTCTTTGGGCTAGGCTAATATATTTATTTCATTAATTGAATTACAGATAGCAACTTATCTAAGCAGTCGCGGATGGCGCGTCATTGCTGGCTGCCGGCCGGGCAGTCTGGGCGCTAGGCTGGCTGATTCCTGGCTGCAAGCACACGCAGCGTCCACTCCTGAAGACGAGCCTCCACCAAGGCTCGTCACACTTGACTTGGATGTAGCGAGAGAAGATTTATTGGAGGAGGCGGCGAGGGCAACTGCACAGCATTTGCCGGCTGGAGAACACGGTATGGACACTTTTGAGAAACGTCTGATCAAAAGGGACTACTTTCACACTTAGTTTTTCAACATAACTACATACATAAGCTTCCTTCTGATAGTCAGGTAATAATTAACAAGTTTAAAAACGTAACTAAACTTACCTTCAAACTTATCTGGTCGTGAATTTATATGGAACCCTTGGAATAAGCTCTATCTAACACAAAAAGAATGGTTTTGTGAAGTCGGTCGAAAAAAACCATCGATATATTATTTACCTAGATACACAGTTGACGCTCGGAAAATGGGACAGCAAAGAAGTGCTTAAGCACTCGTTTTCCCTACAGTTGGACGCCGATAGAATTCTAAATTTTAAAATTCGAATTTAAGAACGCTGGATCATTTCGTTTAAAAAGCTACTTTATAACACGTGCATAGGGTTATATTTGTGTTTGATTTAATTAGAACTTGTGATCTTTTTCTTTGTTTTATTCCTGAGACCACTTTTTAGGACGATATTTGCAAATAACTGTGCATCTAGGGTATATTATATTGATGAAAAAACCCCAGACGAATTGAGGACTCTTTGGAAGTCGATCGATAACGAAATCTATTGTAAATTGCAAAAGTCAAATGAGGCTGTTGATTGCTTCAGACTTCGTAATTAAATTATTATTATAACTATGTAACACAAATTCACATAAATTTAATCTGCAAAAAACGAGTGCACTGCCCGGGAATCGAACCCGGGTCGCAAGAATGGGAATCTTGCATGATACCACTACACCAGCAGTGCTTGTTAGAAACTGGCAAAATAACCTTATATATTTTAAAAAGTTTATATCAATCTATTGTTTTATATCATTAATTTTAAACTATTTTATACATAATTCTTTTGGATACTAGAGATTACTTTTTATAAACAAAAACAGTACAAACACTGCATTATTTACCCAGCATCAGTATTGCGCCATCTATTATCAGTATAGTTGATACGATACTGTACTATTTGACGTTTGTACTCTTCAAGTTACTAAGCTGCTTATGTATGTGTTTATGGTACTATTCCATAGATGGCGTTGGTGAACCTCACGCATTCTTTGCGGAAGGATAAATAGGACCTGTTTGTATTTAACTAGCAATTTCATACATTATGTCACTTTGGTATAATATAGCTGCATTTGAACAAAGATTTGAACAAACTAGCAGTAGATTTTTTTTTATTTCAGTAACAGTTATTTATTATTATTATAAGTTACATAGGCGAAGGGTACATTGTAATTTTTACCTGAACTGAACTGTTTACTAATATAAATTGAATTAATTCAAACTGAAAGTAGCATCGGCTTATAGAAATTTGAATCCTTCGCCACTGGGATTTAGAAGAAATGTTTACTTTAAAATAAGTATAAATTTATACTTCAATTCTATAATTCAATATTTGATTGCAAACCAGTCACATAAATAAAAAGCGAGTGCTCGGACCTATGACACTTAATTTGTAAGTTGTATTTGAGTCTCTGGTAGTATCTATCTAACTCATAGTACAGTAAGTAGACTCTTCTTACTTAGTAGAGGTATATTAACTTGACAGTGTCGGTGGCGCAGCAGACTATCCGTCTGCTGTGAAACAAGTGGCGGTGGGTTTAATGCCCGCACCGAGACAGATATTTTTGTGGCCTACAGGGATTTGTTTCGGGTCTGGCTGTTATGGGACCGTAAGTCCCCCAGTTTTTGATACCCACGAATTTATTTATTTATTATTTATGTTACACCAACGACACATCACAACACAATTCTTATATATAATTTAGATATGAGGGAAACCAGACAATGTGAAATGCCTTTACAGGTGTATACAACATTTATAGTTACAATATAGAGCAAGTTAGGTACAGATTAAGCAAGAGATGGTCAAGAGATTGCCAAGAAATTGCACAATTATTAAACAAAACAAAATTTGTAAGTACATCAACTTAATTCTTATTACCATGCAACTTATTTCAAACAAACAAAGCTCACGCAATTATTAAGTTAATATGAGAAAAAAATAAAATAAATATATACCTACGCGGAGAGATTTAATTCAGTACACTTTTTCACACGAATTTTACACGTATCCCACGATACAGGTTAAACCTAGTGTGAGTTAGGAGTTAGGACTATGTGTGTGACTGTTGGATGTATTTATTTATTTAAGACTTTACTGCCTTGGTGGTGTAGTGGTATTGCGTGTGCGGTACTCATATCGTCCTGAGATCTCGGATTCGATCCCCGAGTCGGGCAGTGATATTGAATTTGTCAGTATCAGCCCGGAGTCTGGAATTTGTGGAATTTGATAGGTTCGCCTCTATCACATCTGGGACGGAACTAAGCTTGGCGAAATGTGGGTGTTCTAGTGCGCCACGGCCTACCTCTTCAGGAATACAGGCGTGAGCTTATGTTATATAAGATGTTGGTTGCAGGCATATGGGCGGTGATCAACACAGCCGGCAGCAGTGGTCGCGGTGGCGCCGCGTGTTGGGAGAGCGCCCTCCGCGGCAACGTGCTCGGAGCACTGCGGGTCGCGCGAACATTCTCTCCCCTGCTCGCCGCTGCCGCCTCCGACCATCCTCATGCAGGAAGACTGTTTTATATCGGTAATTATACCTACATAAAGAGGGTTTGAACAATAAATAAAAAAAATAAAGCTATAGCTTTGTACAAACTATTTTTACTGAATCGATTTAAAGTTATCATAATCAAATTACAAGCTTGCTGAAATTATTTTGAGTATATGTATTTATTAGGCTGCAGATCAAACTATTTACGCCTATTTACATTTCAATCCGTAGTTACGACACATACTTAACTTTTCAATAGGTAAATATCACTTTCCGCGTTATCATCAGACTGAGAAATTTATAACATAACATAACATAAGCTCACGCCTGTATCCCCGAAGGGGTAGGCAGAGGCGTACTAGCGAACTAGAACACCCACATTTCGCCGAGCTTAGTTCCGTCCCAGATGTGATAGGGGGCGAGCCTATCGCCATATCGGGCACAAATTCCTGACTCCGGGCTAATATGGAAAAATCCAATGTATGACTTTAATTATTAAGCTTCATCTTCCGTAGGACTAACGTCAGACACGGCATGCGAAAGCTTGGCCCGTGCCGATGGCGGGGAGAACGGCGAGGGCAGTGCCGGCGCGGCCGCGGTCCGCTGGGGCACGTGGGGCGCTGCGCGGGCCCTGCGCGCCAGCCTGCGGGCTCGCCGGCTACACGTGGTGCTCCTGCACGCGCCTGATCTATCCGCCGTCGAGATATACTCACCGCCTGTGCAGCTACCGTCGGCCAGTCAGCCAGAAAGGTACCAAAATAGATAGACTCTATCATTATCTGCAGCCACATGACGACCACTGGTGGACATCCTCCCCCAAAGATTTCCAGATTGACCTGTTGGAAGCGGCCTGCATCCAGCGATTACCTTACTTTTATAATATAACAAAATAATTACTTTATATTGAACACAAAATTACATGTACTAAGAACAATGTTACCTCTCTCTCTCTCTCTCTTCTCTATTCTGTTCAATCTTGAAACCGAATTTATCATAAAAAGTCATTAAAAGAGTGGCAATTATTGAGCCAAGAATCGCTGATAAAGGAATGCCATCGCCGTTAAGTGGAATTCTGGTGCGACGAGGAGGTTAGAAAAAAATATTGTTAGGATTTTATATAAAAAAATCACAATTAATTATGTAAAAAGAGTGTCATTGATGGCTCTACAGATCATGAATGGCTCTACAGGAGTTACAATGGGGGATGTGTGAGCAGCATGTCTCGTAACTACTGTCAATATCAAAAGTGTAAACCGTTTCAGGGGGGCCTAGTTTGTAAAATGAAATCCGCTGTTGCGGACTTCGTTTTGGAAGTTTCGCTATTCTATGTGGCTCACGTGTCCGACTGATATCGGTGCTATAAGTTTCGTATCAGAGAGTGCTATGCTGTAAACTGTTTGACAGCCCAATCTTCGGAGTTTGACATTTATTTCATCCACGTGCATCTAAATTAGTCTGTGCGATAGTCTATCCGATAACGTTTTATAGAATAGCCACCCAGTTACGACATTATAGATCCAGTTATCATTATCTTTTTTTTCCAGTCGGCCAGACACTCCCAGCTCTGAAGTAAGCACGTCAACAGCTACTTGTGCGGTCACAATGCCCGGTGAAGCGGCTGAGTACAGCGCCAAAGTGCTTCCCACCAGTGCTTTGAAGGTCCTTGAAGAGGCTCTCACAGCGCCGTCTCCGAAGGACTCCTACTATCTTAAGCTAAAACATGACTCGTGGTTCACAAGGATGCCGTCGTTGAGGGTTGCGCACTAGAACTAACTTTTTTATCCACATACTGCCAAATTATGCTTATAAAGTTTTATTTCACAAATCAAACTCTCCGGGAATTTATGTATTCAGTTTTTTATTAATAATATGAGAATTGCGTGGTTTATTTTGAAGCCAATAATATCTGAAGCAAAGTTAATATTGATATAACTAATATTAAATACACATTTTACATTACGGTAAGGGATGACCAATTCATAAAATTCCGGTGGTTTTTAACATTTATCTATCACTCTATTTTGTTTTCATATTCCGATTGTAATATTAGAGAATAACTCTCATATTTTAAGTATTAACGTTCTGATTTTTATATTCGCACTTATATTTTGTAATACGAATTATTTACTCCCAAGTTCATCGACCTACTCATCCCCCAAATATCGAAGGCACGGGATAGTAGACGTAATGTGCCAAATTATAATACCCAAGAATGCATGATGTGACGACACTGAATGGAATATTTTATTCTTTGTCGCATAGTTAAGAAATTGCAGCAAAAATGTTGTTCTAAGTGCTTAAATTGTGAGAATTGTAAATACTCCAAGCTCACATGGTGCCAATGATTTTGTATGACTATTGGATGATTGATATTATGATAAGGGTATGTGCATACATTATGCAAAAAGTCAATTCTTCACTGTTTTTTAAAGTATTTCCCCGAAATAGTGAAGCTTTGTATTTATTAGCGATTGTATTCCAAGAATGGGTTGTATGCATTATTTTAAATTTTAGATCCAGTGAAGCCAGTACGTAAATCTACGGATCATTATTTTACAAGTTCGTGTTTGCGTCTAGTTATTTTCGCCTCGTTACTTGTGTGTTAAGCAATATGAATCATAATCATGTAAATAATGTTTGTGTTGTATATTAAACATTTTATCTTAAATATTGGTTTAATTTCTGTTTAATAAATCCAATCAACAAGGTGGACCGACGACCTGATAAAGGTCGCAGGAAGTCGCTGGATGCAGGCCGCTTCCAACAGGTCGATCTGGAAATCTTTGGGGGAGGCCTATGTTCAGCAGTGGACGTCCTATGGCTGATGATGATGATGATGATGAAATCCAATCAATACAGATTTTAACATACTTATTACAATTTTCATTGACAAAATAAGACAATGAGGATTTTCTATTTTTGGCAAATTTGGCAACTTGCCCCCTCTTTGAAAAAAACATAGATTTGATACTGGCCCTACGTATACACTAACACTCATAACATGCTAAGTCACGGCCATTACTTGTCGATAGATAGAATCGGCAGAAAACCCTGCTTCACTTTCAATGTTCTTAGCGCTACGTCCATCGTTTTTTTACGTCCGTATATTCTGTACCTGTGTACCTACATGAAGTAGATATGATGTGATACTAAATGAATTGATTTTTATTTTGTAGCACATAAGTTTCTAAATAGTATGTACCAAACTACATTATTACTGTTGTGCAATGTTGACAGTGAGATGAAACACAAATAGATTTCTTATTTGAATCTTGATAATAAAGTCTACACGATGTTGCATCATGTTATATTATTATAGAATTTAAAAAATAATACCACCAACAAATTAAGTTAGCATTAATTAGGTATTTCCAGTATATTATTACATCGAATGTTCTTAAATATTATAAGCAATTAATTATTCTTTTTGTCCACCACATTAAATGCTAAAAGAGTAAGATTTATATTCTAAACAACTCTGCATCTTCAACTGCTTTTTAACATTGCATTTGGAAAAAAAATTATGCCTCTCAACATGGAGTTTTGAACAACCCACCGATTAGAAGTCCCATCCCTATGAACAGTATCGGAGTTAGGGTGGGGCACCAGGGGCCGGGACCCCACGTGAGCTTACAGCTATGTATTGGATACGAGCATAGCCACCATAAAAAACAACATTTAAAGCATTCTCAGATACTCTAAAAATCTCCAGTCTCTTTAGAAAATCACTTCCAGTTTGCCTTTATCCACTCTAATGTAGGGACGGCGCACGTTTTTTTTAAGCATGTTGTAAAAATATAAGGCTTTTCGTTTTTACGTCCAGTTGCCTACCTGACGTCAACTCCCTCTTGGGGATAGATAATTGCTTCCAGTCTAAAATTCAAATCCCCACCAAGCTCTCAATTTCCAGAAATTGGACAGCCAAATTCAAACCTCAATATATCTATAATATTTTTAATATCTAATTTTTATACAGCAAAGGATCTTTGGAGTCTTCGTCTACTTCAAAACTAGGCCTGTTTGTTCGCCCGCAGCTTTGACAACTATCGTATTGGTGATCTTCATTTTCATATTGAGACGTGCAGTCCGGCGACGTTACTATTTCGTTCTTCGTTTCAAATGTTGATGTTTGGGGTCTGTTAGATCCATTATGAGACACTTCTGGTCTATTGACATGATATGCAGGTTGGGGTCCATAATAATTCTGAGTTAAAGTTATAGAATGGGACATAGATAGCTGACCCATTTCAGCCATAAATAGAGCTTCATTTATCATTTTCTCTGCTAGCAACCTTTGAGTATCATTCCTTATGTCCTTCATTTTTAAAGTGACATTTGTTGCAAACAGTTGGTATCTATCTTCACCCCATTTTGGTTTCTTGAAGTTATTTTCTTGTTCCTGATAGTTATTGCTGTTTTTTTCATCCGGAGAACTCCGCTTAGGGGGTTTCATTTGACGCTTTTCTGACAGTATCTGTAGCTCATGTGATGTGAACTGAGATGATTGGAGATTCAATTATCAATTAAATTATCAATAATATAATCAAATCAAATAAGATATTATATGTCACTTTTACATGTCAATTACATTATGTTTAAAAATAAACCGAAAACCGAAACAAACTCAGGAGTTATTGACACCTCTTTTAGGCTCAATTGCACCACTATTATTAACCTAGAGTTAGTCCTAACCGCAAGCTAAATTGACAGAAAATGTATGAATGACATGTAACTTGAGCAATTGAGCCTTAAAGGTTAGATAATAGTTAACTTTTTGGGTAACGTCATTGTAAGAAAAACCAAAATAATATATTTTAAAACGTAGGTATCGTCGATTTATAGTAGTTGCAAATCGTCAATGTCATACTCCGTCCTCAGATCTTAACCTCGGCGTAAACTAACATATTACACCAAATTAAAAAAAAATATCTATAGTTCTTGAATATAAAGGCGAGTAAAATCATAGGTATAACCGAAGTTTGAAATCAAATCCTGGTGTTGTGTATTGCCAAAGCGATTTAACACTATTTACACTACTATAGGTACTGTTTAATATCTTTGTGCCTCGTGACTGCCTCGGTGGCGTGGTGGTATTTCGGTACGACTACGGTTCTGAGGTCTCGGGTTTGATCCCCGGGTCGGGCAAAGTGATATTGGATTTTTCCATATCAGCCCGGAGTCTGGAATTTGTGCCCGATATGGCGATAGGCATAGGCTCGCCCCCTATAACATCTGGGACAGAACTAAGCTCGGCGAAATGTGGGTGTTCTAGTTTGCTAGTGCGCATCTGCCTACCCCTTCGGGAATACAGGCGTGAGCTTATGTTATGTTATGTTGTTATATCTTTGTGTATTGCTAACCCCCTTTAAGTAGGTTAAGGGTACTAGGTAAAAAGAAATACAAAGTAGTTAGGTACCTGCACACACTCTGCGCTGGTTATTGTAGGCCGAGCGCCAAGTGAGTGAACTTCATTAATAGTTATATTAGAAAAGTGGCTGTCTTCACTCACAGATTTTTCGTCCACATAATATGTTTGTCGTTTTACGGATACATCCTGAAATGATAGTAAATGTTATAATATGTTATAACAACCAACAGTAACGCATAAGTCCTGGGGGTTACCACCACCTCTTATAGCAGTATTATTTTAATTTTACTTGTACCGATTCCCATACAAAACAAACGAAGAACGATTATAATAACAAACGAGGAACAATTATAATAACAAACGAAGAACGATTATAATAATACTGCTATAAGAGGTCGTGGTAACCCTGCTGTCCCCACACTAAAATGAGTCTTGCATCGTGGCTATCAGGAACTACGAGATAATTTCAGATTTAACACCCAGAATTTTTGACGAAACTTATTTTGGATTCATGGATTACAAGCGTTCGCCATAGCTCCTCCCTAAGGGATACGATCGCAAGTACGGATAAGTACAGTGGTGGACTAAGGTAAGAAGCATTGCGAGGGGGTCGGACCGCCTGGTTAAGGTAAGGGTGTCCCATTTTTGCAAATGAAAACATGGGTCAAAATATTAAGAGTGACTTCCTATTTGACTATGATGATGATGATGACTGATCCCACGGTGAATTAGGATAATAGAGATGATAAATGAATAAAAACCGGTATTAACTTACTTCTTTCTTATTTACGTTGTTACCGCTAGGATTATTCAGAGTTTCCAAAAACTCAAACAAGTCGTAATACCACAGTCGAGGCACATGAATATTGCTACCAGACCGCTTAGACTCTTCTACCTTTTTCTTTTCTTTTCTGTGATTAGTTCTTAGTATATTTATCTTCTTCACAACCAAAAAGCGGTCAGCTCTCGGCTCAAGTAATCTATAAATCCGCAAGAGCTTCGCATAGGCCACATTCTTTTTTCCTTTGTCATGATATTCCTTTGACTTAGTATTCCACAGGCACGGTTCACTTTCATAACATTTGATAAAGTCTGCCAATAGTTGCCTATGACCCTTTTTATTATCACTGAACATTGTGCGCGACAAAAATACGTTGTACAGTGTTGAATGCTCCAGACAGACTGACGCAATACGCTTGCGCAAGCTTGGTGGAAAGTATTTGTACACAGTTTATGGTTGCTGAGCCGGTTCACGCCGTTCATGCAACACGACTGTTAACATATATTATTAACTGTACAGTTTGTCTTTACATGACGTCAAGTCGTTGATACAATAGTACCTATTAGCCTGATAGATGACGACGGCATGATTTTTGAATATTGCAATGTTACTTGTCATGCTATTTTACAGAAGTCTAATCATTTATTTTATCTATATTAATATTATAAATGCGAAATTTTCGACGGATGTGTGTTATGTTACTCACGGTAGAACGGCTGAACTGATTTGGGTGAAAATTGGCATATAGATGTTGTTTTGGAAAAATGTACGGTTCCCGTAGGATAGATTTAATCAATAAATAGTATATATAGTATATATAGTATATATGCCTACCAACCTATAACTCGCTATAACTCTGTAGTAACAACGTATGCATAGGTTCAGGCCCGTGTCCCCAAAGGGTTAGGAACAGGCGAATTAGCGAACGAGAACCCGGGCACATTTGTCCGAGCTCATTTCCATCCTAGACGTGATAAACCTATCGCCATATAGAGCACAAATTGCAAATTCCGGACTGATACTGAATAGAAAAATACAGAATCAATATAGCGGACTCGGGGATTGAACCCGAGACCTCAGGACAGTAGACTTGAACCCGAGACCTCAGGACAGTAGACTGCAGAGTCGTACCGCGCATGCAATACAACCACGCCACCGAGGTAGCAGTAGTAAAAAGAGCAATAGGCAATATTAATACTCAATTCATAATTATTATGATGATGCCTTTCCAAACAACATCCACAGTTTGAAATAAAGCAACCTAAAAAGGTAATTTATTGAAATATATTAAATACAAATAATAAAGTTTACATAGGTACTGGAATGTTCCGCATGCACAATTATTATTTTATTAGCATTCTAGTTATCATTTTGCATTAAATTAAATAACATTAGATAGGTAGATAGGTGATATTGCGTAATAATAGTGAAATAATAACCAATAAAATATCTACGTACTTATTCGACTATGCTGTTGAAATACATACATACATACTTACACAAAGTCTTATCTCAAAAAGACCTACGGAAGTGGAATTAAAATAGTCTTTGAGGGAAGATTTTGAGATACGTAGGTACGTACATACTTTTGTACCTTAAAATCTTTACAAAATGTTCTGACAATCTGGCTCCTTTATTTTAAGGTTATCAAAACTCAACCAAACATTGTAGTCCTCTACACAAAGGATGAACCCTCCTTTGAAGGATCCATCTTGTTCCTCCAGGTTGCTGGTGCAGGTCCAGTACTGAGGTGCTCTCGATCTGGAAGCCCTTCTTTGCCAATGTGCTGCAGTGCTGACAGCAAACCCTATGTGATCAGTTCTGTTGTCTATGTAAACCACTTTTTCGGGGTATTTTAACGATATAGCGTCAATGTTGCGGACACTGTAATTACGATGAAAGATCGATTTAGTTATTAATTTGTTTAATCTTAATTAGATTCACGTCTATATTTTTGTTGAAACAAAACACTAAAAACACCTACACAAAACAAGGTTTTTTATTGTCTCCTGCTCCTGTAATATCGGACCATAGACAAAAAAAATTTAGAAATACCATGTTTTGTTAGTAGGTGTTTTGTGTAATGTCTAGTGCAGGAGACGAGGCTTAACACCCACATTTCGCCGACCTCATTTTCGTCCCAGATGTCATAGGAGGCGAGCCTATCGGGCACAAACTCCAGATAAAATATCGGGCACAAACTCCGGGCTTATAACAACCCATCACTTTGCCCGACCCGGGAATCGAACCTGAGACCGTCAAACATATGAGTAAATGTGTTTGGATAACTTTCTTTCTCAAATATTTTTCTACGTAGATTGGTAAAAAAAGAAAGTGGATTGATAAAAACTATTGTTTATCAGGGTAAGTAATTTTGTGAAAATTTATATTTTTAATAGACTTATTTATATTTTTGTTACTGCCACTTAAACTGATGACTCGTTAGGTAACGGATTCAAAAGCCGTTACAATTTGAGTTTTCGATTCGATAAATCAAGCATCAGTTGATGAGGACTGGAAAATGTGACACTCAGAAGAAAATACAGGCATCAGGCGTGACGTCAATAAGCGTTTATTTTTCCAGTTTCATTTCTTTGATTGTCCTTGTCTTGGTAACTACTCATTTATAACTGTCCATTTTGGAGAGTTCAATCTGTTTTGATTACATAATTACCCATTTATAATCACCATTAAGTATCATTAAGTAGATCATTATAGGTACCGTAAAATGGGGTGAATAGGAATCGGCGTTTGAATAGAAATGAATTGGTTTTGTTTTTTTAATATACTATCTAAACTAGCTTGATTGGTATCAACAACAAAAATAATATGGGCTTTAGTTATATATTACATAAACACAATCGGATTGATCAATATTGTATGTATATATTGATCAATACGATTGTGTTATAATCTCAATAAAAATCTCGTTTCTATTCACCCCGTTTGACCGTATGTAAACACACCTATATCCCTTATCACAAACAGGTTTCCTCCGCACATCATGTCTATAGACGTCAAGGACAATGTGCTTCTTTCTGGCAAAAGATTTGTACAGGCATCGTCTGTCTCCGGGTGATCGAACCATTATCATAGCTTGTAAAGTTTTCTTTCGTGTTACGAACTCAAGCGATGACTTGCTGCAAGTCATTATGATAAATCAGACCTGTTTAAATTTATAAAGATAAGACTCCATATAGGTTAGTAAACATAATAGTGATTACGACTGTTATGTATGCGATTATTAATTTTTTTCCTTATTTCTAGTAACGAGTCGAAAGTGTCAGTCTGTACGTCACTGATAAATAATAATAAATAAATAACACCCAACAGTCACATACATAGTCCTGACCCCACACTAAGATCGAGTCTTGTGTCGTGGGAATCAGGAACTACGAGAGACTTTCGGTCTCACAACACCCAGACCTGAAACAAATATCTGTAGGCCATACAAACATTTGTCTCGGTGCGGGAATCGAACCCGCGGCCTCTCGCATCACAGCCGGCTACTCGCCCGCTGCGCCACAGAGGCTGTCAATGAATGTACTATGTAGGTAAAGTATTTTGTGAAACACCAAGTGACAATATGCTTAGTTGTAAAAAGGGACACCGTATTGCATAACAATTGTAATTGTGACAGGGGCTCGCCTATCGCCATTTAAAAATTCCAGATACCGGGCTAATATCGAATAGAAAATCTCAATGTCACTTTGTCTGACCCTGGGATTGAACCTGAGACTTCAGGACGGTAGTCGTACCGTAATACAACTACGCCACCTAGGCAATATTGTATGTAGTTGACATAATTGTCTTATGGCGTGTACACACCAACCGAATGAACGTTCGCAAATCACCTGTTGCGTTCATACAAACAATCTTTCGGTATTGTGTGAATGCATTATGCAACAGGCAGAGATTCGCGATCGTTCGTTCGGTTGGTGTACCTATACCCGGCATTATACAATCACCAACAAGCAATTTTACAGCATGTACTGTACATGATGTACATAGGTGCATGGTCAGACAGGTCAGCGCCATAGTCTCTAGGATGACGCATGATAAAATGATGTTTCACAAAATTAAAAATATTGTGCAATAAATACTTACCTACAAGGTATATTATTCAATCTTTATAATATCATATAAATTTTAGTTACTAAACCTCACCTACTCAAAGTCATTTTGTTATTGGTCATGTATTCCCAATCAGGTACAAATGTTTTTATTGCCGGTGGGATTTTTAAATCCACGATTTGCGGCGAAATTGCCCTCAATGAAACTGCTACATCATTCAAGGTGACGAGGTCTAATGACATGCACACTAATAGATGTCCTGATGATATCTCCTCTTCGGGGAATGTTGGTCTATCACCTAGAAAACAATAGTACTTATGTAGCTAGCACTAGCCATTTCGAAACAAAACACTAAAAACACATACGCAAAACAACGACTTTAGCTGTCACCTGCGTGTAGAACAGTGGACCATAGATAAAAAATGCATGTTTTGTGTAGATTTTTTGTGTAATACTTTACTGCAGGAGACCCGGCCTTATTTTTAGATATATACTTAGATTAGCATATGCTCGTGGGTCCCTCTACGTAAAATGATTTTCAATTTGTACCTCAGCACAAAATTAGTAGGACAATGTCCTTTTATCTTTTTCAATAGCAAACATTAGCAATATGTAACAACTAAAATTACATAAGTGGATCATCTAAGTGATCTGTGTTGCTGGCTTTAGTGAAAAAACAGGCAATAGAGGATAAGAAAAGGACAGTTTAGAAATTGAGCCCTCAAAATACTTCATTGTCTGTTCAAAACGCAGCAGCAAAGTCGCTAAGGGTTTTTCAATAGCAGCCGCTACATCTTTGCAGTAGATTCAACTATCTACAGCGTGACTCTCCCTAGAAGCTAACCCTTTTAAAATTGGATTCAACGACTATTCTAGTTAATAGCCACGGAGCTAAAAGAAAGATGGACGGAGCGCTACGACGAGTACTACAATAGGAAAACTTCTCTCAGACTCAAAATGCTCATAGTGAAGTGAGAAATAAACACTATGGTAGAGCGCTCGCTGTCATGATAGAGCTATATATAATATTCATTATAATGATTTGTGTCATATATGTTAACACGGACGTAAAAAAAGATGGACGGAGCGCTATGAACATTGCCAGTGAAGCAGGGTTTTCGGCTCATTCGATCAGCCGTCGCCATTACCTGTTGACTTACTTTAAATGACTCGGCTAAGCAATAATACTAAAACTAACGAACGTGTCAAGTCAGGAAATCCGTTTACAGTATGTGAGATCAGCAGGCCGCCCATTTCGTCGGCCATCATGACGCCAAGCGCAGAGGATCCCGGGAACATGTCATCTTCTTTTTTATCAGCGTATGATACCATAGCTAGGTAATCTACATACGTCGGCTAAAATGATAATACTTTATATTTAAGCATAATTAATACAAAGTCGGTGTTATGTGAACTCGCATGAGGCCAGCGTAGTAGACAAAAGCCTAACCAATCATTAGTAGAGGAGGGCCCAGCAGTGGGACAGTAATTACTGTCTGTTTCCGGAGGATGTCTGGGTTGGTTCTCTTATGATGACGCATAAAACATAATATAAAATGAATAAACATTGCTTATAGTTCTTATGAGTTTTTTACAGCCCTCTGTTATGAGTTACCTCAATATATTTTTTTTAGTTCTTTGTAGTTACCGCAAATGGCGCTGGTAGTTAAATAGATGGAGAAAATAATACTATCGATTTTGAGAAGCAAGAATTATCAAAAGATCTCGTACAGGCACGGACCAGTTGATCAACTGTAGCTAATCCAGCTAAATATAAAAACATCTAAAGATTTAAAAAGCTACTGTTGCTTTACTGTTATGTAGGTATAGACAAAATTGATGTCCCCAGTTCTCCACGGTCTATGATGGACTGCGATAGTGTAAAAATATAATGAGATTATTTTTTTTCTACCTGCCCTTATCCCACCTTAATGTGGGGTCGGCGCAACACACTTTTTCAAGCATGTTGCAGAAAGGATTTGGCTAAGTTTTTACGACCGGCTGCCTGCCTGATGACAACTCTCTCTAAAATATTATGATATTGAATAAACAAAATGAACTTGCTCTAAACAACGGCGACATAGTGTGTTGCAGCATGGAGTTGGCGGTGATGTATCTGTCGGAGGTCTGCCAGCGCCCTCCTGTGTCTGGCGTGATGAAACTAAAGTTGCGGCCCGACTCCAAATATGGACCAATGGGGCTTGGAGGTTTGTATATGTACCACCTAAAGTAAATTGTTTAGTTCTTAACTTACAACCATATTTTGTAAGATAAGTAGTAAATAGCTCGTGTGGGTCGACATTGTGACTTTATTTTTATTTTAAATTACAACCGAATTCGTTATGGTGAAATGGCTAACTTCAGACTTGTCGAGTATTTAAGATTCGGCCATTAAATGCGTGGAAGACATTTATTATAAAAAAGAAGAAGATTCGGCCATCCCTCATTTTATGATCTCGGCAATTTTTATAACAGATTTGAAGTTACTTAACCAGCATTTATAAAGGTATATCTTGGTTTATTGAAAACAAGCATAGCTACGGTTATCGTGGCTAACTTCAGAGCCACGGCGTTATTCCGGACACAAGTCTTCCTACTTAAACGCTTCCATTTCACCCGGTCTTGACCATCATCCACAGTGAGACCATTGGCTCTTATATCTGCCTCCAGAACGTCCAACCAACGGGAACACACCCGTGGTACAATCTGGGCTAACTTCAGAGTGATAGTAAAAACGTATGGTTCATTAAAAATTACCAATCAACGGGATTGTTGTCGTTATCTCTACAATGCAAATTAATATAATTCCAGCCTTCGAGATTATCCAATCCGTATAATCGACTATACCACACACTAAGTCCACAAACTATAAAAATGCACAACAACATTATACCTCTATACGAGACCGTAAAATAGTAACTGTTTATAAAAGTTGTAGATTTCATTGCGCAAAACCATAAAATTACGTCACGAGCATTTACTTCATGGGGTTTATAAAAAGGCCGGCGATTTTATTCGAATTTATTTTATTTTTTACTTAACTTACAATTACTACTGTGTCGTGTTTTGACGAGTTGCGTCAGTGTCTATCGAAACCATAATCAAAGGCACGTACGAAAATCTATCGATTATGTATTCGAATCGAGTTTGCTACGTTAACACGCCATTTGTATGACGTCATACACATTCGAATGTACGTACGAAAACCTATCGATTATGTATTCGAATCGAGTTTGCTGCGTATAGTTATTATTTTACACTAATGTCCTAAAATCGTAGCGACCTCAATTCGATCTTGATAATCGAAAGTCGAAATTATTTTGTGTTCATGCCTCTGACGAATTACGTCAAACACGAAACTGTAGTGTACCTACCTTTACACATCAATGTAGTCTAAAGAACTTCACTTATTACAAAATCTGAATAAATTAAACTAGAAATAGAGGTACATTACGATCACAGAGCACAGTCGCTACATTCGTAAATTACAAATACATTAATGATTCGATTTGTTTCAACGACTATAATCGTATTGCCACGATAAAATTATTGTACTAACTTATAATTATCTAAAGACGTATCCTATGATTTGAATAATTTATTTAGTGGTAGAGCACACCGTGTTTGGTACTATAGTCCGATTGATAATTAAACGAAGTAAACTGACAGATCGAAATGTCACTTTTCTAAATAATGTTGCTTACTTCTAAAACATAGTCATTGATCTAGTTTAATTTTTATCACTCAAAGATACAATAACTCAGCACTTGCTTGCAAAATAATAATTTTGTTGCGTATTTTTAGAAATTTCGCTTAACCCTTCGACTAAATATGTGTGTAAATAATTTCGCGTAAATACTCACTACAGATACGCGAAATGATAACAATGAAAATTACAAATATTACTTTCATTATTTGAGAAAAATTACGTTCGGCACATTCATAGCTATTGTAAGTTTTGTTTATAATGAACCATGACTATAATTCCAGTAGACATGCCATAACTTAGCATGAAGTAATTTACTATGAATAAAATTCATAGATATACAGTGCTAATCACACATTAGGCTGGAATTACGACTTTGAGTTGGACTTTAGAAAATGAAAGAATGAAATGGTTCACTGAATTGAAATGTTTAAATAATCTTGATCTTTTTACCGCTGCACTATTTAAATTTCATGAAAAAGTGGCAACATTCGAAATGTCAGTTTACTTCGTTTAATTAGCAATCCTACTATACCGGTAGTACCACTGTCGTAATAAAATATGACGTGAAGTTGTGTGTTGATGTCACTGACATACGCAACTTCACGTCAGATTATGGTATATATTGATGATATGTAACTGGCGAAGTTGATGGTTTCCCCATAGATATAATGGTGAGAAAATATCGGCAGTAAAGCGAGAGGCCGCGGGTTCGATCCCCGCTAAGAAACAAATGTTTGAGTGACCCACTAGTATTTCTTTCGGGTCTAGGTATGGTGAGACAAGTTATGATACCCGTGACACAAGTTCTAAGTCTTACTTTGCGTTTATTATGTGGCTATTTAGTCAATATTTGAATAAAAAATAGGTGTTTATGCATTTACGCTTATTTTTCGTCATATGACCAAGAGTCAAATTAGTTTGACCTTACTAAATGATAAATGTATGAGTCAGTCATAATTTTATACGCTTGTTTTTCGTAATCTGTACCCTTAGTACGAGTTTTTCTCGATTCTCGAAATCGACGATAGTTTATAGTCTCTCCATACATTTTTTAGTTCGTTGTAGTTTCCTCAAAGTGGCGCTGCTGGTCAAATGTATGGACAAACCGCGAACTATTATCGATTTTGAGAATCGAGAACTGTCAAAATAAATTCGTACTAGAGGTACTGACCAAAAGTCAATTTAGTTTGACATTGCCAAGTAATATATGAGTCAGTCATGACTCATGAGCAACTAATTTTGCTTACATACCGCCGAATGTTCATACACTTAAGGTCGCCTTATGTCGTTTAAGGCCACCTTATCTGTCAAAATTGTATGGCGAAAATCAATTTAAGAAGCCGTTACAGTTGATTAGCGTTTGACCATTCGGGCGATAGCAACTTATATCTAATTACACGTCTGAACGGATTCTATAAGATGAGCGAAGTTTCCCCACAGTATCGGACCTGATGTGCAAACAGTACCGCCCCCACGAGACTCTTGTGGCAACTGAAATTCAAAATGTAACAAAATTATAAAAAGAGGGAGATGTCAGAAAGAGTAAAAATGGAGAGATGATTGCGACGAGAAAGAATAAGAAATATCGAGAAGACTGTGAGATAGGGAATATCCAATAATAGTAGCTGTGGGAGAGAGATAGATAGATAGATAGATAGATAGGTAGATAGATAAATAAATAGATAGATAGTAACTCTTTATTGTCGACACACACAGAAAACAGGTAACTTTAAACAACCACGAAAAAAATGTGTCGCAAGTGGCGGCCTTATTGCTAAAAGCAATCTCTTCCAGGTAACCATTGAGATAGATATCGATCGTCCTTTTATTTGAACAGGAGCGATGAAAAATAAATAGAAAGTACACTGACAGCCTCCGTGGCGAAACGGCATGTGGTTGCCTGTGAAACGAGAGACCACGTGTTCGATTCCCGCACCAAGATAATTGCTTGTGTGATGGCGGGTACATACCTACCAACCGAACTAAGGCGAAAGAACGTTCGCGAAGGGCCATCAGCGATGGAGACCGGTCGTTCCTGAACATTCAAGAATCTTCGCTCATACAAAAAAAACCTTCGCTGTTGTATTTGTTTCGGGTCTGAATGTTGTGGGATCATAAGTCCCTTATAGTACCTAACAGTGTGAAAGTAAACATAACATAAGCTCACGCCTGTATTCCCGAAGGGGTAGGCAGAGGCGCACTAGCGAACTAGAACACCCACATTTCGCTGAGCTTAGTTCCGTCCCAGATGTGATAGGGGGCGAGCCTATCGCCATATCGGGCACAAATTCCAGGAAGTGAAAGTACATACCGCTCTATTAATATCTCCGACGCAGACCCAATAGTCGGCGACTTTAGTGTCTTGACTGTTGTGCATCTTGTGGGCGACCGCCACCGCCCATTTAGAGTGGTCGTTATGGGAAGTAAACGACATCTTCGCTATGGGAAACTTTAACCGCTCTATGTTTCTTACTCTGCAATAGAGATTTTTTATAATTAGGTACGAGTCAAGGTAGAACTCTTAAATATTTTTTTTTATTTTATTACAGACATTGGCAAACGAGCATATGGGTCACCTGATAGTAAGTGATCTCCACCGCCCATAGACACTCAAGACACAAAAAGAATCTTGGGTGCGTTGCCAACCTAAAAGGAGGGATTGGAAGGGGAGGGTAAGGGGATTGGGAAAGAGAGGGGGGAAATGGGCCACCGGAAATCTCACTCACCGAACGAAGCGCGACAGCATGCTGCCACTTTACGTCGGCTTTCTGTGAGACAGTGGTATCTAACCGGTCGAGTCGGCCCATTCATGCTGTAGACGTTACTATCTACAGCGTGGCTCCACTACTCACAATAGATTTTTTTCTTAAACGTGCAGGTGGGTCACCTGATGGTAAGTGCCGTCCACTGTCCATAGACACTCACGATACCATCTTTCTTTATACCTGCCCTTATCCCAATTTAATGTGGGGTCCGTGCAACATACTTTTTCAAGCATATTGCAGAAAAAAAATTGGCTTAGTTTTTACTACCTCCCTGACGTCAACCCCCTGTGAGGGATCCAGTCCTGGGCGAATTAAATTAGAAAATTCGCTTTGCCTGACCTGGGAATCCAACCTACAACCTTCGGCCCACAGCCCATATATGCTGCCAGTAGATCAAGGAGGCCACAGCCATGATACCATAAGTAACTTATTTCTGTCCTAGATGTGATAGGGAGCGAACCTATCGCCATTTTAAAAACAAATACATAAAATATTTTGGAATTTGTGGCTGATATAGCGATGGACCCGCCCCCTATCACATCTGGGACGGAACTAAGCTCGGCCAAACGTAGATGTTCTAGTTCGCTAGTGCGCCTTTGCATACCCTTACGGGTATACAGGCGTGACCTTATGTTATGTTTATGTTATACATAAAATACCGTACTGGAAATTCCTACTGCATTCTGAATCCAGTGTGCCAGGACCGTTGGTCCAGGATTCGACGAGCAAGTCTGACTGCAGGACCTCTGCCACCAGGCCGCTGTAGAGGTCATCGTTAAACATGGCGCTCTTGGCAAATGACAGGAACTTGCGACCGACAAGGGTTTCGAAACTTTCTATGTGATACCTGAAAATAAGTAAATATTGGTTATAATCTGCCTCCGTGGCGTGGTTGTATTTCGGTACGACTACGGTTCTGAGGTCTCGGGTTCGATCCCCGGGTCGGGCAAAGTCATATTGGATTTTTCCATATCAGCCCGGAGTCTGGAATTTGTGCCCGATATGGCGATAAGCTCGCCCCCTATCACATCTGGGACGGAACTAAGCTCGGTGAAATGTGGGTGTTCTAGTTCGCTAGTGCGCCTCTGTTTACCCCTTTGGGGATACAGGCGTGAGCTTATGGTTATAATCATTGAGTGATAGAACCACGCTGTAGACAGTTACGTCTACAGCACGAATGGGCCGGCTCGACCGGTTTGATACCACTGTCTCTCAGAAAACCGACGTAAAGTGGCAGCTTGCTGTCGTTTTTCGTTCGGTGAGTGAGAATTCCGGTGGCCCATTTCCCCCTTCCCTTTCCCATTCCCTTTTCCCTCCCCTTCCATTCCCTACTTTTAAGTTGGCAACGCACCCATGATTATTTTTGTCTTCGATGTCTATGGGCAGTGGAGATCACTTACCATCAGGTGACCCAACTGCTTATTTGCCAGTCTTTGCAAAAAAAAAATCAAAAACCCAAGAGTTCATGATTTTTTTAATATTAGGATTTGATTTTTGGGAAGAGTCGATCCAGCTTTGTATTAACCTTGGTCTAGTGGCAGTGTATATGGGTTGTGAACCGGAAGGTCCTGGGTTCGATTCCCAGGTCGGGCGTAGTGTTTATCTAATACTATTTTCCCGTGACAGATGGGGGTTGACGTCAGGCAGGCTTCAACATGTTTGAAAAATTGTGTTGCGCCGACCCCACATTAAGGTGGGATAAGGGCAGGTAGAAAAAAAGGGTAGTAACAAGAATCATAGACCTGCATAGATGCCACACTTCAAAGAGAGAACTATTACTTACAATGATTTATTAAAAACTAAACATCTTACCACGGTGAAGCGTCAATAGTTTTGTTATGAACCACATCCACCAAATTCGGTAGTTCACTCTCGAACTCTTGAGGTATATTCTGGTACACGATGAGCGGCTCGTTGTATTTCAATTGAGTTGCAATTTGGTTGAGTGTTGATGTTTGCACCGACACACATAGGAACGACTGTCCATACTTCATGCCAGTTGTAGGATAGTCGTACGCGCTTACGTTAAATCCGTGGACGACTGAAATAAAAAAAAAATAAGTTGGACTAAATAATGACTTGGTCTAGTGGCAGTATGTATGGGCTGAGGATCGGGAGGCCCTAGGTTCCTAGGTCGGGAAAATTTTTCTAATTTAATTTGCCCGGGACTGGATCCCTTAGAGGGGTTGACGTCAAGCAGGCGGTTGGTCGTAAAATCTATGCCAAATCCTTTCTGCAACATGCTTGAAAAAGTGTATACCTCCACGCGTTCCTGAGAAAAACAGTCTTGACAGACAGACGGACAACAAAGTGATCCTATAAGGGTTCCGTTTTTGCCTTTTGAGGTACGGAACCATCGATATATTATTTACCTAGATGCACAGTTGACGCTCGGAAAATGGGACAGCAAAGGAGTGCTTAAGCACTACTTTTGCGTACAGTCGGACTCCGATAGAGTTGTCAATTTCAAAATTCAAATTTAAGAACGCTTGATCATTTCGTTTAAAAAGCTACTTTATAACACGTGCATAGGGTTATATTTATGTTGATTTAATTAGTACTTGTGATCTTTTTCTTTGTTTTATTCCTGAGACCACTTTTTAGGAGGATATTTGCAAAGAATTGTGCATCTAGGGTATATTATATTGATGTACGGAACCCTAAAAATAATGATAAATGTGTTCTTACGGTCAGGCACAGGCGGGAACCTGGGCACAGAGTGCACGAGCCACAGCGACGTGAACTTGTCGCCGAGGATGACGCCCTTCGTGTGCCCGCTCTCCACGCGCGTCTTCATGAACTTCGAGTGCATCTTACACATCTCCGCCAGGTCGTAGTCGTCGTAGTACTTGTCGCCTAATTTGAACTTCTTGAACTTTTTCACGCCGACTTGTTTCATTTGACCTGGGGAAATCGGGTTTATATTTAGACTAGCTGTTGCCCGCGACTCCGCTCGCGTGGAAATCTATTTTCTGGGATAAAAAGTAGCCTATGTGTTAATCCAGGGTATAAGTTATAACCATAACGAATTTCATAAAAATTTGTCCAGCCGTTTGAGCGTGAAGAAGTAACAAACTTACAAACATACAAACTTTCACCTTTATAATATTAGCGTGAAGTGTGATAACTACAATTTAAGGAAGGTTTTTTTATCGCAGATACTGACAAACGAGCAAGTGGGTCACCTGATGATAAATTATCTCCATTGCCCATAGAAACCCAAAACACAAAAAGAATCATGGGTGCGTTGCCCACCTAAAGTAGGGGTTAATAGGGATTAAGAAAAGGAATGGTGGATTGGGTTACCAGAAATCTCACTCACCGGACGAAACGCAACAGCGAGCTGCCACTTTACATCGGTTGTCTGTGAGAGTGGTATCAAACAGGTCGAACCGGCCTATTCGTGTTGTAGACGTTACTGTCTACAGAGTGACTCTACCACTCAAAGTTAAAAAAATATATTATTTTCGGGGTAATGAAGCTCTTACCTCTTTTACTTTTGGAATACATTTCAGCAACAGACTGTAAGATGTCTGGTTGATTTTCCGAAGCCGGAGGTTGATCGTTATAAACCAACGATATTATATTTTTATCCTGTAATAATATATTAATCTTAATGTGCAAGTGGCTTAGTGACCCACTTAATCCATAGCTGTAATGTCTTTGTGATTAACAAAATAATTTGGAATAATGATGTCCGAAATATAAATATCTACATAATACACATAACATAACATAAGCTCACACCTGTATCCCCGAATGGGTAGGCAGAGGCGCACTAGCCAAATAGTACACCCACATTTCGCCGAGCTTAGTTCCGTCCCAGATGTGATAGCGTCTATATAATACCTACCTATCTGTACCTGCTTATTATTAGATTTATAAATCAGAAAAGTGTATCTCTGAATTTACTGAACCAATTTCGAAAATTCCTTCACTATTAGGAAGCTAAACTATCACTGAGTGATAAGGGTATGTTTTATGGATATTTAAATTGGTCATTTTTACTTTACAATCTATATATCCATCGAGTTAATACTGGCAGTCACATTTTTTTATAGCAGAGACTGGCAAACGGTCCCCTGATAGTAAATAATCTCCACCGTCCATGGACACCCATGACCCAAAAAGAATCATGGGTGCATTGCCAACCAAAAGGCAGGAAATAGGGATTGGGAAAGGGAGGAGGGTAATCTAACCGGAAATCTCACTCACTGAACGAAACGTTACAGCAAGCTGCAACTTTACCTCAGTTTTCTGTGAGACAGTGGTATCAAACCGGCTGAGCCGGCCCATTCGTGCTGTAGACGTAACGTAACAGCGTGGCTCTACCACTCAAAAAAGTCACATAATATAGGTACTCATTTGCTGTGTACAAGTAACATGAAATGAATCATGATGTATACCTGATACAGAGGAGCTAAAGTCCTCCCAAGCATAGACCTGGGATCACTTATAGCGATGTCCGACATTATCCATCCTCCTCTAAGTTTGGATGGAGTGAGATGCATGTACGCCACACCTCTGCGCACGAGTGGGTTGAGATGATTCTTCTCTCTTGGCAACTTGTACATATAAAACCTGAAAATAAATAAATAATAAATACACCCAACAGTCGCACACATAGTCCTGACCCCACACTAGGTACAACCTGTATCGTGGGTGTCAGAGACTATGAGAGACTTTTGGTCTCACAATACCCAGACTTGAAACAAATATCTGTGGGCCGCACAAACATTTGTCTCAATGCGGGAATCGAAACCGCAGCTCTCGCTTCACAGCCGGATACTCGCCCGCTGCGCCACGGAGGCTGTCAATTAAACATATTTATCGTAGGAAGCTTTTGATTTTTTAAAATATGAAGTCAATGGTCTCATTGTGGAGGAGAGTCAAGATCGGGTGAAGAGCAAACGTATACAAATAAGGCGCATCGTAATACTAAGCCGCGGTAATGCCAGGTAGAAAGAGATAGAGAGAGAAGACATCCTTATAAAAAATCTGAGCAGTAAGCAAAGAATTAGATTGACTGTAATTGTAAAGGCACCACAGAAAGGCAGTAGGTGCTGGTAAGCGCCAGATCCAAATTAACTACTTTTCCCGGGACTAACATTAAACATACTGCAAGTGCCAAAAGGACACTCGCCACTGCGGATTTTAAAGACATGTTGGTGTACGATATTGATCAGAGCCACGATTCAAAAGTATTAGGAGATATAAAATGATCAAGTAAACATAAGTGTCTACATAACATAATTTTGTTTATTAAATATTCAATTTTCAATTCCAGTCGCAGGCAGTTTGTTATTACTCTGTAGCAGTGTTTCTTCCGATTCTTCGGCATGTCCGGTGTCAATGAGGTAAAATAAGTTTACCACAATATTGTA
The DNA here is from genome assembly GCA_036417725.1 of Clanis bilineata. NCBI lineage: Eukaryota > Metazoa > Arthropoda > Insecta > Lepidoptera > Sphingidae > Clanis > Clanis bilineata. The sequence goes on from CM071154.1 coordinate 8,393,416, forward strand.
TGTTAATTTAATTGAAATAAATAAGCCAGTTTTTATAAATGAAGTCATAGGATATTACGTCTTATTAATTTTGTCTTTTTGCCTCTTGGTAAATTAGTTGCAAATGTGATTCAGTAACAAATTGATACTATGAATAAATTATGTACACAATTTTAAATGTAATTTTTTGTCAATTTTAAGTATCCTGTTGAACTTTAATTCAAAAAAACTTTTGCTAACCATTGTTTTCGACTTAAAAAAAGATACCGAAGTCTGGAACCTACACAACTACAAATTCATATACAATAAATGATGGAACCAATACATAAACATAACTTAAGACATCTTTCATAACAGCTAATTTTAAACAATCTATATGATAAACATGCCAACAATGATGGGAATAAAAACAATAACTTACCAATCGACGGGTTCGCCCTTCTCGTTCCTGCATTGCGGCGTCAGACACTCACAAAATCTCAGCGACAGAGCCAATACCAACCACTTTATACACCACATAACGTGTTTATAGCACGACTACCTCCCGCGAAGTAACTAGAGACGCAGGAAATCAACGGCTTGTTTATGATGTCACGTCGCTCATAACAAGAACTAATGTATCAAACAATCATTGTTTGCTCAACAATAACTATTATTTCCTTTCTAATAATGTGCGTATAAGTTTACATATTGTCTATACTGTAATACTGTGGAACAAAGGGTGATGACGCAAGTTTTTTGTTGTGTTGCGATTCGCTAAAATGAGTCTTATGAGCGACTGTTTAGGAGTTATGGCTGCGGTAAATAATCTTTGTTTTAAGGCAAGATGAATCAATAGTTGCCAGTGATTAGTTCAGTAGTTTAATATATCACTAGTTATTGCCCGCTGCTTCGCCCGCGTAAGAGTTATGTATATTAAAACGAATTCATAATATAAAAATCTCTTGTCGCATTCGTTGTCTATTTTTATGCTAAGCTTTATCTACCGGTGTTTCATAAACTTGATACCAACAACGATTCCACATATAGGGAGAACGGTTTAAAGCAATGGTAGTTAAAAAATAAAAACTAAATTTAATTTTTCAATCAATTACACGACTCTACAAAAAAAAATTCGTTCTTTGTCCTAAAGTTTATACTATTATTTTCCAGTTAGTTATGCACAAAAACGAAAAGAAAATACCTTTTTTCGGTATAAAGTTTGCTTTTGTGATAGTTATAATACTAATACTCATTTTTCAATTTTTTCATAAATTTTAATTGATTTTAATATTTTTAAAAAGACCGCGCGGTGAGAGTGGGTTATTAACGTTTACACTGTGCCGCTAGATGGCACCCGAGTGATGAACAACCATCAGGTGTTATTTACAAGCCCAGAATAACTTAAAATGTCGTCACGAAAGTGCAAATACGATGCTGATGCATTTTGTTTTATATGTGGTCAATTTATTAAAGTTCGAGACGTGAAATATGAACTAAAGACATCTCACGTTCTCACGTTTCCATCAGGACATCATGAATTTTGAACAACGCTATCAAGGCCAATACAATGAAAACATGATGGGCGACTATATTTGGGGTTTATTGAGAGAAAGTATGAACATAAAAGAAAAAGTAAAAGTGTGCACTTTTAAGTTATTTTCCACTTTTCTGTAAGCTAATTTGATAGTAAAATTTAATAAAAATAATAAACATTTTTATTTCAATAGTTTTATTTTCAATCAAAAATTAAAATCCGAGATTTTTAAAAATTTCGTTCAATCAGTCTTCTAAGCACAAAAGCAAAGTTTTTCATGCCATATATTTTTTTTCCGTCTTATTACGACCTAAACTACCGAAATTTAATGCTTTGCAATCAAAGTCAAATTTCATGTTGACTCGTGTTATTAAGCACGAGGCTTTTGAAATCGGAGTGCGACCTGTAAATCTTCGCATTACCATAGGATTGGCTTTGTGTATTAATTAATTATCCCATAGGTAGTTTGCAAATGCACTGTAGCTGACACAATGCGCCAGATTTTTTTTTGACACAAATTCAAGTTTCCATTATTCAAAAACTAAACGAAGTTTTAAACTTTACCGCTAGATTGCTAGCCATCCTCTCTTTAAGTGTATTATTGATACCAACTTTATGAAGCATATTGTATATTGGTTCAGCCGAGTGTTCAAACACACAAACATCCAGACTTTCATATTAACATTAGTAGAATTCTTAGCGCCAATACCATATAAAAAATCCATGTTTAAAAAATACATTTATTCAATAAAGGCAAGTAGAAAAATAGTAATAAGAATTTGACAATTGGAAGACAATTTTGATTTTCCTTAAATGCTTTGTACATTTTTACTTAAATAAATATTTATATATTTTACATTATTGTTGAGTAGGCATAGCAACAGCCGCTTTCGTGTGAGACACATCACTCTGCCTCCAGTACGAAACGACCGTTTTCAATTCCGTGTAGAAATCAATTCCTTGCTTGCCGCAGAAGTGGTTTGTCCCCAAAAAGCTTCCCCTAGTACCAGAGAACGAGAACATCGATAAAGGCACCGGGATAGGAACATTCACGCCCACTTGTCCAACATCAATTTCATTCGCGAATTTCCTCGCAGTCGCTCCGTTTGTAGTGAAAATTGCCGTTCCATTGCCGTATGGGTTTGCGTTGATCATCTGTATGGCCTCGTCTAGAGTGTCGACGAACAAGCAAATGAGGACGGGGCCAAATATTTCCTCTTTATAACACTCCATTGAAGGTTTCACGTCAGTGAGGATGGTGGGTCCTACGAAGTTGCCCTTTTCGAATCCAGGTACCTTAACTCCTCGTCCGTCGAGAACTAGTTTAGCGCCTTCTTTGACTCCTGCATCAAATAATTTTAGTGATAATCACACGTGCCTGCCTGACTGCCTCGGTGGCGTGGTGGTATTTCGGTACGACTACGGTTCTGAGGTCTCGGGTTCGATCCCCGGGTCGGGCAAAGTGATATTGGATTTTTCCATATCAGCCCGGACTCTGGAATTTGTGCCCGATATGGCGATAGGCTCGCCCCCTATCACATCTGGGACGGAACTAAGCTCGGCGAAATGTGGGTGTTCTAGTTCGCTAGTGCGCTTCTGCTTGCCCCCTCGGGGATACAGGCATGAGCTTATGTATGATGTTTTAAAAAAATAGTAATGAGAATTTGAAATTGTCATACAAATACGTACTCTATTTTTGCCATCGATATAAAGAAACTAATTATTTTCTATATACAGAATTTCCAGACATATTCACATATTTAATTCGGAGACTAACCTAGAATACAGAAATCCATTCAACTTTAACGGCCATTTACCTACTCTGTAATGCACTATGCATCATACAATTTTGACAGATAAGGTGCCCTCAAATGATATGAGTCTCTTAAGTTTTGAGTTGCGTTTCAATATTTGAGCACAAACTATTTAAAATATTGACGTCAAATAACAAAAATTAAGACAAAAATGTACCTGATTCAACGAGCCTAAGAATCCTCTCTTTAGCCTTGACCGAGATGACAGGCCCCACGTCAGTGCCGGGCACGTGGCCCGCGTTCACCTTCAGGCCCTGGGCTCGCTGCACCAAGTCCGGGATCCATTCCTTGGCATCACCTTGGAAACAAAACTTATCATCAGCGATGGGAGTGGAAATAATTTTTATTTAAATGTGTTTAAAAAAAAAGTCTATAATTTGTCTGAGTGTAAAAATTAGCGATTCATTGTTGTAAGAAATGTAGGTGTGCGATTGTGTGTGTGGGCGCGTGCGTGTGTAAATTTGGTGATTTGTGTGTGTATTTTTATGTATTTATTTCTGTGTGTGTGTGTGTGTGTGTGTGTGTGTGTGTGTGTGTGTGTGTGTGTGTGTGTGTGTGTGTATCCTGTGAGTGTGTGTGTGTGTGCGTCCGTGTGCGTCCGTGCGTGCGTGTGTGCGTGCGTGTGTACGTGCGTGTGTACGTGCGTGTGTATATGTGCATCATGTACAGTGCCGTGACTGTGTATGTGCCACACGGCGGTATGTGGCAGTGTCCGTACCGACGAAGACGGCGGTGCTGAGCGCCATGCAGCGCTGTCCCGCGGCTCCGAAGGCGGCGCCGGCGAGCTGGTTGAGCGTGTGCTCCTTGTTGGCGTCGGGCATTATCACGCCGTGGTTCTTCGCGCCCATGTTGCTTTGGACGCGCTTACCTGCACACCGAACGAATAAAATAACAACTTTTACTTTACAGTTATATTGGCTTCAAATAATATCTGGGTCTCCCAACAGTTCTGAAGGACAGTTTCGATGTGAAAACTGAAATAAAAGGCCATAATTTTTTTTCTTTGATTTTAAACCGATTGACTTCTAAATCAACATCCAAAGTACGGATAGAATTTATTGTATTATAAATTCCTACACCTCACTCTTTCTAACCCTCTCTTTCTCTATCTTATCTGACGCAGCTAAGTTGCGCGAATCAGCTAGTAAAAAAATTCTAATTCGATTAACACAAATTTTACCCGATGCACGCAAGCATTCTTAAATTTGAATTTTGAAATTTAGAATTCTGATATCGCCCAACTGATGGCAAGAGTGCTCAAGCACTTCTTTGCTGTCCCAGTTTCTGAGCGACACCTGTGCGTCTAGGTATATATCGATGGCTGAGTAAAATTAAATTAAACTGGTAATAATACATTATATATCGAACATTAAAATTTTAAATTATTGTTATAATTGAGTTGTTAAAATTATTCGAGAATGTTACTAACTGCTTGTCTACATGTATGCATGATAATGAATCTTATAACTCGTAAAATTGCAGAAAAGAAACTATTTATATTCGAGGTCGATGTAGCTAATACACATGTGTTTATAGCAAACTCAAAGCTTGTCGATTAACACATGTTCGGTGTAGGGGATATAGCAAAAATAGTTGAAGGACAACTAAGACATATTGCCATGACGCAACATTATAATGATCACTTAACTGAAAGTTGCGTATCTCTTGAATACCGACCCTCTACTCAATTTTAAGAGCTGCTTACGTTGTATTGCGCCATATAATTTTGAAAAATAACGCGGTCTCAAATGAGAATAGACCATCTAAGTTTTCGAGTTGTGTTTCTGTATTCAGAGGTGTCATATTTAATCGTCATAATAAATGCATAAACTCACTTTTTTATTTTATCAAAATTGACCGATTTGTTTCTATTTAATAATTTTAAGAAATGTATAACAATATTAGTATGATATTACAGTCCCACTGCTGGGCACGGGCCTCTGCTACTAATGAGAAGTGTTAAGCCTTAGTCTACCACGCTGGCCTCATGAGGGTTGGTAGATTTTACATACCTTTGAAATTCTTGTAGAGCAATTCTCGGGTATGCATGTTTCCTCACGATGTTTTCATTCACCGTTATAGCAAGCTATATTTCACAATGGAAAGACACTTAACATAGAAAAGTCAGAGGTGTATGCTCGTTTTTGGGGTTGATCTCGAACTTCCGACACTCGTCTCGGCATTCCGTACCTTCCCACCTGAGCTATCGCTGAATTTATAATTTTATCGAAGATTAAAATAACTATAGTTAATTTTTACCTGCAGCCGAACCTCTCTTGTATATGTGCTTGCCGGCACCATCGCCGCCCACGAACGAAACTGCCTTGATATCGGGCTGGTCACAGATGAAGTTTACCACATTGTGGGTTCCGTGAACAATCTATAAAACGAACTATGATTTACAAGATGGACTGTGTATGTTTTCATTAATGATGTGGATGATCGATTCTTTTTCATAATCGATTCATCCTCATCAGCCATAGGACGTCCACTGCTGAACATAGGCCTCCCCCAAAGATAATCGATTATTCAATTATTTCTAACAACAGGATCAATTACCAATTAATTGATACCGAGTCAATTATTATCTCAGCCTATCGCCGCCCATTGCTGGACGTAGATTTATAATATAATAATACATATTTAATCGAATCTGATGAATAATCGATTATTAATCGTTATCCACATAACTAGTTTCCATACACTGTCGACTATGGCCCATTTCAGTCTTGCTGAAGTTTTGATGTGAATCGCTTCCAGTACGATATTTGTAAGTGGTTTTCTGAAAGCAGAACAATCGCACTAGGTCGACTAATACGTACTGGAACCGATTCACATCAAAACTTCAGCAAGACTGAAATGGGCCATATCCGTGTTTAATTATTCCTGTAAATAGGAAGTACATGACACTTTTATACGAGAAACATTGTAATAATATTTTTACAATGGCAGATGCGCAAACCGTGCGTAGACATAATGATCGAAGAAAAATCATATTTTTTTTATAAACTCACGTTAACAGCTCCGGGTGGAGCGCCTGCTTCCTGCAGCAGCTCCATCATCATGACTGTAGCGCCAGGGTCCTGCTCCGACGGCTTGATGATGCACGTGTTACCCGTCACCAGGGCGGGGGGGAACATCCACAGGGGAATCATCACTGGGAAGTTGAATGCTGCTACACCTGCAAATAAAAAAAGTGTGCTGACGGCATGAACTGAAACTTCATCAAGGCGAGGTTAATATTGAAATGACTCAATTTCACGCCGCTCCAATTACACTCCAAAGAGGGGACATTAGCTCACGCCTGTATCTCCGAAAGGGTAGACAGAGACGCACTAACGAACGAGAACACCCACATTTCGCCGAGCTTAGTTCGGTCCAAGATGTGACAGGGGCGAGCCTATCGCCATATCGAGCACACATTCCACTACGGGCTGATACTGAAAAATCCAATATATATTTTATCCGACCCGGGAATCGAACCCGGGACCTCGGGATTATAGTCGAACTGCGCATACAATACCACTACGCAACCGAGACTGTCTAAAGTGGAGACCTAGAATATAAAATACTGTGAATTCTATCTCATTATTTCGCTGGCTTAATCTTAGATACCCTATATTGTGTTTGTCTCTTTGTCGTGACTTGTGATGTATTTCCGTTTCATCGAGTCCAAATCCCAATAATTCTAAAGGAGTGTCACTTCAATAATTGTGGATTAGTTGTTAATGGTTATGTCAGATATAATGGGTATGGACAGATTAATGTCTCGACAGCGCATTTTGGTGGGAAAGAAATTATTAGCCCTGGAAAAATATTAAATAGTTACTAGAAACATACACAGTCTTAACTACGACTATCGACAACTTCTCGAATCGAAAAGTGTCATAAAACCCACTATAGAGGTAATAACAATTTTTTAACATAACCTAAAAAACATCAAGAGGCATTAGACCTTAGAAGGTCTATCTATAATGTATTTTAGACTGAAAAACAAATGTTTATTACATGACTGGATTGCATTAGGTGGCCATGTTTCGAATCTATAAATTCAGCCTTACGTTTGTTTACCACGGAATATAACATGTTCCAAGGTTTTTTGCTATTTTTGTCTAACGTATACATTTTTTCATTGGTATTCATTCATAGATATTTTGTAACGCAGCCAATATGTCGAATTGTTCAAAGTTTTATAACTCGCCTCTATATTTTAATTTCTGTCATTTAGCATCTTACGATAGGGCCCACTAAAATTATATCTATAGTGCATTACATCTGGCCTCTCCAGTTGTAAATTCATTAGGTTGTCTCCCCCTTTTTTACGGAGGGAAATGGAACTCTGATTAATTTCCCTCAGAGTGGGTTGACGTCAGGCCGGCAGCCGATAGTAAAAATTAAATCAAAACCTTTCTGCAACACGCTTGTAAAGGTATGTTGTGCCGACCTCATATTATGTGGGATGAGGGCAGGAAGAAAGATGATCCTGGCTTTCAGGAGTTACAATGGCGGGTGTATGGGCGGAATAGCTTCGTAATTAGCATCTTACTTAAACATTTGGCCCCTTACTTATAACAATATTTAAGCACTGCTTATCTTTTATCATAGGTTCTCCCTTTCATTTTTAAACAATGAAACGCAAGGAAAAAAGTGACAGGCTATTCTTAGGCTTTTCTTTTTATAAGTAAGGCCCTATGTGTATTATCTGGCACTACACAATCGGCCAACAGCTCACTGTCCAACACACCAACATGGCTGTGACCTGTCTCAACTCGTGATTGAGATAAGAGATACTTAGATACGAATATCAACCATTATCACATCTTTATTAACATTGACGGATTACTAGTCTTTACACATGGAAGATTGTCCGAACAGTTGGAAGGTCAAATTACATACATAGACTGACGCCTGTATCTCCGAAGGGGTAGGCAGTGGCGACATTACGCCGAGCTCATTTCCATCCCAGGTGTGATACATTCAGGCTATATATCAGGCACCAATTTTCGACTCCGGGCTGCTACTAAAAAGTAAAACCCAAATCACTTTTCCCACCCCGGGGATCGAAATTAATAAAATGTATGTTACCTCCTACAACTCCGAGTGGTACTTTGTAACAGTGCGTGTCCATGTCTCTGGCGATGTTCTGTATGCTGTCGCCGAGCTGCAGGCTTGTGATGCTGCAGCAGTGCTCCACGGACTCTACAAACAAATACAAATAGTTGTCTCTCATCACGCATCAACATCCTCTGGTATAATGGATGTTCATGAGTGTCGTTGATCGCTTACCATCAGGTGGTCTGTCTGCTTAGCTTTCCTATTCCATAAAAAAATATGTATGGGGTCGGCGCAACACATTTGCAAAATATTTATGACTTAAGCTAGCCAATCCTAGTGGGATCCAGTCCCGGACAAACCGTGTTAGAAAAACTACTTTGGCTGAGCTAGTATTGGAACGCAACCTCCCGGTCTACAGCATTAGACCTAGAAGGCAATGATTTTAATTTTATATCAAGCCTGTGGAGTGTTCCGCTGCTGGGCAAAGGCCTACCTTTTCTTTTTCAAAATCCTACAGTCCTCCGCTAGCTAGATTCATCCTGCCCGCCTTGCATGCGCGCCACGAGAAAATGTTTACGCCTTTTGCCATGTTAATAACCCATTTTCTCTATTTGTCTACGGACACTAACATGTGTACTGTTTTTTTTTTATAGCAAAGACTGGCAATCGAGCAGATGGGGCACCTGATGGTAAGTGATCTCCATCGCCCATGAACACCCAAGACACAAAAAGGATCAAAGGTGCGTTGCCAACCTAAAGGGAGGGAAATAGGGATTGGGAAAGGAAGGGGGAGTTGAATTGGTCCACGAGAACAATATTGTAGACAACACGTAGACAACATCTCTCCAGTCGGTTATCGAGATTTATCGTGACACGCATGCTAGCCGGGCTGGTTTAAATGTAGCCGGATTCCGCCTGTTTTTTATCGTCCACTATGATTTAAGTCTTAGGCCTGAATTTTGTCGAAACGTACTCTTATATATTACTCTTAAGAAGCGAATACTTACGGATTCCTCTAAGTACATCCCCCTCAGCATCGGCGAGGGTCTTGCCCTGTTCTTCTGTAATCTTAGCGGCCAATTTGCCTTGATTTTCTCGCAATAGGCGGGCGAATCTAAACAAATATATTAACGTATTATGTTATATCAATTAGACTAATACGGACATTGATTGTCCAAGGCAAGGTCAAGATAAAGTAAATATAGATAATGATGTGACATTAAAGCCAGATTTTACGAGTTTAATAATTATTTCTTTATTAGCTAATTTGATAAAACTAAAAATAATGATTTTTGATACACGAATGAGTGTTGCGAATTAAGTAGATTGATGAGGAAACATGAGATCAATCATGAGATCTTTTCGCTGGAATACTTAGATATATAGGGCTTACTTATAAACATATTTACGTGCTTCTTATCTTAAGCAATAGTTTGTCCCTTTCATTTTCAAACAATATAACGCAAGAAAAAAGTGACAATCTATTTTTAAAGATAAGAAAGCGCGTAAATGTTTCTATACGCGGCACATAACTATAATAAAAGCTACTACATGACTGCAAACAGAATTAAATAACTCCAAAAATATTGGCTACAAAACCAGTTTGTGTTTGTTATTAAAAGAATTATGGACGCGTTGCAACCTTACACGAAGAGAATAGAAATTGAAAGGGAAAGAGGTTGTCGGCCACCAGAAATCTCATTCACCGAACGAACTTGACAGCGTCCGTGGCGCAGCGGGCGAGTAGCCGGCTGTGAAGCGAGAGGCCGCAGATTCGATCCCCGCACCGAGACAAATGTTTGTGTGGTCTACAGATATTTGTTTCGGGTCTGGGTGTAGTGAGACCGAGTCTCTCGTAGTTCCTGATACCCACGACACAAGACTCGTTCTTAGTGTGGGGTCAGGACTATGTATGTGACTGTTGGGTGTTATTTATTATTATTATACGGCCGGCCGTAAAAACTAAGCCAAATCCTCTCTGCAACATGCTTGAAAAAGTGTGTTGCGCCGACCCTACATTAAGGTGGGATAAGGGCAGGTAGAAAAAAAATACGCAAAAGTACGTCGCTATTTGCGTCAGTGTTCTGTGAGCAAGTGATATCCGGTCGAGTTGGCCCTTTGGTGCTGGTGATATGATCTATAGTGTGGCTGTGACATTATACGTACTTGAACATAACTTGTTGACGGGTCATTATGGTGCTTTGGCTCCATGTCTTGTACGCCCTTTTGGCGGCTTCTAAAGCAGCGTTTAACTCTTCTTGCGTCGTCTCTGGTACTCTGCAATGAAGAAAAATTGTATTAGCATACGATATGATGTTCGATCAATGTAGAATATCAAGATGTTTTATTTCACATTAACATTCATTGATATATAGATAAATCCATTTATAGATCATCCAATAAAATTGTGATTTTTGTAATGTGTTATTTATTGGCCCGTTTTACGCAGAAATGATCCACCCCACAAAAAAATTGTCAAAAAATATTTTTGACACCATTATGGTCTATTAATGGTTTAGAACATGTTGGCATCAATAACATTTTTTTTGTGGGTTGGTGGTTCTTTTTCGCGTAACACGGTCCAATTATGTTATTGAGTCTGTCGCCATCCCGGGTAATAAACATTATCGAATATTACATCAGATGACCCACTTGCTCGTTTAACCTTTTTCATAATAAAATCCAAACAACGGGACAACTCATGTATGTTTTACCTAAAATATCTCACAGGTTTGCATTAGATAACCAAATTAAACGCAAAATATATTCATTATTTAAGTTTCTGACGTAAAAGTGAAAAGATAAGAATTGAAACTAACCAACATTTTCCTCAAGCATTCACCACCATCATTTAATTCAGTCTTTGGGTAGATGTGTCTATTCCAAACCAAAATTATGTCCCAAGTCAGAAAATTAACGCATCACGTTTCCGGCTCATTTCTGTCCCTTCATGAAAGGGTGCGAGGTAGGGGCGAGCCTATCGCCATACCAGACACAAAATCAAACCTCATACAACTCGTGTGTGATTTTTCGAATCGATAAACTTACCTAAATACGATGTGTTTCCTATCCTGGTATTTCTACCCAGGACCTCACAGTGTCAAGCCTACGAATACTGTCTTTAGCAGGACTAGATCACTATGAAGGTCATAGAATTTTTTTTTTAATTTAATATTTTATTCGAACACTCATTAGATTGCATATTATAATTAATCATATTTACTTCAGCATAATCATTTAATTGCCTTGCACAATAATTATTATGATGCAATTACGTAAGTGAGATAATAATGAAAGACTACAACGTTATCAACAATCAAGGCGTTATGCTATACCTATACCAGATTTAATACAGTTGATAACAGAAATGGAATAACAATCTGCGATTAGGGCGTGTCACCATGTCAGTCGCGTATTAAAATAAATATATTTGATGCCGGGTACACACCAACAGAAACGAACGTGCGTGAATTTATGCCTGTTGCGATCATACAAACAAACTTTCTCTGTTGTGTGAATGCAACAGGCGTAGATTTGCGAACATTCATTCGGTTGGTGTGTACGCGACATTAGGCACTACGCGTTGAGGTTTAAGTTTTAACAAGTTTAAAACCGGTTTAGAAACAGGTATGATTGTAAGGACTTGGAAACCGACAATCTTACTTGTATTTGAGTAAAAGTAAAACGTACTTGATTTTTTATTACGCTACATTTTTGTTGTAATTTGATTAATATGATATAACATTAAACATAAACATAGGAAAAATAATATTTTCAACTTTTGATCATTATAATCAACTGAAAGATAAATAAGTAAATAGTCTGTTAACATAAAAAGTCAGTAAAAGACCATTATCAATAAACTTTTCTTTCCACTTGCCCTTATCACACATCAATTTGAGGTGTGCACATCACATTTTACTAGCATATTGCAGAAAGGGCATAACTTACTTTTTTTACAACCGGCGGCCTGCCTGACATGAATCCCTCTCTGGGGGATCTAGGCCCAGACATTTTGCCTTAGAAAAACTTCCTGCTCAACCTGGGAATCGAGCCCAGAATCTCCTGGCTCACAGCGTATTCACGCTGCCACTAGACCAAGTGGCGCCTACATTCCAACGCGCTTAATTTTTTTTATCGTATTATACCAGGAAATTTTACATTTGAGCCTATTTTACCTGCCAATAACTTCATTGGTTGCTGGGTTGGTGAGTTCAATCCAGTTGCTTGTCTTGGAGTCCACATACTGCCCATCAATGTAAAGCTTTGTTGCCGGAGCTGCACTACTGTAGTTTCTTCTTAGAATTAGTTGAGACTGCAAGAAAAATACATCATGAAAGTATTGGGGCATAATATTACGACTTAGCTAATTATTCAGTTCAACTAATTATATGTGTTTTGCCTCTATTTACTAATTAGTATTATAACAGCCTCTACATGTTTTTAAAATTTTTGTAACCAATAAGTCTGGCCAAAAATGACTTTAATTGGCATCAACAAATCTTACAAAATTAATAATCTTTATCTATATAATTAATTACAGAAAACTGATAATTGGTAATTTAATGAAATGTTATCTCAAAAACAAACATTTATCAGATTTATCATAAACATTAAGATCCCTCAAATGATTAAATTCATAATAAACAGATATACAAACTTACAACAATAGGAAGAATTAACATGAAATCATGAATTGAAATTATATTGGCACATACCCAGGCCAATGTGCCAATTTTAATAATACAAACACCTTTATGAAAGATTGGATGGGTTGAATAATGCATAATAATGTCACTCAAGTGATAAAATATGAAACTGAAAAGAGCTCCAGTGGGTCAGTGTATTTGCAAGTATTCAGGGAAAATGATACTGTTGTAGGCTATCATTTTAATTCTTAATTGTTTATCTAATATACATATGACAACTGCGCTGTGAAGCGAGAGGCCGTGAGTTCAATTCCGGCACTGAGACAAATGTTTGTATGGCCCACAGATATTTGTTGGGTCTGGGTGTTGTGAGACCAAAAGTCTCGTGTAGTTTCTGATACCCACAATACAGGTCATAACTAGTGTAGTGTCAGGACCTCAGGACTGTGCCCCTTACTTATAAAAATATTTGAGAGCTGCTTATCTTTATACCATAGGTTGTCCCTTTCATTTTTAAACAATGTAAAGCAAGGCAAAAAGGGACAGGTTATTCATAACCATTTGCTCAGCTAAAAATGCTGTTTTAAGTAAGGCCCTATGTGTGTGGCTGTTTAAAATGTATTTATTTATTATACTTTTTTAAGCAAAAATTTTATCCACAACAATCATATTATTTATTATTAGCTCAGGGCTGTAATTTTTATATGTAAAAGCATTGAAATTGGTTAAAAAATGATGCAGTAATTAATATTTTAAATTCTGCAATGAGCAAGAGTGGGGGCGTAGTGGGGATATCTTGCTATCCCTTTCCAATGCATGCACCATTATGGCCGTGACGAGATTTTACTGATACTTATCTTTCCCACTGTTTGAAGGTTACACCAAAATACAAAGGCTTATAACTTTTTTATTTTTGGGAGTATTTCAATATTTCTTTCTATATTACGTTTTAGATGACGTAAATTTCGTATAAAATCAATTTAAAAAAAATTGTCAAGTACCCAATTACTGAGCATTGAGACTTAACATCCAATGCCTCAGTGAGACGAACATACTACATTGTCATGCAGTGCTTTGTTACTCGAGTGGTGATGGAGTTGCCACTGTTCATGGGTAGTTGTATCAGTTAACTTAAGGTGAGCAGATTACATGTCTCATCATTTGGTTGCAGTAATAAAATAATCAATATTTGTATTTTTGTGTTTACAAACAGTGACACAAGGGAGAAGAGGCTTATGCCCAGCAGTGCGTAAACAGAAGCTGACGATGATGATGGAAGATTAAATGATTATGAATATTGTACATTCTTTACTTATGACAGCTTTCTTTTATAGCAATATAAGATCATGTGTTCCAGGATTTGTGTATTTACCTCACTGGAATTTATAGAAACATCTTCACAGAAGAGTTGTTGCGTAAAATCAATAAATTTGAATTTGGAATCAATAAGAAACGTGATGAAACGTTTTACTGCGCAACACGACCGAACAAAGCCAGTTATGAATAATGGACTGATTTTAAATAACAAATTATTTGAATGATGTATAACAACTTGTTTGTCTATAGCACGGCTACTTATGGGCCTACCTCTCCAAAGAATTGCATTAGGAATAATATAACATTAGAACAGTGTATTGGAACAAAATATTAGCATGATAATGCGTGTATATTGAATGAATGGATACTTTAACTTAAAACATTCCTAAATAGAGAATATCTGTAACCTTAATATAGAGCAGCATTAGATGGACGTTTTTGAAAAAGCATGTGATTCCAACACGTGAAAATACAACACAATCCGACTTACTTCATTTTTCAGTAACTTCAACATTGCGGAAGCCATCGCCGCGTATTTAAAAGGAATAATACAATGTTTTAAATATAAATCTGTGAGCGGCTGATAGACGGGAAGGGGGCAAAGCCAACTGATTAAAATACATATGTGCTGACCTTGGTAGATAAAAATTAATTCAGTTTGTCGTCACAGCAAAGTTCGTAGTTTGTAGGTATTTGATTTTGGATAAGTCCGACAACGTTCCGTATTACAAAATATTTAATATTCGTGCAATACATCTTCACGAATACGAATTAAGTTAGAAACGGTTTTGGTGCATTATCAATGAAGTACCTATTAAATCAGCAATTATATTTCGTAAATGATAATGTAATATAAACAAGAAAGTTTAACATTAAATAAACCTGCTTAAATATAATATAATTAACACACAAAACAAGTAAATCTGCGTTAAGTGGAATAATAATGTCACTTGACATTTATCAGTTGTCACTTTTAGTTGACGTCTTGTCTAGTATTGCCAATATATATTTTTTAAATTATTCAGCAGATGGCAGGTCTCAAAATATACAATTGGGTAGATGAGTAATTAAGCGCCTTCAAAAAAAGGAGGAGGTTAACAATTCATTGGAATATTTTTTTTGCCTTTTCATTTAAGCATCCAGCACCAACTCCAAAAATTCAGTGTTTTTTATCTTTAATATTATTTTACGTAAAGCGTACATCCTAAATCAGAGAAAGAAACATTGAAATATTCTCAAAAATAATAATGTAATAAATAAATAAGCCTTTGAAAGGTGTAATCTTCAAACAAAAGGAAAGAGATGCATCAGTATATTCACATCACGGCCATAAGGGTGCGAATATTGAAAAGGGATAGCCAAATATCCCCACTACACTTCCACTCTTGCTCACTGCAGAATTTCAGATATGAATACTGCCTCATTTTTCAACCAATTTCAATGCAGTTATTACAAGAGGGTTCCTTATTAGTATTACATATGTATTTGCTATTACGTTTAAAACAAATAATGTGTAAAATCAAACGTAGTCAAGTACCTAGTTGGGTAGTTGCAGGTAGGGATTTAAAAAAGGAGAAGGCCCTCAATTCGCCTTAATTTTTTATGTCTATTACGCGATATATTTGCCAAATATGGACTGATAGTTAAGATTCTTCTTGTCTTCGTTAAAGCTTATTTCATGGGTGATCCCATATAAATTTGGTCACAATAGGAAAAGTTTTGAAGTCGGTCCGTTATAAATTATTTTCAATTAAGTTGGAGCCCCTTTCATTATTTTATACGTAATAGCAAATAATACAATAAAGGAACCTATTGTAAAAATCTGCATTGTAATTTGCAATGAACAAGAGTAATATGGTAAGTATAATTATGTTGATCCTTTCTATTACTTGCACCGTTATGGCCGTGGCGTCAGTATACAGAGTGTTTCATAAAGTTGGTATCCATAATAACTTCACTTAAAGGGACGATGGCTACCAATCTAGCGGTAAAATTTAAAATTTCGTAAGGCTCATAGTTTTGGAATAATGGAAACTTGAATTTGTGATGAAAAACTTTTTGCTGGCTCACTGGGTCAGCTGCAGTACATTTACAAACGACCTATGGGGTAATTAATTATTTTTGGCATACACAAAGCCATTATTTTGCTATTTGCGACGATTTACAGGTCACATTCCGATTTTAATATTCCCATGGTGGATATTGATTTAAAAAATTAAATTCAAATTTTATTTTTTAACTTTACCATGGCACTTTAAATCGTTCTCCCTGTATGTGGAATTGTTATAGGTACCAACTTTATGAAACACCCGGTATATATGCATCGCATTTCTATTATTTGAAGGTTACTCCAAACTTTGAAGGCTTATAACTTTTGAGAATATTAGAATATTTATATTTGTCTACTATATTTTAGATACATACAATTCAGCCTCCGTGGCGCAGCGGGCGAGTAGCCGGCTATGAAGCGAGAGGCCGCGGGTTCGATTCCCGCACCGAGACAAATGTTTGTATGATCTACACATATTTGTTTCGGGTCTGGGTGTTGTGAGACCGAAAGTCTCTCGTAGTTCCTGATACCCACGACACAAGACTCGATCTTAGTGTGGGGTCAGGACTATGTATGTGACTGTTGGGTATGTAAAAAAAAAATTATATAAAAAAAAACAATTATTAAAAATAAATTTGTCATCTGTCCATCACTCAATTGATTGTTTATATAAAATTCCGATAATACAAAACACCTAAAAAATGTCTGTAGGAATATTTATACTAGTGACGTCAAAATTGCTCAAACAAAATTTTCTTAAATTAGTTGATTTTTAATACTTTTATATTTAATTGTATTATGTGGCAACCCTATCCTGGGCCTCATTAAAGACAGTCAAGTATAGTATATTGCCACGTACAAAAACTCTGGACTCATTAGAATTTTGAAAAAAGGCATTAAATTGTGCTATAGCTATTTATATAATTTTTTTTATAAACCGAGGAATGCCGTACCTCTCTGTTAAAGTTACTATATTATTTACTATGCATTGCCACAATAAAGTGCTTGTAATTACTACTAGATGGCGCCATGTGTCTTATAAATATTATTTGAAAATATTATTTTCGCAAACTGCGAAGTGCGTATCTGACGACACACACTAAAGGGTTTCGTAGTAAGGATATTTAAAGAAATTGTATACTACTGTGAATGTTTTCACATATCCAAAACCCCGAGAGGGCCTGAGTGGCAGGTGCTGAGTTAGCACTGCTAACTCCGCCACCAGGTAACGCAGTTTTATCCACAGGCTACTTAGAAATACTACTACATATCTTTTATCTATGATTTGTCCAGAAACAAGATCACCTAGAGGAGGTTATCGTTAAGCCCCGTCTCCTGCACTAAAACATTACACAAAACAGTATTTTTGTCTATGATTAATTGTTCCATGAGCAAGAGAGAGACAGCGAAATACATTGTTTTGTGTACGTATTTTTTGTGTTTTGGTTTGAAAAAACATGTGCAGGAGACGCGGTACATTATTTACTTAGTTAAGTCAGAATAGTGTCGGTGGTTGCCACAGTAGTGTAGTTCTACTGGGAGCGCGGTACGACTATCGATCTGAGGTCTCGGGTTCGATAAAGGTTATATTCGCCCCCTATCACATCTAGGACGGAAATAAACTCTTCTAAATGTATGTGTTTGAGTTCTTTAGTTCACCTCTGCCTACCCCTTGGCGGATACAGACGACAACTTATGTTTGTAATGTGTATTACTTCTAGAGACTTAAGGCGCAAATCCTGCACGTGTTTTTTTCTCGAAACAAAACACAAAAACCAACACAAAACAATATTTTTTGCTGTCTCCTACTCACTGGACCTTAGGCAAATATGTGTAGCGAAACAAAGTGTTGTGTTGGTGTTTTGTATGATGTTTTAGTGCATGAGACGCGCCTTTATAGAAACTTACCTATCAGTATCCATGGGTTATAATTCTCGTTATCTCTTGTATATTACATTACAAACGTAAGGGCTGGTTAGTGTTGACATGTCATACGTTGGCATCTTAGACAAAAGAAGATATTGGACGAGACATAGATACGAAAAAATGAAGCATTCCTAATGTATAGAACGAAACCAAAATTTGTGAAAGAAAGATCCCATTAAAATAGCATTTGGGTATCTTCTTTATATTCCGAAATTAGTACTATTTTAAATAAAATACCTATCGTATTTATAATACTATTAATAAGTATGCCACGGTGACAACTTATATGTAAATAGATTGCGAAACTAAAATGGCGGAACCGGCTTCAAAGTAAACACGTATTTTCCATAGTTATGTCAGGTCCTCTTATTTTTTCTTCAGTCATCGGTTGGCATACAGTGGTTGTTATTTTATTTAACACTCGCGTTTCGCATCCGGTGGGGTTGTCATTGCAGGGTTGTGCTACAAAGACTTCGTTGATCGGCGCAAGCGCAACAGCGGCCACTGTTTTGATAAGCCAACACTTGATCAAACAGCCACATAGTTCAGTATAGAGGGTAATTTTACATTATGTAGATAGCTATTTAAGTGGTTAAATAGGTACATAGATGTCTTTCCTATGTCCTTTCTTTCTACCTGCCCTTATCCCACCTTAATGTGGGGTCACTGCAACACACTTTTTCAAGCATGTTGCAGAAATGATTTGGCTAAGTATTTACTACCGGCTGTCTGCCTGACGTCAACCAGTTCCGGACGAAATAAATTAGAAAATTCGCTTTGCCCGACCTGTGAATCGAACCCACGACTTCCCGCTCCACTGCGTGTCTTTTCTATGTCCATTGTCCATAGTATTATACATAAGTAGGAGGTACTTTATTTACTGTTCCTGTATTACCATTTATAGTTTTATATAATTATGGAAGAGTTAGTAATAATAATCATGGAACTTTATGAAATAACACTTGAAATAAGGTCGTAAAAATTAATTAAACTGTACATTGTTCAAAGGTTATCAAAGACTTTTAAAGACTTTTAAGTAAGTATTAATAAAACTAAAAATATTAGATTCTTAAACGACTTTCTTTCTTATACGACAAATAGACCAAAATATTTTTGCATGGAGACAAGATGAGTGATAAATGATACCTACATGATCTTCAGCCATTCTAGATTTATGGCATTAAAAATAATAATAAAACTCTTTCGATCCGTGGTGGTTACAATATTAATTTTCATAATACATCATTATTTTTTTTTATACCCCAAGACGATAAGACGACAATCTGCAAAATTATGCGAACTTACGGTAAGCAGCACGGAAAGGGTTATGAACTAACAATGAATTCAGAGAAGCTACCCCACAATGTATTTGTATGATAGATACAGAGGTATTTAGCAGTACATAGACGGGACAACAGCATGAAATATGTGATCAAAAGTTGTGACCTCGTGGTCATAAGTCACTCAGTCATATTTGTCGTTATATATACCTATTAACAGTCGTAATAATTTAATAAAATTGTCTTACGTAATCCTAGAACATTAGGGGGTAAATTGTAAGAAAAGGGCATTGTAATAAATGGGTATGGTAGACGGCGTTACTGACGTTTGACATTATTCTTGTATGGAAACTTGCTTGATAGCGCCTCTAGATAGATACATCCTACGTAGTTCAAACCTATTTACAATATAGTACGTTGATCTAATCACGCACATATTTTCATACATGATCCAGTTGAAGATTAATTAGTTTTACATCGGCTTGGAAAATAAGATCGTATGCAATGCGCAGACGCACATAGGTGCGGTGATAAGAGGCGGGCAATGACCCCGCGTATCGGGCACGCCGGCGACGCAGCCGAGCGCCCTACACGTATGTAAATGAAAATTATTAATGACTGAAACATTTACGTAGTCATTGTGTTGTTAGTGATTAGCTTTGTTGGAAAATTACAGTGCACTGAATTGTTAAGATCTTTTGATATGGTACCGTGAATGCAGCCACCGGTAAGGGTTAGCCATGACTAGCATTTTGAATTTAAAACTAAATAAGATTATTTAAAAAAAAACACAAATTATTTGAAATATGTAATTTATCAGAAAAACTGTTTACAGATAGTAAAGTGCAAATTCGGGGTACCCTGTTTCTTAAAGATAAGTAATCAAACTAGCCCCATAAATGTGTCGTGGGTATAATGAATTACGAGAGACTTTCGGTCTCACAACACCCAACACAACAACAACACCCAACAATCACATACATAGTCTTGACCCCACACTAAGATCGAGTCATGTGTCGTGGGTATCAGGAACTACGAGAGACTTTCGGCCTCACAACACCCTGACCTGAAACAAGTATTTGTAGGCTATACAAACATCTGTCGCGGTGCGGGAATCGAACCCGCGGCCTCTCGCTTCACAGCCGACTACTCGCCCGCTGCGCCACGGAGGCTGTACCAGTTACCACCCAGACCCGTAACAATTATTTATGGGCCACCGAAACATGTATGCTGGAATCGAACTGGCGGCCTCTCGCTTATCAGGCGGCTCCTTGCCCGCTCGCCACGCTGTCATTAAAAAACCGTTGAATTTAGAGTAGCATATCACTAAATAAATCTGGATGCAGTCGCGCAGATATTGAATCGTTTTAACTTGCGGATCATAAATATATTACTACATATACATAAACAAACACGCACGCACTCGATAAGGGAATCAATGCATTTAATTACATTTGTCTACTCGTATTGCGCAAACAATAACAGTGATAAATAGTTCATAATACGTAATAAAACAGTGTTTACAATGTTTATGCGATGACAAATAAATATAACTAGTTTTGTTATGTAATCCCGTTGACTAACCGATTAGGTAAAACCATTAGTCTACCAGTTACATATCATTTTAGAACTATAATTATTTCATTAGTTTCAATCATTACGCCTGTGTATAACAAACGTATAAGAAAAAGCATTTTAATAAAAATACATCTATAACTGTAGATGCCTCGGTGGCGTAGTTGTATTTCGGTATGACTACCGTCCTGATGTCTCGGGTTCGATCCCCGGGTCGGGCAAAGTGACATTGGATTTTTCCATATCAGCCCCGAGTTTGGAATTTGTGCCCGATATGAGGATAGGCTCACATCTGGGACGGAACTAAGCTCGGCGAAATGTGGGTGTTCTAGTTCGCTAGTGCACCTCTGCCTACCCCTTCGGGGATACAGGCGTGAGCTTATATTATGTTGTTAACTGTAGATTGCAATTAGTATTTATGTATCATGATTGATCGGTTTATTATTGCTACTACGTGTCTATGATTGCTACATATGTGACACTTTTGACTTCAAGATATCAATTCAAGTGTTAATTTTACACGATCTACTTATCGTCTCTATGCTAAAAACTAAAAGAGATATAATATTACTAACTATAGAGGGGCTATCAAGCAAGTTTCCATACAAAAAAAATGATCCCAAACGTCAGTAACCCTAGTGGTCCAAGAGCCCGTGAGTGCCATACCTTCGGATTTTAATAAAAGCTGAAAATTTTTCTATGTGTGTCCCTAGTACAGGTAAGAATGATCCCCACCCATGAAGCTGAGGCAACGGTGGCTTTGGCAGGTAACAGGTAACAAAGGTGTATAAAATTCCATCTCAAATTTATCATAGAATAAAACTTAATTTTTTTATATTTGATTTATAATGATATCAAAACTCGCGTTGCTCATTGCCAGACAGTTAGTATGGTTGCAACCCTTTGCCGGACACCCTTAAATTATTATAATTTATAATTATACTTACGTTATATTATAAAACCTAAATTTTATATATAATTTTTTGGGGGCCTATTAATCTGTTTACATAATAGCCGGACAGTTTCAACGGTTCTATCATCTTGCCAGACGCATTCAAAGTGAGCAGTAGTTCGGAGAGCAAGGAGCGTATACAGTAACTAGTGCGAGTGAGACAGAGCGCTTGGTCTATTGCAGCCCTTCACTGCGCATCCACTGTTATTAAGTTCAAATTGTGCAGTTTATTTTTTTCTTAATCGAGAAATTTCATTAAATAAATTTTTACAGTTTGAATAACAAATATTTAAAACAATACTCAGTAAAATTGTTCTAATACAACTTCAATCATATCGAAACTCTAATAATTTAATTTATATTATTTTTCATTTTTACGAAGTTTAGTATTTTCAATTCTATCAAAATTGTAAAGCCAATGAATTAAAGTAAATCAAATTTTATTGTTTACTAGCTGACCCGTGCAACTTCGTCTGCGTATGAGAGAGAGGGTTGAAAGAGTGAGTCGTAGGCACCTATAGCACAATAATTCTAAAAGAGGTAATGGGATGATCTACTTCGGCCGTCAGTCACCCCGTCTCTCACACCGTCAGTCACACCGTCTGTCAAACCGTCTGTCACCCCGTCTCTTACCCCGTCAGTCACACCCTCTGTCACACCGTCTATCACCCCGTCTGTCATCACGTCCGTCACTCCGTCTGTCACCCCGTCTGTCACCCCTTCTGTCACCCGTCTGTCACCCCGTCTGTCACCTCGTCTGTCACCCGTCTGTCACCCCGTCTGTCACCTCGTCTGTCACCCGTCTGTCACCCCATCTGTCACCCCATCTGTCACCCAGTCGGTCAACCCGTCTGTCACCCCGCCTGTCACCCCGTCTGTCACCCCGTCTGTTACCCCGTCTGTCACCCCGTCTGTCACCCCGTCTGTCACCCCGTCTGACACCCCGTCCGTCACCACGTCCGTCACCCTGTCTGTCACCCCGTCTGTCACCCGGTCTGTCACCCCGTCTGTCACCCCGTCTGTCACCCCGTCTGTCACCCAGTCGGTCACCTCATCTGTCACCCCATCTGTCACCCCGTCTGTAACCCCGTCATTCACTTCGTCAGTCACCCCGTCCGCCACCCCTTCAGTCAGCCTGTCAGTCACCCCGTCATTCCTCATGTCCGTTACCCCGTCAGTCATCCCATAAGTCACCCCATCAATCACTCCGTCAGTCACCCCTTAGTCACCCTACCATTCATCCCCTTGGTCAACACTAAAATATTTTTTCAAATCGAACCAGTAGTTTCTGAGATATAAAATTACCCGCTAGCAGCATTTTTCATTTCTGCTCCGCTTCTAATGGGCATAGCGTGATGTTATATAGCCTATAGCCACCCTCGATAATTGGGCTATCCAACACAAAAATAATTTTTCAATTCGAACCAGTAGTTTCTGTCCGAGATATAAATTTTCCCGATTTTGCAACATTTTTCACTTCTGCTCCGCTCCTATTGGTCAAAGCGTGATGTTATATAGCCTATAGCCATCCTCGATAAATAGGCTATCCACCACAAAAAAAAAAATCAGTTCGAACCAGTAGTTTCTGAAATATAGTCTTTTCAACATTTTTCATTTCTGCTCCGCTCCTATTGGTCATAGCGTAATGTTATATAGCCTATAGCCACCCTCGATAATTGGGCTATCCAACACAAAAATAATTTTTCAAATCGAACCAGTAGTTTCTGTCCGAGATATAAATTTTCCCGATTTCGCAACATTTTTCATTTCTGTTCCGCTCCTATTGATCAAAGCGTGATGTTATATAGCCTATAGCCATCTTCGATAAATATGCTATCCAACACAAAAATAATTTTTCAATTCGAACCAGTAGTTTCTGAGATATCAACTTCCCCGGTTTTAAACATTTTTCATTTCTGCTCCGCTCCTATTGGTCATAGCGTGATGTTATATAGCCTATAGCCACCGTCGATAATTGGGCTATCCAACGCAAAAATAATTTTTCAAATCGAACCAGTAGTTCCTGAGATTAGCGCGTTCAATCAAACAAACAAACAAACAAACTCTTCAGCTTTATAATATTAGTATAGATTAATCAAAGGGCAAAATTTTTTTTAAAATAAAAAAGTTACAGTGAAATACACTTATTTTAATTAAATTTTTAAACATTTTCATCATTTTCATCGTCGTCGTCAATACATCCATATTCCTCGTCACTATTATTCCATTCTGTGGATTGATCGTCTTCAATATCGCCTTCTTCATTACGCACCCATAATTTTTTTGTCTTGGGTGTTTATGGGCGGTGGAGATCACTTACCATCAGGTGACCCATCTGCTCGTTTGCCAATCTCTGCTATAAAAAAAAAATAACATTCGCGTAAACTTAAGAAATCAGTATTTCAAACGTGTATATTATCAAGTTCAAACTTGGTTAGGGCATGATTTGGAACCCCAGGTATGGGGTTGGACAATACGAAACGATTTTCTGGAGCCTATCATGACAGTTTTACCACCTGCTCCAGAAGATTTGCTAAATACAATTTTCTGCAACTGCAAGAGTGGTTGTGGTTCGCGATGCGGATGCAGGAAAGCGGGCTTGCAATGCTCTTTAACTTGTGGCCAATGTAATGGGCAAGCTTGTCTCAATGCTCTACTATATCAGAGCGACATTAACGCCGGTCTTACGACCCAGCGCCATAATGCCCGGGAGAGATGGAAAACATCCGGGCGACACTGGGTTGAGTCCCTAACTCTATGTACACCCTACACCGGCAATACCGATTAAAAACACCGCGGTGGCCCTTTTCGGCGCTTGAGGACGTTCCGGGTTTCCCTAGGCGAGAAGCGCCCAGGCTTCAGCCGGAAACGTCACGATTTGAAAACCTATGTCCCGATCATTTTAACCTTGTGGTCCGATATTTCACACAATAGATCTGGCAACACTACTGTATACGCTCCTTGCTCTCCGAACTACTGCTCACTTTGAATGCGTCTGGCAAGATGATAGAACCGTTGAAACTGTCCGGCTATTATGTAAACAGATTAATAGGCCCCCAAAAAATTATATATAAAATTTAGGTTTTATAATATAACGTAAGTATAATTATAAATTATAATAATTTAAGGGTGTCCGGCAGAGGGTTGCAACCATACTAACTGTCTGGCAATGAGCAACGCGAGTTTTGATATCATAATAAATCAAATATAAAAAAATTAAGTTTTATTCTATGATAAATTTGAGATGGAATTTTATACACCTTTGTTACCTGTTACCTGCCAAAGCCACCGTTGCCTCAGCTTCATGGGTGGGGATCATTCTTACCTGTACTAGGGACACACATAGAAAAATTTACATCTTTTATTAAAATCCGAAGGTCTGGCACGCACGGGCTCTTGCTCTATAGCTACCACATATTGCAATGCGAGGGCACTTATTACGTTACAATTCATACCCTAGAATGTTCAGTGAATGTTCAAGAATCACGAAAGAAAATTTTATTATCTAAATAGGGTGGTACGACTTTGCGCGCGTATGTTTCAAATACGACTGAGTGACTTATGACCACGAGGTCACAACTTTTGGATTACAATTTTCACGCTGTTATCCCGTCTATGCTCTGTTGAACGTCTTTGTAAAAACTAAATGATATGCAGCTTTAAACCTAATTTTCAACACCCAACTTGCTAAAAAAATATAAGTATTTTTTAAAACATAAGGTCAATTATGAGTAAGTACCTTCATACTTGAGGTCGGCGCATCATACTTTTTATCATATTGCAGAAAGAACTAATGTTTACGACCGACTATCTTAATTTATACGAATATTGATAGTAGAGCAATAGTGTTTCTAAAGTCAGTGCCGGTGACGGTTAACTAAGCTCTGAGTTCCAAAGTTGAGAAGACAAAGAAAATTCTTTCATCTTATGGCGCGTACACACCGGGCCGAACGAAGGCGAACGAATCATGTCTGTTTCATTCCAACAACTGCGAAAGTTTGTTTGTGTGAACGCAACAGGTATAGATTCTTTCGCCTACGTTCGGCCGGTGTGTACTCGCCATCAGAGCCATCACCGCATGAAAAACACAAAGCGGTATGCGATACATACAAGGAGAGTGCAATAGACCATCCAGTACATATAATAATAATAATATTAGCCCTGTAATATTACTGTCCCACGGCTGGGCACGGGCCTCCTCTACTAATGAGAGGGGTTAGGCCTTAGTCTACCACGCTGGCCTAATGCGGGTTGGCAGACTTCACATACCTTCGAAATTCTTGTGAAGAAATTCTCGGGTATGCAGGTTTCCTCACGATATTTTCCTTCACCGTTATAGCAAGCGATATTTCACAATGAAAATACACTTAACATAGAAAAGTCAGAGGTGTATGCTCCATTTTGGGGTTGGTTTCGAACCTCCGACACTTGTCTTGGCAGTCCATACCATTCCCAACTGAGCTATCGCTGCTTATCCAGTACATATTTAGGGACTAATTAACTAATAGTTACTACAGTTAGGTATCACAAAAGCAACATTCAGTAATTAGGTATAGTAAGATATTGACATTTAATTCTTTAATTTACCATATACGATTAAGGTACCTGAAACCCTAATTACCATCGGCAAAGGATCATTTTCATTTTCGATGTAGCTATCAAGGATTAGATTATCTTGATAACCCTTGTCGGGTAACCGGACTGTCCGGTCATTGAATGCGAAATTTCGAGACAGATTACGATAACTATGCGACTGTTATTACATTTGTTGAGATAACAAACCGATATTTGTTTTTCAGACGGCTGTGTAATTTTCGCGAGACATGGTATCGTGTATAGATTAGAAAGTGATTTCAGACGGAAAGTTGAATGAACTCGGGTCGGAGATTTTTCAAAACGTCGATGATGCAGTAAGTATGCTATGTATGTTTTTATAAAACCACATGAAATGCTGGCTCATTTTTATAATCGCTTTTCCTACATAGAAGTCTAAACGTAAGAAATAAATTAATTTTGATTAAATTAAAATTGCTAAATCTTACATGATTATCTTAATTGGTGCAACAAAAACAAATTATTAAAATAAAAATAATATAAAAAGCTGTATCCTTCCATCCACATTTCCATCGTATTTATTTATGCAAGAACTGACGGTATTTTCTGAGTTTAATTGACCACTTCAATTAAAATCGAAATGTTTATAACAACGGTGAATAGATTGAAATAAAACTATTTAAAAATAAAAACAAATCGTGATAAAATCCGTATAAAATAGTATTATTTCAATGTATAACATTCGCGTAAACTTAAGAAATCAACAGTGAATAGATTTTATGCCTATTAAGACATAGGCCGGAGTGGACGTCCTGTGGCTGATGATGATGATTCATGATGATGATGATCGACTAATGGGTCAGGTATTGCTATTGCACTTTGTAAGATGGGGTTAAGGGACGGTTCCACAGCAGGTGCACATGCTAGTCTTCAACTTCTTCGTCGTGTCGATGGTTTATAAAATGATATGACAGCCTCCGTGGCGCAGCGGGCGAGTAGCCGGCTGTGAAGCGAGAGGCCGCGGGTTCGATCCCCGCACCGAGACAAATGTTTGTGTGGCCCACAGATATTTGTTTCGGGTCTGGGTGTTGTGAGACCGAAAGTCTCTCGTAGTTCCTGATACCCACGACACAAGACTAGTATCTTAATGTGGGGTCAGGACTATGTGTGTGACTGTTGGGTGTTATTTATTATTTATATTATTTTGGCCCAGTACTCAGCCACTGCCACTCCAGCAGCAGTAGCCCCAGCAAGGTCATCGACAGTGCAGGTGTGAGGGCACTGCGGACATTACAGCAGGTGCAGCATAGTTTGTGGGGCCTCCCCGCAGTCACATACCGGATCTGCCTCACTGTATCTCCACTTTACCATGTTCGATTTGCAACGGCCAACCTGAGTTCGAAGGCGGTTGAGCGACTTCCATGTGGGCCACGGTAGGTGTTGCCCCGGAGGGAAGTTTTCTGTGGGCGGTACGTACTGCGGGAGTGGGGTGCAATATTCCCCCCACAGCAAAGATCGGGATTTTTCTGGGTTATATTTTAGTGCTTTAGTGTGGCTTAAAAAGCTTTTACGACTCTTAAGGCACGCGTAAGATGGGGTCATACCATGAAGCAAATGTCGGTTGTCACGTTCTTGTTTTTGTTTTTCAGAGGAGCAAAAGACGCTTCTTCGCACATGTGGTGGTGTTCAGCTCACTTTATTAGAAACATTTCACCCTTAACCCCAGTTTGGGTGGTACTCCCAATTTTACTTCGGAACGGCCCAGCTGCTCAGCAGCCCCTAGAGAGACAATCCACTGTTGCTATAATAGTATACCAGAGTTACTAGTGGTTGGGAAATGTAACTCACATCAACTTCAAGTCAGTAACTTGCGAGAGATGACGCAAGAAGGAGAAAGCTGGAGAACATTACAGCTTCTTTCAGGCATCTAAGCCATCTTCACTTGTTGTATACCTAGTGTAACGATAAGAATTGTTTGACAAAAAAAATAAGACACATTTGTAAAGTGACTACTAATAAAATTATTATCACATTAAAGTCGACTAGTAACTTAGGCTGAGATCTATGGAGCAAACTTCGACTAAATCTAAGTCAAAGTAAGGAGTTCAGCGAGGATTGTGACTTAGTCCGAGTCATTTTTTACAAGAAAATTTTTGCATAGTCTGTCTGTCAGTCTGTTTTCTTGTAAATAATGACTCGGAATAAGTCAAAGCTCGATTTAACAATTCCAAATTCTCACTGAGTTCGTTACTTTGACTTGACTTAGTCAAGTTTCTATACTCAGGGTCACTATCGTTATTCGTAAAGCCATAGATACAAAAAATCCTTGAGTAGGATCATTGATAACTATGAACTTGTTATTACTACTAATTTAGTAACCTCTGTAAGATAATACTATCAGCAGTGGTAAGCCGAACGACCATCGGTAAAGCCCTTTTGTAAAGTCAATGACTAAAGAAAAATAAGAGGACCCGGCATAACTACGAAAAATTCGTGTAAACTATGAAGCCGGTTTCGCCATTTTAGTTTCGCGATCTAAGTTGTCACCATATAATAATAATTAAGCAACGTATAAATACTTATTGATTTTATTGTAATACGGTGTTTTTTTTACAATAATACTAATTTCGGAATATGAAGAAGATGCCTAACTATTATATTAATGGGACCTTTCTTTCGCAAAGTCGCCATTTTGGTTTCGTTCTATACATTAGGAATGCTTCATTTTTTCGTAGTTATGCCCTGTCCTCTATCTTCTTTTGTCTAAGGTAAAAGTACGTACAGTCGGCAGTTACGAAATGATTGTCAGTTGCCATAGATAAGGTAGACAAGGTTCGACTACATTTTGATACGTTAACAATCGTTTAATTAATTTAATTTCTAGCTGATTTTAATATTTTAATATCCTAGAGAGTTTGAGCTAATTATATTATAATTTAAATGTCGTGGAACAAGTTTTAGATATTTATTAGAAGGAAACCTTGTTTGAGAAGTTTAGATCATTTAGCTGTGCCTGTCTTATCAAGAAATCTAATTCATTATCACCTAATTTATTGATACATTAGCTCGTTGGTATTTAAAAAAAATCAAATACGGTATATATACCATAAATGGCTATATCCTGCACTATTAGTGGATTTGAGGAGTTACAAGATACTTTCGGATTCAAAATCAGACGGCGACAGCAATGCCCGAAAAACGTTAATTATATATGAGCGAGGGTTGAGGTGATGTTTGAACATGTTCTCTTTTTACAAATGACTATTTACCCACTGCTACACCATGGAGGCTGTAAAATAATCTTTCTTTCTACCTGCCCTTATCTTACCTTAATGTGGGGACGGTACAATACACTTTTTCAAGCATGTTGCAGAAAGGATTTGGTTTAGATTTTACGACCGTGTGTTTGCCTGACGTCAACCCTCTTTGGGGGATCCAATCCCAGGCAAATTAAATTAGGAAATTCGCTTTACTCGACCTGGGAATCAACCTGGGACCTCCCGGTTCACAGCCCATATATGTTGCCACTAGACCGAGGAAGTTGTAAAATAATATCTTTATAAAAGCCGGGTACATAACAATTTTGTAAACACTGATGTATTTAATTTTTACCGTTTTCTAATCTTGCTCAACTATTTCGAAGGTGCTACGAAATCTTAATTTTATTCTACAAAGGATGTCAAAAATTGAAGAATAATTTGATATATGTACCAAACCCCCGATAATTATCGGTAAAACGTCTAAAATTGGTGCACGGCAAGTGATTTATCCAGGCCTGTTTTTCATTTTGACCAGTGGTTTATTTGTCTGTAAAGAACAGAGCGAAGTTCAAACGTTGTTACTTGTTACAAATCAAACACAAGCCACACGGCATGGCACAGCGCGGCGCAGCGGTGTGCTGTAGCGCTGTAGCCGCTTACCGCAGAAGTGATGTGGATAATCGATTATTTTTCATAATCGATATTTTTTTAAATACGTATTATTATTATACTCTGACTGACTGCCTCGGTGGCGTAGTTGTATTTCGGTACGACTAACGTATCTTAGACTACTAAGAATTCTAGAGGCAAGTGGAATTATTTTTAGAGATGTGTATAGTCGATTATGAAAAATAATCAATTATCCACATCACTATGCCTATGGAATTATCCCGCGATGCGATCTAATTGACGCGTATAGTGCGTACTGCGTATGTATCGCCGCGCAATCTCGCGCACATACTCTATTTCAGAGGCGGGTCAACGTACCCGGTATCGCACATTTGGCTATAAACAAAGTTTATCGAACGCATTCACAGTACAACACAATAGCACAAAACGACATTAAAATCACCTACGGTAACCGCAGTAGGTGTTTTTCAATGCTAGTGTTAACGCGCACTACGTAAAGCATGCGACCGCAGTTTTCTTTGCAATTATGTGTCGTTTTTCCTGGATGCGATGCTGATCTTATTTATTAAACCATTTAAAATAGTTGCATGTATAATGATTTCTTAGGTTTACGTGAATGTTATTCATTGAAATTAAACTATTTTTACGGATTATATCACGATTTGGTTTTAATGTTTATGCCCGACGTTTCGAAAGCTTTGCAGCCTTCGTGGTCACGGGTCAGACTGTGCCCGAAACGTCGGGCATAAAAATTAAAACCAAATCGTGATATAATCCGTAAAAATAGTTTAATTTCAATAGTTGCTAGAGCAAATGGCTAAGAATAGCCTGTCACTTTCAAACAATGTGACACAAGAAAAAAAAACTGACAGGCAATTGTTAGCCATTTGCTCAGCTAAACTGTGTTTATAAGTAAGGCCCTATGAATTTATTATCTGTTACTACTTTTTATGATGTATAATACATTTTAGACTAGAACTTAAGTTTATTTACTTAGTTGCTTAGTAAGGTTAAGACACAGATCTATGCAACATTTGAAAATAAGCATCTATTGTTCCGTAATTTATTAACTGTTGTTCTGAAAACACATAATTTCGAGGTAAATAAACAAATAAATATGTTTATTGGTTTCCAAATGATACACAAATGGAACCGTTGCAAAGTGTTAAAATAATTTAACGCTCGAATCACTTGTATATATTTACACGACGGAGAGGAAATAGCTTCTTGTGAGATGGTTGACGTGCGTGCAAGTGCAACCCATAACGCTACGTGCTGCGCATATTGTTGACACGTGTGTGGATTAGGTTTCGTCGACGAGGGCCCTTACATTGTTATGGCACATAATTCATTTAGTGACTCGATACATACATAAGTGGTAAAACAAATAGCAACCACTTGAGTAAATATCCTTATTGTCCTCATTTTGTTTCATATACCTGCTGGAATACATTTTGTATATTGTCGTGCATTTGTAACGTGAAACTGAATAATACAGTAACTAAGAAAAGTATGCATTTTTAAAATGTCTGTGTGTTTGTTCGGAACACCTGATGCAACACTATATTAAATAGAGAGTACATCTATTTGCCTACTTACATGTAAACTGTACCACCCTGAGGTCATGTGTGTTTTCAGAAACAATTTATTTAGCCGCAAAAATATGTTTTTAGTTTTATTAAACATTTAACTTTATGTGGAATTTTACTAGACGATATGGTCCAATTTTTAGATTTCATGTTATTCCTCGCGAATTCACTTGATAACATATTAACGTGTGTGATCTTATATCAACTTATATGTATAACTATAACCATCATATCTGCGCAATAAATATAGGGCCTTACTCATAAAAACAGGATAGTCTGTCACTTTTTTCCTTGTTAGAAAATAAAAGGGACAGGCTATTTTTTACCATTTGCTCAGTAAACTGTTTTTGTAAGTCACATAATGTAAATTCGAATTTTGAACGATAGCAACAATTATTCAAAATAGCTCAAACTCTACACGATCATGCACCGACGAGTCAGTAAATAAAGATAACTAGCTGACCCGCGCAACTTCGTCTGCGTAGGAGAGAGAGGGTTGAAAGAATGAGTCGTAAGCACCTATAATCCAATAATTCTAAAGAAGGTAATGGGATGATCTACTTCGGTCCGGTTTCGTCAGTCACCCCGTCAGTCACCCAGTCAGTACCCCCGTCAGTCACCCCGTCCTTCACCCTGTCGGTTACCCCGTCAGTTACCCCGTCCATCACCCCGTCGGTCACCACGACAGTCACCCTGTCGGGCAACGCGTCGGTCACCCAGTCTGTCACCCGTCTGTCACCCGTCTGTCACTCGTCTGTCACCCGTCTGTCACCCATCTGTCACCCCGTTTGTCACCCCGTCAGTCACCCAGTCCATCACCCCGTCGGTCACCCCGACAGTCACCATGTCGGTCAACCCGTCGGTCACCCAGTCTGTCACTCGTCTGTCACCCGTCTGTCACCCCGTCTGTCACCTGTCTGTCAGCCGTCTGTAACCCAGTCGGTCACCCCATCTGTCTGCCCGATTGTCACCCCGTCTGTCACCTGTGTGTCACCCGTCTGTCACCCTGTCTGTCACCCGTCTGTCACCCCATCAGTCAGCCTGTCAGTCACCCCGTCATTCCTCACGTCAGTCACCCCGTCAGTCGCCCCATCAGTCACCCCGTCAGTAACCCCATCAATCACCCCGTCAGTCACCCCTTAGGTCATAGCGTGATGTTATATAACCTATAGCCGTCCTCGATAAATGGGCTATCCAACACAAAAAGAATTTTTCAAATCGAACCAGTAGATACTAACGACACTCAATTGTTTTGCCTTCCCGGAACCTCTCCACTAATACTTGAACTTTATGGTATGGTATTAAAGTTCAAATTGACTTTTAAGTATTATTACGAATCGATTGTATGGGAGTACAGAAAAGTGTTGTTTTTAGACTTTTTCAGACAATTTTTCATTTTTTTCTCTCCGTCAGAACGATCCTCGTACTTCGAGGAATATTCTAAAAAAAGAATTAACGAAATCGGTCCAGCCGTTCACGCGTGATGCCGTGACAACGGAAAACGGGTTTCATTTTTATATATATAGATAAAATATGGTACATATTTTATAAATGTATTTTAATTATTTTCTCATGTTTTTTGTGCGAACAAACTTCTTTTCTATTATCATTTTCATAAATTATATGCAATTCCTGTATTAGTGACGAAATCAATAGAAGGTCGAGGCTATGGCTTTTGCTCTTTAGGTGGCAGCTGATTAAAAAAAATCACACATATATGACAAATATTTAGACACGTTTATATTCACATAACATAACATAAGCTCACGCCTGTATCCCCGAAGGAGTAGGCAGAGGCGCACTAGCGAACTAGAACACCCACATTTCGCCGAGCTTAGTTCCGTCCCAGATGTGACAGGGGCGAGCCTACCATCAGGCACAAATTCCAGACTCCGGGCTGATATGGAAAAATCCAATATCACTTTGCCCGACCCGGGGATCGAACCCGAGACCTCAGAACCGTAGTCGTACCGAAATACCACCACGCCACCGAGGCAGTCCACGTCTATATTCATGCCAAATATAACTCCAAATAGTTTTTTATGATGGTAAAATTACATAACATTTAATATTCTCATAAGATATCCAAATATAGATTACTCATCACCAATCACTAATATATTTTCGACAGCCTCTGTAGAGCGGTGGTCGAGTACCTTGCTGTGAAGCGAGGGGCCATGGGTTCGATTCCCGCACCGAGACAAATGTTTCGGGCCTGGGTGTTGTAAGGCTGAAAGTAGGTATGTTATGTCTTAGTTCCTACTTTCCTTATACTACGACAGAAAACTCGTATCTTAGGAATTTTGGGGTCAGGATCATGTCTATGACTTTCCTCTTTGGCCTAGTGGCAGCATATATGGGCTGTGAACCTGGGTTCAATTTCCAGGTCAGGAAAAGATAATTTTATAATTTAGTTTTCCCGGATCCCACAGAGGTTGTTGACGTCAGGCAGGCAGCCGGTCGTAAAAACTAAGCCAAATCTTTTCTGAAATATGCTTGAAAAAGTGTGTGGCGCCGACTCCACATTAAGATGGGACAAGAGCTGGAAAGAATCATGTCTATGACTGTTGGGTGTTTTATTATTTTCATCATCACAATCATCATCAGCCATAATCGTCATATTTATTATTTTATTTTCTATCAATTGTGGAACTACAAGCATATTTAACGTAAATAAAACGCTAGATGAGGGAATATTGACGAAACCAATTGAAAGGTTTTCTTGGAAATGTGCGGACAGAGTCCATATTGACAGTTCATGATTATTTTGTATTTATGTTGCAGTATTATTTAACGCTGAAGTAGGTTTCAATACACTTAAACGTAAATTGAAGTGTTTGGTTTATAAGTACATAATCTATTTACGACATTAAGGTCCATAAGTGCGCGGATACAAAACTAAAAAAGTTAAAATAGCTTATCCTTAAACAGGTAGATATAAAAACAGTTCCCTATATTTTTCATCAAACATACCGCTTACAGATTATAATATTATGTAGGATTGTCTTTAAAAGTGTAAATATATAATGATTTCTCAGGTTTACGTGAATGTTTATTGAAATCGTCGGGACTAAAAATAAAATAAATTCAAAACAAATCACGATAGAATCCGTAAAAACTTGTTTTATTATTTCAGTGTGAATATGTTTTAAAGATTTCATCAAATTGTACTTAAATGTCTATTTAGATTCAGGCAATACTAGCTTAAGAAGTACAATTGTATTTTCATTCAAATGTAAGCTTCTAATCTTATTGTATGCAATAAAGTCATACCTGGGGTATTATTCTATATGACCAAAGTTCATAACGAGTGTGTAATGCATCTCATCGCATTAATGAAATGTATACTCAAAGATAATGGCATAGAGAACATTTTCTCATATAAATTGCATTAAGGATAATTAATTTATTATGTAATTAGAGGATAAGCAAGTTGAAGTGGCAGTGGGCAGGGCACATAGCTCGTAGAACTGATAGCCGATGGGGCAAAAAAGTTCTCGAGTGGAGACCACGTACCGGCAAGCGCAGCGTAGGATGTCCACCTGCAAGGTGGACCGACGACCTGATAAAGGTCGCAGGAAGTCGCTGGATGTAGGCCGTTTCCAACAGGTCGATCTGGAAATCTTTGGAAGAGGCTTATGTTCAGCAGTGGACGTCCTATGGTTGATGATGATGATGATGACACGACGACCTAACGCATTCGTAATAAGTAATAGTGGAAGACACTAGCAGGCCCTGATTATGTTTTATCAAGCGGCCCTCACACGTAATTTAGCCTCTCTTTTCTTTGTGTATGTAGTAAGCAAATAAAGAAATGAAGCGACATAGCCCGTGTGTCACACAGGTGCTTTCCTGACATTATTTAGTCTCCGCATACCATTTCCTAATGTTCAACGTGTTTGTTCTCCCAACACTCACCTTATTATGTCATCTTTGTAATAACACTATGGAATTGCTGCACACGTTTTGAATACTCAACAGTTAACAGTACTGTGCAAGTTCCTGCTTTTAATGTAGCTAAACAACATCATAAATATAAAATAGGTACAGTATATAAAATAATATTTTTAACATAACATAAGCCACGATTGTATCTTTGAAGGAGTATTCAGAAGCGAACTAGAGAGCTAGAACCACTAGAACACCCACATTTCGCCGAGCTTAGCTCCGTCCCAAATGTGATAGGGGCGAGCCTATCGCCATATCCGGCGCAAATTCCAGACTGCGGTTGATATTGAATTGAAAAAACCCAATATCACTTTCGTCGACCCGGAGATCGAATCCGAGACCTCAAGACGGTAGTCGTACCGAAATACAACTACATACGCCTCCAAGGCAGTAATGTTTTTAATACCTTGAAATTAAAATTACAATAATAAAACGGTAATTAATAATACCACCAACGACGTACATAGTCTTGAACTCTTGACTCCACAGTAAGTTTTGGATCATGTGTTGTGTCTTTACCCGACTCAATGTTCAAATCTCTCAGAGGTAAAATTCGGGCATCTCAGTACAAACTCGTGCCGGGCATGTAAAAAGCAACGCTACCAAAGCAGTTTCTTATAAAATAAGAAATATATTTTGCAGAGATAAAACAATTTGGCAAAACGCGAAAACCTTTATAATTCCCACTATATTATGTATTTTAATTTTCCTGTCTCGGTCGCTAGACTATCCGGCGACACTGATAAATATTGAAGTGTTACAGAAATACTTATGGACGAGTATGTGGTGTTTTCTAATCTATTCGCTATCTGCAGATATCCAGATGTACACAGAAGAGAGATATGGAAAACATTAGAAATTCTCCCTATCTTTTTGATTAACATTGGTGGGATACGGGGTAAACAGAGTTCCATATTTCAGAAACGTGCATACTTTAGTTGACTTACTCCCGAATACTGAAACGCTTCTCAACTTTAACAGCTACTTACATTGTTTTGCGCCGTAAAATTTTGACAGATAAGGCGGCGTCAAATGACATTACGCGACCTAATGCTGAGATCTATAGAAACAACTTCGACTAATAAAGTCAAAGAAACGAACTTAGTGAGGATTTGGAATTTTTAAATCGAACTTTGACTTAGACCGAGCCATTTTTTACAAGAAAATCTTTGCTTAGTCTGCCTGTTAGTCTGTTTTGTTGCATGTTACTTATGGACAGTAAGAAGTTAAGATCGAATTTAGATGTGGTAATACTTGAAAAAATTTACTATCGATAATCGATATTATAGTTTATTTGCACTGTGGTTAGTCCATTCCATTGGGATAGTCTTTGGCTTGCCAGAATAAGGGCAAAAAATACCATAAAATGTGTTGTAAAATGAACAAAAGATTACGTAAAGATATTATTACCAGACAAAGAAGACATTTCGTTTGATATTTTGCCAGATATTTTTTTGCATTTCCATTGAACTTGGATCACACCTATTTCTGTTAACAGTTTTGTCATAAGAGTGACACGTTATACAGGTGTATTTCATTTAAATTTCAGGAAAATAATGTGTGAACACTTTTTTATGTGAACTGCTATATTAGTCAGGGTAAAATTCATCGAATTTTATAATAAATTAATATATATCCTTTTTCTTTCCCTTATAATTATACCACTTCAATACTTATGTCACTTTTCAATCCAGTAGCCCGAGCACGAAAAACTAATGTAAATGTAAATGTATTCGAGTTCGCTGCGCACTGATGACGTTTGGTTAATATTTTATACAAATTTCATAGACGCGCATCGAGTTCGAATACATTTACGATTGTCAGAAATTTTCCTGCTGACCTTTCCTGCTTCCAGGCCGCAGGTCCAATCGGACCAGAAAGATTAGTCGATCTTTCTTAAAATAATCGCCTTCTATAACTTGGCTCTACTAAATATATAGAGACATAAAACATTGACTAAGTATAGGCACAAGTGGAATTTCTGTAGTACCAATATAACAATGTTTTTTTTATAGTAGAGACTAGCTATGGAACAACTAAAGGTAAGTAATCTCCACCGCCCATAGACACCCGAAATACCAAAATAACAACGGGAACATTACAAACCTTAAAGGTGGGGAATAAGGATTGTAAAGGGTAGAGGGGAATAACGTGATCATAGACACCAAGACAAGAAAATCATGGGTGTGTTGCTAACCTAAAAGGAGGGAAATAAGAATTGGGAAAGGGAGGGGGCCAATTGGGCCACCGGAAATCTCACTCACCGTACAAAACGCAACAGCAAGCTGCCACTTTACGTCGGTTTTCTGTGAGGCAGTGCTATCAAATCGGTCGAGACGGCCAATTCGTGTTGTAGACGTTACTGTCTACAGCAGGGCTCTACCACTCAGAAATGTATGCCTATTACCGCATTTATCAATATGATTTCAAAACAGGAGCTGGTAAATAACTACATAATATTAGAAGAATTTATTATTTTATTCACTATAAACCACCACCAATTTAAACCCTCAACATAATAAGGTACAATAAGTAAATAATGGTAAAACAGTAATAAATAAACGTTTAATATCGTAATATTGTGTAGGTAAAGTGGGCGATCAACAGTGCAATTACAAGATACCGATTACAGAGCAACTTTATAATCATTGCATTTAATAATTACGACGTGTTTACATTATCTGTGTTGCGTGAAGCCGCATTAGACAAACGGAACTTGTTGCAGTGTTCCTGCGAAAGTGAATTTGTATTACGTGCATGCTTTATTAGGTTAGATTGAAAACATATTTCTTATGTAACTGCCTCGGTGGCGTGGTATTATTTCGGTACGACTAGGTACCGTCCTGTTTGTCTCGGGTCGGGCAAAGTGATATTGGATTTTTTCATATCGGCCCGGAGTCTGGAATTTGTGCCCGATATAGCGATAGGCTCGCCCCCTATCACATCTGGGACGGAACTAAGCTCGGCGAAATGTCGGTGTACTAGTCGGCTAGTGCGCCTCTGCCTACCCCTTCAGGGATACAGGTGTGATATTATGTTATGTTATGTATAACTAACTAAATATATATTTGACAGCCTCCGTGGCGCAGCGAGCGAGTAGCCGGCTGTGAAGCGAAAGTCTCTCATAGTCTCTGCCACCCACGATACAGGTTAAACCTAGTGTGGGGTCAGGACTAGTTGTGTGACTGTTGGGTGTATTTATTTATTTATTATTTATTTATATATATCAATTATTATGAATTACAAGTGGCACCGTAGATTTATCGGGCATGTGTTTGAAAAAAGGCTCATTTATACTAGGCCACATAATAGCAGATGTGGATGTCTTGTCTTTGTAGTCACCATCTCAAGCTAGTGTTGTATAGCCTGTAGAGAGATAGAGTTATCGTTTTATGAAATACAAGTCGCCGAACTATGGTCATCGAATTAAAAATCATTTTGCTTTAAAGGGAAATTCAAAATAGTCTTAAGTCCATAATAGAATATTCTAAATATTTGTTTTCAATGTCCGTTAATAGATTGGGTTCTTAAATTATAAATTTTTATTTTAATTTAATAACATAAGTTAACAAATACAATCG
The DNA here is from genome assembly GCA_036417725.1 of Clanis bilineata. Lineage (NCBI taxonomy): Eukaryota > Metazoa > Arthropoda > Insecta > Lepidoptera > Sphingidae > Clanis > Clanis bilineata. Next base: position 8,433,091 of record CM071154.1, read on the forward strand.
TAATTTAAGGTTTAATTGATCTAAATAGTTAGAGTTCATTATTTTCAGCAGAATAGGGCGATATAAGATAACATATATGTAGGTTACTGGCACCGATAAAACATCCACGCGGTGTAATATGCGAATATAATAAATATTATAAAATTGTACCCGTAAACAAACTATAAAGTTGTTATTGTTATAAATTGCGCATTAAAATTGCAAAGAATAACGTCTTTAAAATATTACAGTAACATCTGGAACATAAATAAGAAAAATACAAATATGACGAATGTGATTCTCTTGATTCTAGAATCTCCTATTTCTTTCCTGATAATTTCAACGAAATAGTGTTGTAATATGTACATTCACTTACTTAGTCAGAGATTTGACCCCTATACTTATCACCCGGGTATACGTGATTCATAAATGATGATTAAAACCAGTTCGTGTTGAAATTCAACATGTTTTGCGAATGAGATGTTTTATTTGCATTTTCTTAGCATCTTTATTACAATGTACAATGATAATGCATTCTGTCATCAGAACTTGTATGTGTTTTATATTATCAGAACTTCTTTGTTTCCACTAACGAATGGTGACCTAGGGGCGCATTATTTACCTCCTCAGATTGATTTTTCAGCAGAGATATTAGCGGAAAATGAGCGATGCACGAGGAAATATCCACCAATATATGAAAATAATAATAGATCAATGTTTTCCTCGTGTACCGCATATTTTCCTCGCTTGTTTCTTTCTAGGAACAAGAATCTAGTAGAAAATCATCCTAATAAGTGCACAGGGGGGTTACCACCACCTTTTTATAGCAGTATTTTTATAATTTAACTTATACCGATTCCCATACAAAACAAACGAAGAACGATTATAATAATACTGCTATAAGAGGTCATGGTAATCCTGCAGTATCACTCTAGTATGTTCTTAAACACTACATACTTATTTGGTAGTCCACTTTTGTATTTACTCTGCACATGTGTTAGTATGATGATTACGATTTACGAATAAGTATGTAATAATGCTCCCTCCATACTTCCATAGAGGCCGTCTCTTCGTTGTTTTCTCATTCACAATATCCCAGATTAATTTAAGTTACTACGTAAAATATTTAGTTCGACTCGTCATAACACAAAAAAAGGTATTTCACAAAAATCATTCGCATCAGACACATACATCATTGCGGGCGTATTCAGTCGAATAGGTGAAATAGTTTAGGAACACGATTGATTTTTAATTTTTTCAATTTTTGCACAGCTAAAACTAAAACAGCTGATCATAGCGGTCAAAGACTTTTGTAGATAAGAAACATGAAAGGACTTGTCCGGCAAGAAGTGGATGCGAGGGCCACGCGCCGCGTACCTAGTGAACTTTACCTACATATAGATTTCGTGCATTATACCGCTTTTACACAGTATAAATTGTGGGACATTTTGTAACCGAATTTTTGTAATTTATTTTGTTCGATAAATTGATTTCTACACTGTTGACCCTTAGGTCTAAAAGTTTGTTGCGGCCAAATTTAGAAATATCTATGTTAGTCATTATCAAATTTAATGTCGTTATGTCGGCGCCACTCGGTATGACTTTTGGGTTATTTGCTTTATCTTCTTACTCCAGAAAACATGCACAAAATGATTATGAAACGCATCCATAAGCCGCGAGTGCACAGTCATCGTAAACAATAATAAACGGGCGAGTACACGATGGGAACAAGCCTGACGTTAATATGATTCAGTGTCAATACCACGAATTTTGTGCTATCATCATAAAATATACACATTCTATTAGCTTTATGAAAGAGTATTTCTTTTACGCTGCAGTGTTTTGTTATCCCTCTCATTAGTAGAGGAGGCCCATGCCCAGCAGTGGGACAGTAATATTACAGGGTTAATATTATGAGTGTTTTGTTACTCGAAGGTATTTGAGAAGTGTAGTGATTAATTGTGCGCAGTTCATTGTGGAATTTAAATAAAGGCGCGATGGCTTATGTTTTTCTCAGAACACAAAGAAAATTTCCTACACAAAATAATGTTTTTGTTTCGACACACTTTGACTCCTACTCATGGAACAAAGTACCATAGCCAAAAAAGAGTAGTGAAACCATGTTTTGTGTAGATGTTTTCGAGTCGTGTTTCGAAAAAAACATGCGCAGGAGACACATCTTAATATAAGCAACCATAGCTCAGTTGGGAGTGGTAGAGACTGCAGTCAATGCCAAGGCAATGGTTGAAGATTTAAAACTAACCCCGACAGTCTAAGCCCGAGACCAACATGACTGTCTGGCTCCTAAGTTAAGTGGGTTTCACTTTTTGATTGTATAATGTTTTGCAGTGAAAGAAAATATCACCAGAAATGCATATTAAAGAATAATTATTTAGTAATTTTATAGGTACCTTATGTAAAGTCTACGCAAAAGGCCAAAACCCTCTCATTAGTAAGGCGACTAAGCTCAGAAGTGGGAGTGTAACAGGGCCTTCTTTCCACCTGCCCTTATCCCACCTTAATGTGGGGTCGGTACAACACACTTTTTGAAGCATGTTTCAGAAAGCATTAGGCTTAATTTTCACGACCGGCTGCTTGCCTGACGTCAACCCTCATTTGGGGAATCCAGTCCCAAGCAAGGTATCACCAGGTAGGACCAGGGAATCGAACTCAGGACCTTACGGTTCACAGCTCAAAAACCCTGCCTCTAGACTCTATTGACTAGAGCAAAGAGGTGTAATAATACAAGGTTCATATTGATATTACTCAATATAACAAAGGCAATAATTCACCTTATTCTTGCATGTCTTGCTCTGTGTGCATCATGTGTTTACGTATAGACACGATATCTATGTGCGCGTGTAACTACTATTGACTTCAATGTATAGAATGACGAGTGACGGCTGACGCATCCCCCTCATGCTAAAGCAGTCTTCTCCACTAAAACACTACATAAAATACCTACACGAGATTTGCTTCGCTACACATTTTTGTCTATGGTTCATTGTTCCATGAAGAGGAGACAAAGCAAAACATTATTTTTGTGTTTTGGTTTGAGAAAAACATGTGAAAGACACAGTGCTTTACAAAAAACTGTACAAGTATTACAAATTTACACATACAACATGAAAAATAACTATCTAAGAACGACTTTTTTCACTCGTGTATGTACAATATTAAAATGTAAGTATTGTAATTTGTAATCACATTTCGCTTATGTTCGCGAGGTGTATTTTATATGTATGATTATGGTAGGTACCAATAATTCTGTCCCCTAAATCCAATTCAAAAATATGATGATATAAATTGTTGCACAAGACTACTAGTTCGCTACGAAATGAAAGCTGCAGGTTTTTTTCTTTTTTTGTTGAGAGGCTTTTAGTCTCTATGGACATGACCAGCCTAATCGTACCCTATTTTCTATCCTCACACACTCAAACTCTTAAATATAAAACCAGCAGATTCAGAATGAAGCTCTGAACGGATGCTTTGAAATGCACCAACATCAAGAAGTTTTATATTATGCGTCCTGGTCAGATCCTCACGAACAGTTTTAGTTCTGACACATTCCACCAGCAAGCGATATACATCCCCGATTGTGCCACAGTCATCTCAATTTGGACTACTGCTACAAAGCTGCACGTTAACCTGCACACGAGTGTTTGTGCATGCATGTATAAGCTCACGCTTGTATCCCCGAAGAGGTAGGAGAAATAGGGGAAGGCAGAGAACTAGAACACCTACATATCGCCGCACTCATTCCCGTCCCAGATGATAAAGGTGAGCCTATCGCCTTTCGCATTTAAATTATCCTATAAAGCCACTTCGAAAGTACTTCATAACATAAGTTAACGCACCTCCGTCCGTACTCGATGCACGTACTCGTGTCTAGTCGTACAGATAAGCAGTCAAACACATGCATCTATAAAATAAGTCATAATGAACTAACGAACAGGGTGACTCACTAAGTATGGAGCAGATAAAAGTCGGTACAACGCTGCAACGCCACACTGACTAGCCGGGGCCGGCCAGTGCAGTGAGCTCGGGGCTGCGGGTTGCGGTCACGTCCGAGAACTGGTCTCAACTCCATTAAATTTTTATTTTTAGTAAAGCACCTACCTCGTAATACGTGCAGACGTAGGGTGAAACGGAAAAAACATAACGCCCGTGTGTAGGCAATAATTGCTTCGTGTTTATTGATTCAGCTTTCCTTTGTGCCGGAGAACAAAGGCGTCATCGTATTTTTGGACGTAATTTTTTTTGTAATTTCAGACTGAATTTGGTAAATAAGCTAACGTTCCGTTTTAGTAGTTATTAGCGACTAATTAACGTTCTTCGGCACGATATCTCGCTATTGGTCGAACACATGGGTGTGGTTGTTGACTTTTTGCATCAAACAAAGTTCCCTTTAGTCGGTCTGATCGTCCGTCCATTTACGCAGTAATTGCAATTATGTTTGTTACATTTAATAGACTATGACTCAATGTATTGAACTGTAGAAAAAGTTTAACTGTGTTATATTTGTTTTTTAAACGTGACTTACCTACGTCTCGGTTAATCCCCATGTGGTTCTTTGGTAGGTAATTAGATTTGATTTTTTTAGTATGACAAAACATCGTATCTAACTATCGTAATAGTTTTTAGGATTCACTTTGTGTGTCCAGATATAAGTGTGTTGTAATTGGGCTCGTGACTTATATTCGTGCTGGTATTTTTTTACCCATTCTTAAGCTACATCGTATATACCTATATAATAGCTACTCTTTAATCAATATCTAGATTGGTAAAGCCTTTGTAAGGTATTTAAATTGTATTTTGATGACGTGTTTTAGATGTGCTTCTATGTCTATCTTTAATCGAAACTTAAAGTATAATAAATGTTTGAGCCTCATAGCAATCAAAATCAGCAGTAGTAGAAAGTCAGAGTGCTGACATCTACCTGTATAGAGCGAACTTCGACTAAGTTTAAGTCAAAGAAACGAACTCAGTGAGGAATTGGAATTTTTGACTAAGTCCTTTCGAACTTTGACTAAGTCCGAGTCATTTTTTACAAGATTTTTTTACTTAGTCTGTTTTTCTTGTAAAAAGAATGGTTCGGACTATGTAGAAGTTTGATTTAAAAATTCCACATCTTCACTGAATTCAACTATTTGTCTCAGACTTAGTTGAAGTTCGCTCTATAAATCTCAGCCTAAGTATATAATTGAAAGCGAATGGATACGCAAATATGTCTAAATTGACATTCGACATCAAACGGGAATAGATTCACCAAAAATAAATTGCACTTAAATGTCTCCTTGCATTCGTAATTCAATACGCAAAAGGAATAAATGGTATACAACTTCATTTGCATCCATTTAGAGCTGTGTCGCAGCTGTGATCAATTTGCCGTATACGTTAACAAGAGAGTTCATTCTGTAATTTGTACACTCAAGGACTAAGTACCGACATAGCGCAAAAATAAAATAAGCCCTCAGCATCGTCTCTTTTTGCGAAGAATAACGACTACCTTTTAGATGCGATTTTGCATACCGAGTTTTAAGCTGATTCTGGCACGTTTAAGCGCATTTCAATGGTTATTATTATTTATTTATTTATGAGCCTCTTTTGTCCCATTGCAGGGTAATATTTCAATAGTATTTGTACTATTTAAATATTGATACATGGAATTTTATCGATAACGGTTTATGTAATCGATTTGAGTATTGTAAGTTCGAAGTTGAAAACATTGACAGCTTCAGTGGTGCAGCGGACGAGTAGCCGGCTGTGAACCGAGAGGGAGCGGGTTCGATTCCCGCACCGAGACAAATGTTTGTGTGATCCACAGATATTTGTGTCGGGTCTGGGTGTTGCGAGACCGAAAGTCTCTCGTAGTTTTTTATAACCACGGTACAGGTTATACCTAATGTGGGGCCTGTTGCGTGTATTTATTTATTTACACGTTACAGCAAGAAATTCTAATTTAATAAGTAATACAATAATTTAAATTAGAGTTCCGTCCCTCTTTAAGGGTGTTATTTAATTATGACATTATTCTTAACTATTATGGTTGTCAAGTAGAATTAATGTGGAGACAACTTTTTACTACATCTGATGCTATGACAAATTCTAAGAAAAAATGAGTAAGTCAAAGTACATACATATTTAAGAATAGTTTACGCGAACAAGATCACGTAGTACTTATGTATCATACCTGAGAAATCTCTATAAGATTTTTTTCGGTATTAGACCAGCGTGGTGTCCTATATCTTACTCTTTTTAAAAATAGAGGAGGCCAGTGCCTTATAACGGGTTAATAATTTTACAGCGTTAATATTGATTTCCTAAGTTTACGCGAATGTTATACATTGAAATAAAACTATTTTTACGGATTCTATCACGATTTGTTTTCAAATTCTTGATAGGATCCGTAAAAATAGTTTTATTTCAGCGTAGTTGCGAATCCATACTACTTATTAATTAGAAATAAATAGAGAATAATTACAAAACAAACGCATTATGCTATCGGTACACTAACATATGGCTCATCAGATCCTGTGGTTTTGAGTAAAAAAGAACGAAAGTTTTCAATTATAACTGTCCCTCTGCTAACCGTTTGTAAATGATATAACTATTGTTAAGTACGTACGCTCTTAATCTTAAAGTTTATATTCACGAATTTCCCGGAACTGTAAATATGTCAGGCAGGCGGCCGGTCTTAATAACTAAGCCTAATCCTCTCTACAATAATCTTGATAAAGTATGTAACGCCAACCCCATATTAGAGTTAGATAAGGGCAGGTTTTTTTATCCGGGCACGGCAAAGTGACTGCACCTGATGGTAAGCGCAGTGCAGTCCAAAAAAAATCTTCTTCTTAGTCGTGCCCTCTTGGCAGATTGGTTATAGTTGTTGAGATGGTGGTACATGGTAGGTCGTCAACGTCATCAGTCTTCTTGGTGGCGACAATAGATCTTGTAATTCTTCTCCACGTTTGGCGGTTAGTAGCATTGCGTTTAAACTCTGTTATGGAGGACCGTGTTGTCGTTCTGATAGTATCCGTCCAGCGAGTAGAGTACCTGCTTCTAGCTCTCTTTCCTACCTTTCTCTTTCTACCTGACCATGGACCACAAGTTTTCCATAGAGTCCTCATTTCTGGAAATGTGCCAGAAGAACTTTAATGTTCGTTGTTGGAAAATCGACGAAAGTCTGGTCTTAATTTTTAGTTCGTTTAATATTGACACGTTTGTGCGGAAAGCCGTCCATGGTATCTGTAGGAGGCGCCTACAACACCACATCTCCAACGCCTCCAAAAAACACACGAAGTATGGGTCACTATGGCCGGTCTTAGCACCATGTGTACGATGGTCGCCATCCGGTCGGATACGAATATCCTACCTCCAGCAAACATAATAAGAAGTAAAATTTCATAAGTTCCTTTATGAATATATTTATTTACAATTCCTGAAGTACACCGGTTATTTTTATCCCGGGAAAAGGTTTTCATACTTTTGATCAATGTCGATATATTTATTGAGATACAAAATCACTTAAACGATAACGGTTGTTCCAGATATTACGTGTCTAACGTGTCACGTTTTAAAGACAATGGAAAAATTGAGTTTCCAAGAATAAAATCGTTCCGCGGGTTCACCAGACGGACCGACCTCTTTTTATCAACTTATATAAATACTTCATTTATCAGCTATCCATTATCATAGTTTAAACGGTTTTGTTATCTATTATATCGTACGACGACAATATATTAGCGCATTAGTGGTCGGCAGAGGTGAATACTCGAACAGTCAGTACAACACTTATCAGAGGCGCGAGTAGGAATCATTTTGTCAATCGAATTCGAATCGAGCTCGATGCGTGTTTGTGGTATTTGTATGACATTTTAAACAAACGTCATCGGTGCGCAGCCAACTCGATAGGAATTCGATTGTCAAAATTATTAGTTCGACTATGATTTTTTTTTTACATTTCACGCTAGCGGCTGCGTAAAATATTTGTATGACAAACTCTCGAACGCTCTAGTAGTAGCTTCTTACCCGGGGATTTGATGTTATTTATTGAAATTATTTTAAGTTGTCGCTAACGAGCCATGTAATAAAACTCCTAATCGAGCTACTTTTCGGACCTTTGATTTAAATGGTTTATTTTGAATTTTGAATAGTCATAAGTTAGTATTGGTATCATCATCATCAGCCACAGGATATCCACTGCTGGTTTAAAGGCCTTCCCCTAAAGATGGTATATTAACTTTCTATACTAATGTATTATTAAAACAATGGTATTCTTTTTCTTTTCTTCTTCTAATGATTCACAAGCCATCTCTACCCTCCCACTGCTCTATACAGAATCTATATCGCACATTACTTACGATAAAATACACTTGTTTCTCAGACCGCGTTATACAATTTGGAAATGGGAATTACAGGGAACGATCTTATTAGATCGTTCCCTCGTACTGCCCAGTCACCTGGGGGGCAAGCTAGTGCATTTCGAATAAAAAAAAATTGAAATGCGCGGGTTTGCCGCCCTGTATCGTAAAACAAACCTCCACTTTTATTTTTATGGCAACCATTACTTCTACGGCCCAGTGTAGAAGTGACTCGAGGACGGAAGGGATTGAATCCATTCGTTAGTCACCATGCGTTTAAAGGCTAATAAACACATGATATGATACTTTGATAAAACAGTCACGCCACAATGTTTATTGTTTGGTAATCATAATTCAAGATGTTTGGTAGGCACTCAGTGATATTTATATCTATTTAAGATATGCCTTACACATTGAGTATGACATTTAAAATTCAATTGCGCACAATTTTATCGCCAAACACTAATGAGCAGGAAGATGAATATAAACAATTATTTAAGGAAGTGTATAAATTGCATGCAGTATCTATTGTTTAATGCGCGTTCGCCAATTTGGAAGCGCCCTTGTCGCTGATGACTTTAACGATGTTAATTAGGGACGTTTTTAGTTAAATGTGTTTAATATAAATTTATTATTCATTCCTTATAAGATAATGTATGTTTTTGTGTATATGGTTTCATAGGAAGAATTCCTGCCACACTATGTTATATACACCTGCTTTGTCTCTTCTCTGCAACACCCAAGGTTGAAAGAATGCCACAGGTACTAAGTCCGCCTTTATGCAATGGTTTTGCCTTGATACAATGCTTTGAATATATAATATCAGTAATGAAGAGAAAATCTGAAATTACTTAAGTTCTTTGAGTAAAGTCAGAATTATCTTTAGACCTAAATTAACCAGCCATTTCATATAATATTTGGCTGTTAAAATGGCTTAATAATAAATAGTTACATACATAAGCTCACGCCTATATCCCCGAAGGGGTAGGCAGAGGCGCACTAGCGAACTAGAACACCCACGTTTCGCCGAGCTTCGTTCCGACCCAGATGTGATAGGGGGCGAGCCTATCGCCATATCGGGCACAAATTCCGGACTCCGTACTGATATGGAAAAATCCAATAACTTTGCCCGACCCGGGGATCGAACCCGAGACCTCAGAACCGTAGTCGTGCCGAAATACCACCACGCCACCGAGGCAGCAATAAATAGTTTTCATCTCTAAACATATCTTTAGTAGTTTCGTTGTTACAGATGAAACGATTTCTATTTTCATACCACATATTTATAAATGCACATACAAGTCACAATTTATGCATAATGCCATTATGTCCGCATACTTTACGATAACACTAAGTGATCTACTGCTTTTTTAATTTCTATTGCCATACGTTATTGCATAACCCATTAATAATTCCGTGACCGTTACTTGTATTAAAAATGTCACTAAAGCAGCAGCAAAAATAAAATATTTATAATTGGGTTTATTAAAAAAACATAAAATATAATATCCGAAACTCTATCTTAGAGAGAGCATTTGTAACTGCACTTTTATCTTTACGACTAGAAAATTTCTTAATGAGTTGTCGTCTGCAACAAAAATACATCAGAAATCATTTATGTTATTATTTATTTTCGAAACTTTAACTTACTGGGCCTTACTATAAAATAATATAAAAACATTTTCCCTTATCTGATATTTAAGAAAAGTTTATTATATTTTTCCTTGCGTCACATTGTTTGAAAATGCAAGGGACAGGTTATTCTCAATAAGATAAGAAGCTCGTAAATATTTTTTTATTTTTATATTTTTATTGTTGTACACATACATACATACATAAGCTCATGCCTGTATACCCGAAGGGGGAAGCAGGGACACATTAGCGAACCAGAACACTCACATTTCGCCGAGCTTAGTTTCGTCCTAGATGAGACAGGGGCTCGCCTATTGCCATTCCGGGCACAAATTCCGATTCCGGGCTGATACTGAATAGAAAATCTCAATATCACTTTGTCCTACCCGGGGATCGAACCCGATACCTAAGGATCGAAGTCGTAGCGGAATACAGCTACGCCACCTAGGCAGGCCACCGCGATAGTTGCAAAATGGAAGCCGTCAACGACGAGCATGCAACTTTGACTTTACACAACTGCTCCAAATATTCATTGCGAATCATTCTTTACTTTAACGGTGAAAGAAAACATTGTGTCTACATAGTATCTACATATTGTATAAATGTCTACCTAAGAGTTCATATGAAAATCGAATATAATTATGTGAAATCTGCCAACCGGCATTAGGTGCATTTTAGTTTACCCGTCATATTAGTAGACGAAGACCTTAGCAGTGAGACAGGAACTACTATTTATTACCTAACGGTAGTAATCATAAATTATGAAGTTATTCGTAGATATATATTATTGAAAGATAGGTATTTTTGAGTGGTAGATTCACGTTGTAGATAGTAACGTCTACAGCACAAATGGGCCGGCTCGACCGGTTAGACACCACTGTCTCACAGAAAACCGACGTAAATTGGCAGCTTGCTGTCGCGTATCGTTCGGTGAGTGAGATTTCCGGTGGCCCATTTCCCCCTCCCTTTCCCAATCCCATTTCCCTACCCTTCCATTCCCTCCATTTAGGTTGGCAACGCACGAATGATTCTTTTTGTGTCTTGGGTGATTATGGGCGGTGGAGATCATTTACCATCAGGTGACCCATCTGTTTGTTTGCCAATCTCTGCTATAAAAAAAATAAATATATATTATATATACATATAACTAATAAGTCATAACTATATTATATGACCCCATTTAAGCCACTTCAAGAGTATAGATACGCGATGTTTAGGAACTAACAACTGCCTAGTCAATGCATTTTAAGCGGGTTGAGGTGATTGCCTGAGTTATGTAAAGCTATCGATACGTTGCGTATCTTTACGAGCCTTTGTCTCGATTGCTGCCAACCATATTGCTTTGGTACTGGTATCGACGGATGTGTTTGTATGAATACTTTCTTTCTTTCCCTTATCCCACCTCAATGCGGGGTCGGCGCAATACACTTTTCAAGCTTGTCGCAGAAAACGATTTGGCTTAATTTTTACGAATGGCCGCCTGCTTGACTTCAATCCGGAGATCAAATATGAGGATGGTGGAGCTTTTTACTCGATTTGCCGATCTGGGAATCGAACCCAGGACCTCTCAGTCTTCAGCCCATATGCGTTGCCAATAGACCAAGAAGGAGCCTTTAGAATGAATTAAAATCTGTCATAGTATGTATACATATAATCGTTGTTGCGTTTGTGAACGATCGTGTAACTTCAAACGACTTGACCGATCACGATCATACATGCACACTGTTGGCAACACCAACACAAAATTGTTTATTTTTTATACTTGCAACACTACCTTTTAAGAAATATACGAAGCTGCAATTCAAAAACCACCGTCGTAAGTTTAATTTTAAAACCAGCCCCTATAGTGGCTATAAGGGACACCTCAAGTTTCCAACACACACTATAATATATTTGTTTTTTTGAGATGATACTCTGTAGCTATATAACATCACGTTACGTACCTATGGGTGCATAGCAGTATAAAGTTATTTAAGATCTAACTTTTCATCTATTTTTTGTTTGAAGCAATTAGTCACAAACAATAAACCATTTATGAATGTTTTTAGTTACATCTCACAAAATTTTAATTTGATAAAATATTACAAAATTCTTACCCCACTAGAATACTTTTTATGTGCATTCCGAAAAACCCAATTAGCTTATAGTTATTTTTTCTGTAAGCAAGCATGTATGTATTTTAATGTTGTAGCTTTTATAACATCACATAAAAAGTGGTATAGGTAGGTGGGTAGGTATTTAACTTATCATCATCATCATCACCAGCCATAGGATGTCCACTGTTGAAGATAGGCCTCCCCAAAGATTTCCAGATCGATCGCTGGATGCAGGCCGCTTCCAACAGGTCGATTAAACAATGTTAAAAAATATATTATTCACACTTTTGTAAGTAACATCACCCGCGTAGTAGTAAAAATTATCCAACGTTCACTCGGCAGCGGGTCACCGATCGTACAACCTACACTTGAACCAACATTAATTCCATGCCCACATTATAATAGAATATTTTTCCTTTACCAAGTACTTACAACGTACAATCTTTTATTTTTAAAACTAGCTTTTCCTGCGGTTATCGAGTCGCGTTTTGTCAAATAAAATATAAGAATCCTCGCCTTAAACATAATATTCACGGTGCGTTAAAAAGTGTTATCAGTGAGTCCGCTTGTCCTTCACATAATCCCTTAAACAAATAAGGAAAGATAGAAGATATATAACATCCGCACGGATGACGGAACGCAAATATCTGATTTTCTTTTTTAAATCTACCCTTGAAACGTGACTTTCCAAACATTTGGAAGAATTAACACGACAGGAAACGGACGTGAGCACACCAGTCTTAGCATTATCATGTTTGTTAAAATACATGAATAACATTTAGTTTAAATCTGTACTTGTAAATATTGGGCATTATAATTTCGTGGCACGCATCAATAAGTTTAAGTCGACTTAGGATATTATGCGAAAACTGCCATCAAGGTTAGTTTATACAGTGGTAAATAAATCTCGCCTCCTTGGTCTAGTGGCAGCTGCATAGGCGGGCTGTGGCCATGTAGGTCTTAGGTTTGATTCTCAGGTCGCGCAAAATATTTTTTCTGAGTTTATTTGCCCAGGACTGTATCCCCCAGAGGGGAGTTGATATCAGCAAACATCCATAAGATAAAGGTACAAATGTATTAACACGCAGTCGATAAATAGGTAATTTAATGATAGTTTCGTACATTATCGTAAGTCGACTTGTCGGTTTATTCACGCTTGACGCGGAATTATTATTTTTACCTAATGCTAAGTATTATATTATTTCTAGACCCATACGTATGAGGGACCCGCTATTCTCAAAGGCCAACTATGTTAAGCGGTCATAAGAACCGAGTCATTTAACATCAAGTGATTGACTTGATTACTCATTTTTCTATAAAAAGCAATCTGTATCGGGCGTTGCATTCCTTAAAACATAAAAAAAAAGTAAAAGTGGCGTCACGTTGCGGTAAATGAAAATTAAGGGTTCCTTTTTTTTACGGAACTAGATGTCAATAATTATTATTTCATTAATACTTCCAGAAATTCACAATCGCAATGTTTTCCCGTAAATAAATTAAATGCAACTTTATATTGTAAATGAGGTTATCACTTCGACTTTGTCAGTAGTCTTCGTTGAAGTGTCGTTATTATTTAATTGAATGAAAAGCATCAAATATAATTAGCGTATTATTTTTAGTTCCTGTTTAAATACTTTACTATGTCGACGGAAACTATAAATGTATGTACACTGTATACACAGATTATATTTCTATGAGTGTATAATATAGTATAATAATTATTAATTACTAGCTGACCCGCGCAACTTCGTCTGCATATGAGAGAGAGGGTTGAAAAAGTGAGTCGTAGGCACCTATAATCCAATAATTCTAAAGGAGGTAATGGGATGATCTACTTCAGCCGTCAGTCCCCCGTCTCTCATCCCGTCAGTCACACCGTCTGTCACCCCGTCTATCACCCCGTTTCTTACCCCGTCAGTCACACCCTCTGTAATACCGTCTGTCACCCCGCCTGTCAACCCGTCTGTCACCTCGTCTGTCACCCGTCTGTCACACAGTCGGTCACCCCGTCTGTCACCCAGTCTGTAACCCACCTGTCACCTCGTCTGTCACCACGACCGTCACCCCGTCTGTCACCCTTCTGTCATCCAGTCATTCACCCCGTCTGTCACCCAGTCGGTCACGCCGTTGGTCACCCGTCTGTCACCCCGTCTGTCACCCCGTCTGTCACCCGTCTGTCACCCGTCTGTCACCCCGTCTGTCACCACGTCGGCCACCCCGTCTGTCACCCCGTCTGTCACCCCGCTCGTCACCCCATTTGTCACCCCGCCTTTCACCTCGTCTGTCACCCGTCTGTCACCCCGTCTGTCACCACGTCGGTCACCCGTCTGTCACCCCGTCTGTCACCCGTCTGTCACCCCGTCTGTCACTCAGTCGGTCACCCCGCCTGTCACCCGTCTGTCACCACGTCGGTCACCCGTCTGTCACCCAGTCTGTCACCATGTCCGTCACCCCGTCTGTCACCCCCTCCCCATCACCCCATCCCGCCGGTCAACACTAAAATTTTTTTTCAAATCGAACCAGTGGTTTCTGAGATATAAAATTCCCCGCTAGCAGCATTATTCATTTTTGCTCCGCTGCTATTGGTCATAGCGTGATGTTATATAGCCTATAGCCATCCTCGATAATTGGGCTATCCAACACAAAAATAATTTTTCAAATCGAACCAGTAGTTTCTGTCTGAGATATAAATTTTCTCGATTTTGCAATATTGTCACCCAGTCGGTCACCCCGTCTGTCACCCGTCTGTCACCCCGTCTGTCACCATGTCCGTCACCCCGTCTGTCACCCCCTCTGTCACCCCGTCTGTCACCCCGCCTATCACCCCGCTTGTCACCCCGTCTGTCACCCCGCCGGTCACCCCATCTATCACCTCGTCTGTCACCCAGTCGGTCACCCCGTCTGTCACCAGTCTGTCACCCCGTCTGTCACCACGTCCATCACCACGTCCGTCACCCCGTCTGTCACCACGTCTGTCACCACGTCCGTCACCCCGTCTGTCACCCCGTCTGTCACCCAGTCGGTCACCCCGTCTGTCACCAATCAGTCACCCCGTCTGTCACCACGTCCGTCACCCCGTCTGTCACCCCGTCTGTCACCCTTCTGTCACCAGTCTGTCACCCCGTCTGTCACCACGTCCGTCACCCCGTCTGTCACCCCGTCTGTCACCCCGTCTGTCACCCCGTCTGTCACCCAGTCGGTCACCCCATCTGTCACCCCGTCTGTCACCCCGTCTGTCACCCCGCCTGTCACCCCGCTTGTCACCCCGTCTGTCACCCCGCCGGTCACCCCATCTATCACCTCGTCTGTCACCCAGTCGGTCACCCCGTCTGTCACCAGTCTGTCACCCCGTCTGTCACCACTTCCGTCACCACGTCCGTCACCCCGTCTGTCACCACGTCTGTCACCCCGTCTGTCACCCCGCCTGTCACCCCGCTTGTCACCCCGTCTGTCACCCCGCCGGTCACCCCATCTATCACCTCGTCTGTCACCCAGTCGGTCACCCCGTCTGTCACCAGTCTGTCACCCCGTCTGTCACCACGTCCGTCACCACGTCCGTCACCCCGTCTGTCACCACGTCTGTCACCACGTCCGTCACCCCGTCTGTCACCCCGTCTGTCACCCAGTCGGTCACCCCGCCTGTCACCCGTCTGTCACCACGTCGGTCACCCGTCTGTCACCCAGTCTGTCACCATGTCCGTCACCCCGTCTGTCACCCCCTCCCCATCACCCCATCCCGCCGGTCAACACTAAAATTTTTTTTCAAATCCAGTAAACCAGTAGTTTCTGAGATATCGCCTTCCCCGGTTTTAAACATTTTTTATTTCTGCTCCGCTCCTATTGGTCATAGCGTGATGATATATAGCCTATAGCCACCGTCGATAATTGGGCTATCCAACACAAAAAGAATTTTTCAAATCGAACCAGTAGTTCCTGAGATTAGCGCGTTCAATCAAACAAACAAACAAACAAACAAACTCTTCAGCTTTATAATATTAGTATAGATGACCAAGGAATTCGGTAATGAGTATTAAAGTTACCATTGTTTTTGAAATAAAAATATCTTATATACAGGTTATGTATGTATTTATTAGTTTATTCCTATATTTTTATTTTATTTATCATAACTAAGCAATATACTAAAATAGGTACCTGCATATAACATTTTGTTTTATCATAATTCTCAAATGAGGGTCATTTATTATGTGGTTTTATCATGAAAATGGAAAGAGCAATAATAGCTAGAAAGTCATTAAAGTATCTATAATAAATAATAATGTACATCAGAACGATATCGTACCATTTGTCAGTTGTCACAGTTAGTAACTCAATCTTATCAAAAGAAGAAACTGGGCCTTCGTTAATAGTTATGAGTTATGACTTGTATTATCATGTTAATATTAAAACTAAACAAAGAGTGATTAGATAGGCTGGCAATATTTTTTTTATATTCAACTGTTTAGATTTTGATACTTTAACCCCAGATTTTATGTGCATGTGAGCAGTTACAAAATATTTTTTAGTGATCGTTTAATGATCATCGATGTAAAAATTGCTTTGGATATTTTAGTCTTATTTTAAATAATTTTGATAAAAAAATATAGTATATGTAACTTGGTTTAGGAGCAGCATTTATGGACTGTGGACTGAGCAATCCTGGGTTCGATTTCTACATTGGAAAACCAGTACTTCTGATACGATTTGCGTTGACTTCAAGCAAACAGTCTATTGTAAAAACTTAAGTCGAATCCTTTCTATAAAGTAAGAAAGCAACTTGACATCGAACTTTAAATGCTTTAAATGAAAAAGCGTTTTACCGACCCCACAATGGAGTGGATCAACATGGCTAAAGGGATTTTAATCGTAACAAGGGATGTAAGTGCAAACATTATTTAACCAAAATGAAGTATATTGGTGTTGTTATTTCACGCTTACCAATCGAACTGGTTCACTAACTTCAAGTCTACAACATCTTTTTCGTTATCTAATCAGTGCTTTGTACAAATATTAGATAATAGCAGTTATCGCACGCATCCAGCAGCAATAATTATTATCATTATACCAACACCGAGCTCAGTATTTACTTAACTAGACACGATATGATTTCATTTGATACGAATGTTGGAGGTAACTCTGCCCTATGTTGAAACTCGATAAACAGAAATAAAAAACTTATTCCGTAACGTAGAAAGATATTTGTTATGAAAGTGTTCTTTCCTTTAGTTTTTTATATATTTCAATAACGATTATCATAAACTCCATGTTTTATTCTAGCTAAAACGATAGAGAAAATTACCAAACCCCCAGTCTCATTATTTGAGGTGTAGACATAGGTAAAGTCATACTAAAACCGCGTCTCCTGCACGTGTTTTTCTCGAAACAAAACACAAGATACCTACACAAAACAATGTTTTTCGTCGTCTCCTGCTCATTGGACAATGGACCATAGACAATAATGTGTAGCGAAACCATGTTTTGTGTAGGTGATTTGTAAAATGTTTTAGGACAGGAGACGCCCCTTAACTTTTTGTGGATATGCAACATGGATGGCCGGTTTGGATTGGGGTGGTACAAATGCATTCTGTTGCGTTTGCATTGAGACAAATGTTTGTGTGGCCCACATATATTTGTTTCAAGTTTGGGTGTTGTGAGACCGAAAGTCTCTCATAGTCTCTGACATCCACGATACAGGTTATACCTAGTGTGGGGTCAGGACTAGGTGTGTGACTCTCGGGTGTGTTTCGTATGGTCCATACACCGTGGGATATACAGAAGGTTCAAAATTAGATTTGAATGGATACCAAGAATATAACAAGTTTTATCCTTGGTTATAAAGTAGTTATGGGTATGTGAAACACATACCCTATTAGTATTTTTGTTGTCCCTAGCATCCTTCATACACAAACCCATGGAAAAATTTCGGTAACGTCGTACCTACAGTGCATAATAATGAATGTGTGATTTGCATATAATAACAAAAACTCCAACGGTTACTTCGAGAAGTGGTGTTGCTAAAATATTAATACACATTTCATACTCATCATAATACATGCCATTATGCCTGTAACCTTGAAGGTATTGGGTGAAGACGCAACGAATGCGCTTTGGTCTCTTCTTTGTAGTTAGTACACAAGTTTGATAACCAGCATTGCAAAATGGACAGATTTTTTAGAATTGGCCTGTGAAATAAACCTAGAAAATATAATGTTATGAACTATTACATCGATTTATTCTCTCATTCGATATGCTAAGGAAATACTCATAAGGAAACCTTAGCTACATTTAGATAAGAATCATAGCCTGTTCGAGGCAAGAATTTTATTGGTTTACGAAGACTGACGTGCAAAAGAATTGAAACAAATAAACGGTTTCAAAGCCGCAATCTCGATTCGCAATCGCCGTCGACTGTCATTCGTGTTTGGGCTACTAAAGGAATCAGTGAAGAACTCAACATCCCATTCAACGACAGACATTTTCAAGGCTTTATATTCGTATTATACAAGTCTATTACCATATAGGACAGTTGGCACAAACCCAATCTCAGGCAAATCTTGATATTCATATGATGCACGTAGACAGCCTGACTCTGAATACAAGCTCAATGCTTTGCAGCCAATGCTGCTAGATTGCTTAGTTGATTCAGATATAAATCATAATAGGATTTAAATGTCTTAGGTCATATGAATCTCAATTGACGAGCGCAGTACAGTACCATGAAGTATTTGTAATTCTAAAATCTGTGAGGTAGTGTCTTAATTTAAGAAAAGGCAAGGCCGTTATGGTGAATAATAGAGGTATGCTGGCCAAATCTACATTGTCGAATAGCAGCATACATCCATAGCGCCTGTTCTGTGAAAGAAGCAGAGGACGAAGACTAAGCACTTCATTATTCATGGTGGATGTACACTGACAACCCATCCAATAGTACTATCATCGCATATTACTCAGTAGGTGGTAGGTCATGTATTTATCTTTTAAAAACATCCAGTGGTTCATCAAATATACTTTTGCGAATCAAGCGACCGATTACAATATCCGTTATACATTGGGCCATATCAGTGTTGTTATCAATCGTCTCATTGGTCGAGTGGCTACATATTTATGTGGGCTATGAACTGTGAGGTCAGAGGTTTGATTCCCAGGTCAGGTAAGCCTTAATATCCGATAACAACTGGCCTCCTTTTTCAATACGGAAGATATGATATGGCACAATGATACGAAAACTAGATAGATGGTTGTTTTTTTGTATTCGAGTCTGACAATACCATGTGTAGAAGATATTATCACTTCATTACTAACATATCGTCAGAAAGCAGCACCATGATAGGAGAAACTTTAAGCACAGCACTATTGAAGAACTTCCTTCAAACTGTAACCGTAGGTGTCTACAATTTACAACTACAGAAATATTTGTATTCGTCATATTTTATACCTCGGATAGACGTCATAATGGGTAGCTATGATTTATGTCTAAATTGTGGTTGAATTCAGATATAGTTTGTTCAGAGGGATGTCCCAAGACAGGGTGTAGATATAAGTCGCTGGATGTAGGACACTTCCAACGGGTTGGTCTGGAAATCGTTGAGATGCCTATGTTCAGGAGTGAACATCCTGAAGTTGATGATGACTTTCCAAATCCCACCTATCATTTTTTAATGAAAAGAAAGCAAAATTTGTGGCAAAGTGCACCGACTAAATACGTTATCATATTTCGGTGTGATTGTAATGATTCTGAACATAACTCTTCGGTTTGGTATTTTTAGTGAATATATTTAAAGTCATTTGCGTTTCATCGGTTTTGACTTGTTAAAATGGACTTGCCATACTTAAGTTGATACGTTAGGCGTTTCAAGGGTATTCACTATCGGCATAGAGTTACCAAAGACGGCAACGCAGGTCAAGAGCGGTGTCAACAAAATCGCAGATCAGTTTACTTACTGCGAAATTGTTGGCAATTTATCAAGACTCGACAAATAAGCAGTTATAGCTTAGTTGTTATGGATTGCCGAAACGAATGTCGCACGTTCGAAACTTACCCCAAGAGCGTGCATCTCTGGGCTCTGACTTTTCTACATTAACATATAAGTTCAAGCCTGCATCCCCCAAAGAGTAGACAGAGGCGCACTAGCGAACTAGAACACCCATATTTCGCCGAGCTTAGTTCCGTCCCAGATGTGATAGAGGGCGAGTCTATCACCATATGGGGCACAAAATCGAGACTCCGAGCTGATACTGGATAAAAATATAATATAAATAATAATATTAGCCCTGTAATATTACTGTCCCACTGCTGGGCATGGGCCTCCTCTATTGATGAGAGGGGTTAAGCCTTAGTCTACCACGCTGGCCTAATGCGGGTTGGTAGACTTCACATACCTTCGAATTTCTTGGGGAGAAATTCTCGGGTATGCAGGTTTCCTCACGATGTTTTCCTTCACCGTTATAGCAAGCAATATTTCACGATGAAAACACACTTAATTTAGAAAAGTCAGAAGTGTATGCTCCACTTTGGGGTTGGTCTCGAACCTCCGACACACGTCTCAGCAGTCCGTACCACACCCAACTGAGCTATTGCTGCTTTACGCTGGATAACTCAATATCATTTTGCCCGAATACCACTTCAGGAGGCTGAATCTTGACACTCGATTCGATTGTCTCGAGTCAGAGGGCAGGACGATAGTCGTACCGCGCATGTAATACCACTACGCCATCGAGGCAGTCTGACTTAGGCTAAAGGAAAATCATGAGGAAACCTTGAGCATTCTTCACAAGAATTTCAAAATTATGCGAAGTCTCAGTAGAGGAGATTCGTGTCCAGCAGTGGGGTAGTGATTTACATCTTACATTATTGAGGTAAATATTAAGGTAAGATTAGTTTAAATTATACTAGTATCTTTGGGTGGTCGAAAGCTAGGTATAGCTAGCGCTTGGTGCACCCAAAAATTAACTATATTTCATCATTTTAAGTAACCAGAAGTAAATTCCAATATGACCAACCTCAATAAACGAATCGACTCCTAATACAATTTCACCTATAATATTTACCTAATTATTTAAGAAGAGACGTTACTTAATCATACATCTTAAGTGGGTAAAGTATAAAGCGGGTACATACTTACAAAGTTCATAAAGATAAGTAGGTTAATACTTGAAAAGTTACTTAGGGCAACTTGCACCACTATTACTAACCTACAGTTAGTCCTAACCTCAAGTTAAATTTAGAAAGAAATATATGAATGATATGTAATTCATGACATTTAATTACTTAAATATCGTCATATATTATCTGTAATTACATGTTATGAATTACAGGTCATCCATATATTTCTTTTTAAATGTAACTTGAGGTTAGGACTAACTGTAGGTTAGTAATAGTGGTGCAAGTCGCCCTTAATGTTTCACTTGAAACGTCATTACTGCCAGTTATTTTCTATACTGTACAATGTACATGATTTGAAGGACTAGATACTATTCTACATTGTTGTTCAAATGTCTTTACTAACTATCTTTGTCAATACTATTTTACAAACAAAGCATTACGATAAGCTTATTTATGTTTACAATTTACTACAATCAAATCGTAATGGTGATTGCTTATGCTTCAATAATATTATTAACCGTTGGTTAGTGTAAATACGGCAAATAGTATTTATAGGGGTTGAAAGTGATTCGTGTAAAGGCGCCTTTCCTGCACCTGTTTTTCTCGAAACAAAACACATACGCAAAACAATGATTTTCGCCGTCTCCTGCTCATAGAATAATAGACCATAGACAAAAATCTGTATCGAAACCACGATTTGTGTAGGTGTTTTATGTAATGTTTTGTTTACTAGTAATTAGTAGCTTTCTTGTGAACTTGGCTGACTCAATACTGTGTCTCTAGATAGTAGATATAAGTTTTCATTCGTATAAATATTGAAAACCAATAAAACTAAATCAATAATTTCGTGATCCAGAAATCGCCATTCTTCAGCTTGAATTAAGTGTTTGAATTACTGTACATAACCGACGGAACTCGCTCTTGGTATGTTTAATTAAGTATTAATATAAGAGAAAATTGTATAAAATACCATAAATTATTAGGCTTTCTATTGCAATCAAGTGTAATTTTACTAGATAATAGTTATTGTGTGCTAGGTGCTTTTGAGATTATTGTCGTGTCTATTTGCATTAGTGTTTGGAAAAGGAATAGGAGTTAAGGGAGTGAAACAAAAATAAAAACAAATATTTAACATACTTTGACTATAATTGAAAATAAAAATGCTGATGGTAAATAAGGAAAACTTACAAGAAATGTCATATAGCTTTATCCTTAATTTTTGTCCATAAAAAGTACAATATTTAGTCAATTTTTGCAAGATTAACTTATAATTGGAATTAAATAAAAAATTAAATACTTAACTAATCATAGGTACTAAAAGTTGTAAACTAATGTCTGCTATATTATATGACTCGCGAAATTATATTAATCATATTAAGACACGTTTAGATGTTCATGTAAATACAAAAGAAATTAAATAAATTGGCTTTAATGGTTTTATAATCCTTAATGAACTGATAATAAATAAGTTGACGAAGTTTATGAACCCTTAAATCTAAGTAGTCCTTAATTAGGTACAAAATGTTTTTTTTTTCTATTAGATTCGGCGAACACTGAAACTAAAGAGATAAATACACTAGACGATAACGTCTTTCACTAGTTCACTAGATATACATTCGATAGATACTAACAAACGAAAAACCAGCACTGTTCCAATGTTACTTTATTAGTGGCACGATTACAATATCAGAGAGGTGACAAACGAAACAAGAGTAGTTTTATTACATATTGCGAAGCAGTCTTTGTATATATCAGAGGCGTTGGTTGGTTCCAGTACAATTTCTCCTAATCCATACATTGGTCCCTTAATTAAAACTTTAAACTTTGTTATCATAAATATTATAAAATATCACACTTTAAATTCAAAAAAAATCCTATTCTACGTCGAAACTAATGAATTAGTTCGGTCGAAGTACAAAAGTAATAACTTTGCCAATTTGAATATTATATTCAAAAGAAGACAATAAATAAACAATCAATCTATTTCGATCAACTAAAAGTTAAATATACTCGATTTTTACAAAGTAGAAGGCACTTTTTGTGTGCGGGGGCGCGGCGGGGCGAGGCGGCGGCGTGGAAGCGCACGGGGGGAGGGCCGCCGGCCAAACGCACTGCCGCGCCCTTAACAATTGTATAAACATTTATTTTTATATTACTATATTATTGAAGTTATAATCTTTATACATGTTCAGCGGTGTACGAAACCTCGGGAGTTCGGCGGACTTTATATTTTTGGCGTTTTTGCGAACGTCCGAACGTAATAACTTCGAGTGGTGCCGACGCGAGAAACTTGTATAGGGGAGCTGCGAGAACGAAAAACAATCACCAAAAGCCTAAACAGGTTTTATATGGCCGTTCGTCCTTCTCGCCGAGAGAAAAACGAAAAAAATCAAGTCGGACGGACCGACAAGTCGAGAAGCTCGATGCCTG
This sequence comes from Clanis bilineata, assembly GCA_036417725.1. Classification (NCBI taxonomy): domain Eukaryota; kingdom Metazoa; phylum Arthropoda; class Insecta; order Lepidoptera; family Sphingidae; genus Clanis; species Clanis bilineata. The sequence goes on from CM071154.1 coordinate 8,456,691, forward strand.
GCATTACCTACTTCGATACATTTCAAAGAGTAGATAAAGATGATTATCATATCGCGCCGACAAAAATTACACCGTGAACTAGATTTGTCAAGTAATAAATGTGTTTTTAGGTAGGTATGTAGTAAGTATATACAAAATAGCCTATGTTATTTGGATGTTACAAAATGGGCATAGGTAGAGGTGTCGGTCCGCCGAGCTCCCGAGGTAGATTTTCGACTGATTCCGTGCCCAGTACGGTAAGATCGGATCAGTGTATCAGCACAGAATCAGTCGAGCTGTATCGTCATAACGAGCCACGTCCCGTAGACGCAGGCCTCGTCCGTATGCGGTGTGGCGTCGCAGCTGCTAGCTACAAAATAATTATAGTTAAGGAGACTCGAAATAAATAATAAATTATTATCTTAAACTCTTAAAAATAGATCACGAGCGCCTTCTCGCGGTACGGTACCGAGCGCGGAGAGGCAGTATGAAATAAATAAACGTTCTATAAGCTAACTTTACAGAGGCCACCGCTCGGCGGAGGATCGCATCGGGAAGACTTCCGCGAGCTACACAATAAATATCTAAAAATATAAAGGTGCCATTTACAATTGCGTGCCGATAACTAAAAGATGAACATAATTACTATATTTCACACCGCAAACTTTCGAGACGCCAGAGAACACTTCGTAAACTTTATAAATTAGACCGAAGTATTACAATTCAGCATCGATAAACTGGAGATCATTCGTTGAGCTAGTTTGCAAGTGCGCGAGGCGCGGCGACCGGGACGTCGCTCGTGCGCAGTCAAGTCTGGAAGACGTCGTGTAGGCACTACGGTGTCGGACGATCCTTACGCTACACTCGGTATAAGTTAACTTAGGACTAGGCGAGGGTCTTAAGCGATCACGAGGTCGCCGAGCGCCGACGACAGACGGTTGAACACGGGCAGTCGCTCATCCTCCGGGTCCGGGGAGTGCGTGCGGCGGAACGCGAAGGCGGTGGCGTGCGCGGGCGGAGACAGCGCCGGCGGAGAGTGCGGAGACTGCGGAGAGTGCGGAGAGTGCGGCGAGCGCGGCGACCGCGACCCGTCGCTCATGTACGAGCCCAGCGACCCGCCCGACGACAGCGACGCCAGCGAACCGCCCGGTGACGGCGGCTCTCGGCGGCGCGCCTCCTCCGCGTTGTGCACGAAGTGGCAGCGCGGCCCGTACGGACAGAATCCGACCGAATGGAAAGTGCGGCACAGCTCCGTCTTGTATTTGGGGTGACGCTGCAAGTTACGCAGCTCGCGGACTCCGTGGGCGAATTGACACTTGTCACCGTATTTGCAGACGCCGGCCTCTTCGAAGGGGCGGCACAGTTCGGTCTTGTAGCGGCTGGTGGCGGGCGGCGGCGGCGCGGGCTCACTGGTGGTGCGCTCGAGGCGGCGGTGGCTGAGGCGGTCGAGGATGCCGGCGAGGGCGCGGTGCGCGGGGACCGACGCCACCCTCGCCAGCACCGAGTGTTGGTCCCACGCGACGCCGCCGGTCACTGTGCCGCCTCCCACTGGACCCAGCGCACTCGCGAGGTTGCTGTTCATAGTCTGCACTGGCCGAGTTTGGTTCTGAAATAACGAAAAATACATTTTATTATTAAAAGCTTAGAAATAGGGCTCAGTTTATACATTAAAATTGGGGATGGTGCAAAAAAAAGCACATAAATCAAGAAAATAAATGGTGTAGTATTTTTTGTATTTCATCTTTCTCTAAAAGTGTATTTTTATCTGAGTCTCAAAACACTTGTGTATTTATGTCGTAGAAAAAGTCGCCATAATCTGACCCGAGAGTCAGGTACCTGCTAACGTTAACAAAAAGTTGAGGGCGGTCGGTTACGTCGTCTACCTGCTCGGGTTCATCTCGTTTTCTCTAATGGTTTCCAAGTTAAAACGGTTAATATTACCAATTAACCGAGCCACAAAGTGGTGCTTTCAAAGCCCCTAGGGTGAGTCGAATCTTAATGTTACGATTATAACGAGTCCCCGTCCGGTCTCCTATAATGAATTATTCATTTCAGTAAAATTCTCCGTTCCCATCAATATTCCCCATTGTGGAGGCGTTGCGTTCACGTCGTTTAGAGATGCAAATGGTGGTGTTGTCTTTTGTTTCACCAGATCGTCGAACCTGGCGCTACGTAGTATCACCATAACAATTGTAATGTTCACGCAAGAGGCAGTTGACACGGGCGGACGGTCGTAGCTGCGTAGTGTCTCGCAACCGGCCTAACAATCGCACTGATTGTGCATTAGTGTTCGAACGTCACTTGTGTCGCCATGTCGACAGACGCCCGTCGCGCCTGCCTACTGCATCGCAATTTTCTAACGAAAGGACGCTTCATGGTTCCCCAGTAATTGACAGAATAATTTTATAAATCTCACATCACTTTATATCCTTTATGTAAAATGAGTTACCATCGAACTCCTCTCAATCTAATCATTAGATAATTTTTATATCACGACCACGATTGTAAGGGGGTAGTCTTAGAGCTACATGGTAACCAAATGTTTTTTCTGACGATTTGGCGACAAAAGCGCGAAGGCTGGATCAGATCAGAGTTAGTCGCGGATCCGCGTTCCGCTCCTATACATAATGTATGATATGTGGTGTCTTGTATGCGGCCTCAATCGATGTGAATGACACGTCATTGTATATTCTATTAGCTTCTGCGTCGTCCGGGGATCGTAAACACGCAAACACTTGTGTTTTGGAATACAACGGACAAATTATATTACCACCTAAAGTTTACTTCAAGTGCGCGCGTCTTTTTTCTCATGTATTGGGTAAAGATAATTACCCATAGTGACATATGTATATATAATATTTAATAATAATTTATATTTATAAGATTTATCTGATTTGATTTAATTTGAGTAATAATTATCCGGTTGAACCGACCCATTCATACTGTAGTCAATATTGTCAACAGAAAAGCTCTACCAATAAAAAAAAATTAAATGCTATTTATTATTTATCAGTACCATGAAGTAATAATATTGTTTGAAAATACTGAAAAACTGCTATATTATTATTAAAACATATCAATACTAGATTTTTATTCCATGTTAAAGATGACCAACACGTAGAATTTTCATAATCAAAACGGGACATGTTTACAAAATATATTTTTTTATTGACGCTCATACCCGCATTGAATATTACATGTTAACTTTTACGGTTAGCGGCAAACGTTGAGTAAACAATTACACACGAATGCTTTTAGTAGCGTATGAGTACCTATTGTTCGGTACGTGGGCAATAACCGACAATAGTAAGGCTGTAGTTACACTAGGCCATCGATTCGCAACCTGCACTAAGCACTACCGCTTCGCGTACGTGAGTTGAACGTGCTTACTGGTAACTCGCAACTCATACTAAATTGAAACCGCCGCGCTGCGTGTGGTACATAGTACACGCCAAGACGCTATTACAATCCACTGTTGAATTTTTTAATATTTTCTGTAGGAACCGATTTGTCATGTACGCTCGATGCTTTACTAAATTGTAAAAATATTTAACTACATTTCCTAAAGTATAAATTGAGATGAACTCTCAATTAGACATAACATACTAATTTATAGTCAATCTTATATTACTCTGACGTTCATAACAAATGATCATCTTCAAAGTAAATATCAGCATGTCGTTAATGTTGCACGTAACTCAACTTCACTAGATCATTTATAATACTTGAAAAAACCAACATCCACAATCCACACGTAGAATTTAACACGGGCAGGTCATCGTAATGACAAAGAAAGCATGTTGTCCTACTCCAAAAACGTCGGAAACCAACTGCAAGCAAGTATTTATAGACCACCATAAATTCACGTCTATTCTAACAATATAGTTTAAATTAACAATATAGACAGTGTTACAAGTCAGAAAGCGAAAGTGTAACGAACAAATGACCATAGCGGTGCGATCGCGGGTGAAAAGTTGTAGTGAAAAGCCAGGGGTCAAGCTGTGTCGGCCAAGTGTCGACGGAAAACGGCTCAACAGTAATTAGAGAGTTATCAGAGCGGAACATTGGTTAAACGCTGCTTTCCATCGGACGGTGCGCTCGCGCAACCTAACTCTAGGGAAAATTGTACCTGACCACTGTCGATTTCAAACGACGCAACGAGGCAGTTTGTTTCAACGTGAACTTTGCGTCTCTAAGCATCATCTAAGCATCTACCACACAAAGTGATCAAATTATTCTACCATTTATCTTCTTGGTGGCGTATTGGTTAACTTGGCCGCGTGTTTTGAGATTATGCTCCTTACTTATAAACAAATTTAAACGCTGCTTATCTTTAACCATAGGTTGTCCCTTTCATTTTTAAACAATGTAACGCAAGGAAAAAAGTGACAGGCTATTCTTAGTGAAAATCAAGCGAAAATGTTTTTATAAGTATAAGTTCCCTATAAGTTCTATTCCTACGTCAATAAAAACAAAGATCTATATAAAACGTGCGTGTGCCACACCCATGTTGTGGTACAAAGTAAGATGATTAGATTTATCCATCAACTGTTATTTACAGAAACCGAGCGTCAACACTAACTGCTGTTTGTTTTGTAAACATGATTTCGGGTAAAGGGCGGGTGTTAAGATAATTTCCGAAGAGTCGGGGCCCAGGATGGCCCTACACCTCATGCTGGTATGTCTTGTATGCCGAACTGATTAGCGGTCGGTGTTGTCAACGTGACAAACACGCAGCTCGAGCCAATGTGTTTGCATTCCTCATTATTATGGTAGCAACGGGTTGCATAATGGAACACGGCAAGGCTATTTTAAGTCTCCCAAGAAATGTGCACAAGACGGTTTGCTATGATCTCTGGCCACTAATTACATGACTAATCTTTACAAGATATACAGAACGTTCAATGGAATAATAATAAGGGCTTCATTTGTTATTAAATATTAAGGTTAATTTCCAACCGCAGTGAGTAAAGGGCAACGTCTCGTTGAATTAACCACATGTGTCATCATCGAAGTGGTTCATAAATTGTGCGTGCAAAGTGGATGCACAAAATCGAGCGCGATCTTTCCCATCAATGGTGGTTATTTCTAGATGATGTTTCGACACGAGAAAAATTATATACGTTATTGACAGAGGTTATCGAACCTACGGAGTAACACTCCCATTGCCAACAGCGTATTTACGTTCGCAATCAGTAAAAATTTACACATTTACTGTCGATGCTTTTTGAACTCGCGCTCTTGCTAAATACATATTCTCTTGAGATAACTCGAGGGCAACGACACCGCTCAACAAAGAACACAGATTTAGGTTAGGTATTTTCAGTAAAATTCAAAACGCCAGTTTTTCATTACCAATTCAAATCACAGGCCATGGATAACGCAGTTCAGTAGGTATAACGTTTTGTAATGTTCATTGTAACCTAATTCTCCAAGTCTGCAATGTTCCCTAGTATGAGTAAATTTAGTCAATAGACACTTATCGAAAACGATTCTGGTTTTTATTCACTCCATAAAATTTACTAGCAAAACCAATTTACGGTAACTACAACAAACTAAAATAAATAATGAAAACTATCATCGTTTTTGCAAAGTATCTAAACTGGTACTAAGATACTGAGGTACCTTTATCATAATTAAAATATATTATAATAAGGTGTGAATATATTTTAAAGTATTTAACATTCCATCTCTTCAAACGCGAAATATCCAACAATTTCCATGAAACGTTTATCAAGTCGCTGCGACATACACAATCGTGGACCGTCCAAGTCTGATAATATAAAGAACATCAATTCAAGTCATTAAGATACGGTCGGCCAGCAATTGTTACTAAGATATAACTCAAACAAGAGAACTGTTTAATTGACCGTTAATTGGTTCTAATCAAATGCGTTCTATATTTAAATGAACTTTTAACGACTAACAATGATTGACCATAGTCTCACTGTTTTGAAAATGACAAAAGAGAGTAGAAAGTAAAAAGACCTAGTTTTTGTAAACGGACACATTAAATAAGTTACATTTAGCAAACGTTAGCAGAATATAGGTAAGTAACTGGTATTTATTAGCTACACTAAAGACAAAATCCGAGTATGCAACATTGTTGTTAAGAGCGCTAAAGGAAATTGCTTTCATTTCTCCAAGGAGTCTGTCGAGGGTCTCGCTTGGTGATTGGGTCCTATCACGTTTATTGAATGATTGCGCGAAAATTGTCAGAGATATTGAGGCCCCCTCAGAAAGTAACCAACAACCTCCCAATAATGACGACGTAGTCATTAACCTTTTAGTCTTCGGAGTCGCCCCTCGCGTCGTAAAGTGTATACAGTTGATGAGAAAATTCAAATAGCGTCATATGTGTTCCTGCTATTAAAATAATGATACGGAGTTTCCCTCAAATATACAAAATGCGTATAAAGCGCTTTGTGTGCACGCGAAACGACGAACAATGGATATAATATGATTCACTCGGCGACAGCACGTAGTTAGCGTAGTTACTGTAGTATCTAGCACACTTATGGCTATTTAAGTGACGCGATGGCCACAATTGAACTATGAAAATAGACTACATTTAAACATTACGAGATGTATTAAAATAGTGACGCAACATCATGCAGTGATCTCCCACAGAGACTAGATAACCGTTAAAAACGTTGCAACATAATTCAAATTGACAATGTCTGTAGCGATAATGACATGATACTTATTACTTAAATGAATTAATGTCAAACTATGGTTAAGTTGTATGTAATTAATTTGGAAATAAATAATAATTCTGTTATCTCCTTTAGTTCCTAGTTTGAAACATTATGGGGTTTATGTGTGCTGGTCCGGATTGAACTATTTAAAATAAAATTACTACAGAATGATGGAACATAATGAACATGTGTAACTCGTGTTAGTGAACGTTAATCTCTTTTACAGAGAAAACAACTATTTATTATTTTATGACTAAATACATTACTCGTACAGTGTAAGATTTTAAAGAGATTGTGTGATATGAATATAGTAAACATTGACGATAGTTCACATAGTTAACGACTGTCAGATGAGTAAGACCGGACGCGGGCAATACGCTTTGCATGCAGATGGGCACCACGGCGTGATTGCAATACGAGAACTCAACAACTATGGAATAAATGCCATCACATGTCAGCTGCCCTTTATTTATATTATGAACACTAACCGAACGATTGTTTTCTGGTTGTATCAGTCGAAACAATGGTTATTTATTTCAAGAAGTAACTTGTTAAATTATTAACATAGGGGAAAGGAAATCACGTAGCGTTGGTGACTAGTTTCGAGAATTTTTCTGTATTAACTATACATTTTCCAGCTAAACGAATTCCGTCTTCAGCATGAATAATCTGTTCGGTTCGTTGACCTTGCAGAAATGTTTTGTTTTGACGTTATATATTGTGTAAATACATTGATGTCATGTGTATATGTGGCGGCGGGTGTCTGCAGACGGGGGCGGCGCGGCGCGGCGTTTTGCCGTGCTCAGTGTTCACAACACTACACTGCGCAGACGTTCACCTTTGTTACTAACACGGTACGAGCAGCGAGACGCGCCGCCATGCAGTGCTCTGGCGCTCTACCGTCGATGTGAGTGTCGTGTTTATTGCGCGCGCGTCATAAACCTTGCGGGCCGAGGTGGTTCGGCCGTAAAGTGAATGTCAACAAAGGGCTTCGTTCAACTTGAGCTCGTGTTTACCCCCCGGCCGCTCAAAGCGGAGGAAGCACGTCCCCCGGTCGGGCCGCTTTTAGCACCTTCTTATTTATAGACATCACAACACTGACTGAGGCCTGATTTGCAGAACTCGACAGGTAAACATAGTTGGCCCATGAAAAACGAGCGCAACTTGAACAAAGTTTTTAAAATAATTTTGGAAATGGCGGGAATATATAATCCGATTATGGCATTTTCCGCTTACCGCACAGTGTAAAGGCAGGTCTGAATGTCACGATACGACAACGACCGTTGCGTGGCGGCCATTAGTGACTAGCGACACTGGTCCTTTACGTCAAGCGTGTATCCAGTTGCAGCAATTCCTTTGTCCGTGTAATTTGCATTGTTGCGTCACACCGCAGTCTTATACTTTCCCCGTGATCTGTATGACATTAGTCACACGACGTAATGATAATAGAAATACTTTTTTATGAGTAATATGAGGTTTCGCCCTTTGTGTCGTTGATGTATTTGACAAATGAGCGGGACGGACTGGTCCGTCACATAGAAAGTTATAAGACATTTGTAACAAACTGGACTCCTAATTGTCTTGATAAATGTTGTCGCAAGCCGACCGCTCGGTTTAGTAATGGTTCATTAAAGCCGCAGCTATGTTATTGTATGGAGATCAATATTAAGACACTTTGTTCTTTGCGTAACGTGTACTTCAATAATAATCTAACCTTTTATTTAAATGCACGATATCCATTAGGTTTGTACAAATTACATCTTTGGTAACACTCAGTCTAATGCATGTTATACTTGAAAAATAGTACATAAGTAGTGTTGAGTATTGGAAATTATGTATTACACGTAATTTATTGAAAGCATCTAATTTATTGAAATGGAAACGCTAGATCGATAATATATTATTTAATACTTTCGTACGTAAATTAAAAAGTGATTGATACAACAAAAAATAAAGCGAGGTTTAAAAAGAGTACTCACTTCACGGTAGGCAGCGGCTTGGCTGTGCCCTTGGCATTGCTTAAGTGTATGGGCGACGGTCCCGCTTACCATCAGGCGGACCGCCAGCTCGTCTGCCCACTTTGGCAATAAAAAAAAAATAAAAAAAAAATCTATTCACTGAAATATCAAGGGATTATTAAGTAAATTGGTTCAACCAAACTGATTGGCGTCGGGTTAAGATAAACCGCTTAGATATTTAATAATTTACATAACTTTAGTTGTTTCACATCTATATTATAACAAAAGATAAAATGGACACTAGTAATACGTAAGTACTTTGGGCACCCCAAAGCTATTTTATTACTAGTGTCACAGGACACTGGCCACAGGACGTCTAGGCGGAGGCTTATGTCCAGCAGTCGACGTCCTAGTGGCTGATGGTGATAATAATGATGAATAAAATAATGTTTTGTATTAAACGAACGTTAAACGTATTTATTACATATTCGTTATTACTTGACGTACCTACGTATAAAACATTATCCAACCGTCTGAAAAAGCCCTCTCTTAGTTAATTGACAGAGATAACGCCTGAACGTTGAAATTGTCTACATTTAAATTTCCACAAATATTGAAACTAAACGACTAAAGTATATAATTCTATTATGAACAGAAGTACACTGACACAGCTTATTTCTGTTCATGTTAAGACATCGAGATTTATTAGGTGGAATCCATTGCGAACTTCCTGATATAAAGGCGGTAAGTATCTATTCAGTGCATTCAGAGTGAGTCTAAATGTCTTTGCACAACACGAAGCAGGTAGCCCCAACCGGTTCCCGTTGAAAGCGATAGCACTTCCTACAAGAAAGTAAAACATAGTCCACACTGCGCTAGCGGTTTTTACGGAAACCTCAGGAGTCTATCTGTTATTATGCTTTAGATATTAAAGTTAGGCCTTTGGTCCTGCCTTTAACTCGGTATGTCTTCTCCTAGGAAAAAAGGAGCACACGCCCTAATCCAGCCTTTGGTACTTATAGGTGTAAAACGGCAATAATAAGTAAGTTGTTTACTATAACTGCTTCTGTTTAGATCTACCTGTACGAAGCACAAAACTTCATAACATTACGAATGTTATTGGAATATAATCATTGAAATCAGAGTTCATAAAGATGGCAGAGTTGGAAGGGGAAGACCTCATCGAACAAGTCTGATCAAGTCAGAGATTTACTCGAGAAAGGTCAAGTTAAAAGTACCCTAAACCGACGTGCATGCATGAAGAATGTAATGAGACTGAATGAGGCGAAAGAGGTTTGAAGAATCGTAGCAAGTGGAAATCCGTTGTCTCTGCCTACCCCTATGGGAAAAAAGGCGTGAGTCTATGTATGTATGTAAATTCAATTATTTTTCTTCTTATTTGGTTGGGAAAAAGACGCATCTGAGTTGTAACAAGCACTATACGTTTTAAATATGTAGTCGATATCCTTCCTTTTCATGTGTATAACGTCGTTTTAATTGAAAATGATTGCAATAGAACACGAGAGCTACGACTCTACATATTTATGGTATTTTTATTGCAAGTGAATGAATAGACTTTACGATTATGAGCTATGGGAAGTGTTATGCAAATATCTAATAAATCAGTTATGAAATTATGTATTACGATCGAACATTTACTAAATTAACTTTGTTATTCAGACGGCGTCAGTTAATATCTGTATTTAAACAGTTGAATGTCTGCTCTTGTTTGTTTTATATTTGAGTATTTATTCCTAAACTACAAAATAATCGACGAAAATAAATTAGCAGATAGCAGAAACGAATTGCTAAACAGTTCATAAATACCAGTGAACGTAGACAGGCAACCGCAAGATAAATTTGAATACACAGTATGGTAGCATGGTGAAATTCGGTTCGATAGTACAATTGTTAATTTGCAAGTGTCCTTCGAACACAGCGATACGACGCGATAATGCCCACATTTTCCGCTCCTAGTTAGTTGCGAGCCGGTACGTACGTAGATTGCGTTCATTCCGGACAATTAACCACCAAGTTACATTGCACGTGGAAATTACTGACAATGCTTATTACGCCACCGGGTATCGTTCGGTGCGAGGTGTCACGACCCTACGTACATAATGGAACAGTTCGTTTCGAATACGCCGCGGTGATCTCTAATTGAACCCGGCAACGAGAAGGTCCCGTAGTCCATAGATGACACCACTAACACTCCTATATTGTTCACGGAAAAGAGTTCTAATCATAAGATTACTGACGATTCATTTGTGTATCGATATAACCATCAATGCAGTGGTACGTAACTCTATTTGAAATGAAACTCTACATTGTAACTTGCTTTGTTCTTTTTTTCTACCTGCATTTATCCCACCTTAACTCGTCGGAGGCGGCACATATATATGTTACATAAGCGTATGGGCCACCGGATGCCGAGCCACCCGTGTCTATTTAATATGGGGTCGGCGCAACACACATTTTCAAGCATGTTCTAGAATGGATTTGGCTTAGTTTTACGACCGGCAGGCAGGCGCCTGACGTCAACCCCTTCTGAGGATTTCAGTTCGGGCAAATTAAATTGCAAATGCGTTTTTCCGCCCTGGGAATTGAACCCACGACCACCCGGTCCACAGCCCATATGTGCTGCCAATAAACTAAGGAGGCAACTGTAACTTGCTTTGTTAATCAATTTTATCTAACATATATAATATCCATTTTCGAATATTCCTGTCCATAATGTCAATTCTATAAAAAGTTTTGCTATATGTACCATATGTGCATGTATGTTAATATGTAAGACGTACAAAAACCCCACGAAGATTCTAACTGAACATAGATCTCTATGTTTGGATGTGGTAGAGCGCAAGACGCGATCCCCTACACGGGCTACACGGCGCGTCCAATGGTCGTCGACCGCACTTTTCTCCTTACCCACTTCCTTATTATAAACGTACTTATATGAATTTACTAGTCACGTGTATCAGTGTAGTGAGTTAGTGACTAGTACAGTAATGTTCTGCGGCAAGTCGTCGAGGCGCCTCGCTTTTGCGACGCTCGTCGGTGCCGATCAACGAAGCAATCGCGGCCACTTGTGCTAATGAAACATTTCAATTGAATTGGGGACATTAATTCAGTGGGCGTATCGTGTCACTGTTTACATTCATACACTATTATAAAATTGTAAGAGTTGTCTGTAAATTAACGTTTAAAAATTTTAATAATCTTGGACGTCATCGAACATATCAGAATTAATCTTTAGTTTTTGTTCCAGGCGCGGCAAAGTGACTACACTACACCTGCTGTATGATGTATGAATCGTAGTGCAGTACAAAAAAAACTAGCGTCCACTGACGATGAGTTTATCACTGGTCGCCAGAATCATACTGGCCTATTTATGCCTCTTCACACTCCGACTCCAAAGAGAGAAGAAGCAAATCGAGGGCTTGCGACAAAACAGCCGGGTGACCGATGCAAACACAGGGATACCCCCATACCCATTCCAACCATCATCAATCATCATCATCATCAGTCATGGTGCAAGTATTCTGATATGGACGAGGAAGTCACTTCAAAGTTAGGTATTCTATTTCTTGGCCTAACCTCTCTTATTAGTAGAGGACTTATCTTTTAAGAAGGTTAAAAAAGCTAATTGTTATAATGTAACACATAAAGAAAGGTTTTGATAAGTTAATCGGTTGAGTAAATTAGATTATTATAAGAGTATTTACCAGAGCGTATTACGTATCTGCAATACAATAGAGGTCAAACTCAACGGTTGAGTCATGTCGCTAAAATTCCATTCATTAATTGCGAAATAATAAAAATCTAAGATTATCTATAAAGTGAACCAGTAGTGGCCACATTTAATGAACAAGATCACCTCCGAAATAAATTTTACATATCTAGAGATTTTGTGAAATATTAACTGTAGAGGTCACACGGACTAACTAGACAATAATATTTTAACGAGGTTAGATATGTTCAAAACGGAGTTTATTACGCTATTGTAGCAAAATTTAATTTCTGCCTCACAGACGATAGGTCCCTACTTTGAGTGAAGTGGATGCTTTTAAACAAAATCGGGACGACAAGAAGTTGTAATATTAAAATTCACAGCCTTTTTTTCTTACACGCCAATTACGCATAGTGTAACCATAAACTAAGTAATTGTACAATTTTATTACATGTGCATTTTGATTGCTTATCAAACTCGTTCGGAGACAATAGAAATGACATTGCGAATTACAAACTAACTGGACGTAGACACTGATTGAAATGCATTATTCCCTTCTCCATTATATTTGTTCAATTTTAATTTCGTAACCAGCATATTTCGTATTAACCGTCTGTAACTTTTAACATTGTAAATATTATAATACGTAATATAGAAATCTACAGGTTTTAACGTATCGTCGGAAGATACTGAGAAAAAATTTAATAGCCATTTAATATTCAGTTACTATTACGGACAGTCCAAACAGACTACGTTCGATTAATTCATGAACAATAAGTAATAATAAGCGAGGTGAATAATGCTGAGTCAACAATCACAATGTCTATCTGATTGTACAAGTTTGCCTTGCAGCGACTGAACTGTTTGAAATACCCCAGTTTCACACATTCATGTCGAATATGCAGTAGGTATTTACAACAAACCAAGAAATTATGAATAAGAAGATGCTGACATTTGCTTTGTTGACCGTGCTTACTATTTGAATGCATATAAATAACAAACCTGTCTAGAAAATAGATAAATTAACATCATTGGTGAATAATTTGATCTTACTGTTTCACGTATTATTAACGTTACGAGATTGAACGATCACATTCCTTTGTACCTGCATATAGCCTTCAACCGAGTAGATTGCAGCCACTGGCACAAGTTTGGATCATCGCAAGACATTACTTATATAATTTTAATTGAGATTTACAACCAAGTAATAAATGTTACAAGTCAATAAATTTTAATACTCTTTATAATTGCTAAATGGTATAATGGCCACGTAAAGTGTTCGTGAAACCGCATACATTTTTAATAAAAAAAACCTATCGACAGAATCGATGGAACTGACGCATCTTTAATCTTGAAAATCGGCTGTTGTGACCTTGAAGAACCAAGCGTTCGGCGGCCAAATATTAATTAATTATTTATAACGTAACTCGTTTGGCCAGGCCGTGGCTCGCGTGTTGATTCTTCGCTCACCATTAAGAGCCGATCAATAATATTGATTAGACTCAGCATGTCGCTCAACTTGACAACTTATTAGCTAAAATCAATTAATGGGAGATCCGCATATTTAATGAGATACCCACGAAGTTAATTCAGGGGAGAATTTGAACACAATACATTTACACATTTTTTCACGAACCCGATTAAATATATTAATGGAGAAATGATTAATTTTCAGTATAAACTGCTGATAGTTCTTACGGTAGGTAAGTCAATCTGTATTGTAACACAAACTAATATTAAGCGTGTAAAGTTACAGGAAAACATAAACATAACATTTTTAAATATATCCCATATTTAAAAATGTCAATAAAAATGTTGTAAATCATGGTCACTAGTTTTAACATTATATATTTGCGTTCAAATGGACACATTAACAGTCAATAACTTATTAAGAAGCAAGATTTTTTTTGACATACAACTGCACGATCCCACAGTCTCATACACAGTCACGCCTATTTTCCTCGAAGAGGTAGGCAGAGGCGCAACGAGTGCAAGTTTCGCCTGGGGTATTTCCGTCCCAAAACGTGATAGGATAGGCGACAAGACTACCGCCATATCTGGCACAAATTCTAGACACCAGACTGATACTGAGTACAAAACTCCAGTATCATTTTGTCTGACCCGGGGATCGAACCCTATACGGTACTTCAAGGCGATAGTCCTACAACATACGCAATACAACCCACACTACCAAGGCAGGCCGGCATTTCGTGATATTAAATATTTCTTCTTTCCTTAATATCAATAAAAATATTTGGTTTCATTTATATAACAGTCACATTGAGATGAAACTAAAATAAATTGAAACAAGTAGTCGTGTGAAATTCGCAGAACGCGCAAAGATAAGTGGTTGTCGGAAGGCTTTGGTTTTTTTATCATTACTAGATGATTTATTTGTCAGTCGCAATTAATGGGTGCTTTATAAGAGTTTATAAGAGATTCAGGAAGTGTTTCGGCGAAGGTCGGAGAACGACACGACGGCCTTGCCGCTGGCTGTACTACTTTCTCCCTGGCAGCTCCAAGAGCCCACGTGTGTTACGTTAGTAGAAACAATAGCTCGTCGGAGCTCGGTTACGCCGACGCATTCCACGGAACAGCTGACATAATCACCAAAAATTACACAGTTTCCATACGAGGCCTGTACGAGGACAATTCAGATTACATTAGCTGCGTCTTCTACCTGCTTTGTTAATAACACATAAGCCTTGATCTCGTATTGTGACGGGACATTCTCTTTAAATAATAATGATGCACGTTTTGCAACACAATTCACGTAAATAGAAACAAACGTAAACGTTCATACTAGTTTATTATGAAGATGGGTAGGCGAGTGTTTTCGTGTTTTTATTTTCTTTATGTATTAAGGGCTTTTTACCCATAAGGATATGTGAGCCCCATTGTACCTTATTACAAAACTACAAAGAGATGAATGCTACAACTTTAGTTTAGAAAATCAAAACTATTAAAAAAGGGTAAATGCTAAATACTTGATGTTACTACTGTATACAATTTATTAGCTGATTTCTTTTGGCTACCTTTGATTTCTTTGGTGGTTAAAATAAGTATCTGAAGTTATTCAAACAATGATATTTTAGCGAGATCTCGTATGTCAAGTGAACTTAATCCGTGTCGAAGTGTTTGAGATGAATAATAAAATGGCAATTCGAATTCGATGCGTGATGAGATTTCAAGTTTAGACGAAACAATTTGAATACTAACAACAACTACCACCGAAATATGGACACCACAGACGTAAAAAAAGGATGGACGGAGCGCTAGGAAGACTGTAAGTGAAGCAGGGTTTTCGGCCCATTCGCTCAGTCGCCGCCATTACGTGTCGATTCGAATGAGCCGAAAACCCTGCTCCACTTTAAATGTACTCCGTCCATCTGTTTTTTACGTCCGTGATGGACACCTATTACGCCACTAACGATGGAATGACTAACTCTGAAACCAATCATTTTCGCGAAAATGATAATGTAAGTAAATGTTGAATTTCGTTCCCATAAAAGTTTTTGTGCCAACAATCCCTACCTTATGTTATAATGGGAGAAATCGAAGGTCTTGCAACGCAATGGTGACCGCGTTCAGCGTTGCAACCGAGTTTCGGTAAATGTGAGCTACCGTACCGCTTAGTGGGCAAGTACGTGCCGCCACAACAGCGGTTGTTTAGTAATATTTTTCACAATTCGCTGGCGAAATATTGGATTAGCCTTATTAGCCACGCGGCTGATATGCTTGAACCGTCTCAATTATTCATTGACTGGTTGATTCAATATTTTGACCAAATCATTGTTTAAACAAAATAATTAGCTGAGAGGTACTAGGTAACTACAGAATGCAACGCCGTGTGCCTCGTCAGAGAGAAACGAGGCAATAATGAAATCGTAATTCAACGATAATCCAATTTTATCGTAAAATTAATTTATATTTTCTGCTACCGTTAAAGGTACCTGGCCCTCAATAAAAGTAAAAGTTCGTTACTTATCTGATTGGACAAGAAAGTGTTGTTAATAATACCTGTAACAAACGCATAATACACATTAATAAAACTATCGACAAGTTATCATATAGTGTTTACTTTTTCTTATCCCACCTTAATGTGGGGTCGGCACAACACACTTTTTCAAGCATGTCGCAGAAAGGATTTGGCTAAGTTTTTACGACCAGCTGACTGCCTGACGTCAACCCCCTCTAAGGGATCCAGACCCGGGCAAATTAAATTATAAAATTCGCATTGCCCGACCTGGGAATCGAACCCACGACCTCTCGGTCCACAGCCCATATGTGCTGCCACTAGACCAAGGAGGAGACGATCATATACTAATACTACTTACTATTCTACTATTTATAAACGGATTAAATACCACAACATTTTAAACTGTTATTTTATACATGCAGACACAAATAAGTTGCATGACGTTACAAAAACACGCTAATTATACTATTAAAGTTGCAAAATACGAATGCTATTGTCTATTACAATAATTATTCTCTGTATTATAGTTATAATTTATTAATCACAGACAATTATTTTATAATCTGTGTGTATGTAGTTGGTTGGCGGTCGTGGCTTGGCTCTTGAAGTAAGGTAAGTACATAGTGTGCGAGCGAGTGGACGACCTTCGCAAGAGGGGCAGGCAAATAGGCTCATCAACGACGCTCACATTTTTATTAAACTTTAATTAATCGTAACCTTTTTGTCAAGATGGAAATTAATTTATGCATTTTTTAAAAGCTCTCAATATTTTGTTATATTCATTAAAAAAACAGTTTTGCACAAATAATCTCATTGAATACATACAAATGCAATAGTTGTCTCCTTGGATTATTGGCCACATATATGGGCTGTAGACCGGGAGATCCTGGGTTCGACTCCCAGGTCGGGCAAAGCAAATTTTCTTATTTAAGTTAGCCAGGGACTGGATCCCTCAGAGGGGGCTGTCGTCAGGCAGGCAGCCGATCGTAATACCTAAGCCAAATCTATTCTGCAACGTGCTTAAAAAGTGTGTTGCGCCGACCCCATATTAAGGTGGGATAAGGGCAGGTAAAAAGAAAAAAAGAAACTCAATGAATACATGGTACAATAACAATAAAAACCGTATATATCATAATTTAGAGCTTTCAGATATGACTAACTTGAGAAAAAAATCATAACAAAAACTTTATTGATATTCAGCAATTACTATGAATATTATTAAGTTATATTTATTACACCCACCAGATGCGGAAATTCATTTGCATCAATATATAATCAGTAATATAATCAGTAACTTAATATAAAGCTGTATTTTCAAAAACACTATAAACGCTAAAATAGCGCGCTAGTGACGTTCCACATTAACGCTCTGGTACGATAACATAGATTATTTTTGTTGTTACGAAATTAAAATAATTTTAGCATCAATATTTAAATGCGGTCAGTTTGGTTTAGACGCCACTATTTAAATGTTAATTTAATACAAAAACAAGCTTGTTCTGTGTAGTTTCAAGTTTAATTTCTTGGACACTAGCACAAATGGTGTACAAGTCCCCTCTGTTTTTAATTGTTCTATAAATGTTTAAAAAGTCAGCGACAACGTCTATACAAGGGTGGATGAGACGGGGCGTAAGGGGCAGTGAACAGGCGGGGGCGGCGGGGGGAATACGGACGGAAACTGTTGAATGTGCGGGACACATTGTGCGAACTTGGCTACATGACCGCCTCCGCTGTCCGCTCTTCCTTCGCTAATTACTTATTATTGCGTCTCCAACAACAGATGTGCGACATCCGCTCTTCACTCTTCTCTTCTCACTTCACCACTTCTTTTTTGCAAATTATTACCACACATGACCATACTATGTCTACCGGTTCGATTAAATTATGAACTCGGTTAATAAACAAACTACAGCATTGTTGGTTGAGAAAAATGTGAATACTTTGGTCTTATAATTGTGCACTAATTAAAGGTAGTGATGTAATACTATGGCGATTTATTATTATTACACATATATAAAATATAAACAAGCTGTTGCTCGCAGCTCCACGTCCGTGATAGTTTTTTATCAGGGTAAAAAGTACTTTACAAAACTATTTATATTTAATGATATTGTTTTCAAAATAGGTTCAATATTTATAGAGATTAGCGCGCTCAAATAAAAATGTAGTCTTTAAATATTATTTATGTATAACCCATATTGTAATGCATTGTAAATTAATAAATATCGTGCTTCGATTTTCCCTTATTAAAATAACACTTAAAGGTACATTTCTCACCGTATAACAACAATATGATGACTTATACAGCTAATAAAAAAATATGCTTAGTCTGTGACTACATATCGTTACTATTCCAAAGTTCATCACTAGTGCTAACGAACTTATATTTTCATTTTTTAACTAACCAAGTGATTTTTATTTCATCGGTAATTCATAATATACTCGACAGCTATATTATATTGATTGCTCGGCATCGTGTTCTACCTGGAACAATTTCCATTATGATCTCTTTTGCTGAATGAATAATTTAATGGTCTATGGCTAAATCACGTAACAGGCAAATCGTTTTTCGTTCGAATAGTTCGAAATATTGTGTCAAAAATTTGTTGAACATTTCTGGATACTTTGGTTTTATATTTTTATTACTACCTATCTGAGATTAAATGAGGCCATAGGAATACCACAAATAGAATAGACATATACTTATGACCGATAAAGTACTACAATGCAAGAAACACGTCGTTATTCCTTGTAGATAATATTAGGGCTATTGGTCGGCCGGCAGGCAGTTATTTACAAACAAAAATAGAGAAACATCGGGCGATTACGACTAGTTTCACTTTCGTTGAAGGAGCATGCGGGTCAGCACAGTGTATCGATGCGCCTGCGCCGCCCCCGCCCGCCGCCGCCGATGGCCTCGCCAAGAGTTCACATCGTTCGCTACTCGTACTCACTCACTACTCACAGTACATTGTTCATAATACTGTATACTCGACACTGATATTATTCATATGACTCAAATACTTTACATAAAAGACTATATTAATATGTATGATACCTAAACAAAATTAATAGCTAAGCCTTAACCTATGTATTTCAATCTTGAGATATTTGTGTTTAATTTGCGTATTAAAATTTAATTACTTAACACATCCTGTTGTAGGTTTAATTTCCAAAAAAAAGTAAATTTACCATGACGAACGGTGGTTTAAATTGGACGAATTAAGGCGAGTCATAAAAATGAATTACGCGTAAGGTTCGGTGCAATGATACAGTGGTGCATAGAAAGACATCGCTTAAGAGGCGGATGTGACAGTTAAATGATTATTTTTAGCCGTTCTCTGTCAAGACTCAAGATATCGTAAATAAAATACAGTGACGCGGCGTCGGCGTACAAGTTGAACAGTGTCATAAACTGAACGCTCGAGGAACCACTATCGTTCGAAAGGTCACTGTCGATAACTTATGAACCTCCCTATCTGTGTACTAGTTTTGGATAACATATCAATTTGCGTCACAATATTTTTTGAAAATACGACTGCCACATGTGCTATTATGTATGATCACTGTATTTAAATTAATTAACGGGAAAAGGTTTTATTATTGTTTGTTAAATTCTTATACGAATTGTTCAATTTAAATATAATTACTAATATACAACAACGTTGAATATTAGTATGATTAAATAAAACAAACGATTTTTTTTCTGCAATAGGGTGCTATCCAAGTTCTAGGAATCTAGGATAATACAACACAGAACGAGTTCTTGCTGTCATATAGCGTTTTAAATGGTTATTAAATGCAAGTGAAAAGTTTTATCGTTATCCAGACCGTTTTTCACGGGTGCCGAGCATCGAAGCATGGCTTTCCAAGTCACGGAGTGGACAACCCCACATGTCACGGTGATGACTTCTCTCCCACGTAAAGCACGGAGGGCCCTACTCATTTACAATGCTTTAGTTAGCACCACAATTACTATGATAAAAATAATTACACACTAATTTTCTACAGCGGTGTAATATAATTCTATAGTGCACGTTGAATACTGTAAGCTAGAGTAACTATTACTTGAGGATAACTTATATTTTTTGATGCGTTGTACTAAGAATTGGGAACTTTACTAATTTTTTATTATTATTTTTAAATAAAATTTACCTCGTCTAAAATATAGAACAAAAAGCAATGTTAAAAAGTGTTAAGCCTTGGAAGTGTAGTGTAAATTTCAAACTGCGGGAAAGAGAAGTATCAGTATAATCACGTCACGCCATAACGGTACGTGCGTTGGAAAGGGATAGCAAGATATCTCCAATATGCCCCCACTCCAGAATTTAAAATATGAATTACTGCCTCATTTTTCAACCAATTTCGATGCAGTTTTAACGGTTTATTTTTCGTTTTATTTGCTATTAGTTACATATAACTATGTGTATAAAATCAAACATAGTCAAGTGCCCAATTGATGCGTTCAAAGTTCGGTCAAGTGCAAATTATTAAAGTGCAGTTACGTCTTACGGCTGTATTTTTTATCGCACAGCAATAACTTGGCGTACTCGCATGCATTTTACGGACCCTTGGTCAGGTACGTTGGTGCCCACTGATGCATGGTGTACCGATTTGATAATGCACAGCATTGTAACATCGTAGAATGCTGTTAGGGCGAGTTCCACCTGTTTGTAGCACTTTACAAGGAACACTTACGGCTTACTTATGTCGTATGAATAAAACATGTTTCAGTAACAACTAACACTGGCAAAACATCGAGCGTTGCCGCTTGAACATTACAGGTATTTCTGTAGCTTTAATTAAATCAACAAAAGATGATATTTGCTAATTTTCCGGTTATTAAAACGCTTGTGGCGTGTGTATAATAGTCTGGGTGAACTTTATGCGAGTGTTATTTTAAGCGCGGAGACAACAGTTGGTGCTCTTTGAAACGAGTAACACACAATACCTTAATACAATTCGAGTGAAGCAATGTTCGGTGACATTACCTAATTCTTTAACTCTGTTTCAAATGTACGTAATATGATATGTTAAATATAATTTTTGTGTAATTTTCCATTGATTGAAGCGAATTACTGTGTTATAACTTTAAATATAAGCAAGACATACACAGTGACGTGCACAGCCATTCTTATCAGGGTAGACAAAAAACTTGTAAATTTCTTTTCTTCAACTCTTACATCACCATTACTGTCAAAATTATTAATACCTAATTACTGTTAAAATAATTAAGGCACTGCTTGCTAGGTACTTTAACAATTTGAATTTTGTTTCGTTATGATTTACGTAAATAGCAAATTGTTAGGGTAGACAGTGTCTTTGTCTATATAGAACGCACGCCACTGAACATACAAGTTCAATTCTTGCACTGTGAATAATCTTATTATTTTCCAACAATAACACTAACTAGGTAACAGGTACATACACCAAAGCGAAAATGTTAAAGTATGAAAACGTTAACAAACGATTGAGCACGAGTTTATGATTGATAGTCACGCATGACTAGGCGGCAATTGAATAATCTTGTCTGTCTGTATGAATGCACGCTTGCTTTGATCATCCGTATCCATCTCCGATCTTCGGCTAGCAACATTACATAATTAATTTTTGTCATAGTTTTTATACCGGTCCGTGAAACAGGTATTAAGTGGAGTATGTTTTAAATTCTAGTTGAGAGCCTACTAAACTCGTAAAGGCGAGTTATAACATTTTGAATTGCTAATAAACACGCAGTATAATGTAATCATTTTCGATGTTATTTTTGATACTCACAAGTTTAAAAACTGAACCGATCGACTTCAAATCCGATCGTGACCAAATTTATAAGGGACCACCCTTGAAATAAGCTCTAGAGAACACAAAAATAATTTTGAAAATAGATCCACATTTGGCGGAGATATCGCGTAACATAAAAAACAGACGAATTGAGGACCTTCTCCTTTTTTGAAATCGGTCGTAAAGTTGTTAGCTCCGTTGAATCAATACGATAATCATGTACTATATAAAAATAAGTCGGGTTTTCCTTCCTGACGCTATAACTCCAGAACGCACGAACCGATTTCCACGGTTTTGCATTCGTTGGAAAGGTCTCGGGCTCCGTGAGGTTTATAGCAAAGAAAATTCAGGAAAAAATTCAACAGAAAAGCGGGAAAAAAAATTTTCACGTACCGGCGCCATCTACTTAAAATATTGGTTTGTAGTACATGCTATGTATCAGAGATGGCGCTGTAACAGACAGACAGACGGGTGACAGACAGGTGACAGACTGGGTGACAGATGGGTGACAGACGGGGTGACAGACTGGGTGACAGACGGGGTGACAGACGGGGTGACAATCGAGCAGATAGATGGGGTGACCGACGGGTTGACCGACAGGGTGACTGTCGGGGTGACCGACGGGGTGATGGACGGGGTAACTGACGAGGGTACTGACTGGGTGACTGACTGGGTGACTGACGGGGTGACTGACGAAAACGGACCAAAGTAGATCATCTCATTACCTCCTTTAGAATTATTGGATTATAGGTGCCTACAACTCATTCTTTCAACCCTCTCTCTCCTACGCAGACGAAGTTGCGCGGGTCAGCTAGTATTTTATAAAATTGTTAGTCAATATTCAATTGATCGTTCATACATTATGTAGTACATCAATAATAAAAGTAAAAATACAAGTTTCTTCCAGCTTGAGCGGACCAGTCTTGTCATGCAGGAAATGTCAGAAAGACCTTGGTAGGTTCAACGGCTCGTGCGATGACAACAGTTGACTATCGCAAAGTTAATATTCACTTCCGCAAAGGGGAAAACTGACCCCTGAAGCCTGAACTGTAACCCCGACGTGTCGCAATCGCAAATATTTGAGAATCACCGAGGCTGCATTATGCAAGTATACGTTGCAAGTAACTAAAGCCTCGGCATCTTACACAATGACGTGAAACTTTCTGAAGACAGGATTTGTCTTGAATTTAAAAGAATCGTAAGTGTGTCAACTCCACTTTAAATCTCAAGAGGAATAATTAGGCGTTTAGCTTTGTTGTCATTCTTGCGAGGTCGTGAATGCATAAAATTAGTCCGAAATCGTTACAAGTGAATTCAATTAAATGGTATGGTATAAACTATTGCATCGTAAACCGGTTGTAATATTAACAACACTAGACAAACCAGAACCGTTGCAAATCAAAACCAGCTTCACTTCCTACAAACTATGTACATAAGAGTTACATAAAATTATCATTACGATAAACGAGCGCAAAATCAGCTGTGTCCAAAACTGGCACGATGGATGTCACAGTATGACATGGGTTATGTAAACTCCAGCGGACCGACACTGACCTACCGACGGCGGCCACCGCGCCACTTTCCTTTCATTATTGACACACAATCTATAAACGGACGACCACTATCGCCCAGCTTAGCTACGTGATCGACGATCTAAACATGAGCTATGAAACACTACGTACAATGGATGAGACAACTCTTGTAAATAATATAATTACAATAAGAAAAACTGATATTATAATTAATCAGTGGCTGTCGGAGACAAACAACAAACAAACGTCACGTCAGGCGTCGTATTAGTTTTTCAGCGCAACATGATAGAGCATTTAAAATAAAGTGATTTAACAATATTTTAACATTCAATATTTAAGTAATTTTAGTAACATTTCAATTAAACAAACTAAACATTACACTTGAATTTAATTAAGTATATGTTATGCTGAACGAATGCTTTGTCACTGCAGCCGAAAACTGCTAGGATGATTATATAATTTTAGTTATAGTTAGCAAGATAATACATTAAAGTTTAAGAAGCCAGCTTAATCACGGCTCTCAGGTGTCACGTGTGAGGTGTGTGTGATTGATTGGCCTTAACTTAAAGCCTTTAATCTCTATTGTGTTTTAAAATGCCGTATTCATTCTGCAAGTGCGAACAATATTGATTTTAGTTTTCGCAACACGTTGTACGAGTCTGTGGGTGGCTCTTCAACTATTACGACACTTACACAGCAATTAAACGATACGTGACAACTGCTACGAGTACTGCAGTTGAGAGCATTTGATATACATCAATACACGTACATCCAATTTGGACATTCGCTTACATTTCCTGTGCGATAACAAATAAATAATATTGCGTATGTATGAATTGAAAGATAATGGCCAATTCGGACTATTTATTGACAATTATCAGCTAATTTGCACGATAAAGGCTCGTTTCCTTTTTATAAATGTATACATTATACACGTAACTTCAATTACATAAAAACAATCGTATTCTCAAATCTAAAGGTAATTTAGGTCAGTATCTGAATTCTGAGTATTTAAATAAATAAATACACCCAACGGTCACACACCTAGTCCTAACCCCACACTAGGTATAACCTGTATCGTGGGTGTCAGAGACTATGAGAGGACTTTCGGTCTCACAACACCCAAACTTGAAACAAATATCTGTGGGCCACACAATTATTTGTCTCAATGCGGAAATCGAAGTCGCGGCCTCTCGCTTCACAGCCGGCTACTCACCCGCTGCGCTACGGAGGCTAAAATTTATTCTTGAATTTGGACAAAAATCGCTAATGATTAATGTAAATGTGTACACTTCAGTCGATTTAAATATTTAAATGATGGACTGCAATGACTAAACAACTAGTGGAGTGAGGCCTGTAGCCTATAAACCCGGACACATACGTTTAATGAACACTTTACAATACAATATATTGGAGCGGGTGACGCATACCTACTGCAGACGAGGTCGACTGATACCAACCCAATTGCGCAGCAAAATGCTTCTTTTTATTTATATTAAGTTCGTCATTGTAACTTCTGCGAAAGTTAATTATTATAATAGATGTTAATTTTTAACCTATGTTTATGTTATTTATGGCAACCTTAATGAAAACGGAACCAAATTTGAATAGATGCGATAGGTCTTACCCAGATCAATTTGTAACAAACAAGCAAATAAATAAAACTATAGAATAATACGGAAATTAAATCTGATTACATATTATTATGAACTGAAATTCAATATTTATTCAGTAATTATGCCAAGAGGGACACTTTTACACGTGACAAAATCTACCGGTGCTTCGGAAAAGCCCACTTGTCTGAGAAAAAGTACAAAGAAACTCAGCCGTAAGTCTTTTATATTTTGTCAATATAATATTACTCGTACTAACTTTTTCCCGCAGCTACGCTCGCGTGAGGGTCTCGCCGAATTTCTATTTTCACCCACTTACGGGATGAATTTCCAAAAATCCTGTCTTAGTGCTCGCCTACGTCATAAAAGGAAGCCGAGTGTAAAATTTCACGTTCCTAGCTCCAATAGTTTCGGCTGTACGTTGACACGTCAGTCAGTTAGTCAGTTTCGTTTTTTACATAATATACATGCAATTCATATAAAATAAAATAAATATAAAAATAATTGATAAACAAAAAATACTAGAGCTTGATGCGCGTGTCCATTCAAAGGTCCAAGCTAACAAGGTCTATGGAATAAAAATAAAACACGTTGAAAATAACTCAATTTTAGAGCACTCCGAGTTGACTAGTCCATACAAGCAGCACCCGTTCACGAGTATAACGCATGTGCCAGCCATCGGCCTCCTCAACCATGTTGCAGGTACATAAGTGACCGAACCAGCACCCCGACCCCCTCCATTCTCCAATCCTTTTGCCTCCCCTTCCATTCCATCCTTTTAGGTAGGCAACGTACCCATGATTCTTTTTGTGTCTTAGGTGTCTATGGGCGGTGGAGATCACTTACCATCAGTTACCATCTGCTCGTTTGCCAGACTCTGCTATAAAAAAAATCATAACGCCGCGGCGACCACCACCCAAAATATTGAAATCGTATTTATCGATAATAACAATTCAGGTCATGTTGTATGTATGCCCTATAAAGTAAGAGGAGTGTACCTAGAATGCACAATGTCATAAAAAGTGAAAGAGTTCTGAAGTTGGCTTCCTGCATCGCGAGTGCATAAGATATCGCGGCACGATCGGATTATAATCAGGGTGTAATACTTAACGTTTGTGTAAGACGCTTACGCAAACTGCAATCGTGTGGATCATGCGCAATGTATGTATTTCGATTAGAGTTACTAATGCGCCGAAGAACTTAGGCAACCCCTGGTAAGTGCACATTTTCGATCTGTCTATAGATCGTAACTATAAACACACTACAAACAAACTTGGTAACTTAGCTTATTCGCGTCTAAATTTCGAAATGTTATGGAAAAAATCTTATTGCATTCGTTACATCTCCAAATTAATTACATATAATATATTTTTTTGTTTGTCTGACAACTATTATTATCTTTGTACTAATCTTTCCAGATCGTTGTAAATCCATTATGTCAACATCGTGAAATTATCATTGGCGTCGAGTGTGGTGTTCACTGTTACCACCAGCTCAGACCTCGACGACGCCGCTGTGGCGCTGCGGTGTCACAGCTCCTCTCCGCTCAACCGTACGATTACGAAACATGAAAAGAAAGTTAATAACATTGCAATCGGTATAGAGTTGGTGTACTAGCACCATCAACTTCACCAGATGATGCTGTGATGTGGGCCGCGCCGCACGACATGATTAGGGACGCCCCTTTAATCTAGTTTTTGAACTGCAATTACAGATTATAGAAAAATACATGCGTCATCGTATTCGTCTTATCAGCATATTCGCTAATTATGGCAAGGTACTTGTAAAGTTGAATAACATCAACGAAAGTAAATGAAACAGACACAACAATAGACCATTAGGTAAATGTGTCGGTTATCTTAACAGGAATTTCGACAATAAGGTGCTCTATTGTTGAAACTCAGATTCGGAAAATTGGACGGAATTTAAATATAAATTATTTAAGTAAGTTTACATTCAAGTGATTTAAAAAATCTTGGCCCGATTAAGTTAAAAATTTAAAGCGTGCTATTGCGTAACGTGCGTTCTTTATGAGTAATTATGTAAAGCGGTGGATGAGTGCAGTTGTACGAGTAAGTAGGCGAGCGAGTGGCGCGAGCAGGCCGACTGGCCGATGCTGCGGTAAAAGTGTTACGCGCTGTGCTCGATTCTCCGCGCTCGTTGCTTGGCTGTGACGCAACACCTCTGCAAATGTGTGCCAAAAGTGCAGCACTAACTTCGCAGCTGACGTCGGTGTTACAAGACGTTCGAGTACACACATACTACTTCCACTTTCGTATCTTCAAATACGTCGAAATGTAGGTGAACGCAATCGAACGATCTCAGAGATAAATGAGTAAAAGCACAGTAAAATCTATCTATAAACCAACTCAAATGCTCTATACAAACAGTTAATGCTGATAGACTATCGCAACTTGAACTAAAACAAGGCTGGAAATAATAACACTGTATTAATGTGAAGTAACCTATTATGTAGCTAGAAAAAGGTATGTTAAGCGTCGTGACATTACGAAAAACTGTCTTAAATCTTAATTTGTTTAAGTTGTGAAATAGTAGTAAAGTGAGGTTATGTGAACACGTTAAATATCCACGTTGTTTTTTCACAATGTTAATAATGTTTCCAGCGTTTATCAGACGCGTGATAAGATAAAGTACAGTACCCCTTTGTTTATGCACTGCACTTCAACATAAGACCTTAGATAATGCATTATCTACAAAAGTAAGTATTGTAACTAACTTGCTATTTGCTTACTCACTACATATTATGTCTACTAGCCTTTGTGTCCACAACATAGCATTTTTTATTTTACATAGGCGTATGCTGCTTTAACTTTAAATTACTGATTCATTTGACATGAAATACATAAAGTATTTAAGCAACCAAATATGATTTCGGAAAGGTCGCGTGGAAGACTCAAGGCGAGGTCAAATGAACAATTTTCAATCTATGTTATAAAATTCTGAACAGAATTAAACACCTACTTTAAAATGTACCTACATTTAAAAATCACAAGTTTAAAAACCTAACTGACCGACTTCCTATTTACCTATCGTTACCAAATTTATATGGGACCACCCTTGAAATAAGCTCTATCGAACACAACAAGAATTTTGAAAATCGGTTTAAAGGCGGAGATATCGAGTAACATACTTAAAAAACATTCAGACGAATTGAGGACCTCCTCCTTTTGTGGAAGACGGTCGAAAAACTAAAGATAATAATATTTACCCGTTTCAAAGGTTCTGTACTTGACCCCTGTATATGTATTTCCCTGAATAACGTATTTATTGAGTAAACTAGTTTAAATAACTTAAACTGCATATTCAAGTAGGATTTTGTTCGCTACATTATTATCATAATGTTATATTAAAGCGTATTTATATCATCAATATTTTGGATATTTTATAAGTAATAAGTACTGTATTCAATACCTTCTGTTTTGAATTTAACATTGGTGACGATGTAAGGACGATTAATATATTTTTTCATAAATATTACAACAGTTGACTGTTAATATTATATTCACCTGTATAAATAATACATCAGACAAAGGACATTTAATACATTAGCTACACCACGTGACGTATGAGAAAGTGGTCACCACAGTTATCATAAACTAATCAAAGAGATATAATTTTCAATCGAGCAATCGCTCTTAACTCGTTTATCAAACGTTATCATAGACGGGTAACGGTATTTGTTAATAAAAGACCATTGTGTCACTGTTTTTATTGTGTTGTCAATGACATCTTTATGACATTTACAACATAATGGACAGAGTGATTTTACAGCAGTTATGAAACGATGAAATATTCAATGCTAATGGAGTAGGCACTGAGTTATAAAACTGGGTACGTGACTATTTTTAAAAAAATAATTTTATATGAAATTTACGTCGTATAAAATATACGTACATAGATCAAAAATAAATATTGAAATATTCACAAAAATAAAAAAATATAATCCTTTGAAGTTTGGTGTAACCTTCAAACTGCGGGAATGAGAAGTATCAGTATAATCACGTCACGCCATAACGGTACGTGCGTTGGAAAGGGATATCAAGATATCTCCAATATGCCTAGCCCCTACTCCTGAATTTAAAATATGAATACTGCCTCATTTTTCAACCAATTTCGATGCAGTTTTGACAGAAGGGTTTCTTTTTTGTTTTATTTGATATTACATATAAATATATGTATACAATCAAACATAGTCAAGTACCCAATTGTTGTCTGCTGTGGCCGCTATATTTTGTACTGTGTACTATAGACATGAACATAACTACTAGTACGTTCTCATCAAAATCAAACAAATTGACGTCTACATAATATACGCTAGTGCCGCGCGACCAAACCGGTTGGTTAGCAACAGTTGTCGCCGTTCGTGTAAACTTCACCTAATTCATTAGGATTTTTAACACTATTTACATATTATTGAATAGCAGAGACTGGTAAACTAGCAGGTAGGATGCCTGGCGGTAAGTAATCTTCATCGTCCATATACAACCACGTTACTAAAATAATCACAGGATTTCAAAATCCAAATTTGACAGCCTTCGTGGCGCAGCGAGCAGCCGAATGTGAAACGAGATGCTGCGAGTTCGATTCCCGCACCAAGACAAACGTTTGTGCGGTCCATAGAGATTTGTTTCGGGTCTGGGTGATGTGAGGCCAAAAGTATCTCGTGGCTTCTAATACCTACAATACTGATTATACTTAGTATGAGGTCAGGATTATGTGTGTGAATGTTGGGTGTATTTATTTATTTAAAATCTTGCATTGTCAATGTTCAAAAGAAGGGGATTGGGATGCCACTTCATGTCAGATTTTTCTGAGACGATTGTATCGTACCGTTCGAACTGGCGCATTCATGTCGTAGACAAAACTATCTACACGCTGACTCTACAAACCAAACATATTGTGAATGTAATAATAATGACATATTAGCGGCATTCTTTTTTCTAAGTACAAACAATACACAAACATTTTTAAGTAATGGAAAGTTTCAACCGAGAATTTTATTCGTCCTTGTTTGTTGTCGTAAAAAAGCAAACACAAAAGAAGAATACGCAATAAAACGCGTTTAGACACAAACGCATAATAAACATTCTTATAATAATTTAAAATCTTGCAAAATACATTAAGACGAGTTTTGACATAGACGCGTTCGGCTTTAGTAATACACTGCGATGGCCGTGGGCGTGTATGACAATGCCGTTTGGCCGGCAATGAACCTTCGCATTTGCTCTGCCGAAACAATTAGCGACGCGCCGCAAATCTAACGAGAGTATTTACACAGAGACCATCTTCATCATACGCGTCGAACATACGCGGCCATAATGGCAGTTTCCGTTTTGGACCATCCTAAATAAATGACAATGGGAAAATATCACCGATACTCTAATCAAACAAGTTCCTTCTGAACGTGTTAATGTAAATTATAAGCCCGTTCCAAGTGTCACACATAACAACGCTTTGTTTCGAACACATCCTATACTTATTTACTTGATCGCCTTGCTTTATATCATATACGATGGCATTGTTCCAAAATACGAAACTTAATAAGACCTACTTAGGACAAAAACAAGGTAAATCACGAAATTATTTCATATTTCCCAACAAAAACGTTTTATAATTATTTAATCCCAATAGTTATTAATATCGCCGTTACTGTGATCATGTCAAATAAATACATAACTGAATGTCTACTGGAATCTGCCACATCGGAACGACAAGCTTCAGGTAAGGCGCGTGGGTGGGGACGAGGCAAAAATCGCAATTTAAGCCAAAGTAAGGTGTGATTTGTAACCTGTCACTATGCTGTATTATGCTATTTCGTGTCCATTTTGTGAAAAGCAGACCGTAGTGTATCTTCGCAGTGAGAAACCGAACGTCCAAGGCGAGCAGAAAATTAAAGATCCAAAATAATGTACAGTAATGTTTGGAAAGGGGACATCTCAAGTAATATTGACCACGTTTAAAGTGTGTGTGGTACATCCTCACGCGGAGGCCGTAGAGACTTGCGCGTCGAAGGAACAAAGGTTGACTCACGTCCGGACACCAGTCGTCGGAGAAAGGACTCGAGCTAAAAATAGTACATTAGCGGTTATACACGCGGCCATTGGACCTGGCCTACGCCTCGCGCGCCTGCCCTCTTGGCCTGACGAGAGCCCAATCATCTCGGAACGACAGTCGAGTGTCGTTCGTAATGAACGCAACTAGACGCATCGGCGTGTTGTTTAATCGAATAGGATTTTCCTGTGTCCATACTATATCAAGTGTAATCGCTTACACGCGGAGCACGTTTAACTGATCAATAAAACGTCAGAGCTGCCTATGCTAGGGTGTCAAGTGATGGCCAACCAGAGCCAAACGATTGCTTTGTCTATTAGATTTTTCCTTGTGTTATATAACGCTGGGGGTCGTGAGAACACCAAGAGCCGAGTGTGTATTTATGGACTACACATCGGTTTGCAAACTAAATTTCCATTTAGATTACTATACGTCGAACAGTATTAGTAACGTGATAGCAAAATGGCGCTTAGTGTCGTATATCAGACGCGTTGAATTTCGCCGACACATCGCGCCAGGAAATATTCTAAAGTTACTTATTGTGTCGAAGAACGACGTGTTAGCACTACTCAGCTCCCACGATTGAAACTTATTGTTTGCGCTGCACTCGAAGGTTTCTGCAATGTCTAGTCGTTGGGAAACCGCTTCGACAGAGGTGTCGAGTTTGAGGCCAGAACCGGCTGTTTGAGAAACCTTTCGAGTTTAGATTGCGAAAAGTGTGGAAAGCTTGGAGGTATTTACTTGCATAAAATTATTCACGGATTTTAAAATATGAAGGCATTACAACAAACAACGAATGTAAATGGTTACATATCGCGTTCATACGCACACACAGTGCAATGGAATGCTGTAGGGTTAAATATTTATGGCGCTGAAGGTGTCAAAGCAATTGTTATGAGCAAGATACGAGACACCGTTTGACATTTATAACTAATTCAGCAATGCAAAAGCAATAAGTAAATATGAGCATTGTATGTTTTGATATGACGTCAACATTTTGGTTATTCAGCATGTCGGTACAACAATAAGTCTTTATCAGCACACGTGGAACACTAATCGCATCGCATGACGACGTACAGCCAGCCAGTGTCTGGAGTCGCCAGCGTTATTTTTGGACACAATATTGAAGATACTGCAATATTTTTGCAATGCATCCGAAACTCTCTCAACATTTCCTCACATCAACCTTGAAACAGTGTTTGCGAAGCGTTAATTTGTTTTGTGATTAATCCATGGCAGTTGGGCTATTGATTTTTTATTTCGTTTTGTAGTCACACCTAGTTTTTGTGCGTTTTGTTCTCCAATGGAATGAATTTATTTTCAGTACATCTATGCTACACATATTTGTTAAATCTTCTTAAAGATACTTAGATAATACATACAAAAACATATCTAAGCTACGTTAGCTACATAAATTATGGCCTGAATTTTGTTTGCGATAATAATATCCACTTGAACAAACGGAATACTCTTTAAAACAAATGATCCTATTCGAGAAATTTTGTCACCAATAAGAATATACACACCTGAGGTTTTTATGTTAATTCAACTAACATCTACTTGTCAGGTGGGCAACAATGGCTTGTAATATAGATTTGAGGCTGTCAGTGTTCTAAAATAACTAAAGTCAAAATATTAAGTAATAAATAGTATTCAAGAGTTGCGTGCGCGCATAAATCGAACACGCTCCGTCGCCCCACGTGATTACATGCTTTACTAACCAACTAACTAGTAACAACCAACGAAACAGACAACTAATATCGCGTGATGTGACGACCTACAATCTGCATGTAACATTATTGCAACAAGTAATAAGTCTGGCGAAGACATTTATTCCTCAGACACGACTGGATGCAAGTGATCGCACAGATTGCTAACTTATCATCATCATCATCAGCCATAGGCCGTCGACTGCTGACCATAGGCCTCCCCCAAAAATATAAATATGTATTTCTATATCATACAAAATCCTACATAATGCACCAACATTGAAAACTCATCCTGGCGAACTCCGAAAGATCCCTTTAAAATGTCATCTGAGATTTGCCACCAATAGTTTTGGCACAAAGACCAGATAAGGAACAAAGAGTTCTTTTATGTAGGACCAAAAGTGGCACAAAAAATAATGGCACTGGTTGTATTTGTAAATAGGCCGCAGGTAGACGGTTGTAGGTGTATTCATAAGTTCAACGGTTTAATAGTCTTTTTTCAAAGCATCAAACGTACCAAAATATGACAAAAAGAATTTGACGATGCACCTTTCAAAATTCCCACTGCAATTTCTTTGGTTCCATAACGTATTTCCATAAGTCCATGAAAAAGATCACATTAAATGATGTGAATCAAGTTGATGCACCCGGAACTTAGATGGCAATCTATAATTTTAGTGAGTTAATATGTAAATTTAATTGCTATCCATCCAGATATAAATAATACTTGTTCTATCACTCTGAAGTGTATTTAAGTAATAAAAACATTTCCACTTATCTTAAATTGTAAACGCGAAAACACTGATGCTCGAATATTTATGGCTCAATCACATGATAACGATTAGAAAGATTTGATGTAACACTCAATACAAGAACTATGTATATCTGCATACCAATTTTTTACCTAGGTATTAATCATTTCTATATCGTACTTTTTTCTGTCTTTAGTTACGTCACAACTCACAAGTCACAACTAACTTGAGCACATTAAATTAGCCATAATTTAATTAGTAAGAGCACTATAAATACATTATAAAGATAATTTAACAACCGCCTCGAAACCTGTTAAACGATCATTGCAACCCCTGCAGGGCGTTTACAAACCCAGCTCACATAACCCAATACAAAATGGGACAGACCCGAACAAGTGTGCTTTACGCAACGTAAAACACGACAAAAACTATGAGCAGGTAGCGTACGAATGGATCAAGCAATTTTTGACTATATCGGAGAATCAATAAAACCTGTTTCACGTTATTGCCGATACGGTCTGGGACCAAGATGGAAAAACATTTTGATCTTTATTCGAGATAGCTTTAGTGGCTTTTTATGAAGATCTACAAGCATAGCGTTCAATCTCGTCTACACCCCCGTTGGGATTTGAAAAGGGTCAACCAATTATTCAGTGTACCGTGTCCCGGAGATCACGGTACGTGCACCAAAACTGATGCTCCTTTATAAAAATTCCTGACAGATCACGATTAATATTTGTTGTTAAAAAAACGCTATCGAATAATTCCAGCACGTAAACAGTAAATTTGAAAAACCTTTTCTGCCCATAAAAACTTGTTTTCGCAAATAAAATAAGTGCAAGAGTTTATTAAAGCGGACCATTTGAGAATGCAGATATAGAACTGTGTTTTTATCGATTCAGACATTAACATGCTGTTTGTTGATATCGATAAGTATTCTTGCAGCCTTAGCGCAACATGATGCGGGGTGCGAGCAAGTCACAGCAACTGGTTTTACTTATTTTCCGTATCGTGTAATTACCGAGGCAAGTCCGTTGACTTAGTAAAGATCTGACCATACAAACGCAACACATTTATTGACCAACGTTCATTAAATAACATAACATAACATAAGCTCACGCCTGTATCCCCGGAGGGGTAGGCAGAGGGGCACTAGCGAACTAGTACACCCACGTTTCACCAAGCTTAGTTCCGTCCCAGATGTGATAGGGGGCGAGCCTATCGCCATATCGGGCACAAATTCCAGACTCCGGGCTGATATGGAAAATTCCAATATCATTTTTCCCGATCCGGGGATCGAACCCGAGACCTCAGGACGGTAATCGTCTGAAATACAACTACGCCACCGAGGCAGTCACTAAATATTAATCAGTCCTTGTGTTTGGATTGCAGAAAATATTCAATATGTTATCGGACAAAGGGACAAGGACTGAACGGTCAAATAATAATTGAATTTCATTATTGTTTCTAAATGAATTTGCAAACATTAGTAGATGTATATTGGTTATTTACAAGTCTCCAGTCCAGTATAGCATTTCAAAACATGACCAGAAATAGTGCTCTCGCTACTAATTAGACTCATGGAAGGATTATTGTTCAATTTATTTCAGACACAAATTGTAATTTATGACGGCCTGCCATGCCGCCTGACTACCAGCGCCCAGTGCGACATTCGCGTAAACGGATAAATAAATACTGTATAAAGTCCATCCTCCATTATAACGTCTCAGCACCCGACCAGGGTTACCACGACGTCTTATAGCAGTATTATCATAATCTTACTTGTACTGGTTCCCGTAGAATATAAAACAAAGTAAGATAATAATATTAATACGGCTATAAGGTGTGGTGGTGGTGTGGGGTCCCAGCACCGTCTCTGATAAAAAATATTATAAGTTGTGTTCTAGGTTCTAGGTGATTTTTATTGTCTTTGGCACGCATTTCCCAACACTTTTCGGCTTTGCACACACACACAGCGCAACAGATTTCATGATTGGATTTCCTGACTTTAATATTGTAATTTGTAATGAACAATTTCAACACAAAATCGATTTCAATTCATGTTGGGAAATCAATGCACAGAATGATAATAAAAATTGTTACCTTCCTTCCGCGGCAGTCGGGTAAAAAGGTAATTTAACTTTATTTATCCATTTTATTTTGTTACTAATTTTCAGACGGTATTTTGAAGCAATTTTAAATACAGACTTTTTGCAATAGTTAAGTACCTGCATAGACACGGTTTTATGAGGGTTCGGAAAAACCACCTACTATGTATGTAAAAAAACAACACGGTACTTATACATATGTATCTATATATTACGCTCTTTATAAATTAATTATATGTAAGTATTCACAGTAGATACGTGTGATATGTACCTAGGTACTAAAATATAAAATTGTGTTACTGTATAATTCAAGATTTTGGTTTGTATTTATCTACTGTTGCAATATATTTCACCTATAATAAATCCCAAGGAAGGTAGTTTTGCAAACAAAGACATTTAATAGTATATTGACGGGACAACAGCACAAAACTTGTGATCCAAAAGTTATGACCTAGTGGTCATAAGTCGCTCAGTTTATTTGAATTATACGCGCGCCAGGTCGGCCAGTCTAATAATATTGAGATAATAAACTTATCTTACGTGAATCTTAACCATTCGCATTTCATTTTCATCGAACTCGAGACCTCAGGGCGGGAGTTGTACCGAAATACAACCACGCCACCGAGGCAGTCTATAATAACATAGTTATTATATATATATTTTTATAAATAAAGCATACTGAACAAACAAACATGTACTCAGATGTATGTATGTATATCTTTGTAAATACATAATAATAAAATTAATAACACTGATAACAGTGTTTATTACTTTCAAGTCATTGCTCGTACCTTCGTACGCAGCAGATTTACTTTTTAACCGACTTAAAAAAGGAGGTTGTCAATTCGATTCTATTGCACGAAGTGTTAGTCTATATCACGAAGTGTTGGCTTCTGAATAGATATGCCAATTTTCATATGTGTATGTACCTATGTATGAATATTTGTCCACGTATATCTCAGAAACGATAAATTGGATTTCCATGAATCTCTTTTTTTTATTCGACAGGTATCTTCCAACTTAGGGAATAGCGCAAGTTTCATTAAAATCAGTTTAGTGGTTTTGAAGATATGGACTTACATAAATGTGTAAAAATGTTTAAAAAAAGTTTTAAAAAGTTGTTTAAATATGTGAAAAGCAGTTTTAAGTTTTTGTTAAACTTTAATAATTATGAGAATGAATAATAATATGAATGTCGCCTCCGTGGTCTAGTAGTATTATGGATTGTGAACCGGATAGTCAAAGGTTCAAATCACAGAGCAAAGCAATTTTTCTAACACGATTTTCTCGGGACGCGATCCCTCAAAATTTGCCGAACCCATTCTACAAGTTTAAAAAAAATGTGTTGTGCCGAACCACCAAATTTTTTATTTTCTATAAACTCAAAACTTAAAAACTTTTATTAAAATTATATTTATTTTAATTTTATAAAATTAAACATAGATTAATTTTAAAGAAACAATCCTCTTCGACACTTTTCCTTACAGACTGCAGCCTTGCAGGGAATCTAACCACATTTGAGTTAGGTAGGTAGGTTAGTAGGTGCCTATTGTGTTAATTGGAATCTTTGTTAACCTATTACGTCGTGAGGATATCAAAAAGCACATTAATAGATCATGACATTACATAGTATACTTTTATAGGTAACGGTGCTGCCGTCTTGCTTGACTGTCTCAGTGGCGTGGTTGTGTTTCGGTGCGACTACTGTCCTGAGGTCTCGGGTTCGATCCCCGGGTCGGGATATTGTATTTTTTCATATCAGCCCGGAGTCTGGAATTTGTGCCCGATATGGCGATAGGCTCGCCCCCTATCACATCTGGGACGGAACCAAGCTCGGTGAAATGTGGGTGTACTAGTTGGCTAGTGCGCCTGTGCCTACCCCTTCGGGGATACAGGCGTGAGGTTGTTTTTTTTGTTTTGTATAGGTAACGGTAGCAGGTTCAATTTGCGATGAACAAACTATTATATAAACCTACGATATAAATTTTAGAATGCCTATTTTGTGAACATTTTATGGTTTGTTTACTTTTAGTTAAATACCTAACCACGTGTTGTAAAAAAAGATTAATAGGTCCAAAGACTCAGTCACAGCCTCACATGCATGAGACCACGAACCATCCCATACTTGAATTCTACTCAAGTAAGGTTTTTATTAAACACAGTTATTACAACCTACCTATGTATTATTTGAGTTCACGAATCACGACGGAATTGAAATAAAATATGTACAGAATATCTACGTACTTTTTACACACATTGCAATCATGGTCAAAAGTATCGGACGTAAGATGTAGGTAAATAATAATTTACTTAATAAAGTTGGTAAAATTGTTCAAATGCTAATACCTACGTTCAAACCTTAGGGCCCATAGACGATTGCAGCCTTAATTTCCTTGGTTTCCGAGTGGACCCGATAAAAAATACATGTTTTGTCTAGGTGTTTGTGTAATATTTTAGTGCAGGAGGCGGGGCTTTAGATTGTTACCGAATTGTTGAAGTAATATGAATAACACAGCTTAATTTGTATTTTGTTGTAGGTACATAGTGAATTTAAGCCCGACCTAAGAATCATTTTAAGATCAAAATGGGTAATGTAGGTAGTTATTTAAACTTAGGTATACCTATTAAAAATATAGAGGCCCGATACTATTGGACAAGTCTCTAAAAATTACATCGCTCATACATTGTCAAGCCATGTGGTATTATTATCTACGAAGTGGAATTGACAATAAAATATATCCTTGTAGCCATTTGACAAACGTAATTAAGAATAGGTAGACAAATCAGCTGGTACACGTGCAACAATAGTTATGAGAAGTTAGGAAAAAATAATATTAAGCAATAATTTCCGACATTTAGGTACATTAGGAATAACCTCAAGATGGAAACGATAAGGCCATTGGCAAATGGCTAGTTACTAACTACCCACTTAGGGCAGTTATTTGCAAATAAATTAATCAAACATACCTTAAAGATCAGATCACCAAATTCATAGAGCGCAGACTGATGCATTATGGCTGTAGACATCATGTATGATGAACTCGTCACTAATCCAGGATTTCGGTGCTGGTCTAATCGGACAAAATCTGGAAACTGATCCACTGAAGCACGACTTTGTTATGTCGACGAACTCACTGTAATTTTTAGGTTAGAGCTGATAAAGTCCACGATAATTTTAATGAGAATTACGAAACCTTTGTAAATACGGTTCTTGTGATAATTTTGTAAAATCGTTGTGTTTTTGTTTTACGTTCGAAGACCACAGACTGCGTCTAAACTAGTTGGCCGAGGGCGGTTATTTTTTAAACACCCTCCACGGTAAAGTAAGATCAGTATTTTTGAACACAATTTCGCACACGCTGCGAAAATGTACAAAACAGTCCTTTGTTTCGAAATGTCTCCTTCACTTTATTTTTTCGCGTCTATACGGAAATTCACAAAATTGGTCAAAATTCTACGCGAACTGCGTCGAAGTCAATTTTTAAATGAAACTATTTCTTTATATCGACTTTATACTCCAAAATGTAATTATTCTGGTGATATAAATCGCAATAATTTAGAAATAAATCGCAGAGTCAACGTCCGCGCAAAACGCACCACACGTTCATTCCGTATCACGCTTGCTCGCGCACTGAGCTTGTATAGTTCGCTTGTTCGCCTTCGCCCGTGACTCGCCGGCGGCGGCAGCGGGCGGGTGGATTTTGTTTTCAAATCAAACAGCGCGATCACGTTTTGGAACGAGATTCGTTTGCACTCGGGTACGTTCGGTTATATTCGGTTAAGTATGTTTTGTTTGTTGTCGCTCCACCACAACAGAGTGCTGACTGCTGACATTTAAAATTCTGCTCGTCCGTCGTGTTCAAAGTATTTTCGAGAGATTGCGATTTTCTTATTTAGTATTATCCGTCCTCCATTATGATACCGATCGTTTAATATATTGTTTTTATTATCGGTACGTAAGTATTTAGCAACGAGAGTTTTATACTTACTTTCAACTTAGAATAGGTTAGGTAGAATATTCATAATATCCG
Organism: Clanis bilineata; assembly: GCA_036417725.1. Taxonomy (NCBI): domain Eukaryota; kingdom Metazoa; phylum Arthropoda; class Insecta; order Lepidoptera; family Sphingidae; genus Clanis; species Clanis bilineata. The sequence continues at coordinate 8,496,630 of CM071154.1, forward strand.
CCCGGATAGCGATAAACTATTCATTATTATGGTGCTAAAACCTGTCATAGGGACCCACATATATTATGTATCTCGCGTTTCAGGACAACCAATGTAGAAACCTGCCCCTGACTCTTGACACTCGATTAGAAGTTTTTGGATTGCAATTCGTTTACCTAGATTTAGATAGGTATTGTTATTATTAAGTCTAATTATGATGAAAATAATAAAATAATTTTAGCGTTACAACTTACGTCCGATACCGATATTCAGAAATAGAAAATAAACAAGCATTAAATATATCATCGTATTTAAAATTTATTCACAACTGTGGCATATTTTAAACCGAAGGCTATAGTTATTAGCGAGGAAGGATCTACCTATTAAGAGCAAGTTGCCGATGTTGTACAAAAACTTGTGATTTTAGAGCTGGTTCCACCAATCGAGATGTCTGCGTCGCCCGCGCCTCCCTTACACCTATCGCCTCACCCACATGTTGAGCATACAGCGACTTAGCATAAATTATGTGTTGTATAATTTATATGAAATTTTTAAATAATAATCTCGATCATATACAAGATTTAGCTATAATAATTATGTGTCTGTGTGTAACAACAGTCTGTACATTTTTCGGCAAGATAGAGCAACTTGTTAGTTACGAAACCAGACTATCTTACCTACGTAGTACACACCCATGACTGTAAATCCTGTAAGCTAGAATCAACAATGGCACACATATTATGACACCCAACAGTGAAGTTCTCCGAGTTTCTAGGAATGCCAAATGTTATGTTTATCCCGCAAGTAAATTAATCAAACATTATCATCAGCCACAGGACGTCTACTTCTCCCACATTAATTAAATAAAATAAATTTCATAAATAGAATAAATTTCATAAATAATAATTATTTGATAAATAATAATTAACAATGATAAACTTCATACGCGCCAGTCCTCAAAATATTATTCAACACCTTACAATTAAAATATTATAATCTTTACAAGCATTTCTTACTACTACTTAGTACCCAAATTCTCTTGTGAAAATTAAATTATGTAGGTGTTATTTAATTAATAACATTTCCCGCTATTTGATATCACTGTGCCCTCACCCTACCGCGCGCTGACTCCAAGTCTCAAACAACTTTTTATAATGGTATTCGTTCGTTGCAAACTCGTTTGACGGTTTTAGTCAACTTTTAGTGTTATGCGTTATGTTGCACTGTGCTTACGGGAATCGGAGTCGGGCTCTTTAGCTTGTTGACTTCATAATTATTATTTTTGCATCCCACTTCTGATATATAAATACGTTCATTTCGGTATTTATGAATATATAAACTAATCTACCAATCCATTGATATCGACTTCTGTGGACATTTACATACTTGACTTTTCACATTTAAACCGGAATAAAATGAACATAAGAACAAATGGAGCTGATTCATGTTGTTTTTTTACAATGACTATCAAACTATACAATCAAGTTTCCAAATCGTGTCGGAATAATTTAATAAACGAATGTATGTTCGGAACAAACTCGACTTCATTTACGTTAAGACGTCCTCTATTACACAGTCATTATTCTTTAATTGGAAAGCAATGGATTCTCTTTCGGAGGGTAAATAAGTTGCCGCGTCTTTCGACCGATAAAAAGGGCCCTTAAAGAAAATAATTTATATTTCTTCATCCTGGAATACTGATAACCTAGCGTGTTAAGAATGCATATTTAATTAACAAAAGGGAAAATGTTAACAGTTATTATAATGTATTAATGAAATAGTTATGGTTATCACCGGAAACGGCGGTCCGACTAAATAATACACATAAACTTTGTTCATTATAATGTACGGATTACGTGACCTGTGCTCCAACTTCCTCCACATATTTTTATCAACTTGAACACAAGGTCGCGTTCAACTTTCGATGGTTCTCTATTTCTTTGTGTTATTTTTAACGACGTTTTAAGGAAGGAACTTATGAACTCACTATACATAGTACTTACTATTTAATACATAATATACTATATTACATCACTCCGATTTAATTACATTAGAAGCTAGTCTCCTCTTTGGTCTAGTGGCAGCAAATCCTTGCAATCCTTGGACATTTAATCAATATTATAATAAATCTATTTACGGATTTATAAATATTTTGTGCATTTCATATGCGGAGACTGATCGTAAGCCAAATGTTAAGTTATTTTTAATCACGTATTTGTATTATTAGCCTGTAAGTCTTCCTAAATAAATATGATTAATTAATTTAAAGCTTCTGTTCTATAAACACGGCAAGTCTACATGACGTAAGAGTTAGGAAGATGGACTTAGTAGACAAACCTGGAAAATGTATAGGAAAATAATTATGTGATTGAGTATATATGAATACTACTCATATAATTTCTACCTGTTTAGGATTTTGGACAAGCAGGCAAAAACAACCATAACTCCGTAATTCACACTGTTCATACGCTATAGGAAGGAGTGTAGAATTACAAGTAACCTGGAAAAACACACATGGCGTCAGCTACTATAGATCAAAGTAAAAACCTAACTAACTTATCATCATTTTTTGCCGCAGGTACAATTTCAACGTACATTCCCATCACTAAGCGTTATTATAAGTAAACTAAGATATAATATTTCTGTGAGTTAGCTAAATTAACCAAAATGTTCTCTCATGGGAAATATTTTGAAACTCGAGCTGTAGTATAAACTGCGCACGTTTTGGGATCTACATCTGCTATAGAAAAACCATAAAAGTCAATTGTCAACCTTTATCCCACTTCAATGTGGGGTCAGCGCAATCCATTTTTCAAGGAAGACTGCGGCTTAGTTTTTACAATTGGCTAGCTCTCTAACGTCAAACCTCTCTGGGGTATCCAGTCTCAAGAAAATTATGTTAGAAAAACACCAATATAAGTCAAATAAAGAATATTATTTGACCTGAAACTCTACATTCCGATAAGTTGACTCTACCAAAGTCCAAAGGTACTGCCAGTATTTTTTTTAAGAGAGTTCCTTTGGAAATAAATAAATATAATATTGAAATAAAACTATTTTTACGGATTCTATCACGATTTGGTTTGACTCTAATCCGTGACCACGAAGACTGCAAAGCCTTCGAAACTTCGAGAATAAAAATTAAAACCAAATCGTGATAGAATCCGTAAAAATAGTTTTATTTCAATTCGCATTCGCGTAAACTTAAGAAATCAGTATGTAAATGTAATATGTATGTATTACTCGAAATTTGATTTTAAAGTAAGATTAGCAATATGAGGATTCAATAAGTTGAAAAACCTAAAATCAGAAGTGTACCTGAGATGAAATTCTTTTTTGGAAAACGATTTTTTTTATTTTAAAACATTTGAAATAAGGAACCCTTAAGTATTTTTATCATCACATTATGTTATTATTGTACTACACAAATGTTATTTTTTTAATGGGTCAGTGTCAAGTGTCGGTCACGTAATGCTTACTACGAAACTTATGGCGCTTGGTAATTCAATACATTGTGTGCAAACGTTGCCACTGCCCACATAGATACTATCTGTACATATTGTTAAGCACACGAGTTTTGTTTGTTTGTTAATCACTTGTGTATTTACCGATGACTATGAATTGGGGAACTTAGAACACGGAATGTTTTTTATTCATATGTTGATCGAATTATATTTTTCGATAATTATCATAACTTCATGAATATTACCAATACTCTGCTATGGTATGCTATATCATTTTTTAATACCTATGTCTCATATCTACCACCAAAAAATCAAACCCTACTTGAAAATAATAATCATGTTTCTAGAGTGCATTCACGGTATTATGCATATTAGATTCAGCATACGTTAAAACATATTTATGTATATATATCTTTACATATTTATGTATTATATATAGAGGTACATATATAGGGAGGATGATCAAGATCGGGCGTAGTGGAAGCGTTTAAGTAGGAAGGCAAAAGAAGACCGGGATAACGGCAGGCAGAAAGAAATATATCTTTGGCCCTCGATCTCTGAGTTTTGCGGGTAAAGACGTGATCAAAAGCAAGTAAACGTTGAATACATAAACGCCGGTGAAGTTTATTTGTATACATAATTAGTCAGCACTCGATACGAACCTTGGAATTAATGAATGACACAATCCATAATTTGGATTTGTTTGACAATTTCCAATGTTATTAGATTTGTAAATGAGCTTACATAATAGCATAGCTAGATGCATTTTGTTAAATATTCAAGAACAATTTGTTAATTTCAATCTGTAAAACAGCACCGTAGTTTTATAAAAGATACTTTTATTAAAATAAAAACAAATAAAAGACAAGGCTCATATTTTTGCATAATTAGATGTGTTAAAGAATTCAAAGAAATTTTGAATAAAATTGAGCTTAATTAGTCACAATACCAATATTGTTAAATACGAAAACTAAAACTTATGTAAATGATTCATCATCATCAGCCATAGGACGTCCACCGCTGAACATAGACCTCCCTCAAAAATTTCCAGATATGTAAGTTTACTTTATTAGGATTACTCTAACCTTATTAATTTAACAACTCGGGCCAAAAGTATTATTTCGGCGCATTTTCAAAAACATAGATTATCCACTTTCTTCTCTACAAAATAAATAAATATATAATAAGTTTACATTTATTACTTCCTATGCCGCTATAATAATAGGAATATTTCTAGAACGTCTTAAAACAAAAGCTATCAGGTAAGCAGACTACGTTGTTCTGAGAATTATCTACTAAACCCCATACTAATAAATTTAAAATGCTCATAAAATTAGGGATGGCTAAGAACAATACGCTTTTCTTCCGTCCTCAAACTTTTCTACGAATAAAGGAACGCGTTTTTTTAACAATGGGAAGTAAGCAGCTATTCCTCCCTTCCAAAAAAGACATATTGAGTGTCAAAATACAGCAGTTCTTAGACCATTTGTATGTTTATAAGTACCTTTCACATACATTTTAGAAAGTATATATGGAGTAAGTACATAAAACTATAACCGTTTTTTTAATAAAATAGTTTTATTTTCACTTAAGCAGGCTCACTTAAGTATTGATAAAATCTTTATTGAGTTCCAGTAAACAATAATAGCTCTAATAATTATAGATAGATTTACAAACGGTGTCTACACTTTACATTGTTATTAAGTTTACTTCTTAGTAAGCACCTAAAAGCTGTTATACATGTGTCCTAGACATCCTGATTCCTGACAATGTTAACAGAAATATAAGATATAAGCTCAAGAAATCATTTCATGGATATGATATAACAATGTATGTGTTCCTCTTACAAATAATTATACATGGCACGTACTGACTTGTGATTGCTACAGCCATATAGTTCTAATCAAAGGTATAGGTCCAATCTAGCCAATAGCCATATCTTTTACTCTTAGGCATCTTTGTTTTGCATTACAAATTACTATACAATTAGAGGTATAGTCTGGTTATTATTATTATCCGCTTCCAACAGGTCAATCTGGAAATCTTTTGGGGAGGCCTATATCCAGCAGTGGACGTCCTATGGCTGATAATGATGATGATGATGATGATGATAGTCTGGTAATCCTGCCCCCTGCCTTTGGACGCTGTATTTGACTTCGATTACGATTTTGTTTCATTTAGTGACTTAAAATTTCTTTAAACTAACTGTGCACAAATTTAAATTAACATTAGTGCACTTTTTACGACGATTTCGGTGCAATTTTAAGCCACTAAATGAAATCGAAATCTAATGTCAAGCGTTACCCTACTGGCTTCATTTTTATTCAAGATAAAAATAAGTAGATAATCTAATTTTACGCTAGTCGGTATTAAATCATAATAATCACGCATTACCTAAAATTACCATATTGAGGCATATTGCCGAACCGTATCTAGTGATGGACCTTTGTACTTGTATTCTAGTTAAACTAGTGTACTCAAACTCATTTGTTTATCCTTATTTGCAGATGTCGCATAAAAAATATGCGCCACGATAACAACTAAGGTGACATTCGTCATTAATGTTTAGTTGATAATTTATTTAAACTATCATGATTTACGACTGGGTGAAATACCTACGCAGTGTATTGTTATTGCCTGGTCACTATCATTATCTATTTAATTGTATTTATAAAACTTCCTTGTCTTTGTAGAATTTTCGTGACAAAAGAACATTTTGATTTCGGTAACTTCGGATACGGATCATTTTTCTTTCTTCCTCCTTGTTAATATGGATAGTTAAATAGTTGTCATGTTTCTAGAGAGATTAGACAAAAATAATTATGTTTCGAGTTCGCTCTCCCTCGGTCTCAGAGGTAATTAGCGTGAAATTTCCTACCGATAAATCCGCTGCATATTGAGTATTATTTTGTTGGTTTCCCAATGGGATATTTTTGTCATAATAACGCATTAATGTCATGTCATTTTAGGTAAACATAAAGTCGTTTCGCATGATAAAACGGTGTCCATATTAGCACATGATTGACATGTTTAGCTAATTAGCTATCATGATTTGCTGCTATTGCAACAATTACAAAAGAATGATGTACAAAATTTGAGAAATATGCGTACTGGTATCTTCGTTTGATAAACCGGAGCCGCGTCGAATTGATTTCTTTAACACGCTAATTATGAAATGTGTTGTTTCCATGTACAATTTCGTACTCGTGAGGAAATTGGTACGAAATCAATGCTGTCACAACGCCTCTTATCGCATTTCCTTTTTTAATGTAACACGATAATATAACATTTGCAATCATGTTATGACGGAATTAAATGCATAATCTACATATTTTTGTTTTGACGACCGCAAAACAAGTTTCATTGTGCGATAACGAATTATATTGCTGGCTTAGCCGTCCGGGGCCAAGCCCGTAGGATGTAGATCACATGTAGATGCATAATCACACATGCCAACGTGCCTGTACCAGGTTGTTGGAACACATCATCTTCATGGTGCGTGCGTGCCATGACGCGAAGGACACTTGCTCAACTCGCAATATCGATTTTGACATCGAACCACCTTGACAGACTTGATGGTTACCACTTGATGGTTGATGGTTCGTTGAGACGGGTATGGGGGTATCCCTGTATCTGCATCGGTCATCCGCCTGTCTTGTCGCAAGCCCCTCGATTTTCTTCTTCCCTCTTCGGATTCGGAGTGTGAAGAAGCGTAAATAGGCCGGCATGATTCTGACAACCACTGACAAACCATGGGTTTATCAGTGGTCGCTAGTTTCTTTGGACTGCACTGCGCTTACCATCAGGTGCAATGCAGTCACTTTGCCTGGATAAAAAAAAAATGACAATCGCACTCGTATTGAGCTCGCTACGCATTTATGTTTGGTTAATTCATACAAATCTAATTTGCGCGCATGAAACTCGATTCCAATTCGATTGTAAAAAATATTCCTGTTCGGACCACATACTTAATATTAAACAATCATGATTAAAACACACTTGTAATTGTAATATGTGGGGGTTTTCTTGCCGTAAACTTTTCATAACACAATAAACGTTCATATAAACACGTAATTATCAACTATATTACCAGGTTCATCATGAAACAAATTGTGCGATTAGATAATAGTTTCAAAACGTCGGTTGTATGTTACAATGACCGTAAAATCAACTTTTACTGGCTGTTAACCTACAAAATATTTGCATACTTGTATATTATATAGTTAGTTTTATATAAAGCATGAAGTACTAAGCTAAGTTACAATTGTTTTATTGGTTTTTACATTGTCATCGATATTTATTATAAAGAGTAAATAAAACGCCGCCTCGTGTTGTTAGTTGGTTGTCAGAATTTGCGACCACACAATTATTATTGTTCTAAACTAAAAAATAGATTATACATTTATTATATATAATCCTTGTTTTTGAAAAACAGTATGAGTTGCTTATTCTTTCTTTAATTTAAAATAAATACTAAGAGTTATGACAAGACCTTATTATCGTATTGCAATTCAACTTAATATCTATGTAGATCTCTTCTGCCACCTGCCCTTAGCCTACTCTAATGGAGGGTAAGGAATAAAGATCGACCATGTATGTAACCCAACCAAAGTAGTGCCGGACCTGAGATTCGAACCCAGAACCTTCCCGTTCACACTCCATATACGCATTAGACTATGGATGTAAAGCTGTATTATGTCAATAATTGTAATCAGGAATATTGTAGGTAAACTTTAATATACTTCAGTAAAACGTAATATAATGAATTTTATTAACTTTAATCTGCATCTCATTAGTCAAACTCGTGTAGTAAAGAACGTGAACATTTCCTACAACGATTTTAATCAATGATGTACTTAATTCATTTATTCTTTCACAGTTTATACTGTAATAAACATTTAAAGAAGCAACGAATTGTTTTTACATCAACACGGAGCTAGGGTCACCACCAAAGTCTGATTATTGAGTAAGTATTCCAATAAAAGCTTTCTTTTAAGCGAAAAGGATAACAGTTGAATAACATAAAATATGTAGTTAGGCGTTAAGGACGACTTGCAGCGCTATTACTAACGTATCTAGAGTTAACCCTAACCTCGATTTATCCTCCAGCTCACTCCTATCTTCGAATCAAGATTTGGGATAAACAGAGATTGATATTGGAGCTGTAAGTGGCCGTAAGCGTACCTAGGCTTAGTAAACATGTTTAAAAATATAGCTATGTATGTATAATGCGATTAAATGATTCATTGTTATGTTTCTTGAAAAATACTACCTATAATTCCAGACAAAATTCGCGGAAAACAATAATTGTTGAGCTAATCCGCTGCTTTACTGATGCGAGTTATATTGGCCTCGTTTCGTGGAATTATTTTAATCATTCTTCATATTCACATAAGTTGTATTGCCTCGGTGGCGTAGTTGTATTTCGGTACGACTACCGTCCTGAGGTCTCGGGTTCGATCCCCCAGTCGGGCAAAGTGATATTGGATTTTTCCATATCAGCCCGGAGTCTGGAATTTGTGCCCGATATGGCGATAGGCTCGCCCCCTATCACATCTGGGACGGAACAAAGCTCGGCGAAATGTGGGTGTTCTAGTTCGCTAGGGCGCCTCTGCCTACCCCTTCAGGGATACATGCGTGAGCTTATGTTATGTATTACAGTCAATTTAAATATATTTTTGTCATGTTGCAGAAATTATTTGGATTTGGTTACTTCGACCAACCCCCTGTCTGACGTCAACCATTATGTGTCAGAAAAACTGCTTTGCCCAACCCGGGAATCGTACCCAGAATGAGATCAGGACAGCTCATATACACTGCCAATGAACTGTATCATATATTATGATCCTGGTACCTACTTGTATCTCATTAGATAGACCTAGGCCTTCCGGTTGTGCATAAGTCGTAAACTTATTTCACTGTGTGTAACACCTGTTATATACGAATGTAATGGTGCGAGATTTAGGCCGCTCTCTAATGCCATAGAGACCTTCGACAGCCCTACGCTGCCGGCTTCCCTGTATGGTGTATAGGCAGTTGTAAAGGGCACCACAGTGATTACCTCGAGGCGTGCTGGCGACCTCAAGATTACTGCCGGGTTCCACGTGCTCGGAACGTAGTGGATTAATGTTGAAAAGATGAAAGGCCAATTGTAATGTTTACTTTCAACCACCACGTATTTGGTTAATCAGGAAATGATTTTCTGCGTTTCCTGATGCGTTAACAATGCATGCGTGAACTATGTATGATTTTTAATTTTGCTCCTCACCCGAGGCGTCATTCTGATGTCCACATGTTTACAGAATGTTTATATAATAATACATACCCTGTCGTTTTTTCCCTTGTGTCACATTGTTTGAAAATAAAAGGGACAGACTATTCTTTACCGTTTGCTCAGCTAAACTGTTTTTATAAGTAAGGCCTAGTGTACAATATTGCTCACTATTCTGAACATTCTCTTGAATTTCGTTATCCTGAAGATTAATTTTAAGTCACCCTTAAATGCACTACCTACCTACACGTTATTTTGTATAATATGCGCACGTGTAATATACGCAACTAAAATATGTACGTAACTGAATTCATTTGACTAATGTCAAAAGTATAGTCGTTTACACCTACTTCAACTAAACTGTAGTCATTTACTCCTACTTCAATAAAAGTGTAGCCATTTACACCTACTTCAATAAAAAGATTTCCAATACTTATCACATTTTTCAACAGGGCTCTAAGTAACATCTTGAACAAGCTCGAATATGACATAGTAGCAATCTTGCGTCCATGGCGTGATGAAACGTTGACCTAGGATTGAACTACCAACATCTTTCGTCATCATGTCAAGTGTTTAACATCAATATGGGCTTATTTAATAATGTAACGTTTGATGATGAAACAGACTCTCGACTCTTCAATATCCAACATGTGAAGTGAAATCAAGATGAGGAAAACACGTTCATATTGTGTAGTACGTCGATTTCGGTTTCTCTCACTGTTTATTTACTTAGGCAATTGATATATTGTAATTTTTTTTATCAAAATTGTAAACTTTTATGCTGACAATAATCTCTTTTAATTAAAAATTCATGTCAATGTTGCGTAAAGACGTCTGACGAATCGTAGTAATATTTAGGTATCATAAATAAACGGTTATAAGAAATGCTATCGTAAAGAAATATAGATAACCTCAATTACATTTCACCTCCGGCAACACTGTTGTATGATTACACTGAACCCTTATTTTATCAAAACTAAGCCATTGTTTTATTCGACTTCACGAATAAATAAAGAAAATAGAAACGACGTAATATTAATGGTATCGCGAGATAAGATTAAACAAGACACTAAAATAAGTATTAATATTATTACGTAGGCATCACATCTAAAGTCATAGTTCAAATAAATAATCATGATTAACAAATCCGTGTCACCAAAAGTGGAGTAAGATCATAAACAAGAGGCTCATTAAATGGTCAAACATCCCGCGTTATTGTGTAATGGTTACAACATTCAATCACATTAGCATCGACTATCGAGTGCGTATTCCACTTTCGTGAACGAATTCATGCACTGACCACACGCACATTATGCAAAATGTGACCGTGTTAAACAGAAGACTCATTCGATAAACCTCTTTATTAAAAATAAGCAGTGGCAGAGCCATGCTGTAGACAGTAACGTGTACAGCACGAATGGGCCAGGTTCGATCCGTTTGATACTGTCTCACAGAAACCCGACGTAAAGTGGCAGCTTGCTGTTGTGTTTCGTTCGGTGGATGAGATTTCCGGTGACCCATTTCCCATATCTCCTTCCCCAATCCCTTTTCCCCTCTCTTCCATTCCGTCCTTTTAGGTCGGCAAGGCATCCATGATTATTTTTGTGTCTAGGGTGTCTATGGGCGGTGGAGATCACTTACCATCAGGTGACCCATTAGGTCGTTTGCCAGTCTCAGTTATAAACGACTATTATGTCTAGATTTGCTCCTGTTTCATGTATAAAGAATAAAATATTTCAAACAAATGTGAATCTTTACTGACGATTATGTAAGTTATACATTATTTTGCATTATACTTTTTTCAAGTGTTTAACTGGAATACATAATGGCAACAAATACGAGTAGTTTACCAATACATCTCTGGTTGTCTGTATAGTCTAAATGTGCCCCAGAGCTAGCTGCTTCTTACATCTTATCTGTACCGCCTAAAGGCCTCGTTCACTCATCCTGTTTAAGCATCTTGAACAGTAAAATATTCTTAGCTAAAAACATACTACTTATGAGTAAATTGGTGGGCAGAAATAAAATTAAAGAAATATTATTTTTATTTAAAAAAATATAACACATTACTGGATTGGAACCCTCAGAGGGGTTGACGTCGGGCAGGCCGCCGGTCGTAAAAACTAAGTAAAATAATTGTCTGCACCTGAAAAAGTGCCTGAAAAAGTGTGTTCCGCCGACTCCATATTAAAGTGGGTTAAGACGGAACTAAGCTCGGCGAAATGTGGGTGTACTAGTTGGCTAGTGTGCCTCTGCCTACCCCTTCGGGGATGCAGGCGTGACCTTATGTTATGTGTTATGTTAAGAAGAGGAAGATTTTTGGATTTTGGTTTGTGGTTAATACCATCATAATAAATGTCATAAATGCTCAGCAAATTAATTTCGTAAATATTACGGCATGTATTACCTTATTTGTTCAGAGTCTAACCGCAAGTGCCGCAAGCAATTCTGAGCCTTCTATTCACTTTCATATTTTATGCTATGCGCGAAGAAAAACAACAGGTTTACGTGAGCCGCCACAATTAGTCCCGTGCGTGCAATCGTAATCGTTTCGTCATAGTGCCGCTTAGTCAACATTTGCTATTGGATAAGGTTTCAGAATATCAACAAAATAATGCCCCGATTATGATTTATAGTCTGGAAATAATATATTTTTATATTTAAATTAAAATGTTAGGAATTGAAGATAAAATTGCAGAGTATATGTACAGCCACTCTCACCTCGGTAATGAAATTTAATAGCAGCAATAAGTGCCGCTAAGCAAAACATTTCGTTGTTACTCAACGATATTAAATAATGCATCGATGCATCAGTTATTGCATTGATTCATCGCATTGCCGGAAGTAGACTATTCGGTAACATAAATAAACTTGTTGTTTAAAGATCTTAGATTACTATTGATCTAACATGACATGACATACGAGTAACATGATATAATCAGCCTGCATACAAATTTCCCACTAGTAAATTCGGCCCCTCCACATTGTACAGTGGAATTTGGGTCCACCATATATCAACATCATGATGCCTCCATGGTCTAGCAGCGTATTTAGGCTGAGGATCGGGAGGTCTTAGGTTCAAATTCCAGGTCGGGCAAAGCGGTTTTTAGGGTTCCGAAGCCAAGTAGCAAAAAGGAACCCTTATAGTTTCGCCATGTCCCTCCGTCTGTCTGTCCGACCGTCGTTAAGCTCAGAGACTATTAGTACTAGAAAGCTGTAATTTGCTCTGCTCTCCATCGCTCAGATACTCATACCAAAAGAATCAAAGGTGCGTTGGCAACCTTAAAATAAGGTTCCTATTTCGATTACGACGGATTAGGGGTTTAAGCCACTCTATATCACGGGAATAAATAACATAACATAAGTAATTCATTATATTTATTGGTAAGCATAATAACAACATACATAAGCTGACGCCTGTATCCCCGAAGGGGTAGGCAGAGCCGCACTAGCGAAGTAGAACACCCACATTTCACCGAGCTTAGTTTCGTCGCAGGTATGATAGGGGGCGATCCTATCGCTGTATCGGACACAAATTTCAGACTCTGGACTAATTCTGAAAAATCCAATATCGCTTTGCCCGAACCTGGGATCGAACCCGAGACCTCAGGACGATAGTCGTACCGCGTACGCAGTACCTAGTGGTATTGCGTGCGCCACTGAGGCAGTCAATCATTGATTTAATATACTATATCGATGCAGTCAATAAATAATTTCTATTTTATTTCTAGTGCGTTTTAATATTATTTTAAATAGTAGTTATTATCAACTACACTTGGCATATTTAAAAAAAAAAAAAAAATCTTTATTGATCACGTAGGCATGTAAAAAAGCACTTATGACAAGTCAACACAAGTAAATTTTTAAATTAGGATTAATATAATTTACATTATATATTTGAATTTGACAACAGGCAGGCAAGTATGGACATAATAACGATGGGATGGCTAAGATAGGGTGATAAGGGGAGATAGGAATAGAGTGTAAGGGAATGGATTGTATGGGAATGGCATATGGCAGGAATGGTGGCAGGGGATTGACTGGAAATACTGGAAGCAGTTGGGATTGGTGCGTGAGGCCCTATCTTAGCTAACCTACCAGCCTTTCTCTAGCTACCTACGGATGACGACCCGAAGAAGAAAGGCAGAAAGAAACTCCGGGCTTATTTTTTTCATCATCAATTGTCACCATTTCTTTTTTTTTTTCTTTTGTCTATTTTCCTTTTTTAATAATTTGATTTACAAATTGTCAATACAATTGATAATCATATTTATACGGATTCACGCATACTCAATACCACTGGAGGTGTAATTACCAAAAGAATGATTAAAAGGTAAAATGGTATTGTAGGATGCAAAAACCCATACTAACAAATATTGTAATAAACGCTCGAATAAAACAATATCGAACGATACTCGGTGACTAGTTGACAAACCTCACGGTAAACAAAAATGTTAAAATGTGTAAGTTGGTTCGTATATTATACTGGAATTTGCAACAAGTAGCTGTGATAGGACACGTATTTGCATTCTAAAAGCTTGTAAGCAAAACAGAAGAGGTTAAGAATTATTTTTGTTGACAACAGTTATTCAATACAGCGGTAGATCAGGTGGTGTAAAGAAATCAAATATCGTTTAAAAAGCATAAAAACGTTGTTTACTGAATAAATATAATGTTATTCTGCAAAAAAAATGATGATTCGAATAAAATATAACAAGACTATTTTTTGTTTTGTTTCTTGCATAATAAATGGTAATTATAACCTTTCTTTGACTTGTTACGACATTCCTAAAGACGAATATATTCTAATCAAAGATATAATAAAATTAGCATAGACTGGAGTTGGTATAGTTGGTTACTGGAGTAAGTACGTTGTGTAATGACAATATTATACACACGGTCGCAAAAAAAAAATGGACGGAGCGCTAACATTGGAAGCAAAGCAGGGTTTTCGGCCCATTCGATCTTTTGACACGTAATGGCGGCGACTGAGCGTGTTTTGACTTATGAGTGATAATGTGTGCGTAGCGAATTTTGTACAGACGCGTTTGTGCGCGTGGCTTCTCTGTGGCGTCTGTTTACACGTGTTTGTCCTTCTTTTTTACACGTCCATGATTATACACAAACAAATAGTAGACATAACTGAATATACGAAGTATAATACTTGGTGTGATTGGCCTTCTTTCCATATTTTATGGTGTTGGGGCAAACTTGCTTTATAAACGCATTAATTTAAATATGATTTAATTGTGAAACTTTTCTATAATAAATGGAATATATTTTGCGAATATAACAAGCGGCGAACAACGCGGTTTTCCTGCACAATGTAAACAACTGATTGTGGACTACTTGCTAGTTAAGTTTATAATTAACTTGACATTAAAATGGAATATTGTAATAATACTTAACAGGGCTGTTTATTTATTTGTTATTTGAGGTGAAGCTTTTAAATTATTTTATAAATCATACTTACTATCCCAACTTCACTCTTTATTAATGGTATTCTAGTGATATAGGGCCTTACTTATAAAATCATTTTTAACTGAGCAAATGGTTAAGAATAGCCTGTCACTTTTTTCCTTGCGTTACATTGTTTAAAAATAAAAGGGACAACCTATGGTTAAAGATAAGCAGCGCTTAAATATTTTTTTATAAGTAAGGGACATAGTATGGTATACATGGTATAACTAGTGAATGATATGACTAGCTAAGTTACAGTAATCTTTTAGTGGTGCGGTTGACGTCAGACACAAATCAGTGTCATCGTCGTGCATCAATATAATATACCCTAGATGCACAGTTCTTTGCAAATATCCTCCTAAAAAGTGGTCTCGGGAATAAAACAAAGAAAAAGATCACAAGTTCTAATTCAATTAACATAAATTTAACCTTATACACGTGTTATAAAGTAGCTTTTTAAATGATCACGTTCCTAAATTAGAACTTTAAAATTTAGAATTCTATCGGCGTCTGATTGTAGGGAAAAGTAGTGCATAAGCACTTCTTTCCTGTGTCATTTTCCAAGCATCAACTGAGCATCTAGGTAAATAATATATCGATGTCGTCATGTCTCACTCTCAACTCTAAACTGTAGCCGCCAATGCGATGGGCTTCGCTGACGCTATCGTGCAATGGTGTCCTAATTCTTATTCATATACGTAGAGTACAGTTCGACAACGACGCGACATTACATCGCACTTCGTCTGCGGCAATCTCGCTCGTCGCAACTATCGGATGTCTACCTTAAGTTTTATTCTCTGCATGTAATTATTGAAATAAATCTATTTTTACGGATTCTATCACGATTTGGTGAATCCGTGATAAATAATAATAAACACGTGATAGAATTCGTAAAAATAGTTTTATTTCAATGAATAGCATTCGCGTAAACTTAAGAAATCGGTACATGTAATTATTTAAGATTTTATATATACTGATTAACTCAACGGTATAGAAACCTCTTCGAAGAAATGCTTTTGAATCAGATGAAATGAGATCCTAATTCCTAAGTACCTACCTACCTGTGCAATACATATTCAAACATTTTTAAGACAAATATATTCAAAAGTACTACGTATTAGTCTTTTAATTTAATCATAAAAGTTAATGATTAATTAATCTGTTTACTCTATAACACGCAGCATCTATTAATAATGCATTATCATGGAGATTTATGACTCGAATAAAGTACATGCCACAACACGTTGTTTCTCGGGGAGTTAAATTATTACTGTTTCGTAGAATTATACTCATACAATACATCAGATTATACCGAACGAGTCCTGAGTTTGATTCTCCGATTAAGTAAAGCCTTATGAATTTTGAATTTCGTGGTGATAAGTACTCTATTTGCTAGCAAATCCTAAGTGTGCGGAAAAACCAATGACTAAAGAAAAAATAAGAGGACCCGGCATAACTACGAAAAATACGTGTTTACTATGAAGCCGGTCCCGCCATTTTAGTTTCGCGATCTATTTATATGTAAGTTGTCACCGTGTCTTATGAATTGAATAACGTATAAATACTCAAAGATTTTATTGTAAATACCGTCTTTTATTTACAATAATAGTGATTTTGGAATGGGAAGAAAATGCCTAACTGCTATATTAATGGATCTTTCTTTCGTAAAGTTGCCATTTTGGTTTCGTTCCATTCATTAGAAATGCTTCAGTTTTTCGTAGTTATGCCCTGTCCTCTATCTTCTTTTGTCTAAGGAAAAAACGTTTTGGCAAAAAATAATGTTGTGTATTCTAAGTTAACATAATATGGATTTGACAGAACATAAGTCCTCGAAGGGGTAGACTGATGCGCACTACAGAACTAGAACACCCACAATTACTGTAAAATACAGAATTCGCGGAGCTTAGTTCCTCCCAGATGTGATAGGGGGCGAGCTTATCGCCATATCGTGCTCAAATTCCAGACTCCGGGCTGATACTGAAAATTCCGATGTCACTTTACTCGACCCGGGAATCGACCCCGAGACCTCAGGACGATAGTCGTACTGCACACGCAATACCACAAGGCCACTGAGCCAGACATACTGTATAAATGTTATAAATATAGAATAGACTCTATATTTTAGTTGACACTCTATTAAAAGTAAAAGTGGCGTGGTGGTATTTCGGTACGACTACGGTTCTGAGGTCTCGGGTTCGATCCCCGGGTCGGGCAAAGTGATATTGGATTTTTCCATATCAGCCCGGAGTCTGGAATTTTTGCCCGATATAGCGATAAGCTCGCACCCTATCACATCTGGGACGGAACTAAGCTCGGCGAAATGTGGGTGTTCTAGTTCGCTAGTGCACCACTGCCTACCCCTTCGGGATACAGGCGTGAGCTTAGGTTTTTATGTTATGTTGTCTATTAATCCGTGGCAATCGGGTGAAAAGTGGATTCATATTCCGATAAGGTTTGTCGGTTTATCAGTTCCTTAAGTGTTAAGAATAATAAAGGTCTATTTTGTCGCCGAAGCTGTATGCATTGTTATTTGTTAGTAAATAAAACAATAATACAAGGCCTTCGTATATGTATATATCTTTATAAATATGTTGACCTAAAAACTTGCCTAAGTCATATGTTATCTCCCACCGGATTTATTCTAACGATATATTAATGGCTGGACGAAAATAACTTAGTACATTGAAGTTTCTGATATTTTAGCCGTAACCGTTTGATAAAAACACAATATTACTTAGAGGCTTAATGTGTTTTCTATAATAATAGAAGTTATGCCATTTAAAAACGGTGTCTATAAATCAGGTTGTTATGTATATCTTATTATTATTTCTAGGTTTAAATTTTTTATTAAACTTCCCTATAAAGGGGGCCTCAGATGGGGATTGACATCAGGCAGGCAGCCGTTCGTAAAAACTTAAGCCAAATCGTTTCTGCAACATGTTTTAGAAGATGTGTTGCGCCGACCCCACATAAAAGTGGTAATAGGCCAGATAGAAAGAATTACTTTGTTTAACCCATTGGAAGCGGTACATATATATGTGACATAAGCGTATGGGCTATCGGAGGCCGAGCCGCCCGTGACTATTTAAAAAATAGATTAACTAACCATAGTTTATTTCTTAACTCTAATAAGGTTTTGAAACACTACCTTAACGCCTATAAGCGGATAAAATAGAGACTTGTCTAAATTGTATTGACATTCGTCCGACCGAGGCAATGATGCACGAAATTACAAATTTTGATCTATTTTATCCGGAACCATTACTTGTTATTGCCCGGTTTCTGAGGTTTTTAACAGAGGTTTTTCTATTCGCTATTAACAGCCTTTTTTATAGCAGAGACTGGACAACATACAGATAGGTCACCTGATGGTAAGTGATCTCCATCTTCCGTAGATACCCAAGGCAAGAAAATCATGGGTGCGTTGCCAACTTAAAAGGAGGGAAATAGTGTAATAGTAGTAGTGTAGTGAAATACACATGACAGTGTTTTTCTTTTTTTTTCTTCCCCTCTGTATATTTTAATAGACCTAAGTACCTAATTATGTAACAGCTAAAACACAATAAATGTCATTTTCTTCTTTAAAAAAAAAATAGGAATTAGAAAGGGAAGGGGGTAAATTAAGCCACCGGAAGTCTCACTCATTGAACGAAACGCGACAGCGAGCTGCTATTTGCGTCGGTTTTCTGTGAGACAGTGGTATCAAAACTGCCTAGCCGACCCATTCGAGCTGTGGCCGTGGCTCTACCACTCAAAAACTTTTTGGGTAGTGTCACAGGCCTAAATATTATAAGACGCAGGAAATTTAAATAATTTGTACAGTTCATAATATATCCAGTTACGTGTTAACTTGCATCTTAAGGAAAAAATTATCTTTTAATAATAAAAACTTCTTTGAATCTCAAAGGATCCAGTGTTTTATGTAGATAAGAGAGGGTATAAGGCGTTGGTTGCGAGTTGCGACGGCAGTGCGGGGCGTGCGGGACGGGGCGGGGCTCGCTAATAGTCCCAATAAAGCGGAGTGCGGACCACGAGGAAGTTTAGGACCGGTTCTCTTCACGAACGACGCAGTGTCGCCAGCGATACACACATGCCATTTATTATAATACCCCCTTCTACTGACACCACAACTAGGAAGTATTGGAAGTATGACGTGATCATTGCAACGTTTATCGTAACTCGTTTGCTGTTACGGAAATTTCTCGACTCCTTTGTTTCGTTTTCATTTGACACTAAATACCACAGATGTAATCGTTTCGCCATTTGTGACGAACAAAACGAGTTGCAAATTGATTGGCAATCTCGAATTCCACGCACAAAACATCTAAAGCTCGGTTTCTGGTCGAAACACCTCATTGGACAGGTTCGCCTCGAATTATAACAGCATGCACTAATTTGAATAATGAACAATGTTACCCTAATAACCGGTTTGATCACGAGAGTCGAGCGCGAGCGGGCGGACGGCGAGCCTGCGCCTGCGCGACCGCTGTTTACGATTCAGGGATGCTGGCCTATAAACGTGGGTCGTAAAACCTTTTGCCATTCCCACCAAATGGAATCTAAAGGAATAAATTGAAACCAATTGCAAAAACTAATGCGTTTACCATTACAAAAGTACCTACTCGTTCTCGCAACTATATGCGGGCGATCGATAACAACAATGTTCGATAAAACAAACTAGACAGCAGTAAGTCATCGAACGTTTTTTATTCGGCCGTTTGAAATCGATGTTATGTAATTTAAAAACAAAGGGTCTGGAAAAAAGACGCCCGCAGAGTTGGGATGAGAACAAAGCGCGCCTTTGCCAAGTTATGTTTTAGGAGAGACTTAAGTAGGTCTGGACATTTGAACTGCCTCATAAATCGCGCCTGCGAACGAAAACAATGAGAACAGTCGTTTATGTTTTGGACTTTTTCGTGAGCGAATAGTCGTTGAATAGCGGAATATTACATAAGATCGGTTAGCATTCCGTTCCAAACCGCTTTGAGCGACCGACTGACTCCAATTGATTCTTGTAATAAAAGCATGCTGTTACCGAACACTATCAACCGGTAAAGATTAACTTTCGAAAAGTTAAAAGGACATTACCTAAGTATTGTTTACGCGATAAACTTAAAGAGTTCTCGGAAGAATGGTAGAGTGACGCTGTAGATGGGTATACCTACAGTACGAAAAGGCCGGCTCGACTGGTTTGATACCACACAAAAACACAACAGAAAGTGAAAGATTGCTGTATCGTTTAGTTTGTAGAGTAAGATTGCCGATAGCTCCAAAATCTCTCATGCTTTTCCCAATCTATTTATTCCTTTCCTTTAGGACTGGCGATGCATCCCTGATTCTTTTGGTATCGTGTCTGTCTATCGGCAGTGGAGTTACCGTCACTGACCATCACTGACCTACATACTCGTCTACCACTCTCTTCTATAACAAAGAACTACTTTTACAACAACGAACCATCAAATGAATCAATGTGCAGTTAATTTTTTGCCGCGTCTCCTACACTAGTTTTTCACGAAACAAAACGCAAAAACACATACTCAAAACAAAGGATTTTCGCTGTTTCCTGCTCATAGAATAATGAACCATAACCCACATTTCGCGGGGCTTAGTTCCGTCCCAGATGTGATAGGGGGCGATCCTATCGCCATATCGGGGACATATTCCAGACTCCGCGTTGATATGGAAAAATCCAATATCACTTTGTCCGACCCGGGAATCGAACCCGCGACCTCAGGACGGTAGTCGTACCGAAATACAACCTCGCCACCGAGGTAGTCTAATGGTCCATCTATAAAAAATACATGTTTCGAGTAATGTTTTAGTGCAGGAGACGCGGTGTTACTAGTAATATTTATCTAAACACTACATAAATACACACACATACATGTAACCGTGTCATAAATCATTTGAACGATAACTGTGACGTGTAGCGGTCCAGTGGAGATCATATTTTGAGCTGTCCACTGTTCAGTTCAGGAAACGGTCAAACATCTTATTACAAACAAGTTTATCTTGCGCCAGAAGTCAGAACCGAATTGTTTTCGCTTTCGTACAGATAAATGTTTCTAGCGGGTTTATCGTCGACACCATTAATTAATATTGCGCTTATCAGCTCGAAGTGGGTTGCGGCTCCGCCAACACTGTTAATAACGCTTATTTCTATTTCCGTTTAAATTCGCTTATTATTGTGTTTTTGTTCGTTATTTTGTGCGTAAACAAGTTATTTTAATTGTTTTTAAGTAAAGGTTATTGATAGGTATCGCGGTTTATTGCAGAGATTGGCAAATGAGCAGATGGGTGACCTGATGGTAAGTGATCTCCACCGCCCATATACACCCAAGACGCAAAAAGAATCACGAGTGCTTGCCAACCTAAAAGAAAGGAATGGAAGGGGAGGGAAATGGGAGCGATGAATTGGGCCATCGGAAATCTCAATCACCGAACGAAACGCGACAGCGAGCTGCCACTTTGTGTCGGTTTTCTGTGAGACAGTGGTATCAAATCAGTCTAGCCGACCCATTCGGGCTGTAGCCGTGGCTATACCACTCAAAAACTTTTTGTGTAGTGTCAGGCCTAAATATTATAAGATGCAGGAAATTTAAATAATTTGTACAGTTCATAATATATCCAGTTACATGTTAACTTGCATCTTAAGGAAAAATTTACTTTACGTCGGTTTTCTGTGAGACAGTGGTATCAAACCGATCGAGCCGGCCCATTCGTTCTGTAGACGTAACTGTCTACAGTATGGCTCTACCACTTAAAAAAATTCACAACTTCAAGCATGTGAACATAGCGATTACACACATTACCAGTGATTCTATAAAGAAAGTTGCAATTGACATAATTTCCAATCAAAGTGACTTTTAATAATTAATTATCTCGTAAACATTGTGGTGCCATTGTTGATCCTGGCTTACAGAAGTTTTAGTGGTGGGGGTGTGGGCAAGATTGTAATTGTAATCGATTTTTTCAAAACGATCGTTATCTTTTCTACCGACTTCCAAAAAGGAAATGGTCTTCAATTCGTCTGTATATTTTGTTTTATTTATTTAGGATCGCCAAGGGGTTATGTTTTATGTATGTTACACGATATCACCGCCAAATGTGGATTCTTTTTGTGTTTGATAGAGCTTCTTTCAAGGGCGGTCCAATATAAATTTGGTTACGATCGGATTTGAAGTCGTTCCGTTAAGTTTTAATCTTGTGATTATGTTGAGTATCATCACAAAATGCGGTTATTAGGTCAAACACTTGTGTAACCTTGCTCGCTGCCGGAAGTTCCCATGGCTCGGCTACTGAAATTATCTCCTAATTAAATATATATGACCTGTATAAACATAACAAAACATGCCCCATGTGAACAATTAACATGCATGTTCATTAAATGAACTCATTGTTCAAAAAGATTATTATTATCTTATGAAATTCTTGATTTACGTACAGACATACAAACATTAAAAAAAACTTTGTAAAATACGTCATTTACTTTTCATGACATTTACATTTGAATTTTACATATACATATAACATACATAAGCTCACGCCTGTATCCCCGAAGGGGTAGGCAGAGGCGCACTAGCGAACTGGAACAACCACATTTCGCCGAGCTTAGTTACGTCCTAGATGTGATAGGGGGCGAGCCTATCGCCATATCGGGCACAAATTCCAGACTCCGGGCAATATGGAAAAATCCAATATCACTTTGCCCGACCCGGGGATCGAACCCGAGACCTCAGAACCGTAGTCGTACCGAAATACCAACACGCCACCGAGGCAGTCACCAATTTTACACCTAGTAGAAATTAATTATTTACACAGTAAAGCCGATTGTTTTCCGCAATATATTGTGTTAACAACTAGTAGATATTAACTAAATAGTGACAACATTCGTCTCCGGGGTCTGGATTAATTATTCAAGGCACGCAATTTTCTATCCATGTGTAAATTTTCTAGAACGGTTCTGTATGTGTAAGGCGTTTCCTGCACTTGTTTTTCCCGAAACAAAACCCGAAAACATACTCAAAACAATGATTTTCGCTGCCTATAGAACAAAGGACTATAGACAAAAATGTAAATGGAAATGTTTTATGTAAGTGTTTTTCGTGTTTTTTATTTCGAAAAAAAAACATGAGCTGGAGACGCGGCTTAACGACTGCCTCTACACAAAACTAAACAAATCTACCTATTTAATAGACAGCCTCCGTGGCGCAGTGGTCGAGTAGCCCGCTGTGAAGCGAGAGAACGCGGGTTCGATTCCCGCATTGAGACAAATGTTTGTGTGGCCCATAGATATTTGTTTCAAGTCTGGGTGTTGTGAGACCAAAAGTCTCTCATAGTCTCTGACACCCATGATACAGGTTATACCTAGTGTGGGGTCAGGACTACGGGTGTGACTGTTGGGTGTATTTATTTATTTTATCTTTGTAATGGTAGCATAGACTAGCTTTTTCTACTACTTTACCCGCTTGAAAATTATATTCCACGTGAATGAATTACTAGGTTAAAAAATATTAATATTATTACAAAAAATAATGTTAAAAGGATGCGCTTCGGTATTATATTCACAATAAATTAAAAATACGATATTAGAACATTTTTCATAAATAAAACATAAGATACAAATACCAAGTTGTTACTCACCAACTTTGTATAAATATCCATCACTTTAAATTCGTGATATTCAAAGATTAAAATATATTTAGACGATTTAATCTATTATTTA
Source organism: Clanis bilineata (assembly GCA_036417725.1). Taxonomy (NCBI): domain Eukaryota; kingdom Metazoa; phylum Arthropoda; class Insecta; order Lepidoptera; family Sphingidae; genus Clanis; species Clanis bilineata. The sequence continues at coordinate 8,520,529 of CM071154.1, forward strand.
GTGCATTTTCATTAAAATGAGTTGCATCAAACATACTACTGGATATTACATAATATTTTACATAATAATATTAATGTAAAAGTATATATGGCCATCATCTTTTGGCACTTCGACATTGCACCGGTTTAAATATATGGTACATATATATACAAAACAATTTAAATTAAATAAAAATATTAGGATCTTCAATCACTACTGAATTATACTATAGTCTCAAGTTTAAAAACTTTAGGGACCGACTTCAAAATTTATCCGATCGTGACCAAATTTATATGGGACCACCCTTGAAATAAGCTTTATCGAACACAAAAATAATCTTGAAATCGGTTCACATTTGGCGGAGATATCGGGGAAAATACATAAAAAACTGATGAATGGAAGACCTTCTCCTGTTTTGAAGTCGGCCGAAAATATTATTTTATGCTTGCGACAGAACCCACAATTCTGCAGACCAAAAAGATTTTTCCATATTACCAGAATCAAAGTAGTCTAGAAAACTTTGTGACTATATCCTTGCGAAAAACATCATATTGCTTGATTGTTGCGTAAAAAAGAATAAATGAACAAACATACTTGCTTTGTATTAGTATTGATTGCAGTGTTTTGAATTAAAAAGGGGCATTTTTATTCATAGTTATAAAAATATGATTAATTGAAATGATGGGAATTGAGACATGAAGCGAGGCCGGGCCGATAGCTCGCTTATCACCGAAGCTCGTCGACCCCGCTAGCGTGGCCGATAGCGTCTGTATGTAACATGATGGCAACATAAATAGCTATGACGAAATGTTCATGTTAACACTAGCAGTTATGACATTGGACGTTTTGGAGTTATTACACGCGTCTTCCAACAAGCGCAAACGATGCAATTTAATTTGCTATCACAAAATTGAGTGGTAGAACCACGCTGTAGACAAATACGTCTACAGTACAAATGGGCCGGTTCGACCGGTTTGATACCATTGTCTCATAAAAATCCGACGTAAAGTGGCAGCTCGCTGTCGCGTTTCGTTCAGTGAGTGAGATTTCCGGTGGCCCAATTTTCCCTTCTTTTAGGTTGGCAACTCACCCACGATTCTTTTTGTGTCTTGGGTGCCTGGGTATTGGAGATCACTTACCATCAGGTGGCCCATATGCTCGTTTGCCAGTATCTACTATGAAAAAAAATGTGTTAGATCTAATAAAAGTAACATATTTATAACAAGCTTACCGATAAAAGATAATAAACTCTGCATAATTGCAGTGGCATTAGCTGCATTAATTAAATATAATTCTCGGAAGAAGGAAAGAAACTTGCTTCCTGCCTCTTGGCACAAACTAATACGTTCTGTAATGTGAACATGGCCATTATTTCAATACAACTAAAGATTTATGTCCTACATAATTTCAACGACGTCACAATACCATTAATTCAAAATCAATGAAACTTGCGGAAATTCCGCAACGATTTTTATGCAAATGGTGCGTCAATTTAGGTACGTAATCCTTTATTTCAAACACACAAATCTTGCACCATATATTCGTAAGCATTCAATTGAATGTGTCAACTGAGGGCTGACTCTTGACACTAGATTCGAATTTGACTTCGATTCGGTTTCATTTAAATAAAAATAATAATATTAGCCCTGTAATATTACTGTCCTACTGCTGGGCACGGGCCTCCTCTACTAATGAGAGGGGTAAGGCCTTAGTCTACCACGCTGGCCTAATGCGGGTTGGTAGACTTCACATACCTTCGAATTTATTGTGGAGAAATTCTCGGGTATGCAGGTTTCCTTATGATGTTTTCCTTCACTGTTATAGAAAGCGATATTTTACAATGAAAACACACTTAACATAGAAAAGTCAGAGGTGTATGCTCCATTTTGAGGTTGGTCTTGAACCTCCGACACTTGTCTCAGCATTCCGTACCATTCCCAACTGAGCTATCGCTGCTGTCCGGTTTCATTTATTGACTTAAAATTCCAACGAAACCGAGTTATAAAGTGCGCTAATGTCATTAAAAATGACCAAATGACAAGTTCTCGAATCTAATGCACTTTTTCACTCGATTTCGGTGGAATTTTAAGTCAATAAATGAAACCGAATCGAAGTCAGATTCGAATCGAGTGTCGTAAGAGTAAGGGGGCTGGTTATGTTCAGAACTAGAGGTATATTGAATCGCGTGGATTCTACTCTCTACAACAGGCTCAATAGAATGATAGTTTGAGTATGAGTTATTTAAAGAAAAATAATATATTCAGGCCAACGACACAAGAGAATCATGCCGTCACAACGTCAAGTCGTCGACTCCGCAATTAGCCATCAATTGACCCCTCGAGGAACCAAGAGTGTCCCGGCTTCATCGCTGCATCACGTGCTGCCATGCCGGCCTTGGTTTCTACATTAGACGTCTCTACCGTCATGGTATAACATCGTGATCATTTTGTATTGACTTTTTAATCAAATGTATCATTGATTCCATTGCCGTAATTTGGTGATATATGCAAATGTTTGACGTTTCTTTGTTCATCGATTGACCCTTTGATATTTGCATGTTGTTTATAACCAACGTATCTCTTATATGTACGTATTGCTTATGAATTCTGATGTTTTAGTTGATGCCAATCAGCTTTTAGCATTTATGTTACTTAGCGGTAGATCTCTTGCATGCTGAAGTCCGCCTGGGTAGGTCTCCTATCATTTATATGTTAAACGCTGTTGTGTTTGGTATAGAAACCAGTCGAATTATTGGGAATAATAAGTTACTGACCGCAGTGTAGTGTCATGCATTACTTAATACATCATTCTGGATGATGTAAGTACTCTTTCTGTGTCAAATTGAATTAAATTGTTATTTATTTTGTACTTACTTATAGGCGTCAAACAAAAATGTAAAATTGAAGCGTATTTTACCAATCTGTGTCATTCATTTGTCTCGGATTGTTTCGCCAGGTTTTACGTTTTCTGTCTGATTAATTATTTAAAAAATGCCAAACTACGCAATAATTTACAAAATCCACTTAACTACAAAGTTAAATATAACAAACAGATTGTAATAACAAAAGCATTCGCCATTCTGTCAATTCATGCAAGTCGATAGTATCTCGTTCGGTCAGGCAATACGCGCGTGCTGATTACTTCTGATATATTACACAGATCTCGTTTGATTGTTCCCAATTCAGTTCTATTGAGTCTCATATTTAGTACCCACAGTCAACTCAATATGATGTTATCAATTCTACATAGTTTCCATGTTGTAAATTCTTCTTGCAGAACTGTATCACTATTTAAAACTTAATTTAAACCTTGATTGAGCTCTCTAAAACCTGATCGTAGAACATCTATACCGACCCTGAATAATAACCATATAAAGACCGCCAGTGCGTTCTTGACTTTTAGGAAAGGAATGGGGTTTGGCCAGGAAGGACCTGCGAGACTCTTATGTAGCATCAAATTGCCACTTTATACCCCGTTTCTGAGATAGAGACACGATATCGCATGTCCAATTTACTGTGGTTGGAATGGAACGCAATTTTTCGCGATCATATTTGAACTGCTATGTACTTACTATTCAGAGGCTTGAACACGAAAAATTGTTGTCTATCAAGTTAGATTCTAGTTCGCTGCGAATTCGCGGCATTTTTATGCGATGCAACTAACGATAAATGTGCGTAGCGAGGTCGATTAGAAATAAAAATGTTTCGTCGATAGTTATTCGTAGTCGGGCTGCTTCTCTTCCGTAAAATACCAGGAAAAAATATAATCCTTCTTCCGCACATTCGGGTAAAAATAATTATATATTTTCTGTATTACTTTATACAATTGACAACCTCGGTGGCGCAGCGGGCGAGTAGCGGGCTGTGAAACGTGAGGTCGCGGGTTGGATTCCCGCACCGAGACAAATGTCTGTGTGGCCCACATATATTTTTTTCAGGTCTGCGTGTTGTCAGACCGAAAGTCTCTCGTAGTTCCTGACACCCACGACACAAGACTTGATCTAAGTGTGGAGTCAGGACTACAATATGTGTCACTGTTGGGTGTATTTATTTATTAATTGAGATGCAGATTTTAACATATTCAAGCTGGTTTTCCGTTTGCCAGGATATGCGAGTACGATATTGCCATAATGTATTGTAATGTATGATAACCGAGTGCAACGTTTCACACAAAACAGACAGCTAGATAAGCAGCAACACATTGGACACGAAATTGCATGAAAACAGTGCAAAAAATATTTTATTACATTTAAGTATGTTTTCCAACCGACTTCAAAGGACGAGGTTCTCAGTTCATCGATATTACTCGATATCTCCGGCAAACCGATTTTCAAGGTTTTTGTGTTCGTTAGAACTTGTTCCTCTTACATCATCATCATCATCATCATCAGCCATAGGACGGCCACTGCTGAACATAGGCCTCCCCTAAAGATTTCCAGATCGACCTGTTGGAAGCGGCCTGCATCCAGCGACTTCCTGCGACCTTTATCAGGTCGTCGGTCCACCTTGTAGGATATTACATATTGATCAAATTAGATCAAGGTCGGATAAATGAAAGATCGACTTCTAAGTTGATTTTTCAGGTTCTAAAACTGTTCCGGACGAAGCCTGGGCGCTTCTCGCCTATGGAAACCCGGACCACGCCGTCCCTAATACGCCAAAGAGAGCCATCGCGGGGTTTTTAGTCATTATTATTGGTGTGCTAACCCCATATTGGAGAGGGATAAGAGCGATGGAAAAATATTTAATTTAAATTATACCACCCAAAGTTTGATTCGTAAACATAAATAAGTGACGTAATAATGTACGTATATCAATATTTGTGTATAATTATCCAGAACCATGAATAAGTGGACGATATGAGGAAAATAGGTGCATGTATCTGTCTGAGTCAAGCACTATAATAATATAAAATGATATAAGGTAAAGCAATTATAAATTGATATTATTACCATGGGTGCAGCATGATTGCCTGCTAAGGTCAACAATCACTCTAATTGCTTGCATGGTAATACGACGGAATGATTTTGTTTTGATTAGAAAGACATTCAACAGTACATAGACGGGACAACAGCGCGAAACTACTGATCCGAAAGTTGTGACCTCGTGGTCATAAGTCACTCAGTTGTATTTGAAACATGCCATCAAAAGGTCGTGCCAGCGTAATAATGTTAAGACAATAAAGTTGTCTTAGGTAATTCTTGAACATTCCAACATTCTTTCAACTTGAACTTTCTAGAGTGTAAATTGTAATAAGCTCCCTCGCATTGTAATAAGTGGTAGGTATCTACCACTCTACATCTTCTGACATTTGAGATAAACTTTTTGTATGGAAACTTGATTGATCTCTATAGTTAGTAATATTAAATATCTTTGGATTATACACAACATTTGGAATGGATCTGTGTTAAAAGAATTTTAATTAATTCAACTGGAATACGGTTTCGATTTAGAATTAATTAGGTCATAGTCTTTTCCTTGTCGTGATATAAATGAAATGTAATATTTATAATTATTACATTTACATGTAATGTGTCCTGGAAAAATAAATCAAGTAATGATAATTATTAATTGGTTATAATATAAATAGTGAATAGTTATGATATTTTTACTTCAACAAATTTATTTCTACAACGAGATATATAGGAAAACAATCCCGGATGCAATTGTAAATTATATTCCAATGTTATGAGAGTTTTTGCCCGCCACTTTTAAAATAGATATTATGTAGTCGCCTAGTTGGCCGAGTTTCCGGTTTCCATTGTTTCATTTTACAATTTATTCGCATTTCTTAACGTATAACTCTGTAACGCGATAAGTACATTTAAAATGGTAGAAAAAACGTGCTTATGTATATAAAGCATAATTTGTATGACACTTTTGGAAAATATTTAGAATCATGGCGTTTGAATCCAAGTGGTTTGTTATAAGTTAAAGAAAGATGTATCAGTTGTCATCGAAAAACTGACAATACATTTTACTTCAATTCATTTGTACTTAAGAGTAATGACCGCTTCCTTAAATGTTTTTATCGCTCCGAACAGATAGTCTTGGGCCGTAAAAAGTTATCTAAAGCGCCAGCGCCATTGCTCGGTGCAGCTGGAGCGAGTCGTTTCAATTCAACGTATTTTCTGTGACATAAACTTACCTTTCACTGAGCGAACGGTGGCGGAAGCTCTGTTATGTCATAGTCCGGGCTCAGTGGGCCATCGGCTGACCGTAATGGGCACGGCACACTTACCACGACCCACGAAAACAAGCGTTGCGTCAACATCACAACATATTGCATAATTATCTTTTTTTTGGTTATTTGTTGACGTTCATATTCGAGACGAGGGCTTTCCCACCGCCTTCCGGTGTTTTATTTAAATATGGAGTTAAATTGTAGCATTTAATGTTAATTTATTAGACTGTAACGAACCTGCTTGAGTACTTAACTGACTGATTTTTCGTAATTGCTTTAATAAAAGAAGATAGACGATGTAGTTCAGTAAATTGAAGTTATTATTTGAGAACAGTGTCAATTGCTTGCGGTTATGTAATGTAATCGACTTTGTGTAATACATAAAGCCCCTTATACATAAAGACTGCCTCCGTGGCGTGGTGGTATTTCGGTACGACTACGGTTCTGAGGTCTCGGGTTCGATCCCGGGTCGGGCAAAGTGTTATTGGATTTTTCCATATCAGCCCGGAGTCTGGAATTTGTGCCCAATATGGCGATAGGCTCGCCCCCTATCACATCTGGGACTGAAATAAGCTCGGCGAAATGTGGGTGTTCTAGTTCGCTAGTGCGCCTCTGCCTACCCCTTCGGGGATACAGGCGTGAGCTTATGTATGTATGTATGTGTATAAAGCCCCTTAATCGTGGTTGTTTAAATAAAAGCATCAATGCATTTACTTTTGAACGTAACAACGTGGAAAATTTTGTGTAAAACTTATTATACATATTATTAAAGCATATTATAATATATGCATATTAAACAAATAATGTGTTTTAAATGTCAAGATGGTATAATGTTAGATGCGAGTGAGGTCATCCGAGGTTCGCCTATACTCTATAGGCACCGATGACATTTATGTCTGAAGTCAAATAAGGTCTAAAACGAATGCTTACATCGTGATCAGTGTATTTCGTAACGACTATAAAATACTGTGGCTGCATTGATACGTCATTCTATGCAACTTTTACTTCTTGCGACGTCATTGACGTCTACTTTAATACGTCACTAATGACTGTTTTTTTTATTTTTTAATACGTCAGTGGTTCATTCTAAAGGTAAGCTATGTTAATACATCTGTGAGTGGTAGAGTCTCAGTGGTTCATCCTAAAGGTAAGCTATGTTAACTGTGAGTGATAGAGCCACGCTGTAGACAGTAACGTCTACAGCACGAATGGACCGGCTCGATCGGTTTGATACCACTATCTCACAGAAAACCGACGTAAAGTGGCAGCTTGCTGTCGCGTTTCGTTCGGTGAGTGAGATTTCCGGTGGCCCATTTCCCCCCTTCCTTTCTCAATCCCTTTTTCCCGCCCCTTCCATTTCCTCCTTTTAGGTTGGCAACGCACCCATGATTCCCTTTGTGTCTTGGGTGTCTACCGGCGGTGGAGATCACTTACCATCAGGTGACCCATCTGCTCGTTTTCCAGTCTCTGCTAATAAAAAAAAAATAAACGTCAAATGTTTTTTGAGCCGTTTCTTCATCGAGTCAGCAATGTACGACTGTCTGACGAACGACGATCACTAACCGAGGCATTTCCTATCTCCGATACCGCTATGATTCAGGGTCTTGCGTTCGTTTATTTCTTGTCAGCTCTGAGGCATCAGTAGTGACGAGGTTGGTTAGTTTCTTGCATGTTATTACATCGAAGTATCACCGCATTTAAATTTGAAGTAAAATATTATTCTAGTTATACGTTTCACGACGTTTTTGTTACAAAATTGGAAGATGTAATTAGCCATTTCGTTACACTTTGCTTTACAATGACTTATTTACATATTCACCGGAAATGGTTATTGTTTTTAAAATAACCACTTTTATTACGTTGTACATGAATTAAATTTGTTTTATTTATTACAAACGCTGCTTGTATATTATGCACATATTTTTTGTTAAAATAATATTAAACAAATTAGCCTATATTTTTATTTTAATTGCATTACTTATGCTCCGTTTTTACCAACAATTTAATGAACATCTTTTAATATAGGTAGTTAGATAAAATTATCATAGAATAAGGTATGTGTCTCACAACAGCTGAACGAAAGCTTTGTAAAGAACCGGACGTGTGGTTGTTGTGGAAATTTTTGATAAAAGATAACGACGATGCGCGGACGTAAAGAAAAAGAAGGACACCATCTCATCTATAGTTAAACGGACGCCACATAGAAGCCACACACACAAACACGTCTGTACAAAAGTGCCCTACGCACACACACGCCATTTATAGGTGTCGATAGATCGAATGGGCCGAAAATCCTGCTTAACTTTCGATGTTCCTAGCGCTCCGACCATCTTTTTTTTACGTCCATGCGTCGATGTAACTTACCGAGTCGTTATCGTTGCTTGCTTAACCAACATTTTATAATTCCATGATCGATGTGTTTTGCTCGGAAAGGCATAAAGGAGCTAAGATAAGAACTTAATTAGTGATTTTCACGCTGCTTAACTTCCTGTCTTGTTGATCTATTATGTATACTTCCTGTAAATATACTGACTGGAGTTTCCTAGAAGAGAAAGTAAATGTTTAAATGATAAAGTGGAAGATACCGGGATAACCGACTTCCAAAAAGGAGAAGGGCCTTAATTCGTCTGTATTTTTTATTTTGTATGTATATTACGCGATATCTCCACCAAATGTGGAGACATTTTCAAAATTCTCTATGTGTTCGATAGAGCTTATTTTAAGGGTCGTCCCATTGTCGTCGACAGCCTCCGTGGCGCAGTGGGCGAGTAGCCGACTGTGAAGCGAGAAGCCGCGGGTTCGATTCCCGCATTGAGACAAATGTTTGTGTGGCCCACAGATATTTGTTTCAAGTCTGGGTGTTGTGAAAGTTTCTCATAGTCTCTGACACCCACGATACAGGTTATACCTAGTGTGGGGTCAGGACTAGGTGTGTGACTGTTGGGTGTATTTATTTATTTATTTGGGTGTATTTATTTAATTTGGTCACGATTGGATCAAGTTGGAAGTCGGTCAGTTAAGTTTTTAAACTTGTGATTATTTTATTATGTGTACATAAGCCTACACATGTAATCTCGAAGAGGTTTGGCAAAGGCGAAGTAGAACACCTACATTTCGCCCAGCTTATCTCAGATGATAGGGAGCGAGCCTACACCAGGCACAAACACCAGACTCTGGGCTCATACTAAGAAAAAATCAGTGACCTACAGCTGTACTACGAATACAGTAAGCTTAAATTAGGTTAGCATAATATTCAAATCTTACTATTAAAATAACAACGATATAAGTTAAAATATGACGTCAGTCACGCAAGGAGTTGATAAACTATAAATTAATTTTTTTTACTTAGCATGTATAAAAACGTGCTGCGCATATTTTTCTAAAAACAATTAGCTTTTTGAATTATTATCCTAATGTTGTAAACCTAATCATTTTACGTCATAAGTCATGTTGATTCTTATTTTCAAATTATATCGTGATCTTGTATTTTTATTTTTATGTTACACTAGCTGTCGCCCGCGACTTCATTCGCGTGGAAATTAATTTTCCGGGATGAAGTATAGCCTATGTGTTAATCCAGAGTGTTAACTACCTCAATATCAAATTTTCTCAAAATTGGTCCAGCCGTTTGAGCTTGAAGAAGTAACAAACATACACACTCACAAACTTTCGCCTTTATGATATTAGTGTGATTACAGTGATAGTGTGATTCTCACATCTAAGGTCCCATTTTTTTTTTTTTTTTTTTTTTTTTTTTTGGCCCTACAGCTGCTTGCCTGACCGAGTCGGCAAATACAGCCACACCGGTCTGTTGGGAGGAACGCAGGTGCGCTCAACCCGTAAAGTTAGGTGACCACGCTGAGGGCAACCCACTAACGGGTTACGAACCTCGGCTCAGGGCGGTCACTGAGAGGGAGATGTTGAAGACATCATCGATTAGGGGAGTGTGGACGTGTTTTCCTAACTATCCATTTCTGTCATCGGCACGCGGGCCGGAATTGTTAACAGGGTCGGGGGGGCTGCTACTGGGAGCGCGGCGTGGTCCTCGTCGGCGGGGACGGAATATCGGTCGTGTGGAGTGTGGGAGCGATTTAAGATGCTCGATCTTACGTTGAATGGCCAGAGTGATGGCGTCATCAGGGTCTGACAAAACGGATCTAGGACGTCTCCATTTCGCACGGTCAAATGGAGTATATATTGACGCTTGACGGACAAGCGTGTTTGGGTGGTGTGCCGCCCGATCGAAGTAGCGTCTGCTAGCCATCTGCATAAAGTGCCTGATGGTCGGCAAGTTGGTGTCAACGTGGAGGTCGTGATTACGGACGTACCACGGAGCGTTAAGCGCTCGTCTTAAAAAGACGTTTTGCAGGACTTGCATACGCTTAAGTCGAGCGGGCGGTATGTGAGCGAACACGGGCGACGCGTAAGTCATTATCGGTCTAATACACGTTGTGTAGATCCTAATCTTGTTGCGGGCTGACAACTTGCTCTTTCGGTTTAAGAGAAAATGAAATCGGGCTAACGCGAATGCGGCTCGCGCGCGTACCGCGTTTACATGAGTGATGAAGTTCAGTCTCCGATCAAGGTTGACTCCTAGATACTTGGCGTTGTTGGTCCAAGGGATAGCCTTATTGGCCATGGTGACTGAAGCGTTAGGCGTTTGGGTGAAAATTCTCTTGGTGAAGAGAATTGCCTGACTTTTGGCGGGGTTGACAGTGATTCGCCATTTGCGGAACCACTCACCGAGTTCGTCGGCTGCGGTTTGAGAAGAGCGCCAGATGGGCGTCCTTCGGTTTAGGAATATCGCTAGTGTATAGCGAGAAAAGAAAAGGGGACAAAGCAGAGCCTTGCGGGACTCCGGCAGTGATGGTGTGTCGTGAGGAAAGAGTTCCCTCCACGCGATATTTGAAACCGCGATTCGACAAAAATTCTCGTATGATGTGCACGAGCTGTGTGGGCACATTGAAGGTATACAACTTGTAGAGCAAGCCGTTGTTCCACACTTTGTCGAATGCTTTTTCAATATCGAAGAAAAGAGCACCGGTAGGGATTCCGCGCCTAAAGTTGGCGTGGATATGCTCCGTGATGCGGAGAATCTGATTCACGCAACTGTGCCTACTACGAAAACCAAACTGCTCTGGAGGGAGCAGATGGTGAAGGTGGGCGACTATCTTGATGCGATCGAGGACGATTCGCTCGTAGAGTTTACCCAGAGCGCTGAGTAAACTGATGGGACGATAAGAGGAGGGTTCGAAAGCGGGTTTTCCCGGCTTGTGAATACCTATCACAACTGCCTCTTTCCAGACGTCTGGAAAGAGGCTGTTTTGGAACGCTGCATTGAAGATGTCAGCGAGAATTTTAACTAGATGCTCCGGGAGCATTTTCATGACTCTATTGGATATACCGTCGCCCCCGGGGGCTTTGCGTCTTTTGAGCGCCTTGATCAGAGAACTGACTTCTTCGATTGTTACCGGCGCGAGTGGGTCGGGCGGTTGGTCGACATCCGGGTCGACGGGTGCCGGGCGCGGACGCGGAACCGGTATCGGTGGCGGCGGGATTGCGTTCCTACTTTCGACAAAAGTGTTAACCGCAACAAGATGCTCTGGGTCAATGGGAACTGAGGTGAGTGAACATTGAGCCTCCAGGCTGGTAGCCAGCAGTTCCGCTTTCTCGTCGTCGTCAAACGCCGGGCGTTGATTCGGACGATTGAGCGGAGGCATGGTGACTGTATCGTTCCTCCTGAAGGAACGGCACAACTGCCAGAAAGCCTGGTGAGTTGGATCTAGCTCTGATAAGTGAGTTTCCCATCTCGAATCGACGGCCTCTTGGATGCGACGTTTGGCCTCGCGTTGGAGGAAACGCGTTAGATGCCGTTGATCCGGGGAGGGATTCGTCTTACAGGCTCTCAGCGCGGCGTTTCGCCTCCTCACCACACATTTCACGTCTTCGGGAAGGTGCCAATGGCTAAGCATAGCCTCCGGCACCCTCTCGGAGCTGTCGCTCACGACGTTTTGGAGATGTGCGGTGAAGGAGCGAATCGCGCCGGACGTCTCTTCAGGAGTGACTATGTTGGTCGGGATCGCGGAGAGATCAGGGGATGAGGTGTCCTCGAGCTTGGTGCCTAGGAGACGCCAGTTCGTTTTCACCTTCATCGGTACGTTAGGACCTGTGTCTGTGGGACCGTTTATAGGGACTAGATCTAGGATCACAGGTCTGTGGTCAGAGTCTAACTCTTGTAGCACCCGCATGGAACGCACGCGTAGGCATACGTTCCTCGTAAGCGCTATGTCGAGTATGTCAGGTCGGTGATTGTCGTTAATTGAACTATAATGGGTGGGTTCTGATGGAACTAGAATTTCCATATCAATGGTGTCAAGACACCGCTCTAGTGCTGCACCTCTGCTGTTGGTAGAGTTGCAGTTCCAGAGCGTGTTCTTGGCGTTGAGGTCGCCCGCCAGAAGGACAGACTCCCCCATGCTCAGTAAGGTCGAGATTTCATTGGAGTGAAGCTCCTTACTGGGTGAGAGGTAAGCCGAGATGATAGTGATCGGCGGATGTCCTGTCATTGCTAGCCTGCAGACTGAAGCCTCAATGTTCGTCAGGTTTTCGGGGGGATCTAGAGGTATGCAGTGCAGGGACCTTTTGAAATAGATTAGGGTGCCACCTAAAGGGCCAGTAGTGCGGTCATTCCGCACTACTTTGAAATTAGGGATACTAGGGTTTCTATGGGCGGGTTTGAGGAACGTTTCCTGGATGAGGAAAACGTCTAGGTTGTTATCGCGGACAAAATGTGCGATTTCGGTACATTGGCCGCGAATACCGTTGGTATTGAAAAAGCCCACTCTGAGGGAGCGAGGCTTGGTCCGCGACGGGGGGGAAAAATATTATTATTAGTAGCCATTGGAAGGCGTTAAAATTAAGCTGGCGATGTAGGATCGCTGTTCCCTGTATAATTTTTGTAAATCCGACACTAATTTTTCGTCCGGGTGACCTTTTGCCGCTATTTCCCTTATTTTTTCCGAAATAAGGGTGTAAAAGTCGACCGGGGGGCTTAGAATGGCATCGTAGATGGCATCTACCTCCTCTTTGGAGAGTACTCGAGCGGCCGTGGTAGGAGGAAGAGGTGCAGGTTTTTGAGAGCGCGGCTGGGCTACCCTGGGAGGGTTAGTCCGGGAGGCCGCTGGAGTGGGAGCAGTGACGGGAGCGGGAGCGGGGGTGACCGCCGGAGCGGGAGCGGGTGCGATCGCTGAAGCGGGCATAGGCGTGACGGGAGTGGCTGGTTCGGCGGGAGTGACTCCACCAGGGACCTCTTGGGCTTTTTGGGCTTTGACCCATGGGTTGTGCACCGGCATGGGTGCGGGGCGGAATCTGGCCTGAGGGGCTGGAGCTTTAGGAGCTCGGGAGAATGGTTTCTTGGGGGCCTTCGGGCAGCCGCGGTAGCTTGCCGGGTGTCCTATCTGTCTACAGTTTGTGCACGAAGGCGGCTCCGTGCACAAGGTCCTGTCCTTTGGTCGTGGGCACTGTTTGGTGCCATGCTCCCCTAGGCACTTGACGCACCTGGAGGGTAGGGAGCACCGCAAGGACGAGTGCCCGTACCTTTGGCAGTTGTGACACTGCCCTATCAGGCGATTTTTGTATGGAGTCTCCACGGTGAAGCCGCGGAGGCCCAAGATGTCTTTGACGTCAAACAGGTGTCTGCCGTCAATGGGGGTCTCAACAACAACCATAACCATCGTGTATGGTTGTTGTTCATTGAGAGAGGTATTTGATTTGACTGTTCGGTACATCCGGTGTACCTCTGTGCAAGATATGCCTTTTTCGGTAAGGCCTAATTGGATTTCCTCTTCCGTCATCTGCAGGGGAATCCCACGGATGACGAATCTAAATCGTTTTTCGTCAGGGAGGGCATACGTGAAATAGTGGACGTCTTTGGCTTTAAAATATTTGGTGAGCGCCCTATGGTCGGCTATCGTGGCTGGAAAAACTGATAGAAGATCTTGGCCTTCTAAAAATTTATTGTGGGTCAGCGTTATGCCCGCTTCTTTGATTCGGGCGAGGAGGGTGGGGACTGTAATGTCATTTGACATTAAGATGTTAAGCCTCGGCGGCTTCTTGCCCTTTGGCTCAGAGGGAGCAGAGGGCTTGTCGGAGGTAGGTGGTGCGGCAGGTGAGGATGGGGGTGAGGGGGAAGCCGGCGAGTCGGTGTCGAAAGTCGGCGCTGAGGGCGCCGGCGTCGACACCGACACGGCGGTGGCCGAACGCGGCTTCTTCCTCCTCCCGCGTTTCACGGTCGTGAAGCCGTCGTCGTCCTGTTCGGACGACGACGACTCCGACCGAGACTCGCCGGAGGATGACGAAGACGCAGGCCTTTTGGTGGAGACGGGCGGGTCGGTTTCCATCGCCGTAGCGATGGGCTCCGAGGGAGTGGTGGGCGAGGCGGAGGGTCCATCGTCCGTTGATGGGCTCTCCGTCTCGTCGGCAAACAGGTCCGGTAGGATGTCCTTGAGTGCGGACTCAAGACGTGCCCACGCGAGTGGGTTTTCTGCCACCTTCGCAAGGGCCGCGGCACACTTCTTGCGTGACGGGGCCATTGCGAGTGTTGCAGAGTTTGACGCGGCGCGAGTGTGTTCCGACGCGGGTGCGTTCCGCCCGGGAAAGAACACACAAGAAACCGGGCGGCGCTCGCACTGACGTACGGTCGCAGATCGCGGGTCGCGGGTCGCGGTGGGACGCGTGAATTTACGTCCCCGGGTGGGTGTGCCCGGGGCTGAGTATGTGAATGACCCTCCTCGCCGGGTATAGGCGAGGGGGGGTGTACTTAAAATTAGGTGTGCCCTAAGCTGGTATCCCTTTGCCAATCTTAATGTGCGAAAGGGTTCCTAACAGTCCGTGCACCGTAAGTGGTATTGGTCCGAGGACCGCACACTCAACCGGATACACGGGATGGAAATCGGAATGGGTAGGGTTGGGAAGGCGATATGCGGGGGAAAGAGTGGTGTGCCTCCACTGATTCCTTGTCCGCACCCGTCCGGCTTGCTTCAGCCCTGAGGGGGCGTGGCGCGGGCCGGTCACCGCTAGCTATCGGTTTGTTGTCACCGTGAGGTTTACCACCGAGCTAATTCCCTGAAGGGGACAATAAAACACTATACCGAGAAATTCGGGCTAATCCCTGTCCTGAAAAGGACGCGGATGGGCCCTTTGTTCGGCAACCGACAATAACAAAGCGGGGCTTTGTTATTGGCCGGATTACCGAGAATGCAGCGCGGGGGCTGCGTTCCGACCTAGCAGGTAGGCCGGTAATCGGATTAAAGTCACTGCAGGTGCAGTGACAATACGTCCGAGCACGACCGCTGCCAAGAGCGGAATGGTCCGTCTAAGGTCCCAACAGTGGGCCAACCATAAGTATTTTTTTAATTACTCGCAGCGACTCCGTAATATATTTATATAAAAAAAATACCCCAATAACTCTAGCGGTTACGTAGGGAACTGACGTTTTTCAAACAAACTATTTTACGTAGTTTCTAGCGTGAATTGTCAAAAACAACTCATAGTTGAGCAACAGGAATATTTATGACATTTGTATAAAATTATAACAAATGTGATCAGTGCGCAGCGAGCTCGATACGAATTCGATTATCAAAATTATTCCTGCTCCAGCCACTGTCATCCGAAAACGCTCCAAATCGGGTTTTACATCAAAATAAACCAAAGAAACACAATGTTGAAACCTCAATCCATTTACATGCGGCTATCTAAATAGACTGGAGGCAAGTCAAGCTCTGATATCCTATGAGCAAAAAGTATGAGATTGAAATAGTTAGGTGCGGCGGAGCGTGGCGACTCGAATTGGGCAGTGCGTGGCCGGGCTCCACTTCACTGCGCACCGCTTTGTTTAGTCATCCTCTATCCTTTGACGCACAACCTTGACGCTGGGTGTATGACCACGCGCGGGGGACGAAGCTCGGTGCAACGCCGAATTTTTAATAACATATGCATAAATTTGTCGGTCACTGGTCAGACTGGATGACTTTGGTGGATACTTATAAGGATTAGCAGTTGACATCCTGTGTCTGATGATGATGAAATGCATAAAGACGGATATACTGCGACTCCGGCGCTTAATTTGTTACAAGTTAACAGTGTTTGGTACAAAATGATAATTAACGCGTCGCTTACACCACATAGATTTCTTTCATCTACCTTTATCCCAATGGGGTCGGTGCAACATACGTTTTTTAAGAATTTTGCAGATAAGATTTGGCTTCAGTTTTATAATCGGCCTGCCAACCCTACCTAGTATAACACACAGTCATGGATCTTTTAAAACTGTACGTATCTAGATGGTAAATTTTTAGGTCCAGTTACCAGTCGCAGTATATAATTATGATTTACTACGAACGTAACGAATTTGTAACGAAATAATTAAACAAATTATAATAACGAACGCATTATTTTAATTAACAATTACTGACAAAAACAATTATCATTGTGTTTATATATTTCTAGCCATTATTATTACAAACATTAAGTAATCGCATAAACGTGAGATATTTATGTAAATAATTGAAAAGAATCATGCTCAAATCTAAATAAATATTACTTTAAACGATCATTGATGCATAAAAATGAGGTTTTATGACAAAAAGAGCCTTTTTAAGCAATTTCATAATAGAAACTGAAGAGTTAATTTGTTTGAATGAGTAATTGATGAAAAAACGACCATTCAATTTGTAATGCGACACGCTATCATTAATATTAAAAGAGTATCTTTATTATCAGTTTGTTGTAAACATATGGTTAAAATCAGACACGTTCCCAGTGTAGTTATTATGTAAATATATCTTTATGAAATTACATAAACGTACAAAGTTACCGCGTCACTCAAAAGACTTCAACGCGCGGCTTATCTAAACATCTTAGGATAAGTAAATGTAGTTGGTCCATGCATTTCCTTATTAAGCGGACATTTAATACGGAATTAATAAATTTCCAGTTCACCTGGAACTTCCTAGTTGTTTACTTGAATATCAGCATCAATCGTCGGCAGTGAGAGTGGTACGGGTGGGAGCGCAAGTGGCGGCGCACGCGGCGCCTGCGCACCGCCGAGCACCGGCTCCATTGCGTCACAGCCGCGCACACACTCACACTTTCACTGTTAGATAATAGCTCAACACAACACCACTGCCTTACTTACACACTTACACACACAATAGGAAGTTGTTGTAATGGCTACTTCACGCTGTAAAATGTAGTGCAAAATTCTCGTTGTTGGAACAACTCAAGCGAGCAGATAGACCAGTCGTTACAAAATTTATACACCATGAAATGATAACCTGTTTTGTGTTTTCGCGTTATGGCAACTATTATAATGATTGCGGCGGCTTTAATTAATTTAGTGCTACAAGATACAGTCGGAAAAGTACTCAACTTCGCATACAATTTAAGTGTATAAAATTATGAATGTAAATATGCTAGAACATGTACAATATATTTTTAAACTCGAGGCCGACGTGTGTATGTAGTTTTTGCCGGTGGGGTGGCGTGATGTACTGATATTTTCTCAGTGGGAGCGATTTTCCTCGCTAATTGTTCAAGCGGAACTGTTCGATAGCGCCTTGTGGTTGGTAACATCGTGTGAATTCGTCGTGTTTTTTGCTCGACGATGAGTAACAAAGCGTACCTACATTACATCTACGCAACCAGGAATACTCGCTCTATCGCCTCATAAGGCGTTTGCGTAAATTTTACTATTATTACTTTATGAAAGTAAAACAGATTCGCTCTCAGTACGAGCTTGTTTTAGACGATGCACTGCCTAGGTAGGATACCACGTTCCCGCGAAAAACTTAAGACGGATTTTAAAAATAGAAATTATTGAACATATTTGGAGTTCGAGCCTGAATAAAATTGGCAGCAAGTTTCAAGGGCACCAGGAGAAACAATGCTATCCTTAACTGATGTCATTTATTCTCAATAATACAAATAGAGCTTAACGAGAGGCGTGGTTAATGGTTAACCTTTGGCTAAATGAGCATAGAAACGTGAGTATAATAATATGATAATGACTTGTCATTTTTTACTCCATGCCAATCACTCGGTACTTGATTACTGGGTACAATCATATTTACTCGTATTCGGTTATGTAGTTATGTAAAAGTTTACCACTCACGTCCCATATTACAAAATACACAGGTAACTAAACATTATCAACTTGAAGTCAAGTTTTTTTAGTGGTATAGCCACGCTAAAGAGAGTTACGTCTACAGCACGAAATGACCAGCTCGACCGGTTCGATACCACTGTCTCACAAAAAAACGGACGTGATGTGGCAGCTCGCTATTACGTCTTGTTCGGGTGAGTGAGATTTCCGGTAGTACATGTTTCACCTCCCCCTCCCAAGCCCCATTCCCTTATTTTTATACGGGGTTCCACTACTGCACCCAGCTTCCTCTACTGATGACAATTTGGCCTTATAGCGCAGTATCCTGACTAAACGTAGCTCGGTGACGTAGTTGTATTTCGGTAAGACTATCGTCCTGAGGTGTCGGGTTCGATCCCCGGGTCGGGCAAAGTGCCATTGGGTTTTTCAATTCAGTATCAGCCCGGAAACTGGAAATGATTATCCTGGAATGATGTTGATAATAATTATTTGTTTATGTATTATTACATGCACCAAGTTAAACATAACGTGACCGTACGTTTTGAACGGGACTGTTCCATTTTTCGGTTCTCTATTCCGTTGTCCCCAAGAAAAGCTCCGGGACGCGATATTGTCCCATTTTGCAAAACCACGCGGAAGAGTCTTTTGAAAAGAGTTTACTTTGATGTACAAACTGTAGACATCAGAAAAAAATGTTTACCGTAAACATCACATACCTGCGAATTTTTGTAAAGAATTCTCAGGTATGCAGATTACCTAACGATATCTTCCTTCTGTTATTACACAATTTCCATAGCAACCGCTTCCTTGTACTTAAAATAGCTATAACCATAAACACCGACATTTATTCGAGTCACCCCTCGAGATAACCAGAAGATGCTTTGTTTAGAATTCGTAGGCTGGTTCTACAATGAATATTAAGTTTGGCACATCCGCATGTGACGACCTTGGAGGCTTCAGAACACAGTACTTAGTGTTCCGTATCGCGATGTATGTAGGCGTGCTGCGCCTTAATATCTTTGTTATGATTATAAGGTATAGTTAAGGGGTCATGAACGTTTACACTGGTATGTACATTTACTTAGCCCCTTATAATGTCTCTTGATTAATACCTTAAAGGGCGAATTGCAGCGCTATTACTAATCTAGAGTTACACCTTATCTCGATTTATCCTGCAGCTCACTTCTATCTTTAAATCAAGATTAGGGATATTATATTTATAAATAGAAATTTATACGAAGCTGCAAGAGGCCCTAAAGTACTACTCAATATTTCTACAAATTCGAAAGTTTAGATAGATGTTTATTACGACTGAACGGATTTAGATGAAATTTGGCACAGAAATGGATTATAGTCTAGAATAGCACATAGGCTACTTTTTATCCCGGAAAATGTACATCAATATTTTAAATTGAACGAAGTCGCGGGCAATAAATAAATCCCGAGTTGAAACATAGACGACGGAAGCAAGTCTGATAGTGCGTTAATAAGAAAAAAAGACTGTAAATGCAGATTTTTTACAACCAACTTCAATAGGTTGTTCTAAATTCTCTCAAAATTGCGGAAAAGTGAAAATTACATATTGTAAAGTTTTCGCTAAATCCTTTCACAACACCGGTACCCATCATCGAAGTCTGTCGTATTAATTTCAATTTATATTAAGAGGCTATTTTGTGATTACAAAGTAGGTGATTACCTATCCATGCATATTTCGCAATATTCAACACATTTTAATTGAAATGACTAATCAAACGACAAAGTTACAAAGATTGCACCGGCATACCACATATCACAAGGGATAGAAAAATAAATAAACTTTCTAATTAATTACATTACACAGATACTGACGGGACCATACACATCTTCATTAGAACAGCTTCTTACGCGTAAACTTGACAGGTTGTCGGGTTGTTTATCTGGCTTGATAAATAAACACTCTGTAATCAGTTTTATTACAATAAATTACTTACAATAATTTGTAATTAACATGCATGGCGGCGTTTGAGTGTTAATTTATACACAACAATTATACATGATAATTTTACTTACACAAGCAGAGAATATTTTAAACATAAAGTACTATTTTAGGAACCTAGCTCCTTATGTCAACTCTAGTTGGAAAACATGGTAATTGAATGACGAAAACTACTATCAATGAACGAAGTAATTACTTTTAATACTCGTGTTAAACAGATAGTGGCGCGAAGGTGTGGCGAGGCGTGTTTATTTTGGAACATTATACATATATGGACTGTATGTACATTATAAAATGTATATTTTGACAGCTTCCGTGGCGCAGTGCGCACGTAGATGGCTATGAAGCGAGAGACCGCGGGTTCGTATAGCACACCGAGGCAATATTTCTGTGGCCTACAGGTATTTGTTTCGAGTCTAGGTGTTAACCGAAAGTCTCTCGTAGTTCCTGATACCCATGACGCGACGCAAGACTCGTATCTTAGTTAAGGGTCAGGACTATGGGTGTGACTGTTAGGTGTTATCATAGAAATATAACGCGTTATTACTCTATGGACTTTTTAAAATTTATTTTTGATTACTTTCATTCTCTATTTGACACGAGTAAAAGAATAAAAGAGTTAAGCTTAAATGTAAACACTTTACGATCAGCTATATCATCCAACAATAATATACAGACTAAATAACACCTATTTATATAAGCAGGAGACTAAAACAAAACAATTCTGTTCCATTTCGACTAGCACACTTATTTCTATAGCTGTTCCAGTAAGTAATTTCGTAAATATACTCATACTATATTATCACCACACAATTGTAATTGCTCCGTTTAAGTGTACTACTGAAATAAGCCGTGCATTTGTTAACAACTTGCTAAACCCCAAACATTTCTTCATTCTGTTACAACATTCGCTAGATGTCGCTATGCCGATTCACGTTTCCCGAGACCTATTTAAAATTACACGCCAATTTTTTCTCATACTCAAGTTTGGTCACGAATGTAAGCAAAAAGTTTTATCTTCGCAAGCAACCTTGATCTTTTGTTAGCCATTTAATTACGTTGCGTCGAATCCATGTGATCATTGTCGAAATCTTTTTAACACACGTGAAAAAACGTTGCCAATTATAATTTACTCTCGCACCGACTTGGAAGCTTGGTATGATAGTTCAGCGTTATTAAATCAGCACGGATTAATGAATATGGCTTTCGCATGGAATTAAACTTTGATGGCTTATTTAAGTGTGGTTACCTCCCACCAATAAGCTGATAAACAGGTTATATGTGAATAAAAAGTAGAAGTGTTTGTAACGTTGAAACATTTTCTTGGTCGTAACCAAAAGCGCTCGTAGCAACCGTTTGTTGATGCGGAACTTGAAAAGGTAGTTTTAGTGAATGAAAAATAATATTATTTAAAGACTGGTCGTTTCTCGGGTTGTATAGAAGTTTAAAATACTGCTTAGAGCTTAGTGAGAGATTCGTCTCTGATCTACAACAGACTGGGGATCATAGTTTAAAACGAATGTGTGCGTATCGGGTTAATGAAAAATAGACTCAAACAGAATATCATAAAGAATATTTTTCCAAGTGAATTTAATTGACTTAACGTTTGCGTGTGCATAATATGGTAATAGTAAAGTTCACGAAATGAACACGATGGCAGTTCAATAGTCGAAATCGGTTTTTAATATATCCATAGTAATAGGCAGTATACGAGTGAGTGGATCAGTAGCCCGAGCAGGAATATTTTTGACAATCGAATTCGTATTAAGCTCGCTGCGCACGATGACGTTTGGTTAACATTTCATATGTATCATCATCATCATCATAAGCTCATGCCTGTATCCCCGAGGGGAAGGCAGAGGCGCACTAGCGATCTAGAACACCCACATTTCGCCGAGCTTAGTTCCGTCCCAGATGTGATAGGTGGCGAGCCTATCGCCATATTGGGCATAAATTCCAGACTTCGGGCTGATATGGAAAAATCCAATATCACTTTTCCCGACCCGGGGATCGACCCCGAGACCTCAGAATCGTAGTCGTACCGAAATACCACCACGCCACCTAGGCACCGTTTATGACATTTGTATAACATGTCATACAAATGTCATAAACGCGCATCGCTAATAGTCAACGCTATGATTGGTCCGTTGCTAAAAAAAAAACAAGGTCCGGGAAGGAGAAGAGCGATTCGTGTCTCCGGATATCTCACTCGTCGTTCGATTTACGAAATACAACAGCAAGCTGCCAATTCTTTCGTTACATAGTACTACACCGTTCGAACTGACCCATTTATGCTCCGAAAATGCTGTATATCACCTTAATTATGTAAAAAATATTGTAGCACGGCAAAGCGCAGTAAAAAAAGTGCCCACCAACAAACTATGAGTTAATCGATGATCGCTACAATCATGCTGGCCTACATAAATACTTCTTGACATTCCGAACAAGAACGAAGAAAACGAAGGGCTTGCGTAAGGATAAGCGGTCCCAACTGAAGTTCAAAGAATGTCGCGAATCCCGGGACATATATACTGACTGATCCTGGAACGCAATCCTGCTGCTGGTGGTAGGATATTCGTATCCCACCGGATGGCGACCACCGTACACATGGTGCTAAAACCTGTCATAGTGATCCACACTCCGAGTGTGGTTCGCGTTCCAGGATCAGCCAGTGTACTTCCAGTGTTCTCTCGAAGGGCTTGCGGCATGACTTGATGGTTGGTTGAGGCGGGTATGGGGGTATTCCGTATTCCTGTATCTGCATCGGTCATCCGTCTGTCTTGTCGCAAGCTCCTCGATTTGCTTCTTCCCTCTTCGGATTTGGACGGTGAAGAAGCATAAATAGGCCGGCATGATTCTGGCAACCACAGATAAACTCATTGTTTGTCAGTGGTCGCTAGTTTTTGGGACTGCACTACGCTTACCATCAGGTGCAGTGTAGTCACTTTGCCGTGCCGGATTAAAAAAAAACACACAAGAAGTGTGGGCCACTGTGGCAGGTTTTAATACCATGTGTATTGTAGTTACTATGCGGATGGATGGATATCCACTATATACTACCAGCTGTCAGCAGTCTCCACCTCACTCTTGTATACGGATATGATGACTTTATTTCTCCTCTGACTATGGAACTCGTAATTTGTTGACGCTGTAGTAATGACATTCAAGTATTCTAGCCTAGTTTTAATTTCACATATAATGACATTACAGTTTTAAGCTATGCCTCGGATTGCGTGTGAATGAGCGGATGTTACCTAGTTATATATACATCAAATCTAGAATTTCCTCTCATATTGTGAAATATGCACATTTAGCACCAATGTTTTATGTATATTAGTATAGAATCGTATCGGATATGGGCCGTATTTTTTGCTTGACGTGTGTCCGCAAAAAAACCTTTTTGTTGACCTTTTAGTTTTTATACTTTGACTTTGAGTCTTTACCCTTTACTGCCAGTCGATTATCCGATGCGAAGGATGAATGGGTTCCTAATTAGAAAACCAAAAAATGTAATGGAATTCTTGCTTTTCCTTAAAGATGCTTAAGTGGTAAAGCCACGTTATTTATAATTACGTCAACAGCACGAATGGGGTGGCTCGACCGGTTGCATACCATTGTCTTTAGCAACTCGCTAATGCGTTTAAGTTCTGTGAGTGAGACTTCTTCCCAATCTCCGTTTTTCAAGGTTGGCTTTATCGGGCCTATGTCTCAATTCCAGATTCCATAATTCACAATGGAAATGAGGGCGCGCTAACTAAATCATACTTTCTCTCGCCTGTCAATTTTCAATCGCCAATTACTCTGTTGTAACGTGACGTCACTCGCAAAAGCGCATAATTTTGGAATTTACCTCTATATCGACTTAGTGGAAGTTGAGACATACCCGTCGTAGCAATTACGGGAAATATTATAAAAACATGCATTGACTCTGTCCCTGCCTGTGACTGCCTCGGTGGCGTGGTGGTATTTCGGTACGACTACCGTCCTGAGGTCTCGGGTTCGATCCCCGGGTCGGGCATTGTGATACTAGATTTTTCTATATCAGCCCCTAGTCTGGAATTTGTGCCCGATATGGCGATAGGCTCGTCACCTATCACATCTGGGACAGAACTAGCTCGGCGAAATGTGGGTGTACTAGTTCGCTAGTGGGCCTCTGCCTACCCCTTCGGGGGTACTGGTGTGAGCTTATGTATGTGTTATGTGATTCTGTCTCGTGGATCGCATATTGAGATCTGTGGCCCGAGCAGTAGGGTAACTTTTGAGCTTCGATTCGATTAGTTCGCGTTATTCGTTCGCGAATAGTGCCGTAATGTCGTGTTAAAAATTACCAAATGTAAATTCTCGAATCTAATGCGACATCATATTTTTTTTTTTTTATATAGCAGAGATTGGCAAACGAGCAGATGGGTCACCTGATGGTAAGTGATCTCCACCGCCCATAGACACCCAAGACACAAAAAGAATCATGGGTGAGTTGCCAATCTAAAAGGAGGGAATGGAAGGGGAGGGAAGGGGATTGGGAAAGGGAGTGGGGAAATGGGCCACCGAAAATCTCACTCACCGAACGAAACGCGACAACCAAGCTGCCATTTTACGTCGGTTTTCTGTGAGACAGTGGTATCTAGCCGGTCGAGCCGGCCCATTCGTGCTATAGACGTTACTGTCTACAGCGTGGCTCTACCACTTGAATAAATGCACTTTTTAACTCGATTTCGGTGAAATATTTAGTCAATAAAAGAAACCGAATCGTAGTCGCAATCAAATCGAGTGTGAAGTAGGGGGCTGGAATATTTTTGACAATCAAATTCGTTTATCGTGGGTGTCATGTCCATCGCTGTTTTATTTCTCAATTCTTAGAAACAATATTAGAAATAGCAATTTGGTTATATAATTTTGTATACTGGCTTTTGTCATACGTAGCAATCCTAAAAACATAGTAATAAGGAAATCATTTTAAAACCATATTGTGCGCAAAATCATAAAGATCTGCGAGATGAATTAAATTACGAAATAAAGTTAGTCATTCTACTGCGAAATAACGTTTATATTTTAAACGTGCTCATTTCAATAAAGATGTAACCGAGTGGAGTTCATATTACTGGCCAAGAAATAGTTGTGCATCGGGCATTTGTAATTTAAATTAGCTGTTTTATAAATACCACTAATTTTGTATATTATTACTAACTTGAGAATTCTTGAGGAATGCAAATGTATTCACCGTTTTACTTTTAGTGAAGATTCAAGATCATTCGACGGAACTAATGAAAATAAACTTCGTTACGTGTCATTGCATAATTTGTATTGCGTCATTTTTGACCGACTTCAAAAAAGGAGAAGGTCCCCAATTCGTCTGTATTTTTTTATTTTATGTATGTTATGCGATATCTGCGCCAAATATGGACTGATCTTCAAAATTATTTTTGTGTTCGATAGAACTTATTTCAAGGGTGGTCCCATATAAATTTGGTCATAATCGGATTTGAAGTCCGTTAAATTTTTTACCTATTTAAATCACCATATATCTGGTGCCTCTGGTATGTTTAACACAAGAACAAGGCCAAAACAAAAGGTGATAGAATTAGGTACGTCAGTAATTGCGGTTTTTATAAAACTGTGATGAGTCAGACCGCCAGGTGGTAGTCAAAGTAACCTGAGGGGCTAACAAAAACCTTGCCAAAAAGTATTCGCTTTGTTTCAGTTTATTTATACGTAAATGATTTGAGCTTACAGTCACGTTTTGAGGAAACCACAGGAGTACGTCGGTCGCATATGTCAGGCCTAGATCGTGCCAGGGTTGCGTTCCCGTGGACGGCCCAAAAAGCGCTGGCCGGAGGTTCTGGAGGACGATATGGGAACCAATGGCCTCATCATAGAGGATGCTCAAGACCGGACGAAGTGGAAGCGTTTAAGTAGGAAGGTGGACGGACCCTGGCAGAAGGCCTGGGATAACGCCAGGCAGAAAGAAAAAGATTTTAGTTTACAGCATACAGCGTTTTGAATATTTATACGAGATTTGGTCATGCCAGAGGCACGAGCTGGAATATTTTTAACAATCGAATTCAAATCGAGCTTGATGCGCGTCTATGACATTTGGATGATATATTCATCAATACCTACTCTAGATGCACAGTTAATATAACCTTAAATAATATAACCTTATGCACGTGTTATAAACTAGCTTTTGAAATAAAATGAGCAAGCGTATTTGAATATTGAAATTTGGAATTCTTTTGGCGTCCGTCTGTAGGCAAAAGAAGTGCTTAAGCACTCCTTTGCTGTCCTATTTTCCGAGCGTCAACTGTGCATCTAGGTAAATAATATATCGTTGCATATTTTAACCAAATGTCATCGCAGTACACGGCGAGCTCGATACGAATTTGATTGTCAAAAATATTCCCGTTTCGGTTTCATTTATTGTCAAAAAATTTCACAGAAATTGAGTAAAAAAATGCACTAATGTCGCATTAGATTCGAGTATTTGTTATTTGGTATTTTTAACACGACATTGCACTATTTACCTCGGTTTCGGTGGAATTTTAAGTCAATAGATAAAACCGAATCGTAGTCGCATTCAAATCGAGGGTCAAAAGTTAAGTTAGTTTAATAAGCCCGGGCACAGATCTCAATATGCAATCCACGGGTGAGAATCAATGCATGTTTTTATAATATTCCCCGTAATTACTCAAAGAGCTTTAATATCTAACTATAGAATACTAACTATATATATCAAGCAAGGTTCAAAAAAATTAACTCAAACTCTCTCTCAGTACCGCCATCTACCACTTATTACAATGCGAAGGCAATTATTACAATTTACACCCTAGAATGTTCTGTGAATGGTTAATAATCACGTAAGATTATTCTCTCAATATTCTTACGCTGGCCGATCTAGCGTGAATATATATTTCAAATAAACTGACCGACTTATGACCACGAGGTCATAACTTTTGGATCACAAGTTTTGTGCTGTTGTCCCGTCTATATACTGTTTAACGTGTTTGTAATTACTACTACGGGTACGTCCCAACTTCCACTAAGTCGATATAAATTACGAAATTATGCGCTTTTGCGAATGACGTCACGTTACAACAGAGTAATTGGCGATTGAAAATTGGCAGGCGAGAGAAAGTATGATTTAGTTAGCGCGCCCTCATTTCAATTGTGAAATATGGAATCTGGAATCGATTTCACTATGATATATTTACGTCGTGTATCAAAAGTAGTTTGTTTGTAATTCAAATTTTTCCACTGTCGTAGAACGCAAAATGCAGCTCCCGTTGGATTGGTCGAGCTGAACTCCACACGTATATAGGTCTTGTATTAAATATTAAACAGTTCTTGGCAAAGAAATTTAATATCACTAACTATAGAGGGGCTGTTGATGTCTAACTTTAGTTCCGCCATCTACCACTTATTATAATGCCAGGGCGCTTATTACAATTTACACCCTTAAATGTTCTGTGAATTTTCGAGATTCACGTAAGACAATTTTATTGTCTAAACATTATTACGCTGGCTGACCTTGGGCGCGTATGTTTCAAATAAGACTGAGCGACTTATGACCACGAGGTCACAACTTTTGGATCACAAATTTCGTGCTGTTATCCCATCTATATACTGTTGAATGTCTTTGGTTCTCGAGTTCAACAATATCAACCAGCCGCGATATTGATGCGTTGTGAGACTTATGAATATAAAGTGATATTTACAAATCATCTCCGCATTTAAACACCATCATCCATGACCTGAGTACTCTTTCTGAAATATTTTTTATACAAACGAGTCTCTCGCATTATCCCCATAAGGCGTGCAGAATAAACTAAGCTTAAACCTTTTAGGAACATAACATAACATAACATAAGCTCACGCCTGTATCCCCAAAGAGGTAGGCAGAGGTGCACTAGCCAACTAGACCACCCACATTTCGCCGAGCTTAGTTGCGTCCCAGATGTAATAGGGGGCGAGCCTATCGCCATATCGGGCACAAATTCCAGACTCCGGGCTGATATGGAAAAATCCAATATCACTTTGCCCGACCCGGGGATCGAACCCGAGACCTCAGGACCGTACTCATGCCGAAATACAACTACGCCACCGAGGCAGTTTTTAGGAACATGCTTAAAAATATCTACCGCCCCAACCCCACAGAACTTCTATCACCATAGAAGGGTATTATAATAAAGGAGAAAGAGAATTTGCTTATTTGTACCGAGATAAAATAACATCTCCAATAAATATTGTGATCTTCAAAACATCACGTATAAGATGGGAAATATATAACGGAAAATTCCAGTGGCGAAGGATGAAAATTATTAAAAAGAAAGTCGACTAGTTTCTCCTTTAATTTATCATCCACAGCTGGACTCTCTTAATTATCTTCTATTTTATAGCACACAGTGTGGTAAAGGTAAGGCAATTTTTAGAGGTATATGAACGCTTCACTACTGGAAAATTCTATCATAATGTGTTTGAACTTGGCACTTTAGTCCATTAAGCCATCCCAATGCTGTTTATTTATTCAACATCATAGAACCAACCGGCCCCGTTCTATCTGTCCGGGGTCGGCGCACGATAACGCTCTATTGAGTATTTATCAACACCGTCCATATCTGTTAACGTATTAAGACAATGTAATCGGCTACTACAAATTACAACATAAACAGTCTTAAGGTCGTTTATCTGGGCGTTCACCTGATTATGACTTTAGAGATTACTTTCGTTATCTTTATTAATTCAATTTTTTTGGTCTTTGTCTTTATTGGGCACTTAGGCTAAAATCAGTTATAACTCGAGTTCAAATCTCATCATCATCAGCAGCCACAGGACGTCCACTGCTGGACATAGGCCTCCCCCAAATATTTCCAGATCAACCTGTTGGAAGTGGCGTGCATCGACTTCCTACGACGTTTATCAATTCAAATCTCAGGTAGTTATAATTTTTGTTTTTCAATTTGAGAAATCAAAAATTAGTTACCCGGTTCTGAAATTTGTGCCGGGATAAACTGGATTTATGGACTCGACCCAATGGTCGTCCGGACCTTCCGGATAATTACGTATTGCTTATGTTGTTATGTCTGCTCTAGTTCAGTTTCGCCTACCCCGTCTGGGATGCGAGCGTGAGCTTATGTTGTTATGTATACTGTATTTTATATAATAAATATTTTAAATATCATTTTTGGTACAAGGCTGATTGACGATTAGGGTATACTATCTTATTCATCACATAGATACGTAAGCAGCATAAAAGTCCAATGATTTCAACATTATGTATTCCGACATTCGGTTATGGTAATAGTTATAATAGTTCCATTAGTATGCAAGTTACAATAATTTAACAGGTCAATGTCTTCGAATAGACATAACAAGTAAATATTTTCGGCCGTCGATATATCTGAAACAAAATAATTTTAAGTATAGGTGAATACAGAATTTTAAATGTTAACATTGTACTATTTCATGTTATTGTTTCACGGAATAATACGGGTTTCCCCAGGGAATACCAAAAATGTTTTGTTTCATAGCCCCTTACTTATAAAAATATTTTATCTTTATACCAAAGGTTGTCCCTTTCATTTTTAAACAATGTAACGCAAGGTGACAGGTTGTTCTTAACCATTTGCTCAGCTAAAAATGCTGTTTTAAGTAAGGCCCATAGCGTTCGGCGGTCCGAGCAGGAATATTTTTGACAATCGAATTCGTATCGAACTCGTTGCGCACAGATAACCTTTGGTTAAAATTTCATCATAATCATAAGTTTAAAAACTTAACAGACCGACTTCGAATCCGATCGTGACCAAATTTATATGGGACCACCCTCGAAATAAGCTCTATCGAACACAAAATATAATTTTGAAAATCGATCCACATTTGGAGATATCGCGTAACATACATTAAAAAAATACAAACCAATAGAGGACCATCGCCTTTTTGGAACGCGGTCGAAAACTAGCAACCACTGACAAACAATGGGTTTATCAGCGGTCGTCAGAATCATGCCGGCCTACTTATGCTTCTTCACACTCCGAATCCGAAGAGGGAAGAAGGCAAGCGAGGGGCTTGCGACAAGACAGGCGGATGACCGATGCAGATACAGCGATACAGGTCGGCATGATTCTGGTAACCACCGAAAAAAACAATTGTTTGTCGGTGGTCGCTGGTTTGTTTTTGACTGTGTGTCTAGTGCGAGATTATACGATTTTTTTACGAGTTCGATTGCGATAACGTAGCTGTAATTTTGTTAGAAATTATTGCCAGACCTACGAATTTATTCATAAATGTACTAAATTTTGCGGAATTTATTAACGTACAACACAAAGCACAAAACACAAAACTGTATACTTGCGGAGTTTTTTTAAGTTGATCTATATTCTATATATTTTTTGTTAAACATTCGGATTTTTAATTATCGGAGTTATTATTATTATATCTGTGATGTTATTATTACATCACAGATTCGATCGTAGTCCTCACGATTAAAAGTGAAACAAACTCGCACTATACACACTGCACTACGCTTACGTGTAGTGTAGTAACTTTACCGTGCTCGGTTAAAAAAATCAATCAGTCCAATACTCGTACATTCCCCTAGCGATGTGAACGCGCGTGACCACACGAGTAACAAAACAATTTTATAGTCATCTTTATAGCCATTTAACGTCCCACAGCCCACTAGAGGTGCCCTTTGCGAATTACAGTAAAAACTCACCCCACACTCTCATGCGGGTCGCGTGCTCCACGCGTGTCCCGCACTACACGCAAAGGACATGGCCGGAACTTGTATGGAGCTATACCCTAAGTCTTCGGACACTATACACGGACATATGTTACGTCATATGAAAGCTCACAGACCCGCGCTTATAATAGTATAAGATTTACTTTCCAAAAACCTGCGAGGAAAAATAAAAAGAGTGTACAAAGAGCGTCTAAACTTTTTGAATAGCAATTATTATTTTTAATAAAGGCAAAATTTTAGCACCGTCTAGTATCTTGGGTACTATTGGTATCTGGATAATCTTGGGTCTTGGATGGCTCACTGTCAAACAAAATATTATATACAAAATCTTGTTTTCGGTTTATGTTCCGTGGCCGGTGACTTTGTGAAGTCTAAATGGCAAATAATTCCATAAGGCCGCCCTTACACATAAGACTTGCCGATAAAAAATCAAATAGGTACATAAATAAAAAATAAATAGTCTCACACATAGTCCTGAACCCACACTAAGATACTAGTATTATGTCGTAGGAATCAGGAACTACGAGACACTTTAGGTCTCACAACGCCTAGATCCGAAACACATATCTGTGGGCCACACAAACATTTATGTCGATGCGGGAATCGAACCCGCGGTTTCTTGCTTCATAACCAGCCGCCTGTAAAGGCGAGTAGCCACTCGCACACTGCTCCTCGTAACATTATATATCGTCATAAAATATAATATAGTTAAAATCACACGATAAATAATCCTCGGCTTGATGAGCATACACCGATATTCTTAATTAAAACGTCCGTCGCTTCCTTGCTTTAGTGGCAACCATATATGAGCTATGGACTAGGGGGACCTGCGTTAGCGAACCATTTGGCGACGCGTGTTTTTCTGACTCTATTTACCCGGGACTGGATTCCTCAGACAAGATTGACGTCAAGCAGGCGGCTAGTTTTAAACACTAAGGTCGATCACTTCTGCAACAGGCTTGAAAAAATAATTTCTGGACAACCTCGAATTCGAGTGAGACATTGGCAGGGGAAAGGAGTTGGTTGGTTACAAACATTTTTAGGAACTAAGGCGCAAATTCTGTAATTCAAACTCTATAAATTAATTTAGTTGCTATTACATAGGAGCACTATAAGTAGCGCACTAGGAGCAATTATTTTATTACTATTACGGGGAAAAAAATATGGATTTGTAGTTGTTAGAAAGATATGAAGCTTGAATACTTACTTATTTAAGATTATAATTTCCATTTTTGAATTTCGTCGTGTGCGAAGCCTGCCTTATGCAGAAATACATAAAATGCAGAAATGTCAAAATAAGCGCCTCCAACGTCATTATCAAAATAGCTAGCGCATTCAGAAACATAATCTAAAATATTATTATCGATGCAGTTAATTTAACATCATACGACACGACAGCATAAAATATCTATCGTTTATTATTAAGTTGATTTTGATGTTTACTTTTATGCTTCGTTCAGTAGCACTATTAATTATTCTGTGGGTAGGTAAAGATCACGATCGAATAATATTACAGTCATAAAAGATGTTTTTCTTAAGCGTGTTTCCGAATACAAATATGACAAACGATCTTTGAAATCAAAGTTAAAGGAAAACAATTAGTATACATATTTATTCGGCATATTTTTGTCGCAGGTTCTAGAGAAATATAATTAATGCCATATATTTTAATTAATTTTGTAGTTAATTTTAAGATATCACTATTGACAGTATATTTCAGTTGATTTTTCTATATACATATAGGGCAGGATTCGGCCGTGTCCTTTAAACATAACCAAATTGACACTTAACAGCCATTCAGCGTCATCACTCGAAGGGGTGAACTGAGGGAAGGTGCAAAAGATCAAGGCTCCGCGAACACAAATAACCATATTTGCATAATTAGGTAGGTATGTTCAAAGAGTACACTGGTTGATATTTACAAACCGGATTTGTAACTTATACTCCTTTGATTTTATTACGAAAATATAATTAGAACATTAATTTTAGTATTTATGTATTTTATGTTAGACTAACAAAGGTTTGTTATTTATGAATGTTGGTGTCAAAGTGCTTTAGGCTCAATAATCAACTATACGACATTTTTATAGAAGACCAGTAAGCCCGAGCACGAAAAACTAATGTAAATGTATTCGAGTTCGCTGCGCACTGATGACGTTTGATTAATATTTCATACAAATTTCATAGACGTACATCGAGTTCGAATACATTTACGGTTGTCCGAAATTTTCCTGCTCAGGCCGCTGTTTTACTAGCATATTCACGCTTTTATTGACTGACTTTAAAAACAAAAGGTCCTCTATTCGTCTGCATTTTATTTATGTCCGAGTATGTTACGCGATATATCAACCAAATATGGACCGATTTTCAAGATTCTTTTGTGTTCGATGGAGCTTATTGATATTCCCATATAAATTGGTCCCAATCGGATAAATTTTGAAGTTGTTACAAGATGTAATGTTGAAAAAGCTAGAAAATCATTTATATTGTTTATGTATAAACGTTTTTGCGTAATAGTTTAACAATATGATTTGCAAACAATATTATAACGAATGATTGTAAGAAAAATTGTATCATACCCGCATTGAGCTTTATACTGGAGTTTAAATCAAAGTTCCCAGTCCCTCAGCGCTATATAACCGAGTAAAGATCTCTAACGGCCGAATGGTCAAACACTACTCAACTTTAACGGCTTCTTAAATTGATTTTCGCCATACAATTTTGACAGATAAGGCGGCCTTAAACGATATAAGGTGACCTTAAGTGTATGAACATTCGGAGGTAACGTTGCTATTATGCTGATAGTCCAACGTGTAATCAACGTGCACGATGGTTTGGTGCAAATTGCAACCAACCAACCAACATGAAACCAAATGAATACCAGACGAGATATGCCAAACACAGTGAGATAGCGCTGTAACTGTTGAGCGTATTAATTTCAAACTGAGTATTTTTATTTATTCGAGTCCGTACTTGTGTATTCCCAGAGTCTGGCGCTACGGTCCCCTAGCTCGTAACAAATACGACCCGTATGCCACTGGGAAAATCACGAATTAATATTGTCCAATCAAAACATCGCCCGTTGGCTTTGGATTAATTTAAACCGTTACGTGATTTATACACAAGCATTTGGTAAAAAAGATTCGGCTTGGTTTTTACGACCGGCTGCCTGCCTGACGTCAACCCTCTGGGACGCCCCTGGACAAATCGTGTTGTAAAAACATACGTTTGACCTGGAAATCCAACTCAGGAACACCCGATCCACAGCCCATATACGCTGCCACTAGACTAAAGAGGCGAAGTACGTAATATAAGATATCGTGATAAATGATGACGTAAATTACATTTATTACTCAGTAGTCAGTACGCAAGATTACGCACGCGTTGTGTCGATACCCATGTATACGTAATAAGATTCATTTATATTTTGATTGCTTCCGTAATGTGTAATTGGCTTATTGCACGTCCACATTGTGCGAAGTTATTATCGTGTTATACCGGGTACACATTAACTGAACGAAGGCGAACGAATGAATACAAACAACGAACGAAGGCGACCGAACGATTGCAGAGGGCCATCGGCGATGGAGACCGACCGTCCACGAACATTCGCGAATTTTCGCTGTTGCGTTCATGGCGGATATACACCGGTCGAACGAAGGCCAAAGAATCTATGCCTATTTGATTCATACAACAGCGAAAGTTTGTTTGTGTGAACGTAACAGGTATAGATTCTTTCTCCTTGGTTCGGCCGGTGTGTACCCGCCATCATACAAACAAATCTTCGCTGTTGTGTGAACGCAAAAGTGAATCTTCGCGAATATTCGTGAACGTTCGGTATCAATCGCCTATGGCCCTTCGCGATCGCTTGCCATTGTTCAGTTGATGTGAACCAGGCATAAAAACGTTTTTAAATCAACGCAACGGATCATGAAAGTGCCTTTTTGTATCTCCTTCCTACGTAATTACATCCTGACTGCAATGTTTTTTATATCTGGTACTTTTATTGAGTGATGAACCTCTCACTGGCAAAGAGTAAAAAATTCTTGAATGGAAGCCGATGCGAGTTTCTCTTTGAATTTGCAACCTCCGTGGCGCAGTGGGCGAGTGGCGTGCTGTGAAACGAGAGGCCGTGAGTTCGTTTTACGCATCAAGATAGATATTTATGTGATACACAGATATTTGTTTCGAGTTTCGGGTCTAGGTTTTAGGACCATGAGTACCTCATAGTTCTTGATACCAACAAAATCTTATAAATTGAATTATTACATAGATTAAATCATGAAAAAAAGATATCGTTTCATACCCCCTTACTTACCCTTCTTCTTAAACCTTCTTACCACTTTCATTCCTGCAAACGCAATCCTGTAGAAGTTCATTTTTTTCTAACGCTTAATAAAGTGATAATAAAAAGCTATCAGAATCCCACGTAAAGTTCCCATGACATTAATCTTCTCTGTTATGATTTCCACGCTAACAGATTGCTAAAATGGGTTATAGGATGATCTAAAATGATTCTTATGTCATCATTTTAAGATTCACTATCGTTTATTAAAAATAGTCTTGATTATAAAATACATGGTTGTTGGAACCCGCGAGGACCCGCATGTTTTTTCCCCATATAAAGATTAAATTCAGTCCATCGTTTAGGGTGACAAACCCCAACATTGGCAGGAGTGATAATACCATGATAATTTCAAAACTAATCAACATACGTTAATTGCAACGGAAATTTGAGTCACTTCATTTGTAATTATCAAGCAATTTAAAAAACATGACCATAAACTTACTGTAAGCAATACTTGAGTCTGTAAAGTAGTTTTATTCTGTCAAAGACGACGGGAACATTTGAAAATAAAACATTAAGATCAATTTAATTATAAAAGATTAACTAAAAATAAAAATCAATTAAATCATTAATTCTTAGCAGGAAGTTACATAACAAACAGTGGCGTGCAGTGAGTAATCTATACAGACAGAAAGACACGTCTACCCTGGTAGTTTGCTAGTAAAAAGCACAACTATACAGCGATCAGAAAAGGAATGATTTTGACAATCGAATTCGAATCGAGCTCGATGCGCATTTATGTCATTTTGTATGAATTTTAACTAAACGTCATCAGTGCACAGCCAGCACGATATGATTTCGATTGTCAAAATTATTCCAGTAATAACCATGAGTTTTTATATGTCTCGCTAGCGACTACGTAATATATGTAATATGTATGAAAAAAGTCAATTCTAGAGACGATCGAGTGTTTGTCATAAAAATATTTTACGTAAAATGACAAAAAAACGAATGGTCAAGCTACTGCTCGGGAAACAGACGCTCAAGCTTTATATTTTACGTTTATATTTTAAATCGGCACGGCGATGATAGTGATGGTAATTCAAGGATAATAAAAAAGGAATTTTGAAGGTTTTTTGTATACTCTATTCTGAATGATTATGCACGTCACGGATAATAAATATTCTCTGCTATTTAGAAAACCAAAAGCTTAAAATAGCGCCCACTAGATATATTTTTGAATAATATTAATGTAAGAATAGTTCCAAAACCAAAAATACAAATTAAAATTGTTTATATTTGTATAAAACAATATTAGCTCTGGAAATAGTTTTACAGATAAATGTCACGAATTTATTGATACGACTTTTTCCGTAAATGTGTGGAAAGGCATAAACATGAATACAAGTTTCAATAAAAACTGCATATGGACATAATCTGTTAATAAAATCTATGAATAGCGTTAACTTGATATGCAACTCTACACATTAACTCTATCAATAGTCGTTTTTTTTTATGTATGTGTTATAGTCCAATTACTTCTTTCTACCTGCCCTAATCATACCTTAATGTGGGCACGGCGCATCACACTCAAGCATGTTGCAGAAAGGATTTAGCTCAGTTTTTACGACCGGCTGCCTGCCTGACATCAAGCTCCTCTGAGGGATCTAGTCCCGGGAAAATTAAATAAGACATTCGCTTTGCCCGAGCTGGGAATCGAATCCAGGACCCCTGGTCCACAGCCCAAACAAACAAACAATACATCCTTCTTATTATAAATAAAAAGATATCTAGGTTTGCTAATTTGTCAGAGCATTATGGACGCGAAATCGGTGCGTGTGAGATGTTAAATGGATGAATAGATTTTTGCTGTTATGAGTTTTCATGGATGACACAATTAGCACCTTTTCCATTGTATATCTATAACTAAAAATTATTTAATACTTGACTAAAATATGCTTTCGTAAATTAAGTTAAGATTTCTCAGTAATGGTCGTGACAAACCTATTTGGAATCAGATAAAGCTCTAATGTTGTTTATCTCTAAATGTTTTGGAATACCCATTTAATCGTATTTATGTATAAAGATGTTTCCTAATTTCTGTATCCTCACAAAATTATATGTTAGTGGCCAGACCAGACGCATTTATTAAAGACTGGTTATTTGTCTTGGCTAAATTTATATGTTAATTGTAAATGAATGACCGGCAACGGTCACTGGGCAGAACGTTACGTTATGTAGGAAAGAAATACAGTATTGCTACTAGTATGTTATTTTTTTTTCAATATTTCCGACTTTATCACCATGTAGCTATAAAATTATGCGAATTTAAAATAATATGTAAGTAATAATTTTGTTTTGATATACAAATAATCAGAACTCACAATTAATTTTCTTTTTAATTTAGAAATAATAATTTAAGCTTAACTGTATATCACGTTATGCCGATACACTCACACTACATTATGTTCCTTCAGTAATGTGTCAAGGGATGAAAATAAGCACATGGAAATGGAATAGAAACATGATTGCACTGGTGCATCCTCTGTCTACCCATTTAAGATAGAGGGGTGAGGTTTCGTACTTATAAGTAACAAAATATGACTAAGCTTGACACACGATGTGATGTACGAGTATATCCGGCGCTCGAGGGACTTGCGACATGACTTGATGGTTGGTTGACACTGTGTTTGCATCGGTCTTCCATGTATCTTGTCGCAAGTCTTTCGATTTGCTACATCCCTCTTTTGAAAGTAAAGAAGCATAAAAAGCCGGCAGGGTTCTGGTGTCCACCGAAACACCATTTGTCGTTGGTCGCTGGTTTTTTGAACTACACTGCGCTTATCATCAGGTGTAGTATAGTCACTTTTCTGCACTCAGATAAAAAAAACTCGACCATCAACAACATACGTTCGTAGCATACAGTACTGTACACTACATTCACGGTGTACGCGTCAGGGCAAAATATGGGGAGGCAGGACGTATGTGGAGTACCCGCATTGTTATTAGTGGCGCGCCAATCTAACATCGATCCCCTCGTAAGGGCTATTTAAAGTTAGAGGGTGGCAACACCAGTACTATAACTTTACTATTGTTAGCATACGTTTTATTAGTGAATGGAAATTAAAAACAGAAAAAATTCATGTAATGTTTTCGAACGATTAACATTAAAATTTTATATTTCCTGTTTGCAAATGAGATACCTTAATCAAGTATACATAAAATGTTTGTCTGTATAAAGTAAATTATTAAATTAATACTTTTATACACTTTAGTTTCTATGCTATGTTTGACACTATGTTTGATAAATTTAAATTTTTTATTGTGATATTGTCTCATATTTATAGTTACTTAAGTATAGTGATAGATACAACGATTTTGGCTGCCGAAACAAAGTCACCAGCATGGCTAGGCGTAAATTAATACTCTACTATCAATAAATTATGCAAATCTGCATACCTATAAGTATTAAATTCAAATGCTCTTGATTGGATAGAATCTTTATAACTTACTAAAAATTTACATAGTTGTTATGATTAACTGTTTATAGCTCTATTAATAATAGCAAATTGGTTTGTGCTATTGCGAATACGAATGAAAACTGCTTTCGAACAATACTGGCAATCCAAAAACAGCATTATTAAGTAATGCGGAAGAATGAGAGCCAGCCTTATGCAGCCACCAGTAAGACCAAAATAAGCTAATGAGACCATATTTATAAACTTGCATTCTTATTTATTATGTTGTATAATTAATGACATTTAAATACACTACCTGTTTCCCGCATCACCGTTTGCGGGGAAATTTATTTGCTGGGATAAAAAGTCTATATATCCAGGGTGTCAGCTATCTCCATACCAAATTTCATCAAAATTAGTCAAGCCGTTTTAGCGTGAAGAAGTAACAAACATACACACTCACAAACTTTCAACTTTATAACATAAGTGTGATGAATATGTCCGACGTTGATATTGGTGATGAAATAGTCGTTATTAACTTTTGTAGTAATTATATTGTATTATACATACACCGTTGAACTAACACGCAAAAGAAACAATCTACGAATTGAAAACAAAGCATTCCAACACATTGCTCTATATCTGCACGCACAAATAAACAAAATCGCGCGGTTCAAACGAGATATTAGCGTTCATAAGGTGCGGGAATATCTCCGAGTGCGAGTGGAAATGATCTATTTTTAGTTAATTTGCGTGCATCTAAAACGCGAGTCACGTTCAAAAACAAAGGGCGGTTGGCGACCACCGAGGAGCGTTCTCAGAACACGCTTCAAGCGTATTTAGCTTGCAACTTTGAGCGAAATATAATCTGGCACCACTGTTTTTACACGCTGATTTTTGTGGGGCCAAGTGTACAATGTAAATATGTAGTAATTGTGTAAGGGGAGTACAAACAAAATAAATCATAACGTCTTCAATAATAAAGTGTAAAACGTGTTGCTACATAAGTTGTATTGTAAATTGTAATCGATATGTTAAATCTCGAATGACAATAAAATACAACGATGTAGCTTATTAATTTGAATTCATTTGTTATTCAATAAATTGCGTCTTAAACCGTCATAATATTTCCATTTGACGATTTATTAAGATAATATGTAATTTGACTGCATAGTTAATATTGCCGCATTGTTGATAATTGTACAAAGTCTAAAAATAACATTTAAATAACTCTGTTAAAGTTTAAGGAATCGCTTATAAACAATGGAATTTTAACATTAATTACGTCTGTTTTCGCAGTTCTGCTAGGTTAATTGTTGTTTTCACTATTATTTTATTAT
Source organism: Clanis bilineata (assembly GCA_036417725.1). NCBI lineage: Eukaryota > Metazoa > Arthropoda > Insecta > Lepidoptera > Sphingidae > Clanis > Clanis bilineata. Next base: position 8,560,644 of record CM071154.1, read on the forward strand.
CCTTTAATTACGATACGCAATTAATTGTTTAAAACTTTAATTATTATCTAACTGAATAACACATCAAATTATAGAGATATACTCAAAAGATTTTGTTAAGGTAAATCCTCACAGGAGAAAACTTTGTAATATATATTTTTTGTTAGTAAATAAGAACTTAGGCCTATGTTCAGCAGTGGACGTCCTATGGCTGATGATGATGAATTAAGAACTTAAAAATAACATAGATCAATTTGAACAGTCTCAAAACTCATAACTTATTTGACGAATACTTAGAAATAAGGAATTACGTTTATCACCTCGGTTCGGAATTCAAAAGTTTACTTAGAAATACTGTGATATTTGCTTAAAACGAACTTTATAATCGTAAATCAGTCCTTGACGAAGCACATCATATTTACTAAGCGTTTTGAGCCGGCTGTGCGTCTGTTTGTGTAGGCAGGAGTGATATGATAAGTTACTCATACACATTCACTACTATTATTAAGCAAGGTTTGGAGGAGGCAACTAAAATAAACATTTAAAGGAATATCGATCTCCCATCGAGAACCAATTGTTAGTTTGTCATCGTGGCCTGGGTATTTGGAGACCGTATTTTTTTGTTTCGGGTTTTTACGTCGAATTGGAGCGCTCTGGTGGCTGGCTTTTACAAAACCTTCGGGTTCCGATGTTTACGATGAGTTTAGAAGAGTGTTATAAAAATGACAGAATATTATGTAGTTTATTTGGATATTTCATTTGAATTCACGGTGATATATTTACAGTAGGATATTCCTGTAAGCACAATCATACGTATTTACTAATGATGTTTTATCATCATGACCATCGTCATCAGTCACAGCCAACAGGACGTCACTGCTGAACATAGGCCTCCCTCAAAGATAATAATGTTATTATGTTTTTCTATTATTTAGAAACGAAGTTTTATTTTAGGTAACTTAAAGTCGTGTTATAGATTTAAAAGTAAATGCTGCATATTTATGTGCTATATAAAACCGATATTTTTGTGATTTTTTACATGTGTCAGTGTCACTGTTTTAGACGCATTTCAATTCATAAATTCTAACCTTCAACTCGGAGTGATTTTTACTGTATTGCCATTGCATAACTCATTTGCTTAATGTAGATTGTAGACATCATAATGGCGAACATTTGTTAGCGCTTTTTGTACTAATCTATTCTTTTTTGCGGTGTTCATTAGCACATTTCACGTATTGGAATCGACACACGTCCGTGCAAATCAACAACGTGATGTGAATAGTGAATACACAAAAACTGACTGTAATTATAACATAACATAAGCTCACGCCTGTACCCCCGAAGGAGTAGACAGAGGCGCACTAGCGAACTAGTACACCCACATTTTCCCGAGCTTATCGCCATAACGTGCACAAATTCCAGACTCCGGGCTGATATGGAAAAATCCAATATCACTTTGCCCGGGGTTGGAACCCGAGACCTCAGGATGTACTCGTACCGAAATACCATGCCACCGAGGCAATCCTAATTATAAAAAATAGCATATCCAATAATTATTGCATCCTCGTCTCGTTGCATGTGTAGAGCCGATATCGCTATAGCTGCACAGGATAGGGGTACGTTCCCAGTTGAATTAATCATACCAGTTTAGTTTCTATGTTGTTGTGATAAAGTTGTAATTCGGATGACGAGTTGGAGTTTAAATATGATATCGGTGAAGAGAAGCAGGGGAAGAGGTCGAGGCTATCTGCTGATAACAGTCTACACCGGGTGACTGTGCTTAAATGACAAACTTTACGATTGGCTACACTTATGTACATATTTCCCAATATTTACACACTTCAACTAGGTATTGTATTCATTTCCTCAGTCCCACGTTTAATTGAACTCACTGTTATTGATATGAAACTATCAGATCTATATATTATAGACTTTGATAGTGATAATATAGCAAACATTATTTGTTTCCATCTGCCCTTTTCCTATCCTAATGTGGGGTCGACGCAACACACTTTATCAAACATGTTGCAGAAAGGATTTGGCTTAATTTTTACGACCGGTTTCCTGCCTAACGTTAACCCCCATCTGGGGGATCCAATCCCGGGCGAGTATTAAGTGGTGTCAGAAAAACACCCCGCCCGCCCGATCTGGGAATCGAATTCAGGACCGCCCGATTCACAGCCCATATGCATTGCCACTAGACCAAGGAGGCGCAGGCGATATAATAAACATTGAACGTATTAATCATATAAGCTCTTGTTCCTATTCGTTTGAGATCGTCAGATTTAGAAGTGACTTAACAAACAAGAGCTGTATTATAATTTGGATAAATTAGCCAAAATCGGCAACATATAGGTAACTCAACTTTACGTTGGAAATATAAGAGAATATATTATCAACCCACATCTTTGTTTGCGTGTTTACGATTTCCACATCAACATCGTAGCCACATTATTATTAAACTGCCGGGGAATCTTTAAGCACGTAATATCAAAATCCCAGAGCAATTCTCGCTCGAAAAATATCAATTTTATTGCAGTCCTATGCAAAGATTACTCATCGCCAATGATTCAGTAGTAACATTCATCGGTTGGCGAGTTTTACCTCTATAATTTTCTGCTGTGGATCTTGTCCTTGTCTGTAATTTATACACAGAACGGAATTACATGTAATTTCCAAGGCGAAAGTCATATGATATAAGTGATTCTTACATTGGATCAAATAAGGAAATATAAAACATCTTCGATAAGCTTCTTATGAGACGTCTCTTCCAAATGTTATTTATGAACAAATAATTTCATATTTTCAATTACCTTGCTGTGAATTCACCTACAAGGTGGACCGACGAACTGATAAAGCATCGAAGGAGTAATCGCTGGATGCAGGCCGGTTCCAACAGGTCGATCTGGAAATCTTTGGGGGAGGCCTATGTTCAACAGTGGACGTCGTATGACTGATGATGATGAATTAACGGAAAGTAAATCGGCATACAAAAAGATGTTTCTACACATATATAATGCGGAAAATACCTACTTTGATATCTTCCGCTTATTGAGTAAAATATTATTATTTATTTATTACACGTTTGTAGATTACATATGAATAGGTGCACTGTATTTTTGTGTAATATCTCATCGAAAAGGAAAAAACTTGATAATATCGTCAAAATTACGATACAGTTACGAATAGATTCATATTATACTTCCAAATTCTGTCAAGTAATCAATTGACTAGCCAAACAAATTTAGTAGGTGTTATTAAATCTTTAGTGATGAAATGAATCTTACGTAATGTCTTCGGTTTTAATAATGCAGTAACTATCAACCGACTTCAAAAAAGGAGAAGGTCCTCAATTCGTCTATATATATTTATTTTTTTCTTTTTTTTTATGCGATATGTTCGCCAAATATGGATCGATTTTCAAAATTCTTTTAGAGTTCGATAGTTTATTTCAAGGGTGGTCCCATATAAATTTGGTTATGATCGGATTTGAAGTCGGTCCGTTAAGTTTTTAAACCTGTAATTATAGACATATCAGCATAAAGCCATGAAATTCCACACCAAAATTAATAGAGTTTAATTAGCAAGCAAAACTCAAGGCTATAATCGAACCCTTAAACTTATCTTCTAACATAAGCTCACGCCTGTATCCCAGAAAGGGTAGGCAGAGACGCATTAGCGAACTAGAACACCCATATTTCGCCAAGCTTAGTTCCGTCTCAGATTTGATAGGGAGCGAGCCTATCGCCATATCGGGCACAAATTCCAGACTCCGGGCTGATATGGAAAAATCCAATATCACTTAATTATCTTCTGTTGTCCACATGTTTCGCTCTCTAATCTTCGTATAATTTCCTCAGTACTTTACAATCAACATTCGATTTATTACGATGCGTCATTACATTTACAGGTTATTTACATAACCTCACGTTACTTAATGTGGTGTTATGCAAAACAATATTCCCACTTAACCCCTCGCAGACTAACTTACGATTAACTTAATAAGCTACTTGCTCATAATCGTGCATGAACTTTAAATCCTCTGTTGTCTAACTCTGAACCTCCATTAAGAAACAAGTTACGCATTTACGAGATACATAACTAGTACCTCGGTATCTGCAGCTAAATAATGCATAACAAGTTTCATAATGTAGATAATAAATTCTAAGACAGAATAGCGTTCACTTTTACTTTCGTTGCAACCGCACCGTCCTCACTTCCCTCTTGAAAAGAGAAGGGATGAGCCGGCTGTTCATCTCTTTCCCACTGACGGTAAGTTAGATTAGGTGTCTCGTTCTAACCGCCTTTTAGAGTCATCCTCAGTTACCAGTTTGGTTTGCGCTTAGTCATCTCGGGTCAGAGATAGTGGTTTGAAATGTCATTACATTATTGAGCCCAATAACGCTCAACAACAAGACGTTTGATTTTTATTCATACGTAACGTATGCGTGTAACAAAGCTACGAAATATACTGATAGAACATTCTGATGCAACGCTTGTTACCTTGACTGATATTACGTAATACAGTATTGCTATGGTTGCGTGTATTGGAAAAGACCCTTATTATCAACGTCGGTATACTACGTACATAGGTTCTGCTTGCCTGCATAAGTGTGAACAATTATGACACAATTTCACGCGAAGAAAATAATATTTACCGGAGAAATGACGGAAAAAACCGTATTATATTCTCTTATCGCCATAAAGTACGATGACATTAATCTCTATACTGAGGCTTTTATTATCGTAACTTTTTTACTATTTGGAAACGCGGGAAAACGAATCCCGAAAGTTCCCAATACCCGGGAATTTAATAATTATAAAACACATGAGTTATATGTATAACAATCATGTACCACCCACGTTTTAAGTTATATGTGTTATCTCAATGGCAAAAAGTATATAGGGAACGATGACCTGGGGAAAACCCTACTACATTAAGATATTATTATTTAATCAGCTCGTAACTGCCACATTAGTAATTTTATTTTTCTAAAAGGTAATTAATCAAAGAATATAACAGATGAGTAAGATCACGTCAAGTGGACCCCCCATTTACCACTTGATCATAAAAATTTAATCTATATATATTTTTCATAAGTACTTATGTTGGAAAAATTATCCGCCAAACGATTTTTAAAAATTTTGATTTCAACAACATTTTTTTTTACAATGAAAATTTTAAGCACTTTTAATTAAAAAATGGATTAAAAATCAACTGTAAGAGATAAATTCATGAAATTTTCAGCATCCATGGTCAAATGTCTATACTTTAAGAATATATTAACGACTTAAGATTATTTGTTTATTTTCGTATTGTTAACTAACTTTTAAGTTAACAAATGAAAATTTAACTCATTTCTTGGTAAAAAAAATCATTTTTTTTTCATCGGTCACATGCTTTATTCATTTAAGTTTAAGATTCCGGAAGAAAATTTCACTGCTCGCCATTAGTTTAAACAAAATGAATTTATTTATGACAGCGCGCCAGCCGCCGAGCGCTGTGGAAGCGCCGTGCTACCGAGCGTCTCGTACTGCATTGAAGCTTTTATCAGTGATAATTTAAAATAATAATACAAAATATTATTATAAAACAAATTTTATTATTATTTACGTTATATTATTATAATTATTATCAATAAAATTTTATTTTTTGTTAACAATATCATAAAGAATATAATCAAATTTTTTTATTATTTTTACCAAACAGCGTAAATTTAAAAATAAATAATCAATTAAAAATTCGCGAAATTAAATTATTTTTCGGATACGCGAAAAACAAATGAAAACCGTAACGGAGCGGTTTTTCTTTTCTTAACTAAAGATGGAGTGTTGACTAGAAAATTCAAAAATAATAATTTACTGAATGACCTAAAAAAGTGAATACAGACCATAACAGTTTTAAGAATTTTTAATTGATTATTTATTTTTAAATTTACGCTGTTTGGTAAAAATAATAAAAAAAATTGATTATATTCTTTATGATATTGTTAACAAAAAATAAAATTTTATTGATAATAATTATAATAATATAACGTAAATAATAATAAAATTTGTTTTATAATAATATTTTGAATGTTTATTTTAAATTATCACTGATAAAAGCTTCAATGCAGTACGAGACGCTCGGTAGCGCGGCGCTTCCACAGCGCTCGGCGGCTGGCGCGCTGTCATAAATAAATTCATTTTGTTTAAACTAATGGCGAGCAGTGAAATTTTCTTCCGGAATCTTAAACTTAAATAAATAAAGCATGTGACCGATGAAAAAAAAATGCATTTTTTTACCAAGAAATGAGTCAAATTTTCATTTGTTAACTTAAAAGTTAGTTAACAATACGAAAATAAACAAATAATCTTAAGTCGTTAATATATTCTTAAAGTATAGACATTTGACCATGGATGCTGAAAATTTCATGAATTTATCTCTTACGGTTGATTTTTAATCAATTTTTTAATTAAAAGTGCTTAAAATTTTCATTGTAAAAAAAAATGTTGTTAAAATCAAAATTTTTAAAAATCGTTTGGGGGATCATTTTTCCATCATAAGTACTTATGAAAAATATATATAGATTAAATTTTTATGATCAAGTGGTAAATGGGGGGTCCACTTGACGTGATCTTACTCAGCTATTACTTTTATTTACATACCATATTTTAACAGAGTTAAGTTCGAATGGTCAATCGCTACTCAACTTTAAATGCTTCTTACATTGATATTTGCTATACAATTTTGACATATAAGGCATAAACGACATAAGGTCATGTTAAGTATATGAGCATTCGGCGGATAATGTGAAAATCACGGACGTAAAAAAAAGGTGGAGGGAGCGCTAGGACCATTGAAAGTCAAGCAAGGTTTTCGGCCCATTCGATCAGTCGCCGCCATTGTGTCGATAGATCGAATGGGCAGAAAACCATGCTTTACTTTAAGGCTGAGATCTATAGAGCGAACTTCGACTAAGTTTAAGTCAAAGAAACGAACTCAGTGAGGATTTTGACTTAGTCCGAGTAATTTTTTACAAGAAAAATTTTGCTTAGTCTGTCTGTTAGTCTGTTTTTCTGGTAACAAATGACTCAGACTAAGTCAAAGTTCGATTTAACAATTCCAAATCCTCACTGAGTTTGTTACTTTACCTAAGCTTTGTCGAAGTTCGCTCTATACCTCTAGATCTCAACCTCAATGTTCCTAGCGCTCCGTCCATTTTTTTTTACGTCCGTGGTAAAAATAATATGGGTTACACTAAGGTGGTATTATACCGGAAGCCACAAGCGAAAGTCATGTCGTCGTACAAATGCAACTTGCCCTGTTTTAAAAAGTACTCGTAGGAAGTCATATTTATATATACATGAATTCATACTCGCGCCTGCTATCCCTGAAGGCTGAAGGGGTAGGCAAAGGTGAAACAGCGCACCCACTTTTCGGTAAACCAATTTGCGTCCCAAGTTGGGAGCATGCCTATCGCCATATCGGATACATATTCCAGGCTCCGGGCTTATACTGAGCAGAAAAATCCAATATCATTTTACCGGGGAATCGAACCCGAGACCGCAGGACGGGAGTCCTACCGGGTACGCAATACAGCTAGGTCATCGGGCAAGCTGTTTAAGGATAGTTATGTACCTAAAACAAGAAAAAAACCTCATTCCTAGGCAGTACAGAGTACTCCAAAACCCAAATGTACTTTCAACAATAAATTATCATAAATTCCTAGTTTTAGCAGGTACTCGTAAAAATTTAGCAATTGCAGCATGTAATTCGATATCTCATCATCTCGTAGTTCAATACTTACAGACTATAATTAATATTTCAACTTACCGATCTATTAAAAAATCAACCTCATTCGGCAGTCAATTACAAGACACTAACAGTTGAAGGTCTCATAACATTCATTTCGCCCTTTAAGCGAACGTGACCCTACACTCTACAAGACGGATAAACAGACTAATTTAAAAATACTCACAATTATCTGTAAGTAAACATCAATATTGAACCTCTTATAATAGACTCATTATAAATTGTTTGCCGAGATAAACTCGTGTGAGTAGTAATATCAGAATTTGTAGAATGTAATGAAGTTAGCATGTGTTTTTAATATTTAATGGATAATTATTTAACCGACATTATGTTGATTTTTCTTTGTGTGAATATGTAGTGTAACATTCAGACGTCTGTCCTTATTCTGAAAGATGGAGATATTATACAATAATCACAAGTTTAAAAACTTAACGGGCCGACTTCAAATCCGATCGTGACCAAATTTATATGGGAACATCCTTGAAATAAGCTCTATCGAACACAAAATAATTTTGAAAATCAGTCCTCATTTGGCGGAGATATCGCGTAATATACATAAAAAATACAGTTTGAGAACCTCCTCCTTTTTTGAAATCGGACGATAACGTATTCAATACAAGTTTAATACTAAGCGTCAGAAGCTCAAGGAATATATAAAATAAATCACATTTATACGAAAGAACAATACGTTGTAAGGTCTCAAGAAAATCCTTCGACATAATCTAATGAAAATGTATGACACACACGATTTGAATATCAACATCGATGTAGACGTTTACAAATGACAGTTAGAACATTATACACCAACGAAGGCAATTGTACTTCTGTTCTAAATTTTAAATAGCACACAATCGTGTCGCAATATTTTTTTGGAACTTCTGCCTATAGCGGAAAATAATATTAATATATCATTCGCATATCTATAAATAAACTGTAATTTAAAATGGCATGAATTTCAAATATCTTCAGAGAAACACTACTGATTAGTTGTTTTGTCGCTTTTTGGTCGTTAGAGCATGTATGTCTAATGTACGCTATCTTTAGGTAGCATTTAGGCTGTCGAAGTGTAGTGTTCTATTTGGGTCCCAGGTCAGGCAACATGAATTTTCTAACACAATTTTTAGGGACTAAACCCTCCAGAAAGCGATGACATCAGGCAAGTAGCTCGCGTACCACGTAGCCCCGGGCACAACTGCGACTACGACGATCGACGATCTGCGACAAAGAGAGCACGACCACGACATTGCGGGGTTAGTCGGTAGGACGGTTTAGACCGGTGAGTCCGACATACCATGAACTCTGGCTTGAGAAATACGCAAAAAATATCCCCACGTCAAAAAAGAGGCAAGTAGCTCGTAAGATAAACTGAATTCTGTTTGCAACATGCTAAAAAATTACATTCCACAGATCCCACATTATTATTTTATTTATTTACTTTCCATATTACAAAAATAAAGTTGTGACAAATAAATTAAAACCAATAATAATACATGATTCTCAGGAATTAGGATATCTGATGTCATCCACACTAGGTCGAGCCTATCTCGTGGCTAAATTGGACATTGGAGTGAAATAAAGGTAGGTGGAAGAAAACTATAATATTTTTACACCGCGTAAAGCACAGACAGTTTGTAACGTTTTTTTCTAACGGAGTAATTATAGGGATTGCTTTTATTACGATATAATAATGTAATAAAGTTCTCAAAGGTAAAAGATAAACTTTATCACGCGAACGAACCCGTGCGGAACGGTTAAAGATTATGCAAAACATATTTTTTATTGGCCTTAGGAAAATTCACGGGCATTACAATTATTTTCCATCAAAGGGAACATTTTGAAATATGCTTAATCATGACCATTATTATTTATTTTGTTCAAATGAAATGTTACGATTAATAAAAATACTAATATTTCTTTTATGCCGGTTTGACTTTTGCCAGTAGCGATGGAAATAACGCTTATTTTTTGTCAATAGGTTATGTCGCTTAGGCTTTTTACAAAGCTATTATTTTAAGTAGCTATTTAAAGCTATCAGTTATTTTTCATCGCGCAGCTTTAGTAACTTATAGGTTACTTTTTGTTATAGCGTCTTCCTGAATCGCCGTAGCTATCTTGATAGCTGTAAGCTTGATTATTAACGCTATTTTTTTGTTGTAATATTATTTTGTGAATTGCTGTAAATTTATTGGTCTTCGCGTTTTGGCAATGTATCATATAGCATTAATATTAAAACCTCAGAAAAATAGCGTTACTAGTGATTGCCAAATCGCCACTAATGTGGCTTTAAAAAATTACTTTTATTTAAACCGCTTTCATTGTATGGCCCATGACTATTTGCCAGGCAATATAGCTTTATTACTCCAGCAACCTTTTTGCACCTAATTCATGAGAATAGGTTTTCCTTTCAAGGAAATATGGTGCTTGATAAATGATCTTATTTAAGTAGGTACGTTGATAGTCACGGGCGGCTCGGCCTCCGGTGGCCCATACGCTTATGGAACATATTTATGTGACGCCTCCGACGGAAATTTTTTGCATCACAAAAGAGCATTCTGTATTGTTGCTACTGATCACATTTATGAGGTGAGAAATTGAACAAGACAAAAAATTACATAAATCATCAAAGTCAATCTCTTGTAGTTCTAAGTTGTCGCTGATAGTTTTAAGCAGTGTAACTATTACTAATTATTTTATATACTGTACACTGAAATCCCATAGAAAATGATTATAAATAAATAAATATACCTAATTTAAGGTATAATTTATTTATTTATTTATATACTTTATTGTACACCATAGAACATAAAATGACTAATAAGCTAAGGTAAATACTTAATGCTTTATCTTTTTTATGGAGAAAAGAAACTTACCTATCCCGCTGTTCACCTTAAATTGTTCTGGCAATGCGCATTCCATATTTCATCATGTTATTTTATTTATTTAACATGTACCTGAGCAATACACTAGTTAGTAAAGAGTTAGTCATACAGGAGTTCCCATAAACCCAGTTTCAACGTGACATGAAATTACTTTACATAACACGTTTAAACTTGTTGAATTACTCGATCGTGATTATACTCGTGTGTTGGATTCGGCGTATTCTTTACATTTTCAGTTGCGGCAACGATAAGCGTGTCATCACTCATCGTCGCATTTATTATATACAAAGTACTTTTATACAAACTGTATTATCTCGGACATCCTTACCATATCTGTCACAAATACATACCTTTTATTATCACTGTTTTGGCTACTGGATGTTTTGCGTCTCGGAGGAATATAAAACCAAAAGTAAAATGTTATACAGAGTGGTTCATAAAGTTGGTACCAATAACAATTGCACATACAGGGAGGTCGATTTAATCCGTAATGGTAAAGTAAAAAAAAAAAAATTTTATCAATTATGAAGGATGGGTATAATAAAATCGGAATGCGACCTGTAAATTGGCATAGGAATGGCTTTGTGTATTCTAAAAATAAATTAATTGCCCCATTTGTAGTTTGCAAAAATACCGCAACTGACCCAATAAGCCAGTTAAAATGTTTTCTTTACAAATTAAAGTTCCCATTATTCCAAAACTATGAGGTTTACGATATTGCTTGCCATCTTCTCTTTAAGTGTAGTTATTATTGATACCAACTTTACGAAACACCCTGTATAATTAACAAAGTTGATTTTAGTGTCAATTAATTTTCAATGAATTAAATTAATATATCTACAAAAAAATTAAAAAAGGACTGCAAAAACAGAAAATTGTGAAGGAGTAACTTTTTAGTGTAAATTGAGCAATACTCAAAATTCCAAATTCAACAAAATACTTTAGAAACCTTCGTAATTTCGTACTCGTTTGCACTACCATTGATACATTATTCAGTAAATCGAAGCAACAAAGCAAGTACTCAAACATTAGTAAGCAACCGTCGAATTGCCCAAGGTCAATTGCTCCACGCAGAGTCGAACCATCACTTCCTCGTTGGCAACCGCTTGGACTTAGGCAACTGCCTCTCACCAGAATTAGGCTCCCGGTTACAACACGCACACACATCGGCTACTGGGCGACGGTTTTTTTGCCGTACAATACAATTTCGTTGTACATGTCACTCTTTGTGCGGCTAAGTATTTAATCAACCATGAATAAACGTAATGAACGCGGGAATCATTAAGACGTAAAATATGCGTGTAATGGAATGACACAATACTTAATTTGTAATAATAGTTGATGGAAAAAAGTTTAATTTAAGTTATTGTTCTCTTGTGCATGGAGCGTAAATAGAATCATGACCTATTATTGCACGCTATTTTACCACAACGAATTCGAAAAACATTTTGTTAATAATACAACCCAATTTATCTAGTTAATCTTAAATGGGTTACTATTGTCCTGCTCTACTATCAAAGTAGATTATGCGTTATCTTTTGTGTGGACACTTACTTCTGCCGAGCACAAATAGGTTCCTGTTGGAGGGACTTGGAGGGAGCATGTGAATTTACATTTTATTAAATAAGAGACTTATGTCTCAATATCCATGGTGTTGAGCATACTGATGGAACGATAGGAGGATGGTGCAGAAGCGGGTTTACACGGCTTGTGAATACTTATCACATCGGCCTCCTTACGCGCTCCTCGCCGCAACGACCCTGTTAACAATTCCGGCCCGGGCCGCACACCGATGAGAGAAATGGATAGTTAGGGAACTTCCAAACCTCCTCTATTCGTTGATGTATCATCATGCCCCAATTAGCCCATCCTAGCCTTAGCCGAAGTTTGTAACCCGTTAAGGGGTTGCCCTCAGCATGGTCACTTAAATTTCAAGGGTTCGAGCGCCCAAAGCCTATGTTTAGCAGTGGACGTCCTATGGCTGATGATGATGATGATGATGAGCGCCTAAAGCGTTCACACAAAATACCGGTGTAGGTGAATAGCCGACTCGCATCAGGCTATCAGCCGTAGGGCCAAACCCAAAAAAAGTCAATATCTTGTGTGTCGTGGTGACAAGTGCAGCGTCATAATATAATTATATTGTAGATACTATATAATTGACTGTCCTGAGGGGTTACCACCACCTCTTATAGCAGTATTATTATAATCTTACTACGTTATTTTGTACGGGAATCCGAACAAGCAAGATTGTAATAATATTGCTATAAGAGGTGGTGGTAACCCCCCTGTTTGGCAATGCTCGTATAGTCCAAATACCTAAAATAATGGTGGTTAATTAACCATGTTCCAGACTAATCATGGAATTATTAAACTTTACCATTATAACATTACATAGTATTTATTACATACAATTATGTTTTTTTCCGCCATCGTGTTGTAGATGTAGGTATAAGTAAATACACTATAATAAGCATAACGATACCGGTTATTATTGTATGCTCGTATTAATAAGTATTGCATTATTAATATTTCATTAAACGAGTGTTCCGATATATGAGTTTCCTTATTGCACCACATCTTGATAAATGTATTCAATACACCACTGTTATTTTGTGGGTTTCATAATTGGAAAAAATTGGACCTTGTTTATATTTTTGATAAAATGTATTTTGTGTAGCTTACATAGGGTAATATTAAACATCTGAAGTACTTATGCTACAATTTTATTTACGGGCCAATATCACGGTCTCAAAGAAAACACGTCAATTAAAAGCTCATAGTACCCTTTATTAGGTACATTCTAGTTTTTTAAAGTAACTATTTACATATATAAGCTCCCGCGTATGTATGTAAAGAAGTAAGCAGAGAAGTAAGCAGTAAGCAGTGAAGAGGTAAGCAGAGGTGCCCTAGGGATCTAGACCACCCACACTTCGCCGAGATTAGATCCGTCCCAGATGTGATAGAGGGCGAGCCTATTGCTATATCAGGTACAAATTCTAGACTCCGGGGTGATACTGAAAATTTCAATATCACTGCCCGACCCGGGATCGAACCCGATACATCAGGACGGTGTCGTCCGTAGTTCAGTACCGCGAACGCAATACCATTACGCCACCGAGGCAGTCTGTATTTCTCAATAAATATTCAAATATTCTTTTTCTTTCTTTTATTTTAGTCGTTTGTTTGTTGTTTCCATAAGTGGCACTGCTAGTCAAATATATGGAGAAAACTAAAATCTTCCACGCTTTTGCAAATTATCAAAATTCGTTCTAAGGACATAGTCATTCGTACGGTGAATGACAATTCTGTTGATCTAAATTAACAACTTATTTTCGTCTGATGAAAAAATCATGGTTGTTATTGTCATATTTGTACACACAGATTGACTATAAATGACCATAAATCGTGGAAGTCACATACCAGGAGGTAACCCACTTACCCGTATTTCAAACATTTTTGTATTATTCATACCAATCCTGCTAGTTTCCTTATAAAGTCGAATGAGGATGTAATCAAAGTTTTATAATTATGTAACAATGGTTAATATTTTACTGCAGACAAGTCAGTTGATTGCATGTTAAATTTTTGAAATAAGAAGATACGTCTATTATATTGACCTTTACCGCTGAATACATAGATCCCTCGTAATGTACTTTGATAACCGTCTTTAATTTAATATTATTGACCTTATTCAACAACAGTCGTCTTTAGGATCGAATTTGTAGAGCGGAAATGACTAAATCAATAACGGTCCCTGTCTTTCGGTCTACATAAGACAGTACTGTGCTTTATAGTTTGGTGGATGTATTTGTATGTACATACAATGTATACAAGTAAAATGAAAATATACTAGAAATATGTTTAGATGCTTACCTAACTGCCTCGGTGGCGTGGTGGTATTTCGGTACGACTACGGTTCTGACGTCTCGGGTTCGATCCCCGGGTCGGACAAAGTGATATTGGATTTTTCCATATCAGCCCGGAGTCTGGAATTTGTGCCCGATATGGCGATAGGCTCGCCCCCTATCACATCTGGGACGCAACTAAGCTCGGCGAAATGTGGGTGTTCTAGTTCGCTAGTGCGCCTCTGCCTACCCCTTCGAGGATACAGGCGTGAGCTTATGTTACGTGCTTACCTAAATGGTATAAGATTAAACATATGTACTTGACGTTGACAAGGGTTATTAATACATAAACATTGTATGTATAACTATTTGCATTCCCCACTTTATCCCGTCTTTACCGTTCTCAAAAATAAGTACCCATTATGCCTTTATGACATAAAATCCTCTTTTGCAGAGTCTGGCAAACGGGCAAGTGTGTCAACTGATGTAAGGGATTTCAACCTTACATAGACACCATATCAAGAAAATATGGGTGTTATGCCAACCTTATAGGAAATATTACTCACCCAACGTAACGCAACAGCAAACTGCCACTTTAGTTCGGTATTCTGTGAGTCAGTGGTATCAAATTGGTCCAGCCAACCCATACGTGCTGGAGACATAATTGTGTACAGCATGGCTCTACCACTCAAAAGCTTCTTAAAACACTCTGACATAGGCCTCTTAAATCATAAAAATATGACAAAGGTTCTAGCAGGGATATTTTTGACAATCGAATTATTATCAAACTTGATGCGCGTCTATGACACTTGTATGAAATATTAACCAAATGTCATCAGTGCGCAGCGGGCTCGATACGAATTCGATTGTCAAAATTATTCCTGCTCGAGTCACTGGACACACTTGCACGCAGGCGAAGCCATGAGCAATATTAAAACTTAAGTAACAATATAATTCTTCAACACAGATGTTAATGTAAAACATTTCATCGTCTATAATACTCATAGTCATACAGTAAAAATAAAATAAAACCGTAATTATTCAACGCGGGAGATACTACACGTGATAAACAAAATTAACTTTGACATTTATGCTCCAGACTTTTAAATTAATTTGTGTAACGATTAATAACATATTGTTAGCATTAAACAATTAAGTATAAGTATATAATTATGGTATAGTACAGTAAGCACAAGCACCCGATATTGTCTTAATGATGTAAAAGCGGTAGAGCTACGCTGTAGACAATTACGTCTACACCACGAATGGGCCGGCTCGACCGGTTTGATACCACGGTCACACAGAAAACCGACGTAAAGTAGCAGCTTGCTGTCCCGTTTCGTTCGGTAAGTGACATTTCCGGTGGCCTAGTTCCCCCTCCCTTTCTCAATCCCTTTCCCCTCCCCTTCCATTCCACACTTTTAGGTTGGCAACACACCCATGATTCTTTTCGTGTCTTTGGTGTCTATGGGCGGTGGAGATCACTTACCATCAGGTGACCCATTTACTCGTTACCCAGTCTCTTCTATAAAAAAAGAGATACACTCGCCTTCGTCGATAATCATGACACCAAAATATTTATATTATCACTGAATATTTTTTGGGTTACTTATTGATAACACAGTTAACAGTGTCATTCATTAAAACGATATGCAGATATGTTTCACAAACGCATTAAGATAACGCAGAATACTTACATAGTAAACCTACTATAAAATTTATAAAATAAATTATTGTTTCTTTGTATGTATGTATATGCTCCCCAATCATGCATCCGATTGTGATAAAGCTTTGGTCAGTTGTGTTGGCGTATATGTTGGCCCGTGAAGGTTCTATAAATATATAACACCTAACAGTCACGAATGTAGTCCTGACCCCACACTAAGATACAAATCTTATGTCGTGGCTATATACTTCGAAAGACTATTTTGGTTTCATAACACCCAGACCTGAAACAACTATTTGTTGACCACACAAAAATTGGTCTTGATGTCAGAAACATTTGTCTTGGAACCTGCGACCTCTCGCGCGTAACGTCACAGGAGCTGACTAATTCCTCAAGGATTATAAAACACACCAACAGTCACACACATAGTCCTGACCCCACACTAGGTATAACCTGTATCGTGGGTATCAGAAACTATGAGAGACTTTTGATCTCATAACACCCAGACCTGAAACAAATATCTGAGGGCCACACAAACATTTGTCTCGGTGCGGGAATCGAACCGGCGGCCTCTCGTTTCACAACCGGCTATTCACGCACTGCGCCACGAAGGCTGTCCAAATTATATTATTAGGATAAAAGTTTTCCTGTGCGAGTGAAGCCGTGGACAAAAGCCAGTAGCTCATAAACATAAACCGTTAATTTAAGCCCGTTTATCAGTTTTGCATTGAATTCAAGGCCGGCACCAACGATCTGTCCAATACTTGATAAACTAGGAACGAATTGTAATTGTAGGTTCGGGTTTAGCAAATATTTTGCGCCCAATATTATAATAATATGATTAACGAGGCCAGTTGTTTTATCAAATTAATTCAGCGGAAGTTTGATTATTGTTCCTGGATTTTTAGAGCTGTAACGATTAAATTGCTCTAACACAAAAGAAGGCAGAACCGATATTCATTAGTAAAATCCCTGACATTGTTTAGAAATAAAAAAATCAACATAAAATCTTAAAATCGTTTTTTTATAGCAGAGACTGGCAAACGCGCAGATGGGTCACCTGATGGTAAGTGATCCCACCGCCCATAGACACCCAAGGCACAAAAGGAATCATGGGTGCCAACCTAAAAGGAAGAAATGGAAGGTGAGGGAAAAAGGGATTGGGAATGGAAGGGGGGAAAATGGGCCACAGGAAATCTCACTCACCGAACGAAACGCGACAGCAAGCTGCCACTTTACGTCGGTTTTCTGTGAGACAGTGGTATCAAACCGGTCGAGCCGGCCCATTCGTGTTGTAGACGTTACTGTCTACAGCGTGACTATACCACTGAAAAAAATCGAGAAATGTCAAACAAAACTCGTACTAAGGGTACTGAACCTTTGTGAGAATTGTAGTAGATACCTACTAAGGTAAAGCCGGAACTTTTAATGTTTGTTGCCTGCCTCGGTGGCTCAGTCGTATTGCGGTATGACTACCATCTTGAGGTGTCTGGTTCGATCCTTGAGTCGGGTAAAGTAATATTGGGTTTTTGTACGCAGTATCGTCCCGAAATCTGGAATTTATGCGATTATGGCGATAGGCTTACCGCCTATCACATTTGGGACGTAAATTATCTCGGCGAAAAGCGGCTATTTTAGTTGTCTAGTTAGCCCCTGCCTATCCTTTTGGGGAATACAAGCGTGAGCTTATATATGTATGCACCGTTTTTTACCGAAGCTCTAACTCTAAAGAGTTTATAATAGTCTTCTACATTCGTCCAACATCTCAATGATGAATCGGCATTATCCTGCATGCTTCCGCACATGCGAATATATTCTACAAATATACGAATATGTGTCACCAGTGGAGCTCAAACACCGCTAATGCCGTCTTGGTGCAATTTAAAATGTCGTCCGGGATATCATGCAGGTCGTAAGCTTTCAACACTTTAATACAATAATGAAACAAGTGGTACGCTACCGGATATTTGTCCAAAACAAACCGAAACAAAAATAACTTTGGATGTGGTCCCATTACAGTCTTTGTTACTGCTGCCGTTATTCAGCATGTTGTAAAACTTTGAAAGTTCTTTATTATTTTTGACCAACTTTAAAAAGGAAAAGGTCCTTAATTCGTCTGTATTTTTTAAGTATGTTCCCCGATATTTCAGCCAAATGTGGATGTGGAGATCCTTTTTAACCGACTTCAAAAAAAGGAGGAGGTTAACAATTCGTCGGAGTCGTTTTTTTAATGTATGTTCCCCGATTACTCGAAGACGCCTGGGCTGATTCGAGAATTTAATTTTTTTGTTTAAAGGGTATACTACCCCGGTGGTCCTATTCTCACCAAGTCAGGATCTGATGATGAGATCCTAGAAAAATCGAGGGCAGCCCTTAATTTTATAGGGAACCATAGTGTGTTTTATATATTTTCTAAAACTATTCAGGTATTTGCATCTGGTGCTCATCATCTCATGTTGCTGAGCTGATGATGGAAAATATAACTTCTTAACTATTAGGAGTTGGTGGATACATTTTTCAATATTACAGGCTACTGAACACTAAAAATAGATAAATATTAATCAAAGTTTAACAAAAACTGAAAACCGACTTCAAAAATGAACACTTAAAAATAACATTTGCATTTAATCTGCTTCGGCCTCAGCACCGGCTCCAAAGAGAGTAAGAAATTGTTGTTATTTTTTACTTTTAAGTGTTCGTTTTTAGTCGGTTTTCAGTTCTTGTTAAACTTTAATTATTGTGTTCGATAGAGCTTATTCCAAGGGTGGTCCCACATACATTTGGTCGCGATCGTTCTAGTTCCCTAGTGTGCCTCTGCCTACCTCTTCGGGGATTTTTAATAATAATTGTATTGTTATTAAAAATTACTTACGAATATATTAAGTGCTATATTAAGTTGGACTACAACATTACACAAAACTTGGTTTCGCTACACATTTTTGTCTATGGTCCATTATCCCATGAGCAGAAAGCAGCGGAAAACATTGTTTTGTGTAGGTGTATTTGTGTTTTGTTTCGATAAAAATACGTGGACACCTAGTAAGAGTTTATTATAACAGTTCTCGATTCTGGAAATCGAAGATAGTTTGCGTTTTGTCCATACATTTGACTAGCAGCGCCACTTGGAAACAGTGGATACTACTGGAACTAGAACTGGAACTACAACGAACTAAAAAATCTATGGAGGTACGGTATACTATCGTTGATTTCGAGAATGGAGAAAAAGTCGTACTAAGGGTACAGGAGACGCGGCTTTATGTTTACAATCTTATAATTTTGCCCGTGTATGGACCGATTCGATCAGGGGGTTACCACCACCTCTTATAGCAGTATTATTATAGTCTTACTTCGTTTTTTTCGTTTTTTTGTACGGGAATCGGTACAAGTAGTTTTGAGTGGTAGAGCCACGCTGTAGACAGTAACGTCTACAGCACGAATGGGCCGGCTCGACCGGTTGGATACCACTGTCTCACAGGAAACCGACGTAAAGTGGCAGCTTGCTGTCGCGTTTCGTTCGGTGAGTGAGATTTCCGGTGGCCCATTCCCCCCCCTCTTTCCCAATCCCTATTCCCTCCCCTTCCATGTCCTCTTTTTAGGTTGGCAACGCACCCATGATTCTTATTGTGTCTTGGGTGTCTATGGGCGGTGGAGATCACTTACCATCAGGTGACCCATCTGTTCGTTTGCCAGTCTCTGCTATATAAAAAAAAAAAAAAAAAAAAGTAAGATTATAGTAATATTGCTATAAGAGTTGGTGGTAACCCTCCAGTATTACAAACTTTCAAACATCCGACAAGTATCTACCAAATCATGAATGTGACTGCAATTTATAAGATTTTTACGACATTTATTCTGAAACTGTATTCTATACAAACTGCAGTTAACTTTTATGCGGCCGAATGTTTAAATCCTGGTAAAACGACAACAACACACATTAGGCTGATCACACAGAAGTGTCAGCTTGGTGCCGCATTTCCATTAACATATCCGGGGTCTTAAAACCTGTTTTGCCTATTTCTATTCCTTATTTATTATGATTGGCAATAAATGTACGATTCTTTTACTATTGTGCGTGTTCATGGGCAGTGAAGATCACAAAAACGACTTGCTACTTCATTGGCCCCTATCTTTCTTTCTACCTGGCCTTATCCCCTTACCTTAATGTGAGGTCAGCGCAACGCACTTTTCCAAGCATGTTGCAGAAAGGATTTGGCTTAGTTTTTACGACTGCCTCCCTGAAGTCATTAAATTAGAAAATCCGCTTTGCCCGACCTGGAAATCGAACCCAGGAACTCCCGGTGTACAGCATATGCTGTTACAAGACCAAGGAGGCGACTGGCCCCTACGAAATAAAGAAATACTTATAAAAAGAATCATCTTGGTTTATACTTGAATCAGCATTCAGTTTTATACCATTATGATTAGGTACGTTTTATGCTAAAAGTGCTAAAACCCACCATAGTAGAAACCTCTAATATTTCAATGATATATTATGCATTCGGGCTATCTTATGTAATAGTTCGACATTGTGCTTTATTTATGTCCCACACGACAATACTAAGCCATCTATTATGATAATACAAGCTATCTTAGTTGTTCTCCATCTTCTATTGCAAGACACATTGCATAAGACTAAAACATGCTACAAAGGAGACAATCATTTCTTAAAGTTGTATTACAATCCAGGGTAATTTATCTTAACAAATATTTTTGCTAATGTATGCAAGTCCAATGATCACAACATGGGATTCATGGCAACTCAATTTTTTTTTTTTTATAGAAGTGGGGGCAAACGAGCAAGTGGGTCACCTGATTAAGGAGCGATAATGAAGAAGTTATGAATAGCGGTTAAGAGGCTGATGACACCCAAATTTGTTTCATTGCATTGTCTCATTAAAAAGTGTTTATAGAAAAATCCATCTCGTTCATGGCAGCGAGAAAAATATACGTTACTCTTGATTATATTTCTAAGGGCAGTGAAGAATCCAAAATACACATACACACACAACGTTAGCAATCAGTAGTTTTTCTCAGACAATAAGCGAATTGTTAAACAGTTTAATGTTACTATATTTACGATTCCCAAGTTCCGTCAGGAATTACAATGCAGATTTACTCGAAGCAGCGATAGCTCAGTTGGGAATGGTATGGACTGCCGAGAGAAGTGTCGGAGGTTCGAGACCAACCCCAAAAATGGAGCATAAACCTGACTTTTCTATGTTAAGTGTATTTTCATTGTGAAATATCGCTTGCTATAACGGTGAAGGAAAACATCGTGAGGAAACCTGCATACCTGAGAATTTCTTCACAGGAATTTCGAAGGTATGTGAAGTCTACCAACCCGCATTAGGCCAGCGTGGTAGACTAAGACCTAACCCCTCTCATTAGTAGAGGAGACCCGTGCCCAGCAGTGGGACTGTAATATTACAGGGCTAATATTATTATTTATTTATTATTTACTCGTAGTTCTCTTTGCTAAACATATTATACACTAGCTTTGTTTCTGTGAAACGAGGCAGTGGGCCAATATTTTGCTGCAATTAAGGGCATAATACAGGAAGAGTGATAAGTGCATTTGTCGTCAATTCATAAACGTGGGATTGAAGTTGCGACATTTTTAATACTGAGCCAGCAGCGAGGCATTCCACTTATCTCATTAACTTCATAGAATGTGACAGGTGACACACAACCGGTGCAGTAGTTTATGCCATCTATAGCAACGATTGAAATGGTAAGAAAAAATCATCGTTTCGCATTCAGGTTGTGTTAGTAAACAAAGTATTTATCTACGCAATGCGCGTACGCGTGCACAGCGCATCAATTTTATTGAGCAAAGATCTTTTTCAATTTAAAAGTGAGCAGTACTGGTTTGTCGTTTTAAAGATTTAGTTAAACATATCTATACCCTTCTTGTTACTGACTTTTTATTTATAGCAACGTCTGTAACCATATATGTACTATGCCTGTAACTATACTTATAATAGTAACAACTCTTTCGTTAACGAAGTGTATGTAATAGAGATTTTAACGGCCATTCTCTCATTGCAATAATGAGATAATTTATAGTTAACGTTAGTATTCATTTAGGATTAAAAAGATGTTACACAAACTGTTTAGCCAACTCTTTCAAGCAAACAGCAATTACACAGAGTAGGTAGTCTTCTAGTGTTTTTTTAGGGTACAGTCGAAATAAATTGGAATTATGCTAGTTATAAATACTGCCTGGACAGACATTAATCAGGTTGCTACGACGAGATAATTCGTTAATGTCTGTTTAGTGGTTTCAGACGCAATTATGGAAACAATGGTGAGATTACATCTATGACGTGATGATCGCTTGATTATAATGGCCGTTCATCGTGATAATTCCTTGCGTAATATTAGTGGCAATAAATAACAATCTTATTCTTGGTTTGTTGGTATTTATTATTTTGCTAGTTTTTCTTAACCACTTTTTGCTTCTACAATCAAGGTTTTAAAAGGAAGTTTTATATCAGCTATCATCATCCACATATAATTGTTTTAAAATTTCGGCCCTGTAGGTCTGTACAGGGCCGAAATTGGGTGTCTACCCAGCATAACCACCCGTATTAGGATTTATAAATAATTATTTTATAAGATATTTAGTAAGTAGTGACAGTGACAGCGTATGTAGGTTGTAGACCGGGAGGTCTTGGGTTCGACTCTTAGGACGGGCAAACCGAATTCTGCAGTTTAATTTGCCAAGGACTGGATCCCTCAGAAGGGTTTGATGTCCTGCAGGCAGCCAGTCATAAAAAAAAGCCTTTCTGTAACATACTTGAAAAAGTGTGTTGGGCCGACCCCACATTAAATTGGGATTAGGTCAGGTAGAAACAAAATGTATTGTAAGTAAACAATCGAAGACGGCTTTAATTTTATAGAATCTCAGTATTTCTTTTATAAGTACTACTTTTGTAAGATAGCATTGGCTTATGGTATAAACGATCGAATGTAACATAGATACTTCGAAAATAGAATATTACAGTACTCGAAGAACTTAAGTTTCTCGCAAACACAGGCTCGAAAATTAAATATCTATAAAACACAAAGCATATTTTACACGAATTCAAAATTGAATATGAACAGATTTAATGTAAGATTCAACCGAAATTACGGAGTGGCCACAACTTCATATCTTCACATTAATTGCAGCCCGGGGCTCGTCAATTTTAAACGAGCGCCATCCTCAGGGAAACTTTAATCACAAAGTACAATATCTTAGTACACTTTATTAATTATAAGGGTATAATTTTGCCGTTACGAGTATATTTTTTGTAACGACTGATGACAGAACAATTTCTTTTGGGATATTATGTATTATAATAAATTATTTTTGCTGCCAAATGCCAATCCTACAGTAATAAATTATCGCGTTATTATATCTCTGTAATTATTACTATTTTTAAAAACATGATATGGTAATTAATACACATTAAACTAACTCATATATATACATTTCAACATTTTTTACGTTACTTTAATTTATCGCTGTTTTGAATGAAAAACAAAAATCATGCGTATAGTCATTATTTTGACAGCTCATTGCTTAAACTTAAGCCGTTGTGTAGTTTTAAATACCATAGATTAATTTATGGATCCCAGACTCAGTAGGCCGAGCACGAAAAACTAATGTAAATGTAAATGTATTCGAGTTCGCTGCGCACTGATGACGTTTGGTTAATATTTCGTACAAATTTCATAGACGCGCATCGAGTTCGAATACATTTACGGTTGTCAGAAATTTTCCTGCTCAGGCCGCAGATCTTAGAAAAACAAATGTAAATATTGTTCAAGTTTATATTTATAAGGTTTATTAAAGGTCGAGGTATACGTGCACAGAATATAATTTAACATATTCTTAATATACGACACTGTACAAAGCAATTTGGACAAGTAGAATTCTGTAGAAAATATCTTAATTTATCGACCACGGACATAGAAAAAAGAGGACGTAGCGCTAGAAACATTGAAGGTGAAGCAGAATTTTCTGCCGATCCGATCCGGTGTGCGCGGCTTATTTATGGAGTCTATTTAACGATAGGCGAGACGTTGTCCTCTTTTCATACACCCGTGTTATCTACTTACTTTTTTCGTTACATTGCAAATGTGTTCTAAATGTATTTACCGTGTTTCCACCCACTTTCCGCACATTGTTATAATTATTTATCCCCTGGATAATTTCTTTTAGAGTAGCAGCGAGTTTTACTTTCTTGTATGCAAGTCCATCAAAATATTCGGAAAACAACTGCAAAATGATTATTTAGAACAGATTTACTAAAACTTCCTCAGTTGCTGTGTCAATAACACAAACCAGTTTGAACAAGTTTTATTATACACGTAATAGATTTCTTATTCATAGCGTCTCGACCTAATTGACAATTTAGTCCATCAGACCAATTTTAACTTCATCTACGAAGTCGTCGAAGCGTGGCGAGAGCTGGAGTTACTGATTACAGCTTCATTACATTACGCATCTGTAACAAATCGTCCATAAAACATAGGTCGTCTAACTCCCGTGTGGTGCCAATTGCCATGAAGCAAATTAATTCTACTTCAACGTTGGACAAATGGTTTTTATGTCTAATGATTCCGGACGGAACACGGACGTTATGAAAAAGAAGGACACCATCTCGCCTACAGTTAAACGGACGCAGAGAAGCTACGAAAACAAACGCGCTTGTACAATAGTGCCCTACGCACACACACGCCATTACGTGTCAATAGATTGAATGGGCCGAAAACCCTGCTTCATTTTCAATGTTCCAAGCGCTCCGTCCATATTTTTTTACGTCCGGAGCCTCAAAATGGGATATGTTGTTAATGTCACTTCGTTGCCCATGTCCGGGTATTTTTTATAAAACTACTAGCTGTTGCTCGCTACTTCGTTCGCGCGAAAATTCATTTTCAGGGATAAAAAAGCCTATGTGTTTAATCGAGGCTGTCAGCTACCTCGAAACCAAATTTCATTAAAATTGGTCCAGCCGTTTGACTGTGAAGGAGCAACAAACATACAAACAAACTTACAAACTTTCGCCTTTATAATATTAGTGTAATGATGTATCAAATTGATATTAATATAAAATACTAAGGCCCGTATTACAGAATGACACTCAGGCATAAATCTACATTTAAATCTATTTTTTACATGCAAAGATCTTGTTTCAAAACTAAATTAATGCGGGCCTAAGCTCACAAGGGCGTTTGTTGTTGTAAATCAGGTTTATAGTGCATCGCAATAAAGAGATTCTATCTTTCCAGGCGGTATTTAATCACGGTTGCCATGATATTTGGATTGCATTGTACTTATCATGTCTAGACTGCCTCGGTGGCATGGTTGTATTTCGATACGACTACCGTCTTGAGGTCTCTGGTTCGATCCCCGGGTCGGGCGGTGATATTAGATTTTTCCATATCAGCTCGGAGTCCGGAATTTGTGTCCGATATGGCGATAGGCTCACCCCCTATCACATCTGGGACAGTACTAAATGTAGAAATGTGGGTACTAGTTCGCTAGTGCGCCTCTGCCTACCTCTTCGGGGATACAGGCGTGAGGTTATGTATGTATGTATGCATGATGATGTCTAATCTTGCTAAAAAAATTATGTACCAAAAGCTTATATTGAGAAAAATACCCTAGAGATGTTTTCTATATCGTACAGAAATCTGCAAAAGCAAAAAGCAAGGATTATTCCTGGATTTTCAAAGTGATATTGGATTTTTCCATATCAGCCCGGAGTCTGGAATTTGTGCCCGATATGGCGATAGGCTGGGACGGAACTAAGCTCGGCGAAAAGTGGGTGTTCTAGTTCGCTAGTGTGCCTCTGCCTACCCCTTCGGGAATACAGGCGTGAGCTTATGTTTATTCCTGGATTTTTTGTCAGTTCATGCTTGTCTATGCACGATAATTTTACTTGGTAAGTGGTAGTTGCAAAATCGTTCTGAATTTCATTTACATTTGAAATACAAATAGGTAGTTTTTTTATTTCTTTGTATTACGAAGTATACCTCTAAATAACTTATAACTATAAGGATAAATTACCGATCCGATTTTTTCCTGTAGAGGTTAACAGTAATAAAGCATCATAATAGTTCGCGAAGTTTTTAGTCATTCCTTGTATATTATATATTATAGACGCTCATTGTCTGTTTATTGGCTATTTGCATACATTTACCGCATATATGTGATGACTTTAGTTTATGCAGTTTAATGCGCTATAAAGATTCTATACTTGAGCCAAATTAGATAGAGAATACAGTTTGTAAATAACATAAATTAGGGGTGTCACTAAAGTTTAAAATTCAATTGTTTTAAGACAAATTAATAATGATTGGACGTCCTGTAGTGATGATGATGATAAATAATAAAAAAATGAATTTTAAAATTAAATGTTTTTTTTTAGTAGAGACAAACAAGCAGATGGTCACCTGGTGGTAAGTGATCTCCACCGCCCATAGACACCCAAGACACCAAATAAATAATCATAGGTGCGTTGCCAACCTAAAATAAGGGAATGAAAGGGGAGGGAAAGGGATTGGGATAGGGAGGGAGGGAAATGGGCCACCGGAAATCACACTCACCAAACGAAACGCAACAGTAAGCTGCCACTTTACGTCTGTTTCCTGTGAGACAGTGGTATCAAACCGGTCGGGCATGTCCATTCGTGCTGTAGACGTTACTATCTACAGCGTGGCTCTACCACTCAAAAAATGGTTATTTATTACAAATTATTTTCTAAGTACATGATTAACATGGAAATAAAATTTCCCATGATATTATCTAATGTATCAGTACATATAAAATACCTTTACTTATATAATACCGAAGTCATAGTCTTATACCATTTAGACAGTAGCTTAGCAGGAATAAACAACTAAATTAATCTTAGTGTTACATCAACAAACTTATGATACGAGTCTTAATCGTCTCTTAATCTACGAACACACGTAGGTTGAAATGAGTAATAAGTTGTATTATAATATTAGTGGTTTACGACAAAAAACGGCCGAACTAGAATCGTGATGTGAATCCATGAAGCGAAATAAAAACTTAATTTTTGCTACTTTGCACACTTCCTTGATTTTTTTGCGTAAATAAATGTGTATACTTTAACGACGCTCATTCATAAGTATTACGTGTAGCAGATAATCGATATCCGGGTCATGCTAAATGAATGTACCTTGATTAATTGTGTGAAGAGCTTTATTCACATTCTTCTTTGACTTAAACGATTTATGTATGCTAATTGAGATATGTTAATAAATATTCAGTTTTTATTTTCGGTATTGTACAATACTGCCTGCCACTGCTTGGTCGTCAGAATTATTAATTATATAAAACTATAATTGTTTTTTTAACAATTCCTCGACACGTAAATATAATATCACAAGATTAAAAACTTAACAGAACGACTTCAAATTCGATCGTGACCAAAACATGGGACCACTCTTGAAATTAGCTCTAGTGAACACAAATATAATTATGAAAATCGGTTACATTCAGTGGAGATATCGCGTAATATACATAAAAAATCAAAAAATAAAAATACGAATGAATTGAGGACGTTCTCCTTTTTTGAAGTCGGTTGGAAGGGAAAATCGATATTCAACGCATACAACGATTTCATCTTTAATTTAAAAATAATGCCAGGTTAAATACATATTACATATAAGAGTGATTTTGGATTTAATAACAATTTTGTTTATCCGAAATCAAACATAAATGAGTCCAACACAAACCACTAATCTACTCTTTCGTAACCGGTAATAAGTTACCAGCACTTCAATACTCGACATATTTAATTAGATCAGTTTAATAGAATATAAATAGTCCAATGTGTATAAATACATATGTACTGTACTGTACTGTACTGGAAACCCTAACAAACCGCAAAGTTTTTATTAATTCATTAAACGAATACTAACTCTGACGTTAAATAACTGTCTGTTGAAGAACATTATATGATTCAAGATATCAAGCGTAGGTTTTACCTTGTTATATAAGAAGTAACTTTTCCTTGTCTAAGTTGTCTATAATATGGCGATAACACCTTTGTTGCAGTCTATTACGTTGTCATACGTAGGTAATAAAAATATTTTGTAATAAAATATGGACTTTCGATAATTGAAGTTGAGTAGTGTGGCTAATATGATTATTTCTTTCTTCCTTATACTCTTCGTTTTAAAACTACTGTGGAATACTTAAAAATGAATACAAAGTATTATATACGATGTATTATTTACTTTTCAACAATTATAGATACATATCGAAATTGTATATTTCTTTCTTTCTACCTGCCCTTATCCCACTTTAATGCGGGGTCGGCACAACACACTTTTTCAAGCATGTTACAGAAAGAATTTGGCTTAGTTTTTACGACCGGCCGCCTACCTGACGTCAACCTCCCCTGAGTGAGTCAGAAGATAAAGACAGTAGGAAATTGTTAAACATTACGGAAAAACGAAAATCGCCGAAGTGCTTAAGAATCTATTGACTATGATTAACATAAACTGCTCCAAATCTAGAGCTTCGTAACCTAAGAACTATTTATTCTCTTTCAATAATAGGATAGGCCCGACTGTCGTCCTTGTTCTAAAATATTGTTTTTTTTTTCGATATATCAAAACGGTATCTTCACTTAACGGCATTTTAGTGATAGGACAGCCGCCGAGACCAGCAGTAAGAAAACATGTACTACAAATATGATATTATTTCTTTTTCGTTGCATCTTACCATATCCCAGGACATAATATTTAGGTATCAACTGTCGTTGTTACACATAAGCCATAAGCAAACGCCTACATATAAACAGGAAAGGCGTTAGTTTCATATTGCAGTGCGGGCTCAGCATGGATCAATCGCTTGAGCCGAAGTTCAACAATCTATACATATAAAATTACATGTCCTAACCTGACGGCTGACATATATCACCAACGCCATAACCAACCGCTGGATTCTAGGATGAAATATTATCAGCGTATTTGTACGTGATGAAACTTTGAGTGGTAGAGGCACGCTGTATCGACGATAGTATTCCAAAGACTTCTATGTATACTACTAGACTAGCTGTTCGGTACATAGAATGTGCGCACTAAGTCTCTGTTAATCGACCTCAACTCACTATAGAAATCTGTTCTTTTCCTTAGCTGTCAAACACTCGCCGTCATGTGCCACAATTTTACTTCGAAGCAGCTTGTCTAGTAAATACATAGAAGTCTTTGTAGCTTTCAGTTTATCTATAGATTTTTAAGTTCGTTGTAGTTTCCGCA
This sequence comes from Clanis bilineata, assembly GCA_036417725.1. Taxonomy (NCBI): domain Eukaryota; kingdom Metazoa; phylum Arthropoda; class Insecta; order Lepidoptera; family Sphingidae; genus Clanis; species Clanis bilineata. The sequence continues at coordinate 8,590,098 of CM071154.1, forward strand.
GAGTGGCGCTGCTAGTCAAATGTATGGACAAAATGCAAACTATCGTCGATTTCGAGAATCGAGAACTGTTAAAATAAACTGGAACTAAGAGTACAGTTATTCCACTATCATACAGACGTAAAGTCATAGCTCGCTGTTGCGTTTCGTAAGTGAGATATCCTGTGGCTCAAGTTCCCCAACTCCTTCTCTTTTCCTATACATGTCAGGTTGAAGTTATTGATGTTTTGTCTTTAAAGCTTTTAACTTAGTAAGTTTGTATGAAAACGAATATTTAGTTAAACAAAAAACTTAATATCAATACCCCGTGACACAGTAATGGTATAAGTAAACCTATTTAGTTGTTTTAACATAAACAAAACATAACATGACTGCCTCGGTGGCGTGGTGGTATTTCAGTACGACTACTGTCCTGAGGTCTCGGGTTCGATCCCGGGTCGGGCAAAGTGATATTGGTTTTTACCATATCGGCCCGGAGTCTGGAATTTGTGCCCGTTATGGCGATAGACTCGCCCCCTATCACATCTGGGACGGAACTAAGCTCGGCGAAATGTGGTTATACTAGTTGGCTAGTGCGCCTCTGCCTACCCCTTCGGGGATACAGGCGTGAGCTTATGTTATTTTACAAACGAGCCAAATTAACGAAAGAGCCTAGAAATTTGTCGTGTATTGCAGGCGGAACCGTGAATAGAAAACTAGTGCTAACTATAAATCGTCCATGCATTATGATCGCGACTTGCAACACTGTTCATAAAGCGTAGGATTTAATGCTTCGGTACCTTTACATTACCTTTCGTGTTCATACGAAAGTTGTACAAAACTGTTGAAAAAGTACGATTCACACGGTTTTATGAAAGGTTTACGTATATTTATTAACGTAAAGCTGGACAGGAAATAATTCGTGTTTTCAATTATGTAAGAAAGTGAGTTGCAGTTCAATTAACATTAATGTACTCGTAAATGTTTTTTTGTAATTATTCGAGTTTAATTTAGTCTTTCCTGTTGCCCTTATCCCACCGCAATGTGGGGTCGACGCAACTTTAAGTCCCAGATAAATAATGTCAGAAAAACTTTTTCTGACCTGGGATTTGAACCCGGGACCTCGCGGGCCACAGCCCATATACGGTATCACTAGATCAAGAAGACAAGTAGTCTTAGATAATACCATAAAAGGACATTATGGAAGGATCTATATGAGAGACGTTATTAACCTGAATGTATATGAAAATACTACTTAAGTTACTACGTTTAAAATTTTCTTCAGTATTGAGTACAATATTGTAACCTAATTCATTGTCTGAGATTATGAGTTCTGCATATTTATCATCGAACAGGGGGGTCATCACCAACTCTTATAACAGTATTATTATAATCTTACTTGTACCGATTCCCATACAAAACAATCGAAGAAAAATTGGGTATTTGACTAATTTTTGTATTGATTTTATACGAAATTTACGTCATCTAAAACGTAACACAGAAAGAAATATTGAAATACTCCCAAAAATAAAAAAGTTATAAGCATTTGTGGTTTGGTGTAACCTTCAAACAGCGGGAAAGAGAAGTATCAGTAAAATCACGTCACGGCCATAACGGCACGTGCGCTGGAAAGGGATAGCAAGATATCCCCACTACGCCCCCACTCTTGCTCAATGCAGAATTTAAAATATGAATTACTGCCTCATTTTTCAACCAATTTCGATGCGGTTTTTAGAGAAGGGTTTCTTTTTTGTTTTATTTGCTATTACATATAAAAATTTGTATGAAATGAAACATAGTCAAGTACCCAATTATAATAATACTGCTATAAGAGGTGGTGGTAACCCTGCTGTCCTGCCCACTTCTTACATGTCGACCAAGCATAATAATATTCCCTAGCGTCAAAACCATTATTGGATCAAGACATAATTCTTACGCTCGACGTTCTCTTCTGGGAATAAAGCGGTGTATTAAATAACAGCCAAGTTTAGATACCCACAAAGATTTGTGCGAAACACCTATCTGATTCCTTTGTGAAACTGGTTTGTCGTCCGTAACGCCCGCAAGTCTGCCGCGCCCAAACCACGCAAAAACAACTCAGAGGAGATACAAAAACTTAAAAACAAAAAATACCGATATGGGCTCTTACATCATAGTTTAGTACTTATATTACAAAATGTTAATTAATTGCTCGATTGCCTCGGTGGCGTGGTGGTATTTCGGTACTACTACGGTTCTGAGGTCTCGGGTTCGATCCTCGGGTCGGGCAAAGTGATATTGGATTTTGGCATATCAGCCCGGAGTCTGGAATTTGTGCCCGATATGGCGATAGGCTCGCCTCCTATCACATCTGGGACGGAACTAAGCTCGGTGAAATGTGGGTGTTCTAGTTCGCTAGTGCGCCTCTGCCTACCTCTTCGGGGATACAGGCGTGAGCTTATGTTATGTGTTAATTTGTCTGCCTTCATTGCTTAGTATTGCATGCGCGTTGCGATTATAATCCTGAGGTCTAGGGTCTATCGCCTTATCGGGCAAATTCCAGACTCCGGGCTGATATGGAAAAATCCAATATCACTTTGCCCGACCCGGGGATCGAACCCGAGACCTCAGAACCGTAGTCGTACCGAAATACCACCAGGCCACCGAGGCAGTCATTATATATTATTAATAGTCACAGAGATATATTTACCAATAGGCCTTAGAATTAAGTTAAATATACATACGTAAGTATTATTTGTTGTTCCAAGACCGTGATCCGTTACATACCTCTATAGTCATAACTCCAATAGCTACATAAACTCTTTTCTTTCTACCTGCCCTTATCCCACCTTAATGTGGGGTCGGCGCAACACACTTTTTCAAGGATGTTTTGCAGACAGTATTTGGCTTAGTTTTTACGACCGGCCGCCTGCCTGACGTCAACCCTCTATTTGGGATCCAGTCCCGGGCAAATTAAATTAGAAAATTCTCTTTGCCCGACCTGGGAATCGAACCCAGGAACTCCCGGTCCCCAGCCCATACATGCTGCCACTAGACCGAAGTGGCGACTCAATAGCTATATAAACTAGACAACGTAATTGAAGAATTATGATACAATTACGTATACACATTTTTTTAGTTAGTTATATATACTTGTCCATTCGCGTTGTTTCTCATATTACCGCAAGCAAAGCATTTTATGACGTCACAACTGCATGTACATATGTAGTTACCACTACTAACCCAGACTTTTATATGTAAATGTCGAGTATGAAATCATATTAATTTCTTTATATGTTACTAAAGTCCTTACATTTAGTAATAAATAAAAATACTTCCTATCTGATCTTTTTATAATACCAAATACGTACCAAGGTACATACATACGTGACCATTCCTCGCTTGTAGAAACAGATGTAAAGCTTTCAAGAACTTAATCAGATATGGAAAAATAAAACAAATATGCTTCAGTTTGTCACCTTTTTCAACCGTACTTTCTAAAAATTAGAACAGTTATCGTGGTTAGATATATGACGGGATGTTGAGCAATTCGCCGCTTTTGGTAAAGATCTTGTTTGAGACCAAGCACTGATATTGACTTTCCGAATTCCTATTGTATTACTAACCAGAAATGCATTTTGACAGCCTTCGTGGCGCAGCGGGCAAGTAGCCGGCTGTGAAGCGAGAGGCCGCGGGTTCGATTTCCGCATTGATACAAATGTTTGTGAGGCCCACAGATATTTCGGGTCTGGTGTTGTGAGACCGAAAGTCTCTCGTAGTTCCTGATAACCACGACACAAGACTCGAACTTAGTGTGGGGTCAGAACTATTTATGTGACTGTTGGGCGTTATTATTATTATTATTTGTAACATACTTGTTCTTTATAGAAGCTCAGATACTGGACCCTCATGCACGCTTGGGCACAGAGATCTGGACCATTAAAGTAATAGTGGTAGGATATTCGTAGGTCGTGGTGATAGTCGCCTCCGTGTTCTAGTGGCAGCATATATGGGCTGTGAACCGGGTGGTCCTTGGTTCGATTCCCAGGTCGGGTAAAACGAATTATCTTATTAAATTTGCCTGGTACTGGAACCCTCAGAGGGGGTTGACGTCAGGCAGGTAACCAATCGTAAAAACGATGACAAATCATTTCTGCAACAGCCACCTGTCCGCCTGTCCTGTCGGAAGCCCCTCGATTTGCTTATTTCCTCTTCGGAGAGTGAAGAAGGAAGGCCGGCATGATTCTGGTGACCACCAATATACTCATTGTTTGTCGATGATCGCTGGTTATTTTACTGCACTGCACGTACCATCAGGTGTAGTGAAGTCATTTTACACTGCTTGGATAAAAAACGCAACTCCAAAACAAATGAATAAACATAACCTACTACCATGGTGAAATTACCTTATCTTCAACCCTAATGGCATAGGAGGAAAGATTTGGGCATTTCTGGAGGCTTCTGGAAACCAAGGCTCTGGTCTTATGGTAAACATCTGGTCTTGTAGAAAAATAATAAATAATAAATATACCTGACTGCCTCGGTGGCGTGGTGGTATTTCGGTACGACTACGGTTCTGAGGTCTCGGGTTCGATCCCCGGGTCGGGCAAAGTGATATTGGATTTTTCCATATCAGCCCGGAGTCTGGAATTTGTGCCCGATATGGCGATAGGCTCGCCCCCTATCACATCTGGGACTGAACTAAGCTCGGCGAAAGGTGGGTGTTCTAGTACGCTAGTGCGCCTCTGCCTACCCCTTCGGGGATACAAGCGTGAGCTTATGTTATAAATATACCCAACAGTCACACACCTAGTCCTGACCTCACACTATGTATAACCTGTATCGTGGGTGTCAGAAACTATGAGAGACTTTCGGTCTCACAACACCCAGACTTGAAACAAATATCTGTGGGCCACACAAACATTTGTCTCAATGCGGGAATCGAAGCCGCGGCCTCTCGCTTCACAGCCGGCTATTCGCCTACTGCGCCACGGAGGCTGTCAATAAAATGTAATATCCATTTTAAATCACTTTGCCATGTCTTTCTCTCTTCACAGACAAAACAGCGCTAGAAAATAACGGTCGATATATATTTAGGTTGAAATGTTAAATGATCTTACTGGGTATGTTGTTATACCTTATTTAGACAATATCAAAGCGCACTTTTTTGTACCATTTCAATATTGATTTAGTGACCGATACGGTTTTTGTTAACGCAATATAAATCTTCGGATTCACGGACGTTTATTACTTGTTTTCCAATTAATATTTCGCTTTTGGTTTATTTATGAAGAGTCTTGTAGTTTTGATTGCCTACAAAAAATATCTTATACTTGATAATATTTCTAATTTTTTTTTTCTTTATGGCAATTGAAATACATTATGCCAATGTCAAGTTAGGGAAATTGTTTTCTACATCTAAGTTTTCGCAAGTGCAATGAAGTTGGATGTGTTCGATTTCAAGGCCCTGCTGGAGTTTTGGCGTCAATTCCTTCCAGTTTGATGTTTTTAGACGATTTTCTCGCAGCGGAGGAATCGAACATGGTCGACTCATCCACCCGACAAAAAGCATACAAAATCACTTATTTCAAAGCTTCCACATACTGTCCCTCTTCGTTGATGTTTATTGCTTAGATACACATCACATTTAAACGACAAACACAACTTTAGACTAAAATATGAAATCATTAAAACAAGCGACCACCCGCACCGTCAGAATTCCCGCCAAAACGGAATAAAAAGTAGCTTATATCACTTGAGTATAGAAATCAAAATCGATTCAGTAGTCTCACAGATTTCCCAAAACAAACTAAAAAACTTACAAATGCCTCTTTTTAATATTAGAATAGTTTTTTTTTATAGCAGAGATTGGCAAACAAGCAGATGGGTCACCTGATGGTAAGTGACACCCAAGATACAAAAATAATCATGGATGCGTTGCGAACCTAAGAGGAGGGAATGGAAGGGGAGGAAAAAAGGATTGTGAAAGGGAAGGGGGAAATGAGCCACCAGAAATCTCACTCACAGAACGTAACTCGATAGCAAGCTGCCAATTTACGTCGGTTTTCTGTAAGACAGTGGTATCTGACCGGTCCATTCGCGCTATAGATGTTACTGTCTACAGCGTGGCTCTACCACTCAAATGCTATAAAAAAAATTGATTGGCATTTTGACAATAATAAGTTTTTTCAGTTTACCATGATGTTTGTAGGCGAGCCTACCATGTCTATACGGCCGAAAAATTCAACAAGGTTAGCTAGACCAAAAAACTTCAGTCTAGGAACTCACAGGTTACATTTTTATTAGATTACACTGGCGAAGGGTCTATACAACCCGATTCCTATCAGCTTCCCTTTTGTAGATTGTAGACTAATAAATTAGTTTTTTTTTCTAGGTACTATCTAGTAAAAAAAGTAACACCTCCTTCCCTTTTGAAATGTTACACCCTTCGCCACTGTTAGATTAGGCCTTGATGCTATTATAAATAAATAAATAATAAATAACACCCAACAGTAACATACATACATAGTCCTGACCCCACACTAAGACCGAGTCTTGTGTCGTGGGTATCAGGAACTTCGAGAGACTTTCGGTCTCACGACACCCAGACCCGAAACAAATATCTGTAGGCCATACAAACATTCGTCTCCGTGCGGGAATCGAACACGCGACCACTCGCTTAACAGCCGGCTACTCGTCCGCTGCGCCACGGAGGCTGTCAATTAGTATATATTAGCTGTATTCTAGTATTAATGAGATACTACTCTACGTAGCAACTAGATAAACAGTGATGTAAAGTTCACTGCACTGTATTACTCACTGATCACACTGTATGAGCGAACTTTATTGACGTTTCAACAGAAATTCGAAAATCATGTCCACATTTATACCTGTAACACGTTTTCAAGGAAGTACAATGACCGATCTGATTCGCTCATCGGTCCGTTATACACGAGACTTTACTGATCATTAAAACCTAAATAGCCGTTATTTTAGATATTAGCAATGAACAGATTAATAATCAGTTATATGTGTTAATAAGTATGTACCGGAATTTTTAGAAAAATAAGAACATTTGTTTGTAAAGACACCGCCTCTCTATCGCCCATAGACACCCATGACACTAAAATAATCATGGTGGCGTTGCTAAATTTTAGGTTGTGGAATACGTATTGGGAAAGGGAAAGTGATTTGGGCCCATCAGTATAACTCTAATATATCCTATATGCATGCATTCTTTGCAAATATCCTCATAAAAAGTGGTATCAGCTATTGCTGATATCACTTTTTATGGCATACACACACGATTTATATAGGTACTATAAAACAAAGAAATAGATCACAAGATCTAATTAAATCAATACAATTATGACCCTATCCACGTGTTATAAAGTAGCTTTTTAAACGAAATGAGCAAGTGTTCTTAAATTTAAATTTTGATATTTAGAATTCTATCGACGTCCGACTGTATGCAAAAGGAGTGCTTAAGCGATTTCCATTTTTCCGAGCGTTGTGCATAAATAAATAATATATCTATGTTTGGGCCACCAAAGTTCTCACTCACCGAACAAAACGCAACAGCAAGCTGCTGCCATTAAAGATAGTTATTTACATACTTACAAATCCTAATATGTTGATCATAGATGTTCTCGAAAAGTTGTGTTAGGTTATGTATTTGTAAAATAGTCACGTAGATTTTAATTCATAGTGTGTTGATTTCCTTGTAGGCGTTACGACGTGACTCTTCCAATAACTTAGTGAAATTGGACCTTGACATTGTCCCTAATTTTACAGGTGATGTAATAGCAAAGAACAAACCTCACGTAATGCTTGCAAAACTGTGGGTGAACTCTTTCAGTTGTATTAACGTACGTGTCTCGAAGACAAAGTCGCAATCGTTATACTAATCATGCATCGAGGTATTTCCTATAATGATAGAACGCACTAAGCATTTCGGACACGCATTGAACATCTAAACATGTGATAGATTGTTTTGTACGCAACAATAATCGCTTTGTGTGCAAATGAGCAGGATAATACAAAAATGTTTTACATTTTAAATGAGAATTTGGGAATAGTGTCGTATTTCTATCAGTCAATACTGGTGGCCACGCCTACATATGTTAATATATTACGTACTAATCACCTAACAAAATTTAACATGAATGATACTAACACTGTAGTCTAACAGCTCAGGGAGATTACCACCACGTCTTATAGCATTATTATTGTAAACTTACTTGTACTGATTCCCGTAAAAAGAAAACGAAGTAAGATTATAATAATACTGCTTTAAGACGTGGTGGTAACCCTCAGTAGCTCGACCGTGAGTTTTTGACATTTTCGCTAGCGACAACGCAAAATATTTGTATAACAACGTAACGCGTCTAGCGATTACGTCACGGGGAACTGCCCATTCTCATAAAAAAATATTTTACGTAGTCGCTAGCGTGAATTGTCAAAAAAAACTCATGGTCGAACTACTGGTTGAAAATGCCTGACCGTGGTGTAAAATATAAATTCGAAAATAGAATTGTGATTTGTGGCTAGTAATGAATTTCGTATAGACAATTTAGCAACAAAAAAAAATATTATTAATCATTTAATTTAAAATGTTACAATCTTGTAATTTAATATAATATCTAATTTTAGTTCGTCCTTTATGTTAATAAACGGGCATCAGCACACATAATATTATAATTATGCAAAGTATTTTGTTGATAATCGCAAAAATCGTGTCATTAAAATAAAACTGATAAATCACAAACTTTATCGAAAATAGTAAAAATTAGCCCGCGATCCGGTAACATTTAGATAATGTATTAAGGCCAATGATATTGTACTTATTTTGTTAACGGATACGTATGCCAATAAAAATAAAGAGAGCTAAAAGATAAGATAACAAAAGGTTAAGGTATATTTATGTTGGTATATCTGTACCGCTCCTTATATCTTAAAATAAACAAAAAAAGAATTTCTCGAATCGGCCCTGGCGTCTTCGAGTCATCGGGGAACATACATAGGTAAAAAAAAACGAATTGTTAACCTCCTCCTTTTCTTGAAGTCGGTTAAAAATACATTCCTAAAATAAATAAAGCGATGCTACTTCACACGATTTATAAACGGATATAATTTATGCTTACATACTGCAACGACTATAAAAATACATTTTGAAACTGATTCATTCACGGGATTCAACATATTGTGGGTTGGATTTACGTCCAGTATGGATATCAAAGATTGCTTTTTATCACATTACGGTATGGCAATGCCGTTTGCCAAAAATTCGTGTAGGTACTTCTATATATAATTTCTCTATATTTTTCATTTGCGTGTAACTTTAAATGGGCAGATAAAATTGCTCCAATTTTTAAAGATATTAAGTTTTTAATGTTATGTAAGTAGTTCTTGAAGTAAACTTTATCGCCAAAAACATAGCTGACTAAAGAATCATCTTTTTTTCAAATAGCGAAACATATCTCACGTGTGGTTAACCTCTCTTGTTGCGCTATCACCCTTATAACATATACTCAGCACGCAAGTAATATGAATTACTTTGTAACTAAACTTAATTACAAGAACGAATACTAAACTAAAATCTTCCTGCCGTCTCTTTCCAAATAACATTCCTCAGCATTAAATTTGAAAGGGACCAAAAGTAACAAAACTGAATTCATGGTTTGCATTTTTGTGAGTTTTGAGGAATTTTCAGTTGTTAACAGACAACTTGTTCTTTATCATAGGCCACTAGAGCATCAGCTAAAACTGAATTAAGTTTAATATAAATTTTCTTTCGACCTGCTCTTATCCTACGATAATGGGGGTTGGCGCAACACACTTTTTCAAACATGTTGTAGAAAGGATTTGGCTTAGTTTCACGACCAACTGCCTGCCTGACGTCAACCCTCTGGTGAATCCAGTCCCTGGAGAATTAAATTAGAAAATTTTGGGATAAGAACCCAGAACCTCTCAGTCCACAGCCCGTATACACTGCCGCTAGAGACAAAGGAGGCGACTCAAGTTTAATATAAATTGGTTTAAAAAATTCTCATAATTTGTAGCAAAATTTATAAATCGTATTAGTCAAAACTCAAAACACGTTTGCATCCGCGCAACATACCCGTTTAAATTTATTTTTGAACATTTACAAGTTAACAAGTTGTAGCTTCATACATTAAAGCGGTGGACATAACTCGTTAGTAGCATTACCGAGGTGGCATCTACAGTACTCGGGTGATGCAGTGACTATTTACGCAAACAACCGTATTGAACTGCCTGCTTAGTAACCACGCTTAGATTGTAAACAGGGATAGACTAAGTAATTATTAGAATTAATTGAATAATCCCCAACCACTGGGATGTATTAAGTAACGAAGTTTTTATTTCAAACAAAAATGTCGCGGGTTGGTGGTAAAAAGATGCCTGATTACGTCCCAAATTAACGCTTTGAAGTAGAGTGCTTTCGTTCGTACACGAGAGTCTTGTAACAAGTATCTTTTAAGGGAACGTGCCACGTCTGTCTAGCGCGAGCGGAGATGAAGAGTCGTTTCGTTTAATGAGATTGTGGGTAAGTTATGCCTACCTTCCAAAAGCAGGTACGTGTTTTATTTCGCTACATTCAGGTTTATGTGTGGTGGTAAAGCGAAAAGCGTATCGATACTTAGATAAAATAAATAAGCATGTATAAGCACCGCTTTGCAAATATCACAAGTATTAAACATAAAAATCAACTTCGAAATTTATCCGATATTAGCAAAATATGGGACCACCCTACGGGCTCATATTTCCCAGAGATATCGAGTAACATACATAAAAATCAAAATAATTGATAACCTACTTTTGTGAAGTTACTTGTGTAATACACGTATAGAACACTACATCACTTAACACCATAAACTTGACCATGTTTTTATAACGACAATTACATTACTAAGTAATAATTTTCTCCGAACTAACGCCATGTTTTGGTCAGATAAAATCAGCGAATACATATTACCTACACCCATTAAATGTAAGCAGCGATATAACAAGCTTCGAGTCCTGCCCTGTCTCCGGAGCTGACACCTGGGGACCGGTCGCACTCGTTCTGCAGGCCCACGCAACGCCCGCCACCACGTCACTCGACTCGCTACCACTTCCTAATTGATATCCACCACGAAACGACACAAACCCCGCTTCACTATTCAATGCGGGTTAATCATGCAGTTGTGTAATGTGTCAGTAACAAACAAAGCAATGGTTGAAGACACGCCCGAACGTATTAAACTCGACTCGTAAACTTGCTTGATTAAAGCGCAAGCCTTCCAGTGGACACCTAATAACCGCAAGTTAGTTACCAAACTATTTGCATCAGACGGTATTTTTCCTTGAAACAGCCGGGCTTGCCTTATATTTCTCTTGCCTTACCAGAAAAGCTAACGGTGCAAACTAAGGTTTATGCTATTCAGAAATTGGAAACTTGCAAAATTCAATACTAAATTATAATGAACGGTTGGTTAGCTTACTAATTGTTACTTAACTATTAATTATATGCTACATAGTAAGGCATTTTGTTGTGATTATGGCCGGCTATGTTATATGTCAGTCCAGTAGGCCAACCATGAGTTTTTTTGACATTACACATTTACATTATTTTACGTAGTCATAACATAACATAACATAAGCTCACGCCTGTATCCCCGAAGGGGTAGGCAGAGGCGCACTAGCGTGGCTATAGAACACCCACATTTCGCCGAGCTTAGTTCCGTCCCAGATGTGATAGTGGCGAGCCTATCGCCATATCGGGCACAAATGCCAGACTCCGGACTGATATGGAAAAATCCAATATCACTTTGCCCGACCCGGGGATCGAACCCGAGACCTCAGAACCGTAGTCGTACCGAAATACCACCACACCATCGAGGCAGTCGACGTACGTAGTCGCTAGCGTGAAATGTCAAAAAAACTTATGGTCAAGCTACAGTTATCAGTTAGGAATAAAATTGTAAAGTTTAGGGCTTTAAATCCAATTATGGATGATTATTATGCATCCATCCAATCCATCCAATTATGCATCCAGGTAGGGCAATTCATTTATATATGGAGGAGCCGGCCCGTTACCACGAGATTAGTTCACCCGTGGCGACACGCTAGATAATTTTGCAGCAACTAAATCATGAGAGGTTGCTGCCTGACTAAAACTGACTGCTGATACCTGCTTGACTGGATTATTAACACAAAAGACTGTCGTGAAGCTTCTGGCTTACTGTTGCTTTTCGTATGATGAGTGACATTTTCCGGAGACTGCTTATTGATTTTTATTTCCACGGTATGCAGTGCAGCAACTTGGGCCTGACCTTGGCCTTAGAATTAGCGATGGTTACTATCAACTCCTTTGTCTATTGGTAGTATATACTGGCTGTGGTCCAGAGGGTTCGGGGTTCAAACCTCTGAATTATTTTTTTTACACGGTTTGCTGCACAAGTCGGGCAGTCGGTCGGAACAACTAAAGCCAAAGTGAGTGGTAAAGCCACGCTGTAGAGATAGTAGATGTTATTTCTTTATTTTTTCTTCTTTCAAACGACTACAGCACGAATGGGCCGGCTCGACCGGTTTTGTACCACTGTCTCACCGACGTAAAACGTAAAAGGTAGCTCGCTGACCTTTGTTGCATTTCGTTCAGTGAGTGAGATTTCCAGTGGCCCAATTCCTCCCTTCCTTTCCAAATCCCTATACCCCTCCCTTTAGATTACCAACTTATTTTGATTATTTTTGTGTTTTGGGTGTCTATGGGCGGTGGAGATCACTTACCATCAGGTGACCCACCTGATCGTTTGCCAGTCTTTGCAAAAAAAAATCCTTGCAATATGCTTAAAAAATGTGTATTGTGCCGATCCCACGTGGAGTGAGATAAGATCAGGTGGAAGAAGAAGCAAAACCAATGACTACAGACAACGGTAGCCATTTTCGACCCACTTCTAAAAAGGAGAAAGTCCTCAATTCGTCTGTATTTTGAGTCACCTGATATTAAGTGATCTCCGCCGCCCATAAACATCCACAATACCAGGGGAATCATGGATACGTTATCATCATTATCATCAAATGCCTTCGAAAACCAATAAAATTCATATCAGTCTAGTACTATAACACTCTGCAGGCCAGGAGATCCCAACTCCGCCGTATAAGGAGACAAGTTGAGGCCGGAAGTGACGTCAGTCTTCCGTATGCACTGTCTGCACGGTGTTCCGGTCGGAAGCGGCTGGCTTCCTGACGCCGCTCTCGAGGCCAGCGGCCAGCCTGATGTTCCGCATTAATAGCACACCTCATTAGAATGCCCTAAATTATACCGGGTAATTGTTAATACACATTTACATTTTAATTTATAATAATTATAGTCGCCTAGTGGCAGCATTTATGGGCTGTGGACTGGGAGGTCGTGGGTTCGATTCCCAGGTTGGGCAAAGCGAATTTTCTAATATAATTTGCCCGGGACTGGACTCCGTTAGTTTAGCAGAGTCAAATGCTTGATAATTTTGTACATACAGTACAAGAAATTCGAAGGTATGTGAAGTCTACCAATCCGCATTAGGCCAGCGTGGTAGACTAAGGCCTAACCGCTCTCATTAGTAGAGGAGGCCCGTGCCCAGCAGTGGAACAGTAATATTACAGGGCTAATATTATTATTTATTATGTACATATATACGTAAGCTCATTCCTGTATCCCCGAAGGGGTAGTCCGAGGCGAACTAGCGAACTAGAACACTCTATAACATATTTCGCCGAGATAATTTCCGTCTATTTACTAGGGGGCGAGCCTATCACCAGGTAGGGCACAAATTCCAAACTCCGGACTAATACTGAAAAGAGAAACTCAATATCAATTCACCCGTCCCGGGGATCGAACCCGAGACCTCAGTACGGTAGTCGTACCGCAAAACAACTACATCACTGAGGCAGTCGATAATTTTTTGCTCAAACCAAATCTCGTTCAGCAGAGAACTTTATCATTACGGCCACGTCGTGTGTTCTATTTGAGTACACATCAAACTTAGCAAAAAAATAAATTGACACATGACATGTGAAGGTAACTTCTTAGCCAATTAAAATTATGATCACATCTTAAAATATTAATTATGTATCAAAATTAAGCAACGTGGCTTTCTTAATGGAAGGCTTTATAATATCGTCATTAAAACCTTTTATATTATCCTGTATTTTAATAAAGGAACTCTCTATATTAGACTATCCCACATCCCCGCCACTGTAACTCCTGGAAGCCAGGATTAACAATGGCACGCATTTATCGACACCGAGCAATGTAGCGAGCCTCTAGGAATGCAATACTGTCTTTATCCCGCAATGAAATGAATCAAAAGTAAAAATATGGAGGAGGTCATAAGCTTACGCATAGATCTCTGAACTGGTAGGCAGAGGTAATAAGGAAGAGTTGGAATTTAATAATATTTGGGAGCTACCACCATAATGTCTATTTCTAGCGCCAAGCAATGTTGTGTTTTTTTTAAAACTGCGTATGTATGATTCCACATGCGCATATCTTGTGTCATGGCGCAACAACAAAGCTACGCATTAACTTGATTCTTTGCGTAGAGCTCTAAATCGAAAAGAAACGTAGACTGTAGAAAGGATCCGCTAACAGAAGCTAATATTTAAGTCATTGGAGCTCTATATTTATTATTGAAAATAACTTTTGTATTGATATAAGGTTAAGTCATACTAGAGGTAGAGACAAATTTACACACATCATGAAGAACCGACTAAACTGGATTATTACCACTGTCTCACGGAAAACCGACGTAGTGTAAATTGACAGCTTGTATATCGTACCGTTAGTGACATTTATGGAGGCTCACCACATCCCACTACCCTATTTCTTTCTTTTCCACCATAAACAATGCTTGCTTATGTCTCTCACGTGGTCTCTTCGCTCGTATGTTTTCATAAACCACACATTGTGGCAACAAATAGCGATTAAAAATAATTTATTGTCTGCTCGATTTTTTATAAAATGACAACGTGTTTTCGTTGTATTGCGCAGAAATTATTTTAGTACATGGTGTTAAGACTTTTAAATATATTACGACGTCTTTAAATACATTTACATAAACGTAATATTATTTTCGCAAATGCTTATTCCGCGTCAATTCAAATTACTTTTAATATTTTTGTATATTAATTATATACAAAAAATAGATTTATCATTGTCTTTGTACCATAAAAGAATAACAGTGCACCAAACAAACCTTGACTCCTCCACAAATTAATAAACTAAAAATTCGACCAATGTCTTATTTATATGAATTACGATATAAGAAAAATGATTAATTGCTTAATTATTTGTTCATTGATATTATTAGATCTTATCTTATAAAGAAGTTTATGTAATAATACCAAATAAATAGAAACCAGCAAAAAATATAAAGTTGAATACTCGTATTATATCATTATGTAAAAACACAATAATACTAAATCCAATACAAATAAACGTGAGATCGTAAAACTAGATAATAATATTAAGTCGTGTTCTTACAACATCACGCCTTATTTGGATTAAAATTTGGAAAGATGGTATTTATCATGGCGTATTAGTTTGATGAAGCATTATGCAAGTATTGTACAACTTGCACAACCGGTTAAGTTATTTAAGTTATAACCAATTATGTATATTTAAAAAGTACTTTAGGTATATGTAAAATACCATTGGTTAAAAGTTTAAAAGTAAAAAATTCTTTGCAAGAAAATTCTGCAAAACCCCTTCAATTGTCACTAATAACATAAGCTCACGCCTGTAACCCCGAAGGGGTAGACAGAGGCGCACTAGAAACTAGAACACCCACATTTTGCCATGCTTAGTTCCGTTCCAGATGTGATAGGTGGCGAGCCTATCGTTATATCGGGCACAAATTCCAGTCTCCGAGCTGATATGGAAAAATCCAATATTACTTTGCCCGACCCGGGGATCGAACCCGCGACCTCAGGACGGAAGTCATACCGAAATACAACGACGCCGCCGAGGCAGTCACAAATTTTGTCACAATAAGGCTACGTTATACCATTTATTAGTCTCTTTTATTAGTCTCTCTGTATTAGTCTGATGTAAAAAAAAGCAATTAAAATACAAAAATCAACATATTTTTTAAATCAAATAACTGGTAGCATCAAATACCTATATAAATATAAGGGATGTCGTAATGAAAAAATAGTGTCATACATTTATAACGGCGTAGTAGAAAACAAATTTTAAATTATAAACTATGCCGCTACGCCAATTTTAATCTGCGGAATAGCACCAAAATAGACTAAACAAGCAAGCAGAATTGATATCTGAAATGATTTGTCGGGATCTCGGATTTGACTTTTAACCTGACTAGAAAGTACTGACTATGATTTGTCATCTCCTACGATAATTATGCAAAGTTGAATGGCACGGGTAAATGGACATCTTTGTAGGATTAAACACTGACTCACACGTTGCTCATAAAAATATACTACTGCATCACACCAAATGTAGGTAATTCGTTAAATTTATTGAGGTTTTACGTTGTTCTTTCGATGATCAAAATCCCACTGGGAAAAAATGAATTAATTAATACTTAATGTATTCGTATGAATCATGATTTTTACCAGACAATTTACAGTTTTTAATACTGCTAACACGCCATATATGTAGTTGAAATATATGTGATATTTTGAAAATATAATTGCTGTAAATAAAGCGTATAAAATAGATGATGAATAAAATAAATGAATGAATTTCAAATTATCATTATTGTTAGAACTTAGAAATACCAACAGAGTAGGGCCACTTGCAGCTCCGCGATAAATCTCTATCCCAAATCTTGATTTAAAGATAGGAGTGAGCTGTAGGATTCGTCGAAATAAGGTGTAACTCTAGATAATATATATTATTATTAATTTTTTTTTCCAATATGTTACACGCCTACCTATAATTTATCTCTGCACCACCCTGAGTTGACTGGTAGAGAATGCCTTTGGCATTAAGTCCGCCTTTACATCATAATGTGTAAAAAGTTAAATAAATAAATAATAGCTAATAGCGCTGCAAGTCGCCCTACGAGTCACTTGGAGTCAGCAAAATATTTTAAAATCACGCTACACTCTACAATAACTTTTGAGTTTTAACACAACATCAAACGCGAGAGCATCAACATTTTGTGTAGAACTCTAAAACAAAACTTAATAATTTTACCATGAACAACGTTTTGTGGTCTATAGCACTCAGCAATGTCAAATTTATGTAGCGACTTTAAAATATATATGAAAACCACATTGCGAAGCTCAATAGTGGCGTTTTGCAGCTTTTAAGACCGTATGCAGCAAGCGTAAAGACGCAGATTCTTCGTAAATGCATCCATAGTTTGTAAATTAAGAAAAATTAAAAGCTGGCAATGTAGAGTACTTTTCCGAATCTTGCCTCAATATAACACCGGTTATGCTAAAAGAGAAACAAAGTAAGGAAAACCGCGTGTCATTCAAACAACGTTTTGAGCGTTGTGCGTGATTTGTGCCGGACGCGGCTGACAGTGGCAACTCGCAACTCGCAATACGTGCCAACTCTAGGAAGGAACCAATTGTCACGACCAAAGGTGCATGCTCTCGAACAGCGGACACGCCTCTGTCCTCCCTTCTACGGAACGAAGCACGAAGATGTATGGACATACAATGGCGTTTATTTAATATTTACATACTTCTAGCTATAATTCATTCATCGTCATCATCATCATCAACCACAGGACGTCCACTGCTGGACATAGCCTTAAAAACTATATTGTTACAGAAAACTATACCCAAGAAACAAGAATTACAAAGAAGAAGATATTTGTAATCTGACGTAATACATATTTATAAAAACCTTTGGAACTCCGTCTTCCTCATTATTTTTATCAGATCACAAATTAGTGCAATAAAAATACATTTATCTTTACTGATATAATTTTAATAATAATAAATAATTATTATCTCTCTTGATATAATTTTAATAATTTTTTTTTAATAGGGTAATTAAACATGTTTGGATGTGAACATGGTGTATTCTATAATCAGATATAATAAGACAAGTTATATATCAAAGAAAAATCTAATTATAACATCTCCATCGAGATTCAAGGTCAGACGGCTAAGTAACATAACAATCTACGTATATGAATAATGCAAAAAACTATTCAATAAACTTTAATACATTCGGCTGTTAGAGTTAACATACCTACACGAAAGAATCTAAGGCAAAAATCTGCGTACAATAGCAACGAAGAATGCTAAATTACATGTGACAAGTCTCAACGAAACACATTCAACTTTAGGGTTTATGAGATAACCATCTAACCATGTGTACACATGATTGCAATCAATGTATGAGTTTGTTGAAACCACGAGGAAAATAAACTATTTTTAATGTTTAATCCCGAACATGTGCGCTTAAATTCCCATTTAGCACATTTGTTTTTCATTAATTAAAAGCTGTCTACTAAACATGATCCTCCGAACCACATTGGACCAGCGTATTGGACTTTGAACCACTTGTTCGAGTAATGTGAATAAAAGCTAATGTAATTTAAAGTTATTTTTGTCAGCTCCTGCAGTGAATAGATTAATAATTATGACACACTCCAAAAACGCATTCGATGACACACAAATTTCCTAGAAATAGTAATAAATTTGCTGTTAAAAGTTAGTCAGAAAATTCGGAAACTTCCTTGCACTTAGGTCCTTATTATTTACGAATAACGTTTCCTGGTATAACTAACATAGCTAACATTTATGTCCCACATCATTTTCTAGACATACACACAAAGCTGCCACAATTAATAATAATACCTCTATAATTGAACACCCACACTAGAACATTATTTCAATACGCACACACTATATTATCATGATCTTAACTATTTTTGTCATCAATATAATATAACCTAGATGCACAGTTCTTTGCAAATATCGTCCTAAAAATGGTCTTAGGAATAAAACAAAGAAAAATATCACAAATTCTAATTAAATCAAACACAAATGTAACCCTATGCACGTGTTATAAAGTAGCTTTTTAAACGAAATGATCAAGCGTTCTTAAATTTAGAGTTCTATCGGCGTCCGACTGTAGGGAAAAGGAGTGCTTAAGCACTTCTTTGCTGTCCCATTTTCCGAGCGTCAACTGTGCATCTAGGTAAATAATATATCGATGATTTTTGTACTATACCAAAGACATTTAACAGTATATAGACTGGACAACAGCACAAAATTTGTGATCTAAAAGTTATGTTAGGTCGCTCAGTTTATTTGAAATATGCGCTATTAATCTTGGAAGAATAAACTTATATTACGTGATTCTTAATCATACACAAAACATTCTAGGATGTTAATTGTAATAATCTGTCTCGCATTGTAATAAATGGTTGATGGGGGGTACCGATGAAGTTTGAGATCAACTTTTTTGTATGGAAACTTGCTTGATAACCCTTCTATAGTTAGTAATATTAAATCTCTTTGTACTATACCTAGTATTTGATTGCCATCATTTAGTTTTAGCTCTTATCCTGTTTTGAAGACAGCGATTTTTCGATCATTTTCAACGCTTTGATCAGATCTCCTGTATCACATTTATGTCACATACAAAACGATTCTGCATACATTGTTCTCCATCCCCATCGCTTCGTCTTCCCGTCGCTGTCTGTTTGACAAAGGCATGCTGCTGTAAAAAACAGCATCCATACTTATCTGATTACGGATCATACCAAACCACGTCATATTTTTGTTCAGCGAAGCAATCGCGTCTCTGTGACGCGCACAAATATTTATCAGATATTTCTGGTAAATTTCTGGCCACGGCGAGTTACAGCGCAAACTTGATCAGTTCGTTGAACTTTCAAAGCCAAATTTTTATATAAAAATATTTATCCTCATACGAACATGCACATGAATGGAACGCTTTAATCGTATTCAATGCACATTTCGTAAGCTCCGGAACCCAGGGTAATAATTTTATTAAAATACGTCAGTATTACTGTAGCTCTAAATACGGTCTTGTGTCTGTATGGTGAAAACTCACAACTAAACACTATGGCTGAGATCTTTAGAGCGAACTTCGACTAAGTCTAAGTCAAAGCAACGAACTCCGTGAGGATTTGAAATTGTTATATCGAACTTTGACTTAGTCCGAGTCATTTTTTACAAGAAAAACAGACTGACAGACAGATTAAGCAAAGATTTTTTTATAAAAAATGACTCGGACTCAGTCAAAATCTTCTTTGAGTTCGTTACTTTGACTTAGACTTAGTCGAATTTCGCACTATAGATCTCAGCCTAATAATAAGAAAAATCCGCGTCAACTGCTATTGCTGAATATGACACATTCAAATTAAATAGGTAATAAATAATACCCAACAGAGTAGAGACAAAATTCGAACGCAATAAAATCCAGATCCCATAGTAAGATACGATTTTCTCTACTCTCGTCTCGAGTATCGACAACTATAGGTTTTCGGTTTTTACACTGTCCAAATACTGGATTACATAGCTTATATATGAAGTGGTTAAAATTAAAATAAAATATATACCTCTATATATAAACATTTTGTTTCTGTGTGACAAGTGAACCAGCGCGGCTGTCATAACATAAAATACCATTACTATTTAACTTTGATGAAAAGTTTTGCAGCCAAAAGAAAAGTCGCAATCCTTTAATATTATTATATTGATGAAAAAGGCCAAGAAGGAAGAGCGTAGAGCTCAATATATTACGAATAAAAAGAATAGAGATGTTGTATAACATTTGAAGGTGTCTATTGTTTTGTTCGACTTTCACTATTTTTTATTCCGTTATAATATTCACCTGAATTCAACATAACCCATATTTGTATGGGCATCAAAGATATGCACGTCCACATCTAGTCTATAACGACTGCCTCGGTGGCATGGTTGTATTTCGGTACGACTACAGTCTTTACGTCTCGGGTTCGATCCCCGGATCGAGCAAAATGATTTGGTTTTTTCCATATCAGCCCGGAGTCTGGAATTTGTGCCCGATATGGCGTTAGGCTCGCCCCCTATCACATCTTGGACGGAATTAAGCTCGGCAAAATGTGGATGTTCTAGTCGCTAATACGCCTCTGCCGACCCCTTCGAGGACACAGCCGTTTGCTTATGTATGCATGTAGGCGTTTAACTATAAAAATATCAGTTCTCGAATAATTAATCCATGTGATTTATTGTTACGATCCGGCCCGATAATTACGATACTTCATTGACTAAATATCAGACATTTCTTAAATTGCTCTTTAAAGTGCAGTATTTCCACGTGATCATACATTGTAATTCCATTGTTAACCTTTTTAACTGCGTCCCTTGTATATGATGTAGAAGAAAAACTCGTACAGACTACCTTAACAGCTCCCATTAAATTCATTACTTTATTTACAAAACAGGTAATTTGGATCACTAGTAGCCTAATGGATGGGCCATTGTGTTCTCGAGTGGCGTCCACTTCTGACTTTTTGAATGTTAATTAGCATATCTTGTTTTAAAGGTGAGGTAAAATATCTTGGGGAAATCCGTGTGAGAATTTTTTCTATGCGCTTACTATGACATGTGGCATAATAAGCGCTACTAGAGAAGCTTAAAGGACGACGTAGTGTTTTACGGGAATGGCTATCATGACAAATACATGCAGTTCTGCCAAGCTCTAAAAGATTATTTTAATTAGTCTTACTGTAGGTTTTATAATCAAATGAGTGGTAGAGCCACGCTGTAGACAGTAACGTCTACAGCACGAATGAGCCGGCTCGAGCGGTTTGATACCACTGTGTCACAGAAAACCGACGTAATGTGGCAGCTTGCTGTCGCGTTTTGTTCGGTGAGTGAGATTTTCGGTGGCCCATTTCCCTCCCTCCCTTTCCGAATCCATTTTCCCTCTCCTTCCATTCTCTCCTTTTAGGTTGGCAACGCACTCATGATTCTTTTTGTGTCTTGGATGTCTATGGGCGGTGGAGATCACTTACCATCAGGTGACCCATCTGTTTGTATGCCAGTCTCTGCAATAGAAAAAAAAACAACCTCCTTAATGTCGCCTCCTTGGTATAGTGGCAGCATATATGGGCTGTGAACCGGGAGATCCTGGTTTCGATTTCCAGGTCGGACAAAGCGAATTTTCAAATTTAATTTGCCCGGGACTGGATCCCGCAGAGGGTTCAGTAGACATCAGGCAGGCAGCCGGTCGTAAAAACTAAGCCCAACCCTTTCTGCACTATGCTTGAAAAAGTGTGTTGCCGACCCCTCGTTTAGATGGGATAAGGGCAGGTATAAAGACATAGGTGTTTAGAATATGGATTTACCTTAAGATAAGTTCTTATTATTGTACAATTATTTACTCTATAATTCACCGTGTTTCAAAATAAATGGTTTATTCAAACGGTCAAAATAGCAGTATGTTGAAATTTTGCAAACCATTACCTTGGTATGGATAATTTCATTACAGATAAACTTATTGCCAACGTTACAACAATGTAAGTGATATAGAATCATATAAAAGCCGGACTGAATTCAACTCGCGTTTCCAAAGCCTAACAATATAATCATAAATATCTCAGAGACATTGTTACAGCTCGATAACCAATATTGTACGAGGTGATATCACAACAATTACTGACAAGCTAAAGCCGGGTCTCCTGCACCAGCTTTTTAAAACAAAACACTAAAACAAATACACAAAACAACGATTTTAGCTGTCACTTGCTCGTAGAACATAGATAAAAAATGCATGTTTTGTGGAGGTGTTTTGTGTAATGTTTTAGTGCAGGAGAAGCTTTAGATGGTGTTTAAACTCGAGCCTCTAACAGTTGAAACGGTCAGATAAGACGACCATTTGCCACATCCTTATTCCAAGGACAGGCGGCTCGCCGACAGCGAACTGCGTACGAAATGCTAATTCGTTCGCTACGGTGAATACCTTATGCGCTTTAAAAACCGCCATACCTACATAGTTTTGTGGCAACCATCGGAAAATGCCAAAGACGAATAAGGCGCAAAATGCTTTATAAGCACTCGTGAGGATGTTAAATTACTCTTGTAAATAATTTCGGTACGAAGTGAACAAGAAGAACAAGTTTCTATGACAGATGGATGACTAAGCACCTATCGATTCAAATAATACACCTCACTGACTTACTGAACGAGTCATTACGTTTCAGTTGCTATGTCAAGACAAAAAGTGATATTAGTTTTTAAACTAACAAAATACATACATACGTACATACATTCTATAGACTAGATTATACATGATAACACTCAATAGTCCTGTCATCATATCACCCCCTAGGATAGCTTTTATCGTAAGTACCAGAATGACAGACTTTTAGTATCGCAACATATGGGTTTTAGGATTTGATGTCCATGCTGTGGAGCCGAAACAAATATTTATGGATCACGCACGGACGTAAAAAAAATGATGGACGGAGCGCTAGGAACATTGAAAGTGAAGCAGGGTTTTATCCCCATCCTCCCTATCGACACGTAATGGCGTGTGTTTGCGTAGGGCACTTTTGTACAGGCGCGTATGTGTGTGTGGCTTCTATGTGGCGTCCGTTTAACTATAGGCGATATGGTGTCCTTCTTTTTCTTTACGTCCATGGGATCACGCAAACTTTTGTCACTGCACTGAAATGAAGCCCGGACTTTCGTTCCACAACCAGCTACGCGGTCACTGCACCACAAAGACTGTCAAAATATACCATACATTATTATAAAACGGTCATGTTTACACACCTTCCGGCCATTAATTTGGTACGAACCGCACTCGAGGCAACATAAACAAAAGTTATCATCAAAAACAGGTCGCTGGCAACAACAGAGTAAGGCATCCGCCAAAAATAAAACCCTTGACCTTCGTGTTCAGTATACTCATTTAAAAATAAGAGTAGCCATGAACTTCTCGAAATGTATGAGCGAGTGCATTGCTAGTGTATGTAGGAAACTCGTTGTCACACAGCCCGGCGGCCTTCGGTGGTTCACGAACAAGGCTCCTTTTGTACCAGCTCGGCTGTACAACAAATGTATAGTACAACAGTATTCTCAGATGTATGGCTTCTAGACCTTGTTGTCCATAAAGTTTGGACCTAATTGACGAAGCATTGCCCTTAATATTAATTGAAGAGCGAAAGTTAACCACAAGATACTTTAACATTATGATACTATTATTTTCTTACTTGCGCCAATACAACATTATACCGTTTAGCAAGTCGACACAAAGAAAGCAAAAATAGGTATTAATATGGAAGATATTCATTGTCAATAGAGCTTATTATCCGTTACACACGTACAGTGAACACATTATATAATTGTTACACCTTTATGCCAATCAGCTATTAAGATGGTTATCAATATTGGCATACACGAAGCCTCTCAAACATATATTGTATGTTACCATGTAGTCACTAACTAATTAATATTACCTTTTTAGGCGAAAAATAAGAGAAAATAACCTAATTGTTTTTGTACACATTGGCCGGTGTCCCATATAAAGATCACCCATTTTGGGTAAACCTGTATTTTAGTTTCTACGTTTCATAGACTTTGGTGACGAGGTACTTTGTCATTATAATATAATGTGTAAAGTATAAATTATTTGTCGCCTCTTTGGTGTAGTGGCAGCATATATGAGCTTTCAACCGGGAGGTCCTGGGTTCGAACCCAAGGGATTCGAATCCCAGGTCGGGAAAAGAGAATTTTCTAATTTAATTTTCCCGGGACTGGATCCCTCAGAGAGGGTTGACGTCAGGCAAGCTGCCGGTAGTAAAACTAAGCCACATCCTAAAAAAGTGTGTTGCGCCGACCCCACATAAAGGTGGGAAAAGGGCAGGTAGAAAGAAAAAACGTCTTAAGTTTAAATTAAACAGACCACATTACATAATAACTTGAACTATTTTATCATGTGCAGTTATTTTGTTATTAAAGCGACAAGACCTTAGCGAGTAATAATTTTGGTGATTTATTTTACTAACTTAGATGGGTTCCTTGGGAGGTCCTAAACAAAAAGAAACCTTTCAACGTATCTTTGATTTAATTAACTGTACCGTCAGTTTTATTGGCTTTTTCTGTAAACAAATGTCTCGGACTCCCGAGGCCACGATACCAATTAATTTCAAGCGCGAGATCTCGAAACAACACTCTTTGTTCGTGGCGCAAAATTTGGCACGTTTTAGCAATTTTGGTCAATCTGATAATTTTACGGTGTTTTTAAAATACGCCTTACATAGGCGACGTTACAATATTACACCTATATATGCTACTATGCTGACATATAAAACATAATGATCTAGTAAATTGGAGTCATTTAGATATCAATAAAGATTCGCGTTACCACTGAGGTCTCACGAATATTACGTACCAGTTTTGGGCTAAAGCATAAGTTGACTTAATTCGTTGTTTTTACATTGAGTGTAATAAAAGACGAGGATTTTGGGTGCGTTACGGAAAAGCTTTTGAGCAGACGATCTGCGGATTCAAGGGTTAATTATAGTAAAGATGTGCATACAAGTACAAAAAGGCACAAAGTGACTATACTACACTTGATGGTAAGGGCATTGCAGTACAAAAAAAACAGCGACCATCGATAAACATTGTTTATGTTTATAAATGGTCGCCAGAATCATGCCGGCCTGCATAAGTGCTTCTTCACGCTTTTCTTAAAGACCCAATGTCATAGGAGGGAGAGAACACGTGAGACGGCAAACAATTCCACAGCTTAATGGTACGGCAAAGGTAGATGGAGAAGGAAGAGACTACAAAGATGGAAGAGACCACGAGATGGAAGAGACCACGAAGCTGTGATTTCGTAAGCCGGCCCTTGTGGTTTTGGCTAGGAAAGAAGATGGGATCAGGTCAAACAAATCTTCGGAGCACTCACCATGATACAGACGATAGGACACCCCAAGCGCGGCAATATCCCTACGCAATTGCAGCGGCTTTAAGGCGTATCATTTACTACCGCGATTGCTGTACCCAAAATTTCACTTTCGAATATGTATGTGCACATGCAATGTATTAAGAAGAACCTAGTAGAAGGAATGCCTTTGCGTAATTTGCCGGCTCTAAAACAAAACAAAGCTGATTAACAAAGTGGGAGTCGCGCTTTCCGAGCGTGCACACATTCTGGGGTGGCATCAAAGAGTGCCGCAAGCCGCACGACCAGTTTTTAGATCCCCCACTCGTTTGAATAGCATCGCTCGAGGCTGCTTTGAAAAAACACCTTTTTAGCTAGAAATCTAATTTGTACATCATTTTTGCGGTTGGAATTGTAACAAGAAATTAATTGTGTTCATTCAGATAGTGTTTTATAGAGATTTGGATGAATAAGAATTAAAATCTTCTTTCGTCAACGATGAGTGGATCATCTATTGTTCTTTATCGTGTTATTACTTGGAGCATTTATGTATGACTAACAAAGCAAAATTATGAGTTTCAAAGAATAAATTAATAAAATTAAGTAAATACAACTGTGAACTGGTTTTTGGACTACACTTTTTTGTTGGAAATATTTCTCCTAGTGTGCATAATATATTTCTCTTGACATATATTATGCACACTAGGAGATATATTCCTCTAACAATCAGTGGCGGATTTTATAATACTTTTTAAAAACGTTAATAAATGTCAAAATAACCCAATGCATGGAATATACCGGCTATATAGGCTCGTTGACTAATAACGTTCCATTGTTGACGAATTTATACAGCCTCCGTAGCGCAGCGGGCGAGTAACCTGTGAAGCGAGAGGCCGCGGGTTCGATTCCCGCACGGAGACAAATGTATGTGTGACCCACAGATATTTGTTTCGCGTCTGGGTGTTGTGAGATCAGAAGTTTCTCATAATTCCTGATGCCCACGACACAAGACTCGTATCTTAGTGTGGGATTAAGATTCTGTATGTGACTGTTGGGTGTTATTTATTTATATACAGTATCTTTGGGTCGGCAAAATTCTGGCAATCATAGATAACACATTGTAGTGGCATAAGATTTGGTGGAGTAACACTACATATCACCAGATCTAAGCCATTCCGCATTGCCAGAATAAACAAACACAATTATCGTAGCACAATAATGAGAGTATCACAATACTAAAATTCTATTAAAATATCGCTATGATTCAACTGCAATGATAGCATTACTATGACACACAGATAAATTATCTCAATATAAGAATTCCATACGTTGACTAAACACTGTGTCCAAACAATATTATTGGCTTTGCTCTATTTGCATTTAACAATAAATATAAGTAATCACCATGAGCTTATCAAACATACGTCTTAAAGAAATTTGTCCTCTACGTGCCAGAAAGCAACAAAGAACATTTAAACAGTAGGAAATAAAATAAATTATGCTCTTCCTCATCCGGTTCAACGAACTGACGAGGTCGCCTAATCTTCCTGAATAATAAGCTAAGAACATTATTTCCTACTTGTCCAATTTCTCGAGACCCTATTTAGTTTAACGCTTCCTCGTTGTCAAACGTTTGCTCGAGTTCGATGTTTACAGCTAGGCAGCTAGTCGGAAATACCATCGTTTTATTATCTGGAAATAAAAAAAAGATAATATTAATATTTGTGAGTACCCTACAGGACCACATAAGCTCACGCCTGTATTCCCGTAGGGGTAGGCAGAGGCGCACTAGCGAACTAGAGCACCCACATTTCGCCGAGCTTAGTTCAATCCCAGATGTGATAGGGGGCGAGCCTATCGCCATATCGGGCACAAATTCCAGACTCCGGGCTGATATGGAAAAATCCAATATCACTTTGCCCGACCCAGGGATCGAAGCCGAGACCTCAGAACCGTAGTCGTACCGAAATACTACCACGCCACCGAGGCAGTCTTTTAACAGGACCACTACTTTTTAATATAACGAAAATCTTATGTAGCGTTAAATTTTATTATAGGGTTTTGAAAACATTATATGGGTACACAATTCATGATTTATCACAACACTAAGCTAAGTGACATTGGGTTTTTCTCTTCAATATCAGCCAGTAGTCTATTTGTGCCCGATATGGCGATAGGTAAAACCAGATTGACAGGCAGACTAAACGAAGATTTTCTTGTAAAAAATGACACGGATTATGTCAAAGTTCGATTTAAAAATTGCAAATCCTCACTAAGTTCGTTTCTTTGACTCAGACTTAGCCGAAGTTCGCTCTATAGATCTCAGACCTAGTGTCCCTCTTTATATTATTTCTAGTAACACGATTCCGCTTGCGAGTCGCATTTTGGGAATAGCCAATATGCACTATGTACTTTCATACATGATAGAAATCCAGTCACATTGTAAGGAGCCGAAGCAATCTCGTCTGATAAACATGTCTCCTGCCTCGAATATATTTTTTAATCCTCTAGAGTCTAGACCCATTTCCCAACCAAATAAAGTAAGATTTTCTTTCGTTCTGTCTGGTATTATTTCGACCTAGTTTCAAGGTGTGGCTGCTGCTTACTTAAACGCTTCCACTTCGCTCAGTCGTGAATATCCAACAACAAAACAAAAAAAAACAAAATCGTCGCATTTTAAAATAGGTCAACATATTCAGTCACCTACAAACCTATTTCATTAATTCAACGTACATTCAATGCAAACATAAGGAAGTGCCGGATCCGGCAATTCGACTTACGACCAAATAATGAACGACTTATCGGCTAATGCAATAAAAATTTAAATTACTCGTTTACATAAGACGTTCTTGTTTTGCCTTTAATTTAATCGATGATTACGAATTACTTGTTAGGTAAGTAATAAAATTAAGGACCATCTGTAGTTAGAGAAAATTAATTGTTTTTCATCTACAATATTATTAGACAGAGAAGAAGTATCATCCGAATCCATCTTGTGAAAAATGATGGACATTGGACAAATTCTGTGAGCCATTATCACACTTTTTTTTCTACCTGCCCTTATCCCACCTTAATGTGGGGTCGGCGCAACACACTTTTTCAAGTATGTTGCAAAAGGCTTAGTTTTTACGACGGGTCGCCTGTCTGACGTCATCCCCCTATGAGAGATCCAGTCCCGGGCAAATAAAATTGAAAAATTTGCTTTGCCCGACCTGGGCAATCGAACCCAGGACCTCCCGATCCACAGCCCATACATGACACCACTAGACCAAAGAGGCGACTATCACTATCAGATAATAATAAGTATTATATTAAAACGATACACCATATTCTTAATCAAAAACGATTTAGTACAAATAATTAACCTAAACTACAGGTAAATAAAAGTATATACTTGTTGATGTAATTTCTGGCAATTCTTATTAGCCTTGTTTGCCGAAACGTAAACGAATTTGACGGAACCGTCCTTGTAAAATACTTTGAACTCACGAATCACGATTTACGTCTGCGGCGTAATCATGTTGTTAGAGGGAACCAAATAAAGAAACAAAACTGAATGTACCCGCCGGCAAACCGTAGTATACAATCGGTTTATAACAGTCTATTTGAAGCAACTATATAATGGGGAAAAAGAATAACAAATGTAAGAAATAAAAAATGCTTTAAGCACCACACCCGAAGTTTAGTGTAATTCTTCGCATTTTAATTGACTTCCCACTAATAATAAAATTTTATTTCGTTTTTTGGTTTTAAAACACAAGCAGTAGATATTTTGTAGCGTCTGGGGGACAATACGTTGGGACGTTTAGGGAAGTGCGTGACCAGACTCGCAACTTGCGGTTGCAGCGAGAGATACGCTGCCTTATGCCGCATTTATTGTCGATAAATTCTTCATATCGATAGCTTTAAAGTTGTATAAATGAACGATTTATTACATGTCATTCCAAATCATTAATCATAAGTGAGATTAAATATGATACCCTTTCATGTTTTATTGGCAACATCGAGGACGTAATGCAATAAGTTATTCGTAAGTGTTTTTGAAAACAAGAATGTTACGTTGAAGAATATGCATTATAATTTGTATATAATTAACTTGTGCAAGAGTATTACTTAATAATTTTTATAACTAGAAAATGCTGTAATGTTATGCTGAAAATAAACGAGGACGCGCGTTAGTGTCCATAGATAAACAGGAAAAACCGGTTATAACACGATAAAAATCGTAGACAACATTTTCTCGTGGCGCGCATGCTAGGCGGGCTAGGAATCGAACCTAGGACCTCCCAGTTCATAGGTGCATCAACGGAAATATTGAAAGATCGATAAAATAATATCGATAGGCAGTTACCCATCACTAATGTGGTGAGCTTCACGCGGCTGGCATACTATAAAAGTGCATTGTACACCTCTTGGAAATCGCTCTACGTCATCTGTACATATTTACATATATTGACTTAACTGGCTATCGGGAAATATTAATAAGTTAGTATACACAAATCAGTTTATAATATCTTAATCATGCATCAATAAATGTGTTGTATCATAGTTTAATGTAATTATAAAACAAACTACTTTTTTGTTTTATTTATTTATTTAAGATACAATACAGAATACAATCAAATTACAGAATTCATACAGCTAGTGTCAGTAACTTACATCTAGATTGCACTCCAAAATCTGTGCCAAATCATGATTATAGCATATAAGTAGATGTTATGTTTGAATATCAGATTAAAATGTATTATTAACAAACGAGCAGATGGGTCACCTGATGATAAGTGATCTCCATCGCCCATAGACACCCAAGATCAAAATGAATGATGATCAAAATGAAAATTATGGGAGCGTTGCCAACCGAAAAGGAGGGAAATAGGGAGGGACTCAAAATGTAAGACATGATAAGCAGAAAAATGGTAATTTAAATATATACACAATGTTATGAAACCTCATGACTTAATTATGGATACAAAGGAAAAGAACAAGGATAATATTATAATCTGTCCACGGGTTCGTGATATGCATGTATTACTTGTTCGGAAGTGAATGTCCATTGATGTATCATACGATGGTGCATAGTGAAAACAGGAAGATATTTCTGTAGAGAAGACAGTTAAAGTTATATGTACTGTAAACCTAATGTCTATACAATTAGTTATCAAATATTGTATAGAAACGTTTGTACCTAGATGGTTAAGAATGTATTATACAAACTTGTACGTTCAAGATGAATTGTCTTAAGGGATGTGAATTAAGTGTTTTTACTATATAAACAATAAAGGTATATACGCATTTCATTCACGCCTTTTATCCCCAGAGGGGCAGACAGAGGCGCAACTAGTGGACCCACTTTTTGCCAATAAAGTTCCAGTTATAATAAAGTTTCCAATAAAGTTATTACTCATTAAGCGGACCTCGCCTCCTTGGACTAATATACGCAACATCGCGCAAAGATTGCAGTTCGCTACCTCAATTATATTGCACTTGAAAGTTTTATTGTACAAAATACGACGTGTGGTCACAAAAATAAACTTATATCCTAAAGATCCTTAGACCGCAATCAAAACTGTAGCTATCCTATTTGTCTCCACTCTTGATAATGGGATAACCCGCACAGTAATGATAGGTAATGCTCGACCGGTTTGATACCATCACAGCAAACCGATGTAAAGTAGCAGCTTGCTGTCACATTTGATTCAGTGAGTGAGTTTTCCGGTGACCCATTTCCCACCCTACCTTTCCCAATCCCTATTTGCCTTCTTTTAGATTGGCAACGCATCCACGATTCTTTTTGTCTTGGTGTCTATGGGCGGTGAAGATGACTTACCATCAGATGACCCATCCGTTCGTTTGCCAGTCGCTGCTATAAAAAATAGTTAATAGGTAAATAGTTGTGGACTGTCTTGTGCTGTGTGAATCAGATGCATCCTTACTTCTGCTCAGTTGAGCGTCAATACTAAAGGCTTTGTTAACCAATTTTACGTGTGAATATTATACATTCAAGTCTTAAATAATTCTAGTGTTCTGGAACTGCGAGGCCTGTCAACTCAACAGTCAATAAATCACGTCAAATAGGTAATAGCAATCGGTAATCAACTGCCGTTCCCCACGCTTTAAAGGACGTGATGATACGAAAAGCACTTGTAAAGAAATATAGTCGTTGAACATTTCAATAAATAACGTGTACGACAATGATATTTTATGTATACGACTTATTTGTTTCCGAAACGTTCCTGAGACTCTACGCTTTATTATAAAGGCAAGAAACACCCGTTTTACATGCAAGGCCAAACGTTCGACTTTACTTCTACGAAACAATACAGCATACTTTAAACTATACACCATATCCACTGACAACTCAACGTATGTAAATATATACCGTGATGACTTAACGTTGTTAGTCAAAAATGTTACAACACAAAATAAAATCAAGCTATGAGTTCGCCCAAATGGCGACATAACTTTGAACTTTTGAGCAACCTTCACAGTTAAACGATTGCAGCACTTTATTTACATACATATAACATTTGTTAACTATTAATTTATTTAGGCACATTTAAAATAAATGAGCCACGCTAAAATAAACCGAAAACATGTGGCTTTGTTGACTTTAGATGGCAAAACTAATATTTTTTGTGCACACACAAGAAATGTAATTTATTTGCAAATTGAGTTGACATGGACACGAACTACACAATATCATACTGACAAGGAATATAATAATATTTTAAGATAGTTATCTATTGACTACGATCTACCACGAGTTATTATAAATTTTTTTTAATGGTAAATTCAAGATGAAAGCACGCTATCCTTATATGAATTACGGAATATATTAATATGATCTAACTAGCAGTTAACACTGAACTATAGATTTCAAAATACGGAAATACGAAGGAGATCTAAGGTTAAAGATATCGGGTCCCGTATAGCGCAACACAAGTGGCGTTGGGCAGGACACTTGGTAAGGTGCCGACATGACAGGTGGAGTAAATTGTTGACCGAATGGTGGCCACGTGAGGACCGAAGTTCCCGTGGCAGACCTTTTTCCAGATGCGCAGACGATCTGCAGAAGTTTGCGGGTGTCACTTGGCACAAATTAGCCCAACAGAGAGACGAGTGGCGTAAAAGGGAGGAGGCTTATGCCCTGCAGTGGGTGCCAAAAAGCTGAGAATGATGATGATGATTAGCAGTTAACTCGCCTGTTCTTCGAAAATTCAACTGTCGCAGCAGTTTTAGTAACAGTCAAATAACTAAAATCTTACGCACGGTATCTTTATGATACTAAAACCCTGACGTTAGCATAGTCACTGCTTTATAGTGTATCTTTTAGAGGCCAACTACAGGTTTTTTGCTTATCTTTGAGGGTTAATAAGTAACTATAGTCTACACTGAACATTTCTGTACTAGAGTCTAGAAAAAACTTGTAAAATCTGATATATGTAGATGTATGTAATCTATTACAAAACTAATTAAAATCTTTGGTATCTTTTCATTCAAGGTGAATATTTAATGTTTACACTACGTCCCTTTTCATTGAATTATTATTTAATACTCTAAAATTAATTTTAATGTAGAAATAACTTTAAATAAATTTATAATAGACCTTCCTAAGTGCATTAAAATAACTGTATTTGGTATTACAGTAGCCCGAGCACGAAAAACCAATGTAAATGTAAATGTATTCGAGTTCGCTGTGCACTGATGACATTTGGTTAATATTTCATACAAATTTCATAGACGCGCATCGAGTTAGAATACATTTACGGTTGTAAGAAATTTTCCTGCTCAGGCCGCTGTACAATTATTACATTCATACACTCATATATATTTAAAAGAATTTTAATACACTTAAAACAAATTTTTACTAAACAAATATTGAAACGCAACTTCTAAATTATAAGATCATTACGAAAAACGATCAATCAAATGGAATCTTTTAAACAATTTAGTGCACCGACGACGTGAAATTGCCGGTCGGCACAATTTCATGGCAATCAAGCGGTCTTGCCAAACACTTTTCTGTCGT
Source organism: Clanis bilineata (assembly GCA_036417725.1). NCBI lineage: Eukaryota > Metazoa > Arthropoda > Insecta > Lepidoptera > Sphingidae > Clanis > Clanis bilineata. The sequence goes on from CM071154.1 coordinate 8,623,964, forward strand.
TTTACTTGCCCGGTCGGTTTCGACAGCAAACCAAAACACGTACGGACGTAATCAAAGAGATCCGCTTGCATTTGCGTGAGGATATTTCACAAAGATATATTTTATTTATCCTCTACGGTTTGTTTATCGGCACGCATAAACAAATGAAACCTGTTCAAGTTCACATAACATTTTTACCGATTTCATAAAAAGAGCTTCTCAATCCACGTCTATTTTTTATCTATGCGATACCGCCGATTGATTTAGATCAATTTGAAGAGTATTTTATTATGCGAAACTTTTACTGCGGATAGCACAGGAGGTTATTAACAGGATATTTACTTTTACTGCATGCTAGCTGCAATTTTGTGCAGTTGATAACTGCATCAAAACTAGCAACGACAGCATAATTTCCTGGCAGTCGCCATGCAATTTGACATTTGAATTTATTTAGAGTTTAGACTCAAATAAATTCCTTGATTTTAAACGTGTCCCTATGATCAAATTCATTAATAATGTTTTCTTTTATTTCGACTATAAAAACAAAGCTTCCTACCTGCCCTTATCCCACCTTAATGTGGGATCGGCACAACACACTTTTTCAAGCATGTGGCAGAAAGGATTCGGCTTGGTTTTTACGACTATATTAGCAACTAACAAAAAACGCAAGTACATATTATAAATAACAAAAAGTCTTTAGAGTTCAGACTACGTATTTAACAGATCACAAATGCATAAAAAAAAAATATGAAACAGAACCTGCAACTAATCATGACAGACGTGAAAAGAATATAATTTGTATGGACTAATGACTGGGAAATAAATAGTACGCAGCAAGAAATGGTATGAGTAAGCCTCGCGAGTGAATAAACTCATGTAATTAAAGAACAGATACCTAATGTTAAGCTATGTTAAGATTTAAAACTACCCATCTATCAATAGAGATATAATTACAAAGAAAAAACAATAATTATGATTTCCGAACAGGTCATCTCATCGTCAAAATCTATTTTCGAAGAAAGATCACAAAAACGTTATGCCAAAGCCATTTACGTTGTCAAGCCGGAATTTATTATAGTCAAGGCAGTCATATTTACGAGCGATTAGTAGTCCTCCGCAGTCATGGTAAGGGTGAGATATTCAATAACAAAATTCTCTTAAGTTCGTCCTTAAGAAGGGACGTAGAAATTATTCCGTTGTCACCACAACGAAGCTGCATTTTTTGTAGGACCCGTCAACCCCACTCACTTTAACTTAAAAAACAAAACAGTATAGTGATGCGGCAAAATCTTTACTTGACTGTTATGATTTCGATATGTTTTTATTCTACTAATAATCTTACCTGGATTTAGTGAAGGCTTATTGGTATCTACGTTATGGATTTAAAGAGATTAATAAATAGATAAATAAATCCAACAGTAACACACATCGTCCTGCCCCCACACTACGTTGAACCGTATTGTGGGCATTAGGAACTACCAAGAACTTACGGTCAATCAATACATTAAACAACAAGTCAGAAATATCAACGTTGTTTGTTTTATTCCTCTAAGATACCATGACAATACCACGAGTTTATATCATGATATGTATAAATATAGAAAAAAATACTGCAATAGCAGCTTTTTTAACTAAATAAAAGTTATAATAAAAATTATTTGATCAAACGCCACATCACCCTGTGACCAAATGAACAAAAACAGAGCATAGATAATATTTAAAAGAATAATAGAAATCCCTTATATCGATAGACGCATCATGGCACGTCCCTATTGCCTGCGGGAGCCACAAGTGTAGGTTGGGTTAGGTCAGGTGACACACTCCACTGCACATGTATTTGACAAGCTCGAAATGCCGCTGGTGTCTTACAAACAATGCATAGCCACATGACCCAACGTTACAACATATTTTTCTCATTACTAATCTACACATATTTCTCTTAATCATTAAGGGCAACTTGCAGCTCCGCGATAAATCTCTATTTATCCCAAATCTTGGTTTAAATATAGGAGTGAGTTGTACGATAAATCAAGATAAGGTCTAACTCTACATTAGTAATAGGGCTGCAAGTCACCCTAAGGGCCGTTTTACAAAACGACACTCAGGTGTAAATCTAGATTTAAAGCTAGGTTTTACTTAGAACTGAAGCCTTGTTTAACAGATGCTTAAGTCTTAATAAAATACAACTCTGTGTTTATCCTTATTTATAAGCATTGATCTTATCCAACTGGCCTAGAAGGCGGGTGATGTTTTTTACATCAAAATGATTTCACATATTCACTAGAAAGTAAAGATAAAATATGTTTATGTTTATTTTTAAATGTGTTTGTCTTCGTAGATATAAAAACAAAAAAGAATATTGACTTAGATAAACGAAGATTTTGAACATTTTTTAACAATCTTTGGAGTAAACTCAATTACATGATTTATATTCCTAAGTACACCTAAGGAACCCAACTAGCGAAGGCATATTAATTATTTATAATATGGGAACCTACTATTGTTTTGAAGCCTGCGTCTATAGTAATTTTAGAAAAAGATGCCGATGAATTCGAAATAAGTTGTATTAATGAAAAGTGAAAGTTGTAAAGTGTTAAATATTTTTATGCACTCACGATCTCGAATAATACAAAAACAATAAATGTTAATTTAGAAATGTTGTTAAATACTAAACAAATACGGATCTGTTAAATTTTCTAAAACACGACTATGCTTTTGGATTGTATGAACGTAAAGTTTAAAATAGTATTCCGTTTTTTGATCTGGTAAGTAATCACTGTGTAAAAGAAACACTTGAGCTAGGTTAAAGTTAAATTATACCAGTAGGTTCCATTTTTTAAATTAATCAGCAGACAACTAATTAATAGGAGTATATTGTCCTACACAAAACAAGTGTCCGCAAATGTAATCTGTACCGGGGAAGCCATAAAAATTTGATGGTATTTTTATGTCCTACCATCTGCAAATCTAGTAGCGTGAGCAAAGGATGCATGCCTCGGTTATTTGATCGAACACACGCAAGAATATGGGCATTTACATTTTTTATTTTCCCGTAAAACACCTTTAAACTATGATGTGCCAAGGAAATTAAGGAAGTTAAACTTGAAAAGGTGAGTCGATATTAGGGACATAAACATGTGTACAATAAAACATGTCAGCTACATCGGGCATTAGGTATTAATATTAGCCATGTTAAATCAGTAAACTACTTGAAACCATTTTGAGTGTATGTATTTGATTTTATAACGAATGTTAATTATGACATGAAAAAACGAAGTGACGGCAAGTCCAGCGAGGTACCTAGTCACGAAGTGGTGGTCGAGGCAGGGAAGGCGAAGTGTAGGTAGTCCAGCAGCAAGATGGATGGACAATATAGTCAATATCATCGGTAAATCGTTGATCCGAGCTACACAATACCGAAGCGAATGGCTTCATAAAAGACGGCCTATAAATAAATATAAAAATGCCTTTTCACGATGAAAAAGGATGATGACGTTAATTATTTACTCCACGTAGACTCTACGTCATACTTCAACGTCCGACTAATATGTCACAAATATTACGAAACTGCAGTCTACTGACTAGCATGTGGTCTATCTCGGACAACACCAAGACGTCATAACGACGACGCAACACAGATATTCTAAAAATGATTTCGGCGATTTTGAATTTATGTGTAAACATTATGTGACATGTGAATTGAACAGGTATTTATATTGTACTGAATATAAATGCAAGCGCACACCTTACGCCCATCTTACTGTTTGCCAAGATGTTTTCAATACTTCAATCAGTATTTCGCTCGCGTCCACATTATTGAGATTTAATTCGTAAATCCATCCTCGCAATGTTTTGGCGCATATCAACAGAGTATAAATTCACATTATTATGTGAGTTCTCCGTTTTCCGACATAAAAAAATAGATCTACAACAAATATTTGCCAATACTTGAAAGTGACTAAAATTTTGTTATTTGACTCATTTTTCCAACATGCCCTTGTTTTTATTAAGTAGTATGTCTTTACGGTGGTTTATATGGTGTTTCCTGCACAAGTGATGTATTCGAAAAGTGTTTATAGGTTTCCCATGTGCACATTTAAAATGTGTACTTATCTCACTTTGTTTCTAGGGTCATTACAGTACAACAAACCAATAACAAGAAACAGCTAAATAAATGATAATTTAAATCTCTGCAGAAAATACACGCAACGAAACGAAGATCGCCTGCTTCAGCGGCGGCGTATATTTAACCGGACCTAATTTTATCTGCCTAAGCAACTATGTATATAAGTACTGACAATCTCATGTTATCTTCACTCCCATACAAATGTAATCCATCATCAAGCCATCAAGTTGTCACACGCACCATACTTACCCACATGCACTTTTTGTACCGAGACACGACGCGGACGCTTCACCATACCACGCCGCGCTCTGTCGACATCACTGTCTTGCCCCCGGACGGCGCATTACTCGACTCACTACTTTAGATATTTCATTAATCAATTATCCATCGATCAATTAACGTCGGTTCATCACTCCTGAAGCCCTAGGCGTAAACATGCAAAGAAAACCCGGGAGGTAAAAACTTTCCAACGCATTTTGAGCTCCAACGACACACATCGCTCATGTATTGAGTTTGATGCGATGGCTCCGCTTACACTGGCTGATGCCACATGGTGTATCACGGTGGGGGCAAAGGGGACGAAGCGTGGGAACGGCAGCGCACATATGGACCGCAGCTTTATCTCAATATTACGAGACGTATAATAATAAAAACGTTTAGTTAACACGATCTACGCCGACCTCATAATGACCGAACTTGCACATTTAGATTACATTATAAACTGTTCGACGTCGTTAGAAGCCTGTGTTTACAATCCCATGTTATGACAAGCTCTGCACTGCATCAAGGTTAAAATTAACGTACCTATGTGAGCATTGAGCGTAGATAACCCTGCGATATTTATCAGGTCTTAATAAAGTATTTATTTAATCAAGCTTTAATTAATCAAGGGAGTTGTTTGTTTATTAATTCGTAAAGCCTTTGATGTCAAAACCTGAGTGCAGTTCAATTTTATTTCAGTTAATATAACTGCAACATATTACGATGCATTTTTGATAAAATAAGGGTGACTTGCAGCATTATTATATACTAATTTAGAGTTACAGCTTATCTCGATTTATAACTCACTCCCATCTTTAAATCAAGATTTGGGATAAATAGAGATTTATCGCGGAGGTACAAGTGGCCCTTAATCTTTAAATTCTAGATTAACCTCTTCTCATAATCCTTGTATCAAATCGTATAATATTTTTGTAAAGTGTACAACAAAATATTTATTAATCTGCTAGTTTGTTCCCCGCTTATATGGCGGAATTTGCTATTAATTTTGATGTTGGTTATTATTATACAGTTGCCTCCATGATCTAGTGGCAGCATGTATATGTAATGTGGACTGGGAGGCCATGGGTTGGATTCCCAGGTCGGGCAAAGCGAATTTTCTAATTTAATTTGACCGGGACTGGATCCCCCAGAGGGGGTTGATGTCAGACAGGCAGCCGGTCGTAAAAACTTAGCCAAATCCTTTCTGCAACATGCTTGAAAAAGTGTGTTGCGCTGACCTCACAATTAAGGTGGGATAAGGGCAGGTAGGAAGGAAGATTGTTATACATAACACCTCGGTGTCGTTTCGTTGGTCTGCAGTATATATAGTAATCTGAAGTATAAAACTAAATAAAATAAAGTAAATTCTTTTCTATAACATGCAACAAATGTGTGTTGCGTTGCGCTGAACCTACATTGGAGTGATCTAAGAGCAGGTGGAAGATTATTACACATATCAATTTAAAATAAACACTTGTATAATGTATTATAAATACTCCACTTTTCGAAATGAATAAATCTTCCGAATTCCAGGCGACTCACTTATTACGAAGTGTTTATTTTTATATACTTGTACCAAAGACTTGTACTTTAAAAAAAACAATTGAATGTCAGAACAAGTTTTCCGATTAAGCTCATTAGATTGCGCATTCTATCTGCATATTTTATAGCCGCTATCCATAATAAATATTAATAAGCATCTGACATTAACTGATATTTCGGAACAGAAATATTATTACTGATATATTTGAGTTTGTACACAATAATTACAGTGTATTTTTGCACCGTAGGTATGTAATTACATTTGAAATGTATCGGTTTTATTTCTTCATTAAAACGAATAGTAGCAAACAGCCGGTAATTATTGTCGCCTTCTTGGTCTAGTGGCAGTATATTTGGGCTGTGGACTGGGAGATTCCGGGTTCGAATCTCAAGTCGAGCAACACGGTTTTTCTAACAGAAGTGCGATCTGTTGTAAAAAATAAGCCGTACCATTTCTGCAACATGTATAAAAATGTGCGCCAACAAAACATCGCCATAGAGTAAGATAATAGCAAATTGATATTAGGTGATAAATCATAGAGTTTTTTAACAAAAATATGCCCATAGATTTTTTTAAATTAATATTATGTTTTATGTTAACCATTATGACACTTTTAGTATAATATATATATACTAAAAGTCATAGGTAATACTGGTAGAATTGCTATATCGGTACCTATGGTATATGTTCATTAGACATGTGTTTAAACCTTAGATAAAAGAATTAGACAAAAGAAGGTAGAGGACTGGGCATAACTACGAAAAAATGAAGCATTCTTAATGTATGGAACGAAACAAAAATGGCGACTTTGCGAAAGAAATACCCATGAAATATAACAGTTAGACATCTTCTACATATTCCGTAGTTAGTATTATTGTAAATAAAACACCGTAATCAATATGTATTTATACGTTTTTTAATTCTTATGACACGGTGACAATTTACATGTAAATAGATCACCAAACTAAAATGGCGGAACCGGCTTCATAGTAAACACGTATTTTGCGTAGTTATGCCGGGTCCTCTAATTTTTTCTTTAGTCATTGGTTAAAACCTTAATAAAACGGAATGCGTAACCTACTCTACTTATTGAAACATCGTCATGACATCACTTGGCTTATTGCTGGGCGCTGGCCTAATTAAAACAAGAACAAATCACTTATAAAAAAACAGCAATCTGTTAACGTCAATACTGGTTGAAATATTATGTCACAAAAACTAAATAATAATTAGTTTTGGTTAATAATCGTCTCTACCTGGCGAAGACGTCACGTCTTCAGCCAATGTCACGACCACTGCGAGATATTTTGATTTATGGTGTAAGGAACTGGCCAATCTCCAAATGTATGTGGAATTTTACTACATACCTATAGATTTGACGCTTCAAGGGCGGAAATCGTGGTTACTTTCGCTACATTTAGAATTTCTATTGGAAAATATTTGAATAGAACTTGCGAAAAATATTTATATTAACTGATGATAACAATTATATACCTAGACTTTGCGAAAAATACACCTAAATGCGCATTAACACCATTATTGATACACATGTTTGATGTTATACGGTCAAAGGCCTTAGAGTTAATTCTTTTATATTTGTTTACATTAATTTGGTACCAGCATTTTCTAAAGATTTAGGTACCCTGAAATATATATATACAGCAACGCAAACACTGCGGTTGGAATAAAATTAATAGAAAATGAACGTTGAAATAAAGTTGATCAAAAATAACAAGACGTAAATCTACGACGTAAATTCCATAGTATAGGAATCAGAATGTGCGTAGTTTCATTGAAGACGGAACGAGATATCCCGAATTTCTACATTTATGAGAATGTCAATACGCTTTAGCTACAAGATCGGACAATGCACTTGCACTTTCGGTCTCATGCACTAGACGATCACACGTGTTTAGTTCGGTTCAACGGCCTGAACCTATGCCAATGCCAACACTCCTTGCTGCCAATAAACGTTCAGTTAATTCGTCTACATACAGAGCGCACAGTTACTCGGGTACTTTTATACAATACTATTTTAAAATAATGGATCATATTTATATGCGAGATTGTGTATTCACAAAGCACATAAGCTTTATCTTTCAAATAAGCAAAATGAGCTGTGATAAGATTTTGGTCGTGAATTATATGGTTCTATCCCTAACCGATTTGCGGAACTTTTGGAATTTGGTTCACAATTTTATTCCTTAATCTCTAATCCAGTAAGTTCATTGTTTAAATTCTCTGGTGCTGGCACTTCCGTGCTATTAATAAGTTTTAGCCGCCGCAATATAACATATTAATAGCAAAGTCGATCGATTCGCAGCTGTCCACATTTTCGTTTGATAAACATAAACGTAACATAAACATTAACTTATACGACTGTAGTTAAAATGTAATTAGCATATAGGCCTTTTTTGTAATATACCCAACATTAACATTTAGTCGGGATCTCACACAAAATTGCTTATCAGTTACGTAGAGCTTACAGTGTCCTAGGTATTTATGTCCGGTGTGGTCAGGATATTGATCCTTTCGGAGCAGCGACGGTCGATTTCGCTGCACGATTATTTTCAAAATTGTTGGAACATTACATATAAGTAAAACACATCAGTCCTGGAATTATCGACTATAGCCACCAAAATGATCGGTTAAGATTTGCGCAAGATGATGATTTGCTAACGATGCGGAAGGGTCTGGTGTTGGCGTGGTGCCCAGCGAGGTGCGGTCGGGCAGATATATCGTGGCATTGGGCCAGCCAGGGTCAGGAGCGGCCGATGCACTCCTCATCGACCACTAGCCCATCACCTCGGCTCGAGTCTTGTTAGGAAGTCTTGTACATCAATACAAAGCCCTTTCATATTTAATTTTTCTACTCGATATAAAATTATTTGAAATAAATATATTTCATTTCTTTTTCATAACATTAGGTTCTTGTCCCTAGAGAAGAATTAGTTTATATAAAATTAACATAGGGATGATTTGGCTTTCTATAAACACGAGCTTTTTTAATAGGTCACGGTTCAGTGGTTTCAGAAATTAGCCCTTACAAATAAACTAACAAATATACTCATAATATTACCTACTCTATATTCCAAAAACCGACATTTAGAATAATGTTACATATTAACATAAAAGCAAAAATTAGGTAAAGCTTGTTTGTAAAACTAAGCTACGTTAAGCTAGCTTGTGGATTTATAAATAAGGGACTTTGTGCAAGATTGAATTTTAAATATTATCACAAGATTAAAGTGCCTCATTCGTGGATAAGATAAGAGAATACTTATCTTAAGCCCTTAGGGATCGCCCAAACGGAACAATATTTAGAAAGCGTTGGCCAAAAAGGTCCAAAATAAAAATCTTTACAGACCTTTACAGCAGGTAGTAAAGTAACGTATTTTTTCTTCTCTAGAATTGTTTAAGTGGATGGAAGAACAATATTCGTGCAGCAATAAATACTCTGTGGATATTTATGACAAAGGAGTTCTGTTCGTGCTCGGGTGAGTCGGGGGCCGGGGCACTGCGCCGGCTCACGGACAACATTAGCGAACAAACACGTGTTCGTGAAAATGTTTATTTAGGCAAAACTCGTAAAACTCACTCGCAGGATGTGCTTTGAACCCTCAAGGTTGTGCAGCTTACTTTAAATAGCCGTTTTATTATTGACGATTATGACGACTGTAAATTTGCAACTAACGCCTGTTGCGTCTAAAATCGGCAAACAACTACCAGTAAAACTCGATTAAGTTAATTAACATCGACATTTTCACGACTTCGCTTAACATATTCAAGTTATTATGGCACCGGTTTGTGAAGGTTACCCCACCCTTCTCGCTGGTTTCTGGTGCGTGTTATCGGAGTAATATTTTCCGCAGACCGTTTCCTACCAGGGCCTGCACGGCAATACTAAATTTGTCGAAATCGGTCCGAGGAGAGCGCAACGTGCGTTTGTCATGCACGTTTATTTACGCGATGCCCCGCGGAGCTGGCCGTGTTCCAGGAGCCAACCAAAATAGCCGCTTTGTAGATGTCATTGTACTAGAGCAAACGACGCCCTACGGTTTATCAACGGGGGTCCACTGCATCTCCAGTCTACCAATGAAAGTGACCAATCATTGATTCTTATAATCTATTGAATTCGCTCAATTTCGCCCATTAAAATCGCTATTTGCTACCAAATTACACACTTATACACTGTTTATGTGCATAATTAGGCAATTTTATGAACGTTTCGTACACTTAATTTTATATCAGTAGCACCAATTATAATTCGAACGTCTTACAATTACGTACTATTTATTTAATCGGATAGATAAAATTACATAAACTAAAAAACATTTAAAACATTCTTTCGGATGGCAAAACAAGAAATCAAGAACTGGTTGGAGAGACATATCTAAAATCTTTGTCTAACACAACGCTCACCAAATTAAAAGTAGAAAAGGATGACATGGCCGACCAACAAAAAGTGGGACGATTCGGCCGCCCAACCCTTTTATTTCTTTCGTTTTCTTATTACTTTTATTCTAAAAATATCGCATTCACGAACCAATTTCGAAAGGAAACGTGATTCTGTCCAAGGTCAAGAGAATTAGTATTCGTATGGTGTGTTCGCTGTTTGACCGTCTACAAAAAATGTTAATGTGAATTGTTCGTAGACTTTTTTCTAAGCTTGATTAGAGCTGCTGGTGCTGATCCCAGATTTTAATACTACCGTACCCATAAGAGTTCCTATAGTTATGTACCGCGAATTTGAATAATATTGCAATATTCCACTTTCTATATTTTTTACTTTTTGCGTAATCAACTTGATCGGCTTACATATCGGATAATACGTTGTTGATTTCTTTTTTATAGCAGAGACTGGCAAACGAGCAGATGGGTCACCTGATGGTAAGTGATCTCCATCGCCCATAGACACCCAAGACACAAAAAGAACCATGGGTGCGTTGCCAACCTAAAAGGAAGGAATAAAAGGGGAAGTAAAAGGATTGGAAAGGGAGGAGGGGGGGGGGGGTGTAATGGGCCCCCGGAAATCTCACCGAACGAAACACGACAGCAAGCTACCACTTTACGGCGGTTTTCTGGGAGACAGTGGTATCAAACCGGTCGAGCCGGCCCTTTCGTGCTGTAGACGTTACTATCTACAGCGTGGCTCTACCACTCAAAATACTTGATATTGATTGATTGAATAATTGATTTAGCAAAAACAAAAAGTCATAGTGATCGTTAAAATATGGTTTATGTAAATTGTACACTGTAGTATATATGTATGTAAGTGCATAATTAAAACTGTATATTTATTGTGTTGCGCAGAAAGGATTCTTGCGTCGACAAAAGGCTCAAAAGGTTCTATAATTCATATTCTGCTTCTATGCAGAAATATCTGAGTATTGTAAGGGTATTATTATAAAGTATGTCTCTTTACCATAAAGCCCCGAGGGGTGGATTTAGATATGTAGTTTTACATTTACAAATGAAGAAATTTGATTTGTCAACGTAGAAAGGGTAATTGTATGATATTACTGTGTATTTGGTGTTTCATTTAGCATTTTTACGCTACATGCAAGTAATAAATAAATGCTATTTTTATTTATTCATAGTTAAACAAAAGTCGCCTTCTCGGTCTAGACAGCATATATGGGCTGTGAACCGGGAGGTCCTGGGTTCAATTCCCAGGTCGGGCAAAGCTATTTTTCTCATTTGATTTGTCCGGGACTGAATCCCCCAAAAGGTGGGTTGACGTCAGGCAGGCAGCCAGTCATAAAAACGAAGCCAAATAATTTCTGCAACATGCTTAAAAGAGTGTGTTGCGCCGACCCCACAATAAGGGGGGATACGACTTAAGAGCAGATAGAAGGAAGGAAGGATTCATAGTTAAACAAAACGTGCGCTCTACTAATTTACTTAATAGAATATAGAACCTGTTTTAAGTACAGCACGAATGAGCCGGCTCGACTGGTTTAATACCACTGTCTCACATTAAACTGACGTAAAGCGGCAGCTTGCTGTCGCATTTCGTTCGGTGAGATTTGGCCCATTCCCCCCCCCCTCCCTTTCCCAATCCCTTTTCCCTTCCCTTTCATTCCCTCCTTTTAGGTAGGCAACGCAACCATGATTGAAGATCACTTACCATCAGGTGACCCATCTGCTCGTTTGCCAGTCACTGCTATAAAAAAAGTGAGTCCCTACCTATGTAATGAAAACGAAGCATCTTAATTTTCATTTGATGATTCGGAAGGTACGGGTGTGAGCAATAAGAGCCTCGTCCTGATTACAAATTACCCGTCATTGCGTTTGATCAACGCGTACAAAAAACGTTTGGATAAAAGTTACAGGAAATATGATTCATCCTCGATCTTATTGGTGTTTAATGTATTGACTCATAAAGTTCTTTTATTTTCAACAAAATCGTCGAAAGTTTATTACAGCATTTAGTATCAATTTATCATTAAACGTAAAGTAATTAATTAGACTTGAAGTAAAATAGTTTTCGAGCTATCGTCGTCTCTACGGCTAACAAACTCTTTTTGATGTTACTGGTAGAAATGGTAGTCGCCTCCTTGGTCTTGTGACAGCATGTATGGGCTATGGACTGGGAGGTCTTAGGTTCGATTCCCAGGTCGTGCAGAGAAAATTTTCCAATTTAATTATCCCGAGACTGGATCTCCCATAGGGGGTTGACGTCAGGCAGGCGGCCGGTCGTAAAGCGAATTCCTCTCTGCAACATGTTTGAAAAAGTGTGTTGCGGCGACCCCACATCAAGGTGGGATAAGGGCAGGTAGAAAGAAAAAAAGAAAAAGGTAGAAATGGCATTTATAAATCATTCGGATTTTTAAAACTAAATAAACGATTCTTATTCGCCTCGTTCATAAAACGTGAATAAAAGGATTTAATACAATAAAAAGAAGTTGAACCACCACCGCGCTAACGAGGCGAGGCAGTTAATGAGTCCGTCATGTTATTGTTATTGCCAACAGAATAAAGAATAGAAGCCGGCTTCTAAGTCATATAACCTCAAAAGCTTGGGGCCAACGAGCCGCCCGGCGATGGGGGAACGCGCAGCCGCTCAATGTTGTCGCGCATGCGCCATCACCGGTCTTCCGCCACCAGCCCACCACACAACGCTGCACAAAGCGCGATCCACCGCGATGTCACGCACTGACTGTTCTCAACGTTGATGAATCACTATACTGATACGCATATATCAACGCTGTATTAGAAACAAGAGTATGTGAAAAGATTACGAGTGAGCCCAGAACGTTATAGTAGTGTTTTGTAGTGATTTATATCAGTGGCTAACATGTACAAGACGGTGCGACATGGCGAGAACAGCCTGCAGTACACCATCCTGCCGCAGACGGAGGAGGTGTTAAATAACAGCGGCTTGAAGGGGAAGGGACGCGACTACAGCCCCTCGATCCACGTGCGACGAACCCGGAGAAAATCCACAGTAAAATACGTTTTGCTGATAGTTTTCGGAGTGATATTTGCTTTAGCTCTCGCATCAGTTCCTCTCTACGTAATGAATGGGGCTTTATTTGCTCGCAGGTCCCAAGATTATCACGATTTAATAACTGCAACGCCTTCATCTCCGAGTCGTGATATAGTCAAATCTCGGAAGAAGGAACTAAAAATTTCTCCGGATGTAGTCTCAACTTTAATATCAAAATTAGAAACAACCACACTGAAGCTCTCTACTATTCCTTCGCCTACAGTAACAGCAACAACACTAGGCGAAAAATCTACAACGCCTCCTTGGACAATGCCTGCGTTGAGATCTTGGAAAAGTTCAACATCCTCCACCACTAACCGACCTTATGCGACCGAAGACAGTGTAAACACACCAGTGCTCGCAACATCCAACATCAATAACTTAGAAAATGATATAATAACCATGAAACCATGGGACAAAGACATTATAATTCGTCCAACTGCTACAGCGGAACCGATCACACTTCGCAGTGTAATTAAATATTACACACAAACATTTGCGCCGGCAGAAAATTCGATCGTGACTAACACCAAACCGTTCGATGACGTTCTTATAACAACAAAAAGTACGACTACTGCACCACCAGTGACAACAGAATTCTCAACTTCCAGTGACAAGTTTAGCTTGAAAGACTTGAAAGACACAATGCTTTCTGTGGATGATGACGAAGAATTCAAGGAATCGCTGGAGGTGGATGAGGTGTTTTCATTGCCTTCCTTAAAGCCGGATTCTTCCGACATAAGCTCGGATTCCGATGAAGTGACGGTGTCAAAAGCGAATGACAACATGTGGTATGAAGCTAGGTGGCCATTTGTGGATACGTCGTCATATTTCCAGTGGACAGTGAGTATTATAATGCTATATTACTTAGAAAACAATTTCCGTATCAACCTACTGCATCCAATTCATAACTCCGCGAAAATAGCTATAGTAACGCTAAAGCAATATAAAATTATTTATGAATAAAATAATTTATTTTTTCAAATTTATATCATGAACGCAAATTGTTTATTATGGATAAAGTACCTAAATAATATATCTATAATATAACTTTATTTTGACGAAGGCTAGTTTATAACATTCCTTCATCTAATGCAATTGCAATATAAAAGACACAATTATCTGAAGATAAATATTTTCAACAATATCTATGTACATAGGTACACTCTACAATGCAAAACTTAAAAATCATAAGTAAATCAATTTAATCGCCCCTTTGGTCTAGTGGCAGCGTGTATGGACTGTAGACCGGGGGTTCTGGATTCGATTCCCAGGTCGGGCAAAGCGAATTTTTTAATTTGATTTGACCGGGACTGGAACCTCCAGAGAGGGTTGACATCAGGCAGACAGTCGGTCTCAAAATCCGGAATGGGACCACCCTTGAAATAAACTCTAACGAACACAAAAATAATTTTGAAAATCGGTCCACATTTGGCGGAGATATCGAGTAACATACATAAAAAAAAAATACCGATGAATTGAGGACCTCCTTCTTTTTGGGAAGTCGGCCGAAAAGAAAGAAGTTAATCAGTTTAGTCTTCTCTATCTCTATGTTTGTATTAGTAGTGGAAGTTGTAGTTATAACCTATAACTATTACGAAAATAGTTAACAAACGACCGAATGCACATAATAAAAGTTCTTATATAATTTAGAGACAATTGTTCTGGGATCTATTGTGTTTGAATAACATCCATAACCCAGCTCTATTTTATAGCCTATAATATAAGTAGGTACGTGGCAATTTCGTACTTTCCACAATAACGCTCGCCAGCAGACCGAATTATAAGCACTGTATATAGGTCTATAATATGCGTTCATTTGTGTCTAGGCCTTTAGCCACATGTTACAAACTATATATTTCTAAAGAGCTGAAGTCAAAGGTTCGTGTCACCTTTAACCCGGACTAAAGCGTGAATGTCAAATACAGATTTAAATTATAGGAACCAACGTATCAGAAGTTTTTAAGTTACATTACTTTAATTATAACTGCACTAAGAACTATGCTGCCGTCCTCAAACTTAAATGCCGTTAAGTGAATAAACCTAATTTTGAGATGTCTCCAAATCACGTGGAAAATATTATCCGTAAAGGTTTATTACACTGTGACTTTTATATTTAGTAGACTTCTTCTTCTACCTTCCCTTATCCCACCTTATGTGGGGTCGGCGTAACAACTTTTTTTTCTTAAGCATGTTGCAGATAGGATTTGGCTTAGTTTTTACGACCGGCCGCCTGCCTGACGTCAACCCCCTATGAGGGATCCAGTCCCGGGCAAATTAAATTAGAATATTTGCTTTGCCCGACCTGGGAATCGAACCCAGGATCTCCCGGCCCACAACGCATACATGCTGCCACTAGACCAAGGAGGCGACTTAATAACTTATTTACTTTAAGAATAAAAATAACCAAAAGTCTATGAAATATCTAGGGACTATATTTTCCACGTCTTTTGGAGACATCTCAAAATTACGTTTATTCACTTAATAGCATTATAGCTTGAGAACGGCAGCAGTACATAATCACAGGATCGTTATAATTGTTGGCCAGTAGCATAGAAAAAAAGGTGGAATAGGTTAATTTGAAGGGCACAATAACTAAATAGTCGGTAAAACGAGAGTAGCAGGGTCGAACGCCCTCTAGAACAAATCGATGTGAAAATGTTTCTGATCTGGATATTGTATTGTGAAACCCACGACACACAGACTTGTAAATGTAGAGTCAGTTCTATGTGTACGATTATTGGATAAAATGTGTTTTTTTTTATAGCAGCGACTAGCAAACGAGCAGATAGGTCACCTGATGGTAAGTGATATCCACCGCCCATAGACACCCAAGACATAAAAAGAATCATGAGTGCGTTGCTAACCTAAAAGGAAGAAGTGGAAGGGGAGGGAAAAGGGATTGGGGAAGGAAGGAGAGTAAATGGGCCACCGGAGATCTCACTCACCAAACGAAACGAGACAGCATGCTGCCACTTTACGTCGGTTTTCTATGAGACAGTGGTATCAAACCGGATGGTCCGGCCCATTCGTGCTGTAGACGTAACTGTCTTCACCGTGATTCTGTCATCTATTTCGCGATTTCCATTTTTTATAGAAACTTTGTTATCTAGGGTTACTCGCCTGGTGATAACTTGTTACTACCTCTCCTGGTGGCCGCTCTGTCGTCGGTAGCTCTGGTGCTGCTCCTAGCTTTGGCGGTGAAGCGTCGCAAGAGAAGTTACGCGACGACGGCCCAGATTGGGGTAAGGATCGTTATATAGATACTACTTCTGAACACAGAACCAGTAAGTAATTATAATTAGCTAACATAATACCTACCTTCGACTTTTTTTTGTTTTGCAGTTTCCGCAATAATATTATATTGGACTCTTGATATAAATTAGTGTTATGTTCTGACAAAATGATCATAAAATAATTTTATTTTAGAATCATAGTACACTATGAGTAATTCAAAACCCAATTTTCTGAATAATCTTAGGGCTCCACAACAAATCTCTATTTATCCCAAAACATGATTTAAAGATAGAAGTAAGCTGTAGGACAAGTCGAGTTTAGGTTTAACTCTACATTAGTAAGAGCGCTGCAAATCGACCTTAGAATTTTATTACTAGGCGAACCATAGATTTTTAGTTTAGATAGGTTTTAAGGTAAAGCCACACTGTAGCCAGTTTCGGATACAAGAATCAAGCGTTTTGTTTGTATCTGAACAAAGAATTAGAGGTATAATTTATAGCAATCTTTGCTCTTACTGTCGTTGCTTTGACCTTCGAACAGTAAGACTTAATATAGACTATAACCACAATAGACTCTACAGTTTACATATTAGAGGCGATTCTTGAAACGATTGATTTTCCAGTTTTCCTGTGGTAAAAAAATGTGCATTTAGAGTCCCGGAGATCTCCGACACCTCCCTGCTGAAGTTCTATTCATTTTGGCATGTTCATAGACGGTGGGGATCCACTAAATCTAATCAGGCAATTGTAAATTGCAAATAATCCCTAATAAATAACGCAATAAACAATTATTGCTTTATTTATTTATTATTAGAGATTATAGCTTCGGTGGCGGGTAGCGTGTGCGGTACTGTCCTGAGATCTCGGGTATAATCCCCGAGTTGGGCGGTGATATAGTATTTTTCTATTCAGTATCATTCCGGAGTCTGGAATTTATGCCTGCACATCTGCGAATTACATTCTGCGACGGAAATGACCTAATGTACCGGACTACCATCAAATTCAAATTCAAATCATTTATTCTGCAAATAGGATATTTTATACCACTTTCGCATGTCAATTACGAGTATATATTGATTTTAGGATATTGATAAAGTAGGTAATAATGGCGTCGGCATTTCGTGGATCGGCATTTCTATCCCTGAGAAGAAATGCCGAAACAAACTCAAGGGTTATGGCCTCTTTTAAAGTCCAGCCAATACATGATATATAAAATTACAATTTAAAATGTCATCATCAACTCAACTATCGTTATGTCTATAACATAAAATCGATTAGCTAGAACGATGCCATTGTTCCAGAAGCTAACCGCCGACCTTCAAGCGGACGACAACACCAACCTCCTGACGGCGGAGAACGCCGAAGACGCCGAAGAGTGAAGTGGTTGTCACCAAGCTTCTTGCTTATTTCAAATCTCCATCTCGGAATGCCTTAAGTACAATTTGACTTCATATCGTAGGGGATGAATAAAAAAAGAATATAAAGCTCGTTATCATGATGATCTGTTGTCAAAAATTAGGTACCTGCTAAGTAAAATGACCGGACTTTACTAATATTATTGACTTGGAACTAAAACTAAACTCATTTAAATCATTGAATTAAAATGGTGGAGTTCTAGTTCAGATGGATGACAACAGAATATGTAGGCACTATTAATTCAATTTGGTCTCAAATAAAGACGTGTAAACCGAGCGTTGTAATAAGGCGGAGTAAGACTTTGTAAAATGAACAATAGCACAGAAATTGCATAATTACAACACACAGTAACTTGTAATTCAATTGTACATTAGGCATTCCACGCACTTTGTAATGATTTAGCCGCCATAGTGTAGTTCCTGGAGATTGTAGAACGCAGCGCATAGATGTAACTGCGTTCGTCTTATAACACGCCGATCATATTTCAAACTTTCAGTGCCTATTGTTTGTAAATAATGTACGATTCGACTGGTCACCGGAGTCCGCGCCAACGAAGGTCGAATGTGGGTTCTATGTTCAGAGATACGATATAATATGTAAGTATATTTTGTAAACGCACTAGATATTCGAATGTATATTAGGTACGTACGTGTCAAATGCCAAAGTTGCTAAAAATTATTTTTGTTACAAAAATATAATCTACAATGTATTTATTAATGTCATTCAACAACGTATTGGAGCATAATAATGATTAGATATTAATAACGTATTCATGAGCTTCGTAGCGTGTACACTCAGGGCGCAATAAATCATCCACTCATTTATAAATAGTGAATAACACACGCGCGTATAGTATGCGATATATGTCATATGTGCATTACGTGCGCTGCAGAATATTGGCTTTTACGATTTTATATAGGAACAAAGCCGTAGGAACTGAAGTCATACCTAGTTTACCTAGCTATATCATCGGAAACGTCATGCTAGTATATCATATCTCTGAAAGATTCGATTGTATGCCTCGTCAGTATTAACTAAACCCTGTGGTATAAATGTATGTAATAAGCATATTTATTTTCTATGTAGTGCTATAGTATAAGATGAAATATCAATCGTGGTGTAATATTATATGTGTTTTGACGTCGCTCTTTGATTACTGTTTCAATTACATACATACTTAACAATTTCATCATTATAAAATCTAGTTTATAAGACTGATAAGCGTTTGTGTTTTGTAGGATTAGTGTTGCTTCTCATTTATTATATGTAAGAGCTGTGGTAGATGATTTAAGCCGTTGCCTTGTGTCCTTTTTGGCGATGGTTTTAATCCTTGCGTGTACTTCTAACGTTAGTACACCATACATATCACGCTCTCAGAAATCTCACGTCATTATCATGTAAAATGCTCATTGCGAAGAGTTGCCGGCCTCTGGTTTCTATCAGGGGATGATCCTATTTACCTCCCCCCAATCCAACTTATATACCTAAATGGCATGTATAAATATTGACATTGTTGTTCGTAGCTTTTATATTTTAAAACGGCACTATTTTATTTCGAGTATTTGGTAATTCATTATAAATCGATGTTAGTCATCATGACTGTATGAAAGCGGGGATGTCAAAGCTATTTACGAGTTACGACCAAATCAAGAACGATGTAAGTCTGGAACAACCTCTATAAGAAAAATTGTCACAAACCACATAGGAAAGTGCTAGACGCAAAAACACCTCATAGATGATTAGGGAATGTATCGTTAGTTAGAAATAAAATGTGATATTTATCGCATTAGAATGACTGAAACGTATGAGAACTTCGAAAATGTCGCCTTCGAATGCTTGTAATACACACACATCTTTTGGTCATAAGTGTATAACCGACTGAGATGAAGATGTCATATGCCACATTCATTTTATTGTGACTACGTGGTAGATATTGAATAAAGTATCCCCCTTGCGTAGATGGAATTGTAACGACACGTTTTGTATTTATAACGTTTATTCCACGTTTAATATGCATGTATTGGATTATATTGTGTATTGTCATAAATCGTGCTCTCATTTCGTATCATGCCAATTCGCACATTAGCACATCACTTTAGATGTGTTAAGTTTCAGAACGCCTCCGAATAACTGTTGTGGTTTCACAATTAAGCATTGTGATTATTATTTTATATTTGCTGATAACACACCATGTACAAAAATTAAATAAATTATGTTTTCCCACTCTATACGTCGTATTCATAATAATTATGATATTCCTGCCTCAAAGGCCAGTAACACACACTGGTCCTATTTTCCGGAATGAGAGAAATAGGGGTGAAAACTGGAATTTCGAATAGATTTTTTTAATTCTTTGTATGATTGATGGTGAAAATTTAAACGTTTATAGATTGCATTTTTTGGATATACTTGCCCATTTGTGAGCAAAAGCAAAGTGCTTTTTTGTACGGAGGAAATTGGTTGATATTTCGTAATTGAGCGGCGGATTGAAAACTGAACCTTGTGGGGATTTTAAGGGGCATATTACACTTAAAAAAACCGGGCAAGTGCATGCTATCACGCATAGTACAGGGTTCCGAAGTAAGAGTAACTGTTTTTTTTCTACCTGCCCTTATCCCATCTTAATGTGGGGTCAGCGCAACACACTTTTTCAAGCATGTAGCGGAGAGGATTTGGCTTACTTTTTACGACCAGTCGCATACCTAATGTTAAACCCCTATAAGGAATTCAGGTCAAAATAATTAGAAAATTTGCTTTACCCGACCGGGAATCGAACCCAGGACCTCCCGATCCATAGCCCATACATGCTGCCACTAGACCAAGGAGGCGACCGTTACTAACTGTTGTTACTTAAATATATTTAAAGTAGTCACGGGCGGCTCGGCCTCCGGTGGCCCATACGTTTATGTAACATACATATGTGCCACCTCCGACGGGTGTGTATGGTCCCTAAACTCATATTTACTACATGTTTTACATAACTAACAACTTCATATAAGTGATATTGAAAATAACTTGTATGATTTTTTCTTTTTACTTTGATCGTCCATTACTCATTAACTTGTAAAGCCTGGTTAGTCGCTATAATTTTCCTTTGAAATTCATGATATATGCTACTACTGTGAATTCTTTCACGTATCCAAAATCAACCGTTTCGGAAATAGAGGGGGGGGACGCCCTACTCGATGAAAAATGTTCACTTTAAAGCTTAATATTTCGAAAACAGAGCATCCAATCGAAA
The DNA here is from genome assembly GCA_036417725.1 of Clanis bilineata. NCBI lineage: Eukaryota > Metazoa > Arthropoda > Insecta > Lepidoptera > Sphingidae > Clanis > Clanis bilineata. The sequence goes on from CM071154.1 coordinate 8,645,258, forward strand.
AATAGTTTTCGCACATCCGCATTGTTTTTAAAGACCTATCCAATGATATCCCACACTATAGGATAGTCGACAAAAAAAATCACCCCCACTTTACATGTAGGGGAGGTACCTTAAAAAAAATATTTTTCAAGATTTTATGTCATGACTTTCTTAGTTTGATAGATATGTATACTCGTGCCAAATTACAGCACTCTAGTACTTATAGTCTCTGAGATAAACAGTGATCAGACAGATAGGCAGACCGACGGACATGGCGAAACTACGAGGGTTCCTTTTTTGCCATTTGGCTTCGGAACCCTAAAAATGAGTTAAAAAATGAAACACAAAATATTTTAAGCAATTGACTTATTCTTTCAATGATTTCAAGTTAATGAGGCCTAATAACATAAAACATTATTTTACATTTAAAAGAAAAATTATACATCCGTAACAAAATTACCATCACTCTTAACAAAATAAACATGTTATTGCAATTGACAGATCTTACAAAACTACGACCGACCTGACCAAAAACCCACATTAGAGTTCACTTCACATAACGTTTTACCTTCAATAAACCATCTAAAACGAATCTCAAACAAACAAATGACTTGACATGAGGAACTCTGTGTAATTCCTCAAAAAATATAATGGATTACATGCCTTCCGATATATGAGATAAATAGACAAAATAAATTATTATTTACCACAAAATACTTTCAAATAAATCTTAATATTACACAATAGTTTAGTAAGCAGAATAAATGAAATATTATCTAATCACTATCCAAGCACACATCTTCAATACTCATTATGTACATTTACTTTATATGTACATCACTCCTGTACATACCTCTAGAGACAATCTTATTGCCGGCGAATTTACTTCCTTTAAAAGAATCACAATAAATAACCTTTAAAACAATACACACAATTTAAAATGTCACGTTATTAAAACTTGAAAATATTACACGGCAAAATAAACTACAGAATAGTCATTTTGTTAACAAAATAAAATCATTGGCGCGTACACACCGGCCGAACGAACGTGAAAGAATATATACCTGTTGCGATCACAAACAAACTTTGGTTGTTGTGTGATTGAAATAGGCATGATTCGTTCGCCTTCGTTCGGCTCGGTGTGTACGCGCCATTACATGTTTCCTCAACATAACCATGTCCAGTACAAACACTGTTACAGAACATGCTAAAATGCTTTGTATTGATTCATTAGGTAAGCGTTGGCAGTCGATTTAAAATTTCGTATAAACCTACATTATAATATAGCCTCACAAACTCATCTGTGAGTGTTGTTGGGACACCATTGGCAAAAGGGCACATTTTATTCGGTCGGTAAGTTGATTGATGTAGCATATTGGTACTCCCTACAAGCGAGTTAACGACTGACAGAATACAAGCGTTGTAAGTCTAACGCCCGAATGATCAAACGGTACTCAACTTTAACGGCTTCTTACATTGATTTTCGCCATACAATTTTGACAGATAAGGCGGCCTTAACCGAGATAAGGCGACCTTAAGTGTATGAACATTCGGCGGTAAGTGTTACACAACCGGACCTATCTCACAAACGGTAAGGACTAACAAAATTCATCGATCACCGTTTTGATATTAAAATACCGCTAAAAAATATTAAAAACTTAAAATATCACAAATTTGCGTCCCATAGGTACTCATTTATGTGTTATTTTCAAGGAATATCGTTCCCACAACTAATTTCGTCACACAGATAAGTTTGCCAAGCTATACACAACGACGAATATTTACAAACGAGTCTTATGAATGTAGTAATTATTTGTACAACATATAATTACATAATACAATATTAGGGCTGAGTTCTTTGAAATATGTTGGCGCGTACAAGAACACACGAATAAGGCGATGATGTAACGAAATGGAAAATTTTGAAGCCCACAAACTGTACCACTACATACGCAAACGACTCGTTTCGATAATTAGGTACTTGACTATTAGTTTTAAATTACTTTTAGATGAAATTTAAGTCGTCAAGAAAAAACTTAAATATTCTCAAAAATAAAAAGTTATAAGCCTTTGAAGTTTGGTGTAACCTTCAAACTGCGGGAAAGAGAAGTATCAGTATAATCACGTCACCATAACGGTACGTGCGTTGGAAAGGGATATCAAGATATCTCCACTATGCCTCCACTCCAGAATTTAAAATATGAATTACTGCCTCATTTTTCAACCAATTTCGATACAGTTTTTACAGAAGTATTTCTATTTTGTTTTATTTGATATTACATATAAATATGTATATAAAACCAAACATAGTCAAGTACCGAATTCTTAATTGCTACATGAACTGAGTGACCGTATTTATCGACCCGGCATCAGCTTGAGTCGGTGACAAGGCTTTATAATGTCACTGCAAAAAGAGGCTAAAGACATCATTCACATAATTTCAATTCTCTTATTGCAGTGACATGGAGTTCTGTTTGGCCAGCTCAAGCTACTTCCTCATCGACAAATGTTGTTACTCGCTTAAGTCGAACTTGTATTACGAAACTAGTACGAAAGTACACACTTCTACAAACACTAGGGAATTATCCGAATGCATACATAGATAAACACACGCCTGTATCCCAGAAGAGGTAGGCGGAATCATGTATTGTCTGGAATTTAAAAGAGGCGATGACCCTTAAGTATGTTTCGGAATTTCTTCTCAGGGATAACCACGAAATGCCGACGCCATTTTTATTAAAAGTGATATAAAATAACCCATTTGCAGAATTAATGATTTTACATACATACATAAGCTCACGCCTGTATCCCCGAAGGGGTGGCAAAGGCGTACTAGCGAACTAGTACACCCACATTTCATCGAGCTTAGTTCCGTCCCAGATGTGATAGGGGGAGAGCCTATCGCCATATCGGGCATAAATGATTTGAGTTTTGAATTTTGAAGCGAACTAAAGAACAAGAACACCCACGTTGACGAACTCATTTCCGTCCCAGATACCTATTAATTTTATGCATTTATTTTTATTTGGTTGTTTTTTAGATCTTAGAGGTGTATACATTCAAAGAACTAGTTTTTAATGTAAGTTCGACGTTAGTTGCTAAAGATATAAAAAGTATGTACTACAAGTGCGCAATAACTTGAGACCGGCGGCCTTGGCAGGAATATTTTCGACAATCGAATTCGTATCGAGCTTGATGCGTCTCTAACATGTGTATGAAACATTAACCAAACGTCATTATTGCGCAGCTCGATACGAATTCGAATGTCAAAAATATTCCTGATAGGGTCACTTGACCCTAGTCGAATGAATACTTTTCGATAACGATGATACATTATCATTAAATCTCCATACGTTTCATTAATATCGTCTCTTACGGAAACTACAATCATCATCATCAGCAGGACGTCCACTGCTGAACATAGGCCTCCCCCAAAGATTTCCAGATCGACCAGTTGGAAGTGGCCTGCAAACTACAATGGACTAAAACAAATGTATGAAGACTTAATAATGACTATCATTGTTATCGACAAGTAAGTAAGTAATAGTAATTCGTGGAAGGAGTGAATACGTTGATAAGTCGACTGGTAGGAAAATTGGCATCTATATTAGACAATTTGTATTGTTTTGAATACAAGTTTAACTAAGAACCCATAGTGATGCTAGTTTTTTCATCACTGTTTATATTAGCCAATCCAGATGCAAATTTTAGTACATTTTGTAAGACGCCTTCCATAGATATACAGTCAATGTTACGGCGGGTACACACCGGCGGAACGAAGGCGAAAGAATCTGTTGCGTTCACACAAACAAACTTTCACTGTTGTGTGAATGAAACATGCATAGATTCTTTCACCTTCGTTCGGCAAGATTGGCTAATATAAAATGTGATGATAAAACTAGCATCACTATAGGTGGTTAGTTAAACTTGTATTCAACACAATATAACTTGGCCAATATAGATGCCAATTTTGCCAATCGACTTATCAACGTATTTACTTCATTCTTCATTACGTTTCAACATGTATGTACATATTATTATAGTAGACGTAGGAAAGTCTGTATATTATGGTGTGAGGTTATCGCGCAGGCGTGGTAAGTAGTACAATGTATTGTTGAAGTTCAATGCGGCGGGTGCGCAGGCCGCAGTATGCGCGCGAGCACGTGTCGCCCCCCCACCAGCTTGAGCTGCTGCCCCTCCACCAGCACGCCCCGCACGCCCCCCACGCCCCCCACGCCCCCCGGCGACACGGTCTGGACACCAAATAACGATATGAACTCCAAAGAGTTCGGGGACAAGTCAATTCATCACCATGACGCATTACCGTCAGCTCAAAAATAACCATTAGATATACATAAATACATAAGCTTACACCTGTAAGACGTAGACTGAGGCGAACTAGGTAACTATAATCCGATTGATAATTATTACACGGAGTAAAATGACATTTCGAATGTTGCAACTTTTTCATCAGATTTAAATGTGCTGCGGAAAAAGATCAAGATTATTTAAACATTTCAATTCAGTGAACCATTTCATTCTTCCATTTTCTAAAGTCCAAGAGTCGTAATTCCTGCCTAGTGTCAGATTAGTACTGCATGGCTACTGAATTGTAGTAATAGTAAATTACCGCAAGTTTCCTGGAATTATAGTCATGGTTCATTATAAACAAAACTTACAAAATGTAAAATATGAAGGCATTACGTAATTTTTCTCAAATAATAAAAGTAATATTTGTAATATTCATTGTTATCATTTCGCGTATATATTGTGATTATTTACGCAAAATTATTTACACGAACATTTAGTCAAAGGGTTGAGCTGATATTTCTAAAATACGCAATAAAATTCAAATTTCTCAAGCTAATGCCGAGTTATTGTTTCTTTGAATGATAAAAAAATAACAAGATCAATCACTATGTTTTGGAAGTCAGCAACATTACTTTGTAAAGTGACATTTCGATCTGTCAGTTTACTCCGTGTAATGAGCAATCGGCGTATAGAACACCCACGATTCGCCGACCCATTCTATCCCTGATGTGGTAAAAGATGAGCCCATCTCCATACCGGGCTCCCTCACGCTCCTCAGCTGGGATTCACACCCAGGACCGAGATTTAAAGTGATTTTATCAATTTTGTATTCTAAAAATATACCATTTTCGATATTATTTCACATCTTTGAGCATACGGTAATGTAGAATTGCGTCACGGAAATGAATTGGCCGCACCGATGTTGAAGAATCGCACAATGCATTCAGTGATAAATAGAATATATAACAGAATATCGTTAATTCACTTGTAAATCTTAAACAAATTAAATCCGTTTAAATAATATTTGCACTTCATTAAAAAATCAAATTGTCTCTCTTCTATATATTTGAAACATTTTTTATATAAAATGTTCGTTATTTATAATGAAAGTAGATCTAGAACAGATCACATAAATACCAGAAAGGACCAATTACTAAAATATCTCAACCTACCACCGATAAATTTACCAAAATAATACTATTATTTAGTCAAATTAATATGTGAGAAGCATAGTCCATCCCCTCAAGAAAATAAAACAAGAAAACATCTACGAGTTAATCCCGAAAGTATTATAAATATGTTAAGTGTTTTGAAGTTTATGGGACGCATCCAGACCATAGCCATAGTTCTAAATAAACAATATACGTGTTATTCTGTATGATCTAAACGTATCACATTCGATTCTCAGCTCGGGCAAAGCGAGTTTTCTAAATTTATTTGTCGGTGACTGGATATCGGTGACCCAGAGGGGTTGACAAAAGGTCGTAAAAACGAAGCCAAATACTTTCTGCAACATGCTTGAAAAGGTGTGTTGCACCGACCCCACACCGTTAGACGAAGGAAAACATCGTGAGGAAACCTGCATACCTGAGAAAATTATTCACAATAATTTCGAAGATATGTGAAATCTACTAACCCGCAAGAGACCAGCGTGGTAGACTAAGGTCAAACATTATTATGACTTTTTGGACCCAAGATACTTCTAACCATAAGCAGAGGTGCCTTGCGAAACCTTTGCCTTGTGAGCATGCTTGTGAATCTGGATGCATCCATTGAAGTAACCGTCCGACCGTGCAACCAAATCTAGTGTCATCATGCAAATTGCAATCATAAATCTTATACTCTGTCAAAACATGCATGCAAACTGGCATAATTCACCTGTTGAATTTTAATTCCCTGTGCGAGTTTTACTTGTTGTATTGGATTCACCTAAAATGCATTTGTTTCACCATTAGTTTTGTATTAACACAAAATATTTTCGTGTGAAACCATTTTAATTATCATATTATTTCTACTTATATTTTTTTTGTAGTCACGAGGTTTAAAGATAAATCGGGGTTTGAAAATCAAAAAACATATTCGTTATACAAATAAATTATTATATGATTTTATAATAATTACCTGTTGCAATTTCAAAACTGGCGCCGACGTGGTAGAAGTTGTCATAGTTTGTGCGCCTGAAAAAAAAATTTTTTTAATGAAATTTTTCAGTATTTTCAAATATACGTAAAGTAAAATTGAATGTGGAGTCTAGGTTTAAAAAGAATTTAAAAAAAAACATGCCTAAATAAGTTCTCAATTTGTTTCCGTTTCTTTAAATCAACATATTTTATGGAACATGGTAGTGAAGCATTATATAAGAAATAAAGATCATAAAGATAGAAATGTAATATTTAAGAGAGTCTTATGATTACATTATTAATCATTATTTTAATGTAATGTGTAAATTATTCACATAGTACATACCGATATTGCCGAGGACCAACGTCTGTGATGACGGCGCACCACCACTTGTCGTTACTCGAATAGCACTGCCATCACTTTGCTGGAATTAACAAGAAAACTTCCTTTATGATGTAATTTATAATTATATTATACTCATGTACACATAAATTAGTCTAATAGACGACGTTATTGACTATTTCGTCTGCCAAAATCAACCTTTTAAATAATGGCAAGTACTTTAATGTTCGGAAATACGAAGTCAGCCCATGCCCAATATTAAGACTGCGTTTCATCATATAAGGTGTATCATCCACCATGTAAGATGCAAGCGAGGCGGTGTGCGAGGAAGAAATCCACCAGTAGGATTAATTTATTTTCCTACCCTCGTGCAGCGCAACTCGGTGGGAAAGGGCTAGCGGAGCTAGGTATTTGCACACATACACAAAAGCTATAATCCTATTCCTAATCAGATGGAGTAAGATAACATTATGAATGACATTTTATAATGTCATTTTACTCCATCTGACTTAATGTAATTGAAATAATGCTGCAGTAAAAAAATCTAACATTTCGTTTCAGTGAATCATTTCATTCTTGCATCCATCACTATGTTTTGGAAGTAGGTAACATTATTATTTAAAGTGACATTTCAATCTGTCAGTTTACTCCGTCTAATGAAGAATATTACTATAGACATGTGTGCGATGGATGTGAGGTAGGAATGTGTGCGAGGAGTGTGCGTGATGTCCAATCCCCCCACGACACCGCACTCCGTCCATGCACACCTCATAAGAGTTCGCTACGCATTTTCGCCTTGCTACCTTGCACAGCTTTGATGGAAACGCGGCCTTATCCTGTTATACTGTTTTTACTTTACAGCAGATGCTGGCAAACAAGCATATGCTTGTTGACCCATATGGGTCACCTGATAGTAAGTGATCTCCTCCGCCCATAGACACCCAAGACACCAAAAGAATAATGGCGGTACCAACCTAAAAGGAGGGGGAAATAGGGATTGGGAAAGGAGGAGGGTCTACAGCGTGGCTCTACCACTCAAGCTGTTGGAAAACACCTTGTACCCATAGTGTACCTTGAGGATTTTGACGGGAAATCTGACAGGGTGGGCGTCGCTTGTTAAAATTATTTCATATTATTCTCTAGAGCTGTTTGTTGGTTTTTAAGTGATGTGGTTTAATGCATCAAATTGCAGTGAAGATGGAGAGTATAATGTGGAAACTTTTTAACCGGTGATCTTTGATGAGTTTTGCTTGGTGCGTTGGCTGGTTTTGTTCGGTCAATTCGCCGAGTGAAGATCATCTGAGGGGCACCTCTGAGCGTTGGAAGGAATTACCGCCATAATCCCAGCAGGGCCTTGAGACCATCCACACCTGGGTCTCATAGTCATTGTGAAAATATAATTGCTCAATTTACTTTGACATTGGCTAAATCATCGCAAATGCGTGGAAGCCATCAATATAATATACCCTAGATGCACAATTCTTTGCAAATATCCTTACTTTAGGAATAAAACAAAGAAAAAGATCACAAGTTCTAATTAAATCAACATAAATATAACCCTATGCACGTGTTATAAAGTAGCTTTTTAAACGAAATGATCAAGCGTTCTTAAATTTGAATTTTGAAATTAAGAATACTGAAAAAGATCACAAGTTCTAATTAAATCAACATGAATATAACCCTATGCACGTGTTATAAAGTAGCCTTTTAAATGAACTGATCAAGCGTTCTTAAATTTGAATTTTGAAATTTAGAATACTGAAAAAGATCACAAGTTCTAATTAAATCAACATAAATATAACCCTATGCACGTGTTATAAAGTAGCTTTTTAAACGAAATGATCAACCGTTCTTAAATTTGAATTTTGAAATTTAGAATACTGAAAAAGATCACAAGTTCTAATTAAATCAACATGAATATAACCCTATGCACGTGTTATAAAGTAGCCTTTTAAATGAACTGATCAAGCGTTCTTAAATTTGAATTTTGAAATTTAGAATACTGAAAAAGATCACAAGTTCTAATTAAATCAACATAAATATAACCCTATGCACGTGTTATAAAGTAGCTTTTTAAACGAAATGATCAACCGTTCTTAAATTTGAATTTTGAAATTTAGAATACTATCAGCGTCGGACTGTAGGTAAAAGGAGTGCTTAAGCACTCCTTTGCTGTCCCATTTTTCGAGCGTCAATTGTGCATCTATGTAAATAATATATCGATGGTGGAAGCCATTATTTTTAAAAGAAGAATAGTATACGTACCTGCAATATGATGTTGTGCAAGGGCTTGGCGGCTGTGAGCAGCAGCGGGCGCGCGAGCCGCGAGGCGGGCGCCAGTACCCGCACCGCGCCCCGCGCCCGCACCGCACCCCCGCCCACGCCCGCGCCCGCACCCCCGGCTGCACCCCCGGCCCCGCCCAACATGCTCTCCAGCGATATCATCTGACCCTGCACACAAATTCAACACACATTGTACATTAAGTTTTAAGGCGCGTCTCCTGCACTAAAACATTACACAAAACACCGACACGAAATATGGTATTTCTACAATTTTTATCTATGGTCCATTGTTATGTAAGCAGGAGACAATGAAATTTGTGTGGGTGTTTTTAGTGTTTTGTTTCGAAAAAACATGTGCAGGAGACGCGGCTTTAAAGAGAAACAAACAAACAACTTTAGCTTCGTAAAGTATCGAAACGAACAAACTGCTTGTTTCATGATAGGCATCACTCACACAACAGCTCTAGATTTAATTCTGTTGGTTCTGAGCAAAGTACTCTATGGCACTAATTTATCTATGGAACAATGCTCATCAATAAAAGTGACAAAATCTTGAACCCAATATCCCGATCACTGATCTAACTTTCAGTGTTCTATGAACTAAAATACACTCACTCTCACATTTTTTTATACATCACCTCATGGCAGACAAAAGAGAATCGAAACCACTGCCATGTGACTGATTAACAAACATCCAAATTCACAAACACACAAACTCTCACATTTTAAAGAATGTAGTAGAATAAAGAATATTTTATTACCTGTGAGTTAGTAAGCAATTTGGCAACTATAGGCTGTCCTGTTGTTGACTTCTCAACTGGCGTTTGACCTCGAATAACCTGCGATATTGATTTCGCACCTTGGTTTGCTAAATGCACCGTTTGTCCGCTAGCTAATTGCAAAGTTTGCCCACTCGTTAACTGCACTGTTTGTCCACTTGATAACTGTAGCGTTTGCCCACTAGGCAATTGGACTGTCTGTCCTCCAGCTAGCTGAACTGTCTGTCCACCCAGCTGAACAGTTTGTGAACCCAATTGCACACTTTGCCCGCCCGCCATTTGAACACTTTGCCCCGACAACTGCACGTTTGTTCCACTTAATTGCACAGTCTGTACATTACCACTAGACAGCTGAACCGTTTGCCCACTCGGTAATTGGACACTTTGCGACGGCATGACACTTTGACTAGCAACCTGTACACTTTGCCCGCTAGGCAATTTAACAGTATGTCCCGTCAGCTGTACACTTTGCCCAGCCAACTGCATAGTTTGCCCTCCGATGTGAACTGTTTGTCCAGCGAGTTGTACCGTTGATACAGGTATCTGCACAGTTGGTTGGCTAGTTGTTTGTATATTTTTCACTGTGGCTGAAGTCTGCAGAGCGCGTGGGCTTGGATTTTTCACAGCAGTAGTAGACATCTTCACGGCCTGTACTGTTTGAGGTGACGCCAGCTGTACAGTTTGCCCACTAGGCAACCGAACACTATGTGTCGGTATTTGCAAGGATGATAACTGCAATGTGTGTCCCGAAGTTAATTGCACAGCTTGACCACCGGGTAAATGAACGGTTTGATTAGCTGCCAACTGGACAGTTCGACCGCCAGCCAATTGAACGGTTCGTGTTGACATTGATGACGTCACGGCAGTAGGTACGCTGCTTACAACGGTCGTAACACTTGGAGCGCTCTAAAATCAATACCAATAATGTTGACAACTGTTTTATACGACGAAAAATTGCGTGTTCGCAGTCAAAAATTACACTTACTTGAGCAATAGTCGTAACAGAACATGTGGTTGGTGTACTCGTGCGTTTTTTTGCTGTTGGGGTACCTGAAATCAAAATATGTTGTATCAATCATAATATGTATATTTTTATAAGAAAAAAACAAGTTTTAAAATATCGAGGGTTGGGTGCTAAGACCCAATAAGTGCCAAAAAGTCAAAAAACGTTTTATTTATTAATTCGAATGCATTTTTCACGCTCTGTCCAATGGTGTAATCAAATAAGCGGAATTCACAGTATTATGTGATTTACTTGATGCAAAAACCCAAGAAAGTGACCATAATACGTTAAGGGAGACTTAAAAATATATTTTAATTACGACATGTCTGAGAATTTTCATAGCATAGATGTCTGTAAAATGTCCATAAATACGCCTAAAACTAGAGTTAAAAGGCGGTCTATCCCGTCTTCCGTTAATGTTCAATTTCAAGCTGAAATAGAGCGCTTATATTCCAGTCAATTACCAATCAGCCTTGCTGAAAAGAAAGACCTCATAAATATGTGCGAAAAACTTATCATACCCGAGGAACTACAGGCATGGATACGTGGTATGAAGACTTACACCAAACTACCAGTCTTAAACAGTAATGAAGACTGATTTACCCTTTTTTGTGTTATTATAAAGGATTCACTAATTAGTAAAGTAGAATAAATGTTTAATTTCTCTTGAAGTAAAACCCATTAAGTCGGTACCCCTGTACCTTATATATTTTTTATAATAAATTAGACTACCCCCGGACATTTAATAATATTTTTTAACACTAACTGAATGTATACACTTTTACCACTACATATTTAATTATAACAATATTCTATGAATAACAGTTAGTTGGTCCTTGAAACTAAAACACTGAATATCTCGAAAGTAAAAATTTCATACTTATTGGGTTTTAGCACTCAACCCTCGATATAATAGAATAATAAATGGATAGATACCAGACTGCATCAGTGCACGGGGCGATATCAGCGACTTTCCAGATGAAGGCGTCGCAGGACTTAGAACTCTGACAACACCTCGACGAGAGGTCGGGGTCACCTAGAATTTGATTATCTTTATAAGATATTAGTTTTCAGATGTATAAAATAAGTTGATTCAATTTTTTTTTTAAATACCTGTGTGGTGGGATTACTACCCGATGCGGACGCTGTTGTCGGTACCATGGGAGGTCTGATTAACAAAGACCGAGTGCCTTGCACCAACTAAAATAACGACAGTTTATGAGTTAACGTCTAAGGTTTTTGTTTAACAATTCCAGTTAGATGCCTAGTTATTATACCAGATAATTCAACACATTTAAGCACTCCCTAAATGTGCATAGTAATGTTTTTAGGTATTAATTTGTGTCAAAGCGACATTAGGTCTCATCTAGTCACAGAACATACTCCCAAACATGTAGCCATTGTCTTATAACGAACCTTGTTGATACTTTGTGTGGGGGTTGTCGTCGTAAGAGGATGTATAACTGTTGTGTTTTGTACTTGTGAATGATTCGGTAGCACGACCTGCAACAATATTTTACGAATGTCTTTAAGTTTTAGTTTTACAGTTAACGAACTACGATATAACTTTATTATAATAACGTCATGAAACGGATTTAAAACATAATCATAAAAGTATTTTTTCTTAACATAACTTCATAACATAAGCTCACGCCTGTAACCCCGAAGGGGTAGGCAGAGGTAAACTAGCGAACGAAAATACCCACATTTCGCCGAGCTTAGTTCCGTCCCAGATGTGATAGGGGGCTGGCCTATCGCCATATCGGGCACAAATTCCAGAGTCCAGGCTGATATAGAAAAATCAAATATCACTTTGTCCGACCCGGGGATCGAACCCGAGACCTCAGGACGGTAGTCGTACCCAAATACAACTACGCCACCGAGGCAGTCGAGGTATTATTTCTTGAAGATGATTAATCAACACAACTCTTATCACTCACCTGCGACTCAGACTTTTGCAAAGGTCTCTGTTTAATCAGTGGAGACTTCTGTGGGGTCGTCACTAGCGACGGCATGGACTTCGATATTGACGCACTAGTTTGACATAACGACGCCGCTACATTGAGAGTGACTTGCGATTGGGCCACAGTCTTAGGTAATGTGGCCACATTACTCTGTTTCGGGGACGGGGTTGGCTTAGAGACAGTTGTTTGTCTGGCTGGAGCCGAAAGTTGCTTTGTCACTTGAGGCGTCACTTGTTTAGACTGTGTTGTCTCTTTCGCTCCTTGCTGCGTGACACTCGGTTTGGGCACCGGAGGCACGGTCTTGACGACATGTGCAGTCTTGGCCTGCATCAGACTCGCTTGCTTGATCGACTGTGCCAACAAGTTGGCCTGTTTGACCGACTGCGTCATCAAAGCCGCTTTGTTAGCTCCTAGTTGTTTGGTGACGCCTTGTTTCGCGGATGCAGCTTTAGGCTTCTGCGGTGGAGTGGCGACGAGTTTTCCTTTGGTTTTAGTGGGTAGAGGCACTTGCGGTTGTTTGGTCTGTTGTGTGACTTGCATGAGGAGCTGCGCGGACGACAGCTGCGGTCCTGACGATGACACGTTACTGTCATCTACGTCCACGTCACTGTCTGACGCTTCCACAATCTCTTCTACGTTGCCCACTTCGAGTTCCACCTGTGAATTTAAGATTTGCCATGTCAAAAAAATATCAATAACACATATTTATAGACGTGATATAATAGAGCAAGTATTTCCTATTTTAATAGATTTTTTGTGAAGCGAATATAGGCATAATATAAAAGAGACAAGAGGGCAGCATTTGGGAAACTACGCAAGGTCTTCTCGTCCAATATACCTCAGTGCCTGAAGACAAAAGTCTTCGACCAGTGTGTGTTACCAGTGATGACTTATGGCACTGAAACGTGGCCTCTAACTATGGGCCGCATTAGAAAGCTCACAGTCACTCAGCGAGCTATGGAGAGGGCTATGCTCGGTGTTTCTCTACGTGATCAAATCAGGAATGAGGAGATCCGTAAAAGAACGAAAGTCACCGACATAGCCCAGAGGATTAGTAAGTTGAAATGGCAGTGGGCAGGGCACATAGCTCGTAGAACTGATAGCCGATGGGGCAGAAAAGTTCTCGAGTGGAGACCACGTACCGGCAAGCGCAGCGTAGGACGTCCACCTACAAGGTGGACCGACGACCTGATAAAGGTCGCAGGAAGTCGCTGGATGCAGGCCGCTTCCAACAGGTCGATCTGGAAATCTTTGGGGGAGGCCTATGTACAGCAGTGGACGTCCTGTGGCTGATGATGATGATGATGATAAAAGAGACAAAGTAGTAGCCAGCCAATAGCCGACGTTTGTAGAATTCTTATTGTTCTGTATTATAGATATAGCACAATGCCAACATAGTACAGACTCGCTATGTGTTTTTCTAAAGAGGTTAATTTTGTGAAGGCATTGTCGCAGCCTATGATCTACGTCGCAGTAATGTTATATTACCGAGTGTGGTGGTGCGTGCAGCGTGATCTCCTTGTGTGTGGCGGCGGGCGGTGCTGCAACTGGGCGGGGCGCTGCGGGGGCGGGGGCGGGTGCGGGGGGCGGCGCCGGGGCGGGGGGTGCTGGCGCCGCGGCCGCCGGGGGAGCGGGCAGGGAGGGGAGGGACGCCGCCGCTGCCGCTGCCGCCGCCTTGCGACCACGACCGCACAGTTTCAACCAATCCTCCTCGCTCCTGTAATGTTAATACTGATGTTAATCAGATTTCGATAAACTGGTAACAAATTGAATATTATCATTTTTTGAAACAATGAATAATTATTGGATATGTTTAATATCAAACATACATACAATAAAAAGTATAAGAATATACCTTAAAAATTATTAACAGATAAAATTACCTGTGCCTGTGTAAATACGTCCATACCGCCGTGCGTTGATCGTATTTAACGATAGGATCACGCTTGACAGAATTAAATTTATCCAACGTCGTCGAGATTGCGGCGAGGAGTGCTTGATCACTGCATGGTGCTATATATTGCGACATTCTGTAAATAAGTTGCTTGAATAATATAGGTCCTTCTTTCGCTATCTATAACTTTAAACACATCTAGACACGCGGGAGCGCGTCAAGCCATTACAGTTACAGAAATGGTGAAATGTCCTTAGTATTTTAGAACAGTACACACATGGGAATGTTGAATAAAGTTGTTCCGAAATAAATATGGTTTTAATAATATAATTTTTTAATATTTTTCCCATGTAATAATTATGGGTTCAGAGGTTTTTGAAATTGATATTGAAGCATTTCTATTTGATGAAGTTGGACGACTATCATTTGTTTAATAGATATCGAATTATTATATTTGAATATCGTTTCAAATAGTGGTAGGCATAGCATATTAGACAGATTTTATTTAAGCCGCGTCACCTGCACTAGCTTTTCTCGAAACGTTACACAAAAACACCTACACAAAACACGTAATTTTTACCTATGGTTCATTGTTTTACAAGCAAGAGACAGATAAAATCATTGTTTTGCGTATGTTTTGTTTCGAGAAAATCTGGTGCAGGAGACGTGGCTTTACAATGCAATATTTTAGCATGTTGCAAAACAATGTGTGTCGAGGCGATCTAGATTAGAATAAGGGCAGGTGGAAACAAGTTGTACTAACTTGAGCAGCGTGAGCACGTCGTGCCTGGTGCCCTCGCCGTTGGGCAGCCGCGCCAGCGCGTCACGCACCAGCGCCGGGAAGGAGGCGTGGCGCGGCCGCTCGCCCGCCAGCAGCGCCGCGCCCGCGCCCCCCGCGCCGCCGCCCGCCCCGCCCGCGCCCCCCGCCCCGCCGGCGCGCGCGCACGGGCCCGCCACCGCGCGGTACCTGCAACCAGACCTGCGACACGCTCACACGACACTCTTCACTCCTCACTCCGCCACCTCGCACGCACGCACACAACCACCTTCAAGTTTCAAGTTTCTACCTACTCCAAAAGGAGGGTGTCAAATCACAATTCCACGGTATTTTGTGTGTGATCTGATTCTTTTTGAGTTCAATGGGGCCTATTGCAAGGGTGATTCTACATAAATTTGGTAAAAATCTAGTGACTTTTTTATACTACTGTCACTATAACAGTTTCGCAATCTTATCCTAATTAAAGAAATGGATAAAGGTGGCATATACTTTTCAATGTGACAACTGGATGATTTCTTCCCTTATAAAAAATGCAGACTTGCTCAATAAACTTGACCGTCTTCTTAATAACTGCATTCGATTCATTTTTAGTCTCCGTAAGTATGACCATGTGTCATCCTATCGTCTCCAACTGAAATGGTTACCAATTCGCCAGCGTCGCTCTATGCGCGCTCTTACTACACTTTATTCGCTTCTTACTTCTCCTACCCCACCTTCTTATTTATCTCCCCACTTTCAATATATAGCTAGTAACCATGACAGAAACCTTCGTTCTTCAAACAATCTTCTCCTTAAATGTCCTACCCATACCTCAGACTTCATTCATTCTTCTTTTGCTATACAATCAATCCTCCTCTGGAATTCGCTCCCTCTAGAAATTAGGACGTGCACTACTCGACTGGCTTTTAAAGCCAGAGTTCGTCAACTAATGTTCGATGGAGTTGCAGAGTCTTTTCACTAATGTTGAAAGTTCGCTTTGCTTGTGTATGTTGGTTTATATTTTTTTATTTATGTAATAATGTGTACTTTTTATTTATTGATATATTTATCTATTATATCTGTTATTCTTATGTAGTTATATTATTGTATTGATACAGATATATTATATATATATTTATATTTTACACCTCCTTTAATTATCTTGTTCTCATACACACCTACCTTGCCCTTTCTCTGCACCACCAAAAGGTTGACTGGTAGAGAATGCCTCTGGCATTAAGTCCGCCTGTACATATCTTTGTATGTATAAAGTGTTTAAAATAAAATAAAAATAAATAAATAAAAAAATATATGGTTCTACCAATGATGATACTGCTGTATATACTGACTACATTGAACGTAATTTTTTCACAAAAATCTTAACTACATTATTCTCCTCTCTTATAGTAATGAATGGACAGATAGAAAAGTTTTACATACCCATGTTGTATGTACGTGAAAGGCTTAGCAGCAGAAGAAAATCTTCTACGCTCTTGTGCTCTGAACTCTGCTATTTCCGCAGTAGTTGGTGGTCTTACAACCCATGATGTTGGATATCTAAAACAAATAAAGCGTGTAAAAAAAAATTAATTCACACAACTCATGGCTATACTGTATAATTTTTTATATGAAACATGGAGTGGGTCAGATCAGTTGCTGGGTACACCTCGAAGACGCCACTTTAAACTTGTGTTCTATGTTGTATGGTAGGTAATTAGTAAGGGGTGGTATAATATGATAATGGTGGTTGATGGTGGCCGATGATGGGCCGTGGTGGTGGTGAAAGTGATGGTGATGGTGGGAGTGGTGGTGGTGGTGGTGGTGGTCGTGATGGATAGTGTTGCTGGTGGTATCGGTGATGGATAGTGTTGGTGGTAGTGTTGAGCAGGGTAAAAAGTGTGGTTATTATAAATTCGATACTTCACATCTGTCAGGCATCCCGCGGCGGCTCAATTTTTTTTGTGTAAAGGTGGACTTAATACCAATTACCAGTCATAAGCAATAATATTACCAGATAAATTCAAACGTACACACATACTTACAGCTACGTAAAAACCTACTCTACACCTATAAAATTAAACATACCTTGGAGGTGGCGGCTCACAAGCCGGTTGAACAGGTGACGCCGCTCTCAACCATCGTTCACATAATCGCCCTAATATTGCATCGCAATCCCGACCCGCACCGATCCACTGATACATCTACAAACATACACAAAAATAAGTAATGACCACAATTTTGCAAACATCACCTGACTGGATAGCAGCATTCACACACAACCCCCCCAGCCCCCCATATAGGCTAACATAAGCCTGGCGGCCGTCGAAATCCACCATTAATATCGACGGTTGACACTTTATGGACTTACAATCAGGTGTACTTACAATCAGGTACATGTTTGCTGTGACAAGATAAAAGATATTCTTTATTCAAAAATTTTGGAAGAACAGCAGTAAAATAATAACATAACATAACATGTTATTATTTAAACATGTTTTAACATGTTATTAGTAAAATAATACCCACATAAAATATATATTTGAGGACTAAATTGTTGTAAGTTACTCATATTATCTATTAATTACCTGTGTTTCTGGCATGTATTGTAAATATGGTACAAAATCATCTGGATGTGGCCCCCTTTCTCCAGCCAGAAAGTCTAACGCCGAATCCAATTCCGCACACCAGTCATCAGACACTGAAAAAAATAAATTACATACAGGATCTACTATAAAGTTCAATTAAACTTACTACGCGCTTCAGCAAACTTTAGTACCTTTGTAAACATAAAGTTTGCCAAAGCGCGAGCGCGCTGAGGTGAGACGCCGGCATATTTTTTTGCATGCGACCCAATTCGATACTCGCAGCTGCTGCTTGGAGCCGCGCGCGGTGTGAACAGAGCTCGATACTCACAGTGGTACCAGGTGTTGAGCGGCGCGATGGGCGAGGCGAGTACTGCCTGCGCTCGCGCCCGCAGCTGCTGCTTGGAGGCACGATGCGCAGCTCGTGCGGGGAACAGAGCGCGCACCAAAGAAAGGAAGCTCGCGTGTGTTGTCTCAGTGAGGCATTCCTCCGCTTCTACAACTTCTTCAGCACCCTCTGTTGAAGTTTCGACTTGAATCACCCCACCAGACTCATCGGCCAGCTCTACTGGTAATGCCATCATGTCTGCAATATGATCAACATTATTTCAGCACCATGTTACACAGCATATTATACTTTCAATCATTTTATTAATACTATGGATAAATAAAAACAAAAATATTCAAAAACCAGAACAGGGAATTTAAATGTTTCATTAAAATATTTTTTTTACTGACATGTGAAATACCAACTAACAGTTACTATGAATGATTATTTTTATTTAAAGTTACTTTCAAAATAATTAAAAATATGTTATCTTGTAAAGGTGTGAGTAAATAATATTTTACTTCTAAATGCTCACCAAGCCCATCTAGATCTTCCAGTTTAATTGGATAAGGTTGATTGTTCCTACAAGAATTTAGCACTGGCATCATAGAATCCGGCGGTTCTTGTTTAATTATACTCTTTATTTCAGTGTCACTATAACATAGACTGAAAGCAAGAGAGAACATTTTATAGCAAATCTGTTACATAATATACTGATATAAAATTACTGTCCAATTTAGTAACTATAAACTCACTTTGACATACTAGTGGAATATTTTGCATCTACACTTTCTCTTTTAATTTCCACATGTTCCAATGATTTTTTGGATATTTTTGGACTTGTAACTGGATCCACAGTAGATGAACTTTCTGAATCAGATTCTTCTTGCTCACATTTTATTTTTATGTTTGGCAGTAGTGGTTTATTTTCAATGCTCTCTTGTTGCTCTTCTTTTACTTTCTTCATAGCTTTTGTTTCTTGGGATTTTGTTTGCTTCCCACCTGAATCTTTCTTAGGACCTCTCTTTAATTTCTGTACAGGTGAACCTGTTTTTTGACCACCAAACATAAGCTTTTTGGCACCATTTACCACAGCCACTCTTTGCTTTATATCGTCCAATGTGATCCCACTAACATTTAGTTCAGGGTGATTCTGAAACATGATTATGTTAATACATTGAAACAAAAGAAAATGATGGATTTAAAAGCATTATAATACAAACCTCTCTATACTGTCTCCGGGCTCTATGAGCTGCAAGAACATTCTTCAAACATTCCAATGAAGTTGGAAGTGATTGATCCAAGCCAGCTAATGTGCCCGATATGCTTTCAGTATTCTACAAAGATGATGCATTTCATTTTAATTTGAGTTAGGTATATTATACTATAGATTACACAATGTCATAACAAATTTACATAAACAATCTTGAAGTTAACATCTTTATTTATAAATAAGGTGATGAAATAAAAAAGGGTTTGTTATTGTTTAAAATTATGCATTAAATCAAATAGACATTTTCATACCCAAAATTTTGTTCACATCAATGTTCAATAAATCCAGTAGAACGTATTATAGCTGTTAATAAACTTATATAATGATCAAAATATTTACACAACAATGTATAAGTGACCATAATGGTCATAATCCCATAAAGTCAATATGAAGAGTCATGCAGTGCAAAGCCTAAAATATTAAACACAGAACAATCACCTGTGCATTCACATGTTTTCTTCTCTTGGTAAAATGCTCAGGAGGCCCTTCAGGATAATTTTCATCATCTGTCTCATCCCCTCCCACCTCACTCCTGATGGCTGCCAACTCATCAAAATACCTTTGTCTTGCTCTTACATATACTGGCTTAAAATTGTTTTTTGTTGATGGTTTTGGAGGTAAATGGGATAGTTTTGGAGGGGGACCTGGTGGGGCAGCTCTGGCAGCTGCTAACAACCTCTCACGAGATATAAGCACTTCCGGTAACAATTTTGCATAATAGGATTTTCTCTGAAATAAAAAAGGGTGAATACAAATTGAGTTAAAATGTATTATAAAAAAGTATTCAATCGCACTAAATATTTACTGGAATATTTTATCCATAAAATTCATAAGTTGGTCAATCACATGAAAAATTATCCAAAAGTAATTACAGTCTAAACTTTAAGGAGCCTTCTCATGTAAGTTTATTCAAAAGCAAATCCTGACAACACTTTCAAATTTCAAATTATTTAGTACTCCATTATGGTGCAATATAAATAATATTTTAACATTTTGGTAATTTTGTGATATTTTTGTAATTTGTACCGTTTCTTAAACTATAAACTATTGTATTGACATATGAAGAGTGAACACAACTTTAATCTGCTATCGAAAACAACACCTCAATCCAATTTAATACATTTGCTGAACTAAATACCTATCATAAACTTGTTTTAAATTGTTGCATTACTAAAAAAAGTAAGTCAACAGACAACTTTAGATCTTATTTACACTTTGTTTTGTATCAGTACCAAGCTATGTGTATCAATTTCAAATTCACACAACACTCATTCTATAAACACTGCTATTGTCATAAAAATAAGTTGGCAACAACACACCTTATGCCTCTGTTGCTTGGTCCTGGCTTTCTTTAGAAACTTTCGCATCTTGGCAATGTCTGGTCTATAATTGCCTTGCCTCAAATTGTTGTAAAAGTCACCAAGAGGTGATGTGAAATGGAATGGTTCGTGATTAAACAGCATCTTAATGGTTGTTTCTTTCTCTTCCTCGTCGTTTTCAGAGAATGTTGGCAATAAAGCTAACAGTTCTTCCTTGTGTTTCTCTTCCAGTGAATCCCAAGTTTTCATGGAAAAGAACTCTTTAAATACAGCATAGTCTTCGCACAGCTCCTGCGGCAGCTCCAAAGTGTGTCCAAGGATACGAACCGGTTCCATGACCTCCTCATCACCCTCCGAACTCCCGCTCGAGGAGTCAGATGAGCTGCTGCTCTCATCACTGTAGCTTTGATCACTATCCATCTTTTCTTCCATCACGCGGCAGATAGTGTAATCTTACGGACACCAGTGATGCAATAGCTGGACGAATCGCTGGCTTCAGTATAGATTTTCCGTCCAATTCATTGGATTTTCACGATGTTTATAAGTTGTTGTTTACGAAAAACCCGAGGATTGGTAAAATGATGTCGAACAAAGATCCATGAAGTTTTTTTAAACAGCCGTCAAGTCTTGTCTAAAATAAAATAGAGCGCACACGCCAAACCGCGATGTTTCATACATACTATGCGCCAGAACGGAACATTGTGACGAGAAAATAGCTTGACAATCAAGAACAGCGACATTTTGTCGGCAAAATGGAATTTAAAAATAAAACGCAGATTGTCTATGATCAAACTACTATGTTGTCTATGCGCAAGGTCAATGACATAAAAACCATAGACAGTTTTTCGACTATAAAGCCTCATCTCCG
Organism: Clanis bilineata; assembly: GCA_036417725.1. Lineage (NCBI taxonomy): Eukaryota > Metazoa > Arthropoda > Insecta > Lepidoptera > Sphingidae > Clanis > Clanis bilineata. The sequence goes on from CM071154.1 coordinate 8,667,061, forward strand.
GTAGGAATTTTCGCAATGACGTTGAACCGCTCAACTTATGGCGGGTACAAACCTGCCGAACGAAGGCGAACGAATCTATACCTGTTGCATTCACACAAACAAACTTTCGCTGTGGTTGGAATAAAACAGGCATGATTCGTTCGCTTTCGTTCGGCCCGGTGCGCCATTATAGAATTTTCGTCTACATGCATTATAAAAAATATATTAGATTTATATAAAACTAATATTTATTATAATGCTTTATAACATAACTATACTTAGAGAATTTATTAACTGTATGAAACAACCTTAAAATATAGATGAAAATAATATTATGAAATGAGAAAATAGGACGAGAATTAGTCCTAAATCATACTTATATAGGTACGTCCTTAGAATAAGTGAATACCGTTTTAAAATACATTCAATTAAAATTGCTTAAAATGGTACCACCCTAGCATAAACCAAAAACAAGCATCGGCATCAAGTTGTGTCCAAAGATTTGACTTTTTGACGTAAATTATTCGTGTAGTAAATATGGCTGACGAACTCAATGTTGACAGTCTAATTCACAGACTTTTGGAAGGTAAAGTACATTTTATTGCATAAATTTGTGTGTTGAATAATTTCTCGAGTCCGTAATTACCGTCTCATCATAATGGGTGCTCGCTCAGTATGCTCTTGTTGCGTAATTATCACTGAGTATGTAGGTATAGAAACGTCAAACTCATAAATAAATCGATTATCCTCAATTCTTATCTGATTCTACGTTTGATGGGATCTTTATATGATTCACAAACGTCTATTTTGGTCACAGGAATGAAGTGTTATTCGAAGTTTTACAGGCAACATAAAAATGTGAACTATATAGACGATCTCACTAGCATCAATGATGTCAGCTTTCGTAGCATGAAACACCGCCATAGGCCTATTGTTATGATTTATTCGCGTTTTGTATTAATTTACTTAACTTTAACATGTTTATTTCACTTTATTGTGCTGCTTTTTGATGGGTTACCACAGTGTACAGGCTGCAGCAGGAAAACGCAAGGAGAAAAGGGAAATTGAAAGACATCTTTTCAGGAGAATGTATGGTTCCATACAGAATTGTTGCCAGAGTATTGAGCTAGATTCTTTATTTTCTTATTCCCTTAGTGATCAGTCCTGCCAAATAATTTGTGCTCATTGAAAGTACTTGTCATTTTTAATTTAACCATTTTACTTGTTTGAATCTTCATAGGTAGGAACTAAAAATAGCCATTGAAGTCTATACAAAGAAAAGCAAACAACCATGGAATGGGAGGGTGTTGCAGTGTATATTTTATATGTTTGATTGTATACACATTCTGAAACTATGCTACTTAACATTTTCATGAAATTCTATTTGCATACTTTAAACAGTTTATGTAAACTATGATACTATAAACACCTATCAGTTTATAAGTATTCTACATGCTCACTTAAATATTTTTGTTACCTTTCCTGATCGGTAATAAACCATAGCATGAATTGAATTTTAACAATAAAATATTTATTGTTTTGATCTATATGTGTTTAATGCAATTAAAGAAATTGAGTGTTTGTAAAGCTATATATATAGTAATATATAATTTAGCATGTTTTAGATCCATTTAGTTTTATATTATGCAAATAAGCAGCTAATATTGCATCATATTGTAAAATGTTTGTATGACAACGCTACAGTACTTGTTTGTCATCATAAAATATTTAATTGCTTGGGCACATTTATAATGTTTACCCATCATTGCATTTCATTATCATACGGTTGCCACGGATATTATTGTTAGGGAACCTAGGTGGTTGGTACTAAGGGATGCAAAGAGCCCGTGGTCTGCCTTGCTCATGAGTATGTTACCTTTCATGTCCTGTCATGAACACAAAACACATTGCATATATTTGTTACCCAGTTGATAATGTAATTCTAACAGGTAGATGTAATAACTATATACTATGTACAATTATATTGGTCACAGTTCGAGGATGCAGGCCTGGAAAGACAGTGCAGATGTCAGAGTCAGAGGTTCGTGGCCTCTGTACCAAGTCCAGGGAAATATTCCTACAACAGCCCATATTGTTGGAATTGGAGGCGCCACTTAAAATTTGTGGTAAAGTGTTTTGCTTTTCATTTAAAACAATCTTTCTATACAAAAAAAAAATAATTAAATTGGGTCAATTATGTAGACATTAATTGATTACATTTATTATAATGTATTCAACAGCACAAAAATATACAAATGAATTGACTTTAAATTATTCATGCAAATCATAATACATCTAACAAACATGTACAGTACACACTTACACCTGTTATCTTAAAGAGGCAGAGAGAAGCACAACCAGTGCACCCACTGTATCCCAAGCTTATCTTCATGCCTCATGTGAATATCAGGTACAAATCCAGATTGCAGGGTGAATTTGGATTAAACCTGGGATCTCACAGTGGTAGAAATATGTTATACTTCATAAAATTATACCACCAAGGCAGTTGTGTAATCATCTTGTTTTTTCTAATATCAATTTGTTAATTTGCAATAATTTATTCTGATTGTCTAATCCAACTTATACTAGTGATATTGTTGGCTGTTTAATATTTATAATTGATACAAGGTTTGGGCAGTAGTCTTACCACCGAATGTTCATACACTTAAGGTCGCCTTATGTCGTTTAATGGCGCCTTATCTGTGAAAATTGTATGGCGAAAATCAATGTAAGAAGCCGTTAAAGTTGAGCAGCGTTTGACCATTCGGGCGTTAGTGTAGCAGGATAAATTGTAATAATTAGTTTTATCTAAATTGCAACCTACAGTGTAACAATTGGGTACTTGACTATGTTTGATTTTGTACACATATTTATATGTAATAGCAAATAAAACAAAAAGAAACCCTTCTGTAAAAACTGCATCGAAATTGCTTGCAAAATGAGGCAGTAATTCATATTTTAAATTCTGAGGTGGGGGTACATTGGAGATATGTAGCTATCCCTTTCCAACGCACGGACTGTTATGGCGGTGACGTAATTATACTGATACTTCTCGTTCCCGCAGTTTGAAGGTTACACCAAACTCTTATAACTTTTTTGTTTTTGAGAATATTTTAATATCTATTTCTGTTCTATATTTTAGACAACATAAATTTCAGATAAAATTAATAAAAATAGTCAAGGACCCAATTAAAGAAAATATTGCTTCATAGTTAAATATAGTTTCTGAACTGTTATTTATTTTGTTTGTATAATAATTAGAACTGATAGCCGATGGGGCAGAAAAGTTCTCGAGTGGAGACCACGTACCGGCAAATGCAGCGTAGGATGTCCACCTACAAGGTGGACCGACGACCTGATAAAGGTTGCAGGAAGTCGCTGGATGCAGGCCGCTTCCAACAGGTCAATCTGGAAATCTTTGGGGGAGGCCTATGTTCAGCAGTGGACGTCCTATGGCTGATGATGATGATGATGTATAATAATTCTTATAAGTGCTAAAAGGCTAAGCATTCAATAGTATCTGTATTTAAAACCTACATTTCGACTGTATCTTTTGCAGGTGATATTCACGGTCAATACACGGATTTGTTACGTCTCTTTGAGTATGGAGGATTCCCACCAGAGGCTAATTACCTATTCTTGGGTGACTATGTGGATCGTGGCAAGCAATCTTTAGAGACAATATGCCTTTTACTTGCTTACAAAATCAAGTATCCAGAGAACTTCTTTTTACTCAGAGGCAATCATGAATGTGCCAGCATTAATCGTATTTATGGTAAGTTTCTTTTTTACATGGTGAATGCAAACTTTCATGGTAGTGTTGATTTTAAAACGTGGAAAAGGCGCTGATAATATTGCGCTCTTGTCCACTCTTACAGGTTACTGGAGAATCGTTGGGGATGCGCCGCATACGTATTAATGCTTATAATAATTAAGAGAAATTTACTGCCTCAGTGGCATGGTTGTATCGATACGACTACCGTCCTGAGACCTCGGGTTCGATCCCCGGGTCGGGCAAAGTGATATTGGATTTTTCCACATCATCAGTCTGGAAGTCAGCTCGCCCCCCATCACATCTGGGACGGAACTAAGCTCGGCAAAATGAGGGTGTTCTAGTTCGCTAGTGCGCCTCTGCCTACCCCTTCGGGGATACAGGCGTGAGCTTATGTTATGTGTGTGTGATCTTATATTTAACAAAACAGCCATCTGTTAAGTATCTGGTCTATTTAGCATAACTTTACTGCCATGAAGTAGCTAGTATGATACTAGCTTAACATTTAAAAGATGCTAAATTTTCATTATACTGTGTAAATAAACAGGCCTACCTTGTAGATATAGCCTTTCTATAAGAAAAATAACACCAGTACAAACCCTGAGCTATGAAAATGCAGAAAATTTTATTTCAATTAAGCGAAATTGCTATATTTTTAGTGGTAGTCAATGTGGTAAAGCCATGCTGCAGACAGTTATGTTTATGGCATGAATGGGTCTGCTCGACTTCCATGAGACCATTGCCTCACAGAAAACCGCCGTAAAGTGGGTTCTCCATGTTGCCTTTCAATCGATGAATGAGATTTCCAGTGATTCTAATAACCCCATGTTTATAGTTGGCAATGCACTCATATTTTTTTTTATATTATGGGTGTCAAAGTGTGGCGGATGTCATTTACAATCAAGTGACTAACCTGCTTGTTTGCTTATTGTAAATAATTGTTAAACCGGCCAAGTGCATGTTGCATATCTGCCCACGCCACAGGGTTCTGAAGTAAAAAAAAATACTTTACCATTTCCTCAATGTGGTTGATATGTATTCTCATACCAAATTACATATTTCTAGTACTAATAGTCTCTGAGATAAACCATGGTTAGACAGTCAGAGATGAACGGAAGGACATGGCGAAACGAAAAATGGGTTCCTTTTTGCCTTTTGGTTTTGGAACTCTGAAGAACTGCAGATTGCATTGTCCTTTGACCCCATGACTGTATCATAAATTTATTTTCTGTTAGGTTTAAGATATATTCTTTTTTTACAGGCTTCTATGATGAATGCAAACGCCGCTACAACATCAAGCTGTGGAAGACATTTACAGACTGCTTTAATTGCTTGCCAATAGCTGCTATCATTGACGAGAAGATTTTCTGCTGCCACGGTGGTCTCTCCCCAGATTTACAGGGCATGGAGCAAATCAGAAGAATAATGAGACCCACTGATGTGCCTGATACAGGTAAATATGTATCTACTGTAACTAACAATATTATCTGATTGAAACTTTATCTTTTAGTTGTTGTATTATTTTTAAAGTCCAATCATTACTCAATTAAGTTGTATGCAAGTATACTGTAGACGAAAAACACATGAATTCAACAAGTAACGAGTATTAATAAACAAACCAAACGCGTGAAACAACGTCTCGGTCAACCCGACCAATAAAGAATATCTTAGAATGTAGTCTCCACTCGTGGCGGTTATTATAAGCACAATGCAATCAAAAGAAAAAGCACTAACCACCACTATAAATGATAAATTCTATTCTAAAATCACCTTCGGTAACAAATAATCATATTCTATCAATTACAGCTACAAAGTTTTTGTCTCTAAATGGATAAAAATATATGAAAGGCTATGTTAATGAGATTTCCCTAGTTCAAAAGCATAAAAGTCAGTACCTACATTTAACTGATAATGGCTGAGTTCAACCATTCCAAGTTTATATTATTTAAAATTGTATTCATGGGTTTATTGTAATTAAGACGTGCGACGCTTGGATGAAGTCACAGGCATAAACTAGTGTTCCTATACAAACATCGTGGAGGAAAGTAGTATATCCTCACACACACACACGGACATACACATATGTATGGCTGTGTGTGTGTGTGTGTGTGTGATCATGTTATTGTGAATAGAGGTTTGTTCAAATACTGAGGTGATTCATTGATCACGCATCACACCTTTTAACTGTTATCATACTATAATACTCAGTGTTAGCTTATTAGGTATATCGTCATAGTGGTTATTTTTCCAATGTCTGAGGTATCACGTAACACATTTCACGAAATACCTACATTTCCACAGAATGTTACTATTTTTAGTATGATGCTTTGAAAGCTTTGAAGTAGGTAATTTTTATGCTTATATCTACAATTTTATGTTCATGAATGTGTTAAACAGTTTTCGGTTTCATTGCGCGTTTTACACGTTTTATTTTTAACCTCGCTTTTCGTATCCCTTGAAATAACTGGATTGCATCTCGTCGTGATTAAAACAAAATTAGCAAAAGCACACGTAAGATGAGAGATTGTGTAATTTAATGAGTTTGTATGGCAAAAATCCAAGACGGTGTCTAATGAAATGTACTGCAGAATTAAAATAAGTTTAGTCAAAGTGGTAGAGCCACGCTGTAGACAGTAACGTCTATAGCACGAATGGGCCGGCTCGACCGGTTAGATACCGCTGTCTCACAGAAAACCGACGTAAAGTGGCAGCTTGCTGTCGCGTTTCGTTCGGTGAGTGAGATTTCCGGTGGCCCATTTCCCCACTCCCTTTCCCAATCCCCTTACCTCCCCTTCCATTCCCTCCTTTTAGGTTGGCAACGCACCCATGATTCTTTTTGTGTCTTGTGTGTCTATGGGTGGTGGAGATCACTTACCATCAGGTGACCCATCGGCTCGTTTGCCAATCTCTGCTATAAAAAAAAAGTCAAATATATTTCTATTCAAGGGAAATAGTATTGTTTACACAATATATTGACAAATATGGTATTGCTATGCTAGTGGCGTCTTTACGTAATGGTAAATTGAATAATCTACATGAAATATTCTTGTATTCTTCTTCTTCATCTGGGACGGTACTAAGCTCGGCAAATGTGGGTGTTCTAGTTAGCTAGTGCAGCTCTGCCTACCCCTTAAAGGATACAGGAGTGAACGTATGTTTAGCTTATTGAATCGGTGGCGTTACAGGGTAGCATTTGGGCAAACTGTCAAGGCACTGGCTAGGTGGCCCCAGGTCGACCGTGGTCATAAATACGCCACCTCTACTCAATTAATAACATAACATAACTTAAGCTCACGCCTGTATCCCCGAAGGGGTAGGCAGAGGCGCACTAGCGAACTAGTACACCCACATTTCGCCGAGCTTAGTTCCGTCCCAGATGTGATAGGGGGCGAACCTATCGCCATATCGGGCACAAATTCCAGACTCCGGGCTGATATGGAGAAATCTAATATCACTTTGCCCGACCCGGGGATCGAACCCGAGACCTCAGGACGGTAGTCGTATTGAAATACAACCACGCCACCGAGGTAGTGAATTAATGTGAAAACTAATTTTATTTTTAGGTTTGCTTTGTGACCTGTTGTGGTCTGACCCTGATAAGGACGTGCAAGGTTGGGGCGAGAACGACCGCGGCGTGTCCTTCACATTCGGACCCGATGTTGTCAGTAAATTCTTAAACAGACATGACTTGGATTTGATTTGTCGAGCTCACCAGGTTTGTACACAGTATAATTTCTTACACATTGATATTTTCATTATATTATGTCACTGGATGCAGACTGCTTCCAACAGGTTCATTTGGAAATCTTTGGAGATGCCTGTGTTCAGCAGGGCATACCGGACATCCTATGGCTGATGATTATTAATAATAATAATAGGTATAATAATTTATTATACCTAGATATACAACATTCCAGTCAAGTACTTCCTGCCTAGTAGTATTTTTTCTAGTATTTTAGATAGTTAATTGGTGCTTAAAGTCAAAACTTATTTTCTCAATTACTCCTTTTACAGGTGGTAGAGGATGGTTACGAGTTCTTTGCGAAGCGACAGCTGGTGACACTGTTTTCGGCGCCCAATTACTGCGGTGAATTTGATAATGCTGGTGGTATGATGTCTGTGGATGAAACACTTATGTGTTCCTTCCAGGTAAGTAAAGTAACCCTTATGAATTTATATTCTTTCTACCTGCTCTTATCACACCTTAATGTGGGGTCTACGCCCCACACTTCTTCAAGCATGTTGCAGAAAGGATTTGGCTTAGTTTTACGACCGTCTTCCTGCCTGACGACAACCCCTCTGGGGGATCCAGTCCCGGGAAAATTAAATTAAAACATTTTTTCGCGACCTGGGAATCGAACCCGGGACCTCCCGGTTCACAGCCCATATGTGCAGCCACTAGACAAAGAGGCGATTTATGAATTCAGTAAAAAAATAATACAGCATGATTTTAAGCCTAATAAGTTACAGACAAGTTTAAGTACCTAGGCAGGCGGACCCTGGCACCTGGCCGGGATAACGCCAGACAGAAAGAAAGAAAGATTTTAAGCCTAATAAAATTTTGGGACTAAGTCGCATGTAATTGTATTCGCAGATTCTGAAACCATCTGAGAAAAAGGCAAAATACCAGTACAACGGAATCAACAGTGGGAGGCCAGCTACCCCTCAGCGGTCACCCCCTAAGAAGAAATAACTGACGTTTGGTATCCAGTGTGCTGCACAGTGAGAGGAATGCTACAAATAATTAATTATATCATGTATTATAATTATTATGTTAGTGTGGTCATTGGACAGAGCCGAATATTGTGTCGAGTAATGTTAAAATAATTTATCGATTTGCTTGTGCCTTCTTATTTTTAATTTTTATTATTGATGTGAGTGATATTAATTTATAAATTTAGTTCTACCGTCTTTGTGGGTTGAACAGACATGACGTATTCGGCGATGCCTCGGTGACTATTGCTTTTTCGATCCCTGATCTATGGCAGCCTTTCTACCGGTATCATACCTTGTTGTGTTATCATAACGTGTTGATGTTGTAGTAAATTGTTTCGTTGATTGTAAAGAGTTTGATGTGGCAGGCGATCTTAAAGATGCGGGCATTGGAGACGAAAGCGTCGTTACATCTTCATCATATTATATATTTATTAAGTTGTAGTGGATCGAAAGCACATTCGCTTTGTTTATTCTGTAACTGATGTGCCTATAAATGTAAATTATATATAGGTCTCGTAAGCGACGATAATTGGTTAATTTGAAAAATTCTAGTTTGAATTAGGCAGAATTATTCGACATGCACCATCGTCCATAACTTTCCTGTTATATGTAGTTTATTTCTAGTTAATGGTATTTATTTTATGGCCCAATGTGGAACTGGCCTAAGACATGATATTAACCATCACTTGATCATAGCAATAAGTGTTCCTTATCAGTTCTAGGACTCCATTGCAATCATTTAGGGAGTGATAATAATTATACTTGGTGAAATTAATGTTATTTTGCACTCAGTATTAATCTTACGAAGTAAGTAGATTTTTCAAAATTTGGCAACAAATGAACATGATCTCCCTGCTGAGGCTTTACCTTGTGGCTTTATGCGGTTTGATGAGCCTCCAAATGAAATGTATAATTTTGGAAGTGTGGTAGAAACAGTGTAGTCCTCGCAACAATAGTGCAATTGCTATATTATTATATTATAAAATTATATGCAGATTTTGCATTGTACAATTTTATTTTTTAGCTATGTTAACAATGTCAAATGATTTTTCATTAATAAATATTACTATTTAAACTAAGAGGTTTATTTTTGTTTCATTTTCACATAGGTTTGCATTTACAATTGTAATTTTCTTCATATGAATTTTTAACATTTTATGTATCTGCTAAGAGCTATTTATATATTTACATGACACTAGTTCATGTTACATTTATCGCTTTATTGAATTCATTGTTAATAGAGAATGTGTTTTATTAAATAAAATCTATGTTATTATTTTGTAAAATGTATAATACTTAGCTAATACAATAAATAGCAAGATTTAGAATTATATTATCAGTATCACTTTACACTTTCAAAATCTATGCTCTATTTTCATCTACTATTAGTAAAAAATAAGTTTTATTTTGGAAATAATTGAGTTCTAAAATTTCAAAATTGTATTGTTTTCTCAGGTGTGTACAATTTTTTCTGAAATATAAATTTTATTCAAGTAATATCATCATTAGTTTATTTCATTATCTTCCAAATCTTTGTCGGTCCAGCAAACATCATCATCTAACTTCTCAATTCCTATTGTAACTTGCAACTTCTCATGATTTTCATATTTTTCATTAATTTTGATTATAAAATCCTCATTTTTCTTTTGGTATTTCTGGATGTCCATTTGCAATGCTTTGAGGTAGCCTCTCCTTGCTAAAAGGTTTTTTTTCAACCTATTAACTCTTAACTCATATTCTTTAGCCAAAGATTCTAACAATGTCTTTTGTTTTCGCAAATTAGCTGCATCACTTGCTTTTAACTGGGCTTTGACATCTCCAAGTTGTGGCCTCCTAAAATAAAATAAATTATTGAAATGACATGAATTCATGTCTAGTAGATAGTCACGGGCGGCTCAGCCTCCGGTGGCCCATATGCTTATGTAAGATATATTTGCTGCCTCCGATGGGTTAATATCTTTAACATTGTATGTTACTATTATAACAAATAAAACATACTAAGATGGGCATTTTGCAGATTAACAATACTGCTGAAATTTCTGAAACTGCTATGGACACCAGCAGCAGTCACAAAAAATAAAGCTTAAGCAATACAAATATAAGTTGATCTCAATTCTGCTAATTATAAAGTTACAAGAATCTTACATTCTTGAGATTTACACTACCTAGTTTAAACACAGTATTTTTTATTAACCTTTTTATCAACCAAATAAGGTTACCTTATGCCAGGCTGATGGTAAGAGAACAGAATGTATCATTCCAAATGTATACCTAATAACACACCGCACAAAAAAACATTAAAATAGCTTTTCAGTATAGTTTATTTTAGGATGATATAAATTATTATAAAAACCCTGTGGTGATGTCACTTTATTAAAATTACTTTTCTGTTATGAATAGCCATCAATAGAATATTTGTAGCATTTTAAATTTGTACCCTACCCTTTTTACAATGATTTATAAAAAGTTGTTTTAATTTTTTTGGTGCAATGTGTTATAAAAGTGTGTTTTTATAAACTATTCTTTGTTTAAAATTTTTTAGTCCCTGCAGAAGCGTTATCAGTAGCTCATTACAGTCTTACCAGAGACTTGATTTTCAGTGATTCATAGTTTATTTTTTTATATCCTGATGATCCTGGTCAAGATACCAGTACAAAGTAATTAAATTATTGTTTTGTAATCAGTCCCTGATACATGTGCAAATTTTTAAGTTCATCAGAAGTCTGGAATGTGGTGAACCGTGAACATCACATTGCGGGATATTTCATTTTTTTTATCCTGATAATCCCGGTCCGGATACCAGGACAAAATTAGTAAGTTATTGTATTGTCATTTGTACTAAACTCATGTGCCAATTTTCAAGTTCTTCAGACGTCTGGAACATGGTGAAGTCACATTGCAAGATTCCATTACATAGATTCATAGATACATACAGGTGTAATATACACAGAATTACTCGAGTCTTAGATATAGAGTGGACTAAGACGTTAATCGAATAATACATATTTGAGTTCTTTAACTGGAGATATACCTATGTTGCTATGTGAATCTATATGAATTTATTCAAAGGAATTCATACCACAAAATTGCACTTTCATTTATTTCCGTATATTTTTCTTTCTGCTTCTCCAATATTTCAAATTTTGCAGGCATATTCTCATATTCCCACATAGAACTCAGTTCTTGTACCATTTCATCAAATATGCCCTGTTTCAAACAACTAAACATTGGAACCCACTTTACTCGTCGCAGTTTGGCTTTAGGTACTGTTTCGAGGAAATCTTCATCTCTGTAAAGTGTGAAAGGAATTATACGTGGACCAGAAGGTTTTATATCATGACTAAAACATAATTGTTAATTTCCAGTTCACTGGCGTTAGTAAGCACATATACTCACTTCACTAAGTTTACTATATTCCCAAATTCTTTCAAAATCACAAAATTGTCGAATGCGATTTCTGTATTTGTTTTATTTACGTCATCTACATTTTCGCTCATTTTAATTTGATAAAATTCGCTGCCACAACTTTTCAAAGTTCTCAACAATGTAAACAAAGAGCAAATGTAAATAAAATTCAAATTGAATTGTCATCAGAGTAACGGACTGGCAAAGGTTGGAGACTATACTTCCATATATTCCAAACCATAGACAATACATGCTTGTTGTACAGAGACATCTATTAATCATAGGTGTTATATATTTTTATAGTTTCTGTTTGTGTCCGATAGATGTCCTAAAGTGTACGTAAGATACGCGATTATTGCAATATCGTTTGCACTATTTTTACCTACTGCAACCATACTACAACTACGTACTGTACAGTGTATAGTCACGGACGTAAAAAAAAGATGGACGGAGCGCTAGAAAGAGAAGAGATTTGAAAGAGAAGCAGGGTTTTCGGCTCATTCGATCTATCAACACGTAATGGCGGCGACTAATCGAATGAGCTGAAAACCCTGCTTCACTTTCAATGTTCCTAGCGCTCCGTCCATCTTTTTTTTACGTCCGTGTGTATATTATCTGTAGTCTCCCTTTCAAAGATGTAGGTAAGTAAATCGTGAAACTAGGGATATCCGATATCATATAATTAAATAACAACCAACAGATACCAGTCTAATGTCGTGCGTGGGTATCAAGAAGTACGAGAGCTTAACGGTCTCACACCTGACAACACCCAGACAAGCCAACCCAGAGTAGGTACCCTCATAACTCAAACTGAGTCTCCAAGACTCAAGATACCTGCTAATTAACTAGTTTATTCTTTTTTCTAACTGCCCTTATCCCAGCTTAATTTGGGATCGGCGTAACACGCTTTTTCAAGCCTGTTGCAGAAAAAAATTGGCTTAGTTTTTACAACCTGCCTGCCTGACGTCAACCTCCATCTAGAGGATCCAGTACCAGGTAAATAGTGTTATAAAATTACCTCGTCCGGTCTGGGTATCGAACCCGGGTTTACAGCACATTACACTAAAGAGGCTAGGTGATTTAGCTGTGTACCTCTGTCCTCTTTTATACCATCTTTCTTTCTACCTGCCTTTATCCCTTGATGTGGGGTCGGCGCAACACACATTTTCTAGCATGTTGGAGAAGGGATTTGGCTTAGTTTTTACCATCGGCTGCCGGCCTGACGTCAACCCCCTCTAGGGGAGCCAGTCCCGGGAAAATTAAATTAGAAAATTATCTTTTCCCTACCTGGGAATCGAACCCAGGACCTCCCGGTCCATAGTCCATATATGCTGCCACTAGACCATAGAGGCGACTTGTCCTATCTTCTTTTATACCATATTTTAATTAATTATATGCTAAGTTGAGCTTAAGGCGCGTCGCCTGCATTAAAACATTGCATAAAACACCTACACAAAACATTGTTTTGCTACACTGGTCTATAACTCATTGTCCCATGAGGGAGACAGTGAAAATCTTTGTTTTGTGTTGGTGTTTTTGAGTTTTGTTTCCAGAAAAACACGTGCAAGAGACGCGGACAAATAATAAAACAAATGCTAGTTTTTTTAGGTTTTATTGATTTTTTTACTTTTTGGAATAAATAAAAAATATTTAAAGGTAATAAAAACAAAACTTTGGTAACAAGTTCATTTCCGTGGCAGTGACTATGTTATAGCAGTCTTTGAGATCTTGCGTGAAAATCCTTTTATTGTTTTATAATTTTTATTTATTTTTAACAATTTGATTTATTTTTGGGTTATTAGATTAACATAGTCAAAGTTATAACAGAAAAGTTTATAAAACATTGTGTTTAAATTAAATGTTGTAAACAACTTAAAATAATTAGGGTTCGATGTCCGGCCCTTTAGAAAGCAGCAGCTGAAAAAAAAAAATTACGATAAATATTTATCAAAAAGGGTTTCTTTTGCTATTTATACAATAAACACGAGGTAAAGTACTTTGTGCATGATGAAAATAACATGCATAAGCCCTCATTGTTGAATTGTGCATCAGATATTTTTCGTTAAGGCGACTTTCAGCATTATTGCTAATGTGAGTAAGTCGTAAACTCGATGTAACCTACAGGTTACTTGTATGTTTGAATCGAGATCTAAATCAAGAATTAGATCTAGAAGCCGCAAGTCATCCTTAGGGTGACTTGCAAGACTCAAGATAAATCTTGATTTATACAAAATCTCTATTTAAGTATAAGAATTGTTTCAAAGAGTTGTTTGACCTGATCCTAGCTTCTCCGTTCCTAGCCAGAACCACGCAGGCCGGCTTACGAATCCACAGCTTGGTGGTCTCTTCCATCGCGACAGGAACCAAAAAGTTCTCTTCTACCTACTTTTGCCGTACCGTTAAGCTGTGGAATAGTCTGCCGGTTCACGTGTTCCCTCCCTCCTATGACATTGGGTCCTTTAAACGAAGCGTGAAGAAGCATTTATGTAGGCCGGCATAACTCTGGCGACCATTCATAAACTATGTTTATCGATGGTCGTTGGTTTTTTTTGACTCCACTACGTTTACCAGGTGTAGTGTAGTCACTCTGCCGTAACTCAGAAAAAAAATGAACTGTAGGATAAATCGAGTTTAGGTCTAATTCTAGATTAGTAATAGAGCTGAAAGTCGCAATCACTGAAGATTAAATCATGACGTTGTTTCTTAATCTCAAGTCTCATTTTCTGTGGGTACTAGGTACCTCTCTATATTATTATTAATAAAACAAAGTCAGACACTAATGAAGACCTAGGATGGCTACAGTAAAAATTAGCTTCGGCAACTTATTCCCCAACAAGACAGACACCACTAGGTATAATTATAACGAAAGGAGACGTCGTTCGGCGTTCCAGTAGCCGAATAAGAAGGAAAAGCATTTCCATCCTCCGCTCAAACTTCTCCCATACCAAACTACATTAAATATGTACCTAGATCTTGCTTCATACCGAAATCTAACTTCGTATTACTGATCCCCAATTTCAAATTGCAATCCCCCAAAGCAGCAAAGTGAAAAAAGCTTCAGGGAACTTTAGTCACAATATATTTACCTATATTTAAATAATTCTGCTAGATTTTCTAGAAAATAATGATAGAAGCAAGGAAAAATTTATTCTCATTGGCTTGTATAGATATCATTTTTGTGATATACTAGATATTTTTTATAATAAATGGAGAAAGCTCCCCGCCGTTGTGTTTTCATTAAACTTATCTTAGTAATGAATTGCTTTCTGTAACAGGATACTGTTATTTTATATATTATCATATTATAACAGTATTTACCTGATTAATAAGTATGTGAAATATTAGATTATTACAAAATAACAGTGCATTGGTGTCATATGCGTGCGAAAATGTTAGAAGATATAAATGAGTAACAAAGTCAAAGTTCTTAGAATACGTGAAAATTTATAGTTATGTAGGTACTAACAAATGCTATATTATAGAATCTATATAATGAAAATTGTTAAAACATAATTCAGGGAACTATGTTGTGTAAGAACAATAAAAGTTAGGTAAAAAACATTAAATCAAGAACTCTGTTATAATGGAAAAGATTTATGAAGAAAAGTCATAAGAAATATAAAATATCAGAAGTGTTTATTGTACCAATGATAAAAGAAATAGGTTGGATTGATACTACAGTGTGTGACTTGATACACTTTCTTGGCCGTACGAACGTCTATCTGTAGCTTGACCATGAGTTTTTTAACATTTCTCGCTTGCGGCTACGTAAAATATTTTTATAAAAAAATTAATTCCCCACGTAGCCGCTAGAGGTATTGGGGTGTTTGTTATACAAATATTTTACGTTGTCGCTAACGTGAAACGTGAAAAAAATAACTCATGATCTAGTTACTGCACAGAAACTCGAAACTACATAGGTATTTTGTATGAATCCGTGCATACCTAAGATGTTACGTCAGATCAGTGATGATCGTTTAATCTTCAAATAGCCATGATATCATCACGACATAAAACCACAGAATACTTAATACTGTTGTATACTAGTATAACACGGCACTGTAGTATAAATCCATAGTAATAATTATTATGAATTTTAGCCGATGATGGTGTAAAACTTGCGCGTATTGAAAAAAGTGCACTGCGTGAAAAGAAAAAGCATTTCTGAAAATTCATGGAGCAGGAAAAACGTTTATCTTAAGAATTTAAATTGTATCAGTATTACGAGAATAATGAATTAATATCTTCAAGGTAAAAAAATTATGCTATATTTATGCAAATTTTACAATCCACTGCAGGAATACCTCACGACGCGCTATGTGATGATATCTATGAATACGAATCACAAGGTAGGTAGTACACATATAGGAACAAACGTTCTCTAACAAGGTAGGTTTTCTATCTAAATGACACGGGGAACTGTATTCACCAGGTACCTGCTGACGATTGGATATTTAAAGACTACGAATGAACGGTAAAGTCTTGCTTATATCGCCCACGGTGAGCGCGTCTTCCACCATTAAATCTGCCGTAACCAGAAATTACAGGTAAAGATAATTGTTACAATATTTCATACGTTCAAAAATGTAATCGGAAAGTACATGTCGATGATAGAGCAGTTGAAAGGCCATTTTGTACAGCTGACACCAATAAAGCTGTATGGCAATATGTACAGCGTTCCACTAACCTAACGGCCTGATCGGATGCTTATCCCAGAGGAAGGTGCGTTTGACGGGCGACAGGTACGAGTCACGGATGTAGGAGGGGCTGCGGTCCCACCGGGCGAGGGGCTTCAGCTCCGGCCAGTCGTACCAGAAGGGGTCCCGAGTGATCGCCGAGATAGGTAGAGAAGGGCTCGGGTTGAAAATATCGGCCCATGGCCTGCGTCGCAGACCGCCCAGGTTGTACAGCGGTGCACCTACGCCACAACTGTTCGTTTAGTTTCGGGACAACAGACTCACACTCCCGTTTGTACTTCGTCAACGTCCACACAATTATATAACTAAAAACTCAAGCTTACTGTGTTTAGCCACATGTCTGTTATGTTATATTCAAACTCGCTTAAGAGCCCTGCAGAGAATTTTACAAATCGTAACAGCTACAACAAGCCTACAATATTTGTACTGAGATCTAGAGGCACTTCATTATGCGTTTATTCATTTCTATTATATCGCACAAATGCTTATGATTTAAGCTAATCTCTCCGTTGAGCTCTTAATTTGAATACTTATTGTATTAGAAATTATTTTTTAAACTTTACTCGTATTAAATAACTATAATATTATTCTTCAAATATTGTTTAAATTACATTCTTATAATTACTATTTTACGTTGGAGAATCATTTATAATTTATTTAAAACTTTAATATTATAACTATGTAGTTGATGAGGTAAGTTAATGTGACATGCATATTTTAATGCTGAACGTGGTTATATGAAAAAGAACACATACACTCGTTTGGTAATATGTCTACTATACTCTGTTATTTACAAATACCTAAAACAGGAAACATTTCGTGAATAGAGACGTCCCGATTTCTTATTCACATGGAAAGGTATACTGAAAAACATAAACGGATAGGTTACGCTAAGTAGGGATGTTCTACTTTGATTGATATACGGAAATGTAGGTATTTTGGAAGATGTTTCAAAGAGTATAAATTTCTATAAAGATAGCGGGACGTGACGAAGACAGCGGGTGAAGGGGTCTGTTGCCCTTACCGTCGGCATCGAATGCGATCTCGCAATCACGCGGCGGGCTTATTCTCGGCTTCACAGGCGTCGGGGACTTCCCTCGGAGTGAGCGGTCAAAATCTGCCCATTTTTCAGCCTCAGCAAAAAATGGGTCCTTTTTGAACACGTCCGATACTCTCGCCGGCCACGATCCTTCACGGCAAGTCTCACAGTCAATACCAAACTCAAATGTGTCGAGGTCTTGTTATATGCCGCGGAATACTGCGTAAATCGATTTATAATCGGAGACGGCTACGGCTACGAACCATCATCGGCTTCAAGAGTGTAGTGTTCTTATGATTTTTTACATCAGCGAACATTCCGAAATGAAGTCGGTTTGCTCATATTTACAATGCGGACCATGCACGTGAATAGGTTCCTGATACGTATACTTAAAGTAGGTAGGTATACAAGTAAGTTCGCAATGACAATGTTTTTATTTTATAAAACATGATCACTACGACTCTTTCAAATAATTGCAGGTATAATTAATAATCATGATATTATAATGTTCTGTAAAGTAACAGACAGGTACTAAACTACTAAATCAAAACACGAATTGGTCATTTTATGTTTTAATACAAAATATATTGTAGATGAAGTGTTAGTTAAACTTTGTACTATTCAACAAAATTTACTGAAATATAAAGCCTATTTCTACACAATGTTTACGTAACTAATATAAATTTTGAAATTTATTCGTAGATATGTCTTCTCGTTTATTAATTTACAATAAAGTAGCAAAGTTTACTTAAATATTAAATTGGCCACCAAACTGCTTTTATTTGTAATACAATAATTTTGAATTTTGCAAACTATAACAACATTAATAGTATAAGACAACAATGTGGAACTTATAAGTACGAAATACTGTTATGAATTATGACAAATACCTATATTGAAATATTAATATGTTTATATCTAGATGCTATAAAGGCTTTAATTCAGTTGCCTCGGACAAAATCCTGACACGCAAATCATATTCAATTAATTGAATTTTGTAGGTGCAGGCAGTCCTACCAAAATAAACTGAATCCATGTAATTTGCTAGGCACGGTATATTCGAAAAATCATGTAAGCTGATTACAGTATCAGCATACCCATATTGCACAAATGAATGACACAAAAATATACCGAACTTAGCTTATAATATGGATTAAACAACAAGAGGTCAGTCAGCTCGTCTTTCGCTCAAACGATCAGTCTTGTGAGACACGTGCGAAGACTACATAATATAAGTTCAGGCAAAAAACGAGTTGAGGAACCCAGCTTATCCTAACTTAGCCTAAATGTGTTCGTGCATAGAGACTTAGAATTTACCTGTTCCCCAGTGGGGCTTGGAGTCAGGCTCGTATTCAATGCCTTTAAGACTCTTGGGCTGCAGAGGGTCGATGATGGGGGCGCTAAGGTCGGTGATGGGGTATGCCCGGTCCTTCAGGTAGAGACCGTAACGAGAGGGGTACAGCCGGTCAATGGCGGCCAGTCTGTCGAGATGGTCTTGCCACGCCTTGTGAGCATCGAAGGGATCAACGCCTCGTCGCAGGCGTCTCGGTACGTGGTAAACTGTCACCAACAAATATATGTGTTTATCATTTGAATACAAATTTTTAGAATAGTTTAACATAATTCACACAGACTTCACTTTGATTATCACCTACACCTATGAAGTTACGTGCTTGTTTGTTTTGTGTATATCGCATTTGATTCGTTAACGGAACCTTGCATAAGTTAAAACTTAATAAAATGAGCTGAAATTGTGAGTACAATAATTATTATTGTCATCCTTTCAATTGGATTTTATGACAATAAAATAAATAACTGAAGTAAACATAAGAACAAAATATATAATAATGAAACCCATGACATAAGAATAATGGAAATCGGTACATTTTAACCTTATAAATAGATAAACTATAAAAATAGTAGATAAAATAGTAAGTTAGTAAGCAATTAGTTTGCAGAAAAAGCTTTGTATAAAAAGAATAGTCGTATATACAAGGAAAAAATGTGTAATGACAATTAAAAAAGCTGACAATAGAACTCACCTCTTCATCACATCCCCGGGAAAGCTTGGTAAAATACAAGATTATTGAGAACTGATTAACTCATTCACATTATGAAACACCAGGGATATCCAAAAAATAAATGCATTACCTGACAAATGCTAGAAGATCGGCGAAGAGAATATAAACGAGAGACGAGACGGCGACGTAACATCCATGGATTTACATGTGTGAAGTGATGATATGTATAAGAGGTGATTTCTATCTATGGTGCATGCGATTATTACTAGCATATATGGTAAACTGCACAAGCAACATGTATAGCCAGCCAACGTGACTAAAGTTAAACGAAATCGTAGTATGGACACTAAATATGTACATAATATTTATTTCTGCGCACAAATTCTGTACAGGAGCAATAACGACCCCCTTATCACGTATAAAATGCCTAGATGTGCCTAATGAGTACATGGAAAACATTGGACACACATTTATAAACAATAACTATTTCACGCATACACAAATTACAAATAAAGTTTAGTCTGTATGTGTGTGATTCCATGTAATGTTAAATCAACCCGTCAAAATTTTGAACGAAATAATGCAGCTGTTGTAATATTAAATCATCCAATCTTCGAGCTTGTGGCAGGTTATGTTCCAATAATGGTATTGTTGTAATTATTTATTAATACTTTATAAAACTTTAATACAAAAAACATAATAATACATAACATTATTCGATATGATGGTATTTAGAAAACTATTGAAACTGTACAGCTGCTCTAACTACTTAATAAATTATAAGACAACGATAACATAGTTATTCTGATGCCATAATTTATACAAATTGTGTACTAAAGTAAGCTATTACAATTGAAATTAAATAAATAACATCGTGTTTACGTGGTTTGCAGCGTTCACTGATACAGTTTAATAAAAGATCTTCAAATATCTATTATGATAATATACAGTCATGAAATTCTTTAAGCCTTTTGCGCTGAAACAATCAAAATGTTTATAGGTCTAGTAAGTGCATCTTGTAATGCAATAGACTATAAACAAGACTTGATTGTTTACAACGTTCAGTAGGTAACAAAATGTTAAGCTCCGTCTTCCTACTGAGTTACATAAATTGGTTTAATATCGATAATATTTAAAAAATTGTGTCAGTTGATATTTACAATATGATTTGATTGGTTTTGGTCTTGGTTTATGATAAGACTCAATATAAAACAAAGCACAAAATCCAAGTTCATAATTTAATGTGCTAATTTCAAACAGTCAAAGGTTATTGTATAGCGATTGCCAAATTAAAATTTGTCTTCGAATGAGTTATGTGGTGCTCTTGCCAATCAATTACCGACTCATGGCATATCGCTATATTCAACGTGTGCAAGCAAATTTTTCTTTTATATTATGTTTTTGACCAGTTAACTTATTCAAGCTCTCGATGTCGGTCAGTGATTGGCAAGTTAATTAGTGTAGGCGTCGTATGGTTCCGTTTGTTTACTTACTTGGCCTGTACCAATCGAGAGAGCGAGGGTAGTTGTGGGCATAGATGGGGCGTGGGGAGTATCCGTAGATCTCACGGTGGACTGGCAAGTAGCGGTAACCAGGGACTGTGATCCTCTCGGCGGCGGCGATAGGATCATCGTAGATAGACTTGGAGTAGGGGTAGGTGGACAGGAGTTCGGGGAACACGCTGCGACGTGTGGGCCTGTACCTCTCCTCTGCTCTGATGTCTTCCGATCCTGGCGTGAAAATGGTAAGTTAATTCTCCTATATGTTATGAGTTGAAATTTCTACTTTATATCGTATTATTGCATTTTACTTTAATTTTGCCTTCCTCCGTGGTCTTAGATTCCTTGGATTCCCCAGAAGAGGCTCACGTCAGGCAGACGGTCGGTCATAAAAATTAAGTGGAATCTTTTCGGTAACATGCTTAAAAAATGTGTTGTGCTGATCCCAAATGCGAGTGGGATAAGGGCAGATTGAAAAAGAAATGGAAGGCTTTGTAACATAAGCTTTTTAATGCCAAACCAATAATTAATCAACAAAAGAATTGACGTATTTACGAATACAAAATATAGTGTAATATCATGGTGATGATGAATAGGTATGTGTTTATAAGAGCAGTTTTCTCACCTTTTAGAGAACGCACGAAGGATTGCCAAAATCTGGCTTTCTTCGATGGCGTCTCATTTCTGCCGATCATTTCTAAATGAGTTTTAAACATTTTGGCGGTTTATGTCGAGCTCGTATTCTGTAACAAAAGTAACATTGCATGTACAGTGACATATAAGAGCCATCAGCAGTATAAACGTGAAAGCACTTGCTATGCCATTACGTAGCGTTAACCTTGAATTTGACGATACATATATTCTGAAGCTATGTCCAGGTGACATAATTGAGTACAATAGCGTGCCCGTTCCTCGTAAATAGAGCAATGACGTATGCAGAGTTAGCAGCACAGCCGCAAATAGCCGTCACGGTGTTGGCTGCCGTGTCGAATGGCCGAGGACTTGGACTCCCGCCAAACCCACTAGTATCGAAGAGAAATTTGAAAACGGCCGTTTTTACTAATGTCTGCTAGCTCTTTAGTTATTTTCGAATTTGTGTTGACCTTGTTACAATCGACATGTCAGCGGCCTACCTCTGTGATATTATATAATTTTCGTCTCTGTTATCGATGACATTTAAAGCAATCAAAGCTCAACTAGAAATTATAATTAATTAAGACCTCAAGAATTTGAAATCCTTCAATTGCGTTAAGTTGAAACATTCAAGGATTCATGTATTATTTGAACTGTTTTTCACTATCTGACTAAGTTTTATTACTACTGTCTATTCTGTATTTCCCGTGTCATAGCTGAAGCTATTAATTTACAGCTTTATGTAAACTTTCCACCCACTTCATTCTAGATATGACGCAATTGGTTGATCGATATTCAAACATTGAAATTTTAGTTTACTGTTTGATTTGCGTCACTGTTATATTTAGAGAAACAGAAACCGTTCAGTAGACTTCCAAAGAAAACTGGCGCCTGTGTAGATAAAGCTTTTCAGAATCGATTGAACGATAAAATCACATTATTTTGAATTCATCTATCTATATAGGCATATAGCAAAGGTAAATCTGTTCAGTGTTAATAATCTAATGAAGTGAAAGAAATGCTTTTCAAATGCTTTTAAATTAATTGTTTATTAATAAATAATAACTCATCGTATCTGCTTATTTTTTATTCAAAAAGAGCAACGTCAGAGTTTCTTTCCTGTTCTTCTCTGACGAACCAGCTTTCCGTATTGGCGGTACAGAAAAAGTTGCCGGAATCAAAAAAATGTATAGCATTTTATGTATTGAATAAATTATTTGATTTGATATTTGAATTTTGGTAAACCGACTTTGCTTTAGTTTAATAACCAGCTATAGCTAGCTTAAATGTTATCAATAGGAAAAATCAATAATGATTATGGTCGAATTTCAACCATTGGGCGAACACTAGCCAATATGATTGTAATCAATAACGAATGAATTTGTTTTGATTATGTGACGAAATACAATAATTCCGAAGTTCTTGATGCTCACTATAAGGCGAGATACCATAACGAAATCATCTGTATAGATTATAAAATCAAACAGCCTTTGTGGCTGTGCCAAATGGTGTGCACACATTTTAAAATGAGGGACGGGATCTCAAGCATGCAGTTCAATTAATGTCTGTGTCTAATGAGAAAGATTGCTTAATGTTTGTATTGATATAATTTTTAGATAAGTCGTAAATTAATCACAGACATCTTGTTTTTTGTACTAACTAAATTACCTATGTACTATTAAGTAGGTACTAAATATTTTTTTATTGAAATATATAAAAAATAATTTTATCTTTACTCATATATGTATGTTTTAATTTATTTAGTGTTTTGTTATTGTGCAATTAAGAATAGTCAATTATACTTAACTTTATTGCAATCCCTAATTTCTTGACAAAAATAATGCAGTTAATTTTTTTTTTAAATAAAAACTACCTAAGCGCTTTGCTGAGCAGTTTATTAATTACTTCAATATTTGTTAATAGAATATTAAGATAATAAATATTTTAATTGATTACTATATCATTCAAGTTGTTTTCAAATCAGTCAATATTCAAGGTCAATGTCAAACTTGATACATATTCAGAGTGAAAATGCTATCACACCGCACGCAGAATCTATTTCAAGAATCGAAGGTCGAATTCTCGAAGAAAGCAGAATACACTAGCAAAAAAAAAACAATTTAGTTGTGAAACGGATACAAAAATATACGAAGACGCGTCGATTTAGCGGGATTGCAAATTTGGCGCGCGTTGAGTGCGGCCGAAAATAGGCGCGCGGGCGGCCGGATCGAATTCACAGCATTCCCGGATCCCAAGCATTGTCGACGACAGGTGGGCCGACCCACGTATGGTATAGGTACACCTTCACGTAACACGAAGACGCATCCAATACGCATAATTAAGTATGTTTTTATAAGTATAACTAACGTTTTACGCTGGAGACGCAAGTCCAAGTGTTTTCGAAGAATAAAAGAAGTTGGTGTGAATTTTGTAAAAGGCACAGCTGATATAATTTGCAAAATAAATTACCACAAAATTTTTACAAAAACAAAACATCTGAAGAATCTAGTTATAGACCGTAGATCAAATTAATCACCAAATAATCGACAATTGATCCAATTCACTAATCACAGCATTAAATGAAGATTAAAATTCCGATAATATTGTTATGTCAATTATCGTTTATGAATTTTCTCTGTTCTCCATCTATAAGAGTGAATAACTTACGTGTCTGCTGAACCAATGTTACCCCCTTATCTCGACTAATGATCGACGAGAGTGCAAGCTGAACTTCAGGCGAACGGGAGCGACATACAATTGCGCAACTTTAGAGCGAGACGACAAGCACTGGTGGTCGGTGGTTAACGCGCGAAGGGCAAACAATCTCGGACGGGCACACTGTTGGCACAGCCCTTACAAACTTAGCGTTAGAGCACTGGGTAGTATCTTACCGATTAAATAATGGTCGTTAAATAAATAGGGTTGTGTGGTTTCGTTGACGAGCCGACGTCGAGTGTCGGACCGGGGCGGGCGCGCACTGCCCGCGGGCGGAATCGCTCCGGCTGCCTTCCGCCGCCCTCCACCAGCCCCCCACCGCCCCGCACCAGCCGCCGCCCGCCCAAACTATTCAATCAACTTTTCGTTTTGTTCATGTTTTACTACTTTACGTTGTACACTTGTTACCCAAACAGGATTTGAGCTTCGTACATTCGTTGTGCATGCGAGTCTGATTTACAAAACATTGTTTGTAAGATAACACTAGACAAAAAACACGTCCCTAAGTTCGATAAGGTTTAGGCATCAGCTTGCTTTTGCATACAAATAATTTCCTATGCAAAAGCACACGCTGATACCTTCTATTGTGATGACAACATTTACTATTAATACATCAAGAACGTTAAAATTTCAACAGCTTTCAAGATTTCCTCAAATTAATGAGCATTTGAGTAACCTTCGTTGCGAACAATAGTTGGAACTGAGAGACCATTATCATCATATAGTTGAGTGATGTAAAAGAGCGCGGACAGAGTAATCGAGGTAGATAGTTAGAGTTAGCTCGTAAACCTGTGGAACAGCAGTGTACTGAAATAGCTCAGTACCACGCCTTCACCTGAGAAGCTGATATCCAAGTTCGCCGGTGATTCAGCCGGAGTGTGGTGGCCACCGCGGTCGCAACATTCCACGCCGGTGACTGGCATTTGTTTACATATAAATATAAATATTAATGTGTATATAAATAGGTATTACAGTTTGTATATACTTAGTGAATTAATTAAAAAGGTATTGAGTATTCAGTCACATTGTTCACTCATAAATTTTTTTTATTAGTACGTATTAATCGGTCAGGTTTTGACGAAACCATAGGAGTAAGTCGGTCGCAAGTATCTGTACCTGCCTACCGAGGAAGCGTTCCTGTGGATGGCCCAAAAAGTGCTGCTGGAGATTTTGGAGGAAGATATAAGTACCTATGGTCACACTATGGAGTATGCGTATATATCGAGTGAAGTGGAAGCGTTTAAGTAGGAAGGTGGACCCTAGTATCATGCCGGTATAACGCCAGGGAGAAGGAAAGGTAGAATATGTAGCGATCTGTTACCAACGAAGAAGACGGCCCATTTGATAATTGCCGTAGCCTCTGCCGGGGACGCAATTAAGCCTCTCCTTACTATGGAAAGTAAAGGTATTACGTTTGAGAAGAGTAGAGAGGATTGAACCTCTGGTAATTTCACTCACCATACAAAATGCAACAGCAAGTTGCAAAACCACATCTGTTTTTGGAAACTGTGTAAAAATTCAGTTATACCGATCCAATCATAATGTCTCATGTGATGCAGACAATATTGTCTTGAGCATGGCTTTACCACTTAAGAGTTTTTCCAAAATATCTACTATTCAAAGTTGCAATTCAATTAATAGCGTATGAGATGAAAAGCTATATAACAAACTATGGACTAGCATTTTAGATTCGATGCGCAGAAACTGCAAAATGATGATGAATATGTATATATGTTATTTTACTTTTAGCTTTGTATATAAGCAGACATCTATATTTAGTAACTTTTGAGGTGCTTAAAACCTATACAAGTAACATTATGTTCATTAAAAATGTGTTTCAAACTGCCCACATCATTGTTTGTGTTGGATTTTTCAGAAACAAATGAACTGATTCTTTAAAAATACTGCAATAAATATAAAATAGATACACTCTATAAACTTGTTTATTCTGGAAATAAATTTTGAAAGTGACATCTCAAGTTCAGAACCGCCATTACTCAGTTTCTAAATTTAAAATTTCGTATAACGTCATCGTAATAAAGTTTAAAATATGAAAAATAAATTCTAAAATTACATAAAAACCATAAAAACGTGTGTTGTGCCGATTCCACATTTAGGTGGGATAAGGGCAGGTAAGAAATTTAGTGTTAATTTTTTTTTATTGGTCTTTGGCATTAAATAATAAATTCACCTATAAGCATATGATACATAGGTATAGATAGTTTTGAATAAATCTTTTTTTATTATTATTATTTTAAATGTTACATTATGCAATATAATAAAAATCATATTTCGCGACTATTTTGGAAAATGTATTCATATTGGAGAAAGCCACGTAGGTCTACAGTTACGTGAGGACTGTAATTGTTTACTGTCTTTGGTAGTGAATGACCCTGTTAATTTAAAAGAAACAGTGTTCATAAATATGTTATTGCCTCCTTGGTCTATGTGGCAGTTTATAGTTATTTGGTCTATAAACCGGGAATCTTAGTTTAAATTCCCAAATCGGGCAAAGCGGTTTTTCTAAAACGTTTTGTTCAAGGTTTAGAGAGGGGGTTGACATCAGACGTTCATCATCATCATCATCATCATCATCAGCCATAGGACGTCCACTGCTGAACATAGGCCTCCCCCAAAGATTTCCAGATCGACCTGTTGGAAGCGGCATCAGACGTTCGGCCGGCCAAAAAATTAAAGTCAAATAATTTCTGCAACATGCTAAAAATGTGTGTTACTCTCCAAAGACTTCTATGTATACTTCTAGACTGGCTGTTCGGTACATAGAATGTGCGCACTAAGTCTCTGTTAATCGACCTCAACTCACTATAGAAATCTGCTCCTTTCCTTAGCCGTGAAACGTGAAACGTCAGCCGTCATGTGCCACAATTTTACTTCGAAACAGCTTGTCTATTAAATACATAGAAGTCTTTGGTTTCTCCACATTAGGATGGAATAAGGGTAGGTGGGAGAAGAGTCCACAAAGTTATTTGCACAAACCATCGTCATGTTTCCTTGTCTATGTTATTTTAAAGAATTTTCTTTCATAGCAGATGCAAAGTGATTATTTATCTCAACAGAAAATTAAGAAATAAAGACTTTCTGTCACTGTACATTATAGAGATATGCAAATAGGTAAACTGTTGCAATTTGCAAAAGCTTATTTTTGTAAGCGAGAAAATGATAACAAGGTCGGCGCCATGGATGACGTATGACCTCGATGTTAGGTATTCCGAACGCATTTCGGCGCTCACTTTCTTCAGCATTCTTAATAAATTATTCCTGTTTTGTGTTCTACATGACCTAGATCTTTTAATTATTAAATGTATACAAATATTCTAATGAGAAGTTTTTTTTTTGTATTTGTGTCTCTAATGAATAAGTTAAAAAGCACTGACCGATTTTAAAAATTCCTTTACCTATGGAAAGCTACATTATCATTGGGTAACATAGGCTACTTTTATCTCGGAAAAATATACGTTTCCCGTAAAATTGATTTGTTAATAATTCAACAGCTCGCTTGCTATGCTGGTGAGGGAAAACACCGGGAGGAAACCTGCATCCTATCTGAGAATTTCAAAGATATGTGAAGTCTACCAACTTGCATTAGGCCAGCATGGTAGACTAAAGCCCAATCCCCCTCATTAGTAGTGGAGGCACGTTACCAGCAGTGGGTAATTATATAATTTAATTTAACTTGGTGTATTTTGGCATTACACGCTAAAGACTATTGTACTCGTACCATAAGTTTCTTTTAGGTAACTTTTGGATTATAAAGATTATTATATATTAATAGATTTAAAATTAACTCTACATGCTTTTAGAAATAGCCGTTGATTATAGAAGTAGAGGGTATAAGTATGGAATTATATATAATTGAAGATTTACTCCAATATAAGTGTTTAATTTTCTATACATTTATTTTTCAGGCCTTTTTACGTTTTGTAACAAGGTTTCTTTCTCTAGAATTATAAATGTTGGTACCATGATAACCGCTGCGTCTAATTTTCTAAGCTCTACATTATTGCAACACTTTCTGGGTGGGTCTGGGTGTTGTGAGACCGAAAGTCTCTCATAGTTTCTGATACCCACGATACAGGTTATACCTAGTGTGGGGTCAGGACTATGTGTGTGACTGTTGGGTGTTATTTATTTATTTCTCAGCTATATTTTATTAGTAGGACAATATCCATCCATTTGTTGTTTGTTTACTACACACGCAAACATTAACTGGAGATGTATTTTCCACTGTTCATTCACAGCCGCGCGTTCATCGAATATTCGCCATTTATAAACTGTGTCATCGTCGTATTTACATGATTACGTTGTACAACTCTACTTATTTAGGTATTGGAGCTGTCTGACCGAATAACGTCACACGTCCCACGTGCTTACCCTGAAAATCACGTTTTATCGAATTTTGGCCCGTATTCAAATCACTATTAATAACTCGGCTATAAACAGTAGAAGAACACCGACTGAAATGACTTCCGATCTTTCGACTTTGTTGTCTACCCTCGTTTGTAATATATGATTGTTATTATAAAATTGATGTTTTTTTTAACGAAAGCGGTCGATTTTATCAGAGCAGGGCGAAGTACTACACTACACCTGATGGCAAACATAGTGTAGTCCAAATAATCAGCGTCCACCGACAAATGGGTTTATGGTGGTCACTAGGATCCTCGCCTCCTTGGTCTAGTGGCAGCACATATGGGCTGTGGACCGGGAGGTCGTGGGTTCAATTCTCAGGTCGGGCAAAGCGAATTTTCTAATTTAATTTGCCCGGGACTGGATCCCTCAGAGGGGGTTGACGTCAGGCAGGCAGCTGGTCGTAAAAACTTAGCCAAATCCTTTCTACAAGATGCTTGAAAAAGTGTGTTGCGCCGACTCTACATTAAGATGGAATAAGGTCAGGTAGAAAGAAAAGCTGGTCACTAGAATTATGCCGGCCTATTTATGCTTCTTCAATCCGAATTGGGAAAAAGCAAATAGAGGGACCTGCAGTTTACAAAAAAAAAAAGAATTATGAAGAAAAAAAGAATGAGAATTATGCGATGTTTTGACTGCGTTGATCTTAAAGCACGTCTCGTGCAATAGTTTTTCTCGAAACATTACACAAAAACACATACGCAAAACAACGATTTTAGCTGTTTCCTTCTCGTAGAACAATGGACCATTAATAAAAAATACATGTTTTGTGTAGTTGTTTTAATCCAGGGGGGTTATCACCACCTCTTATAGCAGTATTATTATGATCTTACTTGTACCGATTCCCATACAAAACAAATGAAGAACGATTATAATAATACTGCTATAAGAGGTGATGGTAACCCAGCAGGACACGCGGTTTTAGATCGCTTTGATAAGCTTGTGATATCATAAAATTATTCCATAAGAGTTAGCAGTTAACTATAGTAACATTAAACAAACATATCAGAAAATCCCTTTAGGATGTGCAGATAGCCTCCGTGGCGCAGCGGGCGAGCCGGCTGTGAAACGAAGGTCGCGAGTTCGGTTCCCGCACGGAGACAAATGTCTGTGTGGCCCACTGATATGATGGGTGTTAAGAGACCGAAAGTCTCTCCTAGTTCCTGATACCCACGACACAAGACTCGATCTCAGTGTGGGCTCAAGACTATGTGTATGACTGTTGGATGTATTTATTATTATTATTATATAGTATGTACGAGTCACGCGCTATGGCTCAATTTATATGGAGCTGAGTGCGGAAAATGGAGTCCACACAACAAACAACAAACAGTATGTACGAGTATTACAACCTAAAATTACAACAGATTACAAATACAAGATAATATAAATACAAGATATATTGACAGTGACATAGTTTGTTTGTTATTAATTGCGTTTATTATTAGAATTAACACAGGTGGGTCAAGACTCGAGAGCCAAAACTGTACAATGTACATTACACTCTGTTGTCATTAGCAACTCATTATTCATTGTAATTTGACCGTTAAATCCCTTCATTAATAAACATACATAAGCACGCCTGTATCCCCGAAAGGACAGGCAAAAGACTAGCGAACTAGAACACCCACATTTCGCCGAGCTTATTTCCGTCCCAGATGCGATAGGGGGCCCGCCTATTGCTATCAGGCACAGATTCCAGACTCGTGGCTGATACTGTATTGAAAAAAACAATATCACTTTTCCTGACCTGGGAATTCAACCTCAGGACGGTAGTCGTACCGAAATACAACCATGCCACCGAGGCACTCATTAATAAACTAACTAGATAATTATATTAGTTTTATCATCTGTGTAAAAGCTGCAACTTCTTTACATTTTACTATAATATGAAGGTAACTTAAAATTGATGTAACGAGTACAAATAATTGAAATTTGATGATACCGATGAAAAATTCTAAACCAGTAATTGCGAATAATAATAAAAAGGTATCATAGGTACAAATTAGTAGTGTCAGAAAAACTATGTTTCCCGACCTGAGATTTGAACCCAAAACCGCCCCGTTCACAGGCCACTAAGCCAAGGATACTCGTAGAACATATTATTTATCTTTCTTTCTACATGCTCTTATCCCACCTTTATGTAGGGTCGGTACAACACACTTTTTCAAGAATGTTGCAGAAAGGATTTGACTTAGTTTTTACGACTGGCTGCCTGCCTGACGTTAACCCCCTCTGGGGGATCTTTCATGAGGGGGAAAAATTTAACTTGGAAAATTCTGTTTTCCCGACCTGGAAATCGGACCCAGGACCTCTCGGTCCACACAACATATTATTTTTGTGACATGTATTTTAAATTATAATTCTATCTTGTAATTACAAATACAAATTACATCCGTAGAAACTTTAGAACATAACAAAATTCACAGCTTTGAGCTTTCAAAGCAACGTAAAACGTGAAACAAGATTGCGTTGGCACCAAACTCTCGAGCTTCCCAGAACAACAGTAAAATTGTCTTGTTATTAAATACATATACCTTAATTACTTGCATCATTTAGTTTAACGACGGAAGCACTAAAATATTAAACTCTATTTATGAAGTTCGTTTGTCATGTCAGATATTATGTTTTATTATAACTCTTTTGTATTAAATAGATACTTAATGAAAATCATATCGTGTTTTATAGAACCGGAACATTATTTTTTAATATTAGGCTGAGATCTATAGAACGAACTTCGACTAAGTCGGAGTCAAAGAAAGGAACTCAGTAATTTTCAAATCGAACTTCGACTTAGTCCGAGACATTTTTTACAAGAAAAACAGACTGACAGACAGACTAAGCAAAGATTTTATTGTAAAAAATGACTCGGACTCAGTCAAACTTTGATTTAAACGTTTCAAATCCTTACTGAGTTCGTTTCTTTGACTTAGACTTAGTCGAAGTTCATTCTATAGATCTCAGCCTAAGGAGAAGATCAGATCTTAGCCTCATACTTCAGGTCGGGCACATGTTTTTATACCGTTCACATTTGTAGCTTGCTACGCCATGCAATATTCGCCTGTATCGCCAAATTCGACAGTTTCTTATGGAGTTTTGGGTGGATCGCATCGTAGCTGAAATGTTCGCATAGTAAATTACGACCACACTATCGTAACAGACACGCGTCGTTGCTACAGCTACGGGGCTTTGTACTATGAAATGCTACAAGTCTGGACGTACCATAACACGATTTGCCTAGACGTACTCGAGTCAATTTCGATTCGACTTTAAATTCCGCCGAAATCGAGAAAAAAGTGCACTAATGTCGCGTTAAAAATTATCAAATGAATTAAGTTCTCGAATCCAACGCGACATTAGCGCACTTTTTAACTTGATTTCGGTGGAATTTTAAATCGAATTGTAGTCGAAACCGAATCGAATGTCAAAAGTCCTTGGTCAAAGGGCCCTGGATCTTCCAGAGGAAGGTTGACGTCAGACAGGCAGCCGATCATAAAAATAGGTCAAATCCTTTCTGCAATATGCTTTGAAAAGTTTGTTGCGTCGAACCCACCTTGATGGAAGGAGAGCAGATGGAAATAAATTAGGTTATAATTATGAGCGTGACTACGCAAATTGTAATATCAAATTCTATTAATTAGTATTATATAGGAACGACACTGTGTGTATCTCGGTTCCGCATAGCTTCGAGGATTTATTCGCTAACGGAGCTTTTGCTAGACGTTTATTGATCGTAAAGCGCAGTTGTCGTGTAAACAATGTATTCTACGTGATATTTGGTAATAATAGTAACATATTCGCTAAATATATTCGGACCTTGATTTATCACGTCGTATCTTTTACATAGAGACATTTGTTATTTAAAATCGATCAGGAAATTAGTAACCGTGTACACGAAGTACTTTGTTACTTTTATCAGAATAAGTACTTCAATCAAACTCACCAGGTAAATGAGGCGTGATTTTACGATAACAGAACACATGCACGCAGTACCTAGGTATACTAGACTACAATATATAATGTAAACCTGCCGTTTATCTAATCGTTACCTACTACTAAACAATTCTCTATGCCTAGCTTATATACTCTACCTACGTAGATATTTATATAAATAATAAATAAATAAATACATCCAACAGTCACACACATAGTCCTGACCTCACATCAAGATCGAGTCTTGTGTCGTAGGTTTCAGGAACTACGAGAGACTTCTGTTCTTACAACACTCAGACCCGAAACAAATATCTGTGGGCCACACAGTCATTTGTCTCGGTACGGGAATCGAACCCGCGGCCTCACGTTTCACAGCCGGCTACTCGCCCGCTGCGCCACGGAGGCTGTAGTTAGTATTGAATCGACGCCTTCTTGGTTAGGTGACAGTGTATATGGTCTATGGTCCTGGGTTCGATTCCCAGGTCGGGCAGAGTATTTTTCTAACACTACGGTCTAGAAGAGGGTTTGTTAGACTGGCAGCCGATTGTAAAAATGAGCCAAATCTTTTCCGCAAAATGCTTGAAAAAAATGTGTTGCGCCGACCCAACATTAACATAAAGTAAGCCACTATAGAACTCTAACTAACTTAAAATTGTCATTTTCGTAGGTAAAACAATTATGTATATATTCATTTCATAGAAGAAGATTGTTTTCAGTCGTAATGACAAAACTAAGTTAGAAATGAACAAAATGGAAAAGGCGACATAAAATCGTGACTGATGACATGTCGACTGTCATATTACATGTAATATGAATAACAAATGAAAACAGACAAATGAGCCATGTTTTTATTCTGATCAAGACGAAGTAGCAAGCGGATAATTTATTTGTGACCTAAAAACAGTTTTATTATGTAAATGAATGAACTATATTTAGATAATGAACGTTCTGTTATTCTCCAGAGCGCGTCAGATCCCTGCAACCACTTGATTCAGACATTGACGTATATTCAAGTGGCTCATCCGACGTTGGTGAACATTTTCGCAGTGATACATTGCGCTAAATTTATTCCACATTTGTTTTGCCCAAATTAAACCATAACAACATAATGTAAGTAAACACATCTTAGTTTATAGATGTTGCAACCACGGACGTAAAAAGAAGATGGACGGAGCGCCAAGAATATTGAAAGTGAAGTAGGATTTTCGGCCCATTCGATCTATCGACACGTAATGGCGTGTGTGTGCGTTGGGCACTTTTGTACAGGCGCGTTTGTGTGCGTGGCTTTTCTGTGGCGTTCGTTTAACTATAGACGAGATGATGTCCTTCTTTTTCTTCACGTCCGTGGCTGCAACTTGTCATTTTCACAATATAACAGTGTCGTATCCTCATCACAAGCTAAATAAACTACTTCAAATATTTATAGGCATGTACTGTAATTGTGGGGGTACTAGTTCGCTAGTGCGCCTCCGCCTACCCCTTCTGGGATACAGGAGTGAACTTATATTATGTTACTGTAATTTTAAATTATTCTCCACTTGGAAAATCGACATGTTTTGATTTGGTACGAATATGATATAAAGATGGGAATATCAGAATCCGGTAAATTACTCCTGTAGCCCGACACGAAAAACTAATGTAAATGTAAATGTATTCGAGTTCGCTGCGCACTGATGACGTTTGGTTAATATTTCATACAAATTTCATAGACGCGCATCGAGTTCGAATACATTTACGGTTGTCAGAAATTTTCCTGCTCAGGCCGCAGATATTTCCGAATTAGATAAATAGTACCAAAAAAACCAAGGGGGATAAAAATCAGTACAACTGTATTTCTTATACTGTATTTCTCTGTATTTGTATTTATGATAGCACAACCGCATCATAAAGATCAATGAAGGCTATGTTTGTTTTGTTGATCTCCACAATCCACAAGTTGCCAAACGTCCCATCTGGATCAAAATAGCGGTGACGTTCCATAGCTCAAAGTAGATTCATGACATCGTAATTTAGGTGGTAGTTAAGGGTAAAGCCAACACTTTATGTATACTGTACAAAGTGCGAACATCGTAGTTATTTGCTGTTTGAATAATAGGAGTTTCATAGCCAACTCTCGTAACATATTGAGCGAGGAAAGCAAATCAACGTTTTTGCTGAAAAGCAGGATAACGTACGTGGATATAACTTGCGATTTATTTGAGCATCTGTTCAGTAAACACTTTCAAAGTAGACTTACATTGATTCCATATTGTAGATACGACTACAGAGGTTCGTTCCGACTTAGAGGAAGATGTGAGGCCATGATATTAAGACATAATACTAAGTAGAAAATTGGATCGTGATAGTAGTCCGAATTATCATGTTCAAATAACAGTTGATCATACAAGACAATCGAAAGTAAAAATCTTGGCTGCGTTTTCAGTATCTACGTTAACGAGTAGATAATATTTTTTATTTGCATTCATTCATGTATTTATAATTTAAGACACATAAGACGCAAAACAGAATTAATACAAATCTTCTTCTTCAAATGCCTCTCCGTCACTGAAGGTTGGCAGTCAATGCCTTGAACATCTCCATGTCCATGGCTAGACGGAACAGCTCTTCAACTGTTTTTATTTCGGTCCACTCCCTTGTGTTGCGCAGTCATGACTTCATTCTCCTTCCAACACCTCTTTTTCCTGCTATTTTACGTATCATGATGGTTTTAAGCAGATGCTAGTGCTAGCTAGTGTCATGTCTCAAGATATGATACGAACTGATTTCTTAAGTTTACGCGAATGTTATACATTGAAATTAAACTATTGACCATTAAACATTGTCTGACCCGTGACAACGAAGACTGCAAAGCCTTCGAAACGTCGGGAATAAAAATTAAAAATCTAATCGTGATAGAATCCGTAAAAATAGTTTTATTTCAATATGATACGAAACTTTCCTCTGCTTAATGGTATTGACTAATGCGGTACTCTTCTACATTCGGGTTAGGACCTCAGCAGCACGTCCACATTTTACAGGGGTCAAGTCTTTTACGCAGGTCTTCCACTAAAGTTCATGCCTCGTAACCATACAAAAATACTGGCCAAATGTAGCACTTTAAAAGCCTAGTACATTCAATAATGAAAGTTATACTTACTTAAAACTAGACTGTACCCTAAACATGCGTGCTTATGTAGGACAATGCATAGAGTGGTAACTACGAGAAATAAATAAGATCCTAGGATAATAATCAGTTCAGTACCTTCTCCAGAAAATTCATTGCGCGACAATAATTTTATGTTACTTTTTTTCTAATTAACAGGAAATTGGCGAAACTAAAGAACAATTTAATAAGATCACCGTAATTCCAAAACTTAAGAGTAATCATAGATCATTGCCGATATTTGTAATTTTAATTACCACAGGAAACACAAAACAAAGTTGTTACTCAACGCCAGTTTCCTGTGAGACGGTGGTTTCCTGTCGAGTCTGTCCATTCATGCTTTAGTGTAAGCCAAACTAACAACATTAACATCCATCAGTCACGAAATCCCAACTCTAGAGGTACAGTCTTCAGTCCCCTAGTGTGAGATCACCACAACATACTTTTTAATTATGTCGCAGAAATTACTAGCCTTAGATTTTTTTAATACACTGCCCCCGACCTCAACTCACTCTGATTTATAGCGGGATAGTCTCCTATGCTCTAGCAATTACATTTAAGCGAGCATGAATACCCAGACCGATTACAATTAAAACTATAAATTAAAGAAGAGCCACATTACAGCACTGCCATGCCAACTAGCCATACAGCCTCTCCTGTAAGGCTCCTAGAAGCATAAGCAGATATCCTTATAGATTATAGTAACTCAAGGATTTTTATTGTACCAACTATTTCTAGATATTCTATTATCGTTTACATCTAGAGCTTTGATATGATTGGGAATCGTGAAAACTTTCGTTACCTACACATGTGTAGATACCAAAACTCATTTTAGCAATAATGTTGTTTTTACCAGATTAAGAATCAGCTTTGTTAAAAGAAAGTCTTTATTTTTACCTAGCAAGTTTAAATAATTTCATATTTTATTACAAAATAAAGCTAACAACGGCGCGTCTGTTTATCCGGCGAGTGACGCGAGTGTCGATATGCGTAGGCCGGCGTACACACCGTTGGAGAGCACCTCATCAGACCATCCTAACATGACCCGCCCTGTTTCTTATCATGCCTTATAAAACAGACTACGCCGGGGGCACGGCTACACATTACGAGGGTCTCGCAAAAATGGGTGTGCTTTTGAAATATAATATGGCCTGACCTTGCTACGAATAGTGCCCGCCTACGTTTAGACTATGATGCGTCGACTTTGCTGTATGCTCTACTATTTAATATTTACAATTTACCGCATAATGATTAATTATAGATTTAATTAATCAAATATAATAAACAGCTAAGCTTATAACTTTAATGCCATAGTAAGGATACCATTGGATACCAATATGATAGCAAAACTAAACAACAAACATTTTGGCTTGTGGCATAGAGAATTATTTATAAAGATGTAAACAAACAATAGGTCATGAACATTGTGGTCACAATATGTTATAAAGAATTTTTATTTACTTTGGAAGTAGAGCATATTCACACATTCTTCTAACATTATGCGAAATATCCATGAACCGTGTGAAACGTTTTAGTTTAACAAATTGACACGTTTATTTCAATATCCAGAAAGACTGGCGTGAAGAAAATATGTCCAAATGAGATGTATTTAATCAAAATCTAAAGATGGATGGATGGATCACGGACGAGAATTCGATTCAACTTACCACGCAGTAGGTAATTAATAATTCATAGAAGAACCAAAACAAAAATATTTACCTTGTCATAATTTATTGATTTTGCTTTATCGAAATTTATCGAAGTCTATTTTAATGCTGGGAGAGCCGAGAATCTACTGAGAGTTTGGGTTAAAATCTAGAGATAGAGTTAATTATACAGTGAATAGTTGTTGTCCGTGAAAAAGAAAATAGAAAGTGCATTCTCAATTTTCAGCACCAGTACTACTACGAACTTTTTAAAACATAATGTACATTATTATTTTCTTTACGAATGAAGGTGCATTCTTTGAGGGAGGTAGTCAGTAGTCACTGGTTATTAATTATGTAGGTACATGGCGTACTGTAGCCCGAGCACGAAAAACTAATGTAAATGTAAACGTATTCGAGTTCGCTGCGCACTGATGACGTTTGGTTAACATTTCATACAAATTTCATAGACGCGCATCGAGTTCGAATACATTTACGGTTGTCAGAAATTTTCCTGCTCAGGCTCAGGCCGCTGTAGGTACAACAACATGCATAGTGTTGTTGCGATGTCGACGATACGAATTTGCTGGGAAATTCCTGCATTAAACGACTCCAATCAAGAAAAGTTGTGAAGACATCACATAGTAAATTATGGTTAGCATGCAGAGATTGTTTTAATATTGTAGTTTGTTTTGGATTTCTGACATTTGTTTATAAACAATCCGTTGATTTAGTAACATATGTAGTATTCTGGTTTTTACAAATATGTACCTAAAACATTTTAATAAAATAAACCAATATGCTTATGAGCCGAGTCTTTAAACATTGAAGTCATCGAACATTTCCTTATTTAGATGTTAAACAAAAAAGGATTAGAATTTGCACTATTTAGGTGATACAAAAATCGTGATAATAACCCAACATTACACAATTATGTCATCATCATCAGCCACAGGACGTCCACTGCTGAACATAAGTCTCCCCCAAAGATTTCCAGATCCAGCATCATCCAGCAGCATCCTGCATCCAGCGACTTCCTGCGACCTTTACCAGGTTTCTTTCAAATTATGTCACTTCACCGTATTTCGTATGGCGCGCCTAAAGATAGACTATTCATAGCTATAAATCAAGTATACAATTAGGTTTCACTGATGCATACTCAGTAGGTACATTCTCTTGGCTCCAACAAAGATGTCCTTCAGATAGTATTACATTATATGACGTAGTTAATTACCATGCACCATAAAATCTACTACGAGACTTCACTACACTTTGCAGGCTTTATACGATTTTCAGAAAGCTTATTTTAGAATCCCGCTGTTTTTTATTAGTTTCTCAAGTAAGTTTTTCAGGGTCTTCTCCGACCAGATGTTACATGGATCTTCCACTTCTTTCGATCTCCAATAATTATGTGCATAATAAGGCAATAGCGTAATCTATACATGAAACGAAAACTTTGTACCCCTTTTAAGATAATTGCGGGTACGGATGAACGTGAAATTTGACACAGTTAAAGTTTATATGGAAAAAAAGTGCATAAAGTTATTTTTCTTTAATATTGATCGAATTTCGACCACAGGACGTAGTTTAATAAATCCCCATAAAACTGAAAAAATGTTTTATCCTAAGATCATTCATTACAATCAGATTTAGGTAAGTACTTAATAAATTAATGGCGTCCAAGCTGTTATGGTTTATTGTTTTGAATAGTAGGCATTTCATTTAATCATTTGGACAGATAGTAATTAATATAAATGCATAAAGTTTACTGGGTAACAGTATGCGAGAAGAGTAATACTGATGGTATTGTAAGCTTAAATAAATCAGCACTGTTTAAATTCTGCGCATCTCAGTTTTTAAAAGAGAGTTCGAGAATATAATAATAAAGTCGGAATTTTGCAAATGAAATGAATCATTGATTACACAGTAAGCGGGTAAATTAGGTCGAAACGCGTTTAGCCGCTGTTGACCATGGCCTGAACGATCTCAAGTGTTTTGCTACCGAGGACGATATCTGTTCAACGTTTATTGCAATAAAATCGCTTGTAGAGATTATGCGGGATTCCATATTGCATATTTTGCATTAGAAAGCTTTTCAATGTAAAATGCCTAGATATAGCATGCAGAGTCCATATTATATATTCTTATAAAATTACTATAGTTTATAAATTATTGTCCAATTTAAATCGAAACAAGTCTAAATATATTTTGGTTAATTCGGAAACGTCATTTACTGTAAAAAGATTCACTAGCTATCTACATTCGCTAGTCGCTGTATTATCGTTTGTATAAACAATCCTGGTTTCTACTAATAATGGTTGATATTACAAACATGTGAATTTAACATAAATAATTAAGTTTACGATCTCGCATTAATAAAAACTTCATAGTGTTAATTTGGTTTAAGAGTTTTATTTTGTTTACATGTCAATAGCGCCATTTCGTACAAGACATGAATTTTTGAACTTTTTAACTGGAACACGTCAAAACTGTATTATTTGCAACATATTTTACATGTCTGATGATAAACCACTAACAAAAAATAAATGCGAGCTCATCGTATCAGTGGACATTGATTGTGAATAACAAATAAATCTCTCTTAGTGAATGAATAAAAAGCCCCTCAAGGAAATTCCAGACGTCCCCTTACTGTTGACAGCTCGAGACTTTTTGAAGAAGCAACCGGAAACACGTCAGTGGATCGGACAGTTGTAGATGGAGCCACAATAGGAAAGTTGCGCATTCCCTCGCGAGAGACGCGAGCGCTCCGCCACTTCCGGCCGGGAGATTTGCGCATAGAAATGGCAACATTACACATTGTTGCCCAAAACTTTTCTAGCGTAATGCCCTCTACTGCGTGCGTACTTCAACGTTGGTAATTTACAAGTTGTTCAATAAACAGAAATGTTGTTCTGATATACTTTTGTGACCAATCGACAGTTTGGTTGTTACTATTTTAACATTATAAATAAATAAATACATCCAACAGACACACAGACAGTCCTGACCCCACAGTAGCTTTAACCTGTATCGTGGATATCAGCACCTATTTACAATATTACTAATTTCGGAATGGAAGAAGATACCCAACTGCTATATTCATGGGATATTTCTTTCGCAAAGTCGCCATTTTCGATTAGTTTCATACATTAGGAATGCTTCATTTTTTCGTAGTTATGCCTCGTTCTCTTTGTTTTCTATTGTCATTGTATCTAAAGCACGGAAACCGCACTTGAAAAAAACAAGAGCCTAATTTTATGTTCGAAACAAGATAGGTGTTTGGTTACGAGTCTGATAATATGATATTCATAATTGACTGGTGTATCAAAGATTGGAATAAAGAACAGCGGTTAAAGAATTCGCTATTAATTACCAATATCAATCTAAAATTGCTTTGTCTACACCACATTTAAAGATCATGGTCGTTGGCAAACTGACAACCAATAAAATTATTTAAATGTCTTGTATAGAAGTAGCGCATTCGCTCAACAAAATTTTGATTGTTTTGGATTATAGAAACAAATGTCTAGATATTTATTTTTATAGTTGTGCCAATTTTTAGCCTCTACATTCTTTAAACGCTTGGCCTTAAAAGTAAGCTGAGATCTATAGAGCAATCTTCGACAAGTCTAAGTCAAAGAAACGAACTCAGTGAGGATTTGGAATTTTTAAATCGAACTTTGACTTAGTCCGAGTCATTTTTTCGTCGAAGTTCGAAAGTTCACTCTACAGATCTCAGCCTTAGACTCGTTCTTAGTTTTTACAGAAATATTTGCACTGGATAGCTAGGTACTAGGTAGGACTGGCTAGGTATAGGTACACCTAGCTTTGTCAGCCGGTCGTAAAAATTAAGCAAAATCTTTTCTGCAACATGTCTGAAAGAATGTGTTGCGCTGACCCCACATTGAGGTGGGATAAGGACAGGTAGGAAGAGTATACCCAAGCTTGTATTCAAACAATTCGCATGATAGTGAATTTCTCGTAAGTGAGGATATCTTTTTTATATTTTTTTTGAAGTCATTTAAGGCCTTATGTTTTGTACCTACATTAAATTTTTCCTCAGTTCACACCACAGACTAGATCGAAATAAATTTTCGAAATAACTTATCTTCCTCACATAATTTGTGTTATAAATACGTGATAAGCACATTGCTAAGCTGGATGCAGGCCGCTTCCAACAGGTCCATCTGGAAATCTTTGGGGGAGGCCTATGTTCAGCGGTGGACGTCCATGGCTGATGATGATGATGATGAAGCACATTATGTTTTATGTACATTTCATAATTCGTCACAATTCACAAATATATGTATAGCTACAACAACAGTAAACAGTTCCTAATACCAGAGCTAATACGAAGGAAAGCACACAAGGTGTGGCGCGCCGCGCAGGACAGCGCGGGAGTGTGTGGATGACACACGCGCCGCGTCGTGTCCGACCACTAGTTTGCGTTCTCACATCTAATGTTTGCTTTATTTGTTACAGTAATGGATCATTTAATTGCTTTCCCAAAGGTCAATATTGTTTGACGCGTGTAACTACCTTCAAAACCTTTTTGTGTTCATAGCTGTGCATGTACATGTTATTTAGAAAAATAGATAGAGTCGATGTTGGAAAATTTTCAAGGCATCTTTAAATTTTGTATCTGCATAATAAATATATCTTTTATCGCTAGTGGATATTAACTAGTAATTATTCATAATTCTTGAGGCAATTTAATATTTTGTTTTCAAATCATTGTGGAATTTCAAGTAATTGACATTTACTTATGCCAATAGTACTATATAGTACTATTACTATAATCACAAAGATGAATCATGAAGATTTAAACATGACCTATGTTTCCATTACAATAAAAGAGACAGAGTCGACTTTTCGACTTTTAATTACAAAAAAAACTTTGAGTAAAATTAGGTACCATCATTGATCATTCCACCTTTACTTGTCACCGCAATTTAATTTTTTGATCGCCACACCGACTGCGTCAAATAATAGTCATCCGCAGTGATCGTCGCTCAATAATGCATTCACTGCACGAAACCATGTCCCAGATAATTATTAAACAACATTAACGCTACAGATAAAACAATCACAATCGATGCAATAATAACAAAATGCTTTGATTCCCCAAACCAACACAAAGTAAAACGCATATTATTCCGATGTAGTTAGGTATAAAATAGTTGTATAACGCTAGTTGTTACATTACTTTTTGTGTTTGAAAAAGGAACGTCAATAGTTATAGGGTGCAATCCAAAGATGGCGTGGCACGTGTCCCGCTCGTGTCGGAAGCAACGTCCGGAAGCGCGGGAACGCCGCCCTCGCCCGCCAAAACAAAGCTATCGTGTAAATTGAAATAAATTGATGCACTCGCATTGTTTAGCTTTACAATGACTTTCGCGGATCATCATCGAAGACTCTTTAAGTTCTCGTAGAATTAACTGTTACTAGCTGGATTTATTAAGAAATCTATTTTATATGCATGTTTGCAATTTCATTTAAATTTATTTTAAGAATCCATTAATTGGCCTCCCCGTATAGTGGTATAGTATATAGGGCAATTGATTAGTCACCCACATACAGGCTGATACCAAGCGGTTAAAAATCCTCAGCACTCCTTTTGCAAACTTGTGCGATCAATGAAAATACGCCAAAAATTCATTCTTCCTTCATCATCAGCCATAGAACGTTCACTGCTGAACAAAGGCCAAAGATTTTCAGATCGACCTGAGTTTTCATTCATTTGGTTTGAATTTATTTAGACGTGTGATTTCCTTATTTGGTCTCATTAAGTAATTGAGTACTTACAACCAAATAATTTCATACTTGACCACGTCTGAATATTCGAATGCAAAAGCAATTTCATTTAATATGTTTGTTTTATCAATTATCACTAGCTGGTAACCAAACACCCAAAAAAGGACATAAAATAAACAGCAATTAAAAAGTCCCACGGGTGTAGTGAGTGAGCGGCGCTGACTGCTGGCGCGGCGCGGCGCGGGCGGCGCGGTGGGGGTGTCGACTGTCGTTCCCGCGCCCTCTGTGACTCGTCGCGCTAATTACACAATCAGTTCTCACAATTACACCGTGACACCTCACACCACCCACCTATAGCTACACCTCACCCTCAATGCGGATCATAATTACGAACATTACGCAGAATTAGACTTTAGGCGGGTACATTGCTGTCCAAATTAATTTGTAAGTACGTCAACGTCACAAGTAGATGGTATATGAGGAAGAAGTAGTCATTGGCAATGCCTGCGGCAGATTGTACGAGAACACTCGTTGAACTACTCACCCAAGATCTCACTGCAGCGGTGGATGCTCAAAATATCGCCAAATAGAAGCATCTAGATAAGATAAACATTCAGTTAGGTCTAGATAATGATGACATTAAGCTAGGATAAGACTTGACTCAATTAAATACAAATCTACTATAGTATCTGCCTAGTATCTAGACTGCCTCGGTGGCGTACGACTACGGTTCTGAGGTCTCGGGTTCGATCCCCGGGTCGGGCGAAGTGATATTGGATTTTTCCATATCAGCCCGGAGTCTGGAATTTGTGCCCGATATGGCGATAGGCTCGCCCCCT
The DNA here is from genome assembly GCA_036417725.1 of Clanis bilineata. Taxonomy (NCBI): domain Eukaryota; kingdom Metazoa; phylum Arthropoda; class Insecta; order Lepidoptera; family Sphingidae; genus Clanis; species Clanis bilineata. The sequence goes on from CM071154.1 coordinate 8,711,279, forward strand.
ATCACATCTGGGACGGAACTAAGCTCAGCGAAATGTGGGTGTTCTAGTTCGCTAGTGCGCCTCTGCCTACCCCTTCGGGGATACAGGCGTGAGCTTATGTTACGTTATGTTACTATAGTATCTAGAAAGTTTACTCATTACTTACAAAGACTTTGTAAAAGCTCTGAACGACTTTATTTATTCTATAAATCAAATCTGACTTCATCCTGAAACGTTGAAATTTGCAAAGATATAATTAGATCAGCGAATATTTTTCTTCGGTTTGAGTCGGCTGTATAAGGGTGCGGCCCTTGGAAAAATATTAATCGTCGAGAAGATACAGCCAGTGAAGAAAAGTTTGCACTTAGCAAACGGATTGTCGTGTCTAGAACCAATGAGAAGAAAAAACACATTGACATTATAAAATCAAACCATTTTTTACAAAATGTATCTATTGTACATAAGTATAATTATCTGTTATGATAATACATGCTTTGTTTACACTACTTTTGTACACTGTATGCGTTTTAACAAGTACTTTAAAGACGGATATAATATATTAATTTAATTTAAATTAATCTTTATCTTGTTATATTTACAGATTTCCACGATATAATAGTAGTGATGTTGAATCTAATAGAATAATTGTTTAAAATTTAAAATGTATTTGGCAGCTCTTTATAATATTTTTTCAGAGTCATAATCGCATTTGGAGATGACAAATGTGCACCGGAAGCGATCCATTTTGGCGGGAAACTGCGCAGGAAGTTGATTCGCAGACCGCGAATGTTCTGGGCGCCACTGTAGCACATCCACTGGCCGGGTTATATTATTATTTCTTTATTCCATTTGCAATATTTATTATCGAAATTGGAATAATATTACAAATCTGTCAATATGCAGAAGAAAATATTAAAAAAATCATATATCAGTATGTGAACACAGATAAGTAGGTATTTGCATACTTTATCTGGCGATGTACATATTATTATAGTAGACATAACCTTTACCAATGTGATGTCTGTGACTTTACCATAAACACGCGACGTAATGTTTACTCGAAGAAATAATAAAGGCATCTAATAATTTATATAGTTTCTAGACAAATCAACAGTATAACAGGTTTAAGCTGTAGTTTTCTACTGTAGAAGAGGCACTGGCAAACCTGCAGGTGGGTCACCTAGTAGTAAGTGATCTCCACCGCTCATAGACACCCGTGATAACAAAAGAATCATGGGTGTGTTGCCAACGTTAAAGGAGAGAAATAAAGAGGGAAATTTCACTTATCAAACGAAACGCAACATGAGCTGACACTATACATCGCGTTGGATTCTTGTGACACAGTGGTGTTTAAACGGTCGATTCGTATTATAGACTTTACTGTCTACATTGTGGCTTTCACTCAAAATGTACCTAAATAAAAAAATAATACTCCCAACAGTCTCATACATAGTCCTGACCCGCAATAGATATAACCTGTATCGTGGGTATCAGATACTACATGAGACTTTTGGTCTCACATCACCCAGACCCGAAACAAGTCTCTGTGGACCACACAGACATTTGTCTCGGGGCGAGAATCGAACCCAGAGCATCTCGGTTCACAGCCGGCTCCACTTTCACTGAGCCACGGAGGCTGTCGATGTATTTAAAGATGCATCACATGACAGAAACCGAAATAAAATATTGAAAAGTGAAAACCGACATCAAAATACATAAACCGCATAAAAATGGAACATCTGCTGCCAGTAAAACCCGCCTACCGGCCCATCTGCGTGTGTTTAACATTAAATAACATTTTGAAGATCACATAATGTGAATTATACAATCATATTTACAATAGGAGGTGCGTTGCGAATCGTACTAATATCTATTCGTGTAGAGCTGGGGTCGCGTGTATGCCAGGTGGTAAGTCATTCGTGATGACAAATTATCATTGTATTTTTGAGAAGCCGGATTTTGTAACAATAGATAAAAGTGGCGATACTTTTTACGATAACCCTAGTTGGCTTCTTATTGGTTCCACAAAAACTAGCTATTGTTTATTAAGGACAAAATCGGAGAACGGATTTTTGTGCTCTTTTGTAAGCACTATACGTAAAGAGTTTTCAACCACATTGTGCTGTGAAAATATATTGAACTTTCATCACTACGTCTCTACATTTTAAACTTCAAGATGTAATTTGATGAAGTTTTTATATACACTCCTATTTTGTTCATATTTATATAATACATTTTGTAATATAGAATAGTCTACACCTTTGTAATATATCGTACAATATATAATTTAAGACCAAATTAAAATCCAGTTGGCTCTACATTAAAGTACATAATTAAACTATTTATACTAAAATGTGAAGCGAGAGGCCGCGGGTTTGATCCCCGCACCGAGACAAATGTTTGTGTGGCCCACAGATATTTGTTTCGGGTCTGGGTGTTGTGAGACCGAAAGTCTCTCGTAGTTTCTGATATCCACGACACAAGACTAGTATCTTAGTGTGGGGTCAGGACTATGTGTGTGACTGTTGGGTGTTATTTATTTATTTATTTAAATACTGGAATTTGTGCCCGATATGGCGATAGGCTCGCCCCCTGTCACATCTGGGACAGAACTAAGCTCGGCGAAGTGTGGGTGTTCTAGTTCGCTAGTGCGCCTCTGGCTACCCCTTCGGGGATATAGGCGTGAGCTTATGTTATGTATACTAAATATACCACTTAACTATTGGCTATAATTTTTATATCTAAGGCTCAATTGCACCACTATTATTAACCTAGGGTTAGTCCTAACCGCAAGCTAAATTGACAGAAAATGTATGAATGACATGTAACTTAACTTGCGGTTAGGACTAACTCTAGGTTAATAATAGTGGTGCAATTGAGCCTAATCTATTAAACACTAGAGTGACAGAATTTATAGCGTACACAAAAAACAACCGCCACTAGCCGCAACCTCCGGCAAGTACCACCTGATTAATTGCGATTTGCTGCCTATCTATCTTTCATTGTCTCAGCGGTATTTATAGCAGGATTATCGACCCCTAAGCTTTTCAATGAAGACGTAATTACCTTTCAGGGTGAACTATCGTCTGTAGGTGGCGCTAGAGTCGCTCGTGGTGTATTTAACGCGTTACTCACGAACAATTAACGTCGCAGCGCGGTCGATCTGATAACACTGTGATAGCTTAATTGACCCTTTGTGTGTTATAAATATCAGAATTTCTTATGTTTTTCAATACAATGAAAATGTTTAATGATTCCCAGGCTATATACTGTTTGAGAATATATGAATGAATATATATCTCATTTGAAAGTACACTGTTTTTACTTTATTCCGGCTCCAATTAAACCTTTCAAATGCCAAGTTAATAGTCTATGATATTGTTGGGTTTTTAGAGTGTTTAAAACATACATCGTTTTATGAAATCAGGGTTTTGTTACACGTCGTTTAATCTCACGATTTTCGGAATTTTATTTGAAAACTACGTAGAGTTGTTGTTATAGTATTTTTTTTCACGTCTTTTCTTTTTATATTAAAACAACCTATCTGTAAATGTTTTTGCTCTGCAACTGTACTCTGACAAAGTATATCGAGAAGAATTAGACGACAGGAAGCGAGAGAAATGTGTGAAAACATGTACATATTTGGTTATTATACCGTTATAAACATATACACTAATACCACGCATATACACAGTATTAAAATATGTCAATATTTGAATATATCGCCGCGAGTTTCAAACTACAATAAATGCGATAAAGTAACTGTCTGTCTGTGATGTATTCACGGCTAAACCGCTGAACCGACTTTGACGAAATTTGATATTTTTGCGATCTGTATAAACACGAATATTTTTGAGGATGGATGGTTGTTCTTAAACCAACCAAATACCACCAGAGTCATCAGCTTTTCTTAATTCAGTAAATTGAACATCACAAGAACAACACAAAGAGTTATTTATAAAAGCTGTGTTATTTCTAGTCACACTTTGTTCAACTAATTCAGATTGATTCCAAGGAAACTAGAATACCTTTAATATTAGCTGGCAGCTGCTCGTGGGCTGGTGTCACTCTCAGCTCGATCGTGACCAGACAAATGTCATCGTTGACGTTTGAAGTGACACTCATTTAATTCTCGACTATAAATGTTGCACTTTCACTCGATTCAATTTAGAACACATTCAGTGGTATTTATATTAATTTCATTAATGAAGATTAATAATTCAGTGCGACGACCTAATAATACTCCAATATAATCTATTTAATCTATTTTTGAAATTATTTATAAATATTCTATTATTTATAAATATCCGACAGTCACTCACTTGACCGCACGGAAATTAAGTCCTACGTGGTGTATTAGAAACTTCGAAACTTTTTCGATCTGACAACACTCAAACCCGAAACAAATTATAGTTATGTATTATGGCCCTATGTGTTACACGAACATTTGTCTCAGCACGGGCAACTCGCGGCCTTTTGTTTCACAGCCTTGCAGTGTAAGAAATTATCGTAGGATTCGTAATACATCATTGTGAAACAACCTCATAGACCTGGCTAATAAACGATGAAAATAGAAATACCTTTGTCACTCTAATTAAAATAATCAGCTTTCACCTTTTATAAATATTAATGGAAATATTTTAAAAAATAATATATAATGAAAAATGCAAGTATTTGCCGCCTGTGATCATCAGTCGAAGTTCCTCATAGCATGATAACAACATTGTAGAGCGATAACATCATGCTATCGTAGTCGCCAAAATAGTTCCAACCGTGTGGTGTATCTGATCCCTACAGAGAGAGAGGTCGGAAGGCAAGAAAAGGGTCGAGAGTGAATTTTTCGAATGGGTGTAGTTAAATATGTAGGTTCGGGTCTAATTCTAGTACACACATAAAATCGACGAGTATGATATGGGTGAATAGCATAACCATCCAACTTTCTCACTGGCTGAGAGATATACGGTAAGAGATACATAGATGATAGAAGATCCGTGGTGAGAGTAGATGCCAAAAAATAAGTATTCGTAAAATTTTAAAAATCTACGGCAATTTTAAGCTTTGTCAGTTCATCTTTTACCATATCACCGTCGTCTACCAAAATAATTGAATAAATATGATTCGCTTCCTTCCTACAGCCATTAGAATAGAAGAATGACTATTTTGTTCATTGGTCAATGGAAGAAAGGAGGGTACGATTGGGAAGTCGCTCTTGTGAAGCACTGCGATGCCGACAAAGGCAGAATTTATTTAATGACCTTTGATTATTCTAGTAAAATATCTGCTTTGGGACTCTACCACATATAACACAACAGTCTACAGTTTTCTTTCTTTATTTCTACGTGCCCTTATCACATCTTAATGTGGGGTCGGTGCAACACACTTTTTCAAGCATGTTGCAGAAAGGATTTAGCTTAGTTTTTTCGAAAGGTAGACTACCTGACGTCGACATCCTCTGGGGGATCAAGTTCCGGGCAAATTAAATTAGAAAAAATCGCTTTATCCGACCTCAGAATCGCACCCAGAACCTCCCGGTCCCCAGCCCATATATGTTGCTACTAGACCAAGGAGGCGAGAACACAATAGTCTACAGCAGAGCTTTTAAATAGAGGGGGAAAATGAGTAAATGAATCTCCTGGTGGTAAGTTATCACCACCATAAAAATCCACGACTCTACCATTTACAACAACACTATCTACAGCGTGGCTTTACCACTTACAGTCACACAAATGTTTTAAACACCAATCAATGAATTGAAGTTTTCAAAAAAGTGTTACCAAAGCCGCAACTCCTGCGCTAAAACATTACACAAAAAACCTACGCAAAACATGGTTTCACTACACATTTTTGTCTATGGTCCATTGTTCTACGAGCAGGAGGCGAAAATCATTCTTTTGCGTATGTGTTTTTTAGTTTTGTTTCGCGAAAAACACTTGCAAGACTTGAACAAATAAACGTAGAGGACAATGTAGCCTACACATAAAATAACGCATGAACAAAAATGAACATTATTTTCATACATTAATTGCTACATTTATACGTTTGATGTAAAATATAACATTCTATGGGAAAGTGATAGTCAATGTCGAACAAAATCACCTCATATTGAACGACCCAAATTAATTGCTCCAGTAATGAGCTGGTTCCCCATTGTCAAATCGGACGATGCATCGTTACGATTTGCGATAACAGTAAAATGTACTTTAATGTTACTACCCGCACATATTGTGTAAACTTTGTCACTCTGTGTTAATGGTTCACGGTGTGGGATTGATCTGATTGCTATAAATTTTATTTCACAATTATAGCTGTCAATTGATGTTGTAGAAAGTGTTATATTAGTTAACTGTAGATAAAATATATCATCGTAATTTTAGAGTCAATGTAAATGCTAAAAACACTACGTGGGTATTATACCCATGCAAAACATAACATTGAATTAATTGTCAAAGACGTATCGACAGTCTCCGTGGCGTAGCGGCTGTGAAGCGAGAGGCGCGGGTTCGATTCCCGCGTTGAGACAAATGTTTGTGTGACCCACAGATATTTGTTTCAAGTCTGGGTATTGTGAAACCGAAAGGCTCTCATTGTCTCTGACACCCACGATACAGATTATACCTAGTGTGGGGTCAGGACTAGGTGTGACTGTTGGGTGTATTTTTTTATATCTCATCAGGAATAATAAGGGCTTCGGCGGAATGTAAAATGATTGATAACGTATGATTTGTACAATACTTACATATCGTTAATAATGAAAAAGGAATGGAATAGAAAAAGCTCCACACACCTGTGTGTACACGCCGCGGAACAAGGCTCGTCTTTGTGACTACTATAGTGTACAAGTGGCTCAAAGGTTCCGAAGTTCGTGAAGTCATTTCCGATTGTCCGTAATGACCGATGAGCCAGTGCCGATGACTTGTGGGTGGAAACATCCCCGCGCGACAGACGAGGACTCTTTGTTGCCAAGAATTGCGTAAAAAATCGTTACGTTTGTCGGTCAGACGACGCGAATTGCATCCGCTCTTCCGACTTTTGTCGGCGCGTCCCATTGTCGTGTCCGATATTTTTGATAAAATTACGTCACACAATGAGAGTTACATTCAATGGCTTGTTGTTCAATTGTTGTAGCCTCATTGAGTGAATGATATATGATCTCGGGCCGGTTTAGTTGCGTACCGTTCCTTCCGTTCGTATTTGCCTTCGTAGTGTTATTGCACAATACTTGGATATTTACTGAACATTAAGATCTGTCTGACTTATTAATGGGATTCAACGTGTAATTGGAAATATTGATTTTAGATTGTTACGTATGGAAAGAAGACATACATGTAACATATATACATACATACATAAACTCACGTCTGTTTCCCGTTGGGGTAGGCAGAGACTATGGAGCACCAATTGCTTAGGTTCAAACACACCTCTTTCGCTTCTTCTTCTTCTTTTCATGCACGTTCGTCGGTTACGAGAACTCCTTATTTGGCCCTTTTTCAGATCGCCAATTTGGTCCCTAAAGGTACGTCTAGGACGTCCTCGGCCGACATTGCCATTCACATGTAACATGTATACAAAACAATAACCCCATTACAATAATGTCACAACATTTTAGTGGTCCGATGTCAGTAACCCTTTCGACAACCTCCTACGGTACTTTGTCAGAATTAATAACCCGTAAACGCGGCTCGGGGCTTCACAGTACCTACATTGTTGCGACTTTTCTGATTTCGGGATTGTTTTACGCATTATTAAACTGACAATTCAATTACGTAGATTATATTGGAGATAAAACATTCATAGGGCAAGTAAAAAATATGTAAAACGGGTAGGAATAATTTGACAGTATAATTGCCAGCGTAAATTAATCTAGCTGTACATTGTCGATTCACCTTTCCACAACAAAAAGATTGGAGTGAGTATGCCTCGAAGACAAAATATCCGTGAAACATCGCTTACATTGTAGAGTAAATAAATGTGAATTTTAAATCCCTTTTTAGAGAAACATTTGCGTTTTACAATGGGAAATCAATCTCCACGTGGCGGGGTGCGATATAAAACGCGATGAATACTAAAACAACTGGCAGTTAGTAGGGTGTGAAGGCGGGAATGATTAGGCAATATCCTGCGGAACCCTCCGGCTCGCCCTCCGACCCCTGCTGTTACATCTTACTTAATGCGCCCGACCTATTTGATCGGACATCTGATTTTCGAAGAATACAATATTAGCTGGCCATATCTACATAATCAGATAAACTGACTCTGTTCTCTTTAACCACGTGTAGATAAGTTAAAGTTAATTTATAATTATGAGTGTTTCTGACTGCCTCGGTGGCGTGGTTGTATTTCGATACGACTACTGTCTTGAGGTCTCGGGTTCGATCCCCGGATCGGGCAAAGTGATGTTGGATTTTTCCATATCAGCCTAAAGTCTGGAATTTGTGCCCGATATGGCGATAGGCTCGCCCCCTATCACATCTGGGCGGAACTAAGCTCGACGAAATGTGGGTGTACTAGTTGGCTAGTGCGCCTCTGCTTACCCCTTCGGGGATACAGGCGTGAGCTTATCTTATGTTATGTTATGTTATGAGTGTTTCATTTTGTTTGTTCGCGTTACACTATAATAAATAATACCTATATTTGTATGGTAGTACCTACCTTCTTTCTTTCTACCTGCCCTTATCCCACCTTAATGTCAAGTCGGCGCAACACGCTTTTTCAAGCATGTTGCAGAAAGGATTTGGCTAAGTTTTTACGACCGGCTGCCTGCCTGACGTCAACCCCCTCTGAGGGATCCAGTCCCGGGCAAATTAAATTAGAAAATTAGCTTTACCCGACATGGGAATCGAACCCACGACCTTCTGGTCCACGGCCCATATATACTGCCACTGGACCAAGGAGGCGACAGATGGTAGTACCTACCTACCTAGTTGCTCTAATATAGCTACTCTTCCTGATCCAATTGTTGTCACTTCTCGACTGAAATGCCATTCATTGCTTCCATTGTCTTTAAATATTTAAAGCGAATATTTAAATGAATATTGCGTGTCCCGCGGGCAATGTAATCTGCCGTGTTGGAATCAGAGCACGATATTAAAGGGATCCATCACGCCAGCTTTGCGGTGTCACCCTTTACGCGCTTAATTACACTGTCATTGTCATCGGCCGAGAGTTGACTGATACTGTTAGGTTTTATAAACTTTGTCTCAACACATCTGTTGTGTTTTTGAAAATTGGATTAGGGTAAATATTCTGATTCTCCTTGGTCTTGTAGCTATGGACCTGAGTTCGATTCCCAGGTCGGGCAAAGCGAATTTAATTTGCCCAGGATTGGATAACCCGGAGGGCGTAGATGTCACGCCGATAGCCGGTCGTAGAAACTAAGCCAAATCCTTTCAGCAACATGCTTGAAAAAGTGTGTTACGCCGACCCCACATTAAGGTGAAGACAAATAAATTTAGAAAGAAAGAAAAAGAATCTGATAATAAGAAATCCTGTTACTAAATTTATCTACCTACATAAGTTTTGTTGATGTTTACCTTTAGATATCTTGACCGCCGTGTTGCCGTTCCTACATCGCAAAAGAAGCTCATAGACAATCCCATTCTTCAACCCAATGTAGTAAAACATAATTAATTACCAGTTAATTTCGAGAAGAAAAGTGACTACGAGCTCTTATTTGGGCTTCTTTTTCTCTGTAAGATATCCTCCAACCAACAAGTAGGCGTACCTACATTAAACACAACAAGATTTGTCTATAATCACAAGTTTAAAAACTTAACGGACCGACTTCAAATCCGATCGTGACCAAATTTATATGGGACCACCCTTGAAAGAAACTCTATCGAACACAAAAAGAATTTTGAAGATCGGTCCACATTCGGCGGAGATATCGCGTAACATACGTAAAAAAATACAGACGAATTAAGGACCTTCTCCTTTTTGAAAGTCGGTCAAAAATGATAATAGTCAATTAAAAAGGTTAGTGTTATGTAAACGCATTGTTCATGAGTTCAAGCAAGTCGTTAATGTGAGACGACGTCGTGTCGGCGTCGTACGCCTCATAATGGCCCTTTAATTACAACAGAAAACTTGATTAAATCCTTGCCTTCACTCTAACTTGTTTATATCCCACAAGCCTATTTCGCTTCAAAGCAGTTTGTAATAGAGTTCTTAATACAATGAGAAGTACACCAGACTTGATGGGATGGTCATAACGTCTACAAGGATCTTATAAATAGGTTTCTTTTCATTGCGCTACATTCTGACATTTTTGTAACAAATAACGTATAAAAATGTAAAAATCTTATTTTTGCCACACCTTCCACCATTCTCTAGGTCCCATTTAGTTATTGTTGGTCTATACAACCTAAACCCTAACTATATCAAAATCAAATCAAAATATTTATGAATCCATAAAATGTTGTTCATAATTTTAATTCCGTCAAATACTCTACCGCCAGTTCGAGAGGCCGTTTCATCAGAGAAGTGGGCAAGAAACTCTGTGAATATTATTTTACTAACCGCCGAATGTTCATACACTTAAGGTCGCTTAATGTCGTTTAAGGCCGCCTTATCTGTCAAAATTGTACGGCGAAAATCAATGTAAGAAGCCGTTAAAGTTGAGTAGCGTTTGATTATTCGGACGTAAGACACCTGCACGAATTACGTAGCACTGCGCCTTGAGCAGGAATATTTTTGACAATCGAATTCGTATCGAGCTCGGTGCGCGTTTATGACATTTGTATAAAATACTAACTAAATGTCATCAGTGCGCAGCGAGCTCGATACAAGATCGATTGTCAAAAATATTCCTGTTCGGGCCGCTGAATTATTTTAAATCAATTTTAAAAACATTATTTTGTTGTTTCAACTGTCGTCTAGGATTACATAAGCGTGACATTGTAATAAAGTTAGCGTCAGTATAAACTATCAGAGGGCAATAGACATAGGTCCGGATTAGTGTAAATCCATGCATGGACTCGCATACAATGAGGGCGCTACAATCACTGCACATGGTGTACGGGATAACATGAAGCGAGTTATAGATATATAGATAGATAACTCTTTATTGTACTCCGAGAAAAAACAAAATACAAAAATGAATAAGCAATAAAAAGTGTAAACAATAGGCGGTCTTATCGCTTACAACGATTTCTACCAGACAATCTTTTATTTGAGTTATAATTATAGGAGTAACAATACAACATATCGGCCACAAATTCCAAACTTGTTTAATTATACAAATACATATACGAATAAAGAGACAACTAATGTAAATCTAGTATCCCTAATAGTTTTTTGTGTAGAATTATAGTCAGGCTGTAGGCAATTTTACTGGCTGACTGATGTAGATGATAATGGGTCCACGGACGATGGTATCCACTTACCATTAGTTGGATTATTGAAAAAAAAAAGAATTATGAAAAAACGCTAGCAGCTCTTATTTTAGAGCGGAAAGCTAAGCAGGCTGGGGTGGGTGCAACACAACAATCAAATGTACTGGCGGTTTTAATATTGTCGACGATTTATAAGGATAAGTCGCGAGAGTAAATATTAAATTTGTTAGCGATACTTTCGTATTAAGTGGGAGGGTCCGTATAGCTCGTTTATAAATCTGAGTATATACAGTTGGTATTTTAAATAAATTATTTCGTTTGCTTACACAGGATTTGTTCCACAAGTACTGTATAAAAATTAAACAAATATTAAGTTTAACGAAATTATATCCGAAAATTCACATTGTTTAAATAGTAATTGCCTCGGTGGCATGGTGGTATTTCGGTACGACTACGTTTCTGAGGTCTCGGGTTCGATCCCCGGGTCGAGCAAAGTGATATTGAATTTTTCCATATCAGCCCGGAGTCTGGAATTTGTGCCCGATATGGCGATAGGCTGGCCCCTATCACATCTGGGACGGAACTAAGCTCGGCGAAATGTGGGTGTTCTAGTTCGCTAGTACGCCTCTGCCTACCCCTTCGGGGATACAGGCGTGAGCTTATGTTATGTTATGTGTTAAATAGTAACGGGTGGCTCGGCCTCCGGAGACATTTATGTAACATTATATATGTTAAATGCCGCCTCCAACGGGTTAAAAGAAAAGCAGGGAATAAATGATAGTAGAGTCGCAAGCACGCACTGAAGACAAAGCGAAATCCTTTCCTATTACGTATTTTTTTTTATTTTTTCATAACATAAAATAAGCACACGCCTGTATCCCCGAAGAAGTAGGCAGAGGTGCACTAACGAACTAGAACACCCACACTTTGCCGAGCTCAGTTCCGTCACAGATGTAATACGGGGCGAGCCTATCGCCATAACAGGCACAATTAAAGTTTTCGTATTATTTAATTTTCCCGTCCAATTAAAAGGTAAAGATATTTAAACAAATGTAACACGAAAGTGAAATATCCAATCGGATTATCAGCGTGCAATTTCCACCACCATCAATCGTGATTAAACTACGTCGATGTGCCGCCCTTCTGCGTCGCCTTGATACTTCTAATAAAATGTAATCTCTATAAGAAATAAAACTAAGCAATAACAAGTAGGTAAGTATATAACACATTCAGTTTATACCAGTTAAAATTCTTTTAGCGCCTACGTCAATAGCCGAGTAATTTTATTCTGAGGGATCATTTTGTTACAATGATAGATTTTTTTATACATTATATATCAAACCAACCTGCATTAGGCTAGCGTGGTAGACTAAGGCCTAACCCCTCTCATTAGTAGAGGAGGCCCGTGCCCAGCAGTGGGACAGGAATATTACAGGGCTAATATTATTATTTATCAAAACGTCAGAATTATTCCCCATATAAAAGTAATCGACTCATTTAAAAATTTGCCCTTAATAAAATAAGTTTCTTTAAGTAAATCGTAAAGCTGCGTCTCCTACATTTAAACATTACACGGAAACTACACAAAACATGGTATTCCTATAATAATAAATAAATAATAATAAATAACACCCAACAGTCACATACATAGTCCTGACCCCACACTAAGATCGAATCTTGTGTCGTGGGTATCAGGAACTACGAGGGACTTTCGGTCTCACAACACCCAGACCCGAAACATATATCTGTAGGCCATACAAACATTTGTCTCGGTGCGGGGATCGAACCCGCGGCCTCTCGCTTCACAGCCGGCTACTCCCCCGCTGCGCCACGGATAATTTTTGTCTATAGTGTACTGTTACATGAGCAGTAGATAATGAGAAACCATGTTTTGTATAGGTTGATGTTTTTGTGTTTTATTTCGAAAAAACATGTGCATGAAACGCGGCATAACGTAATCAACCCAACTATATATGTTTATTTGTTGCAAACTATTCCGTTCCGACAAGAAATATCATGAATAATACGAAAACATATTCATTTCAAGTTACATAGTTCACGACAGTCTCCAATATTACTTAGCAAAGAGCCATATTTCACGTCACGGAACGTAGCCAATCTCAAACATTTTTAATATATTGAAACAATGTGAGTGCAGCCATTATGTTAGCAAGAATAGAAATAAGTTGCGCCGTAAGACATCCACCTAAGTATCCCCCGCGTGCTATGTAGGAGGTACCTACATAAATCTTCACATATTGCCTCGCTCTAGTATCCAGGCCTGTAAGAGAAACAGCCAACCCTTGGCTGGCTCGTTATTGACTCTCACTCCTTTTGTCTCTGTCCCTTTCTAACTGGTGCTGAAAGCCGATGCAGCCTTACAGTGCCGTCTCCCTTCAATTTCAATTTACTCGAGACGGATTTTCAGGGCTTTATAACATCACCCGACGTAGTATATGTAAAAAGATAAGATATATTACCATCAAGAAAAGTTTTTTAATACTTTTCGTAAACACGTGAGAATTCATATTCAAATTATTCGACGCCTTTAAATTTTGTGTACTTTCCCAAATTCATATTGTGTTATCATGCCACATACCATTATAAAAATAGATTAACAATTCATAATATGGAACTTTTATATCAGTACGTAAGTATTTATAATTATATTACATATTTTGAATAAAATAACATTATATAGTGGTTATGTACGCTATGAAACAAAAGTAGGTAAACTGTAGCCCGAGCACGAAAAACTAATGTAAATGTAAACTCGCTGCGCACTGATGACATTTGATTAATATTTCATACAAATTTCATAGACGCGCATCGAGCACGAATACATTTACGGTTGCCAGAAATTTTCCTGCTCTGGCTGCAGTAAATGACATGGTTTTGTGCAATTATTATTTATTTTGCATGTACTAGGTGCACTCCGTAATATGTTTGGTAGCTAATAGACACGACGTTCTTTCTTCTTGTTACAATGAAAGCAAGTATCGCGGTTCTCGATGCATGTATAAATACGCACATCTGTTTAGTTTTACGATACTTGGCCTCACCCTTGTACTCTGCTAGGCAAAGATCTCGGGAAGATGGAAAGAATTCGGAGCGAGATTAACCTAAATTTCAAATTCCACTTTTTACAGTTTGTTACAGCTTTGAATGATAGTTGCTTATACACCCTTTGGACCTACAGATAGTATGACATATGTAGGTAGTAAAATATATAGATATAATTAATTGGACCGTTGTTGACGTCACTCATACATATCATACGATTCCTAGCAGTCATGTCATCACAACAACCGTTCTAACGAAACACGAGTTCAGGAGTAAATAAAAGACAATTCTAAATGCTTCATGGCTCCTTAGATTAGTGAATGACAGCTACATTGTTTTTGTTATTTTTTTTTGTGTAGGTACAAACATGCCACACTTCATATGTAAGTGTGACGTTGGATGCTGAAATAGAGGTACATAATACATATCTAAGGCAATATCTCTTAAAACACCTACGATTACCAATAAAATAGTGATGTCATGAAAGAGGTGGTCACTAAGAGATAAAAAAATATAATTATCTACATGACGAAGTATCCAGCTGTCGCCTCATTCTTATATTGTTCGCGAAATATCGCGACAATTATTGCATAGCTTCTATGAGGCCGCAATGTCATCGACCGATGTGGGTGTGATCGTCTTTAAAGGTGCTACATAAATAAACTTTGATAAATCACGAGGCACATAAAATCGAGAGCTGGTAAAAAATACACTTCATGTGCCCTTTCTCAACGTCATCGTTTTTTTTTATTAAATCATAATATGTATAAAATAATACAGCATGGTAAACTTATCTGTGCATATCGTAGAGTGGTGCGTACCACTGTACGCACCAGTAGTTAGTGCATGCAGTTTTCATCATGAAATCATAATCATAATCATCATCATAATTAAAAATTAAAACAAATCGTCATAGTATCCGTAAAAATAGTTTTATTTCAATGTATAACATTCGCGTAAACTTAAGAAATCAACTTGTTATTAATAAAATATAAGTAAGTTTTAGATACACCTCTGACTTTTCTATGTTAAATGTGTTTTCATTATGAAATATCGCTTGCTATAACGGTGAAGGAAAACATAGTGAGGAAACCTGCACACCCGATAATTTCTCCCCAAGAAATTCGAAGGTATGTGAAGTCTACCAACTCGCATTAGGCCAGCGTGGTAGATAAGGCCTAAGCCCTCTCATTAGTAGAGGAGGCCTATGCCCAGCAGGGGGACAATAATATTACAGGGCTACTAATATTATTATCATGTTTTAGATTTATGACAAATTTGTAATATGACCTTTATTCAAACACATTAATTATTATTAACAATTAACATGTTATGTTATGTGTGTTATGTATGTCAAACAGATGACTTTTGTCACTGAAGTACTGATGCATCATGGATTAAAAAACAATTATTGGCAAAAATAAACTCTGATACTCGACTCGACTTTATAAGTAGCATGAGTTGATTTACAGTAATTTAAATAAAGAATATTCTTATGGAACATTACAATAATTTATCAGTGCACTTGGAATATTCAGCAAGTTTGGGCGTACGCCGAGTGTGCGGTCGCTATTCAAGATCATCCCTCATTGTCCCTTTGTCCGCACGTCAGTGACCGCCCAAACATCTATTCTCTCAGGACTGCAGAAAAAATCAATGTTTACCTTTATACTCGAGCACATATTTTTATACAAAGTGTGGTTTTATAATGAGAACCGTTTACAGAATAACGCCTGTCCACAATAGCTAAATGTGGGCTGGAATTAAAGGTGCCGTGATAAATGAACACAAACAAGTAATATTTGTTGGTATAGCAACAACAAAGTATATTGTCGTCTATAACATTTAAATATAACTATGTAATTAGCATCTGTCATAGTTATTATTTTACACTAGAATTATAAAACTAAAAACAAACGCGTTTGCGCAACTAGGTTAAATGTACATAAATATACAAAATATAAGTTTCTTGGCAAAATTAGGAAAAAACACATATTGCAGGGGTGGTCAACTATATTCGATCCAAGATCTATCCAAGATCCAAGATCAAGATCTGTTTTTTGACGAAACCGTGCGCGATCTACCGATACAAAATGATGCGCGCAGGAGTTGGTAATTACGTTTTGCAGTTTGTTTTACGTATTTTTACCTATAAATATTATTATTAGGTATGTTTTGGCCTTGCCAGGACAAATAGCCGCGATCGACCGGTTGACCACCCCTGACATTGTATTGGTGGAAAACAATCTTTAAAACTAACGTATTTAGTAAGCATTTTGGTAAGCTACTCAAATCTATTCATATCATTTCAATATACATAATTTCCGCGAGAAGGTGGGTTTGGATACTGTTTCAAGCGAGTTAAAAGAAAGAATAAATTAAAAATAATTTGACCGTCAAAAATCTGGAACAATGTTATAAAGCAAAGGCCGAAGAAATTTTGGCACGCATCACCGCCATCATTGAGAACACGCACGTAACTTGTTCAAACAGTTTTTTGACATTGTAACGATCAATTAAAATATCAAATACACCGAAAAAACGTGCCAAATTATTATTGATGTAGATTTTTTTAAAAACGTAACATAACATAAGTTCACGCCTGTATCCCCGAAGGGGTAGGCAGAGGGGCACTAGACAACTAGTACACCCACTTTTTCGCCGAGCTTAGTTCAGTCCCTGATGTGATACGGGGCGAGCCTATCACCATATCGGGCACAAATTCCAGACTCCGGGCTGATATGGAGAAATCCAATATCACTTTGCCCGACCCGGTGATCAAACCCGAGATCTCAGGACGGTAGTCGTACCGAAATACAACCACGCCACCGAGGCAATTTTTAAAAAGCAGCTCTTTTAAAGTCAGTAAGCTAATTCTGGACTTTCTTCCGACTGTGCCGAACACCGAGTGATCGTAGCATTCGTTCTCAATGGGTGGTCAGCAACATTTGATTCATTCATGAGTTGTGTAGCACAGAGATGTGTAAACAGACCACCGCACAAGCGATCCTTCCTCACCGGACACTTCCGAGCGGATGTTTCATACGCTATTGTAAAACTTAGACCATTGAATGAGCACTTTCGCACTTTATGAATGCAAAATAAATTGTTTTCCAACATTAAACCACAGACATTTTATATTACTAACTATAGGGCTAGCAAGCAAGTTTCTGTTAAAAAAAATCTCAAACTTCAATACCGTCATCAACTACTTATTACAATGCGAGGGCGATTATTAGAATTTACACCCTAGAATATTTTATGAATGGTTAATAATCACGTAAGATAAGTTTATTCTCTCAATATTATTACGCTGGCCGACCTGGCGCGCGTATATTTCAAATAAACTGAGTGACTTACGACCTAGGTCTTAACTTTTGGATCACAAGTTTTGTGCTGTTATCCCGTCTCTATACTGTTGAATGTCTTTGAATTAAACCAAAAGATAAAGAAAAATAAATATTCAATGACTCACGCTTGTATCCCCGAAGGGTTAAGCAGAGGCGAACTAGAGAACTAGAACACCTATAATTCGTCTCTCTCATTACCGTACCAGATGTTATACTAGGCGGGCGAGCCTATCGGATACAAATTCTAGACACTAAGCTGATAATGAATTGAAAAATCACTTCGGACGACCCGGAGATCGAACCCGAGACCTCAAGACGGTAGTCGTACCCCGCACGCCATACAACTAAGCCACTGAAGCAGACATTTTCTTAAAATTATCTTTTAAATCTTAACATTATTCAATAGAAAACAATGAAAAGATACATTACGTTTGTTGTGCTTAGGGCAAGTAATGAATCCTAAACAAACCAAACAACATCTGTTACAGCAAACAATCACCTCGCCTCTACAAACCAAAACACGTGGCGTATTGTTCTTGAAATCATTTACAATTGAAACTAAGCGAATATGTGCGGGATTTGTCACTTCATAAACCATTCATAGATAATAAGTAACTGTTCTAGTCCACTCGTGGGAACCGAGTGTCCGAACCATTCGCATCCGGATTGTACCTGACAATGATTTTTTGCATGTCGTAGTAAAACACTCGTAGTAAATGGGTGTCCATTGAAATGAGTCCTCTTCTTGGAGTGTCGGCTTTCATTTGAAAGAATGGCAAGTCCATCTCCATGAAATTAGTCATCGGCGGACCGTCAAGAGTTTCTTATTGAAAGAGAGCATGTTTTACTACAGAGATTGTATTAACTTTTTTGCAATAACATAAAAGTAGTACCTAAGTTTAGGCTGAGATCTATAGAGCGAACTTCGACTGAGTCTAAGTCAAAGTAAAGAACTCAGTGAGGATTTGGAACTGTCAAATCGAACTTTGATTTAGTCCGAGTAATTTTTTACAAGAACAAACTGACAGACAGACTAAGCAAAGATTTTCTTGTAAAAAATGACTCGGTATAAGTCAAAATCCTTACTGAGTTCGTAACTTTGACTTAGACTTAGTCGAAGTTCGCTCTATAGATCTCAGCCTTAGATTAGACATACATGTCAATTTGTCCTTTTATAAACAAGTAGGCACCAATACCAATAAAGTGCATAATATGAGATCTCAAGGTATCATTAGATACCTAACCTTTATTTTTTCTGTGTTGTGTGTATAACTCCTGTGTATAACCCTTCCTTTTTGTAATGAAAGAAAGAGTATGACCACCACTTTTTATAAACAATATTACAATTCCGACAAAATTCATTCATGTGTCTCGTGGTAATCTACCTGCGGTTTGCGAGTCTGCTCGTAGTACGTCAAGTTGTAAATTTTTATGAATGACCACTATTTATGAATGGAGGCAATCAGAAATCTATGCACGGTGTCTTCCGCCTTTTCAATACTGCGTGCCCGAATCAATTTCACGCTTCTGAGCCGTTGCATAAAACTAAATTCTAACCCAAACAACGCGTACAAATACCAAAACTGAAATGAATTTCGCGCTCCGACTTACGGCAAATAACGAATTGCATGAATGAACACCTCCGAAGAATAATCTTTACCCAAAATTGTGGCTTCAATATGCTACTCTATACAAACGAATAAAATGTCATTTGAGTTTATATACGTATGTAATTTTATTGTTACGGCACCCCTAGCATGTAATGTGGCTATTTAATTCCAATTGAATTTGTTTCAATAGAAATGATGTACATTTTATGAAACTTCATAGAAATACTTGTATTATGTGTATAGCCGTTCCCTATATGTCTCGGTTACCTACAATTTTAATAGGTAGCAATGAAGGCCCGTAATCACAATCATACCTATTGCCAATTACAAATATTGCGATAAACATTATCAAACAATACAAATAGATTATACAGTAAATTATTGTTATCGATATTGTCTATTATCTTTGAAATGTTGTATAGAAGTAGACACTTCACAGTAAAGATAAAATCAGTACGTCTTATCAAAACAATATCTACATATTACCTAGGAAGATTTCAAATACACATTTTTACATTATGTACATTTTATAATATAAATATATATTATGTAAGTTAGTTTCATCATAACAACAAACGTATACGTTATAATTGATTAAAACAAGACTAACTGCTAGTAATTGCGGCCAACGCGAATGCAGTTAAAAAATTTAGTCTATTGTTAGGTACAATTTTGATTTAATTTTTAAATTTGTAATTGCCATAGATCTCGGTCCCCGGCGACAAACTATCTGCCCGGTGTGAATGGCCGCATGCTCGCCCATTTCAAACACATACATTTTAATATTCCCACTTCATTTTTGTAACGCGGAATCCTTAGAGGCGCGATGCTTTGACGAGGGTCTCTTTTCCGGTCGAAACTCGCATAAAAGAGCCAATTATAAGAATTAACTAGGTCCACGCTGATGTCCTCTCAAAAAACCGACACAACGGCTTCCGAACTTCAAAGAAGTGAAAAGGATGAAGGATTAGCGCGATTTACTATGTTTATTGAAATAAAAGTCAAATTGATAATCATCAAGTTGAATGAATGACCGTTGGGTTTAATGCAACAAAAGATATAAAAGATCCTTAGACATTTTATTACATATATCATTTAGCTTCTATAACAAACAAAACAATTTATTCTGGAGAAACTTTTTATTATAATCACTGTTGTGAAGTTGAGCGGGTGCTTTTGTCAGAGGACAGAAGATTGGATACCCCCTGCGGTAATCCAATTTACTCTTTACTGGACGATCAATTCAAAAACTAATACAGTTTTACTTCCGAAAACTTTGCTATTAACTATTTACGTTTATGTGTCGGATATTGTAAAATCTCTTGAAATTCTTCATTAGTCGATAGTAATGGTTATAGCTGTCAATAAAAAAAGTAAGTTATGCGTGAAGCGAAATATTCGTACGGCATTATTCTCAGCAAAATCTATGTTTTATTAAGGTGGTTTATCATTCAGAAAAACAAACTTAGATGGAAAACGAACACACTAACGAATCTAATGAAAACTAAACAAGTTACCTACACAGCGTTACACATTGTATTGCTCTCCTAAGTGTACATCAAGGTTTAATCACCCTCGAAATCAAAGCACCGATATTAGCCATCAGTTAACGTGGCAGTAATAGATGTTTGGTTTTCTCACATAACCAGCTCTCATCATTGAGCCATCAGTGCCATCACCCATCAGGCTCGGCTGCGCTCTGATAAGGATAATTAATCATAGCCCAGGCGTGGCCCCGAGTGACCATTAGCCATAACCGCTGACTCACGCCGATTCAGTGCCGGTGGTCGACAAGACTCATAAACGCTTCGATTCAACGGACTGCTTGTTAAATACAGTTTACATATTATCGTTGTTACAAAGTATCGAAATTAAATATTTCGTTGAGTCATCAAAAGCTATTTCAAGGACGCGGAAACAATTTCAATTGATTTGTAGTTAATTCGTCTTTTAACTAATATGAAGGCTAGTCGTTACATCCGGTAGCAGTTGTGGGTGGGCTGTGCTGATCTTTTAAGTCTGTCTTTCTTTCTATCTGCTCTTAACCCACCTTAATGTTGCAGAAAGGATTTGGCTTAGTTTTTACGACCGGCTGCATTCCTGACGTCAACCACCTCTAAGGGATCCAGTCCCCTGCAAATAAAGAAAATTCGCTTTGCCCGACCAGCGAATCGTAGGACCTCCCGGTTCAGTCAGGTGGGCAAGTAATTCAAATTATTCTATTTCACACAAAGCTCTACGATGCGCTCTTAATATTTTACTGATACTATGCCACTGTGAAGACCAAATTGAGTCGTTATGGAGAGCTCCAGCTGCCATTTTTTCAACAGTCTCGTGCTCAAGTTGCTCTACATAATTGCTATAAGTAATTTTGTTTAGTCATAAATCGTATCAGTGAGGTAGGTGGTCGAATAGTGGTCGCAAATGTATAGCAACGTCCGTGGCTCATTAATCGAAGACGGCTGACAGCTCTTTCACAACAATCTGCAGGGCGCCATATTGTGGTCGCTGCCGGAAGTACGTCAATATTGACGACTCAATTCTGCGTTTCCTGCCATTACTGGTCCGGTGTAGAAATAACAGTAAGTTAAAATAAAAATAATTGTATCAATTAATCTGAATAAACAGACCACAAGAGGTGTGTAGTTATTTGCTCTCATTGTAATTTCATGTAGGTACCTAGTAACGCCTTATAAATATTAATAATATTAGCCCTGTAATATTACTGTCCCACTGATGGGCGCGGGCCTCCTTTACTAATGAGAGGAGTTAGGCCTACCAGGCTGGCCGATTGCGGGTTGGTAGACTTCACATACCTTTAAAATTATTGCGAAAAATTCTCAGGTATGCAGATGTCCTCACGACGTTTTCCTTCACCATTATAGCAAGCGATAATTCACAATGAAAATACAGTTTACATAGAAAAGTCAGAGGTGTGTGCTCTTTTTGGGGTTGGTATCGAATCTCCGACATTCGTCTCAGCAGTCCGTACCACTCCCAACTGAGCTATCGCTACTATACTTACGAAAAATAAAGTCATGATATGCATTAAATATGTATCCCATTTGACTTTGTCATTGTGGACTAGGTACTACTTAATATGGATCGTCGTTGTTGTTTGTGGACTAACAACATTACTGTCGAAATTAATGACCTCAACTTACAATCACCGGTATCGTACCGAAAACTAACTAAGAAACTTGTCGCAAAGAAATCTTAAACACTATAAGGTTGGAATGGAAACTGTTTAAGTTAACCAACATTTCTTTGGAAGTGGAAACTTTTAAATTGTTTGGATCGGACAGGCGGCGACGCGTAATAAACGCATCGTGCTCTACGGAGTACGGAGTCCGTCCACGTATCGATTTTCTGATTTAACTTCCCCTAACAGATAACAACGGCAGGTAAGGCCAACTCGCGCGATTATGTTACTATATCTTGTGGCACTTTTACACTTTGAATATATTTTAAGTCTTCATAATAACTTAGTAGAGCGTAATAAGACCGCAATAGTACGTTTCATAAAAAAAATATTCATAATCGTTCAATTGCGAACGTTCGATAGTGGCCGATTCCGATCAGCTGTTTCAATTTTGATTCTCGTAGAGAGTATTATATTCCTTGATTTTGATGTTCTTTCTTAATGACATTAATTTAGTCTAGGACCCCATCTAATATTGATATCTATATATATTTTTATTAATTATTTCCAGCCAAGACTTCCTATTTGTTTCGAAGCTTCCCAGAGATAAAAATAATACTTTTTCTGTAACCAGCAACATTATATTCGATAAACATATTTTAGTTTTCTTTTTGCTAAAGTAGGCAAAAATAGGGTTATGCTTTCGATAAGACTAAGATTTCATTATGAATAAGGGGGTTAGTGTTTTAAACGTGTTTATTATTTTTTACGTCGTTTGTAAGATTGCTTGTTGTGATATATGTCAATTTAGGAAAATATCATTTTAAATACCGACTTCAAAATTCATCAGTTGACCAAATTACATGGGCCCGCCCTTGGAATAAGCTCATTCGATCATGGAAATAATCTTGGAAATCGGTCCACATTTATCGAAGAGAATAAATATCTTCTCTTCTTATATTATTCGCCCGTATCATCTCATTATATATATCATCATCTATTTGCTGCTGATCGTGTCGAGTGGAGAGATAAAGGCCTTTGCCCAGCAGTGGGGTGATATGGGCTAATAAATATAATATTGATAACATCCTCTTTTTTAAATCGATTGTAAATACTACTGCTTGAATTATGAATGTAGCATGCCTGCAATATTTGTATTTTGGGGTGATACCATCAACACTATTACTAGAGCCAGTTCTAAACTCGATTTAACCTACATTTCATTCGTATATTTAAATGGAGATTTAAGATAAATATAATATATAGTGCTGCAAGTCGCAAGTCGCGCTCAATCTATTTCTTGAATGAATGTCACGAATTAAAACAAACGTTAACAATACAAACGATAAAAAGCTCTAATAAAATAAAGTAGCATTAATAAAGATATACGATGGCAAAGTGCAGAGTTTCCATTGATTGGACGCCGATTTATTGTGCGGAAATGCCGTTACTGCGTAATATTTCCGCCCGGCACTATTCATTTTCCCTTTTTTACAGAAAAAAGGGCGCGATACGTCTTAATCGAACTCCACGAGGGTGGAGTTCTGAACACACAGACATCAACGCACATATTCACTTTTTGTTGTGTTACAGTCCAATAGAGAATATCATTACCCATTCTGTGATAGTTATTATACTAATTAATAGCCAATAGGTTAAGTATACTGTATAGCATAAATAAATAATAAATAAATAACACCTAACAGTCACATACATAGTCCTAACCCCACACTAAGATCGAGTCTTGTGTCGTGGGTATCAGGAACTACGAGAGACTTTCGGTCTCACAACACCCAGACCCGAAACAAATATCTGTAGGCCATACAAACATTTGTCTCGGTGCGGGGATCGAACCCGCGGCCTCACGCTTCACAGCCGGCTACTAGCCCGCTACGCCACGGAGGCTGTCGAGCATCTGAACGTATGTTTGATATCAGACGTTTTTGATAAACTTTATGTCCTAGTACGATATCATTTGGCCCACAGATATTTGTTTCAAGTCTGGGTGTTGTGAGACCGAAAATCTCTCATAGTCTCTGACACCCTGGTTATACTTAGTGTGGGGTCAGGACTAGGTGTGTGACTGTTGGGTGTAAAATAAAAAAAATATTGGTGTATTCAAAATACCAAATATTAGAAAAAAATCAAATTTTACAAGACGCGACTCTTTATTTAAAATAAATAATAATCACTCGTTGCTTTCGTTACGTTGTGATTAAATAATCATAATAAAATGTAACGTTGAACGCACTAAACAAGTGAATTGCCAGTTAGCTCAGTGGGTAAGACAAACGATTACAAAAGACGTTCGCCCCGCGGAATCGATGCATAACCCCAAAATGCTCGCATCCGCTAGCGATGATATATGCGAGGGTATTTCCTGACACCGGCCAGTAGCTACTTGATTTAGCGGAAAGTCAGATAAAACCTAATGCGCACAACAAAAAATATATCACAATACCAGCGCCATAAATATGACGGCCTGTCGTAAACCTTTATGTCTGTGCGTTGTAGCTGGCACGTGAAAAATGGCCCGCGCGATACACATACCGAAACTACATGTTTGCGAATGTTGGATACTGATACAATTTTTGATACAGAATAACATAAAATTTGGATCATAAATTTTGTGATCGCCGACGAGTCACTGAAGCACACTGATTATGACATATTCTACAAAGTCTGGGTAATAAACTATTCAATACTTTTGGGGAAAAAACCTGTCAAAAACACAGTATAAACATAACATAACATAAGCTCACGCCTGTATCCCCGAAAGGGTAGGCAGAGATGCACTAGCCAACTAGAACACCCACATTTCGCCGAGCTTAGTTCCGTCCCAGATGTGATAGGGGGCAAGCCTATCGCCATATCGGGCACAAATTCCAGACTCCGGGCTGATATGGAAAAATCTAATATCACTTTGTCCGACCCGGGGATCGAACCCGAGACCTCAGGACGGTTGTCATACCGAAATACAACTACGCCACCGAGGCAGTATAAAGGTATACTATACACCTATTTTGTATGATTATAAATGTAACACAATCATTAGATTGCTACCTCCAGTATGCGTAATAGAAAAAAACGCATATACATACAAATAGACCTAACCTATCAAGCAGACTTCACCTAATCCCAACAAAGCCTTAAAACGTGACAACAACTGGCAATAAATATGAAAATCATCGGGCGCTCCAGGAAGTGAATTATTAATATTCGTTAGATCCACAACACAACGTGTTTATTAGAGTAACAGTAATAAATCCAGCGATGGTGGGCCGCGGAGGCCGAGGGCGGCGGTACTACGGCGGCGCACGGTTAGCCGCAAAATGGCTCGAACGCGTGCCGACAAAGCTCTAACGATGTTCTTCAGATCCTGCTACAATATTTGACGACTTTGATTTACTTATGGGATTAATGCCACGCAGGGGTTGAACAAATGTGCCTTATAAAATGTTTCTAACCGACTTCAAAATGAGGTTATCAATTCGTCACTATTTTATTTATCTCCGGAAAATGTAGACCAATTTTCGTGACTATTTGTGTTATTCCAAGATACATAGAGCTTATTCCAAGGGTCCTCCCGTATTAAATGGTCACGATTAATTATATTTTTATGTCTTGGGTGTCTATGGGCGGTGGATATCACTTAAATCTGCTATAAAAAACGACCTGGGGGGTTACCACCACCTCTTATAGCAGTTTTATTATAATCTTACATCATCGATATAATAATATACCTAGATGCACAGTTCCATACAAATATCATTGTAAACAGTGTCCTCGACAGACAAAACAAATAAACATCACAAATTTAATTAAATTAACACAAATATGACCTTATAAACGCGGCATAAAGTAGCTTTTTAAATTGAATGTTCAAACGTTCTTGTATACGAAATTTTTGAATTTCTAATCGTTTTTGAATTTGACAATAATTTGACATTATTAAAAGAAACATTCTAGTCACTTGGACAAAGATTGAATGGAGTCGAATAGTTCTTGTATTTATTTGTGAGAAATGTTGACCACGTGGCGTACAATGTAGATGAGAATGGCGATATCTGTATAATAATTTTACTTACATTAAGAGATAGATAGACTATAAATGTTTAGAAGATAACAAAGCTTATTAGTTATGAATATGAAATAAGCACTGTTTTGCCTTAGCGTGATTCATAAATAAATAAATAACACCCAACAGTCACATACACAGTCCTGGCCCCACACTAAGATCGTCCTTTGCTCTTTAGATTCTTAATAATTTCTTTTAGACTATCATTTCGTTTTCTTAATCTTTTGTTCTGCCTTTTTAAGTTTCGTACTAAATTAGATATAAGTTTAAATTTTTGGTTGCGTTCTTTCAAATTATCTTTCAAAAATAACGTCTTAGGTGTGTTAAAGATTGATGAAAATTCTGATGGTATTGGTGATCCTTCATTATTTATTGGTTCAATTGCTGGTTCCTGGAAATTAATATGTTTCCAATAAATGATGACGCCACAATTACTGTTGTAGTAATTATGCCTAACGACCGGTTCCAATAAATGATCTCAATCCGAGAATCCAAGATAAAAATGAAAAATCGCGAGAATGAACCATTAAAATTATTATTTGACAGCGGAATGTTCAACTTTGTTCATGTTGGCAAATTTTTATGATCTGCACACTTTGATTGAAAACATTTATTAGAATTAGCCGCAAATTATTAAATAGTCATTTTACATGGCAGTATGTACCTAGTATATGCTTGCTATTGATGAATTCTGTATCAAATATTTTTCAGCTATTACACTTGTACTGCACCCTGCCTCATTTAAACTTGTAGTTACGACAATCTAAAATAAAGTCAATAAATGTGGCAATATTTATTTATTTATTTATTTATTTATAGGTACACCAACAGCATACATATTGTTAAATTAAACAGTAAACATTAGTTAAGGACAATGTAGCTGATGACAATTTATTACCTTTATTTTTGATACAGCATTCTTGTTAATTTTCCTAATCCCTTTTTCTGTATAATATCCAACGGAATCGGCAAAATGGTCTGAACAAACCACACTTGAGTAATTGGGTTTAAAATTTTCTTCTCTCTTTTCTTCGGAAATAATTTTACACCATTTATCTCTTACTATTTCCTCCCTCCGTGGCGTGGTGGTATTTCGGTACGACTACGGTTCTGAGGTCTCGGGTTCGATCCCCGGGTCGGGCAAAGTGATATTGGATTTTTCCATATCAGCCCGGAGTCTGGAATTTGTGCCCGATATGGCGATAGGCTCGCCCCCTATCACATCTGGGACGGAACTAAGCTCGGCGAAATGTGGGTGTACTAGTTCGCTAGTGCGCCTCTGCCTACCCCTTCGGGGATACAGGCGTGAGCTTATGTATTTCATTTCATGGAAATCTCTAATTAATAAATAAAATTAATAAAAAAATCATAAATTTAAAATAAATATAATATATTTACAGAAAAAAACCACTCCATGTATTTCATTGTTCCGAATAATGATTTCAAAAGGGACAAAATATTTTACTAACTGAATTCGATAAATTAATTATTTATACACGTTTAATATTTAATTTAACATGATTAACGTTTTAAGAATAAAGTAAGGGAATTATACTTACCGAAAATATGAAACCCCATGTGTTTTGCGCTTTGTAAGAGTGTTATTTTTGCACTCTTTCACAGAGCATTTAGGCATCTTCACAGGCGAACGGTCGGCGCCCGACTGACAGCAAACAAGTGCTTACTTACATTTTAAGCACTCGTTGGCTGTCCCACTTTCTGAGCGTCAACTGTGCATCTAGGTATATTATTATATCGATGTCTTACATGTACCGATTCCCATACAAAACAAACGAAGAACGATTATAATAATACTGCTATAAGAGGTGGTGGTAACCCTGCTGGTAAACTTTAAAGTTGCTTTTTAATTGAACCTGTAAGCATATTGAAATGTTGATCAGTACATAGTGTATCAGTGTACGTGTAAATGTTACACTAACTAGATGTTCATATTCAGACAAGCGCCATAAAGTTGTAACTATGAAAGATGTATGAAGCTATCCATAATATTTATGCATTTATTTTTAAAATGAATAATGATACAAAAAGTGTCCCTAGAGTCTCCACGGTAGAGCTTATCAGCTTAATAAATGTCTTGATTTGATTTATAATTTTAATAAATAATAGAAGTGATTAACAAAGATATAATTATTACAGTAATATTTGATTCTTAATACCACTGATTGCAATCTAAGGACAGCGGCTTCAAGCTAACAAGAGGAATGAATCCGCATTTGTCCAATTGTCTAACTGGCTTTATTGAAGCCGTTTATCAGATACATTGCTTTATCGCGTGCATAGAACATACAGATAAGTAAAACGCATTGTCTTTTATACAATCTAATCCAATAACAAGTCATAACTACAATAACACGTTGTAACATTTATCGTTTACCTTCAAGACTGTGCTACAGGAGGCGCCATCATTCACTTTTAAATTCATAGTTTTATTCATCCAATTGTATAATTTTCAGATATATTTTATTTCTATACATATACAGCGCGGCGCGGCGCGGCGTTTTGTTTAAAGGACACCAAAGCTTAAAAAGCTCGTAAGTTGTTTTATTTTTAAATATGCGTTTGTTTGTTTGATGTTGATGTTTTGCAAAATCATAACCTCGTTGTTCTTAATATACAAAAGAAAAAGTAAATACAATACAACATAAGCTCCCGCTTGTATCCCCGAAGAGGTAGGCAGAGGCGCACTAGCGAACTAGTGCACCCACATTTCGCCGAGCTTCCCAGTCCTAGATGTGATAGGGGGCGAGACCAATTAATGTACCTACTCAAATACTATATAAGTAGGTACATTTGGCTATTAAAGTACTAATACTGATTCTTATGCTTAAACTGAAGCTCTTGTGATCAATTTTGCTGAATTTAAAATTAAAATTCTTGTTGAGAGGGTTATATTTTTAATCAACTGGAAAGTAACATACACAGCTGTCAACGGTTATTTAACTTCACTGTAAGTACATTAAGTCCAGTACAACAACATAATTTAAAAAAACGTGTAGTCTACAAAGTACTAAATAAGTAACTACTTAGCACGTACCTACTTACCTGCATCAAACAAGTTTACCGCGTTTTGTTACATACAAATAGTTGTTTACAATAAACGGGGACCAAAATATTGAGCTATCTTGCAATCTAAATTAGGGTATCTAGAAATGTTCTCTATAAAGACGACAAGGGTGTAAAGTGGCATTTTCATTGCCGGTTGCAAGGTGCACTAATGCTTACCACGTTATCATCGTTTCAGGTCGACTGCACGCTGACCGCCGCACCACCCGCGCCACCCGCGCCCGAGCTCGTCCATCATAACGATATTGTGCTTACATCGACAATATTGTGTTTCATATTCTAGCTTCCTACTACAAATGGGGCTTATTATACGTTTTAATGTGGAGAAATAAGGTCCAAAATAGCTTTGAACGGAACGATATAAAATCAATACCTCCCGTAGTCGCAACTCTGACGTCGAGGCTTGTATAAAGCATTGCTATCGTAGCAATTTATTCTTTATAACAATGTAAATAGAAGTTGTATCAGAAACATGGAAGAATAAAAGTCCGAAAACAGTTTACTAAACCGTTCCAAAGGAATGTATTATTATTCCATATAAGTTTTAATCAACAGGTTCGCAAAACTAGCTGTTTTATATAACAATAGTAAGAGTTTTAAAATTTATACTTGTAACCTAGTGAATGACCTGGTTAATGTAAACACAGCATGGGTTATATTACCCATTTTAATAACAATCTCTTTATTGGTCTAACGTACTTAGCCAGATAAATAATTTTAAATCTTGTAAAAAAAATGTACAACTAGAACGGCCTCGACTGATAGCTTAACAGTAAGCTAAGGTTTCCGGCGATGATGACTAAACTTATGAAATTAGGCACCTCTATTCCGAAGCCCATATACCTAGATTAACATATGTGAATATCATACAATTCTATCAATATTACATACATACGGGTAGAATTGATACCCTCCTTTTTAAATAGTTTTAAAATAAAATTAAAAAAAAAAACATAATTTATGTCTGAATTATCAATTCTAAAAATCAAAAAAATATGAAATGTTCATGTTTGGAATTTGTGCGGAAATTGAAATAATCTTTGAACGAAGAATTGTGAACTTATGACTGCGTTATAGTTAATTGCACACTGTAGTCTGTACCTAACATAATCGAGGTTAAAGGCGTGATTTTACTATTTTATTCATCACCATCATCATCATCATCAGCCATAGGACGTCCACTGCTAAACATAGCTGCCTCCCCCAAAGATTTCCAGATCCACCTGTTGGAAGCAGTCTGCATCCAGCGAAATACAATAATATAATAAATACAATCCAGCCATGCATATTTTATTACAAAACACCAATTGAAACCACTTTGAAGACTTCATTCACACGTTGATATAGCCGCGGGGTTTTCAATTTTCGATAGTTTTTCAACTATGCACGTTTAGAATAATAAACAGCCAATCTCACGTGTGTCACCAACTCGCCAAACGAAACAGTATTTGTTGTATATCGCTAATCGGCTTAACCGCTACATTCAATCGCTTCCATTTGGCCCTTTCACGACGACAGAAACGAAGGCGTTTCGAGAATTTATAGAAATTAATTCCCAGTTTGTTTGGCCATTGTGAAGCTACCGACGACTCCGAATCTATTGTATGTGAGTGTTATTTATTTAATAAACGACACTTCTTTGTTGAAATGCTTTCAATCAATGCTCGCCGGAGGCGTTTGATTCCACTTTTATGAAAATACAACGCACCTATCAATAGGGCTATTCACACTAGATTAAGAAAACGATTTATTTGAGCATACGAGTTTACAACATTTAGCAAAATAGTAGAAAACATCGTTGTGTACAAACAAATCTCAACATAATACTTCCAACACACAATTTCCATTCGCAAGTGTTTTTATTACAGTGATTGTATTTGGCATAATTAGTCAAACCCTATGTAACAACAGAGTCAAATGTAATGGGCCCAAATTACGTACGTAATTTGCTATGACGACATTTTTCTAAAAAAGGGCGGAAAATTCCAGATATGTGACATTATATCTATAATGCGTGCAATAAATAGAACAGGTTAAAGAAAACACTGAAGGCACAGGTATTTCAGTAATCGGGTCGCAAGCTATCGGAGTTGGCAGCTAGCGATTAGATAAACGCTCGGGACCAGTAAATATTTAACTAGT
This sequence comes from Clanis bilineata, assembly GCA_036417725.1. Classification (NCBI taxonomy): domain Eukaryota; kingdom Metazoa; phylum Arthropoda; class Insecta; order Lepidoptera; family Sphingidae; genus Clanis; species Clanis bilineata. The sequence goes on from CM071154.1 coordinate 8,743,057, forward strand.
AAACAATGAATGGTCACATCTAGGTACCGAGCGACGAGCTCCGCTCCGACGCGGCACTGCCGCAGCCGACCCAGTGATGTGTAGCCTTACTACAATACATTGATGCTCGCTGACGATCCTTTTAACCATATAGCTTCATTTATAATTTGTAATTCTGGAAAAGATTTATATTTTTCATTAATAATTAACTTAACCCTAGATAGAAACACAGATCAAAACCTATTAGCAATTAATGGTTTTGATCTAGACTTATATGCCATAAACTGCCTTTTCAAATTGTTGAGTTATTTCTGCGATTTGGTGTAGCGATTATCCATAGGAGTAAGTGTTAGTTTATACTCTACAATGTTAACGCAACGTAATTTTGATTGAAATTGACTTTTTAAGCTATGTAAGCTTTGTTTTCATCGTGTATTATATCAATTAAATGAATGTTACCTACGCTGGGAAATGCTTTTTTTTTCATGAGTTTCCATTATTTTAGTATCGGGAAATGAAGTATTAAAACTATGAACACTCATTTCTCAAGCTGCAAAATAAACATAACATAACGCTCACGCCTGTATCCCCGAACGGTTAGGTCGAGACGCCCTAGCGAACTAGAACACCCACATTTCACCGAGCTTAGTTCCGGCCCAGATGTGATAGGGTGTAAGCCTGTCGCTATATCGGGCATAATTTCCAAACTCCGGGCTGACATGGAAAAATCCAATATCACTTTGCCCGACCCGAGTCGTACCGAAATGTAACCACGCCACCGAGACAGACTTTAAAATATCTCACAATTATATGAGAGACAACCACAACAATCAAGCTATCAATTGACGACGATTCACTCGATTGTATGACAGCCAACTACTGGGATTATTACACTAACAATGAAGTATCATAATTCAAATAATTTATATTAAACTAAAAATAATGTGATGAAATAGCCATCGCAAAATATTGAATAAAATATGAATCTCATTGAGTGTAAACCCCTGTTGTATTGTAAGTCCAATAAATAAATAATATTAGACCTGTAATATTACTGTCCCAATGCTGAGCACGGGCCTCTTCTATTAATGAGAGGGGTAATGCGGGTTGGTAGACTTACATACCTTCGAAATTCTTGTGGAAAAATTCTCAGGTATGCAGGTTTCCTCGCGTTGTTTCCTTCACCGTCAATGCAAGCGATAATTCATAATGAAAACACACTTAACATAGAAAAGCCAGAGGTGTATGCTCTTTTTTTGTGTCGGTCTCGAACCTCCGACACTCGTCTCGATAGTCCGCACCATTCGCAACTGATCTATCGCTGCTTTTAGGTCCAATAAATAAACGTAAATAAATTCATAAGAATAATAGTGAAGCATACCTTTGTGCCCCAGTAAGACTCTATCTTGATTCTTGACTGAATAGGACTATCAGACGAACTTACTTATTGATTGCATTTATAACATACTTAGTATTATGGATGGGTTATGATTAAAAGTAAAAAATACCATTGAAAACATATTAATGAAAGACGATCATCCCTTACATATGTAGGTAGGCACTAGGTAGTGGATCTAAAAATGTGTTTTTTATGCAGTTGTACATAATTAGTTATTTATTTCAGTCTTAATTATTATTACACTGTAACTTAATTTTCTATATTTTTTTTAATTATTGCGATATCAGTTACAATAAAGATTACATCACGATTGTTAAATTAAGTATTTTGATTTCCCAATTCATCATTAACTTATTATAACAAATAGTCCTGAGACGGTCATAATAAGGGGACTCCCTAACTCCGTAATTAGTTATGTGAAATGAAATAATAAACTTTTATAGTTTCAATCAATTTATATTTATGATAATAATTTATATGTTTTTACAACCTTATATTAGCATAATCATTTAGTTATCTATAAAAATGGATTATCTTTTCTACCGCTAATTATGGAATATGAATTTTATGGAATGTGTTTACAATACTGTTATATGAGACACGCCTGTATATAAATAAGTATACAAATAATATTTTAATAATAATACTTTCCACGGGTAACTAATCACACGTATGTATGTACAGAATTTACACTTTGTCCAGTTATATCTAAAACTACCTACTCGATAAGTACGTATATTAATATAAAACTCATCTTGAAATATACATAAATAATTATCCACTAAGCATATTCGAATATGATAATACTGAATCTTAACAACTAGATATTGCAATCTGATAAAATCTGGTCATTTCTCATAAATGTTACTTAGCTTATTTAAAATTTCAGATACTTTATACAGTAATATACAAAACATCAATAGAAATGGAATGCATTTTCATCACTGGACATTGACAAAAACAATCAATGCTTAACGTAGCTAAAACACTACTCACATAGACACCAAAATAATTTACTTTCCTCGCCAATTCATCAATAGGAACTCCCGATAGATCAAGCAATTTAGGTACCATAAAAGTATTCGAGTTTTTATCTGCTTCGAACAACGCACAACAATAATTCCAAACCTAAACTTCTAAACTACCAAATTACTTTCTCTGCTTAATTAAAATGTCGCCATTTATTCCCAAAATGTGTATCGAAGGCATTTTGTGAATAAACGACTTACATGGACTAGTACAGTTCAGGAATCGTGAAACGTTTCTACCACCAACCGTTGGGCTGGGGCCCGTGACTCGACACCGGGGGCTGGTGATGCATGGCTTGGTGGTACGGAGGCAAAGCCATGCCCAATGGTGGTAGGCCATCAGGCTTCCCGACACACGGCCTACCATCCTTCACCAACACAGGCACTGCGACGCGTCTCGGTGAGTTCAAGCCACCAACGTTTAACTCATGAGCCCCTTTCTCCTGGACGGCGCGTTTTGTCTTGTATCTGTGGTTTTGGAACCATATCTTGACTTGGGTGGGTGTGAGACGGATTAGACTTGCGAGGTGTTCCCGCTCGGGAGCGGAGAGGTATCTTTGCTGACGGAAGCGCCTCTCTAGTTCGTAAGTCTGCGCTTTGGAGAAGAGCACGCGTCGTTTGCGCTTCTTGTGTGCTAGGGAGGGGTCGGTGAGCGTGGAGGGCGGCTGGTCGTGGTCGAGGTCGTCGTCATTATCGATATCGTTGTCGTCGTGCTCGTGGTCGTGGTCGAGCTCGTGGTGGTGGTCGGAGCGGGGGTCGGTGACCGGCGGCGACGCGCCCGACGGACCCACGTAAGACAGCTCCGACGCGCGGGACGTGCTGTCCGGACTCGCCTGCTGACCCAGTCCACCTACGACAAAAGAATACACTTAATTTATGATATTAAACATAATTAGGCTCAAATATAAATACATGTAGGCTCCTTCAAAAGCTTCGCAAATTATTTTATACATAATTACAACCTGTGAATTACGATCTAGAAATATGAATGTTAATAAACTGGTAATTTTATTCAACATTATCAATCAATATCAACCTAAAGAAAAAATCTCTGACATATAGTAACAAGACAGCAAATCTATGATAATAAAGCCGTGGGAAAACAAAAACATATAACCCGACGCAAAAACAAGTAGTAATAAAACCGCTAAACAAAATTATAACACTGCATCAGACACTCACATCAAAATCTCCACTTAATCTCTGTTGGGGTCGCTCTATTTAACTACAACTAGACGCCAAACCGTCAAATAAATAATGTGACGTGAAAAAATCACGCCAAATACAACATTGTTCTTTATTCACCCCTCGAACATTTAGTTTCACACGAATGCGACGGTAATACAAGCGGGCGGGAGCTCATCTGGGCGTGGTGGACATGAGGGGGGCGCGCGCGGGTTGCAGGGGGGTTGACGCGAGCGGGGTGCGGGCAGGGGATGGGGGAGGTGTGGATGTCGCACAGGAGCGCGCCACACCCACCCCCTGGCAGCTGGCAGCATTGTTCAACCATTGCTTACCTTACGATCCAGGAAATTTAATAATAACCCCGCTTTATACAAATGTATATCTGAGTGTTCAATAAGCGGCATATTCTACTTTGTTTGACTATTTGATGCTGCTATCTTAATCAATTAATTTATGTATTAAATTAGATTTACAATTTATAATGTACAGTTAACAGTATAAAACTAATTTAAAAGACTTGCAAAATAAATATGACATCTACATAATATTATGTTGAAACAGCAGGAATAACTGTATGGGACCACTTGCAGCACCACGATGAATCTCTATTTATCTCAAATCTTGATTTAAATATAGAAGGGAGCTGTAGGATAAATCGAGTTTAGGTTTAACTCTACAATAGTAATAGCGCTGCAAGTAGCCCTTATATATTAATTTTTACTGTAGGCTAACCACAGCGCTAACACATGTGATAATGTTGTAAGCCATTTTTCCAAAAGAAAACTGGTAATTTTTTTAAAAATAATAATCACCATAGGAAAACTACGTAATAAACTAAACAAAAGACATGACAATAGACGCTATAACTATCGACGAATAATGAACAAATTGCATCCCTAACAGCCGCAAACAGTGGGTAATTGATAGCTGGCAGCCCGCAGCTGCCTCCACGCTCACAACTTACGAGGCATCACCTACGTCTATTGGTGACAAATTCGTTCCGCCAGCACCCCACGTATTATTCGATCAACGTGGTAGCGACCCCAAATTGCCCTTTTGGGGCGTGAACAAACCCTAATGCTTTTAAAGACGCGTGAGATTCGATTTTGCAAGAGTGACAGGCAACTGTATTCATTTGCAACTAATTTTAATTACAAGTTATGCAGTTGTACAATTTGCGGGAAAGATTTCATTTGAATAAATAAAGAATATGCCCTGAATTCAAGTACCATAGATACTTTGATCTGTTATTAACTTATTATTTCTTTTAGTTGTCAAACTACAAAATCGATCATCGATAGATACAAGAGTTGTAGTACAAGCAATCGAAAGCGCGAGTACGCCGAGTGCCGAAAGTGTACAGATAGCGATAAAAATAATTAATGACAACAACAGATTAGCGGTTGAAGGCACTCAACTGGAGGAGCATTTCAAAAAATAATCTCAGCCTCTCGAACACGACTACCAAATACACATTACTTTCGAGTGGGTCAACTTATTTGTATATGATACAACAGCCTGTTCCGACAATGATTTTGGTGATAATGTCTATTTTGTTCAAGTATTTAAACACTATTATATGCCGATTTAGTTCTTGTGACTTTATTAAAAAGTACTTATTGTTTATCTGCTAATATAAATGTCATTTAAACTTGTTAGACTTTTAAATAAGAAGCAAAAGAATATTGTTAGAGCTTCAAATTTTGTCTATAATATAGGTAATGAATTGAACGACTGTCTCGGTATTTCGGTACGACTACCCTCCTGAGGTCTCGGGTTCGATCCCCGGGTTGGGCAAAGTGATATTGGATTTTTCCATATCAGCCCGAAGTCTAGAATTTGTGTCCAATATGGCGATAGGCTCGCCCCCTATCACATCTGGGACGGAACCAAGATCGGCTAAATATAGGTGTACTAGTTGGCTAGTGCGCATCTGCCTACCCCTTCGAGGATGCAGGCGTGAGGTTTTGAATTGAAATAGGTGCATTTCTTTATTATGAGGGATGATATACCGGATGTTTCATAAAGTTGGTACCTATAATAATTCCACATACAGGGAGAGCGATTTCAAGTGCAATGGTAAATTTAAAAAATACAAATTTAATTTAATTTTTTTTATCAATATTAACCATGGGAATTTTAAAATCGGAATGTGATCTGTAAATCGTCGCAAATAGCAAAAGAATGGCTTTGTGTATGCTAAAAATAATTTATTACCCCATAGGTAGTTTGTAAATGTACTGCAGCAGACCCAGTGAGCCAGAAAAAATATTTTCATCACAAATTCAAGTTTCCATTATTCCAAATCTATGAGCCCTACGAAATTTTAAACTTTACCGCCAGATTGCTAGCCATCCTCCCTTTAAGTGAAGTTATTATGGATACCAACTTTATGAAACACCCTGTATAAGCAGTAGCAACACCACTAGCACTTTGAATTAAAAGCACTGAGTGGCACTGAGCATGTCACCCTGAGGTATTAGATCACTCGAGTGATACAAAAATTAGGCGGTAACTATACAAATATCCAATACCGTATATCGGTACAATTGTCACGTTTATCATTTATCTTCGGATAAAAATGTCATTTGGCAGGAGAGTACAACCGACGTGGATGATCGCCGTGGAGAAGCGATAACAGTATCATATTTGTAACAATGATTATGCAACAAGCGAACCCAGTAATAGTAAATATTAATACTGCAGCACATGTGATGTATTCATGTCTGATTTGAAACTTTCCATTGCTACGTGTACCTTCCAAAAACAGAATTGCGTTACGAAATGCTTAATCATACTCATAATCAACATTATGGGCATAATTTTATTTAATGAATAAGTATAATATAAGGTATTTATCAGCTGACTGATATTCAAGAGCGACCGTGATCACTTACCCTCAGAGGAACTGTCAGTTACCTTAAAAGCTTAGGAATTGCTGCTCTACATTTTCCCGAAAGGGTTTAAGTACTATACTAATGTGTAATATAATAATTAAGTTACTCACCATTTCCTTCATGATGGTCCAGGGAAAGCCAAGGTTGGTGATGCCTCAGCAGCTCATGGGAGTACGGGTGGTGTGGTGGCACGTACGGCGGCAGATCAAGCGAGCATCCGCCAATGCCGCCCTGCGCTGGCGCCGCCTCCAAACCCTTGCCTTCATTCAGACCCAAGATGTCTGAGATCTGGAACCCCGGCCTCTGGCCAGGCATCTTCATACTATCCAGGAGCCTATTGAAAAATAAATAGATACCATTATTTATTTGCTCTACATAAGCTAAGGTCCGATATAAGAAATCTTTAAATCCAATAAAATGACTGTTACGATAACTGATAACATTGTTAACCCCTTATTGTTTTTATAATGGCATAAGTGCGTATTTCGTTTATTGTAAATACAACCGAAGTTAATAGGCTAAATAAAAAGCACTAAGAACTAAACTAACTAGACTGCCTCGGTGACGTAGTGGTATTTCGGTACGACTACGGTTTGGAGGTCTCGGGTTCGATCCCCGGGTCGGGCAAAGTGATATTGGATTTTTCCATATCAACCCGGAGTCTGGAATTTGTGCCCGATATGGTGATAGGCTCGCCCCCTATCACATCTGGGACGGAACTAAGCTCGGCGAAATTTGGGTGTTCTAGTTTGCTAGGGCGCCTCTGCCTACCCCTTCGGGGATACAGGCGTGAACTTATGTATGTATGTATGTAAGTACTAAACAATAATTCTATTTTGTGTTGATTACATTTAGGTACTAAATGAAATGTCTATAGCTTTTTGAGATACCGAAATGGAATACAAAGGGTATATATTTCGTCACGACTCACGTTTAGCCTGACCGACCCTCAGACGAAGTACGATTTATGAATTTAAATCTATCCATATGTCATTTATTGGCAGTGCAGCGATGCAGTCGCATAACATGCATGGATCATAAAATATACTAAAATAACTACGCGCCGTAAAATGTGCAACAACATTCCTGCAAACACTGGTAAAGTCTAAATATTCGAGAACCTTATTAACCGTAAAAGCTTATATAATAATAACATACATAGATACATAACCGTATGCCTTTATCCAGGTAGATGAGGTAGGCAGAGGTGAACTAGAGAACGTCATCGTCAATCTTGATATGTGAATCATTTGATCGAGCCGATCGCTACACTGTACCGGGCACAAATTCCAATTCATGTGTAATGGAATTCAAAAGCTCAAGAAATTCTGATAGCTCAATCTGGGATTTGAACACTAGACCTTATGTTCTCGACCTTAATACACTGCAACTATACCAATGAAGCGACAAATTAATAAATAACAAGGGCACGCAACTTTCAATTAATACTGAATCTAAGTAGGTGTATTATTATAAAAGTTTTAGTGCCGAAGGGAATGTAAATGTGGAATTTCATGATGCTAGGATGCCAGTGCTATTTTCTCTTCTAGTTAATACCTGGATACGACTTATATAAAAGCCTATAATTTGAGAAAGGGAAGCCGGAAGTAATCGGATTGTATGGCCCCAGCGCCACTAAGAAGTACAAAATTAGGTCTTAGTTTTAAACAACTTCAAACCTATTATTAGTAAATATGTAACCTAACAAGCTTAATTTTATTTAAAAAATCCACAGAAACCATAATTCAATTGCTAAGGCTAACAATACTTCAAACATTTAAATAAACACGTAACTGATATAAGTACAAACACTTATGTAGACATAGAACACTCCAATATTCCCACCGTCCAGTCCGCATCCGAGCTTTACAGTCCCAAAAAACCACTCGTTCATTCACACTTTAAATAAACTCAAAAGCTTTACAAGTTAACAAGTTACAAGCACGTCTGGATGGCATATAATTGAAAGAAAACATTTCAAATTCCGACGATTTAAAAATTTAAAGAGGAGCTCTCGAGAAAACGTGATCCGTATAAAGGAACATGTCTAAATAGTGACCCTGAGGCGGTCTCCGTCTATCTATCGATACAACAGACGCATTACATGTACCCGTGAACTGTTCCCGCGATCCCGAACGTGACACTATGAAAGGGCGGCAGTCGGCACTCACAACGGCCTTAACAGGTTGTAAACATTACTATTAACGAGCTCTCACTAAAAGGTGCAAAAACTGTCACAGAGGATGTCACGATTCTTCAGATGCCGGATCAGTGCTAACTGCCAACAAATATGTTTGAAGAATTGATACGAGTATCATTCAAATATTGATTATAGGAATTTGACTATTTCCTTTATCACACTAATGAAAATCGTAAACAGGTAAGTATGATTTGACGTTCCACACTGGTTTTTCAATTTATTTTTTTAGTTTGACCTATATTTGTGTTATCATTGTGTACCAAATTCAAACTCTAGCCCCCAATTGCTTATACACTTAAGTTCGCCTTATGTCGTTAAGGCCGCCTTATCTGTCAAAATTGTAGAGCGAAAATCAATGTAAGAAGCCGTCAAATTTCAGTAGCGTTTGACCATTCGGGCGCTAATTTTCTTAAACCTTTACCTTCCCTCAAACATAAACATACTCTCACATTCAGCACTTGCGTTTGACACGCTAATAATACCTATACCCAATTACGTACTAATTAATCACTTCTATGAGTCACCATGCAATATCACTGAATCAACCCTCACCCAGGGAACGCGGAGCGAAAAGCCGCCGGGTATAAGGCTGGCAGGAACGCCGGGCCCCATGGTGGCAACAATATGGGACTCCAGGCCAGGAGCGAGGCCGGTGGCAGCAGAGGCGGCGGCGAGCGCGCGCTCTCACCCTCCTCGCACTTCATCTCCCGACCGGGAGAACTCGCTTTCGGAATAATCTTGGCGGCTATGGAACACCCGCGTGGACACGTGCTGCGCCTTGCGACGCTGCGTCTACACTAAACAACCCTTGAGTGGTGCTCGGGGTGAAGCACACCCCGCGCCGCCCTCGTGCCTCGACAGCCTACTCAGCTCTGGACTAGCCTCGAGGGTGCTCCACGGAGCCGCGCCAATAGCGAGCCCGTATCGACTGGGCGGGATCCCCGACGGCCAATGGCGCCGCCGCTACAGCCTTCTCAACAAAAAAAAAACTGGAGTATACACTTTGAATAAAGGAGCTTTCGACGTAGCGCGTTACGTTATGTCGCTTTTTGTAATGAGTGCGAGCATTAAGTCCATTGTTGAGGCCGGGTTCGTTATGGACGCCGCTCCAAATGCCCGGATAACGATTTTCATTTAGAGTGTTTTATTAAGTCCGTGTAAGTCCATGTTTGTAGAATATTTGAAATCTTTTTGACACACTTAACAATAGGCACATGAAGGGATCACACGTACTTATTTTTAAATATTTTGGTAACATTATCAATACATCGATCGCTTATTATATTTTATCATCTTATTTTTGTAGTGTTTTTTAATGGGCAGTATATAAAATTCCCTTTTAAGAATTTAATAAGTACACTTTACACAGAGCCATCAGATTATTATCCCTTACACGTGTTCAACAAGACCGTATTAAAACAATACATAATTTTGACAAAGTTCTCCGAACAGGTACAAAAAGTTCAGTTATCAGTTTATGACTTGCACGTGTGCAGTCGGGTATTGTTTCTTTTGGCTCGTTGAAGGAGGCCATTGTTTAAAACAGGGCGCCAGATCCCGGCTCATTAATGTAATTGTCCCGAATTACCGATAAATAGGTTTATTTGTAAGTGCTATGACGATTGTAGAGTTTGTAGAGCAGGTGTTTCGGATTTAGTTGAATTAGTTTTAATATTTTCCTGTACTTGTTAGGACAAGTTAAGAATTAAGTTTCCATTTGATCGAATTAGGTTACGTAGACTAATATTAGATAGTATTATAATAATGTTTTCGGCGACTATATTTTTATTACTACCAAGGTGTTCGTTGCTTACGTAAAAGTAGACGTTAGTTGTAAAACAATATTTTTGCGCAAATAATAGTATAGTACATGAGACTCGAACTACAAGGTATAATATTATGATAGATGCAACTTTGTATCACATCAAATTACTCACTATAAACTTATCAAGCATCAGTACAAAAACGCTGTAGCTTGTAGCGACTAGTCACGCGTTCAAAGAAAAAGCTTTTCCGTAAAAATAAAACAGAAAATATAAGCGGCACACCAACACCCACATATGTGAATAAAAGAAAAACGAAAAGACATAAATATGGTAGTAATGAGTTTATAATTAATTTTATGATCTTGATTCTCCTTAGGGTATTGTTCCATTATATGTTATCGTTTGTGCCCGATATGGCGATAGGCTCGCCCCCTATCACATCTGGGACGGAACTAAGCTTAACGAAATATAGGTATTCTAGTTCGCTATCGCACCTCTGTCTACCCCTACGGGGATACAGGCGTGAGCTTATGCTATGTTAGTTATATATATACCTAACAGGTATGATTTGTGTATTTGACTTGGCCGGGGTGGGTCGCTATTACGAAAAAAAATACAGATGGTAAGTGTAAAGAATGATTAGATGAGATTAAACTCGCGAACGGCGGGCTATAGATCATTAAATACGATTAAAGTCTTTCCAGATCTTTGAAAAACAATACCTATGAGTTCATTTTATGATTTGCAGGTGTGCAACTGACGGCTTAATGGATTAGTCTACTATAGAGAAAAGTATACATGTTTATTGATTACGATTATTTTTGTTGCACTAATTTGGGATTTTTTAAAAGGTAGGTACTATAGAAAGCTACTAATTAATGTAATACCAACGAAATGCGATAGAAACGTTAAAAATAACTCCATATTATAGTATCGAAATTTCGAAGCTCACATACGTGTAAAAAGCTCGTCCAGCTATACATCTCGTCGCGTTGCAGTTGTTCTACGTAGCGTCGTGAGACTGACTTGTGACTAAGTTATTTGTTAAATGGTATTTGGGGTGACTTGCAGGACCTAGAAAAAAATCGATTTATCTCGAATCTCGATTTAAATATAGGAATGAGCTATAGAATCGTAAATCGTCAATCGTATTTAGGTCTAACTGTAGAATAGTATCAGCGCTGCAAGTCACCCCTAGTGATTGATTTAAATGACCAAATTTTAAATCCAGGCTCTTTTATTCTACACATAACGTAACATAACATAAGCTCACGCCTGTATCCCCGAAGGGGTAGGCAGAGGCGCACTAGCCAAGTAGTACACCCACATTTCGCCGAGCTTTGTTCCGTCCCAGATGTGATAGGGGGCGAGTCTATCGCCATATCGGGCGTAAATTCCAGACTCCGAGCTTATATAGCTCTTTTATTCCAATGCGAATATAACAGCTAATATCATAACCGATAGTACAAATGGCACTGATTTTTTCCATGTATTTAAACCACCTTTATTTAAAAAGAGCAACGTTTGTAATAATTACAACAAGCAGAGGTAGAGCGATAAACTTAAATGTGCACGCATCAGTATTATTCGAAGGGCCGCAATAACAAAGGGCAATTATTTATATTGGAAACTTGCCCCTAAGTGGCGTGCAACGTTCACGAAATGTTTAATTGACTTATTGAGAATGAGTTTTTAAAATATGTATCGTAACAGCATGCGTGCTCATCACTTGGTTGCATTACTGTTGCCGGTTGTAGTATGTTTTAAAATCACAGAAGCTGCAGTTATTTATAAACGTTTGGTGCTAAATATTTTTGACCGACTTCCATAAAGGAGAAGGTCCTCAATTCGTCTGTATTTTTTTATGTATGTTACGCGATATCTCCGCCGAATGTGCACTGATCTTCAAAATTATTCTTGTGTTCGATAGAGCTTCTTGCAAGGGTGGTCCCATATTACTTTGGTCATGATCGGATTTGAAGTCGGTCCGTTAAGTTTTTAAAATTACTTTTGAATACCTTTGTTTTAAGACTAAACGCGAAAAGATTCAATCCGAGCTTATAATAATATCCTTTTGTTGAATTAAGCAAGGCCTTACCAAAGGTAAAAGAATAATTGTTGATCCTGCGTATGTAAAATACCTATATATGATATCCATAATGATGTTAAGTTGAAGATGACTGCTTCGGTGGCGTCGTTGTATGTATATCGGTACGACTACCGTCCTGAGGTCTCGGGTTCGATCCCCGGGTCGGGCAGTGATATTGAATTTTTCCATATCAACACGGAGTCTGGAATTTGTGCCCGATATGTCATTAAGCTCGCCCCCTATCACATCTGGGACATAACTAAGCTCGGCGAAATGTGGGTGTTCTAGATCGCTAGTGCGCCTCTGCCTTCCCCTGCGGGGATACAGGCGTGAGCTTATGATATGAAGACTCGAACCGATTTATACGCAGCAATTATAAAAAATAGTATGCCAATTTTTAAGATATACTATAGAGAGCGAGGGCCAGATTTGTGAGGGGCTGCCGGCAGGTGCGATCGCCCTCCGTAACACGGATCATTTACTCACTACTGGCATACTGTACTCACTACACACTGTAACCTCCCACTCAATTAATGCATTGCAATATTACTTAGATGATTTTCTTAGAGATTTGTAATATTAACGTTTTTACCTTTTGAAACTGCCTCGATGACGTAGTTTTATTGCGTGTGCGATAAGACTAGTGACTACCGTAGTACTACTCCCTGCGATCTCGGGTTCGACCCCCGGGTAAGATAAAGTCAAACACCAATATTATAATATTTAATACCAGGGTTACTAAACAATATTATCCGGAAGTCTGGAATTTCTGCTTGATATGGCGATAGGCTCGCCTATATCATCATCATATCATCGCCTATATCATATCATCATAGATCAGAAATGAGCTCTGTATAATGTGGGTGCTATATTTATTTCGCTAGTTCACTTCTGTCTACCCCGTCGGAGTAATAGCATGAGCGTATTTATAATTATGTACCTCTATGTCCTGTATTCTTACAATAGAAATATTCATAAACTTGTTACAGTTTATTATCGACCGATCTGACTATTGTCAGGTGTTCAGTTCTGAAAGGGATAATCTCGAAGGGCAAAATATTTAATGAGTTATTGTTGATGTTCATCGGTTCGATTACAATGTAAGTTAAATGGTTTGATCGCATCAAATCTCTAATTGATCGGATAGTTCCAAACTTCCGAGTATTAAACGAAAACGCGCGGAATTTAAAAGACTCGCGTTTTGTATTTGCATTGCTTAATGATAAAATAATAGGGGCTGATAGTAGACACGATAGAAACGTAATTTGTATAAAAGTAGGATATTGTATTGAGGAACCCGCGCCGTTCGTACCACGCGCCGCTCACACCGCGAGAAAAAACTACCCTGAGACCAAGCACGGTGCCATTACCCATGGGCCACGCCGCAATACCGAGCACTGTCAACAAACAACGACACAACTTTTTGCATAAGCCCAGGATTTATGGACTGACAAACGTAATTGAATTTTGTGTTACCATTTCAAGGGTATTTAAGCTATATAACTTGGCTTACAAAATGTCGCGACCTAAATTCGTTAAAAAAATACTATAATAGCATAACTCGTAGGAAGAATAATATTAGGGTTTATAGGTCACCGATTAGGTGAGAACTAGAAAGATGTCTTGGTTCACCCCTTGAAGTCTAGAATATGAGGTACCAAATCCCATTTTTTTAAATTTCACGTAGAGAACACCCCATAACCGCGAATATAATATCTGTGACGACAGTGTCTTATCTCGAAAACCTCGATTACACAGAAATGACAGCCTCGGTGGCGTGGTTGTATTTCGGTATGACTACCGTCCTGAGGTCTCGGGTTCGATCCCCGGGTCGGGCAAAGTGATGTTGGATTTTTCCATATCAGCCCGGAGTCTGGAATTTGTGCCCGATATGGCGATAGGCTCGCGCCCTATCACATTTGGGACGGAACTAAGCACGGCGAAATGTGGGTGATCTAGTTCCGCTAGTGCATAACATAATCTCTGCCTATCCCTTCGGGGATACAGGCGAGAGCTTATTTTATGTGTTATGTTTATGTTACAGAAAATACTTTTAAAGCTTTATTTTAACAATCGAAGTTTTCGACATATGACAATATCGCAAATGAGTAATATCTTTACGGTACAGTAACACAGCATTCGCACAACTTGCGTGTTACCATCTAAGGCACGGGCCCCTCAATAACACAGGCATATAACGTTCAGTCACCACCTATGGTACTTAAGCGAAATTTATGGCAAACAGAACGACTTTATACAAGTTTCTATGGGTTTGCAAGCGGAAAGAGTCAGTCGATGGGGTTTTACGAATATTTCGTTATGGCAATCTGGTTAGAACCACTGAGCCTAAATGGGCGGCGGCACGCCAACCTGCGAAGAGGGCTTCCAAACCAATTAGGGCTCCACGAAGGCATGGGAGATCTCGCAGCTGGCATCACGAACTCGATGGTACTCAGTGCGCCGATTCATCGCCGACGGAACTATAAGTGTGGGTCACGCAAGCCAAACCAGCCGTTCAACTGTGACGTGTTATGAATGCATACTCAAACGGTATTTACCCTAACTATAGCTATACCCTTATAAGATATGTCGTAAACTAAAAACAACTTAATTAATTTCACATTATAAATGGTTGATTCAGTTTTCCACGAATACTAAGTACCAGTAGCAAAACATGGATTGAAAATCAATACGAATTCCGCATATCGGGTAATAAAATGATTTCTCCTAATTATTGTGAATCAAAACAACCCGATACCTCCAACAACAAATAATGCGGCGTTGGACGTGCTTTGCTTGAAAACTGGAGGACTTCTTACGTTAAAGATACATACATACGTACACGCTTATTAAGGGCGACTTGCACCACTATTACTAACCTACAGTTAGCCTTAATCTCAAGTTAAATTGAAATAGAAATATATGAAGGACATGTAATTCATTACAAGTAATTAATTAAATGTCATAATTTATTATCTGTAATTGCATGTAGTACATAACATGTAATGAATTACATGCCCTTCATATATTTCATTTTCAATTTAACTTGAGGTTAGGACTAACTGTAGGTTAGTAATAGTGGTGCAAGTCGCCCTTAGATAGTCGAGCAGATAGACCAACTATTGGTAAACGTTGACGATGGATTTGCCACTAGTGCTGATACTGCCGTGGAAAGTAAGTATGTAATGGATAAAGAAGAGGAGGGGTATCGGCGCCTTCGGAAATACACTCATTTACGAATCGCAACAGTTAATTGTCACTCTATGAAGATTTTCTGTGAGTTTATAATAATAAGTTATAATGATGCACTAGTTATAATGATTAGGGTTTACGCGTATCATTGTTATTAAAGCCCAGTAAGAGTAAAGGCTTTATAGTTTTAAAAGACTATCTGCGGGTTTAGACAAGTGGCTTATGCGCTAGTCGAATAGAATAGTGTAATAGAATAAATGTATGGGAATGCCATAAGGGTACGCCGCATATAGCGTACTCTTATGTCATTTCCATATATTTATTATTTTATTCGACTAGCGCTTAAGCCACTTGTCTAAGCCCGCTGATGTGAAAAACCGTGTCGCAAACAACTTGAATCTTCTATGTTACCTTATATCAAATATGATAATATTTTAATATTTTATTATGATTTTCACTGAATTTTAAAGCTCTCAGATTTGTTCGCAAAATATTTATTGACAAAGTTGGTCAGGATCGCGTGCAAACTGAAAATGCACTTGTTACCTTATACAATATCTACAGAAAAGGTATTCAGATTTTTCGTTTTCTTTACTAGTTCAACTTGTCGGTCTTGTGCTTTGGGTGTTATGGTATATTTAACTGCATAGTCAATATGTTAGTATAAGTAGGTACTTAAATTGCTATGATAAGTAACATAGTTTCATTAAAATATTTTTAAGTGGACCTACCAGTTCCGATTTTTTTATAAATAAATCTCTATTTGTTTAACCCGTCGGAGGCAGCACATATATATGTTACATAAGCGTATGGGCCACCGGAGGCCGCCCGTGACTATCTACGTATGTTGTTCTTTAATGAGTACTAATGAAGTCCTAATTGCGAGCTTTTCATATCTTAAGAAATAAAATAATAATTATTATAATAAATATGTATGTGCCCGATATGGCAATAGGCTCGCCCCCTATCACATCTTGGACGGAACTAAGCTCGGCGAAATGTGGGTGTTCACGTTCGCTAGTGCGCCTCTGCCTACCCCTGCGGGGATACAGGCGTGAGAATATGTTATGTTATGTTATTATAATAAAATCATATCTTCTGTATCGTATACCAAACTAAACTAAGTACTTAAGTGATTATAGATATACTTACGCGTATGAATTGTATCTGTAGTCTTCTTCCACTTGGGGCTGCCGAACTTGGTAGCCGAAATCAGCTCCGTAGTCCGGCGGTATTATAGCCCAGCCGTTCTCGTAATTATAGTAGTCTCCATAACCCATCTCCCCTTCTCCCATCATTCTCATCCTAGACGCCAAACAACGCTCTCACTGACACACCCGACAATACCGATATATTTTAATAATCCAATAATCCCGATTTAATATGTTTATTGCATCAAATCTCCGCTATCAACGGGCTTATTATATGCGTGATAAAGTTTCCGCGAGCGTGTACACTGTACAGCCGCGAAGGGACTGCGCCCGATCGTATCGACTGATCGATGCCTCATCGGCCCTTATCAATAAAATTATATCGTTATCATATCTAACAGCTTTCCCCCGTGATACGGGACTTTTATAATACGTATGTGAGTTGACAACACACCGATGCCGCTATTGTATATCTATTGGTACTATCTATTATCTGTGTCAGATGTGTATGGACAAGAACATGCCACTGTCAACCGTGTGATGTTACGAAATCCTGGAACCACAGGTGATAGGAGTCCATATACACAATAGTATCCTAATGACATACTTACCTACTTGTACTACGCACTACGCACGCTCCACAACATGCAAGTAGGTACTAGTACATACACTGATTTAAACCATTTTATATAGGTGCAACCACCTAACCACTAGACACTGCCACAATTGCCAGAACAGAATAAAATGACATAAGGTCACGCCTGTATCCCCAAAGGGGTAGGCAGAGGCGCACTAGCGAACTAGAACACCCACATTTCTCCGAGCTTAGTTCCGTCCCAGATGTGATAGGGGGCGAGCCTATTGCCATATCGGGCACAAATTCCAGACTCCGGACTAATATGGAAAAATCCAATATCACTTTGCCTGACCCGGGGATCGAACCCGAGACCTCAGAACCGTAGTCGTACCGAAATACCACCACGCCACCGAGGCAGTCCGAGGCAGAATAAAATAATCACAAGTTTAAAAACTTAACGGACCGACTTCAAATCCGATCGTGACCAAGTTTATATGGGACCACCCTTGAAATAAGCTCTATCGAACACAAAAATAATTTTGAAGATCGGTCCAAATTTGGCGGAGATATCGCGTAACATACACAAAAAAACCAGACGTATTCAGAACATTCTCCTTTTTGGAAGTTGGTCTATAAGAAGGAAAACCTATCGCAATATTCGCATCCAATCAAATCTCTGGCACGTTAATTAACCTGTGATTCTTTCAAATAGAATACCGCCTTGACATGGAATTCAGGACTTCACTTAATATCATAGCATAATCGAAGTAGGTTCTTTAATTTACACTGCCACTAAACCAGTAACCATTAACCAGTTATAAATATTACCAAGAATTAATAATATGCAAGTTACTCATTAATTGAAACAATTAACACTGAACACAACACTCATAGCCAGATTGGTCAGACCCTGTAATTAATTGATGGATCCATGTAATTGCACGTGGACTAATAAAATGTCTGTAGGAAAAACAAATTAAGATTAATAAAACTTAAATCCGACTTCAAAAAGTCAATGAGAAACAGCATAGACAGGAGATTATAACAGGAGGTTAAAATTACTCAATCAATCAATGCAAAATCATTTCGATCAAGGTAGACAAAATTAGCAACATTATTTTCTCCAACTCTTACACCATCATCGTCCATCACTATCATCATCATCCCCTATATAGTTTATGATTTTTGCAAGTGCATATACTCTCCACGACTTAGCAATATTTAAAATTATGGCTCACGATTCGCGAATTGCAATTCTTTCATAGATTTCATCACGCCGAGCGGCCGCGCCGCACCATTCAAATTAGATACATACTCATTATCATAAAAAAATACCCATACCGTCTCTTGAACTTACGTTTATAGTTACAACTAATTATAAACAACTACCTAGATGAATAATGTAACGTACTGAAAAATAACTTCATTCCATTACGTAGAAGAAAATATCGCCTATACGATCCTATACGACGGATATCGCGTTTCAACAATGTTCTCACAAAAAGCGTATGAGTGTACCTCTGGTGGGACTCGAACCCACAATCCTCGGCTTAGGAGGCCGATGCCTTATCCATTGGGCCACAGAGGCGAGTGGTGTAGTGGCGCTGGTGGCGGCACCCGTTCGGCGCCGCCGGCCACGTTGCGTCACACACACGACGCGTCATTTGTCGCTAGTCGCCACTCACGGCTGTGTCCACACTTCAGTACACACATTCAATAATAAAGATGACGTGAAGGTGATGAAACATATCATCATTATCATACTGCCATGCCGGTACCTCTCAGTGAAAACAACTACCATCATTGGCTCCTGGGATCCGCATACATTGGAGGGTGAAACCCAAGAGCTCTCAGCCTTCAACTAAGTAAGTAGACACGAAAACCGTGAACGATAGACCTGTAGGGTGTTACAAAAATCTTTGCTTAGTCTGCCTGTCTGTTTTTCTTGTAAAAATGGCTCGGACTAAATTGAAGTTCCATTTCAAAATTCCAAATCCTCTCTAAGTTCGTTTCTTTGACTCAGACTTCGAAGTTCGCTCTATAGATCTCAGCCATAGTCTTCTAAAAGCAAATATTTTTAAACCTACTCTAAAAGGAGATCAATTCGTCTGTTATCATTTTTGTTTATGTCACATGATTCTCGATATTAGTCCAGCAAATGTTGACCAATTTTCAAGATTGTATTTGTGATCGACAGAACCTACTCTAACCAAAGGCGGTTCAATGTATTTACCCGACTGCCCCAGAAGGTTGGTAATGTTTTTAATCTCCAAGCTATGAACAAGACTTTATTGTACCGTTATCTAATTTAATCCCACTAATATTATAAAGGGGAAAGTTTCTGAACGTGTGTTTGTATATGTCTGTTACTTCTTCGTACTCAAATGGCAGGACCAATTTTGATGAAATTATAAGTATAGAAGTAGCTAATACCCTGGATTAACACATAGGCTAATTTTAATCCCGAAAAAATTTTTTTTCACGCAAACGGAGTCGCGGGCAACAGCTAGTATTCATCCATAACTATCGCCATTAATAATAATTAAAGTTTTGCATATACCTATAAATAATATTCAGTTGAGTGAAAAAGTGTCACTGCGCACTAGCCTTTAGAAATAATAACGTACACGAGTATCACTAACGAAAATACATTTTCAAAGCAGCAACCAGTCTAATTTTATCTCCAACACATCGCCAATCTATCACGTTACTTTGTACTGAATTAGTAAAAAACAGATACCCGATGGCTTATACTCATATCATTCCGTACACTCATCTTCCACCTGCCCTAATTCCACTCTAATGGGGGGACGGCGCAACTCTTCTATAAGGGTTATGCAGTAAGGATTCGGCTTATATTTTCCGACCGGCCACCTGCCTGACGTGGATCCAGTATCGGGAAAATCGTGTTAGAAAAATTGGCTCGATCTCGGATTCGAATGCAGAACCTTTGTCGATCCACAGGTATATATAGGTTTCCACTCAACTTTATCCTTTGACTATATCGCACACTACGTGTAATAAAAGCTCTGTATATTCAATCAAAACCAGCTTTAATTGGAATTAACGGAAAACCTTCCACAAGACGTGACGAACAAAAGCTAGACGATAGTGCTCTTCGGAATCTGGTTATTGTAATGAATTTCGTGTAGAAACTGACCGATTATGAACATCTCATTCCAACTTAGTACTTAGAGCAGCCATAATTAATAGGGAGGTGTCCTTCTTGTTAAGTTATTGAAGGAGTCCATAAAAATATTGTTGTTAATTTGTATGGTGTATGGGAGTATAAAAAGGGAATAAACATAACATAAGCTCATGCCTGTATCCCCGAAGCGGTAGGCAAAGGGGCACTAGCGAACTAGAACATCCACATTTCGCCGAGCCTAGTTCCGTCCCAGATCTGATAGAGGCCGAGCCTATCGCCATATCGGGCACAAATTCCAGACTCCGGGCTGATATGGAAAAATACAATATCACTTTGCCCGATCCGGGGATCGAACCCGAGACCTAAGGACGGTAGTCGTACCGAAATACAACCACGCTACCGAGGCAGATATAAATAGGTAATATCGGAGAAAATTCACAAAACGATGAAAATTTTGGTTTATTCAGAGTAAACCAAAATTTTGCACTAGCAGCACTGCTTGCAGACTCTACTCAACTTATTTAAATGTATGGAAAAAACAAAACTATCGGTATCCTTTTCTAAGGAACCTACATTGAGGTACATATTTCGATATGAAATCATTAATAAAGAAGAAGACGATGTACTGGCATCAGCGTGAATGGCAGCCATAAGCTTACAATGCGACTTATTTTAAGTGAATATTGAAATTATTATTTATTCAAATCAGATATAAGTTTTGAGTCATAATTATATTCTAGTAATGAAAAACACACTAGTCGATTGTAAATGATATTTAATATATTATGTGTACAATATTTTTTACAATATACATACATACATGAATAAATAAACAACTTAAACTATACTTATAAATATGCTACAATTATGGAAACGACATATTCATACTATAAATAGGGCCATCGACTTTTAACACTTCAATGCAGCACAGGACCATACCGTTATGTTATAAAATCGATAATGAAAATTTCATCGTGTTTTACCGTAATCCTTTATCGATATACTTACATATCGATAACAAAATGAAAGTAAGTGTAAAAATCGCCATGGTCGATGATCGTTATGCTTACGATTCCATGTTTACACTTGAAATAGAGAAGATTACTTATCGAGTCTACAGGAGTAATGCACTATGTCACCGTTTGGATACCGTACGAAGGCGCTTTGATGACCAAACCGTTTTTTACACTCTTGGCATACATCGCACTCATTTATCACTACGCTCTTGGATTCATGGTACTGCTTCAGTTCTTGTACCTGGAAAAATAATTGGCGTCAAAAACTTCAACAAAAGAGCCTGGAATTATTTATGAAAATGCCCAAGAAGCGCTGGCTGGACGTTTTAAGAGAAGCAAACTGAGTCCATAGTAGACAATGCTTATGACCGTCTGAAGAATCGTCAGAGTAGGAAAGCGGACTCTGATACACGAGGGGGAAACGTATCAATATTAAAGTTAAGCGTCCAAATAATGCAATATAATAAATAATGCAACCACAAATAAGTCAGTAATACCCCCAGTGATCATCCCGAGTGGGCCATGCAGTCAGCCGGTAGCAAAAGATAAAGTCGAATCTGTGGAGCAGCTTCCTTAATATACGTGTTGCGCCGACTCCAGTGGAGTGGGATAAGGGCAGACAGGACAAGAAATAAGTGAATAATAGTTGGTACCTGTATATGTTCAGCGTAGAGCAGCCCCTTGAGTATCTGCATGCGCCGCTTGTGCGTGAGCTGCGAGTCGAGCGCGCTGCGCAGGAACTGCTGCAGCCGCACCAGCGGCACCGAGTCGGGCAGCACCGACAGCGCCTGCGAACGAACGACACCTCACAACTTACACCTCACAAATTATCCTCACCACTCACCTCACACCTCACATATCACCTGACAACTCACAGTTTACACCACAACTCGCACCTCATCTCACACTCACACCACATCCTCATACTCACTCCTCATCCTTACATTTCAGTCACACCTCACAACTCACACCTCACCTCACACCTCCCAACAACTCACACCTCACAACTCGCACTTCACATTCATACCTCACATATCATCTCACAACTCACAAGTGACACCTCACACTTGTTAGTTCAGGCTCCATGCCTGTGACAAGTATTTTCCCGAGATGCCTTGCCGAATGCCTATATCACTTACAGAGAAATACTTTAGCTTTCTGACTACAACATACCTTCATAGGCGATATCGTATTGGCATGTTTGTCCAGTATATTTAGAGCAGTCTCTACATCGGGCACGGCCGTTTTGGGATGTCTCGGCACATTGGCCAGCGGTCCGCTCAGTACTCCAACTTGATCCGGGTTTATGAGTATTCTCATAAGTATGATGTAAATGTCTTGATTCTTCTCGTCAGGCACTTTGCTCACATCTTCGCAGTAACGTATCGCTTTTTCAACTTCACCTGGAAACTAGAACTCCATTAGAAAAATGTATAGTAATAGGAAAGTGTACTCGATAAAGCCAAATTAGAAGTTTCTTATCATCATCATCATTATCATCATCAGCCATAGGACGTCCACTGCTGGACATAGGTCTCCACCAATGATTTCCAGATTGACCTGTTGGAAGCGACCTGCATCTTATAATAACTGGTAATTGCGTTTTAGTATATTTTATGGACGTCCTGTTTGATGAAGATATTTTATGTATTCGATAAATATAAGTATGAAGTCGTTTTTACTCATGACAATAATGACAGGAGTTAGTTTGTTTTTTGCCATAGTATCTTTTTTATTTTTAATTATTTCTGTTTATATATGTGGAATAAACCGATTTCTTTCTTTCTTTACTACAAATAAAATAAAATCCTATAAGTGTAAATAATAATGAAATTATTACCCAATATCAATACATATATCGCCAGCGCGTGTTCGTGTCTGCCCAGCTTCCCCATTATAATAGCTCTCTCTTCGAACAAACTATCAATCGGTAAATGCAACAACACTCGCTCAGGCGTATAGTGCGTAGATTTTTCTAGAAACGCCAACAATTTAGATTTCGTGTGTTGCAACTCTTCCTCGGTTATGTTAGCCTTTTTGTCTGTAATTTTTTCTCTATACATGTTGATCAAAGCGTCGTGGAACAGAGAGTTGGTGTCGTTCCATGTGTATATAACGTGTTCTAAATACGGTATCACTAATGTCTCGTGTTCTCGTAACAGAAAGTCTAATATTTTAGGACGCGGAAAGTTGTCTACTTCATTAATGTCCTCGGTGAATATTTTCAAACCTTCCTCAGGATTTTCCTTTAAAATCCAATCGGAGAATTTGAATATTAGGTTTATATGTTCAGCACCTGAAAATAACGAATGCTATAGAATTAACCATATTTCCACCATATCTTAGACCCTAATACCCTTGCCTAGGCTGCCTCGGTGGTGTAGTTGTATTTCGGTACGACTACTGTCCAGAGGTCTCGGGTTCGATCCCCAAATCGGGCAAAGTGATATTGGATTTTTCCATATCAGCTCGGAGTCTGGAATTTTTGCCCGATATGGCGATAGGCTCGTCCCCTATCACATCTGGGACGGAAAGAAGCTCGGCGAAATGTGGCTGTTCTAGTTCGTTAGTGTACCTCTGCCTACCCCTCCGAGGATACAGATGAGATAGGCCGTATACTTGCACTAGAGGCGTGCCTCAGAGTTTGGGGGAATAAATAAATTCTTCCCTTATGCAGTGCTATAGCATCGCATTGGAGGGGTTTTGGCGCATTTCCATTGGAAGTCCCAAAACCCCTCCAAACTGCAGATGGCGACAATGGGGTTTTAGCCGATAGAAATTCAGCATACCCGGTCTTAAGGACGGGGATCCAAGAGAATTTCCCCATATCAAAAAAGGCATATCGTAAAATACCTAAACTCTGCAGATAAGTCTTCGTCCCGCGGTAACCTTCCAGACTGGAGTCAGGTTGCTTGGCCTGGTCTCTCAACAACTGGAGGGCTTTGGTATGTTGCCCCTTTGTTTGGTAAAGTATTATCAATTCGCTGTATTTGCCGTGCTGCAGCAGCGTCTTCTCGGTCTCTTCCAAACGGATGTTATTTAAACGCAATAGTGGTGCTACAAGCACGTCGTTCGTCTACAAAAAAACAACACTTATAAACTGCTATAAGAGGTGGTGGTAACCCCCCTGGTCGCTATTAATAACAGAGTAAAATAAAAATAAATAAAAATCTTTATTGGTCACTTAGGAAATTAGGAATATAAAAAGCACTCGTGACATGTCAAAACAAAGAAGGTTTACATTAAATATTAATTATGTTAAAATGCTATCGATTTTGAGACAACACATAAGACAAGAATAACAAGGATGGGGGTAAAATAAGGAGATGTCGTTTGTAGAAACGAGAACAGGACATCGCAGAAATGCCAGCAGGGAGTAGACGGGAGATATGGCTAGGTAACTACATGCTATTTCAGCGGCGTCTACAATAGATACATAACTACAGGCGTTTCATTTTATCGAGAAACGAAGTATTTTAAGCCTGATATAGTCGATGATCAAGAAAACTGTTCTAGTAATTTGGGTCACGAGCCAAAAGTTACATGACATGATTGCTATCCCATTATACCGAAGGACGGCGTGAAGTATTGCCCATACTATTTTTGTTTTAGCTTATTAACAAACCCGGAAGCATGTCGGATATGACACATAAATTAAAAATTACGTGTCCAAAATAACACGCATACCCAATTAACATAAATGACAACATTCCAAAATTCTACATTAAATATTAATCTTTGCATGGCATGGTACCTTAAACTTTAATCTATTTATGATGTAACTGATAACATCATTTATGATGTAAATTTATTATTTATGATGTAACTGATAACATCATAAAATGAATTCAAGAATTTATTTTGATGTGGGATCAAATAAGAATATAATATACAAATGCCTTCTACATAACACATAACATAACATAATACCCTTCTATTTTATTGTAATCTAAATCTGATCAAGCCTGATCAACATAAAAAAATATAGGCTCACGTCTTTATCCCCGAAGGGGTAGGCAGAAGCGCAATAGCGAACTAGAACACCCACATTTCGCTAAGCCTAGTTCCGTCCCAGATGTGATAGGAAGCGAGGCTATCGCCATATCGAGCTCAAATTCCAGACTCCGGGCTGATATGTAAAAATCCAATATTGCCCGACCCGGGGATCAAACCCGAGACCTCAAGACGGTAGTCGTATCGAAATACAACCACGCCACCGCGGCAGTTAAGCCTTGATCTACTATATAGATATTAATATTTGTGAATTACCTGCAAATAGCACTTCAATAATGTAGTATCGATCAACTCTAACTGCTGCGTGACATTTCTTTGACTAGCTCCCTCGTCTCTACTGGTACTAGGTTCGGGGGTCGTTCCCTTACCCCTCCGCAAATCAATCTTCGATCGCAAATCAACTAGATAATCTATGAGGGCATTCAACGCAGCCTCCAGATCTTTGCCTTTCAATTTGTTCTTCTTCGTTTCACCATCAGTCTTGTTATCCAACTCCGGGAACAATTTGATGACGTCAGCCGGGTCGGTGTTCAACTTTTTAAATTCATTCATCGCCTGCGAGTAACATTTGTCATCGAAAAGGTCTAGTGCGTGTAGAACTTGTATGGAATGTATCTTCTGCTCTTTCTCCTCCGGTGTACAGTTTGATAAAGTCTATGAAATAATGTGAACGATTAATATTTTTATACAAACAAAAATAATAATATTAGCCCTGTAATATTACTGTCCCACTGCTGGGCACGGGCCTCCTCTACTAATGAGGGGTTAGGCCTTAGTCTACCACGCTGGCCTAATGCGGGTTGGTAGACTTCACATACCTTCGAAATTCCTGTGAAGAAATTCTCGGGGTATGCAGGTTTCCTCACGATGTTTTCCTTCACCGTTATAGCAAGCGATAGTTCACAATGAAAATGCACTTAACACAGAAAAGTCAGAGGTGTATGCTCCATTCTGGGGTTGGTCTCGAACCTCCGACACTTGTCTCGGCAGTCCGTACCATTCCCAACTGAGCTATCGCTGCATCTCAAAAAAAATAGTAAATAATAATTTTGCTAAATACATATAACGTACAATAGATATTAGATATTATGTGATGATATACGGAAACTTACTCCAAACAGTAACAAAATATTTTCACCCCAATTTATGATGTCTATATTTTTATTATTTTATTGGCTTACCTACGCAGACAAGCAGACGGCTAGCCCATCTGATGGTAAATGTCTACTGTCGCCCATGTAATCAGCAGAGGCCTATACCATGACAAAGAAAGAAAAAGGTATTGGCCATCCCATGAAAAGTGACAAGATCTGTGATAGTGGTTATTACCCGGCCGAGCCGATCCACCCATACTGTACGAAATACTATGTACAGCGCGGCTTAATATTAAAACATAATACTTATAAAATAAGCTAACTCCTGTATCTCCGAAGGGGTAGGCAGATGCGCACTAGTGAAATAGAACACCCACATTTAGCCGGTTAGTTTCGCCCGAGATGTGATAGGCGGCGAGCCATATCGGGCACGAATTCCAGACCTCGGGCTGATATTGAAAAAACTCAATATCACTTAGTCCGACCCGGGATTGAACCAGAGACCTCTCAGGACGATAGTCGTACCGAAATACAACTACGCCAACAAGGCAGTCTATTAAAATAAAGGGTCGAATTAGTAGGTAGGTACTGTGTGCTTCACAATAATCAGCTATTTAAATAAACGAGGTATGTACAACCAATTAATCAAACTAGCTTTACATATGTTATCAAACATTGATAACATTTTGTGTATGAAAGCCATAACAAATAAAAACAAATTATACATATTTATTATTTACCAATGAATTGTAAATAAACATGTCATTCGTATGATTTATACTTAATTTAAGCTACTGAGTTTAAGGCTGTATGCTATTTGTCAACCATATCATAAATAGTTTTTTTTATATAGCAGGGACTGGCAAACGAGCAGATGGGTCACCTGATGGTAAGTGATCTCCACCGCCCCGACACCCGAGACACAAAAAGAATCATGGGTGCGTTGCCTAAAATAATGAAACGGAAGGGGAGGAAAAAGGCATTAGGAAAGGGAGCGGGAATTGGGCTACCGGAAATCTCACTTACCGAACGAAACGCGACAGCGAGCTGCCACTTTACGTCGGTTTTCTGTGAGGTAGTGATATCAAACCGGTCGAGCCGGCCAATTCGTGCTGTAGACGTAATTGTCTACAGCGTGGCTCTACCACTCAAATCTAATAGTAATGTACTTACTAATATTGCCTTCACTGACTTTAAAGTTTAAATGCAGTCATCGATTCCATAAACGACTAAAAGTTGCTGTTTATCCATTGTTTAAATCCTGAGTTTAATAACAGAGTCCGACATTACAAAATATTAACACCATAAGGGCGACTTGCAGCGCTATTACTAATCTAGAATTACACCTTATCTCGATTTATCCAACAGCTCACTCCCATCTTTAAATCAAGATTTGGGATAAATAGAGATTTATCGTGGAGCTGCAAGTGGCCATAAGTCGTCCAGGATTAGCGCGCAAAATGTTATTTATTCATAGACATCTTATTGATTTTGGAATTGGCATTATGTTATAAGTTTACATAACAAATTTTTTCAAGCGTTTATATTGAAACTAAATAGATAATAACTTACATCTGACAACAATTTTATGGTGCCTTCACGATCACACTTATTTATTGTAAATGGCATGGTTCATACGATCCAAACGTTTTGTATATTGGAGAACTAGAATTATAAAATTATACTCACATTTATAAGCGTTTTTATAACTCGTTTACGATTTTTAGATTTTCCAAACATTATAGTGAAAGTAAGCACACAAGTTGTTTTATCAGTTGTCAATGAGCAACAATAATAATTGTAAATGATTTTCCTGTATGTGAATTGTGATTTGAACAAACTGTAAATTACATGTGAAGTCAGTCCAAGGGAAGTTTGTATAACGAATCACGATATACCTTTAATTATATATATCGTTATAGTCTATTTTTCCTCTTTCATACCAGTACTACTAGTATACTATACAGTACATAGTATACTAATATAATACATTTTTTATAACTGTATATATGTGCTAATAAAGATGGATTAGCGAAGAAAATTTGTGGGTCCAAAGTTTGATTACACTCGCGTGAGAGTCTATCCCGTCATATTTCCATTTCTTCTTAGGGGATGAATTTCCAAAAATCATTTCTTTCTGCTCGCCTACGTCATGAAAAGAAGCCGTATGTATAATTTCACGTTCCTAGTTCCAATACTCGTAGTTCCAGCTGTTCGCTGACACGTCAGTCAGTCAGTCAATCAGTCAGTCAGTTTCTCCTTTTATATTATACAGATCAGGTGCGATTGTAACGCAATTTGGTTTAATGATTAATATAAGTTTAAAAACAAATTGCATGACCTGTCTCTATAAGGTCTTGAATACTTGAGGAAAAGTTCCTAAAGAGAAAAGTTCTGTTCACACCTGAAATTCCACTAATTATTAAAAACATTAATAAGCAAGATAATACCATACCATTATGCAAAACACTTGTGCATTTACCTTCACTATATAAAAAGCAAATATATTACTTACGCTTAACTGAGCTTTGATAATGTATATTTATTGAATAAACATATAAAAAATACAATTTAAATCTAATAAAGTCCTCCTGAATACACAAAACTATTTTGTTCTTAACACAACAACTACCATTATGTCATCAGTTGAAACTAGAGGATGAACAAAACGAATGCGGAAAATCACTAAGAATATTTACAAC
Source organism: Clanis bilineata (assembly GCA_036417725.1). Classification (NCBI taxonomy): domain Eukaryota; kingdom Metazoa; phylum Arthropoda; class Insecta; order Lepidoptera; family Sphingidae; genus Clanis; species Clanis bilineata. The sequence goes on from CM071154.1 coordinate 8,772,494, forward strand.
ATAGGCATGTACCATAGGAAATATTTGTATCGTCAGTTATATTAAATAATAGTTCAATTTGTTCTTGATATTCTCGGTGGCGTAGTTGTATTTCGGTACGACAGCCGTCCTGCCCGCCTAGCATGCGCGCCACGAGATATCCCAATAATCGACAGTCGAGATGTTGTCTACGTGTTGTCTACAATATTGTATGAAAATAAACGAGGATGCATGTTAGTGTCCGTAGACAAATAGAGAAAACCGGTTATAACAGGACAAAAAGTGTAGACAAAATGTTCTCGTGGCGCGCATGCTAGGCGGGCTGAGGTCTCGATCCCCGGGTCGGACTAAGGGACATTGTTTTTTTTTTCAATATCAGCCTGGAGTCTGGAATTTGTGCTCGATATGGCGATAGGCTCGCCCCCTATCACATCTGGGACGGTACTAAGCTCGGCGGAATGTGGGTGTTTTAGTTCGCTAATGCGCCTTTGCCTTCCCCTTTCGTGGATACAAACTTAAGCTACATTTTTATCAAGCTACAACAATTTATCTGTAAAACGTGAATTTTGCGCATAAACACAGACTATTTTTCAAGTTTAATTGCTAATATAAGTTTAATTAGCGCTTAAAAACAATATTTAAAATTGATCACTTCATTGAACACTTGCTTTGGAGGCCGTGTCGGAGTGAAATAATATGAATGTGCTGACATATTTCATAGCGATTCTAAAATTAATTTCACAAGTAGAGAGATATACAACTTGTGTGTCATAAAATTACCATAAGAACATGAATTTTGTCATTTATTTATTTGATAGTTTTCGTTGAGATGTCGAGAAGCAAACTATGAAACGAAAAAAAGATAAATGGCGATAAGTGGGTGCATTAGTTGCGTTTCTGCCTAACCCTTTGGGAATAACACCACATGACTTTATAAATATATATGTACTATAAATGGTGATGTGATCCACAACTACATACAAAATAATAATAATGTTTTATTTGCACACAATTTACACATCCAGTAACATTAAAATAATCACAGTCACATAACAGAGGTAATACTATGAATAAACAAACAATATTATATTTAGATGTACACTAGCCTCCACACTAGGATACCATGTCGTGGAAGCTAGTACATAACTAAAACTTTTACAATAAAGACTACTTACCACAACGTGATTTCAAAAAGGATTGCAATTAATAAGAACTAGTTAAAATTAAACTTACCGTTAAATCTATGGCAATTTGAAACTGTTTGTCTTTTAACAACTGTTGCCTCTGTTTGGTGATGTCGACGGAACTCAAACACCATACTTGGCCCACTGACGCTACGAATATCAAACCTTGCTTACACCTGAAATTATATTTAATAAACATATATGTATATATATGTCTCCCCAAAGGGATAGGCAGAGGTGCACTAGCGAACTAGAACACCCACATTTCACCGAGCATAGTTCCGTCCCAGATGTGATAGACGAGACTATCGTCATATCTGAAACATCCAATATGTATCAATTTTTCCGATCCAGGGATCGAACCCCAGACCTCAGGGCGATAGTCGTACCGCGCACTCAATACTACTACGCTACCGAAGCCGTTAATTAATAAACTAAAATTATAATTAATTACAAATAGCAAGCTATAGAAATTTCACACCTTATTTTTGTTATTTGTAGTGATTATGTATCACTTAACATTTATTTATTGCAAAGTGCAATACAATAGACATACAACTTCCCAAATGTAATCTAGTGGCAGCATGTATGTGCTGTGGATCGGGAGGTCCTAGGTACGATTCTAAGGTCAAACAAAGCAACTTTTCAAATTTAATTTACCCGGGACTGCATCCCGCATAGGGGGTTGATGTCAGGCAGGCTGCCGGTCGTAAAAACTAAGCCAAATAATCTCTGCAATATTCTTGAAAAAGTGTGTTGCGCCTACCCCACATAAAGGTGGGATAAAGGCAGGAAGAAAAAAAAATGAGTCACTTCATTTATCTAGTGGCAACTGGCAATGTATATTGTCTGTGAACCGGGAGGTCTTGGGTTCGATTCCCAGGTCGGGCGTGGTGTTTTCCCAACACTATTTGCCCGGGACTGAATCCTTCAGAGGGGGATTGACGTCAGAGAAGCAGCCGGTCTCAAACCTATGCCAAATCCTCTTTGCAACATGCTTGTAAGTGTGTTGTGCCGACACCACATTAAGATGGGATAAGGGCGGGTAGAAAGAAAAAATAAGTATAATGTATGTATAATGACAAACATTAACTATCAATTACCTGTACATTAGTCTTGCTTTATTCAAATCCACTAAACTCTGTACAAACAATGCTGGTTCTACAGTCTGCACAACAACTTGGTCTTGGAGAAGACCCAACACAAATGGCTGGTCCCATACTAAAACAAAATAATAAATTCCAATTAAAGTATACTAATTATCATCACCATATTCATCCATCACAATTTGTAAAATGTTTAGTCTTGGTTTCTCTGATCCTCAATGTCAACTCAACTCAGTGAATCAAAACATTATAACTTTATATTCAACAATTCACTAGCAAGACTGTAAATATGAAACACACAAGTCAATATCAAAAGTACACCAGAAACAGGGCTTAAATGCAATTATATGGCTTGGCAATTAACTTACCAACAGCTATAGGGGCTTCAGTCCACTTTATAGTCTTCTTTATATCAATATTGACATCCTGAGATTCCTCCACAAGGACAGAGGTTTGGTCTCGGCCCAAAAGGAATGCTATTTCAGAATACATTGCTATAGTTGGCTCTAAGGACTTTGAACTGCTTGTAGGAAATAATTCTTTAGGTTTCCCATCAGACACCTAAAACAATATTTATACAAATTAACTGACTCACTGGCATTTTGTTTCTTATGTATAACTACTGTTTCTAGAGCTTTTAATAAAAGGGGTAAAATTTGGAAAATTGATTACAGTTCAATTCAGAAAGCATAACATTTTCAAAAAACAAAACTAAAATCTGCTAACACTATGACACATCTTTGTTCATGCATAAACTATTTAAAAACAAACCATTATCGCAACTTACGTTGTATAGCATATACTCTGACTTGAATCCCACACACAAGTACTGTTGTCCCCATCCCATAACCTTGGGCACATCCGGTATGTTGAATTCTAATGAGAGTATAAAATCTCCATTTGCACCATCATACACTTGAAGTTTTCGCCTCACAGCAACACATAGGCGAACACATGATGTGTTACCAGTATTTGCTGCGATCACCTTAAAATACATTACAATGATAAATAGAATTACGTCGCTAGTCTAGCTGTATTTCTGTACAACTACCATTTTAAGATCTCAAGTTCAATCCCCGGGTCAGGCAATGATATTCGAATTTTTAATTCAGCACTAGCCCTGAATCTGGAATTTGTGCCTGATATGCTTGCCCCCTATCATATCTGGGACTAAGCTCGGCGAAATGTGGGTGTTCTAGTTTGCTAGTGTGCCTCTGCTCACCTATTCGGGGATACAGGCGTGAGCTTATATTATGTGATAAATAGGAATTGATATTATTTATTATCGCACAATTTGTTACATATATCATAATTACAATCTCACACATATAGCATGTGTGCACAGATGAGCCAAACTATCTAATTGTAACAATATACCAGTAATATTAAATAACAATAATACCTTTTTATCCAAAGCAAATAATGAAGCACCTTTGGTTTGTTCAAATGTTTTGACTAAAGGAAAATTAACTCCATTTGTATTGTACGTAGCCACAATAGAATCTGTCAGACATATCAACAGGTTCTCCTCTGTAAAGACAAAAAGAACTTGCATTATTGAAAGAAAATTAAACTACAATTTTAAATACAACTTGTTGCCCCATTGAAAAAAAGACTAGTATAATAAAAAGTGTTATTCACACAATTATGTGGATTTATACAAGCACAACACAACATAATAAACATCTTAAAAGACGTTTATGATGTTAGTTCCTATATTTTTATAGCATAGACAAGAGAAGGTACAAAACCACATTAACAAAATGTATACTTATCATGTCGCTTTACCTGAAACTTGAAGGATCAAACCTGAGATATCAGAATGGTTGTCATACTATGTGCACAATACCACCAAGCTATGGGCATAGTTATATCTTTACATTTATTTATATATTTTATAAAATGTTAAACAATCTTAAAAAAAATGTACTGTACAAAATTATAGATAACTTGAACTATGTTCTATAACAATTATAAATCTACAAATAAGTATTAACAATGAGGCACCTTACCCGGGATGACATCAATTTGCTGTATGGGCTTCTTACTAAAACTTTTCCTATATCTTAACAGCTGCACCTGATATTTCTGGTTGCCAACATTAGCAGACAATGAGTACATTAACAAATGCCCTTGTCTTGTCCCCAACAAGAGGTTATTGTCTAAAAAGAAAATCAATTGTATAAAGACTAATACTAAGTATAATATATTCATTTTTTAAATGTGTCACCATCATCTGTTGTCATTGATGGACATAGGCATTTCCTTTCTTTGAACTCAGTTAATTATAATACCATTAATATGTGAGTTTTCAATTGTCTAATAACTTTTATCTGTGAGATTATTTTAAAGCTTTTAAGGATGTTTCATACATTAACTGCCAAAGCATCAAAACTGTGTCTCTGATATAAAATATTCAGCTATTGAAAAAATAACCCTCTATGGAATAAAATAATGCCAAGCCAAGGTACACCTCTTACAAGACTTTGTGACTCCACTAAACATTGTTGAAGATTGTTTTTAGTAGTATATTTCTATTCTGGTTTTACAAAGTGAGTGATTCTCACTGAAAAAATTATAAGCTGCAAAAATTATATTTGAGAAAAATAATGAGAATTGAGGAAGTGTAGGCAAAAGCCAGTTACTTATAATATGCTTATAATAGAAATAATATTATTGTTGTCATTTTATATAATTTTCAATTTTATGATGATTCGATTATTGATGATTCTACGTATTCTTCTTATAAGTAGTATATGTGTAGTATGGTGCAAATAGCGATTATTTTGAAACTACTAATGTTCGTAATTTAGAACTTGTTTACCATTTGGTAAAGCTCATATCTTACCGTAAGCGGCGATTGCCTCAATTTGCACGGTTGCATTGAGAAGATGGGATACTTCGTAAGCTTCGTGCATTGTTGCAGAGGCGATAGATGTTTGTTTCTAAACAATGCCTATCCTTCCATAACCTTTGCAGTTATAAGTGACGAAGTATTTGTTTTGTTTATTTTAAACACAAAATATCAACTGACGAATACAATTAATTATGTTTTTATGCTAGCAAAATTATATAAAATAAGAAACTAATTACTGAATTACTGAAGAATGTTTTTTTCTGACATTGACATTATCTACCATTTTCAAATTGTTCGTTCCCTAGGCCGCGGTCTCGAAATCAGAGAGCTGGGAGCGGTGGCGGCGCGGCGCGGCGAGCGGCGCATTCCGATGCATAGCATAGATATAAATGGAACTGTGGGCGTAGCCAAGTGGTTTATGCACTAGTCGAATATAATAGTAAATGTATAGGAATGACATAAGAATACGCTATATTACAGCGCACCCTTCTGTCATTCCCATACATTAATTCTATTCGACTAGCGCATAAGCTGATAAGCCACTTGTGACTTGGCTAAGCCCGCTGGCCTCAAAGGCAGCGGCGCGCGCGCCGACCGGTTTAACCTTACGTCTATGGGTTTAACAATACGTTGCAGCGCCGCCGCTGAGTTCGTGTCCGCAGCCTTACGGAACTGGCTAAGGTCTGAGATCATGCTGCCAAGTCGTTACATATTTTCTAACATAAATCGGGGAATTTGACGGGAAGTCTTACGGGGTGTGCGTCGCTTGTTAAATTATTTCATATTATTGTCTGGAGTTATGTTTGTTGTTGTAATGTGATATGGTTTTATCTTAGAACTTTTATGGCTGAAGACGCCACTCATAGCATTTCCCCTCTAGCCCTCTAGCGAGGTACATGATTCAAAAATCCACCACGTTTATAAAAACTATTTGTAGAATCGATTTAGTCATTGTCACAACAGTTTTCAGTTCACTACCTCTTTAGAGTATATGTGTTCTGTGCTCTGACACTTCTTCACTCCCTCCGTTGAACTTGACACTGGATTGTCCTGCACTAAGGTCCCGCCCGAGCTTAGTCCCAACTCCAGAGTCATTCACCGCATACGAAGAAAACCTTGCACGAACTCTCACTAGACACACTGAAGTATGTGCCTTCAGACACCGTACAACAACACAACCAGTCTCTTAATATACATAAAGCAATATAGCAATACTTATATTGCTTTATGTGTTATGATGTCATGATTATAATTATCTAATTCTAAACCAATCTTATGGAAACATAAGAAACAATTAATTGTTTCGTGTCTCAGGCGTAAAATACTCTATAGGAATTAGTGTCCAGGTAGGTAAAAATAAACATACAAATTAATGCTTTTTCCCATTTATTATGCTTTTCTACACCGCATAATATATTTGAACTTTACTTACAAAACTATAGGACAGGTTGTGGTGAATGTTGAATTAAAAAGCCATAATTGCTATTCATTTAATATTTACTTTTATAATTATGTTATTTTCATTCATAACTAACAACGATATGGGTGTTACGACGTATTCAAATTCAGTAAAACAAATATTAAAACAAAATACAAATTTCACTCACTATTAAATTTAATTTTACAGTTATAGTAATATGAAAACTTTTACTTTAAATAATTTATATAAGTCATAACTCCATTTCAATCTATGTTTTAACGCGAAATTCTCATGTAGCAAATGTGCTTGCAAATCGTGAAAGTGAGAATTCAGTGGGATAAAAGACGTTCAAACATCGCTTCGAACATTCAGGTCACTAGTTTGTCTTATAACTTTTTACACAAAGGGTCTTTAGAAGCAACGTCGATTACAAAATTCATATTCATAGATAGACTTAATAAAAATATGCGTTAAACTACCGTGTCTCTCTTACTGAGGTCGCAGCGGCCTGTGGGCTGTGTCTGTGTGTCTGTGTGTCTGTGTGTCTGTGTGCCTCCCCACCTACCCACTACCCACCTGCATCTTACCCACGACACGACCGCGCCACCACCCAGAGTCATACCGTAACATTACTATAATATATTTACACGAATTATAAAGGTGTATCAGCAAACCAATAGACTTAACGACGACAACTAAGCTCCACTATGTGTGATTTGAAATCGATGCGCCGAGCGCTTCACTTAACGATACAATAATTTATAAGTAATTAGCAGTACATTGGTACATAATATGCAATACACATGTATGTAGGTATATCGTTCCATGATCGCGACCGGGACCTAACTTTACGTCAACTCTTCGGAATAAAACACTCACAATCATCTATGCATGCAAAATTATCCTAGACACGTCAGGACAGCACAGTGTGGTTTTGAGTTGCAAACATTAAATATTTACTATCGACCCAGAAAATATTAAAAACACGAGCTAGCTACATGTTGTGCACTAGAATATTTGAAAATCTGCGCCTTGGTCCAAATGAGATTATACATTGCAACTTGAATGTGTTCATGGCTGCCTTTCTGTTGCATATGAAGAGTGGTGTAATGGGTATTCAAACCCATTCAGTGACTACCTCACAAGTCACACCAACAGGCTACTTCTATATCATGAGTAAAACGTTTGGTTAGTCTACACCTAATTTGTATGCCGAATCGAAGTGCAAAATGAAATTATTTGAATACTTAAAACTATGACAATGAAATATAGCATTACTTTATCATCATTTCCATAAATGACTACTAATAACCATAGTGTTTTCAATGACAAATTTTATATAATAGAAATATCATTTATTGAATATAGAATACAATATTATCGAAAAACTATCTCGTTACCTTAGGACACTGACAGTACTATTATGTAGGTACAATACACATAATATAATATTATCCAGCACTGGATAAAACAAAATAAACCGCAAAGGAAATATTCTAAGACAGAAGTAGCCGAAAAATCAAATATCTATATGCAGTACGTCTAAAAATTTATATTCTCTGAAACATGTTTATACAAATACATTGTATTCTGAGATACCATTATAAATTATCTTGAGAGATCAGTTTATACTAGTTATAAAATTTACAAGTATGTTTCCTATGTATGCAAAAAAAAAACGATCTGCAAAGAAGTTTTATCGTTGAAATGACACTAGGCATACGTTTCGTACAAGTTTCTCGAGTTAGTGATACGACTCCAACAATAAATACACTAATGCACTACTGAATATGTCTTCCCTACTGATCACACGGCCCAAGCGAAGGTCGCGTCGTGCTCGTCGGCGTCGGCGGAGAGCCTCGCCCGCCGACCCACGGCGGACCGCGTCGCGACGAGGAAATCCAACTAAACAATTTATCCAGACGATAATCTGTCGTTTACCGAACGATCGTACCGAAACTCGCGTTCAAGGTATGTACACAAGGAGACAATTTGAGCTTACAAAAGTACAAAGTGATCACACGGCGGGTCGGAATCTGCAGCGGATCCACCCTCACCCGGCTCGGTCTCCGTCTGCGGTCTGCGCGCAGCTCCACGACGCGGCCGGCGCCCCGCCTGCGGACACGCGCGCCGGCTCAGTGCGCGCGCGCCGCCGACGACTCGCCCGGCTCCACCGCGCCCGCGCCCGCGCCCGCACCTGGCGACTCGTGCGCGAGCTCCGCGCCCGCGGTCGACGCGCCGGCGGCCGCGTCCGCGCCGCTCGCGCCGCCCGCACCGCCCCCCGCACCGCTCGCGCCGCCCGCACCGCCCCCCGCGCCGCGCGGCTTCAGGAACTCGTTGAGCGAGGGCTGGATGCTGAGCTCGTACTCGGTGAAGTTGAAGAGCGGCGGCAGCGAGCGGCCGTTGGGCAGGCGCGCGGTGGGCTCGCGCAGCTCGTCGAAGAAGCTGTGCGCGCACGCCTGCAGCGGCGAGAGGCGCGCGCCCGGCGTGTACTCCAGCAGCCGCGACACCAGCGAGATGGCGTCGGGCGGCGTGCACGCGCGGTACACCTGCACGCACACACACACACACACATTACATTACATTACAACACAACACTCACGACTCGTACGTCGCACACAGTACGAGTCTGGCATTAGTACGAGTTTCGACATTTTGAGAAAACGATGATCGTTATCGTAAAGTGACAAAACTCAAGAAAAACTCATACTAGGACCTCAGATGACGAGTTACGTGATCGAACGTTAACGATGTATTTACATTGTTAATTGTTAACAAAACGATTCATGGTGTGAACATGACAGTGAGATCGGAAAGTGAATTCAATGTTCGCGAATGACGCCACGCGACCGATTTGTTTTCCGTGGTTACGAATATTGCATTGTCGATGGCGAGGTACTCATGAACAATTACATTATTATGACGATCTTGGACGATTTATCTTACAAAGGAAAACAAACCGCACGAAAGTGGCGCGAGATAGATTGCACACTGAACACCAACAAAACAATCACTTTGCAATAAGAGACAGCGTCAACCGATTAGTTGTGTTTCGACTTTCTATAAATTCATGCCAAAGGCAATATTTAAACTGTCAATTAAGATACATTAAATGCCCTCATATCAATACTAATATTTTCAACTAAATAGACACATAAAATAATACTATCCTTTAAAAATTCATAGCGATAAGCGGTATTTATTATCTAGAATATTCATTTTGTATCTATCACCATTCACTACTGATGACTGATCCCATTTGACTTATAAATTATTATTGTAATCAAACAAGCACCATCATCAAATATTACTGTATACATTTAGTAGTTATTAAACAATGAAGGCATTTAGTTGATTACACAGCATTGTCTTACTCGGATGCGCTGGTGGTCAGTGGCAGTCTTGGGCATGGTCATACGCTCCAACATGTACTGCAATGACGCGCGCGATTTAAACAACAATAAAAGATGAATATATTTATCATAACTGCTAATACTTCTCGGCTACAATTTTGTTTTTAAACAACAAGCTCACTCCTACGTCTGCATCCCCTACAAGAAATTGATTGCAGCTAGCACGTAGAACCTCTAACCATCTAACCGAATTAAACCGAACGAAACGAATCACCTCTAACCGAATTTTAAAAATAGTGGGCACTGTGGCCATATCAGGCACACTATTTCCAACACCAGGCAAATGTTGATAACCCTGCCTGCCTAATTTCATTGCTTACGCAAGCTGCCATTGGATCAATGAAGCGATAGTTTTTAATTACGAATGGCGACAATGGTACGAAATTGAAATGAAATAATGTATTTAATTGTATCACATTATCATTTGTGTACAAAAGACTATCAAAGTGCGCGTCTGACCACACATAGTAAAGGGTTCCATACAAGTGATGAACGCTACAAAAACCCTTTTTTATAAAAAAAAAACTTAAAACATCTTGTTGTGACTTGTGAGTTGTGACACATCAGTAGTTCGACCATGAGTTTGTAACGTAGTTTCTATAGATAAGCTAAGCAGCTAGCATTTTAACGCGCATTAACACGTTTTCGATTGAATTCCTACCATAAGCTAAATTACGGGACATGCTACAGTAAGCTAGATTAAAGGTTTACGTAGCATGTCATTTGCAACTACACGCTGGTATAGTCTGCCCTGTCTATCGAGAAAAAATAAAGGAGATAAATATACCTATAATAAATATGTATACCTAATGCTACAGATAATATAAATAACGAAATCATATACGAAACGGTGTCTTAGCAACAGTCTTGTAATGGCAGACAAAAGTGGCGAATTTGCGTCTCTACTGATTTTTGAGTGGTAGACAACAGTAACGTCTACAGCACGAATGGGCCGGCGCGACTGGTTTGATACCACTGTCTCACAGAAAACCGACGTAAAGTGGCAGCTTGCTGTTGCGTTTCGTACGGTGAGATTTCCGGTTGCCCAATCCCCCTCCCTTCCCTATTCCCCTCCCTCTATCCTCAGGTTGGCAACCCACCGTTGATTCTTTTTGTGTCTTGGGTGTCTATGGGCGGTGGAGATTAATTACCATCAGGGGACCCACCTGCTCGTTTGTTAGTATCTGCTACTAAACATAAACATAAGCTCACGCCTGTATCCCCGAAGGGGTAGGCAGATACGCACTAGCGAACTAGAAAACCCACATTTCGCCGAGCTTAGTTCAGTCCCAGATGTGATAGGGGGCGAGCCTATCGCCATATCGGGCACAAATTCCAGACTCCGGGCTGATATGGAAAAATCCAATATCACTTTGCCCGACCCGGGGATCGAACCCGAGACCTCAGAACCGTAGTCGTACCGAAATACCACCACGCCACCGAGGCAGTCATCATCTGCTACTATATACCTCTATATATATTTTAAGCTAAAAATACATTTCCATATATAATGAAGTCACTCCAAAACTTAATATTATAAATGTTATCTACATATTTCATCACAAATTAAACCAGTGAGTTACGTTACTCCTATGATTTGGTATTGTTCGCGAGAGTGCGTAGAAATATTTACTCATGGTACCATTTTTGTATAACCACCCAATAAAAAAACGTCATAAATTCATATCGAATTCGATTGTCAAATATATTCCTGCTTGCGCCTAATTGCAGTCTTGCAGTGTCAATTGCTATGTTTTCTCAAAGAAAATATAAGTTAATGTATTTTATTATCCTCACGACGACACTCAGCAATTTCTCTACCACGAATTAATGGTTGTGGAACTCGGGCCATCAACACAAACTAATATCTAAATCTATCTATGTATTAGATAATATTCGAATGAAAGACGCGCTATAATAAAATAATTTAGGTATATATATTTATAAACAAATATTTACCTTCGCCCAAGGATGACTTTTGATTTGAGGGAATTTAAATTCAGTATAGTTTGGATTCATCTCTCTTATCTGTTCTCTTGTCGGTGTACCTAATACCTGGAAAAAAAAGGTAAATTTTACAAAATTTTGGCATAAATATTCGGAAGGTTATATACGAAAGGTCTTTTTCTCGAATTGTGTCCATTATATTCTTTAAATGAAGCCACTATACATGTCAAAATAATGATAAGCATAGATCTTCAATAATCGACCACATGAGGCTGCGGCCTGAGGATCCCATTCGCTGTTCTAAGTAATAAAAATTATGTATGAAATATAAGATAAGCTATTATTTTATGAGTATCTTCAACTCTTGTATCATAAACTCTGACATCATGCTATGATATACTTTGACATAACAAAGTGATCGAACAGAAAATTGTAGCAAGCACAATCTTAAATACTTACACATAGTGGTTATTTTTAGTTCAATAAACGAAAGATCGTGCAATGATTACCTTGATGATTTCAACCAACTGATCGACCCCGGAATCTCCAGGGAATATTGGTTGGCCCAATAACAATTCAGCAACAACGCAACCTGCACTCCACACATCTGTGAAAGGAGTTAACTTTGTAACTATTTAATTTCACATGTTTCAGGATGATGAGCGCAGTAGGCCTCTCAATATTCTTGTGCATGTATAACGATTAGCAGAAAAAAGTACTTTTTTTTTCTTAAACAGATTGGCAAACAAGCATATGGGTCACCTGATGGAAAGTGATCTCCACCGCCCATAGACACCCAAGACACAAAAAGAATTTTGGGTGTGTTGCCAACCTAAAGGGAGGGAAATAGGGAAAGGGAAGGGAGGAATTGGGCCACCGGAAATCTCACTCACCGATCGAAACGCGACAGCAAGTTGCCACTTTACGCCGGTTTTCTGTGAGACAGTGGTATCAAACGAGTCGAGGCGACCCATTCATGCTGTTGACGTAATTATCTACAGCGTGGCTCTACCACTCAAAAATTGCATTATAGTTCATATAGTTTTTTGTATGCGATAGCAATCAGGATATTTCGAAGTCTCTATCATACTTGGTATTTGCAACAGTGCACACTGAGCAGTAAAATACCCGAGCATCAATATTTTATTTTAGTTCTGATATTGACTTCACTACCAATTTGTTGTTTAATCAAAAAATACAAAAAATGTTTAATCATTTTGGTTCTGCCTGACTGCCTCGGTGGCGTGATTGTATTTCGGTACGACTACCGTGCTGAGATCTCGGGTTCGATCCCCAGGTCGATCAAAGTGATATTGGATTTCTCCATAGCGGCAGGGAGCCTGGAATTTGTACCCGATATGGCGATAGGCTTGCTAGGGAGCGTCCTATCACATCTGGGACGGAACTAAGTTCGGCGAAATGTGGTGTTCTAGTTCGCTACGGCGCCTCTGGCTAACCCGTTCGGGGATACTGGCGTAGAGCTCATGTTATTTATTCTGGTTCTCGTTAACGTATGTTGTTCTGACATCAATAAAACAAAGTGTATTGTAATAATTGACCGAACTTACCGATTTTTGTGGTATAGTCAATGGCGCCAAAAATAAGTTCGGGAGCGCGGTAGTATCGCGAACAAATGTACGAGACGTTGGGCTCGCCGCGGACGAGGTGCTTCGCCGAGCCGAAGTCGCACAGCTTCAGCACCCCGGTCTTCGGGTCCAGCAGCAGGTTCTGGGGCTTGATGTCCCGGTGACATATGCCCAGCGAGTGGATGTACGCGAGGCTCCTGAACAACTGGTACATGTATAGCTGCAAACAGACAAGCCTCGATGTTACATCCTAATACAAATCTTATGGAAATGTCTATGTTGTTATCTTGAGAATTATGTTTGATAATAAAACTATAATGTAACACAATACGCCTTACTTTGACGGCTTCTTACATTGTTTTCGCCATAAAATATTGACAGATAAGGCGGCCTTAAATGACATAATACTGCCTCAAGTATTTCAGTATTCGGAGATACAGAGCAAAAATTTTTGAGGTGGCATTTGTTACATCCTTGTGTCCGCATTGTTCATCCACTTATCCTGTCGCAAGCCTCTCATTTTTTTTCTTCCACTTCATAGTATGAAGAAGCATTTAGGCTGGCATGATTCTGATGACCACCAATAAACTTGCTTCTTCAATCACTGACTCGTGGACTGCACTATGCTTAACATTAGGTGTTTTGTAGTCACTATTCCATACCCAGAACAGGTCACACAGAAAAAAAACAGGTCCAAATAACAAAGTAATGTACCTTTATAAAACTAATGGGTATGGTTTGTTCATCTTTGGAGTAGTGACGCGCAACTTTGTACACCGTCTCAGGTATGTACTCCAGCACCAGGTTCAGGTACACTTCGTCTTTCTGAAAGTACAAATTGTGCTATTAACAGTTATAAAGGCATACAATCAGTAATATATTGTTTTTATAGTCTGAAATTAGTTCGAATATACACCTAGTCCTATACAAGATTCTAATTACAGAAAATGATATTGTGTCGACGAGATATATTATAAGGGTATGGTTTATAGGAAAGTATGTAGCCTTACTCTTTGCCTTAAATATTAATCTTATTTGAAAATAAAGAAATATACATACAAAAAATATGAAAACAAAGAGGAAAAGTGAAACTTTGAAAAATAAATTGCTAATTAAAAATGCAAATGATCATTCATAGACGGATTCTAAGAGGATTGTTATCCTAGATTTTAAAGAATATTTCGCACACATTAGAAAAAAAATCACAAAAAATTAATTTACTATTTGCTTTAGTATAATGCAATTTGGTGGACTTGAAAATGAAAGCATTTTACATGTTCTCAAAAGAATTTTTTTACTTTCAAAAATATTTTAATATAAATGAATTGATCAACAAAAGGTCCAAAGCACGACACAAGTGCAAATCAAGTATAATGTACATAATATTTGGCAGTGAAACGCTAAGCAGTATTGTGTCCAAAACAAACAAAATGATAAGCGAGCGGCAGTTAGAAACTAATACACACAATTCATGATGATTTGAAGAACACTGGAATTTTGATGATAAAAATAAGAAAAAATGCAATAACATTGTGAGCTTCAATAGATTTAAATAGTAAAAAGCTCTGGACTGATAGATTCACAGCTCATGATATGTTTAACACCTGGTTTCGATTATGCACACTGTTTGAATGCCAGTTTTAGTTACCGACCAATATTTCATATTCCATTATAATGCTCTGTGTAACCATTGCAAGCACATTCTGTTAGAGATTATGCAATCGACAATTCAATATGAAATGGCGTGATATTCCCATAAACACCAAACACCAAGTTTTTACAAAAATATAATATATACACATTATAAAGAATATAATATAGTGAATGTATAAAATATCACTTTGTACCTCAATTAAACACAGAGCTAGCATGCTATTCTGTAGAAATCTCTCAATGAAAATTTCGGAGAAAGGAATTATAGATAACACCCAGAAAATTAGTTTTGGGGTTGGGATGTCTTACCGAGTAGGACAGTTGAGACTTAAATAACTTAATAACAATAATGCCCCTTAGATTAGACTAGACTAGATCGATTAGACTGCTCATTTGAAAACAGAATGTAGTGTGTGTCACTATGTAGTGCACTCGTTTAATTTAGATGTTTATAGCCCGAATGGTTGATTGTTGCTATACAATTTTGGCAAGGCGGTCTTAAACGACATAAGGCAACCTTAAGTGTATGAGCATTCGGCGGTAAGATTTTTACTTAATAGCACTGCTAAACAAGGCGCCCGATTATATGTATACAACGACACCCTACAACCATGTGCTAACAATTTTACATCAAGTTATTCCCGTTTAAAAATATTGTTCGGTAACTGCAGTCAAATTCGGCAGACCTAAATTGTGCGTTAGCACACTAGCGCAAGAATCTGATTGGTTTATAAACATACTGCGACATCAAGTGACTGCATTGCGTTTAACAGAGAGCTCACTGCTGCGGGCACTGCCGCCTTCCCCCAAATAAAACAGACAAAATAATATCACCCTTAATACAACGCATCGTATACATCAAATACAACTTCAAATAATTATACAAAACAATCACAAGGAAATTATACCAAATTGGAGATATCTCATACTATGGACGTGAAAAGAACGATAATCTTGACAAAATTGTACATTAGAGATAGGTATCACAATTCACAACTTTATAAGCAAGCAGGCGATTTTAGATATTGGTTTGCTTATACAGAGTACATAAATGTTTTTATTGATTTTATTTCTAAAAAACTACTAAAAATGAAAAAAGCTAGGAACAAAAACATATTCCAGAGGATGATGTTCCCAAAAAACATGCAAGGAAAGAGATATCTCCATTCTAGTTCAAACATCATTTTTATTACAAATCATGTCAGTTGACAATGATATTTAAACTAATGCAAACGGCTTCAATAAGAATGCAACGAATAGGTAAGCTGAAATAAAAGTCTATGTATTTATTTATATTTACCTTTTCTCCACTGGAGTAAAAGAAGTATTTCAATTTGACAATATTACAGTGCTCCAGTCGTCGCATGATTTGAAGCTCTCGGTTCTGAAATGAAAATAAAATTAGCAATTAATTATTTTCTTATTGTTATAAATTACATGTATGTACGTCGGTTTCCTAGGCTAACCAGGCTTAGTGGCTACATGATGGCTACATAGATAGCTCGTAATAACGTTTACTCCAACATTTAAAACACATTCATAAAAATGATTATACTAAACTTTGTAGTGAAAATGTTTTTAAACTATGGTCAATGTTACAATCAAACTAAATACCATAGAAGCCACAAACATCTAAAAAATTTATGATGACCAGAGTGGTGATAGTAAATAATATATTTTTCACATACTATAGCCAACTCACCTTAAACCTTTTGTCCTGGAGCACCTTTTTGATGGCAATCAGCTCGCCGGTGTCGCATAATTTGGCCTGGTAGACGACGCCGAAGCTGCCGTTACCGATGAGTTTCATGTCGGCATAGCTGACCTCTTGCGGCCGGTCGGGGCCCTGCCCCGGCGTCGCCACCACAGTCGTCACCTTTGAGCCGTCCTTGCCTGTAACATTACCAACCAAACAATTAAGCAGAGATTCTTCCGATTACGTCGTAAATTAGAAGACAACGTAGCAAAGGACATTTTAAGGCCTGATTTTCTATGCTTACAGTTCAAAAAGTTAACGTAACGTGCTGTGCGTTTATACCATAGTGAGAATAGAAAAGATGAGTACCTCCTATATCTTAAGTTCATATCCACCAAATAAACGTAATATATCGTATTTTATAGTATCAAAGTATAGGGTACTCAGGTATAATATAACATAACTCACTCTCTGTAGAAGCACCATCAGTGTTGAGTGGTACTGACCTTAAAGTGCCCTAAACATTTTATCAAGCACTAAACAAGTCAAATTGAAAAATTCAAATAACTCGTAACGGATCACATTAAAATCACGGAACTTGGTTATCAGTCTATGAAAAATTCCATTGATCCCACCCTATACCTATATACGTTAAACTAAGACGTCAAACGTTATTTTTTTCTCAAAATAGAACACTAATATTTAACCATTACAATCTTATCATATATAATTGACCAGGATATAAATATTAATCGAGTAATAAATTAATGGGGGTACTGCGAAAGTAAAAAAAAACATGCTTAGCAGTGTTTTGAATGGCCTCTCTAATGCAATTGAGTAATGACGTAAATGAATCCAATTCATAGTCGCTAATACTTAGCGTGAGCCAACATGTAGTATATAGTCAAAGAAAAACATGTTAGTAACATACATTTTAATTATGTTAACTGAATTAATCTCACATCATCCCCAACAGTAATCCCTGACAGACGACACGTGATGATAATAGGTACAACAAGAGATTTCCCCTCTTTTCACTTAATATCAATTGTTATAATGTATTTATGATCTTACTGTCATGGTTCACTTTAAATGGACCAAAGTATACTATGTTCAGATTGCTCATTATTCTTCACATACAATCAATTTTCCTAAAATAAAGTAAGTATTTAGTAAGATACATTATTTACATTTTGAAATCTTAGCCATCCAGATTGACATAATCACTACATAGTATAAACTGTCTGTCTCTATGCTTATTATTATTATTATTTTATGTGTTCATAATAATCCAAATCAGATAACAGCAAAAATAATTGAAACATTTGAAACACGGATTATTCTTCACAAAAGAGTATTGTAGGCAATACTCTTTTGCGAAGAATAATCAGTAATATTAGAAAGTTGAAATATTTAGACAACCAGCAAATCATAATTTTGGTATTCACTCTCGGTCATATTTATTTTGTTGCTTGTGCTCAGGGAGCGGATATAACTCAATGGAATTGAATCAACGGAAAAAACAGCAAGATGCCGATCTTAAATTCTGTAAAAACGCACTCAAGATTAAATGAAATAAAATTTCATTCGGTAATAATCGACTTTATATTTTTAATATATTTCGACACCGTGTTTAGTATTCTAGCTGACCCGCGCAACTTCGTCTGCGTCACATATGCATTCCGCAGCGTACGCAACGGAAGCTTTCAAAAGGAATAATTTTTCCCTGTTTTTGCAACATTTTTCATTGATGCTCCGCTCCTATTGGTCATAACGTCATGTTATATAGACTATGGCCTTCCGCCTTCCTCGATAAATGGGCTATCCAATACTAAAATAATTTATCATTTGAACTACTAGTTCCTGAGATTAGCGCTTTCAAATAAACAAACAAACTCTTCAGCTTTATAATAGTACTAAGATGTTCTGGAGTCCATGCAGAAATGCCGTATCGACATCCGATTTGCCATCTGATAATTATATCTGTATGAGACTTCATCGATGACATTCCTAATAACAAGAACGTTAATTTGTCAAAACTGTTTGCTAACGTGTTGGAGGATTTTATTGGTTGGCGGAAACTTTCCAATTGAAAAAGGCAGTGCATCAATTTTAACGAACAGTTAATATCACGTCATCGGAGATTAGCGAAATCATGGCAGAACCTCTGTAGGATTTGCAGAATATGCAAAACAACCTTAACCAACCCCCGAGTAACATTGACAAGATGAAAGTCATGTTCAACGGTCACGTACCTATACTCCCTAGACATGTAGTTGCAGGAGTGTGCCTGATCTACTATACGTTAAGGCTTACGACGAGTGATAACTTCACAATATGATTTGGCATAATAATAAAAAGGCAAGTGAGGAGTATGCATGAGTGTGGAAGAGACAAAAAAGGTGTCTGAGGATCGTAGCTTGTGACGGTCAATAGTCTCTGCCTACCCCCATGGGATACAGGCGTGAGTGTGTGTGTATGTGTATGTATATTTGCGGGTTCTAATTGGCTATCAATGAACATAATACTTATCAAACAAAATGAAGTCTCTTTCTGTTCTACTACATGTGAAACCCGTGTTAAAAAGTATATCGCGTTTCGACCTAGCCACGCAAACGTAATGTACGTATATCGATACGTGTCAATTCTGTACACGCCCTACCTAGCCTACACATTCGATGCATAGACAGACCTTGACCTGACGGCGGATTTGGTAACTTTATTGAAGCCTGTCCAATGCCTATTGTGTTTTCAGGGCTCGCGTACATTACGTACATACTTTGCTTTTGTCGTGCAAGAATTATTTCAATTTAGAAATCAGTAATTACTTCAGTTGCTCTCTTTCATTCGGCGATGCATTCTTGAAAATATACTTTTTATTTTATACACGGATCATGGGATATACATCAAAATATTTTTCCAGATTTTCAACACACGTTAGGCGATATTCGTAACCTTTAGTTAGACTTTGGATGATTAATATGCAGCCAGTCTGTTCTTCCGGTAATTTTCTTGGTATGTGGCTCGAGATAATCTTAAAATTTTTAGGTCCTCTTGCATCCGCGTATGAATGATTACTGGGATTTTATGGACTTTAAAATATTTTAACTCAAAGTAAACATTATTATTTCGAAGACTTTTTAAGCTCAATTTATAGATCAATCTACACTATCATAATATTTGTACCTAATTACATATACTGTATGCCCTTATAAGGGGGTTACAGTATCGTTTATAAAGTAAGAATTTTGTGAGACACCTTACACCGTAACAGAAATTATGTTTGTATGAATATATTTATGTGCCCCAAGGTTTATATTATTGCAGCGATAGCAATATTTCATTTGATATGAAGCTGACAGTGAAAACCATTAAGCTCTTTAAATAATTTAGGTTAGCAGCGCCGGCCAATTAGATTCGTTAATCGATAAGCTTTCCTATATGCACTAAAATGCATATGTAAGTAAAACAACGCTGACCGAATCTAATATGATACACTTTTGTAGACTTATACAATTTCGATTAATCATAATTAACAATAAATAAATCTATAACTTCAAACCTTTGAGATGTGTCTCTTTGGATATGGGTCATACCTTGAAACTTATTGCATTAAAATTATTGTCAATAGTGTTTAACACGTCTTATTTACAATGCATAATTTACTATTTATTTAAATTAAAATTGTTACAAATCCAAGCGAAATCTTTATTCTAAAACATACTTGAAAAATTGTATTACGCCGACACCACTGGAACGGTATTAGGGCAGGTGAAAGAAGAATGCATTGTTTACATCAATCATCTCATCAACGAGATTTAATAAGCGAAGAATTTCTTTCCACTGTAAATAATATACACTTAAGCATAAAGTGTGAAGTATGTAGTACTATTACTCGCCACACCCAAGCAACCCCTAATGACGCAAGTCCAAGCGCACTCCACCCTTGTTTATCAGTTATCTGAACTAACATCAACCACTTTGTGTATTGCAATACACGGTACACCTACATAGCTCCTTGGCCTAATACCTATAATATGGAACGTTACTATTATTGACAAAAACATGTAAAATGCATAAGATTGATGCCTGCAACTTGCAAGTAATGCAGAAGGGGTTTTTTCACTTTATGTTAATTATTAATAACGGCTCGTGGTCGGTTAAAGTTACACAGTACGTAGTCACTTTAGCAATAACATTAGTTAGGTATACTGATTTCTTAAGTCTACGCGAATATTATACATTGTAATAAAATTGGAATAACATTATAACATTTTTTGGACAAATGACACCTCAGTCTGACCCGTGACAACGAAGACTGCAAAGCCTTCGAAACGTCGGGAATAATAATTAAAACCTAATCGTGACAGAATCCGTAAGAATAGTTTTATTTCAATTAGTTAGGTATGTATTTTGTTTTTAATATTGAGTGTTGACGTATCGTCTATGAATGTTTTCTTTTTTACATAAACCCGCGTCTCCTGCACTAAAACATTACACAAAACCCCTACACAAAACATAGTATTTCCACAATTTTTTGTCTATGGTCCATTGTTACATGAGCGAGACAATGAAAAACCTTGTTTTGTATAGGTCTTTTTTGTTGCTTTTTTTGCGAAAAAACATGTGCAGAAGACAAGGCTTAAGAGTTACCAACTGGCTTGTCTTCCCAGGACCACCACCAGATTTGTTTAATTGTCTTGGAACATTTTATGCAACACCTTGAGGTTTTTAGGCACCCTAGTATCCGACCTTACGGTAAATTTAGCTATAGCGACACTGCTTTGGACCAATTCGTAAGATATACTATATTTTCGAATAACTAGGGGCAAATGTTAGTTTTCGTGTAAAACATTTTCGACACCCTCAGTGGCACAATACTGTAGGCGAATAGCCGGCTGTGAAATGCAAAGCCATGGCTTATAATTTAATATAGATATTTGTTTCGGATCTGGGTGTTGTGGGACCGTAATTCTCTCGTAGTTCCTGATACCCATGATACAGTATGTGAATGCGGGTGACAAGTGATCTGAAATCTGGTTTGCGTTGACTGTATTGATTTTGTCATTAATGTAAAATAAGGAATAGACCTGTTAACATAACATAAACATAAGCTCAGACCTGTATCCCCGAAGGGGTAGGCAGAGGCGCACTAGCGAACTAGAACACCCACATTTCGCCGAGCTTAGTTCAGTCCCAGGTGTGATAGGAGGCGAGCTTATCGCCATATCAGGCACAAATTCCAGACTCCGGGCTGATATGGAAAAATCCAAAATCACTTTACCCGACCCGGGGATCGTACCCGAGACCTCAGAACCGTAGTCGTACCGAATACCACCACGCCACCGAGGTAGACCTGTTAAGTTAACATGTAATACATCGTTACTTGCTTCACTGAACGATGCTTCCTATTCTTTTTACAATATTTTTCTTTCTGTCTACTTTCCCTTATCCCACCTTAATGTGGGGTCGGCGCATCGCACCTTTTCAAGCATGTTGCAGAAATTATTCAGCTTAGTTTTTACGACCGGCCGTCTGCCTGACGTTAACCCCTTCTAAGGGGATCCAGTCCCGGGCAAATTAAATTAGAAAATTAGATTTGCCCGACTTGGGAATCAAACCCAGGACCTCCCGGTCCACAACCCATACATACTGCCACTAGACCAAGGAGGCGACTATTCCTTTCTATTCTTTTTACAATCACTGTACCTATGTATAAATCGATGAGTTCGATTTATAGTTCATCATCTGTGAAACTAATTCGACGCTATATTAATTTACTGGCCCATTCTATCAGCTTTAGAATTGGGTAAGTTACCAAAGTATTTATAGTGACAATTTTTTTAAATTATTTTTTTATATAAAATGTACGTCGTCTAAAGTATAAAACAGAAAAAAAAATATTAAAATATTCTCAATAATAAAAAAGTTGTAAGACTCAAGTATGGTATAACCGTCAAATTTCGGAAAAGAGAAGTGTCAGTATAATCACGTCACGCCATATGAATATGAATTACTGCCTCATTTTTCAATATATTAAAAATATTTTTCAATATATTTAAAATATGAATTACTGCCTCATTTTTCAACCAATTTCGATGCAGTTTTTATAGAAGGGTTTCTTTTTTATTTTATTTGCTATTACATATAAATATCTGATAAAATCAAACAGTCAAGTACCCAATTCAGTTTCTTTTAACTAAGCAATCTGGTTAGAACTTTCAACAATAATAATACTAGTAGGCTATAAGTTAACAAAGTTATTATATCAAAATGTATGATTTTGATACGTGATTGGATTATATATCATTAAAGTTCATCAAAGTCATATTTTCAGTATTCAATAAAAAATACCTTTAAAAAAATCATTGACTAGCGTATTTTTTTTTTTTTTATTTGGGCACGACAAACTACACCTCATGTTAAACATAGTACAGTCAAAAACTAGTGACCACTGAAAAACAATGGGTCACCAGAATCATGCCGGCCTGTTTATGCTTCTTCACACTCCGAATCCGAAGAGAGAAGCAATTCGAGTGGTTTGAGACAAGACAGGCGAATGATCGATGCAGACATAAGGATACCCGCCACAATCATCAAATCATGTCGCAAGCCTCTTAAGAGAACCGGAAGTAGACTGACTGATCCTGGAACGTGAACGACACAAGGAGTGTGGGTGCATCCACCATGTGGACGGTGGTCGCCATCCGGACAGATACGAATATCCTACCAGCTGCATTAATTATTAAAATACTTATATTGTGGGACTTTAAAATCGCGGGGATTTTGTTACTATTGCCGGTGTATTTGATATTTAAAAAAATGTACATATGCCGATAAATATGACGGGCCGACTCTTCTCGACACGGAAGGTTTCTTCCTGCTGTCCCAAAGGATAGAACATATATTCCTAGGTTACATTCTAAATAAATAATTCAAAATATTACACAAAGTGGTCAACAATAGTTTAAGTAAGTACAAACAAGAAAAGGGAAAATCGAATACGTAACTTAATTAAAATAACATTTCACATCACAACACTCATAAAAAATAAACACACGCAATACAGAAAAAATAAGATGAAAATAACTACAATTCAGCGAATATCCTCGATGCCTTTCCCTGAACATTGGTTTCACAATTATTTAGTTTAAATAAATGTCACAAGTTTGATAGAATAGCCTGTAGAGGATGATCGCTTTTCCAAAAGAGGAATGACAGTTATATAGTGATACTACAACATGAACTAATGTAGTGCGCCACATCTAGCACTTACGATGCGAGGAGGCAGCTTTCTTTTCCGGAGCCAGCTCGGTCTTTTTAGGTGTATCCACGTCGCCTGCGTATCACAGTAAAACACAAAAGCAGCATTAGAACATTGACGTGTGGGCTGAACATGTATGATTACAAGCACAATAATCCACATCGTTGTGTTGTTGTGTGACATTGGCCATGACGTATACCAACGTAACGCATAAAGATATGATCCATTTATCATTATTGTCATGTATATATAGAACTCACTGATGGTTCGCCGTAGTTTTTTACAGAAGGAAGAGATCCGATCACGGGCACGACTCAATTGACCACTTTTCTCAGTGTCAAGTAAGCGAAGTAGAGAAGGTTCGGAGCGTGCAGCTACTTCTCCGACAGGCCGCAGAGCGGTTACCGTGCCGTCCGATACTCCTACATTGTCGAAGCATACTGGCCCCGCGGAACACTCCAGCTTGGCAGTGAATCGCACGCGAGCGCGCTGTGTTGTAGACTGCCGACCGACACTGCGGTGCTACGAGTCCGCCCCGGCGCCCCACCCCGAAATCGCCCTCAATACAACAACTTGCGGTGCTAATGCAAATTACTAAATACGACTATTTAATGTGTGAAACAACCAGAGACTATCGCATAATATACATATGTATTAGTAATGAATATAAGGCGCCACCAATGTGGCCTGTCTACCACCGTGGCCTGATGGTAATATATCTTGGAAATTCTTGTAAGAAGTTCTTAGGAGTGTAAGTTTCCTCTTGGGGTCGATCCAAATCTGCGACTTTCGCCTTTACAGTCCGTACGATGCAATGGAACCATTTCCAGCTGAGCTTGCGTTGCTTTATAAGTACCCAGAATTTTTGTATATGTCTAAGAAATTTTTTCGTTAAAGTGATTTTCTTGTGTTACAATTTCGATAATTATGAAGATTGGCCAAAAAGCGGATACTTTAATAAATCCGATCATTTCGTAAAAAATCTGGTAATTTCATAGCCCGATAAACATCCCCTGAAGCCCTTATTCTACCGCATTAAACACGCCATTTTGAAGCGCGACCGCACAGTTGAAGGGAATAGCGAGTGCGGAAGGGTGCGTGTGAAGTACGAACGTCGAACACCGATTAATTTTGGCTAAATAGTTTTATTTTTAACCCAATCAAGACTAAATAACGCCCAAGTCCGGATAGAAGGCGAAAGTCCACCCGAAAATCCAAACGGATGGTAACCCTATACTTATGTTGCATCACTTGCACAGTTGCACAATATATACCTACCCTACACATATCCTAAATAAAGTTATTAACTTTATAAAAAACATAAAAATAATTTATTTGTTAATACTATATTTTAGCTCTAGGATACACAACATGACAAACCGACATACATAGTTTTTCAACGAGAGGGGTCGCTTCAAATACCTCTAGTGCCCTATTAAATAGTCAGCATTTAATTTTAAACATAGGTTAACAGAAGGGTTACCACCACCTCTTATAGCAGTATTATTATAATCGTTCTTCGTTTGTTTTGTATGGGAATCGGTACAAGTAAAATTATAATAATACTGCTATAAAAGGTCGTGGTAACCCCCCTGATGTCACTTTTCATAAACGACCTAATTTTAATTTTCTCTGTACATTTATTTGCTTTGTTTTGTATTTCGCTCCGAACGATGAATCGTTGAAACGGTGGAAAAGTATGATAGTTAACAACTTGTACTAAATGTCCAAGAATATAATTGGGACGGCTCGCAATTTTAATCAGCCACTCCTGGACATAGGCGTCCCCCAAAGTTATATTGTTAAAAATATATTGACATATTTGATAATAATGATAATATTTTAACAAACCAGTAAATAAAAATGTTTCCTTATAAATCATGTGAAAAATGGAAAAGGACGTTGTTCACTTAGTATAACCGGATTTCGGATAAACCACTATTATCGTATTGGTAGTGATTAGGTATTAATGGGATTGCTATGGTTTTTTTACTTGATACTTTGCCTATTACCGTCACAACAGGAAAAAGATTCAAGAACAATGTTAAGAGATTAGACCTAAGATGATAGTTCTGTATTGAAAACAGTACAGCATTATCTGTCGAACCTCTGTTCATCTCCCATTCGCATAATAACCTCGATTATTATCACGGCACGGCACATGTTACCTATATTGTATGTATGCGTGTCTACCACTTTATACAACCGGTGATAATTTAGATGTGACGTCATAACCAACGGCCAGCTCTAAATAATTTGCGACTCTAAAAGTTTGTGTACATATATTAACAATGTCAAAATGGTGCAGTCCACAAAAACTTCCCTACGTAAACATTACGAAATTTATAAACTAATGTTTACACATTTGCGGCCTACAAATATAGTACTAGACGAGGACCTGCATAAAAATAAAGATCTACGCACAGGGTAGTGTGTCCATCAAGTTCGCAAAACAATAGAGCTACAGCTCGACCATGACAGTTTAATAAATAAATACATAAATAACACCCAACAGTCACATACATAGTCCTGACCGCACACTAAGATCGAGTCTTGTGTCGTGGGTATCAGGAACCACGAGAGACTTTCGGTCTCACAATACCCAGACCCGAAACAAATATCTGTAGGCCATATAAACATTTGTCTCGGTGCGGGAATCGAACCCGCGGCCTCTCGCTTCACAGCCGGCTACTCACCCGCTGCGCTACGGAGGCCGTGTATGTGACAATTTACGCTAGCGACTATGTAAAATAACATAACATAAGCTCACGCCTGTATCATCGAAGGGGTAGGCAGAGGCGTTCTAGCGAACTAGAACACCAACAATTCGCCGAACTTAGTTCCGTCCCAGACGTGATAGGGAGCGAGCCTATCGCCATATCGGGCTCAAATTCCAGACACCGGGCTGATATGGAAAAATCCTATATGACTTTGCCCGACCCGGGGTTCGAACCCGAGACCTCAGGACGGTAGTCGTACCAAAATATGTACAACCACGCCACCGAGGCAGTAAACGTAATTTAAATAGAGGTACGTATTTATTAAGAACGTAAAATAATTTATATGAAAAATGTCAGTTCTCCACGTAACCGCTAAGTTTCGGGTGGTAGACTTTGGAGTTTCTTTTCATACATTTTACGGAGTTGCTAGCGAGAAATGTCAAAAAAACTCCTGGTGGGCTTATAGCACACCGACCGAGTGTTTAAATATAATGATTACACGATCCACTTCAAGCCATTTTCCAAAATAATTATATGAATATCTCATCAAAAATATAAATGTGAAAGAAAGTTCATAAAGAAATGTTTAAGTAGTCGCATAATTATTATTACTACTCATAATTTCAAAAGAATTGGACCAATTATTTTGTCCTTTAGTTATTTATTGGTTCCGGAATTTGTGCAATCTATTTTTACCCCTTTGAGATGAGACATTAAATCTTATTCCGATTTTTCTAACACAGGCGAAGTCACTAAAGCTAATTTAATGAACACCTAAAGTAAGAACTAGTCGTCAATGACAAATAAAACGAGGCGAACAAAAAAAAACGACAAAAATGATAATCCAATTGTTGCGGTCCGTGATATTTAATTATAAGTTAATTAGCGGGAATGCCTAGAAACGGTCAAGTTTAATTCTTTCTTACACATGGTTGCGTTATGCGTATTATTCTGCCCGCATTATTATTACATATGAAATAATAATAAAAGTTATAATCATACATTTAGTTCGAGCAGACTGATTTCAACGCGCAAATCGCTGTACTTAGAAAATCAAAATTTTAAGAGTATAGCTTACCTAACGACTAGTATAATTACCCCTTTATTCATAATAACTTAGTAGAGCGTAATAAGACCGCAATAGTACACTTCATAAAAATTGTATTCATAATCGTTCAATAGCGTTAAAACATTCCAACGTTCGATAGTGAAAACATGGCCGATTCCGATCAGCTGTTACAAGTTTAATGTTCTTTCTTAGTGATATTAATTTTGTTATAGTCTAGGACCCCATCTAAGATTGATATATATTTTTTATTAATTGTTTGGAAACAATTAATAAAAAAATATATAGCCAAGACTTCCTATCTGTTTCGAAGCTTGCCAGAGATAAAAATAATATTTTTCTGTAACCAGCAACATTGTATTCGATAAGCATATATTAGTTATATTTTTGCTAAACTAGGCAAAAGTAGGGTTATGCTTTCGATAAGACCAAGATTTCATTATTAGTGTATAATATGATGAATAAGTCCACTGCTGAATATAGGCCTCCACCAAAGATGATGATAGCTGATGATGATGAATAGTTAAAAAAATGCGATCGTTGTGTTATTCGTGTTTACTTGATCTTTGGTATAAATCATGGAAAATTCAAAAGAGAAAATCTTCGATGTAACGCAGTGCCTTGTTTAACTATACTATTTGTCACAGCTTGTTCATGCAGCGTACCATGAGTAAGATTCCCAAAGGCCGAAATCGATTTTGGATTTTAATCAGAAAAAAAAAACTTAACTTGATCCAAACTTCGATAGTGACCGAATTTATATGGGGCCAGTGGCCACACATGAAATAAGTTCATCAAACACAAAAATAACTTTGAAAATCGGTCCATACATGGCGGAGATATCGCGTAACATACACACAAAAAAATATCGACGAATTGAGGACCTTCTCCTCTTTGGAAGTCGATCGATAAAAGTTAAGCTTAAGAGTTTAGCTCAGTTAGGATAACAAAGATACCAGAGTCAGAGATCCCAATTCTAAGTCGGTTCTTAAACATTTTTATTTAAGTTAAATTACACACATTCATGTCTGTGAGGTTAAATTATTACAGAAATGCCTAGTATATTTGACCTTGAGCTATGCAACATCAGCCTGTCAGAACTCAGAATTTCAAATAAGCCAAAATGATTATTGTTAAGAAACGTAACATCCGTGTTTATACGTTAATTACTATGTAAAATTTTATATTTTCCCACACAGTGTTAGTAAAAACATTTTTTTCTGTGACAATTTGTAGTTAGAATTTACGAGAGTGTATTGACTAAGTATATCGTATATCTGGGAAGGTTACAGAGTCGCGACTGTGATGGTACGGCAACGTCATGAGAAGACCGGAGGAACACATGACCAGAAAAGTGCTGAAACACAAAAACACAGTAAGAAATCCTGGAAGACCCCAACTAACATGGATTGGTGTAGTTAATAAAGAGAATATAATAATATAGACCCGTCGACAGTCTCCGGACCTTCTGGTCTCTCTCTCTCATTCTGATAAGACACCTCTGAAGACGCACGATTAGGAGAGCCGACCCCAAATAGAAATGGGACTAAGGCCGGAAGAAGAAGAAAATTTACAAAGTATATCGTGTGTGAAGTATATGTAATGTAACCAACCTATCTGATTTACAAGATAAATTATTGGGGGAACAAAATCAGAACATGTTATTTTCACAGTTCGTTACATAAGCTCAATATAACAGAAAAATATTAGTTTGCCAAACACAAAAAATGTCCTCTAAAACAGAAAGTATTTGTTACCTCGATCAATGAATAAGGTGATATTATACACAAACTACGTGTCAGTTAATACAAAGGTTTAGATAAAAATATGTACTGCTTAGCCATCAATTCCAGGATAATATTGGTACTACTAACACGATCTGTTTCTTCCAGAACACGCCCATAGTAATAGAGACGCTTTTCCTAACCAAGTGTTTACAATCTGGTGCACATTACTATTGTACGATGAAAGCGACACCGTATTTGCGGTTCTCTACGGCTGACGCGCACGCTTGCCGCCTTTGAATTCGACCAAGACCCTATTGTCGCAAGAGGCTAACCGCAGATAATAGGGTAACCGGTCTCGCTAGCTCTATGACGCATCGTTCACCTTAGAATATATACCTTCGTGTTACTAGGTACATAATATTATTTAACACAATGTATATCCTGTGTATAGTACAACAATGCAAGCTGCAAGTGTGATAGTGAGCAGAAATAATCATAAGTATAGCTTGAAGCTATTTAGTCACATTCATAGAAAGTGAAAGGACGGTGAAATGAACAACGATGCACGAAAAATATCACGCTCCAAAGTCTTTAGGTGTAAGTGTGTACCACCGAGCCATTGCAATTTCTAATAATTACGACGTTACATACAGCAATTTAAACCACGGTATCTGGATTCCTGAACTATAATATCAATGATAATATTCTATCTGTGATTTTGACGATATTTATGGAACTAGCTTTTGCCTGAGGCAACGCCCGCGTGAGTGTGTCTTCCGTCGTATTTTCTCCTTTACTTTCATACCCCATTACACCCTTTTAGGGGATGAATTCCCAAAATTCAATTTTTAGTGTTCGCCTACGTTCTAAAAGGAACCCGTGTGTACAATTTTACTATCCTAGTTCCAGTATAGTAGGTAGATAATTGTCAGTCAACCAGTTTCTCTTTTTAGTTATGGAAGATTAATTTGTCAGCTGGCGCTAGTTAGGAGACTTTGTCACGAATGTCTCTAGTCCGGTCTGTGAAAACGTATCGAAAGTCACCCAATTATAATTACTCTCCGTCTGACCCTTGACTTAGTATTCAGTTTATCGTCAAGTCAGGATTTATTCGGACATAATATCCTCGACTTTTTAACGTTGAGTCCGGATTTTGTCTGGATTACCATGTCAAGTTAGTGTCTAGTGGGTTTATTTTTGGACCTGAGTAAAACGCCTGTATTTATTCTATACCATCCGAACAGCCACACTTATTAGTTTGAATCCACACTAAGGGCCTCGTTCACCAACTCCAAGTAAAGTGTTGATTAGTTACTTTCTGACTAGCGTTAATTGACAAGTAAGAGTTCTGAGTAACTTCTGTTAATTTCACAAGCAAAATTAGAGTTCTGAGTAGCAACTTACTGGTTAAGTGAATGATATCACAAATCCTGCGTCCCATTCGTTCAATATTACGTCAAAAGTATCTTATTTTGGCAAAAAAACACTCGTGACTCGTCCCGCGTCCGCACCACATGGCACAAAAACCTACCGGACCCTTTTTTTGCTATATAGTTACACAGGTACTAAATCGTGTGCCATAAGGTCGAGTTTTGCGTGACCCCGTCTGGACATCGGTGTTCGCTTCGCCCGAATTGCAGTTTGTTTTTGTTGAAACTACTTGATTTTTTAAATGAAAGGCTATTTTACAGTTAACACGTTCATTTAAAACGTTAAACATCGTTATTAAGGTATGACTACTATAATTTGATTTTATAGTTTATTTAACTACGATAAAATGTACAATTAACTGCCTACTTTAAACTTGAACCGTCAAGTAAACGCGCTACTTGGCAGACGACGTGGCAAGTAGCTTACTGGCCAGTTTAATCATAAGATGCATGCTACTCGAACGTCGTGAAATTCACAAGTGCAGTTACGGGTGACTTTAACTGACGATTAGCCTACTTGACACTTTACTTGAGGGTGGTGAACGAGGCCCTAAGACACGAGTCTTGTGTAGTGGGTGTCAGGAACTACAGGCATACGATATCTAAAGTAGCGGAAATTTTTATCGGGAATTCTTATATCCTGAAAAAAGATAAAACTAATAATTCTACGAGGTAAAAAATTCTCGGTGCGCGATTTTTTCGCGGGTCCGTCGCAGTATTTTTTTATAGAACGCTTCAATCACAAACACAAACACAAACACAAACACAAACACAAACACATCACATCTCACCAACATGGTACCTACAGCAGCAAACTTTGTTAACCGTAGCGTTATTGTTGTAGCATCATTTTCTTATTCTATGCGTGGCGTGCTTCTGGACCAGAAATAATGTTAGTAGACATTTTTGAAACCCATACCTATAGGTCGAAATAAGTACTAAGTACTAACTTACATATAAATCTGTGGTACAAACAAAATAGTTTTCAGTAAACTATTCCAAACCATTAATCTTTGTTACTTTAAGAATGCCACCGCATTTAAAACCTGGGTGCTTGATTTCACAAAAATAAATGAAGAAGGTAGCCAGTACTGGGCCTAGTAGTCACAATGCCCCTTACTTATAAAAATATTTGAGCGCTGCTTAACTTTATACCATAGGTTGTCCCTTTCATTTTTAAACAACGTAACGCAAGGAAAAAAGTGACAGGTTATCCTTAACCATTTGCTCAGCTAAAAATGCTTTTATAAGTAAGGCCCTATAATGCACAAAAAAGTTTTTTAAGTAAATTAAATCGCGCTAACAAACCTAAAGTTAACTGTTATTCAAATGTAACAAATGACACGTTTTGTATTATACTGACGCTGTTGTACAGTTTATAGTCAATGATTTTACAGCAATAGTTGCCTCTTTGGTCTAGTGACTGCATGTATGGGCTGTGGACCGCGAGGCCCTGGGTTCTTCTTGTATTCAATACCTGTTTTGCACAACAGGATATTGATCTGTAGTCCTTTGCACACTATGATAAAATCAATCTTCTCAGTTATCGTAACAAAGTTACAGCCGTTTATGTCGCAAACGCATATTCCGACACTCAAAAGTGAATCAAAAGGGTACTTCCCGTTGACCTAGAACTATGAAATTTGCCAACAAATATTGTCTTGTAGTAGTATACATAAAGGAAAAAATTCGAACACTACTTTTTAACACAAAAAATAGGGTGTTATTTTTCGACAGACTTCCAAAAAGGGGAAGGTCCTCAATTCATCTGTATTTTTTTAAATGTATGTTACAAGATATCTCCGCCAAATGTGGACCGATTTTCAAAATTATTTTTGTATTCGATAGAGTTTATTTCAAGGGTGGTCCCAAATAAATTTGGTCACGATCGGATTTGAAGTCTGTTAAGTTTTAAACTTGTAATTATCTTTTTTTCTGTTTTATGTGGAGATTAAATACGCCCATTATATCCAATTTCTAAATAATTATTCTGAGCGTGATTCTAATTTCCACGAGCACACGAGCGTCAGTGACCGGTGACGTGAAGTGTCTCATTTCTGTGTGCAGTGTGCACTGAAAGGGTATCTATTGGGGAAAACATGAACACAACATATTAACTGTTACGTCGCTATTAAGGGTATATACATATTTCAGCTATTAACGTATTGCTCTTATCCTTATTCACCATAATTATTGTTTAAAATCAGCTTCTTGACGCATTTATGTGGTCATAATTCTCACAATTCCTATGACTTACGTTATGAATCAACGATTTTTTAATATTTTTTTCAGGTAACCAACTTATTGACATATCTTATCAGACCATAACAGCACATATAAATTTGACGTGAAGTTTATAATTGTCATAAAAAGTTACCTTCGACGGCTATCGACAACGTCCACGTAAATAGAATCATAAAATGCTGAACGTAACACTAAAATACGATAGATAGGTACGCAGTCAAAAGAATCAGCTCGTAGATTAGTAGTGTGGAATAAAAAACGTAATTTGAACGTTATTTAAAATAGGCATGACAAACCCTTAATTAAGGAACATGTAAAAAATACGTCATGCTTATCGTAACGGTGCAATAATCTTAACTGTTACAAATATACCAGAAAGCCGGCAATGATCGGACTTAGGTACATTATCATAAATTGTAAGTATGTACTACACTTGAGATATATTACACTATCAATGGCAAGATCTCTTTAAGAGCAATCACGTGTCTCGATATAATTCAAGATTACATTTTTATTATTCCTTTATCTATACAAAAAATGAAAGAATGTATGTATACACCTTAGTGAAAAAAACTTCCTACCTATCTTTTTTATCACAAACGTTGCAGGATCTATATATTTTGTTCTGCTGTGCCGATTCTCTGGATCGGCATTAACTGTGTATGTGCCTCGGCGTCGTAGCATTTTTATACGCCTGTGTTCTAAAATCCATAGGGTAACGACGAATGAACTTCACTGCACAAAAAATTGGCATGCTACTCCTTTTTTTTCACAGAAAGTTGTTACACATTCTGGTACTAAATGGTACTTTCCACGCAAAAACTTGCTATATTGGTTGTAATTTTCACTGATCGTCACAAGCAACATACGAAACCGCAGATTGTTTTCACATTACTCGCGTACCGGATAGCGGCTGCAACGGGCGGCGTACAACTGAGGAAGTGGGTTAACGAACCAATTGGTAATTTTGCAACATGCACCGACTCCGGCGACCACGTTGGTCGACTGTGACCGGGCCGCTTAGCGAAAGGCGAATCGAAAACCGAGAGTGCGTTGGCACGGTTCTTCCGCGAATGACAGGATGGTGCGCGGTCACGCCGACCGCGAGATAGCGAGATCGACGACAGTCAGTGATAACACACACGATAGCAGACAACTGACTAACACAAGCGCATAATGTATGTAATCTACTAACGCAAATACATGCAAAATATTCACAATACAATCTGCCATAAAGTAATTGGTAACAACCAGTGGCGAAGGGTGAAAACTTTCAAAAGGGAAGCCAGTGCTACTTTCTTTTCTAGATAGTACCTAGATATAATCACAAGTTTAAAAATTTAACTGACCGACTTCCAATTTATCGATCGTGACCAAATTTATATAGAACTACGCTTGAAATAAACTCTATCGAACACAAAAATAATTTTGAAAATCGGTCCACATTTGGCGGAGATGTCGAGTAACATACATAAACAAAAATACCGACGAATTGAGGACCTCCTCCTTTTGTGGAAGTCGGTCGAAAACTAATGTATTATTCTACAAACTAAAAAAGGAAAGACGGTAGGAATCGGGTTGTATAGACCCTTCGCCACTGGTAACAAAGGCGAAAATCTATGTTATAGCAACGTACTTTGTAACCATAACATCACCGGATTTTACAAATAATATTTGTGATATTATGTTAAATTTATATTTCCAGATTTTCGTTAAAATTATAATTAGGTATGACAGTACATGCCCTTTCGTGTCCTGAAAGAATGCGTCAACTTTTGACGGCACGTTTTATAATGCCTTTAGACACTGCACGGCACTGGACAGCATCTACTGTCTACAACAGCATGTATGTAACAATTTCGACAATTCTAAAACAGACTTATGTATGTCGTAAGTCAGGTCTCCTGCACTAGCTTTTTCGAAACAAAACACTAAAAACACATACGCAAAACAACGATTTTAACTGTCACCTGCTCGTAAAGCAATGGAGTACAGATAAAAAGGTGGGTGTTTTGTGTAATGTTTTAGTACTTCAGACCCGTCTGTACGCACCAGGCAATGTTTTGAATACGATATATTTTTCATACTGCATGATTTTTTTGTAGGTATTTAGTAAAACTAAAATCAAATTTCCGAAAACCTTCGAAGCAGATTTTATGGAAAATAAACATACCGACAATACAAAAATAGTCCCCCGAGATATATTTCAAGTCTGTTCCTATTTATTAACCAATTTTTGAATTCGACCTGCACATTACCTGCAACCACGGATGGAGAATTGAGACTTTACCCCTATAAACCAGTCTCAAATGACTTCTGGCGCAGAATCATTGATTGAAAGATAGTAAGGCGAGTCATCAGAGGTCCGAGGAGGAACATTTCTGGCAATCGTAAATGTTTCGAGCTCGCTGCGCACTGATGACATTTGGTCA
The DNA here is from genome assembly GCA_036417725.1 of Clanis bilineata. Lineage (NCBI taxonomy): Eukaryota > Metazoa > Arthropoda > Insecta > Lepidoptera > Sphingidae > Clanis > Clanis bilineata. Next base: position 8,808,218 of record CM071154.1, read on the forward strand.
ATATTTTATACAAATTCCATGGACGCGCAACGAGCTCAAGAATACATTTATAATTGTCTGAAATTTTCCTGCTCCGGCCGCAGCACTAGGCCGCGAAATTAAAATTTTATTATTTTTAAAGGTGGATCCAGATTTGAAATACTGCGTCGACCCGAGCTGTGACAGAGCAGCCCGAGCTAGCTATGCTCAATGTGGACGGGAACCGTGGCCGCACTCGTGCTCCAACCAAGTGATTGAACCCATACTAAAAACGCAAAACGCGTACGAAAAGCACTGTGGTTGACGTTTTGACGTATGTAGTTTTTTAAATATCACCATGAATTATGGTGAGTACTATGTACTATATCAATAAAAACTTTTTAAAGCGCTTTCCAAATATAGCGAGTTTCTTTTTATGCGCCTATGGTAATATGTCCAGGGTCCGATCCTTGTGTGGTCTATATTAAACCTATTGCTCAGTCTCTGGGTATAAAATCTCTGAGTGAAATACTGGGCAACATTTCATAAATATCCTTAGAATAAATAAACGTCAGTTAAAAATCTATTTTATAAGAAAGTGCGATTTTTTTTTGCAAATGAGCCTTATGAATAATACAACAGAACATAACATAAGCTCACGCCTGTATCCCCGAAGGGGTAGGCAGAGGCGCACTAGTGAACTAGAACACCCACATTTCGCCGAGCTTAGTTCCGTCCCAGATGTGATAGGGGGCGAGCCTATCGCCATATCGGGCACAAATTCTTTATGAATAACTACGCTAGTTATTGATAAAGTCCGGAAAACGCGAACATGTGTAGCGCCATGTATGACAATTTCTTAGGGAGTTTTGGGTGGATCGCATCGTAACTGAAATGTTCGCGTAGCAAATTACGTCCACACTATCGTAGCAAACACGCGTCGTTGCTACAGCTACGGAGCTTTGTTCGGTAAAATGTTACAAGTCTGGACATAACTTTAGAAGATACAGGTCGATATTTTAATAGGTTTCGTAGTCAAATGGCAATAAAGAAACCCTTATAATTTCATCATTTCCATCCATATGTCACAGACACGTATTGTTTTGTGCTTTTACCCCCAGTTTCATCATGTGTAGGTATTAGCTTAGCTAAGGTAAAACTAATATTTTTATTTAACATAAAGATTTACATTGGTCATATACAGTAGTCTGTAAAAGTACAGTGTATGATTGAATAATCGATTTTAAAAGGGGTAATATTTTTTTATATTTTTTTCCTTCCAACTTCCAAGGCAGTCGGGTCAAAACCGGCGTGTCTGACCACTCATACATACACAAACACTTTTAAGTACATGATCCATAAACTTATATTTACTACCTGTTTTACACAACTAGCTACTAATCCCTAGTAGCCAACAATTTTCACTTTAAGAGGAAAAAGTGCTATTTCACTGTCAAGAAATGATTTTCACATACTCCCAATATTTTTGAAGGAATTTCCCAATGACATCCCACACTGCGTAACAGATGATTCATAAAAATTCGACCCGACTCTATGTGTACCTCAATGAGATGTCATGCATTGGTGCAACACACTTTTCATCACATCATGCATGTTGAAAAAAATATTTGCTTTAATTTTTTATGACTGGCTGCTTGCTTAGCATCCACCCTTTCAGAGATCCTGTCCAATTGTGTTAGCAAAACACCTACATAATCTGGGAATTGAGTCTAGGACCAACCATATACTCTAATATTAGAAACCCTGAGATAATCACAGTCAGATTTTGTCATTTGGCTATGGAAGCCTGCAGAAATTTAGCCTAAAATTAGTAAATTGTATGAATATTTGTATCATTAAAATTACTAGGACTCTAGTGCACATAGATGATTTTTTCTTGGGATTCCAGAAATGGGAAAATGCAGAGTGTGTGATTGTGTGTAGACTTTTGACTTTTCTAAATCTACTGATGCTGAAAGACAATGTTGTATATCTATTTATCATTTTTAAAGTGTAGACTTTACAGAAGTGTACCTGTACATATTAGTGGTTGCTGCTGCTAATATAGAAATATGACAGGCAAATTAATTATATCACTGTTTTAAAATTAGACAAATAGTGCAATTAGCTCACATAATCTTGAGCTAATCATTATCAGTATAGGTAATATTGATATAATGATTGCATCAATATACTAACGATTTGGTAATTGTGCCACTACACCTGCCGCCTACTACCTAGCTGATTTATTATCTCAAATGAGGGCTGGCTGAAGTATGATAAACCCAATATAAATAGTAAGTGATGCTAATAGTTTACACTGAATATCTAAGATAGTGTTATTCACTATTATTATAAGGATGCAGTGTAATTATTAGACTATTATATTTTCTTTATCACTGCCTTTGTGTAGGCTCAATAATTATATTATAAATTTAAAATTGAAATCAAAACCATATTCATAAAAAATATAATACTATGGTATAACTGAGTACCTATATGAAAGATGCAGATGTTTGGTTGCTTAACTGAATACATATTATACATATTGTACAATATTGCATACATTCAAGTGAATGTTAACTATCTAATTTTACAGATGAGCATTGAAATCAAACATTATTTTCAGATTCTATCAAAATTTGTTTCCTTATGTAGTAAGTGTTTAAAATTCATAACTCTTTTAACAGAGAAGTTTTACTTCCGAAAGGCAGCTGCTCAAAAAAGGGTCAAATCCTTTCTGCAACATGCTTTAAAAATGTATCACAGCACCTTCAAATTAGAATGGTATAAGGATAGAAAGAAGAAGAAATAACTTTTATAACAATCTGCACAAGGTGCTGTAAGTCTGTGTCACACTGTCTATGAATCAAACAATATTTTCTGCTAGGAATCGAACCCAGGACCTCCCGGTCCACAACCCATACATGCAACTAGACCAAGAAGGTGACACCTATCATACCTGGTTTCATAGAAAAATTAACTTAATAAAACCAAATGTTCTTTAATTTCTAATATCTTTCTAAGTTTACATTCACACACCCTTACATTTAAATTAGAGAGAACTTATCATATTTTTCTATAACTAAGGTATTTTTTCATACTTGGTAAAATGTATTATGTCCATATTTAGGTTTCTACCAATCACATCTAGAACCACTCCCTCAAAACTTCATAATAGTGGCAATACCATTAAAATGATGGTAAAATGAAATTCTACTGTTAGTAGCACGATAACAGGTTATAATTATAATATTCTCATTAAAAACTAATCATTTATTACGTCACAATGAGAGTAACCTCCAAAAATGAGTGCAAATTACATCCCAACAGTATAATCTGAAATAAGTTATGTTTAAGCTATGTAATGTAGACTCTATTAATCATACAAAACTAGATGCATTTTAAAAGCTTCATGATTACAAAATATCCTTAAGATTTCCGAAAATGCGACGCATTTACGGTAGGATTGTAATTTTGACAAGATTATCTGTCACACGCGAGGCTTATGTGGCAGAATTATGCCATTGCCTGTGGCCATTTTTAAAACGATGCTGACTTAAAACGTTATTGATTTACCCAGAAATCCTAATTTACATGCTGAGAAGTTGATTTGTGGTAGTTTGCAGCCATTTTTATAATTGTCAGTATGGATATACGTCACAGGCATAAGAAATCACGATGGCCGACAAAAGAATGGTTAGGTGGTGGGTACTTACTGCTAATTTTTACGCCTCCTAAAGGTGGTTTCGGTGGTTGGTTTTCAAATGTCTTTCGAACGGATGGTTTGTTGCCCTCGGCGAATGACGTGGTCCTAGGGCGTCCGCTCATTATTATAGATATAAAATAAACGGCCTTAGAATCCTGAACTTCATAGATATTTCACATTTCTCGATACCACCCTTGCACTCGCACTGAACTCACTACGTTAACGAAATATTAAGTTAATGACGGAATAGTTAAAACAATATCACTAAGACAAGATTAAAATCAAAATAAGACTGTCCTGTTACAGTTTTACAATATCATTTTGATAATTTTTCAAAATTTACATCACTAAAATGTACGAGAGATTTTAATTTCTTCAGACTTGACTTCTACTCGCTCGCTCGTTCGGCTAGTTTCGTTATTCATTCGGGCCTTCGATCTCTGAACGAACGAAGGTGACGTCACACTAGCTCTACACTGCCACCTATATAGATTTTGTTGAAACTCTTAAATCTATCGGTAAAACAGTATACCACAGACTAAAAATAAATTTCAACTTTTAAATTTTTTCTAAAGCGCTATAGCCGCGTCTCCAGCACGGGAGGGGGGCTTATTGTCTATTACAGCAATACAGCTTATCGAGTATAAATTTTGATAGATATAGCAAAAAATAATACTATATATTTTCTACTAATGGGTGTCAACTCAGGTAAAGAAGGATCAATATACATGTGTTCGTTTCTATAGGCCCGTATCCGTCAATAAGCCAGGCCCCCGGGCCAAATTAATAATAATAATACGGTAGCAGGAATGGCGGTCTAGTGACGGACTCATTGCGTATATTACCGATATCGATATAATGTTTTATTTGGTTATTTTACGATATACTTTTTATTACATACATATTATTACACCTATATCTCATAGGGGTAGGCAGATGTTATCTACCGCACGAATTGGCCGGCTCGACCGGTTTGATAACACTGTCTCACAGAAAACCAACGTAAAGTCGCAGCTTGCTTTTGCGTTTCGTTCGGTAAGTGAGATTTCCGGATGCCCATTTCTCTCCCTTCCTTTCCCAATCCCTTTTTCCCTCCCCCTTCCATTCCCCTCCATTTCCACCTTTTAAGTGGGCAACGGACCCATGATTCTTTTTGTGTATCGGGTGTCTATGGGCTGTGGAAGATAAAAAGTAGCGTCATAAATGCTCTAAGCAAGTAGCATCAGGTGATCCATCTGCTCGTTTGCCAGTCTCTGCTATAAAAAAAAGACTATGTTATCGATCATATTATTTACCGCACTACATTTTCCGCCATCTTTAGCTGCCAGACTGCTGCCAAGATTACGGAAATGTAACCGTTCTCTCTCTCTTCAATAAAGGTCTCCAGAAAAGACGTTAGAATCCTTAGATAAAGTATATAATTCATTCTTTCTCTAAGTTAGAATCGCATCGCTTAAAAAAGACATTGTTGTCTGCGCAGTGTTGGCCAAAAATGCTTTCAGTGAGAGATTGATCTGAGGCAGATTTGTCTTTGTCTAATAGGGTGACGATGATTTTTGAAGTGTAAATTAACTTCTTTAGGCGCGCTAACCACTTTGTTTTGTGGATTTTGAATAAAACATCCTCTTTGTAATAAAACTGCGTTGCTTTTAGCTGTGTAACCATCGTTGGTATACGGCCGGTTCCAATAAACGATCTCAGTTTAGAGTGCAGGAATCAAATCACGTCATTTGACGGAGTCATGTTCAAACTGTGTTCTTATTGGCTAATTTTTGTAAGCTATCTGCACATTCGAACTGAGATTGTTTATTGGAACCGGGCGTAAGGGAGCGAGATATATAGTCAACACGTAACTGCTTTACTCGCTCAGCTCAGGTTAAAAAACATCGTATCCCATATATGTCTAAAAGTCAAGCATGTTACAAAAAAGGATTTGGCTTAGTTTCTACGACCGGCTGCCTGCCTGACGTCAACCCCCATGAAATAGTGTCAGGAAAAAACACCACACCCAACCTGGGAATCGAAGCCAGGATCTCTTACACAAAGTAAATCGAAGTGCCCCTCCACACTCCTCGCCACGTTGAACTTCGCGAGTAGTATAGAGGGCGCATAACGCTTCAGCGTATTGCATAATGCATTGGTTTTGGTCGACTTTGGTAGAGTTCGTTATGTCAGAGTCGAGTCTGTTCATTATCAAGTAACAAATGCCAACTATCAAACTGCGAAGTTCGGAAATCGGAGTTAGTTGCGCGTACGCCGCGGAAGAGGTGAGACGGGCAGTGCGTTCGCTGAACTCGCTTCACGTTGCTGATAATGTGATAAAAACACACATCAAATGATAAAATGGAGTGCTACTCGTCGGACAGCTGTGACAGCGACAGCAGAGAGCAAAAAACCCTTGATTTATCAGGGCAGTTAATGGAAACTCGCCGACTATCGTTGGAACTGAAGAGTATTGTGGATGAGAAAGATTGCGCTGACAACTACGAGATAATACTGCTCTACAACAACAGAATAAAGACTCTTCCGACGACACTAAACAGGTTTAGCAACTTGAAGATACTAGACGTGAGCAACAATAGGCTAACCGTCTTGCCTGATGTTTTCAAGAACTGTCCAATTACATCTCTTACGGCCAAGCACAACCAACTCACTAATGAATCACTTCCCAAATCGTTTTATTCCACAAAAAATAGCCTGCGCGAACTAAACCTTAGCGGCAACCAGTTGAATTTCTTTCCAGAACAGGTGCTGGAGTTAACTGGCCTCAGATATCTTTATTTAGGAGGAAATAGTATAGTCAATATACCAAAGGACATATGGAAACTTAACAGGTAAATAATAATTGAGCTCTATGCAAATTACGTATACCTATACTTACTCATTAACAGCGGCTATTATTTAATCAAGTTAACGATTTGGGTCACTTGTTATGATACCGAATCTGACTACGGTCATTGTTTACATGGTAAGTAGTGGGTATTTTGAGGATCTTCTTATTGTTTATAAAACTTCCTTATCTATTAACAATAAAATTCGTGGTCTTCATTTTTGCGTCTCTCATTTACACATCAAATTTCGTATCTACGTGCAATACCTATAATTGTTTTGCTAATAGCTAGCGTAATAAATGAGTAATATTTGAATTGATTCAAAATTCATTATACAATTTATTGATCTGGGATTAACTTGTTAAACGTAGACATCGTCCTTTTCTTTTATTAATTTTACCAAAGTGGACATGTCGATAATCTAAGCGTGGACGGTACAATGTGCAAAACTGTAGAAACTGTTGGAAGCACTGATGTCTGATTATTTTACAGCACTTTGTGCACATGACGTTCCCAAATGACTTATCCGTAGGACTTATCGACGATATCACTATGACGCGCCGTCTACACACATCCATACTACATATTATAATACTCATTAATACGACAGTGTCTGTCTGTGGCGTTTTCATGGCTAGGCCTGTGAACCGATTTTGATGAATATTGGTTCATACCAATATTGGTAGTACCCGTTTACAGGGTTAAAAGTATCCATGAGGATACTTTTAAGCCTGTAAACGGGTACGGGTAAATTTCCTGTTATAAAATAATAGAATAAATAACGCCTTCATTAAAAAATATAGCACTACTATATTTTAAATAGAATAAAATATATGATTTTTTGAAAATAAAAAATGCATTAAAAGGCTGGTATTCGGGGCAGTCACCCTACTTCAAATCGATATCTGGGTCGCCCTGTAATTGCGAACGACAGATCCTGTGCAAAAACGAAAAAGTGGCCACTGTTTTATTTTTCTTTGTTTTAAGGCCGATTGACTTCAAAATCGATATCGGGTCGCCCTGTGGTTACGAAGGATGGATCTGGCACTAAAATTGAAAAAGTGGCCGCCATTTTGCTTTTCTTTACTTTTTGTAACCATTAAAATATATCATATTGAATATTTGAACTGAACCGACAGAACAGATAAACAAATAAATGACTTTCCCTTTCGATACTAGAATTTTCCGCGGGCGGAGCTGTGGACAAAAGCTAGTTAATAATATCAGTAATATTATAATCTTTACATTTCTGCGTAATTTGTTTGCACAATTTGATGTGAGATATATTTTTGCATTAGCCCTTGTCGTTACATAATACTTTGGATGGACAATAATGATTAGATATTACGTACTTATAGGCTAAAAAATGTACCTACAATTTTGTTTGATGTCTGTAATAGTCGGTATTTTGTTGTCTCATTAATTACCGTTTCATATTAATAAATATTAAAAATAAAGGAATAAAATATAATCCACGTATTTTATATTTAAGTAGGCACCAAATTCTCGCTTTATCTTTTGGGCATACTCCACAGTTCAGACTGGACGGTGATGCTGAAATGTCAAAACCCAGACTGTCCAGTATACTTACTTATCTAGTTATCATTGTTTCCTACATTGTTGTTTCTTTGGTCTAGTGGCGTATACATCTTTTTTATGTTTTCGTGGGGAAAAGCGTTTTACCGTCACCGCCACGCCTCGGGCCCCTGGAGGAGACGTAACAGTCATGTTCGGTGTTCTTACGTACGATACAACGTTAAGCCGCCCGGGGGAGAATGTAAGAATCTAGAAGACCATTGGACCGAGTCCTTAACACTATGTACACCCTACACCGTAGACTTAGACGAATAAGGACGAGGTATGAGCATGGCTAATGTATGGAGATAAACTAAAATAGCTACTTTGCGAAAGAAGAATCTCATTAAGACAAAGTCAATAAATATTGAATCTTATGGTGACAACTTATGCACATGTAAATAATGTAGATTGCGAAACTAAAATGGCGGAACTGGTTTTTTAGTTTAACACGACGTTTCTGTAGTTATGCCAAGTTGTCTTATTTTTTCTTTAGTCATTGACCTACACCGAAAATACAGACTAAAAACCCCGCGATTTCCCTCTTCGGCGCTTTCGGGACAGCCCCGAGTTTTCCTAAGCGAGAAGTGTCCAGGCTTTACCCAGAATCATCCCAGAGCGGTGCCATGCCGACACGCGGCCGTGTCCATTGTGGGGGGTGGGACAGAATGGGCGGGCGCTACGACAGCCCCTCACTGCGCACCCTCGACCCTCCATGACCCTTATAAGTCGCTTCCTACGACGGGCAGATACCGTGGTACCCAATCCACAGGACGGAGCGTATATGGGCTGTGGACCGGGAGGTTCAGGGTTCGATTCCCAGGCAAAGCGATTTTTCTAAGGGCGTTGATGTCAGGCAGGCCGCAGGCAGCCGGTCATAAAAACTGAGCCAATTTTTATCTGCAACATACTTAAAAAGGGTGTTGCGCCGAACCCACATTAATATGGGATAGGGGTAGGTACTAAGGTAGAAAGAAAAGACTGTATAGGTACGTGGTGCTACCCTGAATGTGACATGTAAAAGAGTAAATTTGAGACAAACATAAGATTTTGCGATTTTTTTGGCGGTAGGCCCAAAACTTAATTTGCCTGAAAGCTTCTGCATGGCCTACCACTGCCACTACAGCCAGATATAACCAGGTACAGTGTAGGTACTGGGAGTAAAAACTTTCAAACTATTTTATATTTTATTATTTATATTAGGTTCTTCTTTTGCAGTTTACAAATTCTGTCATTAGGAGGGAATCAAATTATGGAAGTGCCAGAGAGTGTTGGCCATTTGATATCTCTGCAGGCATTGGTGCTAAGTGATAATTTAATAGAACAGTTGCCAGCAAGTATAGCGAACTTGGACCAACTGCGGTCGTTACTAATCCATAAAAATAGACTAAAAACTCTACCGACGCAAATAATAAAATTGAAATGCCTGACCGAGGTAAGTTTACAATAATAAATCATTAGCGATCATAATATTTTTTATCATTTCACTATCATTATCAATTTGCATTATCTTCTTTTTTTTATGTAGGTAGATATGACAGCCTCCATGGCGCAGCGGGCGAGTAGCCGGCTGTGAAACCGGAGGTTTGATTCCTGCACTACCGAGACCAATTTTTGTGTGACCTACAGATATTTGTTTCTGGTCTAAGTGTTGTGAGACCGTATTTGACCGTAAAACTCTCGTAGATTCCGACACCCCACGGCACAAGTTAAACCTAGTGTGGGAACGTGTGTGACTGTTGGGTGCAAGTTTATGTCCGTGATAAAAGACATTATCTTAATAAAGCCGCGTCTCCTGCACTAAAACACCTACACACATCATGGTATTTCCACAATTTTTGGTCTATGGTCCATTGTTATATGAGCACGAGACCTTGTTTTGTATAGGTTTTAGTGGTTTTTGTTTCGAAAAAACTAGTGCAGGAAACACGGCTTTAGTTACACATTTGTTTTTGTAGTTAAGTCTACGTGAGAACCCGTTGGTAGTGAGGTTCGTAAGAGACATGACTTTGCAACCACCATCTTTATTGGAATTGGCGGGCCGTACACTAAAACTGCACGATATACCAGTAAAGACCGGCGACGTACCATACACCTTGTTACACTATCTGAACGCAGCTCAATGTTGTGTGAATCCAAAATGCAAGGGTAAGTTAGCAAGTTCTATTCATGGCGTTACACACCAATCGAACGAGTGTTCGCGAATCTATGCCAGTTTCCCTCGCACAACAGCGAAAGTTTGTTTGTATGAATGCAACAGGCGACGATTCGCGAACATTCGTTCGGTTGGTGTGCATGCGGCATCAGAGTATAAAAATAAGGAATCATGTCATGCACATATTATACAACTGAATTTTTTTTAATATTAATTAAGTCTCGAGTCCTTGTTCTGTAGCCCGAGCACGAAAAACTAATGTAAATATATTCGAGTTCGCTGCGCACTGATGACGAGTGGTTAATATTTCATACAAATTTCATAGTCGCGCATCGAGTTCGAATACATTTACGGTTGTCAGAAATTTTCCTGCTCAGGCCGCTGGTATCATGGAGACCCCGTTCACCCATTTTCCCACGGTTGCTCAGTACCGTACCGTATGACATTGAAAACATTAGGTACTTACGACCGCTGGTGAATTTTAGCTTTTTTTTTTATTATTAACCTTACAGTATTTTTCTTTTGTTTGACTACAGGTGTCTTCTTTGATAATCGAGTGGAGCATATAAAGTTCGTCGATTTTTGCGGCAAATACCGCATTCCACTACTTCAATATTTATGCAGTTCCAAGTGCATTACTGGCAGCTGGGAGAGCCGTGAGGCGCTAAATAATCCCCATCCACACATGATGCGTAAAGTTCTACTTGGATAAAACTTTCTAGCATAAATACTCATGATTTTGATATAAAATAAACATGTTTTTGTTCTACTATTTGCATGGAACAAGTAATTTATAAAAATAACATATTTTATTTACAGTATCTCCAAGTTCCATTGACAATCTTAAAATATGTAAATTGTTCTCATCCTACTATTATTAAGGGACAGATTTTTCAATAGTCAGATATCTACAAACTACCTCTCTATGAACGATAACGTTTTTTTTGACAGATGTGTCATACGGCATATCTACCTTAAAATATGTTTAAAATTCGCTACATAAAAGTTACTTAGTGCTATAATACCAAAGAATGTTAATGCAATTATTATAACAGATGCTTTTGTAACATCTCTATAAGAATAACAACTGAAGGGTTCTGAATTCAACAATTCTGGACCTTAACTATCTGGCTTGGAGCTAGGAGCTTTAAATACAATGTTTATAAAAGCAATAAAAAAGGTTAAATGACTCATGAATTGATATTGAACCTTGAAAAAACAACTGTAGTATGTAATACCCACAGACATGGAGTTATTAGCCCTTTCCATATAGGGTAGCTATAATGCTCAAAAAATATAATTAACATCACATACAATTATTGAATATTTTATATTTAAACTTGTTGAGTTTTGTTATCATATGAAACATGAAAGTCTATTTGTAACATTTGTTACTATATTTTTTACTTGTGTTAAGGAATTATGTGCTATTATAATTGGGACCAATATATTGTTTATATCAAGATGTAATATTTAACTATTTTAACCACAATAAAGCTACATTATAATACATTCTACAGTTTTATTAAAATAAATAGTATCTTACTCATTATTTTGTAAAAACTTCATCCTTTCTTCTTTCCCTTTAAGTATTGCCATTTTAAATAATTTACAATAAAGCTCGATGGCTGCTGGTGTATCGTCATTCCCAGGCACTGGATATGTAATCAAGTTTGGATTACAATTACTGTCAACTATACCCACAGTTGGTATTAGCATTTTAGCACTATCTCTTACAGCTGTGTGCTGGTTGAGGATATTATTTTGGGTATTCAGAAATATACATAAATCAGGCAATCTTGTGATGGCTCCAAACTGATGGTTAGCATTTGTAAATATTCCTCCTCTCCAGAATCTAGTGTGAGCATACTCCCCACATTCTTGTGCTGTTTTCTCAACTATATGAGCATTTAGAGCATTTCTATTGAAGAAGCAAACAATGCCTCCTCTGTAGGCTATGTGTGCAGTAAAGTTAAGTGCCCTACGTAAATGATCTGCAGTGATGTCCAAGTCAAATATTAAATGACCAAGTCTAGAACCATAGATGTAAGGCCTCATGTAGTCATTAAGAGAACCCTCTTTATGGCCATAATGCACTCTAGCATCAAATAAATCTTTTACTGTGAATAAACTGTGTACTTGAAAGTAATCAGGGTAGTCCAAAGGATTCTTCCTAACCTGACAGTCCCCTGAAAATTAATGATATTCAATGTTAGATTTTTTTTCCTTCAGCACAATCTCATCTCCACCATAAATAATAATAATCATCATCATATCAGACAGAAATGCCAGACTGGGCTTATACTGATTTGAAAAAAACTGTACCACTGCCCGGCTCGGGCTTTAACCCGAGACCTGAGCACGGTAGTCGTACCGAAATACGACGACACCGGCTGCGTTCCACTAAGCGATCACAACGACCACGCTCACGACCGCAGTTTTTCCCGTTCCACTTGCTTGTGAGCGTTACTGTCGTAAACTCAAGTGGAATGGATTATAGAGCGTTTTGAGCGTGGAGGTAAATAATACAAACGGCGAGTTAATAAAAAGAATGCAAAATATTTAACAGGTTTGGTTATAATCTCTAAGCCTTGAAAATAAACTTTATTAATTATTGTTTAAATCGATTTATATTGAAAAAAATATAATTTATTTTTTTATATCCGCTGCAGAAACATTCACTTCTACTAAAATATATCTTTCCGCATGAAATAATGTAAGCTTATCGGGCGCCATTTTTGATGCATTGAGTTTTGAAAACGCCGCTATTTTTCTCAACGATCACAACGACCCACCTTTTTAGATGGGTCGTCGTGAGCTTCGCGTGAGCGTAAATCATGACGTCATAAGTGACGTTTTCGCCGCGACCACAACGACCACGGTCGTTATGTGGAACGACTAAAGGAGCATTTTGATCGTTGTGGACGCTTAGTGGAACGCACTGACCATCGAGCCAGTCATTATTATTAGAAAAATATCACAAAATTATAGTTAATGCCTCAAGTGTATTACATATTATTAACAATGTAGCTAAAGCTCAGCCCCCAATAAGAAGTTGGATCTATTGTAAATTGTAGTAATTCAAAATTGGCTTTACAGAGTAACCAATTTAACCTTTGAAATTAAATTCCAATAACTTAAAAAATCACTTAACCTTCCATTATGTTTAGAGTAGCAGGCTGTGACGCTGTAGAATTATATCGTAATATTTTTAATCCATGCCTCAAATGTATGAGTCCTGCAATTAAAATACCGATAAAAATAAGGGTTTTCACAATATTCGGAACATATAGACTAAACACCTTTTACTAATTTAATTATTGAGAATAACGTTGTTTTGGTGAGCAAGACGGAATAGTGAAACTAACTTGTACTACAATAAAACATGCTGAATAATTGCTCAATATGATTTTTAAATGGGAAAACTTTATTAATGTATCATCAAAATGAAAATAAATAACATTGATTTGAGGTTAGATTTTTTTTTTCGCGATGGCAAAAAGATCTAGGATCTAACCCATACAGCCTCGTCAAACAAATCACAATTTTTTATCTATGGTCTAACAAAACAACGATTTAAATTTCTTACATAACAATTATTTATTTTTGGAGGTAATGCCCATAGTCCTATTGCCCTATTTCCACAATGCCTCAAGACGAAAGTCTTTAATCAGTGCGTCCTACCCGTCATGACATACGGTGCCGAGACGTGGACACTGACAGTAAGGCTAGTCCACAAATTAAAAGTTGCCCAGCGAGCTATGGAGAGAGCTATGCTTGGAGTCTCTTTACGGGACCGAATACATAACGAGGTTATCCGACAAAGAACCAAGGTGACCGACATAGCTCAAACCATTAGCGAGCTCAAGTGGTAGTGGACTGGCCACATATCATGTCGAACCGATAACCGCTGGGGCGTTCGTGTTCTTGAGTGGAGACCGCGCCTCGGCAAGCGTAGGGTGGGACGCCCTGCGGCCAGGTGGAGTGACGACCTGCGGAAAGCGGCGGGCAAAAACCGGATGCAGAGCTAAAGACCGAGCTCAATGGTGTGCATTAGGAGAGAACCATGTCCAGCAATGGACGAGTTTAGGCTGATGATGATGATGATGATGAATTATTTATTTTTATGAAAGTTTAAATTTATATTCAGACTATCGATACAACTATAGCATGAAACGATTGTGACAATGACTGGATCGATTCCACAAGCAGTTTTTATAAACGTTTTAATTTTTGTACTTAGATTATTGTTTTTGAATCTTGTACCTCGGCCTTATAACTGCTTATAACCTCGGCTGAGGGGAAATGACGTCTCCAGTCAAAAATGCTTTAAGACGCCTACACAAAATATGGAATTTCTAGTTCTACAATTTATTGTCTATGGTCCATTGTTATAGGAGCAGGAGACATATAAAACCCTTGCTTTGTGTAGGTGTTTTTAATGGTTTGTTTTAAAAACCTAGTGCAGGAGACGCGGCTTTAGTTACGCAAAACAACACGCGAAACTAGCCACTATATTATAGGCAGTATGTTCGCAAACTTAAGCCTGATTCATGACAAAAAAAACCCTGATTGTTTTACAGGGGGGGGGGGGCTGTTGTCTATTACAAACTATCGAGTATAGAATTAGCAAAAAAATTATGCTTTTCTACTAATGGATGTCAACTCAGGTAAAGAAGGATCAGTATACATTTGTTTGTTCCTTCATACCCGCATCCGTCAATAAGCCACGCCCCCGCGCCAAAGTAATAATAATACGGCTACTGGAATGGCGGTCTAGTAGGCGTGCTTCATTGCGTATATTACCGATATCGATAAAATATTCCGTTTATTCCGATTTATTCCGTTATTTTACGGTATATTTTTTTAACATTGCATACATATTATCACACCTGTATACCATAAGAGTAGGCAGAGACTATAGTTTTCTAATTAGTATGATTAGAAAAGCTCTAGTGCACTTAGATAACAATTTTTATAGCAGAGATTAGCAAACGATTTTTTTAGATGTTCTCATGATTGATGTTGTCATAGAGTTCATGTTTAGAAGTGGACATTCTGTGGCTGATGCTAAGACTAAATAGGCTAATGATTGTATAATTGAAACTAATTGTCTCAATAATACTCTAATATTTTAACTATATCATGAACGTGACGTTGATAATCTTAAATAAATCAAATAAAAGCAAGTAATAAATAATAAACCTACAAAAATATGCACTTTTGAACATTTATGTACTGCTTTGTAAAAATAATACAAAAATGTTTATCGACAAATGATCGACAATATTACTTAGGTGCTCTAAACTTCCGCCATCTTTAGCTGCCAGGCCCAGTGTTGCCATCTTAGTGGATTTTCCACTAAATCTGGTGGTTTTGAATCCCGTTTAGTGGGAAAAAATGCCGTCTGGTGGTTAGTGGATTTTTTTAGTGGTTTCGTAGAAAAATTTAGTGAAATGTTGATCGCTCAACCACTAAGCGAGTGATACATTTCCAAATTTATTGCACGTCTCGAAGAAGCTGTGTTTAATATAATATTGCTCTATTATAATAATAATAATACCTGAAATAAATAGTACAGGGAGGTTACCACTTCCTCTTATAGCAGTATTATTATAATTTTACTTGTACCGATTCCCATACAAAACAAACGAAGAACGATTATAATAATACTGCTATAAGAGGTGGTGGTATCCCTGCTGAACATATGTGAATATAACAATAATAGTTAATTTTAATACATTACAACAATTACCAAAGCACATGGTTTCAAGGAGCTTACGTAAGTTATATTACAAAACTATTCCGTAAATTTCTCGACTTTTTGTTAATCAATTTTCTGTTTAGTATTAAGCATAGAGAATGTAATTACAAAGTTTAGTGCTATCAATAAAAATATTAGCAAATATTTTATTTTGAAGTTATACTTCTTTAGGCGCGTTATGAAAAAATGATGAGAGTGAAATTTTCAGATGCGCGCGCATCTGTGAGACAAAATTAACAGTATGAAGTTGTCTGCTTAACCGCGTACACGTACACGCACCCATTTGACTTCGATTGCAATTTAATATTGTTTAAATTCTTTGATAATATTAAATATATAATAATAATTAATTAATATACTTTACTTGTGACTAATGTAAGGATTGGACGTTCTGCGAATTGGACGTTTTGCGAATTGGATATTTTACGAATTGGACATTTTGCGAATTGGACATTTTGCGAATTGGACTTTTGCGAATTGGACATTTCGCGTTTTGGACATTTTGAGAATTGGACATTTAGCGAATTGAACATTGTGCAAATTGGACATTTCGCGAATCGGATATTTCGCGAATTGGACATTTTGAGATTTGGAAATTTTGGGAATTGGACATTTTGAGAATTGGACATTTCGCGAAACGGACATTTCGCGTTTTGGACATTTAGCGAATTGAACATTGTGCAAATTGGACATTTCGCGAATTGGACATTTTGAGGATTGGACATTTTGAGATTTGGACATTTTGGGAATTGGACATTTTGCGAAACGGACATTTCGCGAATTGGACATTTTGAGAATCGGACATTTTGAGGACTCGACATTTCGCGAATTGGACATTTTGCGAAACGGACATTTCGCGAATGGGACATTTGGGAATTGGACATTTCGCGAATTGGACATTTTGAGAATTGGACAGTTTGAAAATTGGACATTTTGAGATTTGGTCATTTTGAGAATTGGACTTTTCGCGAATTAGACATTGTGCGAATTGGACATTGTGCGAATTGGACATTTTGAGATTTGGACATTTTGAGGACTCGACATTTCGCGAATTGGACATTTTGAGATTTGGACATTTTGGGAATTGGACATTTTGCGAAACGGACATTTCGCGAATTGGACATTTTGGGAATTGGACATTTCGCGAATTGGACATTATGAGAATTGGACATTTTGAGAATTGGACATTCTGCGAATTGGACATTTTGAGAATTGGACCATGTGGGAATTGGACATTCTGCGCCTAAACGAACAAAACATGCATCTTATACCATGGGCCATTGTTCTACGAGCAGGTGACAGCTAAAATGGTTGTTTTGCGTATGTTTTTAGTTTTTGTTTCGAATAAATTAATGAAAAGAAGTATAACTTCTCACGCGCGTACGTAAGTACACGCACCCATTTTTTTTATTATGGTTAAATTTCGAAAATATCTCATTGAAGGGTCTGTTTCTGGGTATACGAATGTCATCAGACTTTCGCTTATAATATTCAGTGTATTTAACATTTTTATAAAGAATTTACATTATATATGAGATTTTACTTAGGTATACTAATATTTTAATTATATTTTACAAAATAATGTTGCTTACTTCCAAAACATAGTGATGGATCTAGTTCAGTGTTTATCATTCAAAGAAAGAAAAACTTAACACTAAATTGCAAAATCCAAATTTTATTGCGAATTTTAGAAAATTCAAGACATTCCTTCGATTAAAATGTCTATGTAAATCATTTTGGATAAGTAGCATGAAAGTCGAGTAAATGCGGTGAAAATGCGTTTCCTGTGTAGTATATGCAGAGTCACCCTTGCTGGTCGTATGAGGAATAGCAAGATAAGGGATTGTTATGAGTAAAAGGATGATGTGTTGACTAGGATTAAGACAGGGATGCTTAGGTGGTTTGGAGATGTTGAGAGAATAGATGAAAAGTGACTTACGAATGGGGTCTATCGAGCAAAAGTGAATGGTAGGGCAAGTAAATTAGAAGAAGGCGCCCAACGCGATCCTATATAGATCAAATAAGTGATCTCCTGCGTAAAGGGCAAGTTCGGAGTACCCTCAATCAGCGGAAAAGTATGAAATGAATTATGAATGTGGAAGAAGCAAAAGAGGCGTGCCAGGATCGCAGCCTGTGTAGCTCAATAGTCTTTGCCTACCCCCGTGGGATGCAGGAGTGAGTATGTATGTATGTATTGTAAATAATTTTGCATTAGTATTATCATTGTGGCTAATGCTGATGATGCCATATTATCACAAAATATACGCGAAATAATAAAAATGAAAAAATTAGAAACAAAACTTTTAGGTTTAAAGGTCCTTAAACTTTGACAGAAAAATTATGTTCTGCACATTCATATTGTAAGTTTTTTTACAAATTACCATTACTTTTATTCCAGTAATGTCATTACTATTCGTTGATTTTTCCGTACGTCCTTAAATGATTCCGTACGTCAATGTTTTTCTTAAGCCTGCACTAAAACATTACACAGAACACCTACACAAAACATCCATTTTTTATCTATGGTCCATTGTTCTACGAGCAGGTGACAGCTAAAATCGTTGTTTTGCGTATGTATTTTTAGTGTTTTGTTTCGAAAAAGCTAGTATAGGAAACGCGGCATTAGACTAAACTTTTTCACCATCACAGACGAAGGCTACTAATGATACAGCCTTATTACCTTTTAGCATAAAAATAATGTTCTGTATTATTTTTTTGCTGAAACTAAAAATAAAATAAAAATATATGTTAGCTTTAGATTAGAAAAGTCTTCAGAAGGGTTGAAAAAGTCATAAGTATTATGTTATTTTCTTGTTTTTCACGTATTTTGCATTCAGCACTACGTTTTAGAAATAGGCAATACTAGTATTACTTTGTAAAGCGACATTTCGATCTGTTACGAGTTTACTTCACTGTATATTAGACGAATAAAATCCGAGTTTAGTGGAAAATCTGGTGGTTTTGCGAGCAGGGTCGATTTTGTTAGTGGTTTTCTGGTGGTTTTACAACTTGGATCTGGTGGGGAGCAAGATTAACAGTTGGCAACCCTGGCCAGGCCGGTGCCAAGGTTATGGAGATGGAACCGATCTCCTCTCTCTCTTTAATTTATGAATTGTTTACATTTACATTAATTACATTTTATTTGTAATCATTTTACTAACCAAAATATTGTAATAATTGTACCGACCAATAATGGCAAAGAAAAGTATTGAAGACCTTGATCTTTATGCTATACTTGATTTACAAATCAGTGCTACAGATTCAGAGGTGCGTAGATGTTTTTTAGGTCCCTCCTTGTTCTGTTAGCAACGTGTATGATGTGTTGTGAACTGGGAGGACCTGGGTTCAATTCCTATTTCGAGCGGGTGTTTTTAAACAACTTCCTCGAAACGAAAGTAATGTGTTTTGAGTGTATGTTTATACAACGTACTTCTTACAATATAGGGCATTCAACAGCAGTAGGTATCGAGGGGCTTAGTATCTCATTCGCAGAGCACCCCCCGTAATACAAACAGGAAAAAAACGGTTGTAGGTATACAAAAACAGAAAAAGTTCTCAAAAGATTTAATAAAAATAAGTTGTAGATGGAAACAAACAAGGTTGAAATAGATTTACACTTTTTTTGTTTTCTAATAATTCTTGCCCAGGACTGGATTCCCCAGACAGGGGTTAACATCAGGCATGCAGCCAGTTGTAAAAAAAACTAGGCTAAATCCTTTCTATAATATCCTTGAAAGACATGTATGTTGCACATTGATGTGGGATAACGCCAAATGTAAATAAACGATTTTTGTACCTACTATGCTCTATTGGCCACCTTCTTGGTCTAGTCATAGTGACAGCATATATGGGTTGTGGACCAGAAAGTTCTGGAATTAAAACCCAGGTAGTGCAATGCCTGTTTTTCTGACACTTGGCCATAACTGGGTCCCACAGAAAAGGGGGATATCAAACAAGCCAAGCGTATGATTGCAAAAGATGTGTTTTGTAAAATCCTCATTGAAGTGGTATGAATAAAGGCAAGAAGACTGGTGACACTGTATTTTAACTGGGACAGACAGTATAGGGGCTACTAGGAAATCTGAAACTATAGGAGATACAGAGAAACCATTTGCAAATTTTTTGTTGATAATTATTTTGGCATACAACATTTTTTGGTCAAGGGCTGGATACCAGCATAGACCGAGATTGATGTCATATTGAACATTTATTGTAGAAATAGTATTAAGGTACATCTGG
The DNA here is from genome assembly GCA_036417725.1 of Clanis bilineata. Classification (NCBI taxonomy): domain Eukaryota; kingdom Metazoa; phylum Arthropoda; class Insecta; order Lepidoptera; family Sphingidae; genus Clanis; species Clanis bilineata. The sequence goes on from CM071154.1 coordinate 8,828,449, forward strand.
GTGGATGCGAATATCTTACCACCAGCATAATTTGACCAACTTTTTATGGTTTCCTTGTATCCCATTTCAATTTCCCCATACTGACACAGTTAAAAATATTATCACAGGTGCTTATTACATTATTACATACATACACACTCACATCTGCATCGCTTAGGAGTAGGCAGAAACAATTAAGCAACAAGTATGTCTCCCACATAAGTCTCTTGCCACTTACATTATTATTTTCCTTAATAAAAAACTCATCTTTTAGATCAAAAAAGCATATCGTAAGAAGGCACTACAGTGCCATCCTGACAAAAATCCAGATGACCCTAAAGCTGCAGAAACATTTCATCAACTATCGCAAGCACTGGAGATCCTTACAGATGTGTCAGCTAGGGCAGCATATGACAAAGTTCTTAGAGCAAAGGCAGCAGCAAAATTACGCCATCAAGAATTGGACAGTAAAAGACAAAAGTTAAAAGAAGATTTAGAACGGAGAGAGAGAGAGGCAGCATCAGGAAGAGATGCTCATTTGACAGATGCACAAAAACTTGCAGCAGAAATTGAAAGGTTGCGTAATGAAGGAAGCAAACTATTACAAGAGGAACAACGTAAAATGAAGGAAGAAATAAAGAGGGCTATGGGTGACGTTATAACACCACTATGGGATTCTACTTTAAATAGGATTAAAATTAAATGGAAAGCAGATAAAAATGACCCAACTAATGGAGGTTATAATGAACCTACTTTGAGACGGTTTTTGAAAAAATATGGTGATATTGTAGCTTTAATTATGTCTCCTAAGAGGAATGGTAGTGCCTTGGTTGAGTTTTCTACTAAGGATGCATCAGAAATGGCTGTTGAACTTGAAAAAGGTAGTTATGATTTTTGGAAGACAGTTTTCAAGTTTTGTTAAATATTGTTTATAATGTTCATGTTATGGAATGTCTATTATCATAAAGTTTTGTCTCTATAATATGGTAAAAAATAAATAAGTAACTCAGCAAGGTAAAAGACATAACTAGACCTAGTCATTTATTCATAATTCACTATGGGTACATTAGGAGGTGGCATTATATACATTACATTAACATCTCGGCCAACTGTGGCCAAGCTGCCTGTCAATATTTATGCCATATACATTGATTTAATGGCCACGGTAGCAACTGCTCTAATTATTTAAATACCTATATCCACCCATTTTATATAATTTAATTTCAGGTTTACCAGATAATCCTCTAGAATTGAAATGGGTTAATAAAAAACCAATAATAACATCAGTATTTGGTGGACCATCACTTGTATCAGACAGAGACTATGAATCTTTAGTATTAACGAAAATGAGACAAGCTGCTGAAAGGCAGAAAATAATAGAGGAAATGTTGAAAGAAGACCAAAACACTTAATAAAAATAATATACACAAAAGTACAAAGTTTCATTGATATTACTTAAACCTCTTTAAAGTAAAATACCAAAGTCAGGCCTAGACTTTTTGAATTTGCCATTTACATAAACATTACTTATTTGTTACAGGGTCAAATGGCTTCCATTCTTGAATAAAGTCCAAGGCCTTTTTTCTCTGTTCATCGCCTTTCTCTTTCTTTGGATTCTTCCATAAACTATGATGCAAATTTAAAATGCCTCCTATTATTTCCTAGAAACAAAATGGGAGTAAACACAATGTCCAACAAGTTTGTAAATTGAGATTTACAGAAAATATGTATGTATCATAGGTATGTATGTAGTACCTCTGCAAAATTATTAGGGAATTGATGTTGATCTTCAATAACATGTGCGAATCCAGGATCCATCCCAAAATCTATCCAGAAATAAGGTAAACCTTTTGGAACTCCTTTTCTTATATCCTTTCCTTTCAATTCCACTACTTTTTTGTTCATTGACCATTCAGTCTCACATTCTAAAAGAGCTTTTTTGAAGTATATCGCAGCCATGTCACCTACATCTCTTGGGAGTGGCACACAATTTATAACCATGTGAGGATACCTATGTAATTTTGAAGCTGTTTCAAAAAATACCACATCCATATTTTGTGAATTAAAGAACTGTGTAAGAGCTTTTCGATATATCTGAAATATATACAAATAAATTAAAAATCTTTTTTGTTCAATTAAAAAGAATGGAACAATATATTTCTTTCTGTATATTACCAAGATTTCTTCCCAGACATCCTCATCTAAAGAAGTAACACATGTGGAATGGTGTACTGTAGTAATAATGCACTGATCTTTCACAAGCGACTTTCTTGATGGCACAGCTAAATATGCTTTATCTCCACAGCTAATTATAAGGTGTTTCAACATGTTCTTTGAGTCTATGCAATATTCACAACCATCCAAAGACCTTTCAATTTTTTTATGTTGTTGAATAGCTTTATGCTTTTCAAGTTCACTGTCTTTAAATTCATTTCTGTTCTTTGATATTTCATCCATAAAAATATCATCAAGATCGTCATTGGGATTTTTATGTTTACTTGCAATTTTAGCCAATTCAGCTTCATTGTTGTAGTTATTTCCATACTTTTCTTCTTGAAACTGAAAAAGTATGTAAACAGTTGAATTTAAAATATTCTTATACCTGCCCTTATTCCACTTCCATGTGGAATAAGAACAACACACTTTTACAAGCATGTTGCAGAAATGAATTGGCTTTTTAGTTTTTATGACCTGCCTGTTTGACATCCACCTCCTTTGGAGAACGCACTCACAGGCAAATTGTGTTAGGATAATTAAAAAACAAAAACATAACTGTCTAAAAAGGTAAAACAAAAAATGTACATAGCAGACCGCTTATGTAGAGCATGTCAAGACATATATTAACTCGAAAAACATTACCCTGCTTCTGAGGCAGTAGGGTAAAAACTGCTTTGGCCAACTTGGGATTTTAATCCAGAACCTCCTAGACAGCCAAAATAATGTTCAAATAGATTTGGGTTCGTCTAGTTGCAGCGTATATGAAAAATTTAAATAACATACCATTTGTGATAAGTTGTATTTATCATCATTACCAAAATATTTTGCTCTCTCCCCAGAAACATGTGTTTCAGCTTTCCGTTTTCCACCTTTACTTTTTGGGTCTCCTTTTTCAGGTTTCTGTAATGGTCTGCTATTGCCCACACTGTTTGTTGATATTAACATTACACTTTCATGGTCATCTTGTTTACCAGCATCAGGATTTTGTTTCCTATATGCCCTTGCTGCTTCTAATTTTGCTTTTAATTCATCAGCAAGATTTTTATTACCGATTATTTCGGCCTTCACAATTTTTGCTGCCAATTTATTCATCTTATCATCACTGAGATATTTTGACTCCTTTTCTTTACCGAAGTCCTTACTTAATATCATAGGTGCATTTTTGTCAGTTTCTAGTTCTTGCGCATGATTAGAAACTCTGCAGTCCGTTTCACAATATCTTGATTTAGTTTTACCAACTTTATCATCATATTTTCTCCAATTAGATGTCTTGTTTTGGTTTGAAGAACTTTCTTCTTTAGATTTATAATTTTTCCAATGTTCATCAGTTCTATTGTATCTGCTTGTTTGCCTAGTCTCATCTGTATCATATCTCTGATAACTCTTTGATGGTTTGGTGTAGTAATCAATTTCATCTGTAGGTTTGATGAAACCTCTAGTCTTTTTTAGTTCTTCTGAAGTCAGTGGGAGTCCCTTACCTCCATTTTTCCAATATGGATTAAGCTCCCTACTGCTTGTTCCTGGATTATAGGAGTCAATATGTTTATTATTTTGTTCTTCACGCTTGGGCCTGACATCTTCTTTGGTATATGTTTTTAACAGACCAGTCATTGACATCCATTCTTCCCGTTGTGTAGAGTCTTGTTTTTGTGCTGAAGTATCTTTTTCTATCCATACATCAGAATCTGAACTATTTGAACTTGAAGACTGAAAAATAATAGATTTCAATAACTATTAGTGCTTGAAACTTTAAAGAATTTACATTTGCTCTTTTAACTGTGTAAATTTGAAGCATTTATAAAATTCAATGGCAACCTATTTGAGCATATTAAATTGAAAAGAACAGTGTCGCCAGCAACAACTGGTATACATATAAAAGAAAAATACTTGACAAGAAATATGTTATGGTCATAATTAATTTTAACTCTATTCTTACACTTTTACATCTATGTTCCTTTTTCTTCGACTTGCATTTTTTTAACTTTTGAGACGTTTTTTCCTTAAGCTTTTCCTTCTTATGTTTTTTTTCTTTCATTTTGATTAACAAATAAAATCAAATTGAGTATATATATTGGTTATTGGGTAATGGTTTGAAAAATGTGGTTTGTAAAGTAAGTAGTGCAAATTGATAAATTGAAAACCTCTTGTTTTGCACAGTGCACTGTCTTTGGTTTTCAGTAGAGGTGGAGTAGAATATTGCGAGTTCAACTGAACAAATTAATTATTAGATTAAGAGAAAGGCCCTAGTTATCTGGACTAACACAACACTTTGTAATTATACTCTTCTTTAATTCTTTATAAGGTGTTTTATTGCATTTTTGCATGAAAACTTTACTAATGTAAAATAATTCTACGTCGTCCTTAACAATAGGAAATAGGGATATCGATCTGAGGTCGATGAATCGGTTTTTTAGGGCAATAAATTTTCTATATCGATGTGTAGCACTGAATCGATATTTTACACTACAAAATGGACATTCGAATTTTTCGGTTTTGGATAAAATCATAAAATTATTCTGTACCTCAGAGTGATACAATAGTAACGCCATTTGCCAAAATCTTGTTTTTTTACACCAATAACCGCCCAAAAACCAGATCTTTAAAATGGTATTATAAACAAACATGTTAAATACGTAAATAAATCGTTTCTATATCTTTTAATTAAATTGACCAGTAAGTGCTGGATTCGTAGATTTGCGGCGCACATTTTTACTTCTCCGGTAAACATTTTTTGACTCTTGATGTTGTATGGCGGTTAGGTACAGTATTTACAATTATTAACAACATTTCATGTTTCCAACATATCAATATTATAATTGCAAATGAAATTATCCAAAACAAAAAGACCCCTGTTTTTTCCTTTTTGTTTTCATTCATTATTTCCTTTTTGAGATCCGTTTCATTCTAAATTGACGTAAACGCCAAATGATGAGCGGAATCGCTTACAAATCTTACTAATGTACATCCCATTAGACTTGACAGACTGTTGTTTTTAAAAAGATTAGATATTAAGTATTGGGTACTATAAGCAATATTATCTATTTTCTAAACTTTTTAATGTAACAAAACATTTAGAAAATAAATGTCTTGTTTTCGACTTCAAAAAAGAAGAAGGTTCTCAATTTGTCCATATTTTTTTGTATGTTACGCGATCTGTCCGCAAAATTTTAATGTCGACTGTTTTTCAATATTGTTTTTGTGTTCGATAAAGCTTATTTTAAGAGTGGTCCCATATAAATTTGGTTACGATCATATAAGTTTTGAAGTCGGTCCGTTAAGTTTTTCATACCTGATACTTTACTTTGATATTGTAATAAAATAATAATTATACATAATTATCGAATTCCGTGAACTATTTTACTGATAAGAGAACGTTTATTATGGTATCTTTCTTGTTTTTTATAAAATGGATTAATATTTACATTGTAAATCGATATTTTAGAACTCGATCTAAATCAATCCTTCAAGTTACGATTCAAATCGATTCAAAAATAGATATTTTCGGAAAGAATCTTTATCCCTATCTCAATCCGCAGACACAAGAAGGATGACAGCACCACAGATAATTTATTGCTTATTTTCTATTACAGCCTATCGAGCATAGAATTTGACAGAGTCTATGAGAATCAGTGCTATACAATATACATGGGTAGCTCGTCAATATGAGGATGAGGGAGGACTCATTTACCCTCATGACCCATTAATGAAGTCCGACTCGTTTAAAGTCCCGGTGTAGCCAGTTGTCCTGGTCAGCATGGCAGACGTTTTGTTGTAGATATAAATACATAAGTGGTTTTGTAAGAAAAATTGCCGTCTACATTTTCTACATACAATATAAGCTCATACATGTATTCACGAAAGGGTAGGCAGAGGCGCACTGGCGAACTAGAACATCTACATTTTGCCGAGCTTCGTTCCGTCCCAGATGTAATAGAAGACTTTAACCGATTTGACTCAACTGACTTCGAAATCGATATCAAGGTCGCATCATAGTCCCGAAATATAAATTCAGAGTCAAAACGACTTTAAAATCTATATCTGGGTCAACTCGTTGTTCCGAAGGACGGATCCGATGCCAAAACCGAAAAAAATGGCTGCCTTTGTTTTTATTTGTTTTGAAGCCATAACCGATAATTATCTTCTGGATCGGCCTGCAGTTTCGAAAAATGGATATGGTGTTAAAACTGAAAATTTGCCGCAGTTGTGATTTTTTTACCAACTTGTACTTAACCCTAAAAATTTGTCGTGTAGAATATTCAGACCAAAACGACAGATCGGACAAATAAGAAAATACCCTTCGGTCTTACAAAATACATGGGCGGGTGAAAGCTAGTCTTTCTTTCTACCTGCCCTTATCCCACCTTAATGTGGGGTCGGCGCATCACACTTTTTTAAGTATGTTACAAAGAAGATTTTGCTTAGTTTTTACGACCGGACGCCTGCTTGACGTCAACCCCCTATGAGGGATTCAGTCCCGGGCAAATTAGATTAGAAAATTTCCTTTGCCTGACCTGGGAATCGAACCCAGGACCTCCCAGTCCACAGCCCATACATGCTGCCACTAGACCAAGGAGGCGGGTGAAAGCTAGTATTTTTGTATTATTTATTGATCTTATTTAATATCAGAACTGTCAGAACAGAGCAAATGGAGAGAAAATGCTACTGCTGTGAAACAGTGCTTGGATTTGATCCCGATATTTTGATAGGAATTTATTAATGACAGCACAATTTGTAATTGCCTTTATTTGTTATTATTATTTAATACGGAGAGAAAATACCAAATCACGAATACCCATTCCCATTCTTCCGACTCGCCTGCGTGTTCTACAGGCAGACCGGCTATTAACTGGGAGGTCCTGGTTTCAAAATTCAAATCTGAGGTCGCTAGGCAATATTTTTTTAAACTATGTTTTTGGGATTGGATCTTCAAAGGGCATTGACACGGACACATAGACAGCATGGGAGAAAATTACAAGGTTTACCAACTGCATTACTACGCGTTGCCGTACAAAAAAAATATAGCCATCTAGCAAAAAAAAAATTGCGCAAGTCTATCTTATTGACTAACGCCCGGTTCCAATATACAATCTCAGTTCGAATGTGCAGATAGATTACAAAAATTTGCCAATAAGAACACAGTTTGAACATGACTCCGTCAAATGACTTGATTTGATTGGTTCATAATCGCGATCTATCTGCACTCTAAACTGAGATCGTTTATTGAAACCGGCCGTAAGTTAGTTGCGTCACGCTATCTCTAAGACACTGAGGAAGATTAAGAAAATGTTCAAAAACGATTAATTTACTGTTATGAACATTATTATATATTCTAAAAAAAATTAAATTTTTGATGGTATTTTTGTACTGAAGAAATGTCTATTTCTTCACGGTTTTTGCGGCTGTCGCAGGTCAGGCTATTCCTGGCCATCCAGAAATAATACTTACTGAATTTTCGGGGTACGAAAACTTGTATGGGATGGTCAGTCCTATTTATATCTCGTCTCTGCTAACACCCTTAGACATGCTAACACCAATCGTTTTTATTTGGCGTCCTCTATGTTTGAATCATGAAAATCTTTAAAGACTGGTGCTATAATATTAAGCTGTAACGACAGTTGGCGTTGTTTACTAATAAAATTGATTTCTCGAACAATGATTTAGATGTAAAAGCAAATTTTTACATAATTTGGTACACATATAAATAAAACAGAAAATAAATTTAAACTTAAAATGATGAATTAGGATTTGATCGATCGACTTCATTCAACTAAGTACATTATAAGATTTGAAGTTTAAACGAGGTAAACGCCTACGATTCGTGTTTTCAAGTGTAGTTTGCGGCTATAGGTCGTCTTCATAACTCGCGCGACGCGCTTCGAATTTGAAGTGTAGTTGCGGCATGGGTCGTTACCTCGTTACTCGAGTATTTATTTATTTATGAACTATGATGGCGGGTACACACCAGCCGAACGAAGGCGAAAAAACGTTCGCGAAGGGGTCGCTGTGGACTATAAGATGTGGACGCAACATCGAAGTCGAACAAACGAACGAAGACGTTCAGTCCCGTTTGGTCGTGGGGGGGACAATCGTCGGTACATCAAAGGAAAATATAGCGAATCGACGAATGCGGCGTGGACGCATCGGCGAATGTTCGCGAAGACTCATTTAGCGACAACGATTTATATAGAGCGGACGTGTGCACTGTATGAATAAAATAGAGTAGTCCGATGACAAACTTTTGTAACTAAATGTTTTTTTAATGTGTTGTTATCTTTAGCTTCGAAAGTTAATTTCATGTTTACCTTTCTTGAAAATAAGAGTTGATATTGTAGTATTATGCATTCAGTATAATTTTTTTACTCATAATTTTATAATTGCTATTTTCCAGAACCCTTTACCGTGATTTATCCTTAGACCATAAACGGGTATTTTTGACCGAGGACGACACGCAGTGAAAACTATTGTGACACCGACTGAATCGATTACAAACAGTTTTTCTAAAAATGTGTTGGATATTTTAATCTTGAACCTTGACAGAGAGTAAATGCTATACGTGGTTTCTACAGTTATAAATGCTCTAAGATGCAAATATTATGACTAGCAGAATGGGAATCGTAATATTAGTAATAATAATTAGTAATTACAAATTGCCGTGGCTGTAAATATCGAATCATTATCACAATCGAATGATTTCAATACATACGAGCTCATACGAGTCACGACTGACTACTCACCACTAGTTTATTAAAATGCAGTAAATGTTGCTGCGCAGGATAAAGTTTTATTGTATTATGAAGTCATAATAATTTTAGTAATATTTAACATTACTATCGATTAGTGCAAACACGAAAACAAACGTAAATTAAGGGCATAATGTTATTATACTAATTTAATTTGGATACATAGTAAAAACATGTTCGACTAATGCAATGAGCTAATGGCACTCGAGGAATGTCGGAATAATCAGACGATTTGGTATTCAGTTTGCGTTTGTGGTGTTCATGAGTACTTAGAACTTCGAATACAAGTGTTCGGATAGTGGTGTATTGTTATTGTTCATATTTTTTACTGAAACTGCGTTCGTATCGAATTGATGTTTCTACGTTGTGTTGTAAAAGAAAGTGTTGGTAAGCTTTCTTTTCTCATTTGTTGTTGTAAATTGATTTGATACAGATTACGTTTACTGAATGTTTTGTTTATATTCATCCATTCGGTTGCAGTGAATAATGTTTTCTAAAAAAAAGAAAAAGCCATTGATTTCGCCGCCTAGTAACTTCGAGCACCGAGTACATACAGGTTTCGATAAACGAGAGGGAAAGTTCGTTGGGCTTCCTTTGCAATGGGCATCTCTTGTTGGCAATAATCAGGTAAAACAACTACCTATATTTAATTAGATTTAATGACTTATCTCTTTGTTGTTTTCAACTAACCATAATAGAGTTTAAATACAAGTGGTTGATGGTGAGAAGAAGCTGATATAGAAATTGTTAAATATGAGGGCTAAATAAAGGGTTAGGAGGGAATTATAATATCCCCTATATATTTTTATTCAAACTAACTTAGATTTTATTCCAGTATAACACCCAACACTTCAATTATAATTATAGTATTGTACATTTTCATCGATACATAGCATTAATAAATTGACTACTCTACTTACTATATTTTACAAAAACTGGTATCTAGATTCACCAATTTATAGTGCAGTGAATAAATGATACTTGATTTATCAACTTGTTATTATAATAGAAGACCTATGGAGTAATATTTCATCACATTCCTAATACAAATTAGGCAGTCTAGTTGCCAGTTTCCTTATGATAAGCAAGTTAACTTGTCAAGTTTGTCAGTCATTAACACACGTTAAGTACTTGAATAACAAAAATAAAAATGTTATAATATTCAAGTTGATATGAGGTAGGCAAGCATAGGACATTCATTACTAGTCAGTTAACATTGTTGATAACATTTGAAATTTGGACAATTTTTATTACATTTTGTGTCCAAATCCTTTTTTGAATATGATAAAAGCCCCAAATATTTTATTCTATGTTCAGATTATATTAGCTGGTGCCGACAACTTTTTTGTGTGGATATTAATAACTCAATCTCACTGGAACTTTACATTTTCAAAGTTCAAATAGCATATGTTAGGCACCTGCCTTATGTTACTTGCTGATAATCTTTCTATAGGTGAAAGAATTTTTAAAATTGTTTCAGTAGTTTCTGAGCTTATTCATTACAAACAAAAATATAAACCCAATTCTCTTTATAATATTGGTATAGATATTGCAGGTCAACATTGTATGGCAGATTCTATACTGTTCTTTGCGGCCATTGAGATATGGACAATATTTTTATATGAGTTGTGTACCCACCTTATCAATCATGCTATTGGCTAACCCATCTATATTATTTGCATTGCAGATACTAAAATCAACAAACAGACCACTACCTCTAGTTGATCCCTCAGAAATAACACCCACCGAGATTCTAGATTTGAAAACAATTGTTAGAGGGGAACACCGTACCACTTCAGTTTCTTCAATAGCACAACCAATTTCTTCAAATGTGCCACAGCAACAGCAGCCAATGCAGAATGGAGTTGTGTTACCAAAAACATCTAATGTTGCTAGATCTAATTCGTTAAGAAGTTCAAGCCCACCTAGGATAAGAAGAGATTTCCGTAACCAGCCAAATGTCCCACCTTCAGTGCCCGAGGAGTCACCACCGGTGCCCCCAGCACCTCAGCAATATCCGACTCTTAGAAGAGAACAGAGTAATTACACTTTAAACAAGCCAATTCCAGAGTCTCCAGTGGACTGGTCACATCAAACTCACGAAGCTACAATCAGACCGGTTGGAGAAATCAATGATAATCATCATGCCACAATGAATTTCCAAAATGTTCAAAATGCAAATGTACCATACCAACATAATCATCCCCCACCTCCAGTGTTACATGGAATGCCCCAAGGACTGAATGGAAACAATATGAATATAGGTGAGTTTCTTCAAATATATCTGGAAACTGCAAAATAAATGCGACACATTACATACATAAGCTCACGCCTGTAACCCCAAAGGGGTAGGCAGAGGTGCACTAGCAAACTAGAAAACCCACATTCCGCCAAGCTTAGTTCCGTCCCAGATGTGATAGGGGGCGACCCTATCGCCATATCAGCCACAAATTCCAGACTCCGGGCTGATATGGAAAAATCCAATATAACTCTGCCGGACCCGGGATCGAACCCGAGATCTCAGGATGGTAGTCGACATTAATGAGTGTAAAAGTATTATCATAAAACAATTTTATGTAATCCAAAATATCAGTGCAAATATAATTGCCATTCAATGCTCCAGTGGAATTTATCAGCGACCTCTTTCCAAATCTGGTAGCAAAGCAAGTAAACACAAATAAGTATATTATGTAGGCCACGGTCCGATAATTCCCGGTAATACTTGATTGTATGATCCGGAACAAGATCTATGTATTTACAAAACTTAATGGATATTATTACACAAGTTTAGTGATATTAATACTGGTTCATTAAATATTTTAATAAAATTTTAATATGATCTATGTATGTAACGAAATGAGTAATCAATGATATAAGCAATTTATCTGTACTGCTTCTTTTAATAGCCAAAATTGATTTAAAATATTAGATCTGCCTTGTGATATCTCAGCTCAATTCCAGGGTTTCGACAAAACTGGATCCACACACTCAATGCATACCCTTCTACGTGTCCACAGTCCAAATGTCAATTCAGTCCATTTGATATTCAGTTTTATGTATGTTACATAAATAAATTATTATTCCTTTTTGTTAACACTACCTATAGCTGCTCCATTTCAATTTTAGCAATAATTGTGTCGTGACAAGCAGTTATAGCAGCTGGCCCATAATTATCAGAAGATATGCCGGATTACTTGTACTCCACAAATGTCAAATGATAATAAATGAGCTACAGCATGTATGTTTAAAATATTTTAAGCCAATGAGTTGCTTGCGGACCTTTCCATGTACATATCTCGTAAGGTTGTTATTCACAGTGTCTGGTTGCCTGCAATGTAGTTGGGCGCAATATGCAAGTTTAAACACATATTACGGCCTTAATGCAGGCCTTAATTGCAAATGGGTCTTTAGATGAATTAGTTAACAATTTTAACGTATATTCATTGGTTGGTCATAATTTAATTGTACATTTAGGAGACGGATATCCCGTAAGACACCAGCACCCGGCGCCAGCGGTCGCAGCCCCCCACTTACCTCTCGCCGCGTCCAAGCATGAACTGCGGTTGACCCATGAACAGGTATATTGCACAACATACTGCATATGTGTATGTATGCTATAAATTAGTCGTAATTGCCCGGTTGTTAGGTTTGGTGCGGCAATAATATTAAGTGACTGCGAATTATAAAAGGAAACATTGCGTATGGTGCGCATTAATTTTGTCTCTTGGGATATTGCGCCACGGTCTAGTTGTAGCGTGTGAATGGAGATTTTTGCCATAAATTATAGAAATAGATTTCCGATTTTGTTTCCGACTGCCTGAACTCTGATTAGATTATTGAATAGATAGATAGATAGATAGATAGAAACTCTTTATTGCAGACACATACATAAAAAAAACAGGTAACAGAACAGGTGAGCAACAGAATAACTGTGCCACAAGTGGCGGCCTTATCGCTAAAAGCGATCTCTTCCAGGCAACCATTGGATGGAGAGGAATTGAAAGTAGATAAAAGACGGGGTTTACAATAAAGGGATAGGATATAACAATGTACTAAATACTATGAATTGAATTGAATTCAATCTATGAAAATGTGTCATTTTGATAATTGGGTACTTGACTGTGTTTGCTTTTATATAAATTTTATATGTAACAGCAAATAAAACAAAAAATAAACCCTTCTGTAAAAACTGCATCGAAATTGGTTGAAAAATGAGGCAGTAATGAATATTTTACATTCTGGAGTTGGGGCATAGTGGATATATCTTGCTATTCCTTTCCAACGCACTTTTATACTGATACTTCTTTTTCCTGCAGTTTGAAGGTTACACCAAACTTCAAAGGCTTATAACATAACATAAGCTCACGCCTGTATCCCCGAAGGGGTAGGCAGAGGCGTACTAGCGAACTAGAACACCCACATTTCGCCGAGCTTAGTTCCGTCCCAGATGTGATAGACGGCGAGTCTATCGCCATTACGGGCACAAATTCCAGACTCCGGGCTGATATGGAAAAATCCAATATCACTTTGCCCGACCCGGGGTTCGGACCCGAGACCTCAGAACCGTAGTCGTGCCGAAATACCACTACGCCACGGAGGCAGTCTTATAACTTTTTTATTTTTGAGAATATTTCAATATTTCTTTCTATTCTATATTTTAGACGACGTAAATTTCATATAAAATTAATTAAAAAAAAAAAAAATTCAAGTACCCAAATATGTGAAGCTTGTCTAACAATCGGAATCTTTGCAATCGAAATTAGCTAGGGGATAAATTTTAGTGGATGCATGACGATGACTTATGATAGGATTGATGTAGTAGTAATGTGTGTGTGTGGCACGTGCAGTTCCGCGCGGCGCTGCGGCTGGTGGTGAGCGAGGGCGACCCGCGCGCGTCGCTCGGCGCCTTCAGCAAGATCGGCGAGGGCAGCACCGGCGTCGTGTGCGCCGCCGCCGACGCGCTGCACCGCCGCACCGTCGCCGTCAAGATGATGAACCTGCGCAAGCAGCAGCGCCGGGAGCTGCTCTTCAACGAAGTCGTGAGTGCTCTGCACAGGGCCGTGCACTACATATAGACATAGACAAAGAGACACTGTCTACCCTGACAATTTGCTATTCATAATCAAAAACCAAATTTTTAAAATAGCAGCGCCTGGCTTATATATTAATTCCACATGGAGATGATTATGACTTTACTGATAATGTAAGAGTTGAAGAAAATAATTTTACAAGATTCTTGTCTACCCTGATCAAAATGTCTGTGCACATCACTGGCTCTGCACCACCGCTACACATAACTCGCACGCGCCTCTCTATGCCTACTAGTGTCACTGCAATGTGTATTTTTTTTTTCATTTTGTCCATAATTCATTTGGAATTGTTAATTATTCACACTTATTAATATTATCTTTCTTTCTACCTGCCCTTATGCCACCTTAATGTGAGATCGACACAACACACCTTTTCAAGTATATTGCAGAAAGGATTTGGTTTAGTTTTTACGACCGGTTGCCTGCCTGACGTCAACACCCACTGAGCGATCCAGTCCCAGGCAAATTAAATTAGAAGATTCGCTTTGCCCTACCTGGTAATCGATCCAGGAACCTCCTAATCCACAGCCCATACATGCTGCCACTAGATTAAATGTCGACACAACTCTAGAGAATAATATGAAATAATTTTAACAAGCAACACCCACCCTGTCAGATTTCTCGTCTAAGCCCAACTTATTAATGTTATCATTAATAATATTATGTGTACAGGTGATTATGCGCGACTACCCACACCCGAACATTGTTGAGATGCACGCTTCGTATCTAGTGGGCGACGAGCTGTGGGTAGTGATGGAGTACATGGCCGGTGGAGCGCTGACGGACATCGTGACCAGGGCGCGTATGGATCCTGAACAAATTGCCACTGTCTGCAAACAGTGTCTCAAGGTATTTTTACAATAACTTCGTTCGCGTCGAAATTTATCCACAGGGTATGTGCATTTTTCAAAAAGAAACTACCTTATGTGCTATTCCAGACTATCTCTGTGCCAAATTTTAATCCCAATCCAATCTGTTGTTGTGGCGTGAAAGAGTTACAAACATCTAGATGGATGATTTCGCATTTATAATAATTTAGATAATATATAGCCGCATCACAACATAATCTTTCTTTCTACCTGTCCTTTAATGTTGGGTCAGTGAAACACACATTTTTAAGCATATTGCAGAAAGGATGTGGCATAGTATTTACGATCGGCTGCCTGCCTGACTTCAACCCCCTATGAGGGATCCAGTCCCGGGCAAATTAAATTAGAAAATACGCTTTGCCCGACCTAGGAACCGACCCCAGGACCCGGTCCATAGCCCATATATGCTGCCACTGGACCAAGGAGGCGACGCTTCGCAACATAATAACCACTACATAGTATAAAACAAAGTCGCTTCCCACAGTCTGTTTATCCCTATGTCCCGATGTATGCTTACATCTTTAAAAATACGCAACGAATTTTGATAGTGATTCAAGAGGAAGGTTTATACGTAAAATACATGCATAAATTCATCCCCTAAAGGGATGTATTGGGGGATGTATGTCAAGACTCAAACGCGGGCGTAGCAGCAGGTAAAAGCTAGTACCTTTATAAAAATGATTATTTGAAAACCATCTTTTTCAGGCGCTCGCGTTTCTACACAGTCAAGGTGTAATCCACAGAGACATTAAGTCAGATTCCATTCTCATGACGGCGGATGGTCGCGTCAAATTATCCGACTTCGGTTTCTGTGCTCAAGTTTCACAGGTATGTTGTAACATAACAAGTTTTATTATGTTTATAATTATAAATAAGCTTTGTTTACGTTTCGAGGATTTTATATTTAAATATTAATTATGTATTATGAATCCTGAGTTTTAGTCCGAGTCTAAATTTACCTATTAAATTTAGATGTTTTTTAAATTGCTCACCCTGATAAATAAGGAATATTATTTTAAACATTCTGCCTATAGAGATAATATGGTCGGCTTGAATCATCAAGTCAAGCTGCCCGTGACTATCTACATAGTCACGTGCGGCTCGGCCTCCGGTGGCCCATACGCTTATGTAACATATATATGTGCCGCCTCCGACGGGTTAAAGTCGCCTTATGTCGTTTAAGGCCGGCTTATCTGTCAAAATTGTATGGCAAAAACAACATAAGAAGTCGTTAAAGTTGAGTAACGGTCCAGTATTCGGGCGTAAGATAGTGTATAATTTCGCAACTGTGTCGTACTGTAGCCCGAGCACGAAAAGCTAATATAAATGTATTCGAGTTCGCTGCGCACTGATGACGTTTGGTTAATATTTCATAAAAATTTCATAGACGCGCATCGAGCTGAAATACATTTACGGTTGTCAGAAATTTTCCTGCTCAGGCCGCAGGTCTAAATCCTCATAAATATTTGATATCCCCTCTCCCACTATCACTTGCAACGCCCGGCGTTTGACTGAAAGTAATATTAATATGGTTCATATCTTTTCTTTCTTTAGAAAGAAATTGTTCGTATATTATTAATATAATATTTTTTTATTATCAGGAATTGCCTAAGCGTAAATCCCTTGTCGGTACACCGTATTGGATGTCGCCGGAGGTGATATCGAGACTGCCGTACGGGCCCGAGGTGGACGTGTGGTCGCTCGGTATCATGATCGTTGAGATGGTCGACGGCGAACCACCTTTCTTCAATGAACCACCTTTGCAGGTCTGTATATTCGTTTGTCTTTTGTAATTTCACTGAATTGATTTGTGCGAAATATTTTTGAAGATTTTTCGATAAAATATTTTGCATCAGACTTTCATATTTACAGATCATACTTTTAATATATATTTAGGTTTTACTTAAATATATTGACTATATATACCAGGGGTTCCGTTGGGTCTACATCCTACAGGTCTAAAGTTAGATTATGGCTTGATCATCTTGGCTGGGATTTGTTTGTATAGATGTACCAGGGGTGGCCTACCGGTCGATTGCGGCTATTGTCTAGTCCTAATAATAATATTTTTAGGTAAAATAGACTACGCAATGGAATCACCAACTGCTGTGCGCATCATCTTGTATCCAGTATGTAATTGATAGATCATGCAGGGTTTCGTCAAAAAATAGTAGATCTTGGATCGAATAAAGTTGACCACCCCTGGTCTGTTAATACTGTGGACAAGGAATCTTCATGCGAGTGTAGTGTGAACTGTGATCCTGTGGTCGAGTAATGTGCGTGTGGTGTGGGTGTGGTGTCGCAGGCGATGCGGCGCATCCGCGACATGCCGCCGCCGCGGCCGCGCGGGCTGGCGCGCTGTCCGCCCGACCTGGTGTCGTTCGTGGAGTGCGCGCTGGTGCGCGAGCCGGCCGCGCGGCACTCGGCGCAGCGCCTGCTGCACCACGCGTTCCTGCGGCGCGCCGGCCCGCCCGCGCTGCTGGTGCCGCTGATGCCGCCCGCCCCTCACCCCACGCAACCCACACACACCACACACAGACCGCCCGCGCTAGACGACGGACGCTGAACGACACACACACACAACACAGACACACACACACACAACACAGACACACACACACACACACACAACACAGACACACACACACACAACACAGACACACACACACAACACAGACACACACACACACACGCAACACAATCACACTATTAACAACCGATGTCCCAATAACCAGCCCCCTAACTCTTGACACTCGATTCCAATTTGACTTCCATTCAATTTCATTTATCGACCGACTTCCAAAAAGGAGAAAATCCTCAATACTTCTGTATTTTTTTAATGTGTGTTACGCGATATCTCCGACAAATGAGAGAGACCGATTTTCAAAATTCTTGTATTTGCTTATTTCAAGTGGAATCCCATATAGTTTGGTCGAGATCGGATTTCAATTCGAACCGCTTTTTAAACTTATGATTATTGACTTAAAACTGCAGCGAAATTTAGTTAAAAAGTGCGCTAATATTGAATAAGATTCGAGAACTTGCCATTTGGTAATTTTTAACGTGACATTAGTGCATCTTTTAACCTATTTAATTATAATTTTAAGTCATTAAATGAAGTCGGATCGAAGTCAAATCCGAATCGAGTGTCAAGAGTCAGCCCCAGATGACTTTTATTTAATGGATAATTTTTTAAAATGTCAAAATCTGAAAAATAATCGGCTATTGTAAAAACGGCCCTAAATCAAAATTAGCAATACAACAATCACACCATTTGATTAATTTTTACTTACATGGACCACTGATATCAATAACTCATCTTTGTTTTGCGGATTTGATTCTGCATTTTAAGCTACAGCCAATGATAGTAATATAGTTCGTGTATTGAACGAACACGCACACTCCAACTCAATTACCGTTTGCAATATAAACGAAATGATTTAATCACATGCTGTTACTATAAAAAAATACTGTCAAAAGAGAGAGAGAGAGAGAGAGAAAGACGAAGATAAAGAGAGAGAGACTGGTGGTGTTACAGAACCAGACCTGACGCACTCCGACACAGAAACTCTTTCTTTATTACTGCCTAACTAATATAACTAGGGCTTTAAAAGATGGCTAAATATATTTACCCATCGGTTCGCTATTTTATGGGTGCAGTTTGACCATAAAGTATGTTTTTTTTATATTTTGACTCATTTAAATGTGATTGACTCGTATATTATGCTAAAATAAATTAATTTACAAAAGATTTCCGACGTGGTATTTGTAAAGTATTATTTTACAAACGAAGTCAAACTGGAAAATGCATTTACAAATCGATTTTTTTTTATTAGATCATGTTAAAAAAAATTAATGATTATAGTTATCTTATCCAATTAATGTATTCAGGCGATCCATAATATTATTATTTTTGATTATGACACCAATATGTGCCTTTGAGATTAAAACACACCATGATGCATTCATATAAAGAAATAAATCTTGATATTCGATTTGCGCTGATATAGTGACTGCAGTTGAGTGTATGATTCTAACTATAAATCAAGTGGTAATAACAAAATATAACATGACATACCAAAGTTGTTTCTCAGCAACTTCTATTAACTTTATTTTCTCATACAAAATAAATTAGTGCTAACATAAAATAATCCAGTGAACTGATTTAGTATTTCAATATTGACAACATGACAAGAATGTGAATCTACAAAAGTACTGATAATATTGCTGTGTTCGCTATTCGATATTTATAACGTCATTCCTTTATATTTAATTTTCAAAATTATATATTTTTTACGTTTTTTCTATTTATTGTTGAAGGATTTTTCTTATTGCCATAAAATTGTTGAGTATGAACATTGTTGTAGGTTTATACGATAATTAATCTATAGATTACTGTGAATATAATGTGTAGGATAATGTTTCCTCTTCCCCGTCCATTTAGTACAACGTTATTTATGAAATAGTCATCGAAATCCAACTTATTCTGTTACGAAGACGCTATATAATATAAATGGTTGAGGTGTGTGAGATCGCGTTATATGTGGTATTTATCGATTCGATAATTATATAATATCGATCGTTATAAATACACAGTCGTCGCATGTCATACCTAGAGGTATATAGCGTGTGCGTGACATATTTTTCATGTTGGACTGTTTTTTATAATCTATGACACTTCAGAACGTTAAGAACTGTGCCAGAAACATTTTAAATTCTTCACCAGTATTACGATTGCCTGTGTACTTATAAAGATTGTATTATTGGTATTTAGTAATTAAGTTATGTGATTAGTACTTACTACTTTCTTGCACTTAACATTCCTTAAAGGCATTCTTATCGTATTATAATATGTAGTGTATCAGTGTGCTGCTAAAGGTTATCAGTCACAAAACGTTGTTTTGTCTAATGTTTACACATTTATGTGTGACACGTTAGCGACGTTTCTACGTTAGTTATCCACATTTGGCCTTGTAGTAACTTTACTGTGATTTCTTCTATCGAGTATATAATTATAAGTTACAGATGCTCTTACGCAGGTAAAGTTAAAATGGATATATAAAATTAATAGCCGATTACCCAGATGATTATATATAATACTAAAATGAAAGTTATGCGAAGCGGTATTGTACTAAGCAACCACTAAACAGCCTCGGTTTCCGCATTGTCTGTAACTTAAGAGGAAATAGTGACAGTTTGTTATAGTCTAACATATAACACATAACATAACATAAGCTCACGCCTGTATCCCCGAAGGGGTAGGCAGAGGCGCACTAGCGAACTAGAACACCCACATTTCGCCGAGCTTAGTTCAGTCCCAGATGTGATAGGGGGCGAGCCTATCGCCATATCGGGCACAAATTCCAGACTCCGGGCTAATATGGAAAATCCAATATTACTTTGCCCGACCCGGGGATCGAACCCGAGACCTCAGAACCGTAGTCGTACCGAAATACCACCACGCCACCGAGGCAGTCTAACATATCCATAAGGACTAAGATAATATTAAGAAATTTTAGCATGTCTGGAACTAGTACAAAGTAGTCTAACCTAACTCTAACTAAAGTTGTCTAACCCAGGTCTAACTAAAGTTCCAAACAACTTCATATCCAGGCTAACCATTTTAAAAAGCTAGGCTAGTTATTATATTGGAATTTAGAACATCACCAGTTCACGCAGTCGTACTCCTGAAGAAGGACGAAGTTTGCCAAAGCTCGTCACAAATATTAGGATAACTATTTGCATTTACTAAATGATATTTTAAATGTGTTCAGAGTGAGAATATTTCCACATATCTTTATCGCCATAGTATATGATTTGAAGTTTTAAAGGGACTTTAATCCAAAACTAGTGTGAACTTTAATGCGTAACTAAATATGTTGGAATCCTATAAATTGAATTGTTTGTATTTAGACCACTTAGCCTCAAGACACTAATACACACCATTTTTGAAGAACTTGAAAACAATTAAACAATGTAATAATATCGATACTTTTTGACAAATATCGAAATTGTAATATTACTCTAATATATTTTTATGGGATATAAAAAGTCGTTTCTAGACCACATTATATAAACTATCTTAATTCAAGAGTTCAGAACGATCCCAAAAATTCGTCAATTACAATAAAGTTGTATTAATACTTTGTCCTTATTTGTTAATTTTGACATCGTCAAATGTCTTAATTTGATTGGTTTATATTCAAGATCGATCGGAACATTCGGATTGAGATAGTTTATCAAAACCGCTAATCGGCTGTAAAGATCAACAGCGTAGATCTAATTAAATCATCCGCAACAATAACCGATGTATTGGCGTCTTATGGTTTATTGTAATCCAGTAAGAAAAATGAATCGTCGATAACCAATAGTAACTAATAATACGAGTATAATAAGGTTCATCCGATTTGGTACTTATTGAACTTTGAAATTTACATAATAATAACATTAGCCCTGTAATATTACTGTCCCACGGCTGGGCACGGGTCTCCTCTACTAATGAGAGTGGTTAGGCCTTAGTCTACCACGCTGGCCTAATGCGGGTTGGCAGACTTCACATACCTTCGAAATTCCTGTGAAGAAATTCTCGGGTATGCAGGTTTCCTCACGATGTTTTCCTTCACCGTTATAGCAAGCGATATTTCACAATGAAAATACACTTAACATAGAAAAGTCAGACGTGTATGCTCCATTTCGGGGTTGGTTTCGAACCTCCGACACTTGTCTCGGCAGTCCATACCATTCCCAACTGAGCTATCGCTGCTTAGCTTACATAAGCTTATGTAAATTTATATCTGTGTAAGAGCACTTGTACTTGATCAGAGACAGCTAGGGTATTTATACGTAAAATAGTTTAAAAATTAACTATCTTTATTAGCATTTTTACTTAAAGTAAGAATTAGGGCAGCTAGGTATGAGATTTATTATTATTGATTTTAGATTCGCGAGACAGCATCTTAGTGCCTTAAAGATATTGTTATTGTATGACTTACACTTTTTCAGCCTATTCTGTATACGCCATTATTTAAGTTCATTGCACCTGATATTTTTTGTAATCTAAGGTTAACGTCACTCATCACAACACGTTCATATTAAAGCTGATATACGGCCGGTTTCAATAAACGATCTCAGTTTAGAGTGCAGATAGATCGCGATTATGAACCATCAAATCGTCATTTGACGGAGTCATTTTGAAACTGTGTTCTTATTGGCTATTTTTTGTAATCTATCTGCACATTCGAGATTGTTTATTGGAACCGGGCGTAAGACCCATTGTAATTTATTTGTTTGCAATTTGCATTAACATTAATTAAGGTATTATGCCAAATATATTGTAATAATTATGATATCACATTGTTAACAAATGTTATGAAATATAGATTTTTGAAATATACGTGTTTTTCTGTTCTCGCAAAAACAGACTTGAAAGATATTTAGTAGAGTAAAAATATGTAATAGATAGTCTCAGGGAATGTAAGTACTTATGAACCTTTTGTGAGGTTGGGGGCTTCTTTCCTTCTAACGATTGAGGGCCATAGTCACTTGTGTCAGTGGTGCAATTGGGTACTTGACAATTTGTTTTAATGATGTAACCTTCAAACTGCAGGAAAGAGAAGTATCAGGATATTCACGTCACTTTCATAACAGTCCATTAGAAAGGAATAGAAGATATCCCCACCACACACCCACTCTTGCTCATTGCAGAATTTGAAATACGAATGACTGCCTCATTTTCCAACCAATTTCAATGCAGTTTTTGCAGAAGGGTTTATTTTTGTTTTATTTCCTATTACATATAAAATGTGTACAACATCAAATATACTCTGATCTCGACGAACCAATGATCTCGGATGTTTTATTAGTGGTTATTTCGAGATAGCTCTGATCGAGAAATCGCGTGGATGTGAGCGATTTGGGGATATATTGACATTTGATATATTTTCATTCAGTTTCAGAAACTTAAATTATTATAAGATATTTGCATCAATGCATCTCCGCTCATCTAAAGCTTGAACTTCCCCTTTGCATGAGGTTTAGATTTAATTTTGCCATGAAGTAAATAAATAATGTCCATACAATTTGTAAGATAAAGACTTTATTAATGACGAATTAATACACAATAAACCACTGAATAGATTAGAAAATTATTTGTAGAATTCATATTCACTTTCATCCTTCTTGATGTTATTTTTGTAACCCTTTTCGAAATCTTTAGGCAATACGATATATCTGAAACAAAAGACTCGAAATAGTGACTGTGGGTCATATTTTATTAATAAAAAAAGTGTGAAGTCCACACGCAGTAAAAGTGCAACTTTAGGAAACTAAACTTCGAGACAAAAGACTTGATTTGACTAACGGACTCGGTCAGCCAGTGCGTCAGCCCCTCGGGCCGTCAATGCGTCAGTCGGTCAGATATTACAAGGATTCTAAAAAAGTTTCACTTCAAAAACTACTATTGCAGACAATGTTGAGGTACACTTTATTACGACAAATCCTGTCTAAGCCAATATATGCCATTAGACTAAGGAGACGCCTATATGACTTGTCGATAATATAAAATTGTTCAATTCAAAAATGTAATTGAAACATTCTGTACACCATAATGAGATGGTACGATGGTAGTTACCTGTTCTCTCGCACGGCGTGCATGCCGGCCTCCTGGCAGATGGCGTTGATGTCGGCGCCCGACACGCGGTCCGGCCGCGCCACGAACTCCTCCAAATCTACTTCTTCAGATAGATTCATCTTCGTTGTTATAGTTGAGAAGATCAGTCGTTTTTGACGCCTTTAAATAAATAAAGTATTGTTATCATGCAAATCACATGGATGGAATATGGGTTCAATTTAATGGAGACACCCTTGAACTGTTTTCTGTTAACCAATTCTATAAACCATAAATTACTATATTAGTAGCCGAGTACTGAATGTATGCATATTAATGCTCCGATATCGGCGATAATTTTTGTCTGGTGAAAAAGCGACCTAATGTATAGACAGAAACACATCCATAGATAGAAACTATATTATAGGCAGTAGACACACACACCGAAAAAAGGTAACCATAATAAATGTGTCACAATTCGCGGTCTTTTCGCTAAAAAAGCGATCTCTTCTAGACAACCAATAATTGCAGATCAATAAGAACTTGCTATAAAATCGTTGCTGCCATATTTTCTGATATCACACTGAATTTAACTGAGTACTAAAATGCATCGATAGGCTATTCGCGACGATACACTGTCACTATCGTGTAGCCTGTAGGTTAATATAAAAATTACGAACACAGTATAGACAAATGATGAAATAAGAAAATATAAACTTGCCTGTCTGGAAGAGGGAACTCAATTTTCCTATCCAAACGACCGGGCCGGAGTAGAGCAGGGTCTAAGGTATCAGCACGATTTGTAGCCATAATTACCTATAGTAAAAGAAAATAAAAAGTTAACACAACACAAAATATTTTGTGAATCCGCACTTTTTTTTTTTGTATTTTTTGATCCGCAATCAGTCTTACAACTATGAATGGATGTGTTTTAGGTAGTTGTCGTGAGGAGTATGCTCTCCTTTGAGAGCACTACCCTTGCTATCCACAAGATTATTATGATAAACTTGCCTTGACATTGGTTGTTTGGTCAAACCCGTCCATTTGATTAAGCAACTCCAACAAGATTCTTTGCACTTCTCTATCAGCACCAGTTTGTGCGTCAAATCTGTGAACAAGCAAACATAATTATAAAGTTTATTGGATTGTCGTTTTTTTATCTGAGATTTATCGCTAGGGAGTCACATTTTAATAGAAAATATAATGTATTACCGTTTTGTGGCGATAGCGTCAATCTCATCGATGAAGATTATAGCGGGGCTGTTTTCTTTCGCGAGACGGAAAACATCTCGAACCATACGAGGTCCTTCACCCAAGTACTTTTGGACGAATTCCGATCCCACCACACGGATGAACGCCGCTGTCAATGGAGAAGAATTTAATATAATTATGTATTATAAATGTTATCCTACATTTTACAAATAAATTATACTTGCAATACTATATGGACTATGGAACTGATAGCTGTTTACTGCTAGTAAAATTCCTGGGCTGGGATTGGTTTTACTTATCCTTTGTGCCTCTGGATAAACTATAATCTTGAAATGAATAGCTCGATCATCAAACAATATGCTATTCCACAACAATAGTGACTAAATCCAGACCAGCAAGTTACATTGCATGATTTTAAATCAGTTTATCAAGTCAAAATATTTATTCTGTTACTAATAGCATATTCCACATCATCATTATCATCATCATCAGCCATAGGACGTCCACTGCTGATGCACTGCTGACGTCCCCCAAAGATTTCCAGATTGACCTCACACAATGTAAAATAATGGTTATTATAAAGCTGAAGAGTCTACTTGTACATGGTTATCTTAGGAACTACTGGTTAAAATTGAAAAATTATTTCAAGAAAAGCTATAGGCTGTATGACATCACACTACGCCTAAGAGAGGAGCATCAATGAAAAATGTTGCAAAAACAGGAAAGTTGAGAGCTTTCTTTATGTGCGCTTCGTAAATGGCAAAAGTTACGCATATGTGACACAGACAAAGTTGCATGAGTCCGCTAGTGTAAAATAAATAAATCCAAGAAAAAACTCAAATAAATTACATAAAACATTTACCTGTAGTGTGGTGTGCAACAGCTTTTGCCAACATGGTCTTTCCACAGCCTGGTGGACCATACATGAGCACTCCTCGCGGAGGCTCAATACCAATCTGTCTGTAAAGCTCCACGTGTGTAAGGGGCAGTTCCACAGCCTCCCTTATCTCTTGCTTTTGTGTGTCCATACCACCAATGTCTGAATATTGCACATCAGGCTTTTCATCTGCAAGAGAGAATTGTAGGCTTTGGTTTTTAAATAAAAACAATATGCATAATGTTATTATTGTCATTCCTATTTTTTCATTGGAACAACAAATTGGTATGTGATTTGTTTCTGCTTCATTGAGACTATTATGATTTTTCATAATCCTTTCATACCCTATAGTTTAATAAAAGGTTTATAAAAGAATTAAAACTATTAATCATTGTCAAAATCCCAAAAATATGTTAACATCAGGTAGCCACTTATAAAAAAATTAAGTGGAATCTATTCTGAAACATGTGTTGCATGGAAGATTGTTAAACATACATTCAGTAACAATTTAATACAATATGGCACTTACCAGCTTGTAACATTGAAATAGAGCTGTCAGCCTCAGGTGGCAACACATCAACAAGAGCATTGGAGTGCTTGTGCAGAGCTACAGAAGCCGATGGCTTCAGTAACTCTCTGTCAATTGTTGACAGGATCCTCACATAGTAGTTGGACCCAGTTGTGCTACCCACTGAAACAATTATATTACATAATGACTTCTTAGGTTTACGTGAATGTTATTCATTGAAATTAAACTATTTTTACGGATTATATAACCTGACCCGTGACCACGAAGGCTGCAAAGCTATCGAAACGTCGGGCATAAAAATTAAAACCAAATTGTGATATAATCCGTAAAAATAGTTTAATTTCAACAATTATATTAGAGTAATTAAAGGGTCAAACCTTTGTCTACCAGATTAGCCTAATGTGGGTTGGAAATTGTGTGAATATCTTTAAATTTTTTATACAGAATTGTTACATTTGCAGGTTTTAAGAGAAGCAAGAACAAAAAAACAAAATATTAATATTAACCTGTTAAAGCAATACACATTACACTAACATCTCAGACACTGGAGGCCGAGCCGCCCATCACTATTTAACACTACCTTCATACAAAGACAAAGCTAAGGTACTTTAAACTTTCAGATGCACTCTCACATATCAGATATGTACTTCCCTTCTATTTTATTATTAATTGTAATTCTCACCTATGCCAGTATTCTGATCCACAGCCTCAAGGAACTGCCCAATAACCAGAGGCACAGACTGGATGCGTTTCACCTCCTCTTGAGCATGCAAGTATTCTTTCTTAAGGTTTCTTTGTTCATCCTTTATGTACTCCTCCTGTACTTCCAGGAACTCTAACATGCGTTGAAGTTTCTGTGAAATGAACAAATTAATATAGTCTATTACTAAAATATATTTTATATTATTTAAGAATTATATGAACTACCTTATATTTCGTGTATAAATCTTCAGATTCAAGCTCATCGAAAGTTTGAGGACCCGCAAATGGGAGACCTTTAGTATCAGTGACTTGATCATCCTGTAATATTAGTTTCGAGGTTAGTTTATAGTTGACATACAAAAATATTTTGATATATATTCGATTTCATTACTTTTTCGGGTAAAATAATTCCAATTTCTTCCATTTTACTCAAACAAAATATATTCACAGTTTACACAAAAAACTGCAACTAACGAAGTTTGATTGACGTTTCAATTATTAAGTTATGTTTCATCCCGTAACGTAACGTACTGTCAAAACTCCACCTGCTACCAAAGAGATTGCAGATACAATTCATATATGTAAGACAGAGACAATATGAATAATATTATGCGAAATATCTAAACAATGGTACTTTCAGAGAAATGCGTTGTCATGTACATTCCATTATACACATTTACTTTACGTGAATTTTTACTATAATAAATGTTTTAAAAATAATTTTTATTTTATTACACATTACGTAGAATTTGGAGCAGCTATATAATATAGTAATATGTCAAACCAAAAAAGTTAAAATATGTTTGTCATTGTTATCAGCACGTTCTAATTTCTTAAGGATAATATTAATAAAAATATATATATAAAATTCGGCGCGGTAATGTCCCTGTTCGTAATTAGGATATTACGAACAGGGAACATTACCGCGCCGTGCCGCGCTATAGGATAACTAGACACAACTGGAGAAAGCAGGACATTTGGCAACCCCAAGTGCTGCTATCTTAGATTATCCTGCTGCTATGTATGAACTATGAAGGGAGTTTTGGCGGCAATTCTGACGGTGCGTCACCGTCGTGCGGTGCGACCTAAATAGCCAAAACCTTGGATTGATCTAGTTCAAACTTTATCATTCAAAGAAATAATAACTCAGCACTAACCTGGAAAAATAGAATTTTATTACGTATTTTTAGAAATTTCAGCTTAACCCTTCGACTAAATATCTGTGTAAATTATTTTGCGTAAATAATCACAAAAGATACGCGAAATAATAACAATGAAAATTACAAATATAACTTTTATTATTTGAGAAAAATAACGTTGCGCACATTCATATCTAGTGTAAATTTGACTCTGACTTTCAGAATGTACCCTCTGGTGTACCGCAGGGCTCGCACTTAGGGCCTTTACTTTTTATTCTATATATTAATGATATTGAACAGCACCTTACTAATAGTAATAGCCTTCTTTATGCAGATGATACAAAGATTTTCAGGGTTATAAGAGATGAAAGTGATTGTGTCTCTCTTCAACAGGATATTAATAATTTAGCTTGCTACTGTTCTCAAAATCAACTATTTCTAAACGAAGATAAATGTTTTGTTATAAGTTACACTCGTAAGCGTAATCAAATAAAATATTCATATAGTTTAAATAACCGCACGCTGACTAGAGTTGATCATATTCGTGACCTTGGAATTATCTTGGATGATAAACTGTCTTTCAAATACCATTATGATCATATGATAAAAAAAGCATATCGACAACTTGGTTTTCTCCTAAGAGTAAGTAAACCTTTTAAAGACAATAGCACATACAAAATTCTTTACTATAGTTTAGTAAAGTCCATACTGGATTTTGGATCTGTAATCTGGAACCCTCACTATTCATGTCATGTTAATAGAATTGAAAGAATACAAAAAACGTTTCTTAAGTCGCTCGATTACAGAATCGGCTCTGAATATGTTTCTTATGATAGTTGTTTGGCAAAACATAAATTTCTATCTTTGTCACTTCGACGGCAACAACAAGATGTAATGTTTTTATATAAAATTATTAATAATATTATCGAGTCCCCTAACTTGCTTGAACAAATAAAATTGAAAGTATCTTCTAAGTCTATACGTCGTACAAATAACTTGTTTGTGGTTCCGAGTTGCAACACCAATTACACCTCAAATACATTCTTCCATCGTTGTTTGACTATGTATAATAAAAAAATGTCTCACATTGATATATTTAACAATTCATTACTAAAATTTAACAAAGAATTAAAAGAATTTTTGCTTAGTGAATTATAAACTCGCTGTTTCTAACACTGCACTATAACCACTTATGTTTGAAAATATGATGTAATTGTTATAACTAACACTATATTTTCCGCTGTAAGGCTTCTAATCCTTATTGATCCTCATGTTATTTTCAATATAAGTTTTAATAAGTATTGGCACTCAAAGTCTGTGAGTTGTAAACATAGGTTTAATTAAATTTAAGTTAAAGATGTATATGAATCTGTCTGTTGTCCAAAATAAAATAAAATAAAATAAAAATAAAATAAATTTTGTTTATAATGAACCATGATTAGAATTCCATTAGATATGCCATAACTAACCATGCAGTAATTAACTATGATTATAATACAGTAGACATGTAGTATTAATCACACATTAGGTAGGAATTACGACTTTCAGTTGCACTTTAGAAAATGAAAGAATGAATTGTTTCACTGAATTGAAATGTCTAAATAAACTTGATCTTTTTACCGCAGCACTATTTATATTTCATTAAAAAATGGCAACATTTGAAATGTCAGTTTACTCCGTTTAATTAAAAATCCTACTATAGTCTGAAGTTGTGCTTGTGGTTTAAATGGGATGTGAATTTATGCGATAAACATCAACGAAGACGGACAGTATATGGAAGCTTTGAAATAAGTGCTTTTGGACGCTTTTTGTCGGGTAGATGGGTCGACCATGTTCGATTCCTCTGCTGCGAGAAAATCGTCTAAAAAGCATCAAACTGGAAGGACTTGACGCCATAACTCCAGCAGGGCCTTGAAATCGAACACATCCGATTTCATTGCACTTGTGAACAATTAGATATAAGCAAATAAAGAAATAAAAAGCACTTATGACGAGGCTGTATGGGCTAGATCCCTTTGCCTTCCCGAAAGGGAAAATTAAAAAAAAAAAACCTATGTATGAAGTTGTCAACTGTCAGGGGTTTTTGGCGGGAATTCTGACGGTGCGGGTGGTCGCTTGTTTTAATGATTTCATATTCTAGTCTAAAGTTGTGCTTGTGGTTTAAATATGATGTGTATCTAAGCAATAAACATCAACGAAGATGGACAGTATGTGGAAGCTTTGAAATAAGTGATTTTGGACGCTTTTTGTCGCGTGGATGTGTCGACCTTGTTCGACTCCTCCGCTGCGAGAAAATCGTCTAAAAAGCATCAAACTGGAAGGAATTGACGCCAAAACTTCAGCAGGGCCTTGAATTCGAACACATCCGATTTCATAGCACTTGTGAAAAATTAGATATAAGGAAATGAAGAAAAAAAAAGCACTTAAGACGAGGCTGTATGGGCTAGATCCCTTTGCCTTCCCGAAAGGGAAAATTAAAAAAAAAAAAAAAAAAAAAATTGTCAACTGTCACTTGTCAAGTGTAAAGTGTCACCTCGACCACGGCCTCGCAAAATTTATGAATTTTCCAATATATTGAAATATAACCCTACATTCAAGTTTTCTTAAGTATTACTTTAATTAATAGTTTTCATAGTATTTTTTTAATACTTATTACATATATTTAATCAACCACCAGAATTGAATTAATTATTCGAAATGGCTGCACCAACTGAAATGAGTGAAGCTGATCAAATTAAGACGGTAATGAATTGATTAATTTTTACAAGAATACCACTTATTTATTTTATAGAACTATAAAATATTATCAGAAACTCTTCTCGTCCTAGTTTTTAGGTATGTTTTAATTGATGGTTTTTAGGAAAACCCATAAATAATTATTAAATTTCGTGGTATCATCCTTCCGTAAATTTTCACATACTCTATCTTCGTATTTATGATATTTTTTTGTTTTACATTGGAAGTGTTGACTGCTGATACTTACAAATTGTCTTACTTAGTTGTCAGTATTTCTGATATTGAATTCTTTGCATTTAGATTTAACTCTTAGCACATATTATTAAAAGTTTATTTGTTTATTTTCCAGTTCAAAGATTTCCTGGTTCAGTACAACAAATTGTCAGAGCTATGCTTTAATGACTGTATCCATGATTTTACATCCAGATCAATAAAACCTTCAGAGGTAAGATTTTTCCTATACTACACAAGATGTTTTCCTACAAGGAGACATTTTAACTACATCATTGATTCTAATACAGTCCATGTTTCTGTAGATGAGATGCTATGGAAAGGGCATTAACATTTTCTGGAACAGTCCAAGCAGACAAGCATTTGTAACTTTTTTTATTAAAAACTGTATGCAGTGTATATAATTTTCAACAAAAGATCAGTGCGTCTTTTTAAACAGTATTTTGTTGCTGTGAGAACAAATACTTCTATGTATACTAATAGACGGGCTGTTCAGTACAAAAAATGTGTGCACTAAGTTTCCTTCAATTGACCACAACTCACTATAGGAATCTGTTATTTTCCTTAACCTTTCAACATCAAATACTCACCATCATGTGCCAAAATTTGATTTCTAAACAGCTTGTCTAGTAATACATAGAAGTCTTTGCTTGCGAGAAGTGTTTATGTTTCTGTGAAGAAATGAAGAGAAGAAGGCCTGAAGAAATAAACTAACTTCTATTTTTACGGACTCTATCATGATTTGGTTTTAATTTTTATGCCGGATGTTTTGAAAGCTTTGCAGCCTTCGTGGTCACGGGTCAGACTAAGGTGTAATTTTTCCAAAAATGTTAATATTACATTATCTAACTTCATTTTAAAATTATAAAAATTTAAATTTAAAAAGTTAGTTATTTGCGATCTGATTTACACAGTATGAATGATGACTTTTGAAATGTCGAGCATAAAAATTAAAACCAAATCGTGATAGAATCCGTAAAAATAGTTTTATTTTAATGAATAACATTCACATAAACCTAAGAAATCATTAAAGTATCTTCTCTTATGTTTTTGTTTTAATATAAAATGGCTCCACTGCTGAGTGATTTTGTCAATGTCAAGTAGTAGATAGCATGTTTCTCAAAATATCTTTTTATGTTATTTCAGGATAAATGTACAGTCAATTGTATGGAGAAATATCTACGGATGAATCAAAGAGTCTCACAAAGATTCCACGAGTTCCAAATGCTCGCAAATGAAAACATGTTGGCATTAGCACAGAAATCTGGCAATCCGAGCTAAGTTTAGTTGTTACTGTAAAGTTGTATTTATTATGTTTAGTTAGATATATCACTGTGACTGTTGGCAAATAAATATTTGTTGAATTAATTATATTTTTGTAAGCTTTTTATTTTTCTACACTGTTATACATTTCCTTGTAAAAAAATATTTTTCACTAGCTGTCGCACGTCAGATTGAGATTTTAGAGCCACTTGCAACTCCACAATAAACCTCTATTTATCCCAAATCTTAACTTAAAGGTAGGAATGAGCTGTAGAATAAATTGAGATAATAGTGTAATAGTGTTGCAAGTCACCCTAAAGTCGTTCAAATATGTATGGGAGAGAACTGAGGAAGATCATATTTGGTCTTTGATCTCGGATGTCAACCAATAGATTCAGAAACGTGGCTGAGAGATACAAACAGACAAATATAAAATTAAAAGGATTAATTAAGGACTGCCTCGGCGGCGTAATTGTATTTCGGTGTAACTACCGTCCTGAGATCTCGGGTTCGATTCCCAGGTCGGGCAAAGTGATAATGGATTTTTCCATATCAGCCCAGTGTCTAGAATTTGTGCCCGATATGGCGATAGGCTCGCCCCCTATCATATCTGGGACGGAACTAAACTCGGCGAAATGTGGGTGTTCACTAGCGAATTATCGCTAGTGCACCTCTGCCTACCCCTTCGGGGATACAGACGTGAGCTTATGTTATGTGTAAAAGGACTAATATTCTTTTTTGCCATTTGGTGGACACTGGCTGAAACCTTAAAAATGGTGCTGAGACAACACCTGAACGAGTAAATGTTGTTATTGTAAGGGTTTGCTGGAATCATAATCCTAGCCTCTGTCCTTCTTGTGGGGTAGGTGTCATTCTATCACTACGAGGAATAATGTCTATTTGTGTATAAGATTTTTATTATACTATTGAAAATGGCATTTGCTTACGCTTTATTTAATGTATAGTACAATACTGTTGATAGTTAGCGTTTGAATTTATTTACCTAAAAATAAATATAACATCTGTGTTTCTTATTTATTGAAATCATTTAACCGGCCAGTTGTTTATAGAATGACAAGACATGCATAATATACTCTTTTTCGGACATGGTTTGTAACACTTCGGTTCAGGCGGCGAGAAGTCCAGCACGAAAGACGTTTGAGAACTAGTATAGTCAAAGTGGTAGTCGTTGAATTTTGCTTCTACGCTGAATTTAGTATTAGTCGCCGTGTTGTCACTATCATCGGTGTTTAGAACGTATTTTAATGGAAA
The DNA here is from genome assembly GCA_036417725.1 of Clanis bilineata. NCBI lineage: Eukaryota > Metazoa > Arthropoda > Insecta > Lepidoptera > Sphingidae > Clanis > Clanis bilineata. The sequence continues at coordinate 8,861,910 of CM071154.1, forward strand.
AGGTCCTGATGGGGCATTCGTCATGTTCGACGGTTTGGTACAGATAGTGTATTGGCCGGCGTGCCGGATGATCCTTATGAGTGGTTGTCCGCAAACGGGAGGTTTGCAGCATGATGTCGACGAGGGGCAAATAGCGAAGCATTTCGGCGGCGAACAGCACGGCTTCGAACAAGGCGGTCGGGAACACGTTGAGGGGCACCGACCGCATTCACCGGCTTTGAAGCAGTTGTGTTGCTCAATCTTTCTGAGTACTGGACATGATATATGACCGGGACGCCATCCGCATCTTAACTGAAATCAAAGTTGCATACAGACTTTGTAAGCTAAGCGACAGTTTGACAGCCTTTGTGGCGCAGCGGGCGAGTAGCCGCCTGTGACAAGAGACCGTGGGTTCGATACCCGCACCAAGACAAATGTTTGTGTGATCCATAAATATTTGGTTCGGGTCTGGGCGTTGTGGGACCGGAAGTCCCTCGTGTGTCTTGGTACCCACGATACAGGTTAAATCTAGTATGGGTCGGGCCTATCTGTTTGACTGTTGGGTGTATTTATTTTTGTGTTCTAATAATATTTTTTCTTATATCCGGGCACGGCAAAGTGACCACACTGCACCTGATGGTAAGCGTAGTGCAGTCCAAAAAAACTAGCGACCACTGACGAACAATGAGTTTATCAGTGGGCACCAGAATAATGCCAGCCTATTTATGCTTCTTCATACTCCGAAACCAAAGAGGGAACAAGCAAATCAAGGGGCTTGCAACAAGACAGGCGGATGACCGATGCAGATACAGAAATACCCCCATACCCGTCTCAACCAACCATCAAGTCATGCCGCAAGCCCCTCGAGAGAAGTGAGAGAACTGAAGAGAAATGACTATGTTACTTGATGTTCTGGTGAGTCTTTTGCGGTGTACAGCCATCCCATGTGTTTGGGCACGGGTCCTGGTTTGATGTCATCCTTGACCAAACATCTGTGCTTGGGTAGATCACACCGGCCCAAGCAACTTGATGAGGATTTATTGGCTAAGAAAGAAAGAATAGGTAATTATTTTATAGGAAATTTATGAATGGAGATAAGGAAGATGGTATTTACTTACATTTGCCAGGTTTGCAGCAACACGCCATTTTTTGGATCAAGACAGGCTGTAAAAAGCAAAATTATCAGAGGTCATCGTTTTGTGATCATTTCAAGTGGTATTCAAATTTTTACCTTTGTTGATGTTACTATGGAGAACAATACATTCTTGTTCTGGTCATGTTGCTAATGTGCCAGAGACGGTCACTTCATGGTAAAATGTTGGAATTGCATTAATCTATACACTCATTGTATTTCATGACGGAAGAATTATATGACTGAATGACACATTTTTGTTCTTGGAATGTTTTCTTTTTGAATATAGAGGTAGACATTTGCATGATTACATCTTATGCAACCTATTTGTTCTAATTCAGTTTATTGTAATTTGAATATATTTAAATATAAATTCGTTTGTATGAGAATACTATTTATTACATTTAGAGCTAAGTTGAAGGGCCACTTACAGCTCCGCAATAAATCTTTATATAACGCAAATCTTGATTTAAGATATGAGTGTGTTGTAGGATAAATCGAGAGAAAGATGCAACTCGAGATTAGTTATAGTATGCATGTCGTCGTAAGGTGGTAAACCTTGTATGATAAGAGTCCACCGGCAAACTGCCAGGAGTTGGTACCAATAGCAATTAAATAGTGACGGGCGACTCGGCCTCCGGTGGCTGAGACACTTATAAACATTTGTGCCGCCTTCAATGGATTAATTAAGGAGCAGAATTCGTGTCGTCGCGTTATAGTTTAATATAAAAAAGAAATGTTAAGATAATATAAAGAACATAATTTAAATACATATGAAGTCTCTGAGAGATAACATAATGATGTGCGTAATATTTATGATTTTAGTATTAGCAAAAGATTGCTCGTGTTTAAAAATTTTGGCTGTTTTCCCCTATAACGGTCGGAGTTATCATATCTTGTTTTCATCACTAGTCGAAGAATTATCATCCAGGAAACATAATGTCACACTAGTTAATTATATTCCAATAAAAACAAATCCATATTTGCGACAAATATCTCTTCAGGGCAGTGACAATAGAAGTGATTCTATAAATGTGGAAGATCATATAAATAACTTGCCTGCCATATTTACTAATTTCTACAGAGCATACGATGCAGCAATTGCTTTCAAATATATGGCAAGTACTAACTGTGAAAAGTTGATGTCGAATAAAGAACTACAAGAAATTGTAACGTCCGGCGAGGTGTTCGATTTGGTAATAGCTGAGCAATTTATAACGGACTGTGGTTTGGCACTGGCTTATAAGTTGAATGCACCTACGGTAGGAATGACCGCTCACATTCTAATGCCATGGACCTATTCAAGGCTAGGCGCGCCTAACAATCCGGCATATGTGCCCAATGTTTTATTTAATTCCGGCACCACACCAAACATATGGAACAAAATACAAAGCGCGATCATAAATGTAGGATTGAACTTATATTATACACATGTTATGCAGAAGGATGATCAGGAAACTGTGAATAGAATATATCCTGATGTGCCAGAATTAGAAAAACTTGGACGAAACATGAGTTTAATTATGGTAAATCAATACTTTCCCTTGACTGGATCCCGTTTGTATGGATCTAATGTGGTACAGATAGGAGGCATGCATATAAATAAAGAAGCTGTTGAATTACAAGATAAGGTAATACGGTCGTTAATTGTGTTATCACAATACATACATACATGTCTACAAGATAGTTATCTAAAACTTCTTCATATACCGATACGATGGTGATATATTGTCACCGATACCCACGGGTATCGTGGTACCTACTGAAATGCATGCATTTGACATGAAGACTATTAGAGTGACCTATTAATTATCATGTTTTTTAGTCCAGTCCTCTAGACCGAAAACCTTACACAACCTTACATTTCTGTGCTATGATATTTTAAAACACATTTTTTAAAGTACTTATTATATTATCTACTTATTATCATTTACAGAATATCAAGAACTTTCTGGATAATGCAAAGGGCGGAGTTGTTTATATAAGTTTTGGAACTATTGCATCGCTTTTTCCTCGTCATATTTTAGACGAAATTATAAAATTAACTGAAAACGTGAATATGAGATTCATATGGAAGAACGATAATATAACTGACTGGGACGTTCCTAAAAATGTGTTGCTAAAGAAATGGCTACCCCAGCCAGCTATTCTTTGTGAGTTTCGTTTAAAATGTGGTATAGATGACTGCCTCGGTGGCGTAGTTGTATTTTGGTATGACTTCTGTCTGAGGTCTCAGATTCAATCTCAGGGTTGGGCACAGTGATATTGGATTTTTTAATATCAGCCTGGACTATGGAATTTATGCCCGATATGGCGATAGGATCGCCCCCTATCACATCTGGGACGGAATTAAGTTCGGCGAAATGTGGGTGCTCTAGTTCGCTAGTGAGCCTCGGTCTACCCTTTCGAAGATACAGGCGTGAGCTTATGTAAAAATCCTGCCCTTATTATATTGATCCATGCCCAGTACTAGGCCAGTATATATAAATATGATTTTTTTTAGGTCACCCAAATGTAGTAGCTTTTATATCCCATTCGGGTATGCTGAGTTCAACAGAAGCCATGCACTGTGGAGTACCCCTAGTAAGTGTTTCACTTTTCGGCGACCAGCCAACAAATGCAGCACTAGCGGTTGAGAATGGCTTGGGTGTTACTGTGGACGTAGCTAAATTCGATGTGAACGTACTCCAACAAGCACTTGACACAGTTTTGCAGAAAAAGACCACCAAAAGCCGACACGACCGAAGATAATTTAGATGCTTTTTGTGTATTTTAGTAAATGAAAGAATGAGAATTGAGAAGTAAAAGAAAATTATAAAGGTGATATGCTTATTCTTCCTACTGATTGTTGCCTGAGACATTAGCTAAATAAAGTTTCTTTCTTTTTTATAAAATATTCTTCAACACTGCGTAGAAAGTCATTAAGTGATGAGTGATGAAGTGATGCATTCAAGAATGTTTTGGTTGATAATTCAAAAAGATCTTAATTTCGTAGTACCTTTTATTGTCCCCAGCTTTCAAGACAGAGCAAAACACTTATCTCGTGTTTGGAGAGACAGACCTATGTCTCCAATGGATACAGCAATCTTTTGGATAGAGTACGCAGCAAGACATAAAGGAGCCTTTGACATGAAGCCTCCTACTGTGGACATATATACGTATGAATATCTATTGCTAGATGTATATTTGGTTTTAGGGTTAGCACTAGTTGCTTTAATTTATATATTTGTTAAAATGTTGTCGTGCTTCTTGAACATGTGTAAACGTTTATGTTCCAAGAAAGCAAAAATAGAATAAATCAACAGCACATGTAAAGTCGAATATAATTGTAACAAAGTAATTTGATAATTTTGTATGTGGGTACTACAATTATCACGATTTTTTTTACAATTATGACGATTACACGAATCATTTACATATTACAGTCATTTTGAACACTTATGCATAATAAATTATTTTATTGTCGTTTTGACTTCTTCTTTACTGTTTTGTTGTTTTTCGATCTGCAGCAAATCATTCTAATAGATTTAAATATCATGTATACTATGGTTAATAAACCTGCGAAGACTAAAGCCACGTCAATTAGCATGTATTGGTAAAACGGCGTGTCAGCTGCAGCAGTCCTAAAAGTGAAATTGGGATGTCGGGCGGCAAATTCCGTCCAGTAAATTGCAGTATCTAGAGATTGTAGTGGACGATCGTGCCATACATTTGATATTTCTTTTACCCTTTCACGAAACCTGAAATGAAAAAAATTGTATTCTTATAAGTTTAGATTATTTTCTAGAAATTTAGAAATTTTCTAATTTAATTTGCCCGGGACTGGATCCCTCAGAGGGGGTTGATATCAGGCAGGCGGCAGGTCGTAAAAACTAAGCCAAATCTTCTCTGCATTATACTTGAAAAAGTGGTTTGCGCCGACCACACATTAAGGTGGGATAAGGGCAGGTAGAAAGAAAGAAAAAGATAAGTTTAGATTATGTTGATGTAGATAATGTCCCATGAATATGTATTAGGAATGCCATTAATTTTATACATTGGCCAGATAAGAGAACTCGCATATTGATTGTCCGACCAAGAGATCGATCACGATCTTGTCGATGTTATAGCTAATTCTACTAGAAAGGCATACATAACAGTAAATGAAAGATAAGTATTGTAGAGATGTTTGAATCAGGTACACAGTTATTAAAATGTCATATGGAGGAGATAATTACGGAATAGCCGCATGTAGGTGCCTAGAGCATATTAATTTTTCATACACAAATCATGAAGCTGCATTATTGAAATCACGGTGCACAATGTATAAATACTTCATGAGACTGTTCATAATAGTTAGTACGTACTGCAGTTACATTTTCATTATATTTAGTTATTTATCTAGGTACAGATATCATGATACATGTTGAACCGGTGTGGTTATTTACGTTTTAATTAACATTGCAGTATTGATTACGAAACCTATTTACCTATGTCATTTTGTATGAATAATTAGAGAATTAAGTACCTCATTAGAACCAAATTTTACCTTAATACCAATACTAATTGTCGACGCTATCCTAGAGAACATATTTATTATTGACTTCATTTTATAAAAAATTAAAATTTCAATTTAATTAATATCAACACACAGTAACAACAACAAAATATATATTATTGTATAGATTAGTGTTATTGTTCTATAATATAACCTTTATAGTAAAGAACATAAGTTGATCAAATGCATTAGAACATTTTGTAAACTTACATGGGATCCAACACTTTCTTGATGGAAGTTAGTAAATTTTCCTTGGTTAAGTCGTTTATATCTAATATAACTCCAAAGCCACTCTCTTGTATCGATGCAGCGTTAGTTGGTTGATCTCCACCTATCGGCATGGCAATGATTGGTACACCATAGTGAACAGCTTCGGTGGTGCCCCCCATTCCTGCATGGGATATAAATGCCACTGTTTTGTTGTGTCCTGTAATTATAATATTGTCTTTGTTAGCAATTATGTCGCGAAATTTAAAGATAGTCCAATATGTAATATTACTAAAACAATTAGATAATATCTTTACAACACCTTTTATGATTTTGTAAATTCTGATTTGTAGTATTTATTACTTTTGAAAATTATAAGGAGCCTTTGAATGAAAGTCCAAAGGTTTTGCCAAATAAAATAAAACATACCTAAAATGTCTATTTGAGGTAGCCATTCTGATATATAGAGTTTATTTTTGTCAACATTCAAAGTTTTGTCTTCCCACTTCCATATAAATCTATAAGGTAATTCATTGATTGCGTCGATCACTGCTTTCACTTTGTCAGCCGGCATAGTAGAACTTTTTACAACAGAACCAAAACTGATGTATATCACTCCATTTTCTGCTGCGTCGACAAATTTCTTTAAATCCTAAAAAAAAAAAATCATTATTCAAATGATCACATTAACTCAAAAATGTGGTTTAATTGTAGGAAAACGTACTCCCAATAACGGCTTTGCATCTTTCACATGGTATCCAGCTATTTCAATAACATTAGCTGGGTGTAATGTTGATCCAGTCAAAACAAAGTTTTGGTATAGTAGTAGAAATTTAATTTCTCTTGCTAAGTCTTCTAAAGGAGGAATGTCATCAAAATACTGTGCAAGAGTTTGTTGATCACTGCGCTGCGTTATAAAGTAGTATAGTGCTTTAAAATAAATATCAAAAATAACTCGTTCTACTCTTTGGTAGAGTGTGGGCTTAGTTCCGCCGTCTAAGAAATGAAAAGATACGTAAGATGGGTTGTAAGGAATGCCTAGTCTTTGATAGTGGTAGGGCATCAGCGCGTGTGAAGACATGCTTACGACAGGAGCTTCCAATTTGTAAGCGATACCTAGAGCACAATCACTGTTAAACTGTTCCACTAGAATCACATCATATTTTTGTTTTTGTTTTATTAAGTTTTGCACTTGTTTGTTTTCCAGCATCACTTTGCAATTGTCTCTCCCGGTTGTTGCCAGATATATGCCGGTTTGAAGTACAGTCCAATATGATTTTTCTACGGGCGTGTTAGCTTCTATGGCTTTCATGGTCCCAGCAAGGCTAATGTCATGGTAGTTTGCCGGTGGATCCTCTTCTGGGAAATGTGAAATGACCGTGACATTGTGCCCTCTGTTTGCCAATTCTCGTAAATATACTCTAAACACAAGAAAGTGGCTTTTTCCGTGGTACGGATATATTCCAAGGATGTTTAAAGAAGTGCCTTGTTGTATCAGCACTAGAAAAAGTAATGTCGATAAAACACTCCATTTCATTGTAAAATTAAATATCACAGGCACGTAGAATGTTCCGTCCGTTAATGTCGAGGTCGTTGAGCCGACTGGCCGGGTCCCGGTGGGTGTAATAGTTTGTCGCTTCGTTGTTTAACGCACAGCATAATTATGTCGGCTTGATGGCCTTCAATTCGCGACAAGATAATAAGATCTTTTGGTATTCTCATAAGATACAAAGTTTAGTAATGTTTTATAAGTTACGTTAATTTTATAATAATTATGTAATAGCAACCAATAGTATCTAAGAGTATCGCGCCTGTGAACCTGTTTTGGTGGCGTGTTGCATGACACAGAACTCACAGACCGATAAGTAACTCTATCTATTTTTCTTATGAGTGATCGATTTGAGCAGCGATAGCTCAGTTGGGAATGATAAGGACTGCCGATACGAGTGTCGGAGGTTCGAGACCAACCCCAAAAGAGTATACATCTCTGACTTTTCTATGTTAAGTGTATTTTCATTATGATATATCGCTTTCTTTAACGGTGAATGAAACATCATGATACCTGCATACCTAAGAAAATTCTTCACAAGAATTTCGAAGGTATGAGAAGTCTACCAAAACGCTTTAGGTCAGCGTGGTAGATAGACTTAGGCCTAACTCTCACTGGTAGAAGAGACCCGTGCCCAGCGGTGGGACAATAATATTACAGGGATAATATTATTATTGTTAATTACTGACTGGTTGTTACTTGTGACTTCGTCCGTACGATGGCTTAAGGGAACGTTAATTTTTCCGGGATACAAAGTAGTCTAATGTTACTCGCTGATTATGTAGCTTTCCATAGGTGAAGTAATTTTTTGATTCGGTACAGTAGTTCTGAGTAGTTCATACAATAAAAAAAATCCTCTTTATATATTGGTATAGATCAGCACACTTGTTTTAGTTTTTTCTGTCGTTCGCATAAACATCGTACATATATATCTAACGTAAAAACAATCCCATTTAGGTACCTACAAATTCGGGTTGTTGTTTTACCTGTATACCAAATCTCATAAAAATTGCTTGAACTGACATTAATGAAGTCGTTAATTACCTACGCGATGAAAAATAACATACTTAACCGTTGAAATCCACAAACTCATATATAATCATTTAATCCAAATATCCCACATTAATAATATATATTTTTGTGTATTAATGAATTAATTATATCAGATGCCTACATCAGTGTAAAGTCGACGGTATCTGTAACTCAATGAAGCCGAATTAAACTACCTTTTATAAACCTCAAAGTCAAAAGTGTATTTGTTTGAATGTACTTATCTTTGGAATAGGTAAATTACCTATTACTATAAGTTTCATTAAACACCATAAGCTTAGAGAATATAATTTAGGACGTAAATATGTTTTATGGTCACTTTATAGAGTAGAGTCAAATTGAGTATGCTATTCATGTTATATGGTTTTTAAATAGAGATTTTTTAGTCGTTGAAAAAAAACTAGTTTTTACGGATTTTATCGCGATTTGTTTTGTATTTATTTTATTTTTAGTTCCGACGTTACGAAAGCTTTACAGCCTTCGTGGTCACGGGTCGGACTAAGGTGTCAGTTGTCCAGAATGTTAATATTAAAATATCTACAAATCGCGATAAAATCCGTAAAAAACTATTAAACGTTTTATTTCAATGAATAACATTCTCGTAAACTTAAGAAATCATTATCTTTTAGTCGGTAAATATGTATTATAGATACGACGTTAGTTGACGTTTTTAATGGTTACTAAACTCGGCAAAAAATTAAACAAAAAATAGTTTCAATGTATATACTTAATTCGTATACCATTATTATTTTATATTTACATACAATTTTTATTATTCGACGTTTACATTATTCTTTCTTGCTTCTTTTTTGCTGCATTTTGGATTTTGCAGCAGCGGAAAGCAAAAATTTTAAAATGAACCAAATTGTACCAAAGAAGCTTATCAATAGCAGCAATATATCTAAATATAAATATTGGTAAAACGGAACATCGGCAGATCGCGACCTGTATGTGAAATTACTGTGGTTTGTCGCGTACTCTGTCCAATAGATGGCGCTGTCCATAGGTGATATTTTGCGGTCTCTATATGCTTTGAGAGACGCTTAACTTGATCTTGAAATCTGTAAAATTAAAAATTTAATATAAGTTTCCTGTAGCTAGGCTCTGAAGTTACGCATCATCATCATCATCGGCCATAGGACGTCCAATGCTCATCATAGGCCTCCCACAAAGATTTCCAGATCGACCTGTTGGAAGCGGCCTGCATCCAGCGACTTCCTGCGACCTTTATCAGGTCGTCGGTCCACCTTGTAGGTGGACGTCCTACGCATAGAAGAACTTTATTTGTTACACATTCAAATCGTTATTTAGTAATTAGGCCACCAAGGGCGCTTTTACACGTCAGTGAATGACTACTCAAAGACCTATGTTATCAAGGTCTACTTAGCATTTTTTTTAAATAATTATAAACAAAGATAACATAAATTAGCAATCTGACTGGTCTCCTGAACACTGATCTTCTTAACCATGTTGTAGGGAAGTGACCGACGCGCACCATAAAAAATAAATAAACACGTTAAATTGTATTTTAGAAATCCGTTTGATTGAAGCTTAGACGAAACGATTTGAAGTAAGGTTGCAAATTATACATCCACCTTTATGAAGGTACGTCGTAACTCCACTTATAAAATCATGCACAAGTGTAAGTCACCTTAACGTGTAATACGTGCACCGTTTATTTAATGTCCGATAATGGTGCATTATTGTTAAATAAAGGATAAATAATGAATACGTGAATAAATAAAATAAGCAAATAACTTACTCAGGTTCTAAAATTGTCTTGAGTTTATTCAAAAGCACATCTTTAGTGATCTTGTCGATTGATATTTGGACGCCGAGACCACTTTCCTCGACAGCCGCTGCATTTCCAGGCTGGTCTCCCACCACAGGCATGGCCAACATTGGAACTCCGTGATGGATAGATTCTGTCGTGCTTAATAGTCCACTGTGCGAGAAAAATGCCACCACATTTGGATGAACTGTAAATTATTGGAAGTTATAAATGAATACATATAGGGCCTTATTTATAAAAACAATTTAGCTGAGGAAATGGCTAAGAATAGGTTGTCACTTTTTCCTTGTGTCACATCGTTTGAAAATAAAAGGGATAGACTATTCTTTACCATTTCCTCAGTTAAACTGTTTTTATAAGTAAGCCCATAGGGGCTATTTTATTGTTATACATATAGATGTATAACAATAAAACCACCTGTATATGGGCTGTGGACCTCCCGGTCCACAGCCCATATACCAAGGAGGCGATTTAAATGGCAGAATTTGGTTCAAAAAATTGTATATATACTTAGACAATTTAGGTACCTAATTAAGAATCCAATATGGTACCTTAGTCATGATTTGCAAATTATGCGAGATTTCATCGTTATCATAACGAAGAGTTGTTATAAATAAGAGTTGTGGAGCTTATCATTACAAAAAATATATTGGTGCTTGGAAATATGTTTACTGTCAGTCAATACGTTGATAAGATAATGTGCGGACAAATGTTACTCGAAAAGAGTCAACAGTATTATAAATACCTACCGTAGATAGGTACTTACCAAGTATATCGTTTTGGGGTAGCCAAGATGAAATATAGATGTTTGTTGGATCACCCGGTAATGTGTCTTGGTCCCATTTCCAAATGACTCTCTGCGGCAACTCCGCTAAAGCTTCTATAATTGCGTTCAGTTTATCGGAAGGCAATGATGCAGCTTTTAACATAGAGCCAAAACTGATGTAAATAACACCATGCTTTGATTCTTCTATGAATTTTTTTATATCCTGTAACATAACATAACATAACATAACATAAGCTCACACCTGTATCCCAGAAGGGGTAGGCAGAGGCGCACTAGCGAACTAGAACACCCACACTCCGCCGAGGTTAGTTCCGTCCCAAATTTGATAGGGGGCGAGCTTATCGCCGTATCGGGCACAAATTCCAGACTCCGGGCTGATATGGAAAAATCCAATATCAGTTTGCCCGACCCGGGGATCGAACCCGAGACCTCAGAACCGTAGTCGTAACGAAATACCACCACGCCACCGAGGCAGTCCTATATATCCTGTAATATATATTAATATATGTAATTACTTATTTTTTGAGGTTTTCCTTTAAACCGGTTACTGAGCGCCCGCCTCAAGACCAGCGGCTTGAGCGGGAAAATTTCTGACAACCGTAAATGTATTTCAGCTCGATGCGCATCTATGAAATTTGTATGAAATATTAACCAAACGTCATCAGTGCGCAGCGAATTCGAATACATTTACATTTACATTAGTTTTTCGTGCTCGGGCTAGAGAGAGAGAGAGAGGGAAAGGGTAGCTCAGTTTAATCCGTCGGAGGCGTCACGTAAATATGTTACATAAGCGTATGGGCCACCGGAGGTCGAGCCGCCCGTGACTGTTTCATACATTAGAATCTGTAGAATTTTTCTAGAATCTAGTTGGGTCTTATATTAGATTTCATTATGAAAACATTATCGACTTCTTTATTAGGATAGTTAATAATAAATAATGGGAAAATTTGACGCGTATTATGTTTTATTTCATTGATGATTTTTTTTTACCCCTAGTTAGGTATGCTAACAATTGCAGTTACTGTATCTCTACTTTTTATTACAAATAAAGTAAAAATAATAAATATGTTAATTATAATAAATCAAATTATTACAATACTATAATATTATGTATGTATAGGCATAATATTATGTAGTACATACTTTTAATTAGTTTACTTTGTATATTGTGCGTAGATTATAATATTGACAATTGAACAACCTATTCAAGATTGATTACCTACAATTATTGAGTAATTATCTAATCGATCGTAATATGTCTTTATTCTATTAAAAAAAATATTAAAGTTTTACTTACGTCGGGAAGTTCCTTTGGTTTCGCTACGTGATACCCACTCACTTCGATCACATTAGAAGGTAACACACTTGAGCCAAATAACGTAAAGTGTGTGTAAATGAGCATGAACTTAATTTCCCTGGCGAGGTCCTCCAGTGGCGGGACATCATCAAAATATTCCGCTAATGTATTCTGATCAATTCTCTGGCCAATTACTCTAAATAAGACAAAGAAGTATGCATGGAACAGCGTTCTTTCTATGCGTTGGTAAAGACTCGGTTTAGTTCCTCCTTCAAAGAACAGGTATGATACGTATGAAGGATGGTATTGTATTCCATAACGTTCATACTGCCACGGTAACAGAACATGTGAATTTATACCAACAACAGGTGCGCCCAGTTTATAAGCAAGACCCAAAGAACAATCACTATTGAATTGTTCAGTAACCACCACGTCAAATTTTGATTTGGTTTTCCATAAATTCTGTACATCCTTGTTTGATAACAGTAACCTGCAGTTTGCAGTGCCACTATTTAGTAAAAAGAAACTTATTGCGATAATAGTTCCATATGACCTTTCTATAGGAAACATATCTTGCAATATTTTCGACGTTCCCGCCAAACTGATGTCATGGTAATTTTCTACTGGTTGTTTTCGAGGGAAATGAGATATGACCGTCACATTGTGTCCTCTCCTTGCTAGTTCTAGTAAGTAAGATTCAAACACGAAGAAGTGGCTTTTTCCCTCATACGGAAACACTCCTAAAATGTTCAATGAAGACACTCCACTAAATGTACTGATCACTAATAACAAAAATAAGTTTATACCGAACTTCATCGTGTTCGTTTGAACATCGACGCGACAACGTTAATACTGACTTTCGGTAAGCGTCTCTTTAAATTTAAATTGTGATAAGAATTACTTCACTGCACGTAATCTTTAGCTACTATCAGTCTGATCATGCTGAGTGACTTGTAAATATTATAATAATAATAATAGCAGAAAAATTATATTCTCAACGAAAAACATAATATTATGCAAATACCTGATAAAGGCCGCAAGATGTCGCTGGATGCAGGCCGCTTCCAACAGGTCGATCTGGAAACCTTTGGAGGAGACCTATGTTCAGTAGTGGACGTCCTATGGCTGATGATGATGATGCAATATAGTGTCCTATGTATATATCAGCCCGTGTATTTTCGGTCTTCTCAAGGGGCTTGTGACATGATTTGATGTTTGGGGCGTGTATGGGGTATCCTTGTGTCTGCATCGGTCATCCGCCGGTCTTGTCGCAAGCCCCTCGATTTGCTTCTTCCCTCTTCGGAGTGTGAAGAAGCATCAATAGGCACATATAAATCCGATGCTTGTAGGTTGCTTGTTTTTTGGGGCTGCACTGCGCTTCCTATCAGGTGTAAAATTGACACGTAGTATGTAGGTACGTAGTGCTCGGGTGAAAAAAAGTAATAATATGTAATGTTTTGCAAACTCCTACTAAAAATCAATATAAAGTTTGTAATAAAATGAAAAACCTGGGAAAATACTGCATATCTGAAGTAGCACAGTGTAGGGTTCAGAAGTAAGGGTTACTGTTACTTAAATATAATTTAATTAGACATCATTTTAATCGACTGTCTCGATGGCGCGGTTGTATTTCAGTACTACTACCGTACTGAGGTCTCGGGTTCGATCCCCGGGTAGGGCAAAGTGATATTCGATTTTCCATATCAGCCCGGAGTCTGGAATTTGTGCCCGATATGGCGATAGGTTTGCCCCCTATCACATCTTGGACGGAACTAAGCTCGGCGAATTGTGAGTGTTCTAGTTCGCTAGTGCGCCTCTGCCTACCCTTTCTGAGATACTCAGTGAGGATTTGGAATTGTTAAATCGAACCTTGACTTAGTCCGAGACATTTTTTATTAGAAATACCTACAGTCTGACAGACAGACTAAGCAAAGATTTGCTTGTAAAAAAATGACTCGGACTAAGTCAAAAGTCTCACTGAGTTCGTTTCTTAGACTTACTTGAAGTTCACTCTATAGATCTCAGCCTAAGTGCTATCAAGTAAGTTATTACATCTAAGTCCTTTTTAATTCATATTTCATTTATATATATTCATATATATTCATATTTCAGACCGAAAGTCTCTCGTAGTACCTGATACCCACGACACAAGACTCGATCTTAGTGTGGGGTCAGGACTATGTATGTGACTGTTGGGCGTTATTTATTTATTTATTTATTTATTTATTTATATGTATATTTTTTGTAAATATCTAAACAACATGTAAATAATAATAATAAATACATTTATTTTTTTGATTTTTATGAACTTGTGCAGTGGAGTTAAGATTGGGTGATGTGGGTTGTGGAAAAGGGAATGGGATATAGTAGGAATGGTGGCAGGGAAGTGACAGGATATACAGGAAACTGGTGGGATTTGATGAATGGAAAGAGCGAGTGTAAGTAAAGAATACCTTCACCTAGAGGGTCCTTACCCGCGTGTTCTATAAGGCTTCCCATCCTAGCTAACTAACCAACCTTCTTCTAACTAATTACTTAATTTACAAAAGATAGATGCAACTGATAATTATATTTATGTATCTCAACACCACTAGAGTTATAAGTACCGAAAGAATAATGGTAACGATGAAGTGGTATTGTAGGATGCATAAAACCATACTAACAAAATGTATCTAGGTAATAAACAAAAACTTTAGTCATTATATTATTATTTTTATACAATTTATGGCATACGCTTTTCATTTTGTCGATCGGTCGGACAGTTTCCAATAAAAATATAAAAACTTTATAAAAAGATGTCTTTATTAACCGTCGTATAGCAATGGCATTGAATAATATTGACGAACTCAATTAGCACTATGTTACAAGGCTGTGATTTCTAAAAAGGGTTCTGTGAAACCTAAGCGCACCATAGAAAACTCAAACTGAAGTATATTATGTTCTATACATAAGTTGATTTATATCGTTATAGACCGACTTCCACAAAAGGAGAAGGTCCTCAATTCGTCTATATTTTTTTTTATGTATGTTACTCGATATCTCCGCCAAATGTGGACCGATTTTCAAAATTTTTTTATGTTCGATAGAGATTATTTCAAGGGTGGTCCCATATAAATTTGGTGACGATCGGTAAATTGGAAGTCGGTCAGTTAAGTTTTAAACTTGTGATTATTTTGAGTTATATTTTATGGACTGACAAGACCAGATATTGTGATTTTAAGAGCTATTTACTAGCCTACGTGATAAATAAATAATTTCATTTCAGAGTTCTGTGAAGGTACATTTAGATATCATTGAAATATCTCACTAAAAAGTAGAGTCGGCGGACATACTTTTTCACACATGTGTCAGAAAAAAAACCAGTATAATCAGGGTTGCTTGTCTCACGTTAACTCTCTCTGGGAGATCCAGTCGCTGGCAAATCTTATCTCTAATATTAATATAAAGAATTATATAGAGGTAGATGTACTATCAGCACCCAAACCATTTTACAAATATTTGAAACTCATTGCCAATTCTATTGACTTTTCGACAAACTTCCAAAAAGGAGAAGGTATCAATTCGTTTGTATTTTTTTTATGTTACGCGATATCTCCGCCGAATGTGGACGGATTTTCAAGATTCTTTTATTGTTCACGATCGGATAAGTTTTGAAGTCGGTGTGTTAAGTTTTTAATCTTGTGATTATCTTGGTCAATACTTGCTTTTGGACTCTATAATGACACACATTACCAGGTCAATATATGTATTTACTACAAATACCCTAAAACTGCCTCGGTGGCGTGGTTGTATTTCACTACGAGTACTGGCCTGAGGTCTCGGGTTTGATCCCAGGGTCGGGCAAATTTATATTGGATTTTTCCATATCAGCCCGGAGTCTGGAATTTGTGACCGATATGGCGATATGCTCGCCCCCTATCACATCTGGGATGGAACTAAGCTCGGCGAAATGTGGGTGTACCAGTTGGCTAGTGCGCCTCTGTCTACCCCTTCGGGGATATAGGCGATAATGAGTTTATGTTAAATACTATAAAACGAATTAGTTTTACATTTAGAGCTTGATTATCTACACAGTTCTATGAGTTACGACAGAATACTACAACCGCCATAAGTCTCCAAACCGGATCTAATTAGGCAATAGGCACTCGATCATTCTGAGTATAATGACCCCTGAAAAAAATATTTTGCATACGCAATTGGATACTTGACTAGTTTGTTTTTATTAATTTTATACGAAATTTACGTTGTCTAAAATATAAAACAGAAAGAAATATTGAAATATCAAGCTATTGAAGTTTGGTGTTACCGTCATACTGTAAGAAAGAAAAATATCTGTATAATCACGTCACGCCATAACGGACGTGCGTTGGAAAGGGATAGCAAGATATCTCCAATATGCCCCACTACAGAATTTAAAATATGAATTACTGCCTCATTTTTCAAGCAATTTCGATTCAATTTTTACAGAAGAATTTCTTTTTTGTTTTATTTGCAAATAAATATATTACATATAAATATGTGTATAATATCAAACATGCCAAGTACCCAATTCTATTTATATCAAAATGCATTAGTACTTGTTTGGTTGTACATTATATTCAAGGTTAGGATCAACACCCATCGATATATGCCTAGATGCACAGTTGACGCTTCGAAAATGAGACAGCAAAGGAGTGCTTAAGCACTTCTTTTCCCTACAGTCGGACGCCGATAGAATTCTAAATTTCAAAATTCAAATTTAAGAACGGTTGATTTAGTTTAAAAAGCTACTTCATAACACGTGCATAGAGTTATATTTGTGTTGATGTAATTAGTACTTGTGATATTTTTTTGTTTTATTCCTGAAACCACTTTTTAGGATATGTATTTGCAAAGAACTGTGCATCTAGGGTATATTATATTGATTTCAACCAGCTAAGCAGCAAAATCACGGCAAACAGTTATATCGCGAGGTAACATAATTAAATAATGAAATTGATTAAATTTACTATACATTTAATTAAAATCTAAATTCAGAGAAGTTTTTGCATCAACTGCATTTTGGTTGTGATGAAGTTCTTTATCAATGAATACTGTTTGAGCGTTTTGCTGCTAAATGGATGCTGAGCCTTTGAAATATCTTCATTTCCCATCTAATTTGACTTGATTTTCCTTTTATTATCTCTACATATGTATCTTAAAGTTATGACAAATATTGTCCTTGTTATGTAGAAAACAATAGCAAGGACACCTCCAAGTACTAAAATGACATCAATATACATATATTGGTAAAGAGGCACATCGGCTAATGGTGATCGGAATGTAAAGTTGGGGTATTTTGCTGCAAACTCTGTCCAAAATATGGCACTGTCCATTGCTGAGGTGGGGCGGTCGCGCCACGCCTCTGATAGCTTCTTCACTCTACTCCTGAAACTGAAAGAAAAATAGGTTCTAAAATCTTTGGTAATATTATGAAGCGGTATGTTTAATCTCGACGGCTATTGAACCATTTTTTGTTTGACTATTAGAAAATTTAATTGTTCCAGAGATATTAAGATAATGGGGAACGATCAATACACTCAGTCGTCTTAGATCTTGGGCATACAGGACTAGATGTCCTTTAAGTATAAATATTATTAAATGTAAATGAAATGATATTATACAAACTATATCGCAAATTAAAATTGTGTGTGCACGTAGCGCATGCGATACTGGACTCGGCGTCGGACTCGGAGTAATGTTTCAGACAAGTTTTAAATGGTAATTACTGGTGTATTTTTTGTAAAGATAGTCAGGTCATATGCCTGATTAAGAGTTAAGATTTAAGGCCATCGAGTGCCCACAGCAATTATTTTGCAATTTTCCAATGTATAAAAGCACCATGGATAGGATTTTAGGAACTTCTCTGTATTTAGCAATATATTGATTCTGATTTTTTACCGATATCTCGTACTTTTAGCACCTATTTATTTTAGGTTGGATCAAAACGAACGTAACTATGCAGGTAATCTACAATATTAAGAAACTGAAATGTTGTTGTGTATTAGAATACTCGTATAATAGTTCTTATTTTTAGATTTACATTATCTTTCCCCCAGAGGAGGTTGACGCCAGGCAGGCAGCCGGTCGTAAAAACTTAGCGAACTCCTTTCTGCAACATGCTTGAAAAAGTGTGTTGTGTCGACCCCACGTTAAGGTGGGATAAGGGCAGTTAGAAAGAAATAATTGAAATATCATATTTTAAAGAGAAAAATTCTTACTTCGGGTCCAACACAGTCCTGAATTTTTCTAAAAGTTTTTCTTTAGTGAGTTCTTTGACTTGTATCTGTACTCCTAATCCACTTTCTTCTATAGCGGCTGCGTTGGCGGGCTGATCACCGAATACTGGCATGCCAACCATCGGAACTCCATGGTAAATAGCTTCTGTAGTTCCTAAGAGTCCACAGTGTGAGTAGAAAGCTACTATTTTCTCATGAGCTGAAACAGAACGAAAGTTTTAAACGAAGTGTTTAATCAGTGACGGAGATACGAGTACATCTTCGTCTAATCATCTAAGGGTCACATGCAGCTCCGAGATCAAATATTGAATCTACGAATGAGATGTAACTTAAATCGAGTTTAAGACTAACACTAGATTTGTAATAGTGCTGCAAGCCCATAACCATATAAAATTATTCGTATAAAGGCATATTCAGCAGCAAGTTAGATAATTAGAACACTCACTTTTCGCCAAGCTCATTTCCGTCCCAAATGTCAAATGATAGAGGTGAGCCCTTAGCCATATCGCCTTCGGATCCTAGCGTGAGTATGTATGTATCTCAATTCTTAGTGTGCTTTCATTGTATATTTATAATTGTGCAGTATAAAACTGTGTAGTATAATAAAGGAGGAAAGTACATACCGAGTATATCATTTTGAGGTAGCCACTTAGATAACATTATATTCTTTGGGTTGCCAGGTAGACTATCTTCATCCCACTTCCATATGACTCTCTGCGGTAGTTCGGATAGTGCACCAATAATTGCTTCTAATTTATCTTTTGGTGTAGAAGAAGCTTTCAACATGGATCCAAAACTAATGTAGATCACGCCATGTTCTGATTCTTCAATAAACTTCTTTATGTCCTGTAACAAAATATAGTAAAACGATAAAAACACATAATCAAGAAATTATTATCTGTCTGTTTCTGAAAAGAAAATTCATGGTGATAAATTATTCAAATCGTCTATTGGTTGAAAACCGTGAGGACTTGCGATTAAATCTCACATAGTTAATTCTCGTGCATTCCGAATTTGAAATCAAATGGAATTTTAACGTTTTTCTAATGAAAAAAAAAATCAAATCCGAATAAAAATTATTTTCGAATTTAGAATGCGAGAAATGTCCCTCTGCCTCCAGCCTAGCTAGTGGTCGAAATAGGTTTCAGATTTTCTATGTATTCAAAAAATCACACAAAGTTCGGAATACTGGGAACAGGTATGGCAATAAACTTGCCTCCTAGCACTCGATGGAATGGAAATAAGCGCTAGTTCGCTAGCTTACTTCTGTCTATCGCTTCGGGGATATTTATGCATTACCTAGGTAAGAGCTATAAGTTAATTATCTAACACCGACGTTTATACTGCTGGATTCACAGATTAGACTATTACATTTTTAATTTCTGTCTTTAGAACCATTTAGGTACTAGTCGGAAAATACTACTACAGGCACATAGTGTAGTACATAATACGTTATAATAGTTTTTTTTATTGTAATGAAAATATAACATTTTGTTGAAATATTATAAATGAAATAAATAAGTAGGGTCGACTGAGACACCGATATATTACAAAGTTTTATTGTTGTGCTTCATACGGTAAGTATGATTTCCACATCCATCAATACATGTTGGATAGCATTTTTGGCCCTGTGGACATCGATATAAAAATGTTCTTCCATTTCTCAATAAAGACTACAATCGGGCTAAAACTCGGATATGCAACAATGATTACCTACCTACTTCAGTTTAATGAGTTTTTATCAGTAGCTCGACCATGATGTTTCTTGTATATTTCACGTTATCAACTAAACATAACTAAACACGTAAAATATTTAACACGTTATACAACTCCGTAAAATATTTTTATAAAAACCTTAAATCCCCACATAACCCCTAGAGGCGGTCCAGTATTTTTCAGATACATATTTTACGCAGTCGCTAGCGAGTAATATAAACAAACTTATTACATCGGCGCGGCGCGGCGGTACATGAACTTACATAACTTACATACCACCACCTCTTATAGCAGTAATATTATAATCTTACTTCGTACGTTTCGTTTCGTACTTTTTGTACGGGAATCGGTACAAATAACATAACATAACATAAGGTCACGCCTGTATCCCCGAAGGGGTAACCAGAGGTGCACTAGAACACCCACATTTCGCCGAGCTTAGTTCAGTCCCAGATGGGATAGGGGGCGAGCCTATCGCCATATCGGGCACACATTCCAGACTTCGGGCTGATATGGAAAAATCCAATATCACTTTGTTCAACCCGGGGATCGAACCCGAGACCTCAGGGCGGTAGTCATACGGAAATACAACTTCGCACCGAGGGAGGTACAAATAAGATTATAATAATACGGCTATAAGTGGTGGTAGCCCCCCAGTACCTTGACCATGAGTTTTTATGACATTTCACGCTAGCGACTACGTAAAATAATTTGTATGAATAACGTCGATTCTACTCGGAACCACTAGAGGCATTCGAGTGTTTGTCATATAAATATTTTACGTAGTCGCTAGCGTGAAGTGTTATAAAAACCTATGGTCGAGCTACAGATGATCTATATATTGTTTTACTTGTCAGGCTTTTGTGACGTACCTACATGATATTTTATTTTTGTTCAAACATTTTGTACTTCATCGTAAATTCAGTCATATATGGTCGACCTTCGAGACATGTGATATCCTTTAGCAATTGTACTACTATTACAAATGTGAAAGATTAGATAGATGGATGGATTACATGGATGTTTGTTATTCAATCAGAACAGAACGGCTAAACGGATCTGGATGAATTTAGCACAGCGATAGATTATGCTCTGGAATAGCATATTGGCACATTTATTCCGGATAAATTTCCATGCGAACGAAGTAGTGGGCAACAGTTAGTTTGTGCATGTCGGAGGGCCAACGCTAACGTTGTTTTTTAAAAATGGTGGCGTCAGCATGACTGACGTCAATTTTGACAATAAGATGATTACTCATCTTATTTATCAACAGTGAACACTGAAATTCACTAATTCCCTTTATTAACGGTGCTCAAGAGCACCGTCTAGTCAGGGATGTGGACAGTCCGAGTGCCGGAGCACGACTGTGTCGAATCTGCTCTGAACACTCCTTTTATAGGGCGTAATATTTGCAACTACCTACTCGATACCGAATATCGAATGGCAAAGAAATAATTATAACGATTATTTTAACTTTTTAGAATCTTTTAAGGTTTCAGCAGTTTAACAATTGTAAAACAAATTAATAACGTGAAATAACAACGGCTTTTTAAATAAGCTTGCTATTTTGCGCCGATACGGCCATTCTGATAGGCGGTGCGTGCTCTGCACCAGCCTTGTAATTTGTTGTGAATACTCGTAGATCAAATTTTTTTTTTTCTATTTCTTTTCTTTTCTTTTTCTTTCTTTCTTTTCATTTGAAATAGCACGTGCTCCTATTGAAAGCTTGTGGTTGTACGCCGATACGGTCATTTTGAAAGGCCTCGTTTATTATTGCTAATTTAAGATTCCGATTTTTTTTAAAACTACCACCGGATCCAAACGCGGCCCTGCCTGAGAAGACCCGGCGAAACAAACTCAGCGGGCAAAATTACCTAGCTCACAAAACAATTTCCCGAATTGACCACTCAGGATTTTTCAAATTGACCACTTATGATTTTTAAAGATGATCACTGACGTTGACATTTAGACTTCAAAAATGACTGCAACAGTGTCACATACACCGTCTCGATCAATCCTGACCATAAATCAGGTAGTTTCTTGTTTTTATTTAGACGCACCGCGTGCCCTAGTTTATATGGTTTTCAGAGGAGGTATCCGACCAGCCTTGCCAGACCATATTATAAACATTTGTACAAATGTTCCACACAATGCACTTTTTATGAATCAGTAGTCAGAGTGCGAATGCTCCACGCATCTATGCACTTTTCTTACGGGGATGATGTCGTGGTCCACAGGGGTTCTAAAGGAACGGGAAGGGTCGATGCTGTGGCGCTGAGCGGTCCTGTGCGCCGTGGTCCACAGAGGCTCTGAAAAGGTTTTTTTTTTTTTTTCGTTTTTCATTTTGTGCAAATGTTCCACACATTAATGCACTTTATTGTTAAGGATGAAGCTGTGGTTCTGAGCGGTCCCGTACGCCGTGGTCCACAGTTCTTTTTTTAACGATGCTGTGGTTCTGAGCGGTCCTTTACGCCGTGGTCCACAGGGGTTCTAAAGGAACTAGGAAGGATGATGCTGTGGCCTGGGCCTTTATTATTAACCGTGGTCCACAAAGGACCTGAAAAACTGGTTCGAAAGTATCGATCGAACTGAAAGTATCTCGGATTGAAATACCAGTCGGATTGAAATATCAGTCGGATTGAAAGCATCCGTGGGATTGAAACTATCCGTTGGACTGAAAGTATCCATCGGATTGAAAGTATCAGGGCAGAAAGGTTCAAGTTAAATGAGTGGGATAGCGATCCCACTTCTGATGTCGGAGGGCCAACGCTGACGTTGTTTTTTAAAAATGGTGGCGTCAGCATGACTGACGTCAATTTTGACAATAAGATGATTACTCATCTTATTTATCAACAGTGAACACTGAAATTCACTAATTCCCTTTATTAACGGTGCTCAAGAGCACCGTCTAGTCAGGGATGTGGACAGTCCGAGTGCCGGAGCACGACTGTGTCGAATCTGCTCTGAACACTCCTTTTATAGGGCGTAATATTTGCAACTACCTACTCGATACCGAATATCGAATGGCAAAGAAATAATTATAACGATTATTTTAACTTTTTAGAATCTTTTAAGGTTTCAGCAGTTTAACAATTGTAAAACAAATTAATAACGTGAAATAACAACGGCTTTTTAAATAAGCTTGCTATTTTGCGCCGATATGCATATGATTATTTTTAAGTAAAAGGTAATGTTGTGTAGTGATTTGTGGTTCTATTGATTGATAAAAAGTTGTAGTTAGATCATGGTTTCTTTCAATATTTTTTTGTGACTAATGCACAAATACATGCACAGATTTGATTTGTTAAGTTAATTATTTGCATTTTGTAGTATACGGGAATTTATTATCGCTGTGTGCTGTGTCCATGTAAACAGGCACAGTCTCAAAGCGCTTCGTATGACCTTACTCTTATATATTCTATTATTAAATCTCAGATTTCTGATATATAAGCGACGAAACATATGTACCCTGTTTTTGTGCCGACTGTCGATAATTTTATAGAATAGTATAAAGGCATATAACTTACGGTAGGTAATTCTTGTGGTGCAGCCACGTGGTATCCTCCAACTTCCTTTACATTAGACGGTAAAAGAGTAGAGCCATATAGCATGAAATTGTGATAAAATAACATGAATTTTATTTCTTTTGCTAACTCTTCCAAAGGCGGAACATCATCAAAATATTCTGCTAACGTGTTTTGGTCGATATTTTGGCATCGATATTTGAATAGTATATTAAAGTATGCATGGAATATCGTGCGTTCTATTCTCTGGTAAAGAGTCGGTTTTGTTCCACCTTCGAGAAATTGGAACGACATGTACGAGGGGTTATAGTGAATACCAAATCGTGCGTAATGAAACGGCATGAATACATGAGAATTGATACCGACTACCGGAGCCCCCAGTATGTACGCGAGCCCCACGGCACAGTCACTGTTAAACTGTTCCACTACCACTACGTCAAATTTTACTTCATTTTTCCATAGCTGCTGAACTTCTTTATTGGCTAATAGCTTTCGGCAATTATCTGTCCCTACGTTTACAAGGAAAAAACTGATGCCTATGAGTGTAAGATAAGATCTTTCTATGGGTATCATATCCTCAAAAACCTTAGAATTTTCAGCTAAACTAATATCACGATAGTTATGTATATGATTTTCCCGAGGAAAATGCGATATGACCGTAACATTGTGACCTCTTCTCGCTAATTCTTGTAAATACGTTTGAAACACAAAGAAGTGACTTTTCCCTTGGTACGGGAACACTCCTAGTATATTTAAAGCGTACACTTCACTTAATATAACACTGATTATACAAATATAGTTTGCAAAAATCACCGCAAATTTCATTTTGTACTGCGAGTTTATGATCGAGAATGTGAGTAGCTATCAGCCGCCTATATATTTAGAACTGACAACGCACGTACGCAAATTGAAGCGTAGAGTATGTGATAAAAATTGGACATGGTTATGTAGAAAAGATCCAACGTTGCTACATTTCCACAGTTATATTAGTACCATCATAAGTCGTTAGGGACGTCTGACCGACAGAATCTTTTAAAAGAAAGTATGTGGAAAGCGTTAAACACTTGTTGGGGTTCCATAGGCAAATGACGACATTAGAATGCTTATAATTTCTTCAAATCCGTCTGTTCGTCCGTACTGTCACAAAGATTTTCAATCCACGGCTTAAATAATGTTCGGACAGTTGCTGTCCACAAACAGTAGGTACCCGTAGAGCTATGAGAAATACGACTTAAATGGAGTGGATAAAATATGTAAATATCTAGT
Organism: Clanis bilineata; assembly: GCA_036417725.1. NCBI lineage: Eukaryota > Metazoa > Arthropoda > Insecta > Lepidoptera > Sphingidae > Clanis > Clanis bilineata. The sequence continues at coordinate 8,887,003 of CM071154.1, forward strand.
TATTTTAGGTATCTTCTGTTTAAAACTCAAACTCTCATCCTGACTACGGAACTCTTAACTGTACACGCTTCGACAGGTTCTTGGCTGGATTTTTATCTTGGACCTAATCTTTTTTATTTTATCATTACAATTGTTTGTCTTCTTATTGTAAACAATATCTTATCGAAACTGTAGTGAGGTAATTGGTAACGTAATTCTCAATTCAAGCGATTATTTATTATCTCTAGACTGGGCGATTTTAGGAAGTGAGCGTGCAAAATGTGAGGACTGAATTACACAAGACCATTAAAAATATTAATGTTACTGATTTCTTAAGTTTACGCGAATATTATACATTGAAATAAAACTATTTTTACGGATTCTATCACGATTAGGTTTTAATTTTTATTCCCGACGTTTCGAAGGCTTTGCAGTCTTCGTTGTCACGGGTCAGACTGATGTGTCATTTGTCTAAAAATCGTGATAGAATCCGTAAAAATAGTTTTATTTCAATATTAATGTTATATAAGGGAATGTATCTAACTATAGTCCGATTGCTAATTAAACTGAGTAAACTTACAGATCGAAATGTCACTTTACAAAATAATGTTGCTTACTTCGAAAACATGGTGATTGATCTAGTTCAATTTTTATCATTCAAAGAAATAATAAATCAGAACTAGCTTGCAAAATTAGAAGTCAATTGTGTAAGTATTTTAAGAAATTTTGGCTTAATCCTTCGACTAAATGTCCAAGTTAGTTACAACCAAATTAGGGCGACTATTACTAATTTACAGTTAGTCCTAACCTCAAGTTAAATTGAAAAGAGAAATATATGAATGACATCGTCATTTATTATCTGTAATGACATGTAGTGAATTACATGTCATTCATATATTTTTCTTTTCAATTTAACTTGAGGTTAGGACTAACTGTAGGTTAGTAATCGTGGTGCAAGTCCCGCTTAGTTACACTGAGACCGGGCATGATAAGGTGCTGCAGTGTGCCTACTGCCTAGTATGAATATGAAAAATATAACGCCATCTATTACAATAATCTGAAACTATAAAGTCGAAGACGACACGATGTCGTTAAGCGACCGAACACGTAAAGCTCTCACACTGTTATACTACGTACACTCTCACATAGATGGCGTTTGAGTTTTGAATAATCCATTTTGACGATTGAATAGCCAATTATAATTTATAGTTATTATATTGTCACATTGTCGCCTCCTTGGTCTAGTGGCAGCATGTATGGCCTGTAGACCGGGAGGTCCTGGGTTCGATTCCCAGGTAGGGCAAAGTAAATTTTCTAATATAATTTTCCCGGGAATGGATCCCTCATAGGGGGTTGTGTAAAAAGTAAGGCAAATCCTCTTTGCAACATGTTTGAAAAAGTATGTTGAGCCGATCCCACATTAAGGTGCGATAAGGGCAGGTAGAAAGAAAGATATTGTCACATTGAAATAAATAAAAACAAATTTCAGGCATTTTTCGCGGTTCGTTTTTATTCGGTATAGTGTTATAGAACCAACAAATAACCGTTTACCTACCCCCAAACCCGTCTATTTGCATTTTTGAAAAAAAGACGCAAAATTGTCACTTCCATGAATGTGACTACACTGTTTTTGGAAAGGAAATAATTATGTCACTAAGGGCCGAATGGTCAAACAATGCTCAGTCATCCAAGTCATTTGAGCACTACCCAAAGTTAAGCAGCCAATAATTTTTGAGCGGCATGGTCATACGCACTTGAGAAGACTTGGCGGAAAAATCAGCTGAGGATCATAAAAGTTTGTTCTCGATTACAAAATTTTAATAAAAGGATATTTTTGTTTCGTTTCACGTAGAATCATTATATTTAATTTAGTTTTTTTTTAAAGATATATATAAGAAATAATTGTCAGAATACACGATTCAAAAATGTTTATTTAACCTTTTCGCTATTCATGTGCCATTCCGATTATATTTCATCTGTAGTAAATTTTTCTGTAATGTTTATGTTATCTCTGTCTATCTTTTGTTATTGTGAAGGTAAACACATTTTTATATAATAGAAACTGAACTTAAAATGGATCTTTTTTAATATTTATTATTATGTTGTTAAAATATTTACCACTTGGCAGAATGTTTCTTTCGTCCTTAGACAATGATTTGTGTTGAAGAAACGAAAAAAAAATTTTTGCCAAATGGCGACCTGTTTGTTTATATTTATTTTCGTATTTAAATAACTGTGTTTGTTGTATGTGAAGTGACTTTGTTTTATGTAATAAACATCAACGAAGATGGAGAGATTATGGAAACTTTGAAGTTTGGATATGGAGGATATTTCTTGGAACGTTTCAATAAAAGGAGTCTTCTCGAATTTTTCTTGCCAGGGACTGCCGTTGTCCCAACAAAATTACTCCGCCCGTTCTGAGAATGGAATTCAGGACGTCCCAGTTCACACCGGCTTCATCAGAACCATCTAAAAACCATTATATTGGAGAGGAATTCGGCAACATGCAGTAGTGTTGAATCGGATTTAATAAAATTAATCATTGTATTTGTGAAGTGTTTTATTTGTCTTGGCTTCTTCGAGTGCGCTATATTCTAGTTTAGATAATGATATTGAGGAAAAATACATTTTATTGAAATCAAGGGGTAGGTAAACACTACACGGAACACGGAAATTATTAATTACAAACCTATGCCCGTCATTCCGTTCGCGTGAAATTTTATTTATTTAAACAAATCTATCCTACGGAAACCATACATTTTTTGGGGGAAAAATGTAGCCTGTGTGCTATTTCAGACTTTAATCCATCTCTGTGCCAAATTTCATTCAGATCTCTTCAGCCATTCTGGAGTAAAAGAGTAACAAAACATCCATACATCTTCACAAACTTTCGTGTTTATAACATTAGATTTATTTGAGAGTAGTCGCAGGCAATCTCAAACTAATTTCGATCAAATGCTAGTTAAGCGGGCCTTAAATAGCTGTCAAACGTTAGGCAGTTGTTGACCATGCCGTTGTACGAAATAAGCGGGCCTTAAACTGGGTCCTGCTTACATTTAATGTGAAGAGATAGGTTCTGTTTGACCATGCCAAATTGAAGAATAACGAGTGCTTAAATCGATAAGGCCATCCTAAATATTTAGGCAGCGTTTGACCATTTGGGGGTTACCGCCGAATGTTCATACACTTTAACGTCGCCTTATGTTGTTTAAGGCCGCCTTATCTGTCAAAATTATACGGTAAAATTTTATTTTTTTATGCGGGCACGGCAAACTGACTACACTGCACCTGATGGTAAGTGTAGTACAGTCAAAAAAACTAGCGACTACTGACAAACATTGTTTATCAGTGGTCGTCAGAATCATGCCGGCCTATTAATGCTTGTTCTCAATGTAAAGTTGAGTAGCGTTTGGCCATTCGTCCGTTGTACCTCTAGTATTTACTTAAGGGACAGCCATAAATGTTATAGTACCTGTATACTTAGATAGGTAAGTCACTTAATTTTTTTCTTTATAAAGAGTGTGTTCGCAAATCATATCCATAGAAGCGATAATGTCATCAACATTGTCACATCCATGGATGTGAATTATCTATTAGTAAATAAGCACCGATATATTTTATAAGTCCATTTATGTTCTATAGATATTTAGTTCAACACAACATATATAAGCTCACGCCTGTGTCCCTGTAGAGGTAGGCAGAGGCGTCCTAGCCAACTAGTTCCGTCCCAGATGTGATAGAGGGCAAGTCTATCGCCATATCGGGCACAAGGGCACAGAGTCTGGAATGACTCTGGGCTGATACTGAAAAATTCAATATAACTTTGCCCGACCCGGGGATCGAACTCAAGACCTTAGGACGATAGTCGTACCGCGCCCGCAATACCACTACGCTACCAAGGCAGTCATGTTTAGCTCAATAATACGAAAAATAGCAAATACAGTTATGTATGTATGTACAGTGTCATCACATCAATGGAAGTGACATTTTTTTCCAAAATGAGAATGGTCAATTTAACCCACAGGGTTTTAAGTATACTTAGCCACAAAACGGGTCAAGTGTCCAAATTGAACATTCCGTCTTGTCGTGATTATTATTATTTTAATATAAATTTAAAACATGTGCTGTTTTAGGGTTCCGAAGCCAAATGGCAAGAGAGGACTGTAATTTGGCATTAGTTTACATATCTATCACACAAAAAAATGTGGGGTGTCATTGGATAGGTCTTTCAAAAACAATGTGGGTTTTCAAAAAAAAAACAAATAAACTATTCTTCGATTGGAGGCTCTGTTTGCGAAATATAAAGCTTTAAAGTGCACATTTTTGGTAGAGTAGGGCGTCCAGTAGTATAGGGATTAACTGTATCCAAAGCAAGTATGGAGACCTTTGAAAGTATGGGACGAGGTACCTCCATAGTCTGCACCAGTGTCGGTCATAGGTACTGCCCGCGGATAAACTTAATTAGGTCGCGAATTAACACTGGGCCGTGGGTTACTTTTATTGGACCACGGATTTCTTTAATGAAATCGTATCTAAAACTTATTATTTCCCATATAAATCCTATTGGATTATAAGGATATTGGTGTTACATTGTTATTGCACATCGGTTCATTGTATTGGTTCCACGGCATTGTTTTATCACACCCCCATGGAAAAGTTGTTAGGTCCACGTGTTATAGGATCGCGGATAATCTTGATTACGTCGCGAATCTAAATCGCGGCTTTTATGTTATTACCTAGTGACTCAGTATGTTACGTTACTTTTCACCGGAACGCGATCACATACAGAACTTTATACTTTGAACATGCTTTTTGTATCACGTAATAATTGCGTCATCAATCAATTTAATCCAACCACCGACTACTTTATTACGACGTGAGTCGTTTAGGTAGCGTCCCAATTGCAAAACCTCGCAATATTCCGCGGGCTAGATACGGGCGGTGTTTCATTTGTGACAGGTTACTACATATAGGTAATAGGTATTGCATTGATTCGCAATACGATCGACATATTCTGCGTCCCTTGAAGGTGAATTAATCTTATATCAAGTTAGTACCTATTATTGATTACATTTCGACCTATCCAAAGAATAAAGTTACATATGATAATGAATCGAAATTGCTTTCTTATTTTTCTGAGCTTATATTGACCTGTATATTTAATTAGTAAATATTTTTAAGCTATGTCATAATTTAACTTGTTATTACGCCATAAATTAAAAAAAAAAACATTTGCTAGTTAAATATATAGGTCAATATAAGCTCAGAAAAATAAGAAAGCAATTTCGATTCATTATCATATGTAACTTTATTCTTTGGATAGGTCGATTTATAAATATCCAATTAAATTTATACCTAGTGCAGATTAGTTTTATAATGGTCTTCATTTTAATTTATTCTTTCGACTCCACACGTGGCCTGCCGAGAGGCAATTTGTCCTTCTAAAAGGTTTATAATTCAAATATTCGAACAAAAGACACATTTTTGTATCACCCTTTTTATAAACAATTAACTGAAGTTTCTTATTGTTATAAGAGAAATCGGGTCTTCATTGTTTAAATGAACAAAGAATTCATGATGCATATTAACGTCGAGTCGTGTTTAAACGTGTTTGTCTGTTAAAATTAAACATACTCATGGAATTTTGTACCTGTTTTTATTGTGCAATTTATATTTATTACCTTCCAACTCCACATGTGGTCTCCTTAGAGGCAATTTGTCCTTCTAAATGGCTCATAATTCCAAGATTCAAATAAAAGATTGACACATTTTTGTATCGCTCTTTTTATAAACAATCAACCGAAGTTTCTCATTGTCATAAGAGAAATCGGGTCTTTTATTTAACCGAACAAAGAATTCATAACGCATCTTAACGTTTGAGTCATGTCTATACGTGTTTGTCTGGTAAAATAACCATTTCTTCCCCATATAAAAGACACACCGAAATTATTTTGCACCGTATTCCAAGCTGTGCTCTACACTACATAACATCTTCAAAGTTCCTGACCAGTGAAGTGTTAAAAGAGTGACGCTGCTATAAAATGAATGTAAGTAACTATTATACATGTTTCTTATACTGTTGATATTGTTTTGTACAAAGGACATCATATGTGTAATACTTAGTATTAAAATACTTCTGTTATCTGATTACTGTATTGATTGTAATTATTTTAACATACATTATTCCATGTTTATACTTATCTCTAAACTGTTATTTAATATACTGTTTTTTATTGTTTCAGTTCTCTGAAAACACCTTTAAGAATTATTATTATGAAGATAATGTCGACGAACCAAGTGATCAAGAGGAAGGAACTCTCGCTTTCAAAGTAAAAAAGGCGATAGCAAAAAGACCTAACAGCATTGACGAATTTTTTGAAAAACCCAAGAAGAAGAAACTTACAAAAAAGTCATCGAGTGTTGGTCGATCTACGAGTGGCGGGATATCGTATATAACGTCAAACAAAGACGACAGTGCTGACGCGTCGCATCTTATCAAAATTGAAGTTTATGATGTGAACAAAATAAAAAATGTCGCACAAACGGAACAATGGAAACACGCTGACGTGCGTGTTAAATTTTTTACGGAGAGTGAAGCCGACCGAAATTTGCAAAGTGTGAGAGACATTATATATAATATCACCAAACAATTGGCTACCCAAGAAGAGTGTAAAAAGTTTTTTATAGATACCGACAAATAAGCTAGCGTTATATTTTTATTTTAATATTCTTTGTAATCATTTTAATAGTGTATAGAGGTATAAGTATTGTTTTGTAATTAATTGATTTGTCTTTTTGCTATATGAAATAATTGTCTTATTGAAAAAGTTGTTGTACAGGATTATAATTTTTTAGAGTAAGGATATATGATCATTATCGTAATTTGTAAAGTAATATAAGATTTTTGAAATTTAATAAAAAGTTCAATAAACTCTATATATTTGGATTTCATTTATTTATTTCAAAACATGATTGAAACAAATCAGATAATAATACATCATTTAACATAGTATCATTACAAAATAAATGTTGAAAATCTTTCAAACTCATATCATGATATTTGTAATACAAATACATTACACAGTATTCACCACAAACTGTAGTCCAGTCATTTTGAATTCGATTAGTATTATAATTCCACATTCTTGAATTTCTTGTTAAAAACATCCTATGATATCCTTGAGGCGGTCGCCCATATGAATCAAAATACTGACCAAAACCATTATTATCGATATGTATGGCGATCCAGTGGGATCCTGGTTTATTATCAGTATCCAAATTACTTACTATGTAAGTGGGATTTACAACATATATTGGCAAACGATTGGCTGCATATACGTTATATTCGATACTTGAATCGATTTTCTTTAAGCAGGTCTGTATTTCTAATGTATTCATGTTATTTCACGGAATTGTTGCAGAATTCTTATCCAGTTGAAAGACAAACAAGAAATGTCATCAATAATGTTAGCAACTGATTATAATAGTACTTTCTATTTTAAAATATGTATCTCAATTTGTGGGGTTACAAGAACTAATAACAGTAAAACAAATAACTTATTTAGTTTCGTATTTTATTAAACAGTTCAAAGTGAGTACAGGAAAGACCGTGGAGACAATTAATAAAAGCAATTTATACTTAATCTATAAACATTTCTTGCTTAACTACTATAGTCCACAGAAATATTACGGTTTTTATCTATTTCTATTACATTGTCAAACTCTGCATACACAATACAGTTAATGGTTTGTATCAAAGCTGTTTCAAAACGAACCTCTAATCGTACACTTCCATGTTTAATCAGATTCCAATGATTGGAAGAATTCGCTGATAAATCAGGTGTTAAGTCAAATGCTAACATACAATATCCATTAGCATATTGTTCTCGGGATATCCCATTACCTTCATTAAGAAAATGAATACCTGTACCAGAAAATAGTGTGTGATAGACCGTTGTATAAATATTGCTCCCAAATGATGGTTGTAAAGCTTTTGATGGTATTTGATTACCATCTATATATAAACAAAATGTATTAATATCATAATTTTCAAAGTTAAATGGGTTCTTAGTTAGGTTTCCATTGAAGGCTGCATTGTTTACAAATCCCACTATACACCTTTTGGGTACTTGTCCCAGAAAAATGTTGTCAAGAGTTTTTCCTTGAACACCTGATGGTATAGTTAAAACTTTTACTTCAGCCCGTGTGATTGGATATTTAGCTGTAGTAGATGCTAATACTTTTTGATGTGCAAGCAACACGGTTGGATTGATTCGAGCTCTACGAATAATAAGAGTTGCATCTGTAATCGATACTTTTAATTTAGTATCAGCTAAAGAAGCCATTAAATTGAAGTTTTCTCTAGAACGAACTAATTTAACACACATATCAACACCGTTAATTAAAAATTTTTCTTGGTTGAATAAATCACCATGTAAGTGTCCAATCATTTCTATTTCTTTACTTTCACTTGCCAATTCTTGTCTTTTTATAAATCCTTTGTTGGCTTCATCAGTAGAATCCATTTTTCCAGCTGTATCTTCATACCATAGTCCACAAGTAAGATGAGACTTTTTAGCTGCAGGAGCATAGTTCAGCAAATTTTCAATATATGCACGATAGGCATATGTATTATTGGGTGGCGATACAAGTTTTTGATTTAAATAAACATCAAGTTGACTGAACAGTGAATGCAACCAGTTATTAACTGGAGCCACAACTGTTGATGACATTAATTTAGTATTATCTTGATGCAATATCTTAGCTTTTACATGGATCAGTGTATGAGATAGATCTATATAGTCATCACCTGCTCCGGGCACTTGAAATTCTATGGGACCATCATCAGCAAGAGATGAAATAGGTTTGTAATGGATCCATATTCCACTTTCAATACTAGTTTGAGTAGATGGTAATGCAAACAAATCTAATTCTGACTTAATGCATTCACAAGAGTGACTATGTAAAAATGACATATTTGTTAATTAGAAAAAATATCTTTGATTTGTTTCGAGTTCAATTTTGATTTTTTGGTAGCTTTCAGTTTGGAAGTCAACGATGGACTGAATGCAGACAAACGTTTTCGTTTTGTTATATATCCCGATCCAGACATATTGATCCTGTCTATTTTTTCATCAGCTTTTCGTTTTAAATTTGAACCAGCTTCCTTTAAACGTGTCTTAATCGAATCTTCCATGGGTCGTGCACTAACCATATCTGTCAAAAGACCTACACCGGCACTTAATGCTTCTTTACCAATAGCTCGAACACCACCAGATAGTAGTGGTAAAACTGATCTAAATAATCCTCCAAGAAAACTACCAATTCCATGACCCTTTTGGTACGGTGCTCCTTTATAAACCACTCCTATACCAGAACCAGCTTGATGAGAATAATAGCGTTCATAAGGACAAGTAATATTATTATGTTGAGAATGCATTATAATTTTTTGAAATGAAGTTTAACACACACTGTTCCAAATTGGAATGGTATCTTTTGACCCGTGTCTGATCTTATATCTATTTCGATGGTGTCAAATTGTCTACGCATTACAGATAAATAATGAGGCGGTGATAAAACATGCATTTTATTTGCACCATAGATGTAGTTTGAAAGATCTAATGGTATAATTCTTAGAAGGGGAGTCATTACGTCACCAACAATTTGTGGTTCCACTATATCACAGTAAACAAATAGTTGAGATGGTAAGCCCAAATGTAGATTTGCAGGACATGTTGCATAATTGTTTTCTACAAGGTCTCTATTTGGCTCAAATCCTAGTTGTAAACTTAATTTAGGTGATAATTTTAAAGACTTTATGGAGTCGTCTAACACAGAAACCGATACAAACTTAGAAAATTCATCATAATTAAAATCAATTTTTTCCTTAACGTTGTTCAATGCTGTTAGTAGATGGTGAATGTTATCATAGTTTGTGATAGGTATATACATCTGTTTGTGGCAGGATACTGTAGATTCTTGATTAGGTATTGTAGTCATTCTTGTAATGTACACAATGTTTTCATGATCTTGAACAGTAAGCATAGTACATGGATATTGAAATTCAACAATTCCTACGCACCATTCCCCCTCCAATATTATAGGTTTAGGTAATTTTGTTGAAAATCTTGCTGTTTTGTTATCAGGAAAATATTCCACTGAACTATTACTAAGTAAAGTTAAATAGAAATCTTTATTCATATTTGTTTTATACTAGAAGCTGAAATCCAACTATTAAACTTATTCGGATAACCTTTCCACTTAACTAACACTTCTCGTCTGTTACCAGTGTAACGAGAGCGAATTATTTTATCTATCTTATGTTCTATGGTGGGGTCATAAATTACGTTTTGTAACTCTCGTTCATAAAAGGTTCCTACTACCTCTTCTCCGTCTAAATCTTTAATAGTGTAAACAACCCAAGGTTTTCGTTCTATTACAGAAGATATTATAAATATTTCATCACTCCAATTAGATTCATAACCTTTTTGAAATATATGTTTATATTTGGTTATTTTTACATGATCACCAACATTCAACTTAGGTTGGATAGTTTCATATAATTTATAATTGTTTTTCCTATCATATAAATTTGTCCAAACTGTCATTATATTATTAAAATTAACATCACAAGGACACATTTTTATACTAGAATGGAAACTATGGTTGTAAGAGTGTATCAAATCCTGCAAAACATCAATATATTTATGAGTATTTTTATGCGTGAAATAACGCCACATCTTCATTTTAAGAGTTCTTTGAAATCTTTCTACAATACTTGCTTTAATATCAGGATTATTTGTTGTATAGTAATTTATATTTTTTGATTTAAAGTATCTCTGTACATCTTTTGAAATGAACTCAGTACCTTTATCGGATTGTATGTGTGTTGGAGTTGTATTCGCTTCTTTAAATATACTATCAAAACATTGTTTTATTGTTTCCGAATTTTTCTTCTTCATGGGTCTAGCAAATGCGTATTTACTGAATACATCAATAACACAAAGGATGTAATTAAAACCTTTATTATCGTTAGAATAAGTTCTCATATCACTTAAATCAGCTTGCCAAAGTTCATTTAAATTAGATAGAATGTATCTGTTACGAGGGAATTTTCTTTGTACTGGTTTATGAAGTGTATACGTTTCCTGCGTCTGTAACCATTTTTTAACATCTTCTTTATTCATTTTACCTTTCATTGCTTTTGATAATTTTTCAATACTGCCATATCCAGCCGGGTGTGATACATCATAGTACATGCGATTTATTTCTAATAAGGGGTCCATTTTTCCCAATCAATTTTTTTCTTAATTTTTTTTATATGCTTATCGTTGCCTCTTGGTGATAAAAATATATCTTTGTTTTTTGTAAGAGATTCTCCGATATCTTTTTGAATTTGAACAATGTATTCACGTCTTTTGGGGTTCCCAATATAGGTTAAGGGTATTTTTAAGTCTTTTAACGCTTTAGCAAATTTTTCCCAACCTACTGGATCATTTCTTTTTAATGGTCGTAGCATATCATTCACTAAATCTATAATATTACTGTCGGGGATTACTTCATTATCTATCATAACTGTACCATCATCATTCCAGAAAATTTTATTTTTACTTAATGACATGGAATCCAATAATAACTCACCTTTTTTCAAATATGATTTAGGTATCAAGCTTAGAATTTTATTTTTTGTATAAGGAGGGTTTCTATCTAGTAAAGTACTTTCTTCTTGATTATCTTCATTATTCAATGTCTGGACGGCAACTAGATCTTTATTTTTGATGTCATTGCTTATATTTGAATTTTTTGAAGTTTCAACCGTGGTTTCATCAAAATCATTATTTGAAATTACAGGAATCTCAAACGGTCGACGATTTTCTTCCATAAAGTGGAGATATCTTTGTAAAATTTGTAAGTACAATTTACATTTTTTTCTATCATCCATATCACTATCCAAAATATTTTGCATTTCCACGTCCAAGCGAGAGGAAGGATTTTCATTTCTTTTTTGATTTATTTTATCGATTAAGCCTGGTTCAACCAGCAGCATTTTTTTTGCGTGTTCCATTTTAAATCAATCCACTCACTAATCCACTCAATATGGAACCCAATATAATCGGTAGAAATGCACCACCCTTTTGGACTATTATAGTCTTGCGTATTTTATTTGTACTTTTACGTACTAACTTCCGTAATAAATTTTTAAACTTTTTTAGTTTATTCTTTGATTTTTCTTCGAGAATTATATTTCCTTGTAAAACGTTGTGTATACACTCACAGATAAAATTAATTTCGTTTTCGTTACAGGATTTTAAAAGAGCTTGTTGATGTTTTGGTTTGAGTTTATACAGAGCGGATAACAAATCTTTATGCGTCTTGAGGCGTCGATCCATCATTTGTAAATGATGGGTATTTCTTGGTTCTTGACGTATTTAAACTCTTTCTTGGGAATATATACTGTACAATAACCTTCAGAAGGAAATATTTTGGATTTAATTCGACACATATCAAAAGTGTCTTGTTTTAAATCAATCATCAAATATCCATGTGCTTCTTTAGTAGCATCTTTATATGCATCTTCGATGAATTTGCTGTTTTCAGGTGAAACTTGACGTGCTAAATAACGAATTTGAGTTTTATCTCGAGGGTTTTTGAAATAAATTATATAACTTGAATTTAAAGAAATGTCTCTTTGACCTTTACCCTGATGAAATAAATTTTGAGTAATGTAAAATACACTTAAGTTTCTATGATGACTACCTTTAGTAAATATATCGACAATGCGACCGTCAGATTCTCTCATAAGATCATCAATGATAATAAGATTTGCTTCGTTTCCATCGAACATGTTCAAATCTGGTATACCTTGAAAGTAGTTCACGTTCGGTAAATTATACAATGGTTGCATTTCATCAAAACACCAAGTTATTTGGTTGAAAGTTCTGTTACATAACTCTTTATTGTATTTAATGAAGTTTGTCACAAAATTAGACTTTCCACAACCACTCGGACCTGCGACTATTGCAGTAAAAGGATGAATAAAATGGAACATTTTATATACACGTGTAATCCTTTGGGGGATATTGGAATGAATAAAACACATTGGTGAAAATAATATCTTATATATGTATAATAATTTCTAAAATATTATCTAGGTGTACATATTTCAGTTGTTCACAAAATCGCATAAAAATTAAAACTATTATAAATCAATATAGACACATACGTAATGTTATAAATTTATTTTACCTGCTACGATATTATTTTATGCTACAAAAAATATTCACTATAACGGTTCCATACTTTATTTGTACAGAAAGTCATGATGAAATTAAATGTCCTTTATTTTGTAATGTCCCCATGCAAGTGTATCAGTAGAATTTTTTAATATATAACGTTTTGTATCATTATGAGATAACGATATTTTATTAATTTTTTGTGTATATATAACATGTTTTATTGATTTAAATCTTAACATTTCACTATACAACGTTTTGTTATCATATAGACAAGACCTATAATCAGAAAGACAAAAATTTTTCGTAACACTTTTATTGACACCCTTTGCTTTACATATACATTTATTTTGTACATCCATTGCATACATTTTTGAACGTAGGCCTACGAATTCCTTAAGAATATTTCCATTGTTTTCATCTTTGAAGAATCCTAACTTCTTTTTGTTAATTAATGGTATTCCATATTCATTATCATGAGGATAGTCAGATGTGTCAAAATAATTTTCTAAGTCAATTTTAATATCGTTATAGAAATTTTCTGTAAATATTTGATATATTAAGCTATCAGTGTCCGTATAGAGTAACTTGAGATTGTCTCGATATTTCGATTTCATGTAATCATAATGAAATTCGTACATTAATGTCTTTGATAGATCCAATATACAAAAACCGAGGTATATTGGTTTATTATATAAAACTTTTGTCTTCTTTAATTGAACAGCAACTAAATTTTCCGAAAATATTGTAAGACTATGGAATTCAGGTCTAGCTATTAAAGATTGAGCTCCTTGAGATTTCCTATGGTTTAACCAATGGTTAACTAATTTAACATTCACTCTTTTCATTACATTCTCCATTGTTTTACCAAAAACGGAATTGTTCATAAGTTTAAAAAAATCTTTTTCGAAGTCTGAAGTTGCTAACGAACGCATATGTGTGTTTAAATCTATATAGCATTTTAACCACGGAGATTGTTGAAATTTAAGAACTCTGTGAACTTTAAGTAATCGTAGACCATTTTTTATACATTGTTTAAGATTTCTATAATGGATAACATAGTTCTTTTTATTATTTAAATTGGGGATTAGTTTTCTATGTTTGCTATTTCCTAAACATATGTTTTCAGGACAAAAGGGAAAATCTGAGTGAATATCATGTAACAATTCGGGATACTCCAAATCTACTTCTAAAATATAACCATGTTCAGCATCATCAGGGACGTTAAAATCTGTTTTTACATCTACCCATTCAAATTTAGCAGTTGGAAGACACTGAGACATAGCCCACCCATAAAGATTGTTTGCATCTAGGTACATGAGAAAAGAGGATGGTTTATTACAATCATAATCTATCATAAATAAATTATTAGCCTTAGCATGTCTATTACTGCATTGTGAAATACCACCCCTAATATTATTCGCGATAAAAGTAATTTTATTGATATCTGTTAGGAGCTCTAAATTAATTTTAGTGTAAATTAACATAGCATCCCAACTCAATCCGGGAGCTGTAAAGTAATGAGCAGGATCTAAGCCATACGTTTTAAGACACACATTCCTAAAATTTTCAAATACGTCTGCCAGTAGTAATACATCAGTTTTTAAATAAAGGTTAGAATAATCACCCATATTTTTACAATTAAAGTGATTCCATACATCTTGAGCATGATTGTAATCAATTTCAGAAATGTTATTATCATTTAAAGAACTATAAAATTTATTGCGTGTAGGAAGGTAAGTTATGTTTAACGAATCAAATGAAGTCATGTACTCGTAGGGATAAACACCTTTCCGTATTAATCGTTTAAAGTCTTCATGAGATGGATATTGTAAGTGAAGTTCATGAAATTGTTCAGGCAGTAAGTTTTGAGCTAATTTATCAAGACTACTGGACATGAATTTATAAGAATCAAGAAATCGTAATTTTATAACTCTGTTATTAATATGCAAAACTTTAGAAAAAGAAATATATTTCTCCTTATTCTCTGGAATAAGTTCTATTTCACCACCCTCAAAATTGAGACCATGTACTATAAAATGAGCATCATAATTACTCAAATTATGAAAAAAGATTGGTACAAAATTAGGTGTCTTGTACTTCTTGGAACAAAGTTGATGAGCGACACCTTCATACATACCAGTATGCCAATTATAACAAATTGTGACATCTTCATTTAAATAATTGTTACAGATATAACATGTCTTGCTTTGTTTGATGTTCATTTTATTTTCATTGGTTAATGGTAGTGGTGATTTGTTAAATGAATTCTTTTTACATATATTTTCTAAATCTTCTTTAATTAATTTCATAAATGTTTGTGCGCACTCTCTTCCGGTATACGATCTATACACTGATAAATTATCATTGTACGAACACTTAACATAATAACCAAAACTATACTTTCATGTTTTTGTATACTAGCAGTTGAAGATTTATTTGGATTATTAGAACAACTTTGTATTGGGTTTAAAAAGGCTTCAAAGTCAGCATATATCACAAATGGAACTCTTAACTTACGTTCATAATTATTAAATGAGATTTGATTCGTTGGAATTAGTTCATTAAACCAATTTCTTTTCTTATCATTTTCCGATGGTAACTCTGTGCAAACGTTAAAACAATCATTTTCTTGATGGCGTTGTAAATTTTTGGATGATGTGAAATGTAACAAACAACCATCACAAATATGAACTGCATGTTCTGATGTTGATAATTGTTTAGATACTAATCTCGAAAGGTTTTTAATATAACAATAATGACCGTTACTCCCTTTAGTTATGTACAATAAGTTTAAATGAGTATTTCTCCTATGTTTTGTTAAATGTAATGGACCTACTACATTATTAATCTTTCTCTTTGAATCATAATGCAACCCAAAAACATTTATACTTATATTGTTTAGTTTCTCAAATTTATGAATTTCATTGATTTTTATAGGAAAAGATAAATTACCAAATTTTAACTTGTTTTTATGCAGTATATAAGATGATACCCTATTAGAGCTATGAGTGGCTGGGTATAAACCCGATAATACTGCCCAACGAAAACATTCATGATCAGTATTTTTTACATTGATTATAGCCTTCTTACGTTTAATATCTAAGGGTAAGTCTATATATGATGATCCACGTAATGGGTTAAATCTGTTAACATTTATATCCAAGTGATTTATTTTAACTAAACTCCACCCACTTCCTTTTTTTTCAAAATTTGATATTTTCTTAATTATTTCAGAAGCTATAAACGGAAAAATAATATCTTTATCATCTCCTTGACAAATAAGATAATTAGAAATCTGGAAGTCAAAATTATTAGATATATTTTTGGTTTCTTGTATAAAGTCTGCATTAAGAATGAAATTAACTTTCAAGACTAAGTGTTCTGAGATGGATCGTTCTAATAATTTATATATTAAATCTTTAGTCTTTTGTAAAAACAACTCGGGTGTTTCAAATGTTTGACCAGAAGTTCCGTTAGATTTTATTCTATACGTAAGAATTCTATTACCGAATGCACTATCAATTATTTGAACATTTGCGAATTCATTATCTCTCCTTATGAAATTATTTTTATGTGTATTACTTTTTAAATGATTCATCATATATTTTTTTGATACAAGTATATGACACTCAGGACATAGAACTTTATCACTGTTTTCTGTACTTACATTTTGTATGGAGCTAGCTGACGGTGATGATGATAAAGGAGCTTCAAGTTCAAGATTTATCCTCTTTCTTGCAGGTTCACCCTCAATCAATATCGATTGCGCTGGCCTCTTTATTGTACCTCCATTTTGTTTAGATCTAATAAGAAAATGAAACAAAAAAATTATCAAACCATACCATCCCATAATTCAGACATTATAAATAAATTGAATTTACTAACATTTTTTTATTTAAGTACATCGTGAACAATATGCTTGCATTGGCAAAACACCATCAATCTCATCTTCATTGAATCTACTAACACTTGCAGTTCTATGTCCTTTACATGGTGTGTAATACGGAATAATATCAGGATCGTCCAACATTGATTTCGGTAAAACATTTTGTAGATACCAAAGTCGTATAAATCGATTAAATTTTTTTAAAATAAGATTTTTATTTAAACTCGCAATGTCACTTTGGGATAAACTATTAATATCAAGGGTGTGATACATTTTTGGATAGTTTTAGAAAGAAATTGCTACTTGAAAAATTAAGAAATGACATTAAGATACGTCCTTGTCTTTTTAAATACTCAATAGACGTATCCCCTCCTGATACTACTAAAGCATGTAATAACAAGTTTACTTACGTTTCAGTATGATTTTGTTCTATTTCCACACAAAGCCCGTAGAGTTCAGCATCGAATAATGTTGACATCAGATCCATTGATTCGATGTTGTCAAGAAGGGCGACGAGATGCCAGTCGTAGAAATCACAGTTTAAATTATCCATGGTGATAATTGTTTGTTGTGCAGTTAATTTCGATTTTTAGTTAATTTATAACCATTTGCAATTGCTCTACTATTCAAATTACGATAATGATCATATATCCTTACTCTAAGAAATTATAATCCTGTACAACACCTTTTTTAATAAGACAATTATTTCATATAGCAAAAAGACAAATCAATTAATTACAAAACAATACTTATACCTCTATACACTATTAAAATGATTACAAAGAATATTAAAATAAAAATATAACGCTAGCTTATTTGTCTATAAAAAACTTTTTACACTCTTCTTGGGTAGCCAATTGTTTGGTGATATTATATATAATGTCTCTCACACTTTGCAAATTTCGGTCGGCTTCACTCTCCGTAAAAAATTTAACACGCACGTCAGCGTGTTTCCATTGTTCCGTTTGTGCGACATTTTTTATTTTGTTCACATCATAAACTTCAATTTTGATAAGATGCGACGCGTCAGCACTGTCGTCTTTGTTTGACGTTATATACGATATCCCGCCACTCGTAGATCGACCAACACTCGATGACTTTTTTGTAAGTTTCTTCTTCTTGGGTTTTTCAAAAAATTCGTCAATGCTGTTAGGTCTTTTTGCTATCGCCTTTTTTACTTTGAAAGCGAGAGTTCCTTCCTCTTGATCACTTGGTTCGTCGACATTATCTTCATAATAATAATTCTTAAAGGTGTTTTCAGAGAACTGAAACAATAAAAAACAGTATATTAAATAACAGTTTAGAGATAAGTATAAACATGGAATAATGTATGTTAAAATAATTACAATCAATACAGTAATCAGATAACAGAAGTATTTTAATACTAAGTATTACACATATGATGTCCTTTGTACAAAACAATATCAACAGTATAAGAAACATGTATAATAGTTACTTACATTCATTTTATAGCAGCGTCACTCTTTTAACACTTCACTGGTCAGGAACTTTGGAGATGTTATGTAGTGTAGAGCACAGCTTGGAATACGGTGCAAAATAATTTCGGTGTGTCTTTTATATGGGGAAGAAATGGTTATTTTACCAGACAAACACGTATAGACATGACTCAAACGTTAAGATGCGTTATGAATTCTTTGTTCGGTTAAATAAAAGACCCGATTTCTCTTATGACAATGAGAAACTTCGGTTGATTGTTTATAAAAAGAGCGATACAAAAATGTGTCAATCTTTTGTTTGAATCTTGGAATTATGAGCCATTTAGAAGGACAAATTGCCTCTAAGGAGACCACATGTGGAGTTGGAAGGTAATAAATATAAATTGCACAATAAAAACAGGTACAAAATTCCATGAGTATGTTTAATTTTAACAGACAAACACGTTTAAACACGACTCGACGTTAATATGCATCATGAATTCTTTGTTCATTTAAACAATGAAGACCCGATTTCTCTTATAACAATAAGAAACTTCAGTTAATTGTTTATAAAAAGGGTGATACAAAAATGTGTCTTTTGTTCGAATATTTGAATTATAAACCTTTTAGAAGGACAAATTGCCTCTCGGCAGGCCACGTGTGGAGTCGAAAGAATAAATTAAAATGAAGACCATTATAAAACTAATCTGCACTAGGTATAAATTTAATTGGATATTTATAAATGTAATCAATAATAGGTACTAACTTGATATAAGATTAATTCACCTTCAAGGGACGCAGAATATGTCGATCGTATTGCGAATCAATGCAATACCTATTACCTATATGTAGTAACCTGTCACAAATGAAACACCGCCCGTATCTAGCCCGCGGAATATTGCGAGGTTTTGCAATTGGGACGCTACCTAAACGACTCACGTCGTAATAAAGTAGTCGGTGGTTGGATTAAATTGATTGATGACGCAATTATTACGTGATACAAAAAGCATGTTCAAAGTATAAAGTTCTGTATGTGATCGCGTTCCGGTGAAAAGTAACGTAACATACTGAGTCACTAGGTAATAACATAAAACCCGCGATTTAGATTCGCGACGTAATCAAGATTATCCGCGATCCTATAACACGTGGACCTAACAACTTTTCCATGGGGGTGTGACAAAACAATGCCGTGGAACCAATACAATGAACCGATGTGCAATAACAATGTAACACCAATATCCTTATAATCCAATAAGATTTATATGGGAAATAATAAGTTTTAGATACGATTTCATTAAAGAAATCCGTGGTCCAATAAAAGTAACCCACGGCAGAATAAGACATTTTTCGCGCTCCAATAAGAATGGGAACCAATAAGATTATTTCGCGACTCAATTAATTTAATCCGCGGCCCAATTAATTTAATCCGCGGCCCAATAAAGTTAATTCGCGACCTAATTAAGTTTATCCGCGGGCAGTACCTATGACCGACACTGGTGCAGACTATGGAGGTACCTCGTCCCATACTTTCAAAGGTCTCCATATCATGAATTTCATAGGAAAACTATAGCGGCTAAGCAGGCTTTACAAGTTGTATCACGTAGCTATGCAAAACGCACAGACTTTTTATTTCCCTAATTCTACTATTTGAATGCACACGAGCTTAGATTAATAAAGTCATAGATACCTAACCCACGCGTTGGTTGTTGTGCCTCCCAAAAGATTTCCAGATCGACGTTTTGGAAGCGGTCTGCATCTAGCGACTTTCTGCGACCTCTGTCAGATCGTCTGTCCATGTTGTAGGTGGACGGACGTGCAACGCTGAGCTTAAGAATTCAAGAATACTTAAATACAGACACTTATTACATAAACATAACTTCACGCCTGTAACCCTGAAGGGGTAGGCAGAGGCGCACCAGCGGACTGCAACCCATTTTTCGCCGAGCTTAGCCCCGTCGAAGATCGGGCACAAATTTCAGAATTCGTACACTTCTAATTATTTGTATTCATCATCATCATCATCATCAGCCATAGGACGTCCACTGCTGAACATAGGCCCCCAAAGATTTGCAGAACGACCTGTTGAAAGCGGCCTGCATTCCATACACTTAATTATACGATGTTATAACATTTAACTATACGCGAAATTATCCAATCAATAGTCAACGCGATTGTAAGAGTAATAAAACCACGCCGCAGATAGTCTTAAGTCGTGATAGTGGGAGTCACTTAGTACCTAAATGCCATTGTATGTTTTATACTAAGGTCAATAGACTTTTATCTTACATTATGATGTCATAGGGGCAAAGGGGCATTGTAAAATATGTGTAAATAGAATAATAATCGCAAATATATATTGCTTATTTATTTATCTGTTATGTTTGAATATCTATGTAAAAAGAAATTTATTTTCCTTATATACCTCTACAAAAGGAATAAAAATACATGAGGACACTGTCCAGGTTCTTTAATATACCTAGGCTTCATTGTTATCATTGTAAATATTGCATCTAGAATAACAATAGAGTTGAATGAATCTATAATGTATTTATTACTATATGTGTCTACATAGAATTTGCACTTATCCTCATGTGTTACGTTTTGTCCATTCCGCCATTTATGCACCTACCTCATACATCTCTGTATCACTTTAAGAATGGCTGATAGAGAATGCTTTACCACAATGATTGTGAAGCGAGAGGTCGCGGATTCGATCCCCGCACCGAGATAAATTTTTGTGTGGCCCACAGATACTTGTTTTCGGTCTGGACGTTGTGAGACCGAAAGTCTCTCGTAGTTCCTGATACCCACGATACAAGACTGGATCTTAGTGTGGAGTCAGGACTATGTGTGTGACTGTTGGGTGTTATTTATTTATTTATATACCATTTTTCCCGCGGCTATGCCCGCGTGAGAGTGTGCCAGTCGCATTTCCATTTGCACCCCCTTAGGGGATGAATTTCCAAAAAATCCTGGCTCAGTGCAAACCTACGTCATAAAAGGAAAATCCTATGTAAAATTTCACGTTCCTAGCTCCAATAGTTTCGGGTGTTCATTGATACGTCAGTCAATCAGTTTCTCGCTTTATGAAAACAGATGTATACAAAGCATCTTTCTTTCTACCTACCCTTATCCCACCGTAATGTGGGGTCGGCGCAACAATTTTCTGCAACACACTTATTCAAGCATGTTGCAGAAAGGATTTGATTTTGTTTTTACGACTGACTGCCTGCCTGACGCCAACCCCGTGTGAGGGATCCAGTCCCAGAAAAATTAAATTAGAAAATTCGCTTTGGCAGACCTGGGAATCGAACTCAGGACCTCCCGGTCCACAGCTCATACGAGTATATGCAGCCATTAGACCAGTGCTGTGGAGTATTTTTTTTAGTATTCTAAAAAAACTGCTTCAAAAATGGACACACAAAATTTCATAATAGTAATGATGTTATTTGACCATTATTAGCGTAGAATTAGGTACATAAATATGAAAGAATTTCTCAAGTTGATGACTGTGTTTGACTAACATGAAGACTCTAGATTCTTTGGAGTATGTAGTGCCTGTAGGTACTCATGTCGACTGTAAACCACTCACACTTTTATCATTCATGTAAGATAATAGATGTTAATTGTTTTGTATAAAAATAGATGACTTTCGTTGTTCATTTTATATCGGATTTTAACATTTGATAAATTATAATCGTTTTGATATTTAGTGCTAGGTAAATTGGAGGTGAATTGCAACAGTAATTGTGAAGTTGGATGTCGTTTGTTGATATATTCTTTTATTCCGTCCTTCCCCGGATATTGACCAAAATATAAAATTAAGTTCACACATTTCATACAAATTGGCTCACATACGGCGGAGAAAACATAATACACGTAGGTAGGTAGGCAATGAATTGAGAACTTCCTTTTTCAAGTAGGTTACGAAAAACATACATACAATAATATACAGCCAAGACACGTAGCCAAGTTCGAACAGGTTAATTATTTATGAATGATTATTTGGAGCGAAAACCTTAACACTTGTGAATGTGCCCTTCTGGGTTTCGAACCTACTGTGATATTTTTTACTGTTTACAATCTAAGTACCTACATTGCCAATTAGCCAATATGGTGACAAAGATGATTTCCTACTCTCTGCCAGGAAATAGGTGACTCCAGGATGGACGGGCAGACGGCGTCCTTCGCCGGGAAAGTTTATGAGCCCCCCCATAATTGGAGACAGGCCGCACGGTGGCACCGCGCAGGGGCGTTTTTTTTTGTCGCGGGGAAAATGTTATGTTTTACCACTGCCGCCGCGCCCGGGAGGGTGGACGCGGCGGTTATGTCGGGTTCGCCGGCCTTACGACCTAGCGCCCTGGACCGTAAGACCAGTGACTCCTACAAGTCCTACATAACATTGACAGCCTCCGTGGCACAGTTGGCGCGTAGCCGACTGTGAAGCGGGAGGCCGCGGGTTCGACTCCCGCATTGAGACAAATGTTTGTGTAGTCCACAGATATATGTATGTTTCAAGTCTGGGTGTTGCGAGACCGAAAGTCTCATAGTCTCTGACATCCACGATACAGGTTATACCTAGTGTGGGGTCAGGACTAGGTGTGTGACTGTTGGGTGTATTTATTTATTATTATTTATTTATAACCGTCACGTCTCCTCGGCGCGGCGTGGCGGGAAAAGTGTTTTAACACTGCTAAAAAACTTTTCCCCAAATTAACAAAAATTACTGAATATACACTAGCAATAGAAAATAAACAAATTATTGTAATAAATTGTTGTTGGAGATGACTAGATAATATTATGAAGTATAGTCGTCCTACTAAAGTCGCCTCCTTGGTGTGGTGGCAGCAGTAAACTGTATTCGATTCCCAGGACGGGCAAAATGTGTTTTTTATATGAGTTGTCTGGGATTGGATCCCCAAGGGGAGATTAACGTAACACAGGCATCAGGTTGTAAAAACTAAATCCGAATCATTTCTGCAATATGCTTGGAGAAGCGTGTTTCGCCGGTCCGACAGGTCAGGTAGAAGAGAAATAGAATATTGGGAATTTGAAAAAAAAAATATATCTCAGGCTAGCGTCGTCCACTGCTGAACATAGGCCTCGCCAAGTGAGCGCCAACGATCCTGCCCGCCTAGCATGCGCGCCACGAGATATCCCAATGATCGACTGTCGAGATGTTGTCTACGTGTTGTCGACTATATTATATGAAAATAGACGAGGACGCATGTTAGTGTCCGTAGACAAATAGTGAAAACCGGTTATAACAGGACAAAAAGTGTAGCTAAAATGTTCTCGTGGCGCGCATGCTAGGCGGGCTGGTCTTGTGATTAAATGTCTTACTTCCCACTTATCCTTATCTCACTGTAATGTGGGGTTGGCGCAACATACTTTATCAAGCATGTTTTCGGCTTACAAGATAATGATTAAAAGTAATTATATTTGAAAATAAAACAATACTTACATGTGGTAATGCGCGAGGTGCTGGGATGTGATAGCCGCCAACATTTTTGAGATGTGGAGGCAGAGGACTGGCCCCTCCCAATAATGGATGTTGATATAGCAAAAGGAATTTCATATTGTTTCTTATTTCTTCCATAGAAGGTGTGTCCAGGTATTCTGATAACATTTTCTCTTCAACTCTATACAGAAAGAATTTAAACACGAAGTTTATAGTGAAATGAACCATCATTCTCTCTACACGTTGGTACCAACTAGGTTGGTTACCACCTCCTAGTAAAGGAAATACTATGGATACATCTCGAACACCGAATCTTTCATAATGCCATGGCATTATCATTGTAGATGTCAAGCCGACGGCTGGAGCTCCTAATTTATATGCTAAACCCAAAGGGCAGTCATTACAGAACAGTTCAGTAACTACAACATCGAATTTATTCCCATTTTTGTAAAGATGATGAATTTTTTCATTATCTAATAATAATTTGCAACTTTCCTTTGCAGCTGCTACGATGAATGAGACAACTTTCCTGAGACTAGTATAACCGCCCTCGAGTGGTATAGTTTCTTCCACATAATTAAAATTTTCATTTAAATTAATATCGACATAATTATTCACAGGTTCTTTTTGAGGAAAGTATGATATAACCGTAACGTTATGGCCTCTTCTCGCGAGCTCTTCTAAGTACGTCTTGAACACAAAGAAATGACTTTTGCCGGGATAGAGAAACACTCCTAAAATATTCAAAGAATATACATTACTGATAAGAACACTGAATATTAGTATTATACGCATGATGGTGAATATAAAATTGTTTAAGTGATACGAACTGACGCGCGTGGTGGCTCGGTAAGTACTGCGCGTTCTGCATGTGTCTTGTTCTTTTTCAATTAAAATTGCACTTAGCAAGATGTTGTTCTATAAAATAGACATAAGCCCACGCCTGTAACTCCGGAGGGATGACAGATGTGAATTAGATAATTAGTGACGGCCAAAAATTCCATCCTAAGCACCGCAAGTAAACTGACCTGAAGGAACTTACCATCATAATACGGTTTCAATAATACTTAAACGCATTTAAAATTAGCAACTATTTTGTTCAATTCAGGATCGACGCTGCCAAGAATCATTTCGTGTTATAAGAACCAGTAGTAAATATTTTTTATTCAGAACTAAATTATGTATTTGCGTTTTTGCAAAACAACATTACCAAATCAAAATAACTACAACAAAAAAAATGTCATAAGGAAACATACATACAATTATTTCTTAACCCAATGCTAAGAAGTACATATATTATATTTTACTTTGCATTTTTATATTACATCATTTTGGAAGATAAATAAAAGTCATGGCTTCAAAGTTAGTTGTTTTAAGTTTTACTTACATTATTGGCATGTTAACATTGTCTTCACGAGTTATCAATGTTCTTTCAAATAGCACATAAAGCAAATCCTATATAAGTACGTCATAATTAGTTACTTTTTTCATACAGCTTCTTGGACTAAACTGCCGTTGTAACTAATAACTATTGTAATGACTATTAAATCAGCTGATCTTTTTATGGGATTTTACTGATGTCATGTGACTTATGTGATTAAATGTAACCGAGATAACGTAAATAATATTGTATATCGATAATGGAATGCATACTTAAGTATATCAAGCAAAATCCAATTTTACAGGAGAGACAATTTTTTTTAAATAATTCATAACTTATAAACAAGAAATAAAAAAGACAGCCTCCGTGGTGCAGCGGGCGAGTATCCGGCTGTGAAGCGAGAGGCTACGGGTTCGATCCCCGTACCGAATGAACAAATGTATGTATGGCCTACAGATATTTGTTTCAGGTCTGGGTGTTGTGAGACCGAAAGTTTCTCGTAGTTCCTGATACCCACGATACAAGACTTGATCTTAGTGTGGGGTTGGGACTATGTGTGTGACTGCTGGGTGTTATTTATTTATTTATTTATATAAATATGAATATCATTTTTGGAATACATATCCCATAAATTAAACCTCATTATCGCCCGAATGGTCAAACGCTACTCCAATAATTTAGGATGGCCTTACGGATTTAAGCACTAGTTATTCTTCAAATTGGCATGTAGAAACGCATCCTATCTCGTCACGTTAAATGTAAGCAGACGCAGTTTAAGGTTATTTCATTCAAACGCCATGAACAACTGCTTAAAGTTTGACAGCTATAAGGTATAAGGTCCGCTTAACCCGCCAGACGCGGCACATATATAAGTATGTTACATATGCGTATGGGCCACCGGAGGCCGAGCTGCCCGTGACTATTTACTAGCTTTTGATCCAGATTAATTTGAGATAGCCTGCGACTACTCTCAAATGCAACTACTCGTAATATTATAAACGATAAACGATAGTTTGTGAGATTGTATGGATGTTGGTTATGTTAATAATTATGTTTAATGAATGAGAATGGCTAACTTGGAAGTCGTCATACTACATTTCGACGCGTAACGGCCAAAATGGGATAATATATCATATACAACGATTTGTTTGCAAAACCAACTATTAATTTAAAATTTAATAAAGATAATATTGTTTTTTTTTGCTGTCTTTTTTAATTTTTCGCGTAATATATATTTTGTCACCTACGCGGGTTCTAAATTAAGACCTTAAAACAAATTTCATTATGAACCAATCACTATGCTATACAAAGTTTGTAAAACGTTATCCTTCTTCTAAGGCAATCCGGTACAAAGGTGTTCATTTCGTTTTAGCCGCTATGCATCCATTTGCATTATTTTCTAAATTAAGCAATATTTCATGCGTTTTATTTTATTAGAAAACCGTATTTCTGACTTTATCTATTATATAAGCACTACTAGTTTTTACCCGCGGCTCCGCACACGGATTTTGTGGGACCATCGGAAAAAGCTTTTGATTTGTCGATCCGTCCGCCCTGTCGTTTTAGTCTAAATATTCTACAACGTACAAAAAAAGGTATCCACTATCCCATACCAAATTTCATCAAAATCCATTAAGTGGACCTATAATCCCCATACAAACTTTCAACCCTTATTTTATCCCTTTAGGGGTTGATTTTTTTAATAAAAAAGTAGCCTATGTGTTATTCCAGGGTGTCAGCAACCCCCATACCAAATTTCATCAAAATCCATTCAGTCGTTTTTGCGTAAAAAAGTAACAAACATACACACATACACACATACAAACATACACACATACACACACACTACACACACTGTTTTCTGTTTCTTTTTTTTTCTGTTTCTTTTCATTCTGTTGGCGTCTGTCTGTAAGGAAAAGAAGTGCTTAAGCACTCCTTTGCTGTCCCATTTTCAGAGCGTCAACTGGCGTCAACTGTGCATCTAGGTAAATAATATATCGATGGATTAATAGCATTAACTTTCATGACTTAAGTCACTGGCCTTGATAAAACGCATTTCATACTTTTAATGATATAAACTTTATCAAATTGTTCTGTAATAAAAACTAACAAAAAGGTTATGAATATGATGCTAATTTTGTACGTCGTGTTGCTTAGTTACATAGCTTACACACGCGTACTTAGCAATAACAACAACATTAATAATAATATGTTATCTATTACTGCCTCGGTGGCGTGGTTGTATTTCGGTACGACTACCGTCCTGAGGTCTGAAGTTCGATCCCCGGGTCGGGCGAAGTGATATTAGATTTTTCCATATCAGCCCGGAGTCGGGGATTTGTGCCCGATGTGGGTGTTCTAGTTCGCTAGGGCGCCTCTGCCTACCCCTTCGGGAATACAGGCCTGAGTTAATGTATGTACGTATGTATGTTATCTTTTAGGATCGGCCAGTGAGTCGCGGAGTGCACACGTGCTCTTAGTCGCTCGGACCCCCTTGCCGCGTACGGACGTGTTTTTGACAGTGGGCGGGTTTCTCGGAACCCGTTTCACTGTGAAAGCATAAACCTCTGACGCGCTCTGTACTGCTTTGCAGGGCGGAGCGCGGAGGAGGCCACGCGGTCGCCTGACTGCCCGGCAGACGTCCCCGCGACGTCGAGCCGAGAGGGTCGCGGCGCACTCGCCACTCGTCGGACGCCATGAGCACCCTACCGGGTCGCTCAAACAGCTCTTCTCAGAGCTCCCCGGCCGGCCCTTCCAAGGGTCATGCCGGCGGCCCTTCTCAGGGCCCGACAACCGACCCCACGCACGGGCCCCCCGTCGTCCCTCACCAGGGACGGCCGGGCGCCACCGCGCGGGGCTGGGAAGCCTGCCCGGCACAGGGTCCACCTGGCGTCTCTGTCGCGGCGGGACTATCGACAGGCCCGCCCCAGAGCCGCCAGTCCGACCCTACCCCGGGCACCTCCGGCTCTGACGCCGGCCTGGCAACAGGCCCGCCTCAGAGCCTCCCCCGGCCCTCGAGGGGTCACGCGCCGGGGCCCTGTAGACCTGATTACAGGGCCATGGCCGTCGACCACGTGAGGGCCGCGCCATACTCTCCATACTCCCAGCAGGGGCGACCCCAAAAGCCGCCCATAAACGCACCAAGCCGCCCAGAACTGGAGTCCAACCCGGACTTCATCAACGCCATCGCCGCCGTGTACGAAAGGTTTTGCGCAAGCGAAACCATCGTGCACCCCCCTGCTGGGTCGAGCGCCCCTCGGGCGCTCCCTAGCACCACCACTAACATCCCCATGGTTCCCACAGGTCCCCGTCCAGAGGAGCCGGAGCCCATGGACGGGATCCAGTCGGCCAGTGGCCGACGCCCCAGGAGCCCCTCAGAGGAGGAAGCGGAGGACGCAGTAAGCGCCCCTTCCTGCCCTGATGCCGCGGCAGCGACAAAAAGGATGCGGGTCCACCTCGACCCGCCAGCCTCGCCATCGCCGCCGCCGTCTCCTACCACCACTCCGGACGCTGCCGCCTCGCCGAAGCCAGCAGCGCAGCCAGCCCAGAAGGAGAAGAAGGCCCGCTACCCGCCTCTGGTAGTGGAGGCCCTTCCCAACTGGGCTCACCACATGCGCGCCCTAAGGTCCAAATTAGGGCGCCCGGCAAACGTCGCACCTCAAGGAAGAGGGGGGTTCCGCTTCACCCCCAGCGACGGAGAAGAGTACCGCATCGTGCAACGGTACCTGACGGAGCTGGAGAAGACAGAGAGAATCTCCTGGTTCTCGTACTCCCTGCCAGCCGAACGCAGCCTCAAGGTAGCCATACGAGGGCTACCCTTTGACGCCGAACCCGAGGACATCATCGAGAGCCTTCGCAGCAAAGGCTTCGAAGCGGAGTACGTACGCCCCATCAAGGCGCGCCAGGGGAGAGCGGGCTGCATCTTCTACGCCCTCATCAAGAAGACCGCGGACTACCAGAGGATCTGGGACGTACGCGAGCTCGTCTCGATGCCGAGCGTAAGGATAGAGCTCTGGCGCGGCAAGAAAGGCCCGGCCCAGTGCCACAGATGCCAGCAGTTTCGGCACAGCAGCCACAACTGCCACAGGACACTTGCCTGCGTCCGCTGCGGTGAGAGCCACGCCGCCAAGGACTGCCCACGGCCCCGCGAGGAACCCGCCACCTGTGCAAACTGCAAAGGTGCGCACCCCGCGTGCAACAGGGCATGCCCCGTGTTCCGGTCGGAGGCCCGGAACAAGAGAGCCGGCGCGATCGCCGTCACCGACAGACGCCCAGCAGCCTCCACAAACATTGTGGAAGAGAGTGCTCCGGCGTCTCTGATGGCCCCCGCCAACAACCCTCATCTCTCCCAGGGAGGGAAAAAGCGGAGGAAGAGGGCCAACAGGAAGAAGAAGTCGACGGCCACCGCCTCACCGCCTACATCTCCTCAAGCTCCAGCTCCAGCAGCTCCAGCAGCAGCATCATCGAAGCCCAAGCAGCAGCAGCAGCAGCGGCAACAACAGAAGCGGCCAACGGAACAGAGCGCCACCGGAAAACCGAAATCAAAACTTGATTTCGAAGCCCTCACCACCATTTTGAGTGATTTAGTATCACTCATAAAAAATGGAGAGGACACACTCGGGTACATACTCGGGGTCCTAGCCAAATACAATGGCTGTTAGACCCCTGAGAGTGTTACATTGGAACGCCAACGGTTTACACAAGAAAACCGTACTACTCAAGCCGCTTCTTCGCGATCAGGACATCGACGTGGTACTGATAAACGAGACTCACCTGAGGCCTGCAGACAAGTGCAAACTTCCCGGGTACATCGTTTATCGTCAAGATGAGGTCTCTGCAACAAACACCGCATACCGCGGCCTGTTAGTGGCCATCAGAAGAAGAATCCTGCACCAAACCCTGCCGTCACAGCAACTCGGTTCCATGCACGCACTTGGAGTAGAAGTCTGTGTCGCCGACAACCCACTGCGTCTGTTCGCGGCCTACCGGCCGCCACGGGCACACTTCGACGTGGCTGACGTCCGCACCCTGCTGGACTCGCCACATCCGACGCTCATTGCCGGCGACATGAATTCGAAACATTCGTCTTGGAACCCGAGCTCCGCTGAAAACACAGCAGGCAGACGACTCTTCAACGATGCGCAGTCACAGGGATACATCGCCGAGGGACCCGACGCTCCGACTCGCTACCCTTCCGAGGCAGCGCATGCGCCGGCCACCCTCGACATCATCATCCACCGCGGACTGCCGAGCCAGCCTATACAGGAGGTCCTCAACGACGAATTACTGTCTGACCACCAGCCAGTACTCGTCGTGATCCCGGACCCCGTGACCAGAGTGAATCCTCCGAGACCACGCTACAAAGTAGATTGGAACATTTTTACAGAAGCACTGGAAACCAACACGCCTTCTCGGGCGATCTTCAACGCCACCGACGTTGATCAGCTCGCCGACGACCTCACGACCAGACTACAGGAAGCCTTCGACGCCGCGAAGTCTCCGATCACGATCGTGAGCAGAATTCCGGATATTCCCCGCCGCATTCGGGACCTCATCGATCAAAAGAGGAGGGACCGAACGCTGTGGCAACAAACCCGATGCCCGCAGTTGAAGACGAGGCTCAACCGTCTCGCCGAGAAGGTGAAAGCCGAACTGGAAGCTCACAATACCCAGTCCTGGGAAGACTACATCGACACAACGACGGACGACTGGCCAGCCCTACATCGGCTGTGTCGAAATGTCACAAACACCCCAGATCCAGTAAGACCGCTTCTGCACAACGACGGAACACAACGGTACCGAGCTGAGGATCGCGCAGAGATCTTCGCCGAGCACCTAGAACGCCAATTCCAGCCGAACCCGAGTACGAACTCATCACAGGAAGCATCCATCGAGCGACGTTTGGAGGAATACTTCGCGGAGCCGATAACCCCCGACGAGGACCCGATCTTCTTTTCGCCAGGGCAAGTACGGATGGCTATCCGTCGGACAAAACCGAGGAAGGCGCCCGGCGATGATGGCATCACCAACAGCGCGCTACGTCACCTGCCCCACAAGACTGTGGCGGCATTGACGCGCCTGTTCAATGGCATCATGCGCACGGGCCACTTTCCGCAACGGTGGAAATCCGGCAGAGTCATCATGCTGCCCAAGGCGAAGAAGAACGTCCTCAAGCCCGAGAGTTATCGGCCGATCACACTGCTGCCTACGACCTCCAAAGTGTTCGAGTTTCTCCTGCTTCGTCACCTGGTGTCACCCCTGACGCCACGTCAAGAACAGTACGGATTCCGCGCTGGACACAGCACCACGCTGCAATTGACCAGAGTACTGCATCACCTCACTACGGCCAGAAACAACAGTGAGTGCACCATATCAGTGTTCCTGGACATGGAGAAGGCGTTCGACCGCGTCTGGCACCAAGGCCTCGTTTACAAGGTCTCGACGTCGGACGCGCCCCGTCGAATCACAAGATTGATCCAATCGTTCCTGAAGGACCGAAGATTCCACGTCATGGTTGAAGGTGCTCTTTCCCAAGAGCGCCCCGTCGCCGCCGGCGTACCTCAAGGAAGCTGCCTGTCGCCGATCCTGTATTCCCGATACACCGACGACATCCCTGTGGTGGACGACGTCCAGATAGCGCTGTACGCTGACGACACGGCGTACTTCGTGTCATCACCGTCCGCCAGATTCGCCGCCACGAAGATCCAGCGCACACTGGACCGCCTACCCGAGTGGCTCGCCGCTTGGAGGATGTCCGTGAACGTCGGGAAGACACAGGCCATGCAGTCGAGAGGTACGAAGAAGGCGATCAAACCTGCGAAGCCACTGCGATTGTTCGACCAAGAGATACCTTGGGCCCCCAAGGTCAAGTATCTCGGCGTCACAATCGACAAGAATCTTCGAATGTCTCAACACGTGAAGGAGATCATCCACCGCTCAACCATAGCGATGACGAAATTGAGGCCCATACTGCAGTCGAAGATACCTCTGCGTGCGAAGATCGGAGTGTACAAGTTGTACATCCGCTCGCGCCTCACGTATGCGGCGCCGGCATGGTTCGCGCTGACTGGACCTGCGTCCAGAAAGCGCCTGCGGTGCGTCCAATCCAAGACGCTCCGCACCATCGTCGGCGCGCCGCGCTACGTCAGGAACTCCACGATCCAGAGGGATCTTCGAATGGACAGCCTGGACGATTTCGTCCAGCGGCTCGCCAAAAGGATGTTTGAGCGCGCGGACGCCTCACCCTGGCCTCACCTCCAGAACCTGGCTCCGCTGCACGCTCGACCTCCGGACGGGAAGCCGCTACCTCGTGATCTCCTCGCGTAATCTACGCGAAGCTTCTGCAGCCGCCGCAGCTACCAGAGCTGCGGCGACACTCTCACACACACACATCCACACACCACACTACACACACCACACTCCCTTCATGGTGTCGCTTCGAGGAACTCGTGATCATGATCTTCACCAACGTCGTCTGCTGCTGATCGCCTAAGCTGGGCTTCCCCAATGGGTTCCACCTGGCTGGGTTTGATATCGCGTAGACGGCAAGAAGAGGAGATCACGAGTGCCCCTCAGCGTACACCATCCAACCAGACACCATCGCGCTTCACGCGACCTCCCGTGACCGATCCGTATTTGCGGATCGCGAGGAACATCACAACCAGAGGGCTACGCCCTGATGTTGTAACCACCGGCTGCCCCATCCCAGGGGTGTCCGTGTGATGACCACGTTGTTGTTATCTTTTATATTTGGATTATCTACGTCATTGTTTATTTACAATTGGGTACTTATCTTTTTTTTTAAGTATTTGCATATTTTGACGTTAAAAACTCAAGCTTTATTATGTAGAATTGAATTTGCCGCATAAACGCTATCTGTTGAATGTTGATTGTGGTGACGTCATAAACCTCAAAAAAATATTGATGATAGGACATTGAAGTTTTCAAATATAAAAAATCTATGTAGATATTTGGTGGATCCGTTTTTGATCGTAGATCACATCCGCGTGGGTTGAATTTAACAAAAATATGAAAAAAAAATGTAATTAATAAAAAAATAATAAAAAACTTGGCAGTATGGTATCGGAACTCAAGTCTTTGCTCCCCGTGGAGCAAATAGGCAAGAGTATGTTTTTAGTCACGTGATTTACAGATACAAAAACAAGTATTTAAATTATTAAAATGAAATCACCTTTGCTTATAGTTAATATATTTCTGTTGGACACGTGATTTTGATGATAAATCTAGCTTTACAAAAATAAAATAATACTTGTTACTGGCCCATTGTCTTAATTTAATTTTATTATTATACCAGAAGCAGGTTCTTTGTTTGCATGTGACACTCTACGGGCCAGTATACAGTTAAGGGTGTTTCAGGGGAATTTTTTGTTGTTGACAGCTTCCTCCTCCTTGGAATGCGAAAAACTGTGGCTACTATTTCCGCACCTAGACATATACGCCCGAATGGTCAAACGCTGCTCAACTTTAACGGCTTCTTACATTGATATTTTCCATACAATTTTGACAGATAAGGCGGCCTTAAGTGTATGAACATTCGACGGATAGTCCCTTACTTATAAAAATATTTAAGCGCTGCTTATCTTTATACCATAGGTTGTCCCTTTCATTTTTAAACAATGTTACGCAAAGAAAAAAGTGACAGGTTATTTTTAACCATTTGCTCAGCTAAAAATGCTTTTATAAGTAAGGCCCATATTTGTATAACCCACTGCTTCTTCGTTGTGTCTTTTCGATCTATGTCGGTTTTAATAAATAACGAGGTATTTATTAACATCCGTTACATACAGGAAAAAGGTGATCTAAATGACATGTAAAAGTAATATATAAAGTACTACATAGATACATACGCACTCACGCCTGTATCATGTACACATGGGGGTAGGCAGAGACTATTGAGCGCCACAAGTTACGATCCTGAGTATCCTGACACACCTCTTTTGTTTCTTCCACACTCATGCGTCTTTCATACATTTCCGCCAGTTGAGGGTACTCCTTGCCCTTTACGCAGGATCAAAAGTACTATTTGCAGAATAAATTATTTGAATATGGAAGTCACTTTGAAGATATACATACAAATATACATTTTTTTAAATTATCTCTATTCATTTTTGTAATTTTCAAAAATATTTTATATTATTTTTTATTTATATGCCAAATAAGAAATTGCCTTTAGATGTTTCATATATAATTATTACGTTAATGTTGTGTTGGTCGGATGTGTTGTACTGAATGAGTATTTTGTGGATAGTGAATACATGCAGACTGCCTCGGTGGCGTGGTGGTATTTCGGTACGTCTACGGTTCTGAGGTCTCGGGTTCGATCCCCGGGTCGCGCAAAGTGATATTGGATTTTTCCATATCAGCGCGGAGTCTGGAATTTGTGCCCGATATGGCGATAGGCTCGCCACCTATCACATCTGGGACGGAACTAAGCTCGGCGAAATGTGGGTGTTCTAGTCCGCTAGTGCGCCTCTGCCTACCCCTTCGGGGATACAGGCGTGAGCTTATGTTATGTTATGCGAATACATTAATTATATTAGTTTAGCCCAATGCTAGTATTATATAATAGTATAATATATTTTCCTGTAGATCTGTGTGGTGCTTATCAAACGACAAAGAATAGTTTTATAAACGCAGCGAAACGTGTTGTTCTTGGGCAATCTTCCCACATGTGTCTAATTGTTCTGTGAATTTTTATGATTAATTGTAAAGAGAAAAAACTTTACTCATTACATTATATAGATATGATATTTATCCAGAAGTTCTGCGATTCTAAGGAAGTTATTAGTAATACTCTTCAAAGGCAGTTATTACCAAAACATATGCTAAATTAGGTACTTTTATGAATTCGTTTCTTATCAGCGATGATATTGGATGGTGTAATAATAAGTATAATGTGTGTATTTTTTACAAATCAGTGACTTCGATTCGCAAGAAGTTCTAGTGGAAGTTTTACTTTGTATGAAAATCGACCATAAGACTCTTGGATATTTTTCGCTATTCATTATAGTGTAGATTTGGGCATCATTTTTTTTTTTCGGGAAAATCTTCTTGGATTTCCGTCTTTAAGACAGGTTATTGCAGATTTTTTTTACAGCTGAAACCCCATGGTTATCACTATTTGCATTATGGAAGGGTTTGGGGACCTCCTTAATAAACGCGTCAAAACCCCTTGGCCATCTACAGTATTCACTTAAAAACTTTATTAAGACAAAAAAAACATCTACTATTATATTACTGTCTCGTACTCAACGTTCTGAGAATATTTTATGATAATGGTTTAATTAGATATTTTTCAAGGTTTTCTACTACAAATATACAAAAGTTCAATTTAAAATTAGATGATTTTTTTTCAGATGGGAACAGAAACGGATCGTGTTGTGGTTTAAAATGAAACAAAATACATTTTATAAAAATAATTATAATTAAACATTTACAATAAATATTAGTTAACAAAAACAATCTTCTATCCAAACGGATATAAAGCGTTATACCTTGAACCGAATATAGCGAGTATATTACCGAGTCGGTAGAGTTTACCAACAAATTATAGTACACGATCCGTAACCAGGCAATAAATTTCTCAATTTCATTCAAACTTGACTCTTTTACTTCTTCTATCTTCACCAGAGACCGCTTCAGATTTGGCTTCATTTTGACAACAACAACAGCAAATTACGGACAATAACTTATAGACTACGTACGACATAACATAAACAACTAATGCAAGGAAAGTAAGGACATCTAGTTGATAGTGTAGATAAAATGGTAATTTTGTTGAGGCTGGTTGCAAGTTTGGTGCGCCTTGGTATCGTGCTACGTACTCTGTCCAATAGATGGCGGTTTCTAGAGGTGATAAGGGACGGTCGTGCCACAACCTAGAAATTAATCTTGTCCGATGTTGCCAGCTGTAACAGAATAAACAATATAAAAACATATTTGAAGATTTGTAAATTGTGTCACATTGTTTGAAAACAAAAGGGCCAGACTATTCTTAACCATTTACTCAGCTAAAATGTTTTTATAAGTAAGGCCTATAGGCTTTTCCAAAATTTTCTATTTTGTTCTGAGGGGTAATTTTGATGACTGACACAAATATTTTGTACATTAATGTCAACATTTTGACATTCGTTAACGGACCGACTTCAAAATGTAGGGATTCGATAGTGACTATATTTATATGGGATCACCCTTGAAATATGTTCTAACACAAAATTATCTTGGAAATCGGTTCATATCTGGCAGAGTTATAGCGTAACATACATAAAAAGAAATACAGAAGAACTAGGAACCTCCTCTTTTTGAAGTCGGTCAAAAATTTTCTCCAAATGTGTCTACCTCTATATAATCATAATTATGTTAATCGCAGTTTTTATTTTAGCAAATGACAAGTTTGTTTTTTAACGCTTCTGAATCCATTAGTTGACCATTTACGTTTTATATCTTGCGGTAAAGAGCTATAACCATTAATTGTCACCTCACTTAGTCACATTATCCTTTTAGTGATGGTCTTATTTGTTAAGCGAAACCCTTATAGCATTATACAGGTTGTTTGATAAAGTTGGTATCAATAACAACTACACTTAAAAAGGAGATGGCTAGCAATTTAGCGGTAAAGTTTAATAAATCGTAAGGCTCATAGTTCTTAAATATTGGAAACTTGAATTTGTGACGAAAAAAAATCTGCTTCATTTGATCAGCTGCTACATTTGCAAACTACACATGGGGTTAATTAGTTATTTTAAGCATACATAAAACCATTCCTTTTCTAATTGATACGTTAACATGTCGTATTCCGATATTATCCCCATGCTTAATAACTGATTAAAAAAATAAAGCCAATTTCTTTACTTTACCATTACGCTAGCTGTATGTGGAATTGTTATTGGTACCAACTTCATGAAACATTCAGTATTGAAATCATAATATTATTTGTGTGTCTGTCCAAGTTTTTCTCCTACAGTAATAGTTAAATACATACTCTTTTTATACTTCTATTTAAAATACCAAGAAATAAAATATTCGGGTCTGGGTGTTGTGAGTCCTTAAGTCTCTCATAGTTTCTAATAGCCAAGATCCCCATCTATGTTCATCAGCTCTACGTGACTGAGCAAAATAGGTGCATCTGGTAGGTATTATGTAACTAATATTACGTGAACGTTTGTAAGTATGTGTGTATGTGTGTTTGTTACTCTTTCACACAAAAAGTACTAAATGAATTTGATGAAATTTTACAGTTAGATATAGATAATACGTTAGAATAACACATAGGCTACTTTTATCCCGGAAAAATGTACAGTTCCCGTGGAATATTGCTATGCGAGCGAAGGTGCAGGCAACAGCTAGTTTTTTTGTTTTGTTTTTTTCTATTTGCCCTTATCCCATCTTAATATGA
This sequence comes from Clanis bilineata, assembly GCA_036417725.1. NCBI lineage: Eukaryota > Metazoa > Arthropoda > Insecta > Lepidoptera > Sphingidae > Clanis > Clanis bilineata. The sequence goes on from CM071154.1 coordinate 8,924,796, forward strand.
GGTCGGTGCAACACACTTTTTCAAGGATGTTGCAGAAAGGATTTGGCTTAGTTTGTACGGCCGGCCGCCTGCCTGACGTCAACCCCCTACGAAGGGAATTTGCTTTGCCCGACCTGTGAATCGAACCTAGGACCTCCTGGTCCACAGCCCATACATGCTGCCACTAGACCAAGTAGGGGATCATATAAAATATTTTATTATAATTGCGCGAGAATCGAATCTTATATCGGGAAGCGTAAGCTCGAACTTGTCGTATCGAATAAAAACCAGTCTTGATTAACCGCCTTTAGATTATACTTCTTTTTGTTTTCCTTAATTGTTTTATATAATGGATGTGTAATTAAATTATAACTACCTAAAAAGAGGTAAAGGTGTCTTATTTATGATTTTTATTTCTTTTTAAACTATTTCGTAAGTTAATAATTTTAGACAGTCTTGGTCAACCCTTCATCATTTACAACAGATTTAGATATATCGCTATCAAAGCCATATTGTGGATTTTTTTGCGCACACACTAAATTGTTGGTAATTAGTATCAAAGGTCCGTCTAAATAGATATAATAGACAAATAGACACCTACACAGGGTCCAAAACTTCGTTGACTGCATTCAGAAGGCGTTCTTTCTTCAAATCATGGTACGGTACAATGGTGGCTATACCGGCATCTTCCATAGCCGCTGCGTTGCCGTACTGGTCACCGAATAGCGGGACACCTATAACGGGGACACCCGCGTCTATCGCTTCAATCGTACTCAATATTCCGGCATGCGTAATGAACACTTTTACGTTGTCATGTTCTGGAAAACAAACATAAATATGGTTATAGTTCAACTGTACGATTTTTTTTATATCAATTAAATTCTATGTATAAGTGTATCTATCCAAACAGCTAAAATTAACATTAGCTTATGGTTGCATCCGAATAAGGCTACGCTTAGGCGTAACTGTTGAATTTACGACTAAACCAACCTTAGTGTAGTTCCTTTACCATTTAGAGGCCAATATTCACACGTTACAATTCTTGGAAAATCATGTGATGTGCTTTATCAGAAAACTATGATCGATTTTCTTGGGAATTATTGAACCTTTTAGTATATCAGAGTTCGATGAAGAGATAAATACATACACAATCATGCCTGCTATTTCCATCTCATAATGTAATAGGGGGGAGCCTATCGCCATTAGAACACAAATTCCAGTCTCCAGGCTGATACTGAGCAGAAAAACATAATATTCTTTTGCCCCACACCAGGATCGAATCCTCGGGACGGTAGTCGTACAGTAATTACAACTACGCCAACGAGGCTTTGAGATTACATATGTACATACATAGACTCACGTCTTTTTCCCATAGGGGTAGGCAGAGACAACGAATTTACACTTGCTACGATCCTTATACACCTCTTTCGCTTCATGCAGTCTCATTACATTATTTATGCATGCTCGTGCATTTGAGATAATTAAAATTATGATGATTTATTATTATGCTACAGGGAACGTATGTATCTCCTTGTAGTAGCGACATTCCTAGAATTTGAAACCAGTAAAACTTCAATGGTTTATATTATAAAAAACACTTACTTAAAATATCGTACTGTGGCAACCATCTCATTGTCATGATATTTCTGGGCAGGTTCTGTATATCTTCTCCGTCCCATTTCCAAAGCACCCTTAATGGTAAAGTGCGGAATGTTGCTATAAGTTCTTTCAACTTATCGCCTGGTAGCGTGGAGTCTTTTTGTGTGGAACCAAAATTTACATAGATAACACCGTGTTCCGCTTCATTGATAAACCTTTCGATTTCCTGGAAATGACATACTTTGGTTCATTTACATGTTCTTCATTGTATACTGCTAATTAAAATGCATTTATTTACGTGACTATTAGAAAATAATGTTAATTTCTGGGTCAATGAACGAATTACTTTTTTAAGTAATTCCATAGTTATTAGAAATGCACGATTTAGGTGGAATTTCTCGTATAAGAATATCGAGAATATTATAATATATAAGAATATCGAGATTATAAAAAAAAAATATTCACAATGCCGCGTCATAAGATTTGTTATCATATTGTGTGCTGCTTGTGAAAGACAGTTTTCTCTTCTATCATTTTCAATAAAACTATCTTCAAGTAGGTAAAGGATTCGAACCTTCAGAGTAATGCTTGGATGGATTGGTTATATTGTTACAAAAGGATTTCATGTTATCGTAATTGGGTATCTTATGCATTTTTATTTATGGATAATTATCGTTTATTCCATTGTAATTGAATTAGAGTTCAGTCCCCCAGATGCGCTAGACACTTTGATCCATGCTATCAGTTATGCTAAAAACGTTGGTTAAAACTACATAAATTATCGAATATAATTAATTATAATGTATAAATGTGTAATACATACAATAATTTATATTATCAAAATTTAAAAAAGCAATTTAGCGTGTTATTATAAATTCATATAAAGGACTTATTGACAATTTAAAATAATTATAATAATACCAGTTCAAGTTTAAAGTTACAAACTAAATAAACATAAACCTTTTAAGTTCCATAAAATATTGGGGAATCATGAAAAACAAAAACAAATAAAACCTTTTTAAAACATTAAGACAAAATTAAAACTTTAAGACGTCGTAAAATATGAATAAGCTGATCGTTTTATGCCCGCTTTCTGATTTTGACATTGGTTTATTTATTTTTAATAAATGTTTTGAAGCGTTAAAATTGGTAACCACTATTATCTATGTACTGAGAACTAAACTGCTGTTATGATCTCAGGACTGAGCTTAAATTTTCATTATTAACGGAAGAATTATGGGTGTCAACTTACCGTAGGAATCACTTTAGGAGGTCGAATATGTATGCCACCTACGTCAATCAAATTATCAGGTCTGGCAACACCACCGAACACCGACTGATGTGTGTTTACAAACACTAAACTCGCGTTCGATGCGATGCTTTCCAACGAAGGTAAATTATCGCCTAAGTATTTATATAAATAAACGTGGTCCGTCACTTGAGAGCCCACGTAATACACCCAGTTTGTTATGTGATATAACATGTAGTTTTGCAAACGTTCAAGAAACCACGGCTCTTTTCCATAAGGCAGGTTCGCTTGGCTCACATAAGCTGAATTGAAATTGATGCCCAGTCTGTTATACTGCCACGGTTGCAGTGGTTGGGGATTAAAAGCTATGTACGGTGCACTTAAATTCGCAGCCAAAGCCAAACCGCAGTCGCTGTTATACGATTCCACTAGTATAACGTCAAATTTCGGCCGCGTTTTTAACATGTATAGCACTTGATGGTTGTTCATAAGTGTTCTGCAGTCATCATTACCCGCTTTGGTCGCCACTAGTGTTTCGAACGGCACTCGAGATACTTCACTCGCGATCACTGACTCGAAAGACTGTCCTTTGTACACTTGTTTGTCACTTAGAAGTATGTCTTTGTAGGAAGCCGGCGCGTCCGGCATCTGGAAGTAGCTAATCAGGGTTACGTCGTGGTTTCTATTCGCCAACTCACGAAACAAGCCGCGGTAAGTCAAGTAGTTGTTGCGGTCCAGCGACGGGAATATTCCAAGTATTTTGTAACAGTCCGTAGTGAGTACGCTCGCGATGAAATATAAAAGAAAAATCGCGTGTTTTGTCATTTTCGATGCGGACGTTCGTGTTGGCTCACAGTTAAATGGTTACTAGGGCGTAAATGTGGGCCAGCTTACGTAGCTATCTATTAATAGGTGGAAGTTGTGAGGTAATCATTTTGCTTACGACGTCGCCGTTTCGTAATGGTCAAAAATATTCGATGATGTGCACCGTGACCTTGATTTATTATGAGGAATAGGTATTGGCACCTCAGTGGATTTAGTTCTAGCAAATATAGCTGTTGAGGGCAACGCAGAGATAAGAATAAAATAATGTTGATAAGATATTATTTAATACACAGCTGCACCTAATTATCCAGAATGTAGATAACATAATTATTTGTTTATATTATTCAGTAATATTGACCGTTACCGTTATTGAGTTCATAACTACCCAAACATGTAAACATAATAAATTACCAAGTAGTTTGAACACCACAGAGTTTGATTTGCACAAGTTTGTGTATGTGTACTGATAGGCCCTCATTAGAAGTGGAAACGCAGCTATCTGTGTGTTTATTCATTGTGTTAGGAATCGCTAGACTGGAAACCATTCTCAAGCGGCCGCGCGTGACCTTACCAAGTTACGTCATAGAACAATATAAGCCATTGTTCACACTAGTTAATAGGCAGTAGGCACATACCAATTGTTGACGTCAGATAGCACTCCAGTCCATACACAGCGCGTGAATCACTGGGATAAAAGATCAGTTACTCCAGACTATTACGGACCATGACCTAGGACACAGAGTTCATATAAGTGTGCTTGTCATTGTCACAAATTGTGTGTCGCGTTGTAAACTAACGTATCATTTAACTATCTTACTTTATGTAAACCTTATTTGTGAAGTAGATTCAGAATTACAAGAAGAAAGTTGGAAGATTTTTCTGCGTCACAGTAATTATTTATATGTGAACCATAAGTTTCAGATTTAACTTAATGAGCAAGGTTGTCTATGGAATCAGATATTCATCTAAAAGTATATTATAATAAAAAGTATACAGTTTCAAACAATCAACTCGGTGTTCAGTGAAAGCGTATAGGCTATGGACGCCGGAGTCTTGAGTTCGAATCCCAGGGCAGGAAACACCTGTTCTTCTGACACGACTTTTCTGGGATTGGATTTTCCAAAGAGATTGATGCCAAGCATTTGGCCGGAAAATTATTTCAAAATTTTTTTTTCAAGGGTCACCTGATGGTAAATGATCTCCATTGCCCATAGACACCCATAGAAAATCATGCGTGCGTTGCCAACCAAAAAGCAGAGAAATAGGGATTGTCAAAGGGGAAGGGGGGAATTGGACCACCGGAAATCTCACTCACCGAACGAAACGCGACAGCGAGTTGCCACTTTACGTCGGTTTTTTGTGAGACAGTGGTATCAAACCGGTTGAGCCGGCCCATTCGTGCTGAAGACATAACTGTGAACAGCGTGGCTCTACCACTCAAAAATAATGTAACATATTAATTTCTTTCGTCTAACTTAAATAAACCACGCCATATGTATTCGTGCCGCTTAGGCGATAGCCTTAAAGATAAATAAGAGCTAGATCCTTTCTGCAACATCGTCATTGGAGTTCGGATAAGAGCATTTGGAAGAAAACACAGCTTTATATAACAAACTGTGATGGAAACAATGTTCTCCTTAAGGCGCGTATCCTGCACCTGTTTTCCTTAATACAAAACCCCAAAAACACCGCACAGAATAATGTTTTTCGATGTCTGATTCTAGAACAATGGACCACAGACAAAAATGTGTAGAGAAACCATGTTTTGTGTATATATTTTGTGTAATGTTTTAGTGCAGGAGACGGGACATAACTTCAACATTTAATTTACAAAGAGGGCCCTCTAATTAATGACGTTTTTCTCATGCGCTATTTTCACACACGACCCGTTGTTTTCTGCTTGCAAACAAAAAGTCTGTCAGTGTATAAATGAAATAAAAACGTCACTGGCTGAGTGTAGGAAACATTTCGCATTGTCGACGTCACGACGCGACACTATCGTAGGGTTTCCTATTACCAGGGCTGCCATATTTTAAAACAGTGATCCGCAAACTTTTTGTGTTATGATTTTGACGGGAAGTCTGACAGGGTGGGCGTCGTTTGTTAAAATTGTTTCATATTATTTTCTAGAGCTGTGTGTGTTGTTTTTAGTGATGTGGTTTAATGCATTAAACTTCAATGAAGATGGACAGTATAATGTGGAAATTTGTAACCGGTGATCTTTGATCAGTTTTGCTTAGTGCGTTGGCTGGCTTTGTTCGGTCGATTCACTGAGTAAAAGTCATCTGAGGGGCATCGCACTGGAAGGAATTATCGCCATAATACCAGCAAGACCTTGAGATCATCCACATCCTGGTTTCATGGTCAGATGTGATATCGCCTAACGCCAAATCGTGCACAAATCCCCCGCTCCAGACAGTCTGGATATCATTTTCACTCAGAATAATATTATGTTATCCAACGCATTATGAATGTTAATTATATTTATTGCAGTTCTAGTCTGTTTGTTTTCTACAATGTATTATATTCATAATATTGCAAGAGAACTTGTAACAACTTCGGACCGCACTTGCACGCGGCGCATCCGTGTAATTGCCAAACGTACGAGCTACATTGAACAATGTCTGGCTTTAGCCATACAATGGCTAACAAACTTTGTTTGACGATAATCAAAAATCTTTAGAAATGTATGCGTCTGTGGAGCCGGTTTTATAATACTACAAGCTGAGGTGAAGAAATTACTATGTTTTAATCTGTTTTATAGACTTCGATTTAAAGTAGCAACAAATGTATTTTTAATAATTTCGAATCATAATTAAGGTATTATAAAAAATCAACAGCCCTACAAATTGATGGAAAAATGCCAGACTGGTGGATTAACAGGAATTGTGGCCTATCGCGTTGTTATTTACGTGTAAACTTAACCTACCAAACACCGGATAAAGTTACTTCTACTGAAAATCAGTAAGGTGTTTGACAAATGGGTTTTTAAGTTTTTAAGCTATGTAAAATGATTTAGATAATGAACTTAATGGTGTAAGATAGTAAGTGTTATAAAATTATATTTTCTGATCTACGAAAATCTAAATGTATTTCGTATTACTAAAAGAAATCTCATGCGTTTACTCTGAAAGAGATATCAGTTCAAACCAAGATCTCTATTATATTCGCATTTGTAAAGGGCATTAGTGCCCGAACCCTCGACAGCATAAAAATGTAATTACAAGTGGGAACTTCGCGAGCCACTTAAATATAGATTTACCCTTTGAAGAGCGAGCTGATGGGCTGTCGTCCGTCGAGGTGTGAGATCTATCATATCTCGATTGTGCCTCACTCTCAATTATTCCCTTCTCAGGATTGATAACTTGATTCATTTTTCAAGTAGCTTGTTTGGCGGCCGCTTTTGGTCCATCGAATACATAATACGAGCAGTGATTTGTTGGTGTTAAGCGATTTTGTTTGATGAATGAGACTGATTTTATATGATTTATTTCAATATTACTGTCTTTTACTTTCATAACATTTTATTTATACTTATATTCTTCATACGATAAAGACATCTAGCATATAAAAGTAAAACACAAAGATTTTATTTTAAATACGAAGTATCTTATTTGAAACTGTTGGTGTATTCGTTGTAAAAAGGAAATTAAATAGAACGAATCCAGGATAAGAAGGATGTAACTCTCGAGAACCCTGACGGAAGCCCGGCTTGGCATCCACGACTTGAGAAGAAGGAACTAACGCCAATCTGAAAACAAATATTGATTTTACACATACAACTTACAAGGCGTGAACACAACATAAATAGTATGTGTTTGAAATATTTTGGTTCATCATCATCATCATCAGCCACAGGACATCCACTGCTGAACATAGGCCTTCCCTAAAGATGTCGCTGGATGCAAGCCGATTCCAACAGGTCGATCTGGAAATCTTTGGGGGAGGCCTATTTTGGTTTAAGACGTTTAAATTGGAACGTTTTGCATATCTTAAGTAAAATCATCATAATTGTTTTAATCCTAACAAAATACTATTTTTCTCCTTTTCTAACTATTATACATTGTGGGTAAGTCTGTTTTACAAATTCTTTTCCACTTCGCAATGTCTGCAAGGCTGTCATCGGAAACGTTACACTCTCTCATACCGTTTATTACTACATGCCTCCACCTTATTTTAGATCTGCTTTTGTGTTATCGACCAGAGCTTGAAAGTTGTAGTACTAAGTGACCTACATAGTCCATCAGGATCCTTTTCACGTGGCCATACAATCGTGCTATAATATAATGCTAATTAAGCATGATATTTAATAATCATAGGTGGGATGTTACCAGTATTCTTCTTCTGTTAATAGTCACTACTAAGGGTCCACCGGTATCGCCAGCACAGGCACCACGATTATTAGCTCCGCTCGTGCAGAGATGATGAGTCTGGATGAAGTCGCCCAACAACCTTGTGCAGTCGGCATTAGTAATGACAGGCACGGTGACTGAGGTGAGTGATTGGAGAAGACCGACGCTGTCACCTGTTGATATCAACACTTATAATATAGAACATTATTTTCGTTCTACCTGCCTTTATCCCATCAAATGTGGGGTCAGCGTTACACGCTTTGTTGTAACAGGAATCCTCCGAAGGGCGTTGACGTCAGGTAAGCAGCAGGTCGTAAAAACTAAGCTGAATCCAGTCTGCAACATGCTTATGCTTAGTAGCGCCAAGTGTCGACTTCACATAGGAGTGTGATAAGGACATATAGAAGAAGTTTAATTCGATAATGATACTTACCGTCACGAGTAATGCCGTATCCGGAAAGGAGTGCACTGTGGCCAACGAAGTTGTTGTTAACTTCAGTACCAGATGGAAGGTTGACTGGTTGAATAAGTGCTGTAACAAAATAGAATACGATGTTATATCACTTATAATGAAATAAAGCATATGTTTTTTTGCGAAATATTAGTAAAATATTTTTAAATGGGCATCTACTACGAATTTTAAATAAAACAGTAGTATGTTTTGGATCAGAGGACCGCCAAGGCTGGCGCAATCTGGATAATGATGATGATAATATTTTGGTGAAGGCAATATGCATGTTAAAGACCTAAAATTAAAGGTTGTAGAACTGTGTCAGGCTTCGAAACATATACTCTCAGATATTTCACATTTAGATCCACGAAGATAATCTATAAGTGGTAGAGCCACGCTGTAGACAGTAATGTCTATAGCACGAATGGGCCGGCTCGACCGGTTAGATACCACTGTCTCACAGAAAACCGACGTAAAGTGGCAGCTTGCTGTCGCGTTTCGTTCGGTGAGTGAGATTTCCGGTGGCCCATTTCCCCACTCCCTTTCCCAATCCCCTTCCCTCCCCTTCCATTCCCTCCTTTTAGGTTGGTAACGCACCCATGATTCTTTTTATGTCTTGGGTGTCTATGGGCGGTGGAGATCACTTACCTCAGGTGACCCATCTGCTCGCTTGCCAATCTCTGCTATAAAAAAAAAATCAAACGCCAAATATACCTACTTGAGAAGGTTATTCTAGAGATACGAATAACAGCAACATCATTTGCGACGATCCATGGGTTGTACCCTGGATGCATGATGACGTCGGTGGTAGTGATCCTGGTGCCGCCCGAGAACAGAAGGTTGGACCCGAGGACCACTGTGATGGACGTCACAATATTGTTGCCGTCGTTCCGGCAATGAGCGGCTGTTAAAATCCTATTGTCCGAGATGATAATGCCACCACATACTGAATTTCGTACGACGCTTATGGTTAGAATTAATCCCGCCTAAAAATAGTGAAAAATTATACATAAATAGAAAGCCTGTATTCCCGAAGTGGTAGGCAAAGGCGAACTAGAACATCCACGTTTCGTCGAGCTCATTTTCGTCCCAGATGTAATAGGAGGTGAGCCTATTGCCATATCGGGCACAAATTGCTGAATCCGGGAAGATTCGCACACGACAATAAACAACTACGCCACCAAAGTACAATAAAATAAATGTTATCGTTAAGTAATGTTTCAAAAAGTATTAAAATAACCTTTCATAAGCAAATAAGGGGATGATATTTGTAATAATTAGCGGCTTACCTGATATGGCACAGAAATAATGGTGGTAGTGGATCCGCCAACGACTCTCTGTCCAGTTTGAGCAATTTCATTTTCAAGTTTCCATATCCGTTCTGCTTCGGGAATACCGAACTTATTGTGATAGTCGTAAACACTATATTCCGATGGCGTTGCTACATCTTCACCGGCGCTAACGACGGCAAAGAAAATTACAGGTAGCACAATAATCTTCATCACGCCGTCGACTTTCTCCAAATATTAGGAATGTTATAGCAAATCGTTTTTAAGAACTCCGGGTGTGGGTCGATTAAATCATGATGACTGTTATCAGCTTGTTAATATAATAATCTTGATTTATTTCTTCATTAAGAAGGGTCTAAAGGTAGCTATAGCAAAGTTTTATAATTCTTATCAGCGATTGGAAACATTTTATCAGTCGAAGCCAGTTGAAACTAAATATTAAAAAAATGATAATATATATTTGTTTATGCGTACCTATGTAACTATATTTACATCCTATAAAACATTTAACAGGCGTTTGTTCAGCAGTGGACAACATGTGGCTGATGATGGTGACATAAAACATATTAAGTTGGTTACAAGGTCCTCTGTCGCGCTCATATGATATCCCTAATCGATGATGTCTCTAATACATCTCTCAGTGACCGTCCTGAGCCGAGGTTCGTAACCCGTTAGTGGGTTGCCCTTAGCATGGTCACCTAACCTTTTCTTGGGTTTGTAAAGCAGCTGCGTTCACCCAATAGACCGGTGTAGCTGAGTAAGCCGACTCGGTCGGGCTGCCAGCTGTAGGACAACACAAAAAAAAATCATATGATGTAGCGTAATGTCTGGCCTCAGAAAACTGCAGTATAAATGGTCTCCCATACATGGAAGGCTCGGTAAAAAGTCAAAATGCATGATTTTAATTAAATGGAAAATCACTGGCACCTGATAACGATAATTTAGTAGCTGACCAGGCAAATAATGTTGATGATAAAAGCAAAGCAACAGTATCCGTGCATACTGATTATATTTTTGGCTACTTATCAGTTAATATAAATATTAGAAGCTGTTCTAGATTGCTACGTATCGTAACAGTGTTCCGTTACTGATAAGACATCGAATTGTGATTGATAATCACGGTAGGTATTGCTAGTAATAATTTTGTAACTTGGAGAGATGTATTCTGCCCCTCTTCTTAAACTTCTTTTTTTATTTTGCTTTAAAGTTGGCAATGCATCCTCTATATATTATTATAGACTATGGGCGGTAGGGGGGTTGACTCAGAGGGGGTTGACGTCAGAAGTAGTCGGTCGTAAAAACTTAGCCAAATCCTTTCTGCAACGTACTTGAAAAAGTGTGTTGCGCTGACTCCACATTAATGTGGGATAAGGGCAGGTAGAAAGAAAGAAAGAGTGGCCACTATTCTCTACTCGTATTTTTCTGTGTTACTTACAATTGTGTAAATACAATACAAAAAAATACCTCATGTGTGTATTCCTCTCAACTTTCTTTACTTCAAATCTTGCAAGCATATACTTTACGTACATATCACTAGTATAGAAGCCAAGAGGTTCACTTTCAAAGAGCTGTGACTCTTTGACATAAGAACTAGTTTCACATGTTTGCGCAATTTTTGGCGGTTCAAAGCACAGGCTCGTAGACCAAAGATCTTCAACCTTTTTACCTTCTTAGCTTTCTTTAGCCTCCAGGAGTGTGAAAAACTTCAATAGCAAACGAGGGATCTAGATAGTATCTTTGACGATAATGTCAGTTGTGTGTTTAGGATTTTAGAGGTTCAACGAGAGTTCATCATAATTCCTTTTGGGAAAAATTTGCGCGAATTTTGGAAAAAATGTTTCATTTTTACTAATAACAAATAATTACATTGAAATAATGAATTTACGGAAGATTTTTGTCTTTGATATTGATATTCTTTGCATTTCTTCTTTCTTCTTTGCTATGAGAATTAAGCTAAAAATTTTTAAGTGCACTTTTGATCATTATCAAAACATTCCATTCTAATGATCGATCGAGCATCCATTCATGTTTAGCCAGAAATTAATCGTCCTTTCGCCTCTCTTGATATAGTTTGATATTTTCTATCATATGACAAAATATCAGGTGCGTATGTGAATAGAAAAACGAATCTAAAGAAGCTAAAACATTCACGAGTTGCGACTTACGACAAAAAATTGCGCACATAGTTAATACTTACAGCCTTTTTAATTGATGTCGGTCAGCTTTTGTTGAACAAAGGCAAAGACCTTGTATTCCTTGTAGTAGAAAAATTACGATAGAGGCTATCCTCCTTTTCTTTCTTTCTGCTTGCCATTATCCCATAACTATATCCCATAACACACTTTTCAAGCATGTTGCAGAAAATGATTTGGTTTTGTTTTGCCGACCGGTTGCCTTCCTGACATCAATCCCTTTTGGTAGATCCAGGATAAATAAAATTAGAAAAATCGCTTTGTCCGACCTGGGAATGGAACCCAGCACCTCCTGGTCCATTATGCCGGATCTCATTCAACTATCATATACTTCTTATGTCAAAGTGGGGTCATGCATTATTGTACTATTCACATAGAGTAATTGGGGCAGGAGTAAGTGATGATGTTCCATAGACTCAGTCGCTAAGTGCAGCTGCTTTTAGTGCCATTTATAATGTACGCACAGAGTACAAACATGAGGTCGCTTCTAACACTGCTTCCATCATTGCACGTTGTGTTCTAAAGTACCGAGGCTATATTACGAGATAAATATTTATTTGATTCTCGGTGGCGTAGTTGTATTGCTTGCGCGGTACGACTGCCGTACTGAGGTCTCCGGTTTAATACCTGTGTCGGGCAAAACGATATATGTGTTTTTCTATTCTGTATGAGCCGGACATCTGGAATTTGTGCCCGATATGGCGATAGATGGTCGTAAAAACTAAGCTAAATCCTGTCTGCTACATGCTTGAAAAAGTGTGTTGTGTCGACCCCACATTAAGGTGGGATAAGGGCAGGTAGAAATATCATGATTAACAGTCAGTAGAGTTTCTTAATATATTATATTTACCTATTGCTATTTTTACAGTAACATATAAAAATAAAATGTGACTTTAATACTTGAGATAACTGCTCAGAACCAGATGTGATACAGAGTGGAAAACCCTCACGCGGCGAACAAAAACGTTTGCTACTAAACACATAACAGTGCAGAATAGGTTTCCTCGCGTCGGCAGTCGTCCGGAACCCTTCCCCTCAGAAAGCGCGCTTTAGATGCCTTCGTGACCCAGTTACAAGTTCACACTTGCACTCCATACCTTCACATTTCCATTCATATGCGCAAAGGAGTGAGGTGTTCGTAAATTGTCACGCTTGTCTACCCGCTGTTATTGCTTGACGCCCCGTCTTTGGTGGTGTTTTTGATTATTGTTAAAGGGTTTATGAATGTGCCTATGAATGCTTGGTTTGTTGTTAGATTTTTTATTTAGTTGTATACTGTTTTGTATTACACTGTTAACTATAAATGCTCTTTACTATTGGTAGGATATTCATATATTTGACAGCCTCTGTGGCGCAGGGGGCGAGTAGCCGGCTGTAACGAGAAGGTTCGATTCCCGCATTGAGAGAATTGTTTGTGTGGCCCACAGATATTTGTCTCAAGTCTGAGTGTTGTGAGACCGAAAGTCTCTAATAGTCTTTGAAACCCACGATACAGGTTATGCCTAGTGTGGGGTCAGGACTAGGTGTGTGACTGTTGGATGTATTTATTTATTTATTTATATACGCTCAGATAGCAACCACCGTGGTGTGAAAACTTGCCACATAGTTGTGGCTTTTAGGATCATAATATTATCGATCATTGATTTATTGTTTCATGTTTGTCGATGATCGCTGATTTTTTGGACTACATTTCGCTTACCATCTGGTGTAATGTAGTCCCTTCGATGTGTTGTGTTGATATATAACACTAGAGGTATAAATAGTATGTACCGTGTAGTAGTATTAGTACAGAGTAGGTAAATACAATACATAGGCTGAGATCTATAGAGCGAACTTATATGCATAAGTAAATATTCTGCTGAATTAAAATTCAATGTTAGCTTAACATATGATTGTTTTGTTATAATTTTATTGTCTAGAGTTTAGACGGACAAGATCCAGGATCTGTAAGAAGGTACGCGAGTGGAAGCTGATGGAAGACCGCGCATGCAGCCAGCATCGGCACCAAATGACGTCACTCCGATCTGGAAGAATTCAGAAAATGTTGAACATTTTTACTATTCCGTGTATTTTGTATTTTTCTAGTAAACCTACTACCAGTAAATCGTGTAAAATTACAATCAAATATGGCATTTCTTATGACTAAAAAAATACCCATCCTAATATTGCGTACCGACGAATTAAATATCCAGCCACGCAGCTCGCTTTAAAATATTGCTCTGGTTATAGCAATATACTAAGAACATGGCTTATTAGAATATGTGATTAAAACCTCACGTGTTGAATAACGCTGTTATTAGATCAATGAGGCGGTAATATGATTAATTTTTTGAGTGGTAGAGCCACGCTGTAGACAGTAACGTCTACAGCACGAATGGGCCGGCTCGACCGGTAAGATATCACTGTCTCACAGAAAACCGACGTAAACTGGCAGCTTAATGTCGCGTTTCGTTCGATGAGTGAGATTTCCGGTGGCCCATTTCCCTCCCTTTCCATTTCCTACTTTTAGGTTGGCAACGCACCCATGATTCTTTTTGCGTCTTGGGTGTCTAAGGGCTGAGGAGATCACTTACCATCAGGTGAACCATCTGCCCGTTTGCCAGTCTCTGCTATAAAAAAATACATTACGTCTGTCATCTTACCAATATTCTTCTGTTGCCACTGGTAATGACCAAAGGACCACCAGAGTCCCCTCGACATATGTTCCTACCGCCGTCGCCGCTGGTGCAGATCTGTGTGTTGTGGATTACGGCACTACCATACGCAGCGACACATACGGAGTTGTTGATGATCGGCACTTGGACTGAGCTAAGGCGTTGATTTTGGCCAATGCCGGCACCTGCAAGACGAACAAAAACCGTTGTATTGAGAATATCCCGTCACCAATCTCGTTTGCTGTAGTAGGAATAAGCAGCAGGATTAATTTTGATTTGTATGAAATTTTAACGAAATGGCGTGTGCAGCAAGGTTGATTCGTCTGGCTGGCACGGCCGCTTGTCCTTTGATGGTAACAGGTATACAAAACGACTTTACTCTTTACTACAAATATATGTACCGTTTAACAATATCGATTATCAAATTTATTTCTGCTCGGATCTCTATAATAAGGATCTCTTATTACACTTTTTGTATTGTGTAATGTTAATTGAAGTAATTTTGTATGGCTTATACTAATAGTTTATGTCATATGTGATTAAAATCTTATTGATGGTTTACCATCGTGGGTGTATCCGAATCCAGAGGCGAGGGCGACTCTACCAACCAGATTGGCGTTAGCGTAGCCTGCGGCAGGTAGATCAATTGGCTGCATAAGAACTGAAATAATTTAAATTACATGTTACTTTTTCTTTTCACTTACCTTTATGACTTATTATCCAATGTAGGGAATGAGAACAGTAGTAGACCCTTCTTTGGTCTAGTGGCAGCCTATATGGGCTGTGAACCGGGGGAGGTCGTGGGTTTTGATACCCAAAGCGAGTTTTCTAATTTAATTTGCCCGGGACTGGATCCCCAGAGGGGGTTGACGTCAGGCCGGTCGTAAAAACTTAGCCAAATCGTTTCTGCACTATGATTAAAAAAGTGTGTTACGCCGACCCCACATTAAACAGGGGTAAGGGTAGGTAGAAAGAAAGAAAGAAAGTAGAGTAAGTGAACACTCTTTATAAGTACGTTGCAGAAAGTTTTCGGTTTAGTTTTTAAGACCTTCCACCTGCCTTGCCTTTTAATGCATCCGCTTTTCTCTATCTGGGATTCGAACCCAGGACTTCCCCCATCCACAGGCCCTACACGCTGCCACTAGACCAAGGAGGTGAAAACTCATGTAATCGATTGCAAGTGATTGATAAGTGCGCCTTCTATGTCATGTGGTAGAGTACTTTTGTTGAGAAACCGAAGGGGTTGTCGGTTTACATCTTTTTTCATATTCGTTTTCAATTCAAAGAACATCAAAGTAAGCAGTAGTCGAAAGACTTAATGGACTAGAGCTTTTCGTCCGTCGTTGTACTTTAATTGGATGAGTGGACATTATGTATCCTTAAAATCTTTACGTAGCGCTCTCAGCTTTTCCGTCACTGTTTTAAGAGTGAGGGACTGCCTCGGTGGCGTGGTGGTATTTCGGTACGACTACGGTCTGAGGTCTCGGGTTCGATCCCCGGGTCGGGCAAAGTGATATTGGATTCATATCAGCCCGGAGTCTGGAATTTGTGCCCGATATGGCGATAGGCTCGCCCCCTATCACATCTGGGACGAAACTAAGCTCGGCGAAATGTGGGTGTTCTAGTTCGCTAGTGCGCCTCTGCCTACCCCTTCGGGGATACAGGCGTGAGCTTATGTATGTTATGTTATGTTTTAAGAGTGAACTTTCGATTTATCAAGTGAGATTCTATTAATTTCAAACACGAAACCCTTACTAACAGGAGTGTAAAGCATTCTTTATCTTACAGCTAAAGCTATAAGATAAAGAATGGTTTGAATGAATGATAATAATCTAAAGATTATTATCGTTTATTTAGCTGTTTGTATTATATCTCTTGATTATGGAAATGCGTTTCACTTACCATCACGTTACTGACTACCTCGTCTATGAATTCATTAAAAAAGGGAAGAATTGGTACTTTTACTTACGAGTAAAAGTAATAGCAGCGAAACGGAGGACAGCGATATCATTTGCCGTAGTCCTGGGGTTCCACTGTGGGTGCATTACAATGTCGCTGCTAACGAATCTTCTGCCGCCGCTGAACAGCATGTTAGAACCAAGGACTACGTTGAAGGAGCGAGCTCTGTTGACACCGTCGAATTGGCAATGAGCGGCGGTTACGATTCGAGTGGTGGAAATCAGCGATCCGCCGCATACCGACTGACGCCAGTCCGTGAGAGTGATGATGAGGCCGGCCTGAGGAGTAAAAATAAGTTTGGTACTTAATAAATAATAAGTTCCAAACTTAACGGACGGGCTTCAAAATTTATTCGATCGTGACCATTTGGTCACATTTGACCTCATTGATATGATACCATCCCTGGAATGAGCTCTATCGAACATAAAAAGAATTTTCCACATTTGGTGGAGATATCGCGTATCATACATAAAAACACAGAAAATTCAAGTGTTCTGAAAGCATATTATTATATGTAGATGAGAAATACGTAAAAGATTTAAATGATAGGTTTTTGCATATTTCTCTAAAGTCGATAATCGATAACAGAGTAAATAGTACAGATAATTGTTGATTAATATCGTTAAATTGCGTAGAAACCATAATATTTTGTGTTATCAGCAATTTGATTCGCACTTGCGATATTGATGATTGTATCTTTTTAATTACCGAAAACATTTGTACAATTGGTTTGAATCGTAGAAGTAAGTATAATTTCAGCTAGGTAATTTATGTAAAATATATTATTGGTCATTTTGCTCAATTACTCTTATTCGTTCCTTGTGTTGCTTGCTATGTGTAACTGCTTCTATGCAACATAAAAAAATAATAAATTATTAAATTATTATTTAAAATTAATAAATTATAACCAGAAAACATCATCTGTGTATGCAACTAAGGCCGATGAAAATTCATCAAACTATAGCCGGTGATAGAACATTTGGTATTTTTTGACTTATACATATTGTAAATTTTGAGAAAAACGTGAACATAGATACATACACTTATGAAATTCCACAAGACTGTTTAAATAGACTGAGTAATACGATTACAAATTTATTTTGCTCATATTGCAATTTCAACAATAATACCTACAATATGGTGGCCTCTTCAAGTTAGTTAAATTCACTAAACCCGTTTAGTTTTAACGTGACATTGAAACGTGACTACCCTGGCTGGGACTGATGCTAAACACAATAGGGTCCGAATATAAAACGTCTACATTGCATCGCTTGATCTAGAATATTATGCCATCCTGGAGGTACTGAATAACATCCAGAGGATACGCACTAGCTGATACCAAAACACTACTATAGATAAAATTGTTTTATTAAAATGTTGTAGTAACTTCAGTTTGACTTTTCTAACGCCCGGTTCCAATAAACGATCTCAGTCCGAATGTGCAGATAGATTTCAAAAATTAGCCAATAAGAACACAGTTTGAACATGACTCCGTCAAATGACTTGATTTGATTGGTTCATAATCGCGATCTATCTGCACTCTAAACTGAGATCGTTTATTGAAACCGGCCGTTAATCCACTTTAATTTAATGCTGACGATTAGCTACTAATTGAACTTCTGCTTATCTCATATAGACATAGGGCGAGCCTGTCATTGGCTAAAACTTTAAATATAAATACCTGGAACGGAACAGCCGAAATATCGGTGATCATGCCACCGACAATTCTTTGTCCATTATCATCTAGCTTTGAGAACTGTTCTTCAAACGCCTTGATACTTGCAGCTCTTGGCACGCCGACTTTGTCGTGGTAGTTGGTTATAGAGATCTCTGACACAGATACTCTACTATGCGCAGTCGCAACGACTAACAAAACTAAGCAGACTGCCGCCTTCATCGTGGTTAATGATTAAGCTTTTGATGAGCATTTCACTTATATTTATATTATAATCTTATCTATCACGTACATAAAAATCTGATACAGATTAACAATATCAATTATTAGCTTTTCAATGATAACATTGGTTTGAAATATTTTGTTATACAAATAATATTAAAGGTAGCTTTATATTGCGAAAATATATTACGATGAACCACCGAACAGTAATTTCAATTTGTTTTTATTAGGTTCTGTTGATATTATCCCTCAGAGGGGGGTTGCTGTTAGACAGTTGGTAAAAACTAAGCCAAACTTTGTTATATAAACATGCTTCAAAATGTGGAGTCAAATTTAACGTGGAGTCGGAGCAGCACGCATTTTATATTTAAATAAGCACGTGATATTTGTTTATCTTTTAGGTGACGGAACAGGATCTAGAGGTAGTATGGTGGATGGGTGGACGAAATTATAACAGCGGGGAAAGACTGGACACTAAAGCAAAAGACAGAAACGAATAGATTTGTCTGGAGGAGGCCTTTACCCAAAGGCCTTTACCTCAAAAAAGAAGCTTTTTTTCAATCCAATTATTTTATGTATAATTTAAATTTAATTTTATTGAGACTCAAATAAAGGCTATTTTATTTTATTTGTTTATCTTTTTAGTGATGGAACAGGATCTAGTAACATTAGTATCTATATTAATCAAAATACAAAATAAGTATTTATAGCGTCTGTCGCGCGTGGATAAAGAGTCATTAATGACGTCTGTGAATTGATTGTGATAAAGATAAATAATATTATGCAGCAATCAGTAAATCGTAATGAGTAATATTTTCCGGTGGAATTCAACAAAATAAGTAATATAGCTCGATATCATAATAAATAAAGTACATATTCCGTGCACGTCGTTTCTGTGACGTCAGGCATGCAGCCGGTTGTAAAAACTAAGCCAAATCCTTTCTGAAACATTCTTGAAAAAGTGTGTTGCGCCGACCCCACATTAAGGTGGGATAAGGGCAGGGAGAAAGAAAAACTGTAATAAATAAATAAATAACACCCAACAGTCACACACATAGTCCTGACCCCACACTAAGATACTAGTCTTGTGTCGTGGTTATCAGGAACTACGAGAGACTTTCGGTCTCACAACACCCAGACCCGAAACAAATGTTTGTGGGCCACACAAGCATTTGTCTCCGTGCGGAAATCGAACCCGCGGCCTCTCGTTTCACAGCCGGCTACTCGCCCACTGCGCCACGGAGGATCACAATAAACAATCCCTTATCCCACTGATGGGAACAGGCGTCCCCTATAAATAAGTTTAGTTTTGACTGGTAAAAATCACATAACTTCGAAATTGATCAGAGATGCTCAGTATCATGCTCGGGGTAAAATTGGAAACGTCAACAAATGACTGAGGACGTACTTAAGAAGCTAGTTTCCATCTGAGTTTAAAAGCGCGATATTCTCAAGTTTTCGGCATTATTTTATGTATGTTAATTGTAAGCGTAGTGCTTATCGACGGTTATGGTGGTGGTGGTTTATCGCTGGTCACCATAATTATGACGGCCATTTATGCTTCTTCACACTCCAAAGAGGGAAGAAGTAAATCGAGGGGCTTGTGACAAGACAGGCGGATGACAGGTAGGCAGGTAGTAAGTGATCTCCTCTGTCCATAGACACCCAAGACCCAAAAAGAATCGTGAGTGCGTTGCCAACCTAAAAGGAGAGGAATAGGGATTGGGAAAAGGAGCGACGAGCGAGGGCAACGCGACAGTGAGCTGCCACTTTACGTCGGTTTTCTGTAAAGCAGTGGTATCAAACCGATCGAGCCGGCCAATTCGTGCTGTAGAGGTAACTGGCTGCTTGACTATGTTTGATTACTGATGATACTAGCAAATAAAACAAAAAAGAAACTCTTCTGTAAAATCTGCATCGAAATTGGTTGAAAAATGAGTCAGTAATTCATATTTTAAATTCTGCAATGAGCAAGACTGGGGGTGTGGTGGGGATATCTTGCTATCCCTTTCTAACGCACGTACCGTTATGGCCCTGACGTGGTTTTACTGATACTTCTCTTTTCCGCAGTTTGAAGGTTACACCAAATTTCAAATGCTTATAACTTTTTTATTTTTGAGAATATTTCAATAATTCTTTCAGTACTATATTTTAGGTGGCGTAAATTTCATATAAAATTAATTTTAAAAAATTAGTCAAGTACCCAACTGTCTACAGCGTGGCTCTACCGCTCAAAGAGCAAATGTTTCAAGCAAGTTGCAGAAAAGATTCGACTTAGTACAACGCAATTTCTATTTTCTAAAGAGGTGCATGCATAACTTCTAGGGGCAGGAATGATGTTTACGGTATACAATTAGGTTTTTAATGTTCTAAGCGCTGTAAATGCGGATATTTTGGGTATACTAACAGTTATAGTTGGTAAAAGTTATCATAATTAAAAACAAACTGTCTAATGTTTGTTTTACTTAAGCTCAAAATTGCTTGTCTCAGTTATCGCATTTAATATGCGTCGGTATCTTGGTTGGGTAACCCTTATTGGATGGGATTATATTGGGAAACGACCCTCTGCCAGGACAGTAGGTCAATCACAGAACCAATTTCAATGATTGATTTATGTGTAACCATACAGTTTTAATTTTCAAAACTAAAATATTGACTGCCTCGGTGGCGTGGCTGTATTTCGGTACGATTACCGTCCTGAGGTTTCGGGTTCGATCCCCTGGACGGGTAAAGTGATATTGGATTTTTCCATATCAACCTGGAGTCTGGAATTTATGCCCGATATGGCGATAAGCTCGCCCCCTATCACATCTGGGACGGAACTAAGCTCGGCGAAATGTGGGTGTTCTAGTGCGCTAGTTCACCTCTCTCTACCCCTTCAGGGATACAGACGTGAGCTTATGTATGTATGTTGATGTTAAAATTTGATTTATTCAGCCCTTGAATACCTACTCTTTATCTTTCTTGCGTTTATCTCTATTCCATTGTAATTGTCTGTAAGAGTTTGTCGCTTAAGGTAGTACCAATCTTTTATTACTGTGTGCACTAGTAAGTACAATAAAAATTTTAAATTTATATTCTCGTGAGACGTGTAAAGTCAAAGCGGACTGATTGTAAATTTAAAATATATTTAAGACAGCCTCCGTGGCGTAGCGGGTGAGTAGCCGGCTGTAAAGCGAGAGGCCGCGGTTTCGATTCCTGCATTGAGACAAAATATGTTTGTGTGGCCCACAGATATATGTTTCAAGTCTGGGTGTTACGAGATCGATAGTCTCTCATAGTCTCTGACACTCACGATACAGGTTATACCTAGTGTGGGGTCAGGACTAGTGTGACTGTTGGGTGTATTCAAAAAATGAAGTTACTACGATACCAATTTACTAGGTATTATTATAGAACGATGATAACTAAACGATAATATTCAATTGTGTGGTCCAAGACGTAGAGGTATAATATTGATTCTAAGTGCTATTATTAATTTACTGATTCATCGTAAACTTGTTAAATAAAATTCAGGTTTCAAAAGATATATTATATCAAGATGTACTTATGTTTAAAACAAGAGGTGAAGTTTAAAAGGGATCGCACTGAATTTTCGACTCCCGGCGACAAATCTACGGTAAAATACTGGGTCACTATTGTGGGTATTCTTATAAAAGCGGAGCTTCTCTTTGTGCGAAGAATAATAGCGACAAAACGGGAATTTCATCTAAGCTCTTTCAAATCTTAATGTGATTTTAATACGTCCAGTTTAAACGTTCGTTTTATTATGGTATTGGTTTAAATATAGGGATTTAAAGATTTCATATTTTTGATCAAATAATTTATTTAATAATTACGCAATTAGGACACGTTTTCTTACATGAATTGCGATTACCTATAGACCTGTGGGCCTGAGAATCATCGAGGGACTCAGTTATGGCTAAGATTTATAGAGCAAACTTCGACTAATTCTAAGTCAAAGAAATGAAATCAGTGAGGATTTGGAAGTTTATTGGAATTTCGAACTTTCACTTAGTTCGAATCATTTTTACAAGAAAATCTTAGCGCAGTCTGTCTGTCAGTCTGTTTTTATTGTGAATAGCTCGGACTATGTCGAACTTCGATTTAAAATTTTCTCACTTAGTTCGTTTCTTTGACTCAGCCTTAGTCGAAATTCGCTCTATAGATCTCAGCCATAGTCACATAACTCTTTTTATTTTAAGAGATGATTTAACGAATGCTTCAATAATTAAAACTATAATAATTAAAAAAGAAGAGTAAGTTTGCGTGCAAGAATTTTGGTGCATTTATGCATAAATAGATTAGTTCTAACGCAACTAGGAATATTCTAAGGGTAAAGATCTCATATATTATGAACATCCAGTACTTTTATGTGTAGCCTATGTGTAATAAACCATCTTATTATTAGGCAATGAATGTCCTATAATGTTCAATTTGAATGATACATGGAGATGGTATTTAAATGGAATTTAACTGCAGTGCCGTGGATGCAGAGAGCAAACTGAAGCTAAACGTCTTATGTAGTTACAAGAGCTTATGTTTGTATTACTTCGTATCATGTATAGTGGCGAGGGAGCATGCGGTTATACGTAAACGCCTACTCGCCTTCATGCCAATTCTCCATCATCAACAAGTGCATTCATTTATAACTTATTATGTAATAATCACAAGTTTAAAAATTAAAATCTCTTGACTATTGGAACAAGCTTAATCGAACGCAAAAATAATCTTGGAAAAAGTAGCTCGATCATGAGTTTTTTACATTTCTCGCTAGCGACTACATAAAATATGTACGTACATATATAAAAAACGTCAATTCCCTATGTAATCACTAGAGACGTTCGGGTGTTTTTCATACAAATTATTTTATGTAGTCGCTAATGTAAAATGTCAAAAAAACTCATGGTGGAGCTATAGGTCCATGTTTGCCGGAGATATCAAATAACATAAAAATACCGGTGAAATTGAGAGCTTATCGTTCTTAAGTCGATTAAAAAGTAGCTTTAAAATGTACACCCTAGGCGAAAATATAACAGAAAACTCTTTTACGAAGTCATGTCATAAGATTTTTTTTTCAAGTTCCGTGACGAGGTCTAAATAACAGTTTTCTGTGAATTTCTCAGCTCTATCATGGGTTACTTAAACTCAGTGTATCTAAATTTGGTTCTGAAGGTTTCCAATTTCAAACATTTTGAAAATAATACTAGGCTTGTAAAAGCTATAAATATAGTTACTAGTGAGGTGAAGAGCTTAATCGTGGATTAGGCAAGGGTCCTGCGTCATCACGCGCTGTCCCACGGATCTTATGTCCTAATCCTGTACGTAATCAAAATGAATCTGGACTCGGCGCCGTCCGCGTCCCACGCAACTCCTCCCAACTAATTTACTTCAGTTAATATAATATTGACATTTCTGAATAAATTAGTTTAAACTAATAAAACACCTCGTGGTAGACGCTAGAAGAGCTGGAAAAATTGTATCGAAAAAGATCTGCCCGCCTAGCATGCGCGCCACGAGAACATTTTGTCTACGCTTTGTGTCCTGTTATAACCGATTTTCTCTATTTGTCTACGGACACTAACATGCGTCCTCGTTTATTTTCATACAATATTGTAAACAACATGTAGACAATATCTCGACAGTCGATTATAGAGATATCTCGTGGCGCACATGCTAGGCGGGCTGGCTACTCTAAGAAAGAAGACCATCCGGAAACGAACTGCCCTAAATAGAGATCGATGGAGACAAATTGTGACATTTCGCAGAGCTTACTTCCGTCCCAGAAGTGATAAGGGCGAGAATATCGCCTTATCGCGCAAAAAAAAGACCCCGGGCTGATACAGAAAAATCAAATATAATATATATGCCCGACCCAGGGAACGAACCCGAGATCTCAGGACGACAGTCGTACCGCGCTCGCAGTACCACTACGCCACCGAGGCAGTCAAGCGGCAGGCCGGCCGTGATGATGAGAACTTCAAAATATTTTGATTCTGAGGCACTTTGTTTTAGACCCAAGATAGTGCTCATAACTTGTCTTTGCGATGTGATATATCTCGTGATATGTGGAGTAACTCAACATAGCAACCATCAACTATAAAACAATGCACGGCAAAAATGAACGAGCTTCCTTATTATAAAGAGCATGCAATTTTTGAACATAAATTGCAGACCGTTTGTTTAGAGCACAACGTATTATATGCTTTGGTTGGGACGCGGAATAATTGCTTAATAAATTCTGGAAGCTAATCTCAACTAGCTTTATTTACTTGTATGACTTCAGTGGGTTTTGTGGTCCAAGATATATTTGCGTTTGTTATTTTTTGTGTTTGTGTGGTTAATTAATCCAAAAATCTTTTAGTTTCATAATAGTTTATCATCCTGGATATATATTCTCGTACGTAGGTAAATCGATATATTTTTTTATGTACGCGTAATGGGAATTATTAAACAGTAATATTAAGTTACATATTGTATTATTTAAATGAATTCATTAATTGATTAAACAGAGGAAGGTATTTTTATTTGAAGATAAGACGCTTTAAGAAGTTCAAGTTAAAATAAACTAAATGTAGGAACAAAATATATTTTTTTCTCCCTACAAAGGCGTCAGTGTTTTCACCTTTTTTCAATTACACTTGAGGCGAGGTTTAAGTTGCATGTGCGTTTGAGAGCTGTTAGAGTCACGCTATGACTGTCTTTCGTTGATTATACATATTAGGCCTCTTTTTAAATAATGAGAGCATTTTATACGCCATAGGCGTGAATTTAACAGGAAACTAGTTTTTATAAGTACGCGTCAGTTTTTTTAAATTGTACGATATGGTCTCATAAACAAGAATTTCTGTTACACTATCACCTCTGAAAATAGAGCCATCTTCTTCTGTAAACAGCGCTTTTTAGAAATATGGAAATTTATTATTGTCGATATACATTTGGTTTCTTAAAACAAAAATATATTATATCCTAAATAGTGAAATGTTTCTAAGTAATTCTCCAAAACCTTCCCAAAGGGAACAACCGCTGTGGCTATTTTAATTATGCCATTAGTTCCCATCACGCTCAGAAGTGTAGAAGGATTGAGTTGAGTACTTCAATAGTTTACTAAACGTTGAAACGTTCTATTTGTTCGGATAAAAATACGCAACTAATCGCCGAATGTTCATACACGTAAGGTCGCCTTATGTCGTTTAAGGCCGCCTTATCTGTCAAAATTGTATGGCGAAAAACAATGTAAGAAGCCGTTTAAGTTGAGTAGCGTTTGACCATTCGGGCGTAAGACTTATGAGTAACTTATAGTTTTACGTTGCGGTGAGTTTTGTTGCTAGTGTGAGAATTTTAGGAACTTGTATGATTACTATTTACTGAGTTGTCAGTTGTCAGTTATCAAGTCGCTGGATGCAGGCCGCTTCCAACAGGTCGACCTGGAAATCTTTTAGGGAGGCCTATGTTCAGCAGTGGACGTCCTATGGTTGATGATGATGATGATGATGATGATGATGATGATGATGATGATTACTATAATTATTACTGACTAAATAAAACTCAACATTTTTATTCCAGCACGGCAACATGATCGCTAACTTGGTCTTATGTCTTTGGTCTAATCTATACTAATATTATAAAGCTGAAGAGTTTGTTTGTTTGTTTGATTGAACGCGCTAATCTCAGGAACTACTGCTTCGATTTGAAAATTATTTTTGTGTTGGATAGCCCAATTATCGACGGTGGCTATAGGCTATATATCATCACGCTATGACCAATAGGAGCGGAGCAGAAATGAAAAATGTTTAAAACCGGGGAAGGCGATATCTCAGAAACTACTGGTTCGAAGTGAAAAATTCTTTTTGTGTTGGATAGCCTATTAATCGAAGATGGCTATAGGCTATATAACATCACGCTTTGACCAATAGGAGCGGAGCAGAAATGAAAAATGTTGCAAAATCGGGAAAAATTATATCTCGGACAGAAACTACCGGTTCGAATTGATAAATTCTTTTTGTGTTAGATAGCCCAATTATCGAGGGTGGCTATAGGCTATATAACATCACGCTATGACCGATAGGAGCGGAGCAGAAATGAAAAATGTTTCAAACAGGGGAAGTTGATATCTCAGAAACTACTGGTTCGAATTGAAAAATTATTTTTGTGTTGGATAGCCTATTTTTCGAGGATGGCTATAGGTTATATAACATCACGCTTTGACCAATGGGAGTGGAGCAGAAATGAAAAATGTTGCAAAATCGGGAAAATTTATATCTCAGACAGAAACTACTGGTGCGAATTGAAAAATTCTTTTTGTGTTGGATAGCCCAATTATCGACGGTGGCTATAGGCTGTATAACATCACGCTATGACCAATAGAAGCGGAGCAGAAATGAAAAATGCTGCTAGCGGGGAATTTTATATCTCAGAAACTACTGGTTCGATTTGAAAAAATATTTTAGTGTTGACCAAGGGGATGAATGGTAAGGTGACTAAGGGGTGACTGACGGGGTGATTGATGAAGTGACTAATGGGATGACTGACGGGGTGACCGACGTGAGGAATGACGGGGTGACTGACAGGCTGACTGATGGGGTGGCGGACGGAGTGATTGACGAGGTGAATGACGGGGTGACAGACGGGGTGACAGATGGAGTGACCGACTGGGTGACAGATGGGGTGACCGATTGGGTGACAGACGGGGTGACAGACGGGTGACAGAAGGGTGACAGATAGGGTGACAAACGGGGTGACGGACGTGGTGACAGACGGGGTGACAGACTGGTGACAGACGGGGTGACCGACTGGGTGACAGACGAGGTGACAGACGAGGTGACAGACGGGGTGACCGACGGGGTGACAGGCGGGGTGACAGGCGGGGTGACAGGCGGGGTGACAGACGGGGTGACAGACGAGGTGACAGACGGGGTGACGGTCGTGGTGACAGACGGAGTGATAGACTGGGTGACAAACGGGGTGACCGACTGGGTGACAGACGGGGTGACAGACGGGTGACAGACGAGGTGACAGACGGGGTGACAGACGGGTGACAGAAGGGGTGACAGAAGGGGTGACAGACGGAGTGACGGACGTGGTGACAGACGGGGTGATAGACTGAGTGACAGATGGGGTGACCGACTGGGTGACAGACGAGGTGATAGACTGGGTGACCGACTGGGTGACAGACGAGTTGACAGACGGGGTGACAGGCGGGGTGACGGACGTGGTGACAGACTGGGTGACACACAAGATGTCAGACGGGGTGACAGGCGGGGTGACAGACGGAGTGACAGACGGTGTGACAGAGGGTGTGACTGACGGGGTAAGAGACGGGGTGACAGACGGTTTGACAGACTGGGTGACTGACGGTGTGAGAGACGGGGTGACTGACGGCCGAAGTAGATCATCCCATTACCTCTTTTAGAATTATTGTGCTATAGGTGCCTACGACTCACTCTTTCAACCCTCTCTCTCATACGCAGACGAAGTTGCGCGGGTCAGCTAGTACAGCATATATGGGCTGTGAACTGAAATGGTTTGGCTAAAAAATCTGTGCTGTGCCGACCCCAAATTGAGGAGGGCATAGGTATAATCTGAGAAGGAGGGATAAGGGCAGATAGAAAGAAAGATATATCTTAAAATGTCATTGCAAGTGTCATGTACCTCATGACATCTAGGCTCCTAAGACTGTTCACACAAGATATCCATAATGGCACTTGTATTGCACTTGCATATCTCAAGTCTCAACAAACATCATAAAAAAATTATACAAATATAATTTTAACACGCAGTAAAAATAATAACTAGTCTTTATATAATTAAAAATGTATTTTGCTCTGTGTTATCTATATTCTTTGTGCGTTTTGAGAGTTTATAATAATATGTAACTTTTGCAATTGTTATGTTAATGAGGAGAAGTTAGAAATCGAGGCCGTTTATAACCTAGATGTACTGTCACGTAATATATATGAGTGTTTTAATGTTTCAACTTTTTGTTGTACTGTTTGTTTAGTGTCGTAAGCACATTGCTAAAGTACAGTAAGACATTTTTCTAGGGTTGTTACATAAATTTCTTTATACATAAACGTCGGATTTGGACCAATTATAACTTTTATTTGCTTTTAATTAGGGACTAGGCCCTTATCGATCGAGTTCTAAGTCTGAATAAGTGTATTTGCGTGCGGCATGGTGTAACTTTGCTTTTATCTTCCCTGTGTGAGCTAATTAACCACCCTAAGAATAAATGTAACAGCCCTAGTGGTGAGTCCTCATTCGCACGAGAGCTTTTTCAACGCGCGTTAAAAATAGCGTCTCAACATGTCTGTTCATAATGAGTGCTTGAAAATCATTCTTCTCTTGTTTTTAATAAAGTATATTCTGCATACCGCCCGACGCCCGGCATTTGAAAAAGTCGCGTTTTAAAAGCACCGGCTTTTGAATAAGTATACTAGAACTCATTCTATCTATTTAATCAACCCGTATCCACCTATTGCTGGGTATAGGCCTCCTCTCGATCACGCTACTCTTTCCGGTTCTACGCAAGCCTTATCCACTGCTTGCCGGCACACCTCGTAATGTCATCCGACCATCAGGCCTGCCTCTCATTCTTCCACCGTTTCTGGGGTACCATACAGTGACTGCCTTGGTCCACCAGTCGTCATCCCGTCTAGCCAAGTGTCCTCCACTTCAGCTAAGCGATGCGTGTTTGTTCCATTACAATGCTTTTTTAACGTGCGTTGAAAAAGCTCTCGTGCGAATGAGGCCTAAGTATTGCTCACATCCATACTACTCTAAGCTTAGTACGAACGCTTTATACTTTCATTTAGAGGTTGTTTTTGCACGTGTGCTGTGAATTCAAAAGCCGTGTAATGACCCTTCCCATGTATTATAAAGTCTTTTTACCCCTTTTACAGCAGAAATTACGTTCTTTTGCATTCACGTCGAGCAGAAAAGTACCTTTGAGATTTTAAGGTTTTAATTTTGTTTTGATTATCTAAAATAACGTGTCATTTTTGTTACCAAATTATATACGTGAGTTTCGATAGAGTAGTATAGAGCACGTTGTTTGGGCATGCAAGAATAAATTCTAGTCTTTATGAAGAAATACGAAGTGAGGCATAATTACCTCTTATTTAACATTTGGCAGCTAGATAATGATAATGAATATTTATTTTTATTTGATTTTATTTTAATTAAAAAAAAAACAATATTCTAGTTTTAAGAGTCTGAATTTAATTTAAAGAGTACCTACAAAACCTATAATATTTTCGTCACAAAACAAGGAAATTAATGAATGTGTTTATTTATTTATTTATTTTATTATTACATATAGATATTACATTGACATATTCACGGCGATGTTCACACTAGGCTAGGCCTGTATCGTGAACATCCAAGCAATTGTTTACTAGGACAAACATACATAATAATTAATTGAAAATAAATAAATAAATAACACCCAACAGTCACATACATAGTCCTGACCCCACACTAAGATCGAGTCTTGTGTCGTGGGTATCAGGATCTACGAGAGACTTTCGGTCTCACAACACCCAGACCCGAAACAAATATCTGTAGGCCATACAAACATTTGTCTCGGTGCGGGGATCGAACCCGCGGCCTCTCGCTTCACAGCCGGCTACTCGCCCGCTGCGCCACGGAGGCTGTCTAAATAACACATAAGAACGAACAAACATGGTTAAATTAAATATGTATGTTAAAAAACAATTTCTATGAGTTACAGAACTTATTTAATCTAATATAAACGAAGTGAGTTTGTGTGTGTGTGTGTTAGATTTGAAAAATACTGTAATTAAAGGTAATCATCTTTCAAAAACGAGATCAAAATTGTAATTTGTTCTTTAAGTTTTTGTACCCTACTAAGAGTCCACCACTAAGAACCACACACAAGGGCAAACGAATACAAGAGTATTGTTAATAATACAAATATATCACATTTCAAACAAGTATGAAATGAAAATAAAAGTGGTGAGCGTAAAAGTTTCCTTTTGTGGTATGCCGCGGCGCAAAGGCGGAGTAATCCAAAGCCGCCTCTCCTGCACTAAAACATTACACAAAACACCTACACAAAACATGCATTTTTTATCTATGGTCCATTGTTCTACGAGCAGGAGAGACAGCTAAAATGGTTTTCTTGTATGTGTTTTTGTGTAATGATTCGAGAAAAACTAGTGCAGGTGACGCTTTTACAGTAGTCGATGTAGGTGTGCCTCTCTGACGATTGCTTGCAGCGAGAAATCCAAGACCACAGCAACACACTGCACATTTGAAAACGACGAGTGTATAACAATTTTGATCTCGTTTTTGAGAGAAGATTACCTTTAATTACAGTATTTTTCAAAAAACTTTTCTCTAGATAAAGAATTGAACTCACAGAAAACATACTACATAAAAATACTAAGATAAATTAAAACTAGATTTACATACAATGTATAAAACAACACATAACATAAGTTCACGCCTGTATCCCCGAAGGGGTAGGCAGAGGCGCCCTAGCAAATTAGTACACCCACATTTCGCCGAGCTTAGTTCCGTCCCAGATGTGATAGGGGGCGGGCCTATCGCCATATCGGGCACAAACTCCACACTTCGGGCTGATATGGAAAAATCCAATATCACTGCCCGACCCGGGGATGGAACCTCAGGACGTCGTATCGAAATATAACCACGCCACTAAGGCAGTCAAAAATAAATAAACGATCTAACAGACTACAAAACATAATACATTTTCCTATATCGTTCGCGTGGAAAGTACCCTGAGTTAATAAAGTATTCCAAATGATTCCGACATAATAATACCACGTAATGCTATTTAGAGAATCCATTTTACGTTCAGGCTTAGGTGCTTTTCATTGAGTTTTCAACTCGTGGCAAATCCAAGTCAAGCCACTGGCGAAAATCCAAGAAGAGTTTGTGTTTTATCACATACTGTAGTTTCTGGACCACGACCACTTTACTTATTGGATATCGAAAACTTAAAATTTATTTTTACATTTGCATTTTAAGTACGACAAAAATAAAGTTTAACAAAACTTTAAATTCGATTTCAAATAATCTTTCTTTTGTGTAGCTTTCCTAAATTCATATGGAAACAACGTTGAAGAAAACTCTTTCTTTCTTTCTACCTGCTCTTATTCCACTTTAATGTGGGGTCGGCGCAACGCTCTCTGAAAAATATGCTATCAAAGAAAAAAAGGCGTCTTTAAAATTACATTATCTTTTCTTTTTTGTAGTCGGTTAAAAATACATTCGCACCTTGTATATCATATTTTACACATTTGATAGGTAGCATATATTTATGCATTTTTATTTAATTCAACAATCATACTATAAGCCCATTTGGTTATTAAGAACTTAGTAAGCATAAATATAATTCACTTAAATCTTTCTTTTTACCTGCCTTTAATGAGGGATCGGCGCATCACAAAGGATTTGGCGTAGTTTTTAGTACTGGCTGCCTGCCTGATTGCCTCTCTTTGGGGGATCCAGTCCCAGGTAAATTAAATTAGAAAAACGCTTTGCCCGACCTGGGAATTGAACCCAGGATCTCCGAGTTCACAGCCCATACATGCTGCCACTAGACCAAGGAGGCGACTAAACATAATTCCCCTTAATACACTCCAAAAACATTTTCCCTATAAACTGGCACCTTTGTATTGTGATACAGTGGAGCTACCGGCGCGGCGCGGCGTCACAGTACAGTTTACAATAACCGAAAGTCATACATCGAGTGCGACGCGACGGCAGCTAAATCTCGATGTTTTGTGTCCAAAGTCCAGCCTAACCAACAGCCAACAATAGGATGACATGAAATGTGATTACTCAGCTAGCTGGGGCTACCGTGTCACGGCACCGGTGAATTACTGCCCACAGACAAAATAAAAACTTACAGTAGGCTCACCTTTCACACATTTCCACCTCGTATTTTGTAGGTGTTTTTGCGTTGACACAAGGTAGAAGGTGTTTTGTTTTTCAATTTTTTCTAGTTTATATAACGTTTAGTCTGGCTGTTCAGTTTTTACAATACTGTCATCTTTTTAAGTTGTATTGTAATATTATTTTCCATTCTAATATAGTGTTAATAAGACATTTATTTAATTAAAATAATATTTGGTAATTTTTTCTAGGGTTAATTTGGAATTTAAATTAAAATGTGATTATAGTTAAATTAAAATAGTGATTTTAGTTAAATCAGTAATTATTATTAATGGATCACGATATGTAAAAAATGCTCAATTCTGTATTTAGTATCACATTCGGAACAATTGCTTCACAGGAACGCTTTGATAATAGTCACACTAATAATGTATTATGAATTTTCATTATGTGTTTAGAATGGTGTTTCCCATGTTCAGCAGGTCGATTCTGTAAGAAACGCCACAACGTTGCGATCGACGACGAGTTCCCGCAGCGCACATCGTTGAGATCGACGGAGCGTTCAACGTTGTTGGGTCTTAGAGAATACCATTTTCCATACATTTTTGTCAAACGCCTCGCTCGAGAGAGCTAGTTCGTATAAGCGCCGTCATCACGCATAGCGCTAGTGCGTGCGCTTTGTACCTTGCTGAATACAAAAATGAAAACATCGTTGCCGCAATCGATGCTGCAACGTTGTTTTCACAAATGAAACCTTAGGGAATCGACCTGCTGGAATGGGTTATGTGATATGTCCACATTACTGTAAGGGCGAATTGCCTTGACTTGCAGCACTTAGATATATCTCGATTTATCCCAAATTTCGATTTAAATGTAGGAATGGGTTGTAGGATAAATCGAGTTTAGGTCTAAATTTGGATTAATAGTAGCGCTGCATAGAATAATTTAATATAAATTAAACTTTAAACAAATTCAGAAGCAATAAACTCGTGGTTGTGGACTGTACCTTCTGTATATATCAAGCTGTACATAAATACTATACGTTATTTTTTTCACGTTTTTCAGGTGTGCTCCAGCAGGGCAAACAAAAGTTGTCTGCCGCGTTGTGTGGGCAAACGACGCTGTTAAATGTTCGCACTCGGACGTTGTAAACATGACGCGACGTGGCAGCAAACGTGGGCACATGTTGTTCCCAAACTCCATTTGCATGATAAGTCGACTATAAAAGTCATTATAAATGGGATATTGTTGCCGAAAATAAATAAATTCGCTATCTGAATTTGTGGTTTAATCTGATTTAAAATTTTGTTAACCCTCAATACAACAAGCTCATAAAAATTTACAGTGATTTTTCTGTAAAATCATCTACAAACAAAATCATTTCTGAAAGATCAGCATGTACATATTTTACTTTGGCTTAGGATTTTAATCCATATTGTACTTCATATGTAAATATTTCTTAAGTCATACGTATATGTATTTCAGTGGTCGTTTATAAGTCTTCGTAAAAAGTACTATGGAAAGGGCATAATATTAAATATCATTTGCAAAGTATTGCAGTAACTTTTATATGCGGGACAAAGTTATCCACAAAACGTTAGCTGATATTAGTCAGGTTTCCTCTAAATATAATAATGCTGTATGCATTCAACATGTAGGAAAGCTAGAGGTAGTGGACACGCGGTAAGGTTGCACCCGACAGGGGTGAACACTAAATTCTTTACTTCGCCAACAAATCCGAGCCGCTGACGGTAGATAGCGACGTGTTTTATTTGGGTCAGGTTTGGACCGAAGTGCTCTCATCAGATAAGTGCTTACAAGATGTACCGTTTATAGCCTTCAAATATTTTCACTGATATTATGTTTTCAAAGTTTCTTCTGACAATTTTGTGGTTGCGATGCTCTTTGCTTTTCATCTGGCGAACTGTTTAGAATTATAGATCGACTTCACAAGGAGCTCATAAATTCTATACTTTATTTTTTCGTCCGACTTCCAAAAAGGAGGAGGTCCTCAATTCGTCAGTATTTTGTTTTATGTATGTTACACGATATCTCCGCCAAATGTGGAACGATTTTCAAAATTCTTTTTGTGTTCGATAGGGCTTATTTCAAGGGTGGTCCCGTTGGTCAAATTTGGTCACGATGGGGTTTTGAAGTCGGTCCGTTGAGTTTTTAAACTTGTGATTATGTATAGAGCTTGAGACGTCATGTTAGGAAAATCCACGTCGCGGATATGAAGATTACTGTGGTGGATGTGTAATGTTACTCGACTGGTTCGTATACGTAACGTGCACATCCACGGTAGTCTTGGTGTCCGTGACTTGGCAGATAAACTGCAAGGATGTCGCTTGGGGTGGTATGGCCACGTTCTGTTGAAACCACAGGAGTACGTTGGTCGTTGCGGTGCGTTCCCGTGGACGGCCAAAAATCGCTGTCTGGACGTTCTGGAGGAGGATATGAGAGCAAATTGTCTCACTATGGAAGATGCTCAAGACTGGGCAAAGTGGAAGCTTTTAAGTAAGTAGGCAGACCCTGGCAGAAGGCCGGGATAACGCTAGGCAGAAAGAAGAAACGAGCTTATTCCAAGGGTGATCCGATATAATTTATATTCTATAAAAAAAACATACTTCATTTCTAGATATAAATATATAATTATTTCATCATAATATAAACCATAATAACAGGTCGATTTGGAAATCTTTGGGGGAGGCCTATGTTCAGTAGTGGACGTTTTATGGCTGATGATGATGATGATGATGATGAATATAAACCCTCTATTTCAACCAATCCTTATTTGAAGTTGATATTAAATGGGCGCTTCAACACGTTCGAGGAAATATCCCGACTCTTTAATTTAAAGTTATACTCGTCCAGACTTGTCAACAGTCCTAATAAAAATTGAATTGTTTCATTAGAAAGTATTTCAATTAAAACTTATATTAACACGTGTTTCTATTGTTCGCTCAATCTGGGATTAGTATCTAAATAAATATGACGAAATAATTTTATCACACATACCTAAGCTCACGCCTGTATCCCCGCAGGGGTAGGCAGAGGCGCACTAGCAAACTAGAACACCCACATTTCGCCGAGCTTAGTTCCGTCCCGGATGTGATAGGGGCGAGCCTATCGCCATAATAATTTTATCAGAACGAAATATATTGTGTCTGGTTCTATTTATACACAATAATACTTAGACATGAAATAAGCCCAAAACAAAATATCAAGTTGGAGTATTTTATGATTTCTTTGTGTACTTTCAACTATACCTCGACTGACTGCCTCGGTGGCGTGGTGGTATTTCGGTACAACTACGATTCTGAGGTCTCGGGTTCGATCCCCGGGTCGGGCAAAGTGATATTGGATTTTTCCATATCAGCCCGGAGTCTGGAACTTGTGCCCGATATGGCGATAGGCTCGCCCCCTATCACATCTGGGACGGAACTAAGCTCGGCGAAACGTGGGTGTACTAGCTCGCTAGTGCGCCTCTGCCTACCCCTTCGGGGATACAGGCGTGAGCTTATGTTATGTTATGTTATGTTTCAACTATAATTTTTATTATTTTTCTCGTGTGATATTTTAGTCTAAGCTCTCTGAGATTTACAGACAAAGGCAGTTCTAAGAAACTAGGTAACTTTGTACAATGATAAATTGAGGTAAATTGTCATGTAATAAAGCCTTCGGCTGTTCGAGCTTCAACTGAACCGAAAGTAGTCCCACCACTTTTCTATGTAAAGTTATTCTGAGGTAATGTTTGAGATTTTTTATTCTAGAAATATGCGCTCTTAGGCTCAGTTTATTTTTATTTTTATTGGTTTACGAAGACGGACGGGTAGCTCACTTGACGGTAAGTAATTGCCGTTACTAATTTTCGGAAATTATGACCGCAAAAACGTCTTCATACTGTCCTTATGGCAATGAGGGTTACATACAACATACTTTTTCTCTTTTGTTATTGCAGAAGGATTCGGCTTAATTTTAATTAATGGTTACCGGCTTGAAAACACGCCCCTCTGAAGGATCTATTTTCGAGTAAATCGAGTTAGTAGTATCACAAACACGCCTGTTTTGGGAATCGAATCTACGTCCACCCGGTTCACAGCTCATATCGCTGCCACTAGACTAAAGTGGCGACAAATTATGATCATAAATACGCACATTACGTTACAACAATATACGACAATGAGCGGATTTGGTTACGTAAGCAACCCCAATTATTCCATAATCTAAATCTGAAGACGCGAAGATATGGCAAAGTTTAACCAAAAGTTAAGTTTTAAATTGGGCTGCGGCGAGAGCCCCTCGCGGGCAAAACTTATTTTAAAGGGTTGTAAATCAAAGTAATACGTTGCTAGTCAATTAAGTTTGCGTATTTTGGATAAATTTACGACTGGGCTCGACGGTTGCTTATGTAATTTCATTATGTAATATGTGAAAGCTTTGAATTTACGACACTTGTTGGTCTCTAATTATAATTATTGTAACGAGATACACATCTCAGATTTTGTATCGGATAAGTAAACGTGCACGTATTCAGAATTTTGTCGGGAGCAAAAGTTTATTTAAAATAAATTTTGCTGTAAGTTTATTTATAAAATCGCTTATTTGACCACGATTGCATTTGTGTACAATATCAAATTGACTAACCCCATATGACATCTCTGTATTGTTATTTATTAATTAACACTTTATATACATGTACCAATTGTTTTTATCACCAATTGGCAATTTACCAATTGTGTTTATTGTACTAAATATGCTAGGCATAGGCTTTTAATGACCTCATAGAATGAAAGTAGAAAATATTGTCTAAATACCCAAGTACTAAATGCGCGTATGTCAGCACTTTCAAGGATATAGGCAACTGTTTAGAATTGTCCTTATTAAAAATAAAATTAATAGAAATAAAATTATCGTAAATTGCGATGGTTAGCATATTTTGCTTACAAAAGAATGAAGTGAGAAAATATTACCATCTACCTGTTATTGTGTATGGCGTATATTTTTATTCTGTACAAAGTTTAGAAAATTTGTAGGATACGTGTCAACCATAGTTTTTAATAGGAATTTATGCGTAAACAAAGACATAATTTGGGTGGTAGAGCCACGCTGTAGACAGTAACGTCTACAGCACGAATGGGCCGGCTCGACCGGTTAGATACCACTGTCTCACAGAAAACCGACGTAAAGTGGCGGCTTGCTGTCGCGTTTCGTTCGGTGAGTGAGATTTCCGGTGGCCCATTTCCCCCCTCCCTTTCCCAATTCCTTTTCCCTCCCCTTTCATTCCCTCCTTTTAGGTTGGCAACGCAGCCATGATTCTTTTTGTGTCATGTGTGTCTATGGGCGGTGGAGATCACTTACCATCAGGTGACCCATCTGTTCGTTTGCCAATCTCTGCTATAAAAAAAAAAATTCACAATATTTCATTTTGCAGTATTTATAGATTTTACGAAAAAAGAAACTCCACTATAATATAAAATAAAACGTAATACCGAAGCGTCAGTAATCCTGAAAAATTTACGAAAATGTCCTTTTGGCTGGTAAGCAAATCCGGATTAAACGCTTCTGTGCTCTAATTGAACCTTTATGCAGGGTGTCCGAATATATTTCAAACAATGCGATCAGTGGACTGCAATACATAAAAATATCGACATTTAATTTTTTACATGATTATTTTTAGTGGTAGAGCCACGCTGTAGACAGTAATGTCTACAACATGAATGGGCCGGCTTGAACGGTTTAATACCACTGTCTCTTAGAAAACCAATCTAAAGTGGCAGGTCGCTGTCGCGTTTCATTTGCTGAGTAAGATTTCCGGTGACCCAATTCCCCCCCTTCTTTCCCAATCCCTATATCTCTCCTTTTAAGTTGGCAACGCACAAATGATTTTC
This sequence comes from Clanis bilineata, assembly GCA_036417725.1. Lineage (NCBI taxonomy): Eukaryota > Metazoa > Arthropoda > Insecta > Lepidoptera > Sphingidae > Clanis > Clanis bilineata. The sequence continues at coordinate 8,963,017 of CM071154.1, forward strand.
TTGTCTTGGGTGTCTATGGGTGGTGGAGATCACTTACCATCTGCTCGTTTGCCAGTCTCTGTTATAAAAAAATATATATTGTTGAACCATCAGGATACATAACATAAATACAACCTTTTCATCCCCCTTTTCAAAGAACTTTATAAATATGTCTTTAACCGTTTAAAATATCTTCCATACAAAATACATCAAAGAGAGCAAATTAGGCTCTTAATTTATAAAGGTTACGAGAATCGTGAATTATTGCTAGCTTCGCAAAGATTTTAAGAAAATAAGCAAATAACGTAATGCAATGTTGACCCAGAAAGTATTCCACGCTTATCCGCTGGGAGCGTGGCCCTTGTTGCTTTGTAACACGATTCCTCTCTTTGTATCTTTGTTATTTGATATGAAACGTGATATAATTTTATAGAGCTTTTAATTTTTATTAATAACATTATTTAAAATGGCACGAATTATTGTTGTGATATATGGTGGCTGATGATGGTTTGTAAAATAATAGATGTTGATGAAAATTGACAATAACCAGCGCAAATATTTTTAGTAAGGCTTATTAAAGATAAATTATCAAATGTGGGATTTGAAAATTTATCTTTAATAACCCAATACGTTAATCCGGATTAAACACCAGCGATTTGTAGCTAATTTTCGTTCCTACCACTGTTACAATTTTTTGATGTATATTCTATCTTCTATATTTGGATCTATATTGTTTTCTTCCTGTTTTTACTACCCAACTAAACTTAATGGTACGCTCATTACTATTATGAAATGTTATCTCTTTAATATAAGCTAACTTCAGAACGTTTTATAAAATAATGGCGGAATCCTGCATAAGAAATTAAGTTAATTTTGTATGAAGAGGAAATAAAGATAAAAAAGAAAACTGTGATACTTCTTAAAATTTAAAGTATTTCGTATCAAAATCAGACAGTATGTATTGGATCAAACAGATTTGGATAAAAATATTTGAGCAATCATAACTCATAACAAGGTAATTAAAAGCAAAAGACCATAGGAACCAATCGGGCACCTGATTACCTATACAAAAAAAAACAGAAGCATCTTATGTGAATTTTAGGAGAGGGTAAGATTCGAAAGGGTAAGGATAGGTCCTCCAGAAAATGCTAACATAAAGTTGAATCCATTGAAATAAAAATATGTATTTAAAAACGTATAGACAGGGCATCGAGATTGTCCCAGTTTGAAATGGGCTCGTCGCCATCGGCACCGGCACTCATCTTGCAATCGCTGTTGCATTTTATTACTTTTCCATTTCCACTGGGGTTTCAATTTCCTTTCTCATAATTAATAGCCTTTCTACGAGTTGCCTGACATTTTCTATTGGCGCACGCGGCACCGCAGAAACTTTAACGTTGAATTTGCGTGTCATTTACGACCTTATTGCGTCATCCCTCGACGGCCATCTTGTTCAACATTTTTAGCGTTCGTATTTTAAACTGGTATTTCTATTTCTTGTAAGTGTTCGGAAGTTGTTGTGAGAACATTGATATCGTTGTGTTTATAAAAGGAATACTGGGTTTTTCTACGAATTATAAATCAGTCTATAAAAAAAAATTATATGAATTATTAATAGGAAATAAATGTAATTCAATCAATTCATGTATTTTTACGAGTGGGATCACGTAAAAGTCTGATTAAGGAAGAAATATGAGAGTATTTGGTAAATTTGATTAAAAGTTCTTATTTTTCGGAAATAACACTGTCTGGGAGAAACAATGAAAATTTTACGGTTTATTAGAAAATTTATGAGCCGTAAACACATTGTCGTCAGTTTACGACCTGTGACGCAAAACGTGAAAAACTTTATTCATTTTTTATCGCTTACGTATGGCGCTGTCATCGCGAATATTTCATATGAAAATTAGCTGAACTGTAATAAAATGTAAGTTATATGCAGTGTAATTGGGCGTGTAATTGAAGAAGTAAGAGACGTAGAAATGCACTGAATTTATTATGATTTCTATATGTTTTGTTACCATCATGTGATCTACATACCTTCTAATACTGCTATTAAAAAGTTGTATTTTTTCCTGTAACTATTAATTTAAAGTCCTCGTTGTAAAATCGATTGTAAACTCATGTAATTGACATTAAAAATTAGGAGATAATTACAGTGTTGCTACATTTAAACCTGATTCATCGAACATACTTAATGTTCTAAACGAACGGACACAAATCTTTCTTTTTAATAACCCGCCGCCCATCAGATGTTTACATAATTCTTCTACTCGGCTGATTATTTTTTTTCCATCTGCCCTTATCCTACCTTAATGTAGGATCAGCTCAACACACTTTATCAAGCATGTTGTAATAAGCATTTGACTTCATTTTTATGACCGGTTGCCTGCCTGACATCAACACTTCTAGGCTTGACCTGGGAATCGAACCCAGGATCCCGCAGTTTACAGCCTATATACACTGCCACATCCACTTAACAGTTACTACGTCTAGCAGACTTTATGTTCGTAGTTTCTAATTCCTCTGCACTGCAATGCCCCAGTTATAATGTCTCGAAGTTTTAATTACATCAATACAAACTTGAAAGTCAACTGCGTGGTTCAGTCTAGTGGTACGTTCAAAATACAATAATACTTCGTACCTGAGGCCTGAGTATACTCAGAATCAATTTAATTTGTTCCTTCGATTCAATCGGTAGGTATGCGTTTTTTCGTCCGTATTCTGAACGATCAACGTATTTCCCCGTATCTGTGAATAAAACTATCTTAATGTAATGTACTTGTAAATTGTATTAATTAGTTGTAAATGGGCTCGTTGGTATAGTGGCAGCGTATTTGGGCTGTGGATTGGGGGCCCTGGTTTCGAGTCCCAGGTCGGACAACACGTGTTTTTTCAAGTTTTTTATTTAACACGATTTGCCAAAGACTGGTAGGCAAGCGACCGACCCATAAAATCTAAGCCGAATCCTTTCCGCTAGATCCTTTGTGCTTAAATCCCCATCCCGATCCCATATTGAAGTGACATAAGGACAGGTGAAAAAAAAAAATGGGTGCGTGTACTTATGTACGCGCGTGAGAAGTTATACTTCTTTGTTTAATAACATTTAGTGTTAAGTATATTAAAAAACTAAAAACATACGCAAAACAACCATTTTAGCTGTCACCTGCTCGTAGAACAATGGCCCATGGTATAAGAGGCATGTTTTGTTCGTTTAGGCGCAGAATGTCCAATTCCCACATGGTCCAATTCGCACAATGTCCAATTCTCAAAATGTCCAATTCTCATAATGTCCAATTCGCGAAATGTCCAATTCGCGAAATGTCCGTTTCGCAAAATGTCCAATTCCCAAAATGTCCAAATCTCAAAATGTCCAATTCGCGAAATGTCGAGTCCTCAAAATGTCCAAATCTCAAAATGTCCAATTCGCACAATGTCCAATTCGCACAATGTCTAATTCGCGAAATGTCCAATTCTCAAAATGACCAAATCTCAAAATGTCCAATTTTCAAAATGTCCAATTCTCAAAATGTCCAATTCGCGAAATGTCCAATTCCCAAAATGTCCAAATCTCTAAATGTCCAATTCTCAAAATGTCCAATTCTCAAAATGTCCAATTCGCGAAATGTCCGTTTCGCAAAATGTCTAATTCCCAAAATGTCCAAATCTCAAAATGTCCAATTCTCAAAATGTCCAATTCGCGAAATGTCCGTTTCGCAAAATGTCTAATTCCCAAAATGTCCAAATCTCAAAATGTCCAATTCGCAAAATGTCTAATTCCCTAAATGTCCATATCTCAAAATGTCCAATTCTCAAAATGTCCAATTCGCGAAATGTCCAATCCTCAAAATGTCTAATTCGCGAAATGTCCAATTCGCACAAAGTCCAATTCGCACAATGTCCAATTCGCGATATGTCCGTTTCGCAAAATGTCCAATTCCCAAAATGTCCAAATCTCAAAATGTCCAATTCGCGAAATGTCGAGTCCTCAAAATGTCCAAATCTCAAAATGTCCAATTCGCACAATGTCCAATTCGCACAATGTCTAATTCGCGAAATGTCCAATTCTCAAAATGACCAAATCTCAAAATGTCCAATTCCCAAATGTCCCATTTGCGAAATGTCCGTTTCGCAAAATGTCCAATTCGCGAAATGTCGAGTCCTCAAAATGTCCAATTCGCGAAATGTCCAATTCCCAAAATGTCCAAATCTCAAAATGTCCAATTCTCAAAATGTCCAATTCTCAAAATGTCCAATTCGCGAAATGTCCGTTTCGCAAAATGTCCAATTCCCAAAATGTCCAAATCTCAATATGTCCAATTCCCAAAATGTCCAAATCTCAAAATGTCCAATTCGCGAAATATCCGATTCGCAAAATGTCCAATTTGCACAATGTTCAATTCGCTAAATGTCCAATTCTCAAAATGTCCAAAACGCGAAATGTCCAATTCGCAAAAGTCCAATTCGCAAAATGTCCAATTCGCAAAATGTCCAATTCGTAAAATATCCAATTCGCAAAACGTCCAATTCGCAGAACGTCCAATCCTTACATTAGTCACAAGTAAAGTATATTAATTAATTATTATTATATATTTACTATTATCAAAGAATTTAAACAATATTAAATTGCAATCGAAGTCAAATGGGTGCGTGTACGTGTACGCGGTTAAGCAGACAACTTCATACTGTTAATTTTTTTCGTCACAGATGTGAAAATTTCACTCTCATCATTTTTTCATAACGCGCCTAAAGAAGTATAACTTCAAAAATTGCCTTTTGATTCGATTAAGCTTCAAGGAATGATAATTTTTGTACGCGCGGGAAATATTCGTATTTCTGATAATGAAGTTATATTTATTAAAAACAATGCTGCAAAAAGTTTGTATCAATAATAAACAAATAAACAAATAAATTTAGCGGTAAAGTTTAATATTTCGTAAGGCGCATAGTTTTTGATGAACATTTGAATTTGTGAAAAAAAAATTCTGGCCCATTGAGTCAGCTTCGGTGCCTTCGCACACAACTTATTGTGTAATTAATAATTTTCAGCATACACAAAACCTTTCTTATGCTTATTATATTTTAAAATCCCCATGCTTAATAATTGATTTGCATTTTTTTACTTTACTATTATGCTTTAAATCGTTCTGCCTGTGTGTGGAATTGTTATTGGTACGAACTTCATGAAACACCTTTTCAACTTTATGGTATGTTGGTTTTAAAAGTCACAAGATATCCACTGCTGTACATTAGCCTCTCGAAAGATTTCCAGACCAACTATTGGAATGTCCTATGGCTGATGATGATGATTTTAGTAAAGAAATTGACCTCAGCGAGTTTGTAATAGGCAAGATGCACGCGAATTACTTCAAGTTATTGCAGGTCCTATAAAACTTTGTCAAGTCCACTGTAATTGTTTGTTTTGTACCTGATTTTTTTTTAAAGGAGCGAAAGTTCAGTTGAGAATGGTTCCGACTGCCGAGACGAGTGTCGCAGGTTGAAGACCAACACTAAAATGGAGCATATACAGTATAACAGTGAAGGAAAACATCACGAGGAAACCTGCATCCCCGAGAATTTCTTCAATAAGAATTTTGAAGGTACATATGTGAAGTCTACCAACCCGCATTAGGCCAGCGTGGTAGACTAAGGCCTAACTCTTCTCATTAGTAGAGGAGGCCTGTGCCCGGCAGCGGGACAGTAATATTACAGGGCTAATATTATTATATTTAGTGTGTGAAGGAATTCAACAGCGAGGCATGCATGTTATGGCGTACGAACGCTACTATTTTCCCCATATCATGAATGTGAACGTTATTATCCCATAATGGGAGGCAAATGTAATTCAACGAACGTAATACATATCGTTATCAATAATGGCAACAACTTCGCTTAAAATTGAACAGCGAGTTCTTAATGAGGCCAAGAAAATTCGTGCGCGCCGAGTACTAGAACTTAAACATCGCGTAAACTTTCATTCGGCGTCATTAAAAGTTTACAGTTTGAAGATTTGTGCCGACACTAATTAGCTAGACACTTATGAGAAATTTTTAAACGTCGCGACTTAAATTTTCGCCAAATAAAAGGTCCGAGTGGCCAGATGTCTCCTTCGCTGACATTTCCAATAAATCCTATTTGAACTTTCGACATTCGAGAACACTTTAGTGCCAAACAGTATAAATTGACATTTATTAACGCTATAAAGTATCCAAAAAGTGTCTGGATTATGGACATAAAAATGGTTTTAAGATATAAATTTTTCCTCTGTAAAGTAATTTGAGTAGGCAGATAATTTGAAGCTACTGATTTTCTCAGTTTACTTCAGGCTATATTTAACAACTTATAAGGCCTTACTTTTAAAAAGTTTTTATCTGAGCAAATGGTTAAGAATAGTCTGTCCTTTTTATTTTCAAACAATGTGACATAAGAAAAAATGTGACAGATTATTCTTAACCATTTGCTCAGCTTAAATGTTTTTATAAGTAATTCCCATAATTGTCTTTCCATTCCTAAGTAGGAAATCTTCCATGTGCGAAAGTAACTGTTCAAAAGCCCTTATGACAATTTAATTGCAGTTAAGTGTAATTAAAAGTTTTGGTAAGTCAGCAAGAGATAGGGAGGTGGCAGTAAACCGGTGCGGTTCGGAGTCACGATTGTCTCATAATTTGCGAGCCGGGTGCACACGGTACTGTAATGCAAAAAGTTTAATTGTACGACCGCTTGATGCACGTGTGCTCCGAGTATGATGAGAATTAATAAGTGGCTTGAAAAATATAATTGGGATATGTTGTGGCTTTGTTAAAGGGGAATGCGACTAATATTTAGTATCTATTATAAAACAAGTCGCCCGCTTGGTCTAGTGGCAGCATACATAGGCTGTGGACGGGAGGTCCTGGGTTCGATTCCCAGATTTTTTAATTGAATATGCCCGCGACTGAATCCTTCACAGGGGGTTGACGTCAGGCAGGCAGCTGGTAGTAAAATCTAAGCGAAATCCTTCTGCAACAGATAGTAAGAAAGAAAGATCTATTGTAAAACAAGATTCCAGAGGGGGGTTGACGCAGGCAGTCGGTCGTAAAAACTAAGCCGAATCCTTTTGCAGAACATGCTTCAAAAAAGTGCGTTGTGTTGACCCTACATTAAGGTGAGATAAGGTCAGGTGGAAAGAAAGCAATATATTATAAAAAAAAACCCCTGCCGCGTCTGTCTGTATGAACGCGATAAACTCAAAAACTACTAAGCGGATATTGTTACGGTTTTCATGAATGGCCGGACTGATTCGTGAGGAAGGTTTAGGTCATGGACGCAAAGAAAAAGAAGGACACCATCTTGCCTATAGTTAAACGGACGCCATAGAGAAGCCAATCACACAAACGCGCCTGTATAAAAGTGCCCTACGCACACACACGCCATTACGAATGGGCCAAAACCCTGCTTCACTTTCAATGTTCCTGGCGGTCCGTCCATCTTTTTTTAAGTCCGTGGTTTAGGTGTATAATTTTTTTCCGAAAATGTGAGAAACGTACTTTAGCACGGGCGAAGCTATCAGCAATCACTAGTATAAAAAAGTACAGAACCGTTGTCAAATAATAATCACAAGATTAAAAACTAAACATACTGACTTCAAATCCGATCGTGACTAAATTTATTTGGGACCACCCTTGAAATAAGCTCTATAAAATACAAAAAGAATTTTGAAAATCGGTTCACATTTAATACATAAAAAATACAGACGAAATGATGACCTCCTCCTTTTTGGAAGTCGGTGGAAAATGGATTACATGTAGGTGGGGCTTAGTCAGTACGTAGTTGAGAGTTTATGAATAAGCATAATACCCCAATGTAAAGATATAATTGTAAGAAGGTAATCGAAAACGTTTATCATTTCATAACAACGAAAATATTATAAAGAGGATCAGGGAAAATACGAGGATTGATTATGATGGATGTTGGACGTTTCCGAATTTCGAATTTCTTAAACATGTTATTATTTGTGTATATTATTTATGAAGAAAAAAAAATAAAATGAAATAATATTGTCATATTTATTACCTAACTTTTTGGTTAATTGCACAGCCATGGAGTAAATTGTATTCATCGAGTATCGACATAAATGAGTGCCTATTTGTAATACAATTTTCAATACAAAATAACCACAACTAATTAATAACGATGTTCACTTTTACACTTGCAATCGTTATTGATTGCTCGATTTGAGCGCATATCGGTCGTTAGCGAGTGCAAATGGAGCAATACCGAAATGCCACAAGAAAACAATTTAGCGACGCAGAGGAGAGGGGTGCGGTGCGGGGCGAGGGCGGCCCGTGTCCGAGGTGCAAAAACACCCTGTGAATGAGACAGCTGACCAACCAGTAGGACGTACTTGGGTGGTGCTTGTCATTTATTTTTTATTGATTCGATTTTTAAAAGAACAACCTTTTAGAATTCGAATCGAATATCTACCACAAATAAGTTCGAAATTTGAATATGCAACACAAAATACATTGGCTATAGTAGTAAAAATCTACTACAATGAAAAAAAATAGATACAAATAAAGTCATTAAATAATATCGAGTAATAACACCAGTCATATATTTTCATGGAATAAAACATATTGGGCTACAAAACCAATCGCCAATATTAATAGGTGCCGTAATTGTTTCAATAGTGGTTTTGAACGTTAATTGGGGTATCGGCAATAATATTTATGATAGTAAAAGAGTCACTAGATTTTACGCTAAAGTTGGTTTTATTAAGTAATATAAATTGCCGCCTTGATAATTACATAATTTTAATAATTTCATAGCTAAATACGACTACCTCGGTGGAGTGGTTGTATTTTGGTACGACTATCGTCCTGAGGTCTCGGGGTTCGATCCCCGGTTCGGGCAAAGTAATATTGGATTTTTCCATATCAGCCCGGAGTCTGGAATTTGTGTCCGATATGGCTCGCCCTAATCACATTTGGGACGCTATTAAGCTCGGCGAAATGTGGGTGTTCTAGTTCGCTAGTGCGCCTCTGCCTACCCCTTCCGGCATACAGGCGTGAGCTTATGTTTATACTAAATACGAGGCCATTTAGAGTCCATAATACTGTTTGAAAGATTTTTCGTTAAGACAAACAAACAGCGATTCACAGGTCCCCATTAGACAGAGTTTATAGGACCCACGCGAGTCGTCATGAGCATCCAATATTAGCAATGTCACAAGCCTGAGTCTGGCCCCAAACGACGGGGATTAATGGCTAAAGCAATTAAAGTAGTAAACAGAAGGTGCAGTGAGACGCTCGCGGTGCGGTGGCGCCCTCTGGAACAAACAAAATAGTGTGGGAAACCAACCGCGCTTGCTCACACTCTAAATGATAACACACACGACTCCGTTGATTAGCGAACATGCTAATGGGTTTACGTTTATGCCCCTTACTTATAAAAATATTAAAGCGCTGCTTACCTATAACCATAGGCTGTCCCTTTCATTTTTAAACAATGTAACGCAAGGAAAAAAGTGACGGGCTATTCTTAGCGAAAATGTTTTTATAAGTAAGGCCCTATATTGTAGGCCAGTGATCCGGTTTACGCTTGAATTGGTGGCTTAACACCATAATAATATCGATCCAAAAGATTATACCTTAGTGGCCGTAATGTATGATATTTGAAGTGACAGCACGTGGTTGCGTTTCGTTCTTTAAATGAGATTTACAATGGCCCAACGATTTTGGTGCCTAGGTGTATAGGGGTGGTGGACACTCTTAGCGCCGGAGAGTTAATTAATTAATTTAATAAATTCATTTAAACTGTTTGTAATAAAATTGATGAACGATAACCACGACAAGAATGGTCATCCTTTCGTATCCGGGGTGGCACAACGTATCTAAGTATATAATTTTCAAACAATACCTGTTGTATTTGCACTGCACATGGAATAAACTTTATTTTCGAGTAGTAATAGTTTATTTTTCACAGACGGTTGAAACTCCGTTAACCGTGTGGATGTTTTCAAGCGACAAACGTAATAAATATTATACTGTGACATCACGGTCGACAGAACTTTGATGTCTGTTACCTGAGCTATGAACTAAAATTGAAGCATTAAAGTTATTATGGCTGAGATCTATAGAGCGAACTTCGACAAGTCTAAGTCAAAGAAACGAACTCAGTGACGATTTTGACTTAGTCCTAGTCATTTTTGATCTTTGCTTAGTCAGTCTGTCAGTCTGTTTTTCTGGTAAAAAATGACTCGGATTAAGTCAAAGTTCGATTTAACAATTCTAAATCCTCACTGAGTTCGTTACTTTGACTAAGACTTAGTCGAAGTTCGCTCTATAGATCTCAGCCTATAACTCAGCAAAACGTAATTACCAACAATAAAAATTGTCGATACATATATGTTTTGATCTAATACGTTTGACATTAGAGCTAACCGTGTGTCATGCTTATAAGAAAGTAAATGTAAACGGAACAAGTAGGGGTAATTCCGCAGGGTTTTCGAACTATACACACAGCGGGGTGTAATGCGATAGTGTTTGTTCAAGGAAATAATCTCTTAAAGTAAACAAGCATTGCACTTTATTTGAGCCGATGTTTACGGACACCGACTGCGTTTGCAGCGAACTATGCACACAACTGTTTTTAAATTAATCTTTAAGAAGGAGCTTTATACTCATTTGCACTACAACTAAATTCATTTTATCTCGCCGTTTTGTGTACTTAGATCGTAATACACTTGTGTTATATGTCTTATTATATGTATTTATGAGTTTGTCTGATAGGGGACATAGTACTTTCTACTTTAAACATTGAATTATAATTAGAATTATTAATAAGAGAACAATAATTCAATTTTCTGAAACATTCATATGATTGCTGATATTATAGAAATATTATTTTTAAATTAATTTTCATATACTGTTTTAATATTTTTTTTAATAAAAATAATCTTTATTTCATAAAATACAATGACATACACAAAAGAGTACAACATAAAAACTATATGATGGAATGGAACTATTTATCGAATATTTTTGACGTAAAAGTAAAAACACTTAGAAGACATAATATTACACCAATATAAAATATTAATTTTCTTATACTCAATAGATATTATTACAATTCCCAATCTTACATGCTCATCGATAAATTAAGCAAGCAATAACATGAGGTACGAGACCGGGATATATGTACCGTAAGTCGGGCGGGCGTGCTAATTTCCCTGTTATCCGGAATTACGAGCGGGCGCCGGATATATGCTGTGGATCCTGACCACATCCCTACCTGCAGGCTACATTCACAACGATTACAATAAAAATATATTGTGTTATAAGTAGCTGTGAATAAAGCTTATTTTATAGCTTGTTTTTAATATCAGATGTTAGGATAAAAACAGGAAAAATGTTGCACGCGTTGTTTTGTAGCATGTGTTGCAGAAATATTAGTGCTAGATTTTATTTTCGTTATTAATGTCATTTTGTTTCTTGAGAATAGAATATTATAGCTATGTTATGAAGGTTAAAAATAGCGCGATAGGCACCGAACATGTGGATTTATTATGCCCATTGTGTAATAGCATTTCACAGCTCAACATTTTTATTATCAGAGATTTCACCTACTGGCAGTGTCTCGCGGCTTCGTTCATGAGATTTAAAAAATATATATACCATGGTAACCGTTATTTTAAACCGACTTCCAAAAAGGAGAAGGTCTTCAATTCGTCTGTATTTTTTATGTATGTTACGCGATATCTCCGTCAATTGTGGACCGATATTCAAAATTATTTTTGTGTTCGATAGAGCTTATTATTATTCCGTAATCCGTAATAATATAATCACAAGTTTAAAAACTTAACAGACCGACAAATCCTATTGTGACAAAATTTATATGGGACCATTCTTGAAATAAGAGCTTATTTCAAGAATGGTCCCATATACGGAATAATAATAAGCTCTATCGAACACAAAAAGAATTTTGAAAATCGGTCCTCATTTGGCGGAGATATCGCGTAACACAGATAAAAAAATACAGATGAATTGAGGACCTTCTCCTTTTTGGAAGTCAGTCGAAAAGTAGCCTAGTAATGAAGCGTTCAATAAGCAAAAAAAAAGTTTTAGTAGTTTTTAGAAAAAACAAAATACAAAAAGAAGCATATATTTCCTCTGTATTAGTACAGATTTCTATTAGTAAGTGACTCCTTAAAAGATTTTTAGGACAACATGTACAATAACGTTTTGTTTAAGAATGTGGGCTTTAGTACATCACGCGTCAGTTCCACCAAGCGTTCACACGTTCCAAAGAAATGATCACTAAACGGCATTATTGCCTCGCCATAAAAACGAGACATACCCGGGAGTTAATTTTTCGTGCGGTAAGGCACGTGCCATCGGGATTTATGTGTTAACCCGTGGGTCTGCCAGGCCCTACAATAAAACGACCCGCTGACCATTACATGTTAACTTTTAAGCGACAATCTGTACGAATTCTGATATTTTAGCAGACTTTTATGGCACGTTTGCTCCCTCATTACCATAAAATTGCCGTCATGGCGTCCATGTCGATAGAGGAATTATGGTCAATGACAAATTAATTGACGTTATGTTAATGGTACTAGGAATGAGATTAATGGGATGACAATTTCAAAGCTTATTCATGATTCATGACTGACATGATTTTTTCTCATCAAAAAGTGAGCTTTTGTATTTGTTAGGTACCGTAGTTAAAGGATCACGATCTGTAGCAAATAATACCTAAATTAATAAAAGGGATGTCTTACATAACAGACAGTGGCTTTTTCTTTCTACTTGCCTTTATCCCACCTTAATGTGGGGTCGACGCAACAAACTTTTTCAAGCATGTTGCAGAATGGGTTTTGGCTTAGGTTTTACGACCGGCTGCCTGCCTGACGTCAACCTCCTTTAAGGGATCCCGTCCCGAGAAAATTAAATTAAAAAATTAGCTTTGCCTGACCTGTGAATCGAATCCACGACCTCCCGGTCCACAGCCCATATATGCTGCCACTAGACCACCAGTAATATACAGTGACTTACAGTATAAAAATTATTCCAGCAGAAGATACGCGTAGTATCATTAAAAGATACATTTATATCTATTTCAAAAGTCCATGTAGTTAATATGAAAATTATAACACTATTATCTTTACCGACTTCGTGGAAGCAATGTGTAACAAGATGAATAGCCTCCACATATCTTCCGAACAATTTAAACGAGGGGAAAATATATCTCGTGGCACGATGGAGTGGTCCGTTTGTAATGAACTTAGACAGTTATGCCCTGAAGGAACGCTCCCTTTTACGGCCCACGCGTTTACTGCCACTAAACTTGACTCCCACTTAACGGATGCTAAACGATACCAAACGGTGCTCAATACGCGCACCCTTAAGTAGAATGTGTGCAAAACATCGATGATTTAATATTGTTCATAATAGACACGACATATTGGGCCTTACTTAAAACAGCATTTTTAGCTTAGCAAATGGTTACGAATAACCTGTCACTTTTTTCCTTGCGTTACATTGTTTAAAAATGAAAGGGACAACCTATGGTATAAAGATAAGCAGCGCTCAAATATGTTTATAAGTAATGGGCATTATGCAATTATTTGCGATACAAATGTTTCATGCCACTACCTGAGTTGTGTGGAAGGGACGGACGGGATTTTTTGAATATAATTCAAATTTAGAAAAAATACTTTCAATCGTTGACTTGGTCGCCAATAGCAACGCGTTCGTTTGCATTGGATTTTCAACTTAAGAAAAAGGAGGTACTCAATTCGTCTGTATATATTTTTCTATCTATGTTAAGCGCACGGATGTATAAATAACACCGTCTCGCCTATAGTTGAACGGACGCCATAGATAAGCCACGCACACAAACGCGTCTCTACAAAAGTGCCCTACGCACATACTATGATGACACACATGTAATGGCGGCGACTGAGTATCTCAGCCTGACACTCAGTCGCCGCCATTACATGTCGATAGATTGGATCGGCAGAAAGCCTGCTTCACTTTTAATGTTCGTAATGCTACGTCCTCATTTTTCTACGACCGTGGTTACGCGATATCTCCGTCAAATATGGAGATTTTCAAGATTATTTTTGTTCGATAGAACTTAAATTATAAGTAAAATTTTCGTAGAGTGACGTGTAAAAACGTTTGCCCAGCATTACCAGTCTAGATGATTCAAAACAATAACATAAAGTGTTTAACTTTTGTATTAAATTGTTACGAAGTGTCCCTCAGATACAACTTTGGGTCGTTGAAATATTTTGTTTCTAGTTTACGTCTTTGCGTACTTTTAAAGCGTTTAAAACTATATTTTATTTATTGACATAAAACTATTTTTACGGATTCTATCACGATTTGGTTTTAATTTTTATGCCCGACGTTTCGAAAGCTTTGCAGCCTTCGTGGTCACGGGTCGTGATATAAAAATCGTGATAGAATCCGTAAAAATAGTGTTATTTCAATGAATAACATTCGCGTAAACCTAAGAAATCATTATATTTTTTATTTGTTATTGAACATTTTCAGATGCGTAGACTTATTATGGTAAAGGCATTTTACACTAAGCTAATAAAAGCATGAATTTAATTGCTCTTTGATTTGGAGAGATTCAAACTAGTTTAAAGAAGGCCGTATTTTGTAAAACTAATTATTATAGACGTGACTTGGAGCGCGACTTCAGCTCTCCTTTATAATTTTAAATTCTGGGAATCATTTGATGTGGTTTATCTTTAGCAGTCACTTTGGAATGACATGACTATGTTAATGCAGTATTTCGGACATATTATTGTACTTTCACTTAACTCATTTTCATTTAACGCAGACAATGTGTTTTATTTATTACATTAGGATATCGTAAAAAATGTAACAAAAATGTTTTCTTTGCCAAAAAAACTAGGCAAGAACTCGTGGCAGTCTAGATAGATAGTGATCTAACATTTAATTTGAACGCCAGGCATAAAACATTTTGGTAGAATGTAAGTTACCTTGCTTTGACACGAAGACATAGTTGAATAAAATGAATAAAAGGTATTACTTAATTCAACAAGATCGCTTTAAAAGGATAAACCCGGGCTGTTTATGGTCGTAATCTTGGATTTAAGAAATAAGAGCGTTGTAACATAATACCTAATAGGTCTTGTTAGTAACGTGTTATTCGAGAATCAGCAGATTTCAGTCGCTGGTTTACGATTTTTTTTATACACTGGCAAACGAGCAGATGGGTCACTTGATGGTAAGTGATTTCCACCGCCCATAGACACCCAAGACACAAAAAGAATCATGGGTGCGTTGCCAACCTTAAAGGAGGGAATGTAAGAGGAGGGAAAAGGGATTGGGAATGGCAGGGGGGAAATGGGCCAACGGAAATCTCACTCACCAAACGAAACGCGACGGCAAGCTGCCACTTTAAGTAGATTTTCTGTAAGTGGTATTAAACCGGTCGAGACGGTCGACCCGTTCGTGCTATATGCTGTCTACAGTGTGGCTCTACCACTTAATAAATTTGCGAAATTAACATTTTTATCATGGCATGGAGACGTGACAACCCTGGAATTGATGGTAAGTATAGTGTATTTGGATTTCGGACACTCAACGGTCAGCAGAATGTCAGTCTGGTATCATTGGATATCGACTCGCTTGCATGACACACCTTATTTCATACTATGTGGTACGGTGGTCGCCATTCGCTACCTAGGCGACCACTAAATAGAATTAATAAAGTCCGTTTCATTAACAGAGACCCTCATATCCAATACCGAACATTAAACAGGCTTCATATAAGTATCTATAAAGTTTGTAAAATAACACAATAAAAAGTATGAAACCTTAAAACCCGTCTTTAAAATCTCATACTATTTTGACTTATATATAGAAAATAGATCCACGTTTGATGGATATCTCGTTTAACATATAAAAAACACGAATTCAGAATCTCCTCTTTTGCAGTCGGTTAAAGAGTATTTTAGTTTAAATTTCCAAGCTATTAAAAATTGAATTGTAATAAGGCTGGGATCTATAGAGCGAACTTCGACTAAGTGTAAGTCAAAGAAACGAACTCAGTAAGGATTTGGAATTTTTAAATCGAGCTTGACTTAGTTCGAGTCATTTTTTACAAGAAAATATTTGTTTAGTCTGTCTGTCAATCTGTTTTTCTTGTAAAAATGACTTTTAAAAATTCCAAATCCTCACTGAGTTCGTTTCTTCGACTTAGACTTAGTCGAAGTTCGTTCTATATACATATAAATCTCAGCCTAAAAAGCACGTTCGACTACACATACCAGTTTACTAAATGTTAAAACAATAAAAACAATATTTAAATGGCTCCAGACACTTTATTAAATTGTATTTACTCTGCATTCACTATTTATTATTGTATAGCTTTCCCTACAAGAGGTCGTAAATGCCTGTTCGATTATTATTCTCGTAGAAGACCGCTCGTTGGATGCAGTCCCTCGGGAGACGGTGTCCGACTCTCGTTGGACCTTGGATACATGATACTAACTTATCGTCTCACAAAGTAAACGTATTTTTATTAGGAAAATTGCTGTAATCCTATTTCCTCAACTCGGATATTTATTATGAAGTAGATGAGGACGTGTTTTGAGTTTCAGTAATTACATAATACGTACACGACGCCAAAAAAACACAAGTTTAAAAACTTAACGGACCGATTTCAAAAAATATTCGATTGTGACCAAATTTATATGGGACCACCCTAGAAATAAGCTTTAGTGAACATAAAAAAATCTCGAAAATATACGAATTGACGACCTCCTCCTTTTTTTTGGAAGTTGGTCGAAAACATTATTAATTACGAACATTTAATAATGTTTTTGGCATCTTATTATGTACAAGTTTCGTTTTATGAACTCGATATATCTGAGAATTTTTTTTTTTTGTATTTTGACTTTGTATATAATTATATTGGATGAGATTTGTTTTTGTAAATAGAAGTTATCGATACCTAAATAGAAATAAGACCAATTTTCGTTAAAATCAATATTTTTTCAGACTGGCGTGATAACGCCATAATAGATATCTAAATTAAACTTGATAAAGTTTAATTTAGATATCTAATTTAATTTTGGTTTCATTAAACACGTATTTTTAATTAATTAAAAACAAATACAAATACGGAAGCATCTACTAATGAGATACCAATTAGCCTGATAGAAAATAAAAGTTAACTAGCAATTAGCCGTAGTATCGAGAAATGTTCAGATGCTGAAGTAACGAACGTGGTTCCAATGAGCGTTGGTGTTTTTGCCTTTATTTCAGTTCTAAATTCAATACGAAAGGGGTAAAACAAAATCAGAAGTCGAGAGTTGCCAATTGGCGAGTGTTTGTCGTATTGGTGCAGAGTATGTACGCTCGGCCGCCGTGATCCGCACTCCAATGCATCGAAAGAGATGCACAATGCATACAAAGTGAACTGCAGATCCACTCACCCGTGATTTTTCCTTCCTCCGGTATATCCTGCCTTCAGATTGTTACGCCAACAGAACGGATGTGACAAAGACTGATTCATCCGAACATTTGAATAAACGTAAACGTGATTCAATTCCATTTTTGTAACACTCTATTCTTAGGCGTGAATTTGCATTTTTTCGTATTTTACCTTGTACCGATTTTAGGAGATGTAGTTTGCTCGTCGGTAAGTAAGGAACTTGGTCCAGATAGCTACAGCTCTAAGATTAAACTTTTCTTCGACGGTTCACTTAGCACGGATAGAACTAGTTTCAGTTAAAATGTTTTCGCTAAGTTCGAGTAAAAATACATAGTTCATTTTATTTTACATTGCAACTTACCCTGGTCAGGTAGGGACTTTGATGACCCCAATTTTACTTTTGTGTACAGCGCAGCGGCCCGGGCGAAAAATTTCTGACACTCGTAAATGTATTCGAGCTCGATGCGTGTCGATGAAATGTGTATGAAATATTAACCAAATATCATCAGTGCGCAGCGAGCTCGAATACATTTAAGATTGTCAGAAATTTTCCTGCTCGGGCCGCTGGTGCTACTTCGCTGAATTTTGAGACGTATTGATGTTTAATTTGATAAAATGTGCCGTATTTGTTATTGAATACTCTTGTAAATAATAAATTATTTGCCACACATATAAAATAATTAAATAAATACACCCAACAGCCACACACCTAGTCCTGAACCCACACTAGGTATAACCTGTACCGTGGGTGTCAGAGACTATGAGAGACTTTCGGTCTCACAACACCCAGACTTGAAACAAATATCTGTAGGCCACACAAACATTTGTCTCAATGCGGGAATCGAACCCGCAGCCTCTCGCTTCACAGCCGGCTACTAGCCCGCTGCGCCACGGAGGCTGTCAATGTAAATTCTGTTGTAAATTCCAAATAATAGTAGATACCATGTCGCTATTACTTATGCATAAACGTGAACGTTCCGAGAATACATCTTGTTTACAGCCAAGAAAGTATTGTAAAATATTCAGACACACAGTATGAATCGCACGATTTAACGCTGGAAAACAAATTATTTTCATATTTTGCAACGCTTCAAGAGCGTTTACATTTGATATTCCGTTTATGCCATTTACTGATGAAACAAATTAGTTTATAGATTGCCCCACTTTCACGGTTTTTCCATCTCGACCGTAGTCTGTAGATTCATATTGGATTTTATTCCTTACCAGGTCCATTTAGATTTCCATTTCCCATTGTAATTAAATAGGGAAGTTTGTTGAAGTAGCCGGGAGCACTAAGCCTGGCTGCACAATCTCGAGGCTTCCTTTGCTATATTTTTTCTTGAGCCAGTGAAATTAAATCAGGATTAAATAAGATTATATCCAACATCTTAAAGCTTTCTACTGGCTAATTGTCTTCTTGATTGCTTTAAACTATTTTATCAAAACATAGGTATTTATTTAATTAAATATTTCGGTTTATTTGACAGCCTCCGTGGCGCAGCGGGCGAGTAGCTGGGTGTGAAGCGAGAGGCCCGCGGGTTCGATTCCCGCAATGAGACAAATGTTTGTGTGACCCACAGATATTTGTTTCTAGTCTGGGTGTTGTGCGACCGAAAGTCTCTCATAGTTGCTGATACCCACGATACAGGTTATACCTAGTGTGAGGTTAGGACTAGTTGTGTGACTGTTGGGTGTATTTATTTATTTATTATTATTTATTTTTTGTTAAACAAGAAAAGGGATAACAATTTGCGTGAAAAAAGAGAAATTTGAGTATTGTGTGCATATTATTTGTATTTATGGAAATACTAGGTGTTCCCCGCGACTCCATTCGCGCGGTAATTTATTTTCCGGTATAAAAGTAGCCTATGTGTTAATCAAGGGTGTCAGCTACCTCTTTACCAAATTACATCAAAATTAGTCCAGCTGTTTGAGCGTGAAGAAGTTACAAACATACAAACCCACTCACAAACTTTCGGCTTTATAATATAAGTAGGATAATTTATCAAAAAGGGTTAAAATATAAGTCAGTGGACTTTTTAGAACTTTGTTTACATTTATTTATAATAATAAAACCAGTCATAAATGTACAAGGAACTTCTCTGACTTGTTCCCGAGGGATGTTAAGGAAAGAATAAATGTTGAGGGAAATATGAAAGCAATAAAAGACAAAAGTTGCAATAAAACGCTACTTGAGAAATTACTGAAGTCAGCTGTGAAAACTGAGCCAATTTAACAACTGAGTGCTTTAAATATACTTGTTTTTTATGACTGTCGTAAAATGAATCAAGGTGTCATATAAACATTTTCTTCTTCTTCTGCTTTTAAAAATAATGGATTCCACTCATATGCGATGATTTAGCCAATTTCAAGGTAAATAGAGCAATTATGTTTTCACAGCGATCATGAGACCCAGATGTGGATGATCTTAAGGTCCTGCTGGGATTATGGCGGTAATTCTTTCCAATGCGATGCCCCTCAGATGACCTTCACTCGGCGAATCGACCGAACAAAGCTAGCCAACGCACTAAGCAAAACTCATCAAAGGTCACCGGTTAAAAAGTTTCCACATTATACTGTCCATCTTCACTGAAGTTTAATGCATTAAACCTCATCACTTAAAAACAACAACCACAGCTCTAGAAAATAATTTTAATAAGCGTCGCCGACCCTGTCAGACTTTCCGTCAAAATTCATGTATTTTAAACATACATCCATACATTTTAAACTTTGTTAGAAAGTTGTCTTTCTTTCTTTCCACCTGTTCTTAGTCCACTTTTTCAAACATGTTACAGAAAGGTTTTGGCTTAGCTTTCGCGACCGGCTGTCGAACATCAACCCCACTATGTGGGAACAAGTCTCCGGCAAATCGTGTTAAGACACCCGCCCGACCTGGGAATCGAACCCAGAACTGCCCGGATCACAGTCCACTTACACTGTTGCTTTGGTTTTCTTCACGATATTTTTATGTTTCTGGTGGTAGGATATTCGTATTCGACCGGATGGCGTCCACATGGTGCTAAACCTGGCAAGTGACCCACACTCCGTGTGTGGTTCGCGTTCCAGGATCAGCCAGTGTATATTTGGTTCTCTCGAGGAGCTTGCAGCATGACTCGATGGTTGGTTGGGGCGGGTATGGAGGTATCCCTGTGTCTGTTTTCTTTCATCCCTCTTTGCATTCGGAGTGTGAAGAAGCATAAATAGGCCGGCATGACTGACGACCACTGATAAACACATTGTCAGTGGTCGCTAGTTTTATAGACTGCACTACGCTTACCATTAGAAGCATGCAGCCACTTTGCCGTGCCCCGATAAAAAAAATATAAATGGGACGTTATTAATTTTCTATATATTAATAAAACAACTACTTAAACGATATTTAGATTAGATAGTAGTATTTTTTTAACGAAAATTTAGTATAGTGCATAATGTAGTAAATCATTGAACCTCAAATTTAAATTGTAATACATTTTTTGTGCGGTATTGATGATATGATTGTTTGATGTAGTGCTAATGTTCTTCTGGCTACATCATTCCAGAGGAAAAAAAAAGTGTTAATGGGTGAACTGGTCTTAAAGAAAATCGGGACCAATATAAAGTTGAAGTGGTAAGTAGATAACAACACCGTGATTAGAATTGTGTTAAGCATGCGGTTGACAACGAACACTTCGTAAATAGTGACGGGCGGGTCGGCTTCCGGAGTCCGAGACACTTATGTAACATATATATATTGTGACAGCCTCCGTAGCGCAGTGAGCGAGTAGCCGGCTGTGAAGCGAGAGGCCGCGGGTTCGATTCCCGCATTGAGACAAATGTTTGTGTGGCCCATAGATATTTGTTTCAAGTCTGGGTGTTGTGAGACCGAAAGTCTCTCATAGTTCCTGACACCCACGATACAGGTTATAAAAACAGGTTGGGTGTAAAAAAAATATGTGCCGCCTGCAACGCGTTAAATAAAATTAATAAATAAATAACACCTAACAGTCACACACATAGTCCTGACCTCAAACTAAGATACTAGTGTTGTGTCGTGGGTATCAGGAACTACGAGAGACTTTCGGTCTCACATCACCCAGATCCGAAACAAATATCTGTAGGCCATACAAGCATTTGTCTCGGTGCGGGAATCGAAACCGCGGCCTCGCGTTTCACAGCCGGCTACTCGCCCACTGCGCCACGGAGGCTGTCGAATAATATTTTACTAACGCAGAAATATAAACAACTTGTCTGATTTTAAAACAATAATTACGCAATAACAAGTCGACTGATCGTTTATGGACAATATATCCAAGACCTTTCGTATTTCTGTGAACGTTAAGGTGGTTAGGCGTTGCTTGCTCTGTTAGACAGCGACTGTTAGGTTTAGACATTCATTGGGTATTTATTTGATTTAGATTAGATTCAGTGAACAGTCGGCTGTTAACCGGTAAGTTCTGGAATTGATTCCCTGGCCGGCCGGGTGTTTCTCTCACACTAGATGGTCGGGACTGGACTCCTTAGAAGCGATTGATGTCAGGCAAGCAGCTGATAGTTAAAAACTAAGCGTAATTATTTCC
This sequence comes from Clanis bilineata, assembly GCA_036417725.1. NCBI lineage: Eukaryota > Metazoa > Arthropoda > Insecta > Lepidoptera > Sphingidae > Clanis > Clanis bilineata. The sequence continues at coordinate 8,985,015 of CM071154.1, forward strand.
GCAGCGTGCTTTAAAGAGTAAGTTGCGCTGACGTCACATTGAGGTCGGATGAAGGTGTGTGGAAACACGAAGTTTTGTATAAGTCGCGATAGAATGCGATAAACTAGTATTATTTCAATGTTTAACATTTGCGTCTAGTTCGTTATGTTTAATTACGAAACATAATATTTTAGTTATCGAAATGAACGAATATTTACGGATGTTGCCGCGAATTTAAATTTTTTGCCATAGTTTTTATTTTTATTATTTAAATGTTGTTTAAAATATTTATCCGACAACGTATTGCAAAATATTGTAATGTTTATTCATGAAATATATCATAATACCGAACTTATATATCCGCACTTATTTTGCCGAATATATTCCATAATACCGACGTAAAGTGGCAGCTTGCTGTCGCATTTCGTTCGGTGAGTGAGATTTCCGGTGGCCCATTCCCCCCCCTCCCTTTCCCAATCCCTTGTCCCTTCTCTTCCATTCCCTCCTTTTAGGTTGGCAACGCACTCATGATTCTTTTTGGGTCTTGGGTGTCTATGGGCAGTGGAGATCACTTACCATCAGCAGCACGAGCAGGAAAATTTTTGACAACCGTAAATGTATTTGTGCTCGATGCGCGTCTATGTAATTTGTATGAAATATTAATCAAATGTCATCAGTGCGCAGCGATTTTACATTTACATTAGTTTTTTGTGCTCGGGCTATAGGTGACCCATCTGCTCGTTTGCCAGACTGTGCAATAAAAAAATAAATAAAAAAACTATTTTGTCTATACATTTATCCATATATGTATCATCATCATCATCATCAGCCACAAGACGTCCACTGCTGGACATAGGCCTCCCCAAAGATTTCCAGACCGACCTGATTTCCTATATGTATAGACAAAATTAAAATCACGATACAACTTTAGTGCATAACTAAATCAAGCATGACTGGATTCAAACTAATCTTTATTAAGATTAATGATATCTAATACTGGCGTACCACGCATGAGAAGCTTCAAGAATGAATACCCGTAGTTAAATGTCCTCTAAAGTGTTTGTTCAGTATTTGTGTCAGTATTTAATAGCTCATTAACGCTGAATAATTTCATTAATTAAGTAACGATACTCTGTTATCATTGCACTTGTGATTTATAGAGCTCATCGTTATTTCGTATATTTTAAGCTAAATTTCGTATTTACTTACTACGCGAATTCAGTTTGTGTTAGAGATAGACTCTTCAAACAAACTTCCAGAATAAATATTTACAAATAACATATTATTCATTATGTATGTGATTTGTGTGAAATTGTAAACATAAGATTGTATTTAACGATATCTTGCGATTTGGCTCACACTGAATTATATTATGTAGGTATTGATTAAAGCACTTGTTGATCGCGTTTTAGTTGAAATATTTCTTGATTTGAAAGGAATACTATACAAATAAGTACAAGATCTTTGGGGGAAACCTATGTTCAGCAGTGGACGTCCTATGGCTGATGATGATGATGATGAAGTACAAGAGAATTTCGTAGTAACATTTAAATGTGTTATAGATGGACATATAACATCCTAAGGCTTCTAACAAACTATTCTAAAACTATAACAAAACAACCGGAGAAACTAATAGGTTCTTGATCTACGCAATCCAAATATAAAATTGCAACCCTGCCATTGAGTTTCACTCATTCGTTTTCCAAAACAATATGAAATTTAAAGGTCACATTCCAATGTGCAAACTCGTTAAAAATCTCGCATGTCTAGCATTGGAAGCCAATTGTAATCACATTACTTTACATCCAACTATGTCGTGACTTGTGAGTCGAGACTGAGTGTATCCGATGTGGTCAATTTTACAAATTGATCAAGCTGTGTTAGTCGATAAAATACCAATGAAATTGTTTCCAACGACGCGATTGCAACATTAGCATTACGGTTGTAGTGTGAGATGTAAAACAATGGAATTATCAATACATTATTGCCGCAATGTAAACTATTGTTCCTACAATGCCAACTTATACTGTGGTTTTGTTTTTATAATCAAATTTAATACTGTTTACGCCACATACTTGTACACCCAGTAGCTTCCTCTAAATTCCATTCAGGCAGATCTATCAATAGCAGGGTTACTCTATTTGCAACTTGTTGATAAACATGCCGTTGCAAAGTCCGAGAGGATGAATTATATTTAAAGGTCTCATAAATGCCAATAATAATCCGGAGTAAATTAAGCGTTAAAAGCTAACAATAACATTTTCATTTGGAGTTAGAGCCACAAATAAAGTCTCGATCACACGCATAATTACATTTTGTAAGTTTCATTGCAATGCCGATGTCTGACCCAATAATACCTCTGGTAAATTGGAAAGCAAGGCGTGGCAGGGTCGGACCGGTTTGCACCGATATATCCTTGTGTTAGCCGTAAGGTGATCTAGTTGGGTACTATTCGAAGTTTGCAAGTACAGAGAATGCGGACGCGGCCCACACCCTGTCTATACCACTTACGTACGAGGAAGTCGGTGGCAACAACTTTTTCATTTTTTATACCATCAAGTATCGTATTTTAATTGCATGATCTTGATATACTTTTTATTGGTCATACATTAGCATACATTAATGATTAAGTTAATAAATAAGTACCAGAATCACACCATGTACACAGGTAAAAAGCTTGTATATTTAGGGGTAGTGAAAATCAGATTTTGACATGTAATTCTAAATTTATTTACAATAGTTTAGTTTCTGTCACGCGTTCAGTCCTCATAACCCTCCTCTGCAATTAACAAAAACGATCAACATTTTATGTAAACCTGTCCATTAACTCACAATATCACAGCAAACAACAATTAAGAAATGGTTCCGAAGAGACCGGGTGCGCTGGTCCCGCTCGTCCCCTCGATGACTCGGCGAGTTGCTAATTGAGGTGTGCTTTTTACGTGTTTCCAGCTTTACAAATCGCCGCCGTCATTATAACAAATTACGTTTTTACTTGACTTTGTGGAAAGAATAAGAGTAGCCGTCGGGTGCTCTGTTCAGACTGAATTTGCCTGGGGGGAAGAAGCGCGCCGGCGGTGGAGTCGTGGGCTCGTAGTATTGTTGATTGTTGTCAGGTGCAGAGTAGTAATTGTCTTGGCTTTGCAGGCCACTGTATTGCGCTTGTTGTACACCGGTGTAGATGTTGCTGGGTTGGTACTGCTTCTGGGGCTGCGACTGGTACTGTGGTTGGGCTTGGTACTGCTGTTGAGGTTGGTATTGTGGCTGAGGGGCAGGCTGGTACTGCTGCTGGGGTGCTGAGTAGGTTTCCTGCTCGTACAGCTCGGGATGGTATTGACCGTCATCTACACTAGGTTTGCCACCATAGTTGCGGGCAGGTGCGGGCGCGGTGTACTGCTGAGGAGCGCTGTACTGAGGCGCTTTGTAGTCTGGTGAGTTGTAACGTGGGTCGGGCTGGTATCCAGGGGTGGGCGCGGCGGCCTGCGGGGCAGTCGGGATGTGGTCACCAACAGCTTGGAATCCGTTCTTGCCGGCTACATAGTTCACAGTCTTCCTCTGACCGCTGGGGTCGATGTATGAGTAACTGCCTCTCCTGTTGCCGTCGGCGTCGGTTTCTTCCTTGAAGTTGATGCCGTCCTCCTGCTGGTAAGCGGCTCCGAAAGCTCCGTTGCCGCTGAGGTACCGCGCCTCCTGCACGATGGCCGCTGTCTTCGGGTCACCCGCGTACTTGGGAACGCGTCTCGCTCCCTCCTGCTGCTGGCACGTCACTGCCGCGATCACAAAGGCTAAAACAAAGAGCCTGTACATTTTGACCGTATCAAAATGTGCACTGCTCGCGTGAAAGTAACAAAGTGTGTCGTTGCGGGCGGGTGAACTTATTATATACGACTAGTGGAGGCCTTGACGCGTATTGGAAGGGCCCGCGGGTTCGACCGCGAATATTATACCTGAACAGGCTCCCGCCCGATCGGATGCAGAACACGCATCAGGGAAGTGGCAATAAGGTGAAGATTGTGTGTCGTCCGATGGAATGGGATCGTCGGCCCTGCGTAAATGTCAACCAGTGGGCGATCATATTTGTATGACTTTGATAAATATGTGGAGCGACTACTTGCTTTAAAATTGTATATATTGAATATCAGTATTTTTTGTGTAAAGTAAATAATTCATTTGGTTTGTAGCTTTGGCTGCATAGAATGTATGTCTAGTCGATTGACAGATATGTAATAATACAAAAGCATGTGATTATGCTACTTGCACAATAATAACTAGGTTCTCAAAGTTGCTAAGTAAAAAATTAGGCACATATTCATTATCGTTACGTGTTTCTTTTATATAATGAATGCATTACTTGAAGTGATTGCTAAAACAATTTTAATTAGTAGATAGATATACATATTATATAATGAATTAATTTAAAATAGATACATGCCTATGTGGATAAAATTGGACGAAATTAGATAATTTATAAGAGATACAGAAACACGTAAATGTACCTACTTATTATTATTAACATCACGGAATATGAATTTTAAAAAGACATAATAATTAAAGTGCTGTGATAATTCAAGTCATAAAATGTAATTATTGCATAATAAAAACTATAAACCTACATAATATAATTGTTGAGTAACAGTGAGAAAAAATAATGAACTAGAATTTCTATTTAAAAATAATGAAATAGAATAGAATTAATAGAACAAATAATAATACATAATAATAATAATTATATGGTGTATAGAATTAATTAAATGTCAGAGGTCGATTATGATTTAATTTCAAAGAATACTTTCATTTTACAATTTTATGAACTCATTTAAGGTCGCGCCTTTGAATCGGTAAAAATATAACCTACCGCATTCTGCAGTCGTTGAATTTACTTTTAATATTCCACACATGCGCATACAATAATAGGTTAACCTCGTTTACATGTCTCATACATATATGGAGTTCCGTTACATTATGGAGAAAGAAAGAAAAATCTTTTTGAAATATTGTCATTTCGCGACCTCCTTGCATGGACCATTTGTATGTAATATAGTATCCTCCGCGATATTTGCTTTTTGATATGGAAGCTTAAAAGTCTAATAGATTACTTTTTTGAGGACAGCAAATAAACTACTATTTTTGCCACGTTGTAGACTGTGATATCCACAGCACGAATGGGCCAGCTCCGAACCGACGTAAAGTGGCAGCTTGCTGTTGCGTTTCGTTCGGCGAGTTTGATTTTCGGTGGCCCAATTCCCTCCTCCTTTGCCCACTCCCTATTGTTCTCCTTTTTTATACATTTGCGTCTTGGGTGTCTATGGGCGGTGGAGATCATTTACTATCAGGTGCTCACCTGCTCGTTTCCATTGGGAAACGAGCAGCAATGATTGCATTGCTATAAAAAAACTACATTACACTTGATGGTAAGCGGAGTGCATTGCATAAATAACAGCGACCACTGAAAAACAATGAGCATATTGTTACCAGAATGATGCCTGCATATATGGTTCATACTCCGAAGAGAGAAGCAAATCGAGGGGCCTGCGAATAGGCATCCGCGTATGCAAAATGGATACAGGACACCTTGCGACAGAATAGGTGGATGACCGATGCACAAGGTACATAGGACACCTACTCCCATATCATCCCCCCACAACTAACCGTTATATCGCGTCGTAGGCCCATCGAAAGAACCGCATATCCATGATGATCCTAGAACGTAATCCATACAAATTTGTGTTTTTATTCAGATACGGATAAAATAATATGCGTAAATAAATTTGAATTTTGGGTAAATATTTTAACAAGTTTTAATATTTTAATTGGGTTAACATCGAAGCTGCTACGGATATGGGCTCCGCTATTCCCCCATAAAAAAATCTTGCATTGACATTGATACAGCGACGAATTGCCAAATGTGTGAAAATCTGGGGCCCTAGCAGGTATATTTTTGACAGTTTAATTTGTATCGAGTTCGATGGGCGTCAATGACTTTGTATGAAATTTTAACTAAACATCATCAGTGCGCAGCGAGCTCGATACGAATTCGATTGTCAAAAATATTCCCGCTTGGGCCCATGACGCCTCGCCGCTTTTTCAGTGTCAAATGCAAGGCTATTTTTAGTGGAATCTGTTTTAGCCACAATTTATATAACGATGTCTTTGACATACATACCCTTCCGCTGTCGCACTAATATTTCCTCCATAAAATCGTTCTCACAGAATGTCAATAACTTGTCCATTAGTTGTGCAAAATCTAATTTCGCGACGCGACGTTGGACGTCATGGCGCAATGCATTTGCATGCAATGGTGTGTGGTGTCGCCGTAATGTATGACCTTTTTTCGGCCCTAGTACACACACAAATTATATAACCGTGAGAATACATGAAAGTGTAATTGTTACAACTTACAAACCGTAACTGATGAACTGGGAATTAACTGTGAATTACAATCAAATATTACGCCGATAACTTTTTATGCAATTGAGTTACGCAATGAAGTGCTCAGGTCATTTTTGTATCAAACATCGCGGTTTAGTCGCTGTGAATTCTTTTGTTAAGTAAATTAGTTTGCCTATTTTTGTCTGCGGCTTGACTCGAGTTATCGTATTTAGTTAAAGAGGAACTTTACTAGGTTGCGGTTAGGCTGTATCTGGTTTCTTTATACGATTAAATTGTGAATTTATATTAAAAAATACATGGCCTATATTTGGACGCGAATCTTTAGGAATGAGGCAGTCAGACCTTAAACATTAAAAAAAAAACACGAACAATGACAGAATTCCAAAATTGTTGAACTCGTTTAAATTTTAAATCGATACGATAATGATGATTATGGTGACAATGACGCTGTGGCGCAAGAATTGAATAAAATAATTTTGTCAATGTTTGTCTACCCAGCGGGCTTAGTCAAGTGGCTTATGCGCTATTCGAATAGAATAGTCATTTACTATTCTATTCAACTAGCGCATAAGTCACTTGGCTAAGTCCACTGATTTGAATGTTTCTGCAGGTCACTATTGCTCAGGGAACGAAGAAAAATAATAGAAAATTTAGTAAGGTTTCCGCAGACCTAAACTCAAAAATACACATTCATAACTCGAAATATTCATTATTGTATTTAACAATTCTTCATTATCAGCCACAGGACGTCCACTGCTGGACATAGGCCTCCTCAAAAGACCTCATTATATTATGCAATTGATTTCTTTCTTTCTTTTTTCTTTCACATCAGACCCTTTGAAGATACTTGCTCAGGACTAAACAACTAATTATTTACATAGTTTTCTTGATTTATCTGCCCTTATCCCACTGCAGCACTCTATTTTAGCTAGTTACAGAAAGAATTAGGCTTGGGTTTTACAACTGACTCCTTGCCTAAACTCAGCGTCAACCCATTCTGGAAGATCCTAGGTACATCACAGCATTTGAAGCCAGGATCTCTCGATTCACAGTCCATCGCTGTCATGTCGGACCATGAGTATATACATTATCTATTTAAGTATTTAAGTACATATTATAATTGCGATAATTGGGTACTTAAGATTATTTAAAATTCTATGTGAAATGAATTTTATGTGAAATTTACGTCATCTAAAACATAGCACAGTAAATATTGAAATATCCTAAAAAGTTATAGGCATTTGAAGTTTGGTGTTACCTACAAATTGCGGGCAAGAGAAGTATCAGTATAGTCACGTCACGGCCATAACGATGCGTGCGTTAGAAAGGGATAGCAAGATATCCCCACTACACCCCCACTCTTGCTCATTGCAGAATTTAAAATATGAATTACAGCCTTATTTTTCAACCAATTTCGATGCAGTTTTTACAGAAGCGTTCCTTTTTTGTTTTATTTACTATTTCATTTAAAAATATGTATAAAATCAAACTTAGTCAAGTACTCAATTCTGCACTAAACAAACAAACACTGTCATATCCAAGTCCATATAGAAGATTTCACTAGTGAGATCTACTTCATAACAGTTCTCATAGAATTTTACGAGCACGTGAGAAATTCCTAGCTTCACGTTGACGAGATATTCTTTATGAAGTATTGTTTGATATCTTGGTTACTGGCACACATTAGTTGGTGTATCCTTAGTTGTTCTTAATTTTTAATTATGTTTATTTTATGTATCTAAGTAAGTTTTTGCCTGTCCTTTTTTGGTTTGACAAATAAACTTTCTTTCTTTCTTATTAATCAAGTTTGATGGGAGGAGATTCTTAATTCGTCTGCATATATTTTAATTTATATCTATGGTAAATATGGGTTGACGTTCAAGATTAATTTTTGTGTTCGATAGAGCTTATTTCAAGGGTTTCATACAAATTTATTCAAGTTGGGATAAATTTTGAAGTCGATATTTAAGTTTTTAAACTTGTATCATTGCATTTTTTCCTTTTTTGCCTTTAATTATCCCACCTCACTGTGGGATCAGCGCAACAAGCTTTTCAAGCATGTCGCAGAAAGTATTTGGCTTAATTTTTACGACCAACTGCCTGTCTTATGTGAACACATACTAAGATTATAATCATTGCATATTATATAAATTAAGTTAAATAGTATTCTGTGTAAAATTGAATTAAACAGACGAGCATTTATTAATTTTAATGATTGTTGCTTTCTGGACTTTGTTAAAATATAGGTGTAAGAGATAGCTTATGATTTTTAAACTAGAATGCCTTATTGCCAATAGTAGTTAACATTGTAATTCTTATCAAGAGTGAAAGTACATAACATACATAACATAACATAAGCTCATGCCTGTATCCCCGAAGGGGTAGGCAAAGGCGCACTAGCGAACTAGAACACCCACATTTCGAAGAGCTTAGTTCCGTCCCATATGTGATAGGGGGCGAGCCTATCGCCATATCGGGCACAAATTCCAGACTCCGGGCTGATATGGAAAAATCCAATATCATTTTGCCGGACCCGGGGATCGAACCCAAGACTTCAGAACCGTAGTCGTACCGAAATACCACCACGCCACCGAGGCAAAGAGTGAAAGTATTTATACATAATTAAATTACAGTATTATAGTCTGTTGCTAAACCTAGCTGATGAATGAGATAATTAATAATGAATAGGTCGTAATTGCTTAAACAAGTTCAGAATCGCCTGACATATTTCTGGTATATTTCTGATATCGTATCAGAGAGTACGAGAGAATTTGGCCCCATAGCACTCCAATCCGGAAATATGTTCTGCGCATCACAAATCTATCCCCCGGGAATCGTACCCGCGGCCCTTTTGTTTTTCATGTGGATATCTAATCGGACTCACATACAATCCGATAACGCTTTTCCGTATATGTAAAATATATACTGATATATTTCGAAAGGAATCGACTGAGAAAAGGAAGAAGTCATGTGACTTCCAGAAAATTCACTACCGAACGAAACGCAACAGCAAGCTTTCAATATGTTTTTTTTACGATATATTATTGATTACAAAACTAGCCCATTTGCTGCAATTGTTCGTATTCGTATTATTATCATAGCTAGCTGTTGCCCGCGACTCCGTTCGTGTGAAAATTTATTTTCCGAGAAAAAAGTAGCCTTTGTGTTAATCCAGGGTGTCGGCTACCTCCACATCAAATGTATTCAAAATTGGTCCAGCCATTTGAGCGTGGAGTAACAAACATACACACACACACACTCACATACGTATTTATAATATTAAGGAGGCTATTGGGGTTCTAGGTAAAATGGTCAGTATTATAGCTCTGTCGAGGTATTCAAGAGCTAGAAAGCGTTTAATAATAAAAACTTAACGGACCGAGTTCAAAACTTTTCCGATCGCGACCAAATTTAACACAAAACTAGTATTTTTTATCTATTTATGGTCCATTGTTCTACGAGCAGGAGTGAATGAAAGGCCTTGTTTTGTGTAGGTGTTTTTAGTGTTTTGTTTCGCAATGCATGTGCAGAAGACTCGGCTTAATAGAATTTGACCAATTGGGTATTTGACTATTTTTTTAAAAGTATACAGGGCTATTTATTAGTTTATCCTAAACATGTAAAAAAGTATTTCGTAATTTATTTTCATATATTTAGTTAAAAAAAGCAAAAATTAATATGTATAATTTAGTTTGCCGCCAAAACGCTACCTGTTAACTGTAGTTACGGGTGACGTCATTGTTTCTTACCATAGATACAAAATCGCTTTTAAAAAAGATATTGAGACAATAAAGTTTATGATTTCAAACTAAAAAGAACGGGTCGGATATTTCGTCGATCAGATATCGATCGCCGATCACATCCGCGTTGAAATTAAGTTGAGATTTAAATAGAAATACGAAAAACAAAACCAAATAACCTGGTAGTATGATTTTAGATCTTAGGTCTTAGGCCCTTGTGGAGCAAATAAACAAGAAAAATGAGTAATCTGACATCATGCATCGTGATTGGTGTTTACCGTCACGTGACGCACAGATAAAAAATTAAGTATTTAAAATACTAAAATAAAATTGTCCTTGGAGTATTTTTAATAAATTCCTATTGCATACGTTATTTATATGATAAATCTATATTCCTACAGAAATTCATTGATATTGGTTACTATACTCAAGTACCCAATTCCACAGTCAACTTACGCACTGATACGGAGACATGATACTCGCAGAAACAGCATCGCATCTACCGACCTTGCTCCGGTTATTTAGTGCATTACGATTGACTTGTTTGCTTATGTAACTAGCGGAGTAAATTGCTCTGCTCGGTAATAACTTACAAATGTCTTAACTACGAATAACCGGTTTAAGAGAAAGATTAGCCTTCGTGGCGCAGTGGGCGAGTAGCCGGCTGTAAGCGCAAGGCCGCGGATTCGATTCCCGCACCGAGACAAATGTTTGTGTGGCAACAAATGTAAGAATTTGTATTTGTTTCGGGTTGGATTTTGTGAGACCGAAAGTAAATAAATAATAATAAATAAATACACCCAACAGTCACACACCTACTCCTGACCCCACACTAGCTAGCTAAAGTCAGACATTGTCTTCTAGAAACTGCTTAAATAACTCACGATCGAACCCATTTCTTTGAAATTAAATAAATAAATACACCTAACAATCACACCCATAGTCCTAACAACTCTAGGCATAACCTGTATCGTGGGTATCAGAAACTACAAGAGACTTTCGGTCTCACAACACCCAGACTTGAAACAAATATCAGTGGGCCACATAAACATTTGTCTCAATGCGGGAATCGAACCCGCTGCCTCACGCTTCACAGCCGGCTACTCGCCCGCTGCGCCACGGAGGCTGTCATAGTTCCTGATACAAGTCTTTCATAAGTTTCTGGTACCTGACACAAGACTCTATTCTACTGTGGGGTCAGGAGTAGGTATGTGACTGTTGGGTATTATTTATGTATTTATTGATATCACCAAAACGACAAGTAACATAAATGAAGCATTATATTACAATGACTTTGAAGTTTAATGTAACCGCCTCGTTGGTCTAGTGGTATGGTAGAGGCAGTGGACCGGAAGTCCAGGGTTCGGGTCCTTGCTCTTATTCTATATTTTCGGAGATACAAGCATGAATTCATCTATGTACAATATATTTGCATATAGCGATAAATTACTTACAGTTTCGTTGTGAATTCGTTTTGAAACTATGTGAAAATGATATACAGATTCAAAAGAAATAAAGATCATATTTTATAACAACGAGGTGATTCACACAATGAAACTATTTAAAAGCAATTACTACAATTGTAAAAACTATGTGATCTTTCAAAATAGATTCCTCGGCTATAACCGCCGTCACAGTCTAGAAAGCAAAATTATGATAGTGGTACATTGCTTGAATATCCCCAAAACGAGATTCCATCGAGGCTTGCATTTTTTTTTAATTTTGGCATTTTTTTTAATTTTATTTTTTTATGAACTTTAGAATAAGTCAACTGTCAGTTGTAGAGCCACGTTGTAGATATTTATGTCTACAGTACTAATGGGCCGGCTTGACTGGTACCATACTGGTACCATAGAAAATTTACTTAGGCTGAGATCTATAGAGCCAACTTCGACTAAGTCTAAGTCAAAGAAACGAACTCAGTGAGGATTTGGAATTTTTAAATCGAACTTTGACTTAGTCGTTTTTTACAAGAAAATCTTTGCTTAGTCTGTCTGTCAGTCTTTTTCTTCTAAAAAATGGCTCGGACTAATACGAAGTTTGATTTAAAAATTCCAAATCCTCACTGAATTAGTTTCTTTGACTCAGATTTAGTCGTTCGCTTAATAGATCTCAGCCTTGAAGTGGCAGCTAGCTGTTACTTTTCCTATTAGGAATCTATCCCTAAGAGGCATTTAAGGTACTTTTTTCGGGGACAAGACGTTTATCACGGGAGCGGGTCCGCGGGCAATAGCTATTAAAGGATTTTATACAAGCCTATTCACTTCAATCTATTTGACACGTAACAGTCTCCGTGGCGCAGTGGGCGAGTAGCCGGCTGTGAAGCGAGAGGCCGCGGGTTCGAACCCCACACCGAGACAAATGTTTGTGTGACACATAGATACTTGTTTTAAGTCTGGGTGTTGTGAGACCGAGAGTCTCTCGTTGTTTCTGATACCCACGATACAGGTTATGCCTAGAGTGGTTAGGACTATGAGTGTGATTGTTGGGTGATTTATTTATTTCATTTCAATGAAATGGGCTCGATCGTGAGTTAGTCAAGCAGTTCCTAGAAGATAATGTCTGACTTTATCACGTGTTGGTAACAATTAAAGCATATGATTGCTGTTTTACTTACGATTTTAAAAGAGCCTGATTTATAAAAAGAAAGTTAAGCCTCGGATCATGGAGATTTAGGAAAAAAGGTTCTGGTCTTAGACAATTTAAATTCCCTACGGCCTATAACACTTAATTAAGTCCCGTATACTAAAATTGTAGAGTTTGTAAAACGACGTAAACAAGATAAAAATAATTTACGATCTAATAAAGAAGTTGTATATCGTGTCGCATTTTATACCAAAAAAGCCAGAGGAACTAATAAACTCTGCTCTAATTAACAACGTTCTCAGTAAGTGACAGATAAATTACCTACATTTATTTCAAGTATTCGTAAAGGTCACTGGTCGCTCGCTATCAAGGTCTCCATACCGAATTTAACCGGCTCCTTATTCTGACAAAATCGATATCTAGGTAGATGTCGAAAATGTTCTTTGTAATAAAGTTTCCAGGTTTTTTGCGACCACGACTGATCACGATTATCAGAATAAGGTGCTCTGAGCAAGAACTATTATTATTTCTGACGCATTTCCCTTAACGGAACTAGACTTCAAGGAAAATTTTATAAGGAAAGCGGATTTGAATGTATAACAAAAAATTAAAGTAAAAAAGTTTAATTGATTTGAATATAATTTTAAAAACATTTGCGGGTTCATTATTGAAGTGATTTCGATTCTGTTTCCACAATACGTTTTAATTTTTATGTTGTTTTAAATATTGATCAAATTTAATCAGAGTACAGCAGTTACTTTAAGGGATTACATGTATATCCAAACTTACAAACGTAACTATTGAAAATATCATCATCCGTCGTCGGGTCGGCTCGTCATCCGTATAGGTAGCTAGAGAAAGGCTGGTAGGTTAGCTAGGATAGGGCCTTATAATCCACGGCGTGATTTTTCTTATCCACATTTCCAGTCAAATCCTACAAGCTTCCTATTTTATTTTCCCGTCAATTCCCTGCAAGCATTCCTGCCATATCCCGTTCGTTCCCTCTCCTACAAATCACAATATGCCTACGTGACAAATTAACATTTTTATTTTTATTTATTTTAAAATATTGGTGTCCATTTATAGAAAATGTGTAAAGATTCTAAGATAGTTGAAATAGCTTTTGAATATTGCACAATACTATTTACTATATGGTACTAGCGGCAGATTTAAATGCAATGAGTCATGAATTGTAAATCTAAATTCAACTGTATACAATTTTGCATTGAGAAACCCTTAACCCTGGCTTAGGGCATATCCAATCTATGTTAATACAAGTCTTATCAACTAAATGCATACGTCTAGACTAGTTAATAGTCTAGCTCATATGTTTAACTAAAGTGATCCGTTCAGCTATTGGTACCATATTCATTCAGTCATGCATATCTACAAAGTCAATGTATTTTGATTAGAATTATGAGCTTCTGATCAATTTAAAAAAGTTAGGTTTCTTTCTTTTTACCTGCCCTTATCCCACCTTAATATGGGTTCCGCGCAATACACTTTTTCAAGTATGTTGCAGTAAGGATTTGGCATCATTTTTACGATCGGCAGCCTATATGTCGTCAACCCCCTCTGAGGGATCTGAGGGGATCAGTTTTTTTTAATGTTAAGTAAGTACTTGAATTAATTATGCTACTTGGTGTTAAAATTCTTTAGTTTACCGTTTTTAAATTGGTTCCCAAGTTATCTTCTAATGTGTTTTTTTCTGAGATCTGGTTATCGATACTGATTGTTTAAAATAAGCGTTTTGTTATTTGTAATATAATTCTTCGTTAGTGAAATATTGATTACAGAGAATGAATGCTAATATTATGATCTCAATGAATAAGGGCCCGTTCTAGTTTTTGAAGTAAAATAGGTTATACAAAGCTCATTATATAACCACTTGGCCTAAATTAAATGTCTTATAATATGACATCACCTGTCATTACCCTTAATACATCACGTGACGCGTCTACGCCACTTCCTTATTGTACACATCTTTAACTTCCTGCTCACATCGACCTTTTCATCAATTTTACTTCCCGCTATTAATTTGCCGTTAGTGTACTCTACACATTTTTCAATCGATTAAGTGTTTTGGAGACATTGACCCGGTTTCTATTGTACACATTCTGTATTATAAAGGAGAGTTTGTCTTATGTCTCCTTCTGTTAAAAATAATGGGTTCGACGCATATGCGATGATTTAGCCAATGTCAAGGTAAGTAGAGCAATTATGTTTTCACAACGACCATGAGACTCAGATGTGGTATGATCTCAAGGCCCTGGTGGGATTATGGCAGTAATTCCTTCCAGTACATTGCCCCTCAGCCGTAAAAGCCTGTTGTTATATTTCTTAGTAAGCTAATTGACCTTATTATCTAAGTAAAAGATACTTGAATTCCCATTTCCACCGTTAATGGAATTGAGTATGGATCTATAAATCCGTATAATTACATCGGTCTATACGATTGTTATCGTTTGGTACACTGTGGGAATAATCGTTTAATATTATCACTGTCTGGACTGTAATTCAATATACTACACTGCTGGGCGTACAGAATTAGATTAGTGGCCAGACTGTCAGAATTTTTAACTCACTCATGGGATTTCTGAATTCCGACATGACGTTTGTTACAGATGATACTAGCACTAAAATATATTCCGACAATATTGTGATTTTTGGCGCAATTATATTTTAACCGCATCATTAAAATTTAATTGCGCTTTATAATTACGCATTATATTATTTAGCAACTCGGTTTTATTACAACGTCGTAGTTTTGTGGGTAGGCAGAGGCGCACTAGCCAACTAGTACACCCACATTTCGCCGAGCTTAGTTCCGTCTCAGATGTGATAGGGGGCGAGCCTATCGCCATATCGGGCACAAATTCCAGACTCTGGGCTGATATGGAAAAATTCAATATCACTGCCCGACCCGGGGATCGAAACCGAGACCTCAGGACGACCGTCGTACCGAAATACAACCACGCCACCGAGGCAGAGTTAAGGTGTAACTCTAGATTAGTAATAGCTAAAAGGGCTAATCATTAACATATTAACCATATTTGTAGGTGTCTACCACTGTTAGTTTTTGTAATATTTCTACAGATCTAAATGAGTCGGCCGTAGTTAGTACACCCACAGAAGATTGTGTACTTAGAGTAAGTGAAGAAGGCCTAGTGTGAACCACTTCACGACCATTCCATTTATTTTCGTGCCAGAAATAAACCTACTATTGTTATTTCGAAGTCTCGCTTATTTTACGTCTGCGCTGTACATTCTTATGATTATAGAAACACTTTACTAAACTCACGCTTCTTTATAACTATAGTTACAGTAATGTTCCAATATAAATATTAGTTGTGTACAGTTTTCCTTGTCCTCGAAACGGTTTAGGAGTCGACCTTTTTAAGATTAAATAAGATTTTGTTTTTAATTTACTTTTATTTGTTGTTTATAAATAGTAAATTACATTTTTGGCATTTTTAATACGACATACGTCTTCTTATTTTTTTGTCTGGAAGATTTAATTTTATGCAAGTCCAATCAAGAATACGTTCTATCATTTCCTTCATGAGACATATCGAAAGCTGAAGATATTGATAGATAGATGTTTTTTTTATATGTAGACAATAATCGCATAGTGTCATGTATGACATGGCTATGGACTGGTCCTGGGTCTTTCTAAACATTATTCTCTCGGAAAGGGATCCTCTGGAGTAGCTTAGGCAGATCGATGATCGTAGAACCTAAGCCAAAATAATTTTACAGCATGCTTACAAATGTGTGGTGCGCTGATCCCCTCTGGAATGGGATTAGGACAGGTAGAGGAATCTATTATAATCTAAATAGCTTCCGTGGCGCAGCGGGCGAGTAGCCGGCTATGAAGCGAGAGGCCGCGGGTTCGATTCCCGTATTGAGACAAATGTTTGTGTGGCCCACAGATATTTGTTTCAAGTCTGGGTGTTGTGAGACCGACATCTCTCATAGTCTCTGACACCCACGATACCTAGTGTGGGGTCAGGACTAGGTGTGTGACGGTTGGGTGTATTTATTTTATTTATAATCATCTTGCGTACCAAATAATCTTTATAGAGGAACATAGTCGTCACACATGGATCTCAGTCCAATCACACATAATCGCAATAACGCATAAAGACACATAATATTTGATAGAGATTTTATATTAATACAACTATAAATGTACTGTTTCTTTTCTACCTGCCCTTCTCCCACCTTAATGTGAGGTTGGCGCAACACACTTTTTCAAGCATGTTGCAGTAAATTCCCTTTGCCGACATGGGAATCGAACCCACGACCTCCCGGTCCACAGCCCACATATGCTGCCACTAGACCAAGCAGGCGATCGTTACGACGACGATGACTTTAATCGTAGTACTGCATATTAATTAAAACACAGACGGAAACCTAAGTCAACAAAGCACTATTAAAGTAGCTGTGGACTTTAAGTAGCTTTATTTCGTCCTTTGCCTTCTTTCTTCTATTTCCGAGAAATAGCGAATGGAGATTAATTTATTACGTCGCTGAGAAAACATGGAAAGCGGTGAAAAGCTCTCTATTAAGGCGGGCGGGAATAGCACGATTAATTATGATTTCTTTTAACGCTCGTGGACGTCGGGCTTTTGACTTCTTGCGTACAAGTAGCTAGTAATATTAATGTCGAATGCTTTAGTCATTACTTTTGCTATCGACCGTACTAATCTTCTATATAATATAGACCGAGATACGGCTGCAAGATCACTACGTTCATGTATGTAGTCAAAATCCAAATTTTTATGGATAATTATAAATGGGGGAATCTATTTTTGCCAAGGTGCCAACAAAAATCAATTTAAAATTCTCGCACCTTGGCTATATAGATTTCCCAATTATACATATAAATTAGGTATTGACTACATACATGATCAACGTAGTGATCTTGTAGCCGAATCTCGGCCTAAAGTTTTTTGAATGACTATTCATTCACATAATATATTTCCAAATCGACCTGTTGATAATCTTTGGGGGAGGCCTATGTTCAGTAGTGGACGTCCTACGGCTCGTGATGATGATGATGATGATATTACATTTAGTATATATACGACTTTTAAATCTATATTAAGTATATTTCTTTATGTATTACTGGTTAAGCATACAAAATAAAAATGTGAAAGAGTCTAACTTTATATTGATAGTTGTGTTACATGTATCAATTGCATGGTAATTTTCTCAAGAAATGTTTTTTTTTACAAAAACATTAATTAAGTATTAAATTTTAATTGCGTTTTAGCCTCACCGATTAATTTGTCAACTTATGCTCATTACCGCTCTTCAGTTCTGTGTAATGTAATTAATTGTGGTAATAAGCAATTACGTTCTTTAATGAAATTGACAACCTAATTAATAATAGACTAGGAGCTATTTTATCTTCTATCTCGTTTAATTGACTAAATAACGCTTATTTTCAATATTTTTGATATCTTAATTAATGCTATTCTTTCTCCGTTCAATGGCAATGGAGATAAAAGGAATAATTGCCTTTGTGATGCCTAATTCGAACTCATATTTCTACAGCTGCCAACGAAGCATCATCACATTTTCTGAGAATTACTTTTTCTTATTGCGTGGAACCTTAAGATGAATGCCTCTTAATTGCCTATCTATTCAGTGTGGTGTTGCTTTAAGATCTCAATTAATATCTATTACGGAGTTTTCTTCATCTGGATTATTTAAATTAATTATGAATTTTATATTTTTGTTAGTGACATTAGCTTTATGCCAGAGAAATTTCAGTGTTGGGCAAGAAAGTGAGAAAACGCTTTGGACACGTTTATAGAGATTTTTCCGATATTATTTTATTGATTTGAGAAAAAAATTATAAACCAGCCTCCGTGACGCAGCGGGCG
The DNA here is from genome assembly GCA_036417725.1 of Clanis bilineata. Taxonomy (NCBI): domain Eukaryota; kingdom Metazoa; phylum Arthropoda; class Insecta; order Lepidoptera; family Sphingidae; genus Clanis; species Clanis bilineata. The sequence continues at coordinate 9,003,604 of CM071154.1, forward strand.
AGTAGCCGGCTGTGAAGCAAGGCCGCGGGTTCGATTCCCGCATTGAGACAAATGTTTGTGTGGCCCACAGATATTTGGTTCAAGTGTGGGTGTTGTGAGGCCGAAAGTCTCTCATAGTCTCTGACACCCACGATACAGGTTATACCTAGTGAGGGTCAATAATTATTATGTATCTAATAATTTATTTAACAAAGTGCAGAGAACATAGATCTTATTACTACATAATCGCTGAAGTTCGGAACTGCAAGTATGAAAGTAAAGAGCGCAGTTTAAGGCATTTTCCTTTGGAATAAGAGCAAAATAAAAGTAGAAGGGAATGTAATGACTCTGGCGCCGTATGTGGGCGTGGGTAAGACTGATTACTACTATCCTCTCGAACCATTTGTTTAATTAACTATCTTACTCGAGAATGTCTCGGGGAAAGGTCAACGATTATTTTATTTTCTCTACACCTGTATGTCGCGTGTTTGAATATAGAGGTAGATTAACATTTCTTTATTAGATTAGTTTAGTTATATCATTCTTAGCACTTTGATACAGAATTATATTTATCAATTTTCGTTTCTTTTCTGCAAAATGGTAAGGGCTATCTACAGCTCATTAGACACCCATCAAAAGAAGCATGAATGCGTTGCCAATCTAAATTGACAATTCGTTACATATACTATTGCTGATAAATTAGTAGAGAAGACCTTTGTAAATTATAGTTTATTTGGACATTTAGAAAAGGATATTATTATGCTTCAATAGGCTTTGATATTTCGGTTGTAATTTTGATATAAGATTTTTCTTTCTTTTACTTGTATATTTCATTTGTTTTTTAGAATTACTTCTATTCTTAGAATTAAATTTACCTAATACTTTCAATTAAATCAAAACATAGGAGGGATAGCAAAACACGTGCAATAACAACAGACCTCTGCATCTTGCGACTAACAACCCAATTATTTATCGGGGAGACAGTTCGGAGATGTTCCAAGACGAGATTTTGACGGGAAAGAGATGCCACCAAATATTGATCTACGCCTCTACGGCCCTCGATACACAAATGGAATAAATTGGAATATTAATTTGGCATAACAATGGCACCAAACAAATTAAAGTGTGCCAGATGTCTTCCCCAGATTCTGTCGTGCTTCCCATTTATTTATATTAGTTGATTTATTTTAATTGATGTCATTTGGTGTTGTGCATTGTTGTGCTATTCATGAGCCCTCGGCGGCTTAGATTTGTGACTTATATTAAATTTTGCTTTTCAATTGTGAACAGGTTTCATTATTATTGAAATGCTTTCTTATTAATTAATTCGAAATTCGTCGTAAACAAAGAAATAGGAGGCAAAGCATTATAAGCAAATAATATATCTTTAGTATTGAAGCAATATTATTATTTACAAGTGGTAGAGCCACGCTGTAGACAGTAACGTCTATAGCACGAATGGGCCGGCTCGACCGGTTAGATACCACTGTCTCACCGAAAACCGACGTAAAGTGGCAGCTTGCTGTCGCGTTTCGTTCGGTGAGTGAGATTTCCGGTGGCCCATTTCCACACTCTCTTTCCCAATCCCCTTCCTTCCCCTTCCTTTTCCTCCTTTTAGGTTGACAACTCACCCATGATTCTTTTTGTGTCTTGGGTGTCTATGGGCGGTGGAGATCACCTACTATCAGGTGACCCATCTGCTCGTTTGCCAATCTCTGCTATAAAAAAAATATATATATTATTTAAAATCATAAGGCAAATCCTTTCCGCAAAATGTTTAAAAAAGCGTATTGCGCCGAGCCCACATTAAGGTAAGAGATAAGGGCAGATAGAAAAAAATATTGGAGTAATATTATTTAGATTTCACGTACAAGCTGCGGTTAAAATGAATAATTATTCACGTTTTTCGCATTGTTTACAATCAAATCTTACCCGATAATAATATTTCTTATCCTCCTTCCATTTCACAACCTCCGTGGTGTAACGGGAGAGAAGGCTGTGGAACAAGAGACTAGAGGAGTTTTGACGGGAATTCTGTTGGTGCGGGTGGTCGCTTGTTTTAATGATTTCATATTTTAGTCTAAAGTTGTGTTTGTGGTTTAAATGTGATGTGTATCTAAGCAATAAACATCAACGAAGATGGACAGTATGTGGAAGCTTTGAAATAAGTTATTTTGGCATCCATTTTTGTCGGGTGGATGGGTCGACCACGTTCGATTCCTCCGCTGCGAGAAAATCGTCTAAAAAACATCAAACTGGAAGGAATTGACGCCAAAACTCCGGCAGGGCCTTGATATCGAACACATCCGACTTCATTGCACTTGCGAAAACTTAGATATAGGAAAACAATTTCCCTAACTTGCCATTGGAATAATGTATTTCAATTGCAATAAAAAAAAAAAACAAGAGACTACATACATGTTCGATTCCCGCACTAAGAACAATGTTTGTCTCTGGTATAGTATCTCGTAGTTTCTGATACTCATGGCACAAGATTACTGTGGGCTCAGGACTATGTGTGCCAAGTTGAGTGTTATTTATATATTTAAAAAAATCGACTCAAATAACCCAGTTAATGAATAAATAAAGTTAAACTTACCATGAAAAAGGCATCTAATCGTGTGTTAAAGGCGACGCATGTAATCTAAATCTGTTTCACCAAATTAATTAGGCGTCAAAGCTTCCGCGTGGAACAGAATTTTCACGATAAGCCTTGGCATATTGAACTAGAAATATTTACTGAAAAATAATATTATATTCTAGAACTGGAACGTGGTGATTATTTAATGAGACTTAGCGATTATGTTCTTAATGTATACATTTTAACACTGATTAATTTCGAATCAAGTTTTAGAGATGAGAGCAGAAACAGTAGGATCAACGTGGAGGATATTCAAGCGAATTTATTTGAGTGAAGCGAAACGGTTTACTTGTAGCAATAAAAAGGTCATTAAAAGGGCCTTACATATGTACATTTTTTGAGTGGTAGAGCCATGCTGTAGACAATTACGTCTACAGCACGAATGGGCCGGCTCCACCGGTTTGATACCACTGTCTCACAGAAAACCGGCGTAAAGTAGCAGCTTGTTCTCGCATTTCTTTCGGTGAGTGAGATTTCCGGTGGCCCATTTCCCCCCTTCCTTTCCTAATCCCTTTTTCCCCTCCCCTTCCATTTCCTCCTTTTAGATTGGCAACGCAACCATGATTATTTTTGCGTCTTGGGTGTCTATGGGCGGTGAAGATCACTTACCATCAGGTGACCCAGCTGCTCGTTTGCCAGTCTCTGATATAAAAAAAATTATATATATAAACAGTTTAAGAGCAAATGGTAAAGAGTAGTCTGTCCCTTTTATTTTCAAACAATGTGATACAAGGAAAAAAGTGACAGGCTATTATTAGCCCTTTGCTCAGCTAAACTGTTTTTATAAGTAAAGCCCATACAAACTATCTTTAGGACTATAGCGCTCTTTAACCGGGAATGGATCCCACAGAGGGGGTTGACGTCAGGCGGTCGTAAAAATTAAGCCAAATTATTTCTGAAGTATATTTGAAAAAGAGTGTCGCGGCGACCCCGAATTAAAGTGGGATAAGGGCAGAAAAAAGGACGCTCTTTAACCAAAGATACATTTTTCGGATGATAACGTATTAACAAGATTTTAGCTATATCTACACATAACAACTTTTACATTAGACGAAAGCTATACGATGGACATAAAGAGCACTCGACAATAATTAACAGAAAACGAATTATCTAAATGAAAGCAATGCTTAAATTAGTTAACTAGTAGAATTATTTGTGTTTACATGCGAGGATTGCGTGCAGCTGCAGCAGCTGGTTCGAACCATCTCAGAATATTGTTATGAGTTCTTGTGCGAATAACTCGTTGCGTTTAACCATTTACATTTTTATGGTACGGATTTTTGTATGTTTAATAACGCTTCGCAACCCTTCAACAGGTAGGATTAATCTTTTGGAAAACAAATATAATTATTTTTTAATATTCTCATTGAAGAATATTGTCTGTTTATGAGTTATTACTTATCTATAAGTTATGTATTGTTTGCGGAAGCGTTAAATGTGTTTTTTTATAATTTTTTTATAGCAGAGACTGGCAAACGAACAGATGGGTCACCTGATGGTAAGTTATCTCCACCGCCCATAGACACCCAAGACACAATAAGAATCATGGGTGCGTTGCCAACCTAAAACGAGGAAATGGATGGGGAGGGAAAAGGGATTGGGAAAGGTAGGGGGGGAAATGGGCCACCGGAAATCTCACTCACCGAACGAAACGCGACAGCAAGCTGCCACTTTACGTCGGTTTTCTGTGAGACAGTGGTATCAAACCGGTCGAGCCGACCCATTCGTGCTGTAGACGTAACTGTCTACATCGTGGCTCTACCACTCAAAAATGTGTGATCTCATATAATTTTAATTAAACTTACTTAGTAGTAGTGAGGTGTATGGAGTATATACAGTAACATTTTCGGAAGGGAATCCTATATTATTTCATTATGAAAACTTGGCGCCGCTATTTTTCTGCATTTCTTTGCTATATATTATGACGAGATTTTTCTTAGTTATGTATATTATTACCTGAAGGATAAGCATAACAATATATTTTGATTTTAAAACACAATTTAGTTTTTATAGCAGAAATCTTCATAATACACACGAATTAAGAAGTATGTCGGAAAGATAACTCAATTTCACCCTATCCAATGCGGATAGAAAAGTCCTCAGATAAGTTTTTAGTAAGAATATAAATCTCGGCGGTGGAAAATCCAACGTACTAATGGATTGTTCGCCAGCTCAGTGTGGAGTGTGCCAGTTGGAAAGGTGCCTGTGCGGTCGAGATAATCTACTGAACCCGGGACCCTAGCCAGATCTTAGATGCTCGTAACTAACGCCTTGTTACATTATCAATACACTGTTGTTATTGATATTGTTGGTGGTAAAGCTTAGTGTTCATCGGAATGTTATGTGCCAAAATATTTATAATAACTCAGCATTTTTATTTGTCTAGTGTAAACAATATACATGATTTATTGACCGTAGTATTTAGGCGAGATCATAGATGGACAAATCCAACTTGGTAGGGACAGCGAAACTAAAACTAAACTAAACTTAATAGTTTAGGCAGAAATAATGTACTTATTAAATTTTACAGAAATACTAATATTCCCACAATCACCAAATTTAGGCATATAGAACGATTGATTTTATCGTCCCTTTCTTTATTTAAATATGGAATAGTAATATATTCCGGTGGCGTAATTCCTCCCTCCCTTATCCCCTCCTTTTATGTTGGCTTGATTATTTTTGTCTTGGATGTCTATGGGCGGTGGAGATCACTTACCATCAGGTGACGCACCTTCTCCTTTGTTAGACTCTGCTATAAAAAAGCTCAAAATCTCGTTTCAAAATCACTGCATCAACGAAGTGCAAAAGTCGTCATATGTAGTTTAGTCACTACAACAATAGCTATCTGAAACCCGTACAATATTCACGTATGAAATTCTATGAAAATAATAAAAAAAGATGCGCCGTCGACGCCCGTGCATCCGACATTCGCATTTTACTTGCAAATTGCTTATATCCATCGATATCGGAGTGCCGGCGCTTCTCACCGCTACACTACAGACAATAAATACTACAGCACAACGCGACAGTTAGATATTGTGATATTTATTCCAGAGATGTGTGATATAAGTATCTTCTGACGTGCTCTATTGGAGTTTTATTGGATTTGTATTATGATAAAAGGTAAGCGTTCTAAGATGGTTTGTTTTAGCGATAGTGGTAAAGGTGGATCTCCTAGATGGGGCAGCCGGTCGTAAATACTAAGCCAAATTCTTTCTGCAACATGCTTGAAAAAGTGTGTTGCACCGACCCCATATTAAGGTGGAATAAGGGTAGAAAGAAAAGTAAAGGTGAAAACATGATATTATGTAGTTGTGATGTCTAGTAATACAGGTGCTGGGTACAGGTACCAGCGGCCCGACTCCCGAGTAGGAATATTTTTGGCAATTGAATTCGTATCGACGTATTCTGGGCATTGATGACATTTGGTTAATATTTCATAATGATTTCTTAGGTTTACACGAATGTTATACATTGAAATGAAACGTGTTTTTACGGATTTAATTTTTTAATAATAATAATGAATACACGCAACAGTCCCACACATAGTCCTGACGCCACACTAAGATCGAATCTTGTGTCATGGGCATCAGAAACTACGAGAGACTTTCGGTCTCGCAACACCCAGGCCTGAAACAAATATCTGTGGGCCACACAGACATTTGTCACGGTGCGGGAATCGAACCCACGACCTCACGTTTCACAGCCGGCTACTCGCCCGTTGCGCCACGGAGGCTGTCGGAGGCTGTCAATTTATTAATTAATTGCGATAAAATCTGTAAAAAGTTTCATTTTAATATTTCATACTTTCATAGCCACGCATCGAGCTCGATACGAATTCGTTTGTCAAAAATATTCCTGCTAGGGCCGCTGTCCTTATCTTACTTAATGCACAGTCGGCGCAATATACTTTGTTACCATATTGCAGAAATGATTTGGCTTGGTTTTTCTGACCAATTGCCTGCTTGTCGTTATCTCCATCTCGGGAATCAAAATCGTATAAATCGTGCTGAAAAAACTGCTTTACCCGAGCGGGGAATCGAACCTAGTACCTCCTGATCCATAGTCTATATACACTGCCATAAGACCAAAGAAGCAACACTAGGCTAAGGAGGCGACGTTGTTGTTAATAGCACGCATGTAAATTAATATGTTTACTATGTTCTAATTCATGGATAATAATATTATTCCATAGTTAAGTAGGAAACTGAAACTGCCTCGGTGTCGTGGTGGTATTTCGGTACGACTACGGTTCTGAGGTCTCGGGTACGATCCCCGGGTCGGGCAAAGTGATATTGGATTTTTTCATATCAGCCCGGAGTCTGGAATTTGTGCCCGATATGGCGATGGGCTCGGCCCATATCATATCTGGGATGGAACTAAGCTCGGCGAAATGTGGGTGTTCTAGTTCGCTAGTGCGCCTCTGCCTACCCCTTCGGGGATACAGGCGTGAGCTTATGTTATCTTATGTTATGTTAAGTAGGAAACAAACGCAAAGAGAATAGGTACGTATCTGTCTTCGATGAAAAATCTACAGAACAAAATGGTTACTCTTTGTTCATCATAATAAATCCCAGAATGTCACAGGTCGCAACGTATTTTCACCATTGATGACATTTTTGTTTTAACTAGGTCGATATGCAACAGTTTGCTCTAAGATTAAAAGGTGCAAGGTTCATCAATCATTATGTAGCGAACGGAAGATGTCATGCATGCTCTGAAAAGGTCGCCAGGCTCGTGTCATATGCAACACCCTGTAATGTCTTGCTCCGAGATCGTTAAGGTGCACTGCCGACGTTTGCGACTGCGTCAGCGACGTTACGCAGCATAAACTCCGCTGCGATTTTGCGACACTACTACGCAATATGTATATGTATGTATGGTTAACTTATCTTTTGTACTCGCAGTGCCACCAGACAATTAAGTACCGTCAGATTATTAATTCAAGGATATGTTGGCTTTTTGAAACACCACTAATTAAAAATTCAAATAAATATACTATTTCAAGTCTATGCTCTATGAGTACTCAATAAAGTGTGTAGTAATTAGTATCTATATAATTTTTAGTATTAAAATACTAATTAGTATCTATAATTAGTATCTATATAATACTAATTATAGATACTAATTAGTATTTTAATACTAAAAATTATATAGATACTAATTACTACACACTTATATACTATTAGTATCTATAATTAGTATCTATATAATTTTTAGTATTAAAATGCGTTTTTCGTCGCACACACATAAAAGTTTGGCAAACTATAAATCTACGGATGACAGCGTCATTAATGTGCGTCAGTGATGCATCATTGTATCTCTAGCGTCTGCGTGTCACTGACAACGGTGTCGCGACCGTCAGTACTCTGCCTTTACACTACCATCAATCAGGCATCAGAGACTAGTGTTTGCTGCTAGGTGACCTACATTTACTATTATAAAGACACCTTTGAACTGGATACTTCGTTATGACAGTTCCCGAGTTTCCGAAACATTATGTTTAAAATTATTACATATTATGAAGTTTAATTTATATTATAAATCTGATTGTTTATAGCAAACACAATAATAGTATTTTAAAAGTCGTATTTTTATCTTATTACTATAATATGTTTCTGAGTATATAACTATATAACAAACAACTATATAACTATTTATATAACTTTGTATCTAACAACGAAAAATAGTCTTGCACATAAATCTTTCACAATACTTTAAGTCGTATCTACCGGTGAGGTACGGGAATTTTATTTATTGTGATAGAAAAGGTTTAAGTTTGAATTTCCCCGCTGTCAAGTGGAGAGCGGCCGTCGCCTCGTGCGTACAATTGAGAATTTCTTATTCAGTTATTTCTTGAGAAGTGTTTGGGATTTCCTTTTGGGAGGAAGTTTTAAGCCGGCAGTAAATTATTCCATCGACAGGTGAGGCCGTAAAGGCAAGATTTACGCGCACGGGCACTGCGGGCGAACCTCCCCTTGATAAGATGTATATTACCTAGCGAATAATGTTTCCTCTAAGTATCCATCGGGGATTGACCTGCGGAGGAAAGTTCCGAGCGCCTATAGATTGGAAAACTTCATACTTTACTTATCAGCAGATAGCGCTGCGGGCAAACTCTCGGCGTAGTCTCCGCGGAGCTGACAGCCACATGTTGTTCTCGACTAAAATACTAATGGATTACTTCCTAAAAATTTGGCAACTGTCATAAATCCGTGTGAACATCCCAAACAGAAAAATGTTGGCGGAATAAAATACGGCCGGCATTATCGGGTGTCGGGACATCGGAAATATAGCATACCCGCCGTGCCGAGTGCTTTTATTTCGCGCAATGAAATTCGTTTAAAACTTGGAGAAGATTCAAGCCGGAGTATGCTGTGCAATTTTAATCATTGTTAGCTCTATTGTAAATATACAGACCATTTCGTTCAGAGTTCACTAGCAATCAGCCCTCTGATTTGACAATCGTAACTGTATTCGAGCTCGCTGCGCACTGATGACATTTGGTTAATATTTCATACACATTTCATAGACGCGTATTGAGCTCGAATACATTTACGATTGTGAGAAATGCTCCTGCTAGGGCCGCTGATAAAAATATGTACTTGTGTTTTCTTGAAGATGTGCAAGACAACGTTCCTAATTAAATTGTATAAAATTAACGACGCAGCACTTTAAACTTTAAATGAAGATGCGCAAAGGCATTCGAAAATATAAGTTTAATCAGCCAGTCGACGTAACGTGATATTTGCCACGGCGTGTGCATAAGCAGCTTTGACGCGATGCATGCAATTTTCGTACAAAATTGGAGTTTACCGTATGTACTTTAGCTTTAAAAGGCAAAACTGGAGTTAGTTAAAAGTAAGGAACCGACGAATTTTGCGAAAGGTCGCATCGTTAATGTGCCAAAGTAAACTGGAGGCGGGGTCGGCTTGGGTCAGGCCCGGCAAAATCAAAGCGACGCAACTTGCCCACTCGATTACCATAAACAAACGAGAAAGACGCTCCTATGTTTTAATGACACTGTTTCAAAGCTTACGGATAAGCTACTAGCAAAAGGAATGGAAACAGTAAATTAACAGGCGGAATCTTATACCTGAATGGAGAGGCGGAGTCAAACACATTTAAAGACAAATTATCAATTTAAACAGAGTAGTTAGCAACAACGTCTATTTATATCCATTTCATTATTGGCTGAGTGGTTTGGTGGAATTGGGATGTTTAGCAGTTCAGGTTTGGTAACGCGTATAATAACTTGTTACCATTTGAAAAGCCATCAGCCGTTGGTCAACGACATAGCCCATTTACAACGTGCTATGGTGTTTTCGTGAGCTTTTGTATACCCGAAAATTTAAAATACATAGTTTGATCAGAAACATATTTTATTAGAATCCAATACTATAGTTTCTAATTAATGTTACATGTTGTCCCATCCATTCCATCCAGTCATTCCTTAAAGCTGAGGATCGTGACCGCAGCAGGCTGAGCTTATAAGTGATCTGCATCTATCCTACCAGAGTAAAAATTCTTGCAAGATGAATACCCCATTATTTCTATTATAAAATCAGCTGAATTCTAGCGTCCGAGTCGCTAGCCTACTGACAACACAGTCACTATGAAATAGACTTTCACTATGAGTATTCAATATTATTTGAGAATAAGAATATTATAAGAATATTATAATATTATAAATATTATAAGAACTTTTTGCCTGTACGAAATTTCGAGGGTCTATCTTTTTCTTGTTCCAAGGTTTAACAATAGTTTTGTCTCTATTATCGGAAGTACCATGTTGAATAAACGAATTGACCGCAACGGGTCTGATTTACATAAGCAGATAAGGGAGTTGGCGCTAATCCACTATTGTTTCAATTGCAAGACCATTCATTAGAGCCGGCCCGGGACGTCGTTCGTTATGCTAATACACCGCCAATTGTGCCCCGGCTGAGTGTCTCTCATCTCATCATATTATATCTGAGACCCGTATTACAAATGACACTCGAGCATATATAGCAGAGATTGGCAAACGAGTAGATGGGTCACCTGATGGTAAGTGATCTCCACCACCCATAGACACCCAAGACACAAAAAGAATCATGGCTGCGTTGCCAACCTAAAAGGAGGGAATGGAAGGGTAGGGAAGGGGAGGGAAGGGGATTGGGGAAATGGGCCACCGGAAATCTCACTCACCGAACGAAACGCGACAGCAAGCTGCCACTTTACGTCGGTTTTCTGTGAGACAGTGGTATCTAACCGGTCGAGCCGGCCCATTCGTGCTATAGACGTTACTGTCTACAGCGTGGCTCTACCACTTGAATCTAGGTTTAAGCTAGATTTTACATACAAAAGTCTTGTTTCATAACATACATACATACATAAGCTCACGCCTGTATCCCCGAAGCGGTAGGCAGAAGCGCACTAGCGAACTAGAACACCCACATTTCGCCGAGCTTAGTTCCGTCCCAGATGTTATAGGGGGCGAGCCTATCGCCATATCGGGCACAAATTTCCTTGTTTCATAATAAGATTAATGCGTGAGTATTCTGTGATACGATAGTGAGGCTTCTATTATAACATATACGGGGTGAATAGGAATAATTTAATCATGTTTTCTTGCGCGTTTTAGCCTTTTTTTTTCGAAAAAGCAGAACAATATAAACCGCTTTAACTGTTGTCAACAAATATAAACTATACGAATATTTTAGATGCTTTATATCCGATTTCAAAAAAGGAGGACATTCTTTTCGACCGACTTAAAAAAAGAGGTCCACAATTCGTCTGTATTTTTTTATGTATGTTACGCGATATCTCCGCCAAATGTGGACCGATTTTCAAGATTATTATTGTGTTCGATAGCGTTTATTCAGGTCCGTTAAGTTTGTAAACATGTGATTAGTGTTATTAAGTGGTAGAGCCATGCTGTAGACAGTAACGTCTATAGCACGAATGGGCCGGCTCGACCGGTTAGATACCACTGTCTCACAGAAAACCGACGTAAAGTGGTAGCTTGCTGTCGCGTTTCGTTCGGTGAGTGAGATTTCCGGTGGCCCATTTCCCCATTCCCTTTCCCAATCCTCTTCCCTCCCCTTCCATTCCCTCCTTTTAGGTTGGCAGCTCACCCATGATTATTTTTTTGTCTTGGGTGTCTATGGGCGGTGGAGATCACTTAACATCAGGTGACCCATCTGCTCGTTTGCCAATCTCTGCTATAAAAAAAAATATATATATTGTTTAATCCACTTGAGTGACTCTCATTTTAAACCTCGATTCTATTCAACCACTTTTTATTCTATGATAATTACTAGGATATGCGTGCTCTTTGTAGTTTCATTAATCCTGACAAGTTAGCTGATTAATACTGAATAAGTGATCACAAGTATGGTTTAATTTGTAAAATCATTCCTCAAGGGCCTTGAGTACTCAGATGTAAGTTAATAACTTATAATGTACGAGTATTCAGTTGTTTACCTTTATTAATAATGTAGCTTCGTTTATATTAGAATTAGTAGCTTAATATTTCTCTCAAATTAAATACATATTCTCAACGGAGTTTATTTTAACAATAATTTTACTGTACGATGTGAATATAGTAATAGATACCTACCATTAGTATTAATAGCTAACGATATGACTTTCAACTTGGTAGACATAAGGTACCTTCGAAATTATTGTGGTGAATTTAGGTACATACGTTTTGTTACGATCTTTTCTACTTAATTCGTAATAAATACATAATACCTCTATTTATTATTATTACTATTATTACCTCTATTTATTACTAAAACTATTATAGTTCGATTCATGTATGTATGTTATATATATAAATATATATGTATGTATGTATGTATATATGTGTATGTGTGTGTTTGTGTATGTTAGCATAATACACTATAAGTATTACTGTAACTTTTGTGTACCATCGTTCTTTTGTTAAAAAGTATTCTCTGTCCATCCTATGGTTGTCTGGTAGAAATCGCTTAAAGCGATAAGACCGCCCATTGTATGTACATAATTTAAACATATTTTTGTTTTTCATCTCTTTGTAGTGTGTGTACAATAAAGCATTTATTACCTCTATATAAAAAGTCAAAAGTGCGTGGTATAAGGGTTGGTCCCGAACCTGGAACTTTTGTCTCGACAGTCCCTCTGCCAACCAATTTCCAACCTACCCGTATCCTACTCCAATGTCGGGACGGCACAAATATAATTTCATAAGCATGTAGAAAAGATTCGTTTAAGTTTTTACAATTGGTTGCTTGTCTGGCGTAAACCCCCTCTGAGGGATCCAGTCCCTGGTAAATCTTATTAGAAAAATAGCTTTGCTCTACCTGATTACCGAATCCTGGCCTTCCCGATCCACAGCTCACGCTGGCACTAGACCAAGAAGGCAACGTTTTACAACATTAATAAACTATTAATATAATCACAAGTTAAAAAATATTGGCGCCTCGGTGGCGTGGTGGTATTTCGGTACGACTACGGTTCTGGGGTCTCGGGTTCGATCCCCGGGTCGGGCAAAGTGATATTGGATTTTTCCATATCAGCCCGGAGTCTGGAATTTGTGCCCGATATGGCGATAGGCTCGCCCCCTATCACATCTGGGACTGAACTAAGCTCGGCGAAATGTGGGTGTTCTAGTTCGCTAGTGCGCCTCTGCCTACCTCTTCGGGGATACAGGCGTGAGCTTATGTTATGTTATGTTAAAAAATATAATGGACTGATTTCAATGTTTATCTTATCGTGACCGAATTTATATAGGCCACTCTTAGAATAAACTCTATCGAACATCAAAAGAATCTTGAAAAACCGGTCTTTATTTGGCGTACATATCGGGTAACATATATAAACATAAATATACAGACGAATTGAGGACCTTCTCCTTTTTTTAAGTCGGTCGAAAATATAAGTCCATTTCCATCCACAAAACAAAATTCTACTCTTTCATATAACGATGTTATGAAAAGGCTTTACAATTTCGTGCGACAACCTTAATAAATATGGAGTAAAACAAACATTTAGCAGTAAACACGGCTGTGGCCTGTGACAGTCGTCGCGTGATGAAATTCACTTTAGTAACAAATATAACGTCCATAAAAGGTAATATCATGGTCCTGCAGGCCACATCCGTGTTTCCACTGTCAAACAACTTGAAATTATTGCGTATATAATATTATTTATTGTCAACATTGAAATAATTAGGATTTATTGTATGATTACTGTGAATATAGCTGTTTACATATCGTTATTTAGGATTGGTCGAGAATGTTTTATTGTATAGATTCTAATAAATTTGATATTTAGTTAAACAATGAGAAAATGGAAAATGCTGATTTCTTTTTAATATTATAAATACGAAAGTGTATTTGTTACCGACTTTGGAAGGAATATGTTCTAATTGATATCTGCATCGGCACCGATTTCAAAGAGAGTAAGGAATTGTTGTTATTCTTAACCGTGATAGTATTTGCACGTTCAAAAATATTAATAAATAGACCCTACAGTCAACCACATAATCCTGAACCCACACTAGTTATAACCTGTATCGTGGGTATCAGAAACTACGAAACTTTCGGTCTCATATCACCCAGACCCGAAACAAATATCTGTGGATCATACAAACGTTTGTCTCGGTGCGGGAATCGAACCCGAGGCATCACGCTTCACTGCAGGCTACTCGCCCGCAGCGCAACGAAGGTTGTCAGCATAATATCCGTCTGGATTTCATTTCTTCCGACAACACATATCACTTTAATCTAAAATCTGCCAGATACAAAAATATTGTACCATAATACTTTATCAGATTGCTTTATTTTGAATTTATAGCTCGATTCATAATGAGATAAGTTTAATAGGGTCGTATGTATACTAAAAATTGGGGGCGTATTTATACAAACGTACACGTGGATGAAAATTCGTAAAACTGGTGATTATAATAGATAGCGATCTCAGAATTTATTATTTGGCGTGTGGTAGAGTCACGTGGTAAATTTTTACGTAATAAAAGTACTGTAGGCTGTATTGGGCTGTGGTCCGGGAGGTCCTGGGTTCGATTCCCAGGGCGGGCAAAGCGAATTTTCTCATTTAATTTGCCCTGGACTGGTTTCCACAGAGTGGGTTGATCCTTTCTGCAACATAATTAAAAAAGTATGTTGCGCCGACCCCACATTAAGATGGGGATTGAGAATTGAAGACCTTCTCCTTTTTGAAGTCGGTTTAAAAGAAAGAAGTATTTATTTCAGACGTTTCTAAGTATGTACCATGGAATAGACGCAGACACAGGTAAAAATACTTCCATATCCCTATTTAATATCTACAAAGCATTCAAATACCCATCAATGAGAAATATTGTCACGTACGCGATATGTGGTCACCGTATACGCGATCGGTATTTAGAAAAAGTTCCTAAGATCTTGTAAGTTCTTTATAGTTCGTGAAGCTATGGTAGATATTTAATCGTGAACCCGACCGCATTATTGTCATATTCTGTTGATCGACTATCATCCACATGGATATTGCCTACATTTTGAAAGGGCTTCATGCCCCTTACTTATAAAAATATTTAAGCACTGCTTATCTTTCTACCATAGGTTGTCCCTTTCATTTTTAAACAATGTAACGCAAGGAAAACAGTGACAGGTATTCTTAACCATTTGCTCAGCTAAAAATACTGTTTTAAGTAAGGCCCCATATGTTTATTATGCAGGTCGACATGATACTGGTAACCATCGATTGATGGGTTATCGGTGGTCGCTGGTATTTGGACTGCACTTTTTTTTCTACCTGCAATTATCCCACTTTTTTGCGGGGTCGGCACAACACACTTTTTCGAGCATGTTGCAGAAGGGATTTGGTTTCGTTTTTACGACTGGCTGCCTGCCTGACGTCAACCCCCTCTGGGGGATTCAACCCCGTCTGGGACTTGGACTGCACTGTGATTACTATTAATTGCAATGTAGTCAATTTGCCGTGTTCGGTTGAAAAATTAAGTGGTAAAATTTTATTGTCAGTTACGTCTACAGCACGAATGCGGCAACTTGACCGTTTGATACCACTGCCTCACACAAAACCGACGTAGAGTGGCAGTTTGCTGTTGCGTTTCGTTGAGTGAGTGAGATTTCCAGCGGCATAATCCTCTCCTCCCTTTCTCAACCTCTGTTGCCTTCCGACAACCTCCGTGGCGCAGCGGGCGAGTAGCCGACTGTGAAATGTGAGGTCGCGGGTTCGATTCCCGCACCGAGACAAATGTCTGTGTGGCCCATAGATATTTGTTTCGAGTTTGAGTGTTGTGAGACCGAAAGTCTCTCGTCGTTTCTGACACCCACGATACAGGTTACACCTAGTGTGGGGTCAGGACTATGTGTGTGACTGTTGGGTGTATTTATTATTTATTTATTCCTTTTAAGCTGGCAACGCATTCATGACTCTTATTGTGTCTATAGGCGGAGGAGATCACTTACCATCAGGTGCCTCACCTGCTCGTTTTCCAGTCTCTACTATAATTTTTTTTGCGATAAGTCGCGTCACCGTCATTTATAGAAATCGGCGATGCCCAACATTTTTTGAGACAAATTCGATTATAAACATGTTAACAACTAGGAATAGTAACATTTATCGGATTTCATATCTCACTCGTTTATAAGTGAAGGGATATGCGCACAGAAGGGCACGATACAGAGTTTATCGACCCTTATCGCAGTAGGGAAGAATAAGGAACAGAATCACCTACTTACGACAGAAGCGTATAATGCTATAACGCATCAAGTATATCGCTGTGAAACTTTTTTATACACACTTTAAGAAATAAATCGAGAAGACTTCGACACACTTCGACTCACACTTTTCTTCGATGGGAGCCTTTGGGATGTTTTACTATCTAATTGCAATAAATTAGTGCTTAATGAGATTGACGTAGGTATTACTAAATTGTATATCTAAATATAGGCCTATGTTCAGCAGTGGACGTCCTATGGCTGATGATGATGATGATGATGATATCTAAACATATTTGATACCAAAATGAACAATATTTTCTAGAACAAACTCTGCTGGTAATTTTTATTTACTTTTGTCGGAATACGATATTCAATTTACCTTACTCAGATATTTATACTCAATATTACTTTAGTATGGTTATCTTGAGATAATTAGTTTGTATCGTAACTAATAATATTAGATATTCCATTTCTCGGTAAATGTACCTAAATAGTTCTGACTTCTATAGCTACGTAGTATCATAGGAAGATTCATAGGTTTCCTTCTAAAATAATAACCAGCTAAACCTTCATTATCCATAGTTTGCAGGTTCGATTCCCGCACCGAGACGAATGTTTGTATGGCTTACAGATATTTGTTTCGGATCTGGGTGTTGTGTGACCGAAAGGTTTTCGTAGTTCTTGATACCCACGATACAAGACTCGATCTTAGTGTGGGGTCAGGACTATGTTTGTGTATGTTGTGTGTATTTATTACTATTATCAATTGAGTGAAAATTTATAATATAATTCAGGATAATGAAAAGAAAATAAATAGTTACTACCATTTCTTCCACCTGCCCATAATCTACTCAAATGTGGAGTCGACGCAACTAGCAATGTCATTTTTTCAAGTGTGTTATAGAAAGGATTTGGCTTAATTTTAACGACCGGGCACTTGCCTAACGTCAATGTAAAGTAACTTGGTGAAATACGTTGTGTGCGATAAGGTGAATGAAAACATCGTGAGGAAACCATATTTCCAAGAATTCTCTATAAGGATTTCGTTGGTGTATCGCCGAAGAATTCCATTAAAGGGATAGTACCTATTATTATAACATCATATTTTTAACGATATCTTCGTGGAAATCGTGTGTGTGATGTGTCTATACAATAAAAATACAATAAAGTTATTAGGCTTTGGTGAAAAGTTTCCGAAAGGGAAGTCAGTTCCAGTACTTGAAATCGCTACTATGAAATCCCTATAAACGGATTTTTTTCCAACAAACAAATACTATTTTCTTTTTAGCAAAGATTGGCAAACGAGCAGATGGGTCACCTGATGGTAAGTGATCCCTACCGCCCATAGACACCCAAGACAAAAAGGATCATGGATGCGTTGCCAACCTAAAGGGAGGGAAATTGGAATTGGGAAAGGGAGGGGGGGGGGGTAATTAGGCCACCGGAAATCTCACTCACCGATCGAAACGCGACAGCGAGCTGCCACTTTACGTCGGTTTTCTGTGAGACAGTGGTATCCAACTGGTCGAGCCGGCCCATTCGTGCTGTAGACGTAATTGTCTACAGCGTAGCTCTACCACTTAAAAAATGATGGAAAGCTTCCAAGGCAGGTATTGTATATGAACCCTTAGCCACTCTTATCTGGTAAACATCTGAATGGAGCTTGAATAACATAACATAACATAAGCTCACGCCTGTATCCCTGAAGGGATAGGCAGAGGCGCACTAGTCAACTAGTACACCCACATTTCGCCGAGGCTCCGGGCTGATATGGAAAAATCCAATATCACTTTGCCCGACCTGGGGATCCAACCCGAGACCTCAGGACAGTAGTCATACCGAAATACAACCACGCCACCGAGGCAGTCAGAGCTTGAATAAAGGTCTGTAATCCAGAGCATCCTCACTGATTCATCATCATCATCATCATCGGCCATAGGACCACTGCTGAACATAGGCCTCCCCCAAAGATTTCCAGATCGACCTGTTGTTACCTCACTGATTGTATTTACTTAATTGCATTTCATATAGTTAAGTCAAAAAAGGCAATTTCACACAGTCCGACAAGCGGGTCGGTTAAAAATCCAATTGCATGCGGGCTGCGAGATCGGGTCCCAGCTGTGACCGCATTATATCGGCCGCGGTCATATTGGCCGGACACTGCGCGGAATAGGGTCAACTAGATGTTTGATGAAATGCCTACGCTCCAGTCGTTTACAGCGTCGAATTTAGTACTTTGTTGACGTCATATTGTTAGTATTGGAATTGGTGGATGTTATATGTACGAGATTGGATACCGTTCTTTATTCATATGTTCTGGATGATATCAATGTGTTTTTAAATATCAGCATCAGAGGGACGTGTACAGACATTCGCAATGATGTAGACACACATAAAATCCATATTCCATTTCCTGCATTTTTTTTCTTTTCTACCTGCCCTTATCCCACCTTAATGTGGGGTCGGCGCAAAACACTTTTTCAAGCATTTTGCAGATATGGTTTAGCTTAGTTTCTGCAACATGCTTGAAAAAGTGTGTTGCACCGATCCCACTTCCTTCCGAAATAATAACTAAGTAAACCTTTATCATCCATAATACCCGTAAAATGTAAAACAATTTTGTACTAAAGTAAATGGTAGACTGGGAATGGCTAAAACTTTCAATTAAATGAAATTTGTTTGTTGTGTAATTATCAAGAACTGTATTTTGAGTGTACATTGTTGGCGTCCAGCTAAGAGAACTAAACCCTCAGCTCAAAACTACATGTTAAACAAAGTTATATACAAAATAAGGTTCGTCCAGCCGTTAAGTACTATGAGCATTGTA
Organism: Clanis bilineata; assembly: GCA_036417725.1. Lineage (NCBI taxonomy): Eukaryota > Metazoa > Arthropoda > Insecta > Lepidoptera > Sphingidae > Clanis > Clanis bilineata. The sequence goes on from CM071154.1 coordinate 9,022,766, forward strand.
CAGTGATGATCAGAAATGGTATGAATTTGAAATTTACTTGAGGAAAATATTTTTTTTTATCCGGGCACGGCAAAGTGACTACACTGCATCTGGTAGTAAGCGTAGTGCAGTCCAAAAATTTTTATAAAGAGGAAAAGTATATTTAGTGGGTAATTTTCATAGTTTAAACCGATTTAATAAACGATTTGACTAATTTGAATTGGAAGATATTATATATTCCTTCAATGCTCTAATATGGTTTGATTTTTTTTTCAATAGTCTGCAGGACGAGTCTCTAATGATTCATTTGTGAAAACAACGTTGCGGCATCGTTGTGGCAACGATGTTTCCATTTTTATATTCAGCAAGGTACAAAGCGCACGCACTAGCGTTATGCGTGATGACGGCGCTTATGCGAACTAGCTCTATCAAGCGAGGCGTTTGACATAAATGTATGGAAAATGGTATTCTCTAAGACCCAACAACGATGAACGCTCCGTCGATCTCAACGATGTGCGCTTCGGGAGCTTGTCGTCGATGGCAACGTTTTGGCGTTTCTTAGAGAATCGACCTGCTGATAGCAAAGTACGTACTTAGGGAAATAGACTCGATAAGCTGTGTGCTAGCTCTCTGGTTCACCTCTGTTTACCCTTACGGGGACACAAGCCTAAACTTATATGTATGTCTTTTCAAAATTAATTGTAACATTCATTAGCATTGTGTATACGACTATACCAAAGTAGAATGAATCCACATGTTAGTGGTACGCTGTCCACCTTCAGAACTTGCTCCTCTCTAGGCTTTTGTCACAATATTTGTCTTTCGTGGACTCGCCGAGGATTTCGTTACCGAACTGTTCGACCGGAGTCCGGACCCTTGCCGGTGCTTTAATCCTCTTTACCTTTGAAAATAATTTCGTATAGTAACATTTAATTGTGCCTATGTGTATCATATTGTGACTTGTTATTGCCGAATTTCTGCGGCTTACAACTCGGCATAGTTATGTTGTACATGTTACTTTATTATAAATAATATTGGAAAGAAAGGACTGGTCTACAAATCCATCATAATGCCAGTGCTCATGTATGGCATTGAGACATGGGCCGCCACCAAAACCCAAGTCAAACCACAGAAAAGAAAATGATGAGGTGAATCTGCGGCGTGACCGGCTGGACATGCAAAGTTTCAGAAGAAGATGTCCACAATGTCCAAAGGCAAGAATACCCCTATCATAATCTCTAAGCTTTTTCTTTCCTCGGTAGGTAATGCCTTAGCTGTGGACTGGTATTACGGATATCTAGAAGCCACGGTAACTTTAGTTACTTTAGGAGGTAAAAAGGACTTATAACTCATCTTACAAAAAATATAATAAAGAAATAAATATGTATTAAATCAGTCATAATTTCCCCAATTTACATAACAACAAACATCGACTACATCAAATAACAAATGTCGTCCGTTTGTGTTGATTAGCGAACCCTTTATCGCTAACAAGATCCGTCCAACTTTACCAATTCGGGGGTCGACAAATCGAAATCGCTTTTAGCAAAACAAGTATTAATTTTGTATCGTTGGACCGTACTCTGTACTCCGTACTTCGTATTCGATGTGCTGGGCGGGCGGCGCGCAGTCTACGGGCGGCTCAGGCACCCCCGCCCCGGTCAGTCGTTGCCGCGCCGCCGATGCCGCACCGCGTCACTTCTCCGCGCTTCTCGCACACCACCTGGCTTTCAAAACCGCAATAATACGACACATCAACATATTTAGCATTCTTCCTCCGGTGAGGTGTGAATTCGCGCGACTCTAGTGACGTGCCGCGAGGACGCGTCAAGTAAATAAATCGGTACACAAGTAAACATTAACGTGTTCGCGATGTGTAATTGTGATAATTGTGTGTTGTAACGTGGATACTTCTGTTCAGGCATCATGGGGGTCTGTGTTTTGAAAGGTAAACTTATTGCGTTATTGCTCTTGTCTTTTATTGTTGTTACTTCTAAAATAACCTGTCTATGTTGTTTATAATCAGGTGTTATTAGATGCGGAAGGAAGAGCAACACAATCATCACATACTTTTTGATGTATTTAGTTTAGGTAATGACCTGATATTACATTGGATATCTACAATATTCCAGACATTGTAGGTACTAAAATTATGTCAATAGTCCTTGATTCAAGATTTTATTCTGGAACCACTCAACACAATAATCAAGTAACTAGTAATATTTGAACTTTCTGTAATCATTTCCTAACAATTCGAGATATTTACAATCATACTTATTTATAGTTTTATCAGTGAAAATGTATCAAAAACTAAAATTAATAACAAATAAAATAAAATTATATTAGTAGAGAGTAGTTAAATTATACTAAAGTATTATTAAGTTTGCATATATATTTATTGAACCGCGCTTAAAGGATTCCCTTTTCTTTATTTATAAAGGGAATATAATTCATTTAAAGGAATCATTTCAAAACGAATACTCCACCAAGAAAAGTCAATTAAAACATTTCTGCTGACAATGTAAGAGACCCAGAAATATCTTCGGCGACTCCGTTTTGGAATTTAAAAATAATGATGCCAATTTTACAGCTTTATCACAGAAATTGACATCGTTATCTTTTTGTTTGATGTTTTTCAAGGTATGACTGAGGAAAATGGATACTGAAAGAGTAAATTATGAATATAAATCGTAATTTTGCAACTATTTCTTATACTTTCTTTATAACTGTTTCTGTTCTACGACAGTTTTTTCTATTTCATTAATTGTCTTTTTAGGAATGAAAGTGTACATTTTCATTTAAATTCGGAGAAAATATTCCATCACATGGATAAGAGGTGTCAATCTAAAGGCAACAATATACTTTGCCATGGTTATTAATAAAACTGCATTTTTACGAGGCCACGCTTTGCCATTTGAAACAAGAATTGCATGATGTTACCTCGTAAAAACACAATTCTCTATTCTCTTACAATTTGAGGCAGAGAAAGGCTCTATCAATTGGAGCTTGAAACAACTAATTATCATATTGTCAACTTCAAAATAAGATATTGATTCTAATGCTTGCAATACATGTATTCCTGCAGCCCGAGCAGGAAAATTTCTGACAACCGTAAATGTATTCGTGCTCGATGCGCGTCTATGAAATTTATATGAAATATTAATCAAATGTCATCAGTGCGCAGCGAGTTTACATTTACATTAGTTTGTCGTGCTCGGGCTACTTAAAAGTAAACACGTAAGTACGGGCTAATGTAAGTTGTAAGTCATCGCCCGCATAGCGTAGGGTGCACTTTGTCGTAACTGTAAGCGGTTTTGCGCGCGCAAATCTTTTTAAATCACAAAAGCCAGCCGTCAAGATCGCATGTCGATGAAGGAAAGGAAAATATCCTGTTGGAATAGCGCAGCTGGTCGGATTTGGCGCCAACTTGAAGTAAATCCGAAATGAAAACACGCCCGCCCCGGGATGTAGGCCATCGTGTCTCCGCCGCAAGATAAATTCTAAAAGGATTCGCTCTACGCACACATTACCAACTCAATAAGGATTAAAACTTCATTCAGAGGCGAAGGCTTTAAAACTTTCCGGTAAACGAGGTTTATCCCTTTTAATTACTCATATTTACATGACAAAGATGTGTCTGTCCCTTTCTTTTGCGTCTGTATAGATAGAGACGGGTAATTTTACTTACCCCGTGTAAGCAAAGACCACTTTTTGTGTTTAAGCCTTATAAATATTTCTATGTTAACCCCATCCGGGCCGACCCACTTAAAGCACTGGTACTTCTGACTCGGGAAGATTAAACTTGATTAAAAATGTATTTTCGTGTAATCGTCATATTACTGTTTACATTTTTTAGTTCAAGTCGTTTGTAGTTTTATACCTATAGTATTATAATTGTGTCAAAGTAGGAATGGATAGCTAAGCCACATGGGTCATGGGTAGGGCATGCAAAAACCGGATGGTTTTGGAAACCGGTTTTTTCGGTTATTGTATTTTAAAAAACCGGTTAACCGATTTTTTCGGGTTATTCGGTTTTCGGGCTATATTTTTGTTTTTTTACTTTAAATCTTGATTACCGAGATGAAGTTGAATTTCTGCACGTTATTATTTTCAGTTCAGAGGCTCTACCGTGAGTTTTTGACATTTCTTGCTAGCGACTACCTAAAATATATATAATTTATATGATAAACATTAATTCCAAACGTAATTGCTAGGGGTTTTCGGATGTTTGTCACACAAATAGGCAGTCGTAGTCAATAGCGAGAAAAGTAAAAATAAACACACCTTTTTTTTGTTTTTGCGGGGAAAATTATTTTACCGCTACCACCACGCCTGGGGGGAGACGTGATGGTTATGTCGGATTCGCCTGTCTTACGACCCAACGTTAAGCCGCACCGGAGAGATGGACAGCATCTAGGCGACCTTTAGGTCGAGTCCCTTACACTATGTATACCCTACACCGGCAATACCGCCTAAAAATCCCGCCGTGGTCCTCTTCGGCGCATTGGAACGGCGCCGGGTTTCCATACACTTAAAGCGTCCAGGCTTCAGCCGGAAGAACACTGATTGTTCACCTTTTTCTACCTGCCCTCATCCCATTCACTATATGCTCCGCGCACCACTTTTTCAGACATGTTGCAGAAAAGATTATGTTGTAATTTTGACAACCGGTTAGGCTATTTGTCTGATGTTAAGTGACAACCCTCTTTGGGGGCTCCAGCTTCGAGTAAATCGTATTACACAGTAAACAGCTATGCGCTTCATCTCTACAGCCTATAATCGCTGCCACTAGACCAAGGCGCGACAGGTTAATCCACCATCATCCTCGTGCCCTTGTCCCATTTTATTTGGGGTCGGCGCATCATGTCTTCAACTTCCATAAACACGATCATCTCATCATTTACCCTCTTATCTTTCATGTCATCCCTCACACACTCTATCCACCTTTTCTTTGGTTTTCGTCAACCTCCCCATCCACCAACATTCACATTCATCAATTTCTTATCCACTTATTATATAGCTTCTCTCCTCATAACATGCCTATACCAAGACAAACTTGTTCCTTCTAATCTACCTACCACAGGTATCACTTTCAAGCTTCCTATGTGCTTAATCCTTACTCTGTCCATCCTTATCACTCCACACATCAATCTTAACATTCTCATTTCTTCATTCCGACTTTTCAGTGAACCTAGTTAAGCTACAGTTTAATTCATACTAATATTATAAATGCAAAAGAAAGTATGTCTGTCTGTAGAGTTTTAACGGCGAAACCGCTGAACCGATATTGATGTTTCATGTGAGGATAACTTTTAACTCTGCGGACGAATCTAGCGTACTTTATTATTTTAAATCAGCCCTCAATAAATCAGTGAAATAGGGGATCTGTAATAAGAAATAGTTTATTTAGTCAACCACTTTATGCAATATTCTACATAAGGGCGCATGCTTTGGATAAAATATAATTATAAGTAATGCATAACTTTAAAATTATGCATTACTTTATTGTATCCTGAATATATAATGAATTGTATTGTATCCTGTTTTGCGTCTAAGCTAAATAAATAATATAAAAACATTATAAATTCGTACAATGTAACATATGAAAAATGGACCACCATTTTGCTATTACATTAACATGACAATAGTGTAGCTGCTTTATTTTGCTTTCTGTCGGGCAATATCATGGCCTAGTGTCAGGGTCCGCCTTCATACCTAAACGCTTCTACTTCGCCCGGCTTGAGTATCGTTTACAATGGGATACTTGGTTCTCATATCTTCTTTCAAAACGTCTAGTCAGCGCATTTTGTGCCAACCACGGGGACGCACTCCTGTTACAATCTGATCCAGGCACTTTCGATCGACGTACTCCCGTGGTTTTCTCAAAACGTGACTATACCATTGCAAGCGATATTTCTGCAATTTATTTGTCACGTTGCATACACCAATACTACCCCAGATGTAAACGTTACGTATTGGATGCAGTCGTGTATCGTTGCCCATCCTCCGCATCATCTTCATATCCATGACGTGGATTTCCCTAACATAACGCTTAAGAACAGGCTACGTCTCACACCCATATAGAAGTACAGGCCGAATGATGTTCATATAAAAGATCACAAGACCTTTAAGTCTCATATTAGTCGTATCTTAATCGCAAGTATCGCACCACTTGCAATTTAGCACAATCGGCGCCACTACGGGGCTTGACGTTGGAGTCGATGTCTCCAGACTCGTGAAGTATAGATACTAGATGCTTAAACTCGTCCGTTTTTACAGCAAGCTCGTTCCTTATCATTGTCTATGTACTTAATTATACGTATTTACTCACCATTGATGTCAGGAGGAAAAAAACCGAAAACGCCGAAATAACCGGTTTTTTACACGAAGAAAACCGGTCGTCAAAAACGGTCGGTTAATCGGTTTTTTCGGTTTTCGGTTAACCGGTTTGCATGCCCTAGTCATGGGGTATGACTCATACCCCTCTTATCAAGGACTTGATTCAATTGACGACGCTACTTATAGCTTTATATAAAATATTTAAACCAGTTATTTACATTAATAAACGTCTTTCTAGTGGTGGAAATTGGATCATAATCATTTTGTTTATATACTAGATACATTTGAAGTATAAATAAATTTATAAACGCAAGCTCCTCAAAAGCTACAAAACAAATAAAAGACAATTAAATTGCGCCGAAACTTCGTATTTCTTATTCCACTATAAGACCAATTTAAAATCTCGATATAATAAATAACATTTTGAATTTGAAATACAATCATCTACTACAAAAATAAAATAGCTTTAAAATAAAATTCCACTGTGATATTTCCAAAAAGTATGTGTGTAAGCTTCCATTATTACAAAGCGTTTGTTTTCGCCCTTTCTGTAGTTTTATCTCCAGGGAATGTCGGTAGAAATAAATTCTCAAAGTGTTCTTTCTTAGTATAAAGATCCTCGTTTCGGTTGGGATTAGTTTTATGTTTGGACTGCATTGGCGTGTTTAAAAGACGATGGAATAAGTTTAAAATGTATTTTTATTAAGAGTTGCGATGATAAATGATTTTATTTGTACTTACACATACCGTATATTAGTTGACTAGATAAGTAAGGTTCGTTGAAAGTAGATAATGTTTGTCTGAACGGGGCTGACATAATCACACAGTGACTAAGGCCCCTTAAAAATAGATATTAAAAAAAAAAATATATTGACTTAATATTCCAATATCATCCCGGCGTCTGGAATTTGTCTCCGATATGGCGATAAGTTCGCTCCCTATTACATCTAGGACTGAACTCTGCTCAGCGAAATGTGGGTGTTGCTAGTGCATTCGGAGATACAACCGTGAGCTAATGTATTTATTAGCAACATCATCACCAGTCACCGGATGTCCACTACTGAACATAGGCCTGAAGGTTTCTAGACTGACTTGTTGGGAGCCTGCACCCAGCGAAATTCGGAGACCTTTGTTAGGTCGTCTATCGTCTTTATTGGCATAACGATATCTAATCAAACACTGCCAAAATGTAAAAAGATTATTTTTATAGTTGAAATCAGCAAACGAACAGCTAGGCTGGTAAGTGATCGTCACTCCTCTACCCTCAAAGTCACCCATGATCCCTAAAGATCATAAACACTTTGTTACCTTGAAGGTAATATTGATTGGAAAAGGGGTCACTCTTCTTTGGCTCTTCGATTTGATTATCAGAAATCATCAAAGCCGAGATCATTCCTCAAAACAAACAAACATACTCGATATGTCGTACTAAATCTATACGTCCGAATCGTCAAACGCTACTCAACTTTAACGGATTATCAAATTGATTTTCGCCATACAATTTTGACAAATAAACGCGGCCTTAAACGATATAAGGCGACCTTAAGTGTATGAGCATTCGGCGGTTAGTAACTCAATATCCGAAATACGAATAAGATTTCCGATAAGCTTGCTAGAACCCATTAAGTACTTAATTTTAAATTAATCTTCGAGAAAGTTTATTAATACTTCAAGATCAATAATTGTCAAAATAGAAAATTCGGTGTAAAACGATTTTTATAATAATTATTGATTCATATGGACAGTGTAAATGGGCTGTAGATCAGGGGGGTTACCACCACCTCTTATAGCAGTATTATTATAATTTTGCTTGTACCGATTCCCATACAAAACAAACGAAGAACGATTATAATAATACTGCTATAATAGGTGGTGGTAACCCTGCAGAAGAAAAAGCTTCGTGTAAAAGCTTGCATGTGCTAGTAACGTGGCAAAGCGGCATGGTTACAACTTACACCTAGTTTTATCCATTCATTAATGATCGTGCTTTAGTTGGCTAGAACGAGATTAGATCTAATAGGAGCTAAGACGTAGCTACTCCTTGTATTAAGGCTTGAGGAGCTATTCGTTTACTTTAGCTCAGAGACGTATGTGGCGGAGACGCTTGAAGCAAATGAGTATTAAAATGATTGCCAGTTTGTGTAATGAAGATCTTTCAGTCTTGAATTGAGTGGTCCCTACCTAACGCAGTTGTGCTTCAATGACGTCATTTTGGATCGAAAGGCGTTAACCACGGATAAACCCTTTGTACCTTTCTATTGTTAGATTAATATACATTTAACATCACATAAGTTATGCCATTTCTATTTTTGTAAAAAAAACATACACAGAGTTTTAAAGAAAGCATAGCAAAGCATATACATAGGCATAAAAAAACAAAAACAAAACAAAACAAAAAAAAAAAACAAAACAAAACTGGGTGGTAATAAAACTCTCACGTGGCGAATGTTATAGATATTCGACGTTTGTATTCACAACCTACATGAGCATCCTCTATTCATTATTCTATGTATGTTATTCTTTAGTAAATAATCGATATTAATTATATTATAATTGGGCACCTAAGTTGTTTCTAGAATTAGAACGTTTTATAAAATTTGATCCAATCCGCTGGGCTATATCAGTGACTTTTGTTCTTTTACGGATCTCCTCATTTGTGATTTGATCGCGTAGAGAAACACCGAAAATTGCCCTCTCTGGCAGTGGGCAGGGCACATAGCTCGTAGAACCGATAGCCGATGGGGCAGAGACGTTCTCGAGTGGAGACCACGTACGGGAAAGCACAGCGTTGGACGTCCACCTGCTGCGTGAACTGACGACCTGATAAAGTTTGCAGGAAGTTGACGGATGCAGGCCGCTTCCAGCAGGTCGGTCTGGAAATCTTTGGGGGAGGCCTATGTCCAGCAGTGGACGTTCTGTGGCTGATGATGATGATGATGATGATAGAATTTGATAAAGAAAACGTTGGAAAAAAATGATGATGATGATCTGATCCGACCGATTTCGGTCAAGGCGACTGCTTCATCTCCTCAGTTATGTTGCCGTTGTTTGTGGGCTCGCATGTGGCTTACGTAGCCAATCTTCTTTGTGAAGCTCCTGTCAAAGAAATAATAAACATCATTCAATGTGTTGCTGTTTCTGGAATAAATAAATGTTTTACGTTAATGAATACAAATACCAAAATGGAATGTATTTTCTCAAGCGTTAATTGATACGGTACGTATACAAATACTTGCTAGGACATTGCAAAAGGCCAATCTATTTTCGGCTGGAGCTGGGGCAGCTGGCCGGCAATTAGCAACACGCAAGTAAACTCACTGGTTGCTGTCCTCGTTACAAAAAGGATATTGTTTTTGAAATGCACTCTGAACTAGGTTAATCGATTGATGAAAAACTGGGTGGTAATAAAACTCTCACGTGGCGAATGTTATACCTCTAGATAATATATGTATTTAGTAATCGTTTATTGAATATTAGCCCTGTAATAATTACTGTCCCACCGCTGAGGACGATTAAAGAGAGAGGTTAGGCCTTACTCTGCCACGCTGGCCTAATGCGGGTTGGTAGCCGTACCTTCAAAATTCTTGTGGAGAAACTCTCGGGTATGCAGGTTTCCTCGCGATGTTTTCCTTCACCGTTGTAGCAAGCGATAATTCATAAAGAAAACACATTTAATATAGAAAAATCAGAGGTGTATGCTCCATTTTGGTGTTGGTCTCGAACCTCCGACACTGAGCTATCGATGCTTAAAAATTTATTTAAAGTTTGATATTTAAGAAACAGGTAGATCGCCCGAGGAGGTTAACGTCAGGCAGGCAGCCGGTATTAAAAACGTAGCCAATTTTTTTCTGCAACATGCTTGAAAAAGTGTGTTAGGCCGACCCCACATTAAAGTGGGATAAGGGCAGGTAGAAAGAATAATGATTTAAGAAAAAAGAAGAGGTCAGCAGTGATGAACTAGAGAACTAGACCACCTAAATCTCGCTAAGATATACGGGGGCATATTGTGTTTATTCAACTTACCTGCTGCCTGGTAAGTTAATATACTACCAGCGGCCTGAGCAGGAAAATTTCTGACAACCGTAAATGTATTCGAACTCGATGCGCGTCTATGAAATTTGTATGAAATATTAACCAAACGTCATCAGTGCGCAGCGAACTCGAATACATTTACATTTACATTAGTTTTTCGTGCTCGGGCTACTGCAATTAGTTTCAGATATTAAGAGATTCTACTCTTTATATTATCTATTACATATTATGTGAGATTAGCGCCCGAATGGTCAAACGCTACTCAACTTTAAGGGCTTCTTACATTGATTTTCGCATTTGACATAAGTCTACCTTAAGTGTATGAACATCCTAGCATGTTAGTGTCCGTAGACAAATAGAGACAGACAGGACAAAAACCGTAGACAAAATTTTCCCGTGGCGCGCATGCTAGGCGGGCTGGATTAGAAAATAGGCTAAGGCTACTTATCAATAGTAGGATTCTATAGGATATGAAATCCACAGAAGGAACTACATTTAAGAGTTAGTGCACAGATAATAATTCATCGTTCCACTTATCCGCGCCAACATAACGAAAACAAACTTCATTCATTGAAAATGTATTGAAAACGCTCTGGATGTAGGTCAGTAAATCTACAATCGGTAAAGTTCAGCAAATAAATACAGACGTGTAAAATTGAAGAGGATATATTGAAGTGGGCGGTTGGGTGGCACTACATCTGTTACAATTTGTATTTCCATACAGTGAGAATTTAGAGGGCAATATATTACGGTTTAATTGCTTCCATTATGTAACACGACCTAAACTAATACGGTATTATATGTGAATGAAGTATATACCAGGTGTTTCATAAAGTTGGTACCAATTACAATTCCACATACAGGGAGAAGGATTTAAAGCGTAATAATAAAGTAAAAAAAAAATTCGTAAATTTTTTTACAACTTTCATGGGGATTTTATAATCGGAATGCGATCTATAAACATCGCAATTAGCATAGGAATTGGCTTTGTGTATATTCAAAATAATCTATTACCTCATAGGTGGTTTACAAATGTACTGCAGCTGATCCAACGAGCCAGAAAAAAGATTTTCTTCACAAATTCAAGTTTCCATTACTTAAAAATCTATAAGCCTTATGAAATTTTAAAATTAACTGATAGATTGCTAACCACCATCTCTTTAAGTATAGTTATGATTGATACCAACTTTATGAAACACCCTGTATATGTCGAATGTCATTAATAATAACGTATATAGTAGTGCAAAGCCGGCAACGCTACCATGATTCCTCTGTTATTGTAGATGTTTATGGGAGGTGGTGACCACTTAACATCAGTGACCAATCGATCAGTGACCTTGATCAGGTGATCCATTTGCTCGTTTGGCCCTTCCTTCTTTCTTTTTACGTATCCTTATCCCAGCTTAATGTGGGGTCGGCGCAACACACTTTTTCAAAGATGTTGCAGAAAGGATTTAGCTTAGTTTTTACAACCGGAGAAAATTAAATAAGAAAATTCGCTTTGCCCGACCCGAGAATCGAACTTTGGACCTCCCGGTCCACAGCCCAAATATCCTGCCACTAGACCAAGGAGAGTCGTTTGGCCCTTCATCTATAAGAAAAATATTGACTGGACCGAGAAGTCGCCTGATTTTCAAAACGGATTTTCTAATTCTATGGATTGGTTTGATCCAATAAGGGTTAAAAGGTAAAGCATGCAGCTGCTGGGGGTTACCATCACCTCTTATAGCAGTATTATTATAATTTTACTTGTACCGATTTCCATAGAAAACAAACGAAGAACGATTATAATAATACTGCTATAAGAGGTTGTGGTAACCCTGCTGGTAAAAATTAAGCCAAATCCTTTCTATAACATGCTTAAAAAACAACACATTAGAATGGGGAAAGGGGAGGTGGAAGAGACAATGTAAAAACAAATTATCGAGATGTAATTTTTCAATTCGAAGTAAGATTCCCGGACTATTATTCTGTCGATGCTCTGGTTATTTTTGAAAATCCTATGCAGCTTGACGAGACAGAACTTTGATGGATTAAATCGAGAACTAATTTTAACTTGGCCTCTTTGATCTGTCGGTCCAGTTTTGTCTGTTATTTATTATGTGGAGCATGTAATATTTTCTCTTTCCAGATGATTAAAACAATATTATTTCCTTTTTGTTATTTATGAGAAAGCAAATGTTTTTATTGTATGTGCTCTTATACCACGAACTGGATAAAAAGAACAAATCTGATTCCTTATTATTATTATGAAAATTAGTGCTTAGTGTGCCTGTTGACTTATTATTAATAATAATGCATTTTGAATTAGCCGCTCGGCAGCCGGAGGGGCTAGAGAAACATATGATTTTCATCTACTATATAAAAATAAGTCGGGTTTTCCTTCCTGACGCTATAACTCCAGAACGCACGAACCGATTTCCACGGTTTTGCATTCGTTGGAAAGGTCTCGGACTCCGTGAGGTTTATAGCAAAGAAAATTCAGGATAAATTTCAACATAAAAGCGGGAAAATCTGTTTTCACGCACCGGCGCCATCTACTTAAAATATTGGTTTGTAGTACATGCTATGTATCAGAGATGGCGCTGTATGTGAAAAAAGATTTTCCAGATATTAGAGATTTCACAGACGGGGTGACAATCGAGCAGACAGATGGGGTGACAGATGGGTGACAGACGGGTGACAGACGGGTGACAGACGGGTGACAGACGGAGTGACAGACTGGGTGACAGACGGGTGACAGATGGAGTGACAATCGAGCAGATAGATGGGGTGACCGATGGGTTGACCGACAGGGTGACTGTCGGGGTGACCGACGGGGTGATGGACGGGGTGACTGACGGGGTAACTGACGGTGTGATGGACGGGGTAACTGACGAGGGTACTGACTGGGTGACTGACGGGGTGACTGACGAAAACGAACCAAAGTAGATCATCTCATTACCTCCTTTAAAATTATTGGATTATAGGTGCCTACAACTCATTCTTTCAATCCTCTCTCTCCTACGCAGACGAAGTTGCGCGGGTCAGCTAGATCATTTATAAAATTCATTCATAAAATGGCCAAATCCTATCGGTTTAAAACACCACTACAACGGCGATGTTTAATTACATTTCGTATCTTAATAAAAGGAAAAAGTAAAATGTGAAATAATCAAATTGCCTTACGTAAATCAAACGCTTTCAACTCGCGAAGTCAGGAAATTTCTATTTATAAAAAACGGTCTTCAAATGATGGCCATCGCGAGAGGCTCTTGAAACAAACGGTGTTATCAAATCAGTGCACCCGAGTTAAAGTGCCGGTGAAATAGAAGGGGGCACTTATTGCCTCGCTTCTCCGCCTGCCCCCCTCTCGCCCCCTAGGAGGGCACTGCGACCCGCACTGTCGAACGCCAAAAACTGCTCCGTTGACGTGGTTAAGTAATCGACGTGCTGAGTGCGACTTATAATGCGCATTTTGGATGGAACGTTAGACGTAGAGACGCAGAAATCGCGAAATACAAATGAGAATGGTTTACTCAGGACGTAGTAGTGTTAATAAATATAGATTTAAAGTGGTAGAGCCACGCTGTAGACAATTACGTCTACAGCACGAATGGGCCGGCTCTACAGGTTTTATACCACTGTCTCATAGAAAACCGATGTAAAATGACAGCTCGCTTTCGCGTTTCGTTCGGTGAGTGAGATTTCCGGTGGCCCGATTCTCGCTGCCTTTTCCCTCCCCTTCCATGATTATTTTTGTGTCTTGGGTGTCTATGGGCGGTGGAGATCACTTACCATCAAGTGACCCATCTGCTCGATTGCCAGTCTCTGCTATATAATAGTAGATTCTAAGGTGATATTAGTGTCATAAAAATCATTTATTTATTTAAAAAGTAATCATATTATTTGTTTCACTTACTCTTGTCCCATTTCAAAGTGAGCTCGACGAAAAATACTACTTTAAAGCATGTTGAACAAGGTAGAAATTCGGTTTAATCCCCACTACTGGTTTCAATTCACTGTGGGGGAATAAATAATATTATTAAAATGATTAAAGAAATAAAAGTTTATCTGCGAGCATCAAATATTTCATAATTTAAAAAAAATAAATAATATATATATATACACCAACCTCTGTTTATTTGCAAATAATATTTTAATTAAAAAGAGCAGATTACATGTGTACGTACAAACAACACTAAACTCCAAAAGCTTTTACTCGTACGTAGAGAATACACAACAACTAGAGGCAGTAAAAAGCAATTTAACTTGTTTTACTACTCGCAATCAACACTTCCAAGATGCCTGTAAGTTACCTTTCGATAGAAAAACTAAAGAATGTTCATCGATTTGTAGCGTATTATTGAGCTCGTTTCAACCTCGGCTAAGTTGTTGTTCCAAGAATGAATAGATATTGCCTTGGACTATCGTACGAATTAGCTTATGTCTGCGATTTTCTTTGTAATATTTATTGCTTCTTTATTTTAGAACTATACACATTTTTAATGTTTATATAACACTCCTGGTGGTAGGTTTTTATAGCAGCAACTGGCAAACGAGCAGGTGGGTCACCTGGTAAGCGATCTCCACTGCCCATAGACACCCAAGACACAAATGTATCATGGGTTCGTTGCCAACCGAAAAGCAAGAAAATAGGGATTGGGAAAGGGAGAGAAAAACTGACAGACACCATAGACACGCAAGACACAAAAATAATCATGAGTGCGTTGCCAACCTAAAAGGAGAGAATGGAAGGGGAGTGAAAATGGATTAGGGAAATGGGCCACCGGAAATCTCACTCACCGAACGAAACGCGACAGCAAGCTGCCACTATGGTCGAGCCGGCCCATTCGTGCTGTAGACGTAACTGTCTACAGCATGGCTCTATCACCATGCTTATCGCGTTCCAGGATCAGCCAGTGTGTATTCTGTTTTCTCGAGGGACTTGCGACATGAATATGGTTGGTGGACTATGAGGTTACATCCCTATGTCTCTATTGGTCATCCTCATGTCTTGTTGCAAGCTCCTCGATTTCCTTTTTCGGAAAGTGAAGAAGCATGACTGACTAGCCAAGGAATTGTATTGGAAATAGGATTGTACTTTATTATTAGCTTATGAAGTAGCTTTGATTGGCTTCATTAAATAATTATTTATAATCTTCTTCTCTCTGAAGATTGTCTGTATAATTTGCTTTAGAGAAATGCTTATTTGGTAAAATATAAATACAAGAGGCATAATACTATAAACACGCTGAAACACAACACATCTTCTCTGAGTATAAGATTTGATTCGAAAACATTGACAATGCAAATGCTTAAATTATAGATATGAGATTGCAAAGATATTACGGGATTCCACTGATGAAATCTCGATTCTCGAGTCTGTTAACACTCGAGTCTTTGGTACCCATTGTTATTGAAATTGGAAATTAGAATTCAATTTACTGGGTACGGCGGGTGGTTGATCGATCCACTGTCAGTCATTAGGATACGGGACTCCAACGTTTACTGCGAGAGTCGACGCGTTTTTATATGTTTACCATTTTATAATCCATTTCAGTATTAAAAATACAGTGTGTTTTTAATTTATAGAATGATATTGATTCAAACTCCTAAATGGATACGTTTTATATTTAAAAAGAACATTCTAGAATAATGGTTCTCTCATTCTGCTTGGAGTTATCAAGATCTTCTTTGCAATACTTTGTAAAATTAGAGAGTATTAGATTGTTTCGTTTAAACCACAATAATTAAACAAAATCTCTAAAATATACGGACTTACTTGACACCAGATTTAAGATGAATACCATAAATACAATCTGCCATAACGCCTATGCAAGGAATCAACCGATACAATAACAGAAAAGCTCACGCCTGTATCCCCGAAGGGGTAGGCAGAGGCGCACTAGCCAACTAGTACGCCCACATTTCGCCGAGCTAAGTTCCGTACCAGATGTGATAGTGGGCGAGCCTATCATCATATCGGGCACACATTCCAGACTCCGGGCTCATACGGAAAAATCCAATATCACTTTGCCCGACCCGGGGTTCGAACCCGATACCTCAGGACGAAAGCCGTCCAGCATTAAAATGTTGCAGAAAATTCTGAACCAGAATACTGTTGTTAAATTCCGGAAATTTGTGGTGCGAAAAATAGTTAATTACCGATCGGTGAGCCCAGTGGAGCGATGATCGAATAACTGAGAATTAACGCGCCTGAAGCACCCAGTCGAAACCGAAGTGACGGCAAATAGGGTTACCTGTGCGCTTTTGAAATATTAAACTGTTTGCAGACCGATCAAAAGAACTGTATCTGATTGAAATTTGAATGAGCATTCGTTCAACGGTAATGTGGAACATTGATGATATAACGATGAACAAATACTTCATTGCACTTGTGTTTGGTCAGTTTACTTTTGTCTTTTGTGGCCCAAGAACAAATGCAGAAATCCGAAATGAACTTAACAGATATGTCGTACAGTCCATTAGGCCACGGCATGTTTCAAATTTTAGTACATTCATTTCTTATAAGTTGGTATTTATGGGCAATAGTATGTTCCGACCTCCGAGACTGCCTCCGTGGCGTGGTGGTATTTCGGTATGACTACGGTTCTGAGGTCTCGGGTTCGATCCCCGGGTCGGGCAAAGTGATATTGGATTTTTCCATATCAGCCCGGAGTCTGGAATTTGTGCCCGACATGGCGATAGGCTCGCCCCCTATCACTTCTGGGACCGAACTAAACTCAGCGAAATGTGGGTGTTCTAGTTCTCTAGTACGCCTCTGCCTACCCCTTCGGGGATACAGGTGTGAGCTTATGTTATGTTATGTAGTATGTTCCATCTAGCTCATTTACTCGTATAATCCATCGTACCTAATATGATAAAAGATAAAGATACAGAGTCATAAAATATGTACTTCTAACATGATCTTTCTTTCTGCCTGGCGTTTTCCCGGCCTAGTGCCAGGGTCCGCCTTCCTATTTAAACGCTTCCACTTCGCCCGGATCTTGAGCATCCTCCACAGTAAGACCATTGGCTCTCATATCATCTTCGAAAACGTCCATCCAGCGCATTTGGGCCGTCCACGAGGACGCACCCCTAGTACGATCTGGGCCAGACACTTGCGATCGGCGTACTCCTGTGGTTTTCTCAAAACGTGGCCATACCATCTAAAATGATCAATCAACACAATTGACATGACATGTTAACCTAAAACCATATAAAAGATAAGATTCTTTGGTCATGAATATAATCCATTATTGTTTCGGAGGAAACAAAGTTAATATAGAAAGATAAATTATTTTGCTTACGTGATAAAGTTATGAATGTGTTTTTGATATTACATTACGTATTCAAGGAATAACGTTCAACGAAGTAGGTTCATTATTATGTTTACTTTAATTCTTCATTTTTTCCTGAAATATTTTCTTCACGCAACTTTCAAAGGAATTCCAAGAATTAAAATTCACTTCTAATTATTTTTGCCGTAAAGCCTCGTTGGATGTCATATTAAATTTCATTGCTTTTAATTGAAATCGGATATCCGCTTAATTTGAACACGCAATAAAATTCTATTTTTGTAAAAATATTTTGGTAACGGTAAACAGTTGCTTCGTTAAAAAAAAAATCGTTGCCATTTTCAGTTTTTTTAGAACTTAGGTTATAAATAGCTGTTTCTTATACATGAGGATAATACAAAAGCAAAGTAAAGCGACATAAGCTTAAACATCACCTAAAATTCTCTAAAAGATATTTGTAGAAATTATCAAGAACTACATTTTTACAACCTTGTGTTATACCTAAATACTAGTTAAGAGTCTCTTCTACTAATAACAAGGCCCCTTACTTATAAAAATATTTAAGCGCTGCTTATCTTTATACCATTGGTTGTCCTTTTCACTTTCAAACAATGTGACACAAGGAAAAAGTGACAGACTATTCTTTACCATTTGCTCAGTTAAACTGTTTTTATAAGTAAGGCCCTTTGGCTCAATAAAATAATCATACTAAATAAATGAAACCTTTGAAATAAATAAAACATGCATTTATTTCACGTAAAGAGCCTCAAGAATGTCACATTAATTCATTTTTTTATAGCTTTTACTGGTGTATTTTCAAGAACTAATTTGCATCTTGAAATATATTATTTGACAACCCTACAGGAAATAGTAAGGCGGTAAGGCGCTATCCATTGTTCTTCACACCCCGCCGTATGTTAGGCGTTTTGAATATTTCATGTTCGATAATTTATTGCATGATTTAGTGAGCGAGGCCTTATGATTGCGGTGGTGTTCGCTCTTGATTCCACAGCCTTACGTTCGACGCAACCCTTTTTTGTATAACATAGAGGAATAGTGCGATTTGCTTTGATATCGTGCGTGGAGTGTTTTATTTATACCTCTAGCTTCGTAATATATAATTTTATAGTTTTATAAATATGATGATGACTGCCTCGGTGGCGTGGTTGTATTTCGGTATGAATGTCCTGAGGTCTCGGGTTCGATCCCCGGGTCGGGCAAAGTGATATTAGATTTTTCCATATCAGCCCGGTGTCTGGAATTTGTGCCCGATATGGCGATAGGCTCGCCCCCTATCACATCTGGGACGGAACTAAGCTCGGCGAAATGTGGGTATACTAGTTGGCTAGTGCACCTCTGCCTACCCCTTCGGGGATACAGGCGTGAGCTTATGTTATGTCATGTCATGTTATAAATATGATTTACATGGAATCGGACTTTTAAGGAGTAGCATGTTATGCAGCGTTTTAAAGAAACTATGACTGATTTTTTCCTTTAAATGTCTACTAATTACAGAAATATGTTCTCGCAGTCTAATTGATGATCAATAAATAAATACACCCAACATTAACACACTACGTATATTATGTAGGTATCAGAAACTATGAGAGACTTTCGGTCTCACAACACCCAGACCCGAAAAAAATATTTGTGGGTGACACACATTTGTCTCGGTACGGAAATCGAACCCGCGGCCTCTCGCTTCACAGCCGGCTGCTCGTACGCTGCGCTACGGAGGCGTAGCGGGCACATAATAATAATCTGGGCATTCCTTCTACGAAGATACATTATCCTATTAAAACAGCGCCTAAATCTGACGGGTGGCTCTCATGCTGCGCTAAGTATGTTCCTAGTTTCTATTCTGGCGTTAGTAATTTATGTTTATTTTTATGTGCATGTCAAAACCGGCGTTTTGACATGTAATTGGAGTGAGCTCGCAAAATGTTTGTTATATTTTATTTGTTATACTTAGTGTAATCTACTATATAAAAATAAGTCGGGTTTTCCTTCCTGACGCTATAACTCCAGAACGCACGAACCGATTTCCACGGTTTTGCATTCGTTGGAAAGGTCTCGGGCTCCGTGAGGTTTATAGCAAAGAAAATTCAGGAAAATTTTCAACAGAAAAGCGGGAAAATCTTTTTTCACATACAGCGCCATCTCTGATACATAGCATGTACTACAAACCAATATTTTAAGTAGATGGCGCCGGTGCGTGAAAAAAGATTTTCCAGATATTAGAGATTTCACAGACGGGGTGACAATCGAGCAGACAGATGGGGTGACCGACTGGGTGACAGACGGGTGACAGACAGGTGACACACGGGTGACAGACGGGGTGACAGACTGGGTGACAGACGGGTGACAGACGGGGTGACAATCGAGCAGATAGATGGGGTGACCGACGGGTTGACCGACAGGGTGACTGTCGGGGTGACCGACGGGGTGATGGACGGGGTGACTGACGGGGTAACTGACGAGGGTACTGACTGGGTGACTGACGGGGTGACTGACGAAAACGGACCAAAGTAGATCATCTCATTACCTCCTTTAGAATTATTGGATTATAGGTGTTTACAACTCATTCTTTCAACCCTCTCTCTCCTACGCAGACGAAGTTGCGCGGGTCAGCTAGTTTATGTTTTATAATTAATTTTACAGTATATAGTTATATGTTTTTGTTATTTCGTTTTAGTAGATTTGTGTAATTGTCCCGCCAGTTCGAATTGGGTATATCCAAAGACTTCTATATATACTACTAGACTGGCTGTTCGGTACATACAATGTGCGTACTAAATCTCTGTTAATCGACCTCAACTCACTATAGAAATCTACTCTTTTCCTTAGCCGCGAAACTCAAACACTCGCCGTCATGTACCACAATTTTACTTCGAAACAACTTGTCTAGTAAATACATAAAAGTCTTTGGGTATATCCTGCGGCCTGAGCAGGAAAATTTCTGACAACCGTAAATGTATTCGAACTCGATGCGCGTCTATGAAATTTGCATGAAATATTAACCAAACGTCATCAGTGCGCAGCGAACTCGAATACATTTACATTTACATTAGTTTTTCGTGCTCGGGCTACTGTAATGACTGTGTGTGTGTTGCATAAATAAATAAATAAATGTTTAGACATTGGAACATCGAAATTTTCCATTAAAATAAAGCGTTGTTAAACAGTACACGGTGGAGGCAAAGATTGGAAGTACATTCTAAATGCTGCACTTTTAGCCAGATAAAAATAATTGCAGGGTCTAGATACAACGAGCCTGATATAAGTCGGGCAGCGCTCGGCGCTTTATCTTGCCGACGATAACACCGTTTCTGAAGAATACTTCTTTAATAGCCACCCTTACTGGAAATGGGCTAACGAATAAAGTCAATCTCCTCGACGTAAATCCTTGGCGCAGTCATAATTCAAGTTTATAGAGTTTCGGGGACTTTTCGCTGATAGATTTTAGAGGGCGTTTAAGTTTATGGCCGCTACAGGATATTCGATTTGGAATACCTATTTGTTAGTCTTGTGTAGTTTATTAAGGAACACTACCGATGTGCGCGTTACCGGCCTTAATCATCAGCATCAGTTATATCGTATTTATGCGTAGGTATTACACAGTACATTGTAAAACTATTAGAGATGCTGCAGCAGTATTGTAATTCTGCCGCATCGATATATTATATACCTAGATACACAGTTGACGCTCGGAAAATGGGACAGCAAATAAGTGCTTAAGCACTACTTTTGCATACAGTCGAACGCCGATAGAATTCTAAATTTCAAAATTCAAATTTAAAAACGCTTGCTCATTTCGTTTAAAAAGCTACTTTATAACACTGGCATAGGGTTATAATATAACTAGCTTTTGCCCGCGGCTCCGCACGCGTATTTTGTAGGGCCAATGGAAAAGTCTTTTGATTTGTCGATCGGCCCTGTCGTTTTAGTCTAAATATGGGCGACCCAGACATCGATTTTGAAGTCAATTGGACTAAAAACAAAGAAAAACAAATGGCGGCCATTTATGAAAGATTTGACAGCGGTTCTGACATTCGGAACGACGGGACGACTCAGATATCGATTCTGAAGTCAATCGGCCAAAAAACAAAGAAAAACAAAATGGCGGCCACTTTTGACAGTTCTGACAGCAATTGTGTCGTTCGGAACCACGGGGTGACTCAGATATCGATTTTGAAGTCAATCGGCCCAAAAACAAAGAAAAACAAAATAGCGGCCACTTTTGACAGTTCTGACAGCGGTTCTGTCATTCGGAACCACGGGGTGACTCAGATATCGATTTTGAAGTCAATCGGCCCAAAAACAAAGAAAAACAAAATGGCGGCCACTTTTGACAGTTCTGACAGCAATTGTGTCGTTCGGAACCACGGGGTGTCTCAGATATCGATTTTGAAGTCAATCGGCCCAAAAACAAAGAAACAAATTTTCAACCCCTATTTTATCCCTTTTTAGGATAAAAATATATCACACCCCATTTCTGTCCTTAGCGCTACTATCTATCTAACTATCCTCATACCAACTTTCTTAAAAATCCGTTCAGCGGTTTCTGGATTCCCATAAAAACTTTCATCCCCTATTTCATCCCATTAGGGGTTGATTTTAAAAAAGTAGCCCATTTGTGTCTTTGAACTCAAAGATGTCCACTATCCCATGCCAATTTCATAAAAATCCATTAAGTGGGCCTAAAATTCCTATACAAACGTTCATCCCCTATTTCATCCCATTAGGGGTTGATTTAAAAAAGTGGCCCATTTGTATCCTTAAACTCAAAGGTATCCACTGTCCCATACCAAAATTCATAAAAATCCATTAATTGGACCTAAAATGCCCATACAAACTTTTAACCCTTATTTCATCCCTATAGGGGTTGATGAAAAAAAATGAAGTACCCCATTTTAATCCCTAGGGTCAAATGTATCCTCATACCAAATTTCATCAAAATCCATTAAGCGGTTCCAAAATTCCCATACAAACTTTCATCCCCTATTTCATCCCTTTAGGGGTTGATTTAAAAAAAATAAAGTACCCTATGTCCGTCCTTGGGGTTAAAAGTACCCATATACCAAATTTCATCAAAATCGGTTCAGCGGTTTAGACGTGAAAACGCCACAGACAGACAGACAGACAGAGTTACTTTCGCTTTTATTATTTAGTAAGGATTGTTGATTTAATTAGAACTTGTGATTTTTTCCTTTGTTTTATTACTGAGACCACTTTTTATGACGATATTTGCAAAGAATTGTGCACTAGGATATATTAAATCGATGTTCTGCCGTCAAACGGTCGATGTGTTACTGTGTCTGTCAGTGACGTAAATGTCGGTAGTGTGCCTTTACTCGATAAGGTTATGTCGACCCGCTACGGACGGAGCTCTCGTTGAGCGGTTTAGTTTCCGAATTGATCAGTACCAGTCGTCGATGCAGAGTTTGGTTTGAAGCAAATAAAGGCATACGGCGTGCCTTTATGAACGGTGTCGATGGACGTGCATCGCCGTCAGATATTAAGGGATATGAGTCAATCGTCATACTATCTGTGGAGATCAAAACAGCAATGATGAATCATATGAAATGGAATTTAAAATGTTTAGGCTGAGATCTATAGAGCAAACTTCGACTAAGTCTAAGTCAAAGCAACGAACTCAGTGAGGATTTGGAATTGTTAAATCGAACTTTGACTTAGTCCGAGTAATTTTTTAGAAGAAGAATTGACAAACATACTAAGCAAAGATTTTCTTGTAAAAAATGACTGAACTTCGACTAAGTATAAGTCAAAATCCTCACTGAGTTCGTCACTTTGACTTAGACTTAGTCGAAGTTCGCTCTATAGATCTCAGCCTTAGTATAAGACTGGATACTGGATAGCGACCATTGTGACTAAATTATGATTTGTTCAAGTGACTCGCCTTTCCGGGTCCATCACATCGATAATCTTTTCTATCGCACATCGATGCTTTTGTCCTGCAGTAGGACAATCATAGCTGATGTGAAAGCCGTTTCAAAACTTAGGCAGAGATTGGATGGAGTTCGACTAAGTACAAAGCACGAATTTAACAATCAAATTCAAATCGATGGCGCTGCGTAGTGATGACATTTGCTTCAAACATCATAAGCACACATACATAGACTCATGCCTGTATTCCCGAAGGGTAGGCAGAGGCGAACTAGTGAATTAAAACACGTAAATTTGGCCGAGCCCATTTCCGTCCCAGATGTGATAGCGGGCGAACCTACCATATTGGGCACAAATTTCACTCCGGGCTGATACCGAGGAGGAAACCCAATATCACTTTGCCCAACTCGGGGATCGAACCTGAGACCTTAGTACAGTAGTCGTAACGTGCATGCAACACAACTACACTACCGAGGTAGTCTCGAACATCATACGTGCGCATCATACTCGATTCGAAATCGATTGTAGAGTTATTTCTGCCCCCTTACTCTTGACACTCGATTCGATTTTGATTCGATTCGGTTTCATTTATTGTCTTAAAATTCCATCGAAATAAAGTTAAAAAGGGTGCCAATGTTGCATTAGATTCGAGAACTTGACATTTGGTAATTTTTTAGTCAGCATCCAGTAAGGTAAATTTTAACACTCGATTCTATTTTGACTACGATTCGATTTAATTTAGTGACTTAAAATTCCACCGAAATAGAGTTCAAAAGTTCATTAATGTCACGTTAAAAATTACCAAATGACAAGTTCTCGAATCTAATGTAACATTAGCGTACTTTTTACTCTATTTGGTGGAATTTTAGGTCACTAGAGAAGTCGAATCGAAGTCACATTCGAATCGAGTGTCAAAAGTCAGTCCCCTGTTCGGTCCTCAGTCTTCATAACAGAGTGACACAGAGACATCAAAGTTAAAACAATATTAAAGTCAGTACAAATTGGAATTGTTGGTCTGGAACATACTGCGTAGTTATTGATTTGATACTGCGCTATCGTAACTTCGTGAAGTTCTAGACAGCGGCGAAATTTGCAACTATATGGCGAGCTAAATAACTTTAATCTTCCATTTTCTGGTACGCTGAGTATGCATGCTTATTAAACTAGTTATATGTTCAGTAGTTAGTATTAACAATGCTATAAGTTACTAACATAACATAACACAACATAGGCTCACGCCTGTATTTCCGAAGGGGTAGGCAGAGGCGCACTAGCGAACTAGAACACCCACATTTCGCCGAGCTTAGTTCCGTCCCAGATGTGATAGGGGGCGAGCCTATGGCCATAGCGGGCACAAATTCCAGACTCCGGGCTGATATGGAAAAATGCAATATCACTTTGCCCGACCCGGGGATCGAACCCGAGACCTCAGAACCGTAGTCGTACCGAAATACTACCACGCCACCGAGGCAATCTCTATAAGTTGCTACTAATATTATAAATGTATCGTCTCGTCTAATGTTAGCGTATTGCTGTGGACTGGGAGGTCTTGGGTTCGAAGTTTGGTTCGAGTAAAGTGTTTTCTTAATATTTGTCGGGGACTGGATTTCCCAGGGGCGTTGAGGTCAGGCAGGTGGCCGGCCGGACATAAAAACTATGCCGATTTCTTTCTGCAACTTTCTTAAAAAAACGGGCAAGTGCATACTGCATATCTGATCATGCACAGTACAGGGTTCCGAAGTAAAGGTAACTGTTACTTAAATATAATTTTACTAAACATAATTTTAAGTGTATGGTCTATAAACTCATATTTACTACCTGTATTACATAACCAGCAACTTCATATAAGTGATATTTTTTTCGGTCGTCTATTACTCATTAACTTGTAAAGCCTGCTTAGCCGTTATAGTTTTCCTTTGAAATTCATGATATATGCTACTACTGTGAATTTTTTCACGTATCCAAAACCAATCGTTGCGGTTACAGAGGGAGTGGGGACAGACAGACAAACAGACAGACAGACAGGTTCATTTTATGCTATTTGACTTCGGAACCCTAAAAATCGATTACGCCAACCCCATATTGGAGTAGAATAAGGGTTAGGTGAAAAGACTGTTAATGCGAAAGCATGTCTTTTTTTCCCTTTGGTGAACTGCATTGGTCCCTGCTAATGGGATACTGAAACCCCTGCAGTATCTCACCATTGGGGAGTAGCGAAAGCATCTTGGATTACAGGATACAGACCTGTCAATCATGACACCATATTATATTGTAACAATATTATCGTAATGTGTTTGAAAAATATGGACTAATCCAAAAATATAAACATTGGATGTGGCAATTACACGGTGTGTTCACACACCAACACGCACCTATAATGTTTGTTATCAAAGTGATTCGGGTCATGGTGTCGTTATTATGGACCTACACTCTGTTCCATTAGTAGGGACATGTAAATGCACCCTATGTAATAACTAGCTGTGTATAAAACAGTAGTGTAAGCTTTGTCAATGAAACCACCGCGCCGAATCCATTGTCACAATAAGGGCTCGTTTAGATTGTTCATGTCAAGAATACTGTACCCCAAGTACGAGTTTATTTTGACAGTTCTCGATTCTCGAAATCGACGATAGTTTGCGTTTAGTCCATACATTTGACAAGCAGCGCCACTTTGCGGAAACTACAACGAACTAAATAATATATGCAGAAACTGTAAACTATCGTCGATTTCGAGAATCGAGAAAAAATCGTACTAAGGGTACAAATGAATATTAAAGTCATAAGACTTTGAAGTTTGAAGTTTGATGTAACCTTCAAACTGCGAGAAAGAGAGGTATCAGTATAATCACGTCACGCCATAACGGTACGTGCGTTGGAAAGTGATAGCAAGAATTTAAAATATTAATTACTGCCTCATTTTTCAACCAATTTCGATGCAGTTTTTACAGGAGGGTTTCTTTTTCGTTTTATTTGCTATTACATATAAATACGTGTATAAAATCAAACATAGTCAAGTACCCAATTTTGATAATTTACTTCAGTGTATATGACGACGCGACGCACGCACAACTGCTCTAAGTTTTGTTTGAACACGCAATTAAATTCGTTGATTTCCTTCCAAGTGCCAGGTCGCTATTAGCAATACAAACAGACGATGAATTTTGGTGACACCTGCGCCTTAACCCTTCCATCTATTTGATTACACATATCTTGTTACATGTAATGTATGTACATATTTGTAAACCCCTTTATTGATATACCCCGCGTGCACGCTATGTCGTAATTTTGTCGTGTGAATTATATGAAAGGGTTGATTATATTTTTGTGTATAAGTTATAATACACATGTGATGTTTTCCCAGGGAAGTAATTCATTCAGTGACAAGTAACTGTGTTATTACACTGGCGTTATAAATAAAACAGCGTTGATAATTATCAAAAGTCGTATTTAAAAAGAGAAAATTATACATTAGTGAGAATATTTGTTATATAAATTGTGTACAAAATTTATCAGTATTAGCTTTAAGTTGAAGATCGTCAAGAATCGAGCAGGATTTAAAATAATCATAAGTTTAAAAACATCACGGACCGACTCCATTTATCCAATCGTGACCAAATTTATATGGACCACCCTTGGAATAAGCTCTATGGAACACAAAAAAAATCTTGAAAATCGGTCCACATTTGGCGTAGATATCGCGTAACATACATAAAATAATCACAAGTTTAAAAACTTAACAGACCAACTGTAAATCCGATCCTGACCTTTATATGGGACCACCCTGGAAATAAGTTCTATCCAAGACAAAAATAATTATTAAAATCTGTTTACATTTGGCGGAGATATCGCGTAATATACATAAAAAAAACACGAATTGAGGACCTCCTCCTTTTTGGAAGTCGGTCGAAAAATACAAGAGAATTGAGAACCTCCTCCTTTTTGGCAGTCAGTCGAAAAATGTAGACGTATTGAGGGCCTTCTCCTTTTTTGAAGTCGGCCGATTAAAGATATTTTTTTATATAATGAAGTACTGATTTGTTGAGTTTACGCGAATGTTATACATTGAAATAAAACTACCGGTCCAACCCGTGACCGTGACCACGTAGACTGCAAAGCCTTCGAAACGTCGGGCACAAAAATTAAAACCAAATCGTGATGGAATCCGTAAAAATAGTTTTTTTCAACATAAAATGAAGTAGTTTTCTTACAATCGTGTAAATATTTCCTAAATAAAGTTACTTTTAGTAATTGAGACGATGATTATATGTAGATAATCTAAGTTAATTTTAGACTTAGGAATAGACTTCAAATCCCGATCCGCGATGCATCTGGTGTTACTAATTGAGGAGTCCTTCAACTTTCGCTCGTACCCCATCGGATTTAACTTTAACTACGGAATAGATACTATTAGTGCGTAAGTGGGTACTTAAACCTGAACCATCTTAGTGAGTTATTGGGCTTAAATCTGAAGAAGGATATTAAATAATCCAAAACATAATATAATATGAGCTCACGCCTGTATCCCCGAAGGGGCAGGCAGAGGCGCACTAGCGAACTAGAACACCCACATTTCGCCGAGCTTAGTTCCGGCCCAGATGTGATAGGGGGCGAGCCTATCGCCATATCGGGCACAAATTCTAGACTCCGGGCTGATATGGAAAAATCTAATATCACTTTACCCGACCCGGGGATCGAACCCGAGACCTCAGAACCGTAGTCGTATCGAAATACCACCACGCCACCGAGGCAGTCCGAAGTATTAAATAATCCGAAGTTTAAAAACTTAACGGACTGACTTCAAAATGTATCCGATCGTGACCAAATGGGACCAGCCTTTGTATAAGCTCTATCGAACACTAAAATCTTGAAAATTGGTCCACATTTGGCGGAGATATTGCGTAATATACTTAAAAATAACGATGAATTGAGGACCTTCTTTTTTGAAGTCGGTCGAAAAACTCAAACTGGGATGGGAAAGGACTTTGAAATATGGCGTATATTTTGGTTTATGATAACGCGCATCTTTATAGTAAGATTAATAAAAGTCCTCGTTTTGTTTATGTAATTAAGGAATACATTAGACTTCAGTTACAAAAGAAGATTTCTTTTATAAAACCATTGTGAGATATTAAAATTTTCATTACCGCTCCCATAACTTTCGAAAGTTTTAGTTTTCAAGTCGTTATGCGTAAAATAATCTGCATTTATGAAATTGTCAGAAAAATCTTTTACGAAATTTATTACTAGTTTAATGGCGTCTCAGGTTATCAAATATTCGTTAGTAAAGTAGAAAGATAATGTACTGACAATGTGTATTGGAAAATAATAAACTCTTGAGTCAGCCCACAGTCATATTTGACAACCTTTGTGGCGCAATGGACAAGTAGCGATCTGTGGAGCGCGAGGCCGCGGGTTCGATTCCCACACGGAGACAAACGTTTGTATGGCCCATATTTGTTTCGGGCCTGGGTGTTGTGAGACCGTGCGTTTCTCGTTGTTCTTGATGCCCACGACACAAGACTCGATCCTAGTCTGAGATCAGGATTATGTTAATCACTGTTGGGTGTTATTTAATTATTTATATGAATTGTGTCGTGGATATCGCGAACTAAGAGACTTTTAGTTTCACAATACTCAGACCCGAAACATATATTTCAGGAACAAACTTTCTATTTGACGCGGGAATTGAATCCGCGGCCTGTCGTTCTACCGCTTAGTTGCCAACTTCGCCAAAATAATAGACTTTGAGCATTCAGAGTAGGCTACCGACCATTTCGATTTTCCTCCAGTGAAATATATCCATATTCCACATAGAAAAATATTACTTATTCAGTTACACCATAAATCTAACTTTTACCGAAAAAAACATAGTCAGGTAGTGCACGTAATAGTTATTTATGGGGATATTTTATATTTCCCTCTTTTTTTGCAACTTTTGGAAGTAGTACTGTTACATTTTGTCTATGCCTGAAAACAAGGTTAAGTTATAAGTAAAGTGTTAAAATAACTTATATTCTGTTTTGATTCGGCCAACACCACGTATAATATTACTTCATAGTAAATTTAACACATTGGATCGTCTTCTTGGTCTGGCAGTGTGTGGACTGTGGACCCGGGAGGTCCTGGGTTCGACTCCCAGGTCGGGCGAAGCAATTTTTCTAATTTGATTCTCTCGGGACTGGATCCCTCAGTTGGCGGTTGACGTCAGCCTGGTGGCCGGTCGTAAAAACTAAGCCAAATCATTTTCTGCAACATGCTTGAAAAAGTGTGTTACGCCGACCCCACATTAAGGTGGGGTAAGGTCAGGTAGAAAGAGTCAATTTTATAAATAACATATATATTGCCATTTCGGTCACAAATTGCAGATTCTGGGTTTACTGAGCAGAAAACCCCAATATCCCTTTACCGGCCCGGGGCTCGAACCTGAGACCAAAATTTAACTACGCCATCGAGGCCGTCACAAGGCAGTAACCGAACAAATTTAGATATTAGCTTAAATCCTATTAAATTGGGCCACGTTCGTAAGGCAAAGTTACGCCGCTAGATTTGCTTTTACTCTCGCTTAATTCCGACCTCTAACTATGGTAAGGTAATGTTGACTTTGGACTATAGATTGCGAAATGAACGCTCAATCATCTCTTTATTCCATCAAATATAAAAGCAATTTGCCCCTGATTGTAATTCAAATCATAAATTAAATATTCATTTGCTTCATTTTCGGAATCAAATTACTTCTTGTTTATGTTGTTGGAGAAAATGAGACATAATTTTCTTCACTTTATTTGGAGGATATTCTGAACTTTTCCATCACGTCCAAGATGTGCAAATGACATATCACTTATATATACAGGATGTTTCATAAAGTTGGTATCAATAATAAATACACTTAAAGAGGAGATGGCTAGAAATCTAGCAGTAAAGTTTAAAATTTCGCAAGGCTCATAGTTTTTGAATAATGAAAACTTTAATTTGTTATGAAATAATTCTTTCTAGTCCATTGGGTCAGCTGCAGTACATTTGCAAACCACCTATGAGGTAATTAAATATTTTTAGCATACACAAAGCTACCCTTATGCTAATTGGGATGATTTACAGATCGTATTCCGATTTTAAAATCCCCATGCTTAATAATTAATTTAAAAAAATAAATTCACTTTTTATTTTTTTAACTTTAGCATTGTGATTTTAATCGGTCTCCCTATATGTGGAATTATTATTGGTAAAACACGCGGTATATATTTTAGGTAATAATGGAATTAAATTAAATGAAATTAGAATAGGGAACTGTTGCCACCAGCAACATTGCATGCAGTTGTGTTTGAATGTATGTTCAGTACTCTTTATTTTTAAAGTATTTTTTACATTTTTAAATATGCATATACTATAAAAATACAAATACTATTATTATACATACTGAATGTATTATTATTCTGTAATATCTACATTATATACATAGTATGCAACGCATTATAATTAGGTTCCATAGAAAAAATAAAATGGTGCCTACTTAATCTCATGGCTGCGGAGCTTCTAAGCTATGGAGAGGTTGATTCTGAGTTTAAATCCCAGGTCAAGAAACGAAGTTTTTCCAACATGAATTGCTCTATTGACTAATTCCCCTAGGGATGTTTGAGACCACCAGGTCGTAGCCAAACCTTTTTGGAAATACGCATAAATAATGTGTTGCGCCGTGTCGGTTGGCAAGTAGGATAATTAAACTTAATAATCACAAGTTTAAAAACTTAACAGACTGACTTCAAATCTGATCTTAACCAAATTTATATGGGACCACCCTTGAAAGAAGCTCTATCGAACACAAAAAGAATTTTGTAGATCGGTCTACATTCGGCGGAGATATCGCGTAACATATGTACATAAAAAAAATGCAGGCGAATTGAGGACCTCCTCCTTTTGTGGAAGTCGGTCGAAAAGAAAATAGATAAATATTAAAAAAATGATAATATTTTTAGTCTAAAAGATAAATCAGCTTGTGAAATTTACTTGTAATCAAAAAGGCAAATAATTATGTCCAAAAATTCAATGGCTCTTTGGTACTGGTGTAAGAGTATATGCTCCAGTGACCCGTGTTAATGTTTCAGTATTTTATTCAGAGACACGTTCGTCTGCGTCGCCCCAGCCATCAGAATTTCCTTACAAAATTTCCTTGGAGACTGAGATGTGAGATGTCATTGAAAACCACTTTCCAGTGAGTTCTTCGAAACGAGTATACGGAGAAATTGTTTGATTTGAATTGGTTGATATTTATGTTATAGTTGCACGATTGCCGCTTTGCCTACGTTACCTACATTATCTTAGGTTTTTATTTTTTAAACACTAAATAAACGGATCTTTATAATGTTGAAGAGCTTTGGTGTGGAGTTATTTCCTGAACAAAGTTTTGACCCTTTTACACATTTTTAAGGATAAAAAATTACAGCCTTTCTAACGCCCAAATAGTCAAATGCTACTCAACTGTAACGGCTTCGTACATTGGTTTTCGCCATACAATTTTGACAGATAAGGCGGCCTTAATCGACATAAGGTGACCTTAATTGTATGAATATCCGGAGTTGTTAGTGCTTCATTTGTATGTGGGGTAAGACTACAATGAATGTTAGGTATCATGTATTTAATTTCATGTTCAAAGGATTTGTCCCCCTAGGAGAGGTTGACGTCAGGCAGGCAGCCGGTCGTAAGTAAGCCAAATCCTTTCTGCATCATGCTTGAAAATGTGTGTTGCGCCGACCCCACATTAAGGTGGGATAAGAGCAGGTAGAACGAAAGATCAGTTAAAGTGATTATATGTTTAGAAGATAAAGATGAAACAAAACTATTTTTACAGATTCTATCACCATTAGGTTACGGGTCAGTCTGACCCGTGACAACGAAGACTGCAAAGCTTTCGAAACGTCTGGAATAAAAATTAAAACCTAATCGTGATAGAATCTGTAAAAATAGTTTTATTTCAATGTATAATATTCGCGTAAACTTAAGAAATCAGTAGATAAAGATGAAGCAATAAATATAATCGGAACACGTTCACACATTCACACGGTAAACGTATAAAATAACATTAAACAAACTTCAAGATCCCATCGCCAAAAACGGTCAGATGGAGTGAAATATTAGGTGGGGTCGAAACATTTTTCATCCGCTTTTCTCCGGGTATACCTTCAGCTTGGAACTTCATGAATATTTCAACCCGGATCAATTATTAAAATGATTTACTATACCCGGCCGCGGTAACCGTGCCCGGTCAACGTACGCGGTATAATGTTTTCTAAGAATATACGGAAATCTTTTACATTCTTTTGGAATACCAAATAATTAAAAGTCGAGACGCAATTTATGCATAGGATCTTCCTTATTCTGAGTGTGATTGTCTCTATTGTGTTCTTAAGAGCAGACATTTTGAATATTTTTAAAAGGTCTTTACTTGACTTCTCTTTTAGAGTTCTGTGGCCCATGAGACCGTCTGTGGGTAGTATTTTTTTACTTTTTAACCTTATGAGCTGATTTTATGTTAGTCCCGCGGGACCAGTGGGATGAATTAGTCTCACTAGTCCTGACAACTCAACGGGAAAGGTGGTACAGACATAATGTTTTAGATTAAAGATATTTTAACAAGCAATGCTCTAATGTTAATGCGAGTGTATGACAACTGTCATTCAAGAGACATGCCCGCCTAGCATGCGTGCCAAGAGATATCCCAATAATCGACTGTCGAGATGTTGTCTACGTGTTGTCTACAATATTGTATGAAAATAAACGAGGACGCATATTAAATCAAGAAGTCAAATAGAGAAAACCGGTTATAAGAGGACAACAAGCTTAGGCAAAATATTCTCGTGGCGCGCATGCTAGGCGGGCATGTCTATTTATGTGAACCTGAGAGTTTTTGGTACACAAGTAATGCTGCCAATTGAACTAGTCCAAGAAGGCGATTTTTTTATAAAATATTTTAATTCAATACATATCTATACATACATATAAATAAAATTGGAGTGTCTGTTGTAATATTAAAATAATCGTTTTTACTACATGTATATGAATATATATACGGTATATACACCAACATAACATTTTTTACAATTTTTGTCTGTCTGTTTGTTCCGGCTAATCTCTGAAATGGCTAGACCGATTATGACAGGACTTTTATTGGCAGGTAGCTGATGTAATAAGGAGTAACTTAGGCTACGTTTATTTTAGACATAATAAAAAAATAAAATAAAGAATCGACTGTTAGGCGGAACGAAGTTCGCCGGGTCAGTTAGTTTAAAATAAATAAATAGAGGTACATATTGAACTGTTTATTGTTGCATAACAACATTAATTAATTATTTTGTTTCGTACAAATGGTTATTATTTACCTTAACTATTGACACGACAAACCAATGTAGTGTTTACTTCGATGAAAGTTTCATTGTTTATTTTTGAATCCCAAAATAGTGATTGCGTATGCTGCCAATTCGGCAGGTATTGTTGGTTCCCGAGCATGAATAATTTTGATAATGGAATTTGGATGGAACTCGATGCGCGGTTATGGTATTTGTATGATAATTTAAATAATTGTCAATGGTAATGCACAGTAAGCTGTAATAATATAATTCCATCGTAATATTTGATTGTAATAATCATAAGTTTAAAAACTTAACAGAACGACTTCAAATCCGTGACCAAAATCTATGGGTCCATCCTTGAAATAAGCTCTATCGAACACAAAAATAATTTTGACAATCGGTCCACATTGGCGGAGATATCGCGTAACATACATAAAAAAATACAGACGAATTAAGGACCTCCTCCTTTTTGGAAGTCGGTCGGAAGATTTTTTTCATCTTGGCATGAAGTGATTAGGTACTTTAGACGTTTAGTATACTCTAAGTATAATGTTCGACATTACATTTCACTTTTGGCAGGCTTTTCTCAAAGTCAATAAGCAAAGTCAAAACTAGAAAAATCAGACATCTTCCCACCAGCAACAAGATTCCATTATTGGCGGCATTGAACTCTCTACTAACTCTACATCTTAATCAGCCCGTCTAGCATGCATCATGTATGTGTGTGTAGAAAATAAATGGTTTAAATGGTTTAAATGGTTTTTAAATAATCGACTGTCGAGATATTGTCTACAATATTGTATGAACATAAACGGGGGCGCACGTTAGTGTCCGTTGATAAATAGAAAAAACCGGTTATAACACAAAAAGCGTAGACAAAATGTTCTCGTGGCGCGCATGCTAGACGGGCAGGTCTTATATTCAGATTATCCAGAATTCGGCAATATAACAGAGAGTCTCCAAAAGTTGTGTTTGCTGTTGCTCGATACATTTTGGCTTCCATTGACGTTATATTACCTTTTTAACACAATATCGTATTCATTCCTGCCCTCAATATCAGTAGGATAAGGTAGCTTTATACGAAAATTATCATCAAATATGTCGTTGAATTATAATTGGTACCGTATAGTTAGTAAATGAATAATCAAACACCTAATAGTCACATACATAGTCCTGCCCTACACTAAGATACGAGTCTTGCGTCGTGGGTATCAGGAACTACGAGATACTTACGGTCTCACAACAGATTCGGAACAAATACATATCTGTAAGCCATACAAACATTTGTCTCGGTGGGGGGATCGAACCCGCGGCCTCTTGCTTCACAGCCGGCTATTCGCCTACTGCCAGGCTAACGATACAACAGCTACATACAAATATTTTTTAGGATAGATAGATAGAATTTCAGCGTGTCGCCGTTCACTGCTGAACGTATGCCTCCCAAAGTGAGCGCCAATAATTCCGGTCTGTTTCATTTTTCAACCTTTTTTCAGGTACCCCTGCTTAATTGTAATACGTCGGCATAACCCTGATAGGTCGTGTATGTGGTAATACGAAACAACAACACGAATTGCGTTCGGGGTATGACATAAAATTGTATAGTGTCCTCGGAATTTCGCTTGCAAATTGCTCTCGAGCTATAGGAATATCGCGTAACGTCACACCGTCGCCCCAAACGCATTAGCATATCGATGGGTACATCGGCTCACTCCGACACCTGATAAAAGAACTGCACTCCAGTTTAGTGAAGTTTAAATATCACTTAAGCGAGTTTAATGTACGTTGTACACGAATTTTGTAATGGTGAAAGTTGTATCTGGATTCAAATGAATTTTAGACTTGCTTGGTTAGGCAACCCAGTTTGTATTCTAGACTTAATTATTTAAGTTGTGAAATTGCAGAAACGTTAATTTTTGTGTGCGAAGTTAAGCCAGCAGACTTGTGGCAAAATTGGGTCGTTTAACCTACATGTACTAATAACATTGTTTGGTTAACAATTTAGAGGTTGAAGGACCCGAAATCGTGACACGATACGAATAAGTACACCATACAGATTGATTAATGATCTGTCCAACATTTTCTTTCTATCTTTTCCTTTGAATACAATCATAAAGTAATTTTGACCTTTTTCTATGTTGTGGCGTCCAATATCCGTAAACTAATTTACATACAGTAAGCGCTGCGTACCGACCTATTTCACCATGAATGGGCCTCGTCAAAATTATTTAACGTACTGAATTCGCATATGAGTTCATTCGCTTTCGACTGTACCTCACAATCTTTTATAAACCCTTCTCAGGTAGTGTCATCACATGGAAAAATATTATAGTAAGCACTATGTTATTGATGACAGCCTCCGTGGCACAGGGGGCGAGTAGCCGGCTGTGAAGCGAGGGGCCACAGGTTCGATTCCCGCACCGAGACAAATGTTTGTGTGACCCACAGATATTTGTTTCGGGTCTGGGTGTTGTGAGACCGAAACTATCTCTTAGTTTCCGATACCTACGATACAGGTTATACCTAGTGTGGGGTCAGGACTAAGGGTGTGACTGTTGGGTGTATTATTATTATTAATCATTATGAGACTTAACATAGAATTCTCTCGTGGTAATAAAGAAACAATTGGCAAGATTTACTACTGTGGACAAGCAGGTGTTTAATGTGATATGAGGGATATGTTCACTTTGACGGATAAGTTAGTAATTGAAGTATGTTTTTTTGTTACTTATACATTTGAAATTATTTGAACTTGCTCATTATTTCAGAGAAAGATCCACTGAGCAGTAGTCACCGTCTATTTGAAAGGTATTGCTGGTAGATTTACATTAGGATGTTTATTTACGCTATTCGTGTCTCGCGCGATACGCAGCCAGTTTGTCAATGACAGCGTCAGCTGATGCGCGACTGAACCCGTGCCGTTCCCGGAATTGACGATCCTCTAACAAGAAAAATAGTACTCCATTCCAATCTCGAGAAATAATAGAGGGATTTAGCGAGTTGTACGACATTGCTACTGGAATTGAAGGCGACAATAAAACTGTATAGACGCCGAGCTAGATTCACTTGAATTTTGTTTCAAATACGTCTCTTAAGACACGAATTAACATCCGAAATTACCTTTCACGGAGCAAACATAATCCCGTATCCAACTCCAAAGACTATCAGGGAATATGAGGCGTGTATTCATTTAAATTTCAGTGTAACACGCGCCCTCATAATGTATGCGAAGATTGTTGTTAAGATAAAGAATTTAGCTCACAACGTATGTATTTGAATGCAAAAGCTCGACATTTACCTGGCAGTGAATGCGGGACGGCCAATTGTGTTGACTCCCTCAGCCGTGCTACGCGATAAACAATGAAAAGACCTGCCGGACACTCCATTCATGTATATCATTGAGTACATGTGGGTATGTGGGAGACCGTGCCACGGACTTGGATTATTTCCATGTAAAAGAGCATGAACGTGAGGCGGTTGCGATTTTTCGGCGCGAACATTAAATATGTTTTCTCACTTAGATATTTGGATAGTTATGGCACGTTTAGAATCATAGTCTGTTAGAATTAGAATTGTAAATTCGATCAGTTAATTTGATATTTTATGTATGTTGATGTAGATTTTACATGATTGTACTTGTTTATAATGTATTAGCTTTTACCCACGGCTACGCCTGCGTGACAGTCTTGAAACATTCATCCCCCATTACATCCCTTCAGAGGATGACTTTATGTATGTATTATAGAGGCACAGATAAACTTTCCTCTTGAATCACTCTATCTATTAAAAAAAACACATCAAAATCCGTTGCGTAGTTTTAAAGATCCAAGCATACATAGGGACAGACAGACATCGGGAAGCGAATTTGTTTTATATTATGGTAAAGATTAGAAGTAAGGATATGTTCACTGCGTGTTGTCTCGCTGAAATTCTCCAAGTATAATACATTAAAGGTGAGAAACATCTTCACTGCACTGAAGTGCCGAGATAAATCTCAGTAAAGTTCTATACTAATAATTATATAATACAAACTTCCAGTATATGATGATACATATAACATACGGTAAAAACATCTCGTTATAAAGTAGCGTTTTGTTTCAGGACCAGCCAAAGACTAAGCAAGGAGAATTTTACACTCTTGGCGCAATATGTACTACATATTAGGCATTTTATATATTAGGTATTAGGTATAAAGGTCGCAGGAAGTCGCTGGATGCAGGCCGCTTCCAACAGGTCGATCTGGAAATCTTTGTGGGAGGTCTATGTTCAGCAGTGGACGTCCTATGGCTGATGATGATGATGATCTTGATTAGGTATTTTGTGCTCTTTGTGTGTATTTTAGATCTAGGTACATTTATATAATCGTCATCTTATAAAATAATAGTTTTAATGCATAGTTATAACTTATAGTTTGAATCGCGTTTACCGTTAACCATTACGGAGTTTTCCATTTTTCTTCGTACTGTTATTAAATCTCAATGTTTATATTGGAAGACTCTTGACGGGACCCTATCAAATGCTTACGGAAAATATGATCACGAGAAAAATCCTCGCACTTATTATGTAATACATTCATACTAACAGTCGATATACGAACCTTTTCCTCTTTGGGAGTCACTTGAAATAGTTTATAAGGGACAATATATCAAGTTGTACAAACACTGTCAAAAATGTACCAACCCGCAGTTTAGAGAGAGTGTGTTTTCATTGTCCCTTATCTCTTATCGCTGATCCACCCTTT
This sequence comes from Clanis bilineata, assembly GCA_036417725.1. Taxonomy (NCBI): domain Eukaryota; kingdom Metazoa; phylum Arthropoda; class Insecta; order Lepidoptera; family Sphingidae; genus Clanis; species Clanis bilineata. The sequence continues at coordinate 9,061,381 of CM071154.1, forward strand.
AAACATTTTTATGCATATTTACAAGTTGGTCAATTGTCCGCGTTTTCTCGTCCGTGGAGCGATAAACCGTTGAAAAGATGAAATATAGACGAGTCAGACTCACAAGCGGTCAGTAACTGTCCGGGAAGGGACACCGTATTAACGTAAGTGTCGCTGTTTATATTTATCATCTCATGCGGAAGACTGAGATACTTTTATGCTTTTAAACATTATTCTCTGTATTTTTCAATTTGGCTTAATTTTATTTATTTTATCATTATGGGCCTTACTTATAAAAATATTTTTGCTTATCTTTTGCTAAGAATAGTCTGTCACTTTTCCCTTGCGTTACATTGTTTAAAAATGAAAGGGGCAACCTTTGATTAAAAATAAGCAGCGCTTAAATAAGCAAGGGGGCAATATGTTTATATTTACTTTTCTCGTAAATTAACATATTTTGCTTCAGTGGAATTGTTTAAAACTCCTGTTTGTGCGTTCGGCAATGATATTTCCGGCGGTCCAAGTCCTTTCGAATTACTAATTACCAATATTTATTTGGCGGTGTAAATTACTTATTATCAGGTGATTATACCTGTTTCTTACTACTTCGTTATAAAAATACGAAGAAAAATCGATAAATAAAAAAAAATCCGTTAAAGAACTATATACATTCTAATCCTATATTTGACTACCTTGATAGCGTGGTGTAGGGTTCGATCCCAATTCCTTATCAAATCTGAGACGAAAATAAGCTCTACAAAAATTTGGGTGTTCTAGGGTTCTAGTTCACCTCTGCCTACCCGATCTGGGATACAGGTGTGAGCTTATGTATTCTAAGTCTATAAAATTTAACCCAGCTCCGAAACGCCTGGCCACAAAAAATGGCAAGCAGTTACATTCGTGTCATTTCTTTTTCACTGCTCTTTCATCTCACGGTACAATAAACGTCGAACTGTACGCTGTACAGGGAGGTCCAATAACGAAAATATTTGCCGTTCGATCGTCATTCCGAGCGTGACATCAGAACGGCCCATTGCCCTAATGACGTTTGATTGTGCCGGTCGCATTTCAGCACGTGTGTTGTTCACGTAATCTATGGAGCTTTGTATGGCAGGCGTAAATGACGCTAGTATGCTAGTTGATTTACGCCCGGTTCCAATAAACAATCTCAGTTCGAATGGACAGATAGATTGCAAAAATTAGCCAATAAGAACACAGTTTGAATATTACTCTGTCAAATGATTTGATTTAATTGGTTCATAATCGCGATCTATCTGCGTTCTAAACTGAGATCGTTTATTGAAACCGGCCGTTAGTAGTAGTATTGAATTTTTACTTATGTATCCCCCATATATTGAAGTTACAACATTCATAATAATACTCGGTGGCGTGGCAAACTGATATTAGGTTTTTCTCTATCAACCCGGAGTCTGGAATTTGTCTCCGATATGGCGATAGGCTCGCCCCCTAACACATCTGGGACGGAACTAATCTCGGCGAAATGTGGGTGTTCTAGTTCGCTAGTGGGCATCTGCCTAACCCTTCGGGGATACTGGCGTGAGCTTATGTATGTAAGTATATGTCATAATAATATTGTAAGTAGTTTGCAGTATTTCGCTTGCCAACTTCTCAGAGGTCGATTTGTAGAGAGAGCTCAATAATTATGATAATTATTACACACGTAAGTTGTGTCAGAATAAAATAGAGATTCCCATCCTCAAGTTCCTCGTTTCCTTTTGACATAATAAGAATTTTGGCCGAACCATAAATTTTATCGATATATTTGAATGTAATGAATTTAAAACTTAATGTACATATACTTATTACGAGTGTGTGTGTGTTTTTTTATAGCATAGACTGGCAAACGAGCAGAAGGGTGACCTGATGGTAAGTGATCAAAAAGTATCATGGGTGTGTTGCCAATCTAAAAGGAGGGAAACATGGATTGGGAAAAAGAGGCGTGCGGAATTGGGCGGAATTGTCTACAACACTAAAATATTAGCCCATTATATAAATTATAATTTAAACTTTGTTGTAAGTCCATTATGTCACAAGCTGTATGCCATTGTCCACTACGCGTGTCCAGAGTCCAGAGTCCTTGTAACCGTACTTAGACTAGTCATTACGGCGCCTGAATTTTTAACTGTGTTTCATTGTGCCTAATACTGAATGCTGACTTTACAAGCTATTCCAAAAATGGCCAAGTATGAATCACACAATAAGAATTCCCTACCTTATTATTTGTTATATTTATTTTAGTAAAAATTAAAGGAAAACGCATTTTAGAAGAGTGCCTGCTTATTACGATTATTTAAGAGAGATAGATAAAATGCGGAATGCAGGAATATTTTTGACATTCAAATTCGTATCGAACTGGCTACGCGCTGATAACGTTTGGTTAATATTTTATACAAATGTCATAAACGCGCATCGAGAATACGGATTTGATTGTCAAAAATATTCTTGCTCGGGCCACAGATGGCTAACGTAGTAACAAAGTTCTGTATGATACTAATAGAAAAAAACATAGTTTGTTGTTGAAAGCATCCAATCATTCATTCTATTAGCAATGTGACAATCGTTTGATTGTAGCTATCGCTCTCAGTGCTAAACTCAGGAATCCTCAGTCTTATGCAATGGTATTACAGTAATTGGATCTAACGATAATATATAATGCAATTTTTTTTAAATACGAATTGAAATAACGTTAAACAACCGTGAGACAGTGTAGTTTAAAAATACAGGAGAATTATCAAAATGTAACCATATTTATGTAATCTTATAAATGTGAAAGTTTGGTTGGATGGAAGTTTCGTTACCTAATATATTATACGGCAATATCTCTTAAGAAAAACTTTATTTTTCTTTCTTTCTTTCAATCACACCATAACGGCTCAACGGATCTGCATGTAAGGAACCGAGATAGATTATAATAATATATTGTCTGGAATAGCACATACTATACATACAGGCTACTTTTGAACTCTGAAAAATGTACATTTCCCGTTGCATAGATTTATTAAGACGTTTCCATGCAAACTAAGTCGCGCACAACAGCTAGTTATGTATAATTAAAAGTACGTATTGTTTATTAAAGGCGATATTAAGAAAATGGTTGTCATTATCTGCCTTGGTGGCGTGGTGGTATTTCGGTACGACTACAGTTCTGAGGTCTCGGGTTCGATCCCCGGGTCGGGCAAGTGATATTGGATTTTTCCATATCAGCCTGGAGTCTGGAATTTGTGCCCGATATGGCGATAAGCTAAAAGGCTAAGGCTAAGGCCCCCTATCACATCTGGGACGGAACTAAGCTCGGCGAAATGTGGGTGTTCTAATTCCCTAGTGCGCCTCTGCCTACCCCTTCGGGGATACGGCGTGAGCTTATGTTATGTTGTGTTATGTCATTATATCAAAACATTTTTAACCCCGAGGCATTCGAATTCACGATACTGTTCCTCACCCACATATTTTCTACTGACCTTAAAACAATACAAAGTTGACAATGTTATTATAGAATGATCAGTTTCTGTATTATCAGAAGTTACTCATATAATATTACGTTTTGTTATCTTGTGATATAAACACTGACGCTTTCTTTATCGACCTACTTCCAAAAAGGAGGAGGTCCTCAATTCGTCTGTATTTTTTTATGTATGTTACGCGATATCTCCGCCAAATGTGGATCGATTTTCAAATTTCTTTTTGTGTTCGATAGAGCTTTTATCAAGGGTGGTCCCATATAAATTTGGTCAAAATCGGATTTGAAGTCGGTCTGTTAAGTTTTTAAACTTGTGATTATTTAGTTTTAAAATAGTGTTAGGAGTAAGGCCATAATACGTTGGCCTAATACCGGTAGACTTCACATATCTTAAAAATTGTTAACCCTTAGGTATGCAGTTCCTCTCGATTTCTTGTCCTCCACTGTTAAAGCAAGCAAATATTCATAATGAATACACACTTAGTAAATTCCGGGGTATGATCGTGGGATTGTTTGCGAATGTACAACTTTTGATTGATAATAATTATACTTTAAAAACCGCGACGCAGAGGATTGATTCCAAGACTAACGTCCAAATGATCAAACGCTACTCAACTTTAACAGCTTCTTACATTGATCTTCGCCATACAATTTTGACAGATAAGGCGATAAGTTGTGAAGTCTCATTTTCTAATAAGATTAAGCTTTTTCTAATAAGATAATAACTTGTACCACATTATATGTAATTACGAATTAGGAATAATATAAATAAACAATGTATTCAACATATTTCCTTTTGTGTGGGGTGGTCGAAGTCTAAATATTATTGCATTGTTTCCTCAAACAGAATCGCTATTTCCTTCCTGTGTGCAGAGATTGTGACGTTGATGCGAGATGTACACAAAGAAGCTTTCGGCGCCTCTGACGTCATTATCGTTTGTTTGATTGCTTACGGACAGACGCGTATCCAGGATTATATAGGGATATTGATCATTTGTATAAAAATAAAGCAATATTGTTGTTCTATACTCCGCCAGCCTCCGTGGCGCAGCGGGCGAGCAGCCGGCTGTGAAGCGAGAGGCTGCGGGTTCGTTCATCGCACCGAGACAAATATTTGTGTGGCCCACAGATATTTGTTTCGGGTCTGGGTGTTGTGAGACCGAAAGTCTCTCGTAGTTCCTGATTCCCACGACACAAAACTCGATCTTAGTGTGGGATCAGCACTATGCGTGTGACTTTTGGGTGTTATTTATTTATTTATTTATACTAGGTAGCTACCTGGTATAAAGAGACCAACTGGTCTCTTGTACGGGAGTTCCCCATCAGTGTTACTTTTTCAGTCACATCTTTATTAAAATATTAGGCCACTAGACGCAATTTTAGACGACGTTGAATCTGAGAAGAAGCACCAAAAACAGCCGTAGGTTGCTTATTTTAATTTTTTTGGTTATTGCGACCACTAGAGAGTACGGTATAAGCACAGTTTTGCTTTTGTTTGGAAGACGTTGAAACTGCGCAATTTACTAGAAATTAATCATTATCGGTACACCGCAACGTTTATTAGGAATTACTCGGGACTATATGCCCATTGAAGATTGACATCAGAGGAAGCCGATTATAAAAGCTAATCTGAATGCTTTCTGCGGCATACTTAAAAAGAGTGTTGCATCAAAGTAGTATATATTCTGAAACGCAAACAGTTCAGCGGGCTTAGACAAGTGGCTTAAGCGTTAGCCGAATAGAATAGACGAATAGAATAAATGTATGGGAATGACATAAGAGTACGCCGCATATAGCGTATTCTTATGTCATTCCCATACATTTATTCTATTTGACTGTTCTGTTCGACTAGCGCATAAACCAGTTGTCTAAGCCCGCAGATCGTCTTGTCTTTTTGAGTCTTGTCAAATTCGTATGGCGCAAAACAATGTATATAGCTTTAAAGTTGAGAAGCGTTCCAACATTCAGGGGTTAATGTTATATCCGAGGGTACTAACCCATGCAGTTCTTAGAATATTAATTTTACGGAAACATACATTAATAAAAATATCCCCTTAATGTTATATTCATACTTTCCGAGTGCGTTCCTGTTCGTAGATATCACAATGGGATGAACCTCCAGCGCTTTTGAAGGCGTATTCTCTAGGGAACTAAGATAAATGTTAATGGCGCTGTCATCGGGCTTGCTGTATGTACTCGTAATACTGTTCACTCACCAGTAGGTCAAATGTGAAAGATTTTCTTTGTAACAATTTTCTTGGCTTTCTAGAAGTGTTGGCTTTGTAAGTTTTGCACTTACAGTATTATATTTACTATTGTTTCTTAATACTTTACATGTCACCATAAATTTATTTCAAATTTTTTATCAAACGAAAGACAACATCCCACAGTTATATCCGTGGCAAAGGTGCAAATAGTACTCTCAAGTCCTTCAGAATTATTTCTGTTCTATGATCAGTGACGTGCACAGACATTTTCGACAGGGTAGACAAAAATTTCCCTATATGATGTACATTTAGTGGCTATTTGGAAACCGCACATACTGTTGTAAGATATTTTAGAATTTTAATGTTAACTACACTATGTATAAGCGTTGCCAGCTATAGGAATTAACTAATACTACATGTCTGTGGCTAAGGGCCTCGTTCACCAACTCCAAGTAAAGTGTTGATTAGTTACTTTCTGACTAGCGTTAATTGACAAGTAAAAGTTGCGAGTAACTTGTGTTAATTTTACAAGCAAAATTAGAGCTCTGAGTAGCAACTTACTGGTTAAGTGAATGATATCACAAATCCTGCGTCCCATTCGTTCAATATTACGTCAAAAGTATCTTATTTTGGCAAAAAAAAACAGTCGTGACTCGTCGCGGGTCCGCACCACATGACACAAAAACCTACCGGACCCTTTTTTGCTATATAAATAGTTACACAGGTACTAAATCGTGTGTCAATAAGGACGAGTTTTGCGTGACCCGCAGTGCATTTTATTTTTGTTGAAACTGCTTGATTTTTTAAATGAAAGGCTATTTTACAGTTAACACGTTCATCTAAAACGTTAAACATCGTTATTAAGGTATGACTACTATAATTTGATTTTATAGTTTATTTAACTACGATAAAATGTACAATTAACTGCCTACTTTAAACTTTAACCGTCAAGTAAACGCGCTACTTGGCAGACGACGTGGCAAGTAGCTTACTGGTCAGTTTAATCACAAGATGCATGCTACTCGAACGTCGTGAAATTTACACGTGCAGTTACGGGTGACTTTAACTGACGATTAGCCTACTTGACACTTTACTCGAGGGTGGTGAACGAGGCCCTAATACTAATAAGATCAAAGATATTTTTACATTTGTCGATATGCTATAGTGACATCTAGCGATTTATATTGAATCTTTTTTAAGATTGCCATCTATGGAAATAAACTAGAACTATGTATTTATTATGAATGATTATAAGTTGCCATGGTTGATGCAATTCAGCGAAAATGCACCGACCTCAAAGTGTTCCTGTGTTCTTTAATATTGTAATAAACAAAAATAATTATTAAGTCATTATTTAACGTTTACATACAAAATAGTGGTTACTTGATTATTGGCTCTGCACGATACTAGCGCCGTCTAGTGAATGTAAATTTACGTGGAGGGAATTCTTTAAAATAAGATTTTACGTTAATTAATTATTATTACAAAGTATAAAAGACAAATTAGTTACGATAGTGAATATTATAGATTTCAATATTGATCATAATATTTTTTATTTACATTTCAAGAAATTATTTTGTCCGTGGTAAAACGTCAGGTTTTCACTGCATTATTGAATAAAATATTATTGCAATACCTACCTAAAATAAACTATTTTCGAGACAGATAAATCTGGTAAAATTATATTACGAGTAGTTACTAATGAAACTTCCTTTAAGTTCCCTACGGATCTGCACCATCAGCGGAATCTGAAGAAATAATTCATCATCTTGATAACCCACCTGTAACGTGAAATCATGACTTGGCTGCATAGCTTTTGCTCTTCAATCGCGATAGAAGTCATAACATGCAGATTTATCAAAGCACTATTCACTGCAGTTAGTTTAGGTGAATATATAGTAACAAACATATTCTGAGCAATAAATCGGTGTTTTAAAAAAGCTCTTTCCGAAGACGACAAACGTAACACTCCACGAAACATGCCGCATGATAACAATGGAAATTTAGTAATTTTTAGGTTAAAATCAGACAAACATAAATAAACATCTCCATTTTTATAAAAACGAATAATTTTAGGGATGGAAAACTATGATAGATTATTAAAACTTCAATTCGATTATATCGTGAAGTATCGATTAAATTGTGAAGTATCGATTTCATTGATTAATATTAAAATCTCCTTTAATTACATAATATAACATAACATAAGCTCACGCCTGTATCCCCGAAGGGATAGGAAGAGGTGCACTAGCGAACTAGAACATCCACATTTCGCCGAGCTTAGATGTGATAGGGGGCGAGCCTATCGCCATATCGGGCACAAATCCCAGACTCTGGGCTGATATGGAGAAATCCAATATCACTTTGCCCGACCCGGGAATCGAACCCGAGACTTCAGGACGGTAGTCATACTGAAATACAACTACGCCACCGAGGCAGTCACTACGCCACCGAGGCAGTCTACTAATTAGATTTTCTTAAATTGAAAATATGAAGTTAAATCGTTGAAAAGTTTATTTTGGTTTTACTCAAAGGGAAAGGATATAAGTTTAACAAAAACTAAAAAACTTTATTCAAAATGCAATCTAATCATTGATTTGAATCGATCAAACTATCGATATTTTATATGTCCACCTCCATGAGTTCCTTTTCTACGACATCTGCGAATTATTTGAACAAATATTACACGAATGAATTAAAATGTAGTGTGACATTGAGAACGTTACAAGAATGAACGCATTTTCAAATCGGAACGTATTACATTTGATGTTGCCAATATTCAAAGCCAAAAGTCAACTTTCGTCAGAAAGCTACCAATATTATGCTTTACATGTGTGCGTCGTCTGAAGTAAAGACACTCACACTACTATTATCCAAATGTGTATATACGTAACGTTTTTAATTCGTGCATTGCGTATTTAGCTTTCGTTCGCAGTCATATTCCTGACGTCACTCGCCACTGCGCGACGACCGAGTACCGACGGTGGCCGCGCCACGATTTGAACGATAAGAGGGCGGACCGCGCGCGTCGCGCGGCAATTTTTAAAATATATTACGTTGTGAATGTTATGGTCCTTTATTATTTTACTTTATTTAATTACTAAAATGTCAGGGTAGACAACGTCTTTTTGTCTATATCATATGCACGCCGCTGTCTATGATGTGATATATAAAGAGCCAAGCGTCATTGCGAGTATACAGTTATATTTTGTGTATTTTTTTGTTTGGAAGCTGTAATACATTGCTTGACTTTAGATAGGCACCCATTACTATCAACTTAAAAGCGATAGTAAATAAAAAAGACGATAATATTAGCCATTAAAAAAACCTACAGTATTCAAAGCGATTTTAAATAATGTCCAGCTAAAAGAATCATTTATCTACATATTAAGCACTTTTATCAACCACTCAAATCAATCACGTATCAACATGACATCATCTCATTATTCCAAAATTACACTCATCTATTTTATCACCAGCTTTATTTCTAAAACATGCAAATCCCCAAAAGATTCGACAATAATTTATACGTCTTCAATACATTTTCTCTTACATTATTCAAATGCAGTGCATTGCATTTGAGATCGTAGATCGGAGTCAATGGATATCCAGCGACATGTTAATTTATTGCCATTTGTCGTAAGAGGACGGTGAATAACATCATCCGTGCTATACAGGGCGTATTAACATAAAATCAAAGACATACTGTTGACAGTATATAGACGGGACAACAGCACATAATTTGTGGTCCAAAAGTTATGACCTAGTGGTCATAACTTGTGGTCCAAAAGTTATGACCTAGTGGTCATAAGTCGCTCAGTTTATTTGAATATACGCGCGCCAGGTCGGCCAGCGTAATAATATTGAGAGAATAAACTTATCTTACGTGATTCTTAACCATTTACAGAAAATTCTAGGGTGTAAATTGTAATAATCGTCCTCGCATTGTAGTAAGTAACCACTTATTAGATGTTACCGATGGCGGTACTGAAGTTTGAGATCAATTTTTTTTGTATAGAAACTTGCTTGATAGGCCCTTTATAGTTCGTAATTAAATCTCTTTGCATAAAATATATAGTAGTACATTTGGAGAACGCAGCGACAGCTCAGTGGGTTTGGACGGATTGCTGAGACGAATGTCACAGGTTCGATTTTAATCCTAAGAACACCTGTGACTTTACCAAGTACTTGAGAGTTCTAAACAAGAACTTCGAAGATACGAGCATGTGAAGTCTACAAACTCGCAGTAGCATAGTGCAGTGGCCTATCATTAGTAGAGGAGGCCCGTGCCCAGCAGAGGGACAGAAATATTACAGGGCTATTGTTATACTACAAATATTTGTAAGTAAATTACAAATTTATGTCATAAAAAAATATATATAAAAATCAGCCCTTGTGTCCAATAACTCAGTACCTATTACGACTCCAGCTGAGTCCAGCTTGTTACTATCGAAAGCTTTGTACCTTTGTATTAGACTGTTCAAAGAGGAATTGGTGTTTTTCCGAGTATACTTTTACAAATCCAAGAATTACTTGAAAAATACAGATGGTTGTGACATACGATACACTTCCATCTACAGCTCTGTAGTGACCAAAACCAACGTATCGAGCGCACTGCGCACGGATGACATTTCGTTAATCTTTCATACGAATTTCATGGACGCGCATCGACCTCGATACGAATTCAATTGTCAAAAATATTCCTGCTCGGGCCTTATACACCACGAAAGTTATTCAATATTGACATTATATAAGCGTAATTTTTACAAATTCTTTATCCGTTTCTTTACTCACGGAAATATAAATAACAAAATCTTCAGCCTTTGATCAGTAATCTTGTATTACGTACTGTGTACTGACTACTTAAATAGATTATAATATAATATCTACCCCTGTAATGTCTTTGAATATTTAATGTCTAAGAAGAGATGTTACGTTCACGAAATTTGGCTTCATTTCACGTTGTAACATAATCTTCTAAAGATCTTCAGAAGCAATCGTTTCATTAGACGTCACGAGGTTATGTCTTCCAAGTCGGTTTACACGATGGAGGCCAGGCATATTCCGATTTCTAGATCTACATTTTGTTCTAATGCGATCGTTGTGTTCGCGTGCCCGCACCAATTTGTGTCGGCGCCTTATCGTCGAGGCTAATGTTCAGTGTAATGCCACTTCCGACATGAAAACCGTTCTGTACTCATTGTTCTCTAGTGTTATGTACCTCTTTAAATACGTATGGATAAACACGCCCGTTGATGGTAACTAGCTTCAATTGTATTCGATTCGGATTTTATGCGCGTCGTCCTTTGTTTTGTTTTAATTTTACGGATTAGATCGATTGAAACGCGATTACCGTTTGTAAGTTTTGCAAAAACACATTAATTGATTACGAAATCGATTGTTTTCGCTTGCTAAGTGTTTCATTGAATCCCTTTATTTCCTTGGAATTTACCGATGTGGCCTTTGATTACTTTAGCTAATTTCCTTTACATATCTATAAATTACTTTTATTTTGATCATGTGTGTTAGCTCACCTTAAGCCTATGTTTTCTATTTACAATGAATATCCAACACGCGGTGCTTGGAATAAGAAAAAGAAATGAAACGATGTTCTTTTGTTTTATTAAACAACAGCAGAACGCCTTTTGTTTTATAGACTGTCAGTGAAATGACAGTTTTATTAAACGGTATGGGAATAAATTCGCGATACATATTTGTCGTGTCAGCGCAAGCAGGTGCTCGTATCAGAAATTTGTTCCGTCACCAAACATAACAGCACATTATTACGTTCGCGTGAAGTTTCCCTTAGCTTTGCGTTATAACCTGCTGCCGGTAGCGTAGATTAATGTGCATCGCTACGTGCCTTTACATACCTTCTGATATTATGTTTATAATTTTCAAGTAATTTTTTTGCTTGTTTTATTAATATTAGAACTGTTGTGAACCATAAAAAGTATTTTTTTATTAGCAACATTCTTTAAAAATGTATATATTTCGTTATATCTTTAGTGCGGTACATTATTTGGTCATCGCCTTGGTCTAGTGGCAGTCTATATGGGTTATGGACCGTGAGGTCCTGGATTTGATTCCCAGGTCGCGCAAAGCGAATTTTCTAATTTAATTTTTCCGGGACAGGATCCCTCAAAGGGGGTTGACGTCAGGCAGGCAGCCGGTCGCAAAAACTAAGCTAAATCATTTCTGCAACATGCTTGAACAAAGTGTGTTGCGCCAACCCCACATTAAGATGGGATAAGGGCAGGTAGAAAGAATAGTGCGTTACATTATCAAATACTTAGTTCACTCTTTATAAACCATTTAAACCATTTAAAACCATTTATTTTCTACACACACATACATCGACAGGAACAAAGATACATAGAAATAACATAAAAAAGAAGAATACGTTAACCATTCGTCTTCATTATTATTATGTACGATGTTTAAAGTGTATTTGTGCACCTCTAATATTGAGATCAACTATTTCAATAAAATTTTATGTATAGCATCATCGAAGATATCTACTAATACATCGTCGATGTAAAACACGGAAGAAAACAGTATTTCATTGATTCAGCGGCACATCTGGCGACAAAACGCTTCGGGCTTTCCATTCTGATGACCTGACTTGACATTTTTATTGCTCACCATATATTTCTCGGCCTCCAAGGTATTTGTCGTTATGGAAGCCTGCGTAAAATATTGTGAAACTTGAAATAGCATAGAACAGATATTATGATATAACAGACACGATATATTGAGGAACTTTGGACGTCAATGGGATAGCGGCGGCTTGTTTTTTTGGCTATGTATTTTATCGCTCTTGTTTTATCTTTTATCGTGACAGTTTGAAAAAGTTGTAACGCAAATTACTGTTTCGTATTATATCGCTGAAAGTTGGCCATCTGGCCGTGTAATATGGTTTCAGCATATTTTCATATTCCATATGAAGCTTCCAGCAGTTTTGGCAAGTCGATTACAATGCTGAAATCGTAAACAACGTTTACAATGTAATTCAATATTAAAACTTTTCGACCGACGTCAAAAAAGGAGAAGGTCCTCAATTCTTTTGTATTTTTTTAAGCGATATCACCGCTAAATGTGGACCGATTTTCAAAAATGTTGTATTTGATAGAGCTTATTTCAATGGTCCCATATAAATTTGGTCACGATCGGATTTGAAGTCGGTCTGTTAAGTTTTTTAACTTGTGATTATTTTATAAAATGTTATCTTTAAGTGTTCAAATATTAAATATTTTCGCAATACAGCGGCCCGAGCAGGATTTTTTTTTACAATCGTAAATGTATTCAAGCTCGCTGCGCACTGATGACATTTGGTTAATATTTCATACAAATTTCATAGACGCATCGAGCTCGAATACATTTACGATTGTCAGAAATGTACCTTCTCGAGCCGCAGTGCTCACTAGTTTTATTCGAAGTTTTTTTTAATGGCAGACGCTGTTTATTATTGGCAAACGAGTAGGAGAGTCGCTTGATGGTAAGTAATCTCTACTCTCTCCAAAAGAACCATAGGTGCCTTGGCAACTATAAATGAGGAGAATAGGGATTGAGAAGTAGAGCTGGGATTTGGATCACCGGAAATCTCGATCACCGAATCAAAAGCAACAGCGAGCGACCATTTTGTGTGAGATAGTGGTATCAAACAGGTGTAGCCATTTGTGCTGTAGACGTTACTGTCTACAGCGTAGCTCTACCACAAAAAAACTCTAAACTGTTTATAAATATACCTGTTGTGTTACAAAAATGATGGATTTAAACATCAATAACTAATTCTAAGTTACTCGTTTGTTTCCACAAAAGAAAAGTTTTACCGAACAACTGTCCAACTTCGTCACGGGTACTCTTATAACAAAATACAATTTGTCATGATTGATCAAAGAAGTTTGCCAAAACAAAGACGGGACCTGTGACAAAGGCCCGTCTTTTGTGTACGTTTTTTGTGGTTAGTATTGACGACTTTCAAAAACTTCTGGTCGTATTAGACCAATAAATTGATTATAAACATAGCTGTGTAGAATGCCTATAGTATGAATATTGAGTGCCTCGGTGGTGTGTAATGCGTACGCGGTATGACAATCCTCCTGAGGTCTCGGATTCGATCACGGAGTCGGGCAAAGTGATAATAGGTTTTTTACTCCAGTATCAGTTCGGATTCTGGAAATTGTTTGGAAAATAGGACGGAAGAAAGCTCGGAGAATTTCTAGTTCGCCATTGCCTACCCCTTTGGGGACATAGGAATGAGCTTCTGTATGTACTACATACATAGAATTTCTGTCAATGAACTATTTCTCGTTTTACTATTAAGATATGGCTTAAATAATAATAATAATACATCCAACAGTCACACACCTAGTCCTGACCCATATCAGGTGTAACCTGTATCGTGGGTGTCGGAGAGAGATACTTTCGGTCTCACAACACCCAGATTTGAAACAAATATCTGTGGGCCACACAAACATTTGTCTCAATGCGGGAAACGAACCCGCGGCCTCTCGCTCGCCCGCTGCGCCACGGAGGCTGTCATAATCAAATAAATATACAACACAATGCCAACAACTAGTATTAGTAACTATAAAACATACAAGTTTATAGGAAAATAAAGCTTTAAATTCCTACAATGCTAAGTCATCGGGGTTAAGTGAAGTAAATCAAAAATCGACCTTAATTCAGGTCGTCCCTAATTGCCTACATTTGAATAAATCTTTCAACGTCAAGACTATTATCTTTCCTTTATGAAAATCACGTAAATAAAATAACGTTCTGTACACAAAGACGTTCTCATTTTGATCATAACGTTTTGAAGTTCTTTTTAAGTACACACACGCAATTTTTGGCACATCAAAGCAACTGACACAGTACAGGTACAGTCACGGACGGAATCGTGTAAAACGTATTTTTTTTCTCAAGCCACTCCGTTTGGGGAATAAACAGGGCGATAAATATTCATGAGTAAAGTAAGCCTGCTTGTCATAGGCCATGAGAGCCTGATGGATGGCGCGTCGTGCTGGCTGTCTTGCTTCGGTGAGGTGACTTGTGTGTCCTAGTTATATTTTAAAACCGTGTTGCTTATTACGGTCATTATTTACTTTGTTTTTAAGGTTCTGTATTTAAAGGGAGACAACGGAATACTATAATTAAGCCTACCTCACGCAGTCTCTCAGTTATGATATTTTATAAGGCTGCATCGTCTGCGTCGCCTCCATTCGATTTACATTTTCGATTATACCTTTGATGCCTAAAAATCCCTCATAGAGGGTTGACGTCAGGCAGACGGCCGGTCGTAAAAACTAAGCCAAATCCTCTCTGCAACATGCTTGAAAAAGTGTGTTGCGCCGAACCCACAAGGTGGGATAAAGGCAGGTAGAAAGAAAGAAAGACTTTGATGTCTAAAAACTACTTATTTCTTAAAATTTGTTTTGTATTTCGTATTTTGGTCACGATATGATGAGGTTCTGAAGTCGGGTTTTTCTTTTTGAAACTTTTTATTATTAGGTAATTAAAAAGCCGAGCTTGCTGGTATGGAGTCCTTAGCGCGTGGTCTGTTATTTACTTGGACGAATGGTTTGAAGTATTCCGAAGTTATTTAACATAGTAAAATTAGATTCTACGTATCCACATACGTATAATCTAATTTTTTATTTATTTCGTAATACCACTATTAGAGGTATAATACAAATTACCTATTCAACTTTTTCCGCGTATACCTTAGGTTACGATTTTGTTGACTCGGTTGTACCTGTAATAAATTCGATTACACGCGTATTTCTTAAAGAATTCCCTTCCGAGAAAATGTATTTGTACACGTAAGATCCGACATTTTTATGGTTTTAATCTCATAAAAATAACATAGTATTCTCGCGTTATGAGACGCGCGCGTGTGTATTATTATCGAATTTCCGCCTTTTTATCAAGTGCGTATCCCATTCAATAACATACGGGGGATAAACGTAGTGTCTGAATCCAAATGCAAAGAGATTTCCGCAGCAGATTGCCGCATTTCGTATAGAAACACCTATATCTAGGAATGCTCCGGGGAAATCGCCAAGAATTACTGTGTTAGGGTATTTTCGACACATTTATCTTGATGCCCTCCCGCCGCGATATAATGAAAGTTAAGCGGTTATCCTCGGACTGTATCCGTTTTGATCTAGAGCCAATTGCTCTCTGATTGATTTTTGTGCTCGCTTGGAGAGGATAATATGATTATTCATTTGATGTTTAATTTTTTTTTATACATACATAAGCTCATGCCTGTTTCCCGAAGGGGTAGGAAGATGCGCACTAGCGAACTAGAACATCCACGCCAACTTAAAAGGAGGGAATGGAAGGGTAGGGAAGGGGGATTGGGAAAGGGAGGGGAGAAATGGGACAACGGAAATCTCACTCACCGAACGAAACACGACAAGCAAGCTGCCACTTTACGTCGGTTTTCTGTGAAACAGTGGTATCCAACTGGTCGATCCGGCCCATTCGTACTGTAGACGTAATTGTCTATAGCGTGGCTGTACCACTCTATTTTATTGGATTTATTATATACCTACCTAACTTCTCATTTTAAATTAAACATTAAAATGTATAAGCTAGTGACGATTATGTACCTAAAGCATAACGCATACGATTCACGCGATTTTAGGATAAGACTCTAGATAGGGCCATTCTTTGTGATTTTAAAAATACAACATACACAGAACAGAACTGATTGGTTTTATTTTTGAACTCTTGATTCGTTTGCGTTCAAAAATGGTCGCAACTTACATAATTACCCTTGTTTGTACTGCTTGGCAAAAAAGAGTATGACGGCGTGAAAATTGGAACCAAAACAAAAATATTTTTTATCTGACATATTATTTTATTCTTCAAATAATTTTCAACTGGCAATTGAAAATCACCTCCAAAAAGCCTATTAAATAACAATAAATAAATGTAATACACGTCGTAGTATATCGGGTGGCCATATTAAATTAAGCGCCATTAATTATTTTTTGTCAAGCTGTATATACCTACTTTTTTTAACTCTATTTAAATACTCTGTTTAACATGTAACATTGTTACTGATTTGCTATTCACTAATTTTGACAGTTTGTTCGTTGTTGGTCGAATTCAAAATTTAATTTATTCATTACGTATTGACACGTTAAATCATTTGTTGTGATCGGCCGAAGCTGATATGATTATGTCCTTCAAATGCAGTATATGTTATTAACATGATAATGAAATATGTATTAATGTACATATGTAATGTAATGTAGGAGTACCGTCCTGAAGTCGGATTCGAATCCCGGGACGTTTAAAGTGGTATTAGGTTTTAAGTTTAACAACAGCCTGTCTGTGCACGATATTTTCGATATCGATAGTTTTATTCCTATCATATTAACTTTGAGAAAAGTCGATACTAGCGCACTAGTTCAGCGACTTTTGCCTCTACGTGAATATGTACGTGCATACTATTTATTGGTCTACTCCATTTTTCACAATTAAGACTACACTTACAGAAAGGGAACTCCATACATAAGCCACCAATAATAAAGTATAAATGATGAGGAGGGTGCGCACGCCTCAGGAGTGATCCACCGCGTACGGGAGATTTGTGATAACACTAGGTGTTGCCAGCGATTCCATTCGCGTGGAAATAAATTTTCCTGAATAAAAAGTCTATGTGTTAATCCATGATGTCAGCTATCTGCACGCCAAATTTCATCAAAATTGGTTCCGCCATTTGAGCGTGAAGAAATAACAATCATACACAATCACAAACTTTCGGCTTTATAGTGTAATTTCAAGGCTTACGTTTTACAGAATGCGATGTTCATATATAAGCTACCAATAATAAAGTATAAATTATGAGGAGGGTGGGCAGGTCTCAAGAGTGATCCACCGCGTACGAGAGATTTATGACAACATCCTAAGTTGAAGCCAGTGTGCCACCCGCTGCGGAACTCATTGGCTGCTGGCGGTACCGATAATGTTAAATAATGTATTGCATTTGTATTGTAAATTGGCGTTTCTTCTTCACCGCGTTGCAGTGATTTTGCCACTGTAATATTTCAAAAGGAAAGTCAGTGCTACTTTCTTCTCTAATTAATACCTGGATAAGACTTATATAAGAGCCTACAATCTAGAAAAGGGAAGCGGGTAAGAATCAGGTTGTACGAACCCATCGCCACTGGTAGATAGCATGTTTTTCAATAGAGAAATTGGTATCTAGTTTTCGCTGTGACCAACCAGATGTATACACTCTCAAGGTCCTAGTGAAATTTTGGCGCAATGCTTCCAGTGTGATGCCCCTGAGACGACCTTCCCTTAGCAAAAAACTCGGCCAATACAGCTAAGCCAAAATTCATAAAAATCAACAATTATAAAGATTACACATTATACTGTAACATCATATCACTTTGAAACAACAAACATAACTTTAGACATTAAAATGAAATAATTTTAACAAATGACGCCCACCCTGTCAGAATTCCCTTCAAAATCCAAATTGTCGTTTATCATTTGTTTATGACATTATTTTAAATTATTATACTTATTAGAGATTGAGTGATATCAGGAAAAATACATAGATAATATAGATTTAACGTCCAAGTTTGTCTTAATACGATTCGATATACTTATTAAGATAACATATAAAAGCCCTTATCCCACTTTAATGTGGGGTTTGTGTAGAATGTTTCAAGCATATTGCAGAAATAATTTATTACCGGCTGCCTGCCTGACGTCAACCCTTTTCTGGGGGATCTAGTCCCGGGCAAATCAAATTCGAAAAATCAAAGCAATTTTTCTAATATGATTTCACCAGGACTGATTTGCCCGACCTGGGGATCGGACCCAGGACCTCCCGGCCCACAACCCATATATGTTGTCACTAAAGAGGCGACATACATTTAAGTATGTATATAAATTTAAAAAAAAAATGCCACTTCGGTCTACTGACAGCATATATGGTAAGGAGATTACTCAGTACTTGAATTGAGATTCGAGTTTCGTTTAAAATTAGACGTCAACATAAAACTAAGTAAATTATTTTTATTTCGTTGTTTTTTTTCCTCAGTATCAGGTTTAGCGAGATTTTTATATGTAGAACGCATATTATAAGGTCATCAACATAGCCTTGAATTTAATGCAGACCATGTCAGCGATGGCATAATCTCACGAATTGCAAATAAAATTCCAATGACACGAACAATAAATTATGTTCTGAATGCAACAATGCCTGGTATTATTAGACGTATAATGACAAAGGGTAAAGAAAAACTGGCTCCAGTTTTATGCATCTATTCAGCGTTTAATCATCATTGTGTAATTATTTATCATAGAAAAAGGTTCAATTTAAGAACCTTTGTATTCATCCAAAAGAAATAAATAGTTCTCAGTTTGTATTTTTCGATACTTTTTGCATACGTATTCATAAGACTCTAGGCGCCTTAATTCATATTTTTTCCAATTTTGTCGTCCAATGCATTCCTCCTATAACCTATTATTTCAAATAATTTATATGACATTGTGTTAAGAAGCAATACTCCGTTGAAAATAGTAACTACATTTTCATTCCGAAATCCGAGTATGCAGCCTGTTACCACACATTACAGATCTGGACAATCCTTAAATATACCGCACAAAGCCTGCAGCTAAACCTAGTTAGGTTAAGAGCAATCAATGCATGGTAAATTAGCTCCTATAGTTCCTCAGTCAAGTATCAATATTCCACAAGCTACCGCATACGAGTTTCTCATTCATGCAAATGGCATGCCTCGAAATCGACATTGCGCAGTTTGGCCCGATACGAGCAAGTCAGAATGAATGGATTAACCAAATCTTGCATGAATGATGCTGATTGCCCTTAAAAATATTCTGATTGTATGTATTGAGGGTACGATCTTAGCTGTTCTCTCTAAGACGATAATAATAACAAGTAGTACATCAGTAAAGAAAGATAAACAAGTTATTATAGGTTGTACCTTCTTATGTGTGAACTGAGAACTTATAGGCTGTTTAATAATCACATGGTTCTGAGGTCTCGGGTTCGTTCCCCGGGTCGGGCAAAGTGATATTGGATTTTTCCATATCAGACCGGAGTCTGGAATTTGTGCCCGATATGGCGATAGGCTCGCCCCCTATCACATCTGGGACTGAACTAAGCTCGGCGAAATGTGGGTGTTCTAGTTCGCTAGTCCGCCTCTGCCTACCCCTTCGGGGATACAGGCGTGAGCTTATGTTATGTTATGTGATAATCACAAGCTTAAAAACTTAACAGACCAAACTTCAAATCCGATCGTGACTAAATGTATAAGGGACCATCTTTGAAACAAGCTCTATCGAATACAAAAAGAATTTTGAAAATCCACATTTGGCGGAGATATCGCGTAACATACATACAAAAATACAGACGAATTGAGGACCTTCTCATTTTCGGTCGAAAATAATAGAAATCCATCAGATACGTTACGACCTGTTACGATATAGCTAGGAAGGATCTCTAAAATAGAACTATAATAAATATAACAACAAATTTGATAGAGTTAGTGGTGCACCATAGAGATTAATAGAGCGAACTTCGACTAAGTCTGAGTCAGGGAAACGACCTCTGTAAGGATTTGTATTTTTAAATCGAACTTTGACTTAATCCGGGTCAATTTTACACGTAAATCCTTGCATAGTCTGTCTGTCAGTCTATTTTCTTGTGAAAAAATAGCTCTAAGTCGAAGTTCAATTTTAAAAAATCCAAATATTTGCTGAGTTCGTTTCTTTGATTTAGACTTACTTAGTTATAAGGTTTAGATTTTTGCTTTATTATGATCGAAAGCTACCTTTTATTTAATACTATGCCGGACTTCACGTTATTAGAATCTCTCAATTTACGGCAAATATAATACACAAACCGAAGTTGTAATATTTAAAGTTACTTGTTACCTGTACATAGTTAGCTAATCTTAATAATCCTTGCACTCAATGCATTACCAAACTGCACTCATAAATAATATCGAGAATATATCATAGAGTTACGCTCGGAAAACCATATATTGCGAATTCTAGTAACGCGTTTCCCCCAGGGTGACAGACAATAATGAAATGACAGGCTACGTACGGAAGCATTCGCGGTACGCGACGGGCTGTGCACTCGTCACGGAAGGGACGGCCGCGGCCTCCGTCATTATACGAATATTTTGCAAAAAAATCTTTGTTCTTCCGCGTGAATTTTTTACGAACACCCTTTATGACTAAGATTTTAATTGTACGTAAGCACTGACACCTAAACTGAATGATAATAACGATGTCATGTGAAATATTCCAACAAATGTTTTGTACCAATTTTTATATATTTTTCTAACGCTTGGTGACAAGTGGATGATAATAAATTTTGTTTATTATACCTTTGTTATGGTGTTATCAAGATATCAGAGTTATCACAAACAGCAGCTCATGATAATCCAATTTAATAACAAAAAGTGGCACATAGTCCGTTGACTCGTTCCACTACAGCGACCTAGAGGCCAAAGTATACTTAATTGTTTACAACTTACAAAACTGGTTAGTTTGGAACGCGACGTTAAACACGATGGACTTCTGTGACAAAGTGGTTGTGATTACCGGCGCTAGTTCTGGCATCGGCGCCGCAACTGCATTAATGTACGCTAAACAATCTGCCACTCTTGTACTAGTTGGAAGAAATGAGACGGCGCTGAAGAACGTAGCACAACAATGCGAAGATGCGAATAACATAAAACATCTAATCGTTCCCGCGGATTTAACAATCGATGATGACGTGAAAAATATTGTCACAAAAACTATAGAAACATTCGGCAAACTAGACGTGTTGGTAAATAATGCCGGCATCGGATACCGTGGAAGTATTCACGATGGCATTGAGCTATTCGATCGAGCTATCGCTACTAACACGCGCCCGGCTTACCTCCTGACCAGTCTCTTCGCACCGCATCTTATCAAAACTAAAGGTAACGTGGTCAACGTCTCCAGTGTTGCTGCTTTCCGTCCCATCAAAGACATGGCGTTTCTACCTTATTGCATCTCCAAAGCTGCTCTTGATATGTTCACCAAATGTACTGCTTTGGAATTAGGCCGCGATGGAGTCCGCGTGAACTCAGTGAATCCAGGTGGAACGAAGACTCAGTTCGTGGAAGCAGCAGGATTTACCAAAGACCAAGCATCAGAAATATACGAAGGTAGAAAACACATATATCCACTCGGGAAGGTGGCGCAAAGCGAAGATGTTGCTGACCTGATTCTTTATCTTTCAAGCGATCGGGCCCGCAGCATTACGGGCAGTATTTATGTCATAGATAACGGAGAAATGCTTGTGTGATATTATTTTATGGCGACGAATTTACTTTAAGTATGTAATTGACTTAATAAAGGAACTATATAAAAGTCATCCTTTTTTTCCGACGTAAAAGTAAATTGAATCACACTACTACATATGTAGTTCGTGTCATGTTATTTTATTTCTAGGTTTGGTAAAACAATATTTTTTCCTTTAATAATGAATTGTGTATCTGCAATATTCCGCGGCGCGATAACAAAATGAACTGCGAGTATAGGCCATACAACACCGGACAAGAATAAGAATGTACTGCGGCAGGATATAAGGTGTAACATAAACAGGCCAGTAAGTAAGACATGTAACGCTGTCTAATATAGGTCGTGTTGTCAGAACCATTAGTTTTGATTTTGCTTGCCCTGAACTAGTATTTACGTACGGAGCGCAAAGCAAAACTTACTGCGGACTTACATGTCTGTGCTGCGGACGCAAATGAGTTCACTGAATTGATTCATGAATAGAATCAGCGCAACGAATGCATTCTTTGCTCGAATGTTTATCCATTTCTCATTGTGACACATTTCAGTGGCAGGGAATGTCTGCATAAAATACGTTTACCAACAGACACAAGAATAAAGTTTGGTTATAAAGCGGGTGATTTCGCAAAGCCGTAATAAATAAATGATTGAATAAATAATGTTAACAACAGAAGCCCTTTTATAAAGGGAGACGGGAGCGGTGCGTGTGAAACGTGAGCGCGGGGACCCTCGGGGGATTTGCGGGGCTCAGATTTTTCAATTTTTATTTGCGCTTGTAAGTGCTGACGCCGACACTGTATCGAAAGAGAATAGTGCATTCACTATTTTTGGAAAAAGACTGCGCGGTGTAGGAGGCGCGTGTTTACCCTCTTTTTGGTTAAATCGAATTGCCACCTATAAATGTCAATACAGTCGTCCTATTTCGTAATCTATGTGCTGTTTGTACAGACGTAATATACGAGTACTTATTTTATCATGTTTAAGACTAACAACACACGTTCTAAGTGTTTCAATTTATATGGGTCATAAAATTTAAAAAAAATGTTTTTTAGCCGACTTCAATATAGGGCTCTCAATTCGTTTGTACGAATATATTTATATATGTTTTATCTCCATTCTCTATACTGTCTGCCTCGGTGGCGTGGTGGTATTTCGGTACGACTACGGTTCTGAGGTTTCGGGTTCGATCCCCGGGTCGGGCAAAGTGATATTGGATTTTTCCATATCAGCCCGAAGTCTGGGATTTGTGCCCGGTATGGCGATAGGCTCGCCCCCTATCACATCAGGGACGGAACTCTAAGCTCGGCGAAATGTGGGTGTCCTAGTTTGCTAGTGCGCCCCTGCCTACCCCTTCGGGGATACAGGCGTGAGCTTATGTTATGTGTTATGTGTCTCTATACTGTTTCGATAAATAAAATAACGAATTAACGCTAATTTCACGTTTGATTCATGTCATGTGCCACAATTTTACTTCGAAACAGCTTGTCTAGTAAATACATAGAAGTCTTTGGCTCAGTTAAACTGTTTTTATAAGTAACGTCCAATATTTTTAGTTAACCTAGATTAACAGCTATTCAACTGATGCGTGTGTGTCTTGACTCTTGATAACAAAAAGTAGCTCGCGCAATTATCAGTCATTTTATAATTAAAGTATTTTTCGACCTACTTCCAAAAAGGAGAAGGTCCTCAATTCGTCTGTATTTTTTTTCTTTTTTATGTATGTTACGCGATATCTCCGCCAAATGTGGACCGATTTTCAAAAAAATTTTTGTGTTCGATAGAGCTTATTTCAAGGGTGGTCCCATATACATTTCGGTCAAGACAAGTCGACAAGTCGGTCTGTTAAGTTTTTTAATAGTCACGGGCGGCTCGGCCTCCGGTGGCCCATACGCTTATGAAACATATATATGTGCCGCCTCCGACGGGTTAAACTTGTGATTATTATCAAGTAATTTTAATATCGTCTTGAATGAAACATAATTTAATTCGGAAAGGTGAAAAGATCAATAGCGACAAGCAAGAAAATTTCATGCAATATTTTGTTCAGTCGGTTGCCTTAACGGGCGTGTGATGTAAATGTAATAAAGCAAATGGGCCTTCTTTTGCACTCGCGTGTATGGATGCCACTCCATAGCTTGCTGTGAAATATTTTTATGGTTTATTACGTTAATGTCACTCATATCCTACGTGCATTTACCTGAAATGAAATCAAGTTTTCTGGGTTCAAAAGAAAAATATTTTAATACCGTTCATTTGCATATTCATTTTAAATATACACGATCGAATCATACGAATGTTTACAGGTCAAGCCATTTAAATAATCCAATAATGTATTCTTTCTTTCTACCTGCCCTTATTCCAGCTTAATGTAGGGTCGGCGTAACATGCTTTTTCAAGCACATTGCAGAAAGGATTTCACTACATTTTTACGACTGACTGCCTGCCTGACGTCATTCTCCTCTGGAGGATCCAGTATTAGCCTGAATAATTAAATTCGAAAATTCGCTTGGCCCGACCTGGGAATCGAAGCCAAGACCGTCCAGTCCACAGCCCATACATGCTACCACTAGACCAGGGAGGCAACAATAATGTATTGATATATGATTAATTTTACTTTTATTATTTTGAAAGTTGTTTACGTTCAAATAACCTTCTTTGAAGAAGTGACGTCAAGGTAAAACCAACACCGCTTTTCCGGTCAATCAACGTTTATCCACCAAATCGTCCGTCAAACATCGTCTCGTAAAAAAACTTTAGAAATCCGCAAGCAAACTGTCAAGACTCGATCGTCTATAATTAGTTGGAGTGTTGAGTGCGGAGGAAGCTCAAGATTGATGGCACGGGCACAAAGGTCTGTCGTTGATAAATTGCCCGATATTAGGTCATGATTTGGGCCGGGTATTTGCCTATCGGTTTCACTATTGCCTTGCATTTTTTGTCTGCTCGCGTCCCGAATGTAAAGTGAATATGAATTGAGCTGTCTTCAGCAAGGACTCGCTAAACGCTTACATAGCACTGTCTCTGTCTGTTCAGTTTAGTGTTATGTAACAGCTGCACTTTGTTCCAATTCAATAATTTACTAGGAAAGAAAAGGATGTGATGAGCGCACTCGCATTTCGATTGAATTTGTTCGATTCATACATATATAAGCACCTCCACAAAACATGGTTTCGCTACACATTTTTGTCTACGATCCATTGTCCTATTAGCAGGAGACAGCGAAAAACATTGATTTGTGTAGGTGTTTTGTGTTTTGTTTCGAGAAAAACGCGTGCAGGAGACGTTTTTTTATTATCTATACATACCTACTTCCCTGCTGACTAGTGATATTGATGACGATACAATTATGCGAATTATGCGATACATAATCTTAACTTGCAGACTTCTGGAGTCTTCATACATTCGGAGACATTGAATGTAGTGGCAGTGTAGTCAGTCACGTTTACAGCACGAATGGGCTGGCCCGACCGGTTTGATACCACTGTCTCGCAGAAAACCGACGTAAAGTGACAACTCACTGCATTTCATTCTATGGTTACCTATTATGGATGTGGACGGTAGAGATCACTTACCATCAGTTGGCCCAACTGCCCGTTCGCGAGACTCTGCTATAAAAAAATACTTAAAATACTCGTTGCTCGTGTAATATCCTCATATCAAATCATTATTTCACACTCGTCCCTCCTCAGAACATTCGTTTCCCCTTATTTAGAAAGGATTTATGACGTAGCCCTAAAGCTGGCCTATTCGGTAGGGTGAGATAAGGTGATTTCTACAGCATGGTCATTCGGGACTTTTATTTCTATAACGTGACATCATGTCATTATATCAGATGTTTTTTATATCCTTGGTTTGCTTGATGCCTTATTCATTATATAATTACTAAAACAACGGTGCCTCAGTGGCGTAGTTGTATTTCGTGCGCGGTACGACTACCGTCATGAAGTCTCGGGTTCGATCTCCGGGTCGGGCTAAGTGATATTGAATTTTTATATACAATACCTGTCCGGAGTTTGGAAAGTGCTAGACACATCATATCAACAATAGGCTATCTGGGACGGAAATAAGCTCGGCGAAATGTGAGTGTTCGAGTTCTCTAGTTGATCTCTGCCTACCCCTTCGGGGATACAGATGTAAAGTCTATGTATATATGTACTAAACAACGACATTGGTTACTTTGTAACCCAAACACTTTATTAAAATGAAACTAGTTTTTACGGATTTTATCGCGATTTGTTTGGTATTTATTTTATGTTTAGTCCCAACGACGTTTCAAAAGTATTACAGCCTTCGTGGTTACGGTTCGTGTCGCCGATAAAATCCGTAAAAACTAGTTTCGTTTCAATTAATAACATTCGCGTAAACTTAAGAAGCCAAACACTTGACAGCCTCCGTGGCACAGTGGGCAAGTAGCCGGCTGTGAACCGAGAGGCCGCGGGTCGATTCCCGCATTGAGACAAATGTTTGTGTGGCCCACAGATATTTGTTTTAAGTCCGGGTGTTGTGAGACCCAAAGTCTCTCATAGTCTCTGACACCCATGATAAAGGTTATACCTAGTGTGGGGTCAGGACTAGGTGTGTGACTGTTGGGTGTATTTATTATTTACTTTAATTTATGAGTGATTCCAATGCGACCTATCTTTAACATTGCCACTACATTCAATGTCTCCGAATGTATGAAGACTCCAGTAGTCTGCAAGTGAAGATTATGCAAAATGATGCCTTGCAACATCGAATTTATGGTTCAGATTTGACCTGAGTAGTGCAGAACACTAAACTCGGGTTATTATGCAAATCATGTGCTTCGGAAGTGGCGCGTTACCGTGTTCCCTTTACTTGAGAGGCAAATTATGATAAATGAAATTCCGCAATATTGAAACAGTTTCATATAAGCTATTGGTCGGGTTGTGTTTGCTCTCACGTAATAATGCTGAGTAGGATATAGGTGCTTTAAATGTTCATCAATCATGAATCTCAAGTGTCGTCCTCACTTTGAAGGTTCATACTTACTGATTTCTTAAGTTTACGCGAATATTATATTATATTATTATTTTAATAATAATTAAAACCTAATCGTGATAGAATCCGTAAAATTAGTTTTATTTCAATTCATACTTATTTTTGTTTTATTTATTTATTACTACTACTATTAGTGTTAGAATGCTCATAAGCTCACGTTTGTATCTGAGTATGCAGAGGCGAACTAGAGAACACCACAGTCTCACAGAAAACCGACGTAAAGTACAGCTTGCTGTCGCGTTTCGTTCGGTGAGTGAGATTTCTGGGGGCCCATTTCCCCCTCCCTTTTCCAATCCCTCTTCTCTCCCCTTACATTCGCTCCTTTTAGGCTAGGAACGCACCCATGATTATTTTTTTGTCTTGGGTGTTTATGGGCCATCAGGACCCATCTGTTCGTTTGCCAGTCTCTGCTATAAAATAAAAGAACTAAAAGACCCATATTTTTCCGAGCCTATTTCCATCTCAGAATACAAGGCGAGCCTATCGCCATTTTGGGCATAAATTCCTGACTCCAGGCTAATAATGAGCAAAAAACCTCAATATCACCGTTACCCGATCCGGGGATCGAACCAGAGACCTCAGTACGGTAGCCACACGGCACACGGCGCATGCAATGCAACTACGCCACTGAGACAGTTTGGAATGTTGTATCTTGAATAATCTTGATGCAAAAAATTAGATATATTTAGTCATATTTTATGTAACGTTTCTCATGTATGTAAATTTTATGAGTGTCTTAGGACCTATTCTCATAGTACTTGTGTGTTTTTGTAAGCACATTTTTATATTTTGCTTAAAAAGCCGTTATAATATAAGTGGTATTTATACTGCCTCGGTGGCGTGGTGGTATTTCGGTAAGACTACGGTTCTGAGGTCTCGGGTTCGATCCCCGGGTCGGGCAAAGTGATATTGGATTTTTCCATATCAGCCCGGAGTCTGGAATTTGTGCCCGATATGGCGATAGGCTCGCCCCCTATCACATCTGAGACTGAACTAAGCTCGGCGAAATGTGTGTTCTAGTTCGCTAGTGAGCTTATGTTATGTTCGGTTATGGTATTTATAGTCGGCTTTAACATAACGAAGAGTTTTGGTATATGAGTTGTATTTGTTAGTTATATATTTAGAATAGAGGAATAACTTTTTTAAAGCAGAGGCTGGTAAACAAGCAGGTGGGTCACCGCATGGTAGACATTCGAGACACAAAAAGAATCATGGGTGCGTTGCCAACCTAAAAGGAGGGAATGGAAGGGGATGGGAAAGGGATTGGGAGAAATGGGCCACCGGAAATCTCACTCACCGAACGAAACGCGACAGCAAGCTGCTATTTACGTCGGTTTTCTGTGAGACAGTGGTATTTAACCGGTCGAGCCGGCCCATTCGTGCTGTAGACGTTACTGTCTACAGCGTGGCTCTACCACACTAATGGGTGTGTCACCAACCTAAAAGGAGGGCAATGGGCATTGGAAAAGGAAGGAGGGAATTGGACCACCGGAAATCTCACTCACAGCACGAAACGCAGCAGCGAGCTGGCACTTTACGTTGGTTTTCTAAGAGACAGTGGTAACAAATCGGTCGAGCCGGCCCATTTGTGCTGTAGAGGTAACTGTAACAGTAACATTAGAAAGTTACGTTACAATTACAACTTGCGCAATAATTTTGGAAAATGTTATAGTTAACATTTTCCAATATTATTGCGAAAGTTGTGTTTCGTGAATTTGGGTGCTCTTTGACTAGTCAATGAATTTCGATATTAAAATTTGTCACAGGCAAATATCATCTAGATGAAAAATGTTTTAAGACTTATGTAGGCGGTATTAACGGTATAAGTATAGTTCAAGCCCGTAACATACAATATTAATAACCCACAAAGCTAACATAAAGTACCTTTGATTGTAATTACAAACATTTCAATATACGACGGTTATACCTCTAATATCGTGTTTACTGCGTTTATGCCTCAATCAAAAGCCGTCGCTTGTGCCGAAATTTCAATTTACAGTTACATACATAAAGTCCTACCAAAACCTCATTAACACCAGCACAAGGCAGTTCGTTTGCAACTACAAACAGGATCTGAAATTTCGGCAGTACCCAGTGACACAGTTTGTGTTTCATCAAGCCCTGAAAGAGGTTTGGGACGGCCCATTCAAGAGAGAGTGTGCAAACAACCGCTTCAGATCACGTGTGTTTACCATCCTCTAATTTCATCCAATCACCGAAGAGATACCGAGGATTATACGGTTTAAACTATCTACTCTACGGTTCCTATGTTCACAGGACTTCAACGTTATCCATTACGATCGTTAGATTTTAGGACTGCGATTTTAATCTTAGTTTTTGACTGTTTTAAAAAAGAAGATGGCTCTCAAATCTGTTTTTTTTTATGTATGTTACACATCTCCGGAAAATGTGCACCGATTTTTAACCGACTTCAAAAAAAGAGGAGGTTAACAATTCGTCGGAGTCTTTTTTCATTAATCTTTTTTTTTATTCTCTTTTAAATCTTGTTCCCCGATTACTCGAAGACGTCTGAGCATACCCTTTTAAATAAAAAATATATTTTTTTGTTTAAAAGCGTATACTTTCCAGGGACTACACCAGGGAAACATACATACTGTAACATGTAAAAGTGTAATGTAATGTAACAAGTGTACAGGTTAAAAACAAATTAAAAACCAAAGACCGAGATGTTCTCATACAATCTATATATTATTAAAATATCACCATAATTACAATATTATTTTATTCTATATAATATTACTTTTATTCTTATAAAATAATTACAGAGCGGGTCGTGAGCCTACTGGATTTGCTATCGTTCAATGCTCGAGTACATTTAATTTTGATGTTATGATAGTAAACTGTTACCACAAATACAAATTTAAATAAAAAAAACTAAAAGGGGCGCCACCAGCCTCCGGGACAGACTGGAAATAAAATACGGAGGTACCTTCTAAAGGGGTTTGCAGAGTGGAACTCGCAGCCAACTCCGAGCACAACCTCATATAAAATGGGGTGATCCACCAAACACGTGGACACCAACACGACGCGGCCACGCGCTCAGTCACCCACGCAGCTGGCCCTGGACCGCACCTCACCCAGGCAATGCAGTCCACACCATGGAGACCATCCAGGAAGGATAGTAATATCCAAGAAGACCCCTGGAACCAATAAATTCCAGGTTATAACCTTTGAAACACAAAATCACCATGTGATTGGTGACTACAAAGGAAAATACACGTGTCCATACCTTGAGGGAACGCGAAGGATGCCTATAGATGGATGTCCCAAGCTGCCGACCTCAGCCTTAGGACCTTCTCGTTATCCGCTGGTACCGAAGCGCTGCATGAGAGCGCTGTCGGTGTCGATCGGTCTCTGCTGCGGCCCCCGCCTTGAGGCACCAACGAAATCGATGCTCGCAGATCGAAGCTCTCAAAAAAGGGAACGCCCGATTGGGAGGCCGAGCTTTTTATACCTTTGCGCCAGGCAATAGACAAAACTCCATGACGCAAAACAAAAGTCCAAATCACAAATCGCAATTAATAACATGATTAACCATACCGATCGACATCTAAATAACTCAATAACTCATCTGTCAATCTGACAAAACATAATGTCAAATGAACTCTTTTTATTTTTAATTACCCAAGGAACACGAGTCGTTCTGCCAACGTAGTCTTAACTAATCGATAACTTTTTTTTTTTTTTTTTTTTTTTATGTTACAGTACCCCCCTCCCTAGGGAAATTTTGCTTGCAAAATTTAACGCTGGTCCTCCAGCTCTCTACAACCCAAGACCACAACTCTGACCTAAAACAAGCAAAAAAAAAAAAACACAAATCAACGGACCGAGTTGCTGGCGACATAGCGAGATGATACGTACCAATCGGGCTATGCGTCCAGCTACTACAGGATACCGGAACTAAAACAACAAAAAACTGCCGAGCGTTAGTGAGTGTATTACCATACTCACATGAAATATAACACTCGACATTACAAAATTCGTTACTACTGAGTCGTTGGCGACGCATCGAGGCGAACAGTATCAACCGGGGTGCGCGTCCAACAACTACAGAATCAACAAGAACAAAAAAAAATAATTGTATCGAGTGGTAGGTTAGCTACCACACCAATAAAAGGTGACACTCGACACAAAACAAACACCAAAATCGAACCCACGACAATGTGTCGATGGATTCCCTATGCTAACAAAAATAGTTCAGCATAATAAGGCAAATAAAAAAAACACGATACTGCGGCCAGTCACTTGCTTTAAAGCAGCAGAGACTGTATCGCATTACTACTCTCCAAGCCAATCCTAAGACACTATGCTAGCCATTTGCAAAAATACTACGAGCAAATGCTAACAGTCAGGTACTGACTTCCTTACTAAAGGCACTGAGACATTGGCGGCGCAGCGAGATATCCACGAAAATCGGGTTGCGCGTCCAATGACCAGAGAAAAAAGAGAAGAAAGTATTTTAAACTTTCTTGAGGTGCTGGATATGCCAGGACCCCAAATTTTTACCAGTTGCAACACTCTCCAGTTCATAAACCAAGGGGGAGTGTTTGAAAACAACTCTACATTTTTCATAACGAGGTGCTAATTTCGCCATGAAGAATTTCCCCGCATCACTCAAAGGGAAAGTTTTCTTCCAAACAATATCGCCTACCTGATGTTCGGCAGTACTCCGACCTTTATTGTAGTTTCTAGAACTTCGGACGTGAGCCTTTTCCAAAGCAGATTCAACCTTTGTAAAAATATCGTTCAGATTACCCAATTTAGTGGCATAATCGTCACGCGAAGCGCAGGTTAGGCCCACCTGAGAGTTCTTAGGATCTCCGTATACCTTTCCTGAAGCGATCGCTTCACGACCATGCACCAAATAGTAGGGAGTATAACGCGTAGATTCATTTACAGTGTTGTTTAAGGCGAACTGAACTTTAGACAACGTGGTATCCCAGGAACGATGGTCGTCCTTGACTAAAATTGACACAGCCGTCATTACGGTCTTATTATACCTCTCTACGGTGTTAACCTGAGGGCAATAACGAGGTGTTAAATGAATTTGAGGAATGTCGTACTTCTGAAACAAAGCCTTCAAATCACTACCAGTAAATTGCGTTCCATTATCCGCAATTACTGTACGTGGAATGCCGTGTTTAAGAAACACTTCATCCTCAAGACGCTGTGCAATATTTTTACCAACAGCACGTCGAAGGGGAAACAATAAGACATATTTGGAAAAACAACAAACCACACTCAAAATAAACGTATGTCCTAACCTGGAACGCGGCAAAGGCCCTATCAGGTCCATACTTACAGTTTCAAATGGACGTGAGCAGACCTTCGGGTTACCCATCGGACCAGAAGGTGGTTTCTGCGAATGCTTGTACGCAGAACACTGATCACACTCCTTGACAAATTTTATTACATCTTGGTACATGCCTGGCCAAAAGTAGTGTAGAGACAGTCGTTTATACGTTTTGTAAACACCCAAGTGTGACAATTGATCACAATGACACGACCTCACCAAGTCTGATCGTTGGTCAGAAGGGATGACTTCTTTCCAATCAAAATCAGTAGGACAACGAAACTTACTTTTAGAATATCGATAGAGTTTACCATCGGCAATACAATAATTTGGACAAGAGGTGGGAAAATTTTTACATTTTTGAAAAAGGTTGTTATACCATTCACATTTCTGGATTTCCAATACCGGAACAATACGCGATAACGCGTCGGGTACGACGTTTTCCTTCCCTTTGCGATGCACAATTTCGAAATCGTAAGGAGACAAACGACAACCCCAACGAGCTAATCTACCGGTGGGATTAGTTAAATTGAAAAACCATTTTAAGCTAGAGTGATCGGTAACTATCCTAAAACGTGGACCTCCCTCCAAATAAGGTCGAAAATGTTCAACTGCAAACACTACTGCTAGCGCCTCTCTTTCGGTAGCCGAATAATTGCGTTCCGCCCTATTCAAAGACCTGCTGGCAAAAGCAATAGGGTGTTCAAGTCCATCCTCCAAAACTTGGGTTAAAGTGCCCCCAATACCATACCCAGATGCATCACAGTGCACAGTAAAAGCTCTGGTGAAATCTGGACAAGCCAGAATAGGAGCAGAGACCAAGGCAGACTTTAATTCATGAAACGATAGATCAGCTTCCTCAGACCAAACAAAAGGAGGAGCGTTTTTTCGGGTACTAGTTAAAGCGGGTAGCGGAGCAGCTATTGAACTAAAATTCTTGATAAATCTACGATAATATGAAGCGGTCCCCAAAAACATCTTCACATCCCTACGACAGGACGGAGTCGGGTAATCCACAATAGATTTAACCTTTGCTGGATCCGTACGTAAGCCTCTTTCGTCAACCACGTAGCCCAAATATTTCAATTCGCTACGAAAAAACTGAGATTTTGAAAAATTTACAGTCAAATTGGCTGATCTTAACCTGTCCAAAACCTGGGAAAGCAATGAAATGTGATCCTCAAACGTCGAACTGGCAACTACTATATCATCCAAATAAACGAAAATGCGACCATTAAATTCAGGGCCAAACAATTTGTCCATCAAACGCTGCTGCGTAGCAGGTGCTCCTGTCAAACCAAAACACATAACTTTGAATTGGAAAAGACCGCGACCTGGTACAGTAAATGCGGTGCGCTCTCTCGAACGAGGATCTAGTGGTATTTGCCAAAATGCACTTTTTAAATCAATTGATGAAAGAAATTTCGCGTCTCTAAGGCGATCTAAAATACTAGAAATGTAAGGCAAAGGATAGGCGTCATGCTTGCTCACTGAATTCAATTTGCGACTGTCGATACAAAAGCGAAGTTCACCGTTCGACTTAGGCGTGAAAAGGGTGGGGTTATTCCAAGCACTAGTGCTAGGTTCCACCACATCCTGTTTCAGCATTTCATCTAACTGCCTATTTAGTTCTACTAGGCGATGGGGTGAAATAGGATAATAACGCTGTTTAATGGGCAGACAGTCACCCGTATCAATGGTGTGAGAAACCAACTGCGTTCGCCCTAAACCTTTTTCCTCAAAAGATATGCTATTAAATTGACTAATAATTTTATCGGCAACCACTCGTTGATCCGAACTTAAATTATTAAACGAAAGCAAGTGCACTTCCGACACGGTAACTTCACAACCTCCTGGCGAGCTTAAAGAGAATTCCTGGAATAAGCGAGGAGCTATGTTAAAAGCCTTCCAGAAATCGACTCCCAAGATAAGTGAGGAAGTTACATCCGGTACTGCATAAAATTTTATAACTCGGGTCTGGTCTCGAACTTTGACCGGTAAGAACAAACAACCGAGAACCTTAGCCTGGGAGTTGTTAGCGGTAGCGATGTGCGTACAATCGGCACAAACTTCAAGAGAACAACCCCATGATAAAAATAAATCAGACAATTCTGAACCCAAAATAGATATAGATGCACCAGAATCTAATAAACCCTTAAATATCGTATCATAGATTTCTACCGATATATGTGGACGCTCATCCCTATAAAATTGACCATGCGGTACCGACGAAACACACGGCGAGACAAAAGCGTTAAGCTTCGTTACATTCGCACTACTCTCAGCTGCATTGATGGTATTCTCAGAAATACCACAATGAGAACCATTTGGTCTTTTATCGTGACGGTACCGGTTATCTAGTTTTTTGGTTTATTAGAAGTCTTTCTGAGATCAGAACCCTTCACAGAACATTCCGGACAAGTGCGACTTGTGAAACCCTTTTTGCCACAACGGAAACACACTTTTTCTCGGGAGGGGCAATCCCTCAGACTATGGGTGTTAACCCTACAACGCAGACAAGGATTTGTAACACTAGCCACTTCTACTCGGGGTTTTGAACTCCCTGCGTAACATAAGTCCCTAGCCAAGGAACAAGACGAGGGTTTCGGAGGCTCAATAAAAGAATCCGAGCGTTGCCAACTATCTTCCAGGCAACGGCAAACTCTCTTCAGTGCGGGCAAGTCTTTAACGGTATGGAGAGCTAATGGAACTGAATATTTGGGTTGAATACCATTAACAATGATGTCAAATCTTTCGTCCTCAGGAAGCGGAGTGCTAAGTCGCCCGAAATAATTCTGCATGACACTTATATAGGTAGAGATTTTCTCCGTACGACCCTGGGTACGATTGCGAATCTCCTTCAGCAAACGACGATCAAAATCGTAGGGCAAAAATTCGTCTATCAAGGCCTGCTTCAATTCTTCCCAAGAAAAAATACTATCCTTAATCCCTCTGTACCACGTTAAGGCTTCTCCATCAAATAACTCGACCGCAGAAGCGAAACGGTTAGCGACTGAAATGGTACGAGCATCACAAAGTTCCTCAAGACGTTGCAGAAAAACTTTAATACACGATTTGCCATCATATTTTAAATTCAGAGAACTCACCATCTGGCTCTTATGTCTCACCAATGAAGCCTCAGGAACTGGTGCACACGCCTCAGCACTCTTAGACTGGGCAGGACCTGCCTGAAATCCAGCAACCATAGTGTCAAGTGAGGATAAGATCTTATTAAGCCTTAAGGTACAATCCCTATATGTGGCAACCTCAGAATCTATAGGTACAATACGTGACAAACGGTGGTATAAATGGTGTGACAACGCTTGGGCACGGTTTAAAAATTTTAAAGTTTGTGAACGCTTAGGTTCAAAAATTGAACGAGATAGCTCTTCCAGTTTCCCATTTACAATCTTTAATTCCTCCTTAATATCACCCTCAAATGTATCAATAGAACATGGAGGTAACTCCTTAGCTAATTGCCTAATTTGAAGTCTTAAACTTTTAACATCAGTGGCCGGGGCAACATCCCGAACCATGACTTCATACTGCAATTCATCCTTAAGTAAAAGATTAAAACAAATAGGACGTTCCTCCAACATGTTGATACAATTGATTTGAAATATGTTACACAATAAACAATACAAGCTCAAATAAAATAATTAAATTAAAATTTAAAATTATTTTTTAAGTTGAGGGTAGTTATAAAAAATTCTGGTACAAAATTCTAAGTTGAAAATTATTAATTTAAATTTGCATTATAACAATTAAAATTTAATTTTATTAATACAAATCAATATTATATATATATTATATATATTAATATATATTAACATGTGGTATAACAAATTATTATAGTTACAAAATCATAAACATCAGTAAACGAGCAATGAACTATTCACCATAGCGGAATGACATGGCAAATGCTTCCAGTATTAAAAAGAAAGAAAGCCAGCCCCTAAGTTGGGTAGCCACTGTAACATGTAAAAGTGTAATGTAATGTAACAAGTGTACAGGTTAAAAACAAATTAAAAACCAAAGACCGAGATGTTCTCATACAATCTATATATTATTAAAATATCACCATAATTACAATATTATTTTATTCTATATAATATTACTTTTATTCTTATAAAATAATTACAGAGCGGGTCGTGAGCCTACTGGATTTGCTATCGTTCAATGCTCGAGTACACTTAATTTTGATGTTATGATAGTAAACTGTTACCACAAATACAAATTTAAATAAAAAAAACTAAAAGGGGCGCCACCAGCCTCCGGGACAGACTGGAAATAAAATACGGAGGTACCTTCTAAAGGGGTTTGCAGAGTGGAACTCGCAGCCAACTCCGAGCACAACCTCATATAAAATGGGGTGATCCACCAAACACGTGGACACCAACACGACGCGGCCACGCGCTCAGTCACCCACGCAGCTGGCCCTGGACCGCACCTCACCCAGGCAATGCAGTCCACACCATGGAGACCATCCAGGAAGGATAGTAATATCCAAGAAGACCCCTGGAACCAATAAATTCCAGGTTATAACCTTTGAAACACAAAATCACCATGTGATTGGTGACTACAAAGGAAAATACACGTGTCCATACCTTGAGGGAACGCGAAGGATGCCTATAGATGGATGTCCCAAGCTGCCGACCTCAGCCTTAGGACCTTCTCGTTATCCGCTGGTACCGAAGCGCTGCATGAGAGCGCTGTCGGTGTCGATCGGTCTCTGCTGCGGCCCCCGCCTTGAGGCACCAACGAAATCGATGCTCGCAGATCGAAGCTCTCAAAAAAGGGAACGCCCGATTGGGAGGCCGAGCTTTTTATACCTTTGCGCCAGGCAATAGACAAAACTCCATGACGCAAAACAAAAGTCCAAATCACAAATCGCAATTAATAACATGATTAACCATACCGATCGACATCTAAATAACTCAATAACTCATCTGTCAATCTGACAAAACATAATGTCAAATGAACTCTTTTTTTTTTTAATTACCCAAGGAACACGAGTCGTTCTGCCAACGTAGTCTTAACTAATCGATAACTTTTTTTTTTTTTTTTTTTTTTTT
This sequence comes from Clanis bilineata, assembly GCA_036417725.1. Lineage (NCBI taxonomy): Eukaryota > Metazoa > Arthropoda > Insecta > Lepidoptera > Sphingidae > Clanis > Clanis bilineata. The sequence goes on from CM071154.1 coordinate 9,098,788, forward strand.
ATGTTACAATACATACATAAGCGCACGCTTGTATCCCCGAAGGTGTAGGCAAAGACGCACTAGTGAACTAGAACACCCAAATTTCGCCGTGCTTAGTTCCGTCCCAGATGTGATAGAGGGCGAGCCTAGTGCCATATCGGGCACAAATTCTAGACTCTGTGCTAATATGGAAAAATTCAATATCACTTCCCCCGACCTGGGGATCGAAGAAGAGACCTCAGGACAGTAGTCATACCTAAATACGCCACCGAGGCAGTCGATTCGTAAATATTTATAAACGTCGCCAAAATGTCAGCCATTGCTCTTTCACGGAAAATAGTTTCCTTATAGGAGAGAAAAGTTAATTTTGCCCGGCCGTTCATTATCTTTCCGTGACACAGTTGCGAAGGCCGCTCCATCAATCCAATTAGCTAAAATCAAGAAAAATCACGAAAAATCCGAATCTGCTCTGAGGCGAAACACTTAAAACCTTTTATAAGGAAGTGTCGCTTTATAAAAATTAGTTTTGTTAGCGGAAGCAATTTGTGTAATGACTGCAGACGTTATTTCGCAAAATTTTCTTAACAAAGAACTAGGAAGTATACTGTTCGTCTTATAAAGGGTTTTTTCTTTTATTAATTTAGTTGCAGGAATGATTTCACTTAGTTTTTACGATACGATTTTGCCTATGCTTTTTGTCCTGCTCGCCTAGAATGCGCGCCACGAGATATCCCGATGATCGACTGTCGAGATGTTGTCTACGTGTTCTAAACAATATTGTATGAAAATAAACGAGGAAGCATTTTAGTGTCCGTAGACAAATAGAGAAAACCATACATAGACAGAAATGGTGAACAAGCCTACTAGATAGATCTAGTACATTCAGGAAAATAAACAAAATGTTTTGGAATTTTTCATTATTGGAAAGGTAAATATAAAAATACTCTCATAAACAACAAAGACATTCTAAGGAAATACAACGTAAAAAATATAGTCTACGCTCCGATAAATTATTTCGATTATGTCCGTAGTAGGATCAAAGCGAGTAGCATCTGTTAAGGGACATATTTTACTTTGGCCGCGGAATGAGGTTGTTTCGCCATGCCATCTGCATTTTTGCGTACGTTTTCACCAACCAACTTACATAATAAATGAGGGTTCCACGCCAAAAGCGGAAGTAATGGTGTGTACTCAAACCGACACGAAAAAATACTCACGACCACCATTAATTTTCATTTCGCGGTATGACCAAGGATTGGTGTCTTAAGAAACTGAGTGCGAGATACGGAAGGAACAAAAGTCATTTTCTCCAACACGAGAAATAGTTCTCCACTGAGATTTATTTAAATCTGTCGCAGTTTATTCCATAGAGTTGGAAAGTATTTTTCCTCTATGTTTGAGATAGAAATGTGAAGCTTTACGTGCGTATTTGTTTTATTTATGGGCCTTTGAATTTATTTTATACATTCTGCCATAATACTTTCTGGTTAGCAGTTGGTAGATGGTTCTTCAAAAGGCCTTAAAAAACTTTCAACGTGAACTTCAAACGAAATTCGTCGCGGCCCAGCGAAGTTAAATAATAGTACATCTAACACAAAAAGGCGGCAGAATGCAGTTACGGAATTGCTTGTTTGACAATGATGCAAAAAAATAAGCAGTCCCTTACAAATTAAATCTGATGACGGCCATGAGTGTTATAATCACTGATAAAAATATCAGACCTGCTATAGTATCTGAATTCTAGAATTTCCCAACTTTGATTTTTCAATATAGTTTTTACGATATATTCAGTGATAGTAATGTGTTTAGTATTAGCCTGGAGTGTTCAATTTGTGCCCGATATGGGCGATAGACTCGCCCCCTATCACATTTGGGATGGAACTAAGCTCGGCGAAATATGGATGTTCTAGTTCACTAGTGCGCATATGCCTGCCCCTTCGGGGATATAAGCGTGAGCTTATGTTATGTTAATATTATTACAAACATAGGGAAGGTAAAAATAAAACAGTAATTCATATTTCCTTCCATATTTTAGCCTCCGGAGCGCAATCGACGGATAGCCGGTTGTGAAGCGAGAGGCCACGGGTACGATTCCCGCATTGAGACAAATGTTTGTGTGGCCCACACATATTTGTTTCAAGTCTGGTTGTTGTGAGACTGAAAGTCTCTGATACCCAAAATAGTTTCTGATACTAACGATACATGTTATACCGAGTGTGGGGTCAGGACTGGATGTGTTACTGTTGGGTGTATTTATTTATTATATGCCCTTATCCCACTTATGTAGGATGTTGTAGAAAACATTTTTGTTTTTACAACATGCTAGCTACTGACGTCAAACCTCTTTCGGAGATTCAGTTTTGGGCAAATTGTGTTAGAAAAGCCGCTTTGCAATACTTATTTGTACTGATTCCCGAAAAAATAAGATTATAATAATATTGCTATAAGACGTGGTGGTAACCTCCCTGGAATTTGAACCCAGGACGTCCCGGTCCACTGGTCATATACGTTACCGTTCGTCCAAGGAGTCAAACATAAAAATAACAACTAATAAGATATTAAATTATGAATCAAAAGAAATTAGCTAAGAATGCCTTTGGGACAGAAGCAAACATCCGCGCAACTAATTTAATGCTTTATTATTTTTCGCTCTTAACTTTAATAAGTTCTGTAAACTTGTTAATTCATTCACTAACCACTAAAGGCTCTTAAGATTTCACAAAGATAACGCAAGTAGGAACGTTCTTCAAAACTTTTCTGCAGTTTTACTTTTGCAATTTGGTTTTGACTGATTTATAAATAGACCTGGTAGAAATTTCTCTTTAAGAAAATATTTAATGCACTGTAGATTTTTGTTGACAGCTTGGTAAAGGTCACAGGAAATCGCTGGTAGCTTCCAACAGGTTGATCTGGAATATTTTTGGGGAAACTAAACGGACTTTAAAACACGTTACTAAATATTCTGATGAAATACAGTCATCAAAATTTTTCGAAAAATGCTGAAATAGATAAATCAATATCCGGTTTAAAAAAAATGTAGTCAACATTATTGCAGTTTTATGACATAATGCTAAACGAAATATGCGATAATCAAAAAAATCTCATAAAGATTATGCGTGTTGAAGAAGATCCTCCTTCGTTCTTTCAATGGTAAAAATAACCACAAGTTTAAAAAACTTAACAGACCGACTTCAAAATTTATCCGATCATGACCAAATTTATATGGGACCACCCTTGGAATAAGCTCTATGGAACATAAAAATATCGGTTTGCATTTGGTGGAATCGGGTAAACATACATAAAAAAATATAGGTGAATTGAGGACCTTCTCCTTTTTTTTGAAGTAGGTCGATAAAGAGCTAAACTAAAGGTATTCTTGCATTTTACACAAAGCAAGCGAAGCGCAACTAAGCTACATTAAAGCGTGTACACAATATCCATCAGTTAACCGAACAATTGAATAATTAGGTAATGCTTGGAATGTAAACCGTTGTATTTACCCACACGCCCAGTCCGACGCTGTTGTAATATTGGGATATAATAGTGGAATCTCAAGTTTACCTTTTGTACTAATGAACATCTATGCATATCATTGTGACGGGATCTTGTTTGTATATCAAAGATCGTTTGGACAGCTGTGCTCACTGCCGACTGGGGTTTCCAAACCAAATATTCATGTTTCTTTGTTCAATTACTGCCTCGGTGGTGTGGTTGTATTTCGGTACGACTACAGTCCTGAGGTCTCGGGTTCGATCCCCGAGTCGGGCAAAGCGGTATTGGATTTTTTCATATCAGCCCGGAGTTTGGAATTTGTGCCCCATATGGCGATAGGCTTGTCCTTTGTAACATCTGGGGCGGAACTAAGGTCAGCGAAATGTGGGTGTTCGGAAGTGTGGCTCTGCGTACCCATTCAGGGATACAGGCGTGAGTCTATGTTATGTTTGTTCAATTAAGAGTTAATGTGGAAACTGAATATAAAAGGACTGATTTTAATCTGATGATGAGTTTTCTGGCATTATGGCTTTAAGCTATATGTAAGATGAATATTGTAGTTATACCATCAGATAACTGTCAATTTCCAACTACAATTATTGTCATAAAAAGCGCTATCTATCTTTAATAGGTAATGCACTTTTTCTATCCAGTTCATTATCTTCCTCAACGCTTCGTGCAAAAACAACACAGAATTAAGTAAATTGGGCTGAATCGCGAAGGTATGTCATTTATCAGAAGAGTGTCCTCTCGAGAAAGGAAATCTTGGCAATCACTCTTCGCAATTATCCTCAATTTTTTTTCGAGAGGACTAATTAGCCGAATGGACTGAGGCGTTCAAGGTAATTAACTTTGATGATAAATGATGGATCTTCGTCTAAGAGAAATTATGAAGAGGTTGCTTAAATTCAATAACGTTATCTCTTTGTCGCGTAATGGTTTAATTTTAATAATTGGTGTCAACCTTGTGAAATGCTTTTAATAAAGTGATTCGGTCCTTGAATTTTATAATTATTGGTTTTACAATGTAACGCCCCATATTTCTCTTAAAAGGATTATTCTCACATTTTGAGTCGCTTTGCCTGACCTGGGATCGAACAATATGCATATCAAGACAACTGCGAGTGGCGCAGCGGGCGAGCGGCTGTGAAACGAGAGGCCGCGGGTTCGATCCCCGCACCGAGACAAATGTTTGTGTGGCCCACAAATATTTGTTTCGGATCTGGGTGTTGTGAGACCTACGGTCTCTCGTAGTTCTTGATACCCACGACACAAGACACGATCTTAGTGTGGGGTCAGGACTATGTGTGTGACTATGGTGGTATTTATTTATTTATTTATCTTACCACTAGACGAAGGAGGAAATAAAAAGAAGCGATCAGCTTTATTCCTGCATTATAAATAATAATAATAGATGGGGCGTTCGAGCGCACCTGTGTTCACCCAACAGACCGGTGTAGCTGAAGGGCCGACTCGTGCCAGGCTATCAGCTGAAGGGACATACAAAAAAAATAGGTAAAGCAAGTGTAGCCTGCAGGTAATACCCGCACAATAATTATGATTGAGACACACATCACGCGCTCATGTGGTTATCATAATTTGTTTGATTGCGAATCGCACACTGTCGCGTCGTGATTAATTACATGTAAGGTAACACAAGAATCAAGTACCTATGCTTGTATTACAATATTATTATCCCAGTGCTTGGCCCGGTCTTCTTCTATCTTATGCTGTAATCATACTATAATATGTAGTATATAGAGTGGCGCCAACATAACGCACCATTAAATTTGATAACGAGTAACAAAGGTATTTTTAAATTTTTGCCTTTTAAACTCTAGAATCAATATTGAAAAATAAATCTATTTTGCGAACAAATATTTATTCTAGGTATTTACATAGCAAAAGTTCGGTTACTAAATGTCACCATTTATACTGTGTAAAAGCGGTATAATGCGCGAAAATTTTCATGTAGGTAAACTTCAGTAGGTACACGGCGCGTGGCTGTCGCATCACGTCGCCCCGGACAAGTCCATTCATGTTTGTTATCAACAAAATCTTTGACCGATAAGATCAGCTGTAAGTCGCCCTGATTGTACATCATGTGCAAATATTGATAAAACTAAAATCAATCCTTTCTCTAAACTATTTCATCTATACGACTCATTTTTGGTACAAGGCATTCCAGTATTACCTCTATAAGGCAGCAGTCGGCAACACGCGGCCCGTGGATGTCCTATTTGCGGCCCGTGATTGCTTTGTAAATTAGTCATTAATACTTATCTTAAAATAACTTTTACTATAGAATCTAGATAGAAAATGTGAGGTGAGGCCCGCCTTTAATACATTTTGCCACCTTGTGGTCCCTGTCTGCCAAAAGGTTGCCGACCGCTGTTATAAGGTATATCTGGGATGATTTAATGTCGTTATGTCGGCGCCACTTGGTATAAATAAAAACAGGTGGTGCAGGTAAAGCTGGTTGCAGGTAATACCCGCACAATCTGTTTGTGACACGCCGCACGCGCTAATGCGGTTATCTGATCCTGATGCGACTTGTTTACGGATGTGAATGGGCGTAGATTGTGGTTGCGGTGTTACTGTCCAGTGTCCGCACTAACTGAATATTAACGTTCGAATATTGAACAAACACGATTAGAGGCGCGTGCCAAATGCCAATGTCGTTATAGCTGTTTTTATGTTCTCTATAGAGTTTTGTACGTGCACTTATTACGTGTCGTGTGTGGGTTTTGTGAATAAAAATATAGAATGTTCGAATACTGCGTGGTAGTCATGCTGTTGAAACTTATATCTCCACCTAAATGGGCCAGCTCGTTGGTTTTGATATCACTGTCTCGCATAAAAATATGGCAGCACGCTGTTTTGTGCCGTGGGTGCGATTTAGAGTGGCCCAAATCCCCAATACGCATCAATTCCTTTCTTTTAAAATTGGCAACGCAATTTTGACGCTTTTGGCATCATAGGCAATTTGTAGCCAATTTAATTACTGAACTGCGGGTGGTGTTGCTACTGAGCATACACGTAATGCTTACCCTCAGGCGGGAGTTTGTTCGTCTCGTCATTCTTTCAAACTGCCCTTATCCTTGCCTTAATGTGGTGTTGGCGCAGCACACTTTCTCAAGCATATTGCAGAAAGGATTTGGCTTCGTTTTTACAACCCGCTGCCTGCCTGACGCCAACCTCCTCTGAGGGATCCAGATCCGGGCCAATTAAATGAGAAAACTGGCCCGACCTCGGAATGGGAACCCAGGACCTCCCGGACCACAGTCCATATATACTGCCACTAAACCAAGGAGGCGACTAAATAATCTCGTCATTTTATTGCAATACAAAAAAACTTGTTGATGTGTACATACTTCTTGTCATAGTGAAAAATACTGATACTCACTTTTATTACATGGCTACAATTTAAAAATACTTGTACTCCTTTTATTACAAGGCTAACTGCCTTTGTAGCGTAGTTGTATTGTAGAACGACTATCGTCTGTATCTCGGGTTCGATTATCGGGTCGGGCAAAGTGATATTGGATTTTTCCATATCAGTCCGGAGCCTGGAATTTGTGCCCGATATGGCGATAGGCTCGCCCCCTATCATATCTGGGACGGAACTAAGCTGCGAAATGTTCTAGTTTTTAGTCCACTTTTGCCTACCCATTCGGGCATACAGGCGTGAGTATCTGTATGTCATAGGTTGAACAATAAAAAACAGAATGATAAGATACATCTCTATCATGGTAGTTTCGTAACTAAATAATTAATTGGCAATCCAGTCTGGCTTTAGGAAGGGTGAAATTGGATATTTTATTTATTTATTTATTTATTTATTCTTTATTGTACACTTAGGACAAAATACAAGGAATATGCAAAAATAAATTCAGTGCAAATGGCAATTTCAATTAATTAATTAATTAATTAATTTACAATTTCAGATTTTGTGTTTATAGAAAGTGAAATGAATAAAATAAAGTGTATAATAAGTTAATAAAAATTTGATTGCTTCGGAGCATGGTGCTCGACAATCGGATTAAAATGCGTGCGCAAAATAAACGCATTCCTATTAAAATATAAACCATTCCATTTTGTTTCGATTCCAACGTTAGTTGAACGTTTGATTAATCCAAAAACGAGCATTCCCTTCTATTGTTGATAAATTGTTATGTGATATTGGTACCTAAATACGTGTCGATTGTCAGCGGCCTGTTCTGTGAATAACAAACATTGCATTGCATTTAACAATAATTCGAGATATTTTTAGATGCTTGATCACTGTTTTTACGAAATAAGAAATAAAATAAAAAAAATATTACTACTCGAAGAGTAATCTGTCAATTCATTCAAATTGTCATTTTTTTTGGGAAATAAAAATAAAACGGTTTATTTTGAGTTAAATTATTTTCCGTGCCTGCCTGCCGACTGCTTCCGTGGCGTGGTGGTATTTCGGTACGACTACGGTTCTGAGGTCTCGGGTTCGATCCCCGGGTCGGGCAAAGTGCTATTGGATTTTTCCATATATAAGCCCGGAGTCTGGAGTTTGTACCCGATATGGCAATAGGCTCGCCCCCTATCACATCTGGGATAGAACTAAGCTCGGCGAAATGTGGGTGTTCTAGTTCGCTATTACGCCTCTGCCTACCCCTTCGGGGATACAGGCGTGAGCTTATGTTATGTTGTGTTATTTTTCCATGTACAATTTCATTTCCACAGAAGTGAAATGTCCGCAATGAAGTAATACTTCCACTTCAGTGTCAGCTATGCGGTTTAAGAAATATAACTTTAATATCTGAAGTGCTTTAAGGTCGGGAGATTATACGCTCTATACTTATAAATAACAAAACTCTCCTACGATCTACAGGAGAAGATATACTGTATACATAATTATGAATACCGAAGCTGGAACTCGAAAATACAATTGTTATCTCTTCAAAAAATCTATGAACAATTGATGTAATTAAATCCTGAGTGCAGTCTGTCATACAATTCTTTTCGCTGCAAAATCCACAATAATTCCATTGAAGTAATTATAAAATAAATTAAAACCCCTATCGGAACATCTCTGTAATTTTGATAAAGATTTTCTCCAACAAAAATGGTCGTAGAAAGCGAACGCGGCGAGAAAAAAAGGTACAATGCTATTAGAACAGCATTGCTCGTTCATCAGAGCAATTCCTGCGGTTCAGTAGAGACGGTAGCAGGCGGTCGAGCTCTTTTTATTTTAGCACTAAGAGTACAATACATTCGTTACGGGCAGAACGTATTCGCTGAGGCGGGCCGCCGTGCCGTACTGTTCGCTTGATTGAGTGGCTCACTACAACGGGCCCGGATTGAGTTATTCGTATTAGAAACGTTTTCAAATAGTCGCTTTGTATTTATAAGGACGTCGCAATCGGCGCGCTTTTAAAACTCTGCGGACAAACAAGGAACAACTCGAAATAAATGTAAAGCTTCATAAAGTTTTCTAGCCGTTGCTAATGGAATTGGTTGGGATCCGAATGAAACTTTTTTATAAACAAAGAAAAATTGTAGCTCATAACGAACTCGCGGCTCGGTGTTGATAGTTAACTGAAATAAATTCCGACGTAATCTATACAAACAAACGCGAATGTAAATTGTTTTCGGGTTCAGTGTTGAAATGGCATTGTTCGTGGAAAACGATTAGAAAAACCATTTTAATTGAAACCGGTATGTTTTAACAAGCATTCAAAAATAATTGGTATACAAAATACTTGAAACTTTTTTAAGAATTTAAAAGGTTGGCTGCTGGCTGGGCTAAGTTAAAATTTTTCACAAGCAGTAAGGGCTTAGTGGACTGAGTCGGGTTTGGTTTTAAAATAGAAAGCCGATACACTGTTGCAGAAGATTGATGGAGCTATCTGAAACGAGATCGGGGACGTTACATGACCGTCCGCCCATTCAGAGCCGATGTTGCAGCAAACTTGACACAAATGCTGTTTAAAATCAAATATGTTTTCGACGCAGCGACCGCGTTGAATAACGTTTACAAACTCATTTAACTGGTGCACGTTCAACGTTATAGTACGCATGTGTAGCACAAAACAGCAGGGTTACCACGACCCCTTATAGCAGTATTATTATAATCGTTCTTCGTTTGTTTTGTATGGGAATCGATACAAGTAAATTTTATAATAATACTGCTATAAGAGGTGGTGGTGGTAACCCCCCTGATCTGGTTAAATAAAAATTATTATAATAAAAATAATAATATTAGGTCTGTAATATTACTGTCCCACTGCTGGTCACGGGACTCCTCTGTAATGAGAGGGGTTAGGCCTTAATCTACCACGCTGGCCTAATGCGGATTGGTAGACTTCACATATCTTCGTATTTCTTGTGGAGAAATTCTCGGATATACAGGTTTCCTCACGATGTTTTCCTTCGCCGTTATAGCAAGCGATATTTTACAATGAAACACACTTAACATAGAAAAGTAAGACGTGTATACTCCTTTTTGTAGTTGGTCTCGAACCTCCGACACTCGTCTCGACAGTCCGTACCACACCCAACTGAGCTATCGCTGATTTTATTTTCCTACTACCTATTAGCAAGAAAATTGTGCGATATTAAATATTGCGAATGTATTATTTGTTTTGCTTTTTTAGCTTACAGCCTTATTAAGATTTATGTCAAAACTGCCTCGATGACGTAGTGGTTTTATAATACGTGCGCGGTGCGACTATCGTCCTGAGGTCTAAGGTTCGACCCCCGGGTCGGGCAAAGTGATATGTTTTTTTTTTTATTCAACCCGGAGTCTGGAATTTGTGCCCGATATGGCGATAGCGCCTATCGCCATATCATCACATCTGGTTACTAAGCTTGACGAAATGTAGGTATGTTACGTCGCTAGTGCGCCTCTGCTTAGTCCTTCGGGGATACAGGCGCGAGTTTATTTCAAAATTTGGTTTAATAATAATTTAATTATAACATACCTTATAGCCAATGCATGCTACTACGTGCTTGATTACAGAATGTCATGAAAAACGGAAAATGAAATATTTATCGTATTTCCTAACATGTATCTACATGATATTCCGTTTAGTCACCTCTTTGGTCTAGTGGGAGCATATACATATGGGTTGTGGACCTGGTGGTACTGGGTTCGATTCCCAGATCTGGAAAAGATAATTTTCTAATTTAATTTTCCCGGGACTAGGGTCCTCCAGAGGGGGTTGACGTCAGGCAGGGAGCCGGTCGTAAAAACTAAGCCAAATTCTTTCAGCAACATGCTTGAAAAAATCTTAAGGTGGGATAAGGGCAGGTATAGTAGGATTGCTAATTAAACGGAGTAATCTGACATTTCAGATGTTGCCACTTTTTTATGAAATTTAAATAGTGCTACGGTAAAAAGATCAAGATTATTTAAACATTTCAATTCAGTGAACCATTTCATTCTTTCGTTTTCTAAAGTCCAACTTAAAGTCGTAATTCCTGCCTAATGTGTTATTAGTACTGCATGTCTATTGAATTATAGCCATAGTAAATTACTGCATGCTCAGTTATGGCATGTCTACTGGAATTATAGTCATGGTTCATTATAAATAAAACTTGCAAAAGCTTTGAATGTCCTGAGTGTAATTTTTACCAAATAATAAAAGTAATATTTGTAATTTTCCTTGTTATCATTTCGCGTATCTGTTATGATTATTTACGTAAACTTATTGACATGGTCTTTTAATCAATGGGTTAAGTTGAAATTTCTAAAAATACGCAATAAAATTCTAATTTTGCAAACAAGTGCTGAGTTATTGTATCTTTGAATGACAAACATTCAACTAGATCAATCACTATGTTTTGAAAGTAAGCAACATTATTTTGGCAAGTGACATTTCGATCTGTCAGTTTACTCCGTTTAATTAGCAATCGGACTATAGAAAGAAAGAAATAAAGTGGTATTCCGTGGCGTAGTTGTATTGCGTACTTGTTACAATTACTGTTCTGAGGTCTCGGGTTCGATCCCCGGTTCGACTATTAACTTTACCATTTGATACTGCATTTTTCTGCTCAATATTAAAGTGGAGTCTGGAAATTGTGCCCGAATGCCGATAGGGTCATTCCCTATACATGAGTCGGAAAAATTCCGTGTTCTACTTCGTTAGTTCGATTCTGCCTACCGCTTCGGAGATACAGCCGCGAGCTTATGTATTTATAACATAACATAACACAAGTTCACGCCTGTATCCCCGAAGGTGTAGGCAGAGGTGAACTAGCGAACTAGAACATCCACATTTATGTACCAATTTTATGCACAAAGGCGTGTATTAAAACCAAAGACTTCTATGTATACTACTAGACTGGCTGTTCGGTACATATAATGGGCGCACTAAGTCTCTGTTAATCGACCTCAACTCATTATTGAAATCTGCTCTTTTCCTTAGCCGTCATGTGCCACAAGTTTACTTCGAAACAGCTTGTCTAGTAAATACATAGAAGTATTTGATTAAAACGTACCAAGCGCATCTGACATAAGGATATAAATGAAGTCGTTAGCGCTTGGCTTACGTAATGTATTGCAGTGTATCTGAGCGTCTCGCCACAAGAATAACATGATACTGCACTCAACAGGTCTGTTGGCATCTACACTCGGCTGTAACTGTAATGGATTATAACACGTTGGCTCGCATTGTGCTATCGCGGAAGTACTTATTAAGGCGATAGTGGAACACCACAAACATGTCGCAATTGGGCACTTGACTATGGTTAATTTTATACACAATTGTATATGTAATAGCGAATAAAATGAAAAAGAAACCCGTCTGAAAAAACTGCATCGAAATTGGTTGAAAAATGAGGCAGTAATTCATATTTTATATTCTGGAGTGGGGCATATTGGAGATATCTTGCTATCTCTTTCCAACGCACGTACCGTTATGGCGTGACGTGATTATACTGATACTTCTCTTTCCCATAGTTTGTAGGTTACACCAAACTTCAAAGGCTTTTAAGAATATTTCAATATTTCTTTCTGTTCTCTATTTTAGAAGTAGACGACGTAAATTTCATATAAAATTAATAAAATAAAGTTAGTCAAGTACCCAATTGGTGTTGCATCTTCAAAAAAGTTTGTTTATAATCACAAGTTTAAAAACTTTACGGACCGACTTCAAAATTTATCCGATCGTGACCGTTATATGGCACCCTTGGAATAAGCTCTATCGAACACAAAAATAATCTTGAAAATCGATCCGCATTTGGCAGAGATATCGGGGAACATACCTACATAAAAAAAATATAGACGAATTGAGAACCTTCTCCTTTTCTGAACTCGGTCGACAAAAGCTAACAAGGCCTTAATACTCATAACATGAGCTCACGTCTGTATCCCCGAAAGGGTAGGCAGAGGCGCACTAGCGAACTAAAATACTCACTTTCCGCCGAGCTTAGTTCCGTCCTAGATATGATATGGGACGAGCCTATCGCCATATCGGATATAAATTCCAGACTCCGGGCTGATACGGAAAAAACCATACTGCCCGACTCGGGGATCAAACCCGAGACTTCAGGACGGTAGTCGTACCGAAATACGACCACGCTACCGAGGTAGTCATACACCGAGGCAGATTACATACGTCATGTAATGTATTTAGATCAGCATTAGTTGATTATAGTATTTCAGAATCAGATGACGGTGGTTAAGGCTAACTTAAGTGATAGATCTGTATGTACCAGGTATCTATATGTTAAAAGGCATTGTTTTCGAACTCCAGATATTTATTGAAATAAAACTATTTTTACGGATTCTATCACGATTAGGTTTTCTGACCCGTGACAACGAAGACTGCAAAGTCTTCGAAACGTCGGGAATAATAATTAAAACCTAATCGTGATAGAATCCGTAAAAATAGTTTTATTTCCATCTATAATATTCGCGTATACTTAAGAAATCCAGATATTTAGTGAATTGTGACTTAATAAAAACATACCTCGAATACTAATAACACCCAACAGTCACATACATAGTCCAGCGGCCTGAGCAGGAAAATTTCTGACAACCGTAAATGTATTCGAAATCGATGCGCGTCTATGAAATTTGTATGAAATATTAACCAAACGTCATCAGTGCGCAGCGAACTCGAATACATTTACATTTACATTAGTTTTTCGTGCTCGGGCTACTGGCCTCACACTAAGATCGAGTCTTGTGTCGTGGCCGTGGGTATCAGGAACTACGAGAGACTTTCGGTCTCACAACATCCAGATCCGAAACAAATATCTGTAGTACCTCTACGTAAGTCTTCATTTATAAAACCGAGTTATACGGCGTCAATAAAATTATACCTCTAACTCTTGCATAGCTTTTTTCGAGTGTAGATTATATTTCGCCGTGCTGGATATTTCACACACAGTGGTTAAAATTTGCGTATAGTTGGCACTTGTAACTGCGCTGACAGCGATCGCCATAGACTGCATAAAACCCGCCATAGTGTCCGCTCCAGTGGGCCGGTTTTCAGGTCTAGCCAGTGTGCATTCGTTGTTTTGTAAGTTGACATAGTAATTGCGACTGAAGGCTGTTGAAGTGTTTGGAAATTACTTTTTGGCTCTATTGTAATTTTTTTATTTTATTGTAAACTCCTTACGTGGAACATACATAGATCTGTAGCTCGACCATGAGTTATTTGACATTTCACGCTAGCTACTACGTAAATAATTCTATGAATAACGCCAGTTCCCCGCGTAACCGCTAGAGGCGTTCGGGTGTTTGTCATAGCTAGCGAGTTATGTTAAAAAAAAATTATGGTTGGCTTACCGAAGTGAATTGAATCAGAAAAGAGAGGCCTATGATCAGCAGTATGACCAAAAAGTTTGTAGATTATAACGGTAGAGCCACGACGTACCTAGATAGTTATGTTTCAATGGTAGAAGCAAGTTATAGATACGAGTAATTACATCTGCATCATGAGTGGATCGGCTCGACCAGTTTGATGCCATTGTCTTACAGTAAACCAACGTGAAGTGATAACTCGTTATTGCATTTAGTTCGGCGAGCAGATTTTAGGTGGCCAAAATCCCCTTTGAGATTGCGAAGGGACTTTCCAAACCTCAGCTTTTAAGGTTAACAACGCATTCGTGATTGTTATATCTGCCTTAGCTTAATGTATGAGACCTATGTACATATCTGCTGTAAAGAAAACTTATAACAACCTCATTTTTGGTCGGGGGTTAAAAATACATATGATTTTAGATAATTCATTTATTAATATAGCCTTGGCATTTTCTCTATATTGTACAAAAAGCTATAAATAGTACCTATTATTGGGTACTGTGTTGTTAGTTGTAACTAAGTATAATAAAATTGTAACAATGCCGTTTGATATATTAGAGCTAAATATAAATATAGATACTTGTATTATTTTTGCGTGGGCAGTGAACAGGGGTCTACACATTATTTTCGCAATAACCATCTCTGCTTTTTCTATTATGAGACTAAAAATTAGGAAAAATATGAGCTATATATATTTTACACGATACAAAGATGATGTTTTCTTTATGCATGCTGTTATAGAGAGAGTGCTGTACACTGTAGTACTGTGCAGATACATGTTGGTAGAAGGAGGAAATCCTTGCTCAGGAATATAAGAGAATGGACAGGAATTACCAGAGTAGAAGAATTATACAGTCTGGCAAGAAATATAAATATATATTCGGAGTTGACAGCCGACACCCAGTCGTGGATAGGTACCGCGAGAGAGAGAGAGAGAGATGCTGTTATAAGATCTATTTAACATTGTTTATATATTGCTAGACAATAAAAAATTGCGTTTTAAAGATATGCAGAAAAGGCACATAGAAAGGTGCTCTATTGATCCTTGTCGCTGGGAGTCTCTTGCTTCCAACCGCCAGGAATGGAGACGATATGTACTTAACAGCGTGTATGACTTCGAAAACGAAAGAAGGCGTGTACTGGATAATAAGCTAGACAAAATAAAGAACCAACGGCCTAGCAATATAGTTTACATAGGTAAATGATACATTGATGTGTGTTCACTGCACTCGCACGTTCAAAGCAAAAATTTGCTAAATTTGTCATCTGAGGGCGAAACACCAAAGCTCCGCAAATACAATTATTACGTGATAGAACAAAATGGTTGCCGTAGCCGAAACCGGCTAGGATGAATATATAACCTGGGAGGTGACTCCTGACGCTCGATTCGAACTTGAATTCGATTCGGTTTCATTTAACGACTTAAAATTCTACCGATATCGAGTTAACAAGTGCATAAATATCACGTTTAATATTACCAAATGACAAATTCTTGAATAATATGCAACATTAGCGCACTTTCGATTTCGGTGGAATTTTAAGTCAATAAAGGAAACCAAATCGAAATCATAGTCGAATCGAGTGACAAGAGTAAGCGGGCTGTTCTCGAGTAATACTGGGGGGTTACCACCACTTCTTATAGCAGGTTATAATCCTACTTGTACCGATTCCCAAACAAAACAAACGACGAACGATTATAATAATACTGCTATAAGAGGTGGTGGTAACCCTGCTGGGTTATTATATTAAGTAATAAACAAAACGCGACAGTAAAAATAATCATTTTACTACAAAGGCCTTGTTAGTTTGATCTAGATTTGAGACAATTTGTTTATTCCATCAGCACTAATTGTTAACCGACATCAAAGCAATTGTGTAACAAAAATACTAAGAAATCAAACAATTGTTTTAACTTGGCGACATTTCGTCCAATTACTATTTCAATTTCTAAGCCAATTAGAGATGTTTTGGCCTATGATTTCTAGTGTTTGTAAAACAATCCTTGTTGAATTTTGTTTCGAAATATTTTGATTAAATATAGTATGCCACGTGGGACTAAATAAAAGAGCTCTTCTTTATTTTAGAATCGTGATATTATTTTTAAGAAACGTAAATATATTGCTATAAAATCTTTTAAAAAAGCTTCCAGCTTGACCATGGATTTTTTTGACATTTGATAATATGAAAATAGCGATTACGTAAAATATTTGTGTGACAGACACCCAAACGCCCCTAGCGGTTACGTGGGGAACTGGTGTTTTTTATACAAATTGTAATGGTCGAGCTACTGGGGGGTTACCATCACCTCTTATAGCAGTATTATTATAATTTTACTTGTCAATATTCCCATACAAAATACACGAAGAAAGATTATAATAATACTGCTATAAGAGGTCGTGGTAACCCTGCTGAGCACGAGTAATTTTGACTACCGAATTCGAATTGAGTTAAACGTGCGCTCATAACATTTGTATATCTTGAGTTTTTCTTATTGTTTTCATTTCATTTCGAAAATAGATATACTGCACTGTGACAGCACTTAAAAGATTGGAGGATTGTTATGATCATACAAATTTCAGATGCTTGGACATGCTTCCTAAGTTCAGTCGCTAGTGGTCAAAGTGGCGGCAAACTTGGATCGAGTTAGGAAGTCCGAAAATAATTAAATTCGACGTCTAACAGATCTGCCGTTGCGGTGCACCCGTTGACCAGAATCTGTATTCAATAGTTCAGCGAAGCATTACCCCAACTTTGTGAATAGGTTATTTTGGGATTAGTTCTCATTTTCGTAATGGTTTTGAGTTCAAACTTTGCGTACGTTAGTATTGCATTTGGGATAAAATTGTTATGATAGATTCAAATGGTAATAAACTAGATATTTTCATCTTTATCCATAGCCTGTAGTGTCCCATTGTTGTGAATGCGGTTTATTCGTAACTCTGTTATTATAACCTTTCATACTTATTAAAAAAAAATTGAAATATATTTTATTAAGTGTTTACATATTTTTTATTGTAATTTATATTTGTGTGTACATACACATACATACATAAGCTCACGCCTGTATCCCGGAAGGGGTAGGCAGAGCGTACTAGCAAACTAGAAACACCCACATTTCGCCGAGCTTAGTTCCGTCCCAGATGTGATAGGGGGCGAGCCTATCGCCATATCAGGCACAATTTTCAGACTCCGGGCTGATATGGAAAAATCCAAAATCACTTTGCCCGACCCGGGGATCGAACCCGAGACCTCAGAACCGTAGTCGTACGGAAATACCACCACGCCACGGAGGCAGTCATGTTTGTGTGTATAGTTATTGTATGTAGTGTTATGTAGTGAACTGGAATTGTATTTTTTTAAACTAATCCAGGATAAAGAAAAAAAAATGTGAAAGTAATTTTATTGCGTAATTCAATTTTGCTCTGATCACAGATTCGATTTGTGGCCTCCTCGGTCTAGTGGCAGCATATATGGGCTGTGAACCGGGAGCTACTGGGTGCAATTCCCAGGTTGGGCAAAGCAATTATTCAAATTTATTTTGCCCAGGAGTACAGGCAGGCAGCCGGTCGTTAAAACGAAGCCGAATCCTTTCAGCAACATACATGTTGCGCCGACAACGTCCACATTATGAGACTGAAAAAATAAATAGAGTTTGCTCAGCTATAACATTGCAACAGATTTTTTTTTTGTATTTTGATATAAAGTCTGCTATCTGCTGCATCTCATTAGTGGAGGAGGCCCGTGCCCAGCAGTGGGACAGTAATATTACAGGGCTAATATTATTTTTATCTGCTATACAATCATATATGATGGTATGCAAGATTATAATAGTATAATTTGCACAACAATTTGTCTACTTCGTACAGCAAACTTAATTATTAACATACAAAAAGTATGTACAGCGGCCGGAGCAGGAAAATTTCTGACAACCGTAAATGTATTTCAGCTCGATGCGCGTCTATATTTGTATGAAATATTAACCAAACGTCATCAGTGCGCAGCGAACTCGAATACATTTACATTTACATTAGTTTTACGTGCTCGGGCTACAGTTGCAATGTTTTATATTTTAATAACCATACGTTGAAAGGTTAAAATAACTTATGGGAAACTATTACGATGGTTGTCGGCTACATGGCGGGTAAGACCGTAATTAAATTTGTGCCTGGTTATACTGTGAACATACTGAACATCTATATTACAGAATTGAATCTGCCGAACTAACATTTTACATAAGCTCGGTTCATAACACCAAACTGCCCCGTGACTTTTAATACTCGATTCCATTTGATTCGGTTTAATTTAATGATTACTGGTCTTTTTTAATTAGACTATTTCATATTTTATTATAGAAACTAGCTGTTCCCCAAAACTGTTCGCGCGGAAATTTATTTTCCGGTATAAGATTTTACTAAAATAAATGTAGCCTAAGTTACTTCTTATAATATCTGCTATCTGCCAGTGACAGTCCCATCAAAATCGGTCCAGTCGTTTCAGAGTTTATCCGGAACAAACCGATAGACAAAAATTTTAAAAAATGATTTTTCATATAAGTACCGTATATATACTTTCATATGCATTTATTGATAAGCTGTTAATTTGAAATTACAAACAAAAATTTATTGAAAACATAAAATTATTTGTATATAGACTATTCGAATAGATTAGATAAGTAACACGTAACACTGAAAATGGTTTCGATAGCGTGTGAACTAAGAACATTCAATTTATTTAGAAGTAAAATATACTTTCATGTTTCTTTAACTTGTTTTTTTTTGTTACAGGTAATTATCAGTTCCTAATAGGTACGTAATTTGCTTTGCAGTTGCTCAGCATCTTCGCATCATTAGCTTGCTCTAGTAGAAAATATCTTTCGAACTGCAATTGGAACTTAAAAATGCATTTGTTCCGAACGTTAACACAAAATGGACCTTGTGCTTTTGAGTATACATTTCATAATTGAATATAAGTGTTGGATAGTGGTTATAAAAAGATCTAAGCACCGTGCAGGCGCGTCCAAGCCGGGCTCGTAATTAAAAGAGAATTCTCTCCTGTTGTTTTACAGCGAGCGACCCGTCGTCTGGAGCCGTATAGAACACAATGAATATGTATGCACATAGCCCGATGTATAAGGAAATGTGAAGGGCAGTCGCTCCTCTTTTTAGTCGTGTTTTAACGGAAACTGATAGTTGCCACTAAATTGAAATGGTCGTACTGGTTGTGATAAGATTTAAAGACTCGTATGGTTTTCCAATACCACTTCTGATTTTCCACGGTTGGCAGCTGTGCGTGTGTGTGTTGGAATTGTTGAATGGAGGACTGCAACAACATACCATTAGAAGTCGTATCCATTTTATAAAAACATAACTTATTACTATGGTTAAGATATATCGTTATTCTTGTGTTGTTACTTGTTTGTGGAGACGCGAAGGGTTTGGTTCCCGTAATGAGATAAATGCATAACAAAACATGTTTAATTCCTTTTACAGCCTCCGTAGCGCAGTGGGCGACTAGCCGACTGTGAAGCGAGGCCATGTGTTCGATTCCCGCATTGAGACAAATGTTTGTGTGGCCACACAAACATTTGTCTCAATGCCGGAATCGAACCCGCGGCCTCTCGCTTCACAGTCGGCTACTCGCCCGCTGCGCCACGGAGGCTGTCTGATTTGTTTTTAAACTCTCTAAAACAATTTCCAAGTCTTCACAAGGAAAATTTCATAAATATGGACGATTCAAAGTCTTGGTAGAGTTTAGGCGTCGATTCCTTCTACTACGATGCTATTTAGAATGTTTTTTTGCGAAGTGCACCAACCAATCAAGTGCAACCAATACGCTTCGATGTAAAGCACCAATTACTTATATTCAAAATTAGTACTGTCCAAATAAAATAATAAATAATATTAAAATACGGCTGAGATCTATAGAGCGAACTTCGACTAAGTTTAAGTCAAAGATACGAACTCGGTGAGGATTTGGAATTTTTAAATCTAACTTTGACTTAGTCTGAGTAAATTTTTACAAGAAAATCTTTATTTAGTCTGTTTTTTTAAATAGTCACGGGAGGCTCGGCCTCTGGTGGCACATACGCTTATGTAACGTATATATGTGCCGCCTCCGACAGGTCAAGTGGTTGACCTTATTGTCAGGATTCTAGTCAAAATCTTTTATTTCCAGGACTTGTAGCTAAAATGTCCAATTACATGGTATGGGAAGTTTAAATGTGTTCAAAAAGATGCATCAATAATTACACCGGCATTTTTCAAACCGCGATATTGATATTCAATGAATGAAATTGCAATTTTACATTCAACATTACTTGCACGAATGATTCTGAATAGCGTTGCTTTAATGAGATCTTTATTCACTATAAACGAGTTTTTTTTCATTTTTATACACCAATTAACCGTTCATAAAATCGTACTACTAGTAGGTATTTAGTAACAACCTTATTACTGTGACTTCGCTTTTGATCACATAAAATAGCTCTCGTTTTCTCCCTGTACACCGTTAAAGGAACGTTTGCGTGTTTTAACGAACAAGTTAAAGTCTGAAAGGGCTTTAACATTCATCTGTGAATAGTTAAGCACCTTGTTAGGACCGCTCCAAATGTCTTAAATACCCAGTTATGAATACCGGCTGCAACTCGTTTGATTTACGTAGTTATATTTAATTAATTTCACAGTTGACATAGTGACTTAGAATTCATTCAGATTGGGTGTTCGTGTGTAATTTATTTGCATGCGTGTATCCTCATGTTTTTATCCATGAATGTATGGAAGAAGTCTGAGTGCCTATTCATTCTGTAAGTGCAAAGTGCAACGGTGACGAGTCTTCTTTACTACGGTAAGGTAGACTGTAATTGTAAGCGGGTGTCTTCTCGAACCATAATGTTATTTAACTAAGATTTACATCCTGTTAACATAGCTGAAATGAAAATGTATAGATATTTTAAATAATAGTTAATTAGTATATTTTCTGCTTTCACCTGCAGCCCGAGCAGGAAAATTTCTGACAAACGTAAATGTATTCGTGCTCGATGCGCGTCTATGAAAGTATGAAATATTAATCAAATGTCATCAGTGCGTAGCAAGTTTACATTTACATTAGTTTTTCGTGCTTGGGCTACTGCTCTCATCTGTGATCTCGCTCTAAAAACAGTGTGCCACACTGTTTTCAGCATATTGTAGAAAAAACTTAGGTTTTACGACTTGCTTGCATAATAGTAAGTATTGATTAATTCTTTCTTTCTGCCTATCCTTATTCCACCTTGATATGGGGTCGGCGCAATATACTTTTTCAAGCGTATTGCAGAAAGGATTTGGCTTGGTTTTTACGACCGGCTGCCCGCCTGACGTCAACCCCCTATGAGGGATTTGACTAATTAAAATTAAAACATATTTTATTACAGAACACAATTCGTTGTGAATTAAAAATATTTTAGAAAATTAGTTTAATATATTTTTTCATTTTATGATACTTTCATTTTACAATAATATAAAAACCCATATAATACAAAATCGAATAAAATATTAGTGTTTATTGTTATGAACAATATTTTTTTATTCTGACTACATCTCCTTCTTCGTAGTCTTCATTGCATAAGGTCGTGCCCGTCTTGAAAAGCGTGAATGGAGTCTTTGACGAGCTGCTTCCATATCACTCTGTCTTCGGCTTGTCTCAAGGCGGTGGTAATATTGAGTCCGGTTATGGCTTTGATCTGATCAGACCAGCGGGTAGATGATCGCCCGCGAGGTCTTCTACTATTCCCTTTCCCAACTACAACCAGTTTGTCCAAATTATCTGGTTGTCTTCGGGCAATATGGCCAAAAAAAAATCTGACTACATAGGAGTATGTAAATTCCTGGTACATTAATCTGCATCTTTTTAAATTTTGGAATATGCAGCGTCGCGAAGCTTATCCAAAATACTTGTTTTATGTAACGTCTACAGTGATTTCCCCTCCGGACTCCGACCGCAACGCATGGGGTGGTACAAATGAGTCTAGCAGACTAATTATTCATTATCTGTTCGTTACTGTCATGGCTCGTGATCACCGTGATTAGCATTTTTTTGGCGTATTTTATATCTGTGTAGGTTTTAAAAAAAGGATTTATTTAATTTAGAAAGTACCGAATAATATATTCAACAGTTAATGCAAGGCTATTATTAAAATACTAGCTTTTGCCTGCGGCTTCGCACGCATATTTTGTTGGTCCAACGGTAAAAACTTTTGATTTGTCGATCCACCCTGTCGTTTTAGTCTAAATATTCTACAACGGGACGACTCGGATATCTATTTTGAAATCAATCTGCCCAAAAACGAAGAAAAACAAAATGGCGGTCACTTGACAATTTTGACACTGGCTCTGACGTTTGGAACCACGGGGCGACCCAAATATCGATTTTGAAGTCAATCGGCCAATAAACAAAGAAAACCAAAATGGCGGTCACTTTTGACAATTTACACCGGTTCCGACGTTTGGAACTCCTGGTGATCAGATATCAATTTTGAAGTCAATCGGCCAAAAAAATTAAAATGTAAGTTCAATTCAATATCCATTAAAGGGAAAGCAATAGTGAAACTAGTGCTATGGTAACCATAAGTTTGTTTCGTCCCATGATGTAATAGGTAATGTAGTACATAATGTAAACATTAATATGTAAGTTGTTTTGGAAAATTTATATGACATTTATTTTATTAGCAGAATGGTTAGATTTTATTAGCAGACTTAAAAAATGCAATGATTTATAATAAGACATGTAAATCGTTTTTTAAGTCAACGTAACCATTCTGCCAATAAAATAAATGGCATTGGATTTGATATTATACAGGAATTGCCAACAACTAACAATACTTTATATGAGTAAAATACAATATATATTGCGAAACATTAAAATAGCGAGCAAAATATATTGAGGTACGTGCCCGGAAAACATTCGTCATGATATTAGAATCAGAAAATATGTTAATATCGGCGAACCGTGAGTCCCCAATTGTTTTCGTATTAATAAAAATACAGATGTATTTGGAAACGTGCGTATCGTTTATTTATGTATTTCCATATCACTCCGAAAATATAAATTGAATATTTTTCAAATACTGCCATTCAGCGCATACCATATACATACTCAAATAATATACTTAAATTGATTTGTTGGACGCAAGAAATTTCCACAACGGCTATTCTCTATAAAACATACATACATACATAAGTTCACACCTGTATCCCCGAACGTGTAGGCAGAGGTGAACTAGCGAACTAGAACACCCACATTTCGCCGAGCTTAGTTCCGTCCCAGATGTGATAGGGGGCGAGTCTATCGCCATATCGGGCACAAATTCCAGACTCCGGGCTGATATGGAAAAATCCAATATCACTTTGCCCGACCCGGGGATCGAATCCGACACTTCAGGACGGTAGTGGTACCGAAATACAACCACGCCACCGAGGCAGTCTCTATAAAACTAAGGAAATAACAGCTCAATAATTTTCATTCCATACAGTACATGGCCACGTCACGATCAACTTCCATAAAGTACTATTCCTAGATGTTTAAGATAAGTGCGTTCAAGTCTACGCGTGGGTACTGAATCCAGACGGTCGGGCCCTTGTCTCGGGTAATGGTCAGTCGTTTTAAAAGACCTTCCCCACGCTACCTCATTAAATTTGCATCAAAAAGGCGAGCCATTCATAGGTCCCTGCTAAGGTAAACACTACATTTTAAGTGATGTAAGTATGAGATATCGGCTCATATGGTTGTATTGAAGTCTATTATAAATAGTTTATTAATGGGCTAGACTGGAAATAGTCTCCTCCTTGGTTTGGTGGCAGCATGTATGGGCTGTGGACCGGGAGGTCGTGGGTTCGATTCCCAGTTCGGGCAAAGCGAATTTTCTAATTTAATTTATCCGGGACTGGACCCCTCAGAGGGGCTGATGTGAGGCAGGCAGCCGGTCGTAAAAACTTAGCCAAATAATTTCTGCAACATGCTAAAGTGTGTTGCGCCGACCCCACATTAAAGTGGGATAAGGGCAGATAGAAAGAAAGAATGGGCTACAATGGTGTTGTGAAGAAGACGTACTAATGTCTAATGTGGAATAGATAAATGGACTCTGTATTTAATTTAGTAAAATTCACTTTACAATACGCAGTAGGTACGTAGGTATACAAATGCTTTTGTCTAACTTCTAAATTGTGCCCAGCCAACCAATGATTCTGTTTCGATGACCAAAATACCAAATAGATTGAGCTTGCAATTCATACTTTGTAATATTTTGAGTGGTATAGTTATGTCTCCGGACGAATGGGCCGGCTCCTTAGAGCCGGCTCAAATTGTCTCACAGAAAACTGACGTGAATTGGCAGTGTTCGGTGAGTGAAATTTCCGGTGGCTTAATCCCCCATCCCATTTCCAATGCATGATTGTTTTGATAATGTGCGTATCTATGAGCGATAGTACTTCCTTACATTGTCATCAGGTGACCTACCTGTTTATGGGCCAGTCTACTATAAGATAAAACATTTTCAATGCGCATGGATCTCAATTTTCTTCTTTATTATTTTTTAACCCAGCACGGCAAAGGCACTACACAGTGCATTAAAAAACCAGTGACCACTGACAAACAATGGGTGCATACTGATGCACCACTGGGTCACCAGAGTTATGCCGAGTGCCGACTTATTTATGCTTCTTCACACTGCGAATCCAATAAACTAAGCGAAATCCTTTCTGCCACATGCTTGAAAAAGTGTGTTGCGCCGACTCTATATCAAGGTGGGATAAGGGCAAGTATAAAGAAATACTATAATATAATAATACACAACAGGTTCCATATAGTACAACATAAGCTCACGCCTGTTTCCCTGAAGGGGTAGGCAGGGGCGCACTAGCGTACTGGAACACACACATTTCGCCGAGCTTAGTGCCGTCCCAGGTGTGATAGTGGGCGAGCCTATCGCCATATCACGCGCAAATTTCAGACTCCGGGCTGATATGGAAACATCCAATATCACTTTGCCCGATCCGGGGATCGAACCCGAGACCACAGAACCGTAGTCGTACCGAAATACAACCACGCCATCGATATAGTAATACTACAGAATCGCCAGTAAACTGTAAATCTAGGTAGTACTCGTGGGTACGTAATTTGACATCAAAACGATGTAACTGAAATGCCGGTACTGAAGCTAAATAAAATTCATTTCCTCTCGTTTGTACCCGGTGTACGGTTCGCACATACTTTTGAATAGAAACGAAAATTCTTCACCGGCAAAATATTGGAAATATTTTCAGTTTCCAATCGAAGGATGCTTCAAAGTCAGGCGTGAGTGAAATAAGCTTTTCCCTTATTGGGAAACGTGTAAAACGTTCCGCGTGTTGTGTTGTATGAAGTAAATTAAAAATTCTACTGCCGGCATGGTAACAATTTTATTGCTTTTGGCTCACGTGTACGCAGCTTCGTTAACGACTCTATTATACATACTACCATTTGCTGTATTGGATATTAATTGATGTTAATCAAGCATTGTTATAGAACTTATATTACAAAGCTTAGTGTGTCAAAGACATTTTGGTGATCTCATTCTTTATTCTTCTTGTATTATCTCTAGTAAGGCTCCATACGCGTTTCGGTCATAATCATACTAATATCATAAATGCGAAAATGTGTGAGTGTGTGTGTCTTTCACGCAAAAACTACTAAATGGATTTTGATGAAATTTGGTATGGGGGTTGCTGACACGCTGGAGTAAAACATAGGCTTAATTTTTTTTAAATAATTTATTATGTGCCTGTACCATATAATATTTCAAGTAAATTTGTACAAAGTGGCTTACTTTAAATTACGTACATTAAAAGTAAGCTACTTTGATTCAACATAGACAATCATGAGCGGTTTGCGTCAATGGTAATTAATTCTAAAGGCTGGCACTATTCTGTCCTCAATGACATCTATTGCATACATAATATGCCATAGATAGTTAGTCATCTAATTCATAGGCAGTTTAGGATCTAATTGGCTTATCTTGGCTTTATGCTGTTTGAGTTGATCACATACAGAATGCCTCCTACATACGTGTGTAGCTGTACCCACATCTGTCATTCGCCTGTCTGCTTCTTCTTTCTTATGAATGTTAAAAAGCATTTGTGCAGGCCTGTAGGATACTAGTAAACCCCCATAACCTTGTTGATTGTCGGTGGCCACCGTTTTAACTGGACTGCGCTTACCATCAAGTGCAGTCACTTCGTCTTGCTTTGATAAAAAGGACCCATTTTTTTCTGTTTATTTGTGTGTTGATGATAGTTTAAAATACCTTTCTTTCTTTCTACCTGCCCTTATCCCACCTTAATGTGGGGTCGGAGCAACACACTTCTTCAAGCATGCTGCAGCAAGGATTTGGCAAGGTTTTACGACCAACTGCCCGCCTGACGTTAACCAAACGGGGGGATCCCTGGGGAAAATACATTTAAATAAAATAATGATAATACAATTAATACAATAAAACACCGCAGACTTTCCACAATTACAGTCATTAATTCAATTCGAGTATCGTAATAATTGCATCTCATTAAAATGTTTTATGTCATCAAAAACATAACTTGTACTTGCAAAGTTAAGGTTACATGCGAAACTCTCATACGTCATACATCTATGCACGTGTTCAACAGACAGCGAAGCGAAAGCGTTCAGAAGAATACCGAGAATAATGTGACAAATATAGTTGTATTATAATAAAGGCAATTGTCCATTATGACGTCTTAATACCACACGAGCTGTAACATCCAGGAACATTTCTGACAATCGTAAATGTATTCGAGCTTGCTGCGTACTGATGACATCAAAATTTTGGTTAATAATTCATACAAATTTCATAGACGCGCATCGAGCTTGAATACATTTACAATTGTCAGAAATTTTCTCTCGGGCTCGGGCCGCAATATAATTTAGAAATGATACAGAGTAGTACAAATGTAAAATATAATAAACTATATTTCTCGTGATTTCGTTCGCGTGGATATCCCACGGGAACTATAAGGTTTTCCAGAATATAATATAGCCTATGTTACTTAGCTTATATTAGTAGGTGATGGAATTGAATTAATGAATTTTTAAAATTGGTTCAGTAGTTTTTGAGCCAGTCGCCTCCTTGGTCTAGTGGCAGCCTATATTGGCTGTGGATCGGGAGGTCCTGGGTTCGATTTTCAGTTCGGGCAAAGCCAATTTTCTAATTTAATTTACCCAGGTCTGGATCCCCCAGAGAGTTGACATCAGGTAAGCAACCGGTCGTAAAAACTTAGCCAAATCTTGCCACACAACTTACAATGCGTTTTTAATTGTGATCCTCAATATAAAAAAAACGCTTCGCCAAGCTTTTCGTTTGCTATCTATTTTACACCGGTAAGGACATTGCATTTGCAGATTGTGATTCTATAAATAAGCTTTGAGCCAAACTTCGGCCGTAATTCCACCGTTGTGAAGTTAGTTCGCCTGTTTTACAATAGATCCAGCGGTTAACAAGCGTTAGTTTGGATGTGCGTGCCTCCGCACACTTTACAACTGTATTTCATTACATAATTATGTTGATAACGTTTTGTTTGGGAACACGACCGCTTGGGAACTGCCGTGTTGTTTGATAAAGAATCATAATTAAATTATTATGCATGTTGGATGTTACTAACGTTCAGTATTGATTTGCGAACACACCTATTTTTTCCGTATAACATAGTTTATACTGCAGTTTACATCCCCGTAGGGACGGGTAGAATAAATTATGATCACTTTGATAACTGGAAAGTCAATATAAAATATTGTTTTTCATATATATTTTTGCTAAAATTTTTGGGTTTCATTATCATCATCAGCCACAGGACGTCCACTGTTGGCCATAGACCTCCATATTCCTCCTCCTTATTGAGTTTAATAAAGTTTAATCCCATTTTATATTTAATCTAATTATAGATGTTTTGGATCTGGGTGTTGTAAGCCCGTAAGTCCCTCTTAGCAGTCGGATACTCACTTTACAGGTGAGCCCTTGTTGAGGTTATGACTGTTGGTTGTATTTATTATCGGGCATCTTCAATACTAGAAAAAGGAATTTCTTTCAACCTGCCACCATAAGCCTATTTACATACATACATACATACATAGACTCACGCCTTTTTCCCATAGGAGTAGGCAGAGACAACAGATTTCCACTTGCTACTAGCACTTTAGCCTATTTAGTAACGGACTAATGTGACAATATAATATGAGCCCTGTATTAAATAAAATAATATTTTTCTTTTTAACTAAGACTTTACGGAGCGTGTAGACTGTTAGTTTAAACTCGTTATTTACGCCGTCACTTAAACTAAGTTCTTTTATACTTGCTACCTCTAGGAAAGTTATGAACTATGTCCTAACTTTTAATACACAAGAAAAGAGATTTATTTTAGTCATGACCTATGTGTTAAATACGTGGAAATTTAGTCTCCTTTTATTTGCTGGAGAAAACCTTAGACAAAAGAAGATAGAGAACGAGGCATATTCACGACAAAATGAAGCATTCCTAATAAATGGAGCGAAACCAAAATGGCGAATTTGCGAAAAAAGATCCCATTCATATAGCAGTTAAGCATCTTCTTCATATTCCGAAATAAGTATTATTGTAAACACCCTATTTACAATAAAATCAATAAGTATTTATAAGTTATTTCATTCTTATGACTTGGTGACAACTTACATGTAAATAGATCACGAAACTAAAATGGCGGAACCGGCTTCAAAGTAAATACGCATTTCGTTGTTATGCCAGGTCCTCTAAATTTTTCTTTAGTCATTGGAGAAAACAGAATATCGTGTGCGAAGTACTAAAGATAAATGACGATCGTAATTCCTCAACAAAATGACGCGAATATTATACGAGGCATCAATTCCTAATCTAACTTGCGGTTAAAATACTGGCAAGGTGCAAAAGTGTAGTCAAGTGGACGAGTTTGAGAGTGGCAAATTTGCAAATATATTATCCGGGAACTGTTACTACTTGACTCCGTGCATAACTTCGTCCATGGGCATATTGCGAAAGTTTTCATTTTTCTCTAACCCAGTTATGATGGCAGGGTTCAGGCGGGTCGACGCCGCGTCAACTTCTCGATGCGATGGAATTTTATTATCACCTTTTAAAACTTGCGGAATTCGGATTTATTATACGATGAAAAAAGTGGATAAGTTAGAATTAGCTCACGGTCTGTCCCCTTCTCAAATTATGGTAATGAACTTATGATTTATTTTCTTTCCAATTTTGGTATTTAAAGTGAGCTCAGGTGTGTTTGAACTTCGAGTTATAAATTAATAAGGGTATGATAAAGTTGTGTTGCTTCTACGTTATTTTGGAGACAACTCCTTTATTTTGTGATAATTTATTGGATCACTTGAAATTTGTATTCAACTGCCTCGTTCGTATCACTTCCCTGTGCTTCGTTTCGCTTCTTTGCGATTGGTTTTCTTCGCTGCGCTTCGTATCGCTTCGCCGTGCTCCGTTTCGCTTCTCTACACTTCGTCAATCCTAGTCTTAATACTTAAATTTGGGAAACACAATTTTGATTAGTTTTTCCAATAGAATTAATATGCTTCCCCCACCAAACTTGCAAGCGTGACCATAAACATAATATTAATATTCTAATTCACATGATATGAACAACACATTTTACGCGTCAGCTACTCAGTGTTACATCATAAAGTCAAGCTGCCATGTGCATATGGAATTACGACATTTTTATGCGTTTCCATCTCGTATATCCGCACCTCATAAACCCCTAGTAGATTCAATATAGTGGATTGAATTTCCCATACACGCTACTTTGATGGGCGGTGTTGTGCGAACTTTGCTCGCCGGATGGTTTGACATAATGTATCGGAAATTGAAGGTAAGATATAGTTATTAATTTCACAGACTTGGATGGTGTATGATTTATGTATATTGTGTAATTTATAACATGAATATATTACTGTCCCTCTGCTGCTCGGGCCTCCTCTACTAATGAAAGGGGTTAGGCTATAGTCTACCACGCTGGCATAATGCGGATTGGTAGACTTCACATACCTTCGAAATTTTTGTAGAGAAATTCTCGGTGGAGGTTTCCTCACGATGTTCTCCTTCACCGTTATAGAAACCGATAATTCATAATGAAAACACACTTAACATAGAAAAGTCAGAGGTGTATGCTCTTTTTTGGGGTTGGTCTCGAACCTCCGACACTCGTCTCGGCAGTCCGTATCATTCCCAACTGAGCTATGGCCGCTTTTTTAACATGAGTAATGAGACTTAATTATTATTAATACAAGCTTCTTTCTTTTAAATTGCCTTTATGCCTCTTCAACGTGGGCTCGGCTCAACACACTTTTTCAAGCATCAATAATTTAAGTTTTTCACCCATAGAGTTAATGGGGGTTTAACAGTACTTATTATTTATACTAATACTGCCTCGGTGGCGTGGTCGTATTTCGGTACGACTACCGTTCTGAGGTCTCGGGTTCGATCCCCGGGTTGGGCAAAGTGATATTGGATTTTTCCATATCAGCCGGGAGTCTGGAATTTGTGCCCGTTATGGCGATAGGCTCGCCCCCTATCATATCTGGGACGGAACTAATCTCGGCAAAATGTGGGTGTTCTAGTTCGCTAGTGCACCTCTGCCTACCCCTTCGGGGTTACAGGCGTGAGCTTATGTTATGTGTGTGTTATTTATACTAACACGATGTATAATGTCTACAGGCTAAAGTTATAAAACTCAATAATTTCCAATCAACATGTAGGTACAAACGCCTATACTAAACTTGATAGTTTGCATACTGATTTCTTAAGTTTACGCGAATATTATACATTGAAATAAAACTATTAGTTACATTAACTAGTCTGACCTGTGACAACGAAGACTGCAAAGCCTTCGAAACGTCGGGAATAATAATTAAAACCTAATCGTGATAGAATCCGTAAGAATAGTTTTATTTCAATTGATAGTTTGCATTTTCTAGATGCGCTTTACTACGTTACCATGCATAATGGACTTTATTATGCGGTGTCGTCGATGTATCTTGTTTACAAGGTGATGTCGGTCAATGAATATGCCCCACATACATTGTTAGGGTTATTGGGTTGGACTATTTGTACCGGCTTTTGTATCGAGTTTTCATCGTGTTAATTGGCGTGCAGAATTGTTTATATTTTTTTTTATACAGCTCATGCTCGCGTCTCGACCCACGTGTTAGATATTTTGGGACTCCGTTCATTGTGCCGTGGGTTATTGCAGATTTTTGTTCGATGCTCCTGCATCACCTTAACGCTATCAAGATTTTTAAGACATAGGTAAGCTTCTTCCCTAGAGTCCATGCTTTCCACATATATTTTTTTAAACAACGGTTCAGCAGTGTGACTGTGATAATATGACAGAATTATTTTCGCATTTATAATATTAGTATGGATAGATTAACATAATAATATTTTGATAACCTACATATCATGGATAGGCTTACGCCTATATCACTGAAGGGGTAGGGTAACGCAAATATAAGGGAGTGAAATTAGGGTTTAGTGTATTAATACAGCGGGTTTAATACGCGGGCGGACCCTCAAACAAATATCAGTTTTTAAATACTTATATAATACCGTCAAGGATATATTTAAAAACCCAACTTGTAATATTAGAATCAAAAGGTAATTATTTTAATTAGCAACCATGGCTAGCGTGTTGGTAATCACAAAATTGGTACATATTTTCTACTCGAGTAATTTTCATTCAAATTATGCCAGTGTCTTCTTATCATAATTGCGGTAATTTCAAGTATAATCGCGGTGATTTGATTTTAGTAGTGGACTACACGAGTTTATTTAATAAATGCTATTAAATACAAAGTAATTATGGCTTCTGAAGTTTGATTTTATTTTTAAAATATATATTTTTTTAAAAACACATCTCATATTTCTTTCTACCTGCCCTTATCCCACCTTAATGTGGGGTCGGCGCAACACACTTTTCCAAGCATGTTGCAAAGAGGATTTAGTTTAGTTGTTACGACCGGCCACCTGCCTGACGTCAACCCTATGAGGGATCCAGTCCCGGGCAAATTAAATTAGAAAATTTACTTTGCCCGACCTGGGAATCGAACCCAGGACATCTCGGTCTACAGCCCATACATGCTGCCGCTAGACCAAGGAGGCGAAAAACACTTCTCATATATCAATATAATTCACAATTAAGTCAAAGAAAGTACTTTAAACATTATGTAAACCGAAGACGAACATATTCGAAAGTACTTAGAATTTAAACGTGGAAATATAAAAAAGCTAAAATAAACAGAGCGTATATTAAGTTTTCCGAGAGCGGCAAACTTTGAGCTCATTTTTTCACGGAGACATTGTGCAGTACCCCACGTACGCAAAGTTCACGGGTGACCCGGTCAAAGAAGTGCCAAGAATGTGGAACTTCGCAACCCTCATCGCTCACGATATTAGTTATTGTTGGCAGAATGGAGGAAATTTATTATTTTTATAAGATAATTCGGTAATTTAAGGCGGAAATTTTCCCCGGATTCTGGGGAAATTGATCGCCTGTTTCATAGTCTGCCTGTGCTTAAGAAAAGTAGGTATTTTTATTGTATTTAATGTCATTGATGTATAAAAACAAGATTTATTGACTACTTGTTACATTCAAGAATATTTTAATTCATGCTTGTAATAATTCAGATTTATTATTACAAGAAAATCTTGTCACCAAAATGATTATATTTTCATTAATCTAAATACTATTACCATGAAAATGTACTTAGGCTGTACGTAAACAATTAACTTGATTGACGTAATTCATTTACGCGACAATGAGAATAACATTAATAAATTATTCTATTATTTTCTAGGCTCTACCAGGATCGACCGTCTGCCGCCCACTCAGGTTTATATAGACTAACATTATTAACGTAATAATGTGATATCTTTCTTTTTAACTGCCATAAAAATAGGCTTGCAGATCAGATTCGTGGTTTCTTGCATCTCATCTTAAGCCAAAACGTTCGGTAATTCCTACTTTTGCTGTATCAGCTGAGGACACGGTCTGGTCCTCTCTCCTACCACATTGGGTCCTTTAAGTGAAGTGTAGAGACGTATTTATGCTGGCCAGCATGTCGAATGAAAGCATGATCAGCTTCAAAGAATCACACCTAAATCATATAAAACGCTGGCTGTAGTTCCATTTCAAACTGTTATATCAGAAAGGTAAACAAATTGAAACTTATAAGAGCTACAATTTTAATAGCATGAGGACGTTACATAAAGGTGTTTGCTTATGTTAGGGTTACCGTCTCAAGTACATATTCCCCTACACTGTAATTTACTCTTGAGACGCGTAAAAAGCCAAAAATTATCTCATTTCATACTGCATGTCTCAATCTTTTCTCAATTTATGAAGTCGTTTAATTTTGACGTATTTGTTTCATAAAATATTCACTGTTACGATCACGATTTTAATTACAAACCCGTTAACTAGATTATGGTACTGTTTATTTAAAGTAGTAGTCACATTTTTAACCGACTTCTAAAAGGAAGGAGGTTAACAATTCGTCGGAATATTTTTATTTGACTTTTATGTGTTGAGTTTTGAAGTCGGTTTGCAGTTTTTGTTAAACGTTATGTTGAATCTATTAACTTAGGAATAGCGGTAGGTACTCTATTGTGTTATAGAAAAACGGTGAGAAAAATAAGTTTCATATAGAAAACACTTTCTTCAAATATGTAGAGTTGACTAAGCTTGCCAAAGTGTAGATATTATTGATTTAATACTGTAAGTCTGACTAGGCCACATGTTCCCTATAATCGGATCAGCGCGGTTGCCCTACGTTACCCACAATAATCTTGATTTATTAGGTATATAAAAAAGGAATTATCAGATACTTTTGTTATTTACTAGATTAAATCGTGTCTCCCATCGATATAATAATATACCTAAATGCACAGTTGACGCTCAGAAAGTGGGACAGCAAACGAGTGCTTAAAATGTAAGTAAGCACTTCTTTGCTGTCAGTCGGGCGCCGACCGTTCGCTTGTGAAGATGCCTAAATGCTCTGTGAAAGAGTGCAAAAATAACACTCTTACAAAGCGCAAAACACATGGGATTTCATATTTTCGGTAAGTATAATTCCCTTACTTGATTCTTAAAACCTTAATCATGTTAAATTAAGTATTAAACGTGTATAAATAATTAATTTCACGAATTCAGTTAATAAAATATTTTGTCCCTTTTGAAATCATGATTTGGAACAATGAAATACATGGAGTCGTATTTTTTGTAAATATATTATATTTATTTTAAATTTATTTTATTATTTTATTTGATTTTTTTTATTAATTTTATTTATTAATTATAGTTTTCCATGAAATGAAATAGTAAGAGATAAATGGCGTAAAATTATTTCCGAAGAAAGGAGAGAAGAAAATTTTAAACCCAATTACTCAAGTGTGGTTTGTTCAGACCATTTTGCCGATTCCGATGGATATTATACAGAAAAAGGGATTAGGAAAATTAACAAGAATGCTGTACCAAAAATAAAGGTGATAAATTGTCATCAGCTACATTGTCCTTAACTAATGTTTACTATTTAATTTAACAATATGTATGCTGTTGGTGTACCTAT
Organism: Clanis bilineata; assembly: GCA_036417725.1. Lineage (NCBI taxonomy): Eukaryota > Metazoa > Arthropoda > Insecta > Lepidoptera > Sphingidae > Clanis > Clanis bilineata. The sequence continues at coordinate 9,133,709 of CM071154.1, forward strand.
AAATAAATAAATATTGCCACATTTATTGACTTTATTTTAGATTGTCGTAACTACAAGTTTAAATGAGGCAGGGTGCAGTACAAGTGTAATAGCTGAAAAATATTTGATACAGAATTCATCAATAGCAAGCATATACCAGGTACATACTGCCATGGAAAATGACTATTTAATAATTTGCGGATAATTCTAATAAATGTTTTCAATCAAAGTGTGCAGATCATAAAAATTTGCCAACATGAACAAAGTTGAACATTCCGCCGTCAAATAATAATTTTAATGGTTCATTTTCGCGATTTTTCATTTTTCAATTTTTCATTTTCATCTTGGATTCGGATTGAGATCACTTATTGGAACCGGTCGTTAGGCATAATTACTACAACAGTAATTGTGGCGTCATCATTTATTGGAAACATATTCATTTCCAGGAACCAGCATTTGAACCAATAAATAATGAAGGATCACCAATACCATCAGAATTTTCATCAATCTTTAACACGCCTAAGTCGTTATTTTTGAAAGATAATTTAAAAGAATGCAACCAAAAATTTAAACTTAAATCTAATTTAGTGCGAAACTTAAAAAGGCAGAACAAAAGATTAAGACAACGAAATGATAGTCTAAAAGAAATGATTAAGAATCTAAAGAGCAAAGGACGATCTTAGTGTGGGGCCAGCACTATGTATGTGACTGTTGGGTGTTATTTATTTATTTATGAATCACGCTAAGGCAAAACAGTGCTTATTTCATATTCATAACTCATAAGCTTTGTTATCTTCTAAATATTTATACTCTATCTATCTCTTAATATAAGTAAAATTATTATACAGATATCGCCATTCTCATCTACATTGTACGCCACGTGGTCAACATTTCTTACAAATAAATACAAGAACTATTCGACTCCATTCAATCTTTGTCCAAGTGACTAGAATTTTTCTTTTAATAATGTCAAATTCAAAAACTATTAGAAATTCAAAAATTTCGAATCTAAGAACGTTTGAACATTCAATTTAAAAAGCTACTTTATGCCGCGTCTATAAGGTCATATTTGTGTTAATTTAATTAAATTTGTGATGTTTATTTGTTTTGTCTGTCGATGACACTGTTTAAAATGATATTTGTATAGAACTGTGCATCTAGGTATATTATTATATCGATGGTGTCTCCTTTTAAAACCACTCCATTCCTATCGTTATTTATCCCCTAAATCGTCTCTGGTAAGTTCTTTGAGACAAAAAGCACCTTACTTATAGAGATGGTACTCCTATACAACCCGAAAACTCGGCTTGCCCTGTATCGGTAATACCAAATACGCAACAATACTTATCATTTAAAATAACTTTTATAATATTAAAGTATGGATTAGCAAGTCTGAAGATTATATTTCATACCACAATTTCAGGCATCTCTGATAATAACTATTTTATGCTTTATTAAATAATAATTCAGTTTATTTAAATAAACATCATATTTTGTGAACCGAGTACATTTTATTTTCTTTCATATTTTGTTAAAGCAAATGTAAAGTAAATAAACACGATAACAGAAATAAATGAAGCAGAAACACAAGTGAAACCCTATAAGAATTGAATTGGATTGCGCGTCTGTTTGCTATTGCGGCGGGTGTCTCGCATAAAAATATAGACTTAAGTTTTTCATATACTTCAAAGACAGGACATTAATGGGTTTTGATAGCGATTCTTAATTCTTGGAATCGTATCTCGGAAATATAAACCAAGATACCGGCTGATGGAGAGAAAAAACATCGAAATATTTCGTTTACATATATTTAGTTGTACCTCTAGTTTCAAATAAACTTTATTAAATAACTTTTTATTAGTCTACATAAAACTGTAGAGATTTCGTCAGATTTTTTTTTAATAATAAAGAGACGTTTTTATAGCCAAACGTTCTCTTATAAATCTTTGGTGTAAATTGGCATTAATGCAATGTGAGTTATCGTATTGATAAATAGGTAGATAATTTTGCTAGATAATATATTTTTTTTGTATTTTAGAACACAATCTAATCATATTTTGTCTGGCGATAAATTGTGAAAATAACTTACACATCATAAAGATATGAAAGATATTTATTATTACTATAATTATGTTTAACTATATGTATTTTATTAATTTGAAATTATTTTAAAAACAAAATTTAAGCTCTAATCCAAACCCCATGAGCATGTTTTGATAGGAATATCTATTATTATTAATATTACAAAAAAGCAAATTCACTGTGAAAGAAAACACCTAATGAAAACCTGCATACCAAAGAACCATCTATGAGAATTATGATGAAAATTTGAAGGTAGGTTACGTATACCAACCATGAATAGGCCAAAGTGGTGGACTCATTAGTAAAGCAGATGTCACTTCTTCAAAACATGTCTTATCGTGACCAAATTTATATGAGACCACCATTTGACAGCCTCCGTGGCGCAGCGGGCGAGTAGCCGGCTGTGAAACGTGAGGTCGCGGGTTCGATCCCCGCACCGAGACAAATGTCTGTGTGGCCCACAGATATTTGTTTCGGGTCTGGGTGTTGTGAGACCGAAAGTCTCTCGTAGTTCCTGATACCCACGACACAAGACTCGATCTTAGTGTGGGGTCAGGATTATGTATGTGACTGTTGGGTGTTATTATCTCCTTTATTTTAACTTATCTTCTTCTTTCATTTTTAAATATAAGTAATAAAAAAATACATTTAAAAATATAAAAAAATATCACCCTCCCGATGACGAGGCTTGAGACCCAAGCCACCGGTGGTTAGGGGCTCAGAGTGAGGAACCGCCTCACAATGCGTGCCGTGTCCAATAACACTGCCTTCTGTATCTGGCTCTTGACCCAACGCCCGATTGAGAGCCTCTTAAGGTGTTGGTCGAGGCTCTTTGCTATCAACCCATTAGCGGTAACGACTATCGGGACAATGATTGTTGATTCCACATTCCACATGTCGGAAATCTCGTGTGCCAGATCTAAGTATTTGGATATTTTGTCTTTTTCGGCCTTAACGAGATTTTCATCATGCGGAATGGTGACATCAACAAGTATTGCCCGGCGCGCCAATCGATCTACTACCACAATATCAGGCTTATTGGCAACAATAGTCCTGTCCGTAATAATAGATCGATCCCAATACAGTGTTGTATGTCCATTTTCAAGAACTGGCTGGGGCACATATTGGTAATATGGCACTTCAGAAGTCACAAGGTAGTATCGAAGAGCAAGTTGCTGGTGTATGATCTTGGCTACTAGGTTATGTCTATGCAAATACTCGCCGTTAGCAAGATACGAACAACCGGAAATAACATGCCTTATGGACTCTCCCGGTCGGTGACATGCTCGACAGATGTCGACCGTCCCGTCCTTTATGATGTATTTCCTATAGTTGTTCGTCTTGATAGGTGTTATTATTATTATTATTATTTTTAAATATACTTCTTCTCAGTTGTGTTTAGTTAAACACTGCCGGTTTTATATGAGACTCACGGGCCTAAACCAAGTGAGCCTCATTAAAGCTTGGGATACTTAATATCTAAAGTATGTACTTAAATCCAGTATGGTATCATCAAAGATGGCAAAGTCCACATCCCTAACGAAGCCGGGCCAACCATTCAATTAAACTGTTGATAATTGAAACAGCAAAGAAACCCGGACTCACGAAGAATGTGGACTCCAGCATCCCTGATAATATCAATATATTATATCATTATGCATTCCTTCTCTAGTGTGTGTGTGTGTGTGTGGGCGTTTGGTGGTGTTGTGTTGAGTGGGTCTGTGTTAAGGAACTTTCTGGTAATCCTACATGTGTTCAAAATAACTGATTTCTGGAGCAGTATGTATATGGATGGAGGAAGGTCAAGTGTTTTAATTGATTCGTGTAGTTGTTTTGGAATTACTCCAGTGGTAGAGATAACAATGGGCACTATTATAACTTTACTAGCTGACCCGCGCAACTTCGTCTGCGTATGAGAGAGAGGGTTGAAAGAGTGAGTCTTAGGTACCTATAATCCAATAATTCTAAAGGAGGTAATAGGATGATCTACTTCGGCCGTCAGTCACCCCGTCAGTCACACCGTCTGTCACACCGTCTCTTACCCCGTCTGTCCCACCGTCTGTCACCCCGCCTGTAACCCCGTCTGTCACCTCGTCTGTCACCCGTCTGTCACCCGTCTGTCACCCAGTCGGTCACCCCGTCTGTCACCCAGTCTGTCACCCGCCTGTCATCACGTCCGTCACCCCGTCTGTCACCCGTCTGTCACCCAGTCAGTCACCCCGTCTGTTATCCAGTCGGTCACCCCGCCTGTCACCTCGTCTATCACCCCGTCTGTCACCACGTCGGTCATTCGTCTGTCACCCCGTATGTCACCCGTCTGTCACCCCGTCTGTCACCTCGTCTGTCACCCATCTGTCACCCTGTCTGTCACCCCGTCTGTCACCCCGTCTGTCACCACGTCGGTCACTCGTCTGTCACCCAGTCGGTCACCCAATCGGTCACCCCGTCTGTCACCCAGTCTGTCACCAGTCTGTCACCCGTCGGTTACCCCGTTTGTCACCCAGTCGGTCACCCCGCCTGTCACCCCTCTGTCACCCTTCTGACACCCCGTCTGTCACCTCGTCTGTCACCCATCTGTCACCCTGTCTGTCACCCCGTCTGTCACCCCGTCTGTCACCACGTCGGTCACTCGTCTGTCACCCAATCGGTCACCCCGTCTGTCACCCAGTCTGTCACCAGTCTGTCACCCGTCGGTTACCCCGTTTGTCACCCAGTTGGTCACCCCGCCTGTCACCCGTCTGTCACCCTTCTGACACCCGTCTGTCACCCCGTCTGTCACCCAGTCGGTCACCCCATCTGTCACCCTGTCTGTCACCCAGTCGGTTACACCATCTGTCACCCCGTCTGTCACCCTGTCAGTTACCTCGTCAGACACCCCGCCCGCCACCCCATCAGTCAGCCTGTCAGTCACCCCGTCATTCCTCACGTCGGTCACCCCGTCAGTCATCCCATAAGTCACCCCATCAATCACCCCGTCAGTCACCCCATAGTCACCCTACCATTCATCCCGTCGGTCAACACTAAAATATTTTTTCAAATCGAACCAGTAGTTTCTGAGATATCAACTTCCCTGCTTTTCAACATTCTTCATTTCTGCTCCGCTCCTATTGGTCATAGCGTGATGTTATATAGCCTATAGTCACCCTCGACAATTGGGCTATCCAACACAAAAAGAATTTTTCAATTCGAAGCAGTAGTTCTGTCTGAGATATAAATTTTCCCGGTTTGCAAAATTTTTCATTTCTGCTCCGCTCCTATTGGTCATAGCGTGACGTTATATATCCTATAGCCATCCTCGGTAAATGGGCTATCCAACACAAAAATAATTTTTCGATTCGAACCAGTAGTTTCTGAGATATCAACTTCCCCGCTTTTCAACATTTTTCACTTCTGCTCCGCTCCTATTGGTCATAGCGTGATGTTATATAGCCTATAGCCATCATCGATAATTGGGCTATCCAACACAATAAGAATTTTTCAAATCGAACCAGTAGTTTCTGAGATATCAATTCCACGTTTTTTATTTCTCATTTCTGCTCCGCTCACATTGGTCATAGCGTGATGTTATATAGCCTATAGCCACCCTCGATAATTGGGCTATCCAACACAAAAATAATTTTTCAAATCGAAGCAGTAGTTCCTGAGATTAGCGCGTTCAATCAAACAAACAAACAAACAAACAAACAAACTCTTCAGCTTTATAATATTAGTATAGATTTAATTTCCACATTCGAGTAATTTCATTAGAGAGTTCGATATATTTGGTAAGTTTTTCTGAAAGTGTAGCTTGGATGTTATGTGTGTTTGGGACGGCAATGTCTATTAGATGGGCTGTTTTTTGTACCTTATCAATTATTGTAATATCTGGTCTATTGAAGTGTACTGTCCGATCTGTTAATATTGCTCTATCATAGTATAGTTTATGTGTATGGTTTTCTAATATTGTTAACGGTGTATATTTATAGTATGGGGTAAAAGATGTAGTGTGTGTTACTAGTTTATACTTGTGTGCAAGTTTTTGGTGTATAATTTTGGCTATTTGATCATGTCTATATTTATAATCTGTTTGTACGATCGTTTTGCATGCACCTGTTATGTGTTGAATAGTTTCCGATGAGCTATTGCCACGTCTGCATAAATCTGAAGGTATAGGTGATTTTATAATGTATTTTATGTAGTTACGTGTTTCTATCACTTGATCCTGAATTGCCATCATAAAGCCTTCAGTTTCTGGGAAATGTTCGCCGCGATTGAGCCACGCGTTCGACGCATCAATGTCGACATGAGGCCTGCACAGGTCTTGGCGATGCCTTCCGTGAAGAGTTTTTCGCTCCCATAATGCAATTTTGTCTTTTGTGTCCAGTATCTTTTCGTTGTTTTGCGTCGTGGTATTTAACAGTTTTAGTGGGGTGAATTTTTTGTCGGCAGCTGTTATGGCTTTATGTAACAAGGTATGATTGGCTCGTTCATGAAAGTGTGCTCGTAATGTAGCGATTTGTCTATTGTGTAAATTAGTGATATCTATGAGCTCTCTACCGCCTTCACGGCGCGGCAGGGTTAGCCTTTCTACAGATGAACGCGGGTGATGTTTACGATGCTTAGTCAAAGAAGTATTTATAATACGCTGTATATTTTGGAGGTTACTTTTTGACTAAGGTATAACTCCAAACGAATATGTAAGGACAGGTATTGCAAAAGAATTAATAGCTTTAGTTATATTACGTGAGCTGAGTTGAGTTTTGAGGATGTTGTTGACTCTGCGTTTAAACTTTTCTTTTAAATCGGTTTTTATAGCATTGTTATGAATTAGTTGAGATTGCTCAAATCCTAAGTATTTATATGAACTGTTTCTATCAAGACTTTCTATAGTTTCTCCTGAGTTGAGTGTGTAGCAGTTTTGTACCGTTTTTCCTAGTTCAATAGTGAACGTTTTGCATTTATCGATGCCAAACTCCATTTGTATGTCGTTTGAGAATGTCTGTATAATGTCTGCAAGTGCGTGTAGAGAGATTGTGCTGTTACTGTAAATTTTTATGTCGTCCATATATAAAAGATGAGTAAGAATGACTTCATTGTCCGTTATTTTGATGGGAAATCCTTTACCTGATTGGTTTAACATAGATGAAAGAGGATTTAACGCGAGGCAGATTATTATTCCTCATTTATTTCAATAAATTCTTTTTACATTTTTAAATATAAATTATATAAAAATAAATACATTTAAAAATATAAAAATAAATAAATATCACCCTCCCGATGACGAGGCTTGAGACCCAAGCCACCGGTGGTTAGGGGCTCAGAGTGAGGAACCGCCTCACAATGCGTGCCGTGTCCAATAACACTGCCTTCTGTATCTGGCTCTTGACCCAACGCCCGATTGAGAGCCTCTTAAGGTGTTGGTCGAGGCTCTTTGCTATCAACCCATTAGCGGTAACGACTATCGGGACAATGATTGTTGATTCCACATCCCACATGTCGGAAATCTCGTGTGCCAGATCTAAGTATTTGGACATTTTGTCTTTTTCGGCCTTAACGAGATTTTCATCATGCGGAATGGTGACATCAACAAGTATTGCTCGGCGCGCCAATCGATCTACTACCACAATATCAGGCTTATTGGCAACAATAGTCCTGTCCGTAATAATAGATCGATCCCAATACAGTGTTGCATGTCCATTTTCAAGAACTGGCTGGGGCACATATTGGTAATATTATTATTGGAATAACGCCTATTGAACACAAAAAGGATCTTGAAAGTCGGTTCATATTTGGTAGTGATATTTTTTTTATAGCAGAGACTGGCCAAGATGGGTCACCTTATGGTAAGTCATCTCCACCGCCCAAAGACAAGCAAGACACAAAAGAGAATCATGGGTGCGTTGCTAACCTTAAAAGGAATAGAAGGGAAGTGGAAAGGGATTGGGAAAGGGCGGGGGGAAATGGGCCACCAGAAATCTCACTCACCGAACGAAACGCGACAGCAAGCTGCCACTTAACGTCGGTTTTCTGTAAGACTGTGGTATCAAACCCGTCGAGCTAGCACATTCGTGCTGTAGATGTTACTGTACATAGCGTGGCTCTACCACTTACGATATTACCATATCGCGTAACATACATAAAAAACAGACTATTTTAGGACCTCCTCCTTTTTTCAAGTCGGTCGATGATATTATCACATTAAGACTCACGTACGCAAATAAAATAACTTTAACTAACGTTTCAAAATATTATCCAGTAGATAGGAACACGCCCGACATTTTCTTAAGGATATTAGTGAAAATTACTTGAAACACTGCAATGCAGCGTCTTCGGTTGCCGAGCAATGTAACAGTAATTAGCAAAGCGTTTTAGTGCACTACTTAGTTGCAAAATTATGAATAGCACTTGTGTTATTATACCAGTGTTCTAGCAAAGTAGGTTGGAGTTTAAAAAGAATTAGGTCAGTATTCATACTAATAATTATGAATACATAACATAACATAACATAAGCTCACGCCTGTATCCCCGAAGGAGTAGGCAGAGGCACACTAGCGTACTAGTACACCCACGTTTCGCCGAGCTTAGTTCCGTCCCAGATGTGATAGGGGGCGAGCCTATCGCCATATCGGGCACAAATTCCAGACTCCGGGCTGATATGGAAAAATCCAATATCACTTTGCCCGACCCGGGGATCGAACCCGAGACCTCAGGATGATAGTCATACCGAAATACAACTATGCTACCGAGGTAGTCATGAATGAATACAATAATAACTACATAATTACCGCGGCCGATCTCGTTGCGCAGTTATGACTTTTGATTAATATTTCACAGACATGTACAGTCATTCGTAACAGTCATCGCTTATTTGATGCCACCATATTGCTCTATGACTAAAAATAGTAATTTTTACGTGTTAAATATGAGTGGGATATCTATCGACTCTGTTGTCTTCATTTATACTGAAATCGAATTACCGATTTTTTATAAAATGTTGTAATACGAAACACGTTCACGTTAATTAGTGTTTTTGCCACCCACCAACTTAAGTTTGACAGCCTGTATACGATCGATACGAATTCGATTGTCAAAAATATTCCTCCACGGGGCGCAGATCATTTTGAGAGCTTTGACGCGAAAAAATAAATATTATTGATAAATTAATGCACATTTATTCCTTTTAGCCTTCGTAGCGCAGCGGGCGAGAAGCAGGCTCAAAGGCAGCGAGTTCGATACCGCACCGATGAATATTTTTATGTGGTCTTCAATTTTTTGAGTGGTAGAGCCACGCTGTAGACAATTACGTCTACAGCACGAATGGGCCGGCTCGACCGGTTTGATACCACTATCTCACAGAAAACCGACGTAAAGTGGCAACTCGCTGTCGCGTTTCATACCGTGAGTGAGATTTCCGGAAGCCCACTTCCTGCCCCCCACTTTCCCAATCCCTTTTCCCTCCCCTTCCATTCCATCTTTTTAGTTTGGCAACGCACCCATGATTCTTTTTGAGTCTCGGGTCTCTATGGGCGGTGGAGATCACTTACCATCAGGTGACTCATCTGCTCGTTTGCCAGTTCCTGCTATAAAAAATATCATACCTAGTGATATCGGATCTGGGTGTTGTGAGGGCAAAGGTCTCTCGTAGTTTCTGATACCTCGGATACAAGACTCGTATATTAGTGGTAGGTCCGGACTATGTGTGAATGTAATCACTTTTTAAAACGTTGTATTTATATCTCGAAAAGGCATTCGATGCCTTTGATTTTCCACCATGCTTAATCCAATTAATTGTAATTCACTGTCAGAAGCTATGTGTGTGGAAACAACAAATTACAACGTGTCTGTAATTCGTTGTAATCAGCGTTCGCTATCGGGAATTTAATCAAAGGGAATCAATGATTGTAGAGCCAATTGAGTGCGGTTAACTACGTACGAGGCGACGCGGTCGTGCCGTTCGCACGTAGTATGTAAATGACAAGTGTTGTTAATAGTGTCTGACCGAAGGTCGATTTCTGGCCGAAGCCGAAGCCGATCAAGTGGCTTTTGCCACAACCTTCGGCTTCGGCATTGCCTATATTACGGTATTGAGCCCTAAGGCCACAAAATGTAATTCCTGCCTCCCACGCGTTTCTTGCATCCGTAATAGTTGAACTGAATTTTAGAACTTGCTAGAAATCTTCGGCTTGGGGCAAAACTTCGGTCAATTTTGGCCGAAGGCGATTTTTTGTCCGACGGTGGCCGAAGCCAATGCCGAAGTCGAAGGTTCGGTCAGACACTAGTTGCTAAGTATTCCTTCGTGATGTCGATTTGCGATAGTTTTGTGACGTCATCCATTCAGTTAACATCTTAAATTATTTGAATATCATGATTAAAGCTCCAATTAGATGGTTTAATTCATGATCTGAGCGAGATAGAGTTACACAACTGAAGCACACCAGCAGCTCAACCTTGAGTTTTAGTCACTTCTCGCTAGCGGCTACGTAAAACATTTTGTATTAGAAACATCAACTCTTCACGGCAAATTATGTTGTCTGTTTTAATTTAGAAACACCATGGCTGCACTAGTTACATTTCTGACTAACCCTCCAGCCCGCCTAGCATGCAAGCCACAAGATGTCTCCATCATCGACAGTCGAGATATTGTCTACAATATTGTATGAAAATAAACGAGGATGCATGTAAGTCCGTGACAAATAGAGAAAACGGTTATAACGGGATAAAAGCGTAGACAAAAAGTTCTCGTGGCGCGCATGCTAGGCGGGCTGGGATATAAATCTAATCCAAACTTATGTATGTATAGGTAAAGTATATATTATAGTTATAGTATAGGTAATCCTCGAAAAGGCTCTTAAAATTCGGCCTTTATTGAGGACGAAATTTATTGATAATATCGAAACAAACATTACATAACATAACATAAGCTCACGCCTGCACCCCCGAAGGGGTAGGCAGAGGAGCACTAGCGAACTAGAAAACCCACATTTCGCCGAGCTTAGTTCCGTCCCAGATGTGATAGGGGGCGAGCCTATCGCCATATCGGGCACAAATTCCAGACTCCGAGCTGATATAGAAAAATCCAATATCACTTTGCCCGACCCGGGGATCGAACCCGAGACCTCAGAACCGTAGTCGTACCGAAATACCACCACGCCACCGAGGCAGTCATAATATCGAAACAACGTAAGTATAATACATCTATTGCCAGTATAAGTTAACAAAGACTTCATAAACGGTGTGCTTTGCAGCCAAATTGCCTTACCACGTGGAATCGTGCGGTTAAGCAATGTACTCGCTTATCCTATGGGTGGTTGGATGACGGTGCTAAATATCTCAGGAGCATCCGTGCTTTAAGCCGTCGGCCAAGCTTGGTTAGGGCCGCCATCTGCAGTTAGAAAGTTGCAGTGGTTCAAGGAGTTTGTAGATATCGAAAAGTTGGCTTTGAATTTTGATCTGTTTTTAAGTCATAACTGCATGAGTAAGTGGAATGCTGTTTACTTATGAAAATAAAACGTACTCTCATTCTACCAAAGTTATTTATTGCAAACGAATAACGAGGCATGCTTCCAGAAGTAATCTATTAAGTTACCAAAGAAACATTAAATATGTATGTTAAATATATCAATGAACGCCTGGTCATAAGGCTTTCACAATATATTGCCTTTATATTATAGTATACTCGTACCCAATGCACTAATAGTATTTTAATAGTCTCACTGACCTAGTGAGAAATACTGTTGTTCCGCAAGTCGTTAGCTACTTTTTTTGCTAAATTAAATTAAAGTATGAAAATATGTTGATTTCAAAATCGCCGTAATCTTAATTGTTTTTAAATAATTTATGTATGAGGAAAATAAATTCTAGAATAATGTTTAAAAACAAATTATTTGAGTTGTGCTAAGTCTAAGGGCCGAATGGTCAAACAGTGCTCAATCATCCAAGTCATTTGAGCACTACCCAAAGTTAAGCAGACAATAATTTTTGAGCGGCGTGGTCGTACGCACTTGAGAAGACTTCGCGGAAAAATCAGCTGAGGATTAATCATTTTGCTACAGATAATAAAAGTTTGTTCTCGATTACAAAATTTTTATAAAATTATATTTTTGTTTCGTTTCACGTAGAATCATTTTATTTCATTTAGTTTTTTTTTTAAGATAATTATAATAAATAATTGGCAGAATACATGATTCGATAATGTTTATTTAACCTTTTTGCATTCCATGTGCCATTCCGATCATATTTCATCTATAGTAAATTTTTCTGTAATGTTTATGTTATCTCTGTCTATTTTTTGTTATTATACATTTTTATATAATAGAAACGGAACATAAAATGGATCTTTTTATAATTTATTAGTATCTTGTTAAAATATTTACCACTTGGCAGTATGTATCTTTCGTCCTTAGTCAATGATTTGTGTGGAAGAATTGAAAAAAAAAATTTGGCAAATGGCGACCTGTTTGTTTATATTTATTTTCGTAATTAAATAACTGTGTTTGTTGTATGTGAAGTGATTTTGTTTTATGTAATAAACATTAACGCAGATGAAGAGATTATGGAAACTATGAAGTTTGGATATGGAGGATATTTCTTGGAGCGTTTCAATGAAAGAAGTCTTCTTGAATTTTTCTTGCCAGGGACTGTGTCTGACCGTGTGAAGAAAGAAGAAAAATACTCGGCCCGATCTGATAAAGGAATTCAGGACGTCCCAGTTCACGCCGGCTTCAGCAGAACCATATAAAAACCATTATATTGGAGAGGATTGAGGAATTCGGCAACATGCAGTAGTGTTGAATCGGATGTAATAAAATTAATCATTGTATTTTTGAAGTGTTTTATTTGTCTTGGCTTCTACGAGTGCGATAAATTGAGGAAAAATACATTTTATTGAAATCAAGGGGTAGGTAATAGGTATATATTATTAAACACTACACGGAACACGGAAATCATGAAATACAAACCTATGCCCGCCATTCCGTTCGCGTGAAATTTTATTTATTTAAACAAATCTATCCTACAGAAACCATACATTTTTCCGGGGAAAAAAGTAGTCTGTGTGCTATTTCAGACTTTAATCCATCTCTGTGCCAAATTTCATTCAGATCTCTTCAGACATTCTGGTGTGAAAGAGTAACAAAACATACATACATCATCACAAACTATACAATAGTTTCATTTGAGATTGGTCGCAGGTACTCTCAAACTAATCTCGATTAAATGCTAGTTAAGCGGGCCTTAAATAGCTGTCAAACTTTAGGCACTTGTTGACCATGCCGTTTTATGAAATAAGCGGGCCTTAAACTGGGTCCTGCTTACATTTAATGTGAAGAGATAGGTTCTGTTTGACCATGCCAAATTGAAGAATAACGAGTGCTTAAATCGGTAAGGCCATCCTAAATATTTAGGCAGCGTTTGACCATTTGGGGGTAAGTCTGCCGTAATTGAGTAAGATAATGTACAGACATATTTACTCTTCTAAAGGTTGAAGTCTAAATTTCAATTCTCACTAAACGTTGATAAATTCACCGGCGTCGTTATTTCCTCTGTTGATGAGAAGCCTCATTGCGGGTACATTGTTAATTATTAAAGTCCACCATCCCCCGAGGAGCTTGAGTCTAAAGAGCCGTTAACGACTCAAAGAGGTTTTATTTTTTATTCTATTTTCATATTTCTAAAATGAAAAATACGCAATTTATATTCCATTAAAAATGTATATTAAAATAAATAACAAAGCGTCGGAATAAAAGAAATAAACATTACATTTTCACGAAGTTAATTTGGACTTCGTTGTGGTAACTCATTTCTGTGTGCATTTGTATGTATGAAAATTACCACTAAATTTTGGTTGGGAAATAAATAAACAGGCGTGCACACCTTGCCAATTTGATTGTTGAATTATTCATGATGTCCCACACGGGCTCACCTGAGAGCCGAGGGTCGAGGGAAGCACTCCAAACACAACTCGTACTGTGACTCACAGGGAGAACGAAACGAAATGGGCAACCGAGACACCGCCTCATTTGAGGGCACAAGAAAAAATACATGAACTTATCCCTGAAAGGAGCCTAAAGTGCCATTATGATTGAGCGAGGGTGGCTATCGGTAGAGAAACCTGTGTATGCGAAGGCTCGTCTGAACGAGTAACCAAGTAGGTCTCATTACCGAATATTAGATTCTTTTTGTTGCCTTACAACCCTTTTGAATGGTTGTCAAAGTTTGTTTACGAATGTACGAAACGACGGGAAACGGGAAATATTTTGACGTCAAATTTAGGTTGTTTGTTGATTACATTATTTTAAATGGCTTCAGTACATCGATTGCTTCCTTCACCCACGGACTTTTATGCGGAGCTGCAGCATCGAGCAGACTTAGCAGAAGAACGTCGCCATAAAAGGTTTCTTGCTGTGCTACTATTGCAGCGCTTCGCAAGAGGTTTTCTCATTAGAAAACACATCGCATGGCTGTCGCATAATGCAACTATTATTCAATGCGCGTTCAGGGTTCACATAGCTCGGAAAGCTTATAGAATCGCTCTAAGAAGAGCTGTCCGCTCCAAACATGCCAAGCATTACGACCGAGCGGGCAAAGTCATACAGGTATTTATTTTTATTTCTTGCGTATTCGAGTCGGGATTAAACCGAAAGTTCGTATACAAAACAGTCTGGTTTTATTATTACAGGCTCTTTGGCGCGGACATTATTCAAGGCGAACCAAGTTTTGCTATCGTTCGTACCGCCGTTGGTTGGCAACAGTGAAGGAACGTGGAGAAAGACGCGCGGCAGAAGCTATCGAATTTGGTATAAGAAGCAGAGCTGATGATCTCAGAATCCTCGAGGAAGAAGCACGTCAATGGCTTGCATTCGTCGTATTTAAATTACACCATCTATTACGAACATACGTCTGTGCCGGCGTATATTCCGAGCCGATGACGACACAACTATCCGAATTCGAGAAGCTCCTCAAATCTATCCATTACACAAGTTATATGAAAAGATTGAAGCGTAAATATGATGAGTTCGTGAGAAAACACAGACCGGGGTTTTCCAATAAGAGGTTATTTCCAGTAATAGGGGACGGATCGGACTATTGGTATTTATCTTTGGCCGAAATGTATGAGTTGACGGCCCCGCGGCCGAAAAGGGAAGACACGCGACATTTAGCGAAACACCATGGTTCTATACATAAGGAGCCGTTTTTGTGGAAGATGTTTAGACCCCGCACTAATTTGGAGGGTAGAGGTCCTTTCACACCACCAAAGTCCCCCACCCCCCGGTCCCCTCCCGCTCCCGCGCCTACACCTACTCAAGAAGGAGACGCCCTTCCACAGAAAGATCCTAGATTTCATCTTTACGTCAGACATTATACGCCACAGCCAGCTTTATTCGATTACGTCGATTTTCATATAAACGTGTTACTAGCCAGGAAATGTTCAGTCGAGAATGTCGATAAAGAATAAATAAAAATACTCATACTTGTGAACGATAAGAGCGCGGGAGTGGTGTGTTTGAAATCACTTGGTTTTTACATGGTTGCGTATTATTTCTCCCTTTATTTTTCTTGCTCGGAAATCCGTAATCAGGCTGCTAAGTTTGGAAGGGTCGTCCGGATGTTGCGAGCCGCGAGCCTTTTGTTGTTTCGCTTTTGTTGTTGTGAATTTTACACTTGTAATTTATTTCAGGAAACGCCGTGGTGAGAAAGAAATTACGTTAAACTCTCCAAGGAAAATGTGTTTTGTAAATTAACATTTGCTTGTATAGGTTTTGAGGTGGTTGGCATTTATTATTATTTGTTATGTCTGGGAAAATAATACGATTTTTATCAACAATATTTGTCGTACTTTTAGATTGTTGTGGTATTATTCTATTCAACAAAAACGGTACAAAAGTATAGCTATTAGATTATTTGTTTTTCTAATATTTTCCAAATGTATATTTAATATCAATAAGGTAGATAAATAATAACTCAATTATAATTTACGATGTCTTATTCATTTTCATGTATACGTCAAAGGTCAAATGTAAATAAAAATTTTCCTCAAAACTTCTTTAAGTCTTAAACTTAATATACTTGTTTATAAACGCGTATGTCTCGAGGAAACGTACTTTGATACTTAATCTTCGATGCGTGAGCTGTACTCGGTCTTGCTGTTTCTTTTAATGAACTCGTCGAATGATAGAGCCTGACGGGGCAAATTGAATGGCTCGCACTCTAGACGTCGCGTCGTGTTTACGAACATATGAATGTTAACAAAATATAATGGGATAGAAGCGGCTCGTACAATTGTTCCCTCTCTGTACGTCTTTCTCATTTGTCTGACATCGTTTGACTCGGGAAATTTATTAGGGTCAGAATAATGCAGGTTGCGGGTTTCTGAACAGACTCCTTATTGCACAGACCGACTTAAGGCGGGTACCCATTTGTTAGACGTATAATGGTTGACCCACTTTACTTATGTGCCACCAAGCTGGTGGAACGGGTGTGATTTGCAGGTCTCCGGGTTACAGACAATTATTTGAGCCCTAATATTATTTCAGCCATAAACTCTATTTAGACCTACTGTAAATAAACGTCACATAAATCTGTTCTTGGCGTAAATTAATTGCTTTGGAGTTTGAATATCAAAAGTGGCCTTCAAGTCCTATATTAGGTGACCAATATTTAAACAAAAAATATTATTTTGTAAAAATATCTGTAATCTTCTCTTCTATGTAGTATATTCGGTGAAATGACAGGATCTGGCAAGTGACAAAGGAACTATTTCAAAAGTGGGTAGATAATTAAAATTTCTAGAAAAAGCCCGTTAAGGAATTAGGTGGGGTTTTGAGTGGAAGTCTGACAGGGTGGACGTCGCTTGTTAAAATTATTTCATATTATTCTCTAGAGCTGTGTTTGTTGTCTTTAAGTGGTGTGGTTTAATGCATCAAACTTCAGTAAAGAAGTATATATAACGTGGAAACTTTTTAACCGGTGATCTTTGATGAGTTATGCTTGGTGCGTTGGCTGACTTTGTTCGGTCGATTCGCAGAGTGAAGATCATCTGAGGGGCATCGCACTGGAAGGAATTACCGCCATAATCCCAGCAGGACCTTGAGATCATCCACATCTGGGTCTCATGGTCATTGTGAAAACATAAATGCTCTATTTACCTTGACATTGGCTAAATCATAGCATATGCGTAGAAGCCCTTTATTTTTAAAAGAAGAAGAAGGAATTAGGTAACAAGCGTGATACAGAACAGTGTGTTAATTGCTAATTTTTTATTCCTATACAATTCAAATAATGTACAAATAACAGTCAACAGTAAAGACAAATCGAGTACATTTAGTACAGTCATTTGCGATAGTTCTGCCGTAACTGCGGAACCAACGGCCGAATACCGAAACATTTAGGGTTTATTTCTCTTTCGCTTTTCTGAAGTTTGCATCAACTGTAACTGTCAGACTCGCTGTGAGGGTGTTTGGCACATGAATAATGTATGGGGTAAATTTGCAAGTGTTTCAATTTACACCCGCCGACACTCCACGTCGTTGATACGCACCAGAGTTGTTGAAGTGTAAAAAAGAAAACAACGAGTGCCGGCACGCATGAAGAGGGCCCTACCTCTGCATCCATTCTAACACTATTATTAGATATTTACTAACATGTTGTACTGTCAGTTTATTGTATTGTTGGATTTTGTTAGTACATGAAATCTAAAACCTTAAGTTTTAGGGCACAATAATGCCATTTTGTATTGCAGTAGCATTCAACAAAAGCTTTTGGAAGTCTACATCTTTATTTCTTTCTGCCTAGCGTTATCCCGGACTTACTCTTGTAATTCGATTTCATTTTAAATTATAATTGACAGCCTCCGTGGCGCAGCGGGCGAGTAGCCGGTTGTGAAGCGAGAGGCCGCGAGTTCGATTCCCGCATTGGGACAAATGTTTGTGTGGCCCACAGATATTTGTTTCAAGTCTGGGTGTTGTGAGACCGAAAGTCTCTCATAGTCTCATACACCCACGACACAGGTTATACATAGTGTGGGGTCAGGACTAGGTGTGTGACTGTTGGGTGTATTTATTTATTTATTTATAATTATGATTGGATTCGAAAGCTTATCATTTGGCACTTTTTAACGCTACAGTAGTGCAATTTATAACTCGATTTCGGTGGAATTTTAAGTAATAAATAATATGATTAGTCTCGGTGGCGTAGTGGAATTGTCACGCGGTACGACTATCTTCTTGAGGTCGAGGGTCCAATCCCCGAGTCGGGCAAAACGATTTGGGTTTTTCAGTATCAGCCCGGAGTCTGGAATTTGTGCCCGATATGGCGACAACGTTAATATTACATGTTAAACTTTGTAATTTTATGATAAGACGCCCTTTTTCACAGCGAATTCTTAGTTTTATTGTAGATGTAATAAATTCTAAGGACGTCCGTTCCGATAAATCAATTGTGTTTGAGTGTGAACTGTGAAGCACCCGCCCCGCCGCGCCGTGCCGGTGTCATATTTTGTTTGATGTATCGTTTTATTGTTCAACCTTGACGACGTTGTTTGCCGAACTATTGCGTTGACCTTTATTTAACGTATAATGTTTCTGAACTCATATTACCTACTAAACAATTTATTAGCTTCCATTTTATTGGGACTTTAGGTGGGGACTCTCGATAGAATTATGTCTAGCTTTTAAGGACTATAAAGTAGCTTTGTTGTCCTGTCTGTTGGCTCTAAAACGAGTTGATGTATTGAATTTTAAAATGTTGATTTAAATAGTACTATCTTTCAGTAAATCCTATGACTTCACAGGCAACATCAATCCCAGGAGACTGATGTGTGATTTTTAACGTAAACACAAACGTAAATACAAATTGTATGGAATCTAGCTTTTTAAGTCGCTCCTTGGTATAGCAGCAATGCAGACATAGGTTGGGATCCCGAGTCGGGCAACGCAGGTTTTTTAATACGATTTGCCTGGAACTCGTCCCCTAGACGAAATTTACGTTAGGTAGATTGATCGGAACAAATTTGAATTGTTTCTACAATATGCTTGAAAAGTGTGTTGTAGAAGGAGAAATGATGAAAACACATAATCTCGCTCAAGGAAACTTAACACAACTTTACTCAGCACAAATTCATCTAATCAAATAACAGCGACGATAATGTTTGAGTTACGTAATTGCGCAACCTTTTCGACGGGGACAAAGGCGCATTCCACTGCATTCCAGCGATTCCTTAGCGGTCCCGCTAGTAATGCCCCAAGAACTTTCCAATCGATATTGGTCGACTTGAGTGGATCCGTGATCTGTATGAAAAATGCGGAAGGAACGGTGGTACGCAGTAATTAGTGACCCGTAGACGCTTGGACGCGTCAAGGACGCGAGGAGTGAGGCACGAGCCCTGCTAGCGTGTTACATACACCGTCCAAATTGGCAATGTTTTGTGAAGGACTTCTTAAGATGTGCTGAGCTTATTTGGTCTAGAGTTGTTCGCTAGACGTGTTATAATGAGATATGGGCACAGGTATCAGACCAGGGTAGACAAAATCTTCAAAATTAAACCGTGTTGTGCAGAATTGCGCCAACCCACAAAAACACCCTATTTTTTACATCAATATAGTCTATAATTGGTTTAGATATTGTTGGCATCAATTTAAAAAAAAATTGTGAGTTGGCTCATTTCTACACAACACGGTCCAATAATTTTCTTCAACTCTTGCATAATTATCACTATCATCATTAAAGTGTCTAAGCCGAGCGTTGCTGTTTGGAAAATTTGTTTTTGATTATGAACTTTATTCTTATTTAATGAAAAGTGAAAATTGTATTGACTGCACGCTATTGCATCGACAATGGTCTCACTACGGATGATATTCAAGATTGATAGAAACGAAATGTTGCCTTCTTGGTCTAGTGGCGGCACATGTGGGCTGTGGACTTTCTTAGGTTCGATTCCCAGGTCGGGCAAAGCGAATTTTCTAAATTGCCCGGGACTGGATCGCTCAGAGGGGGTTGACGTCAGGCAGGCAGCCGGTCGTAAAAACAGCAAAATCCTTTCTGCAACATGCTTGAAAAAGTGTATTGTTCCAGCCCCACATTAAGGTGGGATAAGGGCAGGTAGAACGAAAGATAGAAATTAAACCATCTGAGTAAGAAGGCGGACCTTGGCACTAAGCGGGACAATAATAGCATACATAAGCTCACGCCTGTATCCCCGAAGGGGTAGGCAAAGGCGCACTAGCGAACTAGAACACCCACATTTCGCCGAGCTTAGTTCCGTCCCAGATGTGATAGGGGGCGAGCCTATCACCATATCGGGCACAAATTCCAGACTCCGGGCTGATATGGAAAAATCCAATATAATTGACAATAATAATTGACATAAATACGTCGGGTAAATAAAAATATGGTGCAAGGTTAAAAATATTGCTAATTCCTAATCTTTGTTGCAAGCTGCCCTTATCCTACAATGTGGGGTCGGCGCAACACACTTTTTTCAAGCATGTTGCAGAAAAGGTTTGGCTTAGTTTGGACTGGCTAAATCCTAATCCGACAGTAAATTCAAATCAGCGTTAGAAAAATGTTCAAAATTCAATCAAATATTTGAAAAACGCACGAAGTGCATGTCCACGCCAATTTGGTTATTCAAACAAAAAACAACTCAATTATTGATATGACATTAGGATGTGTAGACTAAATCAAACACCGGAGATTGGGCACCGTTTCAAAAAAAACAAATGTTCAGCTTTTTGATTGAAAAATAACTGTAAACACGAAATAACAATTTTGATGAATAGTTCGCGCCAAAAGCGGCGTGTTAAATGAAATGAAATTTTAGTTCCGTGAAGGTTTTTTATCTGGTGCTTTGGTGCGAGTGGGACGTAATTCTGGTTCTCTAGTAAATTTTTTTTCCGAGTTCGGCAAAGTGACTACTCTACACCTGGATGGTAAGCGTAGTGCAGTCCAAAAACAACGGAATCATGGCAGTTTATTTATGCTTCTTCACACTCCGAAGAGGAAAGAAGCAAATCGAGTGGCTTGCGACAAGACAGGCGGATGACCGATGCAGACACACGGATGTACCCCTATACCCGCCCCAACCAACCATGATATCATGTCGCAAGCCCCTCGAGGCAACCGAAAGTACACCACACTACAGGCTAGTCCTGGAACGCGAACCACACAAGGAGTGTACCTCACCATGGCAGGTTTTAGTATTGGTACAGTGGTCGCCATCCGGGGGATATGAATATCTTACCCCCAGCAAACATCAACGATCCGGGTGTGACGTGTATCCGGGTGCGGACGGCAGAACCATTCGTTCTGATCTACTGGGTATAACTGAATGAATGGTTGTTGGACCCGCATTGAATCATTCGGTCAACGGATCGTAACAAACGACATCACTCGAACCTACTCTCACAAACTTCAACGCCCTCGTCGTTTTTGTTTCTATTGTCAAAGCCGTAAACTTTTGTTACAAATACTGTCTCCGATTTCAAATTGTCTCCTCGAGTTCTAGTTGAGACAACGGAGTGGAAACAATTTGATTTTAGTGGTGTTTGTAAGGGTTTTATTACTGGAATGTTTTATTACAAGCTATGGTATGTACTTTATGTTTAGTATGATAAGATAGACAACCATTTTTTGTCGTTGTTTCCAAATTCAGCACTATATATGTGCCAAAGTAATTTAACACAATAAATAAACAAGAGTCCTGTTATCCAGTCCATATAATTCTAACCTCACACTAAGATACGAGTCTTGTGTCGTGGGTACTTGAAATTAGAGAGAAACTGTCCGTCGCATATCACCCAGGCCACACACTTGATATGGCGTGGGAATCGAATTCTCGACTACTTGACCACTGCGACATCTAATATTATTTATTAGTATTGAATATATAATATTATCCCTCATATGGGGTAGATGTCAGGCAGACTGCTGTCGTAAAAACCATGCCACATCCTTCCTGCAACATACTTGAAAAAGTGTGTTGCGCAGACCCCACATTAAGGTGGGATAAGGCAGAAAGAAAGAAAGAGTATTAAATATTAACTCAGAGTTATTTATTAGAATATTCTGCTATATAACCTAACATGATAAATTCTAACTCTAACCCAAAAAAGTTCCAACGTTACTGAGATTAATAAGCGTAAAATTTGCCAAATCCCACGAGCGTAGTTAGCTTCAAACATCCGCGCGTAAAAAGCGATCCTTTACTTCTCGAAAGCGTGAAGTACTCGTCTCGACACATCGTCGACTTGTGAAACGAACAAACAAACACGTACAGTCGTCACTGAGGTGTGAGAGTGGCTCGATGCCTTGAAAGAAGGTTTAGTGAAGGCAACTGAAACGAGTTGGCGTGGATGAACTTAATGCATTGCGGTTATGGCTGTATACTGTATAGTGCTTCTATATTTGTCGCGATAAGAGTTAGGAATTTGGGTTTTGTGGATTTTATAAAAGATTAAATATGGAATTTGTGCCCGATATGGCGATAGGCTCGCCCCCTATCACATCTGAGACGGAACTAAGCTCGGCGAAATGTGGGTATTCTAGTTCGCTAGTTTACCTCTGCCTACCCCTTCGGGGACACAGGCGTGAGCTTATGTATGTATGTATGTTAAATATGGTCTGCCTGTGTGGTTGCGTTGTATTTAAGTACGTCTACCATCCTGAGATCTTGGGTTCGATTCCGCGGCGGGCAAAGGGATGGCTGCGTATAATATGGGCTTTAGACCGAGAGGTCCTTGGTTTGAATCCGAGGCAATCATGTTGCAACAATGTATGGGTTTTACTTATACCTCTACCTCCGGCTAGCATGCGTGGCACGATAATCGACTGGAGAGATGTTGTCTACATGTTGTCTACAATCTTTCTTTCTACCTGTCATTATCCCAACTTAATGTAGGGTCGGCGCAACACACTTTTTCAAGCATGTTGCACATAGGATTTGGCTTAGTTTTTACAACTGGCCGCCTGCCTGACATCAACCCCCTATGAGGGATCCAGTCCTGGACAAATTAAATTTGAAAATTTTCCTTTGCCCGACCTGGAAATCGAACCCGGGACCTCCCGGTTTGTGAACCAGGCTGTGGCTCATACATGCTGCCACTAGACCAAGGACAAATAACAAGGCGACACATGTTGTCTATAATATTGTATCAAAATAAACGAAGATGCATGTTAGTGTAGACATCTAGAGACAACCGGTTATAACACGAGAAAAAGCATAGATTATCACATTTTTAATCGACGCCAAATCAACTTCATGAAATAAATGTTTCTATTACGAGTGGTGAATGTTGAACGCATAAATTACAACATCGCCAGACCATTCATCACGATATTTCTTATTTAGCCGATACAGCTGGAAACTTCGACAAACATGTTTTGTCGAGTACTGCTATAAGTTCTACAGCTGGTGTAAATGATTCGACATTAATCATTTCTTGAACAATAAATTATGTTGTTTTTATTGGTAGTAAATGCCTCCGTGGCGTGGTGGTATTTCGGTACGACTACGATTCTGAGGTCTCAGGTTCGATCCCTGGGTCGGGCAAAGTGATATTGGATTTTTCCATATCAGCCCGAAGTCTGGAATTTGTGCCCGATATGGCGATAGGCTCGCCCCTTATTCCATCTGGGACGGACCTAAGCTCGGCGAAATGTGGGTGTTTTAGTTCGCTAGTACGCCTCTTCCTATCCCTTTGGGGATACAGGCGTGAGCTTATGTTATGTATTGGTAGTAAATGTTATTATACCCCAAATACTGAAACGCTTTTCCACTCTATAGGCTACTTATCGATAAGTCCAATATAATTTTGACAGATGATGTGGTTTATATTTATTTTATTTTATATTTATTCGATATAATATTAAAATTGAATGTCTCCTTGGTCTAGTAGCAGCATGTATGGGCTGTGGACCGGGAGGTCCTGGGTTCGATTCCCGGGTCGGACAGGGCAAATTTTCTAATTTAATTTGCCCGGGACTGGATCCCTCAGAGGGGGTTGACGTCAGGCAGGCAGCCGGTCGTAAAAGGTAAGCCAAATCTATTCTGCAACGTGCTTATAAAAGTGTGTTGCGCCGACCCAACATTAAGGTGGGATAAGGACAGGTATAATAATATTAACATTGAAATCATGAATATTAAATTACACTATTATGATTTAGTATTATACCTCTAGCATCGTAACAGATATCTGGCCCGCTTTTGGGCACGAAGTTCCTCTACTAATACATATAGAACGATTAACAAAATATTATATTAAACTATTAGGACAAAAAGGATTCTTAATTGTAAAGCAATGAGATTACATTCATACTGAATTATATTAGTAGGTCATTTTCCGCAGTTCTAAGAATATCTAGATTTGACTATAAATTACTCTTTTTGTATATTGTGAGAGTTTCCTTATAAGACAATGGAAACCTTGGCTTTATGAAATGTCACGTGACGTAGAAGATGCGCTACGAAAAGCAAATAATCGTAGCTGGTCTACGCATCTACGAAATTGTGTAGACGCGTAGCACGACAGTTTATACGCACCATTTTCCTCTGAGATATTGCTAAGCAAGAAATAAATTGAAGCATATAAAGGGTGTTATATTTTGGAAGTTGTCATCACAGCTTCTTGTTGTCCAATGTAAGTAATAGTAGTTTCAAAATATTGTCTTCCGATGTTATTTATGATGTTACAAACAGTGACTTTTACTTCGCGTATTTTTCTTTTGTCGTTGGTAAGTTTCAATCTGTCGATTATTTTTTGTTGTATCTTACCACTTCTAAGGTGGGATATTCAAGAATTTTTGGTTATAACCAAAAAATCATTCTTAGTTTAAGTAAAGTTATTGCTTTACTAGTATATGTACGTACAGGTGTGGAAGTTACGTGTATGTACTAATGAAGATAATAAATTGTTAGATTAAAGCTTTACCCCTCTCATTAGTAGAGGAGACCCATGCCCAGCAGTGGGACAGTAGGTAATATTACAGGGCTAATATTAATTTAAAAGAAAATTGTGATTGTCTGAACACGAATTTGAACCCATGTCCCCAATGGCTTCTTAGTCTTTACTAATGAGGAAGCAATTTCGGAATTCATATATTCATAACAAGCACCTCCACTTTTCTTTTTAACTGCCATTTTAGTTCTTTAGCAGCGTAGTGGTATTCCATGCGCGGTATGACCATCGTTCTGAGGTCTCTCTCTGGTTCAATCCCCGGGTCAGGCAAAGTGATATTGGAATTTTCAGTATCAGCCCAGAGTCTGGAATTTGTGCCCAATATAGCGATAGGCTCGTCAACTATCACATCTGGGATGAAACTAAGCTCGGCGAAATGTTTTTTCTAGTTCACTAGTGCGCCTCTGCCTTCACCTTCGAGGATATAGGCGTGAGCTTATGTTATGTTTTAATTGGGAATCAAACCCATGTCCTTATTCTCAGTTTACATTCTCATCACTAGATTTAAGCGCCATTACCAAATATCTTTGCGCGGTAAACAGAAAAGTTAAATAGGTCAAGGGCCGTAGATGTTAGCCGAATTTAAATCGAAATGTTCTAGTCACAGTCGATCGTAATTAGGGCTAATGAGCCTTTTGAAATGACAATTTTCCGCCATTCGTTCCCTCAATTTTATTGTCGATGAATATTAAATGACCATTTAATTTGATGCCGTTTCCGCGTAACTGTGGTTTCCAAATTGTGTATAAATTCAAATTGTATTTGAGATATTTTTACACAAATATTTATTTTACAACGCCTCTATTGGCTAGTGGTAGCATATATGGGCTGTCGACCGGGAGGTCCTGGGATCGATTCCTAGGTTGGGCTAAGCGATTTTTCTAATTTGATTTTCCCGGGAATTGAACATCTCAGAAAAGCGGTGGACGTCAGTCAGATATCTGGTCGTAAAAACTTAGCCAAATCATTTCTGCAACATGCTTGTAAAAGTGTGTTGCGCTAACCCCACATGAAGGTGCCATAGGGACAGGTAGGTTCAGTTGTGATTACATTAAATAGAATAAAGAACTGCTTTCATGAAAATAATAAATATTCTATATTTGCACAAAACTATCCGAATATTTTTCCCGACGCGAAAATCAAACTCGTTACCTTACGTAGTTTCATAAGACAACAGAAAAATTATTAAGTTTTTTAACCGAGTACAGTGAAGTCAAGAATATATGATTTTTTAATAGTAGATAGATTATATTTTTTATCTAGTGAAGATATAAGATACTAATTTCTTCCCCAACTTTTTAACAAGCTAGCTTTTTTAGCAAGCAGGCCGCTTCCAACAGGTCGATCTGGAAATCTTTGGGGGAGGCCTTTGTTCAGGAGTGGACGTCCTATGGCTGATGATGATGATGATGATGAAGATATAAGATACTAATTTCTTCCCCAACTTTTTAACCTGTAAGGTACTCATAGAGTTCATTTATCAAGAGGAAAAATCCTCGTTAAATTAATTATCCCATTTCAATTATCGACTTAAGCAAGCTGTTTTAATATTAATTATATTAGATAATTAATTGAATAAATGTAATTAATTAAGTTCTAAAACGCTGGGGCTCCTTGAAAAGTTCTTTCAGTCGGTAAAGCTTGTTTCCGGTCGAGCTCTTTCTTATAATATAGCCCATTTTGCATAAGGGTACTCCAAAATGTAAATACAATTGGCATTTATAAGGTTTTCTTGAGTTTTTTTAAACTGAATGAAATAAAGTTACAATTTCCATATTATTAACTTGTAAAAAGTTATATGGAAATAGTAATTTTATTTCTGGGATTTTGTAAGTATAATGTAAAATAGACTGCCTCGGTGGCGTGGTGGTATTTCGGTACGAGTACGGGTCTCGGGTTCGATCCCCGGGTTGGGCAAAGTGATATTGGATTTTTCCATATCAGCCCGGAGTCTGGAATTTGTGCCCGATATGGCGATAGGCTCGCCCCCTATCACATCTGGGACGGAACTAAGCTCGGCGAAATGTGGGTGTTCTAGTTCACTAGTTCACCTCTGCTACCCCTTCGGGGATACAGGCGAGAGCTTATGTTATGTTATGTTAATATAAAACTATGGAAACCGTGTTAGTCTGTAAAATGTAGAAAAAGCTCTTATTTATAAGACATTCTTTCATGTTGCGTATATAACCACTTATATTGATTTCATTGTTATGACCTTTATGACCTCAGTTCAAAACGAGTGTACACAACACGACTCATTGCGTTAATTATATATTAACATAAAGGAAATTTTTCCATATGAACTTCGTCATGTTAATAAACGCGACCTGTTATACATAATGCCCCTTACTTATAAAAATATTTAAGCGCTGCTTATCTTTATACTATAGGTTGTCTCTTTCATTGTTAAATATGTAACGCAAGGAAAAAATTGACAGGTTATTCTTAACCATTTGCTCAGCTAAAAATGCTTTTATAAGTAAGGCCCAATATGTTTGATGTTCATAGTAAATCCGGAATTTGGAATTCAAATATTATCCTTTTTTTCGCTTACCCTTATCCCTCTTCAATATAGGGCATTGTAGGGTCAGCGTACACTTTTTAAGCATGTTGCAGAAAGGATTTGGCTTTAGTATTTGCGACTAGGCATCAACTCTTCTAGGGGATACAGTCCCGGCCAAATCGGGTCAAAAAAACATGCTTTGTCCGATCTGGGGATTCGAACCACGACCTCCCATTCCACAGCCTATATACACTGTCACTAGACCAACGACAATTTACTCCAATTTCTTATCGACACATATTGACAACGCCGGGTAACTAATAATACGTGGGCTGCGACATTAATGTCAGCCTGTGATGTCGCATTAAAGCAATGTCTCATCCGTTAGCGCGAGTTATTAATGATCACAGTAATTATACGGAGAATACGCGAGCTCTCATTAAGCACAACGAATACGATTCTAAATACGTGTTTAAACATGATTTATCATCATTAAAACTTCGACGTGGTAATGTTGATGAAGATCCTGCGGGATGGGTTTATTTCTAACACGAGGATACTAGGAATGCGTCTATGAGCGTTCTAAACTCGTTTCGTTTGAATTATTGAGAACATTACTCTAAAAATAAATGCCTCGGTGGCGTGGTTGTATTTCGGCACGACTACTGTCTTGAGGTTTTGGGTTCGATCCCCGGGTCGGGCAAAGTGATATTGGATTTTTCCATATCATTCCGGAGTCGGGAATTTGTGCTTGATATGGTGATAGGTTCGCCCCCTATCACATCTGGGACGGAACTAAGCTCGGCGAAGTGTGGGTGTACTAGTTGGTTGGTGCGCCTCTGCCTACCCATTCGCGGATACAGGCGTGAGCTTATGTTAATGTATGTTTCTATGTACTCCAAATACTTTTCTAAATATAAATGTAAAATAGTCGATAGCTTTAATTTTCTTTTTATAGCAGAGACTGGAAAACGAGCAGATGGGCCAACTGATTAAGTGACCTCCATCGCCCATATACATCCAAGACACAAAAAGAATCAAGAGTGCGTTGCCAAGCTATAAGGGAATAAGGATTGGGATAGCGAGGGGAGAGTTGGGCCACCGGAAAATTCACTTGCTGAACGAAAGGCAACACTCACTCCCTTCTGTGAGACAGTGGTATCAAGTGGTATCGAGCCGGTCTATTCATGCTGTAGAGGTTACTGTCTAAAGCGTGGCTCTACCACTTAAATAAATAGTAGGTACGAATTTAGCTGTCACATTGCCGTTTCATTATGCCATATAATAAAATCCATGCAAAACGTTCGAATTTAAATAAACACATTAAAAAAGTTAAAACAAAAACGGCCATTTGTTGGTTTCGACTTTGTCACACGTTAACAAATTGTATTTTATTTTTGGTTTACCATAAAGAGCGTTCTGCTGGCGACAACTTTGACGTTTAAAAATCAACAGAAGTTAAATCCTGGATTCAATAGCGTTTGTGCAAATGCAATACGAAATTCCGGGAACATTTTATTGATTAAAACATATTCGCGTATTTTTATTTCGCTGTTTCACAATCCAGCATGGGCTTGTAGGCGTCGTAAATTGCCGCGAAAACGCCTATCACACAGCCGCTGCCACTCATACGCATAAAATATTCCGTGTTTTGCGTACATCTTACCCATAAATTCATCTTTTTAGGCGTCACGCGTGAGACAAACCCGCTATAACTCAAATATACGGGCGAGCTATAAACAAGGCGAAATATGTCGTTGCGTCACGGCCGCGTATGCAGGCAAGTGACGTAAAACACGCGGCCCGTGACCGGACCGGTGACGTCATTTGTCACTGTCACCGAGACGCAACATTCGGTATAAATTAGTCTGCACGTCGCGTCGCCTCTACTCCAAAACTTGTACCTGAGATCCTTTTAAAATAATTCACTGTACGATTTTTTACTAAAATTACTTTTACGTTTTAATTTACTTTTTTCAGTATCAGCCCGGAGTATGGAATTTGCGCCCGATTTGGCGATAGGCTCGCCCCCCTATCACATCTGGGGCGGAACTAAGCTTGACGAAATATGGGTGTTCTAGTTCACAAGTGCGCCTCTGCCTACCCCTTCGGGGATGCAGGCGTGAGCTTATATTAGGTGTTATGTTATGTTACGTAATTTATTGTTTATTTTATTGATTGTATCAATAACAGCCTAATGCTTGATTTCTTTGATTGATTTGATTGATTGACTTGATTCCAAAACATGCTTGACAAAGTATATAAGTAAGGTCAGGTAGAAAGATTGTATAAATCAATTAAATACAAATTATTCAGACGTTTTCTATGACATTACAATTATATAGGGATTTTGCCATTATTATTATATTTTAGGCAAGTTAGTATTTAATCGGATATTATTATTATGATCAAGCGTTATAACTTTAAAATGTTGTCTTCACTAAGTTTTGAATCGTTTAATGACCACTGTAAGGGCGACTTGCACCACTATTACTAACCTACAGTTAGCCTTAACCTCAAGTTAAATTGAAATAGAAATATATGAAGGACATGTAATTCATTACATTTAATTAATTAAATGTCATCATTTATTATCTGTAATTACATGTAGTACATTATATGTAATGAATTACACGCCCTTCATATATTTCATTTTCAATTTAACTTGAGGTTAGGACTAACTGTAGGTTAGTAATAGTGGTCCAAGTCGCCCTAAGCCAATAAAAATAACACCTAATTATTAGCTTAAAAGGTTTTAAGATTTATAAGGTGCAGAAATATACTCAGCTGTTACCACAGTTAAAAAATAAACAGTTTACTAAATGTCAAGGTGTTCACAAAATTGTCGTCTGTGTTTCAGACGTTTCGAAATAGCGTGTTTTTAATTTCCTTTTTCACTGGAGCCGTTTTCACCACATCAATCTTGCCGCTTTGGCTTCGTGGCGTTTCTTTATTAAATTTACCAAAGCGCAACCCGTCATGTATTGGGTAAGCGCCGCGTCTCCAGATTAATTTTAAGTCATGTCAAATTTACGTAGGCTTTAATATCACGATGTTGTCGCCGTAATTACCTTACGTGTCGCAAGTATTACCGCGTGATGATGGAGTCATAAATTCATTATGATTGATCATTTTGTGGGGAAATGACAACGCGTCGCGTATCGAATTCTACGTCACCTCATGTTATATCTGACACATTAATGTGTCATTAAATTCTCATGTTGTAGTCGAATCTTAGGATCATGAATTTAATAAAAGGGATTGGAGGGTGACATGTAAAAATTAATAATTGTCCAGAGTTGATGGGGCTTACTTATAAAAACAGTAACTGAGCATATGGTAAAGAATAGCCTGTCCCTTTTATTTTCAAAGTATATGACACAACAAAAAAAGTGACAGTCTGTTCTTAGTATTTGCTCAGTTAAACTGTTTTTATAAGGCCCATTATGTGGTAAGGTTAAGACAGTTTAGAGGTGAATGAGATATGCCGAGGACACGTCAAAAATGTATCGTATACACTATAAAATAGTCACTGAAATCCAATATTTTAAACCAAACATTACAAAAATATTAAATTGTCATCAATCTACATAATGTATTTTTTTTCTATCTGTCCTAAATTTACCTTAGCCGGCACAACACATTTTAAAAACTTCTTGCAGAAATCATTGGCCTTAGTTTTTAAGACCGGCCTCTTCCCACACTTAAACCCTCCCTAGGTGGTCCAATCACGGGCAAATCGTGTTACTAACACCAGTTTGCCTGACTTGGGATTCGAACACGGAACCGCCCGAACCAAAGCCCACATTTACCACTAGACCAAAAAGGTGACATTTATTAATCTTACTTGGAACAAAAATATGTCAATAAACAAAGATAAATTAGATTATGTTTATGAAAATACGACAGCCTCATCAACATAGCATTATAAAGTTTATCCTCATTTTTTTCACTCCCACGCAAAACTGAGACCGTAAAATTACATAAAAACCAAATATAATTTCCTAAAATAGCTGGGATACATCGGTTTATAAACGATATATTAGAGTGAGTACTTGAGCACCTGTTTCCATTTGGGATACTATTTGTAGATATTTCAAAGGCGAAGGCTTCATATAACACGGGCTCTACCGTACGTACTTGTATGTACTAGTACATACCGTAGATACGTACGTATTTAAAACTAAGTAAATATGGAAGAAATTTCGGCTTCTCTTTTGGAAATTGTCTCCCTTCGTCTCTGTTTTCAAATGAAGTGCTGACAATTTGTGATTGACGTTCCTAATCACAAAATTGGCAATCGAAAACATTTCAATTGCCTCATATTTCATCAAATACATTTTACGCTCAGTTAACTATTTTGCGTAAAATAATTACTTTATGCAATTAAAAATTTACAAGAAATGATTCTCAAAGTTTTTCAAATGTCATGTTATAATGCAAGGAACTTTAGTGAAAAATGTGTTTTTAATACTCCCCAACAGTGTCGGTATGCAGATTGCAAGAACGTGATCTGAAAGTCAATGACCGCGACCTGCGGTTGACAAGCCGATTAGTAGTTTATGCTGGCCAGGGGGCTTGTCGCCCCGTCTGACAGATTTTTTCTGATATTCCATATTTGAATTAGAATAAATTGTGTAGGAAGCGAGGTCTAATAGTTTGGGGTAGATTATGGTAATCGAGAAAATGTTATGTAAACGTGTTTTATAAAGATATAAGATTTATTTTTGTCTGTAATGATTAAACTTTATAACTACTGGAACGATTTTTACAGAAAGATATTATGAAAGATGTATTTTATTTAGCAAAAATGAAGGATTTCGTCGCAAGATTTTTATCCCTGGTGCGGTCATTTGTGTGTCAGCGAGTGTACTCGAAGTTATAATTTTAATTTCAAATGATATACGGCAATTGTTTATTATATGCAGGGTTTTATAATATTTCTTCTTTCAAAGTTTCATAAAATTAGAATATGATTTAAAAGTCATCTAAATTAAATAAAGTAAAACTATTTGAAAAAGTTTTTTTTTTTAATTAACTTACGGGTATTATTTATCCCCCGACTTCAAAAGAATGAGGTAATGAATTTGTCTGTATCTTTTTGTGGTTTATGTTGTATGTTACGCCAAATGTGCGCCAATTTTTAAGATTTTTTTTGTTATCCTTAAATCTATAAATAATAAAGCTTATTCCAAGGGTAGTGCCATATTAGTTAGGTCACGATCAGATACATACTTATTGTAGTCAATCGATTACATTTTTAAATTTGTGAATATGTAATAAAAAGGCGCACTAGCGAACTAGATCAATCACATTTCACCGAGCTTAGTTCCGTCCCAGATGTGATAGAGGGCGAGCATATCAGGCACAAATTCCAGACTCCAGGCTGATACTGAAAATCCAATGTAATTTTAACCGACCCGGGGATCGAACTCGGGACCCTAGACCGATAGTTATACCGCGCAAGCAATATGTTGTGGTATATAGAACTTAATATGCGTCATAGTAAGATAGGTACACTGAATAAGTAAGCTGATAATCTAACACAAGCAACAAAAGGTATCGTGTATCGATGACGCAATGTTTACCGTCTTGCCTACATTTTCTTTTGTCTTCAGTTATGTCTACCGTATTTTTATTAGTAAACAAAAGCTAACCTTTTCGATCAAACACTATCGAAGTTCTTGATATTTACATTTTTTTTAGAGCAGGGACTGGCAAACAAGCAGATGGGTCACCTGAGGCGCACTAGCGAACTAGAACACCCACATTTCGCCGAGCTTAGTTCCGTCCCAGATGTGATAGGGGGCGAGCCTATCGCCATATCGGGCACAAATTCCAGACTCCGGTCTGATACGGAAAAATCCAATATCACTTTGCCCGACCCGGGGATCGAACCCGAGACCTCAGAACCGTAGTCGTACCGGAATACCACCACGCCACCGAGGCAGTCTACTGTAGTTAGACTTCAATAAATATAGGTATGACGTGCAGCCTGCGATAAATAGTGAATATTACCCATAATTTAATATTATCATCAATAATAAAGTGATTTGTCAACTCAACTTTGATAATAATTAAATAGTCGTCAACCAAATTTGTTTGGTGACAAGAATTAATTGAAATATATGACGGGCCGGGCGTCATCTGTACCGGGCTTTAATTAAGGAGCTAATGTACTGCGCGCGTTTACCGGCCCACTTATGATTGATGACGTGTGCATATATGTGCTTACCTCGAATTCGGCGACAAATTATTATTTCATTTTGTTTCTGTCAACTGTTTAATGGATTATGCGCTTGATTTCGAATTCGGATTTCGAATGTCGAGGTGTTGTTGTTTATTGTATGACAGATGTATAAATGTATTTAATGATGTGAGATCATTAAACAGACTAAAGAGTATTAGACTTGTACTATATTGTGATTTCAGATAGTTCTCATTTCGAAGTATACATATTAAGATGTATTAAACAATATTACTGACTGACTGCCTCGGTAGCGTAGTTGTATTTCGGTACGACTACCATCCTGAGGTCTCGAGTTCGATCCCCGGGTTGGGCAAAGTGATTTTTCCATATCAGCTCGGAGTCTGGAATTTTTCCCGATATGGCGATAGGCTCGCCCCCTATCACATCTGGGACGGAACTAAGCTCGGCGAAACGTGGGTGTACTAGTTCGCTAGTGCGCCTCTGCCTACCCCTTCGGGGATACAGGCGTGAGCTTATGTTTATGTTTTATGTTTATTAAACAATATTAACATTCTATTCAATCAGTCGTTAATTAATTAAAATTATTTTGGAAAAATTATACTGTACCTATATATACATCGCACATCGCCAACTGATCAGCGATCGTCAGTACGGTTTCCGTGGCGGTCGTTCGGCTGGCGATCTCCTTGTGTACCTCACTCACCGCTGGGCGGAGGCTTTGGAGGGTGGGGGCGAGGCCATTGCCGTCGGCTTGGATATAGCGAAAGCATTCGACAGGGTATGGCACCGAGCTCTTCTGTCAAAGCTGGAAACTTACGGAATTCCCGAGGGACTCTGTAAGTGGATTGCCAGCTTCCTGGATGGCCGGAGCATAGCTGTCGTAGTCGACGGCTGTACCTCCGCAACCAAAACCGTTAATGCTGGTGTTCCACAAGGCTCGGTGTTGTCGCCGACACTATTCATCCTGCATGTCAATGACATGCTGTCCATCGACGGCATGCATTGTTATGCAGATGACAGTACGTGTCATGCGCGATACATCGGCCAGCAGAATGTACCTCGGTATACCGTGGAAGAAAGACGGTCCGAACTTGTGTCTGAAGTCGAGAGGTCTCTGGGGCGGGCCTCCGAATGGGGTAAAATGAACTTAGTTCAGTTTAACCCATCCAAGACACAAGTTTGCGCGTTCACTGCAAAGAAGGACCCGTTTGTCATGGCGCCACAGTTCCAAGGAGTCACCCTCGCTGTCACCGAGAGTATTGGGATCCTCGGCGTAGATATTTCGAACAAAGTGCAATTTAGGAGTCATTTGGAGGGCAAAGCCAAACTGGCTAGTAGGAAATTGGGGATCCTGAACAGAGCTAGGCGATACTTCACGCGGGGACATAGATTGACGCTTTATAAAGCGCAAGTCCGTCCTCACGTGGAGTACTGTTCTCATCTCTGGGCAGGGGCCCCAAAATACCTGCTTGACCCTCTTGACTCCTTACAAAGGCGCGCACTTTGAATCGTCGGCGATCCCAATCTCACGGACAAAGTGGAGGCGTTGGGGCTGCGGAGAGACTTTGGGTCTCTCTGTGTGTTCTACCGCCTCTATCACGGGGAGTGTTCCGAGGAACTGTTTAACATGGTGCCTTCGGCACCATTTTACCATCGTACCACCAGACACCGTAGTAGAGTTCATCCTTATCACCTGGAAACAATCCGTAGCAGTACGGTGCGTTTCCAGAGGTCTTTTCTACCACGTACATGCAAGCTCTGGAATGAACTCCCTGCTTCGGTGTTCCCCGAGCGCTATGACTTATCCCTCTTTAAGCGAGGTTTAAAAAGAGTACTCACTTCACGGTAGGCAGCGGCTTGGCTGTGCCCTTGGCATTGCTTAAGTGTATGGGCGACGGTCCCGCTTACCATCAGGCGGACCGCCAGCTCGTCTGCCCACTATGGCAATAAAAAAAAAATACATACTTAGGTATTATATAACAAAGTCCATACTCGATTTAAGTGAGTTTGCAAAGTAACGAGTGTTCAAGGTCGTATACAAAAAGCTTTTCGCGTATCTACCCCCGCTTTTATTCCCTCAGGCACTAGAAAATTGTATCTAAGTATGTATTATATTATATTTTCCTTTCCGATATTTTTACGTCTTACCTAAATATGTATGGGCTAATGTAACTTTGAGAGTTGAGACTTGAGACACAAGAATTGTTATACTTACGGGGTATTCCAAAGACTTGCTACGTCGCATATGAACTGCGATGGTAATAATCACAAGCTTGAAAACTTAACAGACCAACTTCAAATCCGATCGTGATCAAATTTATTTGAGACCACCTTTGAAATAAGCTTTATCGAACACAAAAATAATTTTAAAAATCGGTCTACATTTGGCGGAAATATCGCTTAACAAACATTTAAAAATACAGCCGATCCTTCTCCGGACCTTCTCCTTTTTTAAATTCGGTCCATAAGAATTGCATTGCTACGCCCTGCTGCGTAGCTCGCTTCGACATAGGTGCTACCGTCTCACCCACTTCTTCCTGTTTCACCTGACCTTATTGTCCTATTTGAATTAAAATTACCTTTTCAAAATGTAGGTTGGGTTATGTGTGTTTGGAGTTCACAGTTTGAAGGAAATACGGATGGATAACTCAACAGTCTTTTCTTTCTGCCTGGCGTTATCCCGACCTCCTGCCAGGGTCCGCTTTCCTACTTAAAAGCTTCCACTTCGCCCAGTCTTGATCCTCCATAGAAAGACCATTGGGTAACTGAACAGCAGGGTTACCACGACCTCTTATAGCAGGATTATTATAATCGTTCTTCGTTTGTTTTGTATGGGAATATTGACAAGTTAAATTATAATAGTACTGCTATAAGAGGTGATGGTAACCCCCCAGTCTTAGTCCCCAGTGTAATTAAAATTTTAAGTTTTGGACTAATTTTAATTTTTTACTGTTATTCAACAATGAAATATTTTTTTATTCTTTATTTTAAATTTCAATTTTTAAAATGGAATAAGGCGTCAGTGTTCAGGCACCATTTGTATTGCACATTGGTTCAATGCAAATGCAAGACCGGCTCGTAACTCATGCGTGGGTAGGATGCGGGCGGATGTCGCTCCATGAATTATGACGTCACGAGTGTGCGATCTCAACCGCCCGTTATTGCGCCTATAGAGAGCTCTTGTGTTTCCGATGGATTGATTAGTGTTTTGTTATTGTTTTTTTTCAATGTGTATTTTTGTTCTCGAAAAGCTTTTTTGTTTTCGATGTAAAATTAGTCTTTCTTGTTATTGTTATTTATTAGTTATTATAAAGCGGCGATAGCTCATCAACTTGTATACAGAGTGGCGCCGACATACCGACGGTATATAGCCGAGCTAAACGCTAGTTTGCAACATGACTTATCGAAATGGTGTATTGACTCTAAGCTTTAGTTGTGAGGAATAACTGTCAGTATTGCCTTCTGTCACATCACAGAACGGAAATTAGCTTGGCTAAAATTGAGCGGACCAACCTAACCATTTGAAGATAACAAGCGTATGACACTATATAGAATTTCTCAGAATAATAATAATTAAATTAAGTGAAAGTTTTCGACCCGTATTAGGCCAGCGTGATAGATTTAAGTCTGTTTCCTCGAATCCATGTAGGGGTGACTCAGCAATGAGACTTCATTAACCTTAAGATTAATTATTATTAGGTAATTTTATTTATCATAAAAAGGGGTAGCTGAAAAGGATTATTATTGCTGTTCGTAGGTTTCTTTTCTTTTCCTTCCCCCCTATCCCACCCATCCCTGTGGTTTGTGAGCCAGTTTTAGGCAAATCGTGTTATGGTGCGTACACACCAACCGAACGAAGGCTTTCGCACAAACAAACCTTCGCTGTTGTGTGAACGCAACAGCGAAGATTCGCGAATGATCGGGAACGTCCGGTCCCCATCGCCGATGGCCCTTCGGGAACGTTCATGCGCCTTCGTTCGCTTGGTGTGAACCCACCATTAGACAAACATCTCGCTCAACATGGGAATCTAACGCAAGACCTAACATTTATAGTCCATATACGCTGCCACTGGATTAAGGAGGCGAATTATAAATAAATAATGATATTGATCATACCGGATAAATAAAAAACAATCTTATATTTGCTATAAAAAAGTTGTTACGTCCTTGATAAAATATTTACATTATTTATCTATAAATAAAAAATAACACGTTATACTCGAAATAAACTATCCTTAAATGAAAAAGTAATATTATTATATTCAAACTCGTATAAGTATCTAGTTACTTGAAGAAATTGAAAACCATACAGTATGAAAAACTTATTCTATGTTTGATAACAATTACTCTCGTCGAAGTTTCGAGAATATAAGTTCAAAGACATTTCCAATAACACGTTTAGATATTAAGGTTTCAACAAACTTCAAGAAGCGTTCCGTCTTAATATATTTTATGAAATAAAGTTGTTTACGCACAATGGGGTCACAGATTTATTAACCGACTCCAAAAGGAGGGCTTATCAATTTGTCGTATTTATGTATTTCTATCTACCTGCCCTTATTCCGCCTTAATATGGGGTCGGTGAAAACACTTTTCAAGTATGCTGTAGGATGAATTTAGCTTAGTTTTTACGACCGGCTGCCTGCCTGACGTCGATACCGCTTAAGAGGATCTAGTTCCGTCCAAATGATGTTAAAAAAATGCCCCGCACCACCTAGGAATCGCACTCCCGGCTCACAGGTCATATACGCTGGCCCTAGATAAACGAGGCGGCATTTTTTTATGACTTCTGATATCTCCGGCATATTTGGGGTGATTTTCAAGATTCTTATTGTGTTCGATAGAACTTAACTAAGAATGGTCATGTAAAAAGGTAAAGTTCTGGTAAATTATTTAGAAGTTGGTTTTTGACTGTGGTTTTAAGTTTTTAAACTTGTACATTCAAAATAAAATTAGTTTACATAAGTACCATAATTCAACAGCCGTATACATAACTTTGAGACTTAATCATAGTCCAACTACGTGACAAATTTCATTAAAATCGCTCGTAGTTTTTACATAACACTTACAAAAACATATATAAACATACTTAATCTTACGCCTGTACTGCGCAATATTAAGGATTATTGAGTCCAATTTGCAATTCCAGGCGACCCGAGCGTAGTTTCTAAATATCAAATTCGAAAACAAAAATTGCGATTGCCGACTTGAGATTTGAACCCAGGATCTTATGGTTCTTCTTCTACCTGCCCTTATCCCACCTTATGTGGGGTCGGCGCAACATACTTTTTTTTAAGCATGTTGCAGATTGCAGATAGGATTACGCTTAGTTTTTACGACCGGCCGTCAGATGGTTCTTAGTCTAAATATGCTGCTACTTGACCAAGGAGGCGGTCATTTTTTAAAGACCTTCCCAAAATACTAACCCCCTTATTCATAATGAAATCTTGGTCTTATCGAAAGCATAACCCTACTTTTTCCTACTTTAGCTAAAAGAGAACTAAAATATGTTCATCGAATACAATGTTGCTGGTTACAGAAAAAACATTATTTTTATCTCTGACAAGCTTTGAAACAAATAGGAATTTATGGCCGGAAACAATCAACAAAATATATATATCAATCTTAGATGAGGTCCTAGACTATAAAAAATAATGTCATAAAGAAAAAAACATCAAACTTGAAACAGCTGATCGGAATCGGCCATGTTATTACTACCGAACGTTGGAATGTTTTAACGCTATTGAACTATTTATACAATATACATCACAGACATGTATGCATATATTATAACCGATTACTAATTATTTCGAGTGAACACTTAACGGAGAAAAAATAAATACTGTTGCACAAGGAGCGTGTGGTCTTGCCCGCACAAAAAGACGTAATGATTTAAGGAGAGAACGATATGCATGACAAAGGTGTATTTTTTGCTTTGTTTTTTTAGCTTTAAACATTGTGCTTCCCGCAGTCGAAATCGACGCTGCTGCTAGTTAAATTATAATCTGTCTAAGATAATGAGCGAATACAATGAACGATTATGAATACAATTTTTATGCAACCTACTATTGCGGTCTTATTACGCTCTACTAAGTTATTATGAATAAGGGGTAAGGATTTAGACATTAGAACTACTTGTACGGTAGTAATTCCTAGGCTTCAAAATGAAACTAGGTCTCCATCACCATAGAAGAACTTACTAGTGTGTGCATCGTTCCAGCTCTTTGTGACTTATCAGGTCATCTCAGTATTGAAAGACTGTTCAAAGCCTTCTAAAGGTAGGAGTCCACTGACTTGTGGCGGACGCAATGTACGCATGGCACGAAATCGTGTACGTTACAGATAGTATGCTTGTTGAAACACGAAATCGTATACGTTACACTTACCTCAGAATGTTATGAGATTTATTGGGGCGGAGTACCAGAACCTACATGTCTTCCCTACTTTATCATTATTCCCGTTATACACCATATATACATACATAAGCTCACGCCTATATCCTCCGAAGGGGTAGGTAAAGGCGCATTAGCGAATTAGAACACCCATACTTCGCCGAGCTTAGTTCCGTCCCAGATGTGATAGGGGGCAAGCCTGTCGCCATATCGGACACAAATTCTAGACTCCTAGGCTGATATGGAAAAATCCAATATCACTTTGCCCGACACGGGATGGAACCTGAACCTCAAGACGGTTGTCGTACCGAGTCGTAAAGTTTCTTTGCTTTACAATTGAACTTTCCTAGAATCTTAAATCGCCTGGAGATTTCACTAATTCAAGATTTTCCCTTACAATATTGTCGACCGACTTCCAAAAAGGAGAAGGTCCTCAATTCGTCTGTATTTTTTATGTATGTTCCCCGATATATCCGCCAAATGTGGACCGATCTTCAAAATCTTTTTGTGTTCGATAGAGCTTATTTCAAGGTTTGGTGACGATCGGATTTGACGTTGGTCCGTTAAGTTTTTAAACTTGTGTTTTTACATAATCGTTTCTATATTTGTTACTGCTTTGTTGTCTACACTTAATCTTTCAGTTGGACAAATAGACCTTATGTTCTATGCTTTATTCAATACAGTATAAACTTCACTTAACGCTGACTATCGGGTCTTTATATACCCTCATATCACACCTACCACATCTAGGGTCCAAAGGCCCAATGCGAATGACCTCGATAAAGGTTCGCTTTTGTTCGCTCAATTTGGGTTAAAGGACGGGAATATATTTCCCTGCTTTTGCATTTAGAAAGCAACTTTTTCCCACACAAGGTCGGGTTGTTACTATTCTTGGGAAATAAAAAGCTGAAATAACTAAATAAGGATAAAATTGTTAGCGGGAAGTTTCTGCTGGACTGTTTTTTAAATAGTAAATGAAGATGTGGCCGATCTTTAGTGCTCTCGGTCACACGATGCCCCGCCATTATTTGCTACAGAATATTGTATGTTTTGGGACTTTTTGTTCTTCGAATACTTTCGTAATATCATTGAAGACGTTTTATGTTTCATTGTTGGTTCAAGTATGTTTTAGGTTTCTTTTTGCTT
Organism: Clanis bilineata; assembly: GCA_036417725.1. Classification (NCBI taxonomy): domain Eukaryota; kingdom Metazoa; phylum Arthropoda; class Insecta; order Lepidoptera; family Sphingidae; genus Clanis; species Clanis bilineata. The sequence goes on from CM071154.1 coordinate 9,174,947, forward strand.
GTTGTAATTTATTTTATTATTGAGAGCCAGTTTTATGTACTGTTAGGGTAGTTTTACACATTGCGTTTTACGGAAACGTGTGCCTCGGTGCGGACATATGTATAAGTGATACTGCGAAAATCATATGCGATCATATTCAGATTCTATGAATTTTATATGAGACACGTAAGAGTTATGCGTCTCATAACTTTTATAACTTCGTGTATTAGAACCATCGTTAATGTGAAAGAGAAACAAAGTCGACATACATGCTTGAACTATTAAGTAGTTTTTGACCGTTAGTTATCTTACGGTCGTTTTAATTAAATGATCTCAATCCGAGTGTGAGATAAAAATGAACTAATTAAATTAACATCATCTGAAGACGTTGTTTATATTAGCTAAATTTTTTTATCTGTCTGCTCACCCGGACTAAGATAATATATTGAGACCGACGATTAAACAAGACAATATTATGTTGTAGTATACTCATATACCTAATCATTTTCTATACAAAATACATCACGCACACAGTAGGACCTGTAACATACATACATACATAAGCTCACGCCTGTATCACTGAAGGGGTAGGCAGAGGCGCACTAGCGAACTAGAATACCCACATTTCGCCAAGCTTAGTTCCATCCCAGATGTGATAGGGGGCGAGCATATCGCCATATCGGGTACAAATTCCAGACTCCGGTCTGATATTGTAAAATCCAACATCACTTTGCACGACCCGGGGATCGAGCCCGAGACCTCAGGACGGAAGTCATACCGAAATGCAACTACGCCTCCGAGGCAGTCCTGAGACCTGTAAGAACTGGTTAAATTACTTATACACTTACGGCGCACCTAGTTTTTATTATACCTATGACCATAAGTTTGATCCACATCCTCATAACATAATGACCTGTATGAATAATCTTGTGCTAATGTCGGCTGTAATCCCACTGTAGCCTGTATCCGCATAGAGACAGCGGCTCAATTTGTCTTCCTTACACACTTAGGTTAAACACACTAGTTCTTGAGGATTACTCGACTCAATTAAGGAACGCGTAGTTGTTTTGGTTGTTGGCTTTTATTCGAGGTGGTTTGATCAACTATAATAGTTTTTATAGATATAGATGCTTATATATCTATAATAGTCTTTATAGATGATCCACTTGAGGTAGGACTCCCACATTGCAGCGTCAGTCTGGTACAGTCAGTGGTCAGTTGGTACATAGTTAGGTACTAACTACCGCGATGGTTATTTCAACCACCCAGCAATCAATGTTTTGATCCGTTGTAGCTAGAGTAATTATTTATTTATTATTTCTACTTGACCGTATCCCACCTTAAAACTTAGTATTTACGACCGACTGCCTGTCTGACATCAACCCCCTCAGAGGAATCCAGTCCTGGGCAAATTAAATTAGAAATTTTGGTTTGTCCCATCTGGGAATCGAACCCAGGTCCTCCCGGTCCAGCAGGGTTACCACGTCCTCTTATAGCAGTATTATTATAATCGTTCTTCGTTTGTTTTGTATGAGAATCGGTACAAGTAAAATTATAATAATACTGCTGTAAGAGGTGATGGTAACCCCCCTGAGCCCATATATGCTGCCAAAAATAATAATAAATGATATAATAAAATAATAATATTAGCCCTGTAATATTACTGTCCCACTGCTGGGCACGGGCCTCCTCTACTAATGAGAGGGGTTAGGCCTTAGTCTACCACGCTGGCCTAATGCGGGTTGGTAGACTTCACATACCTTCGAAATTCCTGTGAAGAAATTCTCGGGTATGCAGGTTTCCTCACGATGTTTTCCTTCACCGTTATAGCAAGCGATATTTCACAATGAAAATACACTTAACATAGAAAAGTCAGAGGTGTATGCTCCATTTTGGGGTTGGTCTCGAACCTTCGACACATGTCTCGGCAGTCGGTAAGTACCATTCCCAACTAAGCTATCGCTGCTATAAATGATATAAATTACCGCAAAAAAATATCGGTGGATTAATAATTTGCCTTGGTGTTGGAATTGAACTCGCGGCCGCTGAGCCACGAAGGATGTCATATTTTTGTGCCATTAAGATCATCTCGCTACCAAACTAATGATGTCTTTCCTCTTGAAGTTTTTATATTAACATTTTTGAGTCGGTAATGGATTCATAGGCCATCTTCGGGGGAGGCCTATGTTCAGCAGTAGACGTCCTACGGTTGATGATGATGATGTTGAATGGATTCAAAAACACTTGTTAGCAAAAATATCTCTTGTCGGACGCCATAATATTTTACATCGATTATTTTTTTTATTATTATTAAGATTGTTTTTAAGAAAAAAAACCAAACGTGTCTACACATAACACTTACATATAATGACCTTAACTTATAATTTTAGTAACATTTGCTAGTACCTACTGCTTCATTTTCTTCAAGAGGATATTACGAATCTCAAAAGTTCAAATTTTGTCTTCTCGGAAAAACTGGGTCATCTTATTGTATATTTTCGGGGTGTTAAACGTAGCTTGTAGCTGACTCATATTTATGTAACAGTTTTCATACGCTTCACCTATTTTGTTTTGATATTGATGATAAGGAAATGCCGAAAAAGGGAAGACATAGACCTAAATAAATAAGTAATATTATGATATTACTAAAATTATTGAATAAAGATTGGGTTATGAAAATTTATATTCTAAAAACAACAATATTTTATACTGATACTTTACTTTAGGTACGCAAATTCTGAGCTTAGGGCTTGGGCATTACAATTGACAACCACGCTTGTTTAATTCTGAGTTCGAAGACTTTATTTCATATATTATTACAAGTAGGTATGTTATACGTCTCCTTATAGATAGCTAGGTACTAAGTTCAAGATTTCCTTCAACGTTAAAAATATTTAATTATTAATATACATGTCCCCATTCAAACAATAAATCTATGCAATAAATAAAATATTGTTGATTCCCCATGCTTTATATCATTTGTATAAACGAATGTTAACTGGGAACGCACAATCAATAACATTGTGGAAATGTTACTTGAATATTTTGAACAGCGCCATCTATCGGTCGAGGGTTTTGAAAGCAGCATTTAGTATGAGCAAATGCCGTGAGGTGGCGCTGTGTTTAGTTACTGTGTTACCGAGGGAGCTTTGTAGTAGTCACTTGAATATTAACTAGATGGCGCTAAAACATGGTACGTTTTCAAAATCAAAAACTCATATGGATTACGTGGAGTACCCCTGGCAATGGCGAGCCTAATGCTCTTCATGCGTGATTTTTCGACTAAAAATGTCCGCCTGTAAATTTCTATGTATAAAGTGTTTAAAATAAATAAACACAAATATTAATACTCGACTTGGTAAATTCCAAGTCCAACCTAGAACTCCACAGTTCTCAGTCTACGCACACTGCCACTAGACCAATGAGGGTATCAAAGTACATTAAAAATACTTTAACATTAAATGTACTTAAATATAATTTGAGTGGTAGTGGTAGTGGTAGCCACTACAGTACGAATCGACCGGCTCTACCGGCTTGATACCACTATCTCAAAGAAACCCGACGCAAAGTGGCAGTTCGCTGTTGCGTTTCGTTCGGTGAGTGAGATTACCCCTCTCTTTCCCAATCCCTATACCCCTCCTTTTAGGTTGGCAGCGCACCCATGGTTATTATTGTGTATTGGGTGTATATGGGAGGTGGAGATCACTTACCATCAGGTGACCCATCTGCTCGTTTGTCAGTGTCTGCAATAATAAAAATACGTATTATTTTCCGAATTAAAAAAACAAATTATAATATGCTAGCCTGATACCTAGTGAAATATTCGCACATTACCTCCACACAAAGGATTACAATGTAGCATTATTTAGATTAACCCTTCCATTACTTTAAAAACCACGTCGTTGTGCCCGTGCGATATTAATCAGGTAAATACCGGTGTACGGACATAAAGCGTCTGACAATTAGAGAATTAAATTAGTGCCTAACAAGGCGAATGAAAAAGTTAATAACCTAGATAAGCTCGGTAAGGGACTTGTCGCCGCGTTTCCGAGAAATGTGGATTGTACTGCCGCGGGTAAATAAAGTATGTTATTTACTTATAAGGCCGACTTGCACCGCTATTACTAACCTACAGTGAGTCCTAACCTGAAGTTAATTTTTAAAAATATATACATGAAGGACATGCATTTCATTACATGTAATGTACTACATGTAATTACAGATAATATAGAGGTATGATAACATTTCATTAATTACATGCCCTTCATGTATCGACTGTATACTGCCAATACCTCTTAACTAACATTTTTACTGCCTCCGTGGCGTGGTGGTATTTCGCTACGACTACGGTTCTGAGGTCTCGGGTTCGATCCCCGGGTCGGGCAAAGTGATATTGGATTTTTCCATATTAGCCCGGAGTCTGGAATTTGTGCCCGATATGGCGATAGGCTCGCCCCCTATCACATCTGGGACGAAACTAAGCTCGGCGAAATGTGGGTGTTCTAGTTCGCTAGTGCACCTCTGCCTACCGCTTCGGGGATACAGGCGTGAGCTTATGTTATGTTATGTGTGTAACATTTTTACTTAGATATTGTTTTTGCGCTATCTGTTAGTCTTATGGAACATGATGTAAATATTTTCTTATTAGCAATGTTAATGAACTTGGATTTTGGGTGCATAAATATCATATATATTTTTTAATATAATTAGTTTTTATTGTCATCTATAAACTTGATGTCAAAGCACTTAGGAGGTATTGGCGGCTTACGGTCGATATTTCTTTATCAATTTAACTTGATGTTGCGACTGACTGTATGTTAGTAATAGTGGTGCAAGTCGCCCTAAATGGGTTAAATCATTATATATCAATATTATTAAGATTTAAAAAAGGAGGAGGTCCTTAATTAGTCTGCATATATTTTTATGTGTGTCTAACGATAACATAACTCTCAATCGATTTGGATGAATATTTTTTGGATAAAGCAGTATTGTTCCATTTTTTATTGAAGGAGTACGGTGTAAACTTATTACCAACATTCCGAGTTGATTTATTTATGAATGATTTTTCTTGGTTATTCCGTCCATTAGCTGAAGAGGCCGTTAGGCTGAAGAGTTATTCTCCGTCTATTTTGTTTTATAAACTAGTTTTATTAACAAAACCTTAAGCAAATAGCGAAAAAAAGTTAATTAACTGACATAAAAAGTTATTTTATAGCTATAAATAAGAAGTACAACTCACAGACTATAAATATTGTTTGAGGTTGTTCTAGGAGGAACTTTATCGTAGCCGCACTGGAATTAAGCAATTACATGCAAGTCCTGAAACTTTACTGGAAAATGTGGAAAACAGAAAACGCCAAACATCGTTTTATTTCCTTACATTTGCAATTCAATTGGTCTAGCTACTTTAAATGACTTCAGGACGTCAGTACGCCGCAGTAGAATTATTGCGTTCCGTAAATGTTTTGATGGATTTATGGTTTTTACTTCTGCAGTAAAGCCATGGAATATCAACGAATATTTAAAGTATTTTATAAATGTTCGTATTTGCATGGTATTTAAAAGAAAAATCTATTGCCATTTAGTTTCTGGTACGAACATCTGTAGTTAACCTGCAAGGCCGCGGTCTCAAACTCAGCGGGCTGGGAGCGGCGGCGGCGCGGCGAGCGGCGCGCAGACCGGTTTAAAAATCGGCTCCCCGCGCCGCCGCCGCCGCCGCTGAGTTCGTGTCCGCAGCTTAAAAACTTTTAAAAGTAACATTTCCGCTACGCTCTTTACGTGTAGCAACTTTAGTCAGTTACGGTTAGTCGTAGTACCGTAGCGCATCTACGAAATCTCCGCTACGATTCGTAGGTAATACTGTATTATTTACAAATATGTATTTTGAACATTATAAAGTTTGTACTATTCGCCGAAGACAATATAATTTTATAGTTCTGAGGTCTATAAACAATTTTACCGTAAAGTTTCTAATATTCTAGTTAATTCTGTCGAACCATTCTAAATTCGAAACTACACTAAACCGAAAAGTTAAATAATATAAAACTATAAAATCCCTTCAGCATTCGGTAGACCAAATTTTATTATTTATATTTTGTGTTGTCAGTCCAGGGACTATGCTTTTATGTAAATATGATTATGTACGACGCACGGGCGAAACTTTTCCAAAATGAGTTTGTAACGAGTGTCCGCGACGCTGCGAGTTCCGCATGCAGAATACTATTATGAGGACCACGAATAGTTTTAATCCTTCCTATTTGGTTGATAAAATATCATACAATATTTGTATTTATGCTATGCGGTCGACTGCGTGAAAGTAATAAAATAAAGCTTGGTTTATAAAAGATTTACGAGTTCACGTATGTAGGACACATTATTCTGATTATAGGTTCAATTTTACATGTTCTATGAAAGATAGATCACTGTAGGTACATATATGCTTACTGTTAGTACTAGAGTAAAATAAATAATGTACAAAATATTATTATTATTTAAGGTTTAATTATTCTGTCACAAAGAACGTAAATTTTAATAAAATAATATAATAATATTAGCCCTGTAATATTCATATCGTCGTCAGGCAGGCGGCCGGTCGTAAAAACTAAGCCAACTCCTTTCTGCAACATGCTTGAAAAAGTGTATTGCGCTGACCCCATATTAAGGTGTGATAAGAGCAAGTGAAAGAAGCAATGTAATCATAGTATAAAGGCATTTTCCAGCAAAATTCCCCACATATATATATCACATATTGTTTTTAGAACAATCGTAATCTTCAGACACGTACCTGAGAACCAAAGGCAATTGGAGGCGATTGCACCGCAATGCCGCATCGCCACCGCAACGGAACACCAAAGAGAATGCAGTAGCCGTTGAATTGAAACTGGAATTGCTAACAACAGAAAGTGCTTGGAGAAACAATGGCAAGGATCTAATTGCGGTGTCCCAAGCGGGTAGGAACGTTGCCGGAATCGACATTGCATTCCGCAAGCGGAGGGCACGTACCGAAAGTTCTGATGATTCATGCTTTTGAATGTTTGTTGATTTTCGACCGACTTCCAAAAAGGAGAAGGTTCTCAATTCGTCCGTATTTTTTTATGTATGTTACGCGATATCTCCGCCGAATGTGGACAGATTTTTAAAATTCTTTTTGTGTTCGATAGAGCTTTTTTCAAAGTTGGTCCCATATAAATTTGGTCACGATCGGATTTGAAGTCGGTCCGTTAAGTTTTTAAACTTGTGATTATTATTTATGAGAACGTGTTTATAAGATCCGGAAAAAACGATGTTGTGTTTTTGATCTTAGAAGTCTTGAATTTGTGACTAATTTAGTGATAGACTCGCCTCTTATAATGTGATGGAAATAACGAGGCCATTTGTTATATTTTTACCTGAAACCAAACTTTCCAGTACGAATAATGTGATATTGCAATTTCAAAGAACAACGACGTAATTTATCAAAAAACGTCGCATATTTCATCATATCCCGTAACCCATATGGGCCAGTTTGCGTTCGACTCATTCAATTATGCAAAGCTACCATTTGTTAACAGATTTTAGGGTAATTCGGTAAACGTCGACTCGGTTTTATGGTAATCAGCTTAGTGTCCGTTATTTATGTGGTACATGCTTACAAACATTTCACGGTATAATGTGAACCACTGATAACGTTATTTCGTGCAATTAATGGCAGAAACACTCACTGCCACCAGTTAAAGGCGTATTAATATTTGGCGGCATTGTTGAATCGCTTTTGTTTAACGGTTATTTTGTGTTAATTCAATGCAAACAGCGATAAGCGTCGGGAGCATTGCGTACACAACTTGTACCGTTTCAATACTTGCCTATCCTCGTGGCCGTTATCGTTTTTGCTCTTGTTATTTGTTGTAATGTCTGCAATTGGTTACTTGACAATTTTTTTTTATTGATTTTATACGAAATTTGCGTCATCTAAAACGTAGCACAGAAATAAATATTGAAATACTCTCAAAAATGAAAAAGTTATAAGCTTTTGTATTTTGGTGTAACCTTCAAACTGCGGGAAAGAGAAGTATCAGTAAAATCACGTCACGGTCATAACGGTGCGTTGGAAAGGGATAGCAAGATATCACCACTACGCCACCACTTTTGCTCATTGCAGAATTGAAAATATGAATTACTGCCTTATTTTTCAGCCAATTTCGATGCGGTTTTTAGAGAAGGGTTTCTTTTTGTTTTATTTGCTATTACATATAAAAATGTTTATGAAATGTAAAATACTCAAGTACCCAATTATTTATTTATTCAAGAGAGTGTAAAAATAGTCTATAGGCATAATCTATATGTATATAGTATTCTAATCAGATTTAGCATAGGTATAGATAGATTCAGGTCCACTAAGGAAGGATTTTTCGATATCTCATACGTAAAGTGAAATAATAAAATAAATAAATAACACCCAACAGTCACATACATAGTCCTAACCCCACACTAAGATCGAGTCTTGTGTCGTGGGAATCAGGAACTACGAGAGACTTTCGGTCTCACAACACCCATACCCGAAACAGATATCTGTAGGCCATACAAACATTTGTCTTGGTGATGGGGATCGAACCCGCGGCCTCTCGCTTCACAGCCGGCTACTCGCCCGCTGCGCCACGGAGGCTGGAAATAGAGTTGTAAAAAGTCTTATCCAGTATCAAATATGTATTTATCTTTTATGACAGTCCTTTTGTTAAAGGTTAAAATTGTGTCATTCCTATCGAAATCTCATGGAGAGTTTTGAAATCATTGGCCATTGAAAAAATAAGCTCTGTTTTTTTATACATATATTTAATTACCGATTGGGCACTTCTGCTATTGCGAGGAACCCTTATATTATTATTTAGCGGTAAATTATTTACCCAATATTAAAAAGTGGCTGTGTTTGTTTTACAAATGTCGTCACATATTCAACGTCTCATATACACTCTAGTCGACAAATCATTTCTCATATCTTCAAAATTGGATATTGCAATGCAGACTCTCTCTGCAAACATTGTGTTGCGTATGCAAACTGTGGTCCAAGCCCCCAAGGGAAGATATTACACTGTGTTGCATCTACTGATGCTATTAATATTTACTACTAAAACTTTGAAGTCTATTGCATTGACGAAGCGATCACTTGCTCCTAAGTGCTTGATCGATATTTTAACAATGTCCATATGCTGATGGCTTCTTGAGTAATGAGAGGTCTGAAGTTCCATTCCCGTACCTAAAATAAATGTTAGTGTGATCCACAAATAGTTACCTCGTATCTATAGGAGTAAGTAGGGCTAAATCTTTACTTTGTCTGTCAATCTGTTTTTCTTGTAAAAAATGACTCGAACTAAGTCGAAGTTTGATTTAAAATTCCAAATCTTCACTTAGTTTTTTTTATTACTCAGACTTAGTCAAAGCTCGCTATATACTCTAGATCTCAGCCTAAGATTGAAAGTTTGAAGCGACACAAAATACACCTGACTAGGTGCCCAGCGTCAGGTATTCTATTATTTTTCAATGGTTGTATGGCGTACACTCGAAGATGGTTTTTGAGTATCTGTTATTATTATAATCAGTATTTATTGTAAGTAGAATTTCTTCATAATTTAAATCCATTGCAATTTGAAAACAAAGGACCCGTCAATAGTAAACCGTGCTAACTAGAGCAGTGTCATTACAACAATGCTCGGCGCGATTGTAGTGGTTTCATTACAGTCACGACAGAGGGGTTTCCGCGTCGACTCGTCGCCACAAAAACTGAGCAATTTTCTGATAGTCATCTGACACGAAAATGGTTACGTTTGACATGCCATTTATATATCCATTTATCAAACACCACGCTGGGTGTGCGAGTACTAATGTTATTGCCTAATTATTTTAATGATAATAAAAATTAGCTAGTAATCATTTCGATCGCTTTTGGGTGTGACGGCCAATTTGGATATAAATTGTGCACGATATGTGATACCGGCGTTTTAAGTTTACTTTATCAGAAACATTACAAAAATGAAACTTCTTCAAGGGAAAATTAATTACGGTATTAAAAAAATACGACTGCGCATCCCGTTTTTCCATCACATGTATTGTGTGAACGAATATAATAATTATTATAAGAATGCACTGTATACAATTATTATATTATGAGTGATAGAGCCACGCTGTAGACAGTTACGTCTACAACATGAATGGGCTGACCCGACCAGTTTAATACCACTGTCTCACAGAAAACCGCCGTTAAGTGGCAATTTCCTGTCGCGTTTCGTTAGGTGAGTGACATTTACCCCCATCCCTTTACCAATCCCTGTTTTCCTCCTTTTAGGTTGGCATCGCAACCATGATTCTCTTTGTGTCTTGGGCGGTGGAGATCACTTACGGTACCACAAGGTTACCCATCTGCTCGATTACCAGTCTTTGCTATAAAAAAAGCCTTCACCTTTAATTAAAATAGTGCTATATTTCTTATCATATACATTTAGTTTTTTATTGTTGCAGATGCGAAGCGATGCCAATCAGTCTAAAACCACGTGAGTATGAAATTAAACGTATTCGATACCTATTACCCGCAGACTTATGCAATAACTATTTGCGATACACGATTCTGTCTACCCAGTAATTACTTTCGTATTGTAACTGCTTATTAGATGTAATTGATGTTACTATTGTACGGCTAATCGGTGGTTTGATACATCGACATGTGTATTTATTGTGAACTAAATAAAGCCTAATTGTTCTACTTTCTACTGTTTCGATGTAATTGTTTAATTTCTTTGGTACAAAGGCAAGTTTCTAAATTATAGGAACGTATTTGTAAACTACCTTGTGAGTTTAGAACATCGATTATTTTTCTGTGTGAGTATTATTATAGTGAATGGTTTATGAAATGTTTTAAAAATTAAAAGTGTTATGCTATTACTATAATTCAGAATACAATAACGAATAACAACACTTTTCAAGCAAGTTGCAAAAATAATTTTGCTTAGTTGTTGCCCGACCTGGGATTCGAACCCAGGATCTCCCGGTCCACAGCCTATACATGCTGCCACTAGACCAAGGAGGTGGCAATGATTTTAAGCAAAAATATTTTTAAATTGTAATTTATAACGCAATAAATGAGAATTTAAGATAGGTAATAATAGAACTGATGAATTGAAATTCATAAAATAATGATTATTCCACATTATTAAGGATGACTTGCAGTACTATTACTAATGTAGAGTTAGTCCTAACTCGATTTAATTTTCATCTCATTCGTATATTTATATCGAGATTTATTTAGTTGCCATAAAAAATAATGTTATAAATCCAAGACGTAGACGACAGTCATAATAACACACAATAACACATGATACAAACTAGAATTCCAGTTTCCATAGATCAACACAAAAAGCATGCAACGTGAAACACAAATTTCGGCGTTGTTTTGGTCTTGTTTGCTACTCTAGACCTCTTATTTTCCCCAACTATGAGCCGGTGTTAAACCGCACCGCGCTCTTTTTATACCGATGTCAAGATTACACTGTTGCGGCTTCCTTCAAAGTAATTATGTTGCTGAAAGTATAAAAAAGCTAAAAGTGAAGGAGAATTTTGGTCGGTTTAGTGCTAAAAGAAGTATAACGACTTTGATGAACGCCGACCCGCCGAGATCTCTTTTAAAAGATAATTCTAGATGGTTTATGGGCGAATACAAAACTTTGCTTTTCCGTAACGATGTTCACTCCACTCAACATAAAATTTGATATTAAACTCTGTTTAATGCTGTGTTTAAATATGCACTGCCTCGGTGGCGTGGAGGTATTGCGTGCGCGGGATGATTATCATCCGGAAGTCTCAGGTACGAATCCCGGGAAAAATGATATTAAAATTTTCTATTCAATATCAGCCCGGAGTCTGGATCTGACTGCCTCGGTGGCGTGGCTGTATTTCGGTACGACTGCTGTCTTGATGTCTCGGATTCGATCCCCGGGACGGGCAGTGATAGTGGATTTTTCCATATCAGGCCGGTGTCTGGAATTTGTGCCAGATATGGCGATAGGCTCGGCCCGTATCAAATTAGGTTTGGAAAAAAGCTCGGCAAAATGTAGGTGTTCTAGTTCGCTAGTTTGTCTCTGCCGGTGTAGGCATCTTCGAGCATACAAACGTGACCTTATGTATGTTTAAAAGTGCTTTTCGAAAAAGCATTCGAAACGAGTTGATGCGAGGCTCAGCCCTGCATACAGCTTAAAGAATTATCACGTCGAAGTGACAGTCAGCAGGCACACGTTTGGTGTCCGATAGCGCCGGATTAAACGAGTTTTCCGAATGAGACTGCATTTTCGGAAACCGGTCAACTTGAGATTTAATTAATTGAAACCTAATATTTTAAGGTTTATTGCATACAACGTTAGTATTTAGATTACGATTGGGATTTAACCCGTTGGAGGCGGCACATACATATGTATGTTACATAAGTGTCTCGGCCTCCGGAAGCCGAGCCGCCCGTCACTCAAATACCCAAATGGTTCTATTCAGCGTTTAATGTTTCTTTTATTTTGTACCGTTATTTTTACTTGTATTGTTACAATAGTCGAAGATAACATCAAATACTTTTGGTTTTAACTCCAAATATATGAGACTTTTTCTGCCTTACTACGACTTAAGTTGTAGTGGGATAAGTATATTTAGTGCAATCTAAATATATCGCTCATTTGCGACAACAGTGTCATATCTCGAAAACCTCTATTTTACAGAAAACGCTCTTAGGATGCGGACACGAACTCAGCGGGGACAACGTACCGCTAGACCGGTCGTACGCCGCTCTCCGCGCCACTGCCTTCAGGGCCAGTTTCATTTAAATCTATGCATAAAAACGCGCTGCTCCCCGCGCCATTGCCGCCACCGCTCCGCTGCCGCTTATTTCATGTCCGCGGCCATAAAATAAATTATTATAAATAGTTTTCTGTATGATCATAGTTTTCGAGATATGACACTGTTGTCGCAAATAAGCGATATTAGTTGATCAATAAGAGAAAGGTAAAAGTACTTATTATTATTGCAAATATGAAAAATATGTTTAAAATTCAATGAGTACATAAAAACCATAAAACCCCATTGAATTAACATTGAAATTACTATTGAACTTATTGAAGGTAGCTTTTAATTAAACAATTAATCAACTATCACCTACTTACTGCCTTCATATCAATTTGCGTTTCTTTATTCATAAAAGAAAACATTATCTACTCAAGTTGAAGGCAGTTCCAGACTATATCATGAGAAATATGGCATATGGTAGCTCTGTATTTATTTATAAATATAGATTTATACCGACTCATGGGATAAGTGGCAGCGTAAATTGAGAACTGTACACTTCTAGGTTCAAACCCCAGTACAGGTAATCACAATTTGTTTTTGAGATTTTGCAATTTTAATTGACTGCGTCGGTGGCGTAGTGGTATTGCGTGCGCGGTATAAATATTGTCCTAAAGTTTCGGGTTCGATCCCCGGGTCGGACCAAGTGATATTGAATTTTTCAGTATCTTCCCGGAGTCTGGAATTTGTGCCCTATATGGCGATAGGCTCGCCCCCTATCACATCTGGGGCGGAGCTGAGCTCAGCGAAATATGGGTGTTCTAGTTCGCTAGTGCGCCTCTGCCTACGCCTTCGGGGATACAGGCGTGAGCTTATGTTATGTTATTTAAATTGAGTGGTAGAGCCACGCTGATTTATACCACTATCTCATACAAAACTGACGTAAAGTGGCGACTCGGTGTTACGTTTCGTTCGGTAAGATTTCTGATGGCTCAAATCCGCTTCAATCCCCATTGGTAACCTACTAATCTTTTGCCAATGTCACTATGAAAAATATCTATTTGTAGATTGGTATAAAATGTGTAGAATATTCATCGATAAACCCGTCAAAACCGCGTTTCCGGCACTAAATCTGTCTAAAAGTTAATTGAGCTTGCAAAACTGAGTGACACGTGTCGTTTAGGACAGATATCATGTACATAGAGGTATAACATCTATCGCCTCATTTGCCATGTCGTCCCAATTTACTTCAGCAATGAACCGCAGTTTGGGTTTGATTCATTTGAAGGATCTATTCTTATTTATTAGTGAGTCTATAATTAAAAAAATTGTCTGGGAACAGAAATGCGCCTGTGTTGTCAATCTTACGAAATTATTGTTGACGATATGTTAGCATAGTTGTTGCACCCATACTTACTTCTTTGAAGATACAAACTTATAGTTTGCACATCCCGTCCATATATTTTTTTACACCCAACAGTTACACACCTAGTCTTGACCCACACTAGGTATAACCTGTATCCTGAGTATCAGAGACTATGAGAGACTTTCGGTCTCACAACACCCAGACTTGAAACAAATATCTGTGGACCACACAAACATTTGTCTCAATGCGGGAATCGAACCCGCGGCCTCTCGCTTCACAACCGGCTACTCGCCCGCTGCTCGTGTAAATATAAAATGCCTTTCTTTTTATATTGAATTAACAACTGACCGCGACTAATTTTCTATCAGTTGTTCTTGAGGGGCCTTTGTGACCGTTTCAGTTATTAAGTCTCAAAGGAACTCGGCGGGTGTTCCAAGCCTTTCGCAGGATAAAACAGATTCGTATTAAAATGTTAACTTGAGGTCCTCGGCCCCCGAAGCAAATTATTCATCGGCCATTCTATTTATAATGTGTATTATGTAATAAGAAATTGTTTTCAATTAATTTATTTTTACACTGATGGATGAGATTATGCATTCCAGGGTATGTATCTATTATTATAGTATAGATGAAAACGGTAGTATATCCTATCTCTTCATCACTTTAGAAGTACACTGGTATAAAAATGAATTTTATGTGATTTATAATATTAATATAGTTTTACGCTAGTATACTTTTCAGGATGAGTTTTATTTATTTACTTGTTAATTTAGGTTATTATAATTTTGTGTCTCACTAAATAAGTCCAGCAGAGTGTTTTTGCATTCTCTACTTCGCTCTCGGGTGTTACATACCTAAATAATAATGTGAATTAAGGTCTTAATATGTTATGTACGAATTTATATTATTATAGTTTGGAATATTCCCAGACATGGAAATTGAACCCATGATATTATTATCTCGTTACTCAACCGACGAGTCTGTTGCGCCACATGCTGTCGCCGGCACAATAAAACCACTGAACAAAAGTCTGAGTACACACCTGACGCTCGTACTCGTATGTGCGAATCAATGGTGTGGAAAAGGCTTTATCGATTTTAAACTACCCTTGTGCTGCAGTTTGTTAAACTTATATTGTTATTGGCTTTTAAAAACGAAATTCGTTGGCTTAAACCGCTTGTTTTTGTGAACTTCAGAGATGTGCAGCTGTTTGAAAGGAATGGATTTGTAGGTTTTTCTATACGGGGTTTTATGATAATGTTGGCTTCTTTTGATTAAAATATACATTCCTTGAATTCAATTGTAGATTCGGTGTATATATTGACTAATATAGAATCTGATTTTAGAATGTATGGAAGATTGCTGGTATAGAAGATTTTTTTTTAAACTTTAACGACTTTTTCAAATATTTAGATCCTTGATTGTTACGATTGTTACTTTATTTTACATTATTAAACCTATTTAAATTAATAATTGATTGGTAAACAATACGCTTCAATTACTATTTAACTCTGATAAAAATCAATTTGACTGACCAAAAAACATTTTTGTAGAAAATATTTTTACAGCTCCCTTATGTGTCGTTAGATACAGAACTATTATAAATCAATTACTCGTAAACACACTAAATATTCATTTAGGGGAGATTTAGTGGGGCATCGGGCGAGTAGCCGGCTGTGAAACGAGAGGCCGCGGGTTCGATCCCTGTACCGAGACAAATGTTTCTATGACCCACCGATATTTGTTTCGGGTCTGGTTGTTGTGAGACCGAAAGTCTCTAGTAGTTCCTGATACCCGCGGTCCAAGACTCGATCTTAGTATGGGGTCAGGACTATGTGTGTGATTGTTGGATGTTATCTATTTATTATTCAGGCTTGGATTTTAAATATTTTCATTTATCCGTTCTACATTCATAAACATATTTCCTTTATGGACTATAAAATAAGTAGAAAAATAAAAGAAAAAAGGGTTGTCTCGTAGCCAAAATGAAAAGGTTTTAAGTTCATAAAGGCTCGAGTTAGCTCGTTGTTGAGAGCTTCGTCGTTTTTTCATATTTCGTAGTTTTTACAAGGGAATGGTATGAGAGCCTCTGAGAGGGACTGAGGGCCCTAGCTTTGGTAGGAGCTAAACAACTTTACTGAACTGTTTTGGGGAAATTAAAACAGGTAATAATGATTCGAGGCGTACGATTGTTTAATGCATTTTGCAGACTTTTTCTACTCCAACATATTTTTTTGCGCACAGTAGCTCACTTGTGAACCAGCTGACTGGAATTGCCAAAAATAGGCATACGTACAAACAAAAAATGAGCTCGTTTTTTGGAATACAAATATGGTATTAGCATGTTACTGCTGAAATATTTTTGACAGACATTTTCTATAAATACAAGGATGTGGACTGAAGTTTTAGGTTCCATTCCCAAGTCAGGTAAAACGGGTTTCTTATCACGATTTCCCCTTTATCTCTTAAAGGGGTTGACGTCAAGCAGATAGTCGTAAAAACTGAAGCCGAATCATTACTGAATCATGCTTGAAAACGTGTTACGCTGATCCTATACTAGTGCCGGATAAAAGGATTTTTTTTAAATATTTTTATAGCAGAGACGGGCAAACGAGCAGATGGGTCACCTGATGGTACGTGATCTTCACCGCCCAGACATCCAAGGCACAAAAAGAATCATGGGTACATTGCCAACTTAAAAGGAGGGAAATAGGGATTGGGAAAGGGAGGGGGAATTGGGCCACGAGTAATCTCACTCACCGAACGAAACAGTAGCAACCACTTTACGTTGGTTTTCTGTGAGACAGTGGTATCAAACCGGTCGGGGCGGTTAATTCGTGCTGTAGAACGTAACTGTCTACAGAGTAGCTCTACCACTCAAAGAAGTAAAAGAAGTGTAGAAGCAGAATATAGGGCATAGGCAACTACGTTACTCGTACATATAAACCATGGCGCAACCATCGCAACCAGATTAATATTTAATTACGTCCCCATAACAGACGTGATTGCGTTTCCTGCAACTGACGTGCCAGTTTATTATTTTGCCAATTTGAAACGATATTAAATTCTTGGAGGTGGAACTGGGGCCTGTCTCGTCAGAAACTGGATTTATCAAAGGTTTGTATGGATTTTGTATTAGAAATGTTAAACACATATGAAGTGTGAATAGTTAGTAATTTTCCTCAATAGTTCAGTACGAAATTGAGTTGGACGTTATATAGAAAAACTGCAGGGTTACCACAACCTCTTATAGCAGTATTCAGTCGTTCTTCGTTTGTTATGTATTGGAATATTGACAAGTAAAATTATAATAATACTTCTATAAGAGGGGATGGTAACCCCCCTGGAACGTTAATTTACAGCTTACTATTTTTAGTCCTATAATAAAAATCATACTGTAGAGTTAGGACTATGTGTTATTTAGTTATTAGTATTCTTTATTGTAATAGGATTGTCTTCTTTTTTTCTACCTGCCCTTATTTCACTTTAATGTGGGCTCGGCGCAACACATTTTTTCAAGCATGTTGCAGAAAGAATTTGGCTTAGTTTTTACAACCGGCTGCCTGCCTGACGTCAACCCTCTTTGAGGGATCCGGTCCAGGGCAAATTAAATTAGATAATCCGCTTAGCTCGACCTGGGAATCGAACCCACGACCTCCCTGTCCTCAGCCCATATATGCTGTTACTAGACCAAAACGGCGACTAAAAGGTTTTTCTTACATTTTTAAATATACCTCTATAATATAAAAACAAAAATACATTTCAAAATATAAAAATATTCCCCTCTGACGGAAAGGCTCGGGACCCAAGCCACCGGCGGTTTGGACCCCAGAGTGAGGATCCTTCTCAAAATTCGTGCCGTATCCAGTAACTCTGCTTTCTGCATTATTATTATTATTGTAAATAATTAATTGTGAACGTTAATATTTTCAATTATTTATTTTGTTTGTAATTGCAATGCAAAGTACATAAATCAAAATACTGAAAAATAAATTGAATAAAACCACAAAGGTGTTAAGTGTTGGAAGTCAAAAAATGTAATTGGCGTATTTGCAATAAATAAATCTGTAAGTAGACACGAAATGATTTTTCTCTAGAATCCTCCGTGCGAGTAGATAATGGAAAAGACGTGGTTTCGCAGTACCCAGACGCGAGACAAATATTTGAAGATCATACAAATATTGTGGGACTGTCTCTGTCTCAATGTGGGACTTCACACCTATCGCGACACAAAGGTATTTTAAGGACTATTTACAATGTTTTCTTTTTAATGCCTAAAAAAGTTGAAATATATTTGTATTTTTCTACATTTTGCTCGTTTGTTCTATCCTTCAATAACATGATGGTCATCTTTCAAAGGTTTTGGAAAAGTTTAGTGATCTTACCGCAACCCTGGTTGTGCGATCATGTCTAGAAAGACAGACTGATACTCGTAATACTTTGCTAGAGACAGATAGATTTCGAGATCAAAATACTCTTCTGGATATCGTTAGAAAGAACTTTATAAGTTAAGACAGGTTAAAAATATATAATAATTCAGGTCTCCCGATAGTTCTTCACCTCCATTTCCTTATTATACTCAACTATGTTTATAAGCGTGTTACAAAAAGGATTTGGCTTAGTTTTACGATCGAGGAACGGGGGACCCAGTTGAAGGTAAATCGTTAAGAAAATTTGCCATGTTAGATCTAGTATTCCAACCTAGCACCACCATTCCCAATAAAAATTCCTGCGTACCTTCGAAACTCATTATCTTTCGGTCGAATTATATTTGGATTATACTGAACCATCAGGCCAGATTTATCACTTGGCACTCCTTTCTGCCTGGCGTTATCCCACTCTTATTGCCTGTGTCCGCCGTACTACTTAAACGCTTCCACTTGTAAACAACTACAGTGAGAACATTGGCTCTCATATTATCTTCCTCCAAAACGTCAGCCAGCGGTTTTCGGGCCGTCCCCGAGAACGTACTCCTGGTACGATCTGGGCCAGACACCTGTGACCGACGTGCTCCTGTGGTTGCCTCAAAAATGAATCACTTGGCCATCACAGAATAAAAACCATTTCTACTGTAATGTGAATAGTTAAAGTTCTAAAACTTGCTGTTAGAGTTCACAAGCAATTTGGATCTAAGTGATACTTTCCATAAATATATCCAATTGTTATATAGTTACTAAAGTTTTCTATTCATCACAAACTTGGCTATCTAGTGCTTCAATAACGAAGCAAGTGTGACTTCTGCAGATGGTAAACTTTGTTGAACTCTGTTGTGTGCAGTTCGCGTCACGTTCGTGAAGGCATGTCTTGATTTATTCATAAGGTTTTTCATATAAGACTAATGACAGGGTGCTTAGGAACTGTGATGTTCTGACTTCTAATCCTGGGTCAAATCAAATCAAATTAAAATATTTATTGAAAATAAATAAAATATTTACTGCATCATTTAGATGCCGTCAAACCTCTACCGCCAGTTCGGAAGGCCAGTCAAGGGGAGATTTCTCAATATACAGATAAATATTATCTGGGAAATAATGTTGAGGTTTTCACAATCTATAAAACATCTATCAAAGCAAACAAGTTTTCCCACTGTTAAAAATAAAAATGGCTGTTGAAAATTAGCCCTAAGTTTCTGATTCAAAAAATCAGTCGAGTTGCATTAAATACTGAAGCTATTAGTGTAACACTTACGAGCATTTATTTTATATCCTCAAAGAAACAAATCAACGCTTCACAAACAAATTACTACACATTTCATGGGAAAGTAATGACAAATTACTTGTTCTACTCTCATCCATAGACTACTCAGGTTCGTTCAGGTTAAGCTCTTACTTGAGAAACTTTTTCGATGAGCGGATTCAAATATTTTTCCTAAGTGCAGATCCTCTTGGCGTTCGTTTGAAGCAAAGACATCTTTGTGCTCGACTCTTTTGCAGATATTTTGGTAAATAGTCCCGTGATCCGTCGTTAGAGCAGTGATCTTAGCTTTTATTGTAGGGAATTTGAGCAGTGTATTTATTATTTGTAAACGCTTTATAGCAGAAATGTAAACAAAAATGCATCGTTGTAAACTTCTATGTATTACATAATAGATAATAAAATAATGATATTAGAAAGTTATATATTTTAATATAATGCTTACTATTATAATTAATAAGATATTCATTTTATCCAAATATACGAACTTTGGATCAGCGGCCTGAGCAGGAACATTTCTGACAACCGTAAATGTATTCGAACTCGATGCGCGTCTATGAAATTTGTATGAAATATTAACCAAACGTCATCAGTGCGCAGCGAACTCGAATACATCTACATTAGTTTTTCGTGCTCGGGCTACAGTAGTGCTTTTATTTCAAATCCTTTTAATTATATCCAGGAATTATTTCTTCAGACGGGTCATAAGATAAGGAAAATTAAATAAAAGTTGCACTTCTCTTATACATGGGTACTTCTCACCAAATTCTGATATTTCTATCCCTTGGCTTTAGTGACAAATCAAATGCATTAATTTTATCGATGTGATTGTTTTTAAGCTTAGTTTGACTTCCATAATAATTAGTGTTGAGCTGAGGATAACGTGAAACTCTTATGAAACAACTAATACAAGTAAAACATTACAATATAAAGTTTCAAGTCGTAATGGACGCAAGCCGCCCTGAACACGCAATTAAATGTTTGAAATAATTACGAGGAACAATTACCAAAGTGGCAGTGGAGTTGCGGACGGCAGATGTTGGCTTTGCAGAGTGAAACGGTCCTTTTTAGTCTCACGCCAGTGGACTTGCTCCTTCGAATGCGTTCAACTTATAACTTTTGCTTCTTCGTAGATCGTACGAATTTTCCGTATAAATGTTATGGTAAAAAAAGTATTTGTTGAAAGTATGGTTGATACGAATATCAAAATTTACGGAATTGATGCTAAAGGTGTGTATGGTGAAGGTCGTAGAGGTAGAGTACTTTATCTCCTCCTAATTCAGTAGACTTATATGAGAGAAATAATGTGATAAGCATGCGTGTATTTTATGTATTTAATTGGGATAAGCAGCTTAATATTATGTATAAAATGTTGTCATCAAACAAACATATAGTAATTCCCATTGTGGCTGTCCTATTCCGGAATAAAGATTTTTCTCGCTTAAGATGATAAGTGACAGCATCCGTGGCGCAGCGGGCGAGTAACCTGCTGTGAAGCGAGAGGCTGCGGGTTCGATTCCCGCACCAAGACAAATGTTTGTGTGGCCCACAGATATTTGTTTTAGGTCTGGGTGTTGTAAGACCTAAAGTCTCTCGTAGTTCCTGATACCCACGACGATGACTCATATTAGTGTGGGGTCAGAACTTTGTGTGTGACTGATAAGTTAGAGTGTGATCCTATGCTATACTACTATCGATATAATATAGCCTTAGTCGATTTATACTACGGTTTGGTCGACAATGTTTGACAAGTCGGTGAACTTGGCTCGGAGTCCGTAATATGCATGTTACACTCTCTGAAACACTAAATAGGCTCAGCAAGAAAGCAGCACAACCGGTGCATTACGTGTTATTATTACGATGATCGCATGAAATTATGAATTTATTAGTCATCCAATTTTAAAAACCTTAATCATCATCATTATCATCATCAGCCATAGGACCTTAATGGTAGAGTTTAATTTTTCATAATAATAAAATTAATCCTAATTAATTGTTGTTGTATTCTTACGTAAAATTCCGACGTTATTCCAAATTATTTTATAATAGGCGTAAAAGTCGATTTTATCGGTAATTTTTTGATATTTAAAATATTTAATTATACCTCTAGACTCATTTCTCATTGTCTGAGAATAAAGCTAAATTCGGTTTCTCCCGTATAATTGTGCTTCCTCGCAAGGTCGGGACACTTTTTGTCTCGCGTCTATTGGACAACTTTTAGCAATTCCACTTTTATGGACCATCTGCTACCGCCATAATCGTATTCTATTGAAATAAGATTTTTTATTTCTTAATATCCAATTTGTACGACGATATCTTTTATTTTTAATAAAGTTGAATGAAATATTTGCATTTAATAAGATTGGTTTTGTTAGTTTGTATTTTGCCTAAAAATGCTATTTCAGAACGCTTTGTGTGAATTGGGTGCGATTTAATATTAGAAATCATTAGATTAACTTGAAGACATTCATTAATTAAATTGGCAAGAGGCGTGGAACAGTAAAGTAGTAAGATGTTATTTTTTATCTGAGCACGTAAAATTGATTTACCCTTGATGGTAATGTCATACCATCTATTTCTCTAACCTTATCTTTCCTCTATCTTTTCTTTCTAAATGTATACGAGATCTTACAGCATCACAAATGTATTGGAACAGACATATAATCGACAAATAACAGCCATCAACAAAATATGTAAAAAACATTTTTCATCCTCAAGAAACATAGTCTTTCACCTCAATAACGCGCAATAGATATTTAATTTAAGTTGAAATTTGACGATACGCCAGTATTAATTAATGCCGTCCATTAGCGTCGCTTGCTCCGTCTCTGAGAGCGCTCTATCGCTCTAAATGCAATTAGTTTAGCGAGCGACACCGAGCTCTCAACCTAAATATAATTCGCGCTCTAATAAGATTATACCATGGAGTGTTCATAAGAAAATATTGTAGTCCGTAATGAAATACACGATGAACTTAGCTCGACGAATAAAATTCTCCGCTTAAAATACACCTACGTGCTTTTTAATATTTTATGTATGGTGGGTGTACTGTTTCTCTTATACAAGGTTTAAGTCAAGGTTAGACGAATACTATACATCGTTTAGAAGGGATTAATTTCAAATACATTACTAAGCCAGGCTTATAGCCCACAATAAGGAGTACAAAATAATACCGTATTTCACTACTAACTAAGCAGCGTGTTATTTAATAACTGATAACCTAAATCACGGTATTCATGAAATAGGATTTATGCTGTTGTTTGATCTATATACACGAAACTAATCTCGACTTTAATGTATAACACAGTGCTTTATGTTAACAAGGCAAAATTTAACCGCTGTAATTTTACATGGAGATTTTAAGTTGGATAATACTGGCATTACGCTTTAAATGGCTGACCTACTTCATTTGAAGGATTAAATACTGTAAAAATCTCCATACTAAAGCCTTATTTAGTGTGTGTAATCTTTTACACATCTTTTTATCAAGAGATAGAGAGGCAAAAAAGAGAGTGTATCACACGTTTGTTACCAGCGTTTTGTGGCAGTTCGGCCGGATATTTCCTACGTGTACATAGTCGTATAGTAGGTATTGTACTATTACGTGCTTTATATATTTTAGTTAATAATAATAATTATGATACATAGAGTCAGTTCTAGCATTTAGTTATAAGTAGTATTCAATTATGCCGAGTGTTATATACCTTCCGGTTGTGCTTATACAATTACTACATGAAACCCGCTAGGAGCAGATTTCGTATTAAATAGCGAAATCTTGCTGCCTAATCGGGACCCATTTCTTTTTTTACCACAAGCTTGCTGTGGAAGCGATCCAGCATCACACTTTGAAGCAAAACAAATAAATCAGGTAGGTTGCTACTTGTGGTGATAACCCGTGCAGCGAGTTTTTTTATTTATTCAGACGAAAGAAAACAAATTACAAGTTAATTTTAAATGTCCATATGTGAGGAAATTAGTTATGTGGTTAACGTTTTTTTAAGTTATTATGAGACTGTTGTCTCTCAGTGCAGGGTAGAGAGTAGAACTTTGACGGTATGGTTCCGAGTTCATAACGATATTTCATCAACCTACTCCACAATACATAGTCACTCCTAGTTTAGTTATTATATCAGTAGGAGACCATTGACGCAAGCGGTTGGCTTGATTTCTTGAAGATGTTTTGAACACTCTACTTCTATATGTGTTCCTTAAACACATAATTTAATATTGGATTTTTCTATATAAGCCCGGAGTCTGTAATTTGTGCCCGATATGGCGATAGGGTCGTCCCTAACACATCTGGGACGGAACTAAGCTCGGCTAAATGTCGGTGTTCTAGTTCGCTAGTGCACCTCTGCCTACTCCTTCGGGGATACAGGCGTGAGCTTATTTTATGTTATAATTTAATACATATCATCTTCATATCTATTCCTGTTTGAAACTAAACAATTATAAATAAACTTATGTACTTTCCAAATAAGGTTTAATTCCTTAAGCGTCTGACAACAGTAAAGCCAGTCTAGCGAATTGAAACAAGATCTTCAATTGAAATGTTCGAAACAATGATAGTATTTAGCTGTTAATTTGAACCGTTGCATACAATTTGCGAAGCGTCTATGAAAGTTCGGCCGAGAGTAAACGGCATTAGACTTCTCCATGGTTCAATGATCTGGTAGTTAATGTTTTGAGAGTAGACATCGTACAAGACAGTTGTACACTGCTGGTTTTTATAAGAAGGTTTATGATTAAGCAATTATTAAATTATAAATGTTTTAGATTGTACTATGCAAAATGAGATATATCTAACTAAAAAAAATAGAAAAACAATTTTAACAACATTTTAAGCTACGTAACTGAAACCAGAATTTTGGTATTGATTATCTATTTTCATTTTTATCCAATTTTGTTAGAATAAATAAGGCATAACCTATTAGTTACTTTACTGTTCCCCTTTAACTGTGAAGACCGTGCTGGGTCTAACGCAAATGATTAGCGCAACTTTAACCTTCCTCCCTCCCTGGGTTTTCTTTCACGTCCGGTTTCGCTCCACGAACCCTCAATAGATTCATTAAGACTCTAACGAGATCTTCCCGACAGATTCATGAATGCTTTGTTTCATTAAATGCGATTTATTTTGTTTGTCATAATAGATTTTCAGATATTTGTATATAGTAGGCGCCTAAAACGCCATATTTGCTGTTGGATATTTCTCGTTTATGACAAATCAAATTATGTTATCTTGTTATTTGTCCTGGATATTTTATGATTTCATTTCTGAGTTTATTTTATCTGCTTGAAATGAAAATATTATTTTAAACAAATATTTCAGTCAATGGTCTGTGGAAGCTGTTTTTAACACTAGGCATTTTTGATGACATACCTAAATTCACTCCTTGTATCCTCGAAGGGGTAGGCAGACCCAAACTCGCGATCCAGAACACCCACATTTTTAGTGACTTATTGCTTTTCATCCCTTTATAAATAATGCCTCTAACTATTCATTGATTTTATATAATCATACATCTTTCTTTAATTTTTGGGAGTGCTGGCTCAGATAATGAGCTTCATACAATTAAGATTGAACTTCATTTCAGGTAAGTTGGTTTAATCATTAAGATTACTTACTTTGTTTGTTACTTACTTGTACTTTGTTTATTATGTGTAAACTATTTAATATCATTAATTTGGATTTCCAGCTACATTACTCAGTTCCTACTAAATAACAATAATATCAGCCCTGTAATATTACTGTCCCATTGCTGGGCACGGGTCTGCTCTACTGGTGAGAGGGGTTAGGCCTTTGTCTACCACGCTGGCCTAATGCGAGTTGGTAGACTTCACATACCATCGAAATTCTTGTGGGGTATTACTCGGGTATGCAGGTTACCTCACGATGTTTTGCTTCACCGTTATAGCAATCGATAATTCACAATGAAAACACACTTAATATAGAAAAGTCAGAGTTGTATGCTACTTTTTTGGGGTTGGTCTCGAAGCTCCAACCCTTGTCTCGGCAGTCCGTACCATCATAGCCAACTGAGCTATCGCTGCTTACAAAAGCCCAGTCGAAAGTCATTTTTCTCATACATTTTGCATTCTTTCTCATTTTCTCATACTTTGTCATTCGTGACGCGTGACATCAAAGCAAGTCTATGAAAGAACAATAATGCATAACATTTAAGCTTAAAATCAATAAAGCATTTGCATTAAAATACCTTTTGATGAAATCCAACATGGGACTGAAATGAAAGAGATTAAAAATTCACCCTCCATAAGTTACTTTACCGACAGCTTTGATAATTAGGCAGCCACGACCGTACCGGCAAGTTCAGCTTATTATACAAATATAGTCAGAAATGTCTGTATGTAAATAATGATGATATTTTGCATTTGAAATGCGGTGAAAGTGTTTTAGTAAGGCATAAATAGCTTGTCATACCTTTTCCATAATGTACATATGTATGTTTTCTTTTTATTATGTTTTATTTGATTAATATTATCTAGTTATCATCTTTTCTTTCTTTCTACCTGCCCTTATCCCACCTTAATGTGGGGTCGGCCGGCACACTTTTTCAAGCAGATTGCAGAAAGGATTTGGCTCAGTTTTTACGACCAGCTGTCTGCCTGACGTCAACTCTCAACTGGGGGATCCAGTTCCGGGAAAATAGTGTTAAGTGTTAATTAATTGTGTAAGAATTTTTTACTTTCTGTATTATCTCTAGTTAATAGAGTAGTTGCTGTCATTGGAATTATATTCCAGGAATAACAACATATTTGTTCCACAAATTGTTTCAATGATATTTCATCCAATTTTTTAATAATTTCTTTATTTATGTATTTGTAAGCCATAATTATATTTATGTTAAAAACCACTACTTTCCTCATAATGACAAATAGTTTGAAAACCTCTTACAAACAGTTTATTAGTTGAATTAATGTACTGCGAATATTTTAACAAAATTTCTATGCAAATGTCGACATTAAACACCTTTATTGTGGCACTAAACGCAAATCGATCGGAAGCGGCGTGTCGACGCGACGTCTCAAATCTGGGGAGGTATTTTTCAAGGCGACTGCAGCGACGCGATAAGCGCTTTTCGCAATGTGACCGAATTTCAATCAAATTTATGAGTTATAATAATGATTATAGGTGCTTTATCTGCTCAGCTCATAAAATTTTCCCAATTTGAATGAAAAGGTGAACTCTAGTGTAACAAATTCGAAATCGCAAGGCGCTGATAACGTTTCGCTAAATTAATCTCGAAAAAATATTTGGAGGGGAATTTGGAACGATTGATCGTTGCACGTTTGTCAATGTTAATATTTATTTAGATACGAATGAAGCTAGGGTGCTCTGAATATTAATTGAGTCTTGGAGGGAAAATTATTTACCGGCATAAATAAATGATAAATCGTATTGAACAGGTATTTTTTACAATTCCAAACTAAACTTTTTAAAAGCAGCGATAGCTCAGTTGGGAATGGTACGGACTGCCGAGACGAGTGTCGGTGGTTCGAGACCAATCCTAAAAAGAGCACAAACCTCTGACTTTTCTATGTTAAGTGTGTTTTCATTGTGAAATATCGCTTGCTATAACGATGAAGGAAAACATCGTGAAGAAACCTGCATATCCAAGAATTTCAACACAAGAATTGCGAAGGTATGTGAAGTCTGCCAACCCGCATTAGGCCAGCGTGGTAGACTAAGACCTAACCCTGTCATTAGTAGAGGAGGCCCGTGCCCAGCGGTGGGACAGTAATATTATTTGTATATTATTTTTATATCAGCTGTTATCCAATGAATCTAAATAAATATTTGAAATATATTTGTTTTTTTATTTTAATTTATTTGTGATGTATAAAATAAAATATAACCATTTTCTATTGTTAGAGACAATTGGATTAAGCGATGAATATTTACACGCATTAGTAGCAATATCCACTAATTAAATAACTATTTATTGTATTGTGTTTTTGGAGTATTCCGGTACAGGCACAGAAATATGAGCTTTAGGGTACTACGATTACATCAACATTACAAACTGATCTCGTTTCTTAGCAACGAGATGCTCTGGTGACTTCCGTGGAGGGTCCGGTATGTGTCCTGAAAATAAGTTCATATTATTTACAATTGTTTCATTATTCTGTATTATGATTACTTCTGTTTCTTTCTACCCGCCTTTATCATGTTTCAGAAAGGATTTGGCTAAGTTTTTACGACCGGCTGCCTGACGTCAACCCCCTCTAAGGGATCCAGTCCCAAGCAAATTAAATTAGAAAATTCGCTTTGCCCGACCTCGGAATCGAACCCACGACCAGCCGGTCCACAGACCATATGTGCTGCCACTAGACCAAGGAAGCGACAATTACTACTACGTATTATAATAACTACAGACTCTAAATAAATAAAATTACTACACTGCTTACTACGCCTAAGTCGTAAATCTTAGTTGTACAATCTTTAAACCAACATAATCGTGTAAATCAATAAAATAAAACACGCCTTCATCAACATTATAAATTTTCTTTCCGTTCGATTTTATTTGAAATCATTTTCCGATATAATAAGTTATTATAACACTTAGTAAAAGTCGGCGAGTGAAATCTTTGTTCCAAGGAACCCCGGGGAGAGGCAGACCGCTCGCAGCGATTGAAATTTAAAATATTGTACCCTTTGCCATTATGCGAGCTTATTCACCCTTGAAATATCCCTAGGGGGCGCCAGGTACAACGATTGGGGAAAATATTTTACACTTGTTACTAAGGATGTCGCTTTTAAGTCTACCATTAGCCTATCAAATACAAATTTGAAATCTAATACTGTGAACATAGAATACAAAGTTGGTAACGCATGCGTCCGATACTATGAGAATATTTATGAAAAGCACTTAATTACTGTGTCGAGAATGAAAAATTGTTATTGAAACCGAGTTGATTGAACTGGCGATTCATAACTATGTCATTTTGGATGCGACGCTAATGAAAACACGATTAATCACCAAGCGCACTCTCGGCGAAATGTTATGCGACGCGTGATGCTGCAATTTGTTTATTGTGTATTATTTTTTAATTAATGATATTGATTGTTGTTCATGATGAACGTTTATATTGTTAGGGCCACTTGCAGTTCCGCGATAAATCTCTATCCCAAATCTTGATTTAAATATCGGATTGAGCTGTAGGATACATCGAGTTTAGGACTAAATTTAGACTAGTAATAGCGCTGCAAGTCATCCTTAATACAAATTAACACTAATGCCAGACTGAAATGTTTTATATTGTTTAATATTGTTATCATTATTTTTTATTGCATTATTTTAGCGAAATTATTAAAGGGGAGGCCTTTGCCCTGTGGGATTATATGGGCTAATAAGATAAGAAGATTTAGAGACAAATAGGTATATAGATATATTGCTACAATTAACTCTAACTTGATCGATTATATTGGTTAATATTGGGGTAGACCTATGTCCAGCAGTACACGTCCTGTACCTGATGATGATGATTGGATTAAAAAAGTTTAACGACACTGACTGAAAATATAAATACTGTGTTTATTGCTATAGTACAATTAACAAAAGTATTTCAGACATTGTTTTAAAATTAAAACAGTAACAGTAGTTTTCGTGGAACAAAAGATTCTGTATTTCGAGGCTCGAATTCCGTCAGTTAATTTAGCGCATTTTAAAATGGGAGCCACGGCGAGGCCGGCCGGCCTGACGGTAAGTGTCATATCATTGTTGGCTGGAAGCATTTTTATTTCGGTTCGGCTGTCTGTTCATCTCAACCTAGAATAGCCTCGAAACAATTTTGAAATTGGAATTTCTTTCGCGAAAATCCCTCATGTGTAAACCTACAAACAGAAGCCCTAAATTGAGCTGAACAAGCCAGTGCACATAATTAAAATGTTCACTAAACCTTGGCAGTACGAAAATAATTAAACGAATAACTCCACTCATTAGTCGTCATTGCGGCACATCTAGGTGCACAGCGAGGGCGTACTCTGCCCGCATTACTGGATATTAGCTCCGGCCCACTGGGCAGAAAGCGAACGTTTACTTGATAAAATAAATTTGAACAAAACAAACGCATCCGCTGCGGCAATATGAATCCACCTCTCTGAAGTTGTGCTAAGCGGCATGGAAGTGGAAAAATGGTAGCCCGGCATGGGCTAATATGCGAATGCTTGGGATGCCGGTAGGAGATTTGTCATCAATACCTGAACGGTGCGGGTATTCACGAAGCTAATACATTTTTGTCTTCCCGGTTGGTAGGGCTGGTCAACATTGATGAATAGAAAGATGTTATTCATTCCTAGGTACGGAAAACTTAACTATGGGCATAAAAGATAAATCTATAATGACTGCCTCGGTTGCGTGGTGGTATTGCGCGCGCGGTACGACTATCGTTCTGAGGTCTCGGGTTCGATCCCCGGTCGGGAAAAGTAATATTGGATTTTTCAGTATCAGCCTGGAGTCTGAAATTTGTGTCCGATATGGCGACAGGCTTGCCTCCTATCACATTTGGGAAGGACCAAGCTTTGCGAAATGTGTGTTCTAGTTCGCTAGTGCGCTTCTGCCTACCTCTTCAGGGATACAGGCGGGAGCTTATGTTATGTAAAAATAAATCAGGGAGTTTGCTTTTTTATCAAGGAAAATGAGAAATCATAGCATTTGTTATCCCAGCATATAGAACATCGGGAAGCAATTCCAGAACACGCAAATTATGATAAATATGGTTTGTCCATCATGATTCCAGGGGGGTTACTACCACCTCTTAAAGCAGTATTATTATCATCTTACTTTTACCGATTCCCATACAAAACCAACGAAGAACGATTATAATAATACTGCTATAAGAGGTTGTGGTAACCCTGCTGATTACATTTAAAAAACGCGGCTCGTGACAAAAATCATTAAAAGAAAGTATAAGAAAAACATCGTAAGAGATCACGAATCCCCTGGAGTGTTAGTTTATTGAAATCAGTTCTTTTTAAAGTAGCTCAACCAAGATCAGCGCAGTCGCTACCGGAGAATTTAAATTCGTAACTGAATTTAAACCGAATTGAAGTGTCAAGCGTAACGAGAGACTCACTCATGCCCTGTAGGGTGGCCATTCGTTAGTCTAACTCTTTTGGTAAAACGACCCCAGGATAAGCCGGGTGCACTGTTAACATTCCTTTCAATAATGATGGGAGGGGAGACGCGAGTACCCCGTGTCTTGTTTATTGGATTTTTTGTTGCAATCTACATATGAATAGCAAAAGCAATCTGTCGGACGATCGAGGGCGTTGAGTCGGGCTTGCTTTGTTTGCTATCTGAACTATATTAAAAATAATATTTTGTATATACTTACTATTACAAGCTTATTAAACATTCGTGTAAATATTTGCACGTTTTCATATTGTATCGGATAAACATGTTTGCTTATCTGTAAAGTCGATATAAAATTGTTGGTTCTAACAAATTAAGTAGTTTGAAGTAATTATTTATTTCGTAAAGGACTTGCTACGGCGTTATTCGTAAATTAGGTACGAAGACGTATCGAGTGGACTACATTGAAACTATTCGACTCCAAGTTTTCCATATCCACTTTAAAGTTTCGCTGTAAAGTAACAACACGCGTGTTGGTCGCTTTAATAAGTCCCGTGCATGATAAATAGGATCAAGTGCAGGGACGAATGAGAGCCTTTTGTCTCTTTCTATGGCCTACAAAGTGTTTCGCTGCCCTTGTCACACGGAGCCTGAGGGTTGCGGATTTAATACAACGTTTGTGGACTAGAAAACTTAATGAAAGTGTGGCAGCTCTAGTTGTGAGCATCATTATCGACGGCTTTGCTCTCAGATAAAAAGCTTTTCGAAACGTTATGAAAACGTATGCCGCTTTGGGGTTAAACCAAGCGAAGTGGAACGATTCGAATGTAGCCACGACACATGCCGGTTTTATTTTATTCTGCGGTCCAAACTTTGATTTGTTTTATTTACGGTCCGTCCAATTTGCGGATTCTTATTAGGGAATCGGTTTTGAAATTTAGGCTTGTTTACCATTTAACAACTGGATTTGTAAATGTTTTGTTTATGTTTGTGGCCGTGCTGAATATTTAGTCTTAAGGGAATCGAAAAATTACCTATTTGCAACAAGTTTCATTATAAGAATAATACGCGTAAAAACAATCATAACAAATTTTACCGTATGTGGAATAATACAATTAAGATATATTTGACTATTCTACTTATAATACCAAAGTTCACATCGCGTAATATATCAAAGATTATATAATTTAGATTTCACCTAAAGTATTTTTAGTAGAGTTCAGCGCCTGTATCACTTAATGTTTCGACTACACAAAGTAAGAATCGAGACCACAGAATTAAAAAAATCTAAAGTTAATCAAGATAGAATCTCATAACGTTAACCATACCACAGGTACCTACTATGTATGAACTAAGATATTAACTTTTGAGCTAGCATGGCGAAAAATGACATCAAAAGCCCCTAAAACATATAAGATAAAAAAATACCCTCAACCGGCGGAAATCTATGAAAAGATGCATGAGTGTGGAAGAGGCCAAAGAGGCGTGTCCGGAACGTAGCTTGTGGCGCTCAATAGTATCTGCCTACCCTCATAGGATACAGGCGTGAGGATGTATGTATGTATAAAAAAATATCAATTTCATCATCTGCAACCTTCAAAGCTTCTGTAACACACGCTGCTACTAAGAAATCTTTAATTAAGCGCAATAGTTTTATCAATACTGTACAAGAAGGGACATGAACAGAGTCACGCACACGTGAATTTAATGAGGGTTGGTACTGCAACTGGCGTGAAGGTCTTAATTTAAATTGTACGTCCCTATCGTGGCACTTTGTTGCCAAGCATTTTGTAAACATCATCGTCTTTATTAAGATGGGGCTCAATGTTAATTAGCAATGGACATATTTTTTGGATCTTCGAAGTAAAGAGCGCTTAATAATATATATTTAATAACAATGTAGTTATTCATATCTCCTAGAGGGGGTTGACGTCAGGCAGGCAGCTGGTTGAAAAAGTTACCCAAAACCTTTCTGCAACATACTTGAAAAAGTGTGTTGCGCCGACCCCATTTTAAAGTGGGATAAGGGCAGGTAGAAAAAAAAAAGTAGTTTTTCATAGAAACTTATAAACAAGTAATAATACAAGAAGCTTGCAATGAATAACAAGAATTTATGACTTATAAATGGGACGGAACTAAGCTCGGCGAAATGTGGGTGTTCTAGTTCGCTAGTGCGCCTCTGCCTACCCCTTCGGGGATACAGGCGTGAGCTTATGTATGACTTATAAATCCTATTCTTGTTTTATCACATTAACGGAAAAGTATACTATATTACTAACGATATTGGGCTTTGGAATATTTGAGCGTCAACACTGAACTGAGAGGAAACAGTTTCTGAACATACAGCTGGTTTTAAGAATAAAGCACCAGGAGTAGTAGATAAAATATAGCCAGGGAAGAACGTATTGGTTCCTCTAACAAATGAATATAAAGCGAAAACAATCTAACTTCCGTTAATCGACGATAGCTACGATAGTTCACACGATACGATAATGGTCGAGCAAACATTACGTGGGCACCAGCTAGCAGTGCAAACAGAACTGTTGCCGCGTGATTTATGTTCTTGAATCTAAATTACAGTAGAATCTCCATAGAATTAAGACCCTCCGCGGCCATTCGGAAAGGTCGCATCCATTCGCAACAACACGTTAAAGTTACACAGACGAAATGGCCAAGCGACGTAGACAAAGCGGGATCATCTATAACCGAGTTCTGTTCAGCTAGAGGGCTCGGAGCGCCACATTAGTACGAGATTAATACACTGGTATCGAATGGTTATTACCAGTCCCTTATTGGAGTCTTTCGGTACACGCAACGCCTATTTGACTTGGCTCGCTTCGTTGAACACTTCCGTGACTTGACCGTGTACGTTTTTTTGGATCAAAGAGTCGTGTTACTAAATCAAGTAGAATGTATTTCTTGCGATATAAACATCGTAGGCTATTGTTGTGTCCCGAGATTTTAGATCCCTGTTTTCGTTAACCCGTCTTGTACAATTTTTATATGCAGTACGTTTTACTTCTACGTTTCTTTATATTTTGTAGGTTCAAATACAAAATATATTTATAGAACTATGATTATAATTGAATAGGATTAAACTAATAATGCTGACATGTTGATTATAATAAAGGTCCATCCAAAATGAGTAAATAATTTCATTATGGGCATTATTTTTTGATGAAGCTGGACTTTTTAATTTGAATCTTTCATTTCATGCGTAATAAAAAATTGGATTGCCAGAGAAATTAAACTTTTCCTTTTTATACCCTTATGTTTTTAATTATGGTTATTGAGTTCATCGTAATTTGTCGTAAACTTTGCATTACCAGTACGTCCATTATTATTCTCTCAAAATTGATATTTCTAATAAAAATAGAATTCATAAAAAGTCCTGTTATATTACTGTTCCATTGCTCGGCACAGGCCTCCTCTGCTAATGAGAGAAGTTAGGTTTTTGTCCACCACGTGGCCTAATGTGAGTTGGTAGATTTCACATACCTTCGAAATTCTTGTGGAGAAATTCTCAGGTACGTACGGTGTTTTTCCTTTACCGTTATACTAAGTAATAAATATTTATATTATTTCTATTTTATTATTCTTTCGGCTGCCTCGGTGACGTGGTGGTATTTCGGTACGACTACGGTTCTGAAGTCTCGGGTTCGATCCCCGGAATCCCCCGAAACCCAAAGTGATATTGGAGTTTTCCAAATGAGCCCGGAGTCTGGAATTTGTGCACGATATGGCGATAGGTTCGCTCCCTATCAAATCTAAGACGGAACTAAGCTCGGCGAAATGTGGGTGTTCTAGTTCGCTAGTGCGCCTCTGCCTACCCCTTCGGGGATACAGGCGTGAGCTTATGTATGTTTTTCTTTCTTGCTTGTGCTTAAAATAATAATGTCTGTCACACAATAGACGTTTATATGAACAATATGAATTTATACGAACACAATTATTAATTTAATATCATTTGTTCCGTAATACTAAGTTAATCACAAACGTGTAATAATTCATTTGGACGGTATCAAAGCAAACTGAAAATTTAATACACGCGGACACAAGCCACGGTTCATTCGGTCACATCCAACGCATGATTAAGCTCGGATAGTGTGATCATTTCGATTGTTTCATGCAAATTATGAATCTGTATATTAGACATTTTGTGTTCTATAATAATACTTTGTTTTTAATTTTTTATCAACCTGCATTACACGTACGTGAATAGTCTTGTTAAGAAACAATGCATGTTTATTATAATCCATTACAGTAATTGGAAATGCAGAATAAATGGAAAACTTGCTCATTTTTTCTGTCTGGCGTTACCCCGGCCGTATGCCAGGGTCCGCCTTCCTACTTAAATACTTCCACTTCGCCCAGTCTTAAGTAAAGAGATCTTGCGCATTCAGTGACGTGCATAGATATTCCGATCAGAGTATACAAAAATCTTACACAATTATATTCTTCAACTTTTGCGACACCATCAAAGTGATAATCATCACTGTGTCTGTAAAGTATGTATTTAGTCACAACATTATTCTTTATTTATGGAAATAGGAAATTGTTAGGGTAGACAATGTCTCTATGTCTATATGGACTGCACGCCATTGTGCGCATGTGTTTATTTCTATTGTTAAGTTGTACCATTAGATTCATATCTTTAGTGAAACCCAACGTGAAAAACATACTTTGTTTTTCACGTTTCACTTTTTTTAGGAATTTATTATTGGAAAATGATCATTTGGAATTTGAACCCAGAACTTGGCGGTTATCAGCCTAAGTACGCCACGGGACCAACGAAGCATTGTTAATCTAAGATTCACAAATGCTTAACTTGACTTTTAAAGAACCACACCATCATCATTCCATTCAATTTCCTTAGTGTAAACTGAATATCTTACCAGTTTACATCTAATAAATATCAAGATCGTTTCTACAATTTGTTCCCAGTGAACTGTTTACGTGCAAGTACTTAACGAACGTCGGCCATCAATACTAAACAAGTGGTTCCTTTACAAATGTCCCGAGTGAACAACACGTATTACGACTAGATAATTTACAACGGCCTCTCCTTACAATCTGACTCGCTAATCTACAAATTGCTTACGAATGTGAAGAACTTTATAACATAACATATCATAAGCTCACGCCTGTATCCCCGAAGGGATAGGCAGAGGTGCACTAGCGAACTAGAACACCGACATTTCGCCGAACTTAGTTTCGTCCCAGATGTGATAGGGGGCGAGCCTATCGCCATATCAGGCACAAATTCCAGACTCCGGGCTGATATGGAAAAATCCATTATCACTTTGCCCGACCCGAGGATCGAACCCGAGACCTCAGGACGGTAATCATACCGAAATACAACAACGCCACCGAGGCAGTCTGAAGAACTTTATGTCTGGTGTATTTAGTATGATGGCAATGGCAAGTGGTATTATTTTCTCTTACTTCTATCTGCCCTTATCTCACTCTATTGTGGGGTCTGCGTAACATTTTAAAGCATGTTGCAGGAAGGATTCGGCTCCGTTTTTACGACCGACTGACTGCTTGACGTCAACCTTCCTTTAGGCAAATCATGGTAGATTAATTACGTTGCTTGACCCAAGATTCGAATCCAAGACACCTCTATATCCTTAAGGGAGTAGCCAGAGATGTAACTAGTAGCACCATAGTTTATTAAGCTTTTTTCTATATCATGATGTGATACAAAATTGAACTGTAGTTATGTGTAGTGTGTACTCACTAAACTCAATTCATTTAATTCTCAAAGATAATAAAACAATTATTTCCAAATTTTCCCAGACTCTTAGATATGCTTGCCAAGCTATATACAATTAAATAAATGACAGCTCAACAAAGTTCACATCTTATCCAACACTAGCCGATATAATTTTTTTTATTATGTCTAAAATAAACGTAGCCTAAGTTATCTGCCAATAAAAGTCCCGTCAAAATCAATCCAGCCATTTCAGAGATTAGCCGGAACAAACAGACAGACAGACGGACAAAAATTGTAATAAATGTTATTTTGGTGTATATACCTCTATATTCATATACATGAAGTAAAAAAAAACGGTTATTCAATATTAAAAACAGACACTCCAATTTTATTTATATGTATGTATAGATGTATAGATAAGGCAGACGTAATAACTAATAGACGGTTCCCGATTTAGCTATTGTCTACCAGAACGTTCAAAATTAGTAATCCTCCTAAAAGGACGCCTAACAGCGAAGCCTACAAGGGTTGGTTGAATGTCAATAGCAGGAAATATGGAGCAATCAGTACGTATACATTGACCTGTGTGTTTGTTACTTGTGAGACACAATCATCAAAGATATTCGCATTAT
This sequence comes from Clanis bilineata, assembly GCA_036417725.1. Classification (NCBI taxonomy): domain Eukaryota; kingdom Metazoa; phylum Arthropoda; class Insecta; order Lepidoptera; family Sphingidae; genus Clanis; species Clanis bilineata. Next base: position 9,212,210 of record CM071154.1, read on the forward strand.
TTCTAAGGTAATATTAAAGATACATATATTACTTATTATTATTTTGTGGCCGTGAGAGTGGTAAAATAAAATAAGACGGTAATAAGTACTTGGTGATTAATATAATTTCCCAAGGTTGATCAGGCTATTTTTCACACGTTTTTCACGTTTTCTATAGCCTCCTCTCGGTCTAGTAACGGCGTATATGGGCTGTGAACCGGGAAGTTCTGGTTTCGATTCCCATATCGGGCAGTATGTTTTTCTAACACCATTTGCACGGAGCTAGATCCCCAGAAGGGGGTAAATGTCGGGCAAAAATCTAAGCCGAATCTTTTCTACGACGTGCTTAAAAAGTGTGTTACGTCAACACCACTGGGGTGGGATGATGGCAGCTGTAGAGAAAGCAAAGTCGAATTAACGCAATAATATACAAATTGTGTTTACAAAGTTAAAAGGGTGCATTTTTGTCAAAGTAAGGCCTTTTGTGGGGAGCGAGAATTCGTTAATTATTCGAAGTGCGTTCAGTAGCCCGAGCACGAAAAACTAATGTAAATGTAAATGTATTCGAGTTCGCTGCGCACTGATGACGTTTGGTTAATATTTCATACAAATTTCATAGACGCGCATCGAGTTCGAATACATTTACGGTTGTCAGAAATTTTCCTGCTCAGGCCGCTGGAACTGAGCGCTGTGCATGACGATAAGTGCAGATCTACAGTTGTTATTCAAGTCAATGATAATGTTTTGATTTTCGTCCCTTTATACCGCACAAGTAAGACCCTTAATTTACAGAAGCGAAAAAGTCTTTACTAAAATTTCTGAAATATTGCTATACGCCAGAAAGAAATATTTAAGACAGGAGAATATTAAATAGTTTTTATTCATAGTGAATCCTTAATTTTGGATTTTGGTTAAAAAAATGTCGAATAGCATTAGAAAGTAAAAAAATAATTTTGACTTGCGTCGTTCTACTATGTACGTGTCCCGTATTTCCACGTTTAATAGAAATTTATAATTGTACGAGTAAACGGTTACTGGTCTTTTTGATTCTTTCATAAGAATACATAGTTATGTATTATGATTTTTGAAGTAAAACTTCTTTAGAATAGTTGTGATTTCAAACATGAAATGCGTCACAATGAAACGGAAATGCGCCTAGTAATAGATTACTATTTTTAACATATTAATTTAATTTTATTCGACTTAATATCATACGTAATATACCTCTATACATATTCTTTCTAATAAGTGTGTCATTAAAATTAGAGCTACAATTAATTCTAGAATTAAATATTGTTTCAACATAAAGCAACTTTGTTGCTTAGGAAATTTTAAAGACTGACGTTTTTACTGTCTTGGCAAAAAAATAATAATAAATAGAATGCAATAAATGGAAACCCGACGACCAGACTTAGCAAAATTAAGAGATGTTTTCATTTGTGCACACAAAACGATTCTTTATTAACCCTTGATACGTTTCAACGGAAAATTAATGTGAATCCTTTGAAATTAAATCCGCAGAATAAACCGGGTTAATTCTAACATAAAGCAAGATTGTGATCAGAGTTTTTGCCACGAGGGTGCACCCATATCGCAATCGCTAAATTAATTAAAATATAGAGACGAAAATATTCAAAGAAATTAATTGATTAATTCAGGCAATGATACTGGTCTCTAATATAATTAATAACTTAAACCACTTGAACTCGAGAGCTCTATCAATTAATTGAGTGCGACTGCTTCTTACGATGAGTAGGCATTCAATGTGGATACTTGAATATGGCAAACTAGCCTTTACTCGTGGTAATAATTCCAAAGCCATGTCTGATGCGAGCATAATAGGGTATATATATATATATATATATAATTTGACATAATATAATTGTGTAGACCACGGTCGACCAGTCTGCGAAATCATAATAATCTAAAATTTCAATTTATATTAGATTACATACTTTACTATTTTGTAACTATGATTGTGAAGACTTTAAAAATATTTCTTGGAGCATAGTTTTTGTATAGATAATAGAGGTAGAATAAAATCTTAATTCTATCAACCCATCCTTATCCTAAAATGTGGAGTCGGCGCAACACACTTTTACAAGCATGTTGCAGAATGAGTTTTTACGAGAGGACTTATCGTCGAACCCAGGACCTCCCGGTCTACAGCCCATATATGCTGCCAATAGACCAAGGACGCTACCAAGGAGGGTCATAAAACTTCAATCACTAAAATAAAATAATAACAAAAACACATATCTAAGCTGTAGTTAAAAAGAGCTTAAATATTCTATAAAACTTTTGTAGGTGAGAAATAAATAGGTAACGTGGAAATGTTTTGAAGGGAACAGCAGTTGCTTAGCAAAGTTTTAACGATTACTATGAATTAGTAATCGACTTGGCCAGTTTAGTTTAAGAACAATTTGTATCACCCAAACTGAAGGACCCTTCTAAAACTCTTGTTTAATTATCACGAAATATTCTTCGCGCGTAATGAGGCCCAATTTTTGGAACACCTGTTAGCTTCACTCAAGTATTTAATAATTCATGGTGAGGCAAATATTAAGTGTATTTTATATTATGTATTAGGTTATTAGAAACATAATTAAACTTATGATGTGAAAAGTTAGAAATTATCTCTTTATTTACTGGATCGGAACTAATTAATAATTTTATAATGACGGAATCTAGATGAAACAACCCTAGAATTTTAAAGACGTTTCAATATACGACTTAAAAATAATAATCACATTATGTGATGTCCCTGAGTCAGTAGTGATGATTTTAGGATTCCAGAATAAATAATAAAATACAACTAACAGTCACGTTATTTCTAACCCAACAATAATATAATTATGTCAGTCAGGATTATACTTTCAAGAAAATATTAAAATACTAATATATAGGTATAAATATAGAATCTACAAAATTTACATTAATGAATAGTGAGTTTCTATAAACAACTTTCAGGCGACGGTAGACGTTTTATTTATTAATGTAATTAACTTTGAACGTATCGGACTTTGTACTTAAAGCTTATTTAAAAATTTAGCACCAGTTTCCTTGGGTGGAGTTTGCCCCACGAGCCTTCACTCTTAATTATTACTTTGGGAAAATTAAGACTGTCGTTTAGCCCGGAGTGCCCAACCGGCTGGAGGTTGCTACGCTCTTCCATTTATCTAAATGTACTTTATCTTACAGGGGTGAGAGGCCAGTCAATATGTGGAGACTTCCACGCGTCTACATATTTTGGTACGAATACTTACTTGGGTTTAGTTACTTATTAATTAAATCATATAAACATAATACATACATACATACATAAGCTCACGCCTGTATCCCTGAAGGGGTAGGCAGAGGTGAACTAGCGAACTAGAACACCCACATTTCGCCGAGCTTAGTTCCGTGCCAGATGTGATGGAGGCGAGCCTATCGCCATATCGGGCACAAATTCCAGACTCCGGGCTCATATGGAAAAATCCAAAATCACTTTGCCCGACCCGGGAATTAAACCGGAGACCTCAGGACGGTAGTCGTACTGAAATACAACCACGCCACCGAGGCAGCAGGCATAAACATAATAGTAATGCTGTTTTATTGAATGGTAATTTTTATTAGTTAACAGTGCAGTAATTAATAGTGCATGAGTTAAAACAGATTTCACTCCTAACAACATTGTGGTAGACGAGTGAAAGATAACGTATGTCAAAGTATGTAACGTTTGACATTTCACGCTAACGACTACGTAAAATAGTTGTATGACAAACACCAGAATGCTTCTAGAGCTTACGTGGGAATTGGTGTTTTTCATACAAAATATTTTAGGTACTCGCTAGAATATTGGAAAGTGTGTAGGCTCAATATGCAACGTCACGGCATGCGTTGTAGAGGTACACGAGTATGCTGCGTTTCGTCTGAATCTTTTAAATGCGCTATTTTTAACAAGACATACATATTTTTTAACAAATACGAATTTGAATTTAAGAAATCTAAAGTAGCTAAGTAAGGGCCTTACTTAAAAAAAAGAACATTTTAGCTGAGCATAATAATATGGTTAAGAATATTCTGTAATTTTTTCTTTGTGTCACATTATTTGAAAATGAAAGGGACAGACTATTCTTAACCATATGATCAGCTAAAATGTTTTTATAAGTAAAGCCCATAATTATTATATACTGTGTGTAAATAAAATAAAAAATCAAATAAATGAGTCTCAACAGATGTCTATGTTCCTTTTGACGCCTCAAAGTAATGACGATACTAGGCACTACCGCGCGTTAAGTACATTACCTATTGTAAGTGTTCTTTGAGATGCCTACACACCGTCGCAAATCTGTGGGACGCTTTTACTCTAATTATGAGCCTCAACCATTTATACACACGTATGTAACTGAGCCTTTATGGCAGTACTATACGAACATTGGCGTATGAAGAAACGTGACATAATTCACGTTCGTTCTTTTCCGCCAATTAAACCTTGCTACCGTAGCTTAAAATTACGTTTGTATTGATATAAGGGAATCAAAGTTACTTTGATAATGGTAGGCGTTCGTTAAATATGTTCTTTTTACAAAAATAGATACGTGAAATCAAATAAATTAGGTATGAATATTGAGACTCAAATAAATTATGACATTATAATTTTGATATTATGTTAAAGGAAAAATATTAACCTGTAACGTAAAATAAATATAGCATAAAGGAAATTTGGGTCATATATCACGCTTGTATCTTGGAAAGTGTAGGGAGTAAGAAACTAAAGCACCCACATTTCACCGAGCTTATTTCTGTCTCTTCATGTGATAGCTTGAAAGCCTATTGTCAAAACGAGCAAACGATAAGTGATTTTTCAAACTTAAACCTCGAACACAAATTAGAGTTACCGTCCTGGGATTTGAACCCAAAACCTCAGAGTCAGCCTAAGCACGCTGTAGGTAGACCAATGAGCGGTTTTGTATAATACAATCTACTTAATTTATATTCAAGGTCTATGAACTAGCCAATCTATTTAATGGAGGCATACTCCTAAAAGTAAAAGTAACTCTTTCAATATTTATGATTTTTAAAGTGCTTCGAAAAGTTTCTTGGACAAGATGGAACGACACAAATCCTTCTTTGGAAAATTGTATTTTTGTTTTTTTTTAATTTTTCACTGCTAAATAAAAACTTTCTTTGCTAATGCCGATTTCTTTTTCTACCAACTTTCCCTATCTCAGTCCAATGTAGGGTCAGCGCAACATATTTTTCAACCGACTACAAAAACGGCGAAGGTCCTCAATTCATCTATGTGCTTTCGACCGACTTCCAAAAAGAAGAAGGTCCTCAATTCGTCTGTTTTTTTTATGTATGGTTACGCTTCCGCCGAATGTGGACCGATTTTCAATTTTTTTTTGTGCTCGATAGAGCTGTTTCTAGGGGTGGACCCATATAAATTAGTTCAAGACCGTTCAACTTTTGAAGTCGCTCTGTTCAGATTTTACTTGACATTATATTTTTGAAGCATATTGTGGAAAGGACCGGGCTTAGTCTTTACGCTCGACAACCAGCCTGACATCAACCTATTCTGCGGGATCTAATCCCAGACAAAAGGTGTTATAAAAACCAGGTTCTCGACCTTGGATTCCATCCCAGGAGCTCCCGGTATACAGGCCATAAATGCTGCCACAAGGCCAAGAAAATTACTAATAAGTCCATTGATAACATTGGTGATATTAATACTACCCCTGATCGAGAACTTGTCATTTGGTAATTTTTACGTGATATTAGTTCACTTTTTAACTCTATTTCTGTGGAATTTTAATTTAATTAATGAAATCGAATCGAAGTCAAATTCGAATGAGTGCAAGAGTTAGCCCTCAGGTGAGATTGAGTTCCTATCTTTTAAACATAATTATATCTTATAGGTGGCAAACATAATCAACAAAATATATTAAAATATATTTACAGGCGAAATGAGAACCTCCTTCTTTTAAGTCGGTTAAAAATAAAAGAAATGGGTGCGAATTGGCTATTGACAAAGTTATTTAGAATGCGTTGTGATCGGAAAAATAATTACCAAATTAATGGTTAACCAATTTGGCAAAGATTTCATTTGCAGCGCGTAAATTGTGGTCGGTTCTCATTTTCATTGTTGTTGTGAATAACAAAATTTAATGCAGCGGTCGGTGGGATTTACGCTAAACGATGTTTAATTATACGAATCATTTGATTTAATTAAAGATAACAAATGGATAATATTGTTCACTCTTTACGAATATAATTAAATAAATACACCCAACAGTCACACATCTAGTCCTGACCCCACACTAGGTATAACCTGTATCGTGGGTGTCAGAGACTATGAGAGACTTGCGGTCTCACAACACCCAGACTTGAAACAAATATCTGTGGGCCACACAAACATTTGTCTCAATGCGGGAATCGAACCCGCGACCTTTCGCTTTACAGTCGGCATTTTTAATCAGTTTACGAAGGGGGCCGAGAAGACCGCCCAAAATATGTAAAAGGGAAGCCGATGCTAGTTTCTCTTTAAATGAATACCCATTTATTTAGTAACTATATAATTTGGCAAAGGTAAGCCGGTAGGAATTGCATTGTACGACCCCTCCGTTACTGGTGGTGCTACCGTCGCAGCGGCGTCCATGGATATCAGCAATGTAGAGCGAAGCTGGTCCTTGTCGTGGAAAGAAAATAAATGGAAAACAATTCTATTTTTTAAATATATTGATAATGCAAAATGCCGCCTTAGTCTAGTGGTTATATATTACAATTAAGCAATAAATTATATCGAATATAAAGGTAAAATATGAAATTCTTAGTGCGAAACTTTAAGCTCTTATAACGACTATTAATATTCTCGTAGGATTCGAAGTAAGCCGCTAATAGACGTTTTAAGTATAAGCTAATAAATAGGTTAATATATATTAAGTATCTAATTTACGTTATCTATTTAGTATTACCAATAAATTTTTAACTTTAGGACGGGAATCTTTTTAATTTTCCAGCAACCTCGATAGATTTACACATTTATTTCATTCAATTTATCCTTAATATTTTGCATTTTTCTTGCGGTATTTTTTTATTAATGTCTAATTAAAAAACTATAATAATAGAACCTCTAAGGATTAGCGTCGCCTAAGTTGCAATATGCTTGAGCATTGAAAAGCGCTCATTGAGTAATTAGTTACACGAACCACTATTAAAACTTACAAGCGAAAATGTGATGTAATTTGTATACAGTGGTGTTCTAAATCTAATTTACTTCTTATTTCTTTATCAATGATATTTTTTAAGGATAATACCACTCAGCGGCGGCCCTAAAGAGAGAATATAAAACAATCGCATTACTTATAAAGAAGTCGCGTATTACGAAACGGATACGTATACGTTTAAGTCTGTGACATCGGGTATTAGCGGCAAAGTACCAAGAGAAATGTTATAACAAAGACAAACTGCGGCTTCTACTTGTTAACGTAAGGTTTTATTTTAAGTGGTTTGTACATGCATTTTTTTATTCCGAATCCTCGTGTGTTTCGGAGTAGCTGTCACGAGCCGCCGCGAGCCGTGCTTTGTACACGTGCTCTTAAACATATTTTACACAGTAGTATAAATATTTATGAAAAGGCCGTCCGAATTAAATCCAGTGTAAACGTTTACGATGTCGTATTGTTCTCCTTTTTCACAGTCGTCTGCGCAATAAAACGTTATGTAGTCGTTGACGTTGAATGATTAACTGTTTGTTGGTTTAGTTGAAGGCCGAATGCGCTTGCCGCAATAAACATACCACCGCTAACTACTCATAAAGTGGACGAAATTGCTTTTTGAAAATATTCATTTCGTTTTATGAAGGATGGTTAGTATAAATGCCATTTGCAACGCTTTGCGCGTGTACCAAATATTTGTTCTTGGAATAACATCTTCATTTCTATTTGATTTCGCTCTAGAAAAATATTTGAATTATTTCATATGTTGTCTGTGTTACCTACTGTTTTAATTTATTTTTTTCATAATTCATCATGAATATTTAAATGAGTGCAATATCATTAAGTTAAAAAAACTATAGTGCATTCACTAACACCGCACCAGAAATGTAAACAAACATCTTCCCGCTTCTAAATTAATCTTTTGTTTCAATTAGTCGTGAATTTTAGAAGAAATAACCTAATTTTGTTAATTAAGTCTTAAGATGAGAAAACATTTTTTTACAGTCATTAAATATAGAGGTTATTAAATCTTGATCGGTAATTGATTTTATTTTGGTACAAAAATAACTTACACCTTGCGTGCGTTATTTCGCAACCACGTTTCTGATCAATAATTCAATTTCCAACTTCCTGGTCGGATATACATACATATCCTTATTAAATGAGCAAAATGCTTGCGAGTTGCTACCGGATACTCGATGTATTAGATTATCTCTCGAGACTAAGATAATGCGCCTACTTCAGGCAGCGTCTAGGGGGAATCGATAATCCCATAACGCACTATCCTCCGAAATCCATTTATGATATATCACATAAACCAGTCCGCGGGCGAATATTTATTCTTACTCGGAGACACAAAGATCAAATAGCCTTTGTCCTTACCCTTCTTTACTTATTCAAACAAAATTACATATGCCTGCTTCTGGATCGACATTGCCCGAAATTTTACGTGCTAGAGATAGTGTCATGAATATAAATCTATCGTAAAGGACACCGTGGAGAGGTTAGCCGAGTTTACGGCGCAGCTCACTTTGCATTCTTTGTATGGGAGCCCTTTATGGCCGCTTTATAGACTTAGGTCATTTTGCATAAAGCTTCTATGCGCAAGGAAGTTTACTCCGCGGTCTGTGACCATTCACCCCTAGTGTTGAATTTTGCATGACTATTGCGGTAGACATGATACCTTACAGTTGCAGGTGCTTGAAGAATAATGTCGCACACTTTTTGTTTCATTATTTATCTGGAAGTCCGGAGGTTGTGTAAAACGTCTCGTATGAAGTTGGGATAAGAAGCGTTAAATATTCATTTATTTATCAGACATGCAGGTTATCTACTAATATTAAAGGTAAATATTTCAAAAACGACTGAACCAACTTTAACTTCTTTCAATTTCCATAATTTATTAATATAGAAAACTACATTATCAGCGAGCAATATAGGCTTCTTTGTTCTCATAAAAAAGTATTATTCCCTTGGGATATCCACGGGAATTAAGTCGCAAGCAACAGCCGGTTTTGACATATTTTTAGCTTAAATCGTATCTTAACTTAGCCATTGTAATTCTTAGATATGATTATAATTAAATGATTTGGTTGAAGTCAACCTTATTTTATTTCTAATCCCAATAACGAAGTTAGGTGCAATCAAAATAATTTAGCTTTTCATAGACTCAGTATTTTCATTTTATTACATTTAACGCGTTTCGTTTAACTAATGAAGGCTAAATTCGTTAGGATATAGAAAAGCAACATAATAAGTGTGTCTATTATATTACGTTCTATATCTTAAGTTTATAAGCTAAGTTTATTTTACAATCAAACAGGCTTCTGATTCTGGATATGCCATCAAATATACTTGTGATTAGGAAAATACTATCCACACAAATATTCTCGAATTTCTAATTAAATTAGAAAATTCACTTTGACCGACTTAGGAATTGAATCCAGGACCTCCACAGTCCACAGCCCATATATGCTGCCGCTAGACCAAGGCGGCGATATTTATAATAAAAAAAATATATCTGCAAAAACTAGTGGGGTGCCTATATCAGTCTTAGAAATAATCCTAATAAGAATAGGTCTGCATTTCTTATAATTTTTTCACAGCTACAAAAAGTCCTAGTACCTGCACTCCAGCATTTAAACGTCAAATGTTTAACGCCTAAACATCTCTGTTAACTATTAATCCCATTTTCTTTTACTGGAGATAACGAAACCCATTTAAGATATCTCGCGAACGCTTTTCAGGCGTTTTGGGGTGCAGTCGTTGGAGAGACTACGGGAAACTGTTGAGACGGTTTTATTTTTTATCTTAGTAATCTCATGACCTGATAAAGGTCGCAGGAAATAGCTGTATCCAGGCGGCTCCCAACAGGTCGATCTGGAAATCTTTGGGGGAGGTCTACGTCCAGCAATGGACGTCCTGTGGCTAAGATGATTATGATGCTGATGATGAATCTCACGTATTTTAATATTAACAGGCTATTTGTGAATTTGATTCATAATATTCGTTGGTTTACTTTTTAGTGTTGCACTCGGCGCCTTCACTTTCATAATATTTGTAATATTCATTTATTTCCACATTTACAGCTAACATAAACGGGTTCTAAGAAATAAGTAATTGCCTATCATATACAATTGAGGTTTCTGAGTCCGACATATTAACCTCGATAGCTTAAGGGTAATGAATAATTTATGATATTAATCTACTGAGTACGCTAACCGTAAAAACATCTCGTAAATTCATCAATTCAATTCTTATGATGAAAATTGTTTTTTTTTATCTATCTATCTTTATTCTACAATAAATATGCTTTAAACATATACGTTTGTTGAATACATTCGCATATAAATATCTTCTCAAAACGACTCCCAGCTTATATTTAAATGTTATTTCTTTCTTTACAGACCGGTGTAGCTGAAATTGCTGATTCGTGTCAGGTAATCAGCTGTAGGGCCACACAAAAAAAATGTTTGGGGTTATCCCGGCCTAGTGCCAGGGTCCGCCTTCCTACTTAAACGCATCCACTTCGCCCGGTCTGGAGCATCCTCCAGAATGTCCAGCCAGCGCTTTTTGGGCGGTCCGCGGCGCACCCCTGGTACGATCTGGTCCAGATACTTGCGACCTACATACTCCTATTGTTTCTTCAAAATGTGACCATACCATCGCAAGAGCCATTCTTGCTTGCAGTTTATACGCGACGTCGCAGACACAGACACCTTTACTCAACCATGAGTTTGTTGTACGCATTCAAATAGTCACGGGCGGCTCGGCCTCCGGTGGTCCATATGCTTATGTTACATATATATGTGCCGCCTCCGACGGGTTAAGCGAGCGAGGACGTAAAATATTTGTATGGAAAACGTCAGTTCCCCGCGTAACCGCTAGAGGCGTTCGAGTGTTTGTCATACAAATATTTTACGGAGTCGCTAGCGAGTAATGACAAAAAAAATCATGGTTCGTCTACTTATATAAATGCGACAGTCTAAAAACTAAATCTTAACTGTTAGTATTGCTGTCTAACTATTTTAATATTCGTCGTCTCCACACCACGGATGTGCTTTAATACGTATTTCGTCTTAAAAGACCAAAGGTTTCACTTTATGTCTAATAAAATTTTCTTCAAAGTATCCTTAATTGAAAATTCAAATTTATGCATAAGCTCTGATTGTAGAAGCGTTTCGCAGAGGAACACCGACCATCCAGGACAAGACCGTTTAAAGAGATTTCATGCCTTTTAGAGATTCTCAGGGATTGTTGGCAAATTGCGTTGATGAAAATTACGTCGCAGATTAAAAGGAACGGTTTAATTAATTCCTAGTTAATCCATGACAATGATAAAGGTGTATTCTGTTTGCCTTAAATGCCATTATTATTTAGAATTGTTTAATCAAGTACGCTTTATGATTTCAATTCATAATAATTTTAAGGTTTCTAAAGTGTTGTAGTGAATTATATGAACGCTTTGTCTTGTTAGGATAATTTAAATTAATATGATGAAATATTTTTTCATAGTAATATTTCTTACATAATTTTAGTTAAATCTATTTATTTGAACGTCGTCGATACTGAATAAAATATCAACAGTCTTTATAATTAAATCTAAACTAAACACTTCGGAGCATCGATTAAAATTAAGTTGAAAATTAACGTTAAGTACACAGACGATTAAGTTATTTACGAAGTTGCTAACAAGAGTGTTTAAGTAAAACTCTGTGTTCTTTTGCTTACTTAAGTTGTCTGTCTATTATAAGACTAGAAAAGTCAAGAGACGACGTTCTTAGCCTACTGTCTTAAGAAACAACTCGTAAAGAAACTCGTTAATCCTACTATTATTTCTTAAATATATTTGTATTTTAATTGCTTATGAAACTTTAAATATCTTACGGCTAATTTATTTTTCATTTGAACATCCTTTGAAATATCATTCAAATAAGTCTTCGTAGAAAGTAATTTTCAACTCAAATCTATTATAGATGCTACCCAAAAATTAATATAAACATAAAATATGGAAACTTTCTTTTGTATTGCATTTGTATATAATTCGAAACCAATCCGTAGATGCATATTGAAGTTGTATATTGGAATAAACCACTATTCATTGGACGAAAATATGCCTGAATCGTTCTGGAGGTTTAAATCTTCGGTATTGCCAAATCTGAAACCGAACCTTATGTGATAACTTAATATCATGAAAAATAACAAAAACAATCTTTTTTTATATATTTTTTTGAGATGCAAAGATATCATCAACTTAATCACAGAAAGAAAGAAAGGATTTATTGGCAGACAATTTTTGGGCGAAATCAAGTTATCGATAATAAAGTATACTTTATCCAAAGAACATAAGGCTTCCGAAATTAACATCGAGCATTGTCTATTAAAAGCTCAATGTGGTATGACAAGGGGCTTTTAATAGAGTGGGTGCCTGGGAGTTCGCGAGGTGCAGTAAACGGGGCGCGAACGAAAAAAATCGCTGCTAAATGATAATTTAGCGGAGTTTTGTGTAAAATATCTGTTTCATTGGGGCGTCACGATCGGATGCGCAATCTAGTATCGCGCCCTCTTCCGTCCATAAATAAAATTGGATGACATTAATATCATAACGACGGAACAGTGATAAGGCGAGACTTCCCGTGCTTCCGCAAACTTATCTACCCAGTTTGGAATTGTTTAGTTTCACTAGCCGGACTTCGGTCTTACCTTGTGCCAAATAATTATAATTTACTAAGGTAAGTTCATAATTTATCGTTGTTATAAATGGAATTAAGAATAAATTATATTAATAAATATTTGACAGTCACAAGTTTAAGAAAAACAGAAAATAATGATTTCTTAGGTTTACGCGAATGTTATTCATTGAAATAAAACTATTTTTAAGGATTCTATCACGATTTGGTTTTAATTTTTATGCCCGACGTTTCGAAAGCTTTGCAGCCTTCGTGGTCATCGTTCGTCGTGAGTCCGACCCGTGATAGAATCCGTAAAAATAGTTTTATTTCAATGAATAACAGAAAATTATAAGATCTTGACCAAATTTCTGTGACCTTTGGAATAAGTTCTATACTATCTAAATTTTCTGAATATATCGAGTACATGTAAAATTCATTGAATTGAAAATCTTTTCCTTTGAAGTTGGTTAAAAATACCGTTAAAATGAACGATTTTAATCACGATTTATCCAGTAAGTAGAAAGCATCATGGTGGTCGCTCAACTTTATTAAATTTGCGGCATCGCACCCTTAAAATAAATTAATGGGTACGGCAAACACAAGCCGAAAGAGCTTTTAAAATCTCGGCCGATGTCCACGCACGACACCGGCCACGGTAGCACACCGGCAGGTGAGGCCAAACATTAGCTAAATTGTTAGGCTTCACGACATAATCTCTTTAGTCAGACACTCGTTATTTTTACCAGAAACGTCCGTAACAGTTACTTGTAAAAGCTGAAATAATTTAATAAAAGCGTTATATCTTTCTCGGGTCACGTAAGAGGGCCTTCGGGGGGAAAATTACATTTTGTTTGGCCACGTCCACGACGAGACATGGGACAACTCAGTTAACGAGTGTTCAGGATTCTTGGTATTCTTTCATATCTCGTACAATCTCTTTACAGATATATGAGTTTGCGAAATCTCCCGGCAAATCAGCAAATAGGTTTTTTGTGGACGTGTTTGATAGCTCGCGGTATTGGGACGACGGTTATTTATGAAACTTGGTTATTGGATTTGTTTATAGCTTTAAAAACAATTGACATGTCAATCCAATATTAATAAATACACCCAACTGTCACACATATAGTCCAGTAGCTTAACCATGAGTTTGTTGCACGTATTTACGCGAGCGAAGACGTAAAATATTTGTATGGAAACGTCAGTTCTCCGCGTAACCGCTAGAGGCGTTCGGGTGTTTGTCATACAAATATTTTACGGAATCACTAGCAAGTAATGCCAAAAAAAGTCATGGTTGGCATACAGACCCCATAACCTGTAACGCGCGTATTAAGAACTACGAGGGACTTACAGTCCCACAACACCCAAACCCGAAATAAATATATGTATGTCGAGCACACAAATATTTGTCGTGGTGCGGAAATCGTACCCACAGCATCTAGCTCCACAGCCGGCTGCTCTGGAGATATTTAAATAAATAAAAATACTTAACGGACCGATTTCAATTTATATTGGACCACCCCTGATATAAGTTCTATCGAATACAAAAATAATCTTGAAGATCGGTCCATATTTGCCGGAGATATCGCGAAACATACATTAAAACAAAATATAGACGAATTGAGGACCTCCTCCTTTTTTATAATAACGAGTCGATAAACTTTGCAAGCAAGATAATTAATTAATTAATTAATTACCTGTTCTATAACAGTAAAGCTTTACTTACGACAATTACGTTACGTTCTCAGCCTTTTAGAAACATACTTTTCTTCTGTACACCTAGCATGTTCTAATAGGAATCACAGTAAAAGTTGTACCCTCATTATGGAGGGTCCATCGTACTCTTGGACATTAGGAGCCGCAACTAGCGCATATACGTGCAATATAAATAAAAACTTTACCTTCCCATCAGGGTACATGCGACCTACCTGTGTACATTATTTCAACATTAGCGAAGTTGCGGATATCCGCTCTCCCCAACTTTCCTGCATGAGGGTTGAATAAATGCCGCAACAAAATTTACAAAATGTTAATTTTAACCCTTATAACGACGAATGAGGTAATTTTGACACGAAGTACGCCACAACGAATGGAAATTACCAAGTTTAGGGTACACAGATATTCGCATATTGGCGTTTTGTGTGTGTTATATTCAATAGTAATACGCAGCGAGCATTGTACGAGGTACAAGTTGTCCAGGACAATTTTAATATAACATATTAGTACTTTATTACAGTAACACTTATTTCATGCACAATATTTTATTCATTTAATCAATCTTTATATACAAAAGATATATACAGGTTGACTTGAAGTCAGAGGCATCCTCTACCAGTCAGTCTACCTGTGGGTGATGCACATAAGTAATCAATATCCTTGTAAGGACTAAAATGATATTTTTTTTACACCTTAATATGGCGATAAGCTCGTCTCCTATTACATCTGGGACGGAACTAAGTTCGGGGAGATGAGTGTTCTAGTTTACTATTGTGCCTCTGCCTACTCCTTCGGGATACAGGTGTGAGCTTGTGTTTATGATATAAATTAAGCTAAAAATTGATTCGAATTCAAATAAAATACCAAATTACAAAATACATACAAAAGTAATATTTTTACCCTTAGAAAGTTTGTTATAATTTTGGTATGCGCTTTGATAGTCAAAGTAGATTCACGTGGCGACCGCAAACCAAATACTCGATCTGATAGCGGTTTGAAATTAATGTTTGGAATCTTTTGATGTGGCTGGCGAAGAGAAAACACTTGTGTGTGTTGTTACAACGAAAATGGATTTTTGGATTTAGTAAAGCAATACTTAGACTTTTCATTTTTAAGTATCATCTGCAAAATGTTTCGTGAAATTTGATATAGAGGTAGATTCATATAGAGGTATATTGCCAAGTTGTATGCTTGAAATTATTGGAGAAAAGTGTCTCATATTGCTTCATAGATACAAGCAAGAGGAGACAAAATTCTGACAACTCACCATTTCGGGATACAAACCAATTATAGTTGCATATCGTGTCACAAGAATCGAAGCCAGCCATAATATTTCGTAGGTATTACAATTTTACAAATGAGACAATACGGAGTTTTCCTCGTACCAGGCAATACGATAATCATATCCCCTCATACCGCAGGCGAGTTGTTTTTAAGAGGGGAAAGTAATCTTCTATAATGCCTCGTTTTAATTTCAACCGTAAATAATAATTTGGTCAATTTTCCACAATTTCGGTTGCGTGTACAAAGTTTTTATTACAATTTTATTGTTATTTAGGCGTGTTTGTTCCTTGTTTCAGATTACATCGGAGGTTTTAAAGGAGCCGGGCGCTAATGTGAGTTTCCGAATTTTACTTTTGTTTATTATACGTAAACCGTAATTGAATTCCATCGTTTTCTTCCCAAGCGGTAAAACTGAGAGTACTTATACGTAAATAACAAAGTTTCGTGTCCGGCGCGTTCAGCTCGGGCATAATAATAAAGTCCCAAAGCAGATAGGCCACCGTAATGTGGAACGAAAACTAGCCGCCGAAACTTTTTACAGAGGAAAATTTTAGTCAACAGGAAGAGGCTCCAAAACTGTGAGTGTTAAGAAACTTTTATGAGCGGCCGAGTCATTTAAGCGCGAGTCAAGAGCTAATCCCAGTAGCCGCGGGTCGGACCCGCCGTCCGCGCCGGTGGCGGCGGTGGCCAGAGTGGCGCGGCGAGACGGCGACGCCGAATGGCGCACCTGAGACCCGGCTTTTTATTTCTGTTTCACATTTCCACCTAATTTCAACCCACAGAGGCTGCCGAGGTGGGCTGAACTTTGTTGGGCGTCATAAATTTATTTAACGGCCCGAAGGCAATAAGAGGCGGAGTGTAAAAAGAAAAATACGATACCAACGTGCCTAGCCGTTATTGCAATTAAACAGAGGAAGTAAATCTTTCAATACGAGCGGCGAGCGTTCGCCTCCCGTTTCCTGCCTTAATTTATCGCTTTGTTTTATTCAGTGGCGCGTCCCATTGACGGATTGCGATGTGTTTGATTAAAAAACGCAACTTGATCTTTGCCACCCTTTCTGGTTGCAGCGCGGAATACTAATCTTGCTACAATTCGTTGAGAGCCATTCGATAAACGCTCTCGTGTCGGCGGTACTTTATTGCTGCTGCTAACAGAATCCGAGCACCTGCTTACAGCCTAGAATGCTGCTATTATTCAATGGTTCATGGCCTGTTTAACATACCTTTAAGTTTTAACCGCAGTTATTAAGGCAGATATGGGTAAGCACAACGATGATCTTTTTAATAAAACTAAGTTGTAACACAAACGGTTTTTCCGCTAGTAACAGAAAAGCTTAGGCACATTTTGCGAAAATTGCCGGCAATTTTACGCTAAATGTAAATGTGGTTGAATACAAAAATCAGTACACTAAAGTCGGGTCGTTTTTTAAATCTATATTTCTTAGATAATGTAATTGGTTTCTAGACCAAATTTTGCTTCTTTGAATACAAAACAGTCTTACAGTTGTTGTATTTTTCTGAGTCTAGTAAAAGGAATTTTTTATTGGAAAATTTTCATATATGAAATCAAAGTTAACATCTGCGTTAAACGTATTCGAGCGGGAAAGATTCTTCACATTGTGTCGTTGATTTTTTTCATTTTTATTTTCATATCCTCGAAGGAGTTCCGATAGAGAGCATCGGATTGGCTCTCATCCAGAGTTACCAGATCTCCGGATTTTCTAGTAGATGGACTTTTCATAAAATGTATTTTGGCCGAAGTACGAAATACTTTGTATGTATGCGAATCGTGGTTCGCTGTGAGCTCAACGCACTTTTTGAATTTGACGTCTTAAAACCAACTTTTTTTAATTGTGAATATTAAAAATGTCTTAATATCTACACATCATCATTATCAGCCATAGGACGTCCACTACCGGACATAGGCCTCCGATTCGCTGATACCTCACCTGCCGCTGCTGCTCACCTTTCACCTCCAGAGGAGGTTGGCAGGCAGGCAGCCGGTCGTAGAAATTAAGCCAAATACTTTCTGCAACATGATTGAAAAAGGATTGGACTTAATTTGGACGGTTTTTTAATTCACCCAATCGAGTTTTGAAAATATACCGATTTTTATAACATTTTACCGATTTTCGAACTACATCTGGCAACTCTGCTCATATCCTACAGCAGCTCAATTGCTCTACACACGTATTTAATTTGTTCTCTGTTGATTTATTCCACTTCGATTACTTCATTTCTCTTTGATCCAGACGGTCGGCAAACGGTTTTGCCTTTTTTCGCAGCGTGAATTTTCGATTGCAGACATATTAAACGAGCCCTAAAATTTTCTTTGAGCATGTTTGTGATAAAACGTTTGACCTTGTAGGAAATCTGTTAGATTAAATTTAAGTTTATTTACGAACGAAATAAGCTTGTTATATATTATTCCTAAATTTTGTTAATCGTTATATTGTAGAAATTATAAATAAATTCCTAGAACAAAATAACGATGCCTGGAAAATATTTGGATTCTACGTTTTTTATTTAATCAGATTTTTGGCTATTAAAGTTGTGATAACAATCCTCGAAGGAGTAAGCAGAGATGAATATTTTAGAGATAAATATTTACAAGCCATAGCGGACCCAAATTTTAATCTCGGGCAACTTATGAATGATTTTTTGAATTGGGTACCTAAGTGAAGTCTTAGCTCGACCAAAAGCCTAGCTTAAGTATTTGGCCACTATATCGGTGCGGTGTTTGAGAAGCGTTTTACTTTTTAAATGGAACCTATTCATGCTATTGTTTATAAGTACATGTCTATGTGCAGTGCTTATTTTGTATTGTCCCCAAGTTGTAACATTCGGAAGGGCTTCAAATCGTGAAAATTCTGTGGTAATAGGAAAATGAAGGGACGAGTGTTAAATTCAAATTGCTAAATGGTTCGGAAGCAAGCATTTCATTTTCCATTCGAATCGTTGCGTAATTTACTACTGCGTGCGTAAACGACGCGGGACCTCTCCTTTTGTTTGCGTAAAAATCTAAAAAATATATTCTGAATTTATGTGTGAATATTCAAATGAGTGGAGAGCCGACCTCTGACATTACATTTATAGGTGCTCGAAAATATTGCGTTATATTTTTGTAAGGCTTTTAATGGGCAACCAAATAAACCTTATTTTTATTATAAAATATAATTTAATTCTTCACAATTTGGACCAGACTTAGCTAAGTAGACATAGTTTAATCAACCATTTAGGTGTGGTGAGCATTAATATATTATACCCTAGATGCACAGTTCTTTGCAAATATCGTCCTAAAAAGTGGTCTCAGGAATAAAACAAAGAAAAAGATCACAAGTTCTAATTAAATCAAACACAAATATAACCCTATTCACGTTTTATAAAGTAGCTTTTTAAACGAAATGATCAAGCGTTCTTAAATTTGATTTTTCAAATATAGAATTCTGTAGGCGTCCAAGTGTAGGGAAAAGGAGTGCTTCTTTGCTGTCCCATTTTCCGAGCGTCAACTGTGTATCTAGGTAAATAATATATCGATGGTGGTGAGACTGAATGGCTCTTGTTTTTATACAACGAAACAAGACTCTATCTAATCTAAATAAGGTACTATATTCGGTGCTATTTATTTAATTGTTCCTAGTGGTCTTCTTTATTTATAGAACACAGTAAAAATGGTCTACAATTACAAGGTATCTACATCTCAATCATATTAAATTATAGGGCGGTTGATAAACAAACTATTTCAATTAGGCCGATAGTCTGGCGCGACAAAAGTACGGACAGCACAAAAAGCTTTCAAATATTCATAGAACGCGGTAATTCACGGTATCGATTCCCCTTGCTTGTGCCGCGACATTAGGGTTGCCCGTAACCCGTAACCAGCGACGATTCGCTGTAGACACGTCTCAATTATTCGCAACACAAATGCTCTATACCTGAGGTGTGAGGCAAGGGAGGGGCGGGATATATTGAATGAAATTCAAATCTATACTAATATTATAAAGCTGAAGAGTTTGTTTGTTTGTTTGATTGAACGCGCTAATCTCAGGAACTACTGGTTCGATTTGAAAAATTCTTTTTGTGTTGGATAGCCCAATTATCGACGGTGGCTATAGGCTATATATCATCACGCTATGACCAATAGGAGCGGAGCAGAAATGAAAAATGTTTAAAACCGGGGAAGGCGATATCTCAGAAACTACTGGTTCGAATTGAAATTTTTTTTTGTGTTGGATAGCCTATTTATCGAGGATGGCTATAGGCTATATAACATCACGCTTTGACCAATAGGAGCGCAGCAGAAATGAAAAATGTTACCAAATCGGGAAAATTTATATCTCAGACAGAAACTACTGGTTCGAATTGAAAAATTCTTTTTGTGTTGGATAGCCCAATTATCGACGGTGGCTATAGGCTATATAACATCACGCTATGACCAATAGAAGCGGAGCAGAAATGAAAAATGCTGCTAGCGGGGAATTTTATATCTCAGAAACTACTGGTTCGATTTGAAAAAATATTTTAGTGTTGACCAAGGGGATGAATGGTAGGGTGACTAAGAGGTGACTGACGGGGTGATTGATGGGGTGACTAATGGGATGACTGACGGGGTGACCGACGTGAGGAATGACGGGGTGACTGACAGGCTGACTGATGGGGTGGCGGACGGAGTGACTGACGAGGTAAATGACGGGGTGACAGACGGGGTGACAGATGGGGTGACCGACTGGGTGACAGCCGGGGTGACAGATGGGGTGACCGACTGGATGACAGACGAGTGATAGAAGGGTGACAGAAGGGTGACAGACGGGGTGACAGACGGGGTGACGGATGAGGTGACCGGCGGGGTGACAGACGGGGTGACAGACGGGGTGACGGACGGGGTGACAGATGGGGTGACCGACTGGGTGACAGCCGGGGTGACAGATGGGGTGACAGATGGGGTGACGGATGAGGTGACCGGCGGGGTGACTGATGGGGTGACAGACGGGGTGACCGAAGGGGTGACAGACGGGGTGACGGACGTGGTGACAGACGGGATGATAGACTGGGTGACAGACGGGGTCACAGAAGGGGTGACGGACGTGGTGACAGACGGGGTGACAGATGGGGTGACCGACTGGGTGACAGACGGGATGACAGACGAGGTGACAGACGGGGTGACAGATGGGGTGACCGACTGGGTGACAGCCGGGGTGACAGATGGGGTGACCGACTGGGTGACAGACGGGGTGACAGACGAGTGTCAGAAGGGTGACAGATGGGGTGACATACTGGGTGACGGATGAGGTAACTGGCGGGGTGACGGACGTGGTGACAGACGGGTGACCGACTGGGTGACAGACAAGGTGTCAGACGGGGTGACAGGCGGGGTGACAGACGGAGTGACAGACGATGTGACAGAGGGTGTGACTGACGGGGTAAGAGACGGGCTGACAGACGGTTTGACAGACAGTGTGACTGACGGTGTGAGAGACGGGGTGACTGACGGCCGAAGTAGATCATCCCATTATCTCTTTTAGAATTATTGTGCTATAGGTGCCTACGACTCACTCTTTCAACCCTCTCTCTCATACGCAGACGAAGTTGCGCGGGTCAGCTAGTTTAGAATAAATATAATAGACGACTCTTATGCCGAGTACACACCAACCGAACGAAGGCGAAAGAATGTCCGCGAAGGGCTATCGGCGATGGGGATCGAACGTTTCCGAACATTCCCGAATCTTCGCTGTTGCGTTCACACAATAGTTATACCGCGCACGACCGAACGGGACAGAACGCTTTCGTTCGTTCGTTTGGTGTCGGTGTTGCATCCACACCGACCCTTCCGCGAACACTCTTTCGCCTTCGTTCGGTTGGTGTATACGTGCCATTATGCCAATGACAAATACTTTCATTCACTAACTTGATCGCCAATGGCAACGCGGTCGTATGCATTGTATTAAATAAGTACATTCCTTCTAATGTGCATTATTGAATCGCCAGTGCCTATAACCAAATACTAACATGCGCCATCTTGTTCATTCTTTATTATCTATTTAATTCCATTAAATGTATTTATTATACGTAATAAATCGACGCAGTACTTACCCCGGCATTGTTGTTTTTTACTTTTACGTAAACATTTTATTGATGTGTTCGATCTTTAAGGTTAACAAAATCTTAAAATATAACATGAAGCTCACAGCCCTAGCGTCAACACGCCCCCCGAAAGATGTTATCGGACACTGCACCTGTATTGTGAACCGTAGTGGAAAACAAACTATATAAACTTAGATTCGATAGTAAAAGTTTAATTGAATTCAAAAGTGTATGGCTATCGCTATATTTTGATGCCGTCCAGGCCTGCATGGGAATTTAACTACTGGGGGGCATTTTTCCATCATTTTGAATAGGTCTAAAGCTTCGTTTCACGAATATAATTCAAGGTTCTTTCCGGTACTACACTACTCGATGGCAAGCGCAATGCAATGCAAAAATCACTAACAAACAATAGGTTTATCGGTGGTCACCAAAATCATGCCAGCCTATTTATGCTTCTTTACACTCCGAAAAGAAGCAAATCGAAGGGCTTGCAAACAAGACAGATGGTTGTTCCGATACGTTTTATTATTAAAATACATACACTGGCAACAGCACATAAAACCTACAAAGTTTGGCCTGCTAATGTGGAAAACTTGAGCATATGACAGCCTCCGTGGCGCAGCGGGCGAGTTGCCGGCTGTGAAGCGAAAGGCCGCGGGTTCGATCCCGCACCGAGACAAATGTTCGTGTCGGCCACAGATATTTGTTTCGGGTTTGGGTGTTGTGAGACCGAAAGTCTCTCGTAGTTCCGGATACCCACGACACAAGACTAGTATCTTAGGGTGGGGTCAGGACTATGTGTGGGACTGTTGGGTGTTATTTATTTATTTATATATGTTGGAAGCGCGTGTAAATAACAACATATTATAAGTTTGATGCTAAATAATGTTATTGTAACTACATATGGTAAACGCGTCTAAAAAGCCCTACCAATAGGTGAGCCAAGGAACTCGGTCGCCTTGAGGTTTACCGGGTGGTTCTGGGCGACCGAGCCCTTTGGCTCACCTATTGGTAGGGCTTCTTAGACGCGCTACCACATGTAGTTAAAATAACTTAGCATCAAACATAGCATTACTATAATTCCGTGAGTTAGATACCTGCTTAGATATAAGCCTACCTATACAATCGACTAATTCAACGTGGGACAGCACACATAATCTGCCCGTATATCAACCAGTAATAGTTCCAGACGACGTAATTGACTCGAAGCAATCCGATAACACTGTTACATTATAGTGATTTACGTGTTTATAATAATATCTGGCAAGCGGCCGTTGATTGCTTCTTATTATCATAATCTGGAGTTAATTGCGTCCTGACCTACATTTACAGTATTGATGTGATTATAATAATGTCCCTTTAGTCGTTAAGGCCGAGTTGAAGGGTTAATGGACTTAAGCCGGGATAATTCTTAATTAAGATTGTTTCGTGTAACCACGTCGTATGGTATTGAAGGCAGTGAAGATTACCTTCAGGTAAATGAGGTCACGGTTGAAAATTACCTTCGTACCTATTTAGTAGAGTTTCATTATCTCGTTTAATAGATACGTCTTCTAAAAGACCGAATTACAAATTCTTAAATAAATAACACCCAACAGTCACCTACATAGTCCTAAACCCAAACTACCTCTAACTAACACTATGGTCAAGTTTTGTATCGTGGGTATCAGGAACTACGAGAGACTCGGTCTTTTAACACCCAGAACCGAAACAAAGGTTAAATTCTACAATATACTTCCTTCCTCAGTAACAAATCTACCAGCACATCTATTTAAGCTCTACGTCAAACGTATTGGGGCTTAGTATAAAATCTAGTTTCTGTTCACCCTGTATTCTTTCTACTTGCCCTTATCGCACTTTAATGGGGGGTTGATGCAACACACTTGTCATGCATGTTGCAGAAAGGATTTGGCTTAGTTTTTACGACCGACTGCTTGCCTGACGTCAACCCCCTCTGAGTGATCCAGTCGGGAAAATTATATTAGAAAATTCGCTTTGCACGACCTGTCAATTGAACGCAGGACCTCCCGGTCCACAGCTCATATATGCTGCCACTAAACCAAGGAGGCGACATTTAACCTGTATTACCAATTTACCGTTACTAATTCTTTTCACTTCACAGCAGGTTTGCATGATACACAACGACGCTGTCAATAGTTCGAACTTATTATAAGTCTATAGATATCTGCCCACGTGCGGTCGATGTATGGTACAATGGCCCAAATTCTCTGACATATTAGTGGAGGCCTGTACTCTGTGGTAGGATATGTGCGCATTGATAAGGTTATCTAATTATGCACACCTCTAATTACATACGTATTAAACTGTTGGCTGGCTGTTTATTGTATGTACGTAAGCTCACGCCTGTATCCCCGATGGGGTAGGTGTTTCGGACTCCAGTAGCCCGAGCACGAAAAACTAATGTAAATGTAAATGTATTCGAGTTCGCTGCGCACTGATGACGTTTGGTTAATATTTCATACACATTTCATAGACGCAAATCGAGCTGAAATACATTTACGGTTGTCAGAAATTTTCCTGCTTAGGCCGCTAGTGGATGCTAAATTGAACACAACCCAGTATCACTTTGCCCGACTCGGGCATCGAACCCGGGACCTCAGGATGGTAGTCGTGCCATAATATAACTACGCCGCCGAAGTAGTTAGCTCGTTTATTGTATTATATAACAAAATTAATATAATTTTAAAGCTACACAGGCTAGATCTCCGAAGGCGCAAATAGTACACCCACTTTTCCCCATATTTATTTTAGTATAATGATATAATAGGGGGCTTAACGGGTATTGAATTCAAAACTGGCTGGTAGTGACCAGAAAACTCCCAATGGGGAACTTGCACGAAAATTATAACGAGAAATTGTGTTGATAAATCAATTAACAAAACCTTGAAATGTGCTATGATGAAATTTGTAGTATAAAATAATTGATATTTTACAAAATATCTTAATTAGAAATTACGTGTAATGGAACGTTATTACAAAACCCAAGTGACATCGTTGCATTAGGCAGTGTTTCCACGTTGGGGTATTTTTCCCAATTTTGCGGAAAACTGTTGTTATGTTTAGTATGGTACTTGATGAATGAGATTTCGGAGGTCCTCCTCTTTCCAAATTATTTTCTTCATGTAACTTTCCCACCTCTCCGCTTAGGATTCAAGGGTGCAACTTATTTTTACTTCGTTATTTAATGAAATAGCTTCAACATTTTTGGGCAAATTTTTGTTCGGCATGGGGAAATTTTAAACGATAGGCAATTATAGCGGTTCAAACGTCATTCCAGACAATGTCACTAGCCGTCAGTGTCAACTAAGATGTCAACAAAAAGGCATTTTTAAGCTGTGACGTCACGTCCTTTTTTAGCGCGGGGTTTTGTAAGTCATATTTAGACTTGCGATAATTAAATGATTTGTGCATATTTTTATGTTTTTGTTTCTGGTGTGTTTATTTGAGACGTAGTTCTTTGCAATGAACTAATAAAAAAATTACACGCCAGTTCCCTATACTACTGAGGTACTTACTCATACTTCATTTTTGCGTGAAAGGACAACCAGACAAGCATACATTAAAAACTTAACGGACTGAATTCATAACTTATCCGATCGTAGTCAAATTTATATAGGACCGCCCTTGAAATAAGCTCTATCGAACACAAGAATCTTGAAAATCGGTCCATATTTGGCGGAGATATCGCATAACAAACATAAAAACTACAGACGAATTAAGTCTCCTTTTTAGATGTCCGTCGAAAAGTGACCCTACTAGCTTCAAAATATGGTTATGTTTAAAGTCACCACTGCTTAACACAAGCACCACAAATCAAAAGCATAATTTAATCCTCCCATCCAATCATACATTCTACGGTAATTTTTCGCAATCAATAGCATTGTTTGCACAGTGTTATTATCTCATTACGTTTGTGATTCTGATAGAGCGGTGTTGACAGTCATTGCCGTTTAGCAACAACTGGTACGTTCCCATCGCGCGTCATTACCGTTTGAGTTATGAGTTGATGCACATTCCATTTGCGTGTTGAGCTAAATGTTTAAGCGATTTAATCGATGGATACATTAATAGAGTGTAATTTTTATGTTTTTGTAAACTTCGATTTTTTTTATTAGCTAAGTTTCCCCAGACGGGCTTGACGTTGCCCAGTGGGGGTTGACGTCAGGCAGGCAGCCGGTCTTAAAAACTTAGCCAAATCATTTCTGCAATATGTTTGAAAAAGTGTGTTGCGCCGACCCCACATTAAGGTGGGATAAGGGCATGTAGAAAGAAAGAAAGCTAAGTCAAGCCGAATCCTTTCTGCAACATGCTTGAAAAATTTATGACATCATATTAGAATGGAGTGAAGAGCAGGTGAAAGGAAAGATTACGAAGTTAAATATGTAGTCATTTCCTTGATCCGATGGTAGGAGGGACTCGGTCCAGTGTCGCCCGGACGTTTCCATCTCTCCCGGCCATTATGGCGCTGGGTCGTTAGGCCGGCGATTCTGACATAACCGTTACGTCTCCCCCAGACGTGGAGGCAGTGGTAAAACATTTTTCCCCACGATAAAAAAAGTATGGGTTGTGGACCGGGAAGTCCTGGGTTTGAATCATATGTCAGGATAAGCGATTTTTCTAATTAGATTTACTTGAGACTGCGCCAACCCTACATTGTGGGATAAGGGCAGGTGGAAAAAAAGCTTATGAAGTCAAAGTAGTCACCGTTACCCATAGTCATCGACAATGACAGGAGCACTGTCTACTGTAGTATGGAAAAAAATGTGAGGAATGGTGTATTTGTCCTAAAAAATCTGAAGAAGCAACAGCAAGCTCCACGTCGCGAGAGTTCTCTGTGAGATAGTGGTGACAATCGTTACAAGCCTATCTATCGATTCATACACACACACATACACACATAAGCTCACGCCTGTATCCCCGAAGGGGTAGGCAGAGGCGTACTACCCAACTAGTACACCCACATTTCGCTGAGCTTAGTTCCGTCCCAGATGTGATACCAGATGATCCAGACTCCGGGCTGATATGGAAAAATCCAATATCATTTTGCCCGATCCGAGGATCGAACCCCAGACCTCAGGACAGTAGTCGTACCGAAATATAACCACGCCACCGAGGCAGTCTATCGATTCATACTATAGTAAAATTGACCACAAAGTCGCTTTACCATATACAAAACGTAGTTATGTCTGGCCTGTCTGTATGTCTGTCTGTACATACCATTTATTATTTACATACCATATATGGCCACATGGTCATATGAAGAAAAATATTGATAATGGAATTAATAATATAATTCGTATCGGGCTTGTTGCGCACTAACGTTTAGTTAATATTTCATGTAAATGTCATAGACGCGCATCGAGCTCGATTCGAATTATATTATCACAAATATTCCTGCTCACGCCTTTATACTTAGTATTTAGAAGCTGCAAAAAGTTCTTACTACGCTAACTAAAATTTAATATGTCACAAAATAAACCAGGAATGACATCGGGGAATGAACATAAAATTACATAGCCGACACGTCATCACAAAGTTGCACACGTCACATGTATTTTCGCGTAATATAATGAGCAGGTACATTTTCATATTCCATTATAATTATGCAAATGACAGCGGCATGGCGCCCCTGTCCGCATATGCAAATCCATCTCGACGCAGGTGTGTTTATCCTATTGATTTAATAACTGGGTTCATGGCGAATCGAATGAACGCTATTGTATGAGGAATATCAATGTTCTGATATAACGCATTAGGAAAATAGGTACCGAATAGATCAGGCACGGATTTAGATGTTTATTGGTGTATTTTAATAGAATTGTCGCCTTTTTGGTCTAGTAGCAGAATGCAGGATGTGAGGTCTTGAGTTTGATATCCAGGTCGGGCAAACAGAATTTTATAATTTCGGTTGCCCGGGACTGAACTCTTTCGAGGGTGTTGAAGTCAGACAAGTAGCTAGTCGTAAACTAAGCCAAATTCTTTCTGCAACATACATACATACATAAGCTCACGCCTGTTTCCTCGAAGGGGTAGGCAGGGGCGCACTAGCGAACTAGAGCACCCACATTTCGCCGAGCTTAGTTCCGTCCCAAATGTGATAGGGGGCGAGCCTATCGCCATATTGGGCACAAATTCCAGACTCCGGGCTAATATGGAAAAATTCAACACTTTGCCCGACCCGGGGATCGAACCCGAGACCTCAGAACCGTAGTCATACCGAAATACCACCACGCCACCGAGGCAGTCTTTCTGCAAAGTGCTTGAAAAAGTATGTTGCGCCGACCCCATATTAAGGTGGGATAAGGGCAGGTAGAAAGATAATGTTTAATGAATGTATATTAATAATGAAACTACAGCTTATTCAAGGCATACATTTCTTTATCAAGTTACGCTACAAATGCTATAATGTTTGCACCGAAATCGAAAAAAATCTTAATTAAAACTATTTAGAGTGTGTCATTACTCAGCTAATATCGCAAAACAATACTATATTATAGAGTGTTAGTAAAGAATGTAATTTACCAGAAGATAAACCACATAAGCAATAAAACTTTAAAAAATAATCATGTTAAACATCTTGTCATATCCTAACGCCTCAATCCCGCTCTGCACTACTCGCCAGTCGCCACATCACAACTGATAAGGGAAGGGTGAATGCACGAGTGCGTCCAGGTACTTAGGGTTGAGAGGGGAGCGGGGCTGTCCTCGCCCCCGCGGGGGGAGGGTCAGGCTCTCTGTTCAGGAATACCAACGTGATTAATGGATTCCACGCGGCATAATGATAATGACCGGGCACCGCATCATCGGAATCAATGCTGAGTGCAGCGCTTAGTTAGTTTTTGCATAGTTGGCGAGCTATTCGTGCGTGTGCCTTGATGAGGGTGATTCTGGATCGGTTTGGGGCAAAGATATTTAATATTACGATAGAGGGGCTCTCAAGCAAGTGCCCACATAAATATAACATAAGCTTACGCCTGTATCCCCGAAGGGGTAGGCAAAGGCCCCTTAGCGAACTAGAACACCCAGATTTGCCGAGCTTAGTACCGTCCCAGATATGATAGGGGGCGAGCCTATCGCCAAATGGGGCACAAATTCCAGACTCCGGTCTGATATGCAAAAATTCAATATAATTTTGCCTGACCCGGAGATCGAACCCGAGACCTCAGGACGGTAGTCGTACCGAAATACAACCACGCCACCGAAGCAGTCAAGTTGCTATTTAAAAAATGATGTCAAACGTCAGCAGCGCCTTACGCCTTCTACCACTGATTATAATGCTAAGTCGCTTATTAAAATTTATACCCGAATGTTCTAGAATCACGTATGACAATTTTCGACCGATTTCTAATAGGAGAAGATCCTCAATTTGTCTTTATTTTTTTATATATGTTCCCTGCGGCCTGAGCAGGAAAATTTCTAAGAACCGTAAATGTATTCGAACTCGATGCGCGTCTATGAAATTTGTATGAAATATTAACCAAACGTCATCAGTGCGCAGCGAACTCGAATACATTTACATTAGTTTTTCGTGTTCGGGCTACAGATATCTCCGCCAAATGTGGACCGATTTTCAAGATTATTTTATGTTCGATAGAGCTTATTCCAAGGGTGGTCCCATATAAATTTGGCTACGATCGGCTAAATTTTGAAGTCGGTCCGTGAAGTTTTTCTTGTCTAAACATTATGACGCTGGCACTAACTTGCGCGCATGTTTTAAATACCACTGAGAGTGTGGGACTTATTACCTCGAGGTAACAACTTTTAAATCACAAGTTTCATGCTGTTGTCCCGTCTATGGATTGTTAACTGTTGTTTTGTCTTTGGTTTGGGGGAACACTGGCTATTCTGTTTGTTTTTGCCTATGCATCCGTGTTAACGAGTCTATGCGGTTTAAAATGTGTCTATTGTCAATTTTGAATTGAAGTGCGGCAATTTAGTTTAGGGGGGGGGGACTTGCACCACTGTTACTAATCTGGGGTTAGTCCTTAACTCAATTTAACATACATGGCATTCGTTTATATTTCAATCGAGTTTAGGACTAAATCTAGATTAGTAATACTGGTGAAAATCGTCCTAAGTCTGGCGTGAAGTGAGAAGTTTTGTAGTTTTAAATGATAAATTGATTTTAATTGAAGTTTCCAATTAATAAAGGTTAAGTCTGATATAAACTTGACTTTTAATAACTAGTGTAAAGTTTTAAAACATTCACAATGATGAATTTCTATGATTACTTATTATTAAGTAAGTTGTTGTTCTTTAGAACAACTTATATTATTAAAGAGAGACTGCCTCGGTGGCGTGGTTGTTTTTCGGTACGACTACCGTCCTGAGGTCTCGGGTTCGATCCCCGGGTCAGGCAAAGTCATATTGGATTTTTCCATATCAGCCCGGAGTCTGGAATTTGTGCCTGATATGATGATAGGCTCGCCCCCTGTCATATCTAGGACGGAACTAAGCTCGGCGAAATGTGCGAGTTCTAATTCGCTAGTGCACCTCTACCTACCCCTTCAGGGATACGGGCGTGAGCGTATGTGTTATGTATGTGTAAAATATTTCTCGTACAAGTAAAAGTGATTCTTTAATAAATCACTTTTACTTGTACGAGAAATATTTTTTTTTACAAATTTACTTCACCACACTATTAGCGTGATTGGTATGTATACATATACCAAATTACAGCTTTCTATTAACAGTCTAGCGAAAATAAAAGGGTTCCATTTTTGCCAATTGTTTACGGAAAAATAAAAAAAAATAAAAATATTGTTTGCTATATCTATGGTTTGCTATCATAACATATTTGTGCAACAGGCACCAACCTCACACTATTTCATAATGACGTGAACCCACAGATATGATTTCGAAGCTAATCGCGTGTTGCCGAATGGTTGCGGCTGATTCTAAAAGGGTTTCCATTGCATTTCACTATCGGTAGTCGTCTGAATGCACCCATGTCGCTGGATATAAAAAACGAATTGTACGCAAAATCAATATGCTTTCTACATTTCGATGAACATTAGAAACGCGGGTTAATTCGATACAGTGGTGAGTTATTTTATATTATTTTACAATTCCTTTCAAATTATTAGGTGGTACGTAAAACATTACATTACTAATACATAAAAAACTAAGTACATAGGTTAGGAAGGAGGTTTATACGCTCCATTAGATAGAACAGCAGGGTTACCACCACCTCTTATAGCAGTATTATTATAATCGTTATTAGTTTGTTTTGTATGGGAATCGGTACAAGTCAAATTATAATAATACTGCTATAAGAGTTGGTGGTAACCCCCCAGTAAGCAGCCACTGCACGTCGGCGTCGGTGTTCTGTGGGATAGTGGTAGCTCTGGCAAAAAATTGGATCCTGACGTCCGATTCATACTATCAATCCCTATATCCCGGGATTTTAATATAGTCGAAATCCCGGGATAAAAGCCTCTACCCTGGAAACAACCCGACCGCGCCTACCCATTCCTGCCACAGCGAAAAACTAGTTTGATAATAAGGAGTTACTTATGAACTTTCTACTGTATTAAAATATTGATAATACTTTGTTACAACAGTTTCGATGGCGTAGTTGTATTTCGGGACGACTTCTGTCCTGAGACCTTGGGTTCGATCCCCGTGTCGGGCCAAGTGATATTGGATATGTGGATAGGGTCGCCTCCTATCACATTTGGGACGAACTAAGCTCGGCGAAATGTGGGTGTTCTAGTTGGCTAGTGCCCCCCTACCTACCCCTTCGGGGATACAGACGTGAGTTTATGTTATGTTAGCTACAATGCTTTGAGAAATATATTTATAGATAAATACAATTACGACTAAAATAACCCACATTTTGCCAACTATTTTGTAACAAGAATAAAGAAAAATAAAGCTCGGAAAAACAACCAGTTATATTTGTAAGACTTGGAAAAAATTACATTTGTATTAAACGTGTACATTTACAAAAAGTCGGCGGCACAACGAGCCAGACAACGTTTTACTGCACAAGTCGTGCGAAGGTGGGATAAGCCGGTGGTAAATCATCGGACAATGAATACTAGGTGTGCGCGTCGACACGATAGCGGTTAAATATGGCTCGGCCGCTCATATTGTGTACTTAGAGCTTTGCAGTATCGAGAGCCCGATGTATGTGTGCCACCAACTTAGTGCAGAATGGATGAATTATTTGTTCCATTTGAAATGGATTGTATAAAAATAAATGTTTTCATTGTTATATTTATTTTACGAAACTTTTTTCAAGTCTTTCCAGAAAGATCTTCGTAAAAAACATAATATTTATTGAGGTCAGCAGTATTATTTTCGCCATCAAGAACGTAATCATCGACTGTTAGAATTATACAAGTTGTTGCTTTATGGCTCCTCTTGTATGATAGAAGTTTTATATCGGATTACAACATAGCCTAAATTACTCAGCAAGTGTAACATTATATTTACAAACCTCCTTCAATAAATAAAGATTAAAAAAAAACATTATATTTGAAAGCACTTTTAAAGTTACTGTTTAACATTCAATTATGATTCAATTTGTAATGCGGTAATTTTTGAGTGGTAGAGCCACGCTGTAGACAGTTACGTCTACAGCACGAATGGGCCGGCTCGACCGATTTAGTAAACTATCTCACAGATAACCGACGTAAAGTGGCAGCTTGCTGTCGCGTTTTGTTCGGTGAATAAGATTTCCGGTGGCCCATTGTCCCCCGCCGCTTTCCCAACCCCTTTTCCCTCCCCTTCCATACCCACATTTTAGGTTGGTAACGCACCCATGGTTCTTTTTGTGTCAAGGTTTTATGGGCGGTGGAGCTCACTTACCACCAGGTGACTCATCTGCTAGTTTGTCAAACTTTGCTATATAAAAAAAACACTGTAGTTCGATTTAAACTTCGTTTAGGGGCGGTAAATCAGGGGTCAACCATTAGCTATTTTCCCGAATTTTTCCTGGAATAACACCTAAGAACAACCGAAACACTTATAGAAAGCCGTATCTAAACCTGTCGAACCGTTTTGCCATCAATATATTATACCCTAGATGCACAGGTCTTTGCAAATATCCTCTTAAAAAGTGGTCTCAGGATTAAAACAAAGAAAACGATCACAAATTGTAATTATATTAACACAAATATAACCCTATTCACGTGTTATAAAGTAGGTTTTTAAACGCAATAAGCAAGCGTTCTTTAATTTGAATTTTGAAATTTAGAATTCTATCGACATCCGAGCACTTCTTTGCTGTCCCATTTTCCGAGCGTCAACTGTGCATCTAGGTAAATAATATATCGATGCGTTTTGCAGATAAATGGGAACATTAGTTTTTTGCACACAAACCTCTTACTCTAATCGCATATACTTTCTTCGTTCCATCGTAGTACCAGAAATACACCTATTGGGTTGATACCTAATAGGGGTGATCCCCTACCGACCTCCATATCGGCTATTAACAGAATATAAATGTCGTGTTGATAAATCGGTGTATTGTCCATGGTTACTGCTGGTAACTGCTAAATAGCGTGACACAAATTATATGGTAGGTGGAAATGCATTCAGAAGTTGTGTTTGAGATAGTTGCTTCACTTCTTCATCTATTATTTATTATTAATGACTGCCTCGGTGGCATGGTGGTATTTCGGTACGACTACGATTTTGATTTCTTGGGTTCGATCGGTCGGATTCGGTCGGGCAAAGTGATATTGGATTTTTCCATATCAGCCCGGAGTCTGGAATTTGTGCCCGATATGGCGATAGGCTCGCCCCCTATCACATCTGGGATGGAACTAACCTCGGCGAAATGTGGGTGTTCTAGTTCGCTAGTGTGCATCTGCCTACCCCTTCGGGGATACAGGCGTGAGCTTATGTATGTATAGCTATAATTATTGTTGTCTCCAGCTAAAACAGGGGTTCTATCTGCAACGCACCCATGATTCTTTTTGTATCTTGGGTGCCTATGGGCGGTGAAGACCACTTACCATCAGGTGACCCGTCTGCTCGTTTACCAGTGTCTGATATAAAAAATTACATTTAACAAACATATAAATATTCGTATATAATTTTTCTTTATCTGTTCTACTAACAACTCATTGCAGTATCTAATGCAGTATCGTAACAGCCATTTACTACCATGACAGTATCTTGAGACTAGTTTAGCGTTTTAGCATTTCCATCGTCTATAATTTGAGGCCCCAAGGATGGCTCGCCTGTCATTTCAAGGAATTGAAATCACTGGGAGATGTCATGTCTCAACAGGGGTTTGATTCCAGCCAATCTCTTAGGAAACTAAGCAATAGATTCAAATATTTTAAAGCGGGGATTAATTTTGAAACTATCCGCTAGCGGGGATTGAGGTCAAGCAGGCAGCCCGTCATAAGAAATAAAATCGAATCGTTTCTATAATTTGCTCGAAATAGAGTGTTGCGCCAAGCTCACTGTGGAGTGGGATAAGGGCAGGTGGAAAGTTTATTTTTAAAACTAATTTGTCCCTTTCTTCTATACGTCAAATAGTTTCACAGTGAGAGAGATTATTATACTGTTTAATTTTTGTAGTTGAAGTGATATCTTTTAGGAGGGTAAACCGTTTCGTAACGTAACGCGTTACGGCGCCACTCTGTCTGAAAACATATTAATTTAAATAAAGTTTAATTAATAACCTAAGCTTTTCTCAAGTAAAAAAAATTCCAATATTAAGTAGTTCAACTTAGATTGGTTTAAGTTATCACTTCTGTCGAGCATCCCGAGACGATTTTTTTATAAGTCAGATCCAAAGTACAAAATCAGGTAAAAAAAATATGATTTGCCAAATGCGATATTTTAGTAATGTATAAACTTGAAAATACAAAATACATATTTCGAATATTTTCATTATTCCGATATGATATTCACAATAGCGTAACGCAAAGATATCATAAACTATCTCGGAACATATAAAATATTTTTTCGTCGGTCCATCGCATTTACATATCATGTATTATCCCCGTCTCCCCTCGGTTATTTATTTGTTTTTGTTTTAATAAAATCCCAAAAATGGGTAGTTCTCATAACATTACCGCGGTGTCTGTGGTTATGGCTTGTTTACATGCAACCATACCGTTCTAATCCTAGTTTATAATATCTGTTCAGTGTTCCGTTACTTAGACGTTATTACATGGTTATAAGAAAAAACGTTGCTATTACATATTTTGTGGGAAATGTATGTTCACACGTTATAAAGATAATTTTATCATGAGTTAGTAGAAATTTTATTTTCCAGTTCACTTTGGTTACATAACATAACGTAAGCTCACGCCTGTATCCTCGAAGGTGAAGGTAAGGAGCACTAGTGAACTACAAAACTCACATTTCGCCGAGCTTAATTCTGTCCCAGATGTGAAAGTGGGAAGCCTATCGCCATATCGGGCACCAATCCCAGACTCCGAGTTGTTACTGAAAACCCCAATATCACTTTGCCCGACCCCCGAACCCGCGACCTCAGGACTAGAGTCGTACCGCGCACGCAGTACCACCAAGCCATCGGAGCGGTTTGGTGTCTGTTTATATTATGGTAATTACAAGTTTACGCGAAAGTTATACATTTAAATAAAACTATTTTTACGGATTCTATCACGATTTGGTTTTAATTTTTTTTCCCGACGCGACGTTTGGTGGGTGACCACGAAGACTGCAATCCAACCAGTCCAACCCGTGAGGGTTGGAGTGGACAGTCCGTATCCATAAAAATAGTTTTATTTCAACTTATTGTTTGTTGCTGGTTTTTAGTGGAAAAAAAGTTGGCACAACATTTTTTCGATTTAGAAATGCGCGAGAATTGTGGTGTAGTGTTAGTCACTATGCCGTGTTCAGTAAAAAAACGATTTATCAAAAATACAGTCAACCATAACATTTTAATTTAGTAGCAGACTACTAAATAAAATAGTTCAAAAATTGATTCAGAAAATATTTTAATAGCAATATTACGTGATTAATGAATAATATTAATATGCAAAGTAAGTTATCGTGGGGTAACTGGCTGGAAATATTCCGTGACATGTTACTATTACTGCATCAAATTGTTCACTTTCATTATATTGATGCATTCAAAATAAAATAAGAAAGGAAAATAATGTATGTTTTCTTTTCATTGTAAATTTACTAGACTAAACAATGTTCCATGTTCAGTAAATTGGTCTTATAAAACAGCGATAATTTCTAAGGCCTTAAGTATTATGTGATAAATCATTATTCATCGCTATCCAAACTATAATGTATTTATTCCTTTGTGGTACCTACTACTAAATTATAGAAGTTAAAAAGGATAATAACAAGTTTAAAAACTTTACTGACCGACTTCAAATCCGAACGTGATCAAATTTATATGGCCACACTTGAAATAAGCTCTATCGAACACAAAATGAATTGTGAAGATCGGTCCACATTCGGCGGAGATATCGCGTAACATACATAAAAAAATACAGACGAATTGAGGACCTTCTCCTTTTTGGAAGTCAGTCGATAAGTGATCAATACCAGCTATAATCTCATTTTCTTTTTCAAGACACGTTTTCTAAAATGTTGCAGAAAGGATTCGTCTTTGTTTTTTGCAACTATACCTACCTGCCGTCAACTCCCTTCTCGGGAATTCAGTTACGGACAAATTGTGTTTGAAAAACACCCGGCCAACCTGAGAATCGAACCCAAGATACACGGTTTAAAGCCCATACATGCTTTCAGGAGATGAAAAAAAAAACCTATAACTACTGATTTCTTAAGTTTACGCGAATGTTATACATTAAAACAAAACGTGATAGAATCCGTAAAAATAGTTTTATTTCAACATAGAGGTATAACTACTATGATACTATAACCACAAAATCTCCCTCAACATGGTTCGCCGTGTGAACGTCAACAACAAATAATTTCTAGTTGCTCGCACCTTAAACGTTAAACACTTTAGTATTGAGCTCGCTCCACTTGGTGTTACTAATCTCATTAGTGAGTGTAGACACAGATGCTGCAGTGTAATCCTGACCTACTCAACGGATTTGCATAAAGAGTTCATGATTTGTTTCAGGTTTTAACCCTTCTACCTTTTTCACTTTATCCCTGTGTAATTGCCGGGATGTGGCGAATTTTTATTATTGTTTTATCTGGTATACTTTTGTGACCTTGCCCTCTTTGAGGGGATTGCGTTGATTAATTAAAGCTTATTACATTTTACTATTTTATGTTTTTAGTGCATGTCAACTTTTAAATTATTTTTTACTTGTGCGTGTCAGCGAATTTTGAGCTCGTGCTGTACATGTTTACATTTTTAATAGTAACTTAAAAAAATCTGCTCACCCACACTGAACAGATCTACTAAAAAGTGAAATTTATTAAGATCTCTATCAGTATTTGTATATACTACATACTTAAATTAAGGTTCTGATTTGATGCATTTCTCAACATGGAATGGCAGATTAATATAAAAAAATATAAATGCTTATAAATAGTTATAAATTAAAATAAATTACCAGCCTAAAGTCAGCGGCCACCTTTCTACTTAAACGCTTTCACTTTATCCGATCTTGAGCGTCCTCCACAGTAAGGTTTTTTTTAATAACCAGTACTGAAAAAAAATTGTATAGTTATTCTTAGCAATAGCGAATCTTCACATTCTAAAGTCCAATCACAAATAGAACATCCCACAAATTATTAATAAGAAAACTGGTCCCCTAAACCTTGTTTTAACCAATAATAAATACGGGTCCAAAATTTAATTAATCAAACCTTCGCCAATATCTAATAGTGGAGGGAAGAGCAAATAAAGGCATCCAGAACTAGCAACATTGATGTGCCAGACCGATGGGCACTGGACAGTGTATGTAGTGCACACAATACCACGATATCGATAAATTAAATTGGCCCGGCCATAGTGGCCGTCCTGTATGTTAATTGGTAAATAACTGAATATGGGGGCATGATGTACAGAGCACCTAAGTCCCATCTAATAGATTTGGGAACGTGTCCAGTCTCTACAACCTGTGCTTTGATTGCTTAAATTGATTCGAGTGTGTATAAACGTGTGGTAGTTGTGGTCTGATTGATTATGCTTTTAACCAATGTCAAAAATGAGGATGTTTCTGTCTTTTTTTGGGTATGTTACGATATCTATCAAATTAGGATCAAACCAATGGCTAACGAAAAAATAAGGGGACCCGGCATAACTACGAAAAATACGTGTTTACTATGAAGCCGGTTCCGCCATTTTTGTTTCGCGATCTATTTATATGTAAGTTGTCACCGTGTCATAAGAATTAAATAACGTATAAATACTTATAGATTTTATTATAAATACGGTGTTTTATTTACAATAATATTAATTTTGGAATATGAAGAAGATGCCTAACTGTTATATTAATGGGATCTTTCTTTCGCAAAGTCGCCATTTTGGTTTCGTTCCATACATTAGGAATGCTATTTTTTTTCGTAGTTATGCCGTGTACTCTATCTTCTTTTGTCTAAGGATCAAACCGTTACACACCATAGTAGTAACAGAATAAAGGGTACGGACATAAACTCTTGAAGTACGCTTATCTGGTAAATCCAGATAGAGCAAACACAATACTACTTTAATAAACCATACAACAAAGCATACGAGCACTTGTTAGCGTTCAAATAAAGAAAAGAGCAAACCCCTTAAGTAAATCAACGTTCACGAGGCACGAGGCAAACATCGCGAGTTCGAATCGATTGCACGGACGCGACGGGACAACCCTTATCTCGGCGGTGCGCACGTGTGAACCCAGTTCAATTTTAATTTCATGCTCAAACAATGACGCTATCGAGCCGGCTATTATTTTGTATAGCCGCCAAGGGTTCAGTTCATCCAAATCCGCCAGATAAGCCGTGAGCTCTTTGTCGCCGGCACTCCTGATAGCTAATTTGGGAGCGTGCTTTGTACCTTCGGGATACTCTCCATTACACAAACACTTTTATTCGTCATTAGAATATCGAATTTATTCAAGCCGAGTCATTTTATCTAATCCTGTCGTTAACTTTATCAGCTTTCACATATTAAATTAAATTACACGGCGCCGCGCTGTTTGCGAAACAACTTCAATAATTTTCGGTTCAAATGAGATACCTTCAATTTGCATTCAAATCACGAATACAATCGAGCAGTCATGAATATTGCGATTGAATATTTTTTTGTTGGCTTATCTGATATCTTTTACAAATGGGTTACTAAAATTTTTCTTTTTAAGCTTTGAATTTGTTTCGCGTCCATGTATCTGCATGCAATTCTATTTAATTTAGTCCTATGTTATACAATTATGTTTCGATAACAATATCGAATGGGTGTATTGAAACAGCACTCTCGTTTTATGGATGCAGATAAGCATACCTCCCAATTCAAATCACTGAACGTGCTTCCCCATCGGCGATGATTTACCAAATTCCCAACTGAATCGCCTCATCGCTAAACCCCCTGTGTCTGTGTTTATCAAAACACTTAACGATTTAATATGTTCGCTGAACTCTGCCCTCCCCTTCTACATTAACGACGCATGTGCCAATGTTCACGTAGATTATGATTATTATCTGGATTCTGATGAGTTTGAAGACAAGTGTTGCATACACACACATGTATGTATGTATGTGCAAGCTACACAGCTTGGCACACTTCTTAGAAACTTCACTTATTTGGAAAATAAATTCCTTCGACATTAGATAAGCAAAATAACTAAAGTGTCATTTACGTATAGGACTGCCTCGGTGGCGAAGTTGTATTTCGGTATGACTACCGTCCTGAGGTCTCGGGTTCGATCCCCGGGTCGAGAAAAGTGATATTGGATTTTTCCATATCAGCCCGGAGTCTGGAATTTGTGCCCGATATGGCGATAGGCTCGCCCCCTATCACATCTGGAACGGAACTAAGTTCGGCGAAATGTGGGTGTACTAGTTCGCTAGTTCACCTCTGCCTACCCCTTCGAGGATACAGGCGTGAGCTTCTGTATGTATGTATGTATGTCATTTACGTAATGACTGAATCCCTTTTTTATGTTTTATAATAACGTTAAAACATTGTTATTATTTGTATGTATGTTATTTAAAATCATTAAACTTACCACTTACTAATATTATCAGTATGTTTATCATCTGTGAAATGCGGAAGCAATTTTGTTTCTTTTTTAATTTCTTATACCATTACTAATGGAGGTTGACGTCAGGCAGACAGCCGGTCGTAAAAACTTAGCCAAATCCTTTCTGCAACATGCTTGACAAGGTGAGATGCGCCGACCCCACATCAAGGTGGGATAAGGGCAGGTAGAAAGAAAGAAAGATACCATTACAAATCTACCCTATGCTACTTTTTAATTCGAGTAAAAAAGACTTCTATTACGGGAGTGGACTCGCCCGCAAAAATTATTAATAAATTATAATAATAAGCTCACGCCTGTATCCCCGAAGGGGTAGGCAGAGGCGCACTAGCGAACTAGAACACCCACATTTCGCCGAGCTTAGTTCCGTCCCAGATGTGATAGGGGGCGAGCCTATCGCCATATCGGGCACAAACTCCAGACTCCGGGTTGATATGGAAAAATCCAATATCACTTTGCCCGACCCGGGGATCGAACCCGAGACCTCAGAACCGTAGTCGTACCGAAATACCACCACTACCGAAATACTTTATTATAATATATTTTAATTTTAAATATAATTTAATATCTAGGACTCTATCACAATCGTTTAAAAATATCGACCGGGCTATTTAAATTCATTGTTATGTATTAATTAACAGTCTAGACGAGTAAAGCTTAGTCGGTTTTGCGAGCTTCTGAATAATTGTTTACCGGAGCTTTGAACAGTTCCGATAGCTAAAATACAATAAAATAAATTGTATTTTCATTCTTGCCTTCAATTATTAAGGCATTATAGTTTGTTTATTTCATTTAGGATTCTTCTTTGGCGCCGCCTTGGTCTTGTGCCAGAGTGGATAGAGGAGTCTAGGGCTCGAATACCAGGTCGAGTCACGCGTGTTTTTCTGTGCGATTTGCCGCGGTTGTGCTGGATGGACCCTCTTGAGGGGGTTGACGTCAGGCAGGCAAAAAATAAAGCCAAAACCTCTCTGCATTATACTTCAAAAATGGGTGGTGAGCCGATCCCACGTTGAAGTTTGATAATTACACTTCTCTGCTTTCTTTCTGCATGGCATCATCCCGGCCTTCTGCCAGGGTCCGCCTTCCTACTAAAACGCTTCCACTTCGCCCGGTCTTGAGCATCCTGAATGGTGAGGCCATTGGCTCTCATAATAATATAATATTATAAGCTCACGCCTGTATTCCTGTAGGGGTAGGCAGAGGCGCACTAGCCAATTAGTACACCCACATTTCGCTCCTCCTCCAAAACATCCAGCTTGAGCTTTTAATAATTACACTTCTCTATCATTACTTAAAAGTATTGTGTTCGTTAGTATTCTATTTTAATAAATTCGTAGCCAATTAAATTTTTGTCAGCGACATGAAACCAGTTCAGCGAGAGTACTGCGCAAGATATTTATGTATGCATGAAAATATAACTGTCAATATTTTTTATTAATGAACGATCACTTTGGCATCTCTATTCTATTTCACGGTTCGCAAACTTTAAGCGATCGTTAACTACGCTTAATACCATTTATCCATGAAATTTAAACGAAGTTCCGATTTTATATTCAAGATCCACACCTTTAATAGGGACAGCAGAATTTATTATAACGAGTACAGCACTAGCAGCTTTTCTGATTTTTATCGACCGTGATTCAACATCTGGACGAGTTGTAATAGGGGAACTTCTAATAAGAAAACTTCTAATAGACTGTTTGAAAGTAGTCTTCTCAGCGATATTGGACTAATGAGCTTAAACGTTGAGGTCACATGACGTCTGGTGAGCATAAATCAGACTTTACGACGTTACTTACAGTTGCCAATTAGTAGAAGTCTTAGAGAGACATCACAACAAACATTACATGTATGCGACTGCTATTCACGATATTATTTTTATCACTAGGGGCACTTCACATTTGCCATAAATGAGACGGTATTTATCGCTCTTATGCACCTCATCAGACCGACTCATCAAAGATCAGCTGGGGAGAGTTTATGAAGTGGCTTAATGTTATATGAGACGCCTCCATAAGTAGAGGTATAATACAGTGGTTTATTTACTGCAAAGCCTTCGAAACGTCGGGAATAAAAATTAAAAACCAAATCGTGGTAAAATCCGTAAAAATAGTTTTATTTCAATGTATAACATTCGCGTAAACTTAAGAAATCGGTTTATTTCTACTTCTAAAGTAACGCAGAACAGAACGCAGAACGTTACCATATTTAGACAATCGGGTAAATATAGGAGATTTTCATTTGATCATTATTTTTTTTTCATACTCATCAAAAGATTAGCAACAGATATAAACATAAGTCTCTGGTACATTATCATGCTTTTAACGTCTTTTTTTGTATTATCCTTGTCAGTACGACCTGATTTAAAGAAAACTATACCCTTACCACTTTCTTTTTTTCTTTCTAGCTGCCCTTATCCCAGCTTAATGTGGGATTAGCGGAACATACTTTTGAAGCCTGTTGCAGTAAAGATTTGTCTTAGTTTTTACGACCGTCTGCCTGACATCAACCCTCTTTGAAGGTTTCAGTCCTAGGCACATTAAATTAGAAAAATTGCTTGCCCGACCAGGTAATCGAACCCAGGACCTCCACGACTCATACAGTCCACGGCTCATATACGTTGCCACTTGACCAAGGAGGCGACTAACTACTCTTACCACTTTCGTTTTCCATTATTTTAATTTTAAAAGGATCTCTACCCGTCCCGCTGAACCGGTGTCGATATAAATATCCATTCCACATAAACAAACAAAAGCAATGCATCGTGCTGATATCTGTTCCGACAACTGATGGGAATCTTTGTTTACACTATATCAATTAAGTCGACGTTCTGTTTGCGTTTCGCGTTCTGTATAAAGCAGCACTTTGGAAATTTTGTTTGCTTCCAACTCTTGCATAATGCGGTAATTATACGGAATACGGATGTCTTTCGTGTAAAATTGTTTATTGTTGTTTGATAATTAGCGTAGTTTTGTTTGAGTTTTTAATGGTAGTTTGGTTAAGAAACTTTTGTTAGTAGGGAGCTTATGTTTAGTTGGAAGTCTGAATGAGTAAATGTTATATTTTCACTTATTTGCGTTTACATTTTAACTAACTTGAAACTTACGTTATAAAAAAACATTA
Organism: Clanis bilineata; assembly: GCA_036417725.1. Lineage (NCBI taxonomy): Eukaryota > Metazoa > Arthropoda > Insecta > Lepidoptera > Sphingidae > Clanis > Clanis bilineata. Next base: position 9,255,404 of record CM071154.1, read on the forward strand.
GGGTGCAATGAATCACAAAATTTATAGGTTTTGATAGTATTGCAAACAAACGAGTTGAGTGGTGGACAGTTTCGTCTACAGCATGAAAGGGCCCCCTCGACCGGTTTGATACCACTGTCCCGCAGAAAACTGATATCTATGAGCGATGGAAATAACTTACCATCAGGTGACTCATCAGCTCGTTTGCCAGCCACTGCTATAAAAATATATTTAAATAACGTGATCTATTACTTTTTACAGTAACTTTAAATCCAAATAATGATACATAAGCTCACGCCTGTATCCCCGAAGAAGTAGGCAGACGTGCACGAGTGAGTTAGAACACCCACTTTTCGCCGATCTTAATTCCGTCCCAGATGTGATAGGGGGCAAGCCTATCGCCATATCGGCAAAAATTCCCGACTCCGGGCTGATATGGGAAAATTCAATATCACTTTGCCCAACCCCGGGTTCGAACCCCAGACTTCAGGAGGGTAGTCGTACCGAAATACAACCACGCCACCGAGGCAGTCAGAATGATACAGTTACACCTAAATAATAATATAACATAATATGCCCTAAACCAATATTTATTCAGGCATAAAATTTAATATATCAAGTAAAATAACTATGAGCTAAAATATCAAAAACATTTAATTTATCACACGCCTATCCAAACATTCAACTACGGCTTAATGCATTTTAAATAATCTGCTCATAATACGAGTTCATACATGAATTAATTATAATATCTACCTGAGAAACTAAAGATAACCGGGGTTAGGCCCTACAGCACGTATCCCCTTCAGATAGAGGGCGTTAATTAAACTCAAACAAAGATTAGCCGCCGATTGAGTGGAGATCGCAGCGCTTTGCTAACCTATCCGTTTTTAAATATTATTTCACATTGTATAACGGGCTTTTTGAGCCTGCCTGCCTGTAGTACTGGTTGGTAGGAATTGAAAATTGATTGCTATATTGGATCATAGACACATAGAATCACGCTTGTATCCCCGAAGGGGTAGGCAGAGGAGAACTATAGGATTTGAATATTCACATAACACCGAGCTCATTCTCGTCTCATTTCATTTCATTATTGGATCATGTCTTTATTAGACTATTACTTTACGTACATCTTCTACATAAACTATTAATGTTATTTGTTTTAGTAGGAATCCAATTATTTTTATTTAATAAGTTGCTTGCTACCTTGGTCTAGTGGCAGCATACATGGGCTGTAGATCGGGAGGTCCTGGGTTCGATTTGCCCGGGACTGGATCCCTCATAGAGGGTTGACGTCAGGCAGGCAGCCGTTCGTAAAAACGTAGCCAAATCATTTCTGCAACATGCTTGAAAAAGTGTATTGCGCCGACCTCACATTAAGGTGGGATAAGGGCAGGTAGAAAGAAATAAGTTGCTTAAGTAAAGTTATAAGCCTCAAAGAAAAATATTTTTCAGCTCTTTTTTAATAAATTGATAACAATAATTCGAAAAGTAACTTTGCGGAGCGTATAAAAATAGCCTCAATATTCATAGGCGTAATTTTTTATTATTGTTAAGTACGATAAAACTGTACATATATGACCGTACATGAATTCACAGGAAAAACTCAAAATTCGAATGTTAGTATATCGAAATGGTGGAAAGCGCACATTTCGCAGTGTGTTGTTAGAGATACTGTACACTGAACGTATTTTCGCGCGTCTCTATATCGTCGAGTTGTACACGAATCGAGGAGGATTGCGACCGCTCTTTGTGGCGGACACGTTTTCAAACCAACAGTCGCTATGGATTTTTTGGTACCACATGTGAAGTAGCAATTGGTCAGCAATTCGTTATGCAGCATATTGAGCCTCTCTTTTTTATTTATTCGCGTCCTTTATCCTATGAAGTATCGGACTAGATTCACGGTCCAGTTTTGGGATACACAGTTTCTTTTTTTATATGCACTATAAAATACACAATTACCTAGTCACAAATGGTCTGGGACATACATTATTGATATTAAATAATAACAATAAATTTAACATACAAGCTGCAACTCGCGCCTTCATCGGCGCAGAATAAAATCCAAAATTTACTTATTTAAAAAAAAAATTAACTTACTTTAAATCAACCATCTGCCAGTGAATATTTCGTCAAAATCTATCCAGCCGTTTCAGAGATTAGCAGAAACAGCCAGACATTTTATAACACAACACAAATTATTTTGATATTACTAGATAACCGACACTTAAATTTTATTAATTTGTATGCAACAATTTATTTGTATTTTATTTCCAACAGGTCGATCTGAAAATCTTTGGGGGAGCCCTATGTCCAGCAGTGGACGTCCTATGGCTGATGATGATAATGCGGTGCAAATATTCACGTACTAAACATAAAATACCATATTTTTTAAAGAATTTAAAACAAATTCACAAAGTTATATTTTGTTACTACATTATCCATACACTAAACATAATATTATCAAAGTAGGAGCAACAAATTAATTTACTATACCCTAAACATGAAAATTACAGATATATCAAAACAATAGCTTGTAATACAGGAAACAAGTTAGTTAATCAACAGGCGGAAGACTTCATTCACTGTTATCTCATTTTATTAGCTCCCTCGCCTGAATTTATTACGTCGCGGCAACTCAAATAAGTGAATTCACTTTTATGTAAAAAAAAACTTATAAAACTCTGGTGTACTGGTCGGAACCGAACAATGGGTCATCGGTTACGCAGATCACGTTTCGTCGCCTTAAAAATGTGGCGCTTAAATCCATAAAGTACTCCCAAGTATTACTATTCCCTCTCAGTATTTCTTTTGACGAGTACATTATAATATTAGAATCCCCTCGTACAAACTTCCTTTTAAAATCAGTGATGGATACAGTAGGCATAGCACTCATACTCAAGTATGAAATACAAAGGCTGAGATCTATAGAAGAACTTCGACTAAGTCTGAGTCTAAGAAACGAACTCGGTGAGGATTTGAATCGACTTAGTCCGAGTCATTTTTTACAAAAAAATCTTTGCTTAGCACTAGCACACTAAGCAAAGAAGAAGACGACCGATTCCCTACCTGATCCAGGCAAATTAAATTAGAAAATTCGTTTTGCCTGGCCTGGGAATCGAACCCAGGACCTCCCGGTTCATAGCCATGCCGCCACTAGACCAACGAGGCGAATCTTAATCCTCTTTGTTTTTGGGAAAAGTGTTTTACTACTGCCGCCGCGCCCGGGGGGTGGACGTGGCGGGTATGTCGGAAAAAAAATAATCATGAAAGCGGTCTACAGACAGACAGATCTGTCAGTCTGTTTTTCTTTCTTGACTTAGACTTACTCGAAGTTCTCTCTATAGATATCATCCATAGACTCCCCGTAGAGGTAGGCAGAGGCAAACTGGTGAACTAGAACACCCATATTTCTCCGGGCGTATTTCCATCCCACATCTGATAGTCGGCGAATCTATCGCCTTATCAGACTCTAATACTGAGGGCTAATAATGAGTAGAATAATCAATATCAATTTGCTCAACCCGGGGATCGAACCCGAGACCTCAGGCCAATAGTCGTAGCGCGCATGCAAAACAACTACGCCAGTCTATATTAATATTTTAAACGACATAATATATTTTAAACAGATTTTGAATTAAGTTTGTTGGTTTTCATATTGAAAAACAAACAGCTATCAAAGGTTAGTTAAAAAAATCAACATTATAAATCATAATGATATGCAACTTAATATATACATACATAATTATGAATTAATCTTGGATAACAATTATTTTAATTTCATCAGTGGGTTGAAAAGAAAATTATAATATTTTTTCAGCATAATTATTTCATTTATGTGTGAATATAAATATTGCGAAAGCGCGTCGTCTAAATTATATCAAATAGAATGGCATAAAATAATATAAATATCACATAACTTCAGCTTTTATATAAAAAAAATATTATGTTTTGACAATTAAGCGGACCCTAACACTAGGCCGGGATAACATCAGGCAGAAAGATAATGTTTTGATGAACCGTATAAAACTATGAGAAGAACATACACTTCTTCTTAGTCGGTATCTTCATTGCTGAAGGTCGTGTCTAGCTTAAAGTTGTATCACTCGATGCACTATACTCTTCCACGCGGTTCTGTCTTCGGCGGTCTTAATAGCTTTCGGTATTGGCATACCAGTGAGCATCTTTATTAGGTCTGTCCAACGGGTAGGTAAACGACCTCGTGGTCTTTTCCCATCGACCATGCCAACTATCAGCATCTTTTCCAGACAGTCTGGATTTCTACGAGCAATATGTCTGAAATAGTTGAGTATCCGCTGAGAGCAGAGAAGACAGAGCTGAGAACATACACAGGAAACATAAATACATGAAAATTATGTCAATGTTGTTTTTGTGTCTATTTTATTACAAGTTCACAAATGAATTTATATTTCATTTAAATTACAATAAAATAATTACTCGAATCCGCAAATAAGTTAAATCAACAGAATACTATGCGTTACAATACTAGCCTCAGGTAATAGAATTATGCCGCTAATAATGAAAGCTACAATGCACTGTGAATAATTCATCCATCAAAACAAACACACGATCTTGGAACACTAACAAAGGTACACAACCAATATAGAGTAGAGGCGGCATGCCAATTGCCGATCTGCATATTCGAATACCTAAGTGATGGTATTCGAAGTATTCATTGCGCCCCACGTCTGTCTATACTTCTATAGAAACTGAAACATCATAAAATCTACGGAATGCACATAATGGCCGCTCAGACTGCCGATACGGCCAACGTGTCAATGTATTGAATTTCAAAGATGATTAATGGCATTACTTGAATTCCCGATTGGAATACCCATTATTCTGTTTGCATTTGTGTTGGAAAACAAAACAATGTTCGAAAGTGGAACAAATCAAGGACTGCCCAAATAGTAACTATTATCCGCTTTTGGACATTTCGTGATTCATGTTGTTTTGGAAATCGGGTAGCCTACAATTCTAGGGAATTGAAAAATGTATTATACTTCAGAATCTTAATAATCGACTTCAAAAGCCTACCACATCTAGACCAAAGTAAATTAAAAAAGTATTTATGAGGATTTTATAGTCAAATTAATTTATATAGGACCCGTGGATAAGCTTTATCGAACAAAAAAGGATCTTGAAATTCGGTCTACTATTATATGGATTTCGCGTAAAATACGTAAAAGAAAGACTGACTTGAGAACTCTTCCTTTTGAAGTCGGTTAAAATAACTAAGATATTGGCCTAATTAATATAAGACAAAGATAGGACGGCTATAGATATAGGTACTTCCTTGGTTCCTTGTGGCTGGTCATTGTTTATCTAGTTTCTTTTTTATTGCAACTTGGAGGTCCTTCGATAAACTGCTTCTAACATCTTCGCAGTGCAGAGAAGCATCTATGCAGCGGACATGGTATACTAATGTCGGTGGTTAGTGTTTTTTGACTGGATTGCGCTTACCGTCCGGTCATTTTACCGAGACCGGATAAAAAACCAGCTCTTATATTTGTAATCCAAAATAATACCCAATTGTAAAAAGACTTAGTTAAAAATTAACGTACAAAATAAATGAAACATCTTGTAAGTGAATAATGATATTTTTACAAAGATTTATATGAAAACATTTTTTTGCGAACAAAACCTTATTTCACACTGTGTGCACATGACGGTATATCTTGTCTGATTTCTCAAGAGCGTAGCTAAAAATATTTTTCACGCATTAAGTATTCGATACCACTTTTGTATGGGGGAAACATTTCTGTTATATTCATGACATTTATGAGTTTATTTATTTAGGAAATCGTATTTACTCCGATTTGTCTTTTGACTAAAACCTAATTTAAATAAATAACACCCAACTGTCACACACATAGTCCTGACTCCACACTTAGTGTCGTGGGTATCAGAAACTACGAGAGACTTTCGGTCTCACAACACCCAGACCCGAAACAAATATCTGTGAGCCACACGCCACACAAATATTTTTCTCGGTGCGGGGATCGAATCCGATCGGATCGCCTGTCGCTTCACAGCCGGCTGCTCGCCCGCTGCGCCACGGAGGCTGTCTTAATTGAAGAAAGTTCATAACATGAGGCGAGAATGTACCAAAATACTCTCATTTCAAAGTACAATATTGTAAAATAGAAATCGAAACGAGGCTTCGTGAATTACAGTTTTTAGTTCTTTTTCTCGCCCATGTCGTAGATGAGGGTTGTAACCCTCAATCAATCCAAAGCCAATCTCACATTATTTGTGATCCCGTAATTATAATTATTGATTAATTAATTTATTGTCTAAGCGTATTTATAAATTTAAATAAAAGTTAATTTAATTGTCTCGTTAATGTTTATTGTGAACATAATGTCAATATTTATTGTACAGATGAAACGTCTAGTCCAATTTTTTACCAAGTAAAAATCTTGTCATCTAAATGACAACTTACTCGTATTTTAACAAGTTAGTATAGGTAGTATATAATACAGATCAACGCGGAAAACCTGTGTATAATAATTATTTTGCTTATATTAGCACTTCATAAATTTATTTAGAGGTAAATACATACATAGATGAATATTAGCAGAATAAAATTGTTTGTGTTTGCCCAAAGTTTTCGCACGACCGACTTTTTCCCGTTGTTGTGGACGGCGGAAAGTGTGAAAACGTGTATAACAACTAAGAGGATCCGGGCAAAGGGGAATGTCTCCCATATGAACATCGCCGCAGGCTGTACTGTTTTGCTGTTACTGGTTGCCCTCACGGTGAAGTGGGGACATAAATTGGGCCATCACTCACTACTGGAATTAGGGGCACAGATTGATGTACGCACGCTGATTGATATGTATGACGTGTGTATGTCTTTGTTTCTTTTAAATTGTTAACGAACTTTTGTTCGTGGCTTGGCCCTTATTAATTTTTTTTGTAGGTTATAAATTGTTTTTCCATATAATTTGACCCCATTGCCCAATAGATGTAGTCATCCAGCATTGCCTCAGTGGCGTGGATGTATTTCAATACTACTCCATCGTGAGGTCTCGAGTTTGATCCCTGGGTCGGCCAAAGTGATATAGGATTTTTCCATATTAGCCCGGAGTCTGGAATTTGTGCCCGATATGGCGATAGGCTCGCCCCCTATTACATCAGGGTCGGAAGTAATCTCGGCGATATGTGTGTGTTCTAGTTCGCTAGTGAATCTCTGCCTACCCCTTGGGGCATACAGGCGTGAACTTATGTTAAGTTAGTAAATCATGCAGGACATTGTATCTTTGCATCTCTAGATATTGTAGAAAGTTCTAATTATTACAAGTCAAACCTCACTGAAGACAATTTTGTTTCTTTTTAAATTCTACTATTTTCTTCATTTTTAGAAAATTGCACTATATCTGAGTGACAGAGGTCAGGAAAGGATTTTTACCACAAGAGCGGCGCCTTATGGCAATAACTAAGCAATATAATTGATACATGTGAACAGAATATGGCTGCCTTCATTTGAAATAGCGCAAAAGTATTAACCGTTCGATAATTTAACTCGTCGCTTCGTTCGTGAAATATTTCAAGCTTAATTTCCGAAGTAATTAGCGGCCACTATTAGAATTTCCCCATAACAGTGGCGAGTTGGTCACACGAGTCTCACCTCCATACTTCATGCTTGGTCGGGGAATGTCTGGCACGCGTCGCTCGCTGAATAATGGTCAGCGTCAGGTATTTTTGACTAGCTTCATTATTATTTTATGGAAGGAACTACTGTAGAAACACAGACGCGTATGTAAGGTAGTACATATCACGAAGAAACGCGCTTTCTAAATTTCAAAATCTATGCAGCTTTTATTTTGTTACTATGTTTGTGTATCACAATTATTTACAATACTACGTTGTATTAATATGTAGTATATGTAAACAGAAACATAACTTTTATCAGGGCAGTCAGGAAAAAACTATGCAGCTGAAATCATAGTGCATATATGTACATATAATGAGCGATGCAAAAACCGCACATCTTCGGTTTGCTGCCACCCGATTTTAATTCAATTTAGAATAACTATTTACCTCTATTTCGTGGCAATAAAATGGTATTGATTACTAATGAGTAATCAAATCATATCAGACAGCAGCACATACCGTGAGGAAGTTTCTGACTATAGAAACTAACCTCTGTATAGAACTATAGAGACTGGCACAATGTTGCTTTGCTCCTTAAGCCTCATCATCAAGGTAATTTTTTTAAATTATATTTATATTTTTAATAAATTATAATAAGGTAAATGCGCAATTTCATTCCTTTAAGTTTGACCAGATTTGAAAATGAAGAAGCTCTTGAAATAAAACTATTTTTACGGATTCTCTCATGATATGGTTTTAATTTTTATGCCCGACGTTTTATAATTTCAATAGCCTCGCTCGCGTATCATTGTATTTCTATTGACGTCAAATCGTGACAGAATCCGTAAAAATAGCTTTATTTCAATATAGAGGTATAACATTGGCGTAAACTTAAGAAATCAGTACTGACGGGTTACCACTACCTCTTATAGCAATATTATTATAATCTTACTTGTACCGATTCCCGTACAAAAAATAACTAGTATATAATAATACTGCTATAAGAGGTGATGGTAACCCCCCTGAAGAAGCTCGTGAAGAACGAAACTGACATGAGAATAAAAACGTTAATTATACAACAGTATGTGTACAGAATACGTAACACGACACCACGAGAGAGCAGACTGACGGCTGTGCACAAGTATTTTCATAAAGTGTGAAAAAAGTAAGGCTCTGTTGTTCAGAGGTGCGAACCGAGTCTCATATTACCGATAGACAAAACGATACGACAACGAAAATTACACACTGTAGTAACCGCATCTGCCGTTAATATGCTGTACAGATATGACCTTTAATTACACCCCGTAAGGTTGAATTTACATAAAACATAAACGTGGTTAGGCTGTACCACCTTACGTTCGAATTATACTTTATCCTTGAAGACCCAGAATAGACAAAAGTCACCCTGCTCGGAGAGTAAATTTATTCAAATTTAAGCTCTGTGCGTATCACTATAGGAGTTATAATTTATCAATGAGATCATTTTCACTTCCATTGGAAAATGTCATCGCGACAGGACTAGGCGTAAGTGAACGCGTCAAAGTGTAAAATGAGGGGTTTAGCGCCGTGTCAGTGAAAGTCATTAGGATTGGAATGGATGAAAATTGCGTGCATATTTAGGTAGCTCTTCGAGTTAATATGAATGACGTGATGAAATGGAAATATCTCAGAGTTTTTCGTTTAATATCGCCAATACCATTAAGAGCTCGGACAATTCCATTTTTATCAATTTATCTGAACAGTCCATTGTAGGATTAAAGTGTTTATGACCAATATTTTATATCGTCAGTCAACTAAAAAATATATATTTTTTAATTTGTACTTTAGAAGTAATAATGATGTTTAAGATAACTGATATTTAACATCAGATTCTTCTATAAAAAAAACAAAATATTTTTTGTTTTAACAAAAAATAATATATATTCCTGTTTTTATCAAAAATAAAATAATATATTCACTACATTAAGAGGTTATTCTCTGGTTCCCTATAGCATGTCGATTAGATGTATCTTTGAATATTTTCACTAATGAAATATTTGTGACCAACAAAAAATATTAATTGTCATCATCATCATAGGCCTCCCACAAAAAAATGTAATTCCTATATTTCCATCATGGAATTGAATATATTGTTACATACTAGAATAATCTCTAACCGAACGCGCCGCGCCGCCGATCCATGAATAAGCCGAGTGTTCTAGTGCGTTCGAGCCGGGACCAGTCTGGCCGCGTGACGTCACGCGGCGATAAGAGATTGACGAATATAAAAGGCGTGTGTGTGTGTTGGCGGGACAGTGTTTCTTCGGAAGCGATCGAGTGCGAACAACGAGCGACAAGCGAATATTCGGAGCGATTATTTCGACGCGTATTGTGTGCAGTACAGTGTTTAATTTTAAATAAAGTGCTGAGTCAGTTTCGAGAACAGTCGGCGTTTAATTGTTTGTCCTGAACCCCGTTAACCCGTAACATTTGGTGTCAGAAGTGGGATAAATGCCGGTGTTCCCGAAAGACGACGAAGGTATCCGTACCCGAAGCCAGCGCCAGCAAGAGATGGACTGAGGGCGTTTCGAAGATAGTCCGGCACAAGAGCCGGTTTCGCAGCCAATGACGCAGACGACTGCAGGCCCATCTGGAGTGTCGCCGACGTGGGCACCTAGTGAATTATCGGTCATTATGGCGATGCTGCAAGAGCAAGCTCGACGTCAAGAGGAGCAAGCTCGACGTCAAGAGGAGCAGGCGCGTAAATTGGAGGAGCATCTGCAGCGTGGGCAAGAAGAGCAGGTCGCACTTATGAAGAATTTGCAAGCTACGGTCGGAAAGGAATTAAAAATCATTAAAGACCAAGTGGACCAGCATGAGCAGCGTATTGTAAAGGCCGAAGCCCAAATCGCCGACGTCAAACAACTTGTAGAAACACGTGTGTGTAGTGCCGCAAGTTCTGTGGTGGCTGCACCGTCAGGACGTGGTTTTAAAGTACCACCATTTGATGGCACATCATCTTGGTCGGCCTACAAAATTCAATTTGAAGCCGTGATGCAGGCAAACGGGTGGACCAAGGATCAAGCCAAGACTGCTCTAACCTTAGGTTTACGTGAGCAGGCCTTAACCGTCTTGGAGGCTCTTGGCGGAGATGTTACATATGACCAGCTGGTCGAGGCCTTGGAGTCGAGGTATGGTGATGCCCACCTAGAACACGTCTTTCGTGCTCAGCTTAAGGATCAAGCTCAACGTAATACTGAAAACCTACAGCAGTGGGCCCTGGAAGTTGAGAAGCTGGTTCGTAAAGCTTACCAGTCCACACCTGCACTGATTGATGGAATTCTAGTGCAGGCTTTCGTCGACGGAATCCGCGACCTAGAGGTGCGGGCTGCTGTAAGGCTTGGGCATCACGAGACCCTGAAAAATGCGTTGGCTCACGCGCTGGAAGTGGAGGCTGTACGACAAGACCATCGAGCTCACCGCATTAGAGAGGTTGTGGTAGCACCTCCACGCAATCGTATTCAAGGGTATAGTCCGCGTTGCTTTAATTGCGGTGAAAGGGGCCACCTCCGCTTGAATTGTAGAAAACGACGAGTTAAAGGAGAAAATAGACCTGAAAATGAGAAGAGTCAAAACAACTGGAGATGTGGGCCATCACCAAGTCATAAAAATAAGGATAATGAATGGCACCGAAAAGAGGAAAAGGGGTACAAGAAGGAAGTGCCTCAAAGCAACTGGAGGCACAAGGTTAGCAAGCAGCCGGACAAGAAGTTCGTGTCGTGGGAGACCAATCGTATGCGTGAGGCAGAAGGATATTCACCGGATGGAAGACCTTGTCTTAAGAACTGCAAGAAAGAAGATAAGGAAGCAGTGCCCGTACGAACAATAAGGACAGACCTCAATAACGAGTGGCGAGATACACTACTGGAAGCACAGGATTGTGACGCAGATCTAAAACCGATCTTTGAGCGGTTAAAAGCTGGTACCGCGAAACCTAAATGGCATGAAGTTGCAGCGTTAAGTTCCACTACGAAGAGCTACTGGGCCCAGTGGGACAGCTTGGTTATACATGATGGAGTACTGTGCCGTAAATGGGAAAACGCAAAAGGCGATCGATGTCATTTGCAAATGGTAGTCCCTAGAGCTAAGATCCCAGAAGTTCTGCAGCTCTACCATAATGGATTATCAGGAGCTCACATGGGGGTCAAAAGAACTCTGCTGAAGATCCGCGAAAGATTTTATTGGATCCACTGCCGAGACGATGTTGAGGAATGGTGTCGTAAATGCACAATTTGCGCGGCTGTGAAGGGTCCTCATACACGAAGTAGAGGAGCATTAAAAATTTACAATGTGGGAGCTCCATGGGAGCGGATTGCTCTGGACGTAGCAGGACCTTTCCCTGTAAGTGACAGCGGGAACAAGTACTTCATGGTGGTCATGGATTACTTCACGAAGTGGCCGGAAGTATTTGCCATTCCCAACCAGGAAGCTTCAACAGTCGCAGATAAATTGGTCCATGAAGTATTCTGCCGGTTTGGAGTACCTTTAGAAATTCACAGCGATCAAGGACGTAATTTTGAATCCCAAGTATTTCAGGAAACATGTCGAGTATTGGGCATTCACAAAACCAGAACGACCTCCTACCACCCGCAATCTGATGGCATGGTGGAACGATTTATTCAAACGTTAGAGAGATACCTGGCAAAAGTTGTAGAAAGCAGGCAAAAAGACTGGGACAAGCACATTCAGCCGTTTCTAATGTCATATCGTAGTGCGGTTCACGAGAATACGACGGTAACACCAGCTTTCGCTAACTTTGGAAGAGAATTACGACTGCCTGCTGATCTGATAACTGGTATCCCTCCTGACACCCCGCGTAGTGTAACAGACTACGCGGACGATCTGCGCAAGAGATTGAATGACGTATATGAACACGTCCGAGTGTCAGGTCAGCAAATGTCCGAGAGGATGAAGACCCGCTATGACCGAAAAATGAACAACAGCGGTTTCGACGAAGGTTCACTAGTATGGTTGCACAACCCAGTTCGATGCAAAGGCAAGTCTCCCAAATTACAAGTGAAATGGGACGGACCCTATAGAGTTGTCACCAAAATTAATGATGTCACCTACCGAATCCAGAAAGGCCAGCGATCTGCACCTAAGATAGTTCACGTCGACCGTTTAGCGCGTTATTATGGCTGTAACAATGCTCGGGACGAGCATGTCTTAGGAGGGGGCAGTGTTACATACTAGAATAATCTCTAACCGAACGCGCCGCGCCGCCGATCCATGAATAAGCCGAGTGTTCTAGTGCGTTCGAGCCGGGACCAGTCTGGCCGCGTGACGTCACGCGGCGATAAGAGATTGACGAATATAAAAGGCGTGTGTGTGTGTTGGCGGGACAGTGTTTCTTCGGAAGCGATCGAGTGCGAACAACGAGCGACAAGCGAATATTCGGAGCGATTATTTCGACGCGTATTGTGTGCAGTACAGTGTTTAATTTTAAATAAAGTGCTGAGTCAGTTTCGAGAACAGTCGGCGTTTAATTGTTTGTCCTGAACCCCGTTAGCCCGTAACAATATTTTACAATACTAAGATTAGAAACTCAGATAAGAAAGCTAAGATGTCTTCTCGCAATACGGAGTAGGTTAGTGACGCGCAACGCACTGCGGTGGCTAAATCAAAGACAACAATGGCAAGCCCGGATTGTCTGCACTACGCCTGTGAGCACTTCGCGCCACTTTCGCTACTTTGTGGATATTGTGAAGAGGCGCCGCGCCGAGGAGCCGCCGCGCGAAATTAGATCGTACCGTCGGAAAAAATGTTTACCGCACCTGATTGGATTTTATATTGATGGCCTTAGGATCCGGGATGTGAGCGCCTGGATCTTGCATTTATACTTGTATGAAGTTAATGCTTGTTCCCTGATTTATTTCGTTGCGTTTGTGGCGTGCTATACATTTATATGAATTAATTTGCATTCATCATGTAATGTGAATGTAATAATAATTTAATTAAATTATGGAGGTCCCGTAACTTGATTATTGTTCTTTTTTAAAAAAATGGCTGCCAGTGTCAAACAGTAAATGAAATGAATACTAGTGACCTTTCGAAAGTCGGCCCGAAGTATAATTTGGTTAATTAAATGTAATTGCATCAGACAACAGCACGTTTAATTAGAATAAATAAATTAATTAAGAACGGAGTGAATAGTACGCAAAATGTAATCCGAAATAAACTTTTCAATTTGCTCCTCGCCGCGTTCTGAGTGTTTCTGCTGTCTGTCTTGCTAACCAGACCATTAAAAGCGAGGGTGTGAAAATTCGCTGCTTATTTTCACAGAACGCAGGCAACTGCAAATCCATACTTGGTTTTATATTCATATGTGAGTAGTCTGAGTGTGAAATTTCAGATGCACTGTGGTTCAATAAGGTCTTAAGCCTCGGTAATATTATTAGACTGAGAGCGTCGGGGAAAATGGATCATTTTTCCTAGGAGTTTTTAAGGTAATGGTAGTAGGGAATGAAAATATAGTTTTATGTTCTATACTTCCAGAGTTATGGGATTTTGTGAGGTGCCTACTTTTTTTCTAGGTGAATTGAATGCATTCCTAGGTGAATTATATAAACCATTAATTGGCGAGTAATGGAGGTCTGTGGTCTTCACTGAAGGAAACGTAACAGCGAGGTGCCACTTTACGTTGGTTTTCTGTGAGACAATGGTATCAAATCGGTCAAGCCGGCCCATTCCCGCTGTAGACGTAACTGTCTACAGCATGGCTCTACCACTCTGAAAATCTCTCTCTCTCTCACTCTATATTCTCCTTTTTCAAACAATATTTTCCTACACGTATGCAAGTGACATTATTGCATATGAAAATACCTTTACACGACTATTCTCCTTTTTCTAAAAATATTTCCCTATACGTGCAAGTGTAGTACAATCTCAACTATGACTGGAACGGTTGAAACTCATCACGAATTTTTATTTGCCTGTTTTTAATTGAAAATGGGAAACAAAAGCAATCGGGGGTCCACAGCGACACAAGCAAATCAAAAGGCAAAAATATTAGAAGTGCAATGTCGACCGTCGGCGCTCTATGTCGTTCCGCCATTTTTATCTGGCAGTTTCTTTGTGCCTGGCATGCTGTTATCTAGCTGGCTGGCTGACTGACTATATCGGAATGGCAATACAGTGCCAAACATGCAAACTGCTATCTTCTCCACGAGTTTTGAAATGGAAAGAAAAGTGAAATAATTAAAATAAAGTTTCCTCAGTAGAGACGTCTGGAAACCATTGTTGGAGCAGACGTTTGAGAAAAATATTATTGATTTTTGTATTTGCACGCCGTGTGTACTGAAACAGATTCTAATTTCAAGGATTATAATATCTTTTTTTGTACCTGCCCTTATCCCACCTTAATGTGGGGTCGGCGCAACACACTTTTTCAATGACTGGCCGCCTGCTTGAGATCAAGTCTCTCTGGTGTATTTAATTAGTTTATTATATTATTGTATTTAATTAATGAGAAATAACGGTCAACTTAGCAAATTGTCAGGGTAGTCAGAGTATTTTTGTCTATATGGTCTGCACGCCACTAGCTAAAGCACGCGGTATTCGCGGCGCCCGTGTCAATTCTTCCTGTTGTATGGAAGGGTTAAAACGTCAGAATTTTCTGAGATCCCGCTTTGCTTAAATACATATAAATAACTATTAACAATAACAGGCATAAAATTAATCCATTAAATACAATAATATGGGTTGTAAAACCAAAGTAATAAAATAAGGTGTGTTTAATTTCATTAGCAACGTCTCGTATTTACTCGAAACTAATTTGACGTCTGTAACTCCGAAAAATGGCAATTCTCAGATTTATTACATTTTATTAAAGGTCGCCCTTGTGATGATCTTGGCGTGATAAATATTCATAAATTTTAAGTTTCACTTATTGCTTTGGCATTTATTTATTTGCAACTCGTGGCAATTTATTTCTTTATATTTATGCCTAGCTATGTGAGGAATAGAGATTACTGCAAAACACTTTACTTATTTTAAAGTTATAAAAATCCATTTGAATAAAAGCATTTGGATATTTCTCAGTAACACTAATTCTTATTTTCGACTCAAATAGTATAATTCTTTTTCGATGTGGGTAGTGCCCCGCTGTAGACGGTGGTGTCTATAGCATAAGAGGCCCGGATCGACCGAATTATAACAATTACTATCAATAACACCCAACCCAGGAATTTCGAAAGTATGTGAAGCCTGCAACCCGCATTAGGCCAGCGTGGTAGACTAAGGCCTAAGCCCTCTCAATAGTAGAGGAGGCCCGTGTCCAGGACAGTAATATTACAGGGCTAATATTATTAACACCCAACTGTCTTGTGTCGTGGGTATCAGGAACTACGAGATATTTTTGGTCTCACAACACCCAGACCGAAACAAATATTTGTGGGCCACGACACATTTGTCTCGAACCCACGGCCTCTCGCTTCACAGCCGGCTACTCGCCCGTTGTGCCACGGAGGCTATCAATTACTATCTTATGAAAAACCGTAGTGAAGCGGCCCAAGTCTTTCCTTTCTTTTAGGGTCCGTAACGCATTCATTTCTGCTTTTCTATACTGGTAATTCAGAAGCGGTAAAGATATTATTTACCATCAATTTTTTTTTTATAGCAAAGACTGGCAAACGAGCTGATGGGTTATCTGATGGTAAGTGATCTCTACCGCCCATAGACACCCAAGACAAGATAATCATGGGTGCGTTGCCAACCTTAAAGGAGGGAAATAAGGATCAGGAAAGGGAGTGGGGGGGCTAATTGGGCCACCGGAAATCTCAATCATCGATCGAAACGCGACAGCGAGCTGCCGCGTTACGTCGGTATTCTGTGAGATAGTGGTATCAAACCGGTCGAGCCGGCCCATTCGTGCTGTAGACAGTTACTGTCTACAGCGTGGTTCTACCACTTAAAAACCCCACCACACCAACCCACTTAAAGTATCCACTATCTCATAATATATGCCGTCATTTACAGTAAAACAATCTGTAGTCTAATCTATAGGCTGATCTCATCGATATATTAATTACCTAGATGCACAGTTGACGCTCGGAAAATGGGACAGCAAAGGAGTGCTTAAGAACTCGTTTTGCATACAGTCCGACGCGCATGGAATTCTAAATTTCAAAATTCAAATTTAAGAACGCTTGCTCATTTCGTTTAAAAAGCTACTTTTTTACACGTGCATAGGGTTATATTTATGTTGATTTAATTAGAACTTGTGATCTTTTTCTTTGTTTTATTCCTGATACCACTTTTTAGGAGGATATTTGCAAAGAACTGTGCATCTAGGGTATATTTATTGATGGCTGATCTAGCCTCCGTGGCGCAGCGGGCGAGTAGCCGGCTGTGAAGCGAGAGGCCGCGGGTTCGATCCCCGCACCGAGACAAATGTTTGTATGGCCTACAAATATTTGTTTCGGGTCTGGGTGTTGTGAGACCGAAAGTCTCTCGTAGTTCCTGATACCCACGACACAAGACTCGATCTTAGTGTGGGGTCAGGACTATGTATGTGACTGTTGGGTGTTATTTATTATTTGTTATTATTATAGTCCATCTAAAGTTTAATCTATAGTCTGATCTACAGTCCATCTATAGTCTCATCTATGATGTATAGTCTATCTGTACTCTTATCTATAGTCTACGTAAAATAGCCAAAGAAAAGGTCAAATACTAACGTAAAATGATTAACCATAACCATACAAGGTAACGTAGTTTGTAGTAACATCGTTATATTCGTTACAACGTACGTCCAATATTTCCTCCCACTTATGTTGAGATTCGCCAATATTTTGTTATAATCCGTTTACTGGTATATGGTCAGCTTTCCTCGTATCGTGGCTCACACTGAACGTTTCCACGTTCAGAAATATTGGCTGGCAACACTTGTCTAAGATAAATTGTGTTGTATTTGTGAATATTTTCAATGATAAAAGTGTAAAGTTTAAAGCTAATATTTTAGGGAATAAAAGTATTCCGTGGAATAAAGATCTGTGCAAGTGATGCATGCATGCATTCTCTTGATATACCTAGTAGTATTTAAGTATAATTCGTATTTTAGGAGTTAAAACTTTGGAGTAAACATTGAACTTAACATTCAAAACGTATCAAATGCATAATCGTTGAAATCAAAAATAACTTAATGATTTCTTACGTTTACGGATTCTATCGCGATTTGTTTTTTTATATTTTTTTTACTTCCGACGTTTCGAAAGCTTTACAGTCTTCGTGGTTAAGGGCGGACTGAAACTAAAATGTTAAATAACAGATACTGTAAAATACAAATAAAAAAATCGCAATAAAATCCGTAAAAACTAATTCAACAAAAACTTTCCCTCCTTTCGGGACAGTCTGGTAAAATGGTAATTTGAAATCTGCATTTGTCAAGTGTAAAGTATAATTTCTGTCATGCAATGCTTGAGTATTGAGCACATCGTGACATGTGCTTGCTAAATAGATAAGTGTGTAAGTATGTATGGTACTGTGGTATACAATATTTGCATAATCCGAACTGAATGCCTATATTATTGTTCATTTTGTCTATTTTGCATCAATTTTACCAGCACTAGGTTAAGTGTAATTTTCTCGCAGGTAACATTCCCAGTGACCATGCCCGCACGTGTAAACCACTTTGTTGCCGACGTCAAGCCGTCTAGATTTCTTTGTACAAAGGGCCCGTCCACAGCACCTGCATTCGCCAACGTTGCTCGGTGCTTCCAGCATATTGTGCCTTTGTGCATATACACGCCGAACTTAATGAAAATAGCTGATTTTACGTTGAATATTTATAGAAATAGATAACTATGTGTATTTAAAATGAGGCTGCTCCCCAAAGGAGTAGGTAGAGCGGCACTAGCGAACTAGAACACCCACATTTCGCCGAGATTAGTTCCGTCCCAGATGTGATAGGGGGCGAGCCTACCGCCATAACGGGCACAAATTTCAAACTCCGGGCTGATATGAAAAAAATCAATATCATTTTGCCCGACTCGGGGATCCAACCGGAGACTTCAGGACGGTAGTCGTACAGAAATACAACCACGCCACCGAAGCAGTCTAAGTAAAATATAACCAAATTAATACCGCAATATTTAACTTAATTCACTATAATATTATTTATACTATGTAATACATTACACAAGACAAGATTTCTTACAAAATTAAATTCCCTTGGCTTCGCGTTTAAGTAATAAAAAATAGACAAATCACCGTACTAAATTCATGCAAAAGTCATGATATAAATGTTTCGCCGAGATATCTATAACAAAAAGTTATTACTATAAAACTTGCGGTTGATTGATGAACGAGCCACTGATGAGGGTTTTTTATAGTAATTATGAGTGAGATTTAAAAAGATTTCATCTCGATAACGAGTGGTAATGGCACTGAATGGATTGAGGTTTTACTGCAATAAATAATTTATAGCCAATTACTACTTAGCGTTTATATTATAGCCGGATTAATTTCAGCTCATTTTTATTAACAATGTATTTAATATTGTGATTGATTCTGGACGTAAATTAATTAATATAGATTAAGAAATTAATTGAAATAATATTGGATTTCGTTCATTTAATAAGTGGAGATTAATAACGTATCCATTGATATAAAATTAGTGTTGAAAGTCAACTCAAGAAATGTTAATAAAGAAAAAATATGTCCAATTAATTATGTGCATGAGATATAAGTCTAGTCTAGTGAGATATAAGTATTGTAAGATATAATATAAGTCTATTAACTCCGAAGGCCTTTTTCTTTAACAATACCATATTAATATAAGACTTAATTTTCGATATATTGTAGCTGACAATCATCGTAATTGTTTGGTACATTAATATTCACTACTTATAATTGTAATAGCTGATTTTACGTTGAATATTTATATAAATAGATACCTATTTCTATTTTAAATGAGGCTATTTTATTTTTTGTTGTTTATGTTTTTAGGGTGTTGTTGTTTACTAGCACACCTCTGCCTACCCCTTTGGGGAGACAAGTGTGAATTTATGTATGTAAGACTCATTAAGTGAAATGCAGAATTTTAATGTGGAAATAATAAAATATAACATAAGCTCACGCCTGTATCCTCGAAGGGGTAGGCAGAGGCGCACTAGCGAACTAGAACACCCACATTTCGCCGAGCTTAGTTCCGTCCCAGATGTGATAGAGGGCGAGCCTATCGCCATATCGGGCACAAATTCCAGACTCCGGGCTGATATGGAAAAATTACAATATCACTTTGCCCAACCCGGGGATCGAACCGAATCGACCCGAGACCTCAGAACCGTAGACGTATCGAAATACCACCACGCCACCGAGGCACCATATTAATATAAGACTTAATTTTCGATATATGACAATCATCGTAATTGTTTGGTACATTAATATTCACTACTTATAATTGTATTTGTTTCTTTTTGTTTAGGATCGATATATCAATGTGTTACTAGGTGTCCGATCTCCAGCGAAGACTAAGGATGAGATCTTTAGAGCGAACTTCGACTAAGTCTGAGTCAAAGAAACGAACTCAGTGAGAATTTTTCAATTGAACTTCGACTTAGCCCGAGCAATTACCTACAAGAAAAACAGACTGACAGACATACTAAGCAAACATTTTCTTGTAAAAAATGACTCGGTCTAAGTCAAAGTTCGATTTAAAAATTCCAAATCCTCACTGAGTTTGTTTCTTTGACTTAGTCGAAGTTCGCTCTATAGATCTCAGCTAAGACCTACGTGATACATGGATTTGTAACACCTAAAAGTATCTGAGCACACTGGTCCGTAAACTCCTTACAAACAACAATAAAGCCAAAACGCCCACAGCGTTATTCCGTCATAAAACGCAATCCGCCTCTTGAGACGACGCAATTAAAATAAGACATAGTAGAGTGAAGATCGGCATTGTCTCCCGACGTCTATAATTTTGATAATAGGCTAGAAAATATTCTTTTGTCTCAGACTATCTGCTTGTAAGACCGTTCGATTATTCATTGAATAAGACGCCACTGCCGGCTGTGATCGGGCCTCATTTTTATGGTGTTGATAAATTGACAAAAGGACCAGACGGTTTTGGATTCTATGGAGAATGCAAGGCTACTTGTGTTTAAATTTATTAAGATTGATGTTATGTACGCTTAGTCGTCTCCTTGGTTTAGTGGCAGCGTGTATGGGCTGTGGACCAGGGGGTACTGGGCTCAATTCCCAGGTCGAGCAAAGCAAATTTTCCAATTTAATTGTCCGGGACTGGATCCCTCAGAGGGGATTGACGTTAGGCAGACATACAGTCGTAAAAACCAAGCTAAATTCTTTCTGCAACATGTTTGAAAAGTAAGAGCCATGTCACAGCCTAAAACACAATTAATCAAGAAATCAAACCAAGAAATCAATACTCAGATTTATAACCAATGTTGGTTTGCTTTGATATATCTATTATAAGAAAATTATTTACAAATCAAATCAAATTTATATGGGACCATTTTCAAAAATAATTTTGAAAATCGGTCCACATTTGGCGGAGATATTGCGTAACATACATAAAAAAAAATACAGACGAATTAAGGACCTTTTCCTTCTTGGAAGTCGGTCGAAAATAATAATCGATTATATTCCTGGCTAAAATAATTACACGAAACTATAAAATATCAGTCAGCACGCTCTAACAGTAGTTACTCTCTGACGGGAGTTGAGAGCTTCCCGCTAACTATTGTAAATGACCCGACGAGGGTGTAATTACATTTTTTCACACTTCACTAATAGCAACTTCACTAATTTCGTCGGTGACTTAATAGGGCTCACCTACCTAGTTATTATAAGAATTCAGTTGAATTTTCCATTGTTTATGCTCTTTGTCGTAAACGAGAAAATATAGGAATGTTATAAATTCTGGAAGCATTTTGAGTTGAGTGGAACTATTTCATTTTACTGAACTACTTAGAATTTAGTGTTGGTTCATAGTATAGTCGATTTATCCAAGTGCTTAGCGTAACTCAAAGGCCTTCAACTAAAATCTTAAGTCTTAACTGTTATTATGTAACTAAAGAAATTCCTCAAACTAACGACGCTCATTGCTCATTAATAATGAATAGATAGCTGTGAACTTTTTGAGTGGTAGAGCCACGCTGTAGACAGTTACGTCTATAGCACAAATGGGTCGGCACGACCGGTTTGATACCACTATGTCACAAAAAACAGACGTAAAGTGGCAGCTCGTTATCGCGTTTCGTTTGTTGGGTGAGATTTCCGATGGCTCACTTTCCCACCTCCCCTTTCCAATCCCTATATCCCTCCTTTTAGGTTGGCACCCATGATTTTCTTGTCTTGGGTGTCTATGGGCGATGGAGATATCTTACCATCAGGTGACCCATCTGCTCGTTTGCCAGTCTCTGCTATCATCATCATCATCGTCATATTAGCCCTATATTATCCACTTCGAGACATGGGCCTCTTCCCTGTCACACCAACATTTCTTTTCTTGCGCTAGTCTCGTCTAGTCTAGTCTCTGCTATAAAAAATGAAAAAACTTGGCATGCCGTATTTTTTCATAGAGTAATAGAAAAATATTTTTGGTAATTATGCAGGCTGTGGATCAGGTGTTCCTATGTCTGAAATCCAGGTCGGCCAACACTTTGTATGGGGTTTTCTAATATACAATCTAACATCTATATACATATATCATCTATATACATAGATACATTGGAGTGATTAAAGAGCAGGGATAATGTATGAAAATAAATTAAAAATAATCACAAGTTTAAAACTTAACAGACCGACTTCAAATCCGATCGTCACCAAATTTATATTATACCCTTGAAATAAGCTCTATCAAACACAAAAAGAATTGAAACTAAACTATTTTTACGGATTCTATCATGATTTGGTTTTAACTTTTAATTTTTATGCCCGACGCCCGACAAAAAGAATTTTGAAAATCGGTTCACATTTGGCGGAGATATCGCGTAACATACATAAAAAAAATACAGACGAATTGAGGACCTCCTCCTTTTTGGAAGTCGGTCGATAACCAAAATTCAGAACTTTATCCACTGAATAAAGAAGGTCAAAGAAACACTTATTCCTGAAATACGTATCCCAACTAAACCCTTTCGTAAATCTACACAAAGCCAAAATATCTGTTAAAAACCGTCGCTCAACCAGGCTCAATTAAGTTTTAAAGACAGACCAGGCTTTTATAACTTTCCTAGGGTGTTTCATTAAAAATTTTCTTCAAAGAGGCCGGAGCTTGTCTCATTATTATATGGGATGTGAAGAGTACGAGGTGCTATGAATGACGAAACTGCAGAACGGATTTCCTAAGGCGATGTTTTTGACAGGAATGTATTAACGTCGGGCGCTTTTCCGCTTAACAGGATTGTATTTAGTCTCTACCTCTATACTATAAATGAGTATGTAGTGATTTTTATTAAAAATGTAATGTAGGATAAATATAAGGTAGCTTCTTTGGTCTAGTGGCAGCATATATGGGCTGTGGACCGGGAGGTTCTGGGTTCGATTCCCAGGTCGGGCAAAGCGAATTTTCTAATTTAATTTGTCCGGGACTGGATCCCTCAAAGGGGGTTGACGTCAGGCAGGCGGCCGGTCGTAAAAACTAAGCCAAATACTTTCAGCAACATACTTGAAATGTATGTTGCGCCGACCCCACATTAAGGTGGGATAAGAGTAGATAGAAAGAAAGTAGGGTTTTAAAGAAATATTACGAAAAAAGTTACTATTAAAAATCATAGTGGAATAACAACAAAAAATCTTGTTTCTATTGTACCAATTGATAAGTTCATGCCAGCTAAGTATTACATAGTTTTTACGAAGCATCTATTCCAGCTTTATATTCATAGTCGTTCGCTAACAAGGTCTTCCTTCAATCTGTATAAATACAAGAACAAATTCAGTTGTCCCAGTGACCTTCTGCTTAGTTTTCGTATGATTACGAGTTAACCAGCAGTATATCCACCGTATTTTACGAAGCCAATATACAAGCTAAGCCGACACTAGCAGTCTGGTTGCGTATAATAATTACGATACAAAAGCAACCCTGAACCTCATAATGAGAGAAAAAATTGCGTCTAATGAGACGTCAATTTCGCAATGAATCCTTATTTGTACAGAGCTGAATACCCTTTCGGTGTATAAAAGTGACACACTGAGGCCAAATAATTACGGGCCTGATTCAGGTAGGATCTTTGATGCTTTAATCAGGTGAGGAAAGGTTGGACACGCCTACAACCGTAATTAGAATGTCTTCGTGTACTGACTCGCACTCTCGTCGTGCGAATGAACACCTAAGTGTCTTCGAGGGGAATCAATTTTCTATCGAGGGTTGCTAGTGGATATCTTTTTAAATTAGAATTTTGCGGTGGAAATAACGTTGAAGGAATTTTCAAAACTAATACTTGAGGAGATGTCTAGGTTCGATCAGAAAGGGCCTGGTTTCTAATTAGGTGTTTTAATTTATTTTAAAAGAAAGTTAAAGGCGAAAAAATATTTTATACATTAAATGAGAGAGTTTAGTGGCTAGTTCGATTCCCACGTCGGGCAATGCGAATTTTCTAATTTAATTTGCCTGAGGATCCCTCAGAGAGGGTTAACGTTAAGCAAACCGGTCGTAAATACTAAGCCAAATCCTTTCTGCAACATGCTTGAAAAAATGTGTTGCGCCCACCCCACTTTAAGGTCAGAGATTCTAGTATATGAAGATTTATAAAAAAAAGCTTTAAAAGGAACAACTGTTATCTATTGCCGTTTATAACATAATATAATCATATTTACTTGTGCGTTAAAATCAGCGTCTAATATATTCACGGCCTTAGCACCCTTCTCACGCACCCTTAGTAACTGAAAACTGCATAATTAAAAAATGCAAAAATAATTCTAGTTACTAATCATGCGGATCCGTTCTTTTGTATCCAAAGCCTAGCTTTGAAGCAAGCTTCAGACGGACCAAAAGTAAACTAGTCTGCGCCAGAGAGGGAAAGACTATACCTCATAGAAACTACCATCCTACTAATGATGCATGTTGTAATTATCACAGCTTACCCGGCGCACAATTAGGAACACTCATCTATTATTACTGCCTTACGCATTTGCTTAATTTTGCCCGGTGTATTGAATAGAGAATAGGCGACAGCATCTTTGCATATTCTCATCAAAGGAAGTAATTATCTTTGTATTGGGGAACTGATCAATATTGTTCTACGCTTTTATAATAGGTAGGGGAAAGAGTAGGAATGTCTCAATTGGAAGTAATGTCTTAGAGATTTCTGGAAATATCACTAGTTGCACTCGGACTCGGAATCACTTAGAGAGTAGCCGACCGTAGAAACTAAGCAGATTCATTTCTGCAACAGGTTTCAAAAAGTGTTTTGCGGTGACATCAACCTCTCTGGGTGGTCCAGTCCTGGGCAAATCGTGTAAGAAAAACACCCTGCCCGACCTTAACGAACTCAGGACATATATAAGCCCACGCCTTAATCCCCGAAGGGGTAAGCAGAGGTGCATTAGCGAACTAGTACACCCACATTCTGCCGAGCTTAGTTCCATCCCAGATGTAATAGGGGGCGAGCCTATCGCAATATCGGGCCCAAATTCCAGACTCCGGGCTGATAATGAAGAATCCAAAATCACTTTGCCCCACCCGGGGATCGAACCCTAGACCTTAGGACAGTAGCTGTATTGAAATACATCTAAGCCACCGAGGCAGTCCCAGAGAACCGAGGACCTCCAGGTACAATAATACACTTCCATAATACCTATACCTCCATTATCACCAGTTTTTGAAAAAGTAACCGAACCAAATGATCGGAACAGGTTACCAATAATTGAAATACAGAAGCTGTCTGATCCGTGACAGAATATTACAAGAAAATTCAATTTACGCAATATGGGATAGGCAGTGAAGCATTATCGCATCTGTGGAATCAGTCACAACGCCTACAGCTCGAGCCTCGACGTCATATTGACAAGATCCAATTCAACTCTCAAATCCGATCCTTCAACTTGTGAAGTGATTTCGCCTAATATCTAACGCTTTTGCATTTATGAATAATAACTGGAAAAAGTTAAACTCTCCGATACGGTTCCGTCAGAATGTTCGGAATTCGAAAGGTAACAATCTGACGGGAAATACAAAATCCTTTTACGAGTTTTGAAGTTTATGCTGGATTAAGTGCGTTGGTGGTATGCATATCGATTTTAGAAGGATTACAATACTTTCTTTTTACCTGTCCTTCTTACTCCATTTTTTGCAGAATATAGAAGAAGTAATCAAAGAAAAGAAGAATGGGGTCCATCAGGTCAATCTGGAAATCTTTGGAGGACGCCTATGTTCAGCAGTGGACGTCCTATGGCTGATGATGATGATGAATCAAAGAAGGAGGTTTTCACGGGATCCAGTCCCGGGCAAATCGAAAACTTTTAGTAGAGACTGGATTTTAATACTAAATTTTAGTTTGGTATTAATTTTATGGCCGCTTCAACAGGTCGATCTGGAGATCTTTGGGGGAGGCCTATGTTCAGCAGTGGACGTTCTATGGCTGATGATGATGATTAATTGTGCCAGTCATGTGTGTTCATGTTCTTAAAGACTACTTTGTAATAAAACTGTTACGGCTATTGGCAGATATTGTTGATATTCTTCAAAAAAATCTTTTGGCGGTGCTTAATTTGTCTTTTGTTTCTTAAGTCCAACTATTTTATGTAAGAACAGGGAAAACTAGTTTCAAAGTTAAGGACTTATATTTTTATTATTATAGGGCCACTTGCAGCTGGGCGATAAATCCCTGTTTATCCTAAATCTTGATTTAAAGATAGGAGTAAGTTTAGGTTTAACTCTAGATTAGTGACAGCGCTGCAAATCGCTTTTAAGATTATGTTTTTGCGCTTCATTTAATACCTTCTCCAAATTACATAATACCTCTACACTTTATTTTGTAAATTCCAACGAATTTCAGAATATAATAATTATCAGAAGCAAAGACTTATCAGAAGGTATACTGTTGTATTTACTTTACTTTCTTGAATGTTTTTCTGAATCTCAAATAATTTTAAATACGCATGAATAAAAATCCTGCTATTTTAATAGTTGAGAAAAACTAATATAAATGTTCCAATCTTGTACCTGCCGTCTCAAAAATATTGAATTTCTTTTGCAATATTAACTGTCAAGTAAAATGTTAATGGCTACCAAGTTACCAACTTTGAGAAATAAAATAAATCATTAAAATTTTACTTTAGTTTCACTGAATTTTAAGGTGACCTCAATAAAAACAAGATGCCTGTCGTTTCTAGTTAAGTCCAACATTATTTATTTCTAAATTATACATACGTCTGCAGCTTCTAAGTTAAACATATTTTTGAATTATTTAAAAATGTCTTAGTGATATTATACATACAAAAGTCATCATTTCTTGGATTAATAGTCCAAATTTTAAGATTTCCTTTTAAACACCATGCGTTGGTTATTTTAAAACAGAGGACGGCATAATATAAGCAAGCGGTACGCCTGATGATACACGTAACAAGAGATATATATTTTCTACCAGTTTTCCAGACGAAGTGTTTATTAGTAGAGTCAGTTAATGCTTATTTTATTTATGTAATCTATACTACTATTATAAAGCTGAAGAGTTTGTTTGTTTGTTTGTTTGTTTGATTGAACGCGCTAATCTCAGGAACTACTGGTTCGATTTGAAAAATTATTTTTGTGTTGGATAGCCCAATTATCGACGGTGGCTATAGGTTATATATCATCACGCTATGACCAATAGGAGCGGAGCAGAAATGAAAAATGTTTAAAACCGGGGAAGGCGATATCTCAGAAACTACTGGTTCGAATTGAAAAATTATTTTTGTGTTGGATAGCCTATTTATCGAAGATGGCTATAGGCTATATAACATCACGCTTTGACCAATAGGAGCGGAGCAGAAATGAAAAATGTTGCAATATCGGGAAAATTTATATCTCGGACAGAACCTATTGGTTCAAATTGAAAAATTCTTTTTGTGTTGGATAGCCCAATTATCGACGGTGGCTATAGGCTATTTAACATCACGCTATGACCAACAGAAGCGGAGCAGAAATGAAAAATGCTGCTAGCGGGGAATTTTATATCTCAGAAACTACTGATTCGATTTGAAAAAATATTTTAGTGTTGACCAAGGGGATGAATGGTAGGGTGACTGATGGGGTGGCGGACGGAGTGACTGACGAGGTGAATGACGGGATGACAGACGGGGTGACAGATGGGGTGACCGACTGGGTGACAGCCGGGGTGACAGATGGGGTGACCGACTGGGTGACAGAAGCGGTGACAGACGGGTGACAGAAGGGTCACAGACGGGGTGACAGACGGGGTGACAGACGGGGGACAGACGGGGTGACAGACGGGGTGACGGACGTGGTGACAGACGGGGTGACAGACTGGTGACAGACGGGGTGACAGACGAGGTGACAGACGGGGTGACAGACGGGGTGACAGACGGGGTGACAGGCGGGGTGACAGGCGGGGTGACAGACGGGGTGACAGAAGGGGTGCCTGCGGGGTGACGGACGGGGTGACAGACGGGGTGACAGACGAGGTGACAGACGAGGTGACAGACGGGGTGACAGACGGGGTGACAGGCGGGGTGACAGGCGTGGTGACAGGCGGGGTGAGTGACAGACGCGGTGACAGACTGGGTGACAGACTGGGTGACAGCCGGGGTGACCGACTGGGTGACAGAAGGGGTGACAGACGGGTGACAGAAGGGTCACAGACGGGGTGACAGACGGGGTGACAGACGGGGGACAGACGGGGTGACAGACGGGGTGACGGACGTGGTGACAGACGGGGTGACAGACGGGGTGACAGACGAGGTGACAGACGGGGTGACAGACGGGGTGACAGACGGGGTGACAGGCGGGGTGACAGGCGGGGTGACAGACGGGGTGACAGAAGGGGTGCCTGCGGGGTGACGGACGGGGTGACAGACGGGGTGACAGACGAGGTGACAGACGAGGTGACAGACGGGGTGACAGACGGGGTAACAGGCGGGGTGACAGGCGTGGTGACAGGCGGGGTGAGTGACAGACGCGGTGACAGACGCGGTGACAGACGGGGTGACAGATGGGTGACAGACGAGGTGACAGACGGGTGACAGAAGGGTGACAGACGGGGTGACAGACGGGGTGACAGACGTGGTGACAGACGGGGTGACAGACTGGTGACAGACGGGGTGACCGACTGGGTGACAGACGAGGTGACAGACGGGGTGACCGGCGGGGTGACAGACAGGGTGACAGGCGGGGTGATAGGCGGGGTGACAGACGGGGTGACAGAAGGGGTGACAGAAGGGGTGACAGACGGGGTGACGGACGTGGTGACAGACGGGGTGATCGACTGGGTGACAGACGGGGTGACCGACTGGGTGACAGACGGGGTGACAGACGGGTGACAGACGAGGTGACAGACTGGGTGACAGACGGGTGACAGAAGGGGTGACAGACGGGGCGACGGACGTGGTGACAGACGGGGTGATAGACTGAGAGACAGACGGGGTGACCGACTGGGTGACAGACGAGGTGACAGACGGGGTGACAGGTGGGGTGACGGACGTGGTGACAGACAGGTGACCGACTGGGTGACAGACAAGATGTCAGACGGGGTGACAGGCGGGGTGACAGACGGAGTGACAGACGGTGTGACTGACGGGGTAAGAGACGGGGTGACAGACGGTTTGACAGACGGTGTGACTGACGGTGTGAGAGACGGGGTGACTGTCGGCCGAAGTAGATCATCCCATTACCTCTTTTAGAATTATTGTGCTATAGGTGCCTACGACTCACTCTTTCAACCCTCTCTCTCATACGCAGATGAAGTTGCGCGGGTCAGCTAGTATATATATAAGTTCGACGAATAACTAAAATACTCAAAAAAAGAGTTTTACAAAATATTTCGTTTTACGCAAATAGTCCTTTATTTATATTGATAGAACGTAATATATTACAATATTTTTTAGGCAGGTAACACCGTCTAGCAATCATGAACACAATACCAGCAGATTCGTGAATACGTTGGCCACCCCAAGGGAGTTTTACTTATGCTGGGGTTGGAATTTTTGTCTGATTAGTGATACTTCATAGATCATTGTTCTGTAGTCATAGAATTATTCAATTTTTATAACCTTTCACTTTCTTTGTTCCAGATAAGCGATGTGGTATACGTAGCTTAACATAAAGTCAAGATGGATGAGCTATCACATTCTGTTACAAGCGCCATGGCTCTCTTATGGATCTTGACTGGATTAGCTACCGTAGAAGCTGTGAAAGTTGTAATAGAACCACTGCCAAAAGGTAAGTTTTTTTTTTTTTGAAGCACCCCATGTATGTAAGATACAAAATATACCATTGCCCTGTCGTCCACAGTTAGAGTAAACAGAACAAATCTCCCTTTCTTAATTTAGTGTTTTTTTTCCAACTGAAATCCGTGAAACTCCCCAAAGTTCGTCTCCCCAGATGTTGGCACGACTGACTTCGCTTTAGTTTCGTTTAATTTCCTATCTCTCTTGTCGTGACGTTTATTACAGAGTTGTTCACCCACACTGACTCAACACCAACCTACTTTTGTTCGCGGGCACTAATAACCGTTTGGATTAAATTTTTATTCGCTCCTCGTTGTCTATTTTCGGACTGTGCCACTCCGGCGCTTTATTGTTTTCGCATTAATTTACAGTCCACAGCTGCGGGTAACGCGGATTTCTAAGGAGTTTTTATCCTGTGCCTTCGGTATTCTTTCTTTTGAAAGTGAGAGCTCCTATTAATATTAATTAAAAAGTTTGAATAATTGAATGGATTCGGAATTGTTCCCGGTTTTGTTGGGTTTCTTCGACAGTGAATCACGACAATAATTAAAACTTCACCGAGTTTATTATTGGGTGTTTGCGAATGACAGATTTTGCACCCTATAGCGCAGCAAGGATTTGATATATAACTTGTGTTATTTCAGAACTAAAGTTCAATGTTGTATTTTATAATAAGCAGCACATAAAATATTGAATAAACTACGTGATTTTATCAATTCTAGAGATTTATAGATAACATTTTATTATTTTTTCAACTACTATAAATTAAAAAAATAATATTCCTAGCCTATAAAGCACTGGGCATGCAAGTCACGAACTTAAAGTACAATTAAGAGTTCGCAGTCGGCATATAAAACACGTAGACGCATTCCTGCAGCGATCAAAGTAATTGCTGAAGGAAAAACGTTTGCACATAAAATCCTTATTGATTTACTTGGCATTTGAATGAAATAAACAGTTGTGTTACATTTAAATCCTCCTTTGTAGACAATTAACGAAGTTAGGATTTCGTCTTTTGTCACAGTAAAAGGAAATTTATTATTTCGAAACATTTTAAGTTAAAACTTTAAATCATTTCTAACTAGACAAATTTAATTAGAGTTGCTATACATTTTAAATACTTCTTTAAGCTATAATTTGGGAATAAGCGAAATAGGTACTAAAATTTAATTAAGTATTTTAATATTGTAAAATCTTTTAATGTTTCAAGGTCTGTTTGTTTCCATTCAATTATTTTTTACCGACCGCCCAAATTGAATTCAAAATTACTTAGAAATAGAAGTATTACATTGATACTTCAAATATTTGAAACTAAGATTAAATGAATGATCATTTAATCTTAGTTTCAAATAGGCCAGATTCGTACTACGTCGCAATTATCACTTTTGCAAATGACCGTGAAAAATAAATGTCACCATCAGTTGCCATAATTGGACCGTGTTGTGCAAAAATGAGCCAACCCACAAAGAATAATAAAAAGTGTTATTGCCAACATGTTCTGAAACATTAGTAGACCATATTAGTGTCAACAATTTTTTGTGGGTTGGAACATTTCTGCACAACACGTTCCAATTATGATATCACTTAATGCAATTATTAAGAATGTCAACGTCATTAATCTGTGGATTATTTAGTAATTATTTTACGTAGAAAAAGCAGCGATAGCTCAGTTGGGAATGGTACGGACTGCCGAGACAATTGTCGGAGGTTTGAGACCTACCCCAAAATCGAGCATACACCTCTGACTTTTCTATGTTAAGTGATTAGGCCAGCGTGGTAGATTAAAGCCTAACCCCTCTCATTGGTAGAGGAGGCCCGTGCCCAGCAGTGAGACAGCAATATTTCAGGGCTAATATTATATTTAGACAGCCTCCGTGGCGCAGCGGGCGAGTAGCCGGCTGTGAAGCGAGAGGCCGCGGGTTCGATTCCCGCATTGAGACAAATGTTTGTGTGGCCCACAGATATTTGTTTCAAGTCTGGGTGTTGTGAGACCGAAAGTCTCTCATAGTCTCTGATACCCACGATACAGGTTATACCTAGTGTGGGGTCAGGACTAGGTGTGTGACTGTTGGGTGTATTTATTTATTTATTTATATTTTACGTAGTAAATAGTAATTTGACTTTTCCGAATCAAATGTGGGGTGGCACAACACACTTTTGTATGCTGCAGAAACTATTTGGCTTTTTTATTTTTACGAACTGCCTATTGTCACCTCTTTTGAGGGGTCCAGTTTAGTAATTTGACTGTTTTCCTTTGACGATCGCACAGTTTAGTTGATGATTAACGATATTTGTGTATATTTGCCTAAATAATGATATTGTTGCAAATAAATCACATTCGTCTTAATACTACTACAATAAAGTTCATATTCCTTTCAATAATATCTACGAACTCCAGTTAATATTTTCCACACTACGTCAGAATTTTCATTCATTTTTGTATTCAATAAATGACTCCGCAACAACTGGAACATAACTGATAAATGTTCAATATTTTCGCTATTGTTTTATACGTTGAATATTGCTAAACAAAAAGCGTTTGAAAACACGCTGACCCAATTGCAGTGCAACAATAGAGCCGGAATATTTCAACAAGATATATCACAATGCTCGCATGAACTTGTTCCACACATCAACATGTCTGGTGCTGCAGGCCGGTAGATCTACGGCTGCCAATTAAAAGTATAGATGGTAACATGCAGACGATGAATGGTCGAGACTCATGCAGCGGACATGGTCAGACGTTTTATATTATCCTGTCCGAAAATACAGGTTGATTCGGAACCAAACGCAATTGAACAAGGCAGCTTTGTTCACGGTTGAATTATAACTACAGCTACCATTAGTATCAATTTGTCAATTACCTTTATCCATACAGAGTGTTTAGACAAGTGGCTTATGCGCTAGTCGACTAGAATAGTCGAATAGAATAAATATATGGGAATTACATAAGAGTACGCCGCATATAGCGTACATTTATTATATTGGACTATTCTATTTGACTACCGCATAAGCCACTTGTCTAAACCCACAGATATCCATACTTGACTCTTCAACTTGATTTGGCAAAGAGGGCTTAAATTGAAATAAAACTATTTTTACGGATTCTATCACGAAAAAATAAAAACCTAATCGTGATAGAATCCGTAAAAATAGTTTTGTTTCAATGTTTAATATTCGCGTAAACTTAAGAAATCAGTAGGGCTTAAATTTCTTAATAACTGACTTCAAAAATGGAAGAGGTGCTCAATTCATCAGATTTTTTTATGTGTGTTATGCGATATCTCCGCCAAATATGGTCCGATTGTCAATATTCTTTTTGTGTGTCGATAGAGCTTATTCCAAGGGTGGTATATATAAATTATTATTGGTGTGGTGTTGATTTAGGAAAAAGTACAGAAGACATTTTTGAGATAATAAGCGTGTGAATGGATATTATCCACATATGTATCCAACACTGTTTTTGTTGGGTTGCCTTGGGTACAATTCCCTCCAAGTCCGTCGCGAAATGCAACTTATCTTGATAGCATTTAAAATCATTCATAACCAAATAGATGCGTTGGATTTGCATAATGAGTTAGTTCGCATTTTCGTTCCTGATAATTACTGCAGAGCGCGAAAGCATTCGCTATTTGCAGTACCACCTTGCAGAACTGTTGCCAGGGCAATACCTCGCTCTCTGAGGATATTAAACAGATTCCTGGACTCGAAATCAGAATGTGATTTGTTTACGAGTGACAGGAGATTAATTATGTTAGAGTGCTTGAAGTTCTGCAAGAATGATGGATGAATTTATTATTATTATTATTCAATCATAATTATAAGATGAAATACTGTATGAATAGTGTAAGTGGTGTTGGTACCGTTCTATTCAATAAATAATAATAAATATAAGTCTGAAGTTTGAAGTCGGTTCGTTAAGTTTTTAAACACGTGATTATATTTTTAATGTTCCAATTAACTCAAATTTCTGCGTATTTAGAATACGATTTTAGGAATTAAATATTTCAAAGGAATAATTCGTGTGAATAGTATCTAAGCGACTGCTTTCGTTCTAGGAATGTGTAATATTCAAATAACACAAACTTTTCAATAATATTAACTTCATAATACCATAATTTAATGTTCAACGGAATACACATTCCAATTGGAATACAGATCCATTGCTTTGCACAATACGTTTTCTACAATATTAGGACCAACTATATTTTTCTTTTTTAATTTTGTTAAATCCTTTGCATACAACCTTGATATTTGAATATGAAATTATACCAATATTTGCAACGAAATAATATAATATTAAGGATCTCCTTGAACATTTTCTAATTAATCAGTAATGATATACTATAAATAATAATAATAATAATAAATAATATTAGCCCTGTAATATTACTGTCCCACTGCTGGGCACGGGCCTCCTCTACTAATGAGAGGGGTTAGGCCTTAGTCTACCACGCTGGCCTAATGCGGGTTGGTAGACTTCACATACCTTCGAATTTCTTGTGGAGAAATTCTCGGGTATGCAGGTTTCCTCACGATGTTTTCCTTCACCGTTATAGCAAGCGATATTTCACAAAGAAAACACACTTAACATAGAAAAGTCAGAGGTGTATGCTCCATTTTGGGGTTGGTCTCGAACCTCCGATGCTTGTCTTGGCAGTCCGTACCATTCCCAACTGAGCTATCGCTGCTATTTATAAATAATAATAATAACTATAAATAATAATAGTATTTTATAAAAGAAGAAAATTTCTATATATTTTTGAATTCTTTATTGCAATATAACTAATCCGCCAGCTTTAATCTGAACTCTATTAATGAAGCCACATAAAAAGGAGATTAATTTTAGCACGTAAATAGTTGGTTTCTAATTTCAGAGACCTTTTGCTCGGGTCATTGGTTTTAATTAAAGCAATAGATATCGGCGAGATTTTATTATTAGTACTTTTAAGTAAAGAAACCTGTGAAATCGTTTCGTTTGTCATTACTTAACGTTATTAAATTATTCTCGGTTCGTTCTTTCACGAAACATAAAGCGTAAATCTAACAAAGATTCTGTGGGGCTTTTACTTAACTTTTACGACAACGCCTGAGTTTAACGGTTAGGTTTAATTACATTTGTACTGTTCTGGGTAATTTTATGCTTCGCTTTCACATTTTGGTTACATTGTTTTAAGTTAATATTGGGTATTCGCGTAAAAGATACGGCCACTTGACTTCTGCTCGCCCCGAAACTAATTTGGGCAGCGGACATGAAAATTACAAAGTTCCTCGCGTAGTATTGTATTCTGACGACATTGACGACGCGACACTACACTCTGCAACGTTTTTAATGTACCGAGATTCCTAAATGTTACTTACTTTAAAGATATTAAGGACCAAAACATTGTTGTTAATATTGTAACGTAACGCCTTAGAGAAATGACAAATGCCTCTCGAGGGGCTTGCGGCATGACTTGATGGTTGGTTGAGACGGGTATGGGGGTATCCCTGTGTCTGCATCGGTCATCCGCCTGTCTTGTCGCAAGCCCCTCGATTTGCTTCTTCCCTTTTCGGATTTGGAGTGTGAAGAAGCATAAATAGACCGGCATGATTATGACGACCACTGATAAACACAGTGTTTGTCAGTGGTCGCTAGTTTTTTTTGACTGCATTACGCTTTCCATCAGGTGCAGTGTAGTCACTTTGCCGTGCCCGGATAAAAAAAATATGAATCAATATAATCGAAGCCAGAGCACAGTTAAAATATTTGGTTACATCTGATATTTTTAAAAACTCCTCCGCCCAACTCGATACGGTTGATTTGTCCCCTGTTAAGTAAAACAGTGCACTTGTTTAGAAACACTCTGTTTCCGTTTGGCGAGGGCATGTCCGGACGGGGAGCGATTTGTGACACTAAAACAAATGACGGCCGCCCGCCCTCCGCCCGTACCGCGCCGCCCCCGCCTCCACCCGCTCGATGACAGTTTAACGCTGTCCTAACTTTAGTTACCGACTAAACTGGCCGAATTATTGCCGTTTTTAACAAATGTCATTGCTGAATTAGGGGGTGTCTGATTACAGTTATTTAAGGATGAAAGTCGTCGCTGCTTTAATTTGCTTCAAGGAATTGTAAAGTGTGGGATAAAACATAATTATTACAGTTCTGTACCTCAGAGGCATGCAACATTAAGCGCCAAAACACAAATTTTACAGGAGAGGCGAGAATGTGGGCCCCAAATCTATGACTCCAATACTGGTCAATTTAATTAAAATTTATAAAAAATATTTATTTATGTATTTAAGATTTTTGAGTTTCATACCATTATAAAGCTCTGATTCTTGCGCATCTATTGGTGTAAAAACAAGATTTTGGAAAAATGCAGTTACTATTGTATCACTCTGAGGTACAGAGTTGTTTTGGTAGATTCACTGACGTGTAAAATAGTCTCTAGTGGCCTATTTGTTGAATAAAGAATTTATTTTGAATGAAATAGTTTATATAAAGTCCAGAAATGTTATTGTCTGACCCAAGACAAAAAATACCGACCCAAATTGTGGAAGCCATAACTAAGAATACATTTTTTTCTTCTTCAGACAAATAAACTGAATATCTAATGCTTCATAAAATTTCAAATTTCCTTTTTCATATAAAAGAATACTAAATGAGAAACCCTTTATTTCAAAGAAAAACTTAAACCGTGTAGATTAGGAAAACCTCTTTTTCTTTTTTCTTTACATTGTGTCAACGTCATCTTCTGATAAACAAGCCTGTTTACCCACAAGTCGGAAACAGAAAATGTTTTGGGGGAAATGAAGGCGAAATGTGGAGGAAAAAATCTCTGAAGACACAAGGCGAGATGATTAACGTCTTAACACGAGTTACTTATTGTTACATAACACAATAACACCTGAATAGCCTTCACTTGTTTGTTACGTGGCTTCTAATGGAATTAATAACAGAAGACATGTGTATAAACATCTTTACTGACTATTGTCCGGACCTTAGTTATATTCTGTACGAAATACAGTAAGGCCTCATTCGCGCGAGAGCTTTTTTAACGCGCGTTAAAAAGCCTTGAAATGGAACATTTGAGTTCTAGTATAGTTATTTACACGACGGCGCTTTTAAAACGCGGCGTTTTTTAAATGACGGACGTTGTGCGGTTTGCAGAATATACTTTATTAGAAATAAGACAAGATTGATTCTTAAGCACTCATATGAACAGACATTTTGAGAGTCTTTTTAACGCGCGTTGAAAAATCTTTCGTAGGAATGAGGGCTAACATGGACTTTCGTTGTCTTATTTCACGAAGTTTCTGTTTTAGTTCATCTTCACTGTTTAAACAGAAGTAAATTCTATCGTCTTCTTCATTTATATCACTGATAAAGTTTTTGTAGGATTGTGTTTGTAGCATCATAAAAGAAACAACAACACAAAAGATTTAAGTCCCAATAAAAGTAAGTTTCACGTTGATAGTAATTTATCACAAACCTGTCATTATGAGGCGGCGTCATAAGATTCTTGTTTAGAGTTGCTTATAATATTGTATTCAGCAACCTCGTAAACAAAGTTTTCTGTTATCTACTCGGATCTATCGCGCTATAAACTCTCTAAATCTATATAGGTCTTTAGGGTCCTTATTACTTAAAACGTAGTTATCAAAGAAGACAATGTATTTTACAGCGTCTTTCGAATTCACATTATTTGCTTTAATAACATTAATGTAGAAGTCAAGTAACCTAAACGTAGAAATAATATTTGTACATGAAACTTTGTCAAAAGACAAATCCGTGGAATGTACATAAGGAAAATACCTTTGAGACTTGAAAAGGCAACCAAAAAAATCACTGTCAATCTTCCAGTAAAAGATAAAGAGGTCTATAAAAAACAATACGAAAAGATCTCATTTCAATCTGAATACGTTTTCGATATTCAATAAAATGCCTCAAATGAGATTATATAAAAGTCCCGACCACATACAGTAGGTATGTAGAACGCTTAGATGTCTTTATGCAAACAGATTTGCGCGTGAAGGCGCTAAGACGGTATTATATGGTTTGTATTCCTTATCCTTTGAATACCGATTGGCTTTTAATGTGTGCATAATTAGGTTAGGTTGCTGGTGGTAGGATATTCGTATCCGAACGGATGGCGACCACCGTACACATGGTGCTAAAATCTGCCATAGGGACCCACACTCCGTATGTAGTTCGCGTTCCAGGATCGGCCATTGTACTTGCGGTTTTCTCGAGGGGCTTGCGGCATGACTTGGTGGTTAGTTGGGACGGGTATGGGGGTACATCCTTGTGTCTGCATCTGTCATTCGCCTGTCTTGTCGCAAGCCCCTCGATTTGCTTCTTCCCTCTTCAGATTCGGAGTGTGAAGAAGCATACATAGACCGGCATGATTCTGGCGGCTAGTGATAAACCCATTGTTTGTTTATTTCGGACTGCACTACGCTTACCATCAGGTGCAGTGTAGTCACTTTGCCGTGCCCGGTTAAAATAAATAAAAAAGGTCAATTTTAAATTAATTAGATATTTTATAGTTTAAGCTAAGTCGTATTCGATTTAGCTTGTGTGTATGAAATGGATCCTCGTAAAAAGTCGAATCGTTTTGGCAATACGTTTGGAAAAGCATTTAGCATTTTAAATGAAATTGGAATAAGTTCATTTAATTTTAAGCCACCATACTTCCTTAGGGTTGACGTCAGGCAGGCAGCCCGTTGTATATACTAAAGCCAAATCATTTTTGCAACATATCGTCTTAGAACTATGTTATGTTGATGTGGGATAAGGGCATGTGAAAAAGGCCGTCATAATTCTGGCATCACTGCATCGGCAGCCGATGTTATATTGGAGATAGCATATATTTAACATAGTGCTAGGAAACAAAATGGTTACGTAATATTTGTTTCCAATTTTTTATTTGAATCCTTCCCAAATCTACGCCCTCATCTTAATTCAATCGCGTCTGTAAAAAGCCTGCTTCTCAACAATAGAAAAATTCGGCGTTAAGCCAATCCTCGTGGGATTGAGAAAACATTGGTTTTCTTTCGGTGCTTTAAGCAGTTTTTTGTTGAATAATCTTTACTTTCACGTATGTTCAATGTACGAACTTATTTAAGATAACTGGTTTTTATTTTGAAAATGTAACTTTTTTCCTATGCCAATATACTATGACATAATATAGAGGTACATTGCTTTAGCCCCCTTTATAATAAGTACGTCCAACACTTACGCACACAGGTCTAACGCCATAGTAAATCACGTTGTGTTCTAGGTATCAAGAACTACGAAAGACTTTAGGTCTTATAACACCCAGATCACAAGAAATATTTAATGGATCATACAAAAGTTTCGGTGCTGGAATTGAAACTGTGCGTCTTGTTTTCTAGTCTACTCGCCCGCTGCATAACGAAAACTGTCATCCTTTAGATGCTTCTCCTTCTCTTGACCATATTCCATTCCAATGAAACTTCTTTCTTCTTTCTTTTCTATTCTATTGTGTCCCACTGCTGGTGTGTCCCTCCAATGTAACACACTTTTTAAAACATGTTGCTATAACGACTTTGACGTTGACTACTTTGGTGACGTGGT
The DNA here is from genome assembly GCA_036417725.1 of Clanis bilineata. Classification (NCBI taxonomy): domain Eukaryota; kingdom Metazoa; phylum Arthropoda; class Insecta; order Lepidoptera; family Sphingidae; genus Clanis; species Clanis bilineata. The sequence continues at coordinate 9,294,978 of CM071154.1, forward strand.
GGTATTGCGTATGCGGTACGACTAACGTTCGATCCCCACTCCCCAGATGGGGCAAAGTGATATTGAATTTTCAGTATTAGCCCGGAGTCGGGAATTTGTGCCCGATATGGCGATAGGCTTACCCCCTATCACATCTAGGATGGAACTAAGATCGGCGAAATGTGGGTGTTCGAGTTCGTCAGCGCGCCTCTGCTTACCCCTTCGGGGATATAGGCGTGAGCTTATACTATGTTATATTGCTAAAAAGATTCAATTTCGTTTTTACAACCGGTTGTTTGATGTTAAATTCTTCTGAGTGATGTTGTTCCGATTACCCAGATGGTTAATCGGATGGCATCTAATCCAAAGATTTATGATACTCGTAGTAATGATTTTCGCACTCCGTATGAACTGCAAACTGTGGGTTTTGTACCATTAGATTATTCAACCGGTCCCTATTCCACTTCAATTTCGGTGCAACACACTTTTTTGAGTAATCACTGACGTCTTGTCTCGTATACCGGATGTTTCATAAAGTTTATACCAATAATAATTCCACATATAGGGTGAACGATTTAAAGCGCAATGGTAAAGTTAAAAAAGCAACTTATTTTTTTAAATTAGTATGAATATGCTAAGCATGTGGTGGTTTGCAAATATACTGCACCCAAATGTGCTGACCCAATCAATGATCCAGAAATCAATTTTTCGTCACAAATTAAAGTTTCCATTATTCAAAAACTATGACCCCTACGAAATTATACTTTAGATTGCTAGCTCTCTTCAGGTGTAGTTATTATTAATATGAACTTTGATATGAACTTTGTGATACACCTGTATATTATGAAGGAAGCGATTCATATTACGAGAAACTTAATTCGACATATCGACCTGACGTACCTTATAGTCGCAAATAATATACACGGAATGCTGAAATTCGATATTTTCCTTGTGTTTGTTGAAATATTATCACGTTGTTAGAGAAGACCTATGAAATGTACTCGAGATAAATTTATTTCACGATCTCGTATTTGTGAAATAGGATATTATAGTATTATGATGAAGGTTCAAATGTCTCACTTATTTACTCGATAAGACGAATATTGAAGCATTATTTCTGGAGATTATTTCGACTCGTTTTGTTTTCATTTTTTGTTTACTTCACACTTTATTGGCCTTACTTAAAGAAAATAACATTAAATAACATAATTTTATATGGATTATTAAATTATTTTTGCGGCTTTAATTTTCCTTATTGTGGAATTCGAATCGTACCATCTTACCTAAATATTAGTTTATCGACGTATTATTATTATCATTGAAATTCGCAAACTTTTTGAATATATTATAAATATTATCCAAACAGCCACCCTCCGTGGCGCAGCTAGCGAGTAGTCAGCTGTGAAGCGAGAGGAAGCGGGTTCGATTCCTGCACCCGGAACAAATATTTGTATGACCCACAGATATTTGTTTCGGGTCTAAGTGTGCAATAGAAAGACTTTCATAGTTTCTTACACCCACGATACAACAATGAAATAACTGGGTTAATCAATAGATAGCTTGGAGTACACAATGACAGATTTATACGATTTGCTAACGTTCCTCGCATAAGGGATGACCACGGACGTAAAGAAAAAGAAGGACAGCATCTCGGTTATAGTTAAACAGACGCTACAGAGAAGCCAAGCACACAAACGCGGCTGTACTAAAGAGCACTAGCACGCCATTACGTGTCGATAGATCGAATGGGCGGAATACCCTGCTTCACTTTCGATGTTCCTAGCTCTCCGTCCATCTTTTTTTACGTCCGTGGGGATGACTAACGTATTGTTAACGTATTCTGGACACTACCTGCCCTTTCAATATAACGCCAAACCGTATGTGTGGAAAAAGGAACCGATTACCATTGTTTACGTACAAAATAAAGTTTTCTTCTCATTCGAAGATAAAGCCGGGTACAGATTAAATTCGGGCCGTGTTTGCTAAGACCCGCTCCCCATGTAAACGACCCTAGTAAGACAAAATATTATTTGGCATAGCTTAATGGGCTCCAAAGAAAGGTTGCTTTACGACTTCTTATTTGGTGTTCTGTAATGAGTTTTACAGCGAGGGGCCGTGAACGCTTTATCTACTTTCTTGATAACGTGATTAGGCGTATTTGGTGTATTTCCATATTTCATTTATTGCTTCAAAAGTCAAATTATATGTGATACCAGTTGTTTAAAGTTACAATATTATGTATTTATCTAATATAATAAGTCTTATGAAAATATGTTTTCAATAAATAGGTATATTGTTTGACATATATATTGGTAAGGCGAAAATTGCGGACTATCCATACATACATAATCTTACGCCTCTATCCCCGATGGGGTAGGCAAAGGCGCACTAGCCAACTAGAACACCCACTTTTCGCCAAGCTTAGTTCCGTCCCAGATGTCATAGGGGGTGAGCATATCGCCATATCGGGCACAAATTCCAGACTCCGGGCTGATATGGAAAAATCCAATATCACTGCACGATTCGGAGATTGAATCCGAAACCTAAGCACGGTGGTCGTACCAAAATACAAACACTCCACCGAGGCAGTCAATTTTTTCAGATTAATTCAACATAGGAGAACAAGACTAACCTTAGGTAACTTATGCTAGCGTAGTAGCAAATTGTATTGTTTCTTTCCAGTAATAAAATTCTCAGTTTACGTGCATTAAAAAATCACAAGACCACTCTCGTACAGAACCCCAGTTCAGATAATCCTGTCACTTCGAATCTGGGTTCAGCACAGAATCCTTGTTACCTTCTTTCACGGCACCAATACCTTGCCATAGTTTACGACAAAGACGGAAATAAAGGTCCTTTTTGTTCCCTTGGAATTTCATTTCTGTATTCATTATTTTCCCGAATTAGGTGGGCACTTTTATAAAAAGCTAAATTAAGTGGCGAAATAAATTCTAGATTTTTAATAATACACGTTAGTAAATTAGAGCGCGGTGTAAGTTAGGAGCCTATGTTATTAAACATCTTGTGACTACAAATTGTAATACGAAAACAGGTGCTAGACATATTTTAAAACACGTTGAAGAAATTTGGCTTTCGAAAGTGACATGTTTATGCGTGATACAAGTTTTATAATAAGATTTTGTCGCTAACATAATATATTTCTTTTAGCCTACATTTTGGAAATTCTATAATTATAATATTGATAATTAAGAACTCCGAATATGTATTTAACTATGTTATTGAACAAGATATTTCAGATTATTAAGTTAGTAACCAGTCATAAAAAATAAGTCAAAATCTTTCTGCAATTTAAAAAAGTGTTTTGCGTTGACGTTGACCTTGACGTGTGTTGTTCATTGGAGTGGAATAAAAGCAGGTGAAAATAAATACCGGATATAGCGTTAGACTACAGCTATCACATTTGGGACGGAAATAAGCTCGAAGAAGTGTGTTCTAGTTATCGAGTCCGCTTCCATCTGCCCCTTCTGGGATACAGGCGTGAATTTATAAATAACTAAAATAAAATCCAATATTTTAACTATACGAAACTACCCATATAATATCAAGGACATAAGCGATCGTACACGTTGTAAGCGATCGGGCTAACGCAGTGTCGAGACTGGAAGCAAGATATGATCCCTTACCTCCCTCGGGACCACGACCCTAATTGGACGTGGTCTGCCTCCCTAATACATCGATTATTTAATCTATGATACGATGAATTGCTAAAATTTATTCTAATAGATACATTTTACGAGCTATTACACATATTCATCATCATCAGCCACAGGACGTCCACTGCTGGACTTAGGCCTCCCCCAAAGATTTCCAGATCGACCTGTTGGAAGCGGCCTGCATCCAGCGACTTCCTGCGACCTTTACCTTTATCTTTACACATATTAACATAACATAACATAAGCTCACGCCTGTATCTCTGAAGGGGTAGGCAGAGGCGCACTAGCGAACTAGAACACCCACATTTCGCCGAGCTTAGTTCAGTCCCAGATGTGATAGGGGGCGAGCCTATAGCCATATCGGGCACAAATTCCTACACATATTATAGAATAATATTTTTTATACTACTTTTGTAATTGGTTTATTAATTTAATTAATAACCGTAACGGTGGCGATAGGCTCATAGGGCCTCACAGGGACGGGAATCACATATGGGACGGAAATGAATTTGGCGAAATGTGGGTTTTCTAATTCGCTAGTTCGCCTTTGCCTATCCCTTTGGGGATATAGGTGTGAGTCAATGTATGTGTAGCAATAATAACGGTGCTGAGATCCCGCTAAACACCTAGTTTCCATGTTATAATTATGCCATATAGCCCGGAGTCTGGAATTTGTGCCCGATATGGCGATAGGCGCGCCCCCTATCACATCTGGGACGGAACTAAGCTCGGCGAACTGTGGGTGTACTAGTTCGCTAGTGCGCTCTGCCTACCCCTTCGGGGATACAGGCGTGACCTTATATTATATAGCCCTAAATCTATACCCAACATCGACACAACAGTGTTCTCTAATCTGACCTACATCAATTGTTCCATATTTGGTAATAATTGAACAGTGTACGTCGAAGCTAAACATCGTCGTGTTTGGTATAAATGACCGCCAGTCAATTTGACTGGCCACAATACAGCGCATCTAGACTATTAACTAGACAGCGACCTGCCGAGACAATAATCTGTGTTAATCCATCATATCTGTTATATTATGTACTGATGTATTGTTATTTCGATGACTATAATGTTACTTTGTCGACCGACTTCCAAAAAGGAGAAGGTCCTCAATTCGTCTGTTTTTTTTTATGACTGCCTCTGTGGCGTGGTGGATTTTTCCATATCATCCCGGAGTCTGGAATTGTGTCCGATATGGCGATAGGCTCGCCCCCTATCACTTCTGGGACGGAACTAAGCTCGGCGAAATGTGGGTGTTCTAGTTGGCTAGTGCGCCTCTGCCTACCCCTTCGGGAATATAGGCGTGAGCTTTATGTTTTGTTATGTGTTTTTTATGTATGCTTCGCAATATATCCGTCAAATGTGGACCGATTTTCAAAATTCTTTTTGTGTTCGATAGAGCTTATTCCAAGGGTGGTCATTTGGTCACGATCCGATAAGTATTGAAGTCGGTCTGTTCAGTTTTTAAACTTGGTTTATTTTATAGCAGTCGGATGTGCAGCGAGTGTGTGTGTGTCGCCTGAAGTTAAGTGATTTCCATGGCCCATAGATACCCAAAAGAATTATGGGGCTGAAACACAACAGCGAGCTGTCATTTTATTCTTTTTTGAGCTGTTTTATAGCAGTTACATTAACATATACATGCATGTACTTATTAATTGCTTAAAAGTATCTAGATAAACAGTTAAGGTGATCGAAAAATTAAAAGCAATAAATAAATTACGTTTCTATAATTTCTTAAACATTTTAATCTACTTTAATTTAAATAACTGCTGCCTCGGTGGCGTGGTTGTATTTCGGTACGACTACTGTCCTGAGGTCTCGGGTTCGATCCCCGGGTCGGGCAAAGTGATATTGGATTTTTCCATATCAGCCCGGAGTCTGGAATTTGTGCCCGATATGGCGATAGGCTCGCCCCCTATCACATCTGGGACGGAACTAAGCTCGGCGAAATGTGGGTGTACTAGTTGGCTAGTGCGTCTCTGCCTACCCCTTCGGGGATACAGGCGTGAGCTTATGTTATGTAATTTAAATAAAAAAGTCGCTTTTTACACCAAAAATCAGTACACAAATTGCGATGTTTCAGTATTATACTCATTTATCCATATCGATAAAGTTTATTATATTAAATATTAACTTTAAAGTAATCGGAAAATTAGTAAAATGATGTATGATGTGCGTTGATTTCATAATAATTTTATTTAGTTTATTATTATTTTTACATAATTAGCATTTTATTTTATTTTAATTTAGCATTGAAACGACTTTAATGAATTAAATTATCGAACAATATAATTAGCGATTTGAAAGCCAATTGCTCCAATAACTAAGCGAAATACGGCACTGGATTAACTACTCAGTACGAACTGACGAAACTTCGTCTCCGCTTGACTTCCAAGATCATTCCCTCTAATATTCAATTTAACTTTGACACTTCGCCCGTCCAACAAAACCACTGTCAGCTTTTTGTTTCAGATATCATTTCTCACTTCCCGGATTAATTATAATTTGAGACAGAATAATAATTTCACTGACAAAGTCTAAGCTCATTTAAATGATTTATGAGGTCAAGAACCAATCGATGTTGAAAATGGTACTATATAGAGTAGAGTGTTACGATCTTTCGTTACTCGAGTGTTTTTCTATTGTACATGCTTTCTCCGAGATCCTTTATTGTGTTAAGTTGTGACTATTTACTTTTATACCTCTAATACTAGAGTAGCGTAAACAAAGCTTCTGTTTCAGTAAAAAAATTTGAACACTGATTTTTTATTTATTTATTTAAACAAACAACGTTGCACAAATGCATTAAGAACAATGGCATGTACAAAGATAAATTACTAATGTATGTATTTATCAATACGTATTACATAAGATCTGCTGCGGCCCGAGCAGGAAAATTTCTGACAATCGTAAATGTATTCGAGCTCGCTGCGTACTGATGACATTTGGTTAATATGTCATACAAATTTCATAGACGCGCATCGAGCTCGAATACATTTACGATTGTCAGAAATTTTCCTGCTCGGGCCACTGATGATTATTTTCACAATATGTAACATAAGAAAAACGATGGGTTCCCTGACCCCCCCAATATGGTAAAAACCTGTATCTTGGGAGTCAAAAATTTATATTCAAGCAAAAAAACGGATATGTAAATCCTTTCTTTGTAGTAGTAGGTAGGTAGTTTCAAGTAACACGCAATCAAATTATTTAGTGATGTACATACTGAATTGACCATTAGAAACAATAAACCTTGTGATTAAGTAATTAATTTAAATCAGACTAAAAAAAATAATGAGAAAGTTTTAAGAAAGTTCTTTTAATCTGAATTCACAAATTGAAGAATTTTAAACATTTTACATGAACACGAATTTCAACAACGTGTTTACAAGTGCAAGTGACTTACTGCGTTCAAATACATTATACCTTCTATTTTTATTGAACTAACTTTGTTTTTTAATTAAAACAATGCATTTTGTTCACTGTAATTACATTTACTTTATTTATTATCAGTTTGATTAATCTAGGCTAGATACAACTGAGTTACGAGTTGATGATTGTTGCTTTAGGATATTCAATTTAACAGCAATTCTGAACGTAGGTGTGTATAATTTGAAAGTTACGAGAGTAATCATAAACTTATACGAAGTACTAACATGGATAACTTAGCACGTTCTCAATTGTAACTTCATACGAGCATTCCTTTGAACGAGACGTAAGTTTTGAAAATAGATTATTGAGTGAGCTCTATTAACCTTTATTTCATTAGAATAATGACTTTGAGCATTGTTTGAAGCGGTCATAGGTTGATTGCATGTATTGTATTAAGATAATAAATACAATACAATCATAAGAACAGTCTCACCATGAAAGTTACGTGCAGCAATATTCTATTTTATTACCTATATGTTTGTGTAATAATATAATCCAACATAATTACATATGGGTAAGTTCTGTTTTTTGTTTTTAGGGACTGATTGGATCTCAATAGCAGGGTATTTGTTACATAATCGTACAAGATCATAAAAAAGTAAAGCGAATTTTCTAATATAATTTGCACGGGCCTGGATCCTTCACAGTGGGTTGACGTCAGGCAGGCAGCCGGTTTTAACAACGAAGCCAAATCCTTGCTGCAACATGTGCGAAAAAGTGTGTTGCACCGACCCAACATCAAATGTGAAATCTGAACAAAGTAAGTTTAAAGTCAAACTCAGATCATAATGTTAACAAACATATGGATAATTTTCAAAACTGAAAGAAAAGTTTTGAAGTCGCTTTTAGAAGTGAGATAATTAAGTATCAAATCAGTTTTAATACATACATACATAAGCTCACGCCTGTATCCCCGGAGAGGTAGGCAGAGGCGCACTTGCGAACTAGAACACCCACATTTCGCCGAGCTTAGTTCCGTCCCAGATGTGATAGGGGGCGAGCCTATTGCCATATCGGGCACAAATTCCAGACTCCGGGCTGATATGGAAAAATCCAATAACACTTTGCCCGACCCGGGGATCGAACCCGAGACCTCAGAACCGTTGTTGTACCGAAATACCACGCCACCGAGGCAGTCAGTTTTAATATTATCCCCTAGTGCAAAGTGCAAACATTCTAGACGATTTACAATATTATTTGAATGGGCTAGGCATCTCCTGCTCATGTTTTTCTCGAAACACTACACAAAAACACCTACGCAAAACATGGCTTCGCTATACTTTTTGTCTATGTTCTATTATTGCATGATCAGGAGACAATGTGTGTCTAAATAAAAATGATTTGTGTAGGTGTTTTTGTGTTTTTTTTCTAGAAATCGTATGAAGGAGACGTGTCTTAATATCAACATATTAGTTTTACCTTTCAGTAAAGCAAAGCGAGCTTAGATTCCTGTCTTCTTTAAGCAAAATATGACGTGAAAATTAATCATGCTAACAAAGTCGTGAACTCTAACATCTGAAACGAGTTCAAATGCATAAATTAAACAAGTTAGAAGAACATAGTAGATATACTATTTTAACTCCTTTGAAATACTGTACAATAAATATATTAGCAGATTTTCAGGGACGATTTTGAGGTAATGATTTCTTAGGTTTACGTGAATGTTATTCATTGAAATTAAACTATTTTACGGATTATATCACCCTTCGTGGTCACGGGTCAGACCCGTGACCACGAAGGCTGCAAAGCTTTCGAAACGTCGGGCATAAAAATTAAAACCAAATCGTGATATAATCCGTAAAATAGTTTAATTTCAACGATTTTGAGGGTTCATTTAGAAAGCTGCTATTAGATTTGTTTCTTAAAGAATTGTATACTTTATGGAAATGTCAAGGTAATATTATAATAAAGTGTTTCATTAAATATTGAACGTGTATTTTTGTGGACTTTAAAGCGCTTACATTATAAGTAACTTGTTATATTTTAATAATAAATAATAATATTAGCCCTGTAATATATTACATTTAATTTCATTTGAATACGTAGGTATAAATAAGTTCTAACACACAATCAATTTTCTTTGCACACACACAAACGTGCTTTTGTTGTTTTCTTTTATCAGCAGCCTCGATAATAGAATAACAAAATAAACCTTAGGTAAAATATAATAAAGGGTACAAAAAAATTTTTAGTTCATAAAAGCATATTCTTTTTCTTTAAGTATCCTTTGACCACAATGTAGTGCGTCTGACAGGCAATTTTCTTCAATAATATAATGTGTTTGTTCACTGTTATGATTGTAACGAAAAATAAGTTTAAAACACGTTAAATGCGCTTTGACACCTCGGAGTTAATTTATTTTATAGATGAGCCAAGAAAACTAGCATAAGAAGAATATTGAGAACACTTAGACAATAATGTCGCAAACTAAATAACAATCTTGGGCCTATTTTGTTTGATTAATGAAATGTAAGGGAATACTATGCTATGCCAAAACAAAATACTCGAGATTTCGTTACAACTAAAAATAGGATTTAATTAATTGTTTTTCTTCAGTTGAACGACTGAGCATCAAATTAACATTTACACTTCTAGAGAATTTGACTAAATAACCTAGACTAATTTAGATTATTTTCAATCCGAAACAAATTCTCGCACAAATATTTCAAAACTTTAAATTCAGTAAAATACCCGCTGAAAATACACATAATGTGGATATTATGAATGAGTTGAGAGATGGATCTCTAAATTGAAATTGTAACTACGAAATAAACTATTTGAATTTGTTTTAATTCAATTATCGACAATGTTCAGCGTATAATATTCTTTCACTTGTTGAACTCATCTTTGTTGTTCCGCCTCTCTGCGTCGGATTACATTTTCTTTGTGAGCTACTACGTTTAGATCTACGACTCACTCATCCAATCCTAGTAGATTTCATATAATAACTATTAACTTTAGAAATCTTACGATTTCGAATCAAGGAAATGCTTTAATTTCCTCTTGTATTATTGTAGCAGTTGTATTTTGTACTTCTTATTAGAGATGTAATATTGGATTGAACTCAGACATTGAAGGATTTTCAAGATGCTACATTAAATTGAAATCAAGAAGTAAGATACAAGCAGATATTTCATTTCAAGATTAGTGACCACGTTCAGGATTTGACGATAACTTTATTTTATTTTACGATAAGTTTCATTTTACTCTTCATTAGAATGCAACGTAAATACGAACGTTTTTATTACGTACGGGTTTTACTACATGAATGAGTATGGGAAAATTTGTAGATATAAATCAACGTTAAATCAGCCTCTGCCACGGCAACGAAGATTAAATTTTTATGTGCACTTTTATTATTTTCGAAGCAATAAAACGGACTCTCACTAGTAAATCATTCAAATGTAACCCTTTCGGGGATGTTAATCTTGTTAGCCCTTTCAATGTCACTCGGTACTACGGACCCTCGTGTACGGAAAATTGGAAAATCTATTTCTATAACGAAATTTATAAATGTCGTGATTTGAAACTCTTGACGAATATTGACACGTACTTATCTCGTGTTTTAATCACGTGCAAAATATAAGCGCTGATGGGATATTGGGATTACCTAAATGTCCTTTATTTGGTAATTTTAGTTAGGCTCGCCCCCTATCACGACGGAACTAAGCTCGGCGAAATGTGGGTGCTCTAGTTCGCTAGTACGCCTCTGCCTACCCCTTCGGGGATACAAGCGTGAGCTTATGTTATTTTTTAGTTACAAACCACATGAAGAAACAAAAACGTGAATATTACTTGATCTGTCAATAGTAGTAACAAACAAATTAAACATATTTTTCACACTCATGTAACATCTTCCCAAACAAAGATATGTATGTTGATTATTCATTTGATAATTAATATTATTATTTTTTCACGTATTCACTTTGAATATAATTTATATTCACGTTAACTTATTAAAATACGTTTGATAAATATTCTTAGTGGCATTATATTTAAGCCCATACTTAATGAAGGTGATATGGTACATTAGACAATCATTGTGAATCAGGTCACAGATTGGAAAAGGGAAAATAGGAAAGCATACCTAGATTTCACGGAAAAGACAACCTGCGAGCCCGAGCAGAAAAAATTCTGGCAATCGTAAATGTATTCCAGCTCGATGCGCGTCTATGAAATTTGTATGAAATATTAACCAAATGTCATCAGTGCGTAGTGAGCTCGAATACATTTACGATTGTCAGATTTTTTCTGCTTGGGGTGCTGTACTCTAACTAAGCAATTTTCACTGACTTGTTTTTCATTATTGGTTTCCTTTCGCGGTAGTTTAATCACTAATTAATGGCTTATCTTTTGAACCACATAACGACCCATTCGTTCGTAAGACATCCCTACAAAATAAATCTTTTTCCAGTAGCTCCAGTAAGGGAATCGCGTTTGTCTTAAGCAATCACGTTTTCAATCTCAATTAGTATATGGAGGTAGTTTATTAGCCTTACAAGCGTCTACCTGCCAGGGAGAGGTACAGGGAACAAAGGTTCTACGGGCGCGAAGTGTACTGCAGCCCAGAATCTCGACTATTGGCCACGTATCAAGAAATTTTCCGGGTTAGTACTTACTACTACTCCATTGGGATTGGCCGTAGAGTTGAGAAAGGAAAGAATGTTCATAGCGAATTTTGTTCGAATACGTTTTGTAATGCATTTTATACAATAATTCGTAGGTTGGAAAATAAAAAAGCGATCTTCTTTAATCATGTATAATTTGCAGTGAAATTAGCTTTTGCAAAATTAAGAAAAGTAAGTACCCAAATATTATTCATAATCGATTTTTTAATTGTATGCAAATATTTAACACGATTTTAATTATACTATAAGAGCTTTTAAGATCAGTTTGAGATACGATTAATCATGATTAAAATTGTATCTACCCTTCTCACTTGATACCCCTTCTTCAGCAATTTTGTGTCAGACGGTGTCAAATAGCAAAGGAATCAAACCGCAATTCTCAACTTTCTTCCATTACAATTTATTAGAGTTGATTTGGAAAAGTCGTGCAATATCATTTATCACTTTCGGTTGAAAACAACGGTCAAAGTCGAGACGACCTTTGTCTTCATCTTATATTCTAGAGACTACATTTCGTTTGAAAGTATTTCGGTAATGTGCAGGTGTGCTAAACAAAATAACACCTACAAAATAGTAATGAAATTTTACTGCGAAACACAGGCCAATTTATTTTATTTACATTGTCTCTGACTATTTTTGAAAACATCTCACGTGGGCATTTTGGAACAATGGATACCGTTTATTGGGCTAGCAGGCCAATATTAAAATGGAATTAGGCTATAAATGTGTTGGAGTTAGGTCTTTGGAATATCTTTAGAGTTTGCAATTTCTTCGAAAATAGCCCTAAGAGCATGCACTTTTAACTTTCCTGACTCACGTGTTCATTTTTAGTTTTTGATATTTATATTTCATCGACAAAGGCTGTAATTGTTTTAAATAATGTAGATTATAATTGTAGAAATAATAGTAAAAATGTTCTTAAATTATCGGTAGTTGAGCCGTTAGCTCCATCTTGTTATAATCATACTTTGCAATGTAAATATTTTCTGTAATGTATAAGATGTTGATTTTAAACGATAGTAAATCAGTCTGATTTACTATCGTTTAAAATTTTCATGTAAATTTTTTTGATATCATATTCCATTTCAGATTTAAGTAAATGCAACATAAAACCGAGTTTGTAAAGAAAAAGACGTAAAGAAACAATAATTCAAAAATAATAAAAATTTTATTATACCAGCTTAGGATATTCTGTAAAGTTCTTAAGGCATAAAACATCGAACTGAATCCGACATGGGAGACAGTTTTGGTTTCGTGATTTCATTGCTATTAGGGCGGTCGAGCCGTTCCACGTTTATTGTCCAAGATACGAGTGGATTTGTGGAAGCAATTTCCTTTATACATTTTGTTTTGTCCTTTTCCTGCAGTTTGATGGTCCACTCAGTGAGTTGTGGCCCGACTTCGATTTACCAGGAGTCTCTCAATCGATATGATACGCATCTCGACCGTTGCCTGCCAGTGCAAACAGAAAAATGTAATTATACAACCCGATCACGTAGCCGTATTGGATAGAAACTAATTTAGCTTCGTAGTTATTTAGAAAAAGGTAAATATGCCTTTGATTTTATGGATAGAAATTGAGAGCCTACGGTACTGTCGCTTTTTACTTCGTGTAACGATATAAATTACAATTTTGTTTTCTTTAGAGACGAAGATGTAACTGGCAAGTAGAATAGTGGAGATATCTAACCTTATCAACGAGACAATAATTTGAGATTTTTTACGTGGAATATTATATTGAAAATTATGACACCGTATCATCATCATCATCAGCCATAGGACGTCCACTGCTGAACATAGGCCTCCCCCAAAGATTTCCAGATCGACCTGTTGGAAGCGGCCTGCATCCAGCGACTTCCTGCGATTTTTATCAGGTCGTCGGTCCACCTTGTAGGTATACACCGTATACTATTTTATAAATATCTTTAACGATGTCACGGACCATTTGGTTAAAAAATATTAGATATAAATGTTCATTATAACATTATAAATGTTTGGGAAGCATGGTTGAATTAATATACTTCAGAGCTCACTCACTATCGCGCAAACTGTGCAAGAGTATTACTATTATTTTTCCAAATATACTTACCACTTAGTTAAAATAAATAAATAATTAAATACACCCAACAGTCATACACCTAGTCCTGACGCCACACTAGGTATAACCTGTATCGTGGGTATCAGAAACTATGAGAGACTTTCGGTCTCACAACACCCAGACTTGAAACAAATATCTGTGGGCCACACAAACATTTGTCTCAATGCGGGAATCGAACCCGCGGCCTCTCGCTTCACAGCCGGCTACTCGCCCACTGCGCCACAGAGGCTGAAATAAAATAAATAAATAAATAACCTTAATACATTTTTCATAACAATAATGTTCACCGTTTAACAAATGTAAACGTTATACCTTTTGTATACTGTCTCATTAAAATAAACGTGAAAACATATTGTACAAAATTCTCTTGAATCATGCCATCTTAGACTCACGTCCACGTCGCTCCTCCTCAACGTCACATGCTTCGCAAACGGAGCGCGCTTCTTTATACTAACATAAGAAAGTACTTTTCAACGCAAATAAACATGACATCGTCATTCAGACGGCCCCATGCGCTAGCTGGTCCGTCACGACCTTTCCTTTATTCGGCAAGTTTTTGTCAATTTCTCCCGTCTTCACTCTTCACCCTCGCGTACATTTGTTGGGAGTATCGTTTGGACGGGCGCATTTACCTTACATTGACATTGAAACGCTCCATGTTTGGGTAAACAGTTTACGTCCGTCTAATCCCTAAGCAGACGCTCCTTTGTGGGCGAACATTGCAATTAGATGCCTTGAAGTTGCAAAAACGTTTCCTTGTAGATGTTTTGACAAAGTGGATATACATACATATAAAATAAATCTATAAACGCCTGTTTAGGATATCGCATTCACATTATATAAATAAATAAATAAATAACACCCAACAGTCACATACATAGGTAGTCCTGACCCCACACTAAGATCGAGTCTTGTGTCGTGGGTATCAGGAACTACGAGAGACTTTCGGTCTCACAACACCCAGACCCGAAACAAATATTTATAGGCCATACAAAATTTGTCTCAGTGCGGGGATCGAACCCGCGGCCTCTTGCATTCACAGCCGGCTACTCGCCCGCTGCGCCGCGGAGGCTGTCCTGTATATGGAGGATTGTTCCTCTTCCCCCCGGACCACCGTAAGGTGTAAACGTGTGTAAAACTAGTGATTTTTTCTATTTTAAAATAAAATTAAATAAGTTTTTTAAAAAAAATCGTATTACAAAAAATAGGAGTTCATAAACTGCAAAGACAATAACACAATAACGTGAGTACATCTTTCACTTCCTGCTATCCTGGTACAGTACGCTTAGAAACTACATTAATCGGGTCATCGCTCCCGTTATTGGTTTACTGGACACGCCCTTCAATTTCAAACTTACCAATCAGCGCATACGCAGATGCATCTATTATGCAATAGTGACAACTATCACCACCCACTTTGATTGTCCTTCGAAAGTTGCGTATACATCTACGGCGCCTATAATACCCTAGTACCATGGAAAAAAGGACGAGAAAAGATACTCTTCAATGGGAACTAGACAACTTTAAGGAGGAGCTAAAAAGCTTTGTTTCTTCTCTATTTTCTTCACAACAAAAAGAATTAAACAAAATAATTAATTGTCAAAGTGAAATAAGGCTATTAAATCAAAATATTGAGAAGTCGATCGAGTTTTTGACGGCACAAAATGAAGAATTTCAAAAGAAAATTGAACTTCTTGAGACTAAAATTAAGGAAGACAGAAAATATATATTATTGTTGGAAGACAAAATTGAAGACTTGCAAAGAGTTAGCCGCAAATGTAACTTTGAAATTAAAAATGTTCCCAGAAAAAATGGTGAAACTAAAGAAGATTTAATTGAGATGGCCGTAACTCTAGCTAACAGTCTAGAATGTAATCTTAATAAAACGGATATCAGCGACATCTATAGAGTTCGCGGACAGAAGGAGAAAACTCAAAATAGCCCAATAATCGTAGAAACTATTTCTACTCAGATAAAGATAGATATTATTAAAGCATGCAGAACTTTTAATGTGAAACGTAAGGATAAACTATGTGCTAAACACCTTGGCTTGCGCACCAACGAAGACACACCAATTTTTATATCGGAACAATTAACGGCCAAAGGATCCCGTCTACACTTCCTCGCTCGAGATCTTGCAAAGACCAAAGCATACAAATATTGTTGGACAGCGTACGGCAAAGTTTATGTAAGGAAGGATGAGTCTTCACCTATTGTTACTATTAACAATGAAGCACAGGTACATAAACTTCTGCAAGCATGACTATATCGTAATTTGTTTAATTCACATTTTATTTGTTCTCATCTTTATATTTTTTTGATTATAATATTAATTGATCTGTTTTTAAATACGAAGCAAAAAAATTGTTTAGTTGTTCTAAATAGGGTTTCATATTTTATTATTTGTAAAAGAACACCATTTGTGCTACTGAATATTTTTATGAAGTGTATTCTACACATATTACTCACTCATATAACTCACTTATTCATACACTATAGAATTCATTTAATATTCTCTCCCGAATATTCTGTAAAGCCTAATTTTATAAAAAATAATTTTCTGTTTCTATTCAAAATTGCAACCTCTTTAAAGTTATTGGATACGTATTTTAACCACTATAGAATTTCTTTCTTTCACATAATTATTTCGAATGACTGTTATAAACTGCAGAAACCTAATACTTTCAATTATGGATGATATCAT
This sequence comes from Clanis bilineata, assembly GCA_036417725.1. Lineage (NCBI taxonomy): Eukaryota > Metazoa > Arthropoda > Insecta > Lepidoptera > Sphingidae > Clanis > Clanis bilineata. The sequence goes on from CM071154.1 coordinate 9,311,502, forward strand.
AAATAATCTTAACATAATAGATAACACAGAAGTTGCATCTGCTATTCAATGTGACATAGAAGATTTGAGAAAAAAAGTACGAATTAAAAAAACCGACTTAACAATTATTTCTCAAAACATCAGAAGTATATACAGTAATATTGAAGATCTACAGCTTAACCTCACAAACCTGAATATTAATGTAGATATTCTTGTTCTTACTGAGTGCCGACTCAATATTGATAAACCAATCCCTAAACTAGATAACTATGTTTCTTATGCAACCACACATCACATAAATCAAAATGACGGCGTAGTTATCTATATTAAGAGTTCCATCCATGCAAATGTTAAAGAAATAAAACTTTCACACGCATCCTGCCTTCAAGTAGATCTCAAAAACAACATAATCCTTGGTATATACCGTTCACCATCGAATCCTAATGCAGATGTATTTATCGATTCGTTAAACAATTACCTGAGCTCTATTAAAACTCATAAAAACGTAGTTATTACGGGGGACATAAATATTAACTTAATTTCTAAAATAGCTGAACAACCCAGTGAACGTAATAATAGATCCAATTATTTGAATATGCTCTCTACTTATGGATTACTACCAGGCCATTCATTACCCACCAGAGAGAGTAACTGTTTGGATCACTTTATCATTAAAATCAACAAACATAATACAGCTGTTGATATTGCGGTCCTTAACACTACCGTGACTGATCATTCAATGATATTTATGAATCTTGCTAATCAAAAACAAAATCTTATACCCCAGAAGACTAAAAAAGTTGTAGATTTTAACGAGGCACTTGATAGGTTAGCTAAAAAGAATATTTCACGCTTATTGCTTAGTGATGATCCATATGCTATTATTGAGCAGCTAATATATGAAATAAAAGATTCCGTTCGACATAACACAAAGGTAATTAATATACCAAGAAAAATGCGCACTATTAAGCCCTGGATAACCACAGGCATTCTACGATGCATTAGAAATAGAAATAAAATGCAACAAAGATTAAAAGCTGACCAATATAACGAAGTTTTAAAAATAACATATATTAGGTATCGTAATTATTGCAACAAACTTATTAAGAAACTAAAAAGAAAATATGAAAGGGAGCTAGTAATTAAATCTACGAAATCTTCGAAAACTTTCTGGAAAAACATTAAATCTATTACACACACATCAAGCACAAAAACGGACAACACTGAACTACTTAATATCAAATCATCGCCTATAGAATCTATTAATCATATTAACGAATATTTTGCCAACGTAGGAAGAAACCTCGCAAAAGATATATTCCAACGTAATAATATACAACCGACTTATATACATACATCAATGTCTCAAATGTCCTCATTTGTTTTGACGGACACAAATCCTGAGGAAGTATATAAAGTACTAATGAGTCTTCGATCTGACAGTGCCCCAGGGTGTGACAATATAACTACAAATTTCCTGAAATTGGCAAAATATGAGATAGTTCCAATAATTTCCCATTTAATTAATATATGTTTTAAAAAGGGTGTTTTCCCTGCGTTGTTGAAGCAAGCTATTGTAACACCTGTACACAAAGGTGGCAGCAAAAGTGATGTCAACAACTATAGGCCTATCTCGGTTCTTCCCGCAATTTCGAAAGTATTCGAAAAGATATTAAATAATAGACTTATACATTTTTTAGATAAATACAATATACTAGCAGATTCTCAGTATGGCTTTCGACAAGGAAGGTCTACCGAAGATGCAGTAGCTTCATTAAGTTCCATAATTATTGACGAACTTGATAAGGGGAAAAAGTGTACAACTGTCTTCCTCGATTTAAAAAAAGCGTTCGACACTGTTTCTATTCCTCTTCTTATAAATAAACTAGAACATATAGGCATTAGGGGTACATCTTTGGAGATTTTTAAGGATTACCTTAGTGATCGGACACAAAAACTTAAAATAGGAGAACATATTAGTGAAACAGTAACTATAAACTATGGTGTCCCACAAGGTAGTGTTTTAGGGCCGACTCTGTTCTTAGTTTATATAAATGATTTATGTAAGTTGAAGCTTGATAATGGGCAGATTTTCTGTTATGCCGACGACACAGCTATAGTATTTTCTGGTACTTCTTGGGAGCATGTTCGTAGTACAGCTGAGTCTGGACTTGCTACCGTGGCTGACTGGCTTGAAAACAATCTCCTTACACTAAATCTCAGTAAAACAAACTATATGTGTTTCTCTATTTATAGTAGTACACAACCAAATAGTGAATTTTGTTTAAAAATTCACAATTGTACTTCTTTCGAAAAATCGTACTGTAATTGTTCTGCTATAAATAGAGTCACAACTACTAAATACTTAGGTGTCATGTTAGACAACCGCTTAACATGGCAAGCACACATCGACCTCGTTACCAATAGAATAAGGAAATTAATGTGGATTTTTAAAATACTTAGACATGTTGCTCCAAAAAATATATTAAATAGAGTGTATACCGCCTTAGCTGAACCTATTATGACCTATTGCATATCAATATGGGGAGGGTCATCAAAAACCAAATTCATTGAAGTGGAGAGATCACAGCGGTCCTTATTAAAGTTGATGTATTTTAAACCATATAGATTCTCCACTGAACAATTATATATATACGCTGACGTACTAACAGTGAGAAAACTGTACATCTTGTTCACAACTCTAAGAATGCATAAACAACTATATTATGATCCTAATACATATAATAAAAAGAGGAATCATGCTGTTGCGTCTATATTTTCAACAAAAACAACATACGCTAATAATCAGTTAAAAAAACAATCGTGCCACTTATACAATCAGATAAATAAAATCTTAAACATTTATCCAAAAAACAAGTACGAAATAAAAACATCTATAACAAAATGGTTAAAATTATTAGATTACAATGAAACTGAAGAACTGTTGCAATTTATAGCTTAAACTAAGCTTTATCTCCTTTATCGTCTAATTCTCTATCTCTCTTACTTAGATTCCTTCCCTTTCTTTCCTTTCTTTCTCTGTCTCCTTGACGCACACATATTCATAAACTCACACATTGACACACTCACTCACTCACTTCACTTACACACACACACATAGACACACAAACACACTCACTCACTTACACACACACACTCACTCACTTATACACACACACCCACACACACTCACTCACTCACTCACACACACACACACACCGGCCCATAAGCGCCAGTGTACAAACTATTAAAATTTTGTTAAATAAGACTTAGCAATTACAAATTCAATGTTACTACAATGTGGAAGAGCGGGGTCTTCTGACACAAGTATCTATGAATACTTAATAGAAGATCCTAATCGTGTATCTATATTTGTAACAGAGAGTTAAATAAATATTTCATATTTCATTTCATTGTTTGACTTAGTTTTAGTTAGGAAAGTTATTTTTATAAGGATTTAACGAATTGTGACTTTTTACGAACTCCATATACTATTACTTAATGGTGAATTAAAACAATGCTCCCTTATAAATAAAAAAGTAATAATATTAGCCTTGTAATATTACTGTCCCACTGCTGGGCACGGGCCTCCTCTACTAATGAGAGGGGTTAGGCCTTAGTCTGCCACGCTGGCCTAATGCGGGTTGGTAGACTTCACAAACCATTGAAATTCTTGTGGACAAATTCTCGGGTATGCAGGTTTCTTCACTATGTTTTCCTTAACCGCTATAGTAAGCGATATTTTACAATGAAAACACACTTAACATAGAAAAGTCAGATGCGTATGCTCCTTATTGGTATTGGTCTCGAACCTCCGACACTCGTCTCGGCAGTTTGTTTCATTCCCAACTGAGCTTTCGCTGCTTTTGCTAGCTAATGCTCCCTTATTAGATATACATATATAGGAATAGAGAGGATTATTATCGGCATAAAACCACGGGGAATTATACACGACTCTGCTTAACATACATAACATAACATAAGCTCACGCCTGTATCCCCAAAGGGGTAGGCAGAGGCGCACTAGCGAACTAGAACACCCACATTTCGCCGAGCTTTATTCCTTCCCAGATGTGATAGGGGGCGAGCCTATCGCCATATCGGGCCCAAATTTCCGACTCCGGCCTGATGTGGAAAAATCCAATATCACTTTGCCCGACCCGGGGATCTAACCCGAGACCTCAGAACCGTAGTCGTACCGAAATACCACCACGCCACCGAAGCAGTCAGGCAGCTTAACAATAACCCATATAAGCGTGTATATGAGTTATCCAGGCAAGCTTGATTTATTTGTCGCAGAAATAAAGTCGGAGCGAAGAAACTGTGCCATTGGAAGAATCAATCAAAGCCAAACGTTCGCACAATCAGCGTGCGTGGTCCGGACGAGCTAATCAAACTAATGGGCACAGGAGGGCCGCTCGATTGCTCCCGAGTCTCGACCCGATGCCGCGGCCGCAACAAATCACAACAATAACACCCACTTCTGATTGATTACACTCGCCAACCGACTCAATTTGATTCCTGTTACACCTGATTGATTGCTCATTAACATAAACTGGCTTATTAAAATGGATCGTTTCAACTTTTTTACACTGGTCCAAACTTGAGTACAATGCTGAGAAAACATAACATAACATAAGCTCATGCCTGTATCCCCGAAGGGGTAAGCAGAGGCGCACTAGCGAACTAGAACACCCACATTTCGCTGAGCTAAGTTCCGTCGCAGATGTGATAGGGGACGAGCCTATCGCCATATCGGGCACCAATGCTAGACTCCGGGCTGATATGGAAAAATCCAATATTACTTTGCCCGATCCGGGGATCGAACCCGAGACCTCAGGACGGTAGTCGTACCGAAATACAACTACGCCACCGAGGCAGTCTGCTAAGGAAACTGGTAATCATCATCATCATCATCATCATCAGCCATAGGACGTCCACTGCTGAACATAGGCCTCCCCCAAAGATTTCCAGATCGACCTGTTGGAAGCGGCCTGCATCCAGCGACTTCCCGCGACCTTTATCAGGTCGTCGGTCCACCTTGTAGGTGGACGTCCTACGCTGCGCTTGCCGGTACGTGGTCTCCACTCGAGAACTTTTCTGCCCCATCGGCTATCAGTTCTACGAGCTATGTGCCCTGCCCACTGCCATTTCAACTTGCTAATCCTCTATTAAACTGGTAATATATGGTATAAATATGGGTCGCCAAAATAATCTACCGGTTTGACACCACTGTCACACAGAAAACCGACGTAAAATGGCAGCTTGCTATTATTTTTAATAGCAGAAACTGGCAGAAAGTGATAACTTGCTGTCGCGTTTCGTTCGGTGAGTGAGATTTCCGGTGGCTCATTTACCTCCCTCCCTTTCGATCCGCTGCTTTTATGTTGGCAACGCACCCAAGATTCTTTTGTGTAATAATTCTATGGACGGTGGAGATCAGGTGACCCATCTGAACGTTTGACAGGTTTTGCTATAAAAAATATGAAAAGAAATATACTATCACCTCAGTCGGTAGTATAATAACTGCATCGTTTTATCCAAACGCCTCGGCGCGCCGTCAGCTCGACGTCAGTTTAGCGTCAGTCCGCGGGACCACGACGTGGCTCGTGTACCGTATACCGTTTGGACATTTATTAAACGGGAAAAACGCACGGACTAGCGATTTTACAATAATAAACATGTTCAACAACTGTAACAGGAGTGGGGAATAATGGTGTGTCTATTTTATACATTTTTTATAATATTGTTTTCGCTATGTGGTTGTAGTCCAACCAGAATACTCACTCTGATTGGCTAGATAAGCTTTATGTAAGCTCGCACATAATATAATTATTAGTACATAAGCTATGGGTATTTATAAAAAACAAAAGTGCGTCTTATATAGAACCAATTAATTTAATATAAAGTTATTAATTTGCATGATTTATAACATCACATTTGTAAATTACCTTTTATAATTTTATATATACTTTTTAGTATCTAAACAATCTACGAAATAGTTCGCCCGGACACTATTTTAAACGTCATTCCAAACAGGGACCCAACGTCAGCTGCACAGCGTGATTCAAAAATGCAACCAGTATTTCAGGAACAAGTGCGAAGTTGCAAAAACTGATAAGTGCCGGGAGTAGATAGAACAATGAAAATAACACTTAGTATTCACGTGTCGAGCTGAAATAATACCATAGGGTTTCCCATTGAACGAGTCGTGCATTTCGAGTGACATCCACTGACCAGACTTTCGGGCATGCAACACAAAAGCCGTTATTTTTTTGCTCGCCCAACATAAAATCCAAATCAATGGTTAGCCCGGCTCACTTTTGTTATTGCTGCCATTATATTCTGGACGGTGAACGTTTTGCAGACTGCTCTCGGCTTTTGACCACTCAGCAACATACCGGCCCGCCAATTGCTTATCACGGTTTCAACATAAAAATTCACAAGGACTGACCGATGCGGTCGTGTCATCTATAAATATTTGTTCGAACTATTATTTACCCCGTTCGGCTTTGTCCGCGTTTTCTATTAAAATATGTTTTACGATGTCAATTTTGCCGTTACTTTACAGAGTTATAATGTAAAGGGTAACAATGCAATGTACGGGATTCTTAAGACCCGTCGGGGACAATATCAGTGGACACAAAAGGTAAGCACGAAGGACTACAAGTTCAGATAACATTGCCTTCATATTCCTTTATCGAGTCTAGAAGGTAGGCACTGTCGCCTCATCCGCGTACATCTTGCTTCACAACGCCAACAAAATAAGCTAAATACAGCTGCTTATTGTATCGCTGACAGCAAAGCTGCGCTGCGCTATTGTCGGCCGTCTCTCAAGAAATAAATAATAGCGACTTACTTGATCCTACGTAGCCACAATGCATTGTCATTATTTCGCACTTATGGAGTTGGAGGCCCTCTTTTCACTCCATTTCCACGGGCCGCTGACGCCTTATGTCAAAACAATTGAACGTTATGTCGTCGAGTACTTTGCGTTGGTACTGTTTCAGTCAAAGATATTTATTTTATTATTTTTACTATAGAGCGGCTATCAAGCAAATGTCCATACAAAATGTGAGTAACTTCATCTATCATGCAATGCAAATGCGCTTATTTACACCCTAGAATATTCTGTGAATTTTCTAGGATCACGTAAGACAATTTTATTGTCTAAACATTACGCTGGCAGGATCTTACGCGAATATGTTTCAAGTCCGACTGAGTGACTTATTACCTCGAGGTAACAACTTTTGGATTCCAAGTTTCGTGCTTTGTCCTGTCTATGTGCTGTTAAATGTCTTTGCCTCCAGCGTTTGTTAAAGTTCAACACGCAACTCATTTGTTCCCCGCACTTTACAAATTTATGTGGGCATTAACGTCATAATTAAACTCTTTACAACGGTTTCGTAGCAGTACAAAATAAATACGACTGTATCTAATGTATGAAATCTTATTAATGTGTCGTTTTTGTTGATAATGAAATAGTCCTTTTAATTAATGATACAATCGAAACTATGTCCTACCTAAAAGGGTGAAATGCAAATTAAATATGCCAAATGCTCATTAAGGTATTCAATGTTTAGAACATATGTCGTTTATAAGGTATAATCAAGCGAAGTGGGTTTAATAGGTTCAAGATAGTGAGACAAAAGAGCAGGTGCAAATGAGCCATGAGATTGATGGCAGCACAGCAAGTGGGAGTGATGTGAAAAAATGTATTGCAGCTCTTTATCTCGTTAGTGCGACGTAAGTTATTTAATGGAAATATGTGTATGCTATTAAAATACTTTAATTAATATTAATAAAGTTTGGGGTCAGTTGGGAACATATAAGACCGTAGTTACGAAATTACCTGTTGTATTTTGTTCAGAGTCCTTTCCAGAAATAATTCATGAAGAGGTAAGTAGGTATGAAAAGACTCAAGCGTATCAGCAATAATAAACCGAAATGGATGCCACCAAAAGTGCCACTTCTGTCAGCTATTATCACAGTAACATTCTGCCTTTGAGATCCCTTTAGCACCAGAGCTTCGTCCAGCTAATTATAGAGTCGACTCTGCTTATAGCAGATAAAACCTACAGCCTTTCAATATAAGGTATATTTTAAATTCACACTCAAACAAATGGTGTATAATAATAGTGTTATGTAGTTTGATTTGTCCGTTATACACACGTGCGCTCGCAAAAACGGATCAAGATGCGGAATACATTTTTGTAAAAATTCCTCGTTCACACTCAGCACTGTACGAATACAGAATTTAATGAAGTGTACCAATAACATTACCCGTGTCAAACTGTCAGAAACACGTCATATTTCACGTGCTTTTGTTTTTTAAGTGCTCGCCACGTCGATTTCGATTAAGTGAACGGTGTGATGCAGAGAATCTGAGAGCTTCGCATACCCTCGTACGTTTACATCATCGTGTCATAACCCGTGAAGTTTGATAAAGGTATAAAAAATAAAGGGCGTAAACATAATGTTACACTAATTTGTATGTTACCTACATGGGAACGAATTGTATATTGTGATAGCTAGTCGCGTCGTATTAGCATCAACGCGGGCCGTCGCCGCCGCAGTCGGTCTCCGGTTTCGCAGAAGTGTTTCGCTTGACGCTCTACGACACCCACCAGAGACCCTCGACGGGTTTTTTGGAAGTATTGTGTTACTAATGCGTTTCTTTAAAAAACTTACAATGTAAAGATACTCCAATTTTATCTAGAAATATTAGAGACGTCTTTTCATAGAGTCAAGATTACTTAGTACCTAGATATTGTTTTAATATAATGTTGGTCATTAATTTGCGACGCCTTTCAAGATATTTTGTTTAATATATTATTTGTTTATGTTAACAAATCTTTGACAAGTTACATTTTATCGCGTATGATGTCAGATTTTGTTAATTTATCAAACATTATCATGTGCCGATGTCTTGCATTGTATCTATTAAATCTAAATTTATTAAGTTCTTGATCTGTTTTTCTATTTTTACATTCTGCACCCGAAGAGATAAATAAAGTGTTGAATGGCGGCGGACTTATAGATGTGCCATGAATCCTGGAATGACGACCACGACCGTTCCGTCTATCAAGAAATTTACATTCAAGGCTTCTGTTTATTATTTTATTAGGTAGTATGGAATAAATTGTGTATTATTAACTTATTAATTCATATTCCAAGGTGGTTTATAAATAATGTACCAACGTATATAAGTATTAACACTCAAGCTATTGGGGTCCCGTTCGGTGTAGTTTGGCGTGAGGTTGAAGGGTTCTGACGTTAGTTTATCTACAGCATAAATAGATCTTGTAAATGTAGTAGAAACCGGTTTGTTACTACTGACTCATAGCACATCGGTATGAACAGCTTGATCGTTGGGGTTCCTGCAAAGTATTACCTTGTTTGACCTCTTCTGCTGTCTTTTCCATAGATTGATAAAATGCAACCGACTGTTTTTCTGTTATGGTTGTTGAGCAGTGGTTACTTAATAATATGTGAAACCTTGCTTGTTTTTTTAAATTGATGGACTTAATGATTTGAAAGTTTTATAACTGGTTGTAAATTCATCATGAGTGCATTTTATGGTCACCTAATTATTTTAAACTTCCGTCCATTTCTAACGTCAATGTCGCTAATAAACTCTATCCTATCCCATTTTTATAGTGGAGAGCATGTCTTAAATACAATGAATTGAAATAAAACTAGTGAGAGAGTGAGAGGAGAGGAGAGGAAATTGAGCGGTAGAGCCACGCTGTAGGCAGTTACGTCTACAGCACGAATGGGCCGGTTCGACCTGTTTGATTTTGACCTACTGATTTCTTAAGTTTACGCGAATGCTATTCATTGAAATAAAACTATTTTTACGGATTCTTGGACTCTGGCCAACCCGTGACCACGAAGACTGCAAAGCCTTCGAAACGTCGGGAATAAAAACTAAAACCAAATCGTGAGAGATCCGAGAATCCGTAAAAATAGTTTAATTTCAATGATTTTGACCTGTCAATTCTAAGTATTCAGTATTAGATGCAACAACTTCGTCTATATGTAATATCCTAAACCCTACTTATTTTTCTAGTATTTACGACTTCTATCGCGATTTATTATTTTTAGTCCCGATATTTCGTTGACACAGTAAAATTCGTAAAAAACAATTTTATTTCAATGTGTAATATTCGCGTAGATTTGAGAAATAATGGTATATGAATTATTCATTTGTTATTTACTATTGATTATATATATTGTTTGTATCAAAAATGTATTGAAAATGTAAGAGTAGCTTAGGATACATTTAATGCTCATATTAATTAATACTCAGTTTAAATGTCCCATTACACATGAAAGCAGAACAACTATTAACAAGCAGATGTCTTCATTATACCTTCTTTTATACTGTGCATGTTAAGTTTCTAAAGCGGAGCATGCAAAAAATAACCAAAATTTAACATCGCATGTTAGATATACTGGCGCCGCTACCTGCTATTTTGTGACGTCTTGACATAGGGTCGTCACTTTTGCAGCTTTATTACTTACTTGTCATTTGCCAGTGATATAATTTGCAATATTTGAAATTAAAAAAAATATGTAAAAACTGTCTATTTTCTTTCACCCTCATATACATTTTCTGTTGCTTAAATTGCCAACATTGATAAGACTATTAGGATTAACAAGTTTACAAGACTTATATAAGGAATAATATTTTTTTTTACGGATGCAACTTGTATTGTTAATATTTTGTCCGATGACGTAAGTGACATCCCTAAAAGCTTCATCTGGCACTTGAACGATCGAAAGGTACGACAGCGCGCCGGTATCAGGAAGGAATGTACAGTGGGTGACTTGAACATTTCCTGTCCCTTTCATTCACAACCGGCTTCCCATAAGCTAAATTCGTACGCCGTCTCATTCGTACTCACCAACATTTTCAATACTTACCTGCGTAAAATGATATACATCTGTTGCGGTATGCGGGTCTCTTTCGCACCCGCACGCCCTAATGGATTGTTGATATACGCGTCCCGCTCGTACGTCTCATGAACAGGGGGTAGACGGTGTTCGTGCACGTTTGTGTTGGTGTTCGTTTATTTAGTGAACTTGGAAGTTCGCCTTGGTGTTTGTGCATAGGGTGTCGGACGTGATTGTGTGCGTGAGTTGTAGAGGCGCGACATAGCTTTGCCGTCTCCATGACTTAAAAGTTTTGTTCGGAATGAAAGCAGAGAGCTAGTTCAGCTAGTTGTCCGCCGGCCGGCATGCTTGACGCACGCGTGTGTAGCGCTCGGGTGTAACTTCTCCGTGGATATACGAGTTCAAACATTTGTTTTATAAACATCTTTAAATAAAGTTGACGTTTTTGGACGTGTTATCAGATACTCATTTGCGAATAAAGTGAATCTTTACGCTATTGTTATAGTGTGTTGTTTATTTTTTTGTGAAACTGCAACGTGTTTGGTTCAACGGACTTCAGAGGTTGGTCGTCGTATTATCGTGTAGGCTATTGTGCACCGACCAAATAACTCCGGCATTTTAGGGACATAAATGTCTTTTTGCCTTTTTAAATATTTTTGTTATGTTTATACCTGAATTTGGAAATTCACTGACCTAACGGCTATCTGTTTAAAACAAGTTTTTACACAAGTCAACATGCAAAAACTAAAACCTCTTAATCAAAATTATAAAGAGAGGGGATTTAAAACTTCGTTTTAGTCAAAACATTAATTTGTTACAATACCAGTGTTTTAACTGCTCCTTAAAAGAGATTGCCAAAAAGTGTGGAACGAATTCTGAAGAAACCGTTGCAAAATGTAAACATCGAGATGTTGTTTATTTAAAACATAGATATATGTATCTAGAGTTGTGAACTTATGACAAAATACAGAAAAGAGTGAAAATTTAACGAGTAATTCATTCTATTTAATAGGTTGGAACAGTTACTACCTACTGTATTATAATTTCTATCTACCCGCATCAATCCAATAACTATTTTAAAAATGAATTTTCCGTCCGTGCATACATAACGCAATTTAACTTTAAATTACATTCATAACAGTGAAATCTGATACCGCGTCTCCTGCACTAAAACATTACACAAAACCCCTACTTACACAAACTTTTTTTTAATCTATAGTCCATTGTTCTACTAGCATGTGACAGCTAAAATCGTTGTTTTGCGTATGTGTTTTTGTGTAATGTTTCGAGAAGAACTAGTGAAGGAGACGCGCATTTAATATAACTAAGATCAAAACCTGTATATCAAACTTGTTAAGTTCTTTATCCTTTTCTCTTTATCTTTTATTTTGTTTTCAATATCAAATAACAAAGATTTGTACTGCGTCATTAGCCTAAGTGGCTTTCTTATCAATAAATATCTACGTAATTTTCAACTGGATATCGAACTTAATAAGCATTGTAATCCTCTAGTGCTTCTTCAGCCTATATCCGTAACTTCAAGCCGGTATAATTTTGCTGACCGTTGAGGTTCTCCAGAGTCCAGATTGTTCCTACATTATATGTGGACTTAAAACCACAATCTACATTGGCCCTCGTTATTAGACTCTATACCGGCTTTCCATCAGTTTTACTGTAGTCTTTGCCGTTAAAAAAGCCGTCATAATTAGCCGCTATACTTTCAAATCCATCTCCCAGATACTAATCACCTGATGTGCCCCGCTTGCATCTGTCTTGAGTTGACGAGTTGAACAACCTTAGAATATAAATAGACACGGTATACAGACGGTACACAAACACACAGAAACGTCGGCAAACACGGCTCCCCTTTAAGAATCATTATTAGGCCCCACTTCACCATGCTGCGCTGACCGCACTAATGTTTCATTATGAATATTTTGTATGTTGAGCCGCGTCTTCTGCACTAAAACATCTACACAAAATATGGTTTCGCTACCCATTTTTATCAATGGTCCCTTTTTCTATGAGCAGGAGACAGCGAAAATAATTGTTTTGCGTGTGTGTTTTTATGTTTTGTTTCGAGAAAAAAAAGGTGCAGGAGACGCGCCTTTAGTAGAAGAAAAATGCATTTTAAGTGTTTCGAAAACATTGAATTCTGTGACGATGAGAAAAAGTTTCGAACCTACTAATGTAAATATGAAAGTCATCATATTTTTAATCAATCACACTGCTATGCTTAAATTGAATTGCATAGAACTTGGTATATTCCTTCTCTTAGAAGAAATTATCGACCCTGGTAAAGCAACAAGTAAATAAAATAAAATTGTTAAAAAGTTAATAAACAACGTGTGTCAGTTTTCAAAACTCATTTATAGAATCACGCATAACAGTTTGTCATAATTCTCGTTTATTTAAGGGGAAAGATGAGCACTCATATTAGTAACTAGTAGAGATGAAACGGATATCCGGTAACTATCCGTTATCCGGTCTATCCGGCACTGTTTTCACTATCCGGCCGGATAACGGATAGTAATTCAGTATTCGGCCGGATACCGGATACTAAAATTTAAAAAAATCTCATTGTTTTACACAAGGCAAATCATACCAGAAGGGTATGGACACCGTTTATTTTTATAATCGCACGTCAAAAATGTTTGTTTTATTGATTAGTTTAGTAATCAAAATTAAAAAGTGACAAATTGTGGTAAATTAATACAAATTTTTCCGCATTTGTTGGTAAGAGGCGACTCCACTTGGCTTCGTACACCAGACCAGCTTCTCAAAACGCTTTCGCTGTAAACGCTACTGTCAGGTGCTGAAAGATAAATTCTAGCAAAGTTTAGCAGGCGTTGAAGACAGCGATGATCTATTACTGCCAGAAGAAAATTAAATAAATGAATACACCCAACAGTCACACACCTAGTCCTGACCCCACACTAGGTATTACCTGTATCGTGAGTGTCAGAAACTATGAGAGACTTTCGGTCTCACAACACCCAGACTTGAAACAAATATCTGTGGGCCACACAAACATTTGCCTCTTTGCGGGAATCGAACCCGCGGCCTCTAGCTTCACAGCCGGCTACTCGCCCGCTGCGCCACGGCGGCTGTCTGTGATTCATCGTAAGAGTTTTTTATGTACTCTTATCATGATTTACTGTCGGGTCTTTTCAGTGTCAAGAGCTTCTAAACTTACTCCTAACTCCTAGGCTGACTTGAACCTTGGGTCTAAAAAGGTAGCGATTAGGTAGTTTGGATTCTCTCCTAAAGATTGAAAACGACTTTCCAATTCAGCTTTTTAAGAAGCTCTCGTACGAGCTAAGTCCGGTGTTCTTTGTGTAGTCTCGTTTTTGTCTTAATACTTTTTAATGCAAAAACATGCGGAATCACCTCGGGTATACAGGTTCAGTTCAGGCCGAATATCCGGTAGCCGGATATCCGGCGCTTCGGCCTTGTAACTTGCCGAATATTCGGTATCCGGTATCCGGTCAAATCACTATCCGTTTCATCTCTAGTAACTAGACGCGAAAAATGTTTTTTCACCAGTAATATAAAAAAACGAGCTGCAATTTCCAAAAAAAATCGCACCTAATGCTCAGCTTTCGCATTCTTTCTTAATAAAAGGTAAAAACAAAATATAGATTATGTACGAAATGGCCTATGTCCAGTAGTGGACGTCCTATGGCTGATGATGATGTGATGATGTATGAAATATGTTTCCAAATTGTTCATCAAATTACTTACACAAGTGCATACGTAATTACAAATTTTGTTGTTTTTATTTTACTTTTAAAATAAATGGTTTAATGAAACAAAATATCTATTTAAACTAAACAATACATTAAGCGTGTATAATTTGAGAACATAAACGCGTCAAAGATGGCTCTAAAAGATAACTATGTATATTTAACACAGAGGGCAACGAGATTAATATGATTAAATGTTATTTTACGAAACTTCAAACGAAATTAATTTAATTAAGAGCTCGTTTGTGACCTAAACAAATTAAAACATTAGACGCACTGGATTTTAATGGAAATAATAAAATACACAAGGCTTTGTTCAAAAGTCAACGTTGAAGAAGACTCGACGGCCAAAATAGACTATTAAGAATTGTTTTAGTAAATGTATTTCTTTCTACGTTAGCCATGATAAAGATCGTTTATAAAACAAGATCTCTTTGTTTTATTGGACATGTTTGTATGAATATCAATTATAAAGTTTCATAATATAACTGAAGGACTAGAGAATAAATAGCAAATATGAGTTGTATAGACAATAATCTATAACACAGACCAGTTCAACCGGTCTGAGACCAATGTCATAGAAAACTGTTAATTGGCATTTCGCATGTTTGGCGAGTGAGATTTCCTGTGGCATGATTCCCCTCCCCTTCCGAATCCCTTCTTTTAAAGTTACCAACGGATGCATGATTTCTTGATATCCTGGGTATCTATGGCCGGTGGAGATCACTAACCATTAGGTCCCACCTGCTCATTTACCAGGCTCTGCTATTAACATTTATTTTTAATTTGATTATAGTTCCGGTCATAACAACACTTAGCTCGTTAATTGATAACCGGTTTTGCTAATTCATAGTAATATAAACGGATAAATATACTACATCCTGTACAGAATGAAAAAGTTTGTCATTAATGGGAATCACATTTTGTTAAAAAAGTATCGTGGGAGTAAGTTATGAAAGTTTATATTTAAACGATTATTAATGAAGAAAAAACATGTCTCTAAATAAAATCTCACAAAAATAATTGATATTAATCCATCTTATATATACTTTTAATAAAAAAAAACTTTACGTCATCCCAAATCAGCAAACATATTTTATAAGCTCACCAAGTTACCAATTATTCAAACTTAAATATTTAGGATATCGGATTTTTTTCAATTTAAAATATTAAAAAAAGCACATTCATAATTAAAAGGATCTAGAAATTAGCTACATAGGATGGAATAAAAGATATAGGCACATATATACAAAAACCATAATCCGTAAAGACAACTAGTTTTAAACTAATTAGTATTATCTCAACCAAGACGAATTTAATAGACCCTCAGCGCGGCTCGGATGTCGCTCAACATAGCAAAGGTCAATAGCATTACGACCGCCCGAAACACATAAAAATCTCATTCCATAATACAGTAAAACTGACCCACAGATATCAAAGTGTCTATAAAGCTCCCTTACATCCCGTCCGGAGAATTACTATCATTGGCACGCCGTTGTTTCGCCTTGTCCTAAACAATTGATATCTCTATTTGTATCAATAATACGAGAGGCTGACGGTTACGTGCATTTCGTACGTGGTTCGAATATAGTGGTGTAGGCAGGGCTGCCAGGCTTTAAAATAAAAAAAACCCGGACTCTACTAGGCCACACATTTTGCCTTAAAAGCCAGATATAATTATGTTTGTTGAAAGCCAAAAATGACTTTTTAAAGGGATTTATCATTTTTATAGTGAAAAGATTGTTATTTTGGATTACCTTTGCTGTGACACGCATCGCTGCATCATGGATCGGAATATCCGAAAGTCGGACAGACCGACAAACCAACAACAACCGTACAACACGGACAACCGTAAAAAGCTGGATATCGAAATCCCGAGACCTGGCAACCCTATGCATAGGTCCTCCCCTTGTTCTGGCGGACTCCACGTTTATTGAAACTATTGACGTTTATGCCAGGAATCCGCTTGTTCTGCCAACCACCACTCCTACATTTATAATAACGGTTTATTTACGTTTGATATTGTTTTTTATTTATTTAATTCACACATTACTATTAGATGATGGGTTCCCCAATGTGATAGTGTGACCATTCAAAATTATTATAAACTAAATACTAGTTAAATAATATCGACTAAGTAAAACATCTAATATACAACTTCAAATAAGGGAAAACACAGAAAACCGACGTACATAATGTGTCAGCTAGCTGTCGCGTTTCGTTCTGTGAGTGAGATTTCCGGTGGCCCAATTCCCCCTTTCCCTTTCCCAATCCCTATTTTCCTTTTAGGTTGGCAACGCACCCATGATTATTTTTGTGTCTTGAGTGTCTATGGGCGGTGGAGATCACTTACCATCAGGTGACCCATACGCTCATCTGCCAGTTTCTGCTATAAAAAAACAATTAGTACTACATGCAAATAAGAGCATATAAAATTGTAGTTTTCATTGTAATGTTGATTTTAGAACTGATTCCCGTAATATAATTTATAACCCATAACAGTTTATTTGTTATTGTACCTAATAAAACGCTAATGTAAAGCAATAAAATCAACATCCAAATGTTGCGTTAATAGACGAAGCACCTCAATAAAGCAATTTAAATAACAAAGATATTATTGACTATTTAGATCAACGTACAATCATCCGTATCACATTATTGAATGCATATTATTTGATACAAAGAATCATAAATACAGAACTAGATTTAGAGTAACAGTACAACAAATATAGGTAAAGTACACTATCTTTTGAAGCATTTTATGAAGTTTTTATTTTAAAAGTAATGCATGAATGTTGTAGTTTTGACGCAAAGAAAGATTATTATGCCCATTTACCTTGGCGACTACTACATGAAAAATTTGTAATAAATCCTAACTTATCCTATCCACCAACTTTAAATGATATCAGAATATATTTTATACATAATCTACTATATAAAAATAAGTCGGGTTTTCCTTCCTGACGCTATAACTCCAGAACGCACGAACCGATTTCCACGGTTTTGCATTCGTTGGAAAGGTCTCGGGCTCCGTGAGGTTTATAGCAAAGAAAATTCAGGAAAAATTTCAACAGAAAAGCGGGAAAATCATTTTTCACATACAGCGCCATCTCTGATACAAACTAATATGTAATCTGATATGTACTACAAACCAATATTTTAAGTAGATGGCGCCGGTGCGTGAAAAAAGATTTTCCAGATATTAGAGATTTCACAGACGGGGTGACAATCGAGCAGACAGTTGGGGTGACCGACTGGGTGACAGACGGGTGACAGACAGGTGACAGACTGGGTGACAGATGGGTGACATACAGGGTGACAGACAGGTGACACACGGGTGACACACGGGTGACACACGGGTGACAGACGGGGTGACAGACGGGGTGACAATCGAGCAGATAGATGGGGTGACCGACGGGTTGACCGACAGGGTGACTGTCGGGGTGACCGACGGGGTGATGGACGGGATGACTGACGGGGTAACTGACGGGGTGATGGACGGGGTAACTGACGAGGGTACTGACTGGGTGACTGACGGGGTGACTGACGAAAACGGACCAAAGTAGATCATCTCATTACCTCCTTTAGAATTATTGGTTTATAGGTGCCTACAATTCATTCTTTCAACCCTCTCTCTCCTACGCAGACGAAGTTGCGCGGGTCAGCTAGTAATATATTAAATATCACTATTAAATTTGCATGTCTTAAATTTTGAATTCTAAAATTTCAATAATCTATTTTATACTCAGTACTAAGAATCCAACCGAAAGCTTATTTACGAAAATGAATAGCACGATTTTTGATAGCAATAAAATATTCATGGAGTTCAATCCTAATAAAATATTTAAGAAACCTCAGTCCTTAGAAGGCGGCGCGGCGCATTACAATTACAAAGTTTAACAATCTATAGCAGAATTTAATAACAATTTGCAGTTATTTCTCGATAGATGGTCGTGCATCCCCTTTGAAACCTCTACGAACATTTCTTGAGGTTGCGGTCGGGGAGATCCAATAGCGCCGTTAGTACCATTTAATTGATTTTCTGCTACAGAAACTAATTAGACTTGAGGTTTATGTAACCGAACAGTATTAATAACTTATCGTGTTGGCCCTCGAATAATCTCGTCTCAGTAATCCATCTTGGTTAATTGAATAAATTAATATTTTGTGCCTATTATAATTTGTTTCGGCTGAAGGACTGGATAATTTTTAAAATGATATTTTAGTCTGATATTCGTTAATTCATTAAACCTTTAAAACCAACAAATCAATAAGAAATTAAAGAATTTATGTAAACATAATTTTAAAGTGCTAAAAATGTTCCTTATAATATTGAATCCTCAAACCTCATTAGTCACAGCGTCGAAACTTAGACTGCTCTGGTGATATTTACTGTTCTCGTAGGTGCATCTATTTTTAAATTTATGTTATTAAAACTATTGAGATCCTCATCTTAACATCTATTTGTAAGTGTTATACAAATAGCTAATTAAAATAATTTGTTTCAAATACATTTGCTTTTTTTAAATATTTTATGGATAAAGTGATCAATGGCTAAAAGTTGTATCTACGAGATACTGAAAAACTTTAAAACAACTTATGAATCTGTTTTGTTTTCATTTAATAATAACAATGCTAATTTTCATAAAAGTTAGAAATAGGTTAAAACAAAAAGGTTTTTTGAAAGCAATAATTATTTTGATATGAAAATCAATTTTTTTAAACCATTGGCTTTGTGATTATTGTCTCTGTCTGCTTGTGTTCATGTTCGTTTGTTTTATACATAATTGTTTTTCTATTTAAATAACAACAAATTAAAATTATGTTTTGGCTACTATTACTATCGGTTCACCGATATTTATTCAGTTCCCTTCCTAAGCAGCTTACAATTTCGCTGTTACTACAGAATTGTATTAATAATTCATAGCAAATTTGCTCGGTATATCTATTTTGGCCAGCCTATTCGTTTTCGTGGGTTACTTGGATCATTTGCACGTGTTATAATGGGTATATACCTAAACATTATACTATTTATATTGGTTATGAACGTTGATACCAATTTCATTATCAATTTACTGATGTAATTACTGTATTGCCTATCTTACATCACCATCGAATAGCCAAAAACATTCATTAAATAAATTATATAGAAATAGAATTATTAATTAGAATTATTTAGCCTTAATGTTAAATAATGTAAAGTCTACATCCTTTTCATTATAATATATTTCTATGCTTTATCACTTGCGTACCTAACGTGATTGAATAAAATTTGAAAACCAGAATATTTTTAATGATTTACACTAATTAAAAAAGCAGTAAAATAATTACTGAAATAATTAATTTTTCCTTTACACATCAAGTCCCTTTAATGCCGCAAAAGGGATGAAAGAAAACTCTAACAAACGTGTTATTGTAAGCAATGAAAGAGAGGCCCGCATAAAACTGTCCAAGTTTTCACCTATTAAAACTAGCACCCAGACCCTCGAAATAATTATACCGAACCAAAGCATTTTAATTAAACCGCACGCAATGTTAATTTACTTAACTAAGATGTGTTCGGTAGATATTTTTACTTGGTTTAATGATGTGTCATGGATACGGGTTGAGAAGGAAACATCCAGTATTGTGTTACGAGGCTCACTGGTCTTTATCGAGGCGAAATTTCATTATAATCGTACCCCCATTCCACCTACCTACCATTCAATTGGAACACCTTCGCACAATTGGGAGGGTTGCCTCAATGGGTTGTCGGATGAAATTTCTTAACATTCTTCGTTCATAATGAGCGGAGCCTGTCGTGCAATGGGCAGCACTAACGGTGTAATTGTATTGCGAAACGAGATCGAAAGATATTAAGCAAGATTAAAATCCACTTAATGAACCCAAGTTATAAAATTAAGATTTTAATATTACGAGAAATCTTGTGATTTCAGTCCCAACGATATTGAAGTAAATTTCATGGCGAATTTTTTATTCTAAAAGATGTTTTGGTCGAAATAAATTAAAAAATATATTACGCGACTGTATAATAAATTACAAGATAAAATCGGTTATCAGCAGACATAAGTGGTCGTGTTGTGAATCAACTGGCGATGAAGACATAATCGTAAAACCGGTCGGAATAATTGAGCGGCGCACATTAAAGATGCTCGGACCATATTTATCGGAAATGGACATGTTTCACAACGAACACTTATGAGTAAGACAGATGTTATGCTTCTTTTGTAAATCCAACAATAGCCCCCACTGAGTGTCTGTTTATAAATTGGCATAATTCAATACTCGCGATTTAAAAATCATTTTTCATTTAAGGCCGCAAATGTATCAACACGTCAGATATATCCCGCAGGATACATACTGAATTTCCACGAGCTTTATTATTGATATTCTTTTTAAGTATTATTTAAAATTGAGGGGTAGCAGCAAAATCCTGTTTATTTACTCAGAAGGATCTTCTGTCAATTGAACAAAAATCGCTCAAGCGTTTAACCAATGTCATTAATCATTCGAAATAAAATTTTGAAACCCCATCCCCGTTCTATAATGCTGAGCGTATACATTTATGGATTCTGCAACACTCGGCATACAATGAGATGTAATAATACAAGTTATCGATTAAAATTGTTACTACAGAGACTGTTAAGGCAAGTATTTGTTAGAAACCATCTATTACAATTAGTAATCCCCTAGGTCTCTGTTTGAAATCAAGTCCATTCAAAGTACTAATTAAGACAGATTTACTCCTTAATCACGCAAAATTAATCGAAGGTGATGCATCACTGACTAGATAGTTTTCAAGATATTTAGCAGGGTAGGTTTAATACTTATTATCCCTTCCATATTACTTTTTTGATGGTACTATCTATTTAATTCATCTCAGAACTCTTTCAAGGGGTGAACCCTGTCCACATTCAATGGATGATATCGGTCACATGACGAAGGTGCCGACTTTGAGATTTGAGTTAAATTTAGTAGAAGATATTTATTTACTTATTCACTGATAAGTGGGGTAATAGTCTCGAAGGGGTAACTGAATAAATAGATCATCACTGTGATAACATAATGGATTACGTTTAAAATATTCCTTAGTATGTGGCTGTTAATATTCCATATTGGCTCTTTCGTATTTTATGTCACAAAACTACACAAACAATGACATCAAATATTGTATTGATGATACCAATAAGATTTATCAATACTAACTTTTGATAGATTTAAGAGACTCCATTTACCACAGTTACACGATTAAAATAGTTTGGATTTTACATACATACATAAATAATATCACGCCTGTATCCCATAGGGGTAGGCAGAGAATAGTCTCTGCCTACCCCGAAGTGGAAACTACCCCTCGAAGTAGTTTCCACTTCGGGGTACCGGCCCGATCTGACACACTACTTTCGCTTCATCTACTTTCATCAATCTCTTCATACATTCGCGTCGGTAAAGGGTACTTTTTATATTACCTTTAGTTAAAATATCTTCAACTTGCCTTAAATATGTGCGATGCGGTCGACCTTTACCGACTATTCCTTCCACACTCGTCTTGTGTATCTCTTTCGCTCAATATGTCCGAACCATTTCAACATCGCTTTTTCTATTCTTGTCACTACATCTTCTTCCACTCCACAAAGGTCCATAACCACATTATTCCTCACTCTATCACGCAATGTCACGCCACACATGCTCCTTAGCGCTCTCATTTCAACAGCTCTGATCTTATTTGGATTTTTATTCCCTTAAATCCTGAGTTTTTAAACTTCGAAACAGTTATCTTCACAATTAAATTTAAATAGCATAGTATTCAAGCATCTATTCGACACTGGAGTGGTTAGATAAGGTTAAATAAATGATTCCAAAACATCAATTAAAAACAGAATTAATTTCCTATGTCAGACATAAAGGGAAGCCAATGTACCCCTGTTGCATATCGCCTCGCGGTTTCCATTACATGAGGTGTGCTTAATGCCATCGGGTCGCGTAATGGTCTTTGCCACCATTAACTTACCCCACAACATGGTATTTTTTAATGTAAACTCAACAAGGAAAATTGTCATTTTTATTGTCGAATAGGCGTACGCGGTGTCGTTTTTTACTTTGCCATTATTACGTTTATTAGCGTCATTATATTTCTATCCGGGGAATGGTTGTGATGTGACATTTGTTGCTAACGTTGCTTTGTTAGATTTCTCGTTTTTTGTACTGGTAATTGCTGATATAAATCATCATTTTATTAGCAACATAAATATTGATAAAGTTTGCCATCCACAAATTCGGCCTAATCAGAAATTAAACGTAGCTCAAACGATTTTGGGCACATCGTGTACGTTAAATTTATTTATTCAGAGCTTTAATTTAATACCTTTCAAGGTTGGCACTTACATGTTAATTAAATTTTCATCCGTCGCCGTGCGCTGTATCTCAAGGGGTGTGGTAAATTTAGGCCTAAAATCTAGGCCTAACTGATGCTTTATAAATTCAATGTTTCCAACCACGGCTCAATTATTTTTCTACTTTTTATCGACAACTTAATGCTGGAGTTAATTGGTTTGTAAACAATAAATACAAAAATAATTATTTGAACGGAACTTTTCTATTTTTCAGATAGACTGATAAAATATGGGGTTGAATAGGAAAGAATAACTTTTACGTACTTTTGGTGTTAGTGTTGTGATATAAAACAATGTATCTGATGAATGTTCGGACTATCGGCGCTTTGGCCGTTGTGGTACGATGGTTTGTGTTCCTGCTCATCGGAGTGGGGTGGCAGGTTCGATCCCAGACTTTGCAACAGACTTCTGAAGTGGATAGTTCGTATAATTTTTACTACGAACAACCGTGTTGTTCCGGCACTGTCACTAAAAGCAAGTATCACACGAGGCACAGACGAGGTGAGTAATGTAGTTTTAGTTTTTTTTATAGTGGACTGCTAATTGGCACTATGAGTGTAAAGGACAAAAGTCGTTTATAGCGATTGAAAAACATTATATCTAAGAGGAGAGAGATTTTGAGTGGTAGAGCTACGCTGTAGACAGTTACGTCTACAGCCCGAATGGGCCGGCTCGACCGGTTTGATACCACTTTATAAGAAAACCGATGTAAAATAGCAGGTCACTGTCGCTTTTCATTTGGTGAGTGAGATTTCCAGTGGACCAATTCCCCCCTCCATTTCTCAACCCCTATTTCCCTTCTTTTAGGCTGGCACAGACTCATGATTCTTTTTGTGTCTTGTGTGTTTATGGGCGGCGGAGACAACTTACCATCAGGTGACCCATCCGCTCGTTTGCTAGTCGCTGGAATTATTAAAAAAAAATCAACTTATGGAACTCGGATAAAACTTGGTATGCAGTATCATGTCACTACTTATATTAATGACCGCTATCCGAGTATACCTTCAAGAGTTTTTGGGACGAATTTATGCCGTTCTTTCACATTTATGTTCTTGATGATTTTTTTTTTTATAAATAACACCCAACTTTCACACACATAGTCCTGACCCCACACTAAGATCGAGTCTTATATCGTGGGTATCAGGAACTACGAGAGAGTCGGTCTCACAACACCCAGACCCGAAACAAATATCTCTGGATCACACAAATATGTGTCTCGTTGCGGGGATCGAACCCGCGGCCTCTTGCTTCACAGCCGGCTGCTCGCCCGCTGCGCCACGGCGGCTGTCATTTATTTCGATCATCAATAGCCAAGTCATGTTTTGATTAAAAGTCCAGTACCTATGCAAGCTCACATTTCAGTTGAACCTTCTTTCACTTCAATAAGTACGTACCGAGAAATCTATGTTGAATTTAGTCGATAAGTGTTAATTTATCGACACAATTGTGTCATATACGAAATTCTGCAAAATGTATGCCTTTATGAATCATGATGATCATGAATCATGGAACACACAGCCCACGCACACTACTGAATAATGTAAGTACTATCACTAACACATTCAAAGTTGAGACGCTTTCAAGGGTACATGGTGCGACATGAGACGGAAATATTAATTTCAATGTGTGAAAATGAGACAGGGAATTCCTTTTGTTTCATTGCCCTCCCTACAATGTCGAGAGCGAAGATTTTTAATACAGTTGTAGTTAATGCCGGTATTCTTTCCGTTTTCATACTTTTTACTAAGTTGTCTGTGTATTGATGGAACATATCGATTATTTTTTTCTCCTAAACTTTTAATAATTCGAACATTGACGTATTTAGTAAGATGACGTCGCGACTCGCGATTTAGATTACCTATTTATAATTTTTTTCCCATAACTAAATTTATAAAATGAAAATACATGTATTTATGACGTCGTATATTTAAAGCTAATGTATTCGCAAAACAACAAATATGACGCAGCACATGGCGCGCAACATTTCGAGCAAAATTACATTGCACAACGATTTTCATACCGATAATGTCTTGGTAGGTACAAAGGTACAAGACGACGCGACGTGGTGTGCAACATTTTGTCAATCAACATGTGTAACGTTGCGAAACATGTTGAGACAAATAGAGTACCTATTTTCGTTAAAAACTGTAATGATTACAAAGGCATTACGTAGGTATATTTAAAATCTAGGGCGCACGATTCGGATTGTTCGTTCGTATCTATATGTAGCTGCGAAAAGTTTGTGAATAAAATTAGCGGCCGCAGATACAGTCTGGCGCGACACTTCATAATCTCATAGAGACTGTTAATATACTGGACAGACCGTCACGTATTCATCTCAATAATTTCCAACTATTCGGCTAAATTGTACGTGTTTTCGATTAATTATTGTTTATTACTCGTGTTTGGTTCAGACGACTAACGAGTGGGCGTATTACTGAATCACGAATCATCATACTCATTACACATTATTTGAGTCTATAGTTATTTAATGATTGTTGAACAGATTTTTTTTTACATACATAAACTCATACATAAACTCACGCCTGTATTCCTGAAGGGGTAGGCAGAGGCGCACTAGCGAAGTAGAACACCCACATTTCGCCAAGCTATGAGTGAGTCTATCTCTTTGAGTGGTATAGCCACGCTGTAGACAGTAACGTCTACAGCACGAATGGGTCGGCTCGACCAGTTGGATACTACTGTCTCACAGGAAACCGACGTAAAGTGGCAGCTTGCTGTCGCGTTTCGTTCGGCGAGTGAGATTTCCGGTGACCCTTCCCCCCCCCTCTTTCCCAATCCCTATTCCCTCCCCTTCCATGTCCTCTTTTTAGGTTGGCAACGCATCCATGATTCTTATTATCTTGGGTGTCTATGGGCAGTGGAGATCACTTACCATCAGGTGACCCATCTCTTCGTTTGCACTGGCAAAGCAAAGCAAAGCAGAGACTGCTCTGCTATAACAAAAAGCTTAGTTCCCTCCCAGACGTGATAGGGGGCGAGCCTATCGCTATATCGGTCACAAATTCCAGACTCCGGGTTGATACCAAAAAATCCAATATCACTATACCCGACCCGGGGATCGAACCCGACACCTCGGAACGATAGTTCTAGGGCGCATGCAATACCATTACGCCACCGAGGCAGTTCTCATACTAATTGCACTAGTAACTAAATAATCGGACACATTACTCACGAAGCTTTGTATATTTTCATTAAGACATCTGTGTCTACATGAATAGTTTGCCATCATGTCCTTATTATAAGTCTAAAATATGTAACGAGATTATTTTTTACCAAAAAGGGTGCCCTATTTTGAATAACCCAACAAAGCATAAAATATCACGCAATCCTGGTCTATGCGTTGATGTTATTAGAGGTTATTCGCCAAAGTAATCCTTTCATCGCTGGTCTATTCAGTAAAAGGCCCCATTCGAATATCTTGTATGAAACATTGCCCGAACTAATGACAGGGCTCAAAACGTGTGTCTGTCCTTTACACCAAAGAATTGTCCCAAACTTATTCATCCCTTTCGGGTCTTGGTCATCGTTCAAGGTTTCAACCCTTGTAATTAGCAGGGTTACTAATTTTCTCTGGCTATGTACGAGTATGTGGTCAAAGAGATAGTATTTTCAACCATGTTTAGAATGGAGGAGTTTCTCAATTTTCTGTGTGCTTTTGGTTGATATGGACCCAGTTTGATTTTCTTTTGGCATTCATTACGATTTACTCCAAGGGTGGATTCATGAATCTGAAAACGGAAAACAATACAGAGTTAAAAAACGATGTGCACGCTTCGACTATCGTGCTGATGTCTCGGGTTCGATCCCTGGGTCGGGCAAAGTGATATTGAATTTTTCACTATCGGCCCGGAGTCTGAAAATTGTGCTCGATATGGTGATAGGCTCACCCCTTATCACATCTGGGACGTAACTAAGCTCAGCGAAATGTGGGTGTTCTGGTTCGCTAGTACGCCTTTGCCTACCCCTTCGGGGATACAGGCGCGAGCTTATGTTATGTTAAAACTTACTTGTTCATGTGATTTTGATTTAATATAATGTTATTTATTTTGTTTAACTCCTATATGCCGTTTCATGCACATACTACATCAATTTATTTACAAAACCCCTATTTCTTTGAATATCATTGTAAGTTTTTCGATAATAAAAAATTCAATATTAAATATAATTACAGCAATAAAAACTATGCGAACTAAAGTAAAAAAGCCAATATAAGACGGGCATGTGATGCGTGCAGCTGACGCCAAAATATGGCTATATTATGAGGTCCCTAATTTACTTCACGGTTAAACGGACGGGAGGCCCTGTCGATAACAATAAACGACTTAATATGCCCGATAATCGGTTTTGCTATTCGAAAACATCCGTGATTGACACTTTTGATGACGTTTGAGCTGATCCGAACACCCCTGCGTTCGCAGCTCAACCGTTTTCCATTAAGCCCGACCACTAGAGGGAAAAACGTATTTGCAGCACGCAAATAATAATAAAAACATACAAATTGTTAGATGTTGTGTTTATTTAACTAGTCTTTGTGTGTTTAATAAGGTTTTTATATCAATTAATCTCTTCTATATTGCTAATGTATTATGTATAATATATGTGTTGTGAGATCGAAAGTCTCTCATAGTCTCTGACACCCACGGTACAGGTTATACCTAGTGTGGGGTCAGGACTGGTGTGTGACTGTTGGATGTATTTATTATTATTAATAATATTTTATCCACGAATCAAGAACAGGTAGTTTATATTCGAGATTGAGGAAACTCGTGATTTACCTCTATAAGATTAAGGTCATTTTAAAGGTAGTTAGCTTAAAGGTAGTTTTATCTTACCAATTTGTTTTAAAATTAGACTAATGTCTAAATATTGTACTACTGTAATACGGGCCGTACAGTTTGACTATCTAAAATACTCACTAATTGATTATTCGTACACATAAATAGTATAAAATTCTAGCAGAATATAGTTTATTTTTATAATTAGGCAACTAAAAATAAATCTAAAAGAAAACAAAACTTCATTTCGCCTCATTAAAAATTTAAGTGACCATGAACTGAAACATTCAAAGCGATTCAAGAGTAAGCTGGATGAGTCTGAGAGGTAAATGTCCACGCTAGTTGAGAACAAACAAAAAACGCACGGCCCGAGTTGAAAGACAGACCGCACTCAGCCGAGCAAAAGTGAAAAAGGTAAAAAAGAATCACACAATAAGCGGAGGAGGCAGACCGGTGTGCCACGTCCGGGGCAGACGAAACTCGAGGCATGACTCGCTTTGACCGCTGACTCATTGACCACGATCCATTTGAATAGTCCTAGTTTCACTCGCTTCTTTAAAATATTCGAATTTTAAATTGACCCTGAAAAGCGCTGCACTCTCGACTTTACCTCGTCGAGACTCGAGAGATAAAAGATTTATAAAAGACGAAGCGGTTTCGTTTTGTCAGCAATGTTTTACAAGGCGACGTCCCTTCCTGGAACTTGTATTTATTTCCAACTGTCTCATCGTCCCATTGTGTTGGACACGATATGTGATATTGCGAAAGGGATGACGTTACTTATTCATAGCATAGGTGTACCACGAAACATTTTGCTCAAAATTTAGTCACGTAGCGTTACGAGGGGTGTCCCCTGTCGCATCTTCAAACCATCGCGATTGTCCATTGTACTCTCTGGAGACAAAGGGTTGAGGACGTTTGGAGAAAGCTTACCTTCGTCAAACCGCTTTTTAGAATCAAACATTCAAGTATTTGGAATGTATTGATCGAATTTTTATCTAGGAACTTAGTTATATACACAATATTATCCTAATTCTGCGTACATGTGAAAGTAATTGATTTGTGCTAGCACATGAGCAGGAAACTTTCTGACAATCGCAAATGTATTTGAGCTCGATGCGCATCTATGAAATTTGTATGAAATATTAACAATATGTCAATAGTGCGCAGCAAGCTCGAAATTTACGATTGTCAGAAATATTTCTGCTTATTGCTGCTATATAGTTATCATGCAATTCTCGGAAGGGTCTGTAAATTTTATTTTATTTCAGTGTAATTAATTTATTTATCATTATCTACACAAAAAGTATTTTTCGATTATTGGGCTAAAAGTGCCTACAATGTTCAGATTATGTACATGTTTCATCATAACAATGGTTATCTCTGTCTGCTTTCTCTGTGTACATATGTAAAGCATAACCGCCGAATGTTCATACACTTAAGGTCGCCTTATGTCGTTTAAGGCCGCCTTATTTGTCAAAATTATATTTAAGAAGCCGTTTTAGTTGAGTAGCGTTTAACCATTCGGGCGATAAGGGCCAAAAATATGTAGTAAAGTATAAGTAGCGAGTCAACGTAGCACATACATATATAGTTATTAAAGGCGGTTTTCTTTGGCTACACTTCCATTTACATAGTACAGAATGTCCGGGCTAAAGAAGAGCATAGATTTTGCATTCTACTCATAAGGTTTTACTTTAAACCGGCCATCTTTGACAACTTAATATCAGTCCTATTTATCACCTTTACGAGCACATTACTGTTGGAAATTTTATGTAAATGGAATGTCGATGGCAGAAATATTTCACTTGGAGCTTCGTATCGCAACGTTACCGCCGAATGCTCGACAACAAATAATTCAATACGAAGTTATTGAATACACAGTGGATAGTATAAATATTGACCTATTAATATGTCAAGAA
The DNA here is from genome assembly GCA_036417725.1 of Clanis bilineata. Taxonomy (NCBI): domain Eukaryota; kingdom Metazoa; phylum Arthropoda; class Insecta; order Lepidoptera; family Sphingidae; genus Clanis; species Clanis bilineata. Next base: position 9,341,239 of record CM071154.1, read on the forward strand.
TTTTTAAGTAATAAATCGCTCCCACATACTCGTATATTTGGCTTTTTGCTGATTATAAAGCAGCCATTTTGGGGTATATTGTCGATGAAATTGCAGTGATTGCACTGAGCTCATATGAAAATAAACCATGAATCCGATGTACAGTTAGCAAAAACAGACTATGAGCAAAAAGAAAACAACAGAAGTTTTGAACAACTTAAGTTACAAATATTGTATACAAATGATCACAAAATTATGTTGTGGACGCTGCATTTTTTATGTTTAAGGTGTTCAAGACTGCTGTTTTGTTTTTGTTCAGTAAGCTTTGTTACTGACTGTACTGACTGACTGTACATGTTTTACATAATATTGACGAATACATCAAAGTTTATGAGGAATTTTATGCTTATTTCAGCTCACTTTTGTTGTAGGTTTATTCGTACTAAAGTATTATTAGCAAATGATAATAGCAGATAATCATGCTAACTTTTACCAATCTCAACTCCACACGTAGTTCGAAAGCGACTTTCCAAATAATAAACTTTAGTACAATTTACTTATCGCGAGAATATATTGTTGATTTACATAAAACGAACATTTCAATCTCACATACACGTTCGGTGTAACAATATTAACTTTGTTTATGTATATTTTACGACAATGTTGTAAATGTGCCCATAAATTAATACAGGGTTAACTTCGCGTACATAAATGTACTAATTAGTAACAGAGAATTTGTTTCGTTATACGGACCAACAATATAATTGCATTTCGCCCGGGGCGTAATTTCATCGATAAGTTCAATTTACGCGAAGCATTATTGCGAACTAATTAATAAAATTATTTTAATGTCGCAGATAGACGTTGCAAGGGTAATATATCTTTAACGAAACATGTAATGGAAAAGCTTCTGGAGCAATTTCTTATGTTTAAAAATAGGTTTTTTGCCAGACATTTCTAGAGTTATTTACAAGCTGCTCTACATATAATTCTTGTGTTACTAAAACTTTTTAACATATTGACTGGAACTTTGATTACTTTGTGTACATATTTTATTGATATACATAATATTACCTAGCGTAATAAAATTAATTTCTGATAATTATGTAATATTGGAATATTCAACCTTCACTGTGAAAATTTGCTATACTGATTCTTATGTAACTCTTAAATGAGCTGGGTTTTCTATGGGTCTCTATGTGGACAAGATGTCTTAATTTATTTTAATACTCAATATGCTCAATACAAACAAATTGTAAAAACTTAATTTATGGAAGCGTCGGAGTGTGAAGATAAGATAATGTCAAATAATAATCACAAACTTAAAGCACCGATTACAAAATTTATCCGATCATGACGAAATTTATATCGTCCCACCCTTGAAATAAGCACACAAAAAGAATCTTGAAAATCGGTCCACATTTGGACGATATCGAGTAACATACATAAAAAAAGCAAACGTGTGGCACTCGGGGATTGCCGCGGTAAAGCTATTGCTTAGCATCCAAAATCAATACACCTATATACTTTCTCACAAACAGCTGATTACGTATTCGTCCGATTTCGGAGCAGCTCGTCTCGATTCTTGCGAGCTTCGTAGAGTCGTACCATGAAGTAAATACAAAGAGGAGGTGCCCTAACGCCGAAACTCTAAGCAGGCATGAGTCACCAGATTGCGGGGCGAAGAGGGGGATTACGCATGCGCAGTAACGCCGATACAACCAATGCCACCTAGAGGCGAGTTGCTGAACTAAAGAGACAAGCGTGATATTTCAAAAAGTCATTAAAAGTTCTGCTATTCATCGATAAATGGCAAAACTAAAAAGTATCACCGCTGTGCCGGTCGGAGTGGGGGGTGTTAGGTTATTTTCGTTACGAAATTTCTGGATTCGGTCTCCACGCTCAGGCCCGCGATAGAAGCTATGGAATATCTTAAAAAACCTACAGATGAATTGAGGACCTTCTATTTTTTTGAAGTCGGTCGAAAGTAAAGACCCAATCAAAGTAACTTGCCAGAATTGAGTAAACGCATGGATAACTACCGCTGAGTGCTCATTTAACATTATTCATAACAAATCTGGTTTTATTTTATTATTCGTACTATCAAATGCGTAGTCACAAAGAAAGGATATTGAAAAGCCTTTTTACAGAACCGCGTTGATTCTGCGTGAAATAAAGGAAAATTATAAGAATTTCTCCGTTCAGTATATAATAACCCTTTTTCCGAGGGCTTAAGTCCGTTCGTATCTACGCGTCGCTTTGTTCACTTTAAAACAATTGCGGCAGCGACATAAGAATCCGGGGATACCAACCGTAAAACACTCATCGCCTCTGACGTCTGTTTTAACCATTGTTGCTAGTCCAAAATTCTTGCAGCCGGGAAATATTCGTCCTTTGTGAATCAAATACTCGAACATTGAAGCCGCACAAGTTACTTAATATCTGCAACGCCCTTTTGTGTTTCAGTCATCAATACTTTTGGAAATTGCACCTCCAGCAAGTATTACGTCCATTTGTTCGGGTGCTTATTGAAATTTTGATATTTGGTTCGTATTTGCCGAAGGATCTTCGTTTTAAGGATTTTTTCGGCGATTATACTCACTTGTGATTTGGATATTGCCAATTCTTGAGCTACATCAGTTATCACACTTATATATGAATTTAATATGTTACACATATTTTCTATGATTTATGGATAAATCCAGTGATTTTGTATAACGACAAAATGGTAGCGATTCATAAAAGTCGTAAGTTTGTTAATTGTGATTTTCAAAAACGACTTAAATGAAAGTACTCAGTTCGTCGTTATTTTTTTATGACTTTCAGGAGTCTTGGGTTCGATAGAGTTTATTTTAAGTGTGATCCGATATTTTGGTCAAGATGTCAAAGCTTTAAAGTCGGTTTTGAGTTTTTCAACTTCTAATTATTAATAGATTTCTTAATAGCATACTATCACATAGAGTTAAAACCAAACATATCGAATCGATGCACATAAAATGTTTGCAGAATTTGACAACAAATATCCCTTGCAGCGCTGTCTTTGGTCGTTCTCTTTAAAATTTCGTTTGCGCGAATAATGGAATAAGTTTAATTAGTTTCCCCAGCAGAGATGGCTAGTCTTAATTAAGCTTTGGTTCGAGGCATAATTTTAGGCGTTTCTGTTTGTTTTTGACACCTACGAATTCTACATGTACTTGTTCTAACATGAATTCTTGTAGATCCTAAAGCTATTAAGATATTGACTTAATAAGCTTTTCCAGTCCAGTTTTAAGTCCAGCTTTTTATTACTGATTCTGAACAAATTACTTTAGATTTTCGAGTATACTAAAATTCACGTTGTACATGTAGGAATATTCTTCGAATAAACCTGATCCAAGGTTACCTACTTATTGTGGCGCGTCATACATTTTGTTTAAAACTTTAGTAGGTACAATATACACCTGGATATTTTCCTTGCCATGTATTATGTAAATAGGGATTTTCTCACTTACATTGTTATTTGTTGTATTTTTTATTACATTCTTCTCGCCTTACACCTGAAGTTACGACGTTTATAAATATTAAATAAAAGTATAGAATACGTAAAAAGAGTACTGTATTTACCTTCGTAAAATGTGTATTGATACTCCTTGAACCATTGCGTTAAAATGGCATAAACCTTTCTTGGTTTCTAAAAAAGCGACTCCGTTGTCACCGAGTACATTCGGTCCTTTATTCGAATGCAATCCGCTTTCGTCAAAGGTAATTCGATCTCTTAGTCGTGTTCGTTTTGTTTTCGCACTTAACCATTGCGCCTTTAGTTTGTTTTATCCGGTAACTTAACACTCGCGGGGAACGCGCCCCTATTGACACTTCCAATCAAAACATGTAAGTGAATTGAATGAAATCCATAAAAACGTGTTATTTTGTTATACCGACATAACAGTCATATTACGACAAAGGATTCGCAATCGACAAAAAGGGTTGTTCGTACAACGAATATTGTGAAATAGAGTACAAAACAACTAATGAAATCCGCCTTAGTAATGAATTACTGAATACGCAACAATTACTTTATAGCAAAACAATGTTAGAAAACCCCAACTGAGCCCACCAATTAACTCTATTTACGTAATGATTAAAATTGTGTCAGCACTTAGTATTCAAATAACAGTAGGTTTGGCCAGTAATTTGTTGGATAAAACTTCTATACGGAGTTTTATATTACCATTGTCAAATAAAGCCGGGTATACACTGAGACTTGATGACTACGACAAAATAAACGACTTTCCGGAACAGTGAAACCGTAAAGAACAATAAACATCACCAAAAGTCCCGCATTTAAATATTGCTTCTTTAAAGGTAAATACGAAACTCGAAAACGTTATGTTGGAGAAGCCGAATACAAAAACATAGTTGCTATAAATGCAACCAGCGGCCCGAGCAGGAATATTTTTTGACAATCGAATTCGTATCGAGCACGATGCGCGTCTACGAAATTTGTAACTGAATATCATGAGCGGGTTTAGCCAAGTGGCATAAACGCTAGTCGAATAGAATAGTAAATGTATGGGAATGACTTAGAGGTAGAGTACGCTATTTAGCTTACTTTTATCTCATTCTTATACATTTACTATTCTATTGGACTAGCGCAAAAGCCACTTGGCTAAGCCCACAGTGCGCGAGTTCGATACGAATTCGATTGTCAAAAATATTGGTGCTCGGGCCGCTGAACAGGATTAAATACATAATGAATTTGTACCTTTTTACAATGTTGAATGTAAAATGGATCCGTACTTATTGAGTGCGTGATAAAATTGTGAACAACAAAAATAAAATTGTAATTATAATTCCTAAGCCAACCGCAGCGTTTGGCGTTTCAGCACTTCTGTATATCCAGTATTTTGGAAACTAAACGTTGTTCATTAATGCAAAATACTGAGAACCAAATAGTATAACGCCTATAAAATACTACGGTCTGTAAAAATATACTGGTAAAAATAATCTGATTGTAAGAAAACTGGAGTGGCTAATGTGTCTTTCTATAAATTAGGTAAGACAATACATAATTATAATCTTTTGAATATCTTATATTAAATAGAGATTTTCGCTTTAATTTTTAACGAGATTTGAACTGCCAATCTTAATAAAAAAGAAACCATCTTTTTGTATGAGCTTACCGTCGTCCATTGAAACCGGCAATGCTAAGAGCTTTGTATACTGTTGCCTTGCGTATACTGTAGGCAACAATGTCTACAGCGTGGACACCACTTGCACCATTACAATCAATTTGTATTTAAACAGCAATGTTACTGATTTTATCTACTCTATTACAATCATATCGATACAAATGGAATTGTACATCTGCGACATAAAACAAACCGCCGGATTACCGATTTAAATTCATCGATATCGAAGCAGTTAAAGGGGGCCTTTATAAATTAACGACGCCAATTTCCCTAATGACACAGTAAAAGGAAAGTTTACGATTAACGATTTTAGTATTCACGATTGTATCGTAACTTCGCCTGAGTTTAGCTTTGTTGATGTTTGATAAGTTGGACTTTGAACCTTCGATCCCCATATAAACATTTCGATTTATATGTACAGTTTATGTTTATGTGTCTTCATTTTAGTGTTTGTTTAGGTTTGATGTGATTTTTACCCGACTACCCCGAAAGGAGGGTAATGTTTTTGAGGTTATTTTTTAATCTCTTTAGTCCCATTGTTGGATAAAAGAGACTATTATAAGTCTCATCTCAATAAGATTCTCATGAGTTAATTATATTAATTATGAAATTAAAATAAAAAAATAAAAAAATCATCTTGAATTATTTCATAAAGCGGTCCATTCATTTGAAACGTAAAAGGTTGTATTAAAACTAAATTTAACAAGAGCAAACCCTCCGTCATCTTCTTATAAAATCAGGTAACAATACTTGAGGGTTTGTTGGAAAATTAATTATCAAGTGCCTTTATCAGGTGTTCTGCCTGAGGGCTAGCGTTGTTTCAATCGAGAGTCTTGTCGTGTTTACTTGAATTTGATTCTTACGATCAAGAACAAATGCTTTCATTATTTTGTCTACATTTAAATTAACACAATTTTCATAGAGGAATTTCAATACTTCATCCACCAGAATCCAGTTTATGTCCCAACTCTTCCTGTTTATTTGGCTGGCATTTTTAGGTTTCACTCATCTTTCATTCAGTAGGTCGTTGGTCTGCGATCCGCACTCGGTGAAAATATCTGGACGTGACAGGACGCAGAACTTATTGTTGTGTGGAAATTCAATTTGGGATGTTAGAATTTTTTGGTATGTGACCCACACAGTTTAAATATATGATGTTGTGAATATTCTAGATAATTCTAATTAGATAATTATGGTTTGTAAACTCTTTTGTTAAATTATTACTTATCTTCTCAAATATCTATTACATAACATCGTTGAAATTGCGCAGAACATGTTATCCGTCATAAGTAAAGTTAGTGGACTACAAACAAAGTATTTGAAAAAAAAAAGTCTGTTGCCTGTTCAGAAAAATCGATTTATAAATTATAAAATTCGCAGGCATTTAACAAATTCCGAGGGAACTCGACAATAAAATTACCATAACTTTTAGCAATCTAGCTATCAGCTATTTATCACTTGAACACAAAGAAATCTTTTTCGCATTTCGATTAACGTAATTACAAAAGTCATGTCTCAATCGAATAATGGTCTGAATGAATCCCACTCTTTCATTAAATTAATATCGTCCCCCCGATACAAATAGGTAACGACGTCGCCCGCTAGTCCCAAATTATATTACTTTATTGTTATTCTTTTTTACTTTGTTCCCCCAAACTAACGTAAATTGGCTTGGGATCACGCTACTATGACGATAAACTGTGCTATTGGATTGGTATTGTTGGCCCTTTTATAGTAGTTTTTATGCCGGCTGAACCTTTAGAACCATTGAAAACTGTTTTGCCATCAGCTAATGAACGTTTAACAGATGGACCGTGTTGTGTAGGCTTGTTTATGCATATGTTTGCATTCACTATCGAAATTTGATTTAGGTTTACATATAATACAGTATTACGGTTTGACTACAGTTATTCCAGCAACCACATCCTTGATCGGATTTCAATGACGCGAAACCAAAGCGGGTCATTGTTTCGCGGGTTGTCGGAAATAATCGATATCAATCGCGATTCGGAATCAGCTATCGAGTGGGCAGCGGAGTGCTCTCTATTCGGTCCATATGCCGGTGTTCGCACGCCGCTCTAGTACCTACTTGTCATGGGCTGTGTCCGAAACATGCGTCTAGTCTACCTCTTTCACCGTGGGCTAATTGAAAACCTTTCGAATCGATCACAATTTGAAAATGTTTAATCCCGCAGTATCGGTTAGGCATTGGAAACGTGACTAAAAAGAGTGTTTTAATATTTGTAGCCGCTTTAATTTTTATCTATATTAATATTACAATTGGGTACTTGACTATAGTAACCAATATCAATGAATTTCTGTAAGAATATAGATTTATTATCGAAATAACGTGTGCAATAGGAATTTATTAAGAATATTCCTAGGATAATTTTATTTTGGTAATTTAAATACTTAATTTTTTATCTGTGCCTCACGTGACTGTAAACGCCAATCACGTTGCATGATTTCATATTACTCATTTTACATTTAAATTTGTTCCACAAGGGCCTCAGACTAAGATCCAAAGTCATACTGCCAGGTTATTTGGTATATTTTTTTCGTTTTTTTTGTATAAAGCACAACCTAATTTTAACGCGGATGTTATTGACTATCGATATCTGATCGTCGAAATATCTGACCCGTTTTTTTAGGTTGAAATTTGAATATTGAAAACTATTTTGTATCTATGGTAAGAAACAATGACTTCACCCGTGTCTACAGTTAGCAGATAGTGTATTGGCGGCAAACTAAATTATACATAATAATTTTTGCTTTTTTAACTAAACATATGGACTGCCTCGGTGGCGTGGTGGTATTTCGGTACGACTACGGTTCTGAGGTCTCGGGTTCGATCCCCGGGTCGGGCAAAGTGATTATGGATTTTTCCATATCAGCCCGGAGTCTGGAATTTGTGCCCGATATGGCGATAGGCTCGCCCCCTATCACATCTGGGACAGAACTAAGCTCGGCGAAACGTGGGTGTACTAGTTCGCTAGTGCGCCTCTGCCTACCCCTTCGGGGATACAGGCGTGAGCTTATGTTATGTTATGTTATGTTATGTAACTAAACATATGAAAATAAATTACGAAATATTTTTTTACATGTTTAGGATAAACTAATAAATAGCCCTGTATACTTTTTAAAAAATAGTCAAGTACCCAATTGCGTGAGCTTATTTAGTGGGAAGTTATTAATTTAATAAGAATTAAACTAGGTATTTATTGCGGTAGGAAATTAATTGTTATATTTACGTAATGGCAATTAGATTCGAACAATGTATTTTTGTACAAAACATATCGATGCTTGTTATCGAAAAGGAACCAAATGTTTGCGTATGTGATTCCATAGAATTTTACATAAATATGAGATGTAGGTATATAATTTTAATGCATTTTCCAATGTATGGTTCTGTAGTGAGTTATAATGTTCTTAAGGTATGTAGTAAGGTTTAGTAATTTTTGGACTTTTTATTTAAGAAATGGCATCTATTGTGAATGTGATCATTTATTATGTAGGTATATTTAGTTCAGAGTCGAATATAGCTAATTTAGAAAAAGTTCGTAGATTAAAACTTCCACATTAGTACCCACTCGAAAATAAATACTTCAGTTTCCGACTTAACTTGCCGACTTTCCGATAATAAATAATTGCTTAATATTTGCACGTCGACAGCATACAGAGCCGGTTCATCAACGAAGTGATTCAGCTCTCGTGGTGATTGTTTAGGTAATCGCATGACATTCAGTTAGCCATAGAATTAACACCAGTGTCATCGACAGCGCTACGAACTTCAACCGACAGCCTTGCAGACTGCCCGTTTATTATCTACTGTCGGTCTCTTATTCAATAGGCATCCTCTCTGATGAGCTTGTAGCAACCATGCGCTTTTTGATTAGCGACTGCATAAAATATATACTGCATAAATATACATACATACATACATACATACATACATACATAAGCTCACGCCTGTATCACCGAAGGGGTAGGCAGATGTGCACTAGCGATCTAGAACACCCACATTTCGCCGAGCTTAGTTCCGTCCCAGATGTGATAGGGGGCGAGCCTATCGCCATATAGGGCACAAATTCCAGACTCCGGGCTGATATGGAAAAACCCAATATAACTTTGCCCGACCCGGGGAACGAACCCGAGACCTCAGGACGGTAGTCGTACCGAAATACAACCACGCCACCGGGGCAGTCATAAAATATCTACATTAAAAACAATCGAAGGAATTTAGCAGTATCAATGTTCGTCATGTAAATTATTGTCCGCATCTGTTTTTATTTCATTTTAAATGAGGTCACACGATAAGTATCTATGGATGTTACATGCGTAGTATATAGGCTTATTCAGTGAAGGTGACAGAAACATATTTCGGTTACCGCGTCCAGCACCAGAACAAACTTCTTTCAATAGTTCTATAGTCTGCTCATTGATATAGACAATTGTCTATTCTAGAATTCAACATCATGTGGTCATGACAACTTTTGAAGTATTGGAACATTTTTGGCTAAATAACTAAAATATGTTCTTATTTAGATAGGCAGACGACTCTTTTAGCAGACAGCTACTCATATGTATACCTATTATGATTTTCTATTGTTTGCTCGCAGCCCCATCTTCGAATCCAGCTTTTATATTAACATGTAAAACTATTTATATGTTTAGGATTCTATGTATGTAACTTCGGTCGCTATATATGCCAAAACCACCTCGATTTGTTCCTCCGTCAGGGTTGTTGTCTGATAGATTAGCAATAAACAGTGACGCTTGCGTGAATTAGCTGGCCGGAACACTCTCATTTCACCAGAAAAGTAAAGCTTTGCCATCACATATATGCTTCAATCCTATTGGTGGATTTTGGCGTCTACATTTTAGTGGCCATTTTCATATTCATGGACAGTCGTAATCACCTACCGTCATGTGTACCACGTGCTAATTTTTTATGATATGAAAAGTTTTTGACCGCAATATAAAAAGCTATCATATTATCAAAGACGTGATATGACTCTAAATAGGACACGGTATTAACTTTAATTCCTTTTACAGAGTGTATAAGTATTTTTACAATATGACAATATTAACAAAGAAGCAAATAAACTCAGCTTAAAGCTTTATTATTTATTCCCAAGTTATGTTTCCAAATAGATAAAAATTGTAGGGACATTTTAATTTCTAGATAAATTCAAAGCGGCATCAAGAAAACGTTAATACAAAAGTACTCGCCCAGTTCAACTGATCCTCTTAATCCACTTTTATTAACAACTTTCCTTTTATCTCCCGCCTCAAATATTTAAACGTAAATATAATTCGTCCGTTCTGACCATTAAACGGAAGGAAAACGAAAAGAATAACCCCTACAGTCAATTAGAAGCTTAAAAATATCATTGGTATATTTTGTTGTAATTCAAAAAAGAAAGGGTATCCAATCCTTTAAACCGCTTGAAACTTAAGATTCGTTCACGTTGAATCCGCTAAATCTGCACCAAGAAATACGGTATTTTTCTCCAAGCGGCTTACCAGTCCACTAACCCTGAATATTTTAGTTATTTTGTTAATATCCTAATCCTCCTTTTTCCTCGGATCCCACTGAGAGGGTAGTCGGCATTCACCGTTAACAGTTTCATGATTAATGACTGAAAACTCTTTGATGGCTTTTTAATTAGAGCTAAAATAGGGGTGTAATGCTCGTTGCGAGCGAGCTCCGGCATCGGTCGTGGAAGGTTGTTGCGGCCACAGCTATATTTCATAGAGGGGGAGACGATGCGGCTTCGAATTTGCAAGGCTAATAAATTGCGGAATACCTAGGCCTTATTGGCTCAACGTTTAATCGGTCGGCTGGCACTGGATTATTTTTCACCAACTTCCCACCGTTTCTTTGTGTTACAATTGGAAAACGAAATGCTAAACGTATTCTTACCTTTGTGCCTTTCATAAAAGCGTTTACTTATCGATAACATGGAATAGAATTTCTGACTTTGCATTACAAATTTATTTCCTCCGTTCCTTTCATATTATTCTCGTCCGTCATTGAAAATACCGATTAATATTCAGTATGAACGGTTTATTTGAGTGATTGTTTCTGTTAGTCGCTCTGTAGGCCGAGATCAACGCCGAACAATGAAATATTAGAAATTGAAAGCAGTTTCCAATTCATAAAAACGTAAATGTCTGTTGCGCAAAGGTCTACAAATATTACAAAGAAATTAAGGATCACGGCGGAAAATGGCAGAGATATTAAAGCTTACCAATACATGGATAGGATTTCTTTTTTAGGTATATTCTATTAGAATTTATACTTTATCATAACATTGCTCATCATGAACACACTCTTTATCATATTTTGATGGAATATTTGCGGAATTAATCTCATAGGATATATAATATGTATGTAGGTAGTAATTTATGCAGCGAGCTGCCACTTTACGTCGATTTTCTGTGAGACAGACTATCGAGCCGGCCCATTCGTGCTGTAGACGTAGTTGTCTATACCACTCAAATCCCAAGAAATAATTACCAGATTATAATAGATCCCTAAAAAATAACTAAATAATTTTAACAAGTGCAATTATTCATACAGCAGTTCAACTTTATTTACGTTTATACCAACCACATTTTAGGTAAGAGACATTCCTATACCCACAACGATCTTCAGTATTGTCTCCAACAAACAAATATGCTGTCATCGGCTTTGGTCATGGCGGTTATTGTGAAAGTCACGAATTCTCCTGAGGGGTTGTATCCGAAAATATTCCTATAACGGGGCGGGAACGTCGAAAACAATGACTCGCCGAAACTTGCGCTAAGCAGCCACTTTGAGCAATTAGTACAAACAAAGCATTTTTACAAGGGGCCAAGTTTGAAGCAACTCGGTTGGTTGCCCTTGATAAAAACCCCATTAAAGATTGCGACCTATTGCGAATAGAGGCTGATGACTATCTACGGTCTCTTTTCCTCTTAAGTAATTTGACGATGACTTAATTTTAACGGTTATTGCCGAGTGCCGACTTATCATATTATTAATAAAATTTTAATGTTATGTGGGTGATTATAATAATGGTCATGCTATAGGTTTATTATATATAGAGTATAAAAGTGTAAAATGTATATGTGCCCGTGACGATAATGCAAGTCATATAGCACACACAGAATTTGTATCAACACAAATAATACACATAGAAATATGTGCAAGATTGAGACGAATTGTCATCGATATATTATTTACTTAGATGCACAGTTGACGCTCGGAAAATGGGACAGCAAAGAAGTGCTTAAGCACTCGTTTTGCATACAGTCCGACGCCGATGGAATTCTAAGTTTCAAAATTCAAATCTAAGAACGTTTGCTCATTTCGTTTAAAAATCTACTTTATTACACGTGCATAGGGTTATATTTGTGTTGATGTAATTAGAACTTGTGATCTTTTCCTTTGTTTTATTCCTGAGTCCACTTTTTAGGAGGATATTTGCAAAGAACTGTGCATCTAGGGTATAGTATATTGATGCGAATTGTCTATAACATTTACACACTAATTAGGTCGAAGTACTTTCAGAAAATACATTATAATGAAAATATCAGAGAAAATAATATTCTTAGATTACGTTCCAACCTCAGAATACAAGTCATTGAATTCGAGAACAGTAATACCGAAGCACCAAAATATATTTGCAAAGCGGCCGCGACCGCAGGACGCGACGCGACGGGCCTCAGATGTGCTCGCTCCACTGTTGTAATATATGGACGTTATTAGGAAAACAAAACTTTTAATTGCCAGTGTTGTATTGTAAATTTTGTTTTTGTTCAGCTGTGCTGCTTAGCGAAATTTATTATATGTACGTATTAATTTAATTATTGCAATATCTTTAATCTTCTTGATTATTTGATTGTTAGAATCGGTAGTGTCATTACTTTTTTAACATTGCCCATTAATGCATTAATAATCATCATCATTTGTCACGGGACGTCCACTGCTGAATATAAGACTTTCCCAACAATTTCCAGACAGACCTTTGAAAGCGATATAAAGATACATCCAGTGGCTTAATAATAATTGATGCTTGAGCTTTAATGTATAATGAATTAATGAGTGACGTAAGCTTTTCATAAAAACTATGCAAACTGGGAAGTCATCTTTATTGATGATTCCTATAACCTCAATATAGGTAACCGAAAAAAAACTATAGACTAGACTCTTTATAGATTTATTGTACGATTTCAGTTCTGTCCGGAGTCCTGACACATTCCTATTTTTTGTTATACATATATGTAGAATGTCTAACTTAGAGCCAAACTGTTATTAACAATGGGTTAAACTATTCGCATACCTCGGCACTACTAGTCAATTAAAAATATAATCAAAATACTCTTATTTTGAATCTATTGCATATTCGAATTGGAATACATCCTACGCGACGTAGACTAGTATTTAAACATTTCGCCTAAGCTATTCTCCAAATGTTTTCATTTCAAAACTCACACAGAACAATTTCTCAGAGACTGTTCTGCTTATTCGCTATCCGGAGCAAGTTTTGCGCCGTACCCTCTAAACAATAGTGAAACTCGTTGTTTACTACGCCAGTGACCGAGTCAAGACAGCAAGCCAACTAGCTCTGTGGTTCGGTTGCTTTTGACGTTCTCATACAGATACAACTGATGTTTTTGGACGGGCTTACCAGCTTGAAATGTAATCTTGCTTTGATTTTCTCATTGATGAATTTTGAAACGGAGTGATCAGCTGAGGATTACGGTGAATTCGTTTATCGAATGCACAATTTAAGTACTGTAAGTCTTACACAAAGAGATTCTTAACTATAGAGGTGCTATCAAGCAAGTTTCTATACAGAACACATGTTTTGTATAGAAACTACAAGATACATATCTTAACCCCATTTACCACTTTTAACAATGCGAGGGCGCTTATTACAATTTACACCATAGAGTATTCTGTGAACGTTCAAGAATCACGTAAGACAATTTTATTGTATAAACATTATTACGCTGGCACGTCCTTGCGCGGCGCGGTGCGCGAATGTTTGAAACATATACGACCGAGTGACTTATGACCACGGGGTCATAACGTTTGGATCACAAGTTTTGTGCTGTTTTCCGTCGTCTTACAGGCAGGAGATTCAGAATCGTGAAGACTTCTGGCCCGTAACCCTATAGGTAGTTCTACTTCTTCATTCAAAAATATCGTATTCTAAAAGATTGTTTTGATTCCAAAGGATAACTTTGATGAAATAACTAGGCTAATAAATATATTAAAGTGTTTACTTGTGCTTTCAAAGTTAAAATAATATAAGTAAAACGTGTTATTTATATTAGGCATCGGCCTAATCATATAATTTGCCGCTTTGTTATAATTTTCGTTTGCTTTTCCGTCTGAAAGCTTTATCTCACTTAAGTTGATACGAAATTATGAATATATAATCAATGTAATAACAAAGTGATCAATTCACTAGCATACCTGATTAACTTGTCTACCGCGTAGTGTGCAAAAGCCTTTAAGCGTAACAAAGAAGTCAGTGCGGTCGAGTAGTGTGTGTACGGCTTACGCTCCAACACCGCTTGTACCACGCTTCGGGTGTTCTGTAATCAGTGCAAACAGAGCCGTTTGTTTACAACGTTAGCGCCACTTCGCACCAACTATCTCATGCAAATGTTTACTTTCATCTTTTACAGTATTTTAAATGCAAAGGGAATTACTTGTAACTAACTTCACACTTGATTGTTGATTTTAGCTGAAATCTCATTGATATGATTTGAGCGTTTAAATATATAAATGGACATATTGATTATTGAATTTATTTTGCGTCTATCTTAAGTAACCGTTTTTGCATATGTACTTAGTAAAACGTTATTCTCATAACATAGTTTATAGACATCAGTAAAGTAACAAATCCCTGGCTACTAAGACACCCTTGTGTTTTATTTAATGCCCTTCTATTTTCTACGCGATTTGTCGTTTCTGGAGACTGATTTCTAAGATAACATCAATTCCTAAGTTGAAACTTATAGACCCTTCCATCCCGTACTTTTAAAGGTGTCCTTATAATTTTCGCGGGTGTAGTGAGCGCGTTACGGCTTCTGATTTATTTGTGGGTACGAAGCGTGAAGCAAATGAACTACCCCTGTAACAAGATATACGACCAGACCGCAGTCAAGTCAGGGGTTCTGAGAATGTGCTTTAGATTACGCCAACTCGAGACTTTGGAATAGGATGTCGTAGGCTGAGATCTATAGAGCGAACTTCGACTAAGTCTAAGTCAAAGTAACGAACTCAGTGAGTATTTGAAATTCCAAAACCGAATTTTGATTTAGAGTCATTTTTTACAAGAAAATCTTTGCTTGGTTTGTCTGTTTTTGTCGAAGTTAGATTTATAAATTCCAAATCCTCACTGAGCTCGTTTCTTTGACTCAGACTATTCGCTAAATAGATCTTAGCCTTAGATTTGAAGCTATTTTCAACCGACTTTAAAAGAAGGATGTTATCAATTAAATATTTGTTAATGTAGGTTATGCGATATCTCCGGTAAATGTAGACCGATTTCAAGGTTAGCTGCGAGTAGGTATCATGTTGAGTAATTTTTGAATTGTTCTAATTGCAACGGTGAGAATGATATAAAAATAGTCTAGAAATCCAGACTGGTGTTAAACAGTTTAATCTATTCCCAGAAGTTGTCATTAGCTACCACCGATTAGTCAAGCTATTAAGTGCTCCTTTACGATTGTTTTTCTCGTTGCGTCCGACGGAGATTGTAATTTATGCGACTTTGCACTTCCACCGCAGCGTCGACCGAGACGAAATTTGCAATCGGCATGGATCCCTGCAAAACCGAAGGTTTATTTATGGCTTGGAGAGTTAACTTTTGAACTGAAAGTTTGCGGGTGCAGTGGTCGCCAACCTTTTTTTGTCTGCAGTTGTTAGTTGTTACTCACTCAGTGAAACAGCGTTTCACATGTATAAACCACATGTAAGTATTTATTTGTATTGGAAATTGGGAGTTAATACATATACGAGTTTGGAGTGACGTTAATCTGTACTATGTATATAGTTTTAACCTTTTTTTATCACAAGACAGCAAATGGTACCATTTGCTGTAGATTCTCCAGGATCTACATTGAGATTATCCTTTTCCCCTTTATGTTAGGTAGGATTGATAGACAACTAAATCCTAAGGTCAGACGTAAAACATGTACCTAGACACATGTTAGACACCTACACCTACACCTCACTACAGACACCTCACACTCAACAGTCTTTGTGTTGGCGTCTCCAGAAAACCAATTCGATTTTCGAACCAATATTTGCACAAAGTAAAATGCAATTGCAAAATAAAGACGAAGATCCGCCAAAACGAAAGGTGCACAAACGAAAGTAGGAGTGACAAATCGGCAACATCTTTGTTTCGTGCAATTGTTTACCTTTTGTATTGACAAGCAATGTTTTCAATGTTTTATCTAAAAGGGGATAAGGCAAATAAAACTGTAGAGAAGGCACCCGACGTGATTGCGAGGCGTGCTTGTAGATCTTGTTTGTGTAATCCTCGGCCTTTGATTAGCTACTTCAAGTTTCAATGGTAGAAAAAGTGGAAAGGCTTTAGTGTTTACACACGATCTTGTGACCTAATTTGGACGCTGGTTTTCGTGTTAATATAAATAAAGCACGAAAACCGTTGTGTAGTTTGTTATTTTGCTTGCAAAGGTTCTTGTTAAAGCAGCGATAATTTTGTAATGTCGTTACATACGTTTAAACACGAACAGTAAAATATAAATCTGATACAGAATGTTGTTCACTTTACTCTGTATTCTTTAAGTAACGCAGTAGATTTTAATTAACACTTCAACGATTTCAAATATTGGATGCCTCTTTTTATTTTGAAACATCATGTTGAAGGAGTTACACAAAAATTTCTTCTATAACTTCATCCTAATTATAATTTTCAGAAAATATATCCCCAAATTTCCCGACTACGACGTCCGTTTTGTATGAAACAAATAAGTTGGCCCGACAGCCCGTGTCACAGGGCGCGACTCTGGGTCGCACTCCACTCACTCAAGTGACTGCACTCATTTCCGACTTTTGATTTATGCCCAGCGCCCGTCGCTTCAACACTGGACCCTTGAACATTCGTATTATTTAATGCAAGATATTATGATTTTAGAGAGTGAAAATATTTGACAATGCCCTTTTATTTTCAAACAACGTGTCACAAGGAAAAAAGTGACAGGCTATTCTTAGCCATTTGCTCAGCTAAACTGTGTTTATAAGTAAGGCCCATATCTATTAAGTTGTAGGGTTCCGATAATCTTGGAATTTTAAAAACATAAAACAGATTTCTTTGCTACATAAGTTAAAATGTCCCGTTTTAGATTAAAACAAGACTGCCCCGGTGGCGTAGCGGTATTGCGTCCTGAGGTCCCGGGTTCGATCCCGGGGTCGGGCAAACTGATATTGGAATTTTCAGTATCAGCCCAGAGTCTGGCATTTGTTGTACCGGATATGGCGATAGGCTCGACTCTTATCATATCTGGGACGGAACTAAGCTCAGCGAAATGTTGGTGTTCTAGTTCGCTAGTTCGCTTCTGCCTACCCATTCGGTGATACAGGCGTGAGCTTAAGTATGTATGTATAAGTTAAAATAAAAACATCCCCCTTACGATGTACGCTGAGAATGAGGTCATGAATTTCTCATGTAACAATTTTCCTTATTGTGATTTTACGCGATTTGGTGTTACCTTTGACGGGATTTAAGGTGTCGCTTATAATTCTATCGAATGCTATTACTTTGATTGAATAGGAACAACGGGCTTTCTTTTGATTTCACATTTATATAAAATATAAACAGTGGATTCGTTTTTTTATTAGTGCCTTCAAACATGTAGTATTTCAATTCTTTCTCCACTTGTAATAAACTTTTTATGATTTATTTTAAAATTGGGGAACTGATAATTAACTTTTTTATTTTATCATTTTGCCTCGAGGTTTTCCTAGAAATATATAATATAGTGTACATACATAAGCTCACGCCTGTATCCCCGGAGAGGTAGGCAGAGGCGCCCTAGCGAACTAGAACACCCACATTTCGCCGAGCTTAGTTGCGTCCCAGATGTGATAGGGGGCGAGCCTATCGCCATATCGGGCCGAAATTCCAGACTCCGGGCTTAGAGTAATTACGTATAGAGATATAGTCTCATACAAAATTCCTTCGAAAATTGAACCCGATAACGATTCAATGTGTGCATCGTCGGCGCGTAACTACTTGCGTCGACACACACATACGCGCGTGAATAGTGTTGCAAGTAAAAGACATTTTACCAACAAAACAGGGAAATCGAAAGTGTTCTAATAATGATACCCTTGTTTTATTCTAAACTTAAAAAACATTTGTATAGTTTTAAACCGACTTTAAAATAAAAAGGTTCTCAATTTATCTGTATAAACATAACTTTTTTATCAATTGTTCGATAGAGTTGTTTGTAATGTTCGCGTTCGCTTTGTATGTGTATGCTTGTGTATGTATAATATTACGATTATGAATTTATTTATGTATATTATATGTTATATTCTTTTATACCTATATATCGTAATGATATTTAATATTATGAGTATATGCAACATTACATTTAATGCAACATAACATTATATTTAACACTACCCTCATTTTTATTTTCTTCATATACACCCCTTGTCACTTGTCCCTTGCACCGTCTTGTCTTTTCTCTGCACCACCCAAAGGTTGACTAGTAGTGAATGCCGCTGGCATTAAGTTCATCTGAATATATTTGTGTATAACGTGTTTGAAATAAAAAGGAGATGGAAACGCTTCCATACAATCTTGGGCCTAGATTGTAAAAGGATGAAAGTAGTGTCAATTAATAGATAGTATATTATGAGATCATTACTGAAAATTTGGCAACTTTTGTAATCTGAGAACACAGTTATGAGCCTCACTTTGACTTAAATAAAAGAGGTTATGGAACAAACTATACGCAAACAACTGATGTTTATAAGTACAAATCTTACCTATTGATATGTTTTAATGTAGATAACATACGCTCACGCCTATATCCCCGAAGGGATGGCAGAGACAAACTCGAACACCCACATTCGAAAAAAACGCGTGCGGAGCCGCGGTCAAAAGCTAGACCAAAAGGAGACGAGGATCTTTGGGCCAGAATGTAATGAGTTGAGATATGGCAAAAAAAATGTAAATTTTTTTCTATTTCATAATATAAAAAATCTGCTCAATTCACAATCTAGAAATGAGATATCTGAAAAATAAGTAAAGGACACTAAATAGAATCGATTACTTAATCGATTAATATGAATGAGTGAAAAAAAAATATATAATGTAAAAATAATTAAAAAGATTATAACTAACATTTGCCCAGCAGTGGGATGATATGGGCTAATAAGATAAGAAGAACTAACATAATAAACAGTTCTAGAAAATGAAATAGTGACTGAATAGCTTGGCGGCATGCATTCAGACCTTAGCTGGTTCCCTGTGGAACAAAAACTATGAATTGACATTTTAATAATCGTTTTCATTTGCTTCGTTTTTGTATTGTTTTGTGCGTGTGCGTTTTAGGTGATTTCCATCGTTTTAATCATTTTCTACTAGAACAATGTTGTTCAGCCAGTATAAATATTATGTTCCTGAGAATAATCGTCTTTGTGACCAACATGTAGTTATCGAATGTGGGTATTTGAGTTCGCCTCTGTCTACCCCTTCGGGGATATAGGCATGAGCTTATGTTATCTACATTAAAACATATCAATAGGTAAGATTTGTACTTATAAACATCAGTTGTTTGCGTATAGTTTATTCCATAACCACACTTTTATTTAAGTCAAAGTGAGGCTCTTAATTCTGTTCTCAGATAACAAAAAATCGCCAAATTTTTACTAATGATCTCATAATATACTATCTATTAATTGACACTACTTTCATCCTTTTACAATCTAGGCCCAATATTGTATGGAAGCATTTCCCTCTCCTTTCATTATTCCTAATAGTATTTAAAAAAATGGGTAAATTGGTTGGCATTATTGGCAACATTCGTAATGATTCATAACGTAAATGGCGTCTGTCACTTTTACAATTTTATTTTTAGTTTTGATGGATGTTTTACTTAATATTAAAACATGTCAGCAATTAATTACTTGTGAAATGTTATCTTTATATTTCTTTGGTGCTTGTTAATTGTATTGTGACATCCTTTGATAGCGCAGTTCGTCATAATATAATTAAATTTGTGGGAGCTCTTCATACTAAGACTTGACCTAGGACACTGACACGCCGTGCGGCGTTTGGTGCCCAAAACGACTCACCCGGAACGCCTTCACGCCGTGGCCGTGTACTGCGGTTCTATGTATGATATTTCTATGACTCCGGGCTGATATGAAAAAATCCAATATCACTTTGCCCGACCCGGGGACCGAACCCGAGATCTCAGGAAGGTAGTCGTACCGAAATACAACCACGCCACCGAGGCAGTCTTAGTATGTCATTATGATAGTGTCTATAAATACATTTTAAATAATTATCCTTGAACTCATATTTATTCCGCTAGCTTTTGTCCGCAGCTTCGCATGCGTGTTTAATATTTATATTTATATTATATTTATATTATTTATATGATGGGTAGTCTAAACTGACTCCCCTTGTTATATGAATATTCGAAACTAAAAATGGACGCTCGCTATAGATTCGATTATTTATTTTGACTTCTTTAACCCGTCGGAGGCGGCACATATATACATATGTATGTTACATAAGCGTATGGGCTACCGGAGGCCGAGCCGCCCGTGACTATCTAATCCGTTCCTTTAAAAAACACGTTATAATCAATTATTTGTACATATTTAACCAGACTTATAGTTCGTGAGACATAAGATTTTCATATAAACTTTGCATAGCCTTTAGGTCCCTTTAAACAGAGGATTCGCTTTTATAATTAGATAGTTTCAATGTATATGAAGAATAAAAATAATTTCAATACTATGTATGTACTTAAATTTAATACAGCGATAGCTCAGTTGGGAATGGTACGGGCTGCCGAGACGAGTGTCGGAATTTGAGACCAACCCCAAAAAAGAGCACACACCTCTGACTTTTCTATGTTAAGTCTTCATTGTGAATTATCGCTTGCTATAACGGTGAAGGAAAACATCGCGAGGAAACCTGCATACACGAGAATTTCTCCACAAGAATTTCGAAAGTATGTGAAGTCTACCAATCCACATGAGGCCAGCGAGGTAGACTAAGGCCTAACCCCTCTCATTAGTAGAGGAGGCCCGTGCCTAGCAGTGGGGCAGTAATATTACTGATGATATTTACTTAAATTTATTGTTGAATAAAGAAGGTCCATTCATTTTGAGGTATATATCCAGCACCAAAATTGTCACAAAGTCATTTGATAGAGCGTAGGTGACGTTGGCTTGTTTTCGTACGAACGTAAAATTGCCCAACAGTACCCTTTTAATACACACAGTTTTGTCACTAAATCCGGACCCAAGTTGAATTGTGTTTTCACAACGGGTCCCTGTGTTTTTATTCCCGCAGGCTTATTTTGTTACATACCGTTCGGTATTCAAGAATCGTAATTACAATCGATTCAGGCCTTGTTTATATGGACGGTGAATGTTAATGAAATACTCTGATTCCCTTTTCTTTTCGTAATTGCGAATTTAGGCTGGTCCATGATTTCTAGTAGGATTTTGTACTAATGATATTACGAGTACGTTTCGTGATCGAACTCATGAATGTATGGATTCGAGAATATGGAAAGATTAGACATTCATCAATTTATTAACATAATTGATCTCAAATATATTAGTTTATAACTAAAATGACTGAGTTTACACTAATAATTAAGCTAGAATATAATCATAGAAGACTATGGCATTATTAGAGTAGAATATTTATTGGAATTATAAATGTTTATATTTGTAATATGTTGTAATTGTTTAGTAATAGAAGGATTAAAAACCTTCTTCATAGTTTTGTGACAATATTTTTCAATTATTGTTATTAGGAGATGTATCAACGTACTCGTTGATATCCAAAGAGCTAATATACTTCAAAATTATTTGCGTGTAAATATATCAGGCATAATTATTTACAAACTAAATATATGCTTATATACCATACAATGTATGCATAAGCATGTTATGTAACACTATTCAAAATGGCCGCCCTTCTCATACAATGTACACCTAAATACATCCTATTTACGCTTCAGATATAAAAGAGTTGAGAGCTCAGATCCTCCCACCTCTCAGGAGCAACAATTAAAACGCGAGGGTCGAGAGAATGAGGGAGGTACTCAGTGGAAACTGACGGCCTCTATGCTTCCTTCAGCTTGTTGCTCGGAACATGCGTGGATAAATTATGAGTAGGCACGATTTTGAACTGGTTCAAAGAGAGGTGGTGGTGATTTATCCAAGGAATTCATTAATCCGTCAAATGTGGATTGATTTTGATGAGTACTTTAGTATCTTTCTTTATACCTGCCCTTATCCCACCTTAATGTGGGGTCGGCGCATCACACTTTTTCAAACATATTGCAGAAAGGATTTGCCATAGTTTTTTACGACCGGCGGCCTACCTGACGTTAGTCCCCTCTGAGGGATCCAGTTTCGTGAAAATTAAATTAGAAAATTTGCTTTGCCCGACCTGGGAATCGAACCCAGGACCTCCCGTCAACAGCCCATAAATGCTGCCACTAGACCAAGGAGGCGACAATGAGTCGACAGTCGACACTGAGGAGGATG
Source organism: Clanis bilineata (assembly GCA_036417725.1). Taxonomy (NCBI): domain Eukaryota; kingdom Metazoa; phylum Arthropoda; class Insecta; order Lepidoptera; family Sphingidae; genus Clanis; species Clanis bilineata. The sequence continues at coordinate 9,364,174 of CM071154.1, forward strand.
AGGCCTTTAGTAGAGGTACATTATGATATAATCGTGGTACCATAACTTTGGGTGGTACAAAAAAAATGAATTTTCAATTAAAAATTGAATTGGCGGAAGAATCTGTAGATTTTAATAAATATTGCCTTAGCAAACGGTTTATTTAAATTTGCACTGGTATTTGTTATTACGCATTACACATGAAAGTAGTATTTATTATCTGTAGATTTCAAAGTACAAATTGATCGCTTTTTAATGTTTCATTGTTCTAAATTAAATTCAAATTCGGATACTGTTCTACAACCACAGTGAATTTGATTATGCGATTAAAATTGCTGGACGTCTAAGCGAAAGTTTAGGAGTCGAGCTAAGTTGAAAATAACGATACCGTTGTTCAAACCACTAAAATATTTTCCAACTTTGAACCTTATTACGCGATAACTCAGTTTTCTAGTTTTTGTTCTAAAAATATGGGGAATGTTTTCGTAGTTAATCTGAATTTTTGATCATATTCAAAATTGTTGAATTAACTTTATCGAGTTCCACATAACCTCGAAAGAACATGAATAAGTTAGTATGAAACTGTGAATCTCGTTTCAAAAATAAAATGTTCAAAATGTAGGGGCGCTCAGTGTTCGTGGCGCGGCGTGTTCAAGACTGCCGGTCTCCCGGTTGGATTTAGTCGGCGCCGCGGCAAACAACAAAAGTTTATCGTATATACGTGCTCTACTAAAACAATGAATCCGATGTATGTAAACGAGGGGTGTCAACGCAATAGTTCTCATGACGGCCTACCGATGCGGAAGGAAGCCGCACTCGAGTTTTTTTCAAAATGGCGGCATGTCAGACGTCATTCTGACATGCGAAACGAGCAAAACAAGATGGCCGCTTAAAAGGGGTTACATGAGTGTTTTGGCGGCGACTCGTTATTCAAATCATTAAGACAATTCTTTGTTCTCGAATAATTACTGTCATGTTTTTTTCTTGTACAGAAGTCATTGTCTTTTTGTATTACAAGTGTCTTGTTACCGTTACACATTTAAGTGAATCTTTAACTTTTGAATAAACGCATGTTTATTTCGGTATTTCCTTTTATTTACTAACTTTAATAGTGTTTTATCTGTAATTATTCTAGAAATATTTTGAAGATATCCAAAGTAAAACGATCCGTAATAGGCCAGCGCGGTGAACACTAATCTCTCATTACTAATGGTCGCCGGTGCCCAGCAGTACCTAAGTTGCAGATAATAATATAACACAAGCCTGTGATAATTACTTATATTATCTTTGTGAACAATTCAAAGAATTCTATTTTAGAATTTTAACACATTGGACATTATAATTATATTATTTCGATTAAAAGTTTGACGTTTTCAAGAGACAATGAATTGTAATTAACGCCTTATATTTTTAAATCATCAGTCTCTACTAGTTCTTAAAGGAGTGAAATGTCGTAGCCTTGTAACTAAATTTCTAACTTTGAAACTTAATTATAAGTTTTTGAATTGAGTAGGTACTGAAGAGCCAGCCATATAAATTTCTTGTAACGACCTTGACCAGCGCTTCAAAGGCCTCAGAGGCGTATTTAACTTTTTTCGTTTAAAACGTCGACCCACATTGCAGCCCATTGACGTTTGACATTCTAGAACCTTTTTATCATGTAAGGGTTTCTACGAGTGTAGCGTCAAAACGGCTTTTTCTCTTAAATCAAAGTGAAGCAGCTCTCAGGCAACGGGCAGGGCAATATGAAACAGGTCGAGCCGAGTGATCCGCACTCCAAAGGGCCCGGCCGTCTCAGATGTCGCCCGGAGAGCCTATTCGCGGGCCCCGGCCACACCCTCCACTCGACTGACACATAAGCCCACGAGCGGCCCGCTTTATTTATTATGTACAGCCATTAACGCCACTGCCATCATGGCGGCGACTTTTTCAATTTTTAATTTCCCTCTTACCGCTACGGTGACACTCGACGAACGCTCCCTGGATTGACACTCAAGTTTATATCCCATCGCCGACGTCGTTTCACTCACTGTTGACTTAATGAGTTTCTATTGCGAGTACAGTTTCCTATTTTTCAGGTCATACCTGACTGATCCTTAGCTTCCATATTATCTGAACTAACTGCAACGTGAATCATATTTCCTCATTAATTTCTGAAAGGATAGCCTATGCGCAGCTTGTTAATATTTTAGTGATTTTCCAACCACCGATCGTGGTCTATTTTCTTCGCTAGTTTTACCTACCTTTATAATCGTTTAATAGAAAAGAATAGCCTTTAGTCTTAGTGTAGTAGTTTAGTCTTAGTAGTAGAATAGTCTTTACCTACTTAAAATCATAGTATTAGTTTATAATCACCATCATCAGCCACAGGAGGAGACAGCCCACTGCTGGACATATGCCTCCCCCAAAAATGCAGTTTAGCAAAATGGAAATAAAAAATATGTTATAAACACTCGTCTAACACGTCTAACTCGTCTAACTTATATTTTAATGACGCAAAAATTATAATAGTAAGCTCTAAGTATTTTTCATTATTAACTTCTATAGAACTTCGAAGAACTCTATTCTTGAATGAATTAAGTCTAAAATCGTAGTATAAGTTTATGCAAAATGGAAGTCAAAAATTATTTATAAAAACTCTTCTAACCACTAATATTTTAATGACGCAAAAATTACAATATTAAGCTCTAAGTATTTTTCATTATTAACTTTTATAGAACTTCGAAGAACTCTATAAGTTGAATTAATATAATTAACCTATAGAATACATACAACATCTAATAGGTATAATAATGCCAATGTATTTTCTGTTTGTATGTAATTTTAGAAAAGTTCGATGTGTTTCTTGATTTTTCACCATTATCTACTTTTGAATATTTGAATTCTGATAGTCCCTAAACATCCAATATCTGACTCATCTCTTCGGGGACTTGACATAGGGATTTCTGCTAGCTTTGCTTTTAGTCTAAAGTTGAATTAAATAGAATTAGAAGTAACTACCGGACTATCAACTTGATCTTGAAACACTGTCATGTCTCGAAGAATATTCTGTATTCTATATTTCAACTTTGTGAAGTGAAAGATGTAGTGACAAGAATAGAGAAAGGTAGTAGTAGTAGGTGTTGAGATGGTTTGGACATATTGAGAGGATGGATGAAAATGAAGGAAAACTCGGTAAAGATCGCACCTATTTTAGGCTAGTCGATTATATATTAACTAAAGGACAAGTAAAAAGAACCCTTTTTTTATTATTTATGGTGGGGACGTCTGCAGTCGCACAGACGGGTGATCAGCTCACTCACCAGAGCTATTTCACCCTAGAAAAAAAAAAGAACCCTTAACGGACGCGAATGCATGAAGATATTGATGAAAGTTGATGAAGCGAAAGTACGTCAGAATCGATCTAAGTGGAAATCCATAGTCTCTGCCTACCCCTATGAGATACAGGCGTGATATTATGTTATGTATGTATTTCTATGTATAAGACAAATTGCAGAAAATAAATAAGAGGACTGCTTCATCCATATCTTATCATACCAACCTTCTTAATCACTTCCACCGTTAAACTTCCCGACAATACGAATGCCGCCGCGGGCAAAATCTAGTTAATTAATAACCCAATGTGTTTGACACGTGTTAAATCTAAACGCCGGTATATAGTTAATATGGGATATACGTCGAATGGCTTCGTCTGCCCTCTAAGCACTTGCCCAAAAGTTGTTCCTACGGCTTCTCTGGGTGACTCAAAATGGCCGCTCTTTTACCGCTTTTGTTTCGAGCTTAATTAACGAGGTACATATCGTATGTTATCCTTTAATGTATGGATTAAGATCAAATGGACATTTTTGTTCGGTTACAAATCAGACATCGTGTAGAAGCATAATGAGTTGCTTTGAATGAAATACATTTGATAATAAAGAATATTTTTATCAAAAAATATTACTATGTTAACGTAGTTAACATTAGAGAGTCCTTACATATTATTACAACGAAAGAACATGAGAATTTTTACGGACCAAAGTAATTTAATACAAATTCCTATTGAAATAAAACTATTTTTACGGATTAAAGTTTTACGATAACATTTTTACGGTTTTAATTTTTATTCCCGACGTTTCGAAGGCTTTGCAATCTTCGTTCTCACGGGTCAGACAGACAGACAGTCTTAATTCTTAATCGTGATAGAATCCGTAAAAATAGTTTTATTTCAATGTATAATATTCGCGTAAACTTAAGAATCAGTATACACATTCCTATTGATTGGTTAGTACATACATACATGTATGTAGTTAGTAATTACATCAAATTAGATTAATTAGGTATACAATAATACAAAATATACACTGATGTGTTGTCAAAGGGTCCAGTTTAAAGTAAACTTAAACTTTATAGTTAAAACCACACACTTTGATCGTTTTTCGCATAGAGTTTATATAAATAACCTCTCTAGTACTCTACGTATATATAAATGATTATTCTTTCCTACATTTCTCAGAAAACTTAGCCTATTAATTACTGAGTACGTGTTTTAGGGGCGACCCTACTGCACAATGCGAGAGTCGGGTGATCTTAGAAACTATTCGTACTCGCCAGTGTCCATCCAACCTCAAGATACAAGTTTGAAATGCTGATTCAGTAAATTTATTTCATTAAATTTAATTCTGAACTCTCAAGGGCGGACCACTGGGAATTCGGTCAGAGGCAAACGAGTTAAAGTTCACGAGTAGGTAGCCAAATTAATCTTAAGGGAGTTTCGATGTTATCCAGCTTCGCAGACTTGGAGTGTGCTAAGTCCGTCGGACGTTATAAATTAACAAACCCTCGTCGGTAATTAAGCGGAGGTGTGCTTCACATTGAGTTTAACGAACAAAAATTCAATTAACCCAAATTGTGTTGAACAATTTTTCGACACAGCGTGCTCTATTTACATATCTCGTAAAGTTAAATTTGTCGAGCTTGTCTTCGTAACGAACCTCTTCGCCGAAAAATAAAATATACTCGTAATCCTATTATAAATATGCCCCTTATTATAGCTTAGATATCGAAATTAATTAATTTTTATATCGATGTATTTTCCATTGACAATATGACATAGAGTAAAGAATTTGAAAAATGTATTTTAATATTATTCCTATGTCTTTCCATCATTCTAATTATTATTTATATTTGTTTTCAGGTAAATACAATTTGACGATTTATCTGAAAGGTAAAGTAAGTAGTTTAATTATCTAATTATTCTACATGGAGACCTTAAAACAAAAGTCTTGTTTAAGATAAGTTCTTGCAACAATACGTGTAAATGTAATTACGGGGCTCGTGTTGTATCGCATCATCTTGCTTTACGATACGTCTATTAAAATGTATACTGCGAAAACTTTCCGAGCAGTCGCACTCTTAAATCTGTTTAAGCATACATTTGCAACAGCAAGACACAGAACGTTTCTGCGAAATTAAGTCAAGTTGAAACTTTATAATTAACGCAGTTAAATATCCATTAAAATTCGTCAAATGAGTCGCCTCTTCATTTGCATATTTCGCAACGTCGGTCGAGTTTCGGGCGAACTAATGCCGGTTCATTTCCCGGGTGTCCCTGGGTGCCCGTACGTGTACCACCCGCGATATAGAATTAAATGTTGATTAATATATCGTACATTTTAGTGGCGCTGTGGCTCAGCCAAGAGAAACCCATTCAGGTGTTCAATTTAGAGCCACTTTGCAACTACAAACTAGTTAACAGTTAGCCGTCTCGTGGATCGCAGCTGTGTCGTGTGTAGGCGAGTTAAGCAGTGCCCGTCGATACGACAATAAGGATTCCGACTAATTAATTGCTTTGCTTTTACAACGTTACCGCAAAACTTGGGTGTTTACGAGGCGATAACCAATAAGTCGTCTATAATTTTGCATTGTCATGATTTTACATCGAAACATGGTTACTTTATGTGGCTGATCGAATTGAAAGTGTTCGATGATGAATCACTTCTATGTGCTAAACTAGTTATACATTATTGAGCCCTAAGACAGAATGGATCACGTAAGACGTCCTAAAAAGAGGCTTATATCTAGAAAAAATCTTTAGCAAAAGCTCTGCTCCGTCAAACACGTCAGTCTATTTATTTTCTATAGGCATGTAACATGTATCGCCTCCTTGGTCTAGTGGCAGCATGTATGGGCTGCGGACCGAGAGGTCCTGGGTTCGATTCCCAGGTCGGGTAAAGAAAATGTTCTAATTTAATTTGCTCGGGACTGGATCCCTCATAGGGGGTTGATGTCAGACAGGCGGCCGGTCGTAAAAACTTAAGCCAAATCCTCTCTGCAACATGCTTGAAAAGTGTGTTGCGCCGACCCCACATTAAGGTGGGATAAGGGCAGGTAGAAAGAAAGGCATGTAACATGTAACATCCTGATCATGCCTGTCTACAAATCTACAAACTGTATCTAGGCTTGAACTCAAGAGTCTTAAAAATAGATCACGAATAAACGTTTACGAGAAACTTACCCCATATTTATCAAAATTCATGGATATGTGCACAACTTTTACTTCATCAGAAAGAAATTTATCTTTTGGTTAATCTAATTTGAACAAATGATTCGCCATTTGGCTTCGTACTAAAATATGTAGTAATTTTCCCGTGCGTTGCGCCCGAATCACAAGGGAATAGTGTCTGTCAATCACTCGCCACTACTCCACAATAGATCGTATAAAATATTTACAAACCTAATCCTCTGTGGCCACAGATCCATTATAGATGATCTTTTATAAAAGTGCGCCCTATCATATTGCTGTGGGGTTGGTTAATAAGGCGCTGTTGCCTAGTAATCGTTACTTATTGATGGTTCCACGTCTAGACGCGTGGTTTTCCAGTATTTGCTGTCACGAAACCATGAATTTATTAGTTGGTAGTGCAATTTCACGTGTCTAACACGAAGGTTAGACTGCGCTACGACGACGGTTATTACGCGTAGTTTCGATTTGTAAACTATGACTAAAATATTAAGTAAGTGGTAGCGATTTTCCGTCGACGTCATTTCTTAAAGACTAGTCGTTGATCATTGTCAAAAAATAAATTGATGTTTGACAAGATGACATCATCGGCAAAGTTACGTTGAAAAGCTTTTAAGGATAATTAATGTGAAGTGAATTCTGAACTTTGAAAGAAATTCAAATTTGTCTTCGATAACAATCGTAAACGATTTTATAATTGATCTTCTCCGTAGAGTTGATTTCATCAAATTGATGTAATTTCAGTACTATAAAGTTTTGTAAATGACTTTCGAAAGTCGGCTATCATTTATTCAATTAGTACAGTTTAAACAGAAATCGATATTCGTTTTGTAAAGTTCGTATTTCACGTATTTTCAATTTAGGTGATCGTATTTAGGAACTAGGACGAAACGTTTTTGTGACAAACTACATTATTCCATTGTGAATGTGAATGTGATGTTTCGCAGTTATTATTATTTTTTTTTTTTATTTATTTAAGCAGTTTTCTGCAAAAAGTAATATTTTTAATATAACACAACTTATTCTTCTCTCGATTCACAAAATTTTGAGTATATGCGAAATGATTGATATGGTGATTCCTCCAAGCAATAAAGCTTCTTTGATTTTTCTGTATCAAAATAAACAACCCTACACAAAGATAGAGAAACTAAATCCTGCTGTGTCAATAAGGGTAGAACGTACTTTAAAGGAGTGTTTTCAATTTTCAACTAAGCCAAAGTAAATCCTCGAAAATCTTTCACCCCTAATCTCGAATCATTCTTGGGAGCAAATGTCGCGGTATCAGCCCGACTCAGAGTAAATAACGAGTTGAAAAATGACTGTAATAACTATAGGGTATAATGAGTCGTGTGTGTGTGTTCCGCACGTATAATGGGCAAATTAGAGGCAATCTCTGAACACGAGAGGCTAGAAGAGCCAACTCCTACGGGGGCTGCGGCTGCATGCATCCGCGTACCACGTAGCCCCCGGCACAACGGAGAGAGCGGAACATTGCGGGGTTTTAGTCGGTAGGACGGTTTCGACCTGTGAGTCCGACATACCTCTGAGCTTCGGCTTGGAGAGATTCGCAAATGAATTTCCCCGTGTTAAAAAAAAAAAAAAAAAAAAAAAAAAAAAAAAAAAAAAAAAAAAAAAAAGGGTATAATGAGTAGGGAGGAAATGCCCTCAGGAATACACGGGCGATGCACCAAATGTTGCATCGATGGCCCGCCGAGTAGTGCCGCGAGGTGTACCGACTATTGAATTGTGAATGTTTTGTTTCAAATGCATAGGGCGACATTATTCTGCATTTTTTACGACTTCGGGGAATAGCTTGACAAAATTATTTAGTACGTCATTATTAAATGTGTTGCTATTAATACTCGTAATGGTTGAAGTTTTAATGGTATTTTGATTAGATTGTATCTCGTTTCGGATTGTTTACTTTTGTTTATATTTCTGACGCGTGTTTTTAGTAACGAATGGAGATACGTTAAATGTTGATACAAAATTTTGTATTTCTATTACGGAAAACTGTATAATTTATTTATAAAAACTGCATCTATATTTCATAGCAGGAGCATAAAGTGCGCAACAGTTAACAAGTTACCTGATATCCTAATGAAAATGTAAATAATAAAACATTGTTGTCGGATAATAAAACCCCGGTTCGTCGCCACGGTTTTACGATTCGCCATTATTTTCGCAGATAGACTGTGGAGAATGGGACGCAACATCTTCCGCGATACGGTCCACAAAGCGGCCTTATCAAAACGGCTCATTTCCACTCAATCCCTGTTTCACGTGCCATCATACATGATACCGGGTTTCGAGCTTTTTAAACTCGCTCGCGAGGGGAAAAACGAGCGGGAATTTATCAAAAACCCCCGTGTTCTTTCCATTAGCAACATCTCAGATTGTCAGAGTTGTAAGCGAGAGCGTGTTGCACGAATAATGACGTAATATACGCGAGACGGTGTAATGACGCCTTTTGATGGCGCCTCTTCCAACCTTCATTACAAAAGTCACCATGACTACATGGTGCTTACGCGAAATAGGATATTGCTGCTATAATGTGAATACTTTTTAAATATTTAAATACAAGATACTTGCTTTGTGAGAAGATCAAAGGTATTGCTAGTAGTAATTATATATGTACCTACGATAGAAATTATGTAGCGTTGAAAATATAATGATACGCCTCTGTAAATGTATAAAGAAAAACTAGGATCTAGGTACATACTTTAGATGTGTAAATTCGGTCATTTGATTCTAGTTACAGTAATTACAATTTTTTTAATAAAAATGTAAACATAAGAATTGAAGCAAAATAAATGTAAATAAAGTGGACGCAAACCTGAAAACCAGAAACGATGGTTACGCTAAAACGGGACACGGTATTAATAAACATTTTCTAAAATTTTAATTTACTCGGACGAAACAAGTTTGCGGAGGCACAAAAACCCAATTAAAATTGTTTGCGAATGGCTGAGTAAATCCGAGCAAAAATTGCTGCTACGCAAATAAGGACTAGGTAAGCTTCTTCTCAATTTAGGTTCATAATAAGATATTCATAAAGATGTTCCGACGGAACGACAAAGATGAGGCGGAGACAAACTCGCCTCCCAACTAAAATGTTAAATTACAAGTAGCCAAGAGACTTAGCAAAAGGAACAATGAAACCCACGGCTGCAACAAATTTGTACAAAAAGTAAACTCTGCATATTTGTATTCGTTATTGCAATGATATATTATGTAGATTGCGACAAGATTATTTCAATGACTAAAACCAAAATACCTATTGATGAAAAAATCAGGTTTAAGATGAAACATTTTATGCTATGGCTATTGAAGAATATTGTGGAGAGAAGTGATCTAGGGAAGAAAATTTTATTTTTCATCATCATCAGCCACAGGACGTCCACTGCTGGATATAAGCCTCCCCCAAAGAATACAAACAAGTCGATCTGGAAATTTAATTCACTTCATAAATATTTAATATCAAAGTTTTGAAACAAGAATATTTCCCTTTCGATCAATAAAATATCATTATCTAATACTAAAATGCTGCCTTCAATCTAAATCAATCCACATATATCTATGGATTCCCACGTCCCAAAGGTTAGCTACGAATTACTGACCGAGACAAGATCTTCGACTTGTCGCTTAGACGGCTTACCACGTCTACCCGGATCACTCCTTACCCTGTACGTATTAATATAATCGAGGGGACGCTTTATTTTATATTTCCCCTCCCTAGACAGGCAGATGTATGACGGTTATAAGTCAGTGGAATTAATCCCTATCACTCGACAATAAAATGAAAGTAACATCTCAAGAAGTTAATAGAAATTTATTATTGTCTTGTGGGGATCTGTTAGATAACGCTTTGTTGTTCATATTCTTGTGCTTACGAATTGTTATTAATGTATTGTCTGACAAATATATTACACTTTGACTATTGTAATTAGTTATAATATAGTATACTCTTGTGTATGTTCAATTTATACACTGTTTAGATCCATTGAACTAATAACTACAAAACGTATAATGCACTTTTAGAACACTTTAAAACTGTTAGTTATTCTTAATCAATCTAAAGAATCAACAAAGATATCATTAAATATATAAGACCACCCAAAATCACTTCTTTGAGAGTTAGATAGTTGGACATCAAGACTACTACAGAGGAAAAGCAATAACATCTAATTCAGTTGAAATCTCATCAGGGGTGAGTTGAGTAAAATTTTCCGCTATTCCGCCTCCTTATTGCCCGTTGCACCGCGGACCACATTTCAAACAAATTGAAAATCAATTTAACCAAGGACCCCTACGAAGTAGACGGTGACGTCTTTCCAAGACACACGACTTTTAACGATATTGTTCTACATGGCGACGAGGTTTATAGCTACTGTAAGATCGGTTCTTATTTTCATATTTAAAAAATAATGGTCAAAATGTTCTACATCCTCGCTGATTGACATATGTTTTATCAATATGTTAATAGACACCTGCAGCTGGTGATGATGTTAATGATGTTATTAGCCTATTTTTACCTTTAAGACCTTAGTTCGAAAGGATTGAAAAATAAATAAATTTAAATGAACATTTCTCATCAATAAAGCTTATAATATTATTGGAAAAGAATATGAAACAAAATGCAATAAACTAAACAGTACAGGTGTGCACGCTCTACAATCGTTCATGGTTTTGATCGCGTAGCTTTCCAGATCGCGTCAAATTGTCGCGTGGGGCGTAAACACAAGCGTCACTTGGAGGGTAGAAATAGGAAAATACATCACCTTAAAGCGAGTAGGGAAGATTCATATCAAGCAGGAAATTCGACTCGCGTCTCGCCTTCGCAGTTGATTTTTTTTTTGTCAAGAACCTCCTTTCGCCTTCCATATGGACTTCTGATTCATGAGTTTTATCAACCATAAAATGTGCGTTCAAGAATTGAATATTCCCGTCCTGTCTGCGGAAGAATTAATGACGACGGCAATTGATTTACTCGTTTATGGTGTTCTTTTGAAGTCGCGTTGGAATAAGCTAATAAAATTTAAAGGACTGATACATAAGTTCGATATGAGATTATTGTTAAGAGAGTAACGCTACAATTAGGACTTTCGAAGACTATTTTCGAAGTACAATTATTGTACCTACATGATGTATCTCGAAAGTTGTTAAATTGTACTGCCACGACAAATACTATAAAGTCTATTGAAACTATCATTCGTTTGGTTAAAATTTCATATAAATGGCATAGACGCGTATCAAAGAATTGGATTGTCAAAAATATTCCTCCTCGGGCCGCTGTTGAATTTCTACTAGTAAAAAAAGTTTGATACACATAGAAAAAAATATATATGGAGCAAATTTCTCACATTATCACATCGCATAATAAGGTTTTTTGGTACTAAAAACTAATAACAGTTCATTAACTATAGTAAAAAGATAAAAGTTACAAACCCATATTTTTGTGTAGATACTAAAATCATTAATATTCATGTTTACGACGCCAAATATCTTAATTATAGAAGTGAGTTAACACGTGCGTTGCATGTTAAATTGGTATGAGTATAAATAACTCCGATGGCAGGTACTAATTAGAGAGACAGATTGTGTCCGTAGTCGTAGCAACATATTTTTGGCCGTTATCTTTTGTGTAGTTTATGTGTAAATTAAGCACAAAATGTTCTAAAACATATATTTTCTGGTTCTATTATTTTACACCACATTTTATTATTTTGCGTTGTAATATGTGTGTAGATTTTTAGATGAATTAGGTTGTAGGTACATATATTAGGTACTGACTTACTCTTGACACTCGATTCGATTCAAGTTCGAATCGAGCGTCAGGAGTCACCCCCCTGGTTTACTGTTGAGTAGTGATCTCGGATCACAGATCAGTAGGGTAACTTTGACACTCGATTCGATGGCGGCTACGATTCCGTTTAATTTATTGACTTATAATTCTACCGAAATTGAGGTAAAAAGTCCTCTAATGTCGCATTACATCGAACAAATTGTCATTTTAATTTTTTTTAAGCTTTTTAAAATTTAAAACCGTATCGTAGTCGCAATCGAATCGACAAGTTACCGTACCTACTGGTATAGATAAGTTCCATTGTGTATTTACACCTGTATAATATCAGGTAGTAATTAATTTCCCTCCATAATTAAACAAAAATCTGACATAATTTTTGAGCCGTTTACTCAAGTAATAATGGTTACCTGATTAGAAATACAACTATTAGGTGTAGATAGAAATAATAGTGTTATCATAATTTTAGTTTAGAATAACATAACATAACATAAGCTGACGCCTGTATCTCCGAAGGGGTAGGCACAGGCGCACTAGCGACCTAGAACACCCACATTTCGCCGAGCTTAGTTCCGTCCCAGATGTGATAGGGGGCGAGCCTATCGCCATATCGGGCACAAATGCCTTTAGAAATTAGTTTAGAATAACTGATGTATTTTCCGTAAACACAATATTATTTTTCATCACAATTTATTCTTGTATCATCAATATACCCTCCACGATGGGAAATAAAGAAGTAATAAAAACAATAAAAGGAAACTCCATTCCCGAATGATGAAAACAAAAATCATTTACACGCAACATTATTCCGAATTGAAAACGATGACAATCAAAATGCATATCAGCTACAAAGGTGAATATACTTGAGATGTAACTCAATTTTCCGCATAAAATTGCCATTCTTTTGTGTATTCGTTGATTCACGCACCCCATCGCAATGTAGCGATTATTATTATGTTCGAAAACCCATCAAAAGTTACAATTGAAAAGTTAAAGTATACCGGGTGGGACTTTCTCCCTCGGCTATACAAATGAGTTTGCTGTGAGAGTATTCTTTTGTGTAACATATTAGACGTCGCGTTATGCTCCTAATTATGTTTGGCATTCAGAATGGAATGGCAATTTTTGGGAGTGAATGGATATAATTTTATTATGAATTTGTTATTATGTTAATTTTAAATTAGAACAATACTGAGATTTTGAAGCCTGAGATGTAAGCAAATTATTAGGAAACCATTTAATAATAAAAAATAAATAAAAATCACTCTGACCCCCACTACATTCAATCTGTTTCATTGGTATTATATTATTATCACGTTCCCATAATACCAATTTTACCTACATAAGTTTTTTTTCTAAAATATTTATCATACTGCATTTAAAATATGGTAAGAATTAAAGTAACTATAATTGATGTCCTGGGTTCCAATATTTCGTAATCACAATTATATTTGATTTTTCGACCGACTTCCAAAAAGAGAAGGTCCTCAATTCATCTGTAGGTATTTTTATGTACATATGTTACGCGATATCTTTACCAAATGTGGACCGATTTTTAAAATTCTTTTTGTGTTCGATAGAGCTTATTTCAAGGGTGGTCATATATAAATTTAGTCACGATCGGATTTGAAGTCAGTCCGTTAAGTTTTTAAACTTGTGATTATCTATTCAAAGAAAACCACTCACGTTCAGTGAACGATATTGAAAATTGTTTCTGTTTGAATAGTATGCCAATATGCTAGCTATCACATTACGGAACGAGAATAAATCCGACAAACTAGTGTTCTATTGGCATCTATGTCTACCCCTCCAGATATCAGTATGAACTTTTAATGTGGTTCTAAATCCATTGTGTTTTGTTGTATTTTTATAGCGCGAAGTTCATGAAAACCCTCCAATCGATAGTACATCCACTTGGCGGAACTTATCTCGTTCCACGGTGCATTCCAAAACAATTTTATTAAACTTTCCACCCGCCCGGCCATTGTCGGAGCGAGACTCGCTGCAACTTCCCTAAAATTCTTTCCTCCACACTTTTTCTAAAACAAATTACCTATCCCTCTACAGTACCTTGGAACGAAAGCATCGCCCTGAATAATTAATACAATGGTAGGTTAAATTCGTCTAAGTGTCAACTTTCCCCCAACTTTTTAAAAAATACGACACCGTCAAAAGTGCGGTCTTACTCGACGTCTAGACCTTTTATCTCACCAGGGGTCGCTTATTTAATTTTGTTTATTTTATTGGGACTGACAATGATTTAAGAAAACTTTTTCGGGGCGACGGCGCTGGGTTTTTCGAGTTTATTTTGGCGCGGGGCGTTCGTGTTTGATCCTGATTGACAAATTCGCCCTGTCCAAGTAAATATTCGCTGTGAAGTTTTTCGCGAACATCATATGCTGCCAAAACAAATTTTCACTATAGGGTGAATTGAATTAGCGAAACCTAAGTGCATTTGATGTAGGAAGCGATGGTGCTTAAATTAGGGGAAAATTGCATAAACAAAGATATTTTATTTTAAAGTAACGTAAATAAGATATAAAATTAGGGTTTAACGATATTTAAATAAAATCATTTTATTTAAATTTTAAATAAATAAACAACACAACAGTCACACACATAGTCCTGACTCCTGACCCAGTAAGAAGATACGAGTCTTATGTCCTTGGTATCACATTTTTTATGTTACCAAACCCAGACTCCAGACCAGAAAAAAAATGTATATCTTGGTGAATGGAACCAACGGCCTCCCGCTTCACATCCGAATCCTCGCCCGCTGCGCCATGCAGGCTGATTTTCAACAAAATATTTTTATTATTACAATTATTGCTTGTACTATTATATGAGTATTGTATATAAAAACATCAATAGAGCGTCTGTCAATAAGCATCGATCAAAAAGCCGGTCACGTGACCAATACCAGATTAAACTTATTTCGAGTACAAAGTTCTATTATAAGTACACTGTTTTTTATATATCCACGTAAGCAATGCCCTTTAAATCCCGACAATAATTTCCCTAGAGGCCACAGACTGGCCTTTGACAGGGGCGGTGGACACCGGGGGCGACCGGGCTAAGAACTAAGTGCGGGTATCGCTAGGGTAACTCCTTATTCGGTTATTGTTCCTTCGTTTATGGTCACCGAAAGGGCACGGCGAAAGGTTATACGAAGTGGACCCTAAATTCAGAACAATTAATATTGAACAAGCTTTCGACGGGAACGACAAAATCCTTATCTAAACTGTACGAAATTGGTTCCCGCAGATTTATTTGAAAATTTCCGAACAAAGCTTGTTGTACAACTTCAAATTTATTAATGTGATTCCATGGGCGAAGTTTAGAATTCCTTATTGTAAAATATGAGCCGAAATGTGTAACAAAAGGACGGTTTAAAATGTAAATTATACCCGCCTTTACATTTTGACGTGTTGGTTAAGTGGCTGTTGTGGTTGAATGAAAATTGAATTGTGATGTTTAAAAACTTAACCTCACGGCTTTAGCACCAAAAGTATAGGTAGATGACATGAATGTAAAGAAAAAGGACACCATCTCGTCTATAGTTAAACGGACGCCACAGAGAAGCCACGCACACAAATGCGCCTGTACAAAAGTGCCCTACGCACACAACACAGGCTATTAGGTGTTAATAGATCGAATGGGCCTGCTTCACTTTCAATATTCCTTACGCTCCGTCCATCTTTTTTTATACATCCGTGGTAATTGACATACAGCTAGTAGACTGCCTCGGTGGCATAGTGGTATTGCGTGTGCGGTACGACTATCGCCTGCGGTCTCGAGTTCGATCCCTGGGTCGGGCTAATGTTGGATTTATCAGTAAAAGCCCGGAGTCTGGAATTCGTGCCTGATATGGCGATAGGCTCGTCTCCTATCACATCTGCGACGAAATTAAGCTCGGCGAAATGTGATGTTTCGCAAGTGCTTCTCTGCCTACCCCTTCGGGGATACAGGCGTGAGCTTACGTTATTTATAGGTAGTTGAGAAACCAATGTACCCATGATGTACCTCTTTTCCTGCACCTTTATATTATGGGAGGCGAGAATGTCGAAGTACGAGGCACAAATTAGAAGTAAAAGCTAGATCATCATCATCATCATCATCATCAGCCATAGGACGTCCACTGCTGAACATAGGCCTCCCCCAAAGATTTCCAGATCGACCTGTTGGAAGCGGCCTGCATCCAGCGACTTCCTGCGACCTTTATCAGGTCGTCGGTCCACCTTGTAGGAAAAGAAAAAGAAAAAAAAAAGAAAAAAAAAGCTAAAAAGAAAGAAAAAGCTAGATAAAGAAATGTAATTTTTCGACTAGGAAGAGGTATACGTATAATAGTGGTCACCGTTCCTGGTATTTTAATTTAAAAACTCAGTTACAAGACACGCTTCTACTAGAAACGTAAAATCTATAAAAATGGTTGTTTCACAAGTTTAAAAACTTAACGGACCGACTTCAAAATTTATCGGATCGTGAGCAAATTTATATGAGACCACCCTTGGAATAAGCTCTATCGAACACAGGAATCTTAAAAATCAGGCCAGATTTGGCAGAGATGA
Organism: Clanis bilineata; assembly: GCA_036417725.1. Classification (NCBI taxonomy): domain Eukaryota; kingdom Metazoa; phylum Arthropoda; class Insecta; order Lepidoptera; family Sphingidae; genus Clanis; species Clanis bilineata. The sequence goes on from CM071154.1 coordinate 9,381,026, forward strand.
CGGGGAACATACATAAAAATACAGACGAATTGAGGACTACCTCCTTTTTTGAAGTCAGTCGATAAAAAATATGAACGTAATAAACATAACATAACATAAGCTCACGCCTGTATCCCCGAAGGGGTAGGCAGTGGTGCACTAGCGAACTAGAACACCCACATTTCGCCGAGCTTAGTTCCGTCCCAGATGTGATAGGGGGCAAGCCTATCGCCATATCGGTCACAAATTCCAGACTCCGGGCTGATATGGAAAAATCCAATATCACTTTGCCCGACCCGGGGATCGAACCCGAGACCTCAGGACGGTAATCATACCGAAATACATACAACCACGCCACCGAGGCAGTCATGAACGTAATATTGAAACTAATATCGATTAAAGATAAGAAATTATGAATTTACACATGTCATGCGTATACCAGTATACAACCCTATCGAGGAGGGTCCCTTGCGGATCTAGCAAGAGTCTTTGTAGCGGTTCACAGGCACGAAGCCAATATTTCCCGGCTTGTATGAAATGCAAATACAATTTAAAAGTTTACATATTTCCTCGGTGAGACTGTGAGCTCGCGCCTACGGGGCAGGCTCTCTTTGTGAACTATTTTAGATATTTATTCTATAATGTACATCCCCAATGTATGCAAAATTCCTTGGAGAGGCTGACGGTAGAGTACATCAACATATTGTTATGTCATACTGACGCCAATATTATTTTTTCAATATACCTCTATACTCGTAATTGACATGTAAATCTGATATAAAATATCCTATTTACAAAATAAATGATTGGAATTTGAATTAGTTAACTTATTACCTCAGTAGTGTAGTATTGCGTACGCGGTACGACCACAGTTCTGAAGTCTCGGGTTCTATCCCCGGTGGGGTAAAATAATAGGTTTTTTCCCAACCATACCCTGGAGTCTGGATTTGATTTGTTTATATGGCAATATGCACGCCCCCTATTAAATCTTGAGACCGAAATAAGCTTAGTAAAACGTGGGTGGAATAGCCTACCTACTTATTCGGAAGTAAAAGGCGTGAGAGTGTATGTAAAAATATATGCGTAACGTATCTTGCAAATTGCATGAAAAAATGTATGAACGTGTACTCATAAAACATATTCCATGGAATGCTTAATGTTATTTTACGAAACGTTAAATAGCAACACGAACACACGACCATGTTCGTATTTACGCCACATAAATATTTGAAATAAAACTACAAACTAAAGTAAAATAATTGTTCAGAAATAACTCTTCGCAAGTGACAAATTATATTACCCTAGCTAATACAGAAAACTTATTCAACAAACTCTTCAGAGTTGAAAGTCAAAGCCTCTCGCGAAGTAATAATCCCCTGGCGTCTCTGCACTAAGTTTTATTTTAACCAAATTACCATTGGACCGTCATTCGCATTAATACTTTTAATGTTATAAACAAAGAGACAGGATTAATGGAATTGTCACTATTTCAAACGACACAAGTTATATGGTACCTATACCGAGGTGATTCCTTTTAATAAAATGTTGCTGAATGTAGGTAACGGTCTAGTCGCTACTATACTGTACGGATAATTTTACTTTATTTTTGGGTATATCAGGCAATGACAAAAGCAATGATAGCTCAGTTGGAGGTGGTACGGGCTGCCGAAACGAGTGTCGGAGGTTCGAGACGAACCCCAAAAAGGGGCATACAACTCTGACTTTTCTATGCTAAGTGTATTTTCATTGTGAAATCGCTTGCTATGACGGTGAAGGAAAACATTGTGAGGAAACCTACATACCCGAGATTTTCTTCACAAGAATTTCAAAGGTATGTGAAGTCTACCGTACGTATTAGGCCAGCGTGGTAGACTAAGGCCTAACCCCTCTAACTAGTAGAGAAGACCCGTGCCCAGTAGAACAGTAATATCGAAGGGCTAATATTATTATTATGGGTATATCACTAACTTACAAGCAGTGCTTAACTCAAATAATGGTTTGGCTCTTTTACTGTAAGTAAAGGCACTAACTATAATCATGATTTAATTCCAAATATAAAACTGATTTCAAATACTCCAAAGATTTATGGCATCAGTTTATATCTGATATTTTAAATTCAGAAAATAAAGCTCATCCTAAAGGCAAAAAACTCAGAAAATAAAGATATCCAATGTTATTAAATGTTAGTTTATGTTATGATGGGTTATAATTTTTACTTATACAGTCTATTGAATGGTTTAATATTTGCTATAGATACGTGTAAGCTTTATATTATAATAAAAATAAAACTATACCTATTTATGTATACTTATGGGACCGAGTAATATACTAGTAAAAACTAGATAGCTAAACGATAAAGGATAAAATTATGCGAACAAACCTGTTGCTGTGGAATACCGTTAAATATAACGGTCCACTTTTGTAAATAAAAAAAAATAAAATAAATACGTATTTTAGATAACAAAATTTATTCATACCTATTGTAATAACTCAAAAATAAATTTTACTATACACTCTTCTTCTTCTTCTTTTAAAAATAATGGCTTTCACGCATATGCGGTGATTTAGCCAATGTCAAGGTAATTAGAGCAATTATGTTTTCACAATGACCATGAGACCCAGATGTGGATGATCTCAAGGCCCTGCTGGGATTATGGCGGTAATTCCTTCCAGTCCAGTGCTCCTCAGATGACCTTCACTCGGCGAATCGCCCGAACAAAGCCAGCCAACGCACCATGCAAAACTCATCGAAGATCACCGGTTGAAAATTTTTCACATACTGTACATCTTCACTGAAGTTTGATGCATTAAACCACAACACTTAAAACCAACAAACAAAGCTCTAAAGAATAATATGAAATAATTTTAACAAGCGACGCCCACCCTGTCAGACTTCCCGTCAAAAATCCTTTGTTCCCACTATACACTCATATGATATGTCTGTTATCTGTATCAGATCTGTATCAGAATTTATGAATATACTTTATTACATTCATGTCTGTAATCTCCGAAAGGGTAGGTAGGTACAGGCCAGTGGCTAAGTCATACAACTCGATTCCTTTCGGCTTACCTTTTCCAAATTTTCTGGTAATAAAGAGGCCTTAAGGAAAAAAAAACTGGAAGCGGCTTCCCTTTTGAAAATTTTCACCCTTCGCCACTGGTACAGGAGCAACTGCACCCACTTTTTGTCAAGGGTAAATCCGTCTCATGATGTAATAAGCGGGGAAATTAACCTCGGTATGGTATACATATCCCAGACACTGGACGGGTGGCGCGCAGAAAAATCAAATATAACTGTGCTTGTTCCGAGGATTGACCCCAAGACCTCGGACGGTGGTCGTAAGCCGAGTCTTGTGCACTCAAATATTACACAAAACATGGCTTTGCTACACATTTTTTCTATGGTCCATTTTCTACGTACGTTATAATTGTTTTGTGTATGTGTTTTTGTGTTTCGAGACAAACAGATGCAGGGGGCGCGCCTAAATACACGTAATACGACGTCACCGAGGCCGTACAGTGTATATTTTGCTATTAAATAAAATATTGTAAGTATATAAAATATGGAACTATAGAACCGTAATGGATAAGACATTGTAAAGTCAGGCCAAGTCTAACAAAGTTTCCATAGTGACAGAGAGCACTTTGTAAAAACTTTTATCTTTTAATATAACTTTTAAGTGTTCTACTGGTGGTTTATATAACATCGGTTCGGTATTTGTCATGGCTACGGTTGATTGAATATTTGGCAGAAACTTTTCAATTGGCGTAAATTTGAAAAATATATTAAAATAAACGAACATAAAGGATCTGCAATAAGTTTATGGGCCGCGGAGATCACTTAACATCAGGTGACCCACTTGCTCGTATGACCTCTTTCTTTCTTTCTACCTGCCTTTACCACTGCCACCTTAATGTGGGGTCGGCGCAACACACTTTTTGCAGAGCATGTTGCAGAAAGGATTTGGGATATTTTTTTACGACCGTCCCCCTGCCTGACGTCAACCCTGTGACGGATGCCCCCAGTCCCGGGCAAATTAGAAAATTTGCTTTGCCCGACCTGGGAATCGAACCCAGGACCTCCCAGTCCACCTCCCATACATGCTGCCACTAGACCAAGGAGACGACTTCCGACCTCTGTTGTATGAAAAGTAGATAAGCTCCTTTAATAAGGTTACTTACGTCATAAATCGTTATTAGTCTATCACTGTCTAAAATCACTTGTAAAACAAATATTTACTTAGCAAGAGAGAGAAATGTTTCGCATATTAATAACTGTGAGACTTAATCGCATTATTAATATTCGTACAGCGTCTAAAAATAAGCTCGGGCCAATGTAAAACAAACTTCTTAAGGACGAAGCATGAAATAAGGAATCATAATTCAAATCGAAAAAAGTTTCTCGGGCCCGGGTAATTTTTCCCATCTTAGAGCAAGTTTCGCCCGAGGGGTCGCCGAGCTTGTCTCATGGAAATCTAAGAGAGGGTTTACGTTTTTAGCCTTTCGCCGTGTCTTCCTCTTCACTTTATATCGTCTTTTGATTACTCTCTCAACAAGTTATGCATATTGTAAAAGTATTCGGCGCTGTCGTGGTTAGAGGTATTTTCGGCGTCTCCTTTATGTCGTTTCGGCGTTGATGTCTCATTTTTCATACCTTTTACGTATTTCTTTTTACTATGGATGAATTCTGTTTTTATGATGATTATTTTTTCATGGTTCGTGTCTTGTTTTCTGAAATTTAAATGAGTGGTATTAACGTTTACACCGCGGAATTTTGAATACTCCATAATTTTATTTTAAAACAAAGTCCCTTCCTTATCAATTCATATATAATTGATGAAAAAATATTTGTAAAATATAATTTTATTTCTCATCTATATTCAAAGATTTTAAATTTATAGATACCGTTACAGACATTTTAAGCATATCCCGGCATGATTTTTCAAAATTATTTAAATCCTTATCATCATCATCAACCACAGGACGTCCTGCAACTGATGAACATAGGCCTCCCCCAATGATTTCCAGATCGACCTGAATCCTTCTTATCATGTTTCCTAATTTCCTAATGGCGACTTGCAGGTCCGCGACAAATGTCTATTTATCCCAAATCTTGATTTAAAGATAGGCGTGAGCTGTATAATAAATCGAGTTTAGGTTTAACTCTAGATTAGTAATAGCGCTGCAAATCGCCCTTAGTTGTCTACTAACCGATAAGTGATATCACGATAAGTCGCCCACACGATACAGAGTATTCTACGTTTTTTAAAGCACTGCCGACTATACACCCTGTTAATCCCCCTTAAGATCCCAGATCCACCCTAATTGTTATCGGGCTGGCCGACCCTTAATGGTGTTTCTAATGCGACTAATGTATTTTCGGGACATTTTGCAGCTTGCTCTGGGCCATTTTTCTGTTAGCATGGACACAATGTCGCTCCCCCGTGCCTGCACTCACCGTAACTGTATTAGTGAGAATATGCTGTCAATTCTATTGTCCACCACATTGGTAGTGCGAAGCGAATGCAATGCACATAAATAAAAGGTCCGAAAATGCTTTTATCATCTTCATAAATATTGGTGTTTTAAGGGCTGGAGATGTGTCTTTATGGTTTTTATCTTGGTAATGGAATGGAAAAAATCAGAGTTGCATTATGTTTTTTGTTCTTTTTATCATAATTCAAAACACTTGTAGGTAACATTTATTCTAGCTGAAAAAATACACAAATGTTTCATAGTCTTCTTTTCCTCTAGCTGTTTCCCGTGACTGATCGTGTGGTAATTTGTTTTTCACGATAAGAAGCAGCTGATGTACTATTCTGATACTCTATATAACTGTAAAGTTTCAAAATCCATCCAGTAATTTTTGCGTGAAAGAGAAACACACATACACATATGTGTGTTGTAGGATATATTTTAGTAGGATTATTCTTTAAAGCACTCATTGTCTTTATTATCATACTCGATATATGAAATTCTAGTTAAAATATTAAGATTGCTTGCCCATTAAACCAATCATAATATTCGAGTAATTTTCTTGAAATTGTTTGATAAAATATTCATAGTTGATCAAACTTCATTGTTCCGTACACACTGATTCTAAATGCTAAAAAGATTTATTATTTCCTTTATCGGACAAGTACTTTCCTCAGCATAAATAATCCGATAAGTTTTATTTCTGAGTATTTTAGAACGTTAATCGCATTAGGGGGAAACAAATAAAACGAAAAGTATTGAAAGTAAACAATGCCGATTCAGCTCTCGTAAACCGTCGGTATAAACGTAGCAAGGCGGTAAATTGGATTTTATTTTATTTCTTAAACAATTTGCGGCCGGACACAGACAAAAGGCCATAGGGCCGATGCCGTGGTCAGCAATTCAAAGGTTTATGCGGCCACGTTTATTACTTACCTACACTTGTCTAGTGCCGAACAAATTGCTTTTTTATCGATAAAATAGATTTTAACTGTCTATTTTATGACTTAAGTATAAAAATATTTTATTAGTGCATAGATAAATTTGGGTGGCATTTTTATTTCAATTTATTGTTTTAACTTCGAACGTATCGTTTTAAAAAAATATCTATTTTCTAACGCCACATCAATAATTTTGTATCATTGCTATTATTCAGGAATACTTGTGCTATATAAAACTATAACTGCCTCGGTCGCGTAGTGGTATTGCGTGCGCGGTACAACTATCGTCGTGAGGAGTCGAGTTCGATCCCTAGGTCGGGCAAAGTGATATTGGATTTTTCAATATCAGCCCGGAATTTGAACTTTGTGCCCGATATAGCGAAAGGCTTGTCCCCTATCACATCTTGGACGGAACTAAGCTCGGCTAAGTGTGGGTGTTCTAGTTTGCTAATGCGCATTTGCCTACCCCTTCGGGGATACATGCGTGAGCTTATGTTTTATGTTAAACTATTTTTTTTTTTTTCAATTAAAATTGATGCTGATCACTCGCGTATATTAGAAACATTAATCGATATCGACAACTCGCACACCTTCCCTACAGAGTCTAGGGCGGTCAGTTCACACTGACCACGGCCCAGGCGAACCCCAATCGCCCGCCATTGTCCAGTTATGTCCTTGTTCCCATTAAAACGCCGTTAACCATTCTTTATTGTTTTATCCGCGCCCGTTCCACGCCAATAAATGTCCGCGACTCATGGGAAATGTTATGGGCCGATGGTACAGTCCGATTTCGAATTCGGGACCGTAATTAAAGTCGGCCCGTTTTATTACAGAAATTTGCTGCACTCAAATTACTTGATACGCGCGCGTTCGACCTAATTGTGGCCTCTTTAATCTATGATCGCGGAAATTAATTCAATTTGTTTAAATTAAGAACACCTTTTGTATGCGCGAATTACGATTTAAATTATTGTTTTTTTTTTAATTGTATTGTAATTGGTTTGAATTGGTTTCAGAATTATTTTTTTTTTTAATATAATAAAAGACGGTTTCAACCGATAAATATATAAATACCGATAAAACTGAATGAACTGCAGGAATGTCGCTTGAGATGATATGGCCACGTTTTGAGGAAACCACAGGAGTACGTCGGCCGCAGGTGTCTGGCCCAAATCGTGCCAGGGGTAAGTTCCCGTGGACGGCCCAAAAAGCGCTGGCTGGACATTCTGGAGGAAGATATGAGTCAATGGTCTCACTATAGAGGTGCTCAATACTGGAAGCGTTTAAGTAGGGAGGCGGACCTTGGCAGAAGGCCGGGATAACACCAGGCAGAAAGAAACATGGTTTCAACCCTTAACTTACCATTAGACGGATATAAGTTGAGCCAACCGTGGCTGCAGTTGTTGTTTCTCTGACTACTATGTAGTGGTACTACCTACAAGCTTAAGTCAAAACGGTGTGGTTTGAAACTCTGTTAAAAGAAACATTCAGATTTTTTAAAATTCTACAAATAATTTTAGGGTACTATTTACTCCTTTGTCTGACGATGCGAAAAGTATAATTAAATATAATGTGTCCTTGCATGTTTACTCTTTGCGTTTAATAAAAGCGACTTCAATTATTCATATGCAATACTAGGTCAATCATGTTAAATTCACCCTGCATTCGACGATTACGACCATTACCTAGTGGACTGAATCTCGGATTGTGCATTACATCGCTTTGAGTTGCACGAAATACGTTTACTAATATGTACCTTGCACACTCAGGTACGGTTCGCTAGTTAATTTCGAATGTTATCTGCACGACATGCATACGATAAGAAATTTCTATTCCTACTGAACCTACCGAAGTGTTATTATCTATAATTTGCATAAAAATGATTTAAAGAAAACATAATCTAGAATTATTGACGCTTTCAACAATTGCTCATTTAAGTAAATGTAATGTAACGTTAACTTTGACAGGTATCAGGAATTTTATATTATGAAAGGAAGATGTGGTCCATTAACTATTTTTTAGTAAACTATTTAAATCCATATTTAGTGAGCGATGCAAAAAATAGCTTTTTCCATACTAGACCTGCCAAATTTACATCAGTGTGCACTCTGGAATTAATATTTTGTATTGAAATACGAAAATACGAAGGAGGACTAAGGTTGAAGATATTGTGTCCCGTATAGCGAAACTCAAGTGGCGTTGGGCGGGACACTTGGCAAGGTGTCGAGATGCCAGGTGGAGTAAATTGTTTACCGAATGGTGGCCACGTGAGGGTCGAAGGTCCCGTGGAAGACCTCTATCCAAATGGGCAGACGATCTGCCGAAGTTTGCGGTGTCACTTGGCACAGATTAGCTCAACAGAGAGAGTGCCCTGCAGTGGGTGCCAAAAAGCTGAGAATGATGATGATTGAATTCGACTGAAAATCTAGCAGCACTCATATAAATATTGTTAAATAACGCCTTACAATCGTATTCAGTGATTCCCAGTAATGACCTCATAGTTAGATTCGAATATTGTGTCGTAGCTATCAGGAACTACTAGAGACTCTCGGTCTTACTACATCTAACATCTAGTATATAGTAAACAATTCATCATCATCATCAGCCACAAGACGCCCACTGCTAGACATAGGTTACCCCGAAATGCTTCCCTCTTCTCTGGCCTATGGCTAATACACAATTACAGAACACAAAACGCTTTCTATACAAAGACTTCTATGTATGACACCCAAGATACAAAAATAATCACGGGTGCGTTGCCAACCTAAAAGGAGGAAATGGGACGGAAAAAAGGGATTGGGAAAAAAAGAGAGAGAATGGCCACCAGAAATCTCTCTCACCGAACGAAACGCGACACAAAGCTGCCACTTTACGTCGGTTTTCTGTGAGCTTCTAATTTTACTTCTAAACAGCTTGTCTAGTGGTTATAGTAGTCTTTGTTTCTAAATATGCAGGTAAACGTAATGGTAATGCGTCCACCGCACTACCATTAGAAGTGCCCAAGATCTGCACGAGATCTAATAAAACATTCAAAGGCCAAAACGGGGAAAACACAAAATCAGATTGTCTCAAAATCACACGAGTGACGTAACGCGCCACCGGGCCGCGCATCTATAATTCAACACATTCCCGACATTGCACGAGTAAAGGCAAGGGAAGTATACCTTTCCGGGACATATCCATTGCCGACGAACTTACGGTGATCTATTCTTGTTTCGGATGCGAATGTTTATGTGTTTATTTGTGCGGTTGCGTTTTATTGTATACCCTTTGGAACGTTTGCGATTGTTGACGGTTTAACGGTTAGTGTTGAAGTTTATTACTTTAGGTAGGCATTTGGATAACTTCTGTTTCTAGAATAAACTTATCTAGGGGCCATTCTCGCGCGTTTTGAATAAAAAAAAAAGCAATTTCGAGCATTTAACACCAGAAAAAAATCGAATTCGCATTGCGTGAGAATCGACTCTTTAAAATATGCTTTGTATACATTTTATTACTTTTAATGCTATCACACGACAATAAAGACAAGCAAAAATTGAATACATCTTGATTATTAAAAATAAAACAACAATTCAAAAACAGTTAATTTCGGTTTACAACAGCAAGATACAATGGCTTATAATTGGGATTTAAATATCACTTCTTTCTTTTATAGCAGAAATTGGCAAACGAGCAGATGGGTCACCTGATGGTAAGTGATCTCCACCGCCCATAGACACCCAAGACATAAAAAGAATCATGGGTGCGTTGCCAACCTAAAAGAAGGGAATGGAAGGGGAGGGAAGGGGATTGGGAAAGGGAGTGGGGAAATGGGCCACCGGAAATCTCACTCACCGAACGAAACGCGACAGCAAGCTGCCACTTTACGTCGGTTTTCTGTGAGACAGTGGTATTAAACCGGTCGAGCCGACCCATTCGTGCTATAGACGTTACTGTCTACAGCGTGGCTCTACCACTTTAAAACTTTAAATTTAAGAACTAATTTATATATCTAAAGTGCAGGTAACTGGTGAGCCAATTTGCTGCAAAGCGTTGGCTTATGAGGCTTATAGAAGACAGTATTTCATATACCGAGATAAAGGCATGGTATCATAGTAATTGTTGTACCACAACAGTGTAATTTCCACAATTACCGAGAATAGATAGTCGATCGAGGCAGCACGGCGCGGCTCGCCTGATAATTGTTAAATTGAGCTCTCTCACACGCTACAGTCTACACGGTGGATTACAAAATTGGCACCCCGTTCACACTTCAGTAATTATCGGCGCCGAAGTTTTCCACCACTGAATGAAGGTTCTAGCCATTACTGCCACGCTACGGCGAACCGAAAGTCTGCGATGTGCTCATTCCAACTTTTAGAGTTAGTACTGGAATATCTTCAAGTTTAACAGTTGCTCCTCGGAATTAGAATGGCTCGTAAACGTCGGCCACGTCTGTTCTAATGTTAGTAAATGTGACTACACGTCAACTCGATGTGCGCACATTTAGCGTCAACAGTTTGTAGAACTAATTTTGTTACTTATTATGCTCAATGCGTATTAGTTTTTTAAGGTCTTCGTTACACGATTTAAGTTAAAGACTTAAAATCATTCTTTTCGCCTACAGTTTTCAAGCATGTTGCAGAAAGGATTCGGCTTAGTTTTTATGACCGTCTGATTGCTTGACGTCCCTCCTCTCGGGTATCCAATCCCAATGCTGTTAGTAATACACATAACCCGACCTTCGTATCAAACCTAGGACTTCCCTGTTAACCTATATACGGTGCCTATATATATAGTCAAAGGAGGCGAGTAAAGTTAGAACCTTATAATAATAATATAAAACGATCACATGCAAGGCTTGAGCAACTCGATCAATGAAAAAGGCATCCCCTACAAGTGTAGCGAAACTTTCGTTAATTAATTGTAAGATTTTAATCATGGTACTGGCGTTCAAAATTATTATGGACCGTTTAATTTCCTTGCCCTACGCCCTAAGGCGTCTTACTAATGCGTTATTGCAAAATTTTAATCAAGGGTGTGAGGGCATATTATTAATATGCAAGCTGTCATATGCACTCTATGATTATAAATCTCTAACGTTTGTTTAGGTTGTACTTAGTAGGCGTAATTTTGCAAAATCCTTGTAACGTAACCGGTCCCATTAAGTAAGCATACAGGGATATATTTTACTACTTCTGTTTACTATTTTCTGCGTAAGTACCTATAAAGTGTATTATGAGCTTCTGTATCTATGTTGCAGGTGCAAAGCCGACGGTAATTTTATTTTTATAAGCTTTCGCTGTGGTTTTTTAATTGGTTTTCATGCGATAATTAACTTAAAATTTAATGAAATTTATTGAGAGCAAAACACAGTAATATTATATGTATGTGAGTTCTATAGCAGCATCACATTTTTTAAATGATTATGAATATATTCGACTTCTTGATCTAGTAGCTGGAGGCCCTAGGCTTGAATTTCAGGTAGATTTAAGTGGTTTTTCTAAAACGGTTTTCCCGGAATCCTCCAGTGGGGATTGATGTCCGGTCACCGTGCCGATATAGTTTTTTAAAACGACTTTTATTTGTATCATATTAAGCCCTAGACAAACAAAAACACAGAACGTAGGTAAGAGCAATTATGTTAATAGTGGTGCATACATAAATAAGTGTCGAATAAGGGAAATACGATACGTTGAAGTTCTTTATTGCCTCAACATGAGTCCGCACTCTACTCAATTTGCCAACCCCCAAGTCAAAAGTGAAGGCAGACAGCAATAAACTAGCCTTTATGTAGTTAAACAACAAGTAATCAACCCGAGTAAGCTAATGCCCAAATAAAATCTTTGTCGGACAAAAATGAAAATTAAACTCGACGCGCTCTTAAAGAGAACGAATCGCGCCCAATTGGCCTTGTTGGGCCAAGATCAAATAATTTTATGAAAATGAACCTGGGGCCTATTTAATTAACCCGATCTCCCCCTTCTGAACCGTACAACAATTCCCCGGCTAAGCATTAGCATTCGTCAGGAATTTAATTCGCGCTTGCAACTGAAAATATTACGCACACTTTCCTATTTTATACGGTACTACGTACGTGTACACATTGCATCGCTAACTAGTACGAAATAATTAATTTTATTGGATTTTCTTTTCGCTAGAGAAGTTTTAATTACTGCAGCGAGGGAGGTGCGTGTAACGTTGTTTTATAAGCTGGCGCTGACGCCGCTCTGGACGCAAATTGTTTGTTGTGGTCGTAATATACGGTACGCCAGCGCCGGAAATTTACTGATTTCTGATATATCATTCATCAAAAGGTAAAGCTGATTATGCCTCAGACTAACACGTTTCCAAAATATAGGCCGTACACATCGACCGTAGATAAGAATTTAATTCACTTAACGCAACGAAACCGCGGGACGTGATCGAACTCCGTTGTATATTAGAACAGACGCGTGTAGAAATTAAGTAGGCTGAATCTGAGCTCATCAAACATTAAGCTCTCGCCAACGCGTACCTGGGGGCCTCGCTAAATAAATAACTCGAGCAAATGAAAAACATCCACGTTCGTTTCGTATCGAACGGTGAGAATTCGTTGTTAATAAATATGCATAGCGCGTCTATGCCACATCCTCCGTGATTAGTCGTGTGGGGGCGCCCCCAGCCCCTGATACGGATAGGTGAGTGATAGCGAGGGGGTCGCGGCACTGAGGAGCCCCAGCTAATAATACTATCTCTGTTGTATCGGTGAAATTTCTTGGATATTGCCAATAAGGGGTGCATGTGTGCGCGGTTTTGTTTCTATCAATGCGTGTGATCTGTACTTTGTTTGTTTGTTGTGTTTGTTGTGTGGACTCCATTTTCCGCACTCAGCTCCATATAGATTGGGCCATTGCGCGTGACATGCGTGCCGACTATGTGCTCAGCCAGCCTAGCTCCGACCAGAAGCGCAGGATCTTCCTGGGGTCTCCACAGGCCTCTCGGAGCGACCTCGGTGTGTTGAGGATTTTAGCCCGTTGTGTAGCAACGCCTTCGCATTCCAGGATGACGTGGGCAGCTGTTTCTTCGGCCGACAGACATCCCCTGCATAGGGGGCTGTCGGTCATACCTAGAACATATAAATGTTTATTAAGGGGGCAGTGTCCAGTTATGGTACCTATGACTATACGTAGAGATAGCCTATCCAAGGACAACAAGCGCTTCGTTAAACGAACATCTGGGTGTGGCACAGCGTCCCGAGAATGTTTGCAAGTGCTCAATCCTGCCCATTGATCAGCATGTTGTTTTGATGTTCTTTGGCGGAGCCATGACCTTAGCTGGCTGAAGGGTAACGGTAATGTTGGACCGGGTCCGATCATCGGTTGGTCCGACCCCCTTCTAGCCAGTTCGTCCGCTGCGTCGTTGCCTAGAGAACCACTGTGCCCTTTTATCCACTGTAGGATGACTTGGTTCTTAGAACCTATCACCTCCAGTGCTTGGTGGCACTCTAGGATGAGCCCTGATTGAATTATTTTACTGTCGAGGGCTCGTAATACTGCAGCGCTGTCGGACACTATGCGTATCTTCTGACCTGCAATACGTCGCTTGTCCACTGCGTTGGCAGCCTGTGTGATAGCCATGCACTCACATTGGAAAATAGAGCTATATTCACCTAAGGCCGTTGATATATTTATGTTTATTTCGGGTGAGTACACTCCTGCGCCCGATCCCGTTCTGGTCTTTGAACCATCGGTATATATGCGCAGTTCGTGTACTCCGGACCAGTCGTGTTGTTCTTCAACAAGCTGAATGGTGTAGTTTTTGTTGAAGAAGTGTTGTTTGGGCACCTTGTCATTAGGAGCTGCTATCATTGGTTGGTATTTGATAGCCTCCTCAAGGATTTTAGTGTGGGCCCCGTTTGCTACTCCCCAGAGATTGAGTGAGTTTAATCTAACGGCTGCCGAGGCCGCCTCTTGTTGAATGATCAGCTCGAGGGGCGGTAGCCCTAGCAGTACCTCTAGCGCCGCTGTGGGAGTGGTTTTCATGCAGCCTGTTATAGCCATGCAAGCTAGCCTTTGCAAGTGCTGCAGTTTATTTTGGGCCGTGATCAGTGTTGTTCGGGGCCACCAGACCACAGCACCATAGGTGATTATTGGCCTTATTACGGCAGTGTAAAGCCACATGGTGATTCTGGGACGCAGGCCCCAGGCTCTCCCAAGTAGTCTCTTACACTGCCAGAAAATAATACAGGCCTTCTGTAGTTTGTTGTCTATGTGTTTATTCCATAGCAGTTTATCGTCCAAGATAACACCTAGATATCTGACTTCTTTGGTGAGAGTCAGTGTTGTGCCTTGGAGCTTGGGTAATCGAAGGTTACTTATAGTTCGCTTTTTAGTGAACAGGACCAGTTCAGTTTTTGATGGGTTTACTGTCAGTCCTTGCTGGAAACACCATCGTTCGACGATTTTGAGTGCCCCTTGCATGAGATCGCATAGGATTGCCTCAAACTTTCCCCTTACGAGGATAGCTACATCGTCTGCATAGCCAACAGTGTAGAAGCCCGCCTCGTTGAGTAACCTAATTAGGTCGTTCACCACGAGGTTCCATAGGAGGGGTGAGATGACTCCTCCTTGTGGACAACCCCTTGACACAAGGGCGCGTACGGTGCCGTTTACTGTTACTTGCACTGCTCTTTTCCTCAACATGCTGTCGATCCATTCAGTTATGGACCGGTCAGCCCCGTGTCTGAGCAGTGCCTGGCTTATGCTGTTGAATTGCGTCTTGTCGAAGGCCCCCTCGACGTCGATGAAGGCTACAAGCGCTGATGATTGTGTTGATAATGCATTTTCAATTGGAGAAATAACACTGTGGAGCGCAGATTCCGTTGATTTGCCTGAAGAATAGGCATACTGTTGGTGGTGTAGAGGATAACGCGCCAAGGCCCCGTCTCTGAGGTCTCTGTCACAGAGTCTCTCCATGATTTTGAGGAGGAAAGAGGTTAGGCTAATAGGTCTGTAGGCTTTTGGCTGCGTGTAATCACCCTTACCTGGTTTGGGTATAAATACCACTTTTACTTCTCTCCATTTAAGGGGTACATACCGATACTGGAGGCATGCTCGGTAGATGCTAGCGAGATGCGGAGCAATCTTATGTTTGCTCCACTGGAGTAGACCAGGAAAAATGCCATCCAGGCCGGCAGCTTTGTATGTTGAGAAGCTGTTGATTGCCCATAGTATTTTTTCCAATGTAACTATTCTGCGGGCAGTGTCGATGGCTTCAGCAGTTGGTTGGTCAAAGTACTGCTGATCCATCTCTTCCCAAGTAGTATTGCTCTCGGTAATGCAGCACCCTGGGAAGTGTGTGTTCAGTAACAGCTCACATATCTCGTTGTCAGATTCTGTGTAACTGTTATCTGGTTTTTTCAGGGAGCCTAGCGTTTTGTGTGGTTCGCTGGAGAGAATTTTGCTTACCCTGGCTGCCTGAGTGTTGGATTCAATGTTGGTACAGAAGGTTCTCCAGCATTCACGTTTTCGTTCTCGGATGCGTTTCTTATATATAGATTGAGTATACTTGTACGCATCCCAGTCCGTTTCCTTCCGTGTGTTCTTCGCCCTGTTAAATAGTTTGCGTGTTTTACGCCGTAGTTTTTCCAGTTCTGGTCCCCACCAGCTGTTTTTGGTGGTGGTACGTCCTACCGGCGTTGTTAGCGGACAGGTTCTGTTAAAGGTGTCTATTAACGTTTCCGTTAGTGTATTTACGTGGCACTCTATATCGGCTGGCTTATTATAGTCTGCGGGAATCCTAGTGAGTGCCGGATTCTCCGATATTAGTCTCTCGTACCTTGCGCTGTCTGTCCGTCTCGGGTTGCGCCAAGGTTCCGCTATTTTCGGGGCCACGTTCAGTTTGTATCTCACCCATCTATGGTCGGAATTCGACAGGTCATTCGACACATGCCAGTCGGAAATCTTTTCTGATAACCTATCCGTGGCGAGTGTGATGTCTATAATAGTTTGATACCTGGAGGTGACAAAAGTAGGTTCTGCCCCCCTGTTTAAGAGCCTGAGATTAGTAGAGAATAAAAATTCAACTAGATCCTCACCTCGTTTGTTAGAAGTGTCGCTGCCCCACAGTGTATGGTGGGCGTTTGCGTCCGCCGAAATGACCAGCTCCAGCTTCTTGTTTTCGCAATGTTTGATGAGGTTTTCCAGCTCAGCCGTCGGTATATCAGCGTCACCCGGCAGATAGGCCGACGCCATGATGACCTCTGGGATGCTGGGGCAGTTGCTCCGGAGCCTGACCGTGGTCAGATCTCTAGAACAGAACTCATTCATTATTACTGCGTTAATTGATTTAGGTACATAGATGCAAGTGCGTGGATTATTTACGGAAGTGTCAAGTAAAATCTTACCTCCGATGTTATTTAGACCACAAATTCTGCCCTTCCTTATCCACGGCTCCTGGATAAGGGCAATGGTCTTGTTGTTAACCTCCAGCATTCTTCGCAGGGTAGCCGCTGCGGCTTGTTTGTGCTGGAGGTTAGTTTGTATGAAGTTAGTGAGGGGAGGAGGAGTGAATTGGGCCTTTCACCACCCCATCCGCTTCCTCCGGAATGTCCAGGCCTATCAGCCTCTCGACCTCCCCCACCAGGTCATCGTAACCGACTGGCCCGGCGGGCTGGGAGGCCGAAGAAGCCGAAGTCCCAGCCTTCCTCTGCCTTTCGGCGGAGGAGTGCTGGGTGACCTTTGGTTCACCGGCTTCACTCTGCCTTTCGGCGGAGCTTGGCCGGCTAGCCGTGGACACAGACGCGCCAGTTCCCAGTTCGATTCCTGCGCTCTCCCTCTGCCTTTCGGCGGAGGGGTCACAAGGGACCGTGGGTGCTGCCGCAGTCTCAGCAGGTTCAGGCGGCAAATCCTGCAGCCTTCCCGAGCTGCCGAAGAAACGGATGTAGGCGTTGCCAAGCTTGTAGCACAGCCTCCGCCCCCTCGCTAAGATTCCGGGTATCTCGTCGGCTGGAATGCCAAGCACCAGAAAGGTCCCCGGAAGGTTCCCCTCGTGGCGCTCAACATTGTAAAGCGACCAGTTGCTGACCCGATACCACCTGTTCTGACCAGTCAGGACACGCTGTATCGTCCCGATCTCGTCCGAACAGGCCGGCAGCAGGACTGCAGACTTCACCCTTCTGGGGATGTCTTTTTGTCGCTTCACGACCAGCCGAGTACCCGGAATTGGTGACTCGAGCGTGGCTACGATGTCTCGTAACCACTCAACGTCCTTAGTGTCCTCGCACTGTAGCTTAAGCACTCCCTCGCTATGGAAAGGTTTCCCACGGAAGGAGGGCCAGTACGGGACAGTGTTGGCGGTACAGGGAGTGTCTGCAATGCTCTCTATGCAGGACTCCAGAGTACTCTTGATGATCTCCACCTGCGCCGGTGTTAGGTCGATGAAGGGCTCCGCCACCACGGCGACAAAGAGGTCGTTTAAAACCACCGTGTCAGCGTAGGTGACGGAACTCCTCATCGCACCGATGCTGGTAGAGGCCTTGGACCTCTTCGCGTTTCCGCTTGGAGGTGATTGTGTATCATCGGGGCGAGGGCGCTTCGGTACTTTGCTTTGGCCCCCAGTGCTGTGGGCCGCCGCCTTTCCCTTCGCTCTGCCACCGCGTTTGTGTCTAGGCTTTTTGGGTGTTAAGGATTTCTCCTCCACACCCTGGCTGGGTTGGGTCACCCTTTCGGCGCGCTGCTTCGCCCCAACCTGGCTGCCGCCAGGTTGGTTAGAGTGCTTTGCACCTACTGGGGTGGTCGAGTCCGAAACCGGCCCCTTGGCTGCCTCCTGCCTTGCGGCGGGTGGCTGGCTCCTTCCCTTCCCAGCTTGGGCCTCTTGCGCAGCGCGCTTCGCCATACGTTTTTGTTTTTTACGCAAGTCCGATGGCGTGCGCTTGCGTTGCACTAACTTCCATACCTGCTCACCGACCATCAGAGAGGTGGGAGCAGTGGAGGTTGTTGGCCTTGGACAGGGCGCTTCGACAGCAGCAGCCTGCCTCAGTGTTGGTTGGGGCGCTTCCGTAGAAGCTGCGACCCGTTTGTCTTTTTTGCAGGGCGCTTCCTTAGAAGCAGCGGCCTGCGATTTGGGTTTACCACTCTTTTTATTCATGTTTTGGTGGATTTGTGAATTCATTCCCCATGGCGTCCCACCCTCCTGGGAGCCCGCAGATGGGGATGCTCATTCGAGCACCAGGACCTACCACGGGGAGTATAGGGTCCAGGGTCCGTGGTGCAGCGAGTCTGCACGGTGCGAGGGAGGCCATGGTTGTCAGACCGAGATTTTGGCCCGTACTCGCCATGGATCCCGCGCTCCGCCGACTGCGCACCCCATGACCCTGCAACCCTCGCCAGCAACCCTTAAGGGGTACCCCTGCCGGTTACCTCAGGCTGGCTAATTCCTGAGGCTGTCGTTTAGGTGGAATGCCGGACCAAAGAGGGCGTGTTGTCTCCACAGGTAACAACAACCCGACCTGTGGTAGACTCAGCCCCCCAGGACTCCATTATCCCCCCCTACGACGCTCGACTACGCACGGCACAAGACGTAGGTGGGCTCAATCCTCTCCATGACAGAGAGGCCGGTCAGACACGCCCACAGGTCACGACCTGCCAGTCCTTTTTGCTGCGTGGCTGCAAGGTCGCTGGTGTAGCCTCTTCGGAAGAAACTCCGGCGGTTTTTGGAAGATACTTTGCCAACAACGAGTAAGACCCCCTAGGAGGAGTTGCTCGCTGTCGCCCAGGTATACCGGCGGTAAGGGGTAAGCATTCCATTAGGACGTATCCGCGTGGACTACCTATCCCGCCGCACACGAGGAGGTGATCTTCAGTATACCCAAGTGTGATCTGTACTCTGACAATCTATAATCCCTTCAAAGGCACGTGTGTGCTCATATTACGAAACTAAATTTATTATCTATAAAAGTTTTATATGTATGCTGCCACTAGGCTAATCTAGAGGCAGCATATATGGGCTATGGACCGTGAGGTTCTGGGTTCGATTCCCAGGTCGGGCAAAACGAATTATAACTTAATTTGCCCGGGACTGGATCCCTCATAGGGTATTGAGGCCGAGCAGACAGGCAGTCGTAAAAACTAAGCCAAATCCTTTCTGCAACATGCTTGAAAAAATGTGATGCTGAAGTGATGATGAAGGTAGAAAGAAAGAAAAGTTTTTGTGTACAGGCACACATCTGACTAAATACTGGTTTACATAACCAACTTTAGTTTAATCTATTTAATACTGGTAGAGTGGTTGCTTAGTTAAACTACAGTAATTTTGGCGCTGGGGCCATAAATCCACGGCGTTGCGGCATGCACTTTATTACTTTATGTCTGAGATGCATTATATAGCGTTATGCCCTCCATGGGAGACCCGTGGAAGAATAACTGCCGACGTGAAACGAAGGTGTTATGGCATCATAGACCTCAGTTTATGGGCGTGTTCATCATGCTTGTGCAACATAAAAATATGATGGAATTATTAAGACGTATGTTTTGGTGGAAATCTCTGATACAGAAACGAATGACTAATGTCTAAAACAGAACATGATGTTTTCATCAATTTTATTTAATTGTTATCTATATATATAAAAATGAAACCCGTTTTCCGTTGTCATCGCATCACGCGTGAACGGCTGGACCGATTTCGCTAATTCTTTTTTTAGAATATTCCTCGAAGTACGAGGATGGTTCTTACGGAGAGAAAAAAATGAAAAATTGTCTGAAAAAGTCTAAAAACAACACTTTTCTGTACTCCCATACAATCGATTCGTAATAATACTTAAAAGTCAATTTGAACTTTAATACCATACCATAAAGTTCAAGTATTAGTGGAGAGGTTCCGGGAAGGCAAAACAATTGAGTGTCGTTAGTATCTACTGGTTCGATTTGAAAAATTCTTTTTGACGCTATGACCAATACGAGCGGAGCAGAAATGAAAAATGTTTAAAGCCGGGGAAGTTGGTATCTCAGAAACTACTGGTTCGAATTGAAAAATTCTTTTAGTGTTGACCGACGGGTTGAATGATGGGGTGACTAAGGGATACCTGACGGGGTGACTTATGGGGTGACTGACGGGGTGACAGACGGGTTACAGACGGGGTGACAGACGGGTGACATGCGGGGTGACAGACGGGTGACAGCCGGGGTGACAGATGGGTGACAGGCTGGGTGACAGATGGGGTGACAGGCGGGGTGACCGACGGGGTGACAGACGGGTGACAGACTGGTAACAGACGGGTTGACAGACGGGGTGACAGACGGGTGACAGACGGGGTGACAGATGGGTGACAGGCGGGGTGACAGACGGGGCGACAGACGGGGTGACAGACAGGGTGACAGGCAGGGTGACAGACAGGGTGACTGATGGGGTGACAGAAAGGTGTCAGGCGGGGTGAAAGGCAGGGTGACAGACAGGGTGACAGGCAGGGTGACAGACAGGGTGAGTGATGGGGTGTCAGCCGATGTGACAGACGGATTACAGACGGGGTGACAGACGGGAAGACAGACGCGGTGACAGACGGGGTCACAGACGGGGTAACATACGGGGTGACAGACGGGGTGACAGACAGGGTGACTGATGGGGTGACTGACGGGGTGATAGACGGGTTACAGACGGGGTGATAAAGGGGGTGACAGACAGAGTGACAGACGGGGTGAAAGATGTGGTGACAGGCAGGGTGACTGTGTCAGGCGGGGTGACAGGCAGGGTGACAGGCAGGGTGACAGACAGGGTGACAGGCAGGGTGACAGACAGGGTGAGTGATGGGGTGTCAGCCGATGTGACAGACGGATTACAGACGGGGTGACAGACGGGAAGACAGACGCGGTGACAGACGGGGTCACAGACGGGGTGACAGACGGGGTGACAGACAGGGTGACTGATGGGGTGACTGACGGGGTGATAGACGGGTTACAGACGGGGTGACAAACGGGGTGACAGACAGGGTGGCAGACAGGGTGACAGACGGGGTGACAGATGTGGTGACAGGCAGGGTGACTGATGGGGTGACTGACGGGGTGACAGACGGGTTACAGACGGGGTGACAGACGGGTGACAGGCTGGGTGACATGCGGGGTGACAGACGGGTGACAGACGGGTGACAGACGGGTTGACAGACGGGGTGACAGACGAGGTGACAGGCGGGGTGACAGACGGGGTGATTGACGGAACCGCACCGAAGTCACGTACTATCTCTCGAAGTTTAGCAAAACATATCATTACCTTTTTAGAATTATTGTGCTATAGGTGCCTACGACTCACTCTTTCAACCCACTCTCTCATACGCAGACGAAGTTGCGCGGGTCAGCTAGTTTTTTATAAAAATTGTAATCACCTACATAGTATTTGTGAGAAAATCAATAACATTTATATATAATTAGAATATATAAATATATTATATAGCTACTATCTGCTAAGATATCTATACTAATATTATAAAGCTGAAGAGTTTGTTTGTTTGTTTGTTTGTTTGTTTGTTTGATTGAACGCGCTAATCTCAGGAACTACTGGTTCGATTTGAAAAATTATTTTTGTGTTGGATAGCCCAATTATCGACGGTGGCTATAGGCTATATATCATCACGCTATGACCAATAGGAGCGGAGCAGAAATGAAAAATGTTTAAAACCGGGGAAGGCGATATCTCAGAAACTACTGGTTCGAATTGAAAAATTCTTTTTGTGTTGGATAGCCTATTTATCGAAGATGGCTATAGGCTATATAACATCACGCTTTGACCAATAGGAGCGGAGCAGAAATGAAAAATGTTGCAAAATCGGTAAAATTTATATCTCGGACAGAAACTACTG
This sequence comes from Clanis bilineata, assembly GCA_036417725.1. Classification (NCBI taxonomy): domain Eukaryota; kingdom Metazoa; phylum Arthropoda; class Insecta; order Lepidoptera; family Sphingidae; genus Clanis; species Clanis bilineata. The sequence continues at coordinate 9,403,226 of CM071154.1, forward strand.
GATCGAATTGAAAAATTCTTTTTGTGTTGGATAGCCCAATTATCGAGGGTGGCTATAGGCTATATAACACCACGCTATGACCAATAGGAGCGGAGCAGAAATGAAAAATTTGAAAAGACTATATTTCAGAAACTACTGGTTCGAATTGAAATTTTTTTTTTGTGTTGGATAGCCTATTTACCGAGGATGGCTATAGACTATATAACATCACGCTTTGACCAATAGGAGCGGAGCAGAAATGGAAAATGTTACCAAATCGGGAAAATTTATATCTCAGACAGAAACTACTGGTTCGAATTGAAAAATTCTTTTTGTGTTGGATAGCCCAATTATCGACGGTGGCTATAGGCTATATAACATCACGCTATGACCAATGGAAGCGGAGCAGAAATGAAAAATGCTGCTAGCGGGGAATTTTATATCTCAGAAACTACTGGTTCTATTTGAAAAAATATTTTAGTATTGACCAAGGGGATGAATGGTAGAGTGACTAAGGGGTGACTGACGGGGTGATTGATGGGGTGACTAATGGGATGACTGACGGGGTGACCGACGTGAGGAATGACGGGGTGACTGACAGGCTGACTGATGGGGTGGCGGACGGAGTGACTGACGAGGTGAATGACGGGGTGACAGACGGGGTGACAGATGGGGTGACCGACTGGGTGACAGACAGGGTGACAGACGGGTGACAGAAGGGTGACAGACGGGTGAGGGAAGGGTGACAGACGGGGTGACAGACGGGGTGACAGACGGGGTGACAGACGGGGTGACGGACGTGGTGACAGACGGGGTGACAGACTGGTGACAGACGGGGTGACCGACTGGGTGACAGACGAGGTGACAGACGGGGTGACCGGCGGGGTGACAGACGGGGTGACAGGCGGGGTGACAGGCGGGGTGACAGACGGGGTAACCGAAGGGGTGACAGACGGGGTGACAGACGGGGTGGCCGACTGGGTGACAGACGGGGTGACAGACGGATGACAGACGAGGTGACAGACGGGGTGACAGACGGGTGACAGAAGGGGTGACAGACGGGGTGACGGACGTGGTGACAGACGGGGTGATAGACTGGGTGACAGACGGGGTGACCGACTGGGTGACAGATGAGGTGACAGACTGGGTGACCGACTGGGTGACAGACGAGGTGACAGACGTGGTGACAGACGGGTGACCGACTGGGTGACAGACAAGGTGTCAGACGGGGTGACAGGCGGGGTGACAGACGGAGTGACAAACGATGTGACAGAGGGTGTGACTGACGGGGTAAGAAACGGGGTGACAGACGGTTTGACAGACGGTGTGACTGACGGTGTGAGAGACGGGGTGACTGACGGCCGAAGTAGATCATCCCATTACCTCTTTTAGAATTATTGTGCTATAGGCTTAGAGTAATAACGTATAGAGATATAGTCTCATACAAAATTCCTTCGGAAATTGAAGCCGATAACAATTCAATGTGTGCATCGTCGGCGCGTAACTACTTGAGCCAACACACACATACGCACGTAAATAGTGTTGCAAGTAAAAGACATTTTACCAACAAAATAGGGAAATCGAAAGTGTTCTAATAATGATACACTTCTTTTATTCTGAACTTAAAAAACATTTGTATAGTTTTGAACCGACTTTAAAATAAAAAGGTTCTAAATTTTTCTGTATAAACATAACTTTTTTATCAATTGTTCGATAGAGTTGTTTGTAATGTTCGCGTTCGCGTTGTATGTGTATGCTTATGTATGTATAAATATTATGATTATGAATTTATTTATGTATATTATATGATATATTCTTTTATAGCTATATATCGCAATGATATTTAATATTATGAGTATATGTAACATTATATTTAACACTACCCTCATTTTTATTTTCTTCATATACACCCGCCTTGTCTTTTCTCTGCACCACCCAAATGTTGACTGGTAGCGAAGGCCGCTGGCATTAAGTTCGTCTGAACATATTTGTGTATCATCATCATCATCATCATCATCAGCCATAGGACGTCCACTGCTGAACATAGGCCTCCCCCAAAAATTTCCAAATCGACCTGTTGGAAGCGGCCTGCACCCCCCCATATTTGTGCATGTGTTTGAAATAAAAAGGAGACGGAAACAATTCCATACAATCTTGGGCCTAGATTGTAAAAGGATGAAAGTAGTGTCAATTAATAGATAGTATATTATGAGATCATTACTGAAAATTTGGCTACTTTTTGTAATCTGAGAACATAGTTATGAGCCTCACTTTGACTTAAATAAAAGTGAGGTTATGGAACAAACTATACGCAAACAACTGATGTTTATAAGTACAAATCTTACCTATTGATATGTTTTAATGTAGATAACATACGCTCACGCCTATATCCCCGAAGGGATGGCAGAGACAAACTCGAACACCCACATTCGATAACTAAATGTTGAGCACAAAGACGATTATTCTGAGGAACATAATATTTATACAGACTGAGCAACATTGTTCTAGTAGAAAATTATTTAAAAGATGGAGAACACCCAAAACGCACACGCACGAAACAATGCGAAAACGAAGCAAATGAAAACGATTATTAAAATGTCAATTCATAGTTTTTTTTTACAGGGAACCAGCTAAGGTCTGAATGTATGCCGCCAAGCTATTCAGTTACTGTTTTTTTTTTCAGAACTATTTATTGTTAGTTTTTGTTTTCAATTATTTTTACTTGAATTAATCATCCGGGTCTAGCATTATATATACATATATATATATGAATATATATATGAATGAGTTAAAAATATATATCATCATCATCATCAGCCATAGGACGTCCACTGCTGAACATAGGCCTCCCCCAAAGATTTCCAGATCGACCTGTTGGAAGCGGCCTGCATCCAGCGATTATTTTTTTAACTCATTCATCTTAATCGGTAAAGTAATCGATTCTATTTTAATAATGTCCTTTACTTATTTTTCAGATATCTCATTTTCTAGATTGTGAATTGGGCAGATTTTTTTATATTTTGAAATAAAAAAAATTGTCAAATTTTTGGGCCATATCTCAACGCATTACATTTTGGCCCAAAGATCCCCGTCTCCTTTTTTTTTATTTGTTCGTTAAAAAGATTAAAAAACAGAAAATCCTTTAGGTTTAATCATATCTAATTACATAAAAATCGGTACAGTGATAAAACCGTGAAAACGCAAAAAACACACTTTCCGATTAGAGTACGCATAAAAGTTGAAAAATATTTTCTTTAATCCTTACATCACCAATTACTATCATCATAATCCCCATTTTGATATCAAACATAAGCTAGGCTGTGTTATTTGATTTTGCTCATTATTTATGTTAATAGCAAATTGTCAAGATAGGCAGTGTAGCTTTGTCTATACGAAGTGCACGCCACTGCACAAACAGAGTTATCGCAGAGTTAATGAGTTTAATATGAATATAGATTTGCATTTTAACTAGAACATCATTTGTTTGCGTATAGTTTATTCCATAACCTCACTTTTATTTAAGTCAAAGTTTTAGTAATGATCTCATAATATACTATATCTATTAATTGACACTACTTTCATCCTTTTACAATCTAGGCCCAAGATTGTATGGAAGCATTTCCCTCTCCTTTCATTTCTTTCATTCCGTATTTAAAAAATGGGTAATTGGTTGGCATTATTGGCAACATTCATAATGATTCATAACGTAAATGGCGTATGTCACTTTTACAATTTTATTTTTAGTTTTGATGAATGTTTTACTTAATATTAAAACATGTCAGCTATTAATTATATGTGAAATGTTATCTTTATATTTCCTTGGTGCTTGTTCATTGTATTGTGACATCCTTTGATAGCGCAGTTCGTCATAATATAATTAAATTTGTGGGAGCTCTTCATACTAAGACTTGACCTAGGACACTGACACGCCGTGCGGCGTTGAGTGCCCAAAACGGCTCACCCAGAACGACTTCACGCCGTGGCCCTGTACTGCGGTTCTATGTATGATATTTCTATGGCTATAGGTGCCTACGACTCACTCTTTCAATCCTCTCTCTCATACGCAGACGAAGTTGCGCGGGTCAGCTAGTATGTTATAAACATAAACATAAACATTTTAGGTAATTTTGTCTATTGCCTTATATTTCGTACATAAGTAGTTTACGACTTGCTTCTTTTCAGAGGCATTCTCTACCGGTAGAGAACAGGGAACAAAAACTATATTAATTGTAATTTCTGGATTGAAACGGCTTACAACGAAACAATATGAAAGCATATTAAAAACTGATCGAGATAAACAAGCAGCGAGCATTTTCATTACCGGAAATATTTCCGACGCTATTTTAGTGAACGGATTAAGTTTACAATAAAGCAATTTATATACCGTTTTTTTCCGCACTCCTTTAGGATATTAACCATCGATTGTTGCTGTGTAATTTATGTACACTATACTTAATATATCGAGCAATTACTGAGCGAATGGAACGGCACAAATCACCTCTATTTATTGTTATCGAATCCCGATTGCGCGCGAACCTCTCCAAAATTAAATTAGGAGTCCAGTCGGTCCTAAACAAATTTCAATTCTCAATTATCCTCCGCAGGAACAGCAGTCGATTGCGGATACTCCCTCGAGGGTCTGGTGACTTATTGCACAGCATCAGAGTTGATGGCTCAATAATATATTCAGAATAATTGTTCATACAGACACCCGGCTGCGATTGAATTCGCTCTCAGGAGACACAATAAGTATTGATTTATTTACCGACTTCCAAAAAGGAGAAGGTCCTCAATTTGTCTGTATTTTCTTATTTTTTATGTATGTTACGCGATATGTCCGCCGAATATAGACCGATTTTAAAATTCTTTTTGTGTTCTATAGAGCTTTTTTCAAGGGTGGTCCCATGTACATTTGGTCTCGATCGGATTTTAAGTTTTTAAACTTGTGATTATTTGATTCAGAACGTGAACAGATCGGTAACAAACGCTATAATTTTATAGGTCTCGTAACACAGCGTGGGTTATTAGGAAAACAGTTGCCACGTCACGCTTTTTATTGATTTCGTGGCAATAAAAGAATCGACGCCAACCTTAGCCACCCCATATACTTTTTCCGGTTCAATGAGCATAAATTGCAATAGGATTCCGCGCGGTGGATGGCCTCGAATATTTCTTGCCCGGCTCTACCACGTGGAAAAGGTGCAAAGATTTACCTGAAACCCTCACACGGCCTGTGGGTTAACGCGAAAATATTTTTTTTATAATACATATCATTTTGAAACTTATATCGACACGGTGGACCTTTATAGTTGAACGATTTTGCTCCGTATAACGTTCGACTGGACCGGTCGTAATGGTTTAATGGCAAAGAGATTAAATATTACTAATTATAGGGCTATCAAGCAAGTTACCATAGAAAAATGTGATTTCAAACGTCTGTAACATATTTACAATTTACTACAATGAGAGGACTATTATTACATTTTATACCCTAAAATGTTCTGTGAATGTTCAAGAATCTCGTAAGACAATTTTATTGTCTAAAAAATATTACGCTGACCCGACCTTACGCGCGTAGGTTTTAAATACGACTGAGTAACTTATGACCACGAGGTCACAACTTTTGTATCACAAGTTTCGTGCTGTTGTCTATGTATTATTCAATGTCTTTGTTTAACGGTCCCACCTACGTGAATATGCTGTAATTACATGAAAGAATACAAGGCTAATAGATGATTAAATTGAAATGATTTTCTGAAGGCGTGGGCGTGCAGGCGTGCGAGACACGACTCAAGTTTACGCAATTTATTTCCTGCGTTTACTCAACATTTTATGTAAATTATTTCTTGACAACATCGCGTCCTCTGAACGTTTTCTTTTATGTATGTTTAACAAATACCCGTTCAAATATTTGTTCTCTTGTTATTATAACGTCTGAGAACTGAAAATACGAAACGTAATTTTATTTCAGAAAATGTGATCATCAGTAATTGTGCATCTACTCTCTACTCACGTAAGAAAGATTCACAAAACAAAACAACCCTCGACATATTTACAGGGAATCCCATTCATTCGAACAATATGATACCAATAGTTGCCTGTGAGCGCCTCCCGTTCCAATGAATTCTTGCAGGGAACTATGGCAATAAGAAAAAATGTAACAACGGTAGTGCGGTGAAGCTAGTCAATATAACAGGTGCAAGACAAACAGACAGCAATATCGAGAATATCAATAGAGTACACCGGGTGATATCAATAAGCGGCGTGACGTCGAGACGAGCCCTCCAGATAAAGGACAGAGCGCGTGCTCCAGCCGGATTGTCGACGATTACGAGTTACGATACAGATTTATATCAAACCTGTTTGACTCCGTACTCTACCGCTGCACACTTGGATTACGTAACCCCTAGTAGGTACGAGTTTTTTACAGTGCTCGATTCTTCATATAGTCGATAGTTTTGTCTTCCTACATTTGGCTTCTAGCAGCCCGAGCAGGAAAATTTCTGACAACCGTAAATGTATTCGTGCTCGACGCGCGTCTATGAAATTTGTATGAGATATTAATCAAATGTCATCAGTGCGCAGCGAGTTTACATTTACATTAGTTTTTCGTGCTCGGGCTACAGCATCACTCGCGGAAATTAAAACGAACTAAAAAAATTTGGACAAAATGAATATTATCGATTTCAAGAATGGAAAACTGTCAAAAAAAACCGGGTACCGGTCGTACATGTGCATCTGAAACTTCATTAATATAGAGCGGGAAAAAACTGCACCGGCAAGTAAACAACGATAAATTCGTATATAACCCATGCATGTTTCATGCAAATTTGCTTTAACCTGCCGCTCTCATTCCGAGTGCAATGAAAATAAACATCTCATTTGACTTCATAATGCAATATTACTTTTTCAGTTCGATCCAAAGTGGGACAATATTAAAAATAGATTCGATCATTCGCTTCAAAAGTTCCAGTAATTCAATGAACTGTTTAAAATGTACGCAATAAAGTGAAGCCGTCGATATAGTGTTTCAAATATTCCGTTTCCCTGTCTCGGGCTATTAGGGAGGAAGAAATCTGCAATCTCAGGAGATTGAAAATCAAACAATGCGAACGTTCGTAACATAATACTATTCGTTATTAAGACACAAATGTGGCATTAGAGGGAAATAAGGCAAAGGCGAGTGTGCCGCGTGGCGCATAGGGGGATGGCTCAGCGCGGGAGCATGGAGCGCGACACAGAATATGTTTATTGAGAACAGGCTAAGGGGGTAATGTTAGTAATAAAATTTTATACACCTTAATATTTCGCCGAACGATGAGTCGAGGCGTGTGTGAAATTATGTACCTAAAGCATGGCGTAAAATTTACCGCTTTTCCGGCGAAGCAAGACCCGCTCGCATGCCCACACTTTTTTCATCGTACAATGGAAACAATTTTTTTATGTGTTTTAGCGTCACATTTTTCATGTGAAATTTTATTAGACCGATGATTAAGCCGACGCTGGATGTAATCCTTAAAAGCTCCGCGTGAATTAATCCAAATGGGAGGTGACGGCATGTTGCGTAAACAGGCAGCCCTATCCCTTGAAGGAGACCGCCACAAGTCACAACGACACCGCGTAGATACTCGTATCGCTTCCCAACCAAATAATTTATGCAAATGATATACACATTGCTCTGCCCTGAGTGCGATCCGAAGTTCGCGCCCTGACGTGTTTTCACAACATGTTTATTGCTGTATTTTGTCTTTATTATCTCGTCTCTCGTATCACTACTTTCTGCGCCGTATTTCATAATTTCGTCGCACTCCGCTGCGAATTCATATTTATAACACTCTGAAAGCTATCTAACATAATACATGCACAGAAGTGCCGGCGACATTATTAAAATCTTTTCAAAAATTTAATATCGTGGCAATATTCGGTAAGTTTTAAATTTATTGTTCGGAATTTAATTTGAAATAATAAATTTTGGTAGAAAAGTTCAATTAACTCGTAAAGGTGCAGGGCGAACTGAAGAACCTTTTAAAGTTTCAACGCAGAAGTGGTAGCACCGCATGGCATTTTCAAAATTACCAACGCCAACCTAATAAAGGCTGTGAAGTTTTAGGTGCGCGTTTGGTAAAAATACGGTGTCGCAAAAGTTTTCTTTATTAGTTTCCCCCTTTAATCCTGCCAGGCGTGTCCCAATGTCTTTATGGCGAATTTTCAATCTGAGTCTGGGCGGAAGCCAATAAGAAATCAACTATTTTTCCCCTGATTTCCGTGCATCGGTACGAGGGGAGATTCGCTTCTTTACGACTTCTTTTACGATTGGAGGTGCATTCGGAATTAGTCCGCGCCAACGGGAGAGCCTTTTCGTGTCTACCAAGACGAATGGTAAAAGGATTACAAAGACAGACTGAGTCTTCGGTTGGCGTTAAATTCAACAGATTTTTTTAACATTAATCCATACATTAGTTTTAACAAATTAAGGATTGAAAATATACTATTTCATTTTATGCCATCACTGTGTTAAGATTTTTAATAAACAACGGACGAAATGTTTAAAATAAGACAATACCTATACTAAGCTAACACTAAATAATTCTTTAATAAATTCCAACAAAAACTTTTGTTATTAAAACAATAATGTATTTTTTAATCCACGTGATCCATCTAAATTCTCCCAGTCGTTAATAAGTCGTTTTTCTATTTCAATCCATTAGATTATTATTAATTCCGAAGACAAACGACCGCTTTTTATTCAAAAAGATTTCCAGTTGAAATATTCATAAGATAAACATCATTAGAGTACATTAAGTGTCGTAATTGTCCTGTAATTCTCGTTTCCATATAGACGAGCACTCTGGTTCTATTAGAGTTATCAACGCAATTACCTGCTTAATGAAGGTAATTGTCTAAAGCGCTGGAATCAAGCAAGTTCCCCAAAGATTTAAATTTCCACTAAACACTATATTTCCGACCGACTTCCAAAAAGGAGAAGGTCCTCAATTCGTCTGTCTTTGTTTATGTTACGCGATATCTCCGCCAAATGTGGACTGATTTTCAAAATTATTTTTGTGTTCGATAGAGATTATTTCAAGGGTGGTCCCATATAGATAAATTTGGTCACGATCAGATTTGAAGTCGGTCCGTTGAATTTTTAAACTTGTGATTATGATTATTTGTTTTAACGGTTACCACAATATAGCTGCAAAATCGGCCTAACCTCATTCGATTATTAGCATAGCTTCCTTCTTAGACCATTTAAAATACAATCATTTTAGGGAGGCTCTTTAATACTTTATTACGGTTCGTATGGGATAACTCAGCCAGTTTTTACGACACTCTTTTAATCGTTGCTTAGTTCCACCGACCCGTCCCACTAGACTCCGCTTTATAACTGTTATTAATATTTTAACTGCATTTTAACTTTAATAACGCATTTAAAATTAAAAGACTGCGTTAATAGCGTACAAAGGTTCCCTTTGCGTGGAAATCTACTTAGGGACAGTAGTTAGGGGTTAATGTCTGGTGCATTTCTAATTTGTTTTTTGCAGCGACTTCCATAGTTAATCAGCATTCTTAGACGGTATTTAGGTGTCATAAGTATATCGTTTTATACTAATGTTTTATCGTATTACAAATCTGAATTAAACAGTTGTTTCAAATACAAAAACTATTCATTATCATCATCATCAGCCACAGGACGTCCACTGCTGAACATAGGCCTCCCCCAAAGATTTCCAGATCGACCTGTTGGAAGCGGACTGCATCCAGCGACTTCCTGCGACCTTTATCAGGTCAACTATCAAAAACTATTAGTAGAAGTTATTTATCTCTTTTATTTGACAGCCTCCGTGGCGGGAATGCGAGAGGCCCACAGATATTTGTTACGAGTTTGGGTGTTGTGAGACCGAAAGTCTCTCGTAGTTCCTGATACCTACGACACAAGACTCAATCTTAGTGTGAGGTCAGGGCTATGTGTGTGACTGTTGGGTGTTATTTATTTATTTCAAATATTTGGCCCTTATTTGGTGAAAACCTCATATCACAAATAGGTAACATCATAAAAAAGTGTAGAACATCCACCTCCCTGTGAACCGAGTTCAAATGCACGAAGTTAACGATTCATTGGGTATTTTACTTTTTCTATCCCGACCCCACACTAGGTATAACCTGTATCGTGGGTGTCAGAGACTATGAGATATTCGGTCTCACAAGACCCAGACACCCATACCCAGATTGAAACGGATATCTGTGGGCCCAACACTCAATGCGCGAATCGAACCCGCGGCCCCTCGCTTCACAGCCGGCCACTAGCCTATTACGCCACGGAGGCTGTCATTTAATATTAAACTTGTACTGATTATGAATTATCGGCTGTTATAACGGTGAAGAAAACCATCGTGAAGAAACCTGCATACCCGAGAATATCTCCACAAGAATTTCGAAGGTATGTGAAGTCTACTAACCCGCATTAGGCCAGCATGGTAGACTAAGGCCTAACCCCTCTCATTAGTAGAGGAGGCCCGTGCCCAGCAGTGGGACAGTAATATTACAAGGCTGATGTTATTATAACATTATTTTAGGCTTTTCACTCGCCTCCTTTGTCTAATGGGAGAATGAGCTGCCGACCGAGTGGTCATCGGTTCGATTCCAAGGTCGAACGAGTGTTTATCTAACAAATTGCCCGGGCTTGCAACCCCTAGAGTAGTTGACATCAGGAGTTTTGGCGGGAATTCTGACGGTACAGGTGGTCGCTTGTGTATAATATATTACATACACATACATTAACATAAGCTCACGCCTGTATCCCCGAATGGGTAGGCAGAGGTGTACTAGCGAACTAGAACACCCACATTTCGCCGAGCTAAGTTCCGTCCCAGAAGTGATAGGGGGCGAGCCTATCGCCATATCGGGCACAAATTCCAGACTCCGGGCTGATATGGAAAAATCCAATATCACTTTGCCCGACCCGGGGATCCAACCCGAGACCTCAGGACGGTATACATACCGAAATACAACTACGCCACCGAGGCAGTCTAATATATTCTTCTTATCAAAATAATTTAGACTCACTTAACGTTCTCTCCAAAGGAACGTACCTATTTAAGGAACGCATTAATAATTCCTACATAACATTTATCCATTAATTTGGAACTGACACTCGATTATTGAAACTCAAACACGACGAAACGAGCTCCGTCGATATCTCGCTATCGAATCTCGATATTAGGGCGAATTCATTCGATATAAGCCACATTATCCTTACACGTGTTGCGATTAACTCTCTTACTCAGTCGCCGACGGTAACAGAGTATTCAGTAGGATCGTGACTGAAATATCATATCATAAGCGACTTAATTTAGTTTCCTCGCGGTAGTGAGCCGGTGATACACGTCTATAAAGATGTTTCTACGCCTCATGTCCATAGAGGCACGTCTTGCTAACGTCCGTTAGCAATGACGTGCACGCAGTACATAAGCATTATGTAAGATAGACAAAAACTTGCAGTATATTTTTGCCAAATCTTCATTGAAGTGTCTATTTAAAACCTTCAGCCGGTAACAATTTTGAAAATCTGTTTTGGTTGTGATTTTTATTCTTTATTTAACGATGTCTTTTTGTCTGTATGAACTGCACACCACAGGATAATAGTTATTACATATGAAATATTAACGTTAATCGGCATGGTTTGAAAAGTTGTATACTTTTTGTTTTTGTTACTGAATATTTTGTGATTCATGGTGGGACAAAGTTTTACCATTTGTATATAAACGACAATTACGACTGATGATAATATGACCTTTTATAAGTTTACGCTTTATTATTCTTATTGCTAATACAAGCTCATGCCTGTGCCTCAGAAAATAGACAACACACTATGGCTGAAATCTATAGAACGAACTTCGACTAAGTCGTAAGTCAAAGAAACGAACTCGAAACGAGGATTATGAATTTTTAAAATTCATTGGAATTTAGAATTGGAATTTGGAAGAAATTTTATAATTTAAAGTTTTCTTGTAAAAATATCTCGGACAAGTCGAAGTTTGATTTAAAATTTCCAAATCCTCGTTTCGAGTTCGTTTCTTTGACTTAGACTTCGAAGTTCGCCATATAGTTCTCAGCCTAAGTCACGTTTCGCTCATATTATTTCCATGTTAGAGATCTTCGCCTACCTATCGATATACCGGGTACGAATTCTAACATGGTATAATTGTCTAATTAAAAGGCCCGAACAGTATTTAACCTTCGTTACTTCAAAAAAAAATGATAGACCCAACTTTACTAATAGATAAACTGAATACAAATCTCAAACTAAACTCTGGCATAATCTGTAATACAAAAAATAAAATAATAAAACTTGTGTGGTCAAATTAATTATTTAATTTCTCTATAAAGACAGGGGCGATAACGTCACAAATCAAACAGCCGAACGAGCGCGTTCTAAATTAATCCAATCCACGGAATAGGTATTATAGTGAGCTAATGGGGCAAAGTTTCCATGTAAGCCAATTGTGTGCCGTTAATCTAATCGCCGTTGTGTATAACGATGTTTTGATATCGTGCTACAATTGCCAAATGAAAAATACGCGGATTTCCTGCCAACAGTAATCGGCGTGTGATCCATCAACTCGAATGCGCACTTGCTTCCAGAACGTTCCGAACATGTCCCATTACCTATTGTCACAGTTTAATGCGAATGATGTATGAGTTGTGCACAAGATTTTTAACACTGATTGATTGTCAGATTTTCGATTTGTGTTTTAGATACGTACATAACATGACCTTTCTCCCAATACAAGCAAATTCTTACTTCAAGGGGACAAATCATAAAACGTAATAGTATTGTAAGTTTTCTAATAAACATTTTATTATGAAAAACAAATAAAAAAAAAACTCACGCCTCTATCCATGGAGGGGAAGCAGAGGCGCACTAGCGAACTAAAACACCCACGTTTCGCCGAGCTTAGTACCGTCCCAGATGTGATAGAGGGCGAGCATATCGCCATACCGCCCACAAATTCCACACTCTGGGCTGAGACTGGAAAATCCAATATTATTTTGCCCGACCCAGGGATCGAACCCGACACCTCAGGATGATAATCGTACTGTGCACGCAATACCACTACGCCTCCAACGCAGTCCATAGCCAGTTTAGCCATAATTAACTATGAATGAACTTGTTCTGTTAATTGTATTTATTGTGTATCAACATGTATTTAAATCTAGGTTTCCGATCAATGTAGTCTGAAAAATGTTGAAGACTTGCTTCTTCCTTCGTCGGAGAGTAACGACTGCATACAGGCCGGCATGATTCTTGTGACCACCGTACACTTGTCTTCGGTTACCAATTATATTACTGCAATTCCCTTACAGGATGCAGGCCGCTTCCAACAGGTCGATCTGGAAATAATTGTGGGACGTCAGCAGTGGACGTCCTGTGGCTGATGATGATGATGAATGCCCTTACCATCAATTGTAGTGTAGCCACTTTGCCGAGTTCGAATAAAATAAACTATCGCCGTATATGTGCCCTCGAGTAATTCAATTAACTCCGTGAATTAGCATTTATAATATTGTCCTGTCGACAAAAGACATTCAATATATAAACCGGCAATATAAAATTAAGTTTCTTCGTAATTAAGGTTTCACTATCAGTGTCGTAAACAAGCGGTACACTCCAAAGCCTCCTTATAAAGCTTTATACGTAATTAGTTCCTTCCTAAAATACATATACATGCGAGCACCGTAATAAAATTACCGCTTTCCACTGATTACGGACTCCATAAAACACGGGGCAAGTACCCTTACCACTTGACCATATTACGTCCTGTGATAGAATCTTTGAAACGTACGCCGTTTATAATAACTTTCTTCCGCGGAGCTCAAGCTGTGAAGGAATAGTGTGACCTCAACCCCCCTCTACCCTCCGTTGTAACCGTGATCATGCGATAAAACAATTATCCAAACGAAGTCGGCTACACGGAACCGCAAGACTAAAAATGGCAAAAGTTTCCTAAAGTAACTACGGACCGGCGTTAATGTCTCGAATACTGTGGTAAAACTACGAGAAAAGGAAAATGGTATAAAGAATATTGAGATGAAGTACGATCAGCGGCCTGAGCAGGAAAATTTCTGACAACCGTAAATGTATTCGAACTCGATGCGCGTCGATGAAATTTGTATGAAATATTAACCAAACGTCATCAGTGCGCAGCGAACTCTAATACATTTACATTTACATTAGTTTTTTGTGCTCGGGCTACTGTCGTGCCTTGTTAGCGCGTCGATTGAGGACAAAGATATGTAATGAGATGTTATGGATATTTGTAATGTAGAATTGGATGTAAGGGACTATGAAATTGAAAGAAAATAAAACACCTCATTAAGAAACGGTACTAGAAAGCCAAGAAGAGAAGCGAAGTTTGCTAAAGTTACATTTACCAGTTCCTACAGGGCTTTTCCGCGAAAAAACCGTCATTACCGTCGTTAAGTATAGGCAATGGTAATGACTCATATGACCACGGTAATGACAACCCCTTAATATTATTATAATTAATATTTTTTATCTATGTATACACTTTATCATTCTCGTTGATTATTAATACATAAACGTATAATGTCTTGTAAGTTCATGCCATACTATGCAGAGGATAGTACAAGTGATGTCTGAAGTTATATACATAGATAACAATTATTAATTATAATGCTATTAAGGGTTTGTCATTACCGTGGTCATATGTGTCATTACCATTACGACGGCAATGCCTTTTTTTTACGCGGAAATGCCCTACAAAAAAATTTTTTAAGTCCCAGTTCACACAAGAATTAATAAAAACCAGAACCTGTCTTATTGTTTCTATCCATCGCTTTATAAGCGAAATAAAAAATAACATGTAGCTGTAGGCTGTATGGTTATTGACTATCATTATTTCGAATAAAACAACATGCTAGACTATGTTCATTAAATTGATACCTTGGATCCGCGAGAATTTTTTACGTTCCATTACAAACTTTAGTTTTATATGAGGGGCGTGCCATAATCACCATCTCGTGTTAAACAGGCACTCTTTCGCCTTTGTTACTCACTGCATTTTTCTCGCCTGAAATTCCAGCGAACGTAGGTAACAATGAACAATGAAATTTTTAACAAAAAGCCAAAACAAACAAGAGATCGCTAAATATGTTACACTTATCGCATAACATACAATCAACTATGTTAAATTACCTACTAATTAAAAAATAAAAACAATCGAATAACAAAAGGTAAGGATTATCAGATCCAGTTGGTTTGTCGTGTTAGTTTGGAGTCGCGTGCGGTTACCTCACATCTTGATATACCTTAGCCCTCAATAATTATGGTTCGCCGTATAACCACTGACCCCGAATGGTCAGCGGTTCACAAAACTCCTGGCTAATTTGCCGATGTGATTTGATATTTCATCGTGATTATATTTTACGATACATGTATTAACAATTTTTAAAGTGGGTGCGGTTCCTTGTTCTTACAGTTTATTACGCTTAACAAATTACACAAAATTGTTGAAATTTTTTATAGATGCCTATGTTTTCGCTTGTTAAGGATTTGTGTTATCCAACCAAAATCAGCCTAGTTTTATATTAAAAATTGTTATTATGTTTTCGCAGTCTAATGTGTCCAGTCAGTCGCCTCATTGGTCTATTGGCAGCATGTATGGACTGTGGACCGGGAGGTCCTGGGTTCGATTTCCAGGTCGGGCAAAGAAGATTTTCTAATTTAATTTGTCCAGGACCCGGACGGATCCCTTTGAAGGGGTTGACTTCAGACAGGAGGTCGGTCGTATAAACTAAGCCAAATCCTCTCAAAAAGTGTGTTGGTCCGACTCCACATTAAGGTGGGATAAGGGCAGGTAGAAAGAGTCAAATGTGTCCATTGTTTGCACGAACAAGCCTAGTAGCCGTTCCTGTTGACAGTATTTAAAAGAGTTGACAAAAATTCTGTGTCCTCTAGCCACAAAGTTTAGTGATCCACATAGAAGATTGAATGATGAAAAATGCAATACCACTGAATATGCTATTTTGGCAGCAGCGATGAAGAATTGCGGACAACTCGCGGTGTCTGTATTTGAAATATGCAAACGTTATAGTGCTGAATACTGTGTGAGCAGGGAATATTTCATGACTCTAGGGAAGTTGGAAATGAGTTTCATAGTATCTAAATCTAATTTAAGTTGATTCAAGTGAGGGTCCCATATAAAAATCCTTGATTCTCTTCAATAGATATAGAAGCAAGATAAATTTAAACTAAAATAGAAATTTCTTAAAATTCTAGTTCTCTATCAAAGATTTTATGATATACATAAGCTTGTCGGGTATTCTAGGAAAAAGCTCTATCCCATACGTAAATGTCAAGCGAGCGTAAAACTGAAATGAAATCGACATATTGAAGTGGCTTTGGCAGCGAATCCTCTGCCTTTCTTCGGGCTGTACATTAAAGATTTCGTACGAACTCAATTTAATGGACTCTGACAGACTGGCAATGCTCTTTGGAATTACATGAGCCATAAAAATGAATGCATTCACACGAAACTCAGTATGACTAGCTATCATTTCTCTATAAGTATTCTGTGCACATTCACAGTAATGACATTTTTACTGTTATACTAGAACTTGTTGCTTGCCATTTTTATATTTAAATTCCAATTTTATGTAGTAGTGAACTATGTTTTCTCACTTCTACGTGCTTGTTATTCAGATTCATATTGTGTTATTCTATCAAATTGCACATGTAGATCTCTAACATTTATTTGACATATTTGAAGTTCAAGAACCAACTAAAGTTGTCTGTATTTAGTTTTTCAACGATTCCCTTGTGAATCAATATATAACGTCCAGACATATTTGACAATAAAATGTCACACACCTAGATCAATATTAGGACAACTCAAAAAAATATTTATGTCAGGAGGCAAGAAAAACATTTATCCCAATAAAAAATGTGTATGGATCTAGATGTGCGAATTCATATTACATTATGTTATTTTAATTGTAAATATAGTAAGTTAGTTGTAGTATTTTTATTGCGATAAATAGATGGTTTTCTTGTCTTGAAAAAAAAAATTTTCTTTTGCCTTGTGATATATATTTTCAATAAAATGCTGTGTTGCGACTAGCGAGTATAGCATTAACTGCTCGTTAGTTCTCTGTCATTAAATTACGATTTACATACCAACTTTGTTTTCAAGACTCAGACTTCACACCCAAAGCCTGGTCCAAACTACAAGACAATAGCTTAATTACTCCACTCTAAGCTAGTGTAAGCTCAAAAGGATAATAACTTTGATAAATACTCCAGCGATGTATACAAACAATGTTGCATGGAGCACTAGCGCGGCGGCGTAAGTCTAATCGACCTGATTTCTGAATCACGTCGCACCTGCTCAATTCTCTCGCGCTGATGTCACTTTTCCAATCCAAACTCCATTTCGGCTTTGTGTAAATTGTTGCTGATTTCACGACGTTGCAGCTTGAGGAAACAAATGTGTTTCGTTTATTGTCGAGGAGTTCCGTTTCTTAAGCTACAACTAACTTAAAAAGTGTGAGACTATTTTGAATGTAATTTTTTTTGTAAATATCCATAGATTTTGATTTATTTTAGATATATTGTCCACATTCGATAGGGTTACTTCAAGAATAATCCCACGTTTGGTTAGAATCTGATATTTTGAAATTGGTAATTTGAACAGTTTGGTAAGATAATTTAGTTTATTGTATAATAATACAGATTCATGCGATATATTCGCATTCATAAGAACGCCAATATAATTTAGTTAGTGATGTTACATGGTTAAAATTAAACAAGGAAAACATAAAATGGTGGCTTTTAATAAAGTGTACAAGATTAAAAAAATGCTTAACTAGATCTAATTTACATAAATAATTGGCGATTAATTTGAATATAGTTAAAATTCCTACAAAATTCCAACAGTACACTAGGAAAAGTACGTACGAGATCAATATTTGTTCATACAGGATTTTACTAGCGACAACAGAAGCTGGCGTCGTGAAAAATGTATTTCATGTAATGATAGACGCAGTTGACGCTGTTGACGGTGCCGTTGTAAAAATACTCTTAGTTGAACAGTTTGAAAAGACTTTCACATGAGTTGATGCCAACACGATGCTTGACTACACTTTAGTTTTTATTTACGTAGCACCTGACATCATGTCGGAAAAGTTTTTCTTTACTTACATTTTATTTAAAAGAGCAGTTATGTTCACGATATTACCGATTCGCGATTTTTATTTTTATTTCGTAGAGGTTTTATGAATTGAATCAACTTTCGCATTACTACTATCGTGTGCTCAACACCGTTAACTGTTTCGTCTTAATATCGTATCTATTAAAAAACTTAATGATTTATGGATAACTAGCTGACCCGGCCACGCGTTGTTTGTGTGATGTAATAAATAATAGTATACCTTAAAAAACAAAATGGCTGCCAATTTTTCAGTTTTAGCAAAGGATCCATCCTCTGGAACTATTGGGCGACTCAAATAGGTATCAATGTTGAAATCAAACTGAATCTTAAAATAGAGAGTAAATAAATTAGCGGTGACATTTTTCAGTCTTAACACCAGATTCGTCGTTTATACTTATGGGGCGACCCAGATATCGATTTCATCCAAACGTGTATTGTATTATTTATTTAATATGGATAAATTTATTTATTTAGCTAAAGTTAAAACCTTTTGCATAATGGTAGTCTAATTTATTTATCTGGCAAATAAAACCACCGAGACGCATAAAACAGGCAAATATATCAAAGAAGTATAAATGGATTTACTTAATCTTAATATAGAGTTATAATCCCCACGCGTCCAGGCTAATTGAATATTGAAATGGCTTGCCGCACAGTCGTTTTTACGAGCGCATTCATTTCATATAATATAAATGAAACTAATCTATAAGAATAGGTCTCATCTGAAGATAGTTGATCCAGATCATTTATTCATCAGATCTGCTCAAACTAAATGCGAAATGACCCATCAATAATTCATTTGACTGATTTTATACTTAAGTTAAAGTGCTTTGATATTTTTTCAAACTCTTTAATAGTTTGGCGCGTCAGGCTTTTAGTGAGGTACTTTGATTAAAATAAAAACATCTTAACTTTATTTCTTAGGATATTTGAATACTGATCAGACGGAGAGGTCTTGATATTGCTTGAAAATGTTTTTTTTATAGCTGAGTCTGACAAACGAGCATATGACCTGATGTTAAGTGATCTACAGCTAGACACCTAATACACAAAAAGAAGCATGGATGCGTTGCCAACTTAAAAGGAGGGAAATAAGGATTGGGAAAAGGAGGGGGGTTATTAGGCCACCGGAAATCTCTCTCACCGAACGAAACGCAATAGCCAGCTACCACTTTACGTTGGTTTCTGTTGTATTGCGAATACAGTACTGAGGTCTCGCGTTCGATCCCCGATTGGCAGTGATATTGGGTTTTTCTGTTCAGTATCAGCATATAGTCTGGAATTCATAATTCACCTGGGACGGAAATGAGCTCGGCAATGTAGGTGTTCTGGTTCACCTCTGCTATTTCTTTCGGGGATTCAAGCTTGAATATGTATGTAATAATACAGACATGTTTACATTTAATTTAGCTGGACCTTTAGTTATGCAGGATGCAAAATTAATTTTAATTTGTTCTCTTCCAGATCATGTCCGTGAGTTCTCCTGCGGGACCCTGTACTACAGGACCTTCTTCGTGGATTCTAAACGGGACGCCCTCTACGTCGGCGCCATGTAAGTATTAACATAAAACTAATTTACCAAACAGTATTAAAATTGTTTACGATAGTTTATACTTAGATCAAGGGGTCGTCTCAATTCACTGATGGCAGGCCAGTTTACGCTAAAAACCTACGAGGTTCTGGGTTCAATTCGCAAACCAAATCACAATTTATTTTTGAGTATGCCACTTGATTGACACATTCTCTGCAATTGGAAGCCGCGTCCGCAGTTTTGGGAATAAAATTCTTTAAACTTTACGAGCACTGACAAAATTTCTTCTAGGCTATAATATGAGTGCCAACATACCTATTAGAGTTTTATTAACGAGGAACCAAAGATATTAGAAGAAGGATTTCTTCTTGATAAAAAATAGGATATTAAGGACGTCATAACATCCTAAATAGATAACTAACTCTATAACGAATATATTTCATAGAAATGATCGATCCTTCCAGAACTCAATCCCGTAGAATATTTATTTATCTTTTATAGCCCCGAAACAAAAAGCAATCCGTTCAATACAAATCGAATAGCTATTTTTACGAGTAAGAGCGGCGGTGTATCAGTTTTACCTCCCGTAGCTCCGCAAACGATTAGCCAGCCACGCGTGATCCTTCGGGCCAGATAGTTTCAGTACACCATTCATCTAAAGCGCAAAGTTTTGATGGATCCGTAAAGGTCGGCTTATACTGGTGATTCAATAAAAAGAGGTGATATAGGTCAATCGTGTGTGTCACGAAGGCAGCTAATTCTGTACGGGGAATATCGTAACAGCCGCATTTTCAGCAATAAAACGATTCTTCTATAAACGTTATGGCGGCTTTGGCACAACTTTGTAACATATCCCTTTTGCCCGCAGTGGATTGACTCAACTTTTCCATTCAAACATTCCACGTTAAGAGTTTTATAACATTTTATTTTTCTTACGGAAACTTTCCTCTTCCAGGGATCGGTTGTACCGGCTGAATATGAATAACATTAGTGCGTCGCATTGCGAAGTGAGTAAACATTTCATTTTTACTACCCTTGTACGTTGTTTTATAACTTTGGTTTTAACACTTCTTTTTTCTTTGCAGAGAGATTCGATAAATCTTGAACCGAGCAACGTAGCACAATGCGTATCAAAAGGAAAATCAGAGGTGAGTTTTGGCTTCAATATTCTGGCTAATTTTCGGCGAAATGTGGGGGTACTTGTTCGCTCGTTCGCCTCTAACTACCCCTTTGGGGATTCAAGCGTGGGATTCTATATATATAATTCTAGTTAAGCGAGCAGATGAGTCACCTGATGGTAAGTGATCTCCATCGCCCATAGACACCCATGACAAGAAAATCATGGATGCGTTGCCAACCTAAAAGGAGGGAGAGGAGATTGGAAAGTGAGGGGGGAATTGGGCCACCGGAAATCTCACTAACTGAACGAATCGGTGTTCTGTGAAACAGTGGTATCAAACCGGCTGAGCCGGCCCATTCGTGCTGTAGACGTAACAGTCTACAGCGTGGCTCTACCACACAACATGTATGTATGTATGTAATTCTAGCTAAGCGAGCGGATTTAACTGCCGCTTCCGTATTCCTCACGGAATTACTCATAACTAGCACCATTTCCATCAAGGGTTAATCCCATTTTTAACCGTGAGCGGCGGGCGGCGAGCATATTTCATAGCGGGGGGCTTACGGCCACACTGCTTCGCTATATTAAGGCCGTTAATTTTGATTTACAATCCCAACGTAAAAGCAATATTTGTTTTATTTGTCGGCGGCGGGAGGCTGTCTTTGAAATCGGGGAAACTGATTATTTCGAACTCATTCACATTCGCTAATTCCAAAATATAACACGCCAACATTGTATATGTAACATAACATAAGCTCACGCCTGTATCCCCGGAGGGGTAGGCAGAGGCGCCCTAGTGAACTAGAACACCCACATTTCGCCGAGCTTAGTTCCGTCCCAGATGTGATAGGGGGCGAGCCCATCGCCATATCGGGCACAAATTCCAGACTCCGGGCTGATATGGAAAAATCCAATATCACTTTGCCCGACCCGGGGATCGAACCCGAGACCCCAGGACGGTAGTCATACCAAAATACATCACGCCACCGAGACAGTTACACCGAGATTGTATATGTATGAACGTAATAGTAAATTTTATTCTAAATCCAGTTACGGGGAGAATAATTTTTATTTTTTTATTACAAGGGAGCTTTGTCACACATTTCATACGGCTATATGAATCATAAAAGCACTGTTCTGCATTATGATGTAAGAAACGCTGCGTAAGTATTTATTTATATTTCTTTGTCGACTCACTCATACATGTTTATGTCTAATAAGAAAGTCATAAAGCTCACAAGCAGAAATGGAATGTCTCATGCGAAATGTATAAAGCCTCGAAGTAAGTTGTAAAACCGCCGTGCGACTCTGAAAGGTGTATCTTACAAAAGGCGAAAACACCCACAAGCAGATTCACGAATTCACAGCATAAATATTACGGTAACGCGTCCATATAAAACGCGCAAATAAAAGGTCAAACTTCCGCAATACAGCATAGACTACCCATAGACCACATAGTACCAGAGATTCTTCCAACGTTGAAAAAGTAAATTTGTATTATTAGTATCAAAGAGGGCTATAAAAAGGAAATATATCTGAGTCTATCACCTCGATCGCGGATGGAACGGCCACTCGTGAAAGCTATAATCAAAGTTTCTCGCTGTCGGCGAGTTTTCTTTTCTCTAAACACGATGTCGTAACATGAAAAAGGCTGGAAAAATGCCGTCGGCAAATTCTGTGCGGCCACCGGGCCGGCCCGTCGCTCGCTTGTTTTACTTCGCCGCTCTTTGTGACGCTATTAGAGAAAAAGTACCAGCTTAGCTAAATCACGGCATCGGAAAATATTCAACATACAATTTATGATCGGCTATTCGCCCATCTAACGCTCTGATACAAAATGCATGAATTTCAAATGAGATACACACAGTTTGAATTAACTTTTGTATTTGTATTGCCTCTTTGTGCAAATACAAAATCATTTACTAGTTTCTAAATTACACCACATACAAATATTGTTCCAAGTTTCATTAATAACTAGTGGATTTTAACAAATGATATAATATTATACTAATGAATTTTACAGATTTGTAGTTTTGAAAAAAAAATCTATATATCCCCCACTTAATTTTTAAAGTCGGGGGTGTCTTGTAGTAGATGAAAGACGAAGATTCAAAAAAGATTTACTTCTGACGGTTGCGTCAATCGTCAGATGCAAGCGTGAGAGTATCGTTGTCTACAGCCTCCAAAGGTGCAGTAAAGCGCCTATGCTAGTGAAGCTACTGTCGCGATACGTAATGGATAGTTAAAATGCCTATATGAAACTTTGTTCTTAGTCATTCGCCGCAAGCTTCAGAAGTGTGCCTTAAGCTGCTAGCTCAATCTTATAATTGGAGCATAATAATTAGAAACAAATTCCTCCTCCGTAATTCGACGAAGCTCTACTATTACTAGAACAGGAACAATTACCGTACAAACCAGTGAATTTATAGCGCACGTAAACGATATAGCAGAATAAATTTAAAAATGCAAGTAACGCTGATATAGTTATGAACTATTATAATGTTTGAAAATAACATTTCAACTATTTTTACATCAAAACGTACTAAAGAATAAAGTTTTAATACCAAGGGAGGTGACTAATTACTATTTGAAAAGCAAATTAAACGTAAAATAGAAATCTCACAAAGAGACGTATTTTACGAGCGCTGTAAAAACTAGTATCGTGTCGAAAGCAATAAAACCGTTCTGCATTCGAAATGCAAATCAACGTTCTTAAATTCCTAATAAAAACCATTATAGAAAAACAAGAAAAAGAGCGTTTCAGTAGAAAAACGCGAGGAAAGCTGGCCGTAAATCTACTTACGTACAAAGTGGCGAATAATTAACGAAATGGTCCAATCGAAGGCATTAGTTCCGAGTGAAGTTATGCGAGAGCCGCCGACTAAGTGCCGTTAAAAGAAACTTAGACGTGGGCCTGATTGTTCTCCTGCTTAATTCTGATTGTTTCTGAGTGCAAAACAGTTTTCCGTTCACGTCAGTACGACGGTTCAACGTTCAGAGTATATTAATCCGATAATTACTTTAGAACAATCTCTCGCAAAGTTACCTCCGCGCCGCCGAACCAAAGAAACGTGGAGCGAACTTTTTATTAAGAAACAAAGCACTTCGTTAATTGCTTGCTTGCACGTGCCTATTTATGTGGCAACTTTTGTTCCCGAATGTTCTACGATAAAACATGGGATTTACAACTTTGTGTAGATTTTTTTGTTCATTAGTAGTAGATTGAATTGATTCTGTGAGTGACTTGCCAGCAAGGCACCTAAACAGTATTATATTGTCTAGTGTCTATAATTGGGTACTTGACTATGTTCGATTCCATACACATATTTATATGTAATAGCAAATAAATAAAAACAAGAAACCCTTCTGTTAAAACTGCATCGAAATTGGTTGACAAATGAGGCAGTAATTAATTTTTTAAATTCTGGAGTGGGGGCATACTGGCGATATCCCTTTCCAACCCACGTACCGTTATGGCGGTGCCGTAATTGTACTGATACTTCTCTTTCCCGCAGTTTGAAGGTTACACCAAACTTCAAAAGCTTATAACTTTTTATTTTTGAGAATATTTCAGTATTTCTTTCTTTTCTAGTATATTTTAGATGAAGCAAATTTCATGTAAAATTAATTTTAAAAAATTAGTCACGTACACAATTATAATACTGCTGCTGTCACCTACCGCCATACCATACCTAAGAAAATAAATGATATTTCACAATGATTAAGGATTCTATTATACAGGAGACAGGATTTCCAAACCACGGATTAGCTTGTCATGCATTATCATTCTGCATAACTATAGCTTGACCATGAGTTTTTTGACAATTTACGCTAACGAGTACGAAAAATATTTGTATGACAAACACCCGAACGCTTCTAGCGGTTAAGTAGGGATTAAAATTATTCTACTCGTACGTAGTCGCTAGTGAAAATTGACAAAAAACTCATGGTAGAACTAAAGTTGTACATAAAGACTAAAAGGTCGACCTTTATAGTCTTAGATCTGCGGCTAACGGTCCTGTAATCCTTTCGAGACAAAATTCGTGGTAAACCTCAGGCACTTTTAAGCGTACCCGCGTGAAGTGCTATCAAAATATACAATGGGTTTGTGAACGACGAAAAAACAAAAGAAAATATTGAAGTAGTGAACATAATTAAAAAATAAGACTGCCTCGGTGGCGTAGTTTTTCGGTACGATTACCGTCCTGAAGTCTCGGGTTCGATCCCCGGGTCGAGCAAAGTAATATTGGATTTTTCAATATAAGCACGGAGTCTGGAATTTGTGTCCGGCCCCGATGTGACGATAGGCTCGCCTCCTATCACATCTGGGACGGAACTAAGCTCGGTGAAGTGTGGGTGTTCTAGTTCGCTGGTGCGCCTCTGCCTACGTTATGAACAAAAAATATCTACTGCATGCTTATATAAACGTTTTATAAAAACTCGAATACCACTACATTCTAATATTATAAAGTTCTGTAGAAATATTCTGAATGTATTGAATACACAGGTCGGCACTGCGACGCGACGTCAGGAAAATTAGTTTCAAACCCGCGTTCGACCACAAATACCACGTCCCAATCTATTTCTAAATAACCACTCTGTTTCACACTTCGATACAGAGGACGGGTTTCTTGAACATTTTGCTCGTACCATATTCATTTTATTGAAATAGCAGACACCTTTATATTGAACTACCTGTGTGAAATATATTGTATTTCTCATTATATAGACACATTTCGATTTGCTGATCGGTATCTCGACTATTAGTTTTTTGACATTTCACGTTAGCGACTACGTAAAATAATTTGTATGAATCTCGTCAATTCCCCACAGAACTCCTAGAAGCGTTCGAATGCTCTACTAGAGCAGTAGAGTCTCCTGCAGTCTACTGCTCTATGTCAAGTCTGTCGGCGAATAAAAGTAGTTTTGTTTATCGTAATATTATAGATTGTCGCCTCCCTGGTCTAGTGGCAGCGTATAAGGGCTGTGAATCCTGGATTCGATTCTCAGGTTGGGCAGGTGTTTTTCTAACACGATTTATTGTGCTTGGATCCCAAAGGGGTCTGACATATAGATCCTCCCTGCGACATATTTGAAAAAAAAAATTATATAAAGTCATTATAAGGTAGAAGTAAAAGTTCAGATTGCCATCGACACCAAACGTTCTGCAGATAACAACAAACACAACCTAAAATGAAATAAACCGCAACATCGAAACACGTCACTATGACCATAAAACGTCGATTTTTTAAATGAAACCTTAATGAACTGAAATGGACCAATACAGGCACTGTTTTACCCGGTAAAGCGAGCATCGCATATTTCTGTCGTTCGGAATATTAATGTCCCGTTTAATATTTATGCCGAACGCAAATTTGCATAATCACGGCGTGCGAACGCTCATACACACTCACGTACTTTCACGAATTACTATTATTTCAATGAATTCCGCCCGAGGCACTTTAATGTGCGGTACGTATTCCGAATTGTTGAGGAAGATTCGATAAAATATTTTACTTTAAACACGATAATAATTTCACGTGACGTGTTCTAAAGTGCGGATAAAATTGTGAACAATACTAATTAATACCTAGTATAATTACGTACATACATACATAGACTCACGCCTGAAGGGGCAGGCAGAGACGAACTAGAAAGCGAGAACGCCCAAATTTCGCCAAGATCATTTCCGTCCCAGATGTGTTATGGGCGCGAACTACGTACATAAATATTGTCAAATGGAATCATATAAGTCATACTATGATGATATATTGATGAACGAAGTTAAGAGGGCGAATAGGTTGTGATAAATTATTATATTCAGTTCCATTGATAAAATTATGAATTTAATTAAATATGTCGATTATAATATTAACTCAAATAAATTAAACTGAATACGTCACTAAAATTTCCTCCAGACCAACATAATATACCAGGAGCACATAAGCACAAAAGAAATAAAATAAATAATTACAATATTGGAATGTAGTAACAGAATGAATTTACGCGTAGTCCCGTGTGTCTCAAACGCCATCGACTTCGTATTTCATGGTGAATGCTCGCCGCGCACCGCTGCGATGTTCGGTTCGTTTCCTTTCCAAGTTATTTTTGTTTCGTGTCGATAATGAAACGGTTGGAAATTTCGCAAACTGCTACTTATTTAACACGTTGCCGTTGAGTGTATTTGTTTTTTATGTGGTCAGGTCACGTCATGTTCTGAGTATTGCAAAACACATCTATTAAGTTCTTTACGGGCTAATAAGAGCCTTCATGCGAAGTTATTATAGTGAAAATATTTTTATGGTATTTCTTTTCAACATCTCTCCATTGTATAAATTAAAATTAGTTTTTAAATGCTCAGAAAGTAAGGTCGACACAACACACTTTTTCAAGCATGTTGCATAAAGGATTTAGCTTAGTTTTTACTGCCGGCTGCCTGCCTGACGTCAATCCTTTTGGGGAACCAGTCCCGGCTAAATCAAATTAGAAACCCTACCTGGGAATCGAACCCAGGACCTCTCGGTCCACAACCCAGATATGCTGTTGCTGAACCAAGGATACGTAAAAAGCAGATAATAATATAAAACAGTTTTTTTTTATATACGTGAAAGACTAGATAAGCACGTCATCTATAAACAGCAACAAACACTAGCTTTGAATATATGTAGATACTGCATGGCATAGCACTCACTCCTCTATCCTGAGCCACAAGGCCTAAACCTCAATAACTTCACGGTCTTCAATATGCCTTACACCCGAAGAGCTTTTTGGAGTGGTAGAGCCACGCTGTAGACAGTTACGTCTACAGTACGAATGGGTCGGCTCGACCGGTTAGATACCACTGCCTCACAGAAAACCGACGTAAAGTGCAGCTTGCTGTCGCGTTTCGTTCGGTGAGTCAGATTTCCGGTGGCCCATTTCCCCCCCTCCCCTTCCCAATCCCTTTTCCCTCACCTTCCATTTCCTCTGTTTAGGTTGGCAACGCACCCATGATTCTTATTGTGTCTTGTCTAATTGCGGTGGAGATCACTTACAATCAGGTGACCCAACCCGAAGATAACACTCCCATAATTCATTTACGGCCGCTTTCAATAAACGATCTCAGTTTAGAGTGCAGATACATAGTTCGCGATTATGAATAAATCAAATTAAGTCAT
Organism: Clanis bilineata; assembly: GCA_036417725.1. Taxonomy (NCBI): domain Eukaryota; kingdom Metazoa; phylum Arthropoda; class Insecta; order Lepidoptera; family Sphingidae; genus Clanis; species Clanis bilineata. The sequence continues at coordinate 9,431,243 of CM071154.1, forward strand.
TTGACGGAGTCATTAACCAACGGTGTTCTTATTGGCTAATTTTTGTAATCTATCTGCACATTCGAACTGAGATTGTTTATTGCAACCGGCCGTTAGTGGCAGAAATAGACAAAGCACACACGGACTCTACTACATATATTTAAAACCGAGTGAAGATTTGACATAGTGTTATCAATTTTTTACATTCCATACAAAGTTTCTCCCAACTACGTCTGCAAACACCAGAATCCTAGTTAATTTTTTTTACTAAAGACTGGTAAACGAGCATGTTGTTGTGATGGTAAGTGATCTCCACCGCCCATAGACACATAAAAAATCAAGGGTGCGTTGCCAACCTAAAAGGAGGGGAATAGGGATTGGGAAAGGTAGAGGGGAATTGAGCCCGAAATCTCAATCACCGAACGAATCGCGACATCGAGCTGCTATGCTTTACGCTGGTTTTCTATGAGACAGTGGTATCGAGCCGGCCCATTCGTGCTGTAGACGTTGTTGTCTACAGCGTGGCTCCACCACTCAAAAATATAATATTATTAAGTTTAATACTCATATTGACTGCCTCGGTGGCGTGGTTGTATTTCGGTACGACTGCCGTCCTTAGGTCTCGGGTTCGATCCCCGGGTCGGGCAAAGTGATATTGGATTTATCCATATCAGCCCGGAGTCTGGAATTTGTGCCCGATATGGCGATAGGCTCGCCCCCTATCACATTTGGGACGGAACTAAGCTCGGCGAAATGTGGGTGTTCTAGTTCGCTAGTGCGCCTCTGCCTATCCTCTCGGAGATACAGGTGTGAGCTTATGTTATGTGTTATGTTAAATACTCATAATATTAATAGAATTTTTCGTTGCAGCATTTCGACTGTCGGAACCACGTTCGTGTGATACAACCAATGGGGGACGGATCTCGTCTCTACGTCTGCGGCACCAACGCACACAGCCCTAAAGATTGGGTCCTCTATGTAAGTTACTTCATTTTTATTTAGAACTTGAAACATAAGCATGAGTAAATAAAAAAGCGATGCGACAGCGTGAAGAAGAGTTTTAATTTTCGAAATTATTTGCTATCTGATATAGTATCGAATTGACACGAATAAGAAAATATATTTAGAAAACCTTTTATGTGGTTTTACTTCTCGCTTCGTTGACTGATTGATACAAGGTAAAGTTGCTTTTATTTTGTATAATGCAAATTCCTAGAATATTACGTAGTAATAAATAAATAATTGTATGCAATAATTGTAAAATGATGTCGGAATATTGGAAAATAAACTCTCCGACAACCAAGCGATTACTTACACTTCATAACAGTTTTACCAGAAAATAATCTTGAACGAAACTCTATTGGCAGACTATAAACGTCTGTGCCATACACAAATAAAACTGGAAACTATTATCTGAAGACTGTTCCGATACGTACATGAGCCTTGGATGGACGCCAGCAATGCAACAGATTCCCAACAGGTTCTACGACAGTGTGTGTTTATCTACACCACATGGACATTGGACCGCATCCATGGCTTAGCGGGTGAATAGCTGGCTATTAAACCTCAGGCTGCGAGTTCCATCCCACTTACATTATTTTATTTCGGGCCTGTAAACGATGAGCAAGTCTCTCGTAGTTCCTCATAAACCACAAGGCTGTTACAGTGTTACAAAACATTGTCGTAACTAAGTGCTTGGTCACTATTGGGAGTGTTTATTTATTATCTACAAACGCCCGCTATGTTTACCTCTCGTCTTGCACTAGGTAGGTATATATCTATTGATAGCAGGATGATCTTTCAAAGTTACATTTTGATTTATAGTATATCTTATTGTGACTCGTGTGATATAGTCAAACCGAAGAAAAAATTGCGGAGTCTAATTCTTTACTTATGACTGACATTTTAAGAGCCTGATAACTTTTATCTAAGAAATAATTTTGATATTTTCATAATCTGTCAAAGGTTATCTGGCTATAAAAGAAATTGCTCCTTAATATTTAACATCAATTCAGTTAAGTTTGAATTCGATGTTAAACTTAGTCATGAAACTTCAAAAGTCGCGTCAAATGCAATTAGTTTCTACAGAATATGAAAACAAACAAAGTCAAAATGTATTCAATTATAAAAATAGCTTCCAATGTAGGTATTAAAAAACAAATAGGATGCTTTTAAAAGCGATATTATGAAGCATACAAAGCTTGTTAAAAGAAAATTGCGTCTTCTGCTCTATCCTTACTTATCACTTGGAAACAAAAAAGAAAACGTAGAAAACTTAAGTCCATTTCAAAGGTCTAATTGTGTAAAAATGTTCTTCCCTTTGTTTTATAGATTCAGCGCCAGACAGTTTTTAACGTAGAATTTTTTCTTTCTATTCAAAGTAAGGTAATCGGCGCTTATTGTTTTAATATTTTATTGTTGTATTGATATTCACATTTAAAATAACTACTGTTCTTTAAAATACATTTGAATGATGTTTTAAGTCCAAAGAAAATAAAATTGTTTCGCTTAGTTTAGTTGTCTCATGAATATAGATAGAGCTAATCCTGAATACGTACACCGTAACAAGAAAGCACAAATTGTACTACTATAACTGTAAAAGAAAATAGAATATTCCTGTGTAAGGCCAAACTAAAAACATTTTCTATTACATTAAGCCCGCTTTTACATCGATTAAAGTCACTAATGCCCGTCGCCTTGCAGTTAGATGCAAGCGTGTACACTAGGCACTATGCTGCGAACTAGGAGCTGCGACAAATTTCACGGACACTGAATCTAAATGACGTCCTAAGACGCGAAGATTTTTCTCGTCGACTGGAAATTTCTAACCGAACGACTTCAAGCCAGTTCCAATGACTATTTCATGTGCCAACGTATTCCCATCGCAAACATTTTAAAAATTTCACATTTCTCGAATTTTTACGATCGTTTTAGGTCTGCGCGGCCGCTCGGTCCCCACACTCGGCGATAAGTGGACTTATTTTCATAAAATTATTTTAAAAGTCGTAAAGCGAGCACTCTACAATAGGTATCGAAAGCAGACCGCAATAAATTTGGCCGGTGCCCCGCGCACCTCACACTTTTCCTGCTCTTGACTTTCATATAATTTTATGATCTATTGGCGGTCGTTTTGACCCTTCACACGTTTTATCGCGGTTCAGACACGGTTTTATCACCGTTTTTCAAATTTACTGTTTAGAGTATGCATAGGACTCGTTTATTGAAGATAAAATATACAACTTACATGGATAGTGCATCCTCTGTGCCTTCACTTCCTTTATACGCGATTTTGATGGCCACTGCTACCAAGGGAGTTGATAAAAGAGCATGCAGTGACTTCAAACAAAATATATTTGAGGCGAGTCTCACGAAAACATAAACATCCACTTTGCTGTGTCTATTTTGTTATATTTAGGGGCTAAAAATTTGTTCTACGGAACAAGTTACCCTATGAACGAGAGTACCTACCTAGGTTTGTAGAACTACAGTTTTTAAGAGTTATTTGTTATGACGCAATTTTTCTGATTATTTTTTAGATGCTTTTCTATCATTTTACTAAGGTCACATTTTTAGGGACAGAACTAAGTTCGGCAAAATGTGGGTCTTCTAGTGCGCTAGGGCGCCTCTGCCTACGCCTTCGGGGATACAGGCGTGAGCTTATGTTATGTGTTTTCTAACATTTTTTTCAACTATTAGCCACCTAGACATGGTGCATAAGATAATTACTATACATAACATAATAGGCCCATATTTCTTTGGCTCTAGGCGAATAATTTTGTTATCTGTGTAAAACATTTTGTATAAACGAAATCACAGGGGAACCATTTCCAAACACATAACTTCAGAGTTCTATCCCCAAAATAAAAACGATACATTACCCGCAAAAAGTGCAGGAATTCAACACTGCAGATAAATCTTGGTACAAATCGGAAAATTCACTCTAATAGCACGGCAAAAATTGAAAATATATCATTCATTTTTATATGGGGAGGGGAGTTTGAGCGAAGCAGTGTTGATACGCGTGGACCAATCTTTTGTACAGAGTACGCTGGCAAAACAGAGATAGTTGGCTATTTAAATATGAACTGGTGGACCGTCTTAATTCCCTTTGGAAATTGATTTAATTAACTTTTATATCGCCCTTGAGCATACGTGTGTACAATAACAGTTCATTAATTGTAAAAATAGTTAAATATTATGAATGGTATTTTATTGCTTTTACCTAGTTTACGTATAAATAAATACAATGATATTAGGACAATAAAACTATTAATATTTTGAGCACGTCTCTGAAAACCAATATACCATTGTGTTACGTACTGTTGGACTATGTTGTGCAGAAATGATCCAACCCATAAAAAGACTAAAAATAATCACAAGATTAAAAACTTAACAGAACTATTTCCAATCCTATCGTGACCATATTTATATGACCACCCTTGAAATAAGCTTTATCGAATACAAAATAATTTTGAAAATCAGTCCACATTTGGCGGAGATATCGCGTAACATTCATGAAAAAATACAGATGATTTGAGGACCTTCTCCTTTTTGGAAGTCGGTCGAAAAACTGTTAACACCAATGTGGTCTATTAATGGTAGGTATAGATCATGTTGGCATTAATATTTTTATTTCTTTTTTGTGGGTTGGTTAATTCTTGCACAACACGGTCAAATTGTGATAATGGTTTTCTATTTTAAAAACTTTATCCATGTTTTAAAAAACTTTCCAGAGTAAACGCGTATAAAGGAATCGGTTAAAATAACTTAAAAGTATATTTTTTGAATTCCAACGAATTTACAAAAATATTTACCAAATTATTAACCAATTCATGTCTTAGTGACCATTTAATGCTTGTGCAAGCCAAATATTGTTAAAGATGCATTTTAAAACACCACAAAACCTCCTCTGTGTTTTGACTAATATGTTCATCTCCGATGGTTTAGGGCGCGTCAGTTTCAAAAATTGAGTGAAATCGCATGTACAGCGCCGATGGGGCGACATGAGACTTGCGGCCGGAGACGCATCCGACCGTACCAAAACTAACCGAACGATTCATATTTGTTGCAACCGCCAATTTATATCTATTCTGTTACAAATGGCTGTTCGCTATTGGACATGTATTGGAAACAAATGACGCGCGCGTTTGTGTTTCCAACGTTGACGGTTATTGTTTTTTTACCAAATTCAGTTCAGCGTGGAACGCGCTCGTTTAGTCACAGCGATATAGTTGGAAATAGTCGCGAATGATTTGTTGGACGGAAGAAAATAAATTATAAAACTGTGTTCATCTACGGGTGCAGTTAAATTGAAATATGCGTTGAATTTAGTGAGGGATTTTGTACGACTTGAATTAGTTTAATATTTTAAACAATGAAAAGTATTACCTATCAACGTGAATGCTATGGTAATAAGTTATTGTGCAATATATCAGTTAACACAGATACGAAATAAAAATTGTAGGTAGATAATTTTAAAATAAATAATTCTAATTTTACTAAATAGTATTTTTATCACGGACAATTTTAATACAGATAAATAACAAATGCAATAAAATTCATGAATCGCTGAGATTCATGAATTTTATTGGATCGTAATTATTAAATAAATTATTCTCAGCGATTCATGAATTTTGTTGATTATAATCAACACTTCATAATGAATAAACTCTCAATCAATCGACTTAAATCAGATTGCGCAAACAAAAATATTTGCACCACGCAGATAATTATTGCATAAATGTAATCCAAAATGGTTATCCATTACGATAATGTGTCTATTATGCCAAATAATATACCTACGTCATAATTACATACACAAACTTTTTCAATATCAAAACCGAACGAAAATCGGCTTTATTGCAACGCGTTTCGCTTTATTTCTTCCAGTTCATTTGGCATCTGTGACGAGAAACAGATTTAACGCTCAATTTAAATGGAAACAATCAATAAGCGAGAGTTTACGCGTTTTTACTCGAACGAAATGAATGTGATGTGTTTTAAATCTGCTATTTAGATACATACAAACAGCTATTCCGGGGAACAGGTAACAAACGATTCTTCCTTTTTTTGTCTGATCACTCCCGTTCGTTCTCCAGTACTGCCGACCTGGGTGCTAAATTGTCCCCGTGAACAATTTTTTAGCTCCTCCATTGTTTCTTTTTTGTCCGGATTGAAATATTTGATATATTTTTAATTTATTTTGAGCATTGCGTTATGACCTTTTAAACCTTTGATGATGTACATGAAATTGTAGATAAAACTGAAATTAAAAAAAACTGATAAATGCCTTAGAAGAAATTAATGGTCCTTAGTACTTACTTTTACTCTCTACTAGTACAGTTAACGTCTGTCGTATTTATACAATATTTTTTATACTAAATTATTAATACGCAGCGATAGCTCAGTTGGGAATGGTAGTAATAAAAGTATCGGAGGTTCGAGACCAACCCCAAAATGGAGCATACACCTCTGAATTTTCTATGTTAAGTGTATTTTCATTGTGAAATATCGCTTGCTATAACGGTGAAGGAAAACATCGTGAGGAAACCTGCATACCCCAGAATTTCTTCACAAGAATTTCAAAGGTATGTGAAGTCTACTAACCCGCATTATGCCAGCGTGGTAGACTAAGGCCTAACCCCTCTCATTAGTAGAGGAGGCCCGTGCCCAGCAGTCGGACAGTAATATTAAAGGGCTAATATTATTACTATTTATTATTATAAATTATTATTGACAATACATTGTACAACTAAAACCAAGTCTCCTGCACTTAAAACAATACACATAAATTTATCTGTAGTTCATTGTCCTACGAGCAGGAGACAGCTAAAATCGTTGTTTTGCGTATGTGTTTTCGTGTAATGTTTTGAGACTAGTGCAGGAGGCGGCTTTAACAAAATTGACGGTCAAATTCGTCTATTGCATAACGTACAAATATAATATACTTAAATAATTAAACTGACAAATTAGACTGCCTCGGTGGCGTGGTTGTATTTCGGTACGACTACCGTCCTGGGTCTCGGGTTCGATCCCCGGTTCGGTCAAAGTGATATTGGATTTTTCCATATCAGCTCGGAGTCTGGAATTTGTGCCCGATATGGCGATAGGCTCGCCCCCTATCACATCTGGGACGGAACTAAGCTCGGCGAAATATGGGTGTACTAGTTGGCTAGTGCGCCTCTGCCTTCTCCTTCGGAGATACAGGCGTTAGCTTATATTATGTTAATGTTATGTATGTAAATAATTAAATTAGTATTTCTAAATTCGCACCATTTATTTCATATATCAAACCTTTCCTTAATATTTTTGCTTAATATTACCCAGTAGTACTGCATTTGCTTCTAAAACCCCTTTTATAAACCGCACACAAAAACGAAACACACGCAAATAAAAACAATATTAAAGCTACAATTCTCACACACATGTAGATAGTAAAAACGAAAAAATATTGGACTACCACGGTGCGGCCCACGATGTTGCTTCCTAAAATAAGCCGCGCAAACTTTCCAGTACTATTTACTCGAAAGTTACTGCCATACAAGGTTGGAGAGGTTCCATACAGGCCCTCAGAACTTGCGTATACATTGGCGAGGGTATAATAAAAAAACTAGCGTTGATCTGAAAAGTTATATTGCTTTGATCCCACGCAAATATTTCCTTTAGTTAGTGAACCGCGTTAATTTGCTTTATGGATTTACCGCAAGAAACTTTTTCTGCTCGAGTTTGTTGTTTGCTGTTAGGAATTTATCTTTCCTCCGCGTTTTACAAATGTAATATTAATCGGACTTGATGTTTGGGCGAGTTGATGATACTTTTGAAATTCACTGACCAAAATGTAGGAAGAGAAACATTCGGCATTATCGACCGACGAAAAAATTCTCAATTACATAAACATAACATAACATAAGCTCACGCCTGTATCCCCGAAGGGGTAGGCAGAGGCGCACTAGCGAACTAGAACACCCACATTTCGCCGAGCTTAGTTCCGTTCTAGATGTGATAGAGGGCGAGCCTATCGCCATATCGGGCACAAATTCCAGACTCCGGGCTGATATGGAAAACCGAAAGATGACCGATTTTCAAGATTCTTCTTGTGTTCGATAGAGCTTATTCTAAGGGTGGTCCCATATAAATTTGGTCAGGATCGGTTAAGTTTTGAAGTCGGTCCGTTGAGGTTTTTTCCGTATTATTAATTTTAGGAACAGTAATTACCATAAGCACTACAATAGATTTGAAGTATAATAGAAATTAAAATTTTACTATGAACCGGGAGGTCCTGAGTTCGATTCCTAAGTCGAGCAAGGTATTTTTCTAACACGATTTTCCCGATACTGGATCCCCAGAAAGTGGTTGACGTCAAACAGTAGCCGTTCATAAAAATTAAGCCAAACCCTTTCTGCGATATGCTTGAAAAAGTGTGTTGCGCCGATCCTACACTGGGCAAGTAGAGAAACATTTTTGTTGTTTCACTTGTCTGTTATTGAATTGGCTAGGTATAACAATTATATTATACGTATTTGACCGCAAATTTTGAAATTCTACAGTTAACCGTGCACAAGCTGTATCTACGTGATACTTTTCTCCAATTGCGTGCCGTCTTTTGTTCAATACTGCAGGTATTTCAGACTTTACAATGTACAACAATAATCAAATAATACGTGTTTCCACGAAGTTTCGTCGATACAATCTAATAACACAGAGACGTGCCAATAGACCAGTGTACAACAATGTTTATAAGATAATAACGGTGCATGCACACCCGCATACACACAGCACTCCGGAAAATCACTCTATAATCTATGCAACGCCGCATTCGACGCCAATGTGGACGGTGCATAACCATTTTTGTGCACTATACTCGCTGTACTCCCAATGTGAGCCGTAAAATTTTATATGAACTGCATTTTAGTTTCGTACGTGGTTGTATATTTTTAATGAAATCAATAAGAGCGTTAGTGTTGCGGATGTTTCTCCATTATTTGACAACGAAAAAATAAGAGGACCTGCCATAACTACGAAAACTACGTGTTTACTTTGAAGCCAGTTCCGCCATTTTAGTTTCGCGATCTATTTATGTACATTTAAATTGTTACCGTGTCACAAGAATTAAGTTATGTATAAGTACTTATTAATTTTATTATAAATATGGTGTTTTTACAATAATACTAATATCGGAATATATAGACGATGCCTGTCATGTTTATGGGATCTTTCTTTCGCAAAGTCGCCATTTTGGTTTCGTTCCATACATTAGAAAAGCTTCATTTTTTCGTAGCTATACCACGTCCTCTATCTTATTTTGTCTAAGATGACACGCTTGGGCGGTTTTTGTCCGATTTCGGAAATGTGAGAAACTAAGGGTCCCGTACCTAACTTACGAAATCTTTGTGTTTACCCCTCACGAAAGTGGATAATTTACAAAGTTAACGACATACCGTGCCTTTTATGGGGCAGATAGAATAGGATTCCACTCCTTGATACCCTTTCACGTGACCCTTCCTGAGAAGTCTATAACAAACGTAATAAAAACTTTAAATCGTAAATACCCTTCCGCCCAATACTGGGGTATTAAATAAATTTACGCTTTTCGTATTGCGGACGTAGATGACACATATAATATAATGCATTATTATTTGTTAATTAAACCCTTAATCGGTCATTTGCGACGACAGTGACATATCTCGAAAATTTCGATTCTACAGAAAACGCTTTTATAGTAAACTTTTTTATAGTAAAATAATTTCTGGCACAATTGAGGCTTTCGAGATATTACACTGTCGTGGTAAATTGCCAAACTAAGCGTTACCAGTACTCTTAGTTCGAGTTTTTCTCGATTCTCGAAGTATGCCTATGTGAATGAATGTAGCCTATGTGTTATTCCAGGGTGTCAGCAACCCCCATACAAAATTTTATCAAAATCCACATAACATACATAAGCTCACGCCTGTATCCCCGAAGGGGTAGGCAGAGGCGCACTAGCGAACTAATACACCCACGTTTCGCCGACGTTAGTTTTGTCCCAGATGTGATAGGGGGCGAGCCTATCGCCATATCGGGCACAAATTCCAGACTCCGGGCTGATATGGAAAAATCCAATATCACTTTGCCCGAACCGGGGATCGAACCCGAGACCTCAGAACCGTAGTCGTACCGAAATACCACCACGCCACCGAGGCAGTCAAATCCATTTACTCGTTTTTGCGTGAAAGAGTAACAAACATACACACACACACACGCACACACACTCACACACACATACGCACACTCACAAACTTTCGCATTTATAATATTAATAGGAAGTATAGATAATGTAGTAAGAACAGATATGTACATATATTCTAATTCAGTCACTGTCACCGAACATAACCCCCTGTGAGGCACTCATCAAACTGTTCAACCTCAGTAATTAAACTACACCATTATTATATTATATAGTTTCGATATAATTTTCCACTGTACCCTTGAAGTTTACTTAATTACACGCTAACAATACAGTTGCTTGTAATTTTGCCTCAATACGTCTAGTAATTTAGGCTCATAAGTGTAATTTGAATTTTCAGGTTACGTACGTAATGGGCTAATAATGCGTACATTATGTGTTTTAAAACCTGAGCAGTGGATATCCTTTCTATATTATTTCAATAACTTAAAAATAAAGTTTATGTCAAACCCCGTCTCCTGCACTAAAACATTACACAAAACATCTACGCAAAATATAGTTTCGCTACACATTTTTATCTACGGCCCATTGTTCTATGAGCAGGATACAGCAAAAATCATTGTTTTGCGAATGTTTTTGTGTTTTGTTAGAAAAACAGGTACAGGAGACGCGCCTTAACATGAAGATCTATGCATGGAACAGATTATTTATTACGTTAAATTCTTACTTCTCTTGATACCATTATTTACTCATGATTTGAATTATTTATTCATTCACTCACTTGATATCTCTAAATGTCCTCTCCTTGGTCTAGTCATTAGGTTCTAGTGACATCTTATAATGGCTGTGGACCGAGAGGTCCTGGGTTCAATTCCGAGGTCGGGCAATGCGTTTTTTCTAATGTGAATTGTCTAAGACTGGATGCAACAGGCAGCCAATAGTACTAACTAAGCCAAATCCTTTCTACAACATGTTTGAAGAAGAGTGTTACGCCAACCCTACATTAAGGTGATATAAGGGCATGTAGGAAGAATATCGCTAATATATACAAATACATAACATAACATAAGCTCACGCCTGTATCCCCGAAGGGGTAGGCAGAGGTGCACTAGCGAACTAGAACACCCACATTTCGCCGAGCTTAGTTTCGTCCCAGATGTGATAGGGGGCGAGCCTATCGCCATATCGGGCACAAATTCCAGACTCCGGGCTGATATGGAAAAATCCAATATCACTTTGCCCGACCCGGGGATCGAACCCGAGACCTCAGAACCGTAGTCGTACCGAAATACCACCACGCCACGGAGGCAGTCCATATACAAAGTCATATACACAGACACGATGTAAAAATGCAATAACGAAACGCAGCGCACCATAATGCCTAGACGTTTTATAGCAAAAGCTACGGCAATATTTTACACGTGAACTGCTACTCAGAGCACAGGTGCAATACCTATCCCATACAGAATTAGGAGCCAATATCGCAAAGAGTTTACGATTGCTATTACCTTTTGTTTCGCTAACTCCGGTTTGTGTGAACACACTGCCACTCCGGTGTTAAGTTTACCGTTCGATATGCATGAAGCGATGCGTAAGTTTGGGAGAGGTTAAAAATAATAAATAAATAAATAACACCCAACAGTCACACACCCAGGTCCTGACCCCACATTAAGATCGAGTCTTGTGTCGTGGGTATCAGGATCTACGAGAGACTTTCGGTCACACAACACTCAGACCCGAATCAAATATCTGTGGGCCACACAAACATGTGCGAGGATCGAACCGGCGGGCGCTCGCTTCACAGCTCAGCACAGTCGACCGCTGCGCCACAGAGGCTGTCAAAAAAGTTAGGATCTAATTTTTTTATATGGAAGAGTAACCGAAACATTTTGCTGTCTACGCGTGTGCATGTGTAGTCAATTATAATGACACTCTTATTTTCCACGAATGTTTGAAGTATGATTTCCCCTTTTAGCTTTCAAAGTGTAGAGTTTGGTTATATTTTTGCTATTTTATAACATTTATGTTTGACTAGTTGTTGCCTGCGACTCCGTTCGCGTGGAAATTTATTTTTCGCGACAAAAAGTAGCCTATGTGTTATTCTGTTGTATAATCTAGGTATATAACTGTAATGTTATATCAAAATACATCCAGTAGTAGTTTTTGGTGAGAGTGACAAACATACACACATACACTCACAAACTAAGAATAGGCATTGAAAAAGAACTAAATAAGTATAAAAAGGCAAAACAAGTGACTCTTAACTGACGTCAATATAATAAGGAAAACTTAAACATGTATACCAAGGTCGTAATTTTGGAACAACATAGTACCTACTTACCGTCACGAGAGACCGGGGTGATTGCATATAAAATAAACATACCTTACCGTCAAATATTCAACGTTTACTTAAACAACTAAAAATAATGAAAAATCCTCAAAGTTGGCGAGCAAAGTCGGCGATGAATCTTCATTCTGGCACAGAATGTTATTCCACAACCTGCCGCTTTAAGTTTACGCTGCAAGCCTAAAACTTGCCGTAATATTTCGGTAAGCAAACTTCAGGTGCTTATTCCCATTTTAAGCATACAAAATGAGTTCAGTCGTAATATGTGCTTCTGGAAACTTGTGTATGGTTTGAAGACACCGTGTACTGAGGTGAACTCTGAGGACTAATGAAAATGTGATATAGGTACTTGTTAAGAATATTCACTGTACAGATACATCTGCGATTAAAATTATGGTCTTCGATGATCTTGATTACGAAAAACAATCAATTGTTGATCCATGCTTGGTTATAACAAACTGCCTCGGTGGCGTGGTTGTATTCGGTACGACTACCGTCCTGAGGTTTTGGGTTCGATCCCCGGGTCGGGCAAAGTGATATTGGATTTTTCCATATCAGCCCAGAGTCTGGAGTTTTTGCCCGATATGGCGATAGGCTTATTTATGCCCCTTATCACATCTGGGACGGAACTAAGATCGGCGAAATGTGGGTGTTCTAGTTCGTAGTGCGCCTCCGCCTCCCTATCGGGGATATAGGCGTGAGCTTATGTTATGTTATGTCAAAATATCTTGCTTTCATGAGAATTTTACTTCCACCTAGCATAATGCATACTTTTAGAGTTAATTTTAAACATTTCATGTAGCTTCTATTCCAATCAACCTAAGTATTGTTCCTTAAATTTAATCGTGAAATACTCACATGTATACAATTAATTCTTCTCTTCCTAAAAGCCAAATCCGTTCTGCAAGGACATATCCTAATTGACTTGGCTTAGTTTGTCAATCCTTGCTGAGGGATCCTGTTCGAAGATACGGACAGTAATATACCCCGTAGTTAAGTACTGGCATAATATTATAGTCGCAGTGAATTACACCAATGTGGCGACAAATATAATTCAATTAATCCTCATATTTTCAACATATAAATTACTTTATTCTATTCAATAAACATACCAACTGTGCGTAATTAATTTTTTATCGGTATGGCCATTACTCTTGGTATAAACAATTATGACTAATAGTAAATTGCTTATAATGGCTTTATGGCCACTATTTAACAATGCGTTTAACTACCCGCAAAAATTCCTTGATAAACTAGAACACGCGCCATACATATTTATGAAATTTGACGGTTTGTTTCTATTTTTATAATAGACGTTATATTTGTATGTATTTTAATAAAATAAGGAATAATTTCTCATTTTTTTCAAAGCAAATCCGCGTTTCGTAACTAGTTGTTCATGAGTATAATCGCTTTCCATTACGACTTTTCAGTAATAAAATGTTTATAGTCACTATTAAACAACAAATTTAATTAACCCCCAAAAAGGCATTATGAAAATTAAAGTCCACGCTTTAATCACTCTTTCTACGTCAGTATGTAAATGTGGGTAGCGTACATTTTTATGTGATGTAGTATTTAACTTTTGTATTTGTAAAAAAAAATATCATGATTCCATTCCTGTAGTATTTTTGTCCCTCGTCGCATCCTTGATCTCGTGGCTGTGGACTGGGACCTCCGAGTTCGATTCCAAAGACGGGTAAAGCAATTTTTCTAGTTTGCTATGCCAGAGCTATATTCCAAAGGGGGTTGAAGCCAGGTTGTTCGTAAAACTAAGCCGAAACTTTTCTGCAATATACTTGAAAAGTATCTTGCACCGTCTCCATACTGTTTGGGATAAGAGCAGGTTGAAAAAAAGTCATTTGTCCCTTATTTTATTTTTAGTTATTTTATTCGTCGCCTCGGTCAATCCTTTCTAAACGCTTATGTATATTGCGTTGCGCCCACGAACAAAAAAGAAGCATATATCCCTATTTCATTTCACCACCCCTTATGTTTCAAAACATTAAACCCAAGAACAATCCCTAAACAGTTTTAACGAAGTTGCCGTCGTTCACCACATGAAGCAAGTTCAAAGACAAAGCAACAATATATTATTCAGATTATCCCCGCTGGTTATTAACTGATAGTGACATGGTTGTCACAACTTCGCCATAACACACGTTCCCATTTGAACATCCCTAGTGCGTTTGAAAGTTTCTCCTACGCAGTGACAAAGACATGTTCCTAATACACGTCACAACTTAGTAAATCACTGACGATTCGGGCGTTTAGTTTTATGTGCGAAACTTTGTAGACTTGTATGGTTATATTTGAGCTGGTGTGAGGGAAATTAAAATGTTTTTTCCAATTCGTTAAAGATGGATAATGGTTATTGAATTTGGATGCATATAAAGTACGTTGGCATACATAAATATAAATAAACGTAATAAATATAAGCATATTATAAGTTATAGAGGTAACTTAAGAATCTCTTCTTTAAACATGACTATAAATAAAAGCCAAATACTAAAGAAACAATATAGTTTTAAATATATATTAAATTTACTTAATATTTAAAAAATAAACTCATAGATTTCCTGCGAAGTTATAATTACGTATATTTATTTAACATAGTCCTATAGCATCTATTATTTGCATTTCCTTCCATCAAGACATTTCAATTATCTCGCCATAGAACAGATCACAGAATAACACAATATCAATCATTTTGTCAACAAACCATAAAACCAGTACAACCGCACACCCAAAAGTTAGTTTAAAAAAACTGTCAACAAAGTCACATACAAACTTTACGAACCGACGAAACTTTCTTTTTGTTAGTGTTTAAAGAACAAAGTGGCTATTCGGAACAAAGGATTCTTAAGTAAAAAATGTTACGACAATATACAAATATTTGAGCCAATGTTTGTTACAACATACATAAGCTCACTCCAATATTCCAGAGAGGGTAGGCGGTAGAGAACTAGGAACATTTCGCCGAGCCCAGATGTAAAAGGGGCCGAGCCTACCGCCATATAGAACACAAATATCCGGGCTGAAACTGATAAAAAAAACCCATAACACATAAGAGGACATACAGAGGCGCACTACCGAACTGGAACACCCACATTTCGACGAGCTTAGTTCAGTCCCAGATGTGATAGGGGGCGAGCCTAATGCCATATCGGGCACAAATTCCAGACTCCGGGCTGGTATTGAAAAATCCAATATCACTTTGCCCGACCCGGGGATTAAACCCAAAACCTAGAACAATAATCTTACCGCGCACACAATACAACTACGCCACCGAGGCAGACACTGTTACAATTCCTTATCAAATATGCATACGGGGAAGGAACTAACGTGTGTCAAACTTCGCCTTTAGATATTAAGTAAAGTATTCGCAACGTATCGGGAAGCTATTGTAGTACATTACCCGACCGCTCTCCGATACTGCAGGTGCCAAGGGCTTGTCGGATGGCGCGTTTTACATTGTATATTGTACAGTAACTCAAGTGCAAAGTTTGACATGTTCTAGCGAGGATGTGTCATGTGAATGAGTTTACAGTTGTGGTATTTTTCGGTATATTCATAGAGTTGTGTACAAAAAGTATGGACATTTATAACATATTAGACTTGAATGAATATTAGACTGCCTCGGTGGCGTGGTGGTATTTCGGTACGACTACGGTTCTGAGGTCTCGGGTTCAATCCCCGGGTCGGGCAAAGTGATATTGGATTTTTCTATCTCAGCCCGGAGTCTGGAATTTGTGCCCGATATGGCGATAGGCTCGCCCCCTATCATATCTGGGACGGAACTAAGCTCGGCGAAACGTGGGTGTACTAGTTCGCTAGTGCGCCTCTGCCTACCCCTTCGGGGATACAGGCGTGAGCTTATGTTATGTTATGTTATGTTAGACTTGAATGATTGCTTCATTAACGTCTACATTAAACCGGTGGATTTATTTTTATTTATTTCTACAATAAAATAGAACGCTTTTTCACTAAGAAAGGATTTTTTGACATTCGGTTAAAAATTGATTTTGTTTTACTTATTTACTTGAAACTTGGTATTTATATAACACAATTTCAATAATAATGAACTATAGGTTTGTCAAAAATTTTTTTACACCATAGAATAAAAAGAAACTATCGCAAAAAATAGTTTAATGCATTTGAAGTTTTCAGCAGGTATAAATTAAACCCTTTATCATCTAGTATGGAAATTAGCTCGGCGAAATGTGGGTGTTCTAGTCCTCTAGTTCGCCGTTGCCTACCCCTTCGGGGATACATACGTGGGTCTACGTATCCTCATTTTGGCCATCATTAAAATATTTGTTATTTCCGACAAATATCACAAGTGAGTTACACAAAACAGCACCGAATACAAAAAGATGACAATACCCAATAAAGAGATAAAATCCGAGCACAGTACGAGTTAAAACTTCATTCGTTCACATCATTAGGCCGTGAACGGACGTTCATTTTGTCAATGAAAAGCTTTCTAGATGCTAATTTGGCGAACAAACAAAACCGGAGGCCTAATGAGGGACGCTTGCGGGCCCGAAGACAAACTTTCTTATTCGAAGGGAGAGACCGAAGGCCGGGAGCTGTTCCGTTCAGTCCATTTACTTGTTTATTCTGGACTTTGGATCAATGCCTCGGGAGAAAATAATGTATTGGCAGACAAAGAAAAACGTTCGCTCGGTGTTAAATCAAACAATTGTTTGCCTGTACTTATGTGTGCATGTGGACTTAATGAGATTAGTCCTAAGCCGGGAAACTGTCCTAAAACAATTCAGCGAGTGGTCAATTAAAACCTTTGATTGTTCTTGCAACTTTAGGTTATGTTTAAGTCCATAGCAAAGCCATGCTTTTAACATAATGGGCCTTACTTAAAAACACAGTTTAGCTAAGCAAATGGCTAAGAATAGTCTGTCACTTTTTTCCTTGTGTCACATTGTTTGAAAATAAAAGGGACAAGAGTAGTCTTTACTATTTGATCAGTTAAACTGTTTTATAAGTAAGGTATTATTACAAATTATTTTGGGATTAAATATTTTTACACGGCTTTATATGAATATTTAGCTTTGAATATACTACTGGTTGGCTTTAAATCTGCTAAATAATAAAGTAACATTATATTAATATTAGTTTCAAGAAATCATATCATTTTAATCAAGACCCATTCAGATCACAGTACAAAAGCTTTCGTGACTTTTATAACATATTTTGTGTGTAACCACTGGCTGTTACAGATTATATCTCCAACGACCCGAATACCTCAAAAATATTAATATTGGAAGCTGGAAATAATTTTCCGTACAAAAATTACAAGTTGTGGCACACGTAAGGAATAAAGAAATCTCTCCATCGGAGCGCACGTCGCGGCACGACTTCGCATGCCTAATTTAATCCTCAGCTTATTGAAATAAAAACGACATAGGTTTTCGACAGGTGCCGCGGGCCCGAGGTTCGAGGGGAGACGGGCACAGGTGGCCCCGATGGTCGCAGCGTCGTTAAAATTTACATAAAGTCTCAATCCACGACGAGGAGCCACGCTGCCCACCCCCCGTTTATGCTACATTTAGTAATTTTATGATAATTTCGAAAACCGTACCGCCACCCATCGCATTATACTAATAGAGGAATTCTCCGGGCGATGTCGAAAAAATTTCAAACAGCCGTCAAAATAATAAGTTTCGGTTAATAAATCGCGGCCAGCGTGGAAGAACATAAATTTTTGGAAAAATTAATAGCAGATGTGTTGGTGAGTCGCATCGGGGCGAGTGGGGTGGCCACTACGCTGTTACTGACTTTGAAACGCATAAATTCAGTCGTTACGTTTTGTTTTTTAGAAATATTTTTTGATTAATGGCGCATAAAATCGAAGTATTTGCTTGCGTAAAAAAATTAATATGAGGAAAAATTTATGCACCCCATTTAAAGTTTTTTGTTTTGTTGTTTATAAAATTAGGGGCGGAAAAGTTATAATTGACGTATTAACTTTTACCTTTAATTTTTTTTGTCTGCATTTTATCATGCGTGTGAGAGACGTACAAATTTTTATTGCCGTTTATTTTTCTAGTAAATTTTGTAACGATTTATAATAATGATGAACGAACATAATTTTTTTCCTACCAATTACATCTCGAATATAAATGACGCTAAGGTCAAATTTTATTCCCTGGCATCAGACTCTGATGACGTGACACACCAACCGAACGAAGGCGAAAAAACCTTCGCGAAGGGCCATCGGCGATGGGGACCGAACGTTCCCAATCATTCGCGAATCTTCGCTGTTGCGTTCACACAACAGCGAAGGTTTGTTTGTGTGAATGCTCTCCATCGCCGATGGCCCTTCGCGAACATTCCGCCTTCGTTCGGTTGGTGGGCACACGCCTTGATACAAACAAAACAAAGAATGTTCCTAAAGCGATGTAAATAAAAATAATTGTTTTGTTGCAGTCGAACTTGACGCACCTGCCGCGACACGAGTACGTGCCAGGCATCGGCATGGGCGTCGCCAAATGTCCATACGACCCGGCAGACAATTCCACAGCATTGTGGGTGGAGAGAGGGAACCCTGGCAGCCTACCCGCTCTCTACTCTGGCACTAACGCGGAATTCACCAAAGCCGATACGGTGATCTTCAGAACGGATTTGCATAACTTGACGACGGGACGCCGGGAGTTTTCTTTTAAGAGAACGCTGAAGTACGACTCCAAGTGGCTTGACAGTAAGTTTGGATATTGTTTATTTCTATTTAAGTATTGGTTATGAATGTGGATTATGGAAATGTTTTGTGCTAACACATTTTTCGGAGTCAAATGACTATGGTGGAACCCTTATTCTTTCGTTTATTCACTCCGTATGTCACAGTCTTACTTTACTCAGGCACTGTTTGTAGATACTATATTAATACAATTTTGTAAGTATGTGCGCGTTTTATACAACCTTTTAGCATAAAGACTGGTTTTAAACATAGGCCGTAATAAATAAATAAAACATTTTAATTATTTAAAAGTGTACTTCCATTGAAATTAAACTATTTTTATGGATTATATCACTATTTGGTTTTAATTTTTATGCCCGACGTTTCGAAAGCTTTGCCGCCTTCGTGGTCACGGGTCAGACGTGGTCAGGTCGACGACAGCTTTCGAAACGTCGGGCATAAAAATTAAAACCAAATCGTGATATAATCCATAAAAATAGTTTAATTTCAATGAATAACATTCACGTAAACACTAAGAAATCATAGTGTACTTCCAACTAAAATTAGTTTGCACATGTATGAGTAGTGTATGAAAATTTTCAAAAGTTTTACTAATATTTTTATTAATTTGACATTCCAATTATGGACCTTCAAAGTTTTGGTTAAACTCAGCTTTATTTTTTAGGAAATATACAGCTCTAAATCCCAATTTATGCTAAATCGTACTCAGTATACGACTGCCTCGGTGGTGTGGTTGTATTTAGGTACGACTACCATTCTGAGGCCTCGGGTTCGATTCCCGGGTCGGGCAAAGTGATATTGGATTTTTCCATATCAGCTCGGAGTCTGGAATTTGTGCTCGATATGGCGATAGGCTCGCTCCCTATCACATCTGGGACGGAACTAAGCTCGGCGAAATGTGGGTGTTCTAGTTCGCTAGGGCGCCTCTGCCTACCCCTTCGGGAATACAGGCGTGAGCTTATGTATGTTACGTACTCAGTATTAGCCCTAAAGTGAAATCAATATGAAAATGATACGATACGATTATGTTTGTTGAACAAATCAGTGAGCATGGTGCAGCGCGGAGTCTAGTTATCATTAGGACGAATTAACATTTGTCCAATTATGGGCGCATATCGGATTTACAAGTATTAGCCTGTTTGCATTCAAACAATCGAAATCGATTGTTTATCATCTAACGAGCTGTGATACCTTGCGGTCTCTTCAATTTAACCACCTTTTAGCTAATCAATACGTAGATAGACAAGTCATTTCAAAGACATAATTAAATATCAATATATAATCTGCGCAAACAGTGCTACAATTATTTCATCAGCATCACAATAAAATATAATAAAAAAATAAAGAAAACTGCTTAAACGAAAAAGGAGTATAGTGTAACTAAATTATATTGATTTATAAAAGCTTAAAATAGATCTACCTAAAGCTAAATTCAATGACGTAAATCCTAAAACACCGTGACGTAATATCTAAAATAGCGAAATTGCTTTATCCAACGAAACAAGTTGCATCATCCGATATCGTATTCGAAACGTTATTGAAAATTTGAAATACACTGATTAGGGGCGCTAATTAGATAACAAACCAAATAGAATGGAAATTACGGATCTCGTATTTGGCGCAAACACCGTAAATTGATTTGATTTTTCAGAGGAAATTAGATTTCGTGGAAACGGGAATAACCCTTTGGCCGTTAATTTGTGACTGCGCCACAATAACAGCGAAATAGAAATTACACCCGTACAAATTTGCCTAATATCCTCTAATATTGCTTTGTTCATTACACTCGGTCCTTTATTGCTTACGTTTCAAATGCCACTAACAGTTAATTTATTTTCATTTAATTTTCATTAAGCCAAGCCCTTTATTTTGTATCTACCTTAGCATCTTAATTAACCAAACACATGGTTCACGTTTCCATGATTCAATTGTTTTGTTTTAGTTCGATTTTGTTAAAGGTTATTTCCGATATATTGTTATACCTTAATTCTATCGATAGAAATGTCAATGACTTGTTCGAATTATAATTCAAAGAGCAGAAAAGTAAAAGCTGTTAATACCAATTTCAACTATTTGTCTGTATTATATTCATTAAATACCAAGGAAATTCATATTCATTTTAATGTATTATCCATATTCTTATTTCAAAAATTAATTTATTGTCTAAACTCTTTTCTTATTTGAAAATTTAATTTATTATCTAAACTCTTTTCCTATTTGAAATTTTTTGCTCAATTAAATTGATCTAAACTAAAAAAATATGCTCTAATTGCACCTATGCCCTGATAGTCTCAATAATCATAAGTACTTCGAAAACTTCGGTTATGTTAGTTGGTTTTAATAATTTATTGCCGTAGCTAACACAAATTAATTTCATTCAATAATATTAGATTGTTGAAAAAAAACTATAATATTCCATTTACATTTCTTCAATTTACTGTATTCTGTTCAGCTTTAATTATTTCAATTCACAGTATTTTATTTTATTGAAAGAAGTATATTATAATTTTATTAGCAAAATTTCACGTAATATTAAACTAAGCTCACGCCTGGAGGGGCTATCCCCGAAGGGGTAGGCGGAGGCGCACTTGCGAACTAGAACAACCACATTTCGCCAAGCTTAGTTCCGTCCCAGATGTGATAGGGAGCGAGCCTATCGCCATATCGGGCACAAATTCCAAACCGGCCGATATGGAAAAATCCAATATCACTTTGCCCGACCCGGGAATCGAACTCGAGACCTCAGGACAGTTGTCGTACCAAAATACAACCACGCTCCAATGCAGTCTTCCATTTCCATTTCAATGTACTGTATTTTTTTATTCAGTTTTAATTATTTTAATTCACATTAGTATGTTATTTTAATAAAAAAAGAATATTATAATTGTAATAGCAATATATCACGTAACATTATTTAAAAATAATTTCGTATCATAGTAAACCTCGTTCAAAAATGAATAAATCCTCGTAATAAGTTAAATAATGCCACGTTCAACATATTCATCAACAGTAAGACCGGTTTATCGGCACTATTAATTACAACGAAGCCGAATTTATGACGGTCATAATTTCAAAATGTCCAATACCTTATTTAAATTTAATAATTCTTCATTTTTGTACTGTACTAGTATAAAGACATCACGACGTGTGTCCGTAATCCATGCCACGTGGCGATTTCATTACTGGACCCAACAATAAGCACATATTAATACGAACTATGAATGGAGCACAATCACAGACATTCAATAGTACCTCTACATAGACGGATCAACAGAGCGAAACTTGTGATTCAAAAGTTGTGACCTCCTGGTCATAAGTCACTCAGTCCTATTTGAAAAATACACGCGCAAGGTCGGGCCAGCGTAATAGTATTTACTATAAAATCGTGTTACGTGAATGTTGAACATTTACAGAACATTCTAGGATGTAAATTTTAATAAGCGCCCTCGCATTGTAATAAGTGGTAGGTAGCGTTACTGACGTTTGACGTTTTGACGTTTGTATGGAAACTTGCTTGATAGCCCTCTACTTTCTTTCTTTCTACCTGCCCTTATATATTACCTTAATGTAGGGTCAGCGCAACGCGCTTCTTCAAGCATGTTGCAGAAAGGATTTCGCTAAGTTTCGATCGGCTGCCTGCCTGACGTCTACCCCCTCTGAGGGATCCATCATTAAATTAGAAAATTCGCTATGCCCGACCTGGCAATCAAACCCACTACCTCCCGGTCCACAGCCATGCTGCCACTAGACAACGGAAGCGACTAGCCCCTCTATAGTTACTAATATTAAATCTCTTTGAGCACAATTGACATCCACGGCTTCATCTACTATTTATTGCACATCATACGGAATAACAGCAATTTGATGGCGTGGTATTACCGTTCATTGTGGGAGCGTACGCTTGCAACGATTTGAACCAGTGATATACATAATTAAGTGTTATGAGGAAGGAACACGTTGTAATTATTTCAGTCCATGTTATTTTAATACGGTTTTATTATGTATTGAATGACTGGTACTTTTTGACCAAGTACTTTATTATAATATGAAATGCGGTTAATTTTATTATTCATAGATCTGCAGGTCGATATTCTAAGAAACGCCACAAGGTTCGATCGACGACGAGCTCCCGAAGTGCACATCGTTGAGATCGATGGAGTGTTCAACGTTGTTGCGTCTAGAGAATACCATTTTCCAACATTTACTTCAAACGCCTCGCTCGAGAGAGGTAGTTCGCATAAGCGTCGTCATCACGCATAGTGCTAGTGCGTGCACTTTGTACCTTGCTGAATACAAAAATGAAAATATCGTTGCCGCAACGATGCCGCAACGTTGTTTTCACAAATAAAACCTTAGAGAATCGACCTGCTGGATTTACAATTACTGGTACTGATTTGGAGATAGTATAAGAAATCGATTTATGACAGTATACCTAATCATAATACTCACATTAATATGTAAAGGAAAGTTATGGTATATGAGTTTTACGATCAGCTGCATGTTAAGAAATTACCACCTAATCTATGGAATACGAAAAGAATCTTGAAAATCTTTGCTGGAGATATCCCGTAACATACATTAACATACATACATAGGAAAGGCATATGTCTAGCAGTGGACGAGTACATTAAAAATACCGACGAAATGAAAATCTCCTCGGTTTAAATTCGGTTGAAAAATTATTTGTAAAGAAATACAATGTTAGTTTTTAAACTGATTTATAATGTCTAGGTTGTCTAGATTGTTAAAGTTGATAACAAATCCTTTATTCGGATTTTCTACTGCTGTACTGATGCGTTTTATTACCTTCGTGATGAATGATGCCATTTCTTAAAAAATATTTATACCTCTGAGTAGTTATACCTTTTCAAAGAAACGGGAACAAACGTATGTTATGCACAAAGCTACTCCATATCACGTAAGTCATCATCGGTTTGATTTACTCATGGACACAGATGTTTGCGTGATCTACAGATATATGTTTCGGGTCTGGATGTTGTGGGACCTTAAGTCCCTCTATTTCTTGATACCCACGATACAGGGTAACCCCCAAATATTGAAACGCAACCTAAACACTTGAGAAAGTCTTATATCATTTGAAGCCACATTATCTGTCAAAATTGTATGGCGTAGAACCTTGTTAGCAGCTTTTAAAGTCGAGTAGCATTTCAGGATTCCGGGTGTTAAATCTACTTATAATCTGGGGGTAGGAATTATGTATGTAACTTTTGAGTGTATATTATGATATCTTTTTAGAACCGAACTTCGTTGGATCCTTCGACGTCGGTGAATACGTCCTGTTCTTCTTCCGAGAGACCGCCGTTGAATACATTAATTGCGGCAAAGCGGTCTATTCAAGAGTGGCGAGGGTTTGCAAGCGGGACACTGGTGGCAAGAACATCCTCAGCCAGAACTGGGCCACGTATCTGAAGGCCAGGCTGAACTGCAGCATTCCTGGGGAGTTCCCGTTCTACTTCAACGAAATACGTAAGTAGTTTGCTAGTCTTAGCTTTGTCGAAGCTTAATCAGTCGTGTAATAACTGTACTGAGAAATAACATAAGAGACATTTCTTTCTTTCCACCTGCCCTAATCATACTTCAATGCCATATCGTTTAAATTTCGTAAGTTGCATATAATTGTTACGACCGGCCACCTGCCTGACGTCAGTCAGCCTTCTTTGAGGGTTTCCAGGAAAATTGTGCTAGAAAAGCAGATTAGCCCGTCTTGAGATTTGAACCCTCTTTCCTTGAGGGCCTCACGGTAACTCATATGCACTGTATCTACGATTTTTAGAAGTAAATAATATACAAAAATAATTAACCAATTAAAAAAAAAGACATTTAATTATAATTATCATTGTGAACTTATCTTATAAGATTAATCCAGAATCTCTTTTCCTAAATGGGTTAAGAAGTAGTGTTGATGACACACACTTCAGTTCAGGTTTTTAAATAAATCTTACTTGTTATTCAAAACACATTTGTATTAGCAATATCTGTAGTGTATTTGCTATTTCTGCTGCAGTCTATTCCCGAAGGATGTCTCCACAAATATAAATCCTTGGCAAAACCTACACTTTATTATACTTCAACGTCAAATCTCAAACTAAATATTTATATAAAACGCATCGTGCATTCGGAACTCGCAGTCGTTTCGTCCTTTGAAAATCAACGTTACCTTTTCTTACCTATCTTCAAACATACAAATATTGATTGTCAGTCTAGAGCAAACATTTCCAGCTTCCAAATTCAAAAGTGCATGGTACGATTTAAGCGACAGAGTCTAGTCGATGCCGCCATGCGCCGAAGGTCCTCCTAGACTGAGTTCATCTAATATTAAAGGCGGGCGTTCGACTGCGCGCCAGTTTTTCACGCGCCCCCACTACCTGTGCTGCATAACTCATGAGAAGGTAATAGGTACTCAAGTGTTCAGTATTTGCTATAGGTGTTATTTACATGTCCGTTCAAGTGCCATTAGGTTCGCGTGAACTGCTATTGGGACTTAATCGGCCGTTATCAACTAGGGTTGCCAGTTGAAATTGCCTAGGTGTTTCTGTTGCTTTATTGCTGTAATTATTTTAGGGATACATTATATTACACTTATACCTTCTACTGCTGGATTTATTATGAATTTTCGCTTTCTTATTGCAATCAAATGACGAGACAAGGAAGCGCTGGCGCTCGTCTGATGATAAGCGATTACCCATGAACCAACAATATTAGTTAGAACTTTGAGTTATAAAGCACTGCATTGTTCACGTCATCCATTAGACGTTAAATCTCATAATACCCAGCAACGACACTAGCTACAATGACGTTCAGACACTAACACAACAGCGGCCTGAGCAGGAAAATTTCTGACAACCGTAAATGTATTCGAACTCGATGCGCGTCTATGAAATTTGTATGAAATATTAACCAAACGTCATCATTGCGCAGCGAACTCGAATACATTTACATTTACATTAGTTTTTCGTGCTCGGGCTACAGTTGGCAGTAGTGATAGTTACCTACCATGACGAAGAGAGTACATGTATGTATAGTACATATGAGAGTCCTACCATCAGTAAGTCCAAACACAACGACTAACAAGATCTTCTCTTAACTTACAATCCTATAATCAGCAAAGATGCTATTAAAACACTCGACTCTTGCATTTACAGCATTCTTGCCATTACTTAAATGCGCGTCTACAGAATCCAGCTCGGTTCACTTAACGTTTAGACGAACTATTAGAAAGGCTGCTTTAGTTAGCACACAATTGCTGACAATAGAGAACCATTTTACTTGATAGGATGCCTTCCGAATGGATTTTATGGTTAAGCTATTTAAGGAATGGCACCTGGTGCTAAGTACCTAGTAATCTATTTTAACAATGCTTAATTTTTCTTTATAATTCATTATAAATAACTGTAACTGCAATAGTAGTAGTAGTTTGTAATACAATATAGTATTTTATTTAATAAATTAAAAGATAAGTCGTCGCTTTGGTCTAGTGGCAGCATGTATGGGCTATGGACTGGGAGGTCCTGGGGTCGATCGTCCCAGGTCGGGCAAAGCTAATTTTCTATTTTAATTTTCCCGGGACTGGATCCCTCAGAGGGGGTTGACGTCGGGCAGGCGGCCAGTCGTAAAAATTAACCCAAATCTTTGCTGCAACATTCTTGAAAAAGTGTGTTGCGCCGACTCCACATTAGGGTAGGATAAGGGCAGGTTGAAAGAAATATAGAAAAGATCAGTATAATATATATATATAGATAACAAGTGAACGCCAACTATCCCGTTCTTATGAAGCCTGCATCAATCTACTTCCTTTAAGGCGTTACTTCATCATATAACATGGATACTACACCACCCTATGCCGTACAAAAAGATCAAATACTAAATAAACACTTTCTTTACAGAGAGCATCTACAAAGTACCTGGAGACGACAGCAGGTTCTACGGTGTTTTCACTACCGCGTCCACTGGCCTTATGGGTTCCGCGATTTGCACATTCACAATCGGCGACATTCAGAAGGCCTTCGAAGGGAAATTCAAAGAGCAAGCTTCGTCGAGTTCTGCTTGGCTGCCGGTTATAAGCAGTAAAGTGCCTGAACCACGACCAGGGACTTGTGTCAATGATACTGCGTCCCTGCCTGATACTGTATTGAATTTTATAAGGTAAGTTATATGATTAAATCTTTCTTTAGTATTCTGGCTTTCTTTAATCACTTTAAACTCAGATACAATGAAATACATCTTTCTACCTGTCCCTATCCCACCTTTGTATGGGGTCGGCGCAACACAATTTTTCAAGAATGTTGCAGAACGGATTTGGCTAAGTTTTTACAACCGGCTGCCTGCCTGACGTCAACCCCCTATGAGGGATCCAGTCCCGGGCAAATCAAATTAGAAAATTTGCTTTGCCTGACCTGGGAATCGAACCCACGATCCACAGCCCATACATGCTGCCACTAGACCAAGGAGGCGACATTATTAATTTTAATAACATTTCTGGTCCAATTTATTAATAGCCATTATGAAAACAATGCACATAATGACCATTCTTCATCAAGTCTTTGTCACATTTCGTTTGTAGACAGTCCGTTCTCATTAAAATAAATAAATATAAAACGCGGACGGCAACACCGAATTAATTTGTTTTCAAAAACTCTCGAGGGCTCGAATAGGTAAAAAGAACAAAGCGAGACTGTCGTTATTGTAACAAGCGCGCCGGACGTAAACAAAGTAGAAAATCGTCACTTAAAAACGTTAAACACGATCCTGTCGCTGACGAGGTCTCCAGCGATTGCAGGATTCCACGCTCATTGAAATCCACAGGCACTTTTATCTGGCGACACGTCCTGTTAATTATCCGACGCTCTCACCCCGAGAGCGTTCAATTATTTTTTTTCCCGCTTTTCCATGATCCTCATGTGGAAACGTTGAGATTTTAACACTTCACCTGAACCAGTCTGCTGAAAATTATATTTTTTATTCATAACGAGTGCGGAGATTTTAATTAAATGAATGAAGTATTTTGTTGTTGGCGTGTAAGTAAAGGCTCTTATTGTTGTGACGTTGTGCCGCGCGACATTATCGTGGTGGTGCGATTGTCGCGCGTCACGCGTGTCGCTGTGTGCGACGCTATTGTTAGCATCATGTAAATGTATCCGCTGCGGCGCTTTCATGACTTTTCCTTTATTAGAAAATCTTTACACATCATATTGTTATAAAATAATTTACTGTACCTCAGAGGCACAACATCAAGCGCCAAGACATATTTTACAGGAGTAAATAAAATTAAAAGTTATAGAAACTATTTTAACTGTAATAAACGTTTTATACCACTATAAAAATCTGGTTTTCGACCGACTTCCAAAAAGGAGGACGTCCTCAATTCGTCTGTATTTTTGTTTGTGTATGTTACGCGATATCTCCGGAAAATGTGGACCGATTTTCAAAATTCTTTGTGTGTTCGATAGAGCTTATTTCAAGGGTGGTCCCATATAAACTTGGTCACGATCGCATTTGAAGTCGGTCTGTTAAGTTTTTAAACTTGTGATTTTTTTTCTCCATCTATTGGTATAAAAAACAAGATTAGGAAAAATGGTGTTACTATTGTATCATTCTGTGGTACCTATATAATTTATATAAAGCACTTTTGAAGTATTAATGCCTACATCCACCATAATAACAGTAATTAAAACTGAACTTGACCTGAGTTTGGTGTTTATAAAAGCATTAAAACGTAGGAAGGTCGCTTGTATTGTGAGCACAGGGATTAGTAATTTCAACATATTATTCTACGCTCTTATACATCATCATCATCAGCCACAGGGCGTCCACTGCTGGACATAGGCCTCCCCCAAAGATTTCCAGATCGACCTGTTGGAAGCGCCCTGTATCGAGCGATTTCCTGCGACCTTTACATACTATCTAGTTAAAAAACTTAAATAAAGATAATGATTTATTAGGTTTACGTGAATGTTATTCATTGAAATTAAACTATTTTTACGGATTATATCACGATTTGGTTTTAATTTTTTTTTTTTTTTTGAGTCTGACCCATGACCACGAAGGCTGCAAAGCTTTCGAAACGTCGGGCATAAAAATAAAACCAAATCGTGATATAATCCGTAAAAATAGTTTAATTTCAATTAAATAAAGATTTCAAAATTCATTAGATTTGGACGAAATATATATGGGATCACCCTTGAAATAGGCTCTCTACCGAACACGAAACTTGAAAATCGGTCCACATTTGTCGCAAATCGGGTAACATACATCTAAACTACCAATGAATTGAGAACATTACCTTTTGAAATTGGTTGAAAATTAAATGAAGACTGATAAAAGTGCTTATGATCAAATAGCATTTGCGTGGCTAAGTAGAAAACGCCGCGCCAACAACTTTGTTGACAACCCTAAACACGTCGCAGACCTCGCAGTAATTCAATATT
The DNA here is from genome assembly GCA_036417725.1 of Clanis bilineata. NCBI lineage: Eukaryota > Metazoa > Arthropoda > Insecta > Lepidoptera > Sphingidae > Clanis > Clanis bilineata. Next base: position 9,460,894 of record CM071154.1, read on the forward strand.
ATTTGACATACTTCATTGCTTGAACAAACAAAATCACCGAATCGTTTGCGAAAATAAGACCAAGATTTAAATGTACCTTATTTGCTTGTCGACGAATAAACTGTAGCACGAGCACGAAAAACTAATGTAAATGTAAATGTATTCGAGTTCGCTGCGCACTGATGACGTTTGGTTAATATTTCATACAAATTTCATAGGCGCGCATCGAGTTCGAATACATTTACAGTTGTCAGTAATTTTCCTGTTCAGGCCGCTGATTTCTATACTGATTGTTTAAGTTTACACGAATGTTATACGAGTACATTGAAATAAAACTATTTTTACAATTTGATAGAATTTATCACGATTTGATAGAATCCGTACAAATCGTAATAGAATCCGTAAAAATAGTTTTATTTCAACTGATTTATAGTAAACATAGTCACTGAATGGTTGTGGCGAAGGGTCCGTACAACATGATTCCTTCCGGCTTATCTTTGCCGAATTATTTACTCTGTATGCGTATTTAATTAAAAGAGAAACTGGGGTCGTCTTCCCGTTTAGAAAATTCGCCCTTCGCCACTGCTAAACAATTTGAAAGACTCCGTGGATGTGGAAAGTATAATGTACGAAATATGGAACCTTGTAAACGTAATTTCTGTTGAGGTAAACATTTATTTACTTGAAAAATTGTCTTTTGCTCTAAAATATTTCAAATCGACGTCAATTTATTCACTCAAGACATAGTTCAGTTTCAGTTTAGTGGTAGAAAAACATCCTGCACGACCAGGCTATCGAATCCAATACCTCCGTACCCAAATATGCCAAGGAGGCGACAAGATGACTACATTGACGTTACGTACGCCGCCGTGGCGTAGTGGGCGAGTAGCCGGCTGTGAAGCGAGAGGCTGCGGATTCGATTCCCGCATTGAGACAAATATTTGTGTGGCCCACAGTTATTTGTTTCAAGTCTGGGTGTTGTGAGATCGTAAATCTCATACTTTCTGACACCCACGATACAGGTTATACCTAGTGTGGATTCAGAACTAGGTGTGTGACTGTTAGGTGTATTTATTAAGCTACTTCATAGCTTCTATTACGGGCCTGAGCGTGGACACCGAATCCAGAAATTCCGTAACGAAAATAACCTAACACCCGACAGCGACAGCGGTGATACTTTTTAGTTTTGTTTATTATTATTATTTATTTATTTATGATTTTTATACAGGTCCCATCCGTTAATGGACAGCGCGGTATCCCACGAGAATGAGAAACCTATCTACTACAAGAGGGACTTGTTCTTCACTCGGCTGGTGGTTGACAGAGTTAAAGTGGATATGCTTGGACATCAACTCGACTACACCGTCTACTACGCTGGCACAAGTAAGTGGAAAACACTAACCCTCTTCATCATCACCATCATCATCATCCATAGGGCGTCCACTGCTGAACATAGGCCTCCCCCAAAGATTTCCAGATCGACCTGTTGGAAGCGGCCTGCATCTAGCGACTTCATAACTTACTAACTCCCTTATTCATAATGAAATCCTGGTCTTATCGAACGCATAATCCTAATTTTACCTACTTCAGCTAAAAGAGAACTAAAATATGTTTATCGAATACAATGTTGCTGGTTACAGAAAAAACATATCTCTGGCAAGCTTTGAAACAAATAGGAAGTCTTGGCTGGGAACATTAAATAAAAAATATATATCAATCTTAGATGGGGTTCTAGACTATAACAAAATTAATGTCATTAAGAAATAACATCAAACTTGAAACATCTGATCGGAATCGGCCATGTTTTCACTATCAAACGTTGCAACGTTTTAACATTATTGAACGATTATGCATTCAATTTTTATGAAACGTACTATTGCGGTCTTATTACGCTCTACTAAGTTATTAGATATAAGGCGGTAAGTTATGTGAAAGGCACCAAAATATCAGTTAGGTTGCTATTGCGAATGCTATCAGAAAATTATTAATATGTTAGTTTTAATTATGCTTATTTTTATGAGGAATTAAGAAATCAAGATTAAAATCCAAAATCGTCACCAAGATATCGCCCATTTGCAATGACAGTGTGTTATATCGAAAGCATCGATTTTACAGAAAACGCTTTTAAAGCTGTGTTTTAAAAGTGTTTTTTGTACTATCGAAGTTTTCGAGATCACACTATTGTTGCAAATGAGCGACATATTATGTACTAAGAAAGAAAATATTATAATTGATATTGTTGTAGGTACTTAGTAAATATAAAAGCCCATTTAAAAAAAACGAAAAATAGAGTTGTTTATCAAATACTATAGCGTTACTTATTGAATAACAAAAAATAAAATTTTGTTCGCACATTATCCACTTTCAATATTTTAACAAAAACGAGCAGTGACGCTTTAAAAATAAACCAACGAATTGTAGACGGAAAATTCTCGTTTGAAACAATCACCGAATTCCAAAACGGAGAGTAACACTCGAAAAAATCACCGTACGGACACGAGGACATAAAATTTCATAAAAGCTCACGAATTAAAAAATGCCTTCCCACTGGGAAATTAAAAAAGTGGCGGCCGAGTGAAAGTGGCACAAAGGCCATAATTCGTCTCGGCCGTGACGGCTGGACGTTCGGATTCCCGTCTGGATGCCATCGCGCCCTTGTCCAACCCCCTCCCCCGCACCTCCCCCCACACCGCAGGTTATGCGCCCACCAAAACGGATTAAGTACAAAACATGAAAAATCTATTATACTTTTATTGTTTTTAGCTGAATGGCGTGCGAGCTATAGTTTAAAACGTTTTTGTTCGCCGTCAATTTTATTGACTCTTAAAAAGCTTGCGCTAAGCTTATAAACCCGTACACTGCAATCAAAATGTTTGTTGTGCAGCAAGTTGATTGAAATGTTGTACGTCAAATGGACTGACGCTGTTTTGCCCACGTCTGACAGTCAACAATATTTCCACACGTTTGAATAAAATTGCGCATTGAATAAACTTTTAGTCGCCTCCTTGGTCTAGTGGCAGAATGTATGGGCTGGTGACTGGGAGGTCCTGGGTTCGATTCCCAGGTCGGGCAAGCAAATTTTTTAGTTTAATTTGCCCGGGGCTGGATCCCTCAAAGGGTGATGACGTCAGGCAGGCGGCCGGTTGTAAAAACTAAGGCAAATACTTTCTGTAACTTACTTGAAAAAGTGTTTTACGCCCAACATTAAGGTGGTATAAGGGCAGGTAGAAAGAATGAAAGAAGATTGAATAAACTTTTATGGGAGTACTCGGCGCCTAATTTTCCACGGTTTAATGGACACTCCGCCGGGTGCATCTCTTTTATAACAATAAACACGGTACGTAATAAAACGGATTCATGAAAATTTATTTGGACTTTTATGTCGGTATTTCGGCGTGCGGTTCGCGAGGTGCGCTGCGTCGCGTCGCGCTCATACACAGTACTCGTGCTTCGTAGGCACGATTCGCAGTCTCCAGTCTCCACGTCACATTCCCAACGGCGCATAAATTCGGCCCGCCACCGCCTCCTCTCTAAACAACGCCTCCAAGTGGTAATTTTCGCCTATGTTGTTGCAATTTTCAACAATTTCCCTCGAAAATCGTTCTCGACCGAACCGCCCGCCGAGTGGATTAAACTCACGTAGATATCTAACGAAGGGGGGTTCGTTTACGGAACTTTTACGAAGGAGAAGCTACGTTTGAGTTCGCGTTTCAAATGCCTGTGTGTAGAATATTAAATTGTTTAAACGTTACCTTTGACGCACGTCGCAGTACAGTACCATATACACGGACCCTAATAATTACCTCAACTCAATTTACATAATTTAACTTTGTTCCAATGTTCTTAGAGCGTTCTGAAACTTTTCGCTACGTGGTAGGCAACTAGGCACCAACATTCATGTTTAATTGCATAACTAGGGCAGAAACTCAATAAAGTGTTTAAATGCAGCGAGCGAGCCGCAATGGCGACGAGTGCCGCGCCGTCCGACGCCACGGCCGACAGCGGCTATAAATGGTAGCATGTATTCAAACCGCAGTGGAAAAAGAGGGGGCATCCGAAAATCCAAAGCGCTTTTAACTCACTATTATTTACACTCGAGTGCAAAATAAGTTGCACGAAATTCCGTCACAAAGAGCTCGAGGCGTCCCGTGAAAAAGGACAGTTTACTCTTTCAATAAAGAGAGCGCCCGTGCGCTGGCGTCTACCGCAGCGATATTGCCCCCGCCTCCACTCCATTTTAAGTGCTTACCGCGTTATAATATGCATTAAACTACACCGGCAGAAAGTTGTAGCTCGAGGTGCTAGCAGACAATGAGAAATGAGCGTATGATGCTCCCGCAATGCGGGCCCTCGTCTCCGCTCTCGCCTCGTTCCATTTGTTTTATCACGCCTAAATCACTGTTGCCACACAACTTTTGAACGCTCCGCGGAGGTTGATAAAAGTTTGACAGCGACTGTCGTGTACACACCCCGACATCGTGTTTGTCAATGAAAGGGAGTGGAGGTATCAAAGACGTTAAGAGTATTTAGAAGTTAACGAAGTTAATTAAATACACCGAGTTAGACGTCGTCGGCGCGACTCTTTAGTATCAAGGGCGCCTTTGTAAACAAACGAACATATTAATGTAAACGTATCACACGAGCGCACGCTGCCTCCACAATCATCTCGAAACGTAATTACATACCGTTTGTTCTACGAGTTAAATACAAAAGAAACGTACCACATTTGTATGTAATTCTAACGGTGGCTATCGTCGAAAAATGTTGCGATAGCAATGAAAAATGTTACATGGAATCCAATTGCAGGCCTAGGGTCAGCTTTGACGTCATGCGGCGGCGTACTATTAAAAACGATTTAAAATTCATAGACGGCCTAGACCGGACCCCGCCGTATATGATAGCAATTGGATGACGTAATTAAGTAAGCTCAACGTCGAAAACTTCCTTTGATGTATGGAAATATAGTTTCGACCTGATATGTGGCACTCTGCGCGATTTATTACTACGATATTCTGCGACATTTCTACCTCTGCATATGCAGCATGTTTATTACCGTTCGGAAGGAAAAATAACTCACAACTCCTAGCCTTCACCGTAAAAGAACGCATACGAAATTGTGCATTTAAATCATAGCCCGAGAGTCGTAAGTATTTATAATCCACTTGCTAAACATTCCTGTGAAGTTACGCAAAGTATCTTTATTTATGCCCTAACAGAATATAATGTTAGCAATAATTTATAAAATTGCTTATATAAAATGTAGCAGTGAATATCGCTGTTATAAGTATCGGAAACCCATTTGCCTAAGTGCATGAAGTCCAAGTTTTGCCATAAACATGAAATGCGGTCTATGCAAAATGATATGTTAAGGTGTAGGCATTACTGTGGGAGATGTGGAGCTTAAATAAGGCACTAAAGCGACAATCGCGACCGTTCGCTATGTATACAGGGTGTTTCATAAAGTTCGTATCAATAATAGCTACACTTAAAGAGGGGATGGCTAGCAATGTAGCGGTAAAGTTGACAATTTCGTTTTTAAATAATGGAAACTAAAATTTATGACGAACATTTTTTTCTGTCTTTTTGGGTCATCTGCACTACATTTACAAACCACTGGGGTAATCAATTATTTTTAGTCATCTTTATGCTAATTGCGACACTTTACATGTCGCATTCTGATTATAAAATACTTAAAAATTTGTTAAAAAACTTATGTGCAATTTTATTTTTACAATAACGCTTTAAACCGTTCTCCCTATATGTGGAATTATTATTGGTACCAACTTTATGAAGTATCCGGTATAAGTATATACAGACGTTCGTTGTTCGTAGCTATGTGTTGCCTTTCCCAGCGCACCATAGTGCCGTGCTTCATCGACGTGCATTGCCCACAGGACGAAAATGAACAATATTTATTGCCGAGTTGCGATCCGATATGCCGGAACGGAATTTCCAAAGTAATTTATAGTTTGCACACCTTGCCTTCCGCCTCTCCCTGCCGCAAGCTCATACCGCACTACCCTACATTTTGATTTAACTCGCGAGTAATGTACCGAAAATGCTACCAAACAATGGATATTGCAAGACGCAAAAATTAAGCCGGTTTTAACGCCACGCGGCCCATTCACGACAGATAAAAAGGACGAGCATCAATCGAAATTAAAAATTCATTAATTATTCCATTACCGAAATAGCTCGACCAGGGGAAAAATTCAATCCGGATTCGTCGCGCGGCATTCGACGGCCATTTATAAAACGATTGCACCTTCACACAAACACAAAGCAATTAGTTATACCTATAATTAGCATTCGAATCGCGTCCATCGGGAATAAACATTGATTTTTTATTCCCCCAAAATTGGAGGGAGAGGCCGCGGCTCCGCGAGAGATCGGGAATACTAATGTGTTCACTTTTGAACGGTTATTCGCGCCCCGCTAACGTCGCCCAACGTTTTTTGCATAAAACATCTCATCAAAGGATTGCTTAGGACCCGTAGTATATTGAATATCAAAAGGTGCGCGAAAGGAAAAGTTTTGGCGGTGGTTCGGAGCGGTTGTGGCATCCCTAATATTGGCCCCGGTGAAAGCTTTCTTAAAAATACACCTTTTGGACGTGTTGTGAATAATCGTTCGCTTAATCAGTTCATTGTTTATGGATTGAGTATAAAGTGTTTTATATATTTTTACTCTTTTTCACAGCTTAATTTGACCATCTGTTTGTCAGTCTTCATTGCCGAATAAAACAAAGCATATATCCAAATTCAGGAACCTTTAAAATTACACCCCCTAATAGTAGGATAACAAAACATTACAGCCATGACGGCATTTTATTTCTACATCATAGAATTATAGAATATCACATATTTATGTACACATGTCACCTATAGATATTAATATTGTAAGCATGTGTTATTGACTGAGTGACGAGTGTCGTCCTTGTGTCGCTGTGAAAAGTTTTTGACGTAGCGACTCTAAAGTAAAGTAATACATACAATTATTATCACTGTATTAAATGTTTCACTACAGGATAGAGTAACTAATCATTTTGATAGTACTTTCTATTTAAAATTAATTTGAGTGCCTAGTTCACACCCAGACCCGAGACAAGTATTTGTGGATCACAAACGTTTTTTATCTTCATGCGGGGATCGAACCCGCGGCCTCCTGCTGCACAATTGGATAGTCATTACGCCATGGAAGCCCTGAAAATCAACCAGGGTGGATATGCATTTTACAAGCATAATAATGTATCATTGGTATTTGATGCGGCGTTGTGTCAAAACAAATATGTATGGCGAGTGTGGATAGTAAAGTTGGAAGGGGAAGACCTCATCGAACATTCTCTGACCAAGTCAGAGATATACTCGAGAAAGGTCAAGTTAAAAATACCCTAAACCTACGTGCATGCATGAAGTATGTAATGACATATGATCCCACATAATCTACATAAGATATCCACGAATTCCACAACTTGCTAATGTCAAAACCATTAGTATGGATAACATCATGACGATCAATATGAACATCGCCATTAATTACGCTAACGGCACATATAAGAAAATCTTATACTCTGATACTGACATAAAATTCGGACTTGGTATCTCGTAAAAGTCAGCCGAACGCTCGCAGGCAAACGTTAAAAACCCAAGTCATCCGATTTACGGCACCTATAAAATACATATTGCGATTCGTGATAAAAGTTCTCTCAGAATCGGCACCAGAAATCGCTCAATACATCACACTTCATATGTTACATTGAAGCTGTTTTTATAATATAAATATATAGTATCATGACAGAAAAATATTTCTTTATTTTTATATAAAAATTAGCAGCAATTAGGAAGCAGCGATAGCTCAGTTAGGAATGGTACTGCCGAGACGGGTGGCAAAGGTTCGAGACCAACCTCAAGAAGGAGCATACACTTTTCTATGTTAAGTGTGTTTTCATTGTGGATTATCGCTTGCTATAACGGTGAAGGAAAACATCGTAAGCAACCTACATATCCAAGAATTTCTCCACAAGAATTTCAAAGGTATATAAAGTCTACCAACCCGCATAAGGCCAGCGTGGTTTGCTGAGACCTAACCCCTCTCCTTAGTAGAGGAGGCCCGTGCCCAACAGTAGGCCATTAATATTACAGGGATGATATTATTATTAATATAAAATGTATACTTACATAGTTGATATACATATGTGGGTGGAAGAAACTAGAAGTTCGAAAAATCATAACAGAGGCTTTGATATATAAACTCACGCAGAGGCGAATTAGAGAACTAGCACACCCACATTTCGCCAAGCCAGAAGAAGAGCTATAATAATGATTTTCAATTCAAGCTTTTTGCTGTGATAGAATATTATGCAATAAAACTTATAATAACATTAGCACATTTACGTCAAATCACATATTCAGAGATTTTATGAGTGGTAAAAAATCGTTCTACCAAAGAAAGTACGATTTAATAATATTGGCATTAGGAACCGCAATTGGCATCGAATGTCCCGCCATAAATATGGTCATAGAGGGGACTCATCTAAATCTCTAACCGGTAGCTCGATACGTTAAACGCGGAGGTTTTTTATGAAAAGCAATAAAGATGTTAAAGCTACTTTGTGTTTGGGAATTTATACCACTTGGAGGAATAAAACTTATATTGTTCGGGGATCGCAAAAAAGTTTTCACTTAGATCTGTCGAAGCGAAATCTTTATTGGATTGTGGGATTATTTCTTTTGAAATTGTCAGAGATGACATTGGTCGCTCTAAGGGAAAGTAATATCGAGGTAATTACAGTCGACGTTACTGTTCTGAAACTGTCCAATTTGAATATTTCAGAATATTTTTCTCATTTGAAACGAGGTTCTGTCAAATGCTTACAAAAACAGAGGACCAATTTCATAGCTAGCCGGAGGCACAGCAGTATCTAATTATACTCTGATAGTTTTCTTTGACATGATAGTTTATGTAAGATCTCGTAGTCCAACGTTGGGTATTTCCTTGAAATTCGTTATTGTTTAGGCGGCAGATCCGCAGGGAGGGACCCGTCTGTTCCCGTCCAATATGGGATTGTTTAATTATTTTGCTCGGGCAGACCGTGATCGGAATTAATCACTAGAACTAAATGTATTTATGAACCACATCGACTGCCGATTCGAGATGTAGGTACGTCAATAAAGGTTATCTGTCAACTTATTCAAACGAATAATGGTCTTCGATTATATTTAGATTTGGCTTAGTCCTTCGTGATTTCCACCACGTCTTATAGTAGTATTATTATAATCTTACTTTGTTTTTTTTTTGTACGGGAATCGGTACAAGTAAGATTATAATAACTAGTGGTGGCCCAGTGGTCACATTCGACCATTTATTTTTTAAATTTTTAAGTTCAAACTTTATTGGGGTTCTTTTGTGAAAATTGAAAAACAGCTTTATGCACTTTATGCACTTCTTCTATGTATTCTTATAAAAAAAATAAAGAAATAACTTAGGTGGAAATAACTTAACGTCTTTGTACACCTTTATAAGGTGTACAAAAATTTCGCTTCACGTATTAATATACAGATACAGCTATAAGGGTGGTGGTAATCCCATGATAATGATAATACAAGACTCGTAGGTATCTTAAGGGCTTAGGACTGTATATTTCTATTTGCATCATATAACATGCCACAAGAGCTACTCGTTCGGCAGTGTTCGAGTTTTAAAATTCTTTAAATGAAAATAACATTTCTAATCTTTACCAGTTAAGGCGCTCAGTAAAAATGAAAATGTCGCGATCTAAACTTACATGTGCATTATTATAATTTATTCCTTGTTAACTAACTATAATTTGTTTATTTTGTTTGTATATCAACCAGAAAAACTCACTTCTTATTACCATAAACATCTAATGTGAATGTGAGAATATTCAAGACAACCTGATAGATGTTAATTTTCTCGAATCTCATACGAAAAATTCCATCTAAATAATAAAAATAACATTGGAAGCCTTTCAGCTGCGTCGCCTGCACATGTTTTTCGAAATATAACACAAAAAACATCTACACAATACAATGTTTTTCATTGTCTCCTGTTCATCTAAAAATAGACCAAAGACAAAATATTGTAAAAATACATTTTTTTTGTGTAACGTTTTAGTGTAGGAGACGCGGCTTTAGATAAACCACTTGCAAGAAAACATTACTGCATACATAAGCTTTTCTACAACAATCAGAATAGGGCTTAATTCCATGACAGTTTAATACCTAAAACCTCGTCCAGAATACACGACGCTCCTAGATACGCGTAACTCAAGCATTACAAGCTCCCAAACACTCAATATTAGTCCTTTGGCACATTACGATGTGTCACGTCTTAAAGCTTAAAACATGTTACAGGGCTCCGGTAAACAGATTTGAGTCGGGGGTTGTAGCGCCTCCCTACATTTGTACACAAGTTTGTTGAATGCTTTCTCGTGTACATTCTGTAACAGTATCAAGACACTTGAATATCTCTTACATGTTACGTGTGATGTCGGTTTTTCTTTAAGACTTGTATTGATTTTAATTATTTCTGGTTGAAATACAAAAAAATTATAAACAAATTATAATTAGTTAACAAAGAATAAATTATAATAATGCACATGTAAGTTTAGATCGCGACATTTTCATTTTTACTGAGCGCCTTAACTGGTAAAGATTAGAAATGTAATTTTCATTTAAGGAATTTTAAAACTCGAACACTGCCGAACGAGTAGCTCTTGTGGCATGATGCAAATAGAAATATACAGTCCTAAGCCCTTAAGATACCTACGAGTCTTGTATTATCATTTTAGATGTTACTTTAGTTCTATTATTTTATTAGCAGGAGACCTATTATATAACCCCTTCTGGGGGTTGACATCAGTCAGAGTTAAAACTAAGCCGAATCTTTGCTGCAACATATGTACTTGAAAGTGTTTTCTGCCGACGACGCCACATCGGAGTGGAATGACGACAGGTAGAACAATATTTTGATAGCACAAAATAATTTGAAAAAACGATTTTTTATAAACAAATAATAGTTAACTGATAATTGAATTATTGATCAACCTTTCAATTTAGTTACAGCTCGGACGGAGCCTAGAATTTGTGCCAGATATGACGATGGGCTTGCCCCCTATCACATCTGAGACAGAACTGAGTTCGGCCAGATGCGGGTGTTCTAGTTCGCTAGTGTGCCTTCGGAGATACAGGCGTGAGCTTATGTTATGATCGACCTACTTTTGTTAAGTGACAAGTATAGAATACATATAGCTACATATATATTTAACCGCAACGAACTAATTGACTTCGGAGTTCCATAAATAAATTATTTCGATCCCTACATCCTTCCTTATATTAGAGATGTTATGTTATAAGGATTTAACATACATATTTAATCACACACGTCACCTATACGCACTTTACATAACAAATTTGATTGCCGAATTGACGTCAGAATCCTAAATCTTTCAACCGTATCACACGGTACAAGATTGGTAATCATAAATCCGACATGAACCTCTATGATACGGAATTAGACTATCAGTCGAAACTGACAGTAAGATTAACGTGAGAAAATATCTTCTGTTCTAGGAATTGCTCAAATAAGCTGGTTAGTGTTATACTATGATCTAAATAAAGCAGTTTGGCTGTCTTTTACGAAACGAATTAGTAAATAAATTCAATATATGGCCATTATTATTATTATTATTGTCCAGCCATTCGAGTCGGGCTAACCTCGACAGAAAAATAGGTGTACATTAGATATTCCTATGCGTTCGTTTTTACTAAATATATGACACAAATATTTTAAACCGTAATACTATAATTGGGTGCGGCCAAAAAAGCGCTAGCGGACGTTCAGGAGCCTCCTCCTTATATATATCTCCTTATCCATATCCTCATATAAGAGCCAATGGTCTCACTATGGAGGATGCTCAATATCGGGCGAAGTGGAAGTATTTAAGTAGGAAGGCGGACCCTGGCAGAAGGCCGGGATAACGACAGGCAGAAAGAAAAAAGTACTATAATTAGATATGAAATTAAACACATTAAATAATGATGAGTAAAATGACTAGAATACAAATCATGTTCATAGTTTATGGTGAGTATGTGTATGTTTAAGTTTATGGCTTGAACGTGAAACTGTCAGTATTTATTGATCGTGTGCGTCTCTCCGGACTAAACTTCATATTATATTCAGGGAACATAATTACCGGCACTTGTTTGCGTCAATCACAGACGCGTCTATCTGCGAAACTAATGGGTTGTGATGTCAGGCCGATGTCTCGTGGCACTTATTTATCCAAGGCTGATTTCAAACGCTCATTACCTTAGTTTGATGGGATAATGTCTCTCTCGCTCTACCAAACATGTGATTGAAATAATGATAATAACATTGGACGACTTTCAGCTGCGTCGCTTGCACATGTTTTTTCGAAATAAAACACAAAAAACATCTACACAATACAATGTTTTTCATTGTCTCCTGTTCATCTAAAAATAGACCAAAGACAAAATATTGTAAATTTTTTTTTTTTTTTGTGAACCTTTTAATGTAGGAGACGCGGCTTTAGATAAACCACTTGCAAGAAAACATTACCGCATACATAAGCTTTTCTACAACTATCAGAATAAAATTTGAGGGGAAATATACTTAATTTGTGAGTATTTTGCTCGAGAGATGAACATCGAATGATTCCGTACTTTTTTCTTATTAACCCATTTTAATTATGCATGATTAATGTTATAATTCAGGCACAAAATAAAATAAAGAATTTTATAATAGGTACTAATGATAATTTTCAACCAAGAACATAATGTTCATTATACATTTATGCATATAAACTCTACCACGAAAACATTAGTACCAAGCTAATATTCGAAATTCTACAAAATATTCATGAAGCATTAATGTTCCTACTGTGTACATAAAAATAGCATAAACTTTCCGTCTCAGAATGAAAAACGTGATCCCGACAAGGCGAGCATAAACCGTTCCCCAGTATACTAATAATATTTGAGTGAACTGAGCTAGTAAGACCGTCTATAAATATTCTCAGGCAAAATGAGCTTAGATACTTTATGGATTACCTGGAGAGTTCATACTTGCTAATAAGGATATTTCAAATTCTAGTGTTGTCGAAATGTATGCGGATGTGTTGGGAGGATACCCTTACTGCAGCCCGAGCAAGAAAATTTCTAACAACCGTAAATGTATTCGTGCTCGATGCGCGTTTATGAAATTTGTATGAAATATTAACCAAATGTCATCAATGCGCAGGGCTACTGTTTTATTATTTCACGTTTTAATGTTCAAACGTTATTAACACGCCCAAATGTAATAATAAAATGAGTGAGGTAATGATACTTTATTATTTGCTCTGTCAGTTATGAATTTAAACAGAAATTATAATAATTACACATCACTATAAGAGCGGGTTATTTCATTAGGCTGGTCAAAGTACCATGCTTTCGTTTAACAATAACTAATACGTAAGCAAGATATGTAATATTGGTAAAAAGCATAATCAAAAGTATTGTTTCAAAAATTGTTTGTAACGGTTATTATTTTTTTTAATAGAAGCCAAAATCTTCAATTGTTAACGCAATTTTTTATTACTTTACGTACTTAATATAACCGTAAAATAACGAAAGTTAGGACAAACTGTTTATAAAAATTTTGCACTTTATTATACACATTCATGTCTCTGATACACTTCAGTTCTTTCTTAAATAAAGTCGTATATATTCAGACAAAATAAGAATAAAAATACGCGCATATTTCCAAACAATTCGATTTGCAATACGATGTAACAACTGTTTACGATTGCACAATACGCGCGTATCCACACAATCGATATATTACCATCCACATTCCACTAACAAGAGGGCTAATATAATTACTGATTTATAGCTGAGCGGCTATAACGAACACAATAATGCCACGTTGCCACGGCTGTAGGGCGACATTCTGCTACACGTACGAGTAACCATTGTGCGTAGACGGGTTTAGTAATTTCGGTACATGCCTCTAATCCAATTAGCTATTAAGATTCGTGGGCCGAATATTAATTCAATCGTGATTCAGCTTTGAAAGGAAGCTTCGGGTGCCGTGACCTTATGTACCTTGTAACAACGTAGGTAATAATTGTGTGTCCTTTTCACAATTACGAAGGTTCATAATATAAACATTAATTGTATATTGAGATATGTCTTGTATTTTTTATGATTTGTAAAAAGGTATGAATCTGTCTAATCATATTGATTTGAGCGAAGACAGCATTTTTATTGTTTGATGTCTTCATTCCTATTTTTTATTCGTTGGTAGTTAAAAGTTACTTCAATATGTAGGGTTAGTATAGTAAACGAGGACTCTGTGCTAGTAATTTGAATGCTAAGAATGCAGAAGCATTCGCTATAGTACGATTGCTAATTAAACGGAGTAAACTGACAGATCGAAATGGCACTTTCCAAAATAATGTTGCTTACTTTCAAAACATAGTGATTGATCTAGTTAAATTTTTATCATTCAAAGAAACAATAACTCAGCACTAGCTTGCAAAATTAGAATTTTATTGCGTATTTTTAGAAATTTCAGCTTAACCCATCGACTAAATGTCTGTGTAAATAATTTTGCGTAAATAATCACAACAGCTACGCGAAATGATAACTATGAAAATTATAAATATTACTTTTATTGTTTGAGCAAAATTACGTTCCGCACATTCATAGCTTTTGTAAGTTTTGTTTATAATGAACCATGACTATAATTCCAGTAGACATGCCATAATTTAGCATGCAGTAATTTACTATAACTATAATTCAATAGACATGCAGTACTAATCACACATTAGGAAGGAATTACGACTCTGAGTCGGACTTTAGAAAATGAAAGAAAGAAATGGTTCACTGAATTGAAATATTGAAATAATCTTGATCTTTTTACCGCAGCACTATTTAAATTTCATAAAAAAGTGGCAACATTGGAAATGTCAGTTTACTACGTTTAATTAGAAATCCTACTATAGTAGATAATAGAATCAAACGATCATCACATAAGTTATTTTGTTTATATAAACCAAAGATATTCAACAGTAGGCATATAGACGGGACAACAGCACAAAATTTGTGATCCAAAAGTTATGACCTAGTGGTCATAAGTCGCTCAGTTTATTTGAAATATACGCGCGCCTGGTTGGCCAGCGAATAATATTGAGAGAACAAACTTGTCTTACGTGATTCTTAACCATTCACAAAATATTCTAGGTTGTAAATTGTAATAATCGCCCTTGCATTGTAATAAGTAATTGATGGCGGTATTGAAGTTTGAGATCAATTTATTTGTATGGAAACTTGCTTGATAGCCCCTCTATAGTTAGTAATATTAAATCTCTTTAATATAAACCAACAAATACATTTCCACATTTTTAAACTATAATGTTTTTGTATTAACATTTAACATACATACATAAGCTCACGCCTATATCCCCGAAGGGGTAGGCAGAGGCGCACTAGCCGACTAGAACACCCACATTTCGCCGAGCTTAGTTCCGTCCCAGATGTGATAGGGGGCGAGCCTATCGCCATATCGGGCACAAATTCCAGACTCCGGGCTGATATGGAAAAATCCAATATCACTTTGCCCGACCCGGGGATCGAACCCGAGACCACAGAACCGTAGTCGTACCGAAATACCACCACGCCACCGAGGCAGTCAACTACAACTACAATACAAAAGTTAGCTGATCAATAAACATTGGAAGCGTGCGAGTTAGTTCGCGTCGAGACAAATTAATTGACGAAGTCGTTTTCGCGGGCACCCGCTATTTATCACGGCTAAACAACCTGTTTCAAACGTACATCATTCGTTTTGTATTCGTGACTTATTGCCCCTAAAGTCGTTTATAATATTATACTTCGTAATGTAATTATTGATCATTTACCTATTAAAGTATTAAAAAAATAAAAGACTAGCTTTGCACTCGCAGATCAGTCACATCATTTACTTTCTGTGTCCATTTTTTTCTGCCTAGGTTGAAATAAAAAAATGCAGTATAACATATAATGTTATTAATTATGCCGCTTTGGACATAACATTAGTACCTAACTACCATTTTTAGGAAATTAACTAAATAAAATTTTATTTTACTTAAGACCTCACCTTAAATAATTTACATGGCAAATGGCCTAAAATGTAAAATGGGGTAAATGTAATTTATAAAGCCGTCATTAAAATAACAAATTAATGCGTAAACACTAGATTCTAGCTATAGCTAAAGCACTACTGTGGATACCACGTAACTTTGCTATTATATTCTTTCTTTCTGCCTGGCGTTATCCCGGCCTGCCAGGGTCCGCCTTTCTACTTAAACGTTTCCACTTCGCCCGGTCTCGAGCATCCTCCATGGTGAGGTCATTGGCTCTCATATCTTCCTCCAAAACGTCCAGCCAGCGTTTTTTGGGCCGTCCACGGGAACGCAACCCTGGCACGATCTGCGGCAGACACATGCGACCGACGTACTCCTGTGGTTTCCTCAAAACGTGGCCATACTATCTCAAGCGACATTCCTGCAGTTTATCTGCCACGTCACGGACGCCAAGACTACCGCGGATGTGCACGTTACGTATACGATCCAGTCGTGGAACATTGCACATCCACCGCAGCATCTTCATTATCTTCATCTTCAACTTTGCTATTATATACATACCTGAATTCCGAAACGTGTCAAATCAGTCACTTGACGCGATTATGTACTTCATAGTAATAAATTAGCACTTAATTATAATAATTGAGACGCTCCAGCAAACATCTTACCCGCCGAGATCCCACTAATTGATCCGGGAACGCAATGAACCACCGGAATTTCCTTAATAGTATTACTAAGATATATGAATATGCTGTATGGAAGGTATAATAAAATTTAATACAATTTAAAAGGTATACATAACATATACATATATAGGTACACATGTTAATTAATCTAAGATTAAATAGAGCTGCTATTCTATATATACGAAGATACCATAATGTTATTTTTGAATGGTAGAGCCACATTGTAGACGTCTACAGCACAAATGGGCCGGCTCGACCGGTTTGATACCACTGTCTCGCAGAAAACTGGGGTAAAGTGGCGGCTCGCTGTCGCGTTTCGTTCGGTCAGTGAGATTTCCGGTGGCCCAATTCCCCCTCTTTTTTCTCTTTTCCCACCCCTTCTATTCCCTCTTTTGAAGTTGTCAACGCACCCATGATTTATTTCTGTGTTTTGGTGTCTATGGGCAGTGGAGATCACTTACTATCAGGTGACTTATCTGCTCGTTTGCCAGTCTGTGCTATAAAAAACTTAACATTTGATTTTTTATTGGTCGTAGTATGGCGCGTTTCTAAATTGTATTGTACTTAATTTCTTACTGTTTCTATTTTGTTACAGATGAAGGAAAGATTCACAAGATTGTGCAATGGTCTCGGAACGGTGACAGTCAGTCGGCTTTGTTGGATATTTTTGACGTCACTCCTGGTGAACCTATTCAGGTGAGACCCTAAATATGTAATTATGATTACGTAAAATATTGACTGCCTCGGTGGCGTGGTGGTATTTCGGTACGACTACGGTTCTGAGGTCTCGGGTTCGATCCCCGGGTCGGGCAAAGTGATATTGGATTTTTCCATATCAGCTCGGAGTCTGGAATTTGTGCCCGATATGGCGATAGGCTCCCTATCACATCTGGGACGGAACTAAGCTCGGCGAAATGTGGGTGTTCTAGTTCGCTAGTGCGCCTCTGCCTACCCCTTCGGGGATACAGGCGTGAGCTTATGTTATGTTAAAATATTAAAAACGTCTCGTATTAGTAACAATAATATTATTATGTTTTATGTAATACAATCATTATATTAACTAAGATTACCATATTTGCTGTCTGATTAATAAGCTATTTGATTATCTTCATTCACAAATTCTTATTATTCGTTTGTTCTGAACGATCCCTGCCATATTATTGTAAACCCGCTTATTATAATAAACCCAAATTTATTTTTATCTCTCTCTAATGCATTTTCGGAAACGACTGGCAGAATTCTTACGAGAATAGTTGAATACATTATACAGAATAGTGATAATCTTCTCGAGAAATATAACTTTTGCGTGATGATAATATAGTAAACATAATATCATCACTAATGTTAACAAAAGCAGGCGTAAAAGACCACATAACATAAAATAATCACAAGTTTAAAAACTTAACTGGCCGACTTCCAATTTACCGATAGTGACTAAATTTATATGGGACCACTCTTGAAATAAGCTCTATCGAACACAAAAACAATTTTGAAAATCCACATTTGGCGGAGATCGAGTAACATATATAAAAAAATACAGACGAATTGAGGACCTCCTCCTTTTGTGGAAGTCGGTCGAAAATAAACGAGAAATTGAAAAAAACTTATTGAACCTTGTAATATGTTTTGTAACAGGCCATGGCTATATCACGCGTCCACGGATCTCTCTACGCAGCGTCGGACAGAAGAGTGTTGCAACTGCGTTTGGCTCTCTGCGCGCGCAGATACGACGCTTGTGTGCGATGCGCACGCGATCCTTACTGTGGTTGGGATCGGGACACTGGAGTCTGTCGGGAATATGTGCCGGGGTAAGTAACATTAATATATTACCATAAAGTATTTGCTGCCTCGGTGTCGTTGTGGTATTTCAGTACGACTACGGTTCTGAGGTCTCGGGTTTGATTCCCGGGTCGGGCAAAGTGATATTGGATTTTTCCATATCAGCCCGGAGTCTGGAATTTGTGCCCGATATGGCGATAGGCTCGCCCCCTATCACATCTGGGACGGAACTAAGCTCGGCGAAATGTGGGTTCTAGTTCGCTAGTGCGCCTCTGCCTACCCATTCGGGGATACAGGTGTGAGCTTATGTATATATGTATGCATAAAGTATCCTCAAAGAACATTATATAGTAGATAATGCAGGGCCATCTTTGTCTTCATATTTCAAATTACGAAACGTTTGAATTAATTTGTAGATTTTATTCTCAAATAAATATCAATTATAGTTAATGAGTACGTTGCTTGTACCTACATTAATGTATATATAGATTATTATTGTGAATTTACTTAATTTACTCAACGGTTATAAACTTATTTTGTACCCAATTCGGCCCATTTCTCCCATAGAAATACCTCTTATGGTTGATTAGCATCACCATTGAAACTTATAACATTATTGTCTCTAGGTTGATTCAAGACGTAGCGAACGAAACCGCGGATATTTGCGACTCGTCGATCGCGCGGAAGAGCGTATCAGCGACCTGGGGCCAGAGCTTACATCTCGGCAGTTTTGTCAAAATGCCAGAGGTCTTGCAGCCCCGTGCTGTCACCTGGTTCCATTACTCAAGGGAGAAGGGACGTCATCCTATCACGTTTAAGTAAGTTTACAGATTTTTGCCCGTGTTCCTTATTTAGGGTAATTTTTGAAGATTTTCTGACATTATACATTATCATTAGCCACAGGACGTAGCTATGGATACAACTCTCAAATTTATTCGTTTTAATCTCTCAGTGACATAATAGTCCTCAAACTAAAAAATCATCAAAGTATCTTGGACGTAAGAATATTTCATTTAACTGGGTGAAAAGAAATTGCTTCATAATTTTCTACATTTTATTACCTGTGGGCTATGAATGACGTTGAAAAGGAAAATATTGACAAACTTTTAAATGTTTCTTTCCTAGCCAACCATGACGAGACCGCATTAAAACAAAATGTCATAATAAGCGACCTCAGAGGTTTTCAAATTCATTCAAACGTATTTACCTCTTCAAGAGCATATTTAAACTCATTCATACTTCATAACATATTACCATACTTAACTCAAAGCAAATGCAAAAGTATTTAATGTGTGTTTAAAAGTACCCAGAATTTAATTACGGCAAGGCACCTGCGCAGTAATTTAACTTTGTACAGGAGAAGATAAATATACATTAAATAGGTGAAGTAATTTAGAAAGCAGACCAATTGAACACGCATGCAACAACATTAATTAAAGGGCTCCCAAATCTTCTGTTATCGCACTTCCGCCTTCACAATTAAAATGCAAGGGGAAACTTTGGCGTTTACATTTTGTTTACGGTTTTCTAATTTATTGTACGATGTGAAAATACCTTTTGTATTCGTAAATGTTTGAAGTTGTCTTGTTTAAATTGATTTTATTTATTGGGAATAGTTTTTAAAAAATATATCAGCAGTTATATATAAGTTATACTATTGATTAAGACTCATGGAACTAATTATTTGAGGACTTAAATTAATTGGACTAAATTTAAGTCTAAGTAGTCCCTAAGGCATATCTAGAGGGTATAAAGCTTCTGGTAACTACATGTTCTTCTCTGAGCTTAAGTATACTCTCTCTCTCTCTCTACTCTATACCCAAAAATCTTAATAGTACTACATTTTTCTATTTATAAATCTTACCTTTGCCAATAAATGTACCTTGTTCCTAGTTTGGATGAAATATATACCGTTTCATTAATTAAGACCTATATCCAACTGGTTAATTCATATCGTAACGTGCCTATTAAAAGTTAACCTAGTAAATTAATAATTAAAAAATATAAGTTTATTTTTGCTTTGACCTTTCATAACTCTCGCAGCAGGGTGTCTACAAAATAACATTCATAAAGAATATTTATTGCAATTACGCACATCATGAAACCTCAATGAAAATATGAAATAATGTGAAAACATCAAATTTAAAAACCTACTTTATACGCAACATTTAATACAGACTAGTACGACGTAACAATTTTGATCATTGTCTAATATTATTTTCAGTAAACCCGAGAAGTACATTGAGACTTCGGAGCACGGATTGTTAATTATATCTGTGAATGAAGCCGATGCCGGGAGATACGATTGCTGGCTTGGTGGTTCCTTACTTTGCTCATACAATATTACTGTGGATACTCATAGGTAAGATTGAACAAAAGTCTCAACAAAGTGTATTAAAGTCATTATATCGAAAGCTTCTATCAAAATTATTATTTTCCCCCATTTTCAGATGTTCTCCTCCAGAAAAGAGCAATGAATACCAAAAAATTTACTCCAATTGGTGTCATGAATTCGAGAAATATAAGACCGCAATGAAGACGTGGGAACGAAAGCAAGAGGTAAAATATACTTTTCTAATTAAATGACAGCCAATAATGAATCAACTTTCTAAAATGTTCTCAATGAAAGTTATAAGTAAATTTTTCAAGCTACTTTTTCGTAAATTTGAACATAATTTATTACGTGAAGCAGTAGTCAAGATTAGACAATTAAAAAATACACTTCCCAAAAACATTCGCGTATACTAAGTCTTTTTTCTTTTTCAGCAATGTGCAAGACAAAATGACTCGAATCAGAACACACATCCAAATGAAATAGTGTGATAGCTCCTGAACATCGCCTATCTCATGTTTCAATCCGTTAACTACTACGCAGGAGCGATACCGATACCGTACGTGTCGGCTGGCCTGAAGTACTTCAACATATTCTCGTGAGAAAATCCGTCACAACACATCCGCTCCAAGATATAATTCATAGCGATTCTAAAGCTCAAGACTGTAGTGTATTTAATCAACTGTGACAACCCATAGCTTTTCTAAAAATATATTGAAATATAGTGAAATTAGTGCATCGTTCCACATGTCCGACGGAACATGAGAAGGTGATTGGACACAAAATTACAAACGGACACTTTTATTACTAAAATTTTTCGATGGAACGATATAATTACGAGCGTTGTGAGTTGCTTTGTTGGTAAATGGTATGTAAAATAATGATTTAGAAATCTAAATTTTCAAATTGTAAGTACGCTTTGTTCGTTGGGTAAGAATAGAGAAATTGTTAGAGTTATCGAATGGAATTAGTTTTGATATCCTTAGACGAGTTTTATAGACGTTCCTTTGCATTTATTATCATGATTTGAAAGAGTATTTTAATTATAGTCGTAAATGGTATCTGATAATATAATTTAAAGAGCTATATAAGACACTTTGTCATTATTTATGGTGGGCATAGGCGATTTCCTTTCTTTGTTTCTGTACGATCAAGAAGTTTCTTTCGTAGTATATTAATGATGCAAGTATAAACATACGTAGCACCATGCGTTACTACATTGCGGTCGTAATTCGAAATCTCCGAGGGTTGTGGGAGGGTACGCCTCATTATTTTTCCCCTATTTGTGTAAATAGTTACCTAATTTCGTTTGACTGTATATGTATAAGTGTACGTATAGTATGCACGTCCCTAATGGTAATGTATAATTTAAGCCTGTGATATAATAAGAAAACTCGTTTAGGAAAATGTATTTTTAAGTATTAACTTTGGACGACATTTATGTCTAAATTGTCATGTAATTAAATGATATCCTACACCTCACTTTTTTGTAATCCCCATATTATGAAATAGGCAATAATCTATTGCTCCATTGTAGTTAGAGCACAAGCTGTATTTGTAATAACAATTTTATGATTAGATTCTAGTTATTAGGCAGGGTAACTTAAGGACTCGATCCAATATAATAACACTCGTGAAATCAACTTTATTTGATTGACTGATTTATTTTCGCCGACTTTATAACGTAAGTTTTCAATAAAATATTAAACGCCACCCGTTAACTATAACTTAATCAGTTAGTAGCTACATCAAAGCTTTTTATTGTCTTACTAGTAAATAAAAATTGAGTTATGATAACAATCTTTGATGTTTGATATTTATCATTTTCTTCGTAAAAAATATGTATTTTAAAATAATCTTTAAATTTACCTACGCTGTAAATGTGTTTTATTACAACATAAAAGAAATGTTTAGAGCGTTGTGCACTAATCAACTTTTTGCCGTACGTCGTTATCTTAGTCTCAACTACTTTAATGGAGGAAAGCGGAGTATTTAAGAGCCATAATAACTTTCCCAGTACTTACCCTGCAATAATGGCTCTCAAACGACGGATTATCTCTTTAATTTAACAGAACACTATTAGAATGTTGTGTATATTTTAATGTAAGATTGTGAAGTGTATTCTCTGTCGTTATTACAGCGATGTTAAAAAATATCTACCTACTTTTAAAATCTTATAATAAAAATAACCGCAATGTATGGTTATGCCAAAGTTACATTTACCGCGGAATTATACCACATTACCTAGAAATTATAGAAAACATAAGCAGTGACGTGCACAGACTTTCTTATCAGGATAGACAAAAATCTTGTAAAATGGTTTTTTTTTCAACTTTTACATAATCATTACTATCATTATCATTCTCATGCCTATTAAAATACAATTCGAGTACTGATATTTTGACAATTTGTTTATGGTCACAAATTTTTGGTCATGATTTCTGAAAATAGCAAATTGTCAGGGTAGGGTGTCTCTGTCTATATGGAGTACCCGCCACAACATAAGACATAATAATTGATAAATACGTAGATATTTGTTTGTGTTGTTTATGTGCCCCACAGATATTTGTTTCAAGTCTGGGTGTTGTGAGTCTCTCATAGTCTCTGATACCCACGATACAGGTTATACCTAGTGTGGGGTCAGAACTAGGTGTGTGAACGACTGTATGGGGTGTATTTGTTTACATTTTTGGAATAGCAATCGTGAATACACTTTAGCTTAAACTGTCACGTATCATGCCACTCGGTACCTACATCAAGTAACTCCATATCATAAGATTATTGTACCTTATATCTTGTACATATTTGAATCACCAACACACCAATATATTTATACACGCAGCGAACAAATTTTAAATAATGAATTTTATATAAAGAATTATAGGAACGTGTATATTTTTTCTAGAAATTTATTCTAAAACGCCATTTGATTCCGCTGCCCAAGTTTTAAATAAGTGTTAGATATGATTCAGTCCAGGAAAACGTTTTCCAAACAGTGGAATTTTCAATAATTACTCCTGTATCTATGTAACAAAGATTGTACTTAAAGAAATTTAATGAGCTCTTGATTCTTCCAATAAGCTGTTACAATTGGGTACTTGACTATGTTTCATTTCATACACATTTTTATATGCAATAGCAAATAAAACGAAAAAGAGACCCTTCTCTAAAAACCGCATCGAAATTGGTTGAAAAATGAGGAAGTAATTCATATTTTAAATTCTGCAGTGAGCAAGAGTGGGGGTGTAGTGGGGATATCTTGCTATCCCTCTCCAACTCACGCACTGTTATTGCCGTGACGTGATTTTACTGATACTTCTCTTTCCCGCTGTTTGAAGGTTACACCAAACTACAAAGGCTTATAACTTTTTTATTTTTGGGAGTATTGCAATATTTCTTTCTGTGTTACGTTTTAGATGACGTAAATTTCGTATCAAATCAATAAAAAAAACGTAGTCAAGTACCCAATTGTAAGATTTTAATACAATCCTGTGTCTTTTTACTATTTTATTGACCCGTCATATACATCTGGCTCAGAATATTTCGAAATATAGATACAGGTGTTTATATGTTAACTTGCTCATCTGGTTACCTACTAGTTATAGATTTAGATTATTCAATTTACTTGATTTTAATGTATTTAACAAGTGATATACTGTACCATTACTTTTAAACTCGAGCCATACGCTGAACCGCTATAGTAGAGTAATATAGCCTGATAGGTGCTTTGGATATGCTTTCGTTTTGCAAATATAAATATTTTTCAAACTTTTTTCATATCAATGTAAATACATGAAATTTTAAATAGATATATTCGTAAGAAATATCTGAGCTTTGTCGTTTATTATGTATTAGCTAAGACTACATTAAGTATTTAGTGATTTATAAGGATTTCCCGCCACCCGGGAAAATCTTGCGCAATAATTATAAACTAATTACTATTATATGTACTAACGGAATAGCTCTGTAAATTTCACATGTTACTATAATAAGTTAAATTCAAATGTAGCGTTAAGATTTTATATAATAAATCTATAAAATGTATCTTTCAGTTTGTTTGCGTTTTATTGTCACCCGCAGGGATGTTGACATTACGCGGCTGTCATTGGCCCGAGCAGTAGGCCAATCAAATTTTTTTGACATTTTACGCCAGCTAAAATATATATGAAAAACACTGACAAAACACTTGAAACATCGTAATTTAGGTATATTACGTGGGAAATTACGATTTTTCATACAAATTCTTTACCTCAGAGTGATACAATATTAACTCAATTTTTTTCCAAAATCAATAAATGCGCCAGATCTTTATAATGGTTTATAAAACACAATATATTAAATACATAAATAAACAATTTCTGCAACTTTTAATTAAATTTGTCAGTACTGGCTTCATACATTTACGGCGAACATTTTAGCCTATCCTGTAAAAAAAATATTTTGGCGCTTGACGTTGTAGGCCTCTGAGGTACAGAATTATTTTACGTAGTCGCTAACGTGAAGTGTCAAAAACTAATGGTCAAGCTATGGAACAAGATTTTTTTTTTAAATCGAAATTCAGACCTCGCGCGCACTGATGACGTTTGGTTAAAATTTCATACAAATAAACGCGCATCGAGTTCGATTCAAATTCGATTATCAAAATTATTATTGCTCAGGCCGCAGAGCTAACGCAACGATAAAATGTTTAAAATAGTGTCGATTCATCAAGTCACATACCGGGTTGACATTTTCGTCATAACAGACCGGGGCGGGCACCCTCGACGAGGACCGGCGACCGAGGGACTATAAAAACTGAGGGCGCGTAATTATATAGTGCCACTAAACTAATTTCACGATACATTGCCGACGAAATCTGTGCTTGGCACCGCCTTGCCTGCCGGCGAAATGTGATTTTTCTTTCACCAACCCGCTGATTACTACTGTTATGTGTTATTTCGTATGAATTGCTAATGTGTTCGCGACGATGTTGCCGATATTAAATAGCTGATGAAGGGAGGCATATTATGACCTTCCGTCTGTCAAGCCCTTGCGTGTTTCGTGAGGAAGTGTTCATAATTACAGTCCTTTATGCTAAACGATATTTTAGTTGATGAGTGTGATACGATAATCAAAAGCGCATTACATTAGTGAAAGCGCGCTGTTATTTTAATAGTAGCAATGAATATAATCGCGTAGCTGTAGTGTTTGCTCAGAGTACTTTTTTCTGCCCTTATCCCACTTTAATGTGGGGTTGACGCATGCACACACACGCACACTTTTTCAAGCATGTTGCAGAATATATTTGGCAAAGTTTTTACGACCGGCTGCCTGCCTGACGTCAACCTCCTGAGGGATCCACTCTCGGGAAAATTAAATTAGAAAATTCGCTTTGCCCGACCTGGGAATCGAACCCAGGACCTCCCGGTCCACAGCCCATATATGCTGCCACTAGGAGGCGACTCTCGAACTGTCTCTCTTATCTATTGAGCATAGCTTGATATTACATTCTGGGATCTACACCAGTTGCGTTTCTACCGATCCCCTTGAGTATACAGGCGTGAGCTTTAATCTTCAAGACAGTTAAAGTTTAGGCTGGTACGTGGATAGAATATGAATCGCTCCAAATAACAGACATTATGGCAGGAAATGACGTCACAACATGCAGCGAGGAACCATGACAAGTTACAAGTAGTTTGTCTCGAGGAACGGCCCGAAGATTAGATTTCAGATTACGTCATAAACCGGAGAACGGGAGTTAGGAGATTTATCATAGCTTAACAACTTGTATGAAGATCTGATACATACATAAGCTCACACCTGTGTCTCGGAAGGGATGGTGAACTAGCGAACTGGACACCGACATCTCGCACTATTTTCACCCCAGATGTAATAGGGGCGAGCCTATCCGGCACAAAGTCCAGACTTCGAGCTGATACTAAATAATGGGCCTTACTTATAAAAATAGTTTAACTGAGCAAATGGTAAAGAATATTCTGTCCCTTTTATTTTCAAACAGTGTAACACAAGGAAAAAAGTGACGGACTATTCTTAGCCATTTGCTCAGCTTAACCGTTTTTATAAGTAAAGCCCAATAAATCCAATATCACTTTACCAGACCCGGGAATCGAACCTAGGACGGTAGTCCTACTGCACACGTAAAACAACTAAGTCACCGAGGCAGTCGCTAAGAGATAGAAGGATTACATAGTGTACACATGCCCTAGCTTTTATCTATTCTTTCTTACTCCCTACCATGACTTAATTTTTTCGCGAGCAATTAGTGTTAGAAAAACGACCTGGGATTCGAACCCAGAACCTCCCGAATCACAGTCTATATACGCTACCACTAGACCAAAGAGGCCAGACAATAAATATGTACCATTTTAATCAATTTTTAAATATGTTTTATAGTATTACTAGCACAACTAGGTACACATACTTCTTACTACAGTCACAATGCAACGATCCATTTGACCCTCGCGGTACAATACACATAGCAGGAACTAAACAAATATGTTCTTAATTTTTTAATCCATTGAGGGTCCTACAAAATTACAGTATCAAAGAAGTCTTCAAATGCATCAGTGAAGCGGGTAATTTATTATTTCACGGGCGGGACGACGCGTGCGACTGCGGATTTCGCCTACATTAAATAATTATTTACGGTGTATTTGAGCCAGTTGCAGCGAAGGGTCAGCTATGTCCACTAATAGTTGGTGGTGATGGATCTTGGTAGAGTAAATTATTGACTCGAATGATGGTCACGTGAGGGTCGACGATCCCGAGGTGGACCGCAATCCAGCAGGGTTACCACCACCTCTTATAGCAGTATTATTATAATCGTTTTTGATTTGTTTTGTATGGGAATCGGTACAAGTAAGATGATAATAATACTGCTATAATGGTGGTAACCCCCCAGATGTTTGCTAGTCACTTAGTACAGATTAGAGACAAATAGAGGAGGGGCGTATGAGGAGGAGGTTTATGCCCTGTAGTGGGCGCCAAAAAGCTTTCAATACCAGTGATTGTGTTAGGTTGAATGATTTCTCATGAAACGGAGTCTAAGATGCCACAGCCATTCGCCTACATAACTACATTTAAATGTCAGATGTATAGCGATATATGAGTATTCATATATACATATCTGGTATATTCTGATGTTGTTCTGCATACTATAAGAAATAGACGAAAAACCACTATTATACTCAAAATATACTAGCATCGTTATATTAGTTTTGTCGATGCTTATATAGAGGTTAAATAGTGGATTTTACAAAAGACATACATACATTTTTTTATTATGCTTTTTCATACATCTTTCATTATTTCTACCTGCACTTATCCCATTTAATATGGGATCGGCGTAACACACTTGTTCAAGCATGTGGCAGAAAGTATTTGGCTAACTTTTTACGACCGGCTGCCTGCCTAACATCACCCCGATCTGAGGGGTCCAATCCCGGACAAATTAAATTAGAAAATTTGCTTTGCCCGACCTAGGAATCGAACCCAGGACCTCCCGGTCCACGGCACATTATTTTTTAATGATACTTCTTCATAATGATTTCTTAGGTTTACGCGAATGTTATTCATTGAAATAAAACTCGCGACCAAACCAAATCTTGATAGAATCCGTAAAAATAGTTTTATTTCAATGATACTTCTTCATACAACTTTCATTCTTTCTACCTACACTTATCCCACCTTTCATGTCGGATCGGTGCAACACACTTTTTCAACCATGGGAAGAAAGGATTTGGCTATGTTTTTATGACTGGCTGCCTGCCTAACGTCAAACCCCTCTGAGGGATCCAGTCCCGGGCTAATTAAATTAGAAAATTCGCTTTGCCCGACCTGGGAATCGAACTCACGACCTCTCGGTAGACAGCTCATATGTGCTGCCACTAGACCAAGGAGACGCCATATGCTTTTTCAGACAACATAAAAAATAAAATTTTGCGAGGCCATCTTGTAAGCATTTTTTCATCTTTCCTCTGATGCACAAAAACCATTTCTGGGATTCACTAAACATAACGTCGAATGTCCAAATAAAAATAATAAGTACTTTGCAAATATAACTCTACTAAACTATAGTGTTTTTTTTTTTTTTTTTTTTTTTATTGATTTCTTTTACACCTGCCATTATTTATTTTATGGCAATTTTGAGTTCTGTTACTTACATATATGTTTTTTTTTATTATATCTTTTCATTAATTACAATTTATTTCTTATTTTATGATTATTGTATTTTAATTATATTATGCTAACTTTAATATTATTATGAATTAATTTTACACTCTCATTAATCATATATATTTATATTTATATATTTTAATATTTATTATCAATTATATAATATTGTTATTGTAATACTTTTATTTTATTATACATGACATACATCGTATCTTATTTAGGCTATACCCCAGTACTTCCATTCCCCCTGGCTGCCGCCCTCACGACCTTTTCTGCATAACGTAAGAATATTCTGCGATCGTCGTCGTTTAGCAATATTTTCGCGTAATTATTTGTACTGATCTGGTAGAGGTAAACTATAGTGTTTCGATAAATTCTAAAATTAGTTTCAACGCACTAATCGCTAGACCGATAAGATCGTGGAAAGACAGAATGCGGTGAGACCACGCGTGTAATCCTTTACTAAGTACATAGCGGGATATGCGATGCCCCACTCTCGTAAGCGCATTAGCCGAATTAACAATTAGTCATGCCTACGTCTGCCCGCGAAGTTTGCACTAATTTACATAACAATAACGTTTTGCTTCGACCTATGGTGATTTTTAAATTAATTGGATTGGGAGCCGTGGAAAATTTCAACGAGTTTAACCCCCTAGTATTTGTGGCCGGCACGGCGCGTGTTGAGGATGTGTGCAGGTTTTTATTCTGTGGTGAGTAAGCACTTTAAATGTGGTGGATCGGTAGTTTATTTCCTTTTTTGACCGACTTCCAAAAAGAAGAAGGTACTCAATTCGTTTCTTTTTTATGTATTTTCCCCGATATTCCGCCAACTGTGGACCGATTTTCTTGATTATTTTTGTGTTCGAAAGAGCTTATTCCAGGTTTGGTCATGATTGGATAAATGTTGAAGTCGGTCCGTTAAGTTTTTACACTTGTGATTAATTATTTATAGCAGAGAATGGCAAACAAGCAGACGTTTCATCAGGTAAGTGATCTCCAATCTTCATCGCCCATAGATACCCAAGACTCAAAAAGAATCATGGGTTGCAAACCTAAAACGAGGCAAATGGGGATTGGGAAAGGGATGGGGGAGGAATTGAGCCACCGGAAATCTCACTCACCGAACGAAGCGTGACAGCAAGCTGCCAATTCACGGCGGTTTTCTGTGAGACAGTAGTATCAAACCAGTTGAGCCAAGAAATTAATGTAAACATCACCGAAACAGAATATCGTATGATATGAAAACGAAGCTATTTTTCACGCGATAATGGAGCCAGTAGAGAGGAACTGAAGCGTCACGAGATACAGATACGCGACTGTGTCACGATTCAAATGGGCAACGATAAAAGCGCAAAACTAAATCGGGACTGGGATGAACAAGAACAATGGCGAGCTTAAATTGTAGCATTGTGCACAACAACGGGCCGGCGACACGTCCGCGAAGAATAGAGTCATTTGCCTTTAACAACATTAATGCCAGTCTGACCCTCATACCATCAGTTTTTGTTTGTTAATCTACAGAAAAGGGCGTAACTCATTTTGTCAACTCGTAATTTAATTTCACTTGAACCCCAACCAGGCTGCCATCGCCGTGGGCGACACAGGACATGGCCGAATGTAATCTGGTTTGTTAATTTATTTGTTTATACACATTTTAGAATTGATAGGCAAAACATTGAGCCCGCTTTGTGTAAGATATTGCATACGGAACACACCGATGACGATTAAAAAAGGCTATAAATTCCCAAGTTCAGAATATCACAATACGCACGGGCCGACCGTTATTGTTAAAGTTTAATGTCCCCTCGCAAAATCTACGTGGATCCTTTCGGCCAAAGGTGACGGGTCGCCTTTTAGAAATGCTTAAAATGCAATTTTACGTGTGTATTTTTATTTATGGGCCCCAAAAATGTAAAATGCAAACGTTTTATTGCGGGGCTTATAAAAATACGAAGAACAAACAATGTCGCTGTTATCCCAAGACGGGGGATGTCGCGGCATATTTGTACGTTTAGAGGGGATGCACCCGAGTAGAAACGCGGGACAGGTAAGGATTTTGTGTAACATCTTTTTTTTATTTGCCATCGGTTTGATGTTTAAGACGTTTTAACGTTATTAGCGTAATTACGTTGGGTCGAATGTAAACAGAGATATTTTAAAGTCTCTAAGTGGACCCTTTGAAATGAATTGCAGATTCAAATGAGCGATAAATTTGATTACTCCTCTCTACAAAGAGATTTAATTTTGATAAATCAACGCGTATTGTTGTTGAGATTTATTACATTTGCTTCTGGAACGTCCACACTCAATGGAATCAAAAATAAGCCATGGAAATCTATTCACAGCGACTTCCTCCTTAATAATATTATTGCCTTTATATTAAAAAAAATTAACAGACTGACTTCAAATCCGATCGTTGCCAAATTTATATGGGACCCATGAAAAAAGCTCTATCCAATACAAAAATAATTTTGAAAATCGGTCCACATTTGGCGGAGATATCGCGTAACATTAAAAAAACAGACGAATTGAGGACCTTCTCCTTTTTGGATGTCGGTCCAAAATATGATACAAACACCTAAAATAATTTCTAATTTTTATGTAGGTAAGCCGGGCTATATTCGAGTCTACTTTGTCTGACGTAATAGCAGAATTACTCTCTTTCGAGGCGTAACGAAATGAAGTGTGTTGAAAAATGTGAAACATTTAGGATGCAAAATTTTATAATAAGAATCGCTGAGATTACACCTTGTGCTCATCTATTTTTAATGCTGCGCCGGCAAGTGGGACATTTTTATAGCCCCCAGGCTCTAGATTAGTTTTGTTCTGTGAATTTGATGCATGCACAATGAGCTCTATCATTCATCGCCCTGCGGAACCTATTTAGTTTCTGCGCGTAACATGAATATAGAATGGTGTCACATTACTTTTGCATTACGATTTATGAAACTGTTTATAAACTTCATTTCTTTTTTTATATTGTCAGATGATATATTTAAAATGATGCATTTTTTTGAAGTGAGGGAACCTGTAGTTTCCAATTTCGCCTACAGTATGAACTGGGCGGTTAGATATGATTATTTTAACGATATAAAAAACGAAGTCAAGTGGCAGTTTGCTGTTACGTTTTGTATAGTGAGTGAGATTTAAAAATTGACATGAACATTAAACAAAGATTTTTAAATACTTTTCGAAAATGTATATTTATTTGTAGTACGTATTTTATATTTAAACCCCTAACTAGGTTTAAACTAAAGAATCTTAACATAAAATAAAAATCCATCATCGTGAATTATAATACAAATAAGACAAATCATTCAAAAATAAATTCTGAAGTATAACGATTGGTTCTCCCAAGGAACTCACCCACATAATAATTTCATAAATGTCAAAAGTGAAATTGAATTTATAAAATGAATTATGTATGAAATCGATTACCTCGAATCTAGTATCGACAGTGTACGAGTGACATTCTGTGTCGAACGCGAGAACAAAAGACGCGAATACGAACATGTGCAAAAAATATCTGTCGTATGCATTTGGGAATTTCGCGTGACAGAAAATTTAATACGAGGGGAGTCTAATATTAAACCTCGGGGACCCATCACTTTTAATATTTGGTCGGAGTCCTAGAGGGCTCCTAAATTATTTACAAAATGGAAAGGTAATGGTCGAGGAAGAGTGCGAATGAAGGTATGCAAATTTTATAAGCACGTATTGTTATCCATAAAATACTGGAAACATGTACGCTTCGCGGTTAATCGGGGAGCGAAATAAATAATGACGAAGAACACGCGGACGTTAAAGTATTTTCACACATTACCAAACGTAATGCCGTCGCCGAAAGTGATTTTGCTTGTACTCCGTGATATATATTTATGATTTGGTACAGCAAAATGTACAAATTGTAATTCCACGCGGCCTGTATGGATGTGAGTACGCGTTCCTAATGCTAGAAACGACTCCCAAAGTGTTAATGTTTGGGATCATCTTAACACTCGCTGTATACTGTTTTGCTCTTTGCTTTATTCCACCATTTCATTAATTATGTTGTTATATACGCGCAGGTAATGGAGGTTGCATTTAAAAAAATATATGAAATCCCTTTTATCTGGCAACAGTAACGTAACTACAGGGTGTAGAAACGTAACACATGGCGGCCAAAATGCCACGGGCCCTCGAACGTAAGGGGCCCTCGATTCGACTCCAAGGAGACCCCGGCCTCAATAGCCTCGACAAAAATGACCTCATGTGATGAATTTGCCACGGGCCCCGAACAGTTACGCCGCTGCCTGGCAACATTTATTTTACGGACCAAAGTATCTAATGATAAAATAATAAATAAATATTCCAGCAAAACAAAAATATTAAACTTAGTTTCCTCCTCTTTAATAAGGGTACCCAGACAGTCGCATCAACGATTTATATTTTATGAAATGATTTAAATGTATTATTATGATTATAAACATCTTATTTTAACTTATTTTTACAAACGAAGCCTATCATCAGTCATAGGAACGTCCATTGCTGAACATAAGCCTCTCGCAAAGATTTCCAAACCGACTTGTTAAACTTCACCAACAACACCGCGTGACACGTGTTTTCAAACCACCCGATACCCGCATTCTGATACCAGAATTAAAACTGACCACCATACGAACGAGAAACAAAATTGAATACAGCGGACCTTAGCTAGGCGTCGGGTGATTTATCGGGAAAAAATCAGGATTAATTCGCACACGTGCCCGCGTTTAGGGCGAAGGGGTGAACGGGGTGAAACAGGAGTCACGGCCCATAGCCCATAAAGAGTCACGCATCGCGGCGGAGCGGTAATGGCGGGGTGCCGACTGCCGAACTAGAGGGACCTGCTGCACACAACTTCGATATTAGGAGTTTAATTGCATTCGAGAATTATCTTCTTCTCGGGTTAGTGGCAGCGTAGTCAAGCTGAGATGTATATGCTGGGCACAAATTCCAGACTCCGGTCTGACATTAAAAAAGCCAATATCATTTTGCCCCACCCGAAGATCGAACCTGATACATCAGCAGGTCGATTCTCTAAGAAACGCCACAACGTTGCGATCGACGACGAGCTCCCGCAGCGCACATCGTTGAGATCGACGGAGCGTTCAACGTTGTTGGGTCTTAGAGAATACCATTTTCTATACATTTATGTCAAACGCCTCGCTCGATAGAGCTAGTTCGCATAAGCGCCGTCATCACGCATAGCGCTTGTGCGTGCGCTTTATACCTTGCTGAATACAAAAATTAAAACATCGTTGCCGCAACGATGTCGCAACGTTGTTTTCACAAATGAAACCTTAGAGAATCGACCTGCAAGACGGAAGTCGCACCGAAATACAACTACGCCACCGAGTCAGTACAATTATACTCACTCGTATTGTAAATCAGGATTTTGTTGAAAAAAAATTATATATTTCCACTTTACATCATTTAAAGTTTGCTTAATTAATTTAGCCACAGGAGAGGTAGACGCCTCCTTTGGTGTAGTGGCAGCATATGTGGGCTGTGGACCTGGGTTCCATTCCTAGGTCAGGCAAAGCGAATTTTGTAATTTAGTTTGCTTAGGTCGAGTCCAGACCCAGTAATGATAATGCCTCAGAGGGGGTTGACGTCAGGCAGGCATCATTTCAATTCAGACTGGCTCGGTGGCGTGGTTGTATTTCGGTACGACTACCGTCCTGAGGTCTCGGGTTCGATCCCCGGGTCGGGCAAAGTAGTGACATTGGATTTTTCCATATCAGCCCGGAGTCTGGAATATGTGCCCGATATGGCGATAGGCTCGCCCCCTATCACATCTGGGACGAAACTAAGCTCGGCAAAATGTTGGTGTTCTAGATCGCTAGTACGCCTCTGCCTACCCCTTCAGGGATACAGGCGTGAGTTTATGTTATGTTGTGTTCAATTCTGCTTTAATTTAGACACACGGGAGGTACAGACGGTTTTTTGGAATCAAGCTTTTTAATTTTTCAACTTTTTTAGAAAAAATATCTGCAATTCATTCAGATAATTAAAGTATTGTTATTATAGGATTTATTCATCCCTTAGGCGGTGTAGAAATAAAACTCTTGTATAAGGGTTACTCCAAAAAAATATTTATTTGGTTAAGTCCAAAAGAGATACGACGAAATGTAGAAAAACCTTTCAAATCCTAACTCCCTATTCTTATTACTCTGTGCAACTCGCAGGAAAAACAACGCGCGACAGCGTTGCCTTGTACTGAACTTTCGTGCTCCCTCTACCCTTTTTGAACTTTTTTCCCGCAATTACCCTAATTGTCCAAAGTAAACCCTGTTTGTAGGCTTAAGGTATGCATTTTCGGAGATTATCTTTTCCTATTCTAATTTTATTAATGTGTTTACTCTTCGGTTGAATGAACTTTGTCTGAACAAGGAAACAGTTTAGGCAATTGAAGCTACTTATGTATATGATATGAGTTTATTAACGACTTTGTTTTGTAAGTAAATGTCATCTAGATTCTGTTGTAGGCTGTTGGGTTAATATTGGAGTACACGAGATTATCAGATCCTGCCAGGGGTGCATCCCCGTGGACGGCCCAAAAAGCGATGGCTGGATGTTTTAAAGGATATGAGAGCCAATGTTCATACTGTGGAAGGATGCTTAAGATCGGCCGAAGTGGAAGCGTTTAAGTAGGAAGTCGGACCCTCGCACTAGGCCAGGACAACGCCAGGCAGAAAGAAGAAAGAAAATACCAGAGATTACCTCCAACATTGTTAATCAAATACTATTTGACAAATAGTACTCGATAGCATGATGATTGATGTAAGGAAAAAAACGACTATGAGGGTATCAATAAAAACAAATACACAATATTATGATAAGCTTTAAAATATTAAGTTATGTAGCTTAACGTAAAAAAAGTACATACTATGGTGTTTATCGAAACTAGGGAGTTTATCAATTCTCAAAGCAATGTCTATTCTCGAACCTAGCCCGTTGTGGTAATGTTATAAGCCAGTAGGTGTGTATGTAGTCAATGCGTCTGTAATCGCAGTCACACTCGAATTGCGCCTAACATACCGTTCCATACATTAACTTGGTCTTGGCCACAGACCATTGAAATCATTGTATTGACAAAGCATAATATTCAAGCAATATTATTTGTATTGGTCATTACCCCACTGCGGCGTGAATGCCTTTCTATTGCGAAACAAGATAATAAATAAATACTATTATTTATTTGCTTGTATTTCTGCTGCCTCGGTGGCGTATTGGTATTCCGATATGACTACCATCCTGAGGTCACGAGTTCGATCCCCGGGTCGGGCAAAGTGATATTGAATTTTTCAGTTTCAGCCTGAAGTCAGGAATTTGTGCCCGATATGGCGATAGGCTCGCCCCCTATCACATCTGGGACGTAAATTAGCGCGGCGAAATGTGGGTGATCTAGTTCTCTAGTTCGCTTCTGCCTACCCCTTCGGGGATACAGGCGTGAGTCTATGTATGTATGTATGTTGCTTGTATTTGTACATTTTTTTATCATGACACGATAATGTACTAGAGCGTCTTTCACGTTTTTTTTGTATTAACGGCACTTTTATCTATAAGGAAACAGTTTAGGCAATTGAAGCCATTTACGTATATGCAACTGTAGTTTTTTAATGTCTTTGTATATTTCTACATTTCCATATTCGGTAAAGTCTTTTACTTCAAACCTCCGAAAATCCACGTGGTTGTATCTAAATCAGAGAACAACACATAAAATTGTTTAGATCAATTACATCTCCAAGGTAGTATAAAGCGTGTAAAAACGCAGTTGTACCAAGTAACAGGTGCGTGCGTTGCATCTGCGGTCGGGTGCAAGCGCACGGAGCGTTCCAGAGTCCAGACAGGTGTCGACTGTCGCGTCGCTTGCGGTCGCTGAGCGATGCTCGCGGCGACCACCGACCACAAGCAACCACGCCGCGCCGCGTCGCCGTCACCGGCCGCCGCATTCTGCTGCGTCAATGCCATTACAGTTCACACCGCATGCACTCCAGGAATGTTGTGTACGTCTTCCTGGTAAATGTCTTGTAAATATAGAATACGTTTTGTATGGTATACCGTATAAAGTATAACATGCAGGATTTAAAACATGCAAAAATTTTAATTTGTTTTTAATTATTTTAACTTATGCAAAACAATTACATTTTATTGTTAGTGACTCCTTTTAAATAGTGACGCTTACCGCCGAATGTTCTTACACTTAAGGCCACTTTATGTCGCTTAAGGCCGCCTTATCTGTCAAAATTGTATGGCAAAAATCAATTTAAGAAGCTGTTAAAGTTGAGCAGCGTCTGACCATTCGGGCGTTAAACTACCAGTGTTGAGTAGTTGAATGAAGGTTTGTAATTTAATGTCGATTTTTTATTATATTATTATACTATTTCATACGTACAAAATTTTACCAATTTCGAAAACGGAGATTCATAATTTGATGTTTTACTATACTTTACGATAAATATATTCCCACCATATTACTGATTTAAATAAATATTTTAGTAAATGCAGTTTGACGCAAGGTTTGGATTCATATATTTGTTTAAGATGATGGGATACGAAAAAACTGTCTGTCCCACCATTCCCGTTGTGTTGTTCAGCGACGGGACTAGTGAGACTAATTCGTCCCATTAGTCCCGCGGGACTAGTGAGACCGATATTTCGGTGCCACTAGTTCCGTTACTGACATCGTCGTGATATCTCTTTATCCTTTCATACGTATGGTTACTGTGGATTTATAACCTGTACCCTTAGTATGAACTTTTCTCAATTGTCGAAATCGACGATAGTTTACAGTTTCTCCATACATTTTTTAGTTTGTGGTAGTTTCCGCAATGTGGCGCTGCTAGTCAAATGTATGGACAAAACACAAACTAACGTCGATTTCGAGAATCGAGAACTGTCAAAATAAACTCTTACTAGGGATACTGCAAAGGACTACAATTCGGTTCGCCAACGAAATAAAATATCGCCACAGTTCACACATCGCTACAATCCCTATCGAAACATTGTTGGTAGAATCGAGGATTAGAGCTATCCGTGTTGCGCGCAAACATAAGTCATCGTAAAAGCTAAAAGCTTTCATACATAATCTTTTAGGTACGATATAGTGAATGCAGTATTAAAAAGCATTTCGCAATGTTTGCTAATTCCTCGCCAGAAAAGAACAATCGCGGCGCGTGAGTGCTGTGTGTTGTGCATTATGGAAGATAGTGGTTTAATTTAGCAGATGTAGCGAGCTAGAACTAGAACAAGCGATGAGCCCACAAGAGGCAGATTATACCTAATTAAAATTTCAGTCTACTGTTACCATTATACATATCCTCATTTTTACTTATAATTCGTATTCTATTTCTCTTCCATGACGTAATGGGAGGCGAATCTTTCGCATTACCATATTCTGATCTAAGACAACTCATTTAAGCGAATTATATTAAAATTATAAAAAGATATTTGTTAGTTTGTATGTAAGGCGTAATTTCTGTAACTACTAAACTAATATAGGATATAACTAGAAAGCTACGCTATCGCAGTATGATGTAATATAATTTTATCCCGATAAGACTTATAACATGAAATGCGGGAACAGCTAGTAATTCTAGTTTTAGTTATCATCGGTTCGAGTCGGAAAATTTCTGACAATCGTAAATGTATTCGAGCTTGATCCACGTCTATGTTTGTATGAAATATTAACCAAATGTCATCAGGGGCATTAGCCAAGTGGCTTATACACTATTCGAATAGAATAGTAAATGTATGGGAATGACATAAGAGTACGCTATATATGGCGTACGCGTATGTCATCCCCATACATTTATTCTATTCGACTATTCTATTCGACTAGCGCATAAACCACTTGGCTAAGCCCGCAGTACGCAGCGAGGTTTATACGAATTCGATTGTCAAAAATATTCCTGCTAGGGGTGCTAGGGCCGCATATGACTGTCCATATTGTTGTGTCAGCAACCTTCAGCATGTTTCGAGTAAAACAGCGTATAACATGGACCACGCACCATTAAAACATAGGAGATTAGGGAGAATAGACTAGTATAGCAACATGAGCCAGGCTTTCTACTACAGCTTTGTACATTAACTTCCTTTATACACCTGCATTTAAAGACGCCAATTGTTTTATTTCTTTCCAAGGCAAGTACTTAAATAGACTTTCTAACATTATACTGTACCGGGGTTGTTAAATTAATATAAGTTGTGTTTCATTTGTAGCTTGCAAAGAGATTTATACTTATGAGGACTTCACACGGTTTTAATTACATTAAAACATCTGCATAATTACATTTTACAATTATATGGAAGTACAAATTAATTATCATCATGTTTCATCCATAAAACGCAACTAAGATAAAATATTTTTAAGATTTTTGAGTTTGCATTTACTTCACTGCCATTACAAAATATTTGTCATATTACATTGTTTTATTAGCTTGTAACAGTTTATAAAATTTTACCTAAATTACGACCGACTAATTTGTTACATTTATTCAAATAGTTGTTAACTGAATTCATCAATTTTATCGTTACATAAAAAAACTTTTGAAAGATTTGTTGTCCAATTCTTCTAAATCTAACTTTTAAAGTACCCAAATAAAATATACTATAAACTATAGAGGTAATAATTTAAATAAAAAGGTTAATCACGTTTACAGATTCACAGATGGACGTACTAGCTGTTCCCCGTGACTCCGTTCGCGTGAAAATGTATATTCCAGGATAAAAAGTAGCAATCCAGTGTGTCTGCTACCTCCATACCAAATTTCATCATAATTGGTTCAGCCGATTGAGAGTGAAGAAGTAACAAACATATAAACACATTTATGGTGTGACGATTGCTTGTATTTTTCATTAATATTGTATTCGGAACAGAAAAAAATATGCTCATGAACATGATTTGGTGTTTCACAGAGCGCTTAATATCTTAAGATCTTAAAAAGTATTAAGTACATTTATTTATAACATTACAAATTCCCTAACGTACGTATATTTTGAGCCATCGCTGCGATACCAGCCCGCTTCCTACGTAATTTCCTTTTCTTAACGTTTCAATGTAAGTCGGTAAATGAACCGCGGCGTCATCCCCTACTTAAGTCCCTCGGTATCTTGTCACCCATCAGACACGTCATCGTACGATGTTTACAATAAGAGATAAGCGTAACGGATCTTTGGACACCCTACACGGGATATAGAACAGGGATTATGGAGAGGTTGTTGTTACCTAAAACTAAACCCTAAATTGTAGATTTCTTTCTTTCATGGTAGAAAACAATTCAATTAATAAATAATAATAAATCCATAGCTGCAGCAGCGATAGCTCAGTTGGGAATGGTACGGACTGCCGAGACAAGTGTCGGAGGTACGATACCAACCCCAAAATGAAGCATACACCTCTGACTTTTCTATGTTAAGTGTGTTTTCATTGTGAAATGTCGCTTGCTATAACGGTGAAGAAAAACACCTGGGTGGGGAAACCTGCATACTCGAGAATTTCTTTACAGGAATTTCGAAGGTAGGTGAAGTCTACCAACCCGCATTAGGCCAGCGTGGTGGACTAAGGCCTAACCCCTCTCACTAGTAAAGGAGGCCCGTGACCAGCAGTGGGACAATAATATTACAGGGCTTATATTATTATAATAAATCCATAACAGTCACACATAGTCCTGACCCCACACTAAGATCGAGTCTTGTATCATGAGTATCAGGAACTACGAGATGCTTTCGGTCTCACTACACCTAGACCCGAAACAAATATCTGTGAGCCGCACAGACATTTGTCTCGGTGCGGGAATCGAACCCGCGACCTCACGTTTCAGAGCCAGCTACTCCCCCGCTGCTCCACGGAGGCTGTCAATTAATTTAAAAGATTAAAAGGTTTTCTCAAAATACAAAAATATAAGTAAGTCGTATCTATCGTTTTGTTGTTCGTAGCGGAAACCACTCCTCCGGCCAGTAATGCGTTGACCTAGGTCGGACTGCTTGCTGCTGCAGTCATTACTCATTGAAAATTATACCGGACTAAGTGGTGTTTCGGGTATACCCAGTCATGCGAACAGCAATGTATACAGAATAACATCTTGGAATGAAGTTTGCGTGTATCGATTTATTAGCCACGTTGCGTAATTTATTTATTGACGACGCATTTTCTTTTGTTGGGAATAGTCTGGCTTTTCTTTTGTAATGCCAGTTTTTATTGATTACTATTACAATGACGAATGTAGTGATAGCGTATTATGTTTCAATGTTATGTTTTCGTTAAATATCTTTACATAATCTTACATATTTGGATTAAAAATGTAGATAATTTTACAATTATTAATTTATTGTTGAATGCAAATACATTTTCGTGTGATTTGATCACAACCAAATCAAACCTAAAGACAATAATTATCGTCTCTCAAAAATCAAAGACCGTAAAATGTACTCCAGTGCTCTCAGTTGAGAAGATCCCTTCGCGGTAATGGTTGACAAAACAATTTATCATCATTCATTAGCCGCCCTCACGACGGATCAAGAAGTGACGTGCTCTGTCTCTTGCGGTCAGATTAGAGAGAGGGTTTAAGTTAGGGAGGTGCGGTCAAACTTTTGGTACAACTAATCATATCAAATAAGTAATTGGGCGTCATCCCTCCTCTACCAAATCCTGTGGTAGAGACAACACAGTATTGCCATATCAGGTGGAAGAATCTTGTCTAGGGATTGTAGTGGGCCAAAGCCCCGAGCCAAATAACATTCAGCTTGTCGGCTTTCATACGATTAAAAATAAATTTGTCGCTACTTAAACTTTTAATACACGGGACGTTTACTGTAAGTCTCTATTTATCCTAAATCTTGATTTAAAGATAGGAGTGAGTTGTAGGAAAAATCAAGATAAGGTGTAACTTTAGATTAGTAATAGCGCTGAAAAACGTCCTAAAAATTTGAATTTTAACCGATTTCACATACAATTAGTCTTCCAGATATCTGACGCCGATTTAGTGATTCTTCACAGGCAAGTTGTTAACTCAATCCTAAAATGCCAAACCCACTCAAATATACTTATTACCTATATAAATCTCAAATAATCGAAAAAAGGCATTTCAACCACAATATAAATCGTAACAGGGTGAAATATACAAAGTTTTGCGACTGTGGAAAATTGCGTTCTAAATTTATAACACAGCGATACATTATCTATTACTTATAGCTATTTATTCCATATTTTCCCAAGAGTGATTTACGCGGGTAAGTCGGAAAACCTCGGGTTTAACTTTGCTAATGTACCGACAACTGACTTGTGCCACAGTATAGAGGAATTCAGTACTCCACTGTTAAAAATTGTTAGAGCAAAACGTCTGGGAAAAATGTTTTTGTCACAATGTCAATCATATTTTAAATAAGTTATCGAGATATATTAATATAGAAATACACACAAATAAAGGTAAATTCACCAACATCTAGTAGGGCTATTGGTGATTGGATTACAGAAAATCAAAATTAAGTGGCAATTTGACTCTTGCGTACGAAGTAGTAGGACAGATTGAATATAATATGCATGTTTTAAAATACTGTAAAATCGCTGAGAAAAACATTACCCTCCATCTAAGGCAGTCGGGTAAAAATGATTGATACACACACACATCAAAAATAGTAAAAATACAGATGACGGACTTACACACACATGCATACACCTCGATGACGCAGCGTCTGAATAGCCAACTGTAAAACGAGAAGCTTGTCCTATAAATATTTGTTTTGGACTGGGAGTTATGGGGCCTAAAGTCTCGTAAATTCTGATATCCACGACATGTATCTTACAGTGGGGATTCGCCTATATGTGCCGAAATTGTATGAAACCAAAGAGATATAATGAAAGACTTTAAATAATAAACATAAGTGGCAGCTCGCTGTCGCGTTTCGTTCGGTGAGTGATATTTCCGGTAGCCCAATTCCCCCTCCCTTTCCCAATCCCTTTACCCTCCCCTTCCATTCCATCCTTTTAGGTTGGCAACGCACCCATGATTCTTTTTGAATCTGTTTATGGGCGGTGGAGATCACTTACCATCAGGTGACCCATCTGCTGGTTTACCAGTCTCTGCTATAAAAAAAACATAATACTGTGTCGTACCAACTGTTCTTAATACCACTGGCTCACAGAAAACCGACTTAAAGTGGCAGCTTGCTATCGCGTTTCGTTCGGTGAGTGAGATTTGCGATGGCCCAGATCCCCCCTCCCTTTCCTTATCCCTATTTAAGTTGGGACCGCATCCATGATTATTTTTATGTCTTGAGTGTCAATGAGCGGTGGAGATCATTTACCATCAGGTGACCTATCTGCTTCTTTAACAGTCTCTGCTATAAAAAAAACTGTAGTACTGTTATTTCCTTTGTGCGTGAACTATTATAGACTGTCCATAAGAGCATTATTCCC
This sequence comes from Clanis bilineata, assembly GCA_036417725.1. Taxonomy (NCBI): domain Eukaryota; kingdom Metazoa; phylum Arthropoda; class Insecta; order Lepidoptera; family Sphingidae; genus Clanis; species Clanis bilineata. The sequence continues at coordinate 9,504,432 of CM071154.1, forward strand.
TTGAGATCTGATCTGTGGGAAGAATAGCCGGGGGATTAGACAGTATCCTTTCGTGTACCAACTAGCTTATTATCGAAGACTCATATGGATTAAAATGAAACGAACAATATTTTCGACCGATTTCCAAAAAGGAGTAGGTCCTCAATTCGTCTATATTTTTTTAAATTTCTTATGTATGTATTATTATGTATGTATGTTACGTCATATCTCCGCCAATGTTGATGGATTTTCAAGAAATGTTTGTGTTCAATAGAGCTTATTCCAAGGGTGGACCCATATAAATTTGGTCACGATTGGATATGTTTTGAAGTCAATCCGTATTTTTTCGCCTACCTTATTATTCCATTCATAATGTTGCCTGATGCAGGAACAGTTCGTTTTTACAACTGGCTAGTTGCCTGCCGTTAACCAATTCTAGGGGGTCCAGTCTCGGGCATATATACTATTAAACCAAGAACGCAATGCAATACAAAACTGTGATGATCAACAAAACTAAAAGTACAAAGTATCCAGAAACAACTAAATACATAATTTCGCAATGCTACTAAAATGACGATAAAACCACTGCAAATGTTACGTTATGTCACCGTAACTTAAGTAATTGAAGTTAGCAAGAAGAGACCACGTGAACTAACGTTTCTAAACTAGTGCAATATTCAGTAACCGCCGGCCGGCCGCCGTCCATCTAAGTCGAGCAAATTGTTTACGACAACCCAGTTTTAAGGGGAAACTATGTAATTCAGTTGCCGTGCCATCCCGGCAAGTCGGAACTTAGTTGCCCGTGCCCTTTACAAGTGGAACCACTCACTGCTGATGTCCCACTAAAGGCCTGCTGCAATAACTACGTGCGACTTGAAAAACAGCATGTTTCTTTTACTAGTTGACTGAGGAGTTGTTTAAATTTTATTTTTACTTTCCTCCTGCCCTAGTCTTAATGTAAGATCAACGCAACACACCTTTTCAAGCATGTTTCAGAAAGGATTTGGCTGAGTTTTTACGACCGCCTGACGTCAAACCCTATCTGGGGGATAGTATCGCATAAATGATGTTAGAAAAACTCCCCGCCGATCTGGGAATTCAAACCAAGACTTCCCGGTTCACAGACTATGTACCCTGCTACAACTGACTAAGGCTACTGTCGTGTTTAAATTCCATTTTAATTTTTTTTGTTATATTAAGGTCTCATTTGCATCCTTACAGTGTAGACGTAACTAATTATTTACTAACATTCTATTCGTCTAAAATATTATATAATCCCGGATAACTCATGTATCCGAATAATCATCTTGAATCGAAAATGCAAACACAAATTGTGAGTCCGCGACAGATAAGATATGGACAGAATACAAAGGCAGGCGGATTCGACTTGAGGTGGTCAAAAAGGTTACAGATAATCAGCGAGGTTTGATAAACACCTGCGAGGTGGACAAACGACCTGATAAATGCCGCTGTTACTATGAATTCGCTGATTGTAGGCCACTTCCAAGAAAAAGAAGAAAGAAAGAAATAAACTTTATTCAGCTAATAGGACTCAGATATATGAACTGAAACAAAGAGATTAATGATCTCGCCTTTATTGTATTAACATAAAGCTATTTTTATCTGCTTAAACCGTTTCATACAGTAATTCATTCATAATGCGATGAATTAAATTTGCAAATTATCCATGATTTTCGGAACGTATGAAATATAATCAAAACCTCCGCACGTCGAATATAATACTGCTAAATGAATAATGCATCAAGCGTGTCAGTTTGTGGAAAACAACAATCAGTAGATGCCGTAATCAATTTGCATACGTGTAAAAAGACAATTGATATTTATTACATCGTACATCGTATAATTCTCGATGAAATTAATGTACAAGCTGATTGACTCATTATCCTCTGCCAATTTTAAGTATACGCCGTGTGATGGATTTCACACTGTGGTATATACTTTAATACTTTATTTTCACAATAAGCTGTGGATATAAAAAAATATTAGGCATTTCAGCGAAAAAACGTCATTACCGTCGTTAAGTATAGGCAATGGTAATAACCCATATGACCACGGTAATGACAAACCCTTAATAGTATTATAATTAATAATTGTTATCTATGTATGTATATGCTTTATTATTCTCATGGATTATTAATACTTATACGTGTCTCATGTCTTGTACGTTCGTGCCATGCTATGCAGAGGATAGTACAGGTGATGTCTGAAGTTATATACATAGATAACAATTATTAATTATAATACTATTAAGGGATTGTCATTACCGTGTTCGTATGAGTCATTACCATTACGACGGTAATGACTTTTTTTCGCGGTAATGCCCTATTGCACCTTATTTCTACTAGCTAGGAACTGTCAGCCGAATCAATACACACTATTTAATATGTGTAATGTAAATGTAATATAGTATTATGTAATATGGGAGTGATCGAAATATGGAATATATTTTAGATAATAATAAAACTTTTCTTTCTACCTGCCCTTAATGTGGTGTTGGAGCAACATACTTTTTCAAGTATGTTGCAGAAATGATTTGGCTTAATTTTTACGACCGGCCGCCGCCTAACGTCAACCCCTTCAGAGGGATCCAGTCCCGGGCAAATTAATTCGAAAATGTTCTTTGCCCGACCTGGGAATCGAACCCAGGACCTCCCAGTCCACAGCCCATTCTGCTGCCACTAGACCAAGGAGGTGAGGAAGTAGGGATATGTTATAGATAATAATAAAACTAAGCTATGAAATTAAGTGCACATATTATTTGACTGCAGCTGTCATAAGAATTGGGGGATATATACATATTTGGCATGATCCTAAAAAAATCCTAAACTGTAGCTGGATCTAACTCTGGTACTAAACTCTAGCTACTTTGAGATCCAGAGCACAGATTAACTAAGAGCAGTGGCGTGCTTTCCATATAGACAAAGAGACAGTATCAACCCTAACAATTTGCAATATAAATTGTAACGAAAAAGAGGAATTCAAATTGTTAAAGTAGCCAACACTACCCTGATCATATTTTAAATCGCCGTAGAGATGACGATGACAATAATGGTAATGTAAGAGTTGAAAAATTATTTTACAAGTTTTTGTCTACCCTGATCAGAATCGGATCACGTCACTGACTAAGATATACTTGTGTTCTGTTTTCTAAATTGATAGTGTTTTAACATGATTTGTTTTCTAAATTGATGGTGTAATAACATAATAATCACAAGTTTAAAAACTTAACTGACCGACTTCCAATTTACCGATCGTGACATTTATATGGTACCACCCTTGAAATAAGCTCCATTGAACACAAAAATAATTTCGAAAATCAGTCCACATTTGGCCGAGATATCGAGTAACATACATATAATAATCACAAGTTTAAAAACTTAACTGACCGACTACCAATTTACCGATCGTGACCAAATTTATATGGGACCACCCTTAAAATAAGCTCTATCGAACACAAAAAGAATTTTGAAGATCGGTCCACATTCGGCGGAGATATCGCGTAACATATATAAAATACCGACGAATTGAGGACCTCCTCCTTTTGTGGAAGTTGGTCGATTATTATATAAATTACCTAGACCTGTTGTGACCTGTCATAAGTATTTAATATGCCTACGTGGCAATAAACATTTTTTTATTTTATGTAATCCAGAATAATTTATATCGGTATGCCACATGCCACTTAGCGAAAAGCAACACCCAATGTCCTCTCACGACGAATAGTATACACCACGGCGATTTTCCTCGTAGAACTCAGCGTGACGACCTCACTCAAGTATGTTACCTCACATCTTTGAACAAAACTCATAGATGGCGTTATTGTAGTTCCACGTGAATTTCTATGTAATTTTTTTAAGTGTAATGACCCTAGCAGGAATATTTTTGATAATCGAGTTCGTATCGAGATTGATGCGCGTCTATGCCATTTATTTATTTATCTATTTAAACATAAAACAGTAGTTAACAGTTTCGATCTATCTAGTTCACAATATACCTCAATTATATCTCGTGGTCTTCACATTTGTATGAAATATTGACGAAATGTCATCAATGCGCATCGAGCTCGATACAAACTCAATTGTCAAAAATATTCTTGCTCGAGCCACTGATTCATCATCATCATCATCATCAGCCATAGGACGTCCACTGCCGAACATGCCAAAGATTTCCAGATCGACCTGTTGGAAGCGGCCTGCATCGAGCCACTGATTACCTACATAAAATATGTTTAAAGATGTTGTCATGTTGAAATAATATATAACGGGTCAGACTGACCCGTGACAACGAAGACTGCAAAGCCTTCGAAACGTCGGGAATAATAATTAAAACCTAATCGTGATAGAATCCGTAAGAATAGTTTTATTTCAATGTATAATATTCGCGTAAACTTAAGAAATCCGTATGTTGTCATGTGTTATGTTATATAAAAACGTTAGGAGGTTCTTAAAGTTAAGGAAGTACCTATGTTATAGCTACGAGTATAGTTAGTTATATATATAGAGGTATAATAAGTTATAGGTATTTACGTAAACACGAAAAATATAGGCTATTATTATCAATAATTATGCATAATAACTATTTAAGTTCTAAAAATATTGAAAGTCTATTTACTTAATTAAAAACTAGTTGCTAAAAATTCCAAGTAACACATTACTGAATAAATCAATAAAAGTACAGACTACAGACGGATAAAATCAAAAAGCAATGGCTATAAACCGGCGCGGCGGTGTAGGGTTGATTGATGCTTTAAACTCTGTCGCGCGATGCGGCGCTAAATCCGGATGAAAACTTTAAAACGGGCCTATATTTTAACCCTCCCGCCGCTCGTAATTGCTGTAACAAGGGTGCTCTAACGTTATTTAGTCCGTTGGTGGCTTTAATGTCCCATCGCTGTCACGTTCCGAACATTCGTGTTTAATTATATTTATTTTTCAATCTACGTTCATTGTGCGTTTGTGGTGGTAATTGTTTTAAATACATGAATACAATGAATATGTGAAGGTTTAAGTGCTTTTGAAAAAGTTATTTTGATAATTATAATATACTTGCAGCTTTATGAATAGACGAAACCTATATTTCGTTTACGTCGAATTAAAAACTGGTAAAAAGTAGTAGTGATTATTTTTAACAAAACAGAATAATAATACCTAATTTCTTACTGCCTCGGTGAACTTACTTACTTACGGCCTTACTTACTTGTATTGCGTGCGGGGTACGACTACCATCCTAAGTCTCGGGTTCGATCCCCGGATCAGGAAAAGTAAAATTGAGTTTTTCTATTCAGTATGAGCCTGGAGTTTGGAATTTGTCAATATGGTGACAAGTTCGCCTTCTGTCACTTGCGACGGAAATTATATCTTCGAAATGTGAGTGTCCTAGTTCTTTAGTTAACCTCTCTCTAGATACTATTTATGTAGATATTATTTTCATAAAATCACAAAACTAAATTACGAATATTATAGCTTTCATCTCACACGGCTTGCAAAATAGCTGCATTACCATTTGGAGCGACAGCAAAATAGTTTACGCATTGTCTGCGCCCCAGCCCGCTGTCAATCAGGCGCAGATCGATGGGCGGTATGTGTAAATTGCAGTTAAGCCGAGCTTACGAGCTGAGATAATCTCCAATGTTACACCACCAAGCACGCTCTCTTATGTTCGCTGATTCATTTATATAATCCTTTGACGTATGATTGAGTTACTGGTTCAGTTAGTTAAGTTACGTTCCTAATGTATTCTGGAGGTTCTTTGATGAATTATACTGTAATGGAAACTTGTTTATTAACTTTATAACTTTTTTTATAACACTGTTAACATTCGATTTAATTATACGTAAACTGTACAGTGTGCGTCCCCGGTCACCCGATGGTCGCCAAATTTCTGGTTACTACTTTAGTAAACAATTTTCGTCCCATTTAACAAAATGTAGAATTCATGTTCCAATTCACCACCAAATCAGCGATCATCGTTTAACATGGATTTGTCAAAAAAAAACTCGGAAAACAGACTTCTTATACATTGTCTCTATAAAATTAATACCTTGCAAACATAGAGAGACGTTTTTAAATCCAAAATAATAATCTTATCACACCGCGTCTCCGATAAATTATCAAAATCTGATTACGATAAACGCAACTTCATTCATCACGATAATGTGAGCTGAAATAAATCCTCGATAACCGTTAGTCTGTGCACGGCTGATTGAATAGTTAAGTCCATTGAAAATACGAGTCGACCACCGTATGTGCCGAGTGCCGACAATGAAGTGAGTGCTTACTGTCCCGCCAAGCATGGACGCATGGTGAATCGTATTGCACCGATCCACTGTCACGGCCCCTTGACATCCTGCAATCACTCGTGGCAGACATCTCGAGTCGATATCGTATATCGAGCACTCGAGTGCAAGTATCGAGTGAGTCAAGAGGCTTGGTAATGTGAACTAACGCACACTTGATCGTTCGCCCGGTGAAGACCGAAATTCGATTAATGTTTGAGCCCGCCGCCACTCCGTTTCGAGTTCGCTCCGACCTCTGCTCTGACTAATCGAATCTCGATTCGGCGCGCTACGTTTCCTAGTTCTTTCTGTCGTACATGCATAATTTATCACTCTAAAGCTTACTCAGTTCTTTCGTAAGTCAATCGTTTTTATTTTCGATTAGTAGATCGATGGTCGTTAGCACAATATTTATCTTCATATCGCATACTCAAACAGTTAGTTGAACTTATCCATTGACTACTTAAGTCTTTCAAACAAACGCTAATTTTTACTATTACAACGAAAAAAAGTGATAATGATAGATAACACCACTCTTCTTCGTGCTTATTATACATACGGAACTCATTCTTCTATGTGCTCTTAATTCTTATTCTAGTTGAACGTGGGGTCGGCGTAACTCAAACTTCAAAAAAGGAGATCCTCAAATCGTCTGCATTTTAAGGTATGTTAGGCGATATCTCCGCCAAATGTGAACCAATTTCCAAGATTATTTTTGTGTTCGATAGAGCTTATTCCAACGGTGATCACTTAAGTTTTGAAGTCAGTGCGTTAAGTTTTGGTTAAGTTACCTGATGGTAAGCGACCATCGTCACCCGTAAACACTCACGATATCAGTGAAATCGTTGATGCGTTGCCGGATACACATTTAAAATAGATTACATGAATGAGAATACTAAATAAGCTACAAAACAGATAACAAGAAATCAAGTATCAAGTACGTGCCACGATAACATAACCTTTAATTACTAACGTGACAGGATAATAACACTAGAATTATCGTTATCAATACCTATGATTCGTATTAGCAATTAATACGACTGCCTCGGTGGCGTGGTGGTATTTCGGTACGACTACGGTTTTGAGGTCTCGGGTTCGATCCCCGGGTCGGGCAAAGTGATATTGGATATTTCCATATCAGCCCGGAGTCTGGAATTTGTGCCCGATATGGCGATAGGCTCGCCCCCTATCACATCTGGGACGGAACTAAGCTCGGCGAAATGTGGGTGTTCTAGTTCGCTAGTGCGCCTCTGCCTACCCCTTCGGGGATACAGGCGTGAGCTTATGTTATGTTATGTCATAGGTATATATATATTTTTTTCTAAAGCAAAGCCTGGCAAACCCGTAATACTAAAAGAATAATTGGTGCATTGCCAACATTAAACGAGGGAAGTAGGGATAAGGAACGGGAGAAGATATATAGCCACCTAAAATCTCACTATCACTCACTATCTCGCCAATGATGTTCGTTTCGGCCACCAGTAGAGAATAAAGAAAAAATGATGATATGGGCTAATAAGGTAAAATTTCAACGTTTTGTAGGAATAACAGACAGATATTAATTAATCAATGTTTCCCGAATGTTACATAAAACAGTTTGAATTTATTGCTAACGAATAGATCACTAGATTTTTATTCTTTGGGTCTGTTGAAAGTTACTTAAAAGTTTTCTATAATTCAGGAGTCATTTATTTATTTCTAAGCATCATTAAGAAATCAATAATAAATCAATCATGAAGAAATATTTTTTACACCAATGTCATATTTTCGTAAATCTAATTAACAAATCAACGTAATCCAAACAAGTAACAACACAATACGATAAAATTATTATATTACAAACAGCCAGCAAAAATGAAAGATAAACTGTCATGGCCGTAAGTGAATTGAATCTAAATACAATGTCAGCATAACTAAAGAGTTTCGACTTTAGACTAAACGGCAAGGCCAAGGTAAATTGGTCTCCCGTCCTTCCTACGCCACTTTGATTGAAGATAGCGAAGGGGTTCTTGGTAAGAGTAGCGTGGGTCTAGCCTAAGTGGCCAGCTAATATCATTGGCTTGTTCCGCGAGAGCGGTTGAGTGACAGTCCCCTGTGCTTGCAGTCAGACACTGAAATTGTTTAGGGGCGCATTGCGGGTAAACCAGCCTATCAACTATGAAATATAAACCAGAACATACATTCCATGTATTTTTGTGAAAATTCCGGGATCATTCATTTTTAACATTCTTTTATTGCGATTATTGTTTGTTATTGTGTAACATAATTTAATATTAAACTGTGTTTTAAATAATTTTAATAACTAGGAACATCATTGTAAAGTATTGCTATATGCTCCAATAATATGTACAGAAGCCAATGTTATCACACTTCCCACCCCCGTCGCTTTCTGTCTCACTTAAATATGAAGTTTGCGCAACACATTATTCAAGCAAGTTACAGAGAGGATTCGGCTTAGTATTTTCAACCGGCTGCCTGTTAGACGTCAACCCTCTCTGAATGTTTCCCACCACCGAAATTATGTTGAACAATTCTACTGCATACCTATAATACATTAATTAAAAATCATAATTATCTAAATCATCATTAACATACCACCACGCTTGATTACATATTTTATCTGTTTTTTATACAATCAACTGATTTTTTTTCATGTATAAATCACATTAAATATATAACAACAGTCAGTATCTGGATACTACAAAATGCAGTTCTGCGTGATTTTGTTCATATTGGCAAGTTTCGTTTACGCGGAAAATGAGTATGATGCGGAGAGAAACATTGGATACAGCTATCATGTAAACGTAGGCATTCCACAAGCTGAGAGGATTCGTAAATATGAAGAAAATCTCGGTAGCAGAATTGTTGGTGGTGTTCCAGCAGTTGCAGGACAATATCCTTTCCAGGTAATCTAGACAAATAAAGACGATATATTTGAGTTAACATCGTTTTCCTTTCTGTCTAGTGTTATCACGACTTGGCTTCACAACTTTCTATTACTACAATTCCACGAAGATTTCAAAAATATCCTTCAATTTTGTTTCAATAAATGCATGATCTGGAAATTTTAGGAGGAAGGCTATGTCCAGCAGATCCACTGCTGGACGTCCTGCGGCTGATGATGATAAAATGCACTATTATACCTATCTATGTATCACCGTGGATATCCACGGTCCTAAAGCATAAGCAGGTAGTTCATTTAATATTATGTCCTTACTGCCTCGGTGGCGTGGTGGTATTTCGGTACGACTACGGTTCTGAGGTCTCGGGTTCGATCCCCGGGTCGGGCATTGATTGATATTGGAGTTTTCCATATCAGCCCGGAGTCTGGAATTTGTGCCCGATATGGCGATAGGCTCGCCCCCTATCACATCTGGGACGGAACTAAGTTCGGCGAAATGTGGGTGTCTAAAATGTCAAAATCTAGTTCGCTAGTGCGCCTCTGCCTACCCCTTCGGGGATACAGGCGTGAGCTTATGTATGTTATAATTTTTCTATGTGTTTTCCAGGCGGGTATTATTGGTGACATCGTAGGCATCACTGGTATAAGTGTTTGCAATGGAGCCCTCGTAAGTACAAGTAGGGTTGTCACAGCTGCTCACTGCTGGAATGATGGCGTGCATCAGGCCTGGCGGCTTACTATAGTCCTTGGGACATCCATGCTCTTCAGTGGTGGCACGAGGGTAATGAGCAGCGCTGTTGCAACTCATCCCAACTGGAGCCCAATTTTGGGCCGAAATGATGTGGCTGTTGTATTTTTATCCGCTCCAGTATCTGTATCGAGTAAGTGCGGTTTCTTTTACTTTTACATCAAATTCACGTAATTTGGTGATATATCAGTATTTTTTCTATAGTAACCTTTTGGACAACCTCTGTATAAATTATAATTGTTGTCCCCGGTCGGCAAGGTTGTATTTGATTACCGTATCGGATACACAATGTTCGTTTCTTATCTCGGGACAATTGGACTGAAATTCTTGAATTGTTCGGAGTTTCTAAGACACTCATTTTAACATATTAATAATAATCAACCTGTTAGTGCAATACTTTATTATCTGAGGTATTAAAAATACTTATGTCGGTAGGAATTGATTTCTACATACTTATTATTTATGTAACTTATTTTCCAGATACTATAGCTCCAATCGCTTTGCCTTCTGGATCTGAACTCTTCGATAACTTTGCTGGCCAACCTGCTATAGCAGTAGGATTTGGCGTCACTAGAGATGGTAAGCATTGTAACATAACAAATTTATTAAATTGTAACATATCACATTAATGTGATAACAACAATAAAGTACTTAATCTATTTAAAACATTTAAGAAAAGAATATATATGATAATTCAATCAATTTAGTCTTCTATTATGTTATTTTATCTTGGTGTATTATTATAAAATCATATTGGTTCTTTTATTTTTTTATAGATTATTTATTGGTATTATAGAGGTACATATTATTTTTAGGAGAATCACTACATACGGGGCTGGCTTTGAACCATATAAGATTAAACGTTATAGGCAATAGTGTCTGCAGCCTCGCCTTTCCGCTGTTGGTTCAGCTTTCAAACATCTGTACGAGCGGTGTTGGAGGTGTTGGCACCTGCACTGGAGATTCTGGCAGTCCACTTATCGTGATGAGGAATAATAGGCCCATTTTGGTAAAAAAATTTAATTAACGAATGTCTCGGTGGCGTAATTGTATTTCGGTACGACTACCGTCTTGTATCGGGTTCGATCCCCGGGCCGGGCAAAGTGATATTACATTTTTTCAATATCAGCCCGGAGTCTGGAATTTGTACCCGATATGATGATAGGCTCGGCTACCCTATCACATCTGGACGGAACTAAGTTCGGCGAAATGTGGGTGTTCTAGTTCGCTTGTCCGCCTGGGCCTATCTCTTCGGGGATACAGGCGTGAGGTTATGTTATGTTTGGTAATTAAACTAAGTACTAATAAATCAACCAATATAGTTTTTTGTTGAGCAGGTGAGTCATCAGTAAAAAACCATGAGTCTTTTTACATTTTCCGATATCGAGTACGTAAAATATTTGAAAAAAATAATTCTCCACGTCATTGCTAGAAGCGTTCGGGTGTTTGTCATGGAAATATTTAACGCCGTTGTTATCGAGAAACGTCAAAAAACTCTTTGTTAAACTACTGATAGTAAATTATATACATCGCTCATAGACACCCATGATACCAAACAGTTGCGTTACCAACCTCAAAGGAAGGAAAAAGGGATTGGGAAGGGGGAATTTACTTTACCGAAAGTCTCACTTACCGGAAACGCAACAGCAAGCTATCACTTTACTTCGGTTTTCTGTGAAACGGTGGTATCAAACCGTTCGAGCCCGCCCATTCATGATTTAGACGTTGTTCTACATCGCGGCTCTATAACTCAATAGTTAATAAGTTATAAATGACAAATGGCTTCTGAACAACTTATTATATTCATACATATATATGCTTTGTTCATTATCACCTTTTTAATAACATGGCACACTGATATACAGCTGCCCGAGCAGGAAAATTTCGGACAATCGCAAATGTATTAGAGCTCGCTACACACTGATGACATTTGGTTAATACTTCATACAAATTTCATAGACGTGTATCGAGCACGAATATTGTCAGAAATTTTCCTGCTAAGACTCCAGATGATGTGTGGCACACTGCATGCCACGCTCCGCCACACCAAAAACTGGAATGTGATGCGCTCTTATATGAGATCCGTTTAAAGATTGACTAGATTATTTATTGACGTATTATATGCTTGAAGACTTATTGATATGTAGTCTTTTTATCCGATAACTAAATAATATAATCGCAACATCATTGCCACAAATCCATTTCTCCTATAAAAATGTTTTTTTGGAATTTCCCAATGACGTCATGGTAATTATTGATAATTTTAATGTGATTATTTACTTAACGTTATCATGTGAAGTAGATACTATAGACACTTGTGGCGATTAAAAGGACTCGTTTATTTCGAGAATAATTGATACCTGGCAGTAAACTAGTAGGTATGTGCAATTAAATCGTGAGAGTTAGTTGATCAAGTGATTTTTCACAAACCCTTCACTCAAACCGCGATGCTCGTATGAAAAAACAATTTAAAGCCATTAAATAGACTTTGTTCAAGCCCTATAAGCAACTTTGTCTCATCTTACTAAAGCTTATATTGCACAGTTGAGTGGTAGAGCCACGTTATAGACAGTAACGTCTACAGCACAAGTGGGCCGGCTAGACCGGTTCGATAGCACTGTCTAACAGAAAAGTGTCGCAAAGGGGCAACTAGCTGTTACCTGGCCCAATTCCCTCTCCCCTTCTCATTTTGTCTTTCTCATCCCTGTTCTCTCTACCTTTAAGCTTGGGAACGCACCCATGGTCCTTTTCGTATCACGGGTATCGTTCGTCGTTGCCCTTCGTCTACTAGTTTATTGTTTCCTATTGAAGCGTCTATGATTCACATAATTCTAATTAGTTCGTAATTATTATTACCTACTTTTTATAGCAGAGACTAGCAAACGAACAGATGGGTCACCTGATGGTCAGTGATCTCCACCGCCCATAGACATCCAAGACTCAAAAATAATCATGGGTGCGTTGCCAACATAAAAGAAGGAAAATAGGGATTGGGAAAGGGAAGGGCGGAATTGGGCCACACTCACCGAACGAAACACAAACGAACTGTCACTACATCAGTTTTCTGTGAGACAGTGGTATCCAACCGGTCGAGACGGCTCATTCGTGGTGTAGACGTAACTGTCTACAGCATAGTTCTACCACTCAAAACTAAACTACTGAACCATTTCATGTTTTATAGGTGGGCATTGCGCAAAATTTCCGTTCAGACGCCGGCTGCCAGGCCGGACTCCCTTCAGTATTCGCCAGAGTCACATCATTCATGGACTTCTTCAACCGCCATATATAAACTTTGTGAAATACGACTGACCAAAACCTTTGGATGAATTGCGACGAATTATAATAAAATACGTTTATAATAAAATTGACTTTTAATTCAAATGTACAAAGACTGAAAGACTGCTATTTCAAATCGTATTTCATTCAGATTATTTTAAGAGTTACTAATAATCAGTTGCACTTTGCCTTGTATGTGCCTATGGATCCTGGATTCGAATCCAAGGTCTACCCAGGGCCGCCCCTAAAGTGCCGAGAGGGTTTTTAGTCGGTATTGCCAGTGTAGGGTGTACATAGTGTTAGGGACTCGGCCCAGTGGCGCCCGGATGTTTTCGATCTCGCCCAGGCATTATGGCGCTGGGCCGTAAGACCGGCGACTCCAAAACAACCGGAGGTCTCCCCCCAGGCGTGGCAGCAGTGGTAAAATACTTTTCCTGGCGATAACAAAAAAAAAAGAAAAAATAAACGAATTGACGACATGCGGGCGCGACCGGTGGTATGAACTTTGCCGAATGGTTTTTGGGACACGCTTGCTTTGCGCCGATACTGGAAAAGAAAGGAAGGCATACTGATAAATTATAAAGTATTTAAAAATCCTTCTTATTTATCGGACAAATTGTTTAATGCATTTAAATATGATGTAGCACATCAAGAGCAATTTAAATTCCTCTATTTTACTTGTTCGCTTTACATCTCAAGAGTTTTTTTTTACTACAATAAAAAGAGTGGTTGGACATTACAAGGGGTGTCAAAACTATTCGCTGAAAACATCCATACATTCAGTGAACATACCATCGTTTCAGCAAGAGTTATAAATAAATGCCAGCAGATGTCTCTATCAGTTGCAATGAAGTAGTGTTAAGCGGTTGAGTTGCCTATATTTTGTTTATTGCAACCGAAAATCGAGTTACTTAGAGCTGAATATGAGTCATTGGGTACGGGGAAACGACCTTATTCCTTAAAGGGGAGAGAAAAGCAAGCATGATACATCCGTGATACAATAACAATGTATCTAATGACAATGGTGAATATCACTAAATTCGTAAACCCAATAATACTATATATAATACTATATAATTTTTCGCTTTCGTGGTCTAGTGGCAGCGTATATGTGAACCAGGGTCTTGGGTTCGATTCCCAGGTCGGGCGGATGTTTGTCTAACATGATTTGCCTTAGGCTGAATTCCCTCAGACGGTAGTTGGTGAGGGTGGTTAACGTCAGTCAGACAGCCGGTCGTAAAAAGTAAGCTAAATCCTTTCCGCAATATGCTTGAAAAATGTATGTTTCGCCGACCCCATATTGAGATGAAATAAGAGCAGGAAAGAACTCCACAATAGTAATAAATAAATACGAATGTTACATTAGTGTCCTTTTTGTCAATTTTTACCCTTCACCGTTGTCAAGTAGACAATAACAAGATAATAATATCTATACATATCTAAATGATGATAAACATCTAAACACGTGGCCACGTAATTGCTATCGATAATTTCAATGTAATTGATCAGAAATAACCAGAGCAAGTGTTAATATGTCGCGGTACGCGTCTTTAACCTTTATAGTTATACTTATATTTATTTGTCAGCATATAACACGCTTTATATTATGTGCTTTTCACCATGTTCCAGACGTCTAATGGACTTAAAAATAGGCACACGTATGAAGGGCCGATAACAATACAATCATTTAATAAATCTGTCCTGGTATCCTGAGTCCTGACCAGGAACACCAGAATAACAAAAAAATTAAATACGATTCACTGAAAATCAAGTCTCTGGTAATATTGTAATTAAGTAGGTACTGGAGAGTAGACTAAAAAATTAAAAAATAAATTCCAAATATAAAATGTTACAAATATTTTATTCATACCTATTCATAAATTAATTTTAATAACGCTGTTAAAGCACCCCACGTTTTTTACAATTATTTTTATCGCTCTAAATTCTAGAACAAACTCTTTATACTGAAAAGTTGCATTAGTCCAGCGTGGTAGACTAAGGCCTAACCCAGAGGGGGTTGGACACTCTACTAATGAGAGCATTAGTAGATTGTCCAGCAGTGGGACAGTAATATTACAGAGCTAATATTATTCTTATTTAATTTATTATTATTTATAACCTAATTGTCTCGGAAGGAGAATAATGTTTTTTGTATTAGTAGGTCACTAATAATATATCAAAGATACTTTTGATACAAGCCGGACAAGATACAAATATTTATGGGTCACACTAACGTTTGTCGAACTCATATCCCCAGACTTTACGGCCAGATTCTCGCCCACTGTGCTACGGTGTCTACATGGCAAATGGATAAAACACACTTGACATTTTATCTTATCTCTTTCATTTTATCGAAAGATACGTATAACAATGGTTAATAAAAACAGTACCAATAACATTTATAGTAAACATCTCAGCACTGTTAGTTTTTATTATCCATTAGAATCTAAAAAGTTTAGGAATACTGCGGTAAGTTTTAAAAATATAATTTTCTTTATATCGTATCCTATTATTAATCCTGGTCCACAAGACACGAGTCTTATGTCGGACTGGCAGGCATCAGAATTTACGAGAGACTTTAGATCTCAACATCCAGACCCGAAACAAATGTACATATTTGTGCAAACATACACCTCGTATTTATATTCTGCATAATATGAAAGAATATTTTTACCCGTGAACGTGAAAGGTTCCTGGGAAGAGATCGCTTTTAGCGATAAGGCCGCCACTTGTGGCACAGTCTTTTTATGTTATTTAATATTACCTGTTTTCTGTGTGTGTTTACAATAAGCAGTTACTATCTATCTATCGACAGCCTCCGTGGCGCAGCGGGCGAGTAACCGGCTGTGAAGCGAGAGGCCGCGGGTTCGCTCCCCGCACCGAGACAAATGTTTGTATGACCTACAGATATTTGTTTCGGGTCTGGGTGTTGTGAAACCGAAAGTCTCTCGTAGCTCCTGATACCCACGACACAAGACTCGATCTTATTCTGGGGTCAGGACTATGTATGTGACTGTTTGGGTGTTATTTATTATTAAAAAAAAAATCGAACGATGCCTTGCGTTCCATAGTGGGTAGCTAGACAGTGTCGCAAAAGGCGCGAATGGCTGTCCAAAATGGTGTGCTGATACCGACGCTTCATATAAAGTGAGTGCTGGGTCTGGCAGAAGAAGCATGAAAGTCAGGTGAATGCGTTGGAAATGCATACCCTGCGGAGTATGTGTTGAGTCACCCTTGCCGATCATATGAGGAATAGCAAGATAAGGGATTGTTGTAAGTTGAAGGATGATGTGATGACTAGGATGATAAAGGGATATGTTTTATCGCTTTTCTGTTTATACCATTGCGTCGCATAATGCTGTGCCGAATAAATATTTTCTTTCTTTTCTTTCTATCTTTCTTTTTTTACTTACAAAAACCTTTCTATTTATCGTGATGTAGGGCCCGATGAGGGCGCCCGACGCGATCCTATGGATCAAATAAGCGATCTCCTGCATAAAGGGCAAGTTCAGAGTACCCTCAACCGGCGGAAATGTATGAAACTATGCATGAATGTGGACGAGGTAAAAGAGGTGTGACAGGATCGTAGCCTGTGGGGCTCACTTGTCTCTGCCGACCCACATGGGATCCAGACGTGATTGTGTGTGTATGTATTTTTACCCGATTTGACTGCCTCGGTAACGTAGAAGTATTGCGTGCGCGGTACGATTATCGTCCTGAGGTCTCGGGTTCGATCCCCAGGTCGGGCAAAATGATATAAGATTTTTCAGTATCAACCCGGCGCCTGGAATTTGTGCCGGATATGGCGATAGGCTCGCCCCCTATCACATCCGGGACGGAACTAAGCTCGGCGAAATGTGGATGTTCTATTTCAATAGTGCGTCCATGCACAATGCCTACCCCTTAGGGGATACAGGCTTGAGCTTATGTTATGTTATTTTACACTACTACGGCGAAGCAAAAGGTAATGTTATTCATAGTAATACCTAATTCACAGGCTTTAGGGTTGATTAGAGTCATTATTTCTTGCCCAATGGGCCTTACTTATAAAAGCATTTTTAGCTGAGCAAATGGTTAAGAATAACCTGTCACTTTTTTACTTGCGTAACATTGTTTAAAAATGAAAGGGACAGCATATGAGTTAAAGATCAGCAGCGCTTAAATATTTTTATAAGTAAGGGGCATTGGTGTTAGTTGTTTTTTATTGACTATCTCTATAGTGTATAAAACAATTTAAAAAGCATATTGTAATTGTGATTTTTATTACATATTATTATTATTATTTAACCACTTAAAGAGTGCCGCCTTCCATTATAATTGAGGAAGATAATATTATCAACAAATCAATGTGACGATTACAAAGACGAGTAATAAACATAGATACCCAAATAGCATGATATACCATATAGGTACGTATGATTATCTACATTCTACACTAATATTATAAAAAGGAAATATTTGTGTTTTTGTTTGTAATAAATAGGCTCAAAAACTACTTCCCATATGACTGCTTCGATGGCGTAGTGGTATACGCCTATCGTCCTGAGGTCTCGGGTTCGATCCCCGTGTCGCGCAAAGTAATATTGGATTTTTTCAATATCAGCAAGGAGTCTGGTATTTGTACCCGATATGGCGATAGGCTCGGCCCCTATCACATCTGGGGCGGAACTAAGCTTGGCGAAATGCGAGTGTTCTATCTCGCTAGTGAGCCTCTGTCTACCCCTTTGGGGATACAGGCGTGGGCTTACGTTATCACATATGAAAAGCTACATTATCAACAAGTAATATGAACTACTTTTTATCCCTAAAAAGTGTTCAGTTCCCGTAAGATAACCACGTGAACGAAGTCGCGAGCAAGAGTTAGTATACAATATATTAACACAATGAAACAAACTGTAAAGTCCCTAGATCGTTATCATTAATTTTCCTATAACCATTAAGTACCACTTGTAAACGAGAATATAAATGTTAAAATCTTACAATACATTAGTAATTTTCTTTAGTACGAATACGCAATGACACCTTTTGCAATAATTTTACTTATCGTGGGCGTCAGTGGCACAAATAATGTCTACGAGAATACTGCGTTTGGGTACCTTCAAAGATACGGGATCCCAGCAGCTCAAAGTCTTCGGCAAGCTGAAGAAAGCTTGAGGACATCTAGGATCGTAGGTGGTAACTCTGCTACATCAGGACAATATAAATACCAGGTTAGTTTAAGCAAAATACAATCCTACTAATACTACTAATATTATAACCGTGACAGTTTGTTTGTTTCTTACTTTCGACCGACCTCCAGGAGAAGGTCCTCAATTCGTCTGTTTTTTTTTTTATGTATGTTACGCGATATCTCCGCCAAACGTGGACCGATCTTCAAAATTATTTTTGTGTCCGACAGAGCTTATTTCAATTTGGTCACGATCGGATTTGAAGTCGGTCCGTAAGTTTTAAACTTGTGATTATTATTCACGTAAAAACTACGGGATGAACTTTGATGAAAATTTACAGTTATATAGATTATACATCAGAATAACATGTAGGCTACTCTTTATCCCAGAAAATAAGTTATTAAGAACAAAGTCGCAGGCAACAACTAGTCATTTTTATTATCTGTATTTTTTGAGTTCGTAATTCGAAGACATTAAAAACGTCTCACAAATACGCCTTTCCACCCTTTTTTATCGACCGACTTCCACAAAAGGAGGAGGTCCTCAATTCGTCTGTATTTTTTTTATGTATGCTACTCGATATCTCCGCCAAATGTGTACCGATTTTCAAAATTATTTTAAAGATGGTATTATTTCAAGGGTATTTGTGTTCGATAGAGCTTATTTCGAGGGTGGTCCCATATAAATTTGGCCACGATCGGTAAATTGGAGGTCGGTCAGTTAAGTTTTGTGATTATTCAAGGCATTGTATTCTTATATATCTCCATTAATTTCAGTAGTCCTAAATAATATTATAGTGAATTAAAACGAAATTTACGCATTCTATTGAGTTGTGTTTTATTTTTTTAGTCTCAACGTTTGATTTTATTTAGTTTAGTTTATATATTACGTACTTTGTTGATAATCCTACAACAGAATAATTACAATTTAATTTTCAGGCTGGATTACTGATTTCGTTGATAGGCGTTAATGGCACTGGTATTTGTGGCGCTTCGCTCGTAACTGCGGACAGACTCGTCACAGCAGCTCACTGTTGGTATGATGGAGTGAACCAAGCTAGTCTCTATGTCGTGGTACTCGGATCGGTCACTCTGTTCTCCGGCGGCACCAGGATCCAAACCAGTAACGTCACTACTCACCCCAACTGGGTACCAAGATACCTTCGTAACGATGTTGCCATCATATCTCTTCCGAAACGTGTGAATTTTTCGAGTAAGTACAAGTGTTGGAGAATAAAGAAAAAGTTATATTTAATCGGAGTGAAGTTATAATTAAATTTTTATTACAAGCTTTTATTTAGTTTCATCCCGTTGTCTGAACTCAAATCTTGCAAGCTCAATTAGACCCACTTCCCGATGTCCGATTGAATTCAAATTTGGTGAACTTATGTATCTTCGGTGACAATACAATGGTATGGTAAAAAGTTAAAAATATTAAAAATATAGGGTTAGTAACTACACGCCAAATATTACTACTAGACTACCTATTACTAGAATTTATTTTTAAGTTTTGCCTTCATTGTTCTAGATAAAGGCTTGTTTTTGAATTATTTTTTTCAGTCTGACCCGTGACAACGAAGACTGCAAAGCCTTCGAAACGTCGGGAATAATAATTAAAACCTAATTCGTGATAGAATCCGTAAGAATAGTTTTATTTCAATATTTTTTTACTTTTAAATTTATTTTCTATTTTAGGTTCATTGCAACATTTTGAATTCTATGATACATAATTAAGTCATAATCCGATCATCTTCACCATTGATAAATGAAGAAACTTTTATGAGTTATATAAAATGCATCGACTTATCGGTGTTGTTCTTATAATTACTTTAATGTCAAGTATGCGGAGAGTCTTTATTGATTTTATTTACTATTTTTGGATTTTATTTAAGGTACAATTGGTTCTATCGCTCTGCCTTCGGGTTTAGACCTTTGGGATGATTTCATGGGTTCTACTGCAATCGTGTCTGGTTTTGGATTAACTCTCGACGGTTGGTACATATTAATTCAGGCATTCTGCGCAAAAGTGGCTTAACATAAAACAGTATTTTACTCACCAGATGCGACATCGCGATCCATCGATTCGTACGTATCCCGCAACGAACCATATCCCTCTCTCGCACTTTCGCGCAATGTTTTTACAAATATTTCAATTTTGAATCCTAAATCAGCCACGGAATAACATATTGATAAAATGTGGGTTATACGGCTTTTGCGCTGACGGCCTCAATTTAGATACTATAAAACACAATATTAAGAATTAAATATTTTTAATCATAAACAAACATGAAAACACAAAATCTTTCCTGTTTATAATTACAATATCTTACTTCGTACTTATTTTCAGGGTCTGGAATCCGCACTAATCAGTCTCTAAGCCACGTTAGAGTGACCGTGATATCCAATGATTTGTGTTCAATTTATTACCCTACCATCGTGCAGTATAGTAACATCTGTACGAGCGGCTATGGAGGTGTTGGGCCTTGCCGTGGTGATTCTGGCGGGCCCTTAGCTCTCACCAGGAACAACAAAACTGTCTTGGTAAGACCATATTCTCATTTTAACCAAACATCACATTTATTCCAACAATTACGCCTGATTTCTAAGCATGATCAATGCTAACATTAACATAACAATTGACGAAACTTATATCACATCAAAATTCAAACTTAGAAGCGCGGTACAAAAATTTAAATATTTTATAATTTTCGGTGCACAGCTAACATTTTCGGCCGACGTCGACACAAAAGGAGGAGGTCCTCAATTCGTCGATTTTTTTTTTATGTATGTTACTCGATATCTCTGCCAAAGAATTTAATCCACAGGCCATATTATACGCTGCCACTTGATCACGGAGACAACAATATATGGGCCTTACTTATAAAAACATTTTCGCTTAACTTTTTGCTTAGAATAGTCTGTCACTTTTTTCCTTGCGTTACATTGTATAGAAATGAAAGGGACAACCTATGGTTAAAGATAAGCCACGCTTAAATATTTTTATATAAGGGGCATAGTGTTTTAGATTAATACTAACTTATTTATTAATTTAATTTTGTTATAGATTGGTCTCACATCTTTCGGGCACAGAGATGGTTGCGAGGTTGGCTTCCCTGCTGTCTACGCCAGGACCACCTTCTTCGACGCCTGGATCAGAAGTAACATCTAAACTAAATAATAATTTAAATTAAGTTTTAGTGTAATGTGTACTTTAAGTAATAAAATGTTTATTTATTAATAAGTAAGTTTTACTGCTTTGCCCTTTGACTTGGGGTCTTTCATTCATAGTTCATATCATCATCATCATTATCAGCCACTGCTGAACATATATTATAGTCCATATATTACCAATCAATGCATACAAATTATTCCTTGAATCACGGTTATTTAAAGCTTAGCTACCTAAGCTACCGTGAAAAGGAAAGATTTAGGCCTGTAAGGTAGGCCTCTCCTCTTGAAAGATCGTCCTCAAGAAAATACGGTACAATCTACACATATCTGTGGGTCAGTTGCGAAGAGTCCAAATAACACTATTCCTTCCGGCTTACCTTTTCCATTATTTTATGAAGAAATAGGTCTTATGGAAAAGAAAAAACTAGCATCAGCTTCCCTTTTGAAAGTTCTCACCCTTCGCCACTGCTGTGGGTACAAGTAAACAAGCTATCACTTCTCTTCTACAGGCTCACACACGGCCAACAGACCGTATTGTCAGATACATTTTAATTAAAGAGTTAATTGTTTGAAAGTTGTAGTAAACAACAATAAAGATGGACAGTAATTAAGGAAATATTAAAATAAGTGAATTTAGTTACTTTTTGTTGGAGCGTATTGTTGACCTTGTTCGACTTTCGGAAAATCATCTTTGGGAAATTCAACAAGATCTTGAAATCTTTCACACCTGTGTTTCATCTGTTTGAATTTTGTTTTAATGAGCGATATGTCATTTACTACTTCGCATTGGCAAAATCACGGCTGGCTGGTGGAAACACTTTTACAAGAAGAAGAAAAAGGACTAGTAGTACTGACCCGGTCAGTTCGGCTCAAATAGGCTAAAGCCAAAGTTGTCTACAAGGTGCATCACAGGGTGGCTGTGAAGTACATAATACAGTCAATGGTAGGTTTTTTGTCCAGTTTACATTTGTCCCCTGATCCAGGCGTTGAAGGAGGTGACCCTGGCATAGACAGCAGGGAATCCGCGCTGGCAACCGCTGGCGTGGCCGAAGGAGGTGATACCGATCTGTTGCATAAATAAATTAATCATTTATGGACCTTAGAACTACGAGCGCGAGAAATGGGATATCTAGTTTTGTAATTTACTTATAATATATATATATACAGTCATAATAATATAATAGTTCTATCAAAATACGTGAACTACCAATCTAATAAATCAATCAATATTTAAATATTCTCAGAAAAAAAAACTTGTAATCTGGTGATCTGGTAGGAAGGGTTACTTTTACACACACTTGGCGTGTTTTGTGTAAATAAAATTCAGTTAAGGTGAGTTATCAAACATAAATAAACATTATTTTCCAAGTTAGTAAAGTTCAAAGTTAAAACAATACGAACCAAGAGAGGCCTGTTGTTTCTTGTGATAGCGAGAGGACCACCAGAGTCTCCCCTGCAGGTGCTGCGACCTCCGGCGCCGCTAGTACAGATGTTGGATGCTTGCACAAATCCACCGATACCTTGCGTGTTCTGGCAGACGGCATTGGTAATAGTATCAAGGGTGACATGGTTCAGTCTCTGGTTGCTGCCACCAGCTGTGTATTGAAAATAAACATATCATGACTGATATAGGACAAAATGTTTTTAATCACGCTATGGTACTTTATTAATTGGCGCATTTTATAACACCTACAATACGTATGGTGAAATTTTACCATCCGCATTTGTTATTGTAACAAGCAATGGTTTACGAAAATAAATAACGCAAATATTAGAAACCTATAAAAGCAGTTACTAAATAATATCTCAGTATGTTTTCCGATTCAAGCACCGAATTTCTGAATACCGTTGTAGTAAGTGACTCACCATCACTGGTAATACCGAACCCAGAAGCGACGGCCCTCAGTCCAGCAAAGTTCTCATTCAGTTGTGTTCCAGAAGGCAGAGGTATAACTTGAATGTTGTCTGTAAATCGATAATAGTCAATTAGGTGAAAATAAAGCTTACATGTGTTTTTTCTAAATTAAATTCTCATTATTATATTAAATGAAATAGTTAAATGTTGTTGCCTGAACTAGGAGATACTACTGTGTTCGATTTCCAGATCGGTCGGGGTGTTTTTCTGACACGATTCGCCTAGGACTGGTAACTGGTACTGGTACCCTCGGAGGGGGTTGTAGTCAGACAGGCAGGCGGTCGTAGAAATTAGATCAAATCTGCTTGAGAAAGTGTGTTGTGCCGATTCCACATACATGGAATGGAAATAAAGAAACAAATGGAATGCTATTAAACTTGAAATATAACAGTGGATAGTGTAGACTTTGAATTATAATGAAAATATTTACTGGTAAATCCGACGTTGCTGGGCAGGCGGATCATAGCAACATCGTTTCTGACAAGGCTAGGATTCCAGCTTCCATGCATAACAACGTCCCTAGTGGCTAATCTCACTCCACCGGTAAAAATATTGACAGATCCGAGAACGACGTTGAAACTCTGAGCTTGGTTGCGACCATCCCACCAACAGTGGGCGGCAGTCAAGACTCTGCGGTTGTTGAGCAAAGAACCGCCGCAAATCCCTTGACCTCCAGGCAATTGGATCAGAAGGCCTGCCTGAAATAAACAATATTACCGTGACGCTCAATATGAAATATAACATAACATAACATAAGCTCACGCCTGTATCCCCGAAGGGGTAGGCAGAGGTACACTAGCGAACTAGAACACCCACATTTCGCCGAGCTTAGTTCCGTCCCAGATGTGATAGGAGGCGAGCCCATCGCCATATCGAGCACAAATTCCAGACTCCGGGCTGATATGGAAAAATGCAATATCACTTTGCTCGACCCGGGGATCGAACCCGAGACCTCAAGACGGTAGTCGTACCGAAATACAACCACGCCACCGAGGCAGTCTAAAAAATATTTCGTACTTAAATAAAGCGACGATTGAAATGATTTATATAATAATTATGAATTTGGGAAAAATAGAGAACCGTTAGAATTTAGATTGATGTAATTGTAACATATGTATGAACAAATTTAAGTTTTCTTTTTACGTGTATGTATTATCGAACCTACAAGTTAGTTTCATAATCATAATATTCATAATTTACCCAAGAAATTAAGCAGATTGTCTCGGTGGCGTGGTTGTATTTCTGTATGACTACCGTCCTGACGTCTTGGGTTCGAACCCCGGGTCGGGCAAAGTGATATTGGATTTATCCATATGAGCGCGGAGTCTGGATTTGTACCCGATATGGCGATAGGCTCGCCCCCTATCACAACTGGGATGAATTTCGGCGAAATGTAAGTGTTCTAATTGGCTAGTGCTGCTTTGCTTACCCCTTCGGGGATACAGGCGTGAGGTTATGTGTTTATGTATGAAGTAAAGCAGTTTTAAGCTTGAACACACAAACCTGGTACGGGAACTGTCCAAGACTTGCTGCAGAACCTCCGACGATTCTGGTTCCACCGGTTAATTCAGCCTCTTCGGCTGCACGAATCTCATTTGCAAGAGGTATACCATATTTCGTGAGGTATCCGTAGGCAGTGATGTCCTCGAGCAAATCTTCGTAGTCCACACTCCTGCCGGAGGCAAATGTGGCCAAAGCCAGAAGAGTTACCACTGCAATCTTCATGTTGACTGCTTAGTAGTCTTGATGTGATGCAAAAAATACCTCTGTTGAATATTTATACCCTTCCTCGCACAGATTAATACATTAGATGATAATATTGTCAACTTATGATTAATTACATTGAGTAAGATCACGTCAAGTGGACCCCCTATTTACCACTTGATCATAAAAATTTAATCTATATATATTTTTCATAAGTACTTATGATGGAAAAATGATCCCCCAAACGATTTTTAAAAATTTTGATTTTAACAACATTTTTTTTACAATGAAAATTTTAAGCACTTTTAATTAAAAAATGGATTAAAAATCAACCGTAAGAGATAAATTCATGAAATTTTCAGCATCCATGGTCAAATGTCTATACTTTAAGAATATATTAACGACTTAAGTTTATTTGTTTATTTTCGTATTGTTAACTAACTTTTAAGTTAACAAATGAAAATTTAACTCATTTCTTGGTAAAAAATTGCATTTTTTTTTCATCGGTCACATGCTTTATTCATTTAAGTTTAAGATTCCGGAAGAAAATTTCACTGCTCGCCATTAGTTTAAACAAAATGAATTTATTTATGACAGCGCGCCAGCCGCCGAGCGCTGTGGAAGCGCCGCGCTACCGAGCGTATCGTACTGCATTGAAGCTTTTATCAGTGATAATTTAAAATTATAATACAAAATATTATTATAAAACAAATTTTATTATTATTTACGTTATATTATTATAATTATTATCAATAAAATTTTATTTTTTGTTAACAATATCATAAAGAATATAATAAATTTTTATTTTTATTTTTACCAAACAGCGTAAATTTAAAAATAAATAATCAATTAAAAATTCGCGAAATTAAATTATTTTTCGGATACGCGAAAATCAAATGAAAATCGTAACGGAGCGGTTTTTCTTTTGTTAACTAAAGATGAAGTGTTGACTAGAAAATTCAAAAATAATAATTTACTGAATGACCTAAAAAAGTGAATACAGACCATAACAGTTTTAAGAATTTTTAATTGATTATTTATTTTTAAATTTACGCTGTTTGGTAAAAATAATAAAAAAAATTGATTATATTCTTTATGATATTGTTAACAAAAAATAAAATTTTATTGATAATAATTATAATAATATAACGTAAATAATAATAAAATTTGTTTTATAATAATATTTTGTATTATAATTTTAAATTATCACTGATAAAAGCTTCAATGCAGTACGATACGCTCGGTAGCGCGGCGCTTCCACAGCGCTCGGCGGCTGGCGCGCTGTCATAAATAAATTCATTTTGTTTAAACTAATGGCGAGCAGTGAAATTTTCTTCCGGAATCTTAAACTTAAATGAATAAAGCATGTGACCGATGAAAAAAAAATGCAATTTTTTACCAAGAAATGAGTTAAATTTTCATTTGTTAACTTAAAAGTTAGTTAACAATACGAAAATAAACAAATAATCTTAAGTCGTTAATATATTCTTAAAGTATAGACATTTGACCATGGATGCTGAAAATTTCATGAATTTATCTCTTACGGTTGATTTTTAATCCATTTTTTAATTAAAAGTGCTTAAAATTTTCATTGTAAAAAAAAATGTAGTTAAAATCAAAATTTTTAAAAATCGTTTGGGGGATCATTTTTCCATCATAAGTACTTATGAAAAATATATATAGATTAAATTTTTATGATCAAGTGGTAAATGGGGGGTCCACTTGACGTGATCTTACTCATTACTACAGTATTTGACTAAATTAATATAATCGATCTTTATTTCCTTATGAAAGAATAATAATCTCATCAAAAACGTAATACAAGACTCGCGCTATGATCCGCACGCCGCCGATAATATTTTATATTATAATATAATATTGGCATACAAGATGTGTTTAATATACATACGACGAGGTTCTCGGTTGTCTCCGTCGCATGAAGAATCGGAAAGCGGTGGGGCCTGATAACATCCCTATCGAGGCGTGGAAAGCGATGGGCTCCCATGGTGTGGAGTTTCTTGCCGTCTTGTTTAACCGCATACTGAACACCAAAAAAATGCCTGACCCTTGGCGGTTGAGTTTTCTAACTCCCTTAGACAAGGGTAAGGGTAGTGTTCAGGACTGTGGGAACTATCGCGGCATTAAACTCATGTGTCATACCATGAAGCTTTTCGAACGCGTCCTTGAATCCAGGCTCCGCCAAGAGTGTGATGTCTCTGGGTGTCAATATGGTTTCAAACCCGGATGTGGCACCATGGACCCAATTTTTGCTATTAGGTCGCTGGGCGAGGCATACAGGGCGAAGAAGAAACCTCTGCATATCGCCTTTTTAGATCTGCAGAAGGCCTTCGACTGTGTGCCCCGTCAGGCGATCTGGTGGGCATTAAGGGTAAAAGGAGTGCCAGATACCTATGTTGACATCATAGGGGACATGTACCTCCGATCCGAGTCTTTGGTTCGGACCGCTGTTGGCGACACCAATTCCTTCCCGATAACCGTGGGGGTGCACCAGGGCTCGACGCTAAGTCCTCTTCTATTTAATATAGTGCTCGACGTCACAACGGCGGATGTACAGGAGCAGCCTCCGTGGGTGCTTATGTATGCCGATGACATAGCGCTAATAGATGGGGACAAACAGCGCCTAGAGCAAAGGGTAAACCAATGGAAGGAGACGCTTGAGAACGGCGGTCTGAAACTAAATGTGGCGAAGACCGAGTACATGGGCTGCGGGAGTGCAGACGCGGATAGTATCCGGATAGGTTGCGAGCTTGCCGTGAAAACGGACAAGTTCAAGTACCTAGGGTCTGTACTGCACGAGTCGGGTGATATCGACTCCGACGTCACGGCACGTATTGGCGCCGCCTGGGCTAAGTGGCGACAGGTCACGGGCGTCACTTGCGACCGAAAGATGCCGATGAGACTTAAAGGTCTCATTTACAAGACCATCATTCGGCCAGTACTTCTGTATGGGTGTGAGACGTGGCCTGCCCTAAAGCGTCATGTTAGGCAAATCCACGTCGCGGAAATGAAAATGTTGCGGTGGATGTGCAATGTTACACGACTGGATCGTATACGTAATGTGCACATCCGTGGCAGTCTTGGCGTCCGTGACGTGGCAGATAAACTGCAGGAATGTCGCTTGAGATGGTATGGCCACGTTTTGAGGAAGCCACAGGAGTACGTCGGTCGCATGTGTCTGGCCCAAATCATACCAGGGGTGCGCTCCCGTGGACGGCCTAAGAAGCGCTGGTTAGACGTTCTACGAAGATATGAGAGCCAATGGCCTCACTGTGGAGGATGCTCAAGACCGGGCGAAGTGGAAGCGTTTAAATAGGAAGGCGGACCCTGGCAGAAGGCCGGGATAACGCCAGGCAGAAAGATACAAGATGTGTTTAATACGCCATGTTTTGAAACAAAAGATATTTAGATAAAAGATGTCAACCGTGCAGCATCGCGGTTCTAGTATCGTTTACTCTCTCACTCTAGCTATTTGCTAGATAATCTTCTGACGAATATTGGTTTCACCGGACATCAAATTCGGCCAACACCATTGTGGTACATAGAGCACTACCAATAATAGTCGCCCCGATAAACCAAAAGTCTTTGTATCGCTGTTTAGGTTTTATTTTTTATCCGTAAAGCCGCGGCTCCTTAACTAAAACATTACACAAAACGCCTACACAAAATATGGTTTTGCTGCACATTTTTGTCTATGGTCCATTGTCCCATGAGCAGGAGACAGCGAAAAACATTGTTTAATTTAGGTGTTTCTGTATTTTTTTAAATCAACCCCTAAAGGGATGGGATAGGGGATGAATATTAGTATGGGAATTTAGAAATCGCTGAACAGATTTTGACGATATTTTGTATGAGGATACATTGGGCTGTGACGAGAGAAATGGGGTACTTTTTTATGAACCCCTAAAGGGATGAAAGTTTATATGGGGATTATCGAGAAAAACACGTGCAGGAGACGCGGCTTTAGATACACAATTATGAAAACGAATTATTGTTTAATTAAATAATCTAGTTTGCTAGTGCGCCTCTGCCTACCCCTTCGGGGATACAGGCGTGAGCTTATGTTATGTTTTAAATAATCTTATAGGGATTGTGAACCGAGAAATTTTGGATTCGAATCTCACGTCGAACAAGCCGGTCTTTAACATGATTTGATTTTCGAAACAGCTAACGAAACTTCCCTGATTTCTCATACAAGCTTCATCCATACAGTGGTTAATACAAAAGGACATGGATTTGCTCAATTTTATGTTGGTATCAACAACATAGCTAATTGAAAAATAATGTATATCAGTTACTTCGTTTCCACAAAAAAGTGCCGAAATCAACAAACATACTCACATTAAAATATGAATACTTATAAGTGTTATGACTAACTTTAATTAACGCAAAACGGATTACTCAAAATAGGTACTTATCTGTTAAGTATTCTTATCTTAAAGCTTTAACTAATCGATATATCTTAATCATTATGGTTTTTCTATAGCATTTTTGTCCAAATATATACAAGTTTCAAAGTAACATTGCGCCTCATTAACGTATTGGCACTGTAGGTACTTTGACTGAGTAACCGATGTAAAGTAAAGAATGAGGTGAGCTTTAAACTGCCGGTAAGGCAATTTCTATTTTTTTCATTCTATTCTACACCAGTATAAAACATAAAACAGGGAGTACCAAACTCTATTTAAAATAGTACCTAGTACCTACATCTTCCTAAGCCCAAGAAATTAAGTGCGCTTTGTTTTGTTTTGATAAAGGCTAACATCAATTCTACTAAACTCGCATGATCTAAATGGGTCTAGTAATAGTAAAAAACCTTACATAAAACTTATTTCTAGTTGCTCTCTAAAACCATTAGCATTCATGTCATTCAAAACGGAACACATACTCCAAAAACTGGAAGTCAACTCTGTTGAGATCGTTTTATCTTATTTATATCAGTCTTATCTATAAAAATTATATGGTGCAAAATAATGTATATAGCTTTTAGTTGAGTAACGTTTCATTAGACTACTTGAACGGGATAATCATTTTTTATTGCTGTTTGAAGATAAAAATAGACAAACCATCAGTATGAAAGATTAAAGGTAAAAGTATTTTAATAGCAACTCATCCTTAGATGGAATCAAAATTCGCATTATTTATAGATCATTAACACCTTCTAAGCCAACTAAATGGAACATAATGATCCATCTAGGTTTTACAACTATACTACCAGATTACAAATAACTAAAAGGATTTGATTGGTTAATAAAAACTAAATCATTAACTTTTTGATCAACATTTATTGGTACATGCATACGAAGGAGAAAAGGATCATATTTCAAGTCTAGTTGGATTGTCGAATTTACATTTGTCCCCTGATCCAGGCGTTGAAGGAGGTGACCCTGGCGTAGACAGCAGGGAATCCGCGCTGGCAACCGCTGGCGTGGCCGAAGGAGGTGATACCGATCTATTACATAAAGAAATTGATTAATTAATGATGGGGTCGTAGATGGTTTTTTCAATCGACTATCTTCATAGACGTTTAATTTTCTATGTATGTTTTGATTTTAAACCTCCTTATTTTATTTTAAGACTAATTAAAAGGTCTTGGGAACAAATAATCATAACTGTATATTTACATACATGGAAAGGATTTTTCTTTTAAATTAACTTTCTTTCTTTCTAGCTGCCCTTATTCCACTTTAATGTGGGGTCGGCGCAACACACTTTTTCAAGTATGTTGCAGAAAGATATTTGTTTCGGGTCTAGGCGTTGTGAGACCGAAAGTCTCTCGTAGTTCCTGATACCCGCGACACAAGACTGGATCTTAGTGTGGGGTCAGGACTATGTGTGTGACTGTTGGGTGTATTTATTTATTATTATTCATTTATTATTAAAAGTTTTAGCTAAGTTTTTACGACCGGCTGCCTGCCTGACGTCAACCCCTCTGAGGGATCCAGTCCTGGGCAAATTAAATTAGAAAATTCGTTGTGCCCGACCTGAGATTCGAACCCAGGACCTGCCGGTCCAAAGCCCATATATGCTGCCACTAAACCAAGGAGGAACATTTAAAAAAATCTACTAAAGATCGTGATTTGTTTCTTTCAGACATGCGACAGTTCCAGAGTTTCATAATTAGGCATATTGTGATGTGAGGAGGACTATAACTTCCTCGAACAGGTAAGAATTTGAATTGGCATCATCTGAACAACATCATATACCAATTTTTGGTCTTTTATATTAATAATGATTAATTAAGTTTACGCGAATGTTATACATTGAAATGAAACTTGTCTTTACGGATTTCATCGCAATTTGGTTTTATTTTTAGGCCCGATGTTTCGAAGGGTTTACAGCCTTCATGGTCACGGGTCGGACTCCGATATCCGGTCGGATCCGTAAAAACAAGTTTCATTTCTTTGATATTAATGTTATAGTCACATATTATAGACTGCCGCGGTGGCGTGGTTGTATTTCGGTACGACTACCGTCCTGAGGTCTCGGGTTCGATCCCCGGGTCGGGCAAAGTGATATTGGATTTTTCCATATCAGCCCGGAGTCTGGAATTTGTGCCCGATATGGCGATAGGCTCGCCCCCTATCACATCTGGAACGGAATTAAGCTCGGCGAAATGTGGGTGTTCTAGTTTGCTAGTTCACCTCTGCCTACGCCTTCGGGGATACAAGCGTGAGCTTATGCACCTATGTGTGTCACATATTATATTATGTCCCACTGTTGGACTTTTCAGCACGAATTTAATTTCTTCACTCGGGAGTTGAACAATAAATGTTTTATGATTTTTATTTTACCAGTGTTCTAAGATTTATATAGATTTCCATCATATCACAATTTTATTTTAAAACTTAATGTCTACGTTTACATTAGTAAATAATAACTATAACAAAAAAGCCAAATCCGCCTACATATATCGGAATTATCGATGAATATAAATAAAAAATATATCCCTCAGAGGGGTTTGACGACAGGCAGGCAGCCGGTCGTAAAAACTAAGTCAAATCGTTTCTGCAACATTCTCAAAAAGTATGTTACGCCAACCCTACATGAAGATTGGATAAGGGCAGATCGAAAAGAAAAAAATACAGACGAATTCAGAATATTGTTGGTAGTTGTTTAAAAACAATACGTACCAAGAGAGGCCTGTTGTTCCTTGTAATAGCGAGAGGACCGCCAGAGTCTCCCCTGCAGGTGCTGCGACCTCCGGCGCCGCTGGTACAGATGTTGGACGCTTGCACAAAGCGACCGATGTCTTGAGTCCTCTGACAGACGGCGTTGGTAATAGTATCAAGAGTGACGTGGTTCAGGACCTGGTTGCCGCCACCACCTGTATTTAAAACATATTAATATCACCAGATAATCATTAATTTCAATAAGCTCCAATTTAATCGTACCATTTGTCTTTCATAAATTTATAGATCAGTCATTTGCAGAAATCGAATTGATGAGTTATTATCAATATTAAAATTATATTAAGGAATCATAATTAATTAATGGGGAACTTGCACCAAATTATAAGGATTTTTTTCTTTGTTAAATCATTAAACAAAACTGTGATAACAAAATATCTTAAATATACTTAAGATATTTTGTTATCACAGTAGATAATTTATAAATTGTCTACGTATAATGGAACGTAATTGCAAAACCCAAAACTTTGGCAAACTGTATAAACTCTCGTAGTATGGTACGGTACCGTCGGCACAACATACTTTTTAAGCATGATGCAAAGAATAAATGCTTCGGCTTAATGCTTACGATGTTTCCCGCGTGACAATAATCCCCTTTGGGTGATGTCTCAGTGCCTTCTAACTTGTGTTTAAGTGAGGTTTTGAGATTACCATTAATTACTCACCATCTCTGGTAATACCGAAACCAGAAGCGACGGCCCTCATTCCCGCAAACTGCTCGTTTCCAGAAGCCAGAGCAATGACTTGAATGTTGTCTGTAAGTCGATCATGAAATATGTATGTTGAATTTTAGATAAATACCAAATAAATTTTAATACACTATACCTCTTATATCACATATTATTTATGTATATATTATTTATATCATATATTATTTATGTATAACGAAAATAATATTTACTGTTTAATCCAACGTTGTTGGGTAGGCCAATCACGGCAACATCATTTCTGACATTGGCGGCGTTCCAGCTTCCGTGCATGCGAACATCTCTGGTGGTCATTCTAGTGCCACCGGACATGATGTTGATTGATCCAAGAACGACGGTGAAACTCTGTGCTTGGGTACGACCATCGTTCCAGCAGTGAGCAGCAGTTACGACCCTACGGTTGTTGAGCAACGAACCGCCGCAAATACCCTGGCCTCTGGGCAACTGAATGAGGAGACCCGCCTGAAAATTACAAATGCTATTACTATGAAATTCGTCGTGGATCACCAAAATATCGTCACCATAATTGAATCCGCGGTCGCTCGTTAGGAACTCATCACTTAATTGCTGCACTACTGAGGCTATGAAGTTAGGTTAGGAGCATTTTATCTGACTACAACAAAATGACTACACAACACTTTGTAATGAACGCAAGTGTAGTTCAAGAAGCTAGCGACCACTGACAAACAATAAATTTATCGATGGACACCAGAATCGCATAAATGCATTTTCATACTCCGAAGAGAGAAGAAGCAAATCGAAGGGATTGCGCCAGAAAAGGCAAATAATCGATGCAGACACAGGGACACAAGCATTTACTAATCCCAAACAACAATCTGCTGATATCACAAGCCTCTCGAGATAGGCTGATATTGTAACGTACACAAGAGATGTATGGATTATTGAGGCAGGTTCTGACCCCATGTGTACCATGGTCGCCCTCCGAACAGATACCCGATCGAAGCCGATCAACTGGGTGGAGAAGCAATACAGCTTATTTTTTAAGAGTGGAATTGTTTATAAGTTCTAAGAAAAACTAGTATTTATTTATTATTACGTTTTACCTATGTGAAGTAACATTAGTTATAAGGCTGGATGCAGTTAACTTATAGCTTATGTAGATAGTTAATGAATTTTTCATGAGAACATACGAACCTGGTACGGGAACTGGCCAAGGCGCGCTGCAGATCCTCCGACGATTCTGGATCCACCAGCCAGCGCAGCTTCTTCGGCTTCACGGATCTCGTTTGCAAGAGGTATACCATACCTCGTCAGGTATCCGTAGGCAGTGACATGCTCGAGACCATCCTCGTAGTCTATACTCCTACCGGAGGCGAGCGTGGCCAAAGCCAGAAGAGCTACCACGGCGATCTTCATGCTGACTGGTTGGGAACCTTGATGTGATGCCAAAACAAGTTTCAGTTGGATATTTATACCGTGCTAATGAGACAAGATTACAAACTTGAGCTGATATTGTCATGTATAATTAATTGTCTTGTCTTTAACATAATCATCGAGACAGATTGTTTTTAGGGTTCCGTAGTCAGATGCCAAAAACAGAACCCTTATAATTATTTAACATAAGCTCACGCCAGTATCCCCAAAGGGGTAGGCAGAGGCGCACTAGCGAACTAGTACACCCACATTTCGCCGAGCTTAGTTCCGTCCCAGATGTGATAGGGGGCGAGCCTATCGCCATATCGGGCACAAATTCCAGACTCCGGGCTGATATGGAAAAATCCAATATCACTTTGCCCGACCCGGGGATCGAACCCGAGACCTCAGGACGGCAGTCGTACTGAAATACAACCACGCCACCGAGGCAGTCACACAAATATAACACAATATGTTGTGTTGTGTTATAATTATTTCCTGACCTTGAGAAAGCCATTATACACGGTGGTTATTATCACCACAAAGGTATTAATTACTAGTATATTCTATTAGATGTTAGCCAAAGGAATAGTAAAATTATAAAAAAAAATTGTGGTCTCAAGTCTCAAAGTAACCCCTCCTTTCATTCTATGTAGACGAACTTAACAGAGATTAGAACTTGATTTGATCAAGATGTATTGAAATACATAATCTCTACGGAACACTTTACTATTCGTAATCGGACACGCAATTGGAAGATTTTTGTTTTTTAAATAATAATATATAATGTCTTTTGTATTTAATAAATAATAAATAACATCTAACAGTCACACAAAGTAAGGTACGGGTCTTGTGTCGTGGGTATCAGGAACTACGAGAGACTTTCGGTCTCACAATATCCAGACCCGAAACAAATATTTGTGGGCCACACAAACATTTGTCTCGGTGCGGGGATCGAACCCGCGGCCTCACGCTTCAAAGCCGGCTACTCGGCTGCTGCGCCACGGAGGATGTCAATTATTAAAATATATTATTTATAATTATCAATTTGTTAGACAGTAACGTTTACAGCAGATCGATTCTCTAAGAAAGGACACAACGTTGTGATCGACGACGAGCTCCCGCAGCGCACATCGTTGAGATCAACGGAGAATTCAACGTTGTTAGGTCTTAGAGAACACCATTTACCATACATTTATGTCAAACGTCTCGCTCGAGAGAGCTAGTTCGCATAAACGCCGTCATCACGCATAGCGCTAGTGCGTGCGCTTTGTACCTTGCTGAATACAAAAATGAAAACATCGTAGCCGCAACGTTGTTTTCACCAATGAAACCTTAGAGAATCGACCTCCTGAATGGGTCGGCTTGACGTAAAGTGACAGCTTGCTGTCGCGTTTCGTTCGGTAAGTGAGATTTCCAGTGGCATTTCCCCCCCTCCCTCTCCCAATCCCCACGCCTTCCGTTCCCTCTTTTTAGGTTGGCAACGCAACCATAGTTCTTTTTCTATCTTGGGTGTCTATGGGCGATGGAGATCGCTTACCATGAGGTGACCCATCGGCTCATTTGCCAATCTGTACTATAAAAAAAAGGAGACACGCCTTTAGTTCAGCAGTGGACTGTGACAGATTTTGTGACTAATTTTAATTAAGATTTTTAATGATCTGATAAAGGTCGCAGGAAGTCGCTGAATGCAGGCCGCTTCCAACATCTTCGATCTGGAAATCTTTGGGGGAGGCCTATGTTCAGTGGACGTCCTATGGCTGATGATGATGATGAAATAGACATTAGCACTTATTACTACATTCATGGAGAATAGGATATTGCCAACAACAATTTGAGAATAGACTATCTATGAGTAGAGAATAATGGCATCTGTGACTGTTGACCGGTGTATAATCTGAAATTAAATCATCATTATCCGCGTCGTCCACTGTTGCTGAACAAAGGCTTCTCCCAAAGACCAGTATGTTAATTAGGGACAGTAACAATTACTTAAGGGCCCAAACTACCTCAAATGGCTTATTTTGAACCCGGATAAAATCAACAATACTGCAGCTTTTACTTTGTAATAAATATATGATAAAGTTGAGGGCTTACGTGAGTGAACATGTGTGGCGAAAAGACGATTCCTTAAAATTTTCTCGATAGAAAAAAATTGCAAAGTTACCTCTAAACCGAATTAATATCCCGGATTACTCATTACATACTTCAAATAAGATCGTGAAATTTGTATAGTAACATAGTTAAATAATACGCATAGGTTATGTGTTTTGGATTTTGAAAATAATTTGTTTTTTTATTGTAAGATCCAATTATCTAAATTTTCGCGTTTTGCGCACCGTTTTAGTCATGACCGCCCTGCCGCCCGGCCCGCACACATTCCCACTTCGGCTGTCAGACGGGGAGGTTGTGTCGCTTGCTGTCAGCAAAATAAATAAATATAATTTATATATCTGGCATACTTCATCAATTAAACAACGTATTGTAGGTGATTATAATGATGATAACGAGAATATTCTAATAAATATATATATATATATATTCTTGTGAATTCCGACTGAGAATGATTTTTTTAAAAGAAAGAAAACGAAAGGTGATCCTAATAATTGTAATTCTTAAACTACCCCAAAATTAAACAAAGTATCAGAGTTCCGTACACAACAACGACCGAAAAACAAGTGAGTCGGACCAGCGATGTGCGCCGCCTTATATAGCAGTTATCTTGCGGCATTTCTTGTCTCCAACACGGCCTTTCCTGACAGGAGTCCGTCCTCGGGCTCCTTCTCTTCCCTCAGTCCAACAGCTGCATCGACCGTCCTTGCTCTGTCTCTGCTGCAGGCAAGCTACGGCTTTGAAGCCCTTCATCGGTGCATACGACAGGTACCCCCGTGTTCCTCAGAGTCCCAGACGTAGACGGCTGCTGCCCGTCACCTATGGGCAGTCCCGAAACTCCAACTTGATCCAGCTCGGGCTCAAGCTCGTTTTCCTCATAAGGATGTATTACCACATCATTAGACTCCATGTCTGTCATGTCTGCATCTAAAACAAAAATCTCATGGGTCAATTTGAAATGATAACGGAGTTGGTACAACATTTCACATCTTATCAATAAGGCGCGTCCGTCATATAAACAAGATGCGAAAAGCTGTTGGTTATCGATTAAGTCATAGGCACGACGTTAGCGTAACTTAATCACGGCATAAGTCATAGGCCCGACGTTAGCATAACTTAGCCCGGCGCAACAGAGGCACTACGTTCGCTTGTCCGCCCACAATTATTGGGATATAGGCACGACGTTAGCTTGTCCCAACAATTGTACACCCAGAAAGGAAGCACGACGTTAGCTATTTCTGGCGACATACCCAAGATCAGTTTGCAACCTGACCTTAGGCAGCCAAACTCACCCTCAAAGTAAGCAGCACATATCTCAGGAGTCCACTCCCCACGCCAGGGGATAATATACTCAGCCGCTGCTTGTGTCAACTTCCCATAAGAGCCCGCCAAGAGTTGCAGCTCGTAACGTCCGTGCGGGAGAACCTTCACCACACGGTATGGGCCACGCATACCGGAGTCCAACTTCCCCGTGGACTGCGCTTGCTTCCTGACAAAAACTAAGGAATTAAGTTCGAAATCATGAGCAGACCTCCTGCCCTGGTTCACGTAATTGTCCTGAGTCTCTCGATTTCGTCCAAGTCGTTGCGAAGCTCTCTGCCGACTTATCTCGCGCAAGGCCTCTCTGTTTGGACTAGATCCCTCAAGCGCCACGTCACGGACTAAACTCCGGATGAGAGGTGTTGCCGCATCGATGCCTACCAGCAGATTCAGAGCAGAATATTGTGTAGTCCTGTGTCGGGTAATATTTAAAACAAGCTGAAGTTTCCAGAGGACATTGAGCCATCTTTGCTGACGATAATTCGCCTCAATACGAATCATGTTCAATACCGTCCTACAGTAGCGTTCAACCTGCCCATTTGTCTGGTGCATTTCGGGCGTAATTAGGTGTATTTCACTGCCCATGTCCCTAATCCAGCCAAGGAATTCGACACTTTGAAACATACGACCTCTGTCAGCAACAATTACTTTAGGGGCCCCGAATAACGAGATAGCACTCGTTACATGACGCTTCAATT
The DNA here is from genome assembly GCA_036417725.1 of Clanis bilineata. Classification (NCBI taxonomy): domain Eukaryota; kingdom Metazoa; phylum Arthropoda; class Insecta; order Lepidoptera; family Sphingidae; genus Clanis; species Clanis bilineata. Next base: position 9,543,008 of record CM071154.1, read on the forward strand.
CATTAGTGTCTTGACGATACATCGCGTAAAGTAAACAAACTTAGAGAAAGCGTCAATGACAATAAGGACATATCGGTAACCGTCCACTTCAGGAAGGGGTCCCAAAGCGTCCAAATGGATTGTGTCAAAAGGTACGTCTGGTTTTTCCCAAGAATGAATCGGCTGTAATGGGGCTCGTGCCACCTTTTTATGAGAAATACACACTATGCAGTGCGCGATGTATTTTTTAACAAAACCACGTAAACCCGGGAACCAGAAATGCTTCGTGACCAAGTCAACAGTTTTTTCAACTCCAAGATGTTCATGCTCATCATGGAACACACGGAGTAGGCTAAGTCTGTGCCCCTTAGGGACATAACACAACAATCGAGAGGGTTCACCAGTAGGTGAATACTTAACATACAAGGTATCATTCTTAACAAGATATCGACTAGCGTCCAGCTGACCGTCAGTCAATCTCTGAATAAGAATTCGAGTCTCTTCGTCAGAGGCCTGAGCAATCTGTGCCCAGTTCAGTGGTTTTTGGATCGTACACACATTAATAGGATTACGACTCAAATAGTCGGCGTGCGACATACACGAACCCTTTCGGTAATTTAGGTCAAAGTCAAAATCCTGCAGATAAACCCACCACCGAGCCACCCTTGGTAGCAAATCTTTCTTACGCTGAGTAAGTTTCAACGCATTACAATCTGTAACTACGGTGAAGCGCACACCCACAAGATAATGCCTAAAATGTTGAAGCGCTCTAACAACCGCGAGAGTCTCAAGCTCGTACGAGTGGTACCTACTCTCAGCTCCCTGTGTTAGCTTACTATAGTAAGCAACCACCCGTTTATGACCGTTCTCGTGCAACTGCAGGAGAATACCACCGTAACCGATCGAACTCGCATCCGTATGCACCTCTATCGGCAAAGATGGATCATAAATCGCGAGCACGGGCTCGCTGGTCAAACACTCAATGATTTCTTTACGAGCCGCCTGCTGCTCAGTTCCCCAGTTAAAGTCTACACCCTTTCGCGTTAGTGCCGCTATACAAGCAGTCTTCTGAGCAAAACCAGGTATGTATCGTCGGAAGTAACTGGTTAAACCCATAAACTGACGGACTTGCTTAACGTTTTTCGGCTCATCTACATCCGTCAATGCCCTGACTTTTTCACGACTCGGCCGTACCTGACCCTCGCTAATACTACGGCCCAAATATTCTACCGAGGGTGAAAGAAAAGTACATTTCTTCAAATTAATTGAGAACCCCGCATCAGTCAGCGTTGCCAGTACTTTACGCAAAAGACCTAATCCGTGGTTCACTGTTGAACTCAGGATTAAAACGTCATCAATGTAAACCAGGATTTCACCGGACTCTATGTACTCCCGAAGCGTTTTCGCGATAATCCGCTGGTAAACGACAGGGGCATTTGCTAAACCATATGGAATTTTTAAATATTCGTAATGCCCCTCAGGCGTTACGAAACCGGTGAGAGGGACAGACTCAGTCTCCACAGGAATTTGGTGAAACCCCGTTGCCATATCTAAACTGGTGAATTACCTATTTCGCCCTAAGCGGTCTATGTGGTCGTCAATTCGTGGTAACGGAAAACGGTCTTTAACGGTAACATCGTTTAGTTTGCGAAAATCAACGCACATCCGATCGGACCCGTCCTTTTTGACAAGAAGAATTGGGCTGGCATAGTCAGATTCTGACTCCTGAATTATGCCCTTCTTCAGTAGGTCCTGAATAATGTCTCGAACGCGTAACGTTTCCGCATAAGAAAGACGGTACGGTCGGTAGTTCACAGGAGTGTCACTCTTCAGCCTAATAGTTATACTGCCAGTGTTTACAGTAGACGTGGCAGTACCGGATATAAGAAATGAGGAGAACTCATTTATTATTGTCACCAATTGCTCCAACTCATCATCAACAAGAGAGGTGTTGATGTGATTAGGCGAATCAGACTGAACAGTCATCACTCTGTTTGGTTCAATAATTTATCTTTCAAGAAGTTGGGAATCGCGGGTACGAGGATAACGAACACCCTCCCTATTAAGGACATCTGTACCAACTATAACCGGTGTATTCATGAATTCGGCGGCAACCACAAACATCTCGACTTCAAGAGTTATACCATCAAATTCAATTGGCAAAGTCACGCAAGAGGTACTTTCAATTTCCTGACTACCCAATCCCTTCAATATTCGAAAAGTTGGCTTATGACTGCATTTAAAATGTTTCAACAAACTTGACGAAATAAGTGATATCGTTGAGCCACTGTCAATCAAAACATCAACAGGCACCCCTTGAATGACGGCAACAATAACGTCATTGTTGCGGTTAGCTTGACTACCACGACAAAAATTCAAGTTATTTTTATTACGTAATTCGGATTTTTGTTTGGCGAAGCAATTTTCTATCTTATGCCCCGACTTTTTACAAAAGGAACACGTTTCGGGCTTTGTTGGAACCAAGGAAATCTTAGGGTCCGTATTCTTTTGCGCGATCCCGGAGGAGCATTCTCCCGGATTTACTTTGGACTTTTTATGACAATTAACCTGTTTGTGTCCAAACTGGCCACACAAAAAACAACCTCCATCTTCAAATCGCCGTTTTCGCAAAAATACGCCTGGCGGATTTTTGTATTTCGCTACATGCGCACCCTGCGATACGGCGCGGGTAAAATTTCCCTTGGACGTACTAGGCTTCGCGTATGTTGAAAAGAATTCCACCAAATCGTTAGGCAGCAATTTAGCGTTCGTAGCAGCCGCTTTAATCTGTGGGTCAGTGATCCCCCGTATAACGATTGCCGACATCAGTTCATCACTGAGCCCACGTACTATGCGTAAACGGAGAACCGAACGACGAGCATAATCGGCATACGTGGTATAGTTGTCCGAATTTGAACTCATTACTTCGAACAGTATGTTGGCAATGTCAGGAGTTTTGGGACACAACGGTTTAAATTCCTTTTTAAAGTTCGTCCAACTACGTTCAGACGTTACCCATTCGTTCAACCATGACTTGGAATCACCCTTTAGGCAGTTACCTATACGCGATAGACACTCAAAATCACTCCAATTATTTAAAGATTTAGCGCGGTCTACCTCCTCACACCAAGTCTCAATATTGTGTAAACTAGGGTCAAAATTTGAAATGTAATAGTGTTCGCTAGATCGTACTACCGTGTTGATTGAACGAATGGCATCCACAATACGATCCGTAACCGTAGACGGTGCGTTTAGTTCGCTAACATGTTCCGATTCGGTACCCTGCGCTTGGTTCGTATGCGGCGCACTCAGTGGCCGCGGCGGAACAGACGGCGGCGTCGCGGGACGTTGCGTAGGGCACACCGAAGGCGTGTTAAGCAATGGCGATACGGAATGTACATCACATTGCACTAGTGGTGGCGTATTTCGCGTAGCTACCTGATTTTCTAATGATCTGAGACGCGCTAACATCGCGTCCATCTCGCGTTTTAAACTATCGTCCGGGGTACGATTGCGATACCTACTACGTCGACACTCACGACTGCTACAACGACTTCTACGGCGTTCGCGCTCGCGACCAGACATTTTCTCTCTTCCTATCCCTCAACTCACGCCGGTGAACACGAAATCAGAATGGCCAGCAGAATAAGACCTCGTTGATCGAATCCAACTTCTGATCTTGTGAATTCCGACTGAGAATGATTTTTTTAAAAGAAAGAAAACGAAAGGTGATCCTAATAATTGTAATTCTTAAACTACCCCAAAATTAAACAAAGTATCAGAGTTCCGTACACAACAACGACCGAAAAACAAGTGAGTCGGACCAGCGATGTGCGCCGCCTTATATAGCAGTTATCTTGCGGCATTTCTTGTCTCCAACAATATATATATATATATATATATATATATATATATATATATGTCGGAGGGCCAACGCTAACGTTGTTTTTTTAAAAACGGTGACGTCAGCATGGCTGACGTCACTTTTGACAATAAGATGATTACTCATTTTATTTATCAAGTGTGAACACTGAAATTCACTAACTCCCTTTATTAACGGTGCTTAATAGCACCGTCTAGTCAGGGATGTGGACAGTCCGAGTGCCGGAGCACGACTGTGTCGAATTTGCTCTGAACACTCCTTTTATAGGGTGCAATATTTGCAACTACTTACTCGATACCGAATATCGAATGTCAAAGAAATAATTATAACGATTATTTTAACTTTTTAGAATCTTTTAACGATTCAGCAGTTTAACAATTGTAAAATGAATTAATAACGTGAAATAACAACGGCTTTTTAAATAAGCGTGCGATTTTGCGCCGATATATATATAATAAGGTCGTGTTATGTTGTGATTTAAAGGAATTTTCTATAAAAGATGCAAAAATGACTGTTATTAAATGGTTATTTACCCTTGACTACTGTGAAACCGAAGATTTCCTAAAGATTATAAATTGAAATATATTCACACACGCTCACACACGCATACCCATCCCCACAAACACACACACACACACATACGCACGCGCACACACACACACACACACACACACACACACACACACACACACACACACACACACACACGCACGCACGCACACACACACACACACACACACACACACACACACACACACACACACACACACACACACACACATACACACACACACACCACACACACTCACACTTTAACCTCTTTTGTATGTAATGGCTAATTGAACAATATTTGAGAACTCTAAAAGCACACTCTTGAAGACCCCCATGAGACAGGTTTATTCCTAGTGTGGAGGTTAACAGTTAATGTTTTATAGATAGTCACTTGTTTTCTCAGTTTGTTTTAATTGGGTTATTATAGTTGTTAATTACTGTAATAGCTGTAAGTTCGCTTTTGTAATTTCCATTTGAGAACTAATAAATTTTATATTTATATTTATTTATTATATTAAAACAACATTAAAATTGTAATCATAAATATAATATTCAAATACTTGTATTGTAGGCTATATTTTAAATAAGTGTTGCATTTGTTCCGGTAGGTGGACGGTCGTGAACGGCCCAAAAAGCGTTCTGGAGATATCTTCCTAGATATGAGAGCCAAGCCTCACTATGGAGGACGTTCAGCACCGTGTGAAGTGGAAGCGTTTAAGTAGGAAGACGGCCCTTGGCAGAAGGCCGGGATAAAGCCAGACAGAAAAATGTTTCGCGGGGCGTGCTACCAACATCTAAGCTACCAAGATTGTTTTATTTCAATAATTAGTTTAATCTGTAATCATTATTTAAGTGGCTATTAATGTGGTAACTTCATGATTTTGTTACTAAATCGATGATTATCTAGTGACAATGTGCTGTATAAGTCCTAGATAGTAATAATTAAAAGACGCATAGTAACTATATCTTAGTTAAAATTACAGTGTGGGGGCGCGCGCATTGCGTAAGCGGCACGTATTTTGCCGATAAGTAATCGTGGGATAGGTAGTTTACTTTTTATATGAAATAAAAAATGTCCTACTATTAAGATGAGCGTACGCTCGTGGCCTCCTTGGTCTAGTGGCAGCATATATGGGCTGTGGAATGTGAGGTCGTGGGTTCGATTCCCAGGTCGGGTAAAGCGAATTTTCTAATTTAATTTGCCCGGGACTGGATCCTCCGGAGGGGGTTGACGTCAGGCAGGTAGCTGGTTAAACTAAAATCTTGGCCAAATCATTTCTGCAATATGCTTGAAATAGGGTGTTGCACCGACCACTCATGAAAGTGGGTTATGGGCAGGTAGAAAGAAAGATTAAAATGACGTACGCTATCTACGGTAGAAATATTTAATAATGATACATTATGTTGGCCAAGGCTCTCTACACACTTTCCGACTAACCCTGTATATTTTTTTTTCACCTGCCTTTATTCCATCTTTAAATTTATTGTTCCGTTGTATAAGGATAAGGAGTCACGGCAAGACTATCAGAGTACGTTCTTAGTGTTGTCGGCAAATTATATGCGAAAGTTCTGATTGAAATGGGTAATGTATGAGACGAATAACAAGTTATAGAATGTACAAGCGGGATTTCGAAAGAGTATGGGAAAGAACGAAAAGTCTTTTGCGCCTTTGTAGACTTGGAGAACGCCTAGGACGAATTACAGACAATGGCAATAATTATGGATGATGCATTTAAGAGGAAAGGAGAAAATTAATGTAAGTAAGACGAAAATTATGTTTTTTTTAAGAAATGAAAGTATAACAGAGTGAAAAATTATGATAGGTAACCAGAGAGTAGAACAAGTGAAAGACTTTGTATATCTGGGTTGTATATTTATAAGTGATGATGATAGCGACATTAAAAGACAAGTATGTGCAGGTAATCGAGTTAATGGAGCGCTGAACACCTTTATGAGTAGCTGAAAGGTCTCTAAAAAGACACGATTGGCCGTTCATAAAGAAGTGTTAGTGTCCACACTTATAAATGAGAGTGAAAGTTGGGTGTGACAGAACAGGCATGAAAGTAAGATCAGTGGGCTTACTGGTGGACTCTTATGTCATTCCTATACATTTATTCTATTAGTACGCTATATATAGCGTACTCTTATCTCATTCCCATATATTTACTATTCTATTCGACTAGCGCATAAGCTACTTGGCTAAGCCCGCAGGGTGGTGGAAATGAGAGCATGAAGGAGCATGTGTCGCGTGATAGAGTGTGGAATAAAGTGGTGTTGGATCTCTGTCGAGTGAAAGAAGATGTAGTGATAAGAAATAGAAAGGGATGTTGAGATGGTTCAGACATATTGAGAGGATAGATGATAGGAGATTGTCGAAACAGTGACACAAGGCGAGTGTGCATGGAAAAGTCGGTATAGGGCGAACGCATCGCACTTATATTGGGCAAATTGATGATATATTGACTAAAGAACAGATAAAAAACTAAACTGACTCTAATGAGATCATGATAGTAGATGAAGCGAAAGTAGTATGTCAGAATCGGGCGAAGTGTAAATCTATAGTCTCTTCCTACCCCTATGGGATACAGGCGTGCTATTATGTAGGCGTACGTATATTCCACCTCAGTATGGAGTCGACGCAACACATTGTTAAAGCATGTTGCAGAGGTACCTGTGTAATGACCCACCCATAAAGTCAAAAACGCCTGCCCGATCTGGAAATGGATTCCAGGACCTTATAGTTCACACCCGATATACGCTACCAATAGTGAATAGATCAATGAGGCGAGTTATAAATACTTCAGGGTCCATGTATTAATTAATTGCAATGAGTTTTGGAAAAAAAGGACGTGATGGAGACTATAATTGGAAAGGTCCGACCGGTCACTCTATTAGGATTTCCGATTGGTGTGCGCAGTCTTCAACATAGATGGATGTCAAAAATTCTTCAGTGTCGGAACTCTTATATGAAAAATTGAGGAAACTCCTGAGAACGAGGGTTAACTCAGTCGCGGACGTCTTAAGAACCACCACGGGAATACGATCAGCCATGCTCGACTTTCGAATGTCCAAGATTCAGGCTCTCGCTTGACCGCATACAGGTTGATATGGATTCATTTAGTACTCCACACACGCTGCGCCGGTGCAACGTCCAGTAGCGTGGCTCCACCATTGTACAAAATCGAATTTGAGGCAAAGGGTTCAACTCAAAGATGAGTGTTATTTTACTGTGGTTATCAAGTTTACGCAGTGACTGCAGATTAAACTAGTAGAAACTGCTTTACATTGCGATGACAAGTCACCAAAAGCTCGATTTCTGAGATAGCTTTTCTGTCGCTCTTCAGTTTTGCATAGGTATTTTCCTTTGGCCCTCCTGTTGGATTCGAAAGCTGTACGTAACTTTTCTTTCCCTTCCTTAGATATAGGGCTCCAAGCCTTAACGAATACACCAAATTATTTTGGTTAAATACACGGATTATTTATAAAATCTTTGAATGGAAATATCTATGAAACATCAGGTATATTGACAATTTTGCAAATATAAAAGTTGTTTATTATTACGAATCCTGTAGTCTCCTGTCAGTTTTCTACATACATTGGGACTAACTCTATATACCACCGCTAAACATCAAACACTGGAGGAGCAGCTTAAACCTATCTGACAAGAAACTGCCCCCATCCAGTGGAGGAACATTGACATCCGTTTCTCTACAGGTTTGTCAACGGAAGTTCCAGCAAGGAGAACTTATAGCACAGGTGGGCTGTGTGACTGGTTAAGAGGACACCTAAACCAAAGTTATCTTGTAAGAAAAGTTACCTGATGGTTCGATGATCCATGGCTCAAACATAACTTTCTAAGCCCGACAGACAGCGTCAGCGCTGACACGCCATTGAAAAGTTTTTAATTGTACTAAAATAAATTGTGCCTCGATTGTGTGTTACCATGTGTGTAAACTCTACCTCTGGGGTTTAGTTGTATTTAAGTACGACTACCATCCTGAGGTCTTGGGTTCGACCCCTGGTTCGGGCAAAGTGATATTGCATGTTTTCAATATCAGCCCAGAGTCTAGAATTTGAGCGCTATATGGCAATAGGTTCGGCCCCTATCGCATCTCGGATGGAACTAAGCTCGGCGAAATGTGGGTGTTCTAGTCGCTAGTGCACCTCTGCCTACTCTTTCGGCGGTACAGGCGTGAGCTTATGTTTTGTGTCCTAATTCGTCGCCGGGCCCGCCACGCTACGTCACTTGTTTGTCTTATCAACACCGCTTGACATCCTATGACGCCATTAGTGTATGAACGAGACAGCGTACGATAGCGCACTCTAGCAGGGACAGGTAGCGGGTGCAATATTTGAATTTGAGCTGAGGTAGCATGCGCTCTTAAGTTATAAGTGGTTCAGGCAGAATACGTTTGCATCACTGTCTACCACATTTTATACACCTGCCTGAACTAAGTTTCTTTAGTTCCAACAGGATGGAACAACAGCACATACTGCACGACTCACAATGAAATTCTGAGGGCTGCATATCTGGGTCACCTATTCTCTCGTTTTAGTGATTTGCATTGGCCGGCAAGATCGCTCGATTTATATTAAACTACTAACTATTAGACATCAAATCAACACAATCCAAAAGCAAAATTAAAGGAAAATTTTATTTTAAAAATTACAGTCAAAGAAATCGCCTCCTTGGTCTAGTGGCAGTATGTACGGGCTGTTGACCAGGATGTCATGGGTTCGATTCCCAGGCCGAGCAAAACAAAATTCATAATTTAATTTGCCCGGTACTGTATCCCTCGTAGGGGGTTGACGTCACGCAGGCGGCCGGTCGTAAAAACTATGTCAAATCCCTTCTGCAACATGCTTCAAAAAGAGTATTGCGCCGACCCCACTTTAAGGGACAAGGGCAGGTAGAAAGAAAGAAAGTCAAAGAACATCAGGTAACAACTTTTGCGACACCTGTTACTTTAGCACGGTAATTGGCTTCTTTGTTTTCCGTAAGTAGAATTTATTTTATAACACCTGCCTAAGTCTGATGATATTGACTCCGTCGTCGAAACCTGTAAGTATTGGCGTTCCTTGGGCCAAAGGGCCAGATATCACGGGCGTAATATGCCGATAAGACTAAAAGGTCTCGTAAACAAGATCATAATTCGGCTTTGTCAAATTTAAATCATTTATTCTGCAAATAGTTATGATATATTATATCACTCTTACATATCAATGTTTACAAAACTGGCGTCGTCATTTCGTGGCTATACCTGAGAAGAAATGCTGAAAAAAAAACAAGGGTTGTTAGGCCTTTTTAAAATTACAGACAGCTGTTGTTATCGTTAACATAGAGGTATTATGCAAGTATTGCAAGTGCCAATGTATGGTATTTTGGTATGCCTTTTGTGGGAACAATCATAGTAGTATACGTTCCACCATCCATACATGACTCTCGCAATAGCATTATAATTGTGATATATTACAAAATCAAAGATAATTAAAATTTGTATGGGTGTGAGGTTGTTCTTAATCGTCATGTTAAGGAAATCTACGTCGCGAAACTAAAGATGCTGCGAGTTGCGATGGATGTGCAATGTTATACTACTGAATTGAATACGTAACGGGCACATCCATGTAGTAGTAGTCTTGGTGTCCGCGACGTGGCGCATAAACTGCAGGAACATCGCGTCGCTTAACATCGTGTGGTCACATTTTGAGGAAACGACAAAAGTACGCCGGTGCAGGTGCCTGCACCTAATCGTACCAGGAATGCATCCTCGTCATCCTCGTGACGGTCCAAAAAAGGTTTGCTGCTTTTGAAGGAGAATATATGGGAGCTAATGCTCTTATTGTGGGTGGTGGATAGTCAAGTATGGGCGAAGTGAGAGTAACACGAATCAAAAAGAAAGATATATGCATTTAAAAAACATCTTAAATCGTTTTTAAATTAAACAGTTTATTTACGTACAGAAGTATGAGTTATGAGTTATGAGAGTTATGAGTGGTAGAGCCACGCTGTAGACAGTAACGTCTACAGCACGAATGGGCCGGCTCGACCGGTTGGATACCACTGTCTCACAGGAAACCGACGTAAAGTGGCAGCTTGCTGTCGCGTTTCGTTCGGTGAGTGAGATTTCCGGTGGCCCATTCCCCCCCCCCTCTTTCCCAATCCCTATTCCCTCCCCTTCCATGTCCTCTTTTTAGGTTGGCAACGCACCCATGATTCTTATTGTGTCTTGGGTGTCTATGGGCGGTGGAGATCGCTTACCATCAGGTGACCCATCTGTTCGTTGCCAGTCTCTGCTATAAAAAAAAAAAAAGAAGTAGTCTGGATCATTTGCTAGTTGTTCTGTTTGTTTGGATTAACATGTCTTTAAAAAGTAATCTTTCTGTTTTTATTTTAATTTAACAAGATAAATTGACAAGATAACTAAATGCCCAGGATGGATTATTTCAAGTAATCAATCAACTTGTATCTCTAAATTATCCGTTGTTTTATGAATACATCAGATAATCAATAACAAAAGATAATTAGAACTTTATAAAGCTCTCGATTACTCTCCAACGGGTTGTTGTTTGAACGTGACTCTATTGAGTTTATAATCTTGAAGATTCCGTGTGGTTGAATGAATGAAAAATGAAATGAAAAGAAAAATGGGGAAATTAGAGGCCACAAGCGGAGGCCCCGGTCCCAGATTCGGCTCTTAGATTGGCAGCCGTCTATCGATAGATAGAAGGGCCAGCCCTCCTTCAAAATGCAAGGCATGAAAACCACACCCAACACTACGCAACACGTGAGGCAATCCAAGGCATTCGAAGTAAACTTTAGATTGCTGACTAATGGTAGGTTCCAATAAAAGGTCTCAATTCGTGAGTACAACGGGTCGAGCAAGATCAATTTTGACAATCGAATTCGAATAGTGCTCGATGCGCTTTTGTGATATTCGTATGAAATTTTAACAAAACGTCATCAGTGCGCAGCTAACTTGATACTTTTGGTTGTCAAAATTATCCTGCTTCTGTCTCTTATCAATTATTATCATCATCATTAATTAACCATTAGAGTTAAAGTTTTAACACGACGCTGTAATTTTTTTTCGCAGAGACTAGCAATCTAGCAGGTGGGTCACCTAATGATAACTGGTATCTTCACCGCGCATAGACACCTATGATACCAAAATAATCATAAGTGTAATGCTAACCTTAAAGTAGGGAATGGAAGGGAAGGAAAAAGGGATTGGGAAGGGCAGGAGAGAATTCAGCCCACCGGAAGTCTCACTCACGGAACGGAACGTAACAGCGAACTACCACTTTTTGTTTTCTATAAGACAGTGGTATCAAACCGATTGGTCCATTAGTGTTGTAGATAATATTTACTCAATGTATTGAATTCCATTTATAGATAGGCTCGCCCTCTATGACATCTTGGACGGAACTAAGCTCGACGAAATGTGGATGTTCTAGTACGCTAGTGCGCCTCTGCCTATTATTGCCTATATACTTATTTTCGAAATACACACTCGGATAGATTTGCATATTGAAGTCAACCGTAAGTCTCCATTCATCATTTGAAATTATCTGCAGTAATTTAATGTATAAGATGCAGTAGCTCAACCTATAAGATATGGATTTGTATGATTATAATTTTTTAGTTTAAATGCATGTTTATTATTCAGTGTTAGTACTGTTAGTCCCATAGATGTAGAACTACAATTTTTTTTCTACGGATTTTAACTTTTTTTCGAATGGATTTGTGCTGTTAGCAAATTTTTTTACAGCTTTTACAGTTTCACCTGAATTTATAGCTGGCGCTTATGGCGCTCTAGCCGGAAATATATTAATTTGACTGCAATTGAATGCAAAGGTGCCTTTTCGAAGGCTCAGACCACATATTGAACTATCGCTGGGGGTTAGAATTAAATTAGAGATTGTTTCTGCGTACTAATATGCCGAGGGTCTGCTGTGGGAGATCTTCGAACTCTCGGTCGGGTCTGATGTAGGGGTCTACTGTTAATATTACAATTGGTAATGAAAAGGGAAAGGGCTGCTTCGACAGCAACTATGATGGGGTCATTGGGGTGTGCCAAAACGTGTTTGGGACGACGACGGCTGGACAGAGTTTATATACATTTGTATCGTTAAGGCTTATGAAATACTAATTTTGTTCGCGGCTTCGCTCACACTAAATACTATTTTTATTAATTTTATCCTAATTCAGATACCTAATCCTAATTCTGTTTGTTGGTGGTTCATTTTTTTTTGGACTGCACTGCGCTTACTGTCAGGAGTACTTTGCTGCGGTCAGATAAAAATCTCTGTCAATATTGGCTTATTTATCGGTCACTCACTATTTGTCGTTCTGCATGTTCAAGCACACCATGCAAGTAAGATTGTGCTTGGTTTATACATGTATAAAACCCAAGGCCACATATATAAACCAAGAACAATCTTACTTGCATTGAATAACATATGTACATTCGAATTCACAAACATACATCTAAACATGTATATATAGAGTATTATGTAAGATATGTAAGATAAGATTATTTACATTTTTCATTAAATTGATGTAATGCTGCCGTTATCTTTCCGTAAATTCCGTCTTAATGAAGTTTTATAAATGATAAAATAATCAGTTTTTTAAAATCACGATGAAAATTAATATTGCATAAATAGGCTCGCGAAGTATCCCCGAAGGGGTAGGCAGAGGTGAACTAACGAACTCGTACACCCACATTTCGCCGAGCTCATTTTCATCCACGATCTGATAGGGGATGAGAATTTCATCATTAATGGACTAACCCGTCTACCAGAACTTATGTACCTCTCAAATATTTTCAGACCTTTCGCTATATAGGACACAAACACTCACCAAGCTGATCATCATCATCATCATCATCATTATCAGCCATAGGACGTCCACTGCTGAACATAGGCCTCCCCCAAAGATTTCCAGATCAACCTGTCGGAAGCGGCTGATACCGAATAAAAAAACAAAGAAGGCGTGAGCAAGATCCGCAAGTATATACGACTTTTTTAAATTGTTAAGTACGTTTGAGATAAAAATCTAAAACGTTTAAAAATCAGGATTTTTCAATGGGAATCAGTTATTTTCTCCGGACTTTTGATTTTTTTATCTAACCCCAGCCGTATTGCGCATATAGTAGGTACAACTACGCCACTGAGAGAGTAATTATAACAATACACTGAAGCAATATAAGTACCTACCACTTTCAACTGAGTTAGGTATTTCGTCTAAACTACCTATAAACGGTCGCCTCCTTGGTCTAGTGGCAGCATATATCGGTTGACCGGGAGGTCCTGAGTTCGATTCCCAAGTCGGGCAAAGAGAATTCTCAATAATCAGAAGTTTAAAAACTTAACAGACCGACTACAAATCCGATCGTGACCAAATTTATATGGGACCACCCTTGAAATAAACTCTATCAAACCCAAAAAGAATTTTGAAAATCGGTCCACATTTAGCGGAGATATCGCGTTACATACATAAAAAAACGACGAATTGAGGATCTCCTCCTTTTTGGAAGTCGGTCGAAAAATAAAATAAACATAAATATACGCTAACGAAACCGCAAGCAACAGTCCGTTTTTAGGGTTCTGAAGCAAAATGGCACAAAAAGAACCCTTATAGTTTCGCCATGTCCATCCGTTTGTCTGACCGAGGTTTATCTCAGAGATTATTGGATTACTTTTAAGTTAGTACTATAGAGCAGTAATTTGGCCTGTGTGGATATAATATTGAAAAAAAATGTAGGCTACCTGCCCTAAATGTGAAGTGGGTGTGATTTTTTTCTTAAATATCCCATGGTGTGGTATCATTGGGTAGATAATTCAAAAACTATTGCGAGTTTGTAAAAACTATTTTTCAATTCGAGGCTTCTTAAGTAATGAGTGACGGGCGGCTCGGCTTCCGGAGGCCGAGACACTTATGTAACATACATGTATAGAGCGTTTAGCCTCCCCCTCGTTTTAGATACGTGGATAAATTCACAGTAGCAGCATATATCATCATCATCATCAGCCATAGGACGTCCACTGCTGGACATAGGCCTCCCCCAAAGATTTCCAGATCGACCTGTTGGAAGCGGCCTGCATCCAGCCACTTCCTGCGACCTTTATCAGGTATTATATCAGCAGCATATATAGAGGTATATTCAAATTCAAATATATAATGTAAATTATATTAATCCTAATTTAAAAATTTACTTGTGTTGACTTGTCATAAGTGCTTTTTTACATGCCTACGTGATCAATAAAGATTTTCATTTTTATTTTTTTTATTTTTATTTTTATATTACGAATTTAAAAGGAAACCTATCACGGCTAAGCGGTTTTACAAGTTAACGAGCAATAGACGACCAAATTAAAAAGCGAAATTTCGTACAAATTTAATTAAATATCACTCAGGTGAAGTTGTTAGTTATGTTAAACAGGTAGTATTAATATAAATACGACCTAAAATGAGATCTATTAATATTATACTGAAGTAACAGTTACACCCTAAGCTACGTCGGAACCCTTTACTGTGCGTGTTTAGAATCTCATTTGCAAGAGGTATACCATATTTCGTTAGATATCCGTAGGCAGTGATGTCCTCGAGCAAATCGTCGTAGTCCACACTCCTGCCAGAGGCGTATGTGGCCAAAGCCGTATGTGCATTTGGCCGGTTTTTTATTTATTATTAAGACCGCTGCTGGTGGTAAGATATCAGAGGAATATAATATAAACTCATCAAAGTTTATCTGTTTATTGTATTTTTATACCCTTAATCTGAATTTAGTGAAAAAATGCTCAATTTAGTTATTTGATTGAGAATTTCGGAGGTATACATATCTTCTTTTTTCCTAACTGCTATTCCATCCCTTTCCATGGCATTACATATGTACATATATAGGTTCGCGCCTGTATCCCCGGGGTAGAAGGATGTACGGAAGTAGAAGCGATCTAACAAACTAGAACACTCAGATTTCACCGAGCTGATTTTCATCTAAGGTTTGATGAATAGGTTACCCCCTTCATCCCCTATTCATCCACCGTATCGTCGTCATTATCATCAGTCACAGGAGGTCTACAACGGAATATAAGCCCCTTCTAAATATTTCCAGACCTGTCGCCATATCGGACAAAATCACCGGGCTGATACTGAAGAGAAAGTCTCGGTATCACTTTATTACTGATGTTTATGGTGAACTGAAGGTACACTTACCATCAGGTAGGCTGTCTGCTCGTCTGCCTTCATAACTGAATAAAATAATTTAAGGTCGAATAAAGGAATGAGTATTTCTCTGACACGAGCAAAGCCGGAAGCGAAAACTATTTGTATCTAAGTAACTATTAATATCTTAAAAATTGTGTAATCGATCAGGCTGATTAATCCAAAGATCAAAAAACATTAATCAAATGTTGACGACATTATCAACTAATTTTATTATCTTGCGCGCTTTACAAGGTATAAATATTGAAATGAGAGTTTTTTTTCATCACGTCAAGACTCCTAAACAGTCGACATGAAGATCGCAGTGGTAGCTCTTCTGGCTTTGGCCACATTCACCTCCGGCAGGAGTGTGGACTACGACGATTTGCTCGAGGACATCACTGCCTACGGATATCTAACGAAATATGGTATACCTCTTGCAAATGAGATTCGTGCAGCTGAAGAAGCTGAACTAGCCAGTGGAACCAGAATCGTCGGAGGATCTGCATCGAACCTTGGCCAGTTCCCATACCAGGTTTGTAAAGCGATTGCTCAGTAATACCCACATGTCATTTTCCGTCTCACTAAGGCTCAGTAAAGAGCAACCACTCGACATAAATGTCGATGTATAGGACTCGGGACTCCCGAGGCATTTAGGTAATTAAGGATAGCATAGTAAAGGAAAGCTGGTGATCTTACATCTGTAACCAGCTGAGTATTTGCATTTTGCATAATTGTTGCGTTTCTTGCTATGTAACATTACTCATACGTTATAATAATCGAAAACTCAAAAATCGGGTTTGTATCCCATAAGGAGTAACGGAACGGTGAACGCACATCGCGCTTTATTGCTACACTTTCACGATTACATGATAGTGTCCTAGTCTATCACTATTCTGGACACAAATCCCAACCCTGGGCAGTTGTGTGTGAATTTTCAAATTCACTAGTCACACACAGGTATTGTGATTAAAGCGTGAGATACATTATGAACCCAAAACCTCGCAGGTCTAGTCTAGGTACGTTGGCACTACACTATAATGGAGCAAATTTGGTAATTAATAGGCTGGTAGGATATTCAACCTGCCACAGTCATTCACATTGTTTGGATCGCGTTCCAAGTTCATCCAGTGTATAGAGGTATATATCCACATATCCAGTGGCTTCCAATACGACTTGCTCGTTGGTTGATGTAGATATGCAGGAACGTCCTTATATTCCTGAACTTGCATCAAATCTGTGAATTCACTTTACAAAAGCCTGTGATTTTTTAATTTCCAGGCGGGTGTCGTAATTCAATTGGCTGGTGGCCAAGCTATTTGCGGCGGTTCTTTGCTCAACAACCGTAGAGTCGTGACTGCTGCTCACTGCTGGAATGATGGTCGCAACCAAGCACAGAGTTTCACCATCGTTCTTGGTTCCACCCGCATATTCTCCGGTGGCGTGAGAATGACCACCAGGGATATTGTGATGCATGGAAGCTGGAATGCCAACCTGATCAGAAATGATGTTGCTATGGTCCGCCTGCCCAACGCCGTCACATTCAACAGTAAATATATTTGTTATATTATTCGGTTACTGACGCTCAGTCGAAGTGTTAAGGTGTTCTAAGATGGTACATAGAAAAGCGGACTCTTTGCATAATTTATGTGGACCGATGAAAAGTAACGTTGCACGTCTTTCACTGCCACCGGTTCGATCACTCGCTAATTGCAAATATTTTATTTTTAACAACAAACATTTTTTTGTACATAACCGAAAAATGGCTTCAAATAAACTGCAAAGCAGTAGTTTTATCATCATCGACCTACTTCCAAAAACGAGAAGGTCCTCAATTCGTCTGTATATATTTATTTATTTTTTTATATATGTTACGTGATATCTTCGCCAAATATGGACGGATTTTCAAGATTCTTTTTGTGTTCGATAGAGCTTATTTCAAGGGTGGTGATTTGGTCACGATCAGATACGTTTTGAAGTCTGTCCGTTAAGTTTTTATTTCAAGTTAAATACCTAATATTGTTTCATCTGCTTGCAGACAACATTCAAGTCATAGCCCTGCCTTCTGGAACCCAACTGAATGAGCAATACGCTGGAGAAAGAGGCGTCGCTTCTGGATTCGGTATTAATAGTGACGGTGGGTATTTCACTATAGAACCTATATAACAGATTTTAAATGCTGTAATAAACACAGATAGCGTCTAAAATGGTCTAAATCACCTTGACAAAAATAATATTAATATCTTGATTTATGAATAAATTTCTCCCAACTCTCTTATTAACGGCTGATAAAGTTGTTCGTAAGAAAAAAATATATAACCATTTATTAGCCAGGTAAACAGCCTTATTATGACTTAACTTGTTGTCTAATTATTCCCTACACGTTTTATGTGGGGTTCGAATAATCAACATAGAATAAAAATTCTTTAGACATATTCTATACCAGCTGACCAACCACGCGTTTATAATACAGAACTATTCAATAAAGTTAAATTACTAATCACATATAATTTATTTATCAGGTTCTCGCGGAAATAAGAATCCTTAAATTTGCAATAAACATAAAAAATATCGGGGTAAAAACTATCCTATTTTCTTATTTATAGCAGAAACTTGCAACCGAGCAGATGGTTCACCTGATGGTAAGTTATCTCCACCGCCCATAGACACCCAAGACACAAAAATAATCATGGTGTGTTAATATTATTAGGCTGGCATGACCTTGCGCGCGTATATTTCAAATACGACCGAATGACTTATTACTTCGAGGTAATAACTTTTAGATCACAAGTTTGTGGTGTCCCGTCTATATACTGTTGAATTTCTTTGGTTAAAACAAATCACATATACTGAAAAAAATCTTTAAGATCGGCTCCGTCGTTTTGGAGTTTATCGCGACAAACACTGTGACACTGGATTTTTATAGATATATGTATGTACTCTCAAGACTTCCAAATTAAATAATTTTAATTTGCACCAACACAGGCGCGGGAGTCACAGCCAATCAGGCCTTGCACCACGTCACACTTGATATCATTACCAATGCCGTGTGCCGTCAAGCACAAGGTATCGGCTTGTTGGTGCAAGCGTCCAACATCTGTACTAGCGGTGCTGGTGGTCGCAGCACCTGCAGGGGAGACTCTGGCGGTCCTCTAGCCGTCACAAGGAACAACAGGCCTCTCTTGGTACGTATCTATGTAATGTAATTATAATGTCCAACAAATGGAAAAAAACCCAAGTATTTTTTGTAAACAGTAAAAATAATTTTAGTTTTATCGCGCTCAACTTACAAAAAAACATACTTAAAAATGAGGTTATTAGAAGGAATTTTTCTTTCTGCCTGGCGTTATCCTACCCGCCTTCCTACTTAAACGGTTCCACTTCACCCGGTCTTGAGCATCCTCCACAGTAAGAATGGCTCGCATATCCTTCATAACGTCCAGCCAACGCTTTTTGGGCCGTCCACGGGGACACACCCCTAGTACCATCTGCTTTAGATACTTGCGACCGACGTAGGTACTCCTGTGGTTTTCTCAAAAGATGACCTTAACATCGCAAGGGACATTCTTTCAGTTTATCCACCACGTCGCGAACTACCGCCGATGTACACGTTACGTATTTGATCGAGTCGTATAACCTTGCACATCTCCCGCAGCATCTTCATTACCGTGACGTGGATTTCCTAAATATGGTGCTTAAGGACCGGCCACGTCTCGGAACCATACCGAAGTATTGACCGCATAATGAGTCTCGTATACCTTTAAGTATCGTTATCATCTTACGGTCACAAGTAACGCAAACCACTTAGCCGTTTAGGACACCAATTCCAGTCCTAACTTCGGAGTCGATATCACTAGACTCGTCCAGTACTGACCCTAGATAACCCTAGATAATAACCTTTTCCGTTTTCTCGGCAAGCTCGGTCCTTATCCGGATACTATCCAGGCCTGCACTCCCGCAGCTTTTCCACAGGTTGATCCTTTGCTCCACGCGCTGTTTGTTAGAATAAATGTTTAATATAATTAAAAAACACATTTTTATTGTGCATCGTTTAAAAATCTCTCGCCCCCTATCACATCTGGGACGGAACTAAGCTCGGCGAAATGTGGGTGTTCTAGTTTGCTAGTGCGCCTCTGCCTACCCCTTCAGGGATACAGGCGTGAGCTTATGTTATGTGTCGTTTAAAAACTGTACTACAATGTCTTTGGTGCAACGGAAACTACACAATATTTATTATAAAATTACACTAAATAATTTACTTTGTTTTTTAATAGGTCGGTATCACCTCCTTCGGCCACGCCAGCGGTTGCCAACGCGGATTCCCTGCTGTCTACGCCAGGGTCACCTCCTTCAACACCTGGATCAGGGGACAAATGTAAATTAGACGACACTACCTGTTATTATTTTGGGATAAACATGATTTATCAATACATTTTGTAAAGAAAGAGCACTGTTTTTATTTTACTATAATTTACTCAAAATGCTGTCTGTATTCATCCGGAATGGCGTACGTAGTTAATAGTTATAATTTTCATAGGTACTATAATATTTCCGTGTTTTAGTGACTGCATTATATTATAATCCTTCCTACATAGAAAAAAATTCTATTCAAGTCTTTACTTTTAGCAAAGCAAGCTGCGAGCAAAATTTTGTATTATAAAAAGAATCGATGCTTTTTAACACATAGGGACAAACTTATACAAAACCTAGAGTTTCAAAGTTTCCAATTTCTTTCGCGATTTTTTTCTAAGCGGAACAATCGAACACGGTCTATAGAGGTAATATAACTAGCGACCATACGCAATGTTAGAATTACCGCCAAAATTCTAATAGTATGTAATTAATTAAATAATCATTTTTTTAATTTAATGAGGCAGGGATCTAGCTATTTTATAATTTTATTATTAACAGACTTAAAAAAAGGAGGAGATTAAAAATTCGTCGGAAATAATTACTCGAAGATGTCTGGGCCGATTCGAGACATTTAACCCAGGTGGTCTCATTGGCGCAAAGTTAGGATCTGATAATGGGATCCCAGAAAAATCGTGAGCAACCCTAAAATTTTATAGGGACCTATAATGTGTTTTACATATTTTCTAAAACTATTCAAGTATTTTCGTCTGGTACTCATCATTTTATATAGCTGAGCTGATGGTGGAAAATATAACTCCTTAAATATTAGGAGTTGGTGGATAATTCTTTCAATACTATAGGCTCGTAAAGACCGCTACTTATCTTCCTTTGAGCTATTCAGGTGAGCTGATGATGGAATAATAGTTAGGAGTTAGGGGATAATTCTTAAAGTACCATATAGACAATACTTCGGTAATTGCGTCGGGAGTCTTAATTTTATGCTACAGAACACTAATGAGCATTACAAATTTATAACATAAAACATAATCTCACGCCTGTATCCCCGAAGGGGTAGGCAGAGGTGCACTAGCGAGCTAGAACACCCACATTTCGCCGAGCTTAGTTCCATCCCCGATGTCATAGGGGGCGAGCCTAACGCCATATCGGGCACAAATTCCAGACTCCGAGCTGATATGGAAAAATCCAATATTCATCCAATATCCAATTGCCCGACCCGGGAATCGAACCCGAGACCTCAGGACAGTAGTCGTACCGAAATACAACCACGCCACCGAGGCAGTCAGTCAAAAATTGATAAACAATAATTAAAGTTTAACAAAAACTGAAAACCGACTTCAAAACTGAACACTTCCCTAAAATTAAAAAAATAAAACAATCTTAATCTCTTTGGAGTCGGTTCTGGGGTCGAAGGAGATCAAATGAAAAAGCACCGTCTCCAAAGAGAGTACGAAATTGTTGTTATTTTTTACTTTTAAGTGTTCAGTTTTAAAGTCGGTTTTCAATTTTTGTTAAAAGTTATCATAGCTACAAGGCGAAGGATTGGGTTTCAATTTCCAAAAACACAATAAAATTCAAATTTATGAGCTTAGTGCAGAGCATTCGCTTAAGATTCATTTTCTTTTCGACCGATTTCAAAAAAGGAGAAGGTCCTCAATTTGTGTGTATTTTAAGTTTTTTATTTTTATGTATGTATGGTATCACCGCCAAATGTGGACTGATTTTCAAAATTATTATTGTTTTCGATAGAGCTTATTCCAAGGGTGGTCCAATAAATTTGGTCAAGATCGGATAAGTTTTGATATCGGTCCGTTAATATAATGCTCGTTTTGTGGTATTAAATTTATTCTTATCAAAATACCTTTATCCGTTTTATTATCTAAAGAAGATGAACTTTGTCCTTTACACAAAATAATTTGGACGAATAGTTTAAAAGTTATGACGATATGAATGACCTGGGGGGTTACCACCACCTCTTATAGCAATCTTATTATGTAATCTTACTTCATTTTTTTGTACAGGAATTGGTACAAGTGAGATTATAATAATACTTCTGTAAGAGGTGGTGGTAACCCCCCTGAGTGAAGTGGTAAGCACGTCAGTGCAAGTTACAACGCCTTACGCCGCGCCGCGCTGTGCCACTATTTGTGAGCGGCCTGCGTGGATGCGAGCGCGGGCTGTGTTTATCCCGGAAAATATCCCAGCAATTTAATACAATAAATTTCCACGCGAACGGAGTCACCGGCTAGTATTTCGTATTGTTATAAATTTTTAGCACCTACCTACCTAGGTGTACCTACATCTACCCATGCGGTGATAGGATATGCATATCTGCCCGGATGGCGACCACCATACCACGTTACACGACTGGATCGCTTGAAATGATATGACCACGTTTTGAGCAAACCACAGAAGTACGAGAATGTCGGTCGCAGGAATCTAGCACAGATTGTACCGAGGCTGCATTCTCGTATACAGCTCAAAAAGCGCTGTTTTTGAGGAGGATATAAAAGCCTATGGTCTCACTAATGAAAGATGCTCAGACCGGGCGAAGTGGAAGCGTTAAAGTAGAAAGGTGGACCCTGATGTAAGGCCGAGATAACACCAGGCAGAAAGAAGTTTCTATAAGCCTGCGACTTTGTGCCCCTCTATTTTAGTAGATTATATTTATCCATTATGTTTTATCCGAAGATCAAAAAAGTATTAGGGCCTCGTTCACCACCCTCAAGTAAAGTGTCAAGTAGGCTAATCGTCAGTTAAAGTCACCCGTAACTGCACGTGTGAATTTCACGACGTTCGAGTAGCATGCATCTTATGATTAAACTGGCCAGTAAGCTACTTGCCACGTCGTCTGCCAAGTAGCGCGTTTACTTGACGGTTAAAGTTTAAAGTAGGCAGTTAATTGTACATTTTATCGTAGTTAAATAAACTATAAAATCAAATTATAGTAGTCATACCTTAATAACGATGTTTAACGTTTTAAATGAACGTGTTAACTGTAAAATAGCCTTTCATTTAAAAAATTAAGTAGTTTCAACAAAAACAAACTGCAATTCGGGCGAAGCGAACACCGATGTCCAGACGGGGTCACGCAAAACTCGTCCTTATGGCACACGATTTAGTACCTGTGTAACTATTTATATAGCAAAAAAAGGGTCCGGTAGGTTTTTGTGCCATGTGGTGCGGACGCGGGACGAGTCACGAGTGTTTTTTTGCCAAAATAAGATACTTTTGACTTAATATTGAACGAATGGGACGCAGGATTTGTGATATCATTCACTTAACCAGTAAGTTGCTACTCAGAGCTCTAATTTTGCTTGTGAAATTAACAGAAGTTACTCAGAACTCTTACTTGTCAATTAACGCTAGTCAGAAAGTAACTAATCAACACTTTACTTGGAGTTGGTGAACGAGGCCCTTAATCAAATAGATACTGACAACATTATCAGTTAATTTTATTATCTTGCATGCTTCGCAAGGTATAAATATCCAAATGATAGATATTTGGTGCATCACTTCAAGGCTCCTAAACAGTCGACATGAAGATCGCAGTGGTAGCTCTTCTGGCTTTGGCCACACTCGCCTCCGGCAGGAGTGTGGACTACGAAGATCTGCTCGAAGATATCACTGCCTACGGATACCTCACGAAGTATGGTATACCTCTTGCCAATGAGATTCGTGCCGCCGAAGAAGCTGAACTAGCCAGTGGAACCAGAATCGTCGGAGGATCTGCAGCAAGCCTGGGCCAGTTCCCCTACCAAGTTTGTAAATTAAACAATTAATATTATCCTCCTCTAATTATGATAGCTCAGTTCGGTCTGGATTATTTGGGTGACGAAGTCGCAGTTTCGAAAGTGATAGGCTCAAATGTCCTTTTTCCTTTCGCTAACGATCAGGAAAGATGAACATTCAACAAATTTATACTTTTTGCTGTTATCATCGTTTCAATTTAATTACTTATATAGGTATGTGTTTCTTGTTCCAAATAAATAAATAAAAAATTAAATTAAATTATCATGTGTCAGAAACTGAGGCGATTTGGTTGTAAGGATAGCATTAGCGCGGTAAAGAAAGCTGGCGCTCTTACATCCATAGCCCATTGAACAATAAGCATTTGCCTCTTCATTTTTACGTTACTAGTTGCATTTCTACAATTACTTCACATATTTTTTGCATTTATATTAATCATAGGTTTACCTTTAACCATGAAGGGGTAGACGGAATTAACGAAAGAACTACATACAACTCCAATTTCTCGCCTAGCTTATTTCTATCCTAAATGATATTATTGCGCAAATCTCTCACTAATCTAGACATAAATTCCAACCAAGCAGCTGTTCGATGTAATTTTTTTTTCAAATTAAATCTAAACACACTTGTGATTCCCAGCCTGAAATATATGAATCTGAAACCTGACAGCTATAAGCCTAAATATGTTGCCACTAGACCTATGCGGCAATTTCAATAATTAATTAGTTGGTGGTAAGATACCGATAGCCATAGCGACCAGCATTCACATGGCGCTAAAATCTGTCACAGCCACAACCCTTTTGTAGATTTTTGAGGATCAGCAAGTATATACGTGTGTATATACTCGCTGATCCTTGAAGATCTACATAAGATACGAATATATATACTCATATATCGTACGATTCTACTGAGTAACTTGCGATATGTCTTTGTGATTGGTCGGGACGGTTATGGGGATAGATTCTTGTGTCCCTGTGCCTGCATCAGTCATCCGCTTCTTGTCGCATGCCCTTTGTTTTGCTTCTTACGTCTTCATTTATGCATATTCAGTACTTATGCAGGCCGGCATGACTGCATTGCGCTAACCATTTTGGTTTGATTTAGACATTTTAATTTTAATTTCCAGGCTGGTCTCGTTATTCAATTGGCCGGAGGCCAAGCTATTTGCGGCGGTTCTCTGCTCTCCAACCGAAGAGTCGTGACTGCTGCTCACTGCTGGAATGATGGCCGTAACCAAGCACAGAGTTTCACCGTTGTTCTTGGATCCATCCGCGTATTTACCGGTGGCACTAGAATTACCACCAGGGATATTGTTATGCATGGAAGCTGGAATGCCAACCTTATCAGAAACGATATCGCTATGATCCGCCTTCCCAACGCTGTCACATTAAACAGTAAATATCTTTCTTAGAAATCATGTGATCAATTATAAACGCTGAGTCGAAGCGGTAAGGTGTTTTGAAATGGGACGTAGACCAGCAACGTTTTTGTACAATTAGTATAAAGTAAGGAAATGTAATTTTGGCAATCCTCTACCGCTACCAGAGCGGTGACTCGCGAACTTGCTTATTCATATCGTTTCAACTCTGCTTTAGTATTGAATAATGAAAATCTACTATAATATTATCTTTGTTTTTAAAATATTTGTGAGCACAAATGATTTTATTTTCCATGACAAATAGCTAAGACAGAAAATCATGTGACACAGCAGTTTTACCATTTCAAATTTTACTAATATTGTGTTATCGACTTCCAGACAACATTCAACTAATTCCTCTGCCTTCTGGAAACCAACTGAATGAGCAATTCGCTGGAGAACGGGCAGTCGCTTCTGGATTCGGTATTACTAGGGACGGTAGGTATTTTACTTTAGTATTTAAAAATGGCTGATTTTTTAATCCAAAGATAATCAGCCTTATGGTATTCAAAACTACCCTGACGAGAAAAATAACTATCGTTAGGTATTTTTTGTACAAGTTTCTTCTTAAAGTTCGATAATTTATTCGAAGATAACTTGATTTGTTGGCCAATTATTTATTACACATTTTGTCTGATGACTAAATAATAATCAACATGGTAAAAGCATTATTTTGCACATACACGTACTTTCAAGGCTTTGTACAATTTTCATTTGTACCAATACAGGTGCGGGAGTTACAAACACCCAGGCTTTACACCACGTCACACTTGATATCATCACCAATGCCGTGTGCCGACAAGCACAAGGTATCGGTTTATTGGTGCAAGCGTCCAACATCTGTACTAGCGGTGCTGGTGGTCGCAGCACCTGCAGGGGAGACTCTGGCGGTCCTCTAGCCGTCACAAGAAACAACAGGCGTATTTTGGTACGTATCAATATAAAATCTGGGGGAAACAAGGAACGTTCGATATAACTTTATTTATTTCTACCTGCCCTTATACCCCTTATATACCTTATTGTGGGGTTGGCGCAACACACTTTTTCAAGCATGTTGCTGAAAGCATTTGGCTTAGTTTTTACGACCTCTGCCTGACGTCAACCCCTTCTGAAGGGTCCAACCCGGACAAATTGAATTAGAAAATTTGCTTTTCTTGATAAAAAAGCATAATATTTCGACCTATCCAAAGAATAAAGTTACATATGAAAATGAATCGAAATTGCTTTCTTATTTTTCTAAGCTTATATTTACCTATATATTTAATTAGTATTTTTTATTAAGTTATGACATAATAACAAGTTAAATTATACATATATAGACATAGCTTAAATATTTACTAGTTAAATATATAGGTAAATATAAGCTTAGAAAAATAAGAAAGAAATTTCGATTCATTTTCATATGTAACTTTATTCTTTGGATAGGTCGATTTTAGTTCTGATCAACTTTCAAATACAGACACAGACGTTCATAGACACTCCTGGCCTGAAGGGGTAAGCAGAGGCGAAGTAGCCTACTAGAAACACCCGCTTTACGCCGAGCTCATTCCCGACCCAGATGTGAAAGAGGGCTACCTTTTTGCCAAAACAAACAAATACAGACAAAGTATTTTGATACTACAACTGGACCGTGTTGTGCAGAAATGATCCAACCCACATTTTTTATTGATGCCAACATGATCTTAAAGTCTAAGCCATTATAGACCATATTGATGTAAAAAAGAAATGTGGCTTGTATCATTTCTGCACAACACGGTCCAACTGATCTTTAAAAATATAATAATATATAATATTTTAAACATGTGATTATATATAATAATCACATGTTTAAAAACTTAACAGACCGACTTCAAATCCGATCGTGACCAAATTTATATGGAACCACCCTTGAAATAAGCTCTATCGAATTCAAGAATTTTGAAAATCGGTCCACATTTGGTGGAGATATCACGTAACATACATCAAAAAAATACAGACGAATTGAGGACCTCCTCATTTTTGAAAGTCCGTCGATAATTTGTTGTGTTTTGCAATAGGTCGGTATCACGTCCTTCGGCCACGCCAGCGGTTGCCAGCGCGGATTCCCTGCTGTCTACGCCAGGGTTACATCCTTCAACACCTGGATCAGGGGACAATTGTAAACTGGACAACACCTGACATTTTTTCGATGAAATCCACGATCTATCAATACATTTTCTAAAGAAAGACAAATGGTTTTATTTTACTGTATTTACTGAAAATAGTACCTATACTTACTTACCATAAAAATAAAAAAACACCCAAGTGCGTGTCTGGGATCCATAATAGGCATGAATTTTTGTACAACAACGTGCACAACAATTTTTTATGTAAGTACTGTTAAAACCAAGGGTATTAGCATACTTTAATTATTATCATTTTTAAAATTTTCCGCTCTGCAGGGTTACCACGACCTCTTATAGCAGTATTATTATAATCTTTCTTCGTTTGTTTTGTATGGGAATATTGACAAGTAAAATTACAATAATACTGCTATAAGAGGTGATGGTAACCCCCCTGTAGTAGAAAGCTTAGAAAGAACGTATACAATTTTTATAATTTTGGAATGTTATTGCTTTCTAATAATTGATATAGCCGATTAGTGTCTTGAATTCATTCAGAAGGGTTTTTGTCCTCAAATAAATACTAATATCGTTTGAGGTATCTCTCTCTGAGGTATCTCGTACACCTTAATTTCCCGTATCCTTCATCTAATTAATAATAATAATATTAGCCCTGTAATATTACTGTCCCACTGCTGGACACGGGCCTTCTCTACTAATAAGAGAGGTTAAACTTTAATCTTCCACGCTGGCCTAATGCGGTTTGGTAGACTTCACATACCTTTGAAATTCTTGTGAATAAATTCTCGGGTATGCAGGTTTCCTCACGATGTTTTCCTTCGCCGTCATAGCAAGCGATAATTCATAATGAAAATACACTTAACATAGAAAAGTCAGAGGTGTATGCTCTTTTTGGAGTTGGTCTCGAACCTTCGACACTGGTCTCGGTAGTCCGTACCACTTCCAACTGAGCTATCGCGGCTTGTAAGATGAACTTACTTCTTATGTTTTACTCATCTAATTATTTAATTAAATTATTTTTACCTATAAAATCCAATCGAATCAACCGATGTGCGAGCAAATATTCTTATAAAAATTCATGCATATTAAATGACGAAAGCTCATAAACAAAACACTTGTGGAGGCATTCGTTAGTCGAGGCAGGCACCTTGCACTGTACGGTCTGACGCCGACAAACATCAGCGCCAATTAGGATCACTGATGGAGCCTCATACAGCATACAACCTCTCTAGTTGGACAATTAAAATGACGAATAGAATTTTGATTTATTTTTGAATGAATAAAGTTATATTTTACCTAATTAGAGAAGCAATTCCACAATGCTCGATAGTAATTACGTGAGCGAGATAAATAATGAGTCTTCAGTATGTAATTACCTATAGGATACAATTGGGTACTTGACAAATTTATGAAAGTATTCAGGGCTATTTATTATTTTTATTAGGTAGGTAGAGGCGCACTAGCGAACTAGAACACCCACATTTCGCCGAGCTTAGTTCCGTCCCAGATGTGACAGGAGGCGAGCCTATCGCCATATCTGGCACTAATTCCAGACTCCAGGCTGATATGGAAAAATTCAATATCACTTTGCCTGACCCGGGATCGAAACCGAGACCTCAGGACAGTAGTCGTACCGAAATACAAGCACGCCACCGAGGCAGTCCATAGGCCATAATGCTCAATAATCCAATCAACCTAATGTAATTTTGCGTGTCTATTTAGACCCACTTCTAGAAGTATTTATCAAATCCCAATTTACAAAAATAAATACCATTCACAAGACAAAAACTTCCAATTGTTTTGGAAAATCGCTATGTTTTCGTATTTTTAATACATTCAACGTCTTGAGGCGACTGTTTTTTTTTCATCAAGACTGGAAAACAAGCAGATGGGTCACCTGATGGTAAGTGATCTCCAACGCCCATAGACACCCAAGACACAAAAGAATCATGGGTGCGTTGCCAATCTAAAGGGAGGGGAAATAGGGTTTGGGAAAGGGAAGAAGGGAATTGGGCCACCGGAAATCTCACTCACCGAATGAAACGCGACAGCACGATGCCACTTTACGTCGGTTTTCTGTGAGACAGTGGTATCAAACCGGTCGAGCTGGCCCTTTCGTGCTCTAGACGTTGTCTACAGCGTGGCTCTACCACTCAAGTCACTGATGCTAAAAACCCATTGAATAACAAAATACTTATTTCTTTCTGCCGGCCCTTATACCACTTTAATGTGGTGTTGGCGCAACACACTTTTTCAAGCATGTTGCATAAAGGATTTAGCTTTGTTTTTACGACCGGCTGCCTACCTAACGTCAATCCCTCTTTCTTTCTATCTGCCCTTATCCCACCTTAATGAGAGATCGGCACAACACACATTTTAAGCATGTTGCAGAAAGGCTTTGGCTTAGTTTTACGACCGGCTGCCTGCCTGAGGTCAGCCCCTCTGGGAGTCTCGGGAAAAATGAATTAAAAAATTCTTTTTTCCCGAATTGAATCCAGGACCTCCACTGTCCTCACCCATATATCCTGCCACTCGAACAAAGAGGCGACGACGTTAACCCCCCTCTGGAGGACAAATTGCAAAATAAAATAAAAATATATATAAGGTCGTCACAACATTATTTAATAAACCAAGCCTGACTGCAGAGTCAAGGGGCGCTGTTATCGAGTAAATTAGTCATAACTCCATAACACAGTGCAAATTTAATTAGCGTGATAATTGCCACAGGCCCAGCTGATCACCAGTTAATGCTCCCAGGCTAAAAACTTACGAGGTGCTTTGGTGAGTGAACGAATTAATGGCTCTATGTGAACATGTAGGTACAAATTTATTTATGTAGATGAATTTTGTCTTCTATAAATTAAATTATAAGTACCTACATATACATAGAGATTAAAATCCAGTAATATCATTTATGCGATAACTCGTCAATGTGAAATGATTATGATGAATCTTTTTAATATCTAACACGATTACGTTATGTGACCTTCGATTTTGGCACTTCATTGAAAAACTCCACTCGTGACGTACAAAAGTGACGGATGAAAGAAGATTGGATGCGATGCTGCGATGGATGTGCGGTGTAACAATAATGGACAAGGTGTGAAATCAGTATATCAGAGGAAGTTTGAAAGTGGCGCCAATAACGCAAAAATTAAAGGGGAGCGTCTATCATGATATGGTCATGTGATGAGAAGGGATGAAAGAAATGCTGTAAGAATTCAAAGGATGGGTGTAGAAGGTATCAGAAATAGAGGGAGACCCAAGAAAAGATGGATGGAGTGTGTAATAGATGATATGAAGAAAAAGGCAGTGAGTGCTGATATGACGGCTGATAGGAGGGACTGGAAAGAAAAGACATGTTGCGCCGACCCGTATACGTACGCCGCCGACGTACTAATAGTTAAGTAAGATAGACGACTACCTAGGATATCCACTCACAACTTTTTTAAGCCTATTTCAGAACCCTGTCCTGTGCGTGATCAGATATGCAACATGCACTTGACCGGTTTTTTGTTTTTATTATTTAGACGTAAAATTAAAAAAAAAAAGTAATGCCTCGTTGGCGTGGTGGTATTTCGGTACGACTACAGTTCTGAGGTCTCGGGTTCGATCTCCGGGTCGGGCAAAGTGATATTGGATTTTTCCATATCACCCCGGAGTCTGGAATTTGTGCCCGATATGGCGATAGGCTCGCCCCCTATCAAATCTGGGACGGAACTAAGCTCGGCGAAACGTGGGTGTACTAGTTCGCTAGTGCGCCTCTGCCTACCCCTTCGGGGATACAGGCATGAGCTTATGTTATGTTTATGTAAAATTACTTATACTATATTATAAAAAATACTTATTTACTTTTTAATTTCGATAATAATAAATGCATCCAACAAACATAAATAATAATTTATCTTTTCGCGTATTATTATGATCAACCACCGTCATATGTTTACATAGTATGCAGTAATTTAACGATATATTAATTAATTAATGTGGATAAATGCATTATGTTTTAACAAAATTGTAAAGATAACAATGGTACCGTACCTGTAATATTACTATCCCACTGCTGGGCACGGGCATCTTCTACTAATGAGAGGGGTAGGCCTTAGTCTACCACGCTGGCTTAATGCGGGTTGGTAGACTTCACATACTTTAGAAATTCTTGTGAAGAATTTTTCAAACATGCAGCATGTTTCCTCCACGCGATGTTTCCTTCACTGTTATAGCAAGCGATAGTTCCTTGTGAATAGGTACGCACTTAACATTAAAAAAAATTAGAGATGTTTACTGGTGGTAAGTCTCTCATATTCTATGTACGAGTCTACTGGGTAGATATAAGATACCACATTGTCTATTTCTGCCGCCAAGCAGCAGTGTGCATGCACTGTCGTGTTTCGATTTGAAGGACATTGCAGCCAGTTTATCTACTGGACATAATGAGACTTAACAGCTTCTGTCTCAGGATGACGAGCTTAGTGGAATGCCACACAATACTTTGTAATTCAAGTTGCTGGATGGTGTTGCTACTGTTTATGGGCGGTCTAGGTTATGATATATTTTTTAGATATTTTATAGGTGTAGGTATGTTTTTGGTTGCGCGGGATATGTCTAGCTATCTATTTGTTTATTCGTTTTGGTAATATGTAATTTCATAATTTGTGAACCAAAACAGACAGCTTAGCAAGTCACGGAAGGATTAAATTGGTCTTATTTTTATTATATTCCATAATTACTATCTAGGTACATTTTATCACCAAAAAATATTTACGTGACTGCTGGTCGATTGAATAGGTATATGAAGTAAGTTATCATAATCAAAGTTATTTATAATTATCATTTGCTGCTTAACAAATAATCTTTGCAAGTAATGCTCATTACATTGGTCATGGGACCTAGGAATATAACATTGTTTTTCGTATCGTATAAAATTAGGTATAGCGTAATTACGTAATTCGACGATCATGTAAACAAGTACCTACCTAAGTAAAATCTAGACCTAAACCGCAAAGGCAGTCTTACCACTCTATTCGTAAATGCGCTGTTCCAATGGGGGGCATCATGCAAGTAGTAAAAGTAAAATATTAAATAAATAATACAATGTGTGGGTAAGGGGCCATCCACAAACTACGTTACACGAATTTCATAATTTTTTGACCCCTCCGTCTCCCCCGTCCTTGACAAAGCGAGTCACATTTATGAGATTCCCCCCTCCGTGATATGACGTCACATATTTTTCAATTCTATTTTTTTTTAATTATTAAATTAAAACAGCAGTTCAGACACTAGTAAAGTACCTAAGTATGTATAGTATATAATATATATAAACTAGCCAAAAACAATGTCAATACTCAATATAGATATGTATGTGGGTGTTCTAGTTCGCTAGTGAACCTCTGCCCACCCCTTCGGGTATACAGGCGTGAGCTTTAATTACGTTATGTGTGACATAATATATGGATGGCCCCTAACACAGTAATCACGCCTATTATTCCCTAAAGGGTAAGCAAAGGCGCAACGGACTTCTCGCCAAGCTTTTTTTCAATCCAACCCATAATATGATAGGAGGCGTGCGCCTTTCGGCATATCGGACACATATTTCAGACTCCAGTATAATACTGCGTAGAAAAGATCATTAATGAAATGATTACCCTTGCAGAACCAAGGTATGGAGTTAATTTGAATATCTAGACCAAATCTAGACTGGAGAACCAACTACCTTTATTTGAATTACACAAACTACATAGAGATACTAGTAGAATGAAATGTCATTTTTTTTAATTTTCCCTTTCGGGAAGGATCTAGCTCATACAGCCTCGTCTTATGTGCTTTTTTCTACGCTTTTTTGTATTCATTTGCTTATATCTAATTTTCCACAAGTGCCATGAAATCGGATGTGTTCAAATTCAAGGTGCTGCTGGAGTTTTGGCGTCAATTCCTTCCAGTTACATGCATTTTAGACTATTTTCTCGCAGCGGATAAATCAAACATGATCGACCCATTGTCCAAAATTGTCCAAAATAATTTATTTCAAAGCTTCCACATACTGTCCATCTTCCTTGATGTTTATCGCATAAATTCACATCACATTTAAACCACAAACACAACTTTACACTAGAATATAAAATCATTAAAAGAAGCGACCACCCGCACTGTCAGAATTCCCGCCAAAACTCTCAATAATCTCAATTTTCACTTATGGTACCCCATTATGCGGTAGGCAAAGGGTTCTAGCCCATACAGCCTCGTCTTATATAATACCTATAGTGTAAAGTCCTTTGGTATAGTCCATCCGTGAAAAATCTATTTTTGAGTTTTGTCCATATCATGGTTTAGTTCAGAGATAGCGACACAATATTTTGGGCACGTTACTGATCAGAAAATTCATTCAATTCGTCAATTCAAGTACCTATTATTGAAACGTAGCAAAAAGTATTTTCTTTAGATTAAATAAAGATTTCCCAACAGTCATTCTTTCTGCCTGGCGATACCCCGGCCTAGTGCCAGGGTCCGCCTTCCTACTTTATACGTTTCCATCTTGTCCGGACTGGAGCATCTTCCACAGTAAGACCATGTGCTCGATTGGCTCTCACATTATCCTCCAAAACTTATTTTCCCAATAATCATAAATTTAAAATTATTTGATACCTTTGTTCAAAATACCTACTTCAAAATGGCATGTTGTTACATAAAGGTTCGGGCGTTCGGCTACCCTGGTTTATTTGAACATAAATGTATAATGTTACATACACATGTAATTTTTACATAATGTATGTAATTTTGTGTTATATATCTGTTACAGTATTGCATACACCTAGAGGTATATACTTAGTATACAGCATCTTTTTTAAGTATGTCTTCAATACAGCGCAGCACAAGCTCACGACAGCCTCCGTGGCGCAGCGGGCGAGTAGCCGCCTGTAAAGCGAGAGGCCGCGGGTTCGATTCCCGCATTGAGACAAATGTTTGTGTGGTCCACAGATATTAGTTTCAAGTCTGGGTGTGGTGAGACCGAAAGTCTCTCATAGTCTCTGACACCCATGATACAGGTTATACCTAGTGTGGGGTCAGGACTAGATGTGTGACTGTTGGGTGTATTCATATTCATTAATAAAAAAAATTATTCAGTTATCTGTCGTATGCGCTTTGGTCACTGTCGTTTAAACTATCATCTTCATCGTCTTAAAATGGTCAGTTTCCCTTATTGCCAATTTTGTCAATGTAATCAAATCCAATCACTTCATCACATTATTTTCGAGTGTTCGTCTTTCAACATTCGTCTTTCATCTTTTGAAAATTTTATACTTACTAAATACTGTAAAAGATATATAATGTAGATATGTAGTTCTAGTTCTGCGAGTGCTTTTAATAGTTTTAATGTAAATATTTAATCCATATAACTAACTGTTTAAAATGTTAATAATGTAAATATGTTGAATAATAGTTTTCCCTTAAACACTCATAAATAACGAAGACAAATGAAGGTACACAATGTTATACAACCTATAGCTGATAACAGCTGATAACAGTACCAGTACAAAAGTAGACATTTAAAAAATATGACCACACATCATTCACCATCCACATCACATTGTAAAACCCGGACTTGACTGACAAATGACAAACATATCGATTTTACTTTGATCTAAAATTGGATCTTCAGAAGAATATTTATTTACATGAATTACGACTTACACGAAAGACTTAAACATATTAAAACTTACTTATGAGAATGATAACACGCAAGACTAGGCAGTATGGTCGAATGATTATAGCCTGGCTCATGGCCGAAAAAAAAACGATGTAGTTTCATAGTTTGTGCATTCTACCTCCATGTTTGACATTGACAGTTGACATTCTGACAAACATTCAGTGTTAATCGTGTTGTATTTTTCGAGTTATTTTTAATACAAAATGAACGACAATGACGACGAGTTGACTACATTTTGCGATTCGGCGGTAATTTTTCCAACGGGGTATGATATTAAATAAACGTAACAAGTCGAATTATTGTGATAACCATGTTAACTCCACAGACAGCGCTTGTTGAAGGATGTCGTTTGCCTGTCCGCATGCAAGGAGGTGACGATTGGCCCCTCGCTGAAATTATTAGTATAAAAGAAATCCATGGACAGAGAGGATACTATGTGCACTATGTTGACTGTAAGTTATAAATTTTTGTATGGATTATCATGGTGTTAGTACAAACTCCGTTGGGATAGCGCTGTAATTTGGACTTACAGATGTGCATTTATTGCAGAAAATAATTCATTTATATCTATAAAAGAATGATTTTCTATTAATAAAAGCTAGATTGTAAATATTAAAGTGGCAAAACTGATTACTATTGCAAATTAAATGTACTAGAAATGTGTTGGCGAGTAATGTGCAGTAAAATGATACATTCATTTTAAATGTTTATTGAGAAATGTACTGACTTATAAAATTGATGTTCAGATGTGTTGCATACATGCATTTAGTTGATTAATCTGTTCCATTGATATTGATGAATTAAATTAGTTGTATCTTAGAAAATTGAAAAAAAAAAGGAAAGTCAATTGATGATGAAAAAAAAAGGCCGGGGTTTCTTTCCGTCTTTCTTCTTCGGGTCGTCATCCGTAGGTAGCTAGAGAAAGGCTGGTAGGTTAGCTAGGATAGGGCCTTATAGTCCACTGTGTGATTTTCCTTAGGTACTCACATCTCCAGTCAAATCCTACAAGCTTTCTATTTTATTTTCCCGTCAATTCACTGCTATCATTCCTGCCATATCCCGTTCGTTCCCTTTCCTACAAATCACAACCATTTATCTAAGCCCCATCCTTGATTTGTGTCCATACCTGCCTGCTTGTTTTCTAAATTGATAGTGTTGTAACTTGATTATTATTATATAAATGTATCTAGACCTTGTTGTGACCTGTCATAAGTGCATTTAATGTGCCTACGTGACCAATAATCATTTTTATTATTTATTATTATTATTTATTGGGATGTTTTTATTGAAATATTTTTTATCCAAGCACGACAAAGACTATACTATACCAAACAAAATACAGTCTACCAAAAGACAGAGTGGTTCGTTTTAGAGGGGCTTACAAGTTGCAACACTCCTTAACCTGTTGGAGGCAGCACATATATATGTTACATAAGTGTCTTGGTCTCCGGAAGCCGAGCCACACGTCACTCATTAACCCATCGGAGGTGGCACTCATATATGTTATATAAGTGAATGGGCCACCAGAGGCCGAGCTGCCCGTAACTATTTAATAGTTGGTGGATAGATATGATGGTATCCCTGTGCCTGCATCAATCATCCTCCAGTCTTGTTATAGGCCCCATAATTGCCTTCTTCCCTCTTCAAAGTGTGAAAAGCATAAATAGGCCTGAGTGATTGTGGGAGATCAAGTTTCAACCCTATTGATTGTCAGTTGTGGCTAGTTTTTGGACTGCACTGCACTTACCATCTGTAGTATTGTCACTGCCTTGTTTAGATAAAACAATCACAAGTTTAAAATTTAACAGACTGACTTCAAATCCGCTCAAGACCAAATTTAAATGGGACCATCCTTGAAATAAGCTCTATCGAATACAAAAAGAATTTTGTCTACATTTGGAGGACATATCGCGTAACATACATAAAAAAAATACAGTCGAATTGAGGACCTCCTCCTTTTTCGTCGGTCGAAAACACCAGAATCATGTTAAGTTGTATGGTTTTACTCTTTTTGTTATTCTGGTTTGGTAAAGTTGCTCATCTGCTGTGCCAAGGAGGCTGTCCTACACAATTATTATTTTTACTATTCAATAAATATTTGCTTTAATTTCATTTGTTTGTCATACAAACTTGTTTATTTCAGTCAACAAACGCTTAGATGAGTGGGTGGGGGAGTCATGGCTGGATACAAGAAAGGTTCAGTTCCCGAGGAGAGATGGCACGGCTACAGGGGGCACCACCACACCGAAGAAGACCCATATAGGATCAGGAGGTGGCTTGATGCCTAATTTTCTTAGTATGTATTTTTATTTACATTTATTTTGCTATTACTTTGAATTTGGTTTGGTTTCACTATTTTATTTTTTACTGATATGTTCTAGCACACACCTTGGCTAGTGACTGGTAGTATGCCAGAATTAAAATGACCGATTTGCTTTAGTAACCCTCAATATAATTGTTTGTAATATTTATGACATATTTGAAATTTGGGATATTTTCAAAGGATAAAGATGATTTAAATGCCCATTATATTCAAAGATATATAAGGGTTATGTACCACAATGGAGTTTTATTATGCGCTTTTTAGATTTAATTTTACATAATAAGTAATTTTTATCATATTTTATTTTTATGTTTGTTATAATTATGACTGACGTTATTCAATCATAGCTAATAAAATAAATCAAGGAATTTTCTCAAAAACACTTAAAAGTTCCAATAATGGAATATAAATTACAAGTTCTGTTTTTGAGTGCATGTTATAATAACAATTGATCCTAAATTATTCTCAGATGGTGTTTTCCTTATATGAGTATAACATGTGCATCATAAAAAACCTGTGTCTAAAACACCCCAATTGGCTGTTAAACATGTTATTTTGTCTTCAGATGATAGTGTCTTCATTGAAAATCAGAATCTGAAGTCTAATATAACCACAAGTAGACCTAACGCAAACACACCGAGTCAAAACAAATCACATGAGAAAGTCAATTTAATCAATGCACCCAATG
Source organism: Clanis bilineata (assembly GCA_036417725.1). Lineage (NCBI taxonomy): Eukaryota > Metazoa > Arthropoda > Insecta > Lepidoptera > Sphingidae > Clanis > Clanis bilineata. Next base: position 9,580,984 of record CM071154.1, read on the forward strand.
GTACCGCACTAAAAAATGCACTTGGTATGTTACTTTGTTGTTTGTATGCAGAGATCAGTATGTGTTTGTCTGTAACTCCTTGCTTTTTATGTAAATCTGGTACAATAGTAATGTTTAATAGCATTTAAAAGTGCTATAAAGCAATATGTTTGTCTATGTTGCATTTGGATATTTAGAAGCGGTAGGAGTTTTATTTTTTATACAGTATTTTTTTTTCATCGAGCATGGCTCCAAAGGTAAGTAAGTTAAAAGATGTGACAATATGCTCAAAAACATTTATTTACAGTTATTGGCTGTTGGCTTTTGTTAATTGGATTATATTTGTAATGGACTTTATGTGTGTGAATACCAGATGCTACATTATCATTTTGTAATTAACAATTAAGTATACCATTTCTTATAAAGATATTTTAAAAAACATTTTAAATTACATACAGACAGGTATTTTTATGAATCATCATCATCATCATCATCATCACCAGCCATAGGACGTCCACTGCTGAACATAGACCTCCCCCAAAGATTTACAGATCGACCTGTTGGTAGCGGCCTGCATCCAGCGACTTCCTGCGACCTTTATCCTTTTCTATTTTTTATGAATATGCCTATAATAAAAACGCGTACCTATTTAAATTCTGAAAACCTATTTTTAAGTTGTAAATTACAAATATACAATAATTCATAAGTTACTACAAAACCTGTATTAATAAAATGAAAGTTTCGTAATTGCACATATTGGTGCATTTTTGTAATTCCTCGTGACAAAGATTAAATAAAAAAAGAATAGCAATGAAAGTTAGTTGGCAGAAAGTGTATAAGATGATAATAAATCTTCAAACTCAAAATAAAAGTGTACAATGTAAAAACGTTGGAACTTATGGTCTGGCAATTATAAAAAACACAACAAAATATTTCTAATTCAATGATTCCTAATCATCAATTTTACGATTTGAATTATTCATATTGGATAGACATCAACAAAAATAAATTACACATAAATATTATACATGTTTATCTTCATAGCCAAAATTTTTGTATGCTACAAATATTTCGTGGATCATTTAACGAACCTGACGACCGGGTGCCTGTCTGACACCCCCCGCTGGGGGATACAGTCCCGGGCAAATCGAATTAGAAAAACCGCTTTGCCCGACCTGGATCTCTAAGGACCTCCCGGTCTGCAGCTTATACAGGATGTTTCATAAAGTTGGTATCTGTTATAAATACATTTAAAGGGAGGATGGCTAGCAACTTAGTGGTAAAGTCTAAATTTTCGTGAAGATCATAGTTTTGAATAATGACATCTGAATTTGTGACGAAAAAATTTTTTCTGGCCTGTTGGATCAGCTTCAGTAAATCAGCTTGCAAACCACCAATGGACTAATTTATTATTTTTAGCATACCTACACAAAGCCATTCCTATGCTAATGGAGACGATTTACAGGTCGTATTCCCACATCGATATATTATTTACCTAGATGCACAGTCGACGCTCGGAAAATGGGACAGCAAAAAAGTGCTTAAGCACTCGTTTTGCATACAGTCGGCCGTCGATAGAATTCTAAATTTCAAATTCAAATTAAAGAACGCTTGCTCATTTCGTTTAAAAACCTACTTTATAACACGTGCTTAGGGTTATATTTGTGTTGATTTAATTAGAACTTGTGATCTTTTTCGTTGTTTTATTCCTGAGACCACTTTTTAGGAGGATATTTGCAAAGAACTGTGCATCTAGGGTATAATATATTGATGTATTCCCACTTTAAAATCCCCGTGCTAATATTGCAAAAAAAAATTAAGTGCAATTTTTTTACTTAACCATTACATTTTAAATCGTTCTCCCTGTATGCGGTATTATTATTGGTACCAAATTTCTGAAACACGCGGTATATGGTGCCACTAGACGAAGCAGGCGAGGACGTATGGATTTTAGTTACAACAGTACTATTTGGGGAATATTAATATGAGGATTTCGGTAAGGTATGGCGAGCGAGCCGCGTCAGCTGGTGTCCCGTCCCGCGAGCCCCACGCTGGGACACGACTCGGCGTCGCTCGTCAACGGGGGCGCGGTACTAGCGGCAGCGCTGCAGAAGAAGATCAACAGGAAACGGAAGGCCAATTCGCTGGACAATGACGTGCCCACTCCGGTCAGGATCGCCTCTGCTGAGGTATTTAGTTTTATTGTTGGAGTTGTTATGTTGTTTATTTTGCAATCGATTTCTTTTTAAAGGTATGGGAATAATGTAACTGCTTATTATTGAAAAATTGTTACACCAAGTTTAGCTCCCTTAATATGGTTTGTTTACTATATTTTTGCTATTTATATCTTAAGGTCGCCTTATGTCGTTTAAGGCCGCCTTATCTGTCAAAATTGTACGGCGAAAATCAATGTAAGAAGCCGTTAAAGTTGAGTAGCGTTTGACCATTTGGCAGTTAGCCTGTCTATTTTATTTTCAAACCATGTGACACAAGGAAAAAAGTGACAGCCATATTGTGTACATTGAAATTAAACTATTTTTACGGATTATATCACGATTTGGTTTCAGTCTGACCCGTGACCACGAAGGCCGGAAAGCTTTCGAAACGTCGGGCATAAAAATTAAAACCAAATCGTGATATAATCCGTAAAAATAGTTTAATTTCAATGAATAACATTCACGTAAACCTAAGAAATCATTATATTGTGTACAGTCGGAGCCGGCGGTCGAGCCGCTCGAGCCGGAGCCGGCGAGCGGCGCGGCCACGCCCACCGCGCGCCTGCGCACCTCGGGCAGCATGCTGGCGCACGGACACGACGACCTGGTCACGCGCATGAAGAACATCGAGCTCATCGAGCTGGGCCGGCACCGCATACGGCCCTGGTACTTCGCGCCCTACCCGCAGGTACCTCTACATTGCACACTAACGGCTCCAATAAACAATCTCTGTTCGAATGTGCAAATAGATTCCAAAAATTTGCCAATAAGAACACAGTTTGACCGTGACTCCGTCAAATGATTGGATTTGATTGGTTCATTATTGCGACCTATCTGCACTCTAAACTGAGTGTCAATAGACACCGGCTGTTAGTGATGGGATTCTTCTCGGATAATTATCCAAGCACGAGTAAATATCCATAAACATCCATTTCTACTGAGTATTTACTGCGCATTTCTTTATAGTTTTTTTTGCAATGTTGTGATTGAAGTTTTATACTATAACAGTAACTATAACGTTTTTTTTAACATCTATAAAATCTATGCAGAAACACGCAAAAACTAACTTCTTTGTTGTAACCATATAAGTATAAATTATGTATAAACTTAATTTAATGTTTGATTTAGATTGAAACTTCAAACAATCACAACATTGCAAAAAAAACTATAAAGAAATGCGTAAAATGCTCAGCAGAAACGGGTGTTTATAGATATTTACTCGCCCTTGAGTATTTATCCGAGAAGGATCCCATCATTATACACACTACTCAGTATAGACGGTTATCTTTATAGAAAAGTCTGGTAAACGAGAAGGTGGATCACTTGATTGTAAGTTGTCTCTTTCTTATTACCTGACGTTATCCCGGTCTAGGGCCAAGGTCCGCCTTCCTACTTAAATCTATGAGTCGTCTGTACCGCACATGAATATCCATGTTCAAAATAATCGTGGGAGTATTGCCAACTTAAATCAGGGGAGAGGGCAATGAGGCAAAATTGTACGTGTTTTCAAATCGATCGGACTGGCTAATTGGTATAAAGCAAAGATATTATTGTCTACAACGTAGATATACATAATAACACTCAAAATTATGTATATCTATACTATTCAGTTTATTTCTAAACATACTCGTTACTCATTCATTGTTTGCTGAATACATTAGATTCAAATTCACATTATTCTACAATCCTATTCAATGTAATTTATTTTTTTTAATCAAATTTTTATTTTAGGAAATGGTCAATCTTCCCTGCATATACATTTGTGAATTCTGTTTGAAATACAGAAAGAGTAAAAAGTGTTTGGAGCGACATTTGGTAAGTATCAACAGATTTTTATTAAATACACCATATGCAAACCCCATACGGTAAATAATATGGAAAATCACAGACCATACTAAAGTCTAAGCGCTAATTATGCTTGCCTTTTATTCGGCAACATAAGGTTAAAACCATAAAAAAGCCAAGCTTATTTTATGGAACAATATTATATGTGCCAGAATATCCCACATAGGGGGTTGACGTCAGGCAGGCGGCCGGTCGTAAAAATTAAGCCAAATCCTCTGCAACATGCTTGAAAAGTGTGTTGCGCCAACCCCACATTAAGGTGGGATAAGGGCAGATAGAAAGAAAGAAAGATTATATGTGCCAGAATAATGCAAAATTTGACACAAATTGGATTGGTCCAGGTTGAAGTGCACTGCCAATATAAAATGCTTCATAACCAAGCTAAAAGTGGGGAATTTTTGTATTTCAGATCAAATGCAAATTAAAACATCCGCCAGGGAACGAGATATATCGCAAAGGCAGTATATCGTTCTTCGAGATCGACGGGCGCAAGAACAAATGTTACGCGCAGAACCTGTGTCTGCTAGCCAAATTATTCTTAGACCACAAGACTCTGTATTACGATACGGACCCATTCCTGTTTTATGTCATGACAGATTTTGATTCTAGAGGTAAGTCGTTGATATATAAAGGTAATAAAAGCATTCTTTGGCGATTATGATAAATAAATAATAATAAAATTGAACACTGCTGCTATTCTGCGGTCTTAAAAACTACAAATTGTAGTACATCCATTCATATACTAAATTCTAAAAGGACATAATTATAACATAAATATTCAAACATAACATAACATAAGCTCACGCCTGTATCCCCAAAGGGGTAGGCAGAGGCGCACTAGCGAACTTGAACACCCACATTTCGCCGAGCTTAGTTCCGTCCCAGATGTAACAGGGGACGAGCCTATCACCATATCGAGCGCAAGTTCCATACTCCAGGCTGATATGGAAAAATCCAATATCACTTTGCCCGAACCGAGGATCGAACCCAAGACCTCAGGACGGTAGTCGTACCGAAATACAACCACGCCACCGAGGCAGGCAGCATAAATATTCAAAGTAGGTGCTTAAATTTGTGGGCAGGAAGGTACAAAATCGCATGGCGCGTTAGCAGTACTGTTATACAATAAAACTGTAATACATTTCAGGGTTTCACATAGTAGGATATTTTTCCAAAGAGAAAGAGAGCACGGAGGACTACAATGTAGCGTGTATATTGACACTACCTCCATACCAAAGGAAAGGGTATGGAAAATTACTTATAGAATTTAGTAAGTATCATATTTTTAATATAAAACATTTACATAAATTTTTTTGAAAATTACCAAATAAATTTATTCTGACTATTTGTGTAAAAATGCTTTTAATTCATGGCTCTTGATTGGTAAGTTGACAACGCAACCATGATTCTTTTTGAGGTCGGTAACTCACCCATGATATTTTTTGAGGTTGGTAACTCACCCATGATACTGTTTGAGGTTGGTAACTCACCCATGATATTTTTTGAGGTTGGTAACTCACCCATGATACTATTTGAGGTTGGTAACGCACTCGTGATTCTTTTTAAGGTTGGTAACTCACCCATGATTCTTTTTGACATTGATAACGCACCCATGGTTCTTTTTGTGTCTTGGGTGTCTGTGGTCGGTGGAGATCACTCACCATCAGTTGAACCACTTGATCGTTTGCCAATCTCTGCTATAAAAAAATGACAACGTATTAAAATAAATATTTTCAAATAAACCCCTAAAATATGGATATTTATTATTTTTAGGTTATGAATTATCAAAGTTCGAAGGTAAAACTGGGTCGCCGGAGAAACCATTATCCGATCTGGGTTTACTGTCGTACAGAAGTTACTGGGCGCAGACCATTCTGGACATACTGATGCACATCAAACCTGTTGGCGATAACGAAAAACCAATAATCACTATCAAGTAAATATGACTTTTTTGTATTACATTCTAAGTATTAATTGAAGACAATGGTGGGCAAACATTTTGGGGGTTGATAGATTTTTGTAAACTGTCAAATGTGGGCTTAAGGGATTGTACCCATACTACGTAACTCGTTCTGGGGAGAGGGGGGGCTTAGGTTTTCGTCACGTAGACAATATTCTATAGGAAAATCTCGTGCTTTTTCGATCCCTCCGAGGGGGTTGACGTCAAGCAGGCAGCCCGTCGTAAAAACTAAGCCAAATCCTTACTGAAACATGCTTGAAAAAGTGGGTTCCGCCGACCCCACATTAAGGTGGGATCAGGACAAGCAGAAAGAAATAAGCTTTTATTAATTTTTCGTCTTTTTCTAGTGAAATATGCGAGTTGACAAGCATCAAGAAAGAAGACGTGATAAGCACGCTACAGAATCTGAACCTCATCAACTACTACAAAGGACAGTACATAATATCAGTCAATCAGGTGACTTATTCATTTCATGCACGATGTAGTATAGGAACCTGTTCGATTCCCGTGATCTGATATTCCTCTACTGTGTATAGGAAATAATGCAGCAACATGAAAAAGCTATGGAGAAACGAACGTCCAGAATCGATCCCAAATGTTTGCATTGGACGCCGAAAGATTGGTCCAAACGTGCCAAATGGTGAGTTTTCAGTATACACTTTCATTCCATAGCTATGAGTGTTTAACTATGTAGGTTTGTTATAGAATATACATTATACATAGAGTAATTAAATAAAGACACGACAAAATGTTTTACGCAATGTCTTTAGAAAGCTTTCTATGTGACATTTGAATTGTTTACATTTTTTTACGTTATCAGTGTGACGAGTACCCGTAACCCTATTTTGGAAGGTTTTTGACATTTTTCGCGTCTCGTAATCGACGACAGTATTCTTTCTAAACATTTGTCAAAAAAAATTAACTTAAAAACTTGAAAACCGATTTCAAAATGTATCCGATCTTGATTAAAATTCAATATAACCACCCCTCCAGTAAGCTCTATCGAACACAAAAGAATCTTAAAAATTGGTCCTCATTGGCCAGATATAAAGGGTCATATGTATAAAAATATATCAACGAATTGTGAACTACCCTTTGAAATTTCGAAATGTAAGCGAGAAATGTCAAAAAGTCCTCTACTAGGGGTACAGGTTTTACCTATTCGATCACGTTAACGTTCTTGCGATTTGTGTTAACAGAATACAGCTGCGTGTTATTGACAACAGATGGCGTTATTTTTTAATATAAATTATTAACGTTATCGAAGTGGTAGATAAACTCACATTCACTATTTGAAATGAAAATACCGAATCGATGATAAATAAACAAAAGTTCATGAATCAGATAATCGATGTGGCGAAGTATTTTAATACAGAATTTATTTCTTTTGTCACCAGTGTTTGAAGTGATTATGTAACGAGGATACGAGCAATCTAACTCAGGCTTCGAAACGTACGCATACAGTTCATTTTGTAACTTATAATATTAATTAACATAAAGCTTCTAACACCATTTCGTAATATATACTAACACTTCATTCATATTGCATGATGTAAAGGGGTTGTGGCATTCGGGGCAGGTTACATATATATTTTATAGATAGCTTGTATCTATGTATCTTGTATGATCGCATACCAGAATTGGGTACGTGACTTTTTTTTTAACTAACTTTATATGAAATTCACGTCGTCTAAAATATACCTCTAGAACAGAAAGAAATCTTGAAATATTCTCAAAAATAAAAAAGTTATAAGCCTTTGAAGTTTCGTGTAACCTTCAAACTGCGAGAAAGAGAAGTACCAGTATAAACACGTCACGCCATAACGGTACGTGCGTTGGAAAGGGATAGCAAGATATCTCCAATATGCCCCCACTCCAAAATTTTAAATATTAATTACTGCCTCATTTTTCAACCAATTTCGATGCAGTTTTTACAGGAGTTCTTTTTCGTTTTATTTGCTAATACATATAAATATGTGTATAAAATCAAACATGATCAAGTACCCAATTAGCCAGTGTATGCCCAGACTTCAGAGTATTTGAATTCGCAAATTAGCGTCTTATAACATATTTAAGCACTGTTTATCTTTAAAAATAGCTTGTACCTTTCCTTTCCTAAGGTGATTCCGAGAAAAGTTGAATCTACCCAGTCCATTACATCACTACCCAGAGTAATACTATGGCTAAGTGTATTAACATTAGTTAGTGAAAATTTAACACATTTAGTACTATAAAAATATAATACTCAATATATTATTATACTACAAAAATATAAATATAGTAGTAATACAAAAATTAAACCTAGTACGAGAAAATAATTCGTTTAATAATGAGACAGAGTGATGAGTGAGTGATATGTCAATAATCTTCTTTTCGGTGTCATTTTAAACTAGTTTGTATGAAACTTATGATCGATTTCAATACATAATATTTTTTAGTAAAAACAAAATGCCGTAGACGCGTCATGAGAAGTGCTTGCTATCATATCACCACCATATTGTGACGTATTCTTAATTATTTGTAGGATTTTAATAGCATGCGTGTCTGTCTGTCCCAGTTGCCAGAACCTTGTTATTTTGTCATAGAACAGCAATTCATATTCATAGATAACTAAAGTGTTGGTGTCATTTAATAAATACATATCTGGAGGACCAAATATCCGTCCTATCCCCATTTTCTCTACGGAAAGTAGAATCGGCCGTTGCCGTTGCCGATGCCTATGGGGGACTTTAACCACTTAATCTCTCGACTAAAGGTCTAAAGGTCTCGGGTTAGATCCCCGGGTCGTGGAAAGTGATATTGGATTTTTCCATATCAGCCCGCAGTCTGGAATTTGCGCACCATATGGCGAGAGGCACAGCCCCAATCACATATGGGACGGAACTAAGCTCAGCGAAATCTGGGTGTTTTAGTTCGCTAGTGCGCTTCCGTCTACCCCTTCGGGGATACAGGCGTGAGCTTATGTATGTATGTACTATTTTCACTACCTTAGACACCGATGTTTTATTATTTTTATTCCCACATAAATTTTTTATATAAGTATTTTAGTATGACGCGATTCTTAATATTTCTTTATGTTGATTATCGTGCCGTCTCTATTACATACAAATATGTGTATAAAATCAAACATAGTCAAGTACCCAATTCTCGCTTTGAATGTCAATCAACTCACTTTATTTAAATGGCACTTTAAATATTATAATTAATGATTGTGCAATCATTGTTCGATAATGGTTGTGCAAAGTTTTAAGAGTATTATTTACTTGTGTCTGATTTTTAGGTAGCGGAATACGAAACATCATCTTATCATAAACTCGATGAAGCAAATTCAACAATGATGTCATATGTAATATAAGTAATGGCGTAGTTCTCAAAAATATTTTATTCTTAAACGTTGTGAAGCAGATAGTTGCATCAGTATAATGTTATTAAAACCCACCGCAGTACTGTTTATAACTCAGAAATGTGTTTATCGTGTAGTTCGTGTACCTATTTCATAATTAAATTCAATTACAAAAAATAAGGTTAATAAATACTGTATGTTAACGAAAATTGTTACTAATACATTTTTATCGGTAAAATTACCTAAATATATCGGTATTTTACGTTAATAGCACATTTACCGATAATTTAAACCGTTAATAAAAACAACGGTAAATTGGTAAATGTAAAAAATATCGATAATTCAGTGCCTGACGGTCATTTAAGAATCCTAAAATATTTAGATACAACAAGAACTTTAATAGTAATCGTTTAACCAGATTTCAAATTCAGCGCCTATAAACAGTCATTGACTGAACCTCCAAAATGAAATAAACATCACTGGAAAATAAACTATTAGTAATTTAAAACTATGAATACACTATTATACCTCTAAATTAAATTACGGCCAATTTATAAATTTTTAGGCAGATAACTGATTTTGGGAATAATTTTGACGTTTTGACAGATAGCCCCTTACTTATAAAAATATCTGAGCGCTGCTTCTCTTTATACCATAGGTTGTCTCTTTCATTTTTAAACAACGTAACATAAGGAAAAAAGTGACAAGCTATTCTTAACCATTTGCTCAGCTAAAAATGCTTTTATAAGTAAGCCCGGGTCGGGCAAAGTGATTATGGATTTTTCCATATCAGCCCGGAGTCTGGAATTTGTGCCCGATATGGCGATAGGCTCGCCCCCTATCACATCTGGGACAGAACTAAGCTCGGCGAAACGTGGGTGTACTAGTTCGCTAGTGCGCCTCTGCCTACCCCTTCGGGGATACAGGCGTGAGCTTATGTTATGTTAAGTAAGGCCCATAATGTATAAAACACCTTTCAAAGCAACGAAATTATATACATGTATGTATACACCGGCCGAACGAAGGCGAAAGAATCTATACCTGTTGCGTTCACACAAACGAACTTTCGCTGTTGTGTGAATGAAACAATTCGTTCGCCCTCGTTCAGCCGGTGTGTACTCGCCATAAAATGAAACTGGCTCTTGCAAAATCGACTCAAAATTATTTAAATCGGAAATAATTTTATAACCTACAGCCTTCTAAAACCGTTTTTTTTAATAATTTGTTTTTGCCGTACGTTTCTAGCGTCGATAACGCTTTTAAATGTAATTAACTTTGTCAATGCTCTCGCATATAGTATAAGGAACAAACGTTTGAAACTCTTCATTGTGATAATGAATATATCAGTCTCAAAACTCTTTTGTTTTATTTTAACACCTAAATCCTACTAAAAGAAGGAGAAGTATAGATATTCTACGTTAAAATATTATTTGTATTTTAAAACTTTATTATTTTAGAAAAAGCAGCGATAGCTTAGATGTGAGTTAATGGCCGAGACGAGTGTCGGAGGTTCGAGACCAACCCCAAAAAAGAGCATACACCTTTGCCTTTTTTCTGTTAAGTGTATTTTCATTATAAAATATCGCTTGCTATAACGGTGAAGTACAACATCGTGAGGAAACCTGCATACCCGAGAATTTCGTCCAAATAATTTCAGAGTGAAGTCCATTAGGCCAGCGTGGTAGACCAAGGCCTAACCCTTCCACATTATTACAGGAGGCCCGTGCCCAGCAGCAGTATTACTACTGGGCTAATATCATTAAAACTTTAATTATTTTTTTGGGGATAACGTTCTGTCCTCTGGGATAATTCAGCCAACATCAAGTGTGATGAACTGACGAATACCCGCCAACAAATGAAGAGCATAATCGACTCGAAACTCGAGATGCCCGGTAAACGGACTGCCTCGGTGGCGTGGTTATATTTCGGTACGACTACCGTCGTAAGGTCTTGAGTTCGATCCCCGGGTCGCGCATTTATATTGGATTTTTCCATGTCAACCCGAAGTCTGGAATTTGTGCCCGATATGGCGATAGGCTCGCCCCCTATCACATCTGGGACGGAACTAAGCTCGGCGCAATGTGGGTGTTCTAGTTCGCTAGTGCGTCTCTACCTACCCCTTCAGGAGTGAGCTTATGTTATGATTTTTTTAATATCTGTTATTTCCATCTTTTTTCAATTAGCGTTGAAAGGGTTATTTTCCAGGTGTATTAAATTAAACACACTTGTCGCCTTCTTGGTCTAATGGCACCTAATTCAACCCCTAAAGGGATGGGATAGGGGATGAAAATTAGTATGGGAATTTAGAAACCGCTTAACAGATTTTGACGATATTTTGAATGAATATACATTGAGCTGTGACGACAGAAATGGGGTACTTTTTTATCAACCCCTAAAGGGATGAAAGTTTGTGTGGGGATTATCGAGAAAAACTCGTACAGGAGACGCGGCTTTAGATACACAAGTACATACGTAGTTTTTAAAAGATCATAATGAAAACGAATTATTAATTAATTGATGATGCGCAGGCATATGCATGACATGACTATAAGGTACTAAGAAGTTTGTTCGATTGCCCATCCCTGTTAAACTTATTCACCTTGCGCGTTCCACGTCGTGTACCAAGGTGTACGCTCGCTAATGCAGGTTTGTTGTATCAGCCGGCTAGAACTAATTTAAAGCAGTTTTCTCCTATATCTCATTTGTCAAAAGCATATAACACTATTTGTGGAAAAGTGGATGTATTTGTAGATAAATTGCATAATTTCAATAGAGTTGTTTTGACATTGTTAAGAGACAATAAATCATAATGATTAATTATGTATAATTCAACTTTTATTTTTACTACTTATTTTTAACTGTCTTATTTAGTTTAAATATTTTGGTTAAGCTATTAATACCGTTGTTACTCTTCTATGCATGCTCTGACACCTTAAAATGTTGTGCATTTGAATTAATTAAGGATTTACATGATGTTAGACGTAAGTATTAATGTAACAACTACTGGTTGTCCAAATAAATAAATAAATAATGTTATAGGGATTGTGAAACTAGAAAGTTTGGAGTCGAATCTCACGTCGAACAAACCCGTCTTTAAGATGATTTAATTTTTGAAACAACTAACGAAACTTCCCTGATTTGTCATACAAGCTTCATCCATACCTACAGTCGTTAATACAAAATTTTTGCATCCATGTCTTTAAACTATACAAACATAGCTAGTTGAAAAATAATGTATATCAGTTACTTGGTTTCTACAAAAAAAAACGAAACCAACAAACATACTCACATTAAAATGTGAATACTTATGACTAACTTTAATTAACGCATAACGGATTACTCAAAATAGGTACTTATCTGCTAAGTGTTCTTATCTTAAATCTTTATATCTTAATCATTATGGTTTTTCCATTTTTGTCCAAATATATACAAGTTTCAGAGTAACATTGCGCCTTATTGACGTAGTGGCAGTGTAGGTACTTTGACTGACTAACCGATGTAAAGTCTGTGTAAAGTAAATAATGAGGTGAGCTTTAAGTTGCCGGTAAGGCAATTTGTATTTTTTTCATTATCCTTACCTCCTTACTTAAATAATAAAAGCGAAAGCAACTCTGTCTGTCTGTCTGTGGCGTTTTCACGTCTAAACCGCTGAACCGATTTTGATGAAATTTGGTATGTGGGTACTTTTAACCCCAAAGACGGATATAGGGTACTTTATTTTTTTTAAATCAACCCCTAAAGGGATGAAATAGGGGTTGAAAGTTTGTATGGGAATTTTGGAACCGCTTAATAGAAATATGAAGATACTTTTGACCCTAAGGACACAAATGGGGTACTTCATTTTTTTTTATCGACCCCTAAAAGGATGAAATAAGGGTTAATAGTTTGTATGGGTATTTTAGTACCACTTAATGGATTTTTCTGATATTTAGAATGGGATAGTGGACACCTTTGAGATCAAAGACACAAATGGGCTACTTTTTTAAATCAAGCCCTAAAGAGATCAAATAGGGGTTGAAAATTTGTTTCTTTTTTTTTGGGCCGATTGACTTCAAAATTGATATCTGGGTCGCCCCGTAGTTCCAAACGACAGAACCGCTGTCAGAACTGTCAAAAGTGGCTGCCATTTTGTTTTTCTTTGTTTTTGGGCCGATTGTCTTCAAAATCGATATTTGAGTCACCCCGTGGTTCCGAACGACAAAACCGCTGTCAGAACTGTCAAAAGTGGCCACAATTTTGTTTTTCTTTGTTTTTGGGACCATTGACTTCAAAATCGATATCTGAGTCGCCCCGTGGTTCCAAACGACAGAACCGCTGTCAGAACTGTCAAAAGTGGCCGCCATTTTGTTTTTCTTTGTTTCTGGGTCGATTGACTTCAAAATCGATATCTTAGTCGCCCCGTGGTTCCGAATGACAGATCCGCTGTCAGAACTGTCAAAGTGATCGCCATTTTGTATTTCTTTGTTTCTGGGCCGATTGACTTGAAAATCGATATCTGAGTCGCCCCGTGGTTCCGAATGACAGAACCGCTGTCAAATCTCTCGAAAGTGGCCGCCATTTGTTTTTCTTTGTTTTTGGGGCAATTTACTTCAAAATCGATGTCTGGGTCGCCCATATTTAGACTAGAACGACAGGGCGGATCGACAAATCAAAAGATTTTTCCATTGGCCCTACAAAATACGCGTGCAAAAGCTAGTATTCTATAAAACATGAAACAAAGGGTACCAGACTCTTATATTTCGATAAGATCTTCCTAAGCCCAAGAAATCAAGTGCGCTCTGTTTTGCCTTTTGGGGAATTTCACGTCAAGCGGGCAACGAAAAAAAAGGGAGGTTCTGAAATTCGTTCATATTTTGCTTATTTATACTTCTAGAGGGTATGAACGTGTACACAAAATATTTTTTTTATAAAAGGTTTAATTGTTAAATACATTGTCAACAATGGTAATTTCTATAATATAATGAAATTTTATCAAGAAGTAACTTTGCAGTTCGTTAACCTAAGTGAATTAAACATTTCGAAAACAATGCTCTCCTAGAAAATAGAATAACGAATGTACTTTGTAATAGAAGAACATTGCGGAGTGCGAGCGTGCCGGTGCATGCTCGCACTCCGTTTTCTGGTGAAAACAAGGCACCCGATTTGAGTGTAAAGGTAGAGTTTCAAGGCGTTTGTGATGTGTGTGCCGAAACCAATCCTGCACCTGGGTGCGACGAGTCATCGAGGAGAAATTCAGACCGCACCGCTTCCACGGACTAGTGCCACACGTGCGCACACAGATATCGTGCATAATAGTGAAGTGTTGTAATTATATGGTTTTTCAAGAGATTATATATGTAAAATGTCATTTTGTAAGGTATATGTATGAGCTATTTATAATAAAGTACTCTTCGTAAAAAAATCTTGAGTTTTTATATATTTTACGAATTCATCATTCTTGTTTGATACCAAATCGTGTTCAGCGTAAAAAACAAAGCCATTTTTATCATAGATTTTCATTAAACAACTAGAAATAAAGTGGAAAGGTTACGTTGTTTGTCAATAAAATCAAGATTAACCACTTAAACCGGCATGGCCGCCGGTTTAAGTTAAATGTTTATTTTAAATCGAGATGAAGGGTAAATCCATGACGTGCAAGGCATTAAACTGAAATGATGCCAAAATGGAGTTTATTTTACGATTAATCGTGGTCTAACGCAAAGCTACAAGCCGCCCTAAAGGATTTGATTGATTAATAAAAACTAAATCATTGCATTATTGATCAACATTTATTGGTACATGTATACGAAGGAGAAAAGGATCATATTTCAAGTCTAGTTGGATTGTCGAATTTACATGTGTCCCCTGATCCAGGAGTTGAAGGATGTGACCCTGGCGTAGACAGCAGGGAATCCGCGCTGGCAACCGCTGGCGTGGCCGAAGGAGGTGATACCGATCTGTTACATAAAGAAATTGATGATTTTTTTTTTTGTAGTTGTCCTTTCATTTCAATCTACTACATATGTTCATAGACGTTTAAGTTTCTACGTATTTTATTTTAAGACTAATTAAAAGATACTGAGAGCAAATAATCATAACTGTATATACATGGAAACGAATTTTCTTTGAAATCAACATTTTTAAAAAATCTACTAAAGATCGTGATTTGTTTCTTTCAGACATGCGACAGTTCCTGAGGTTCATAATTAGGCATATTGTTATGTGATCTGTAGGAGGACTATAACTTCCTATTACAGGTAAGAATTTGAATAGCAATAATTTAAACAACATCATATACTAATTTTTGGTCTTCGATATTAATGTTATAGCCACATATTGTATTATGTCCCACTGCTGGACTTTTGCGCACGAATTTAGTTTCTTCACTCAGGAATTTAACCATAATTGTTTTATGATTGTTATTTTACCAGTGTTCTAAGATTTATGTATGTATGTATGTATGTACGTTAATACCTATAGTAAAAAGAGCCCCATCCGCCTACATATATGGGAATTATCGATGAATATAAATAAAAATATATCCCTCAGAGGGGGTTGACGTCAGGTAGGCAGCCGGTCGTAAAAACTAAGTCAAATCGTTTCTGCACCATGCTTCAAAAAGTATGTCGCGCCGCCCCACACGAAGGTGGGATAAGGGCAGATAGAAAAGAAAAAAAAGAAAAAAATACAGACGAATTCAGAATATTTTTGGTAGTTGTTTAAAAACGATACGTACCAAGAGAGGCCTGTTGTTCCTTGTGATAGAGAGAGGACCGCCAGAGTCTCCCCTGCAGGTGCTGCGACCTCCGGCGCCGCTAGTACAGATGTTGGATGCTTGCACAAAGCGACCAATGTCTTGAGTCCTCTGGCAGACGGCGTTGGTAATAGTATCAAGGGTGACGTGGTTCAGGACCTGGTTGGCGCCACCACCTGTATTTAAAGCATATTAATATAACCAGATAATAATCAATTTCAATAAACTCCAATTTAATCGTACCATTTTTCTTTTATGAATTTATAAATCAGTCATCAATCATCAATCAGTATCAATATTAAAATTATATTAAAAAATCATAATTAATCAATAGGTAACTTGCACTAAATAATAACGTTTTTTTTTTTGATAAATCAATAAATAATTTGAACTAATAAATAACACCCAAAAGTCACACACATAGTCCTGACCCCACACTAAGATCGAGTCTTGTGTCATCGCAATCAGGAACTAAAATAGTGGGATTGCTAATTAAACGGAGTACCTAATCTGACATTTCAGATGTTGCCATTTTTTTATGAATTTTAAATAGTGCTGCGGTAAAAAGATCAAGATTATTTAAACGTTTCAATTAAGTGAACTATTTCATTCTTTCATTTTCTAAAGTCCAACTTAAAGTCGTAATTCCTGCCTAATGTGTGATTAGTACTGCGTTTCTACTGAATAATAGTCATAGTAAATTACTGCATGCTAAGTTATGGCATATCTACTGTAATTGTATTATAGTAAAAAAAACTTACAAAAGCTATGAATGTGCGGAACGTAATTTTTCTCAAATAATCAAAGTAATATTTGTAATATTCATTGTTATCATTTCGCGTATCTGTTGTGTTTATTTATGAAAAATTATTTACACTGACATTTAGTCAAAAGGTTAAGCTGAAATTTCTAAAAATACGCAATAAAATTATAATTTTGCAAGCTAATGCTGAGTTATTGTTTCTTTAAATTATAAAATTGAACTAGATCAATCACTATGATTTGGAAGTAGGCAACATTATTTTAAAAAGTGACATTTCGATATGTCAGTTTACTCCGTCTAATTAGCAATCTGAATAAACGAGAGACTTTCGATCTCACAACACCCAGACCCGAAACAAATCGACCTATCCAAAGAATAAAGTTACATATGATAATGAATCGAAATTACTGTATTAAAGTATGGTACGGTAGCGTCGATTCAGCACACTTTTTTAAGTATGATGCAAAGACTAAATGCTTCGGCTTAGTTCTTACGATCAGTTTCCCGCGTGACAATAATCCCATTTGGGGGATGTCTCAATGCCTACTAACTTGTGTTTGAGGTTTTAAGATTACCCTTAATTACTCACCATCTCTGGTAATACCGAAACCAGAAGCTACGGCCCTCATTCCAGCAAACTGCTCGTTTCCAGAAGCCAGAGCAATGGCTTGAATGTTATCTGCAAGTCGATAATAAAATATATTGAATTTTAGATAAATACCAAATACATTTTAATACACTATGCTTCATGTGAATAATAATATTTGTCTTGAAACTATTACTTTTACTGATACCTCATTGAATTATTATTTATGTATAACGAAAAATATATTTACTGTTCATTGCAACGTTGTTGGGTAGGATAATTACGGCAACATCATTTCTGACATTGGCGGCGTTCCAGCTTCCGTGCATGCGAACATCTCTGGTGGTCATTCTAGTCCCACCGGTCCTGATGTTGATAGATCCAAGAACGACGGTGAAACTCTGTGCTTGGGTACGACCATCGTTCCAGCAGTGAGCAGCAGTTACGACCCTACGGTTGTTCAGCAACGAACCGCCGCAAATACCCTGGCCTCCGGGCAACTGAATGAGGAGACCCGCCTGAAAATGAAAACTGCTATTAATATGATATTCATTCGGGATCACCAAATTATCGTAAACATTTTTTTTATATAACAGTGACTAGCAAACGAGCAGGTTCCTCTGATGGTAAGTGAACTTTACCGCCCCTAGAACCCATAAACGTATCATGGGTGCGTTGCCAACCGAAAAGGAGGGAAATAGGGATTGGGAAAAGGACGAGGGAATTGAGCCACCGGAAATCTCTCACCAAACGAAACGTAACAGCGAGCTGCCACCTTACGTCGATTTTCTGTAGTTGTAATAAACCGTTCGATCCGGTCCATTCGTGCTGTAGTGCTGTAGTACCATGTGTACCATAATCGCTATCCAAATAGATGCCCGATCAAAACAGATTAACTAGGTGGAGCACCTAAACAGTTTATTTTATAAGAATGGAATGGTTTATAGGAGCTGAGATAAACTAGTATAGTATATTTTTATTATTGCGTTTTACCCATGCAAAGTAACATTAGTTGTAAGGATGCAGTTTATTTAGAGGTCATCTAGATAGTTAATGCAACTTCAATGTGGACATACGAACCTGGTGCGGGAACTGGCCAAGGCGCGCTGCAGATCCTCCAACGATTCTGGATCCATCAGCCAGCGCAGCTTCTTCGGCGGCAAAAATCTCATTTGCAAGAGGTATACCATATCTCGTCAGGTATCCGTAGGCAGTGACATGCTCGAGTCCATCCTCGTAGTCTATACTCCTACCGGAGGCGAGCGTGGCCAAAGTCAGAAGAGCTACCACGGCGATCTTCATGCTGACTGGTTGTGAACCTTGATGTGATGCTAAAACAAGTTTCAGTTGGATATTTATACCGTGCTAATTAGACAAGATTACAAACTTGAGCTGATATTGTCAATGTATTATTAATTATCTTGTCTTTAACATAATCATCAAGACGGATTGTTTTTAGGGTTCCGTAGTCAGATGCCAAAAACAGAACCCTTATTCTCCTGTTTTTTAAGTCTCCAAGTGACCCCTCTTTTCATTCTATTTAAACGAGCTTAAAGAGTACGTTTAACAGAGATTAGAACTTGATTTGATCAAGAGGTATTGGAATAAATAATCTCTACGGTACACTTTACTATTGGTAATCGGACACGTAATTGGAAGGTTTTCCTTTTTAAATAATAATAATATATAATGTCTTTTGTATTTAATAAATAATAAATAACATCCAACAGTCACACAAAGTACGGGTCTTGTGTCGTGGGTATCAGAAACTACGAAAGACTTTCGGTCTCACAATATCCAGACCCGAAACAAATATTTGTGGGCCACACAAACATTTGTCTCGGTGCGGGGATCGAACCCGCAGGCTCACGCTTCACAGCCGGCTACTCAGCAGCTGCGCCACGGAGGCTGTCAATTATTAAAATGTATTATTTATGATTATCAGTTTATTAGACAGTAACGTCTAAAGCAGGTCGATTCTCTAAGAAACGACACAACGTTGTGATCGACGACGAGCTCCCGCAGCGCACCTCGTTGAGATCGACGGAGCGTTCAACGTTGTTAGGTCTTAGAGAATACCATTTTCCATACATTTATGTCAAACGTCTCGCTCGAGAAAGCTAGTTCGCATAAACGCCGTTATCACGCATAGCGCTAGTGCGTGCGCTTTGTACCTTACTGAATACAAAAATGAAAACATCGTAGCCGCAACGATGTTTTTAATTAAACCAATGAAACCTTAGAGAATCGACCTCTTGAATGGGTCGGCTCGACGTAAAGTGACAGCTTGCTGTCGCGTTTTGTTCGGTAAGTGAGATTTCCGGTTTCCCCCCTCCCTTTCCCAATCCCCTTTCCCACGCCTTCCGTTCCCTCTTTTTAGGTTGGCAACGCAACCATGATTTTTTTGTATTTTGAGTGTCTATGGGCGGTGGAGATCACTTACCATCAGATGACCCATCTGCTCGTTTGTGAATCTTTACTATAAAAAAAAAGAAGACACGCCTTTAGTTCAGCTGTGGACTGTGACAAATTTTGTGACTAATTTTGATAAAGATATTTAATGTTCCAAATAGACCGACGACCTGATAAAGGTCGCAGGAAGTCGCAGGTCGACCTGGAAATCTTTGGGGGAGGCCTATGTTTAGCAGTGGACGACCTATGGCTGATGATGATGATGACGATGATGAAATAGACATTAGTACTTATTACTACGTTCATGGAGACTAGGATATTGCCAACTACAATTTGACAATAGACTATCTATGAGTAGAGAAAATATATGGCATCTGTGACTGTTGACCGGTGTTTATAATCTGAAATTAAATCATCATTATCCGCGTCGTACACTGTTGCTGAACAAAGGTCTCTCTCAAAGACCAGTATATTAATTAGGGACAGTAACAATTACTTAAGTTATAAGTGGTTCAGGCAGAATACGTTTGCATCACTGTCTACCACATTTTATTCACCTGCCTGACCTGAGTTTCTCCTACCTCAACTGGATGAATAGGGACTGGAGAACATGTGGTTCCAACAGTAGCCCGAGCACGAAAAACTAATGTAAATGTAAACTCGCTGCGCACAGATGACATTTGATTAATATTTCATACAAATTTCATAGACGAATACATTTACGGTTGTCAGAAATTTTCCTGCTCGGGCTGCAGGATGGAACAACGGCACATACTCCACGACCCACGATGAAATTCTGAGGGCTGCATATCTGGGTCACCTAATCTCTCGTTTTAGTGATTTGCATTGGCCGGCAAGATCGATTTATATTAAACTACTAACAGTTAGACATCAAATAAACACAATCCAAAAGCAAAATTTATTTAAAAAATTACAGTCAAAGAAATCGCCTCCTTGGTCTAGTGGCAGTATGTACGGGCTGTGGACCGCAATGTCCTGGGTTCGATTCCCAGGACGGGCAAAACAAAATTCCTAATTTAATTTGCCCGGGACTGTATCCCTCGTAGGGGGTTGACGTCAGGCAGGCGGCCGGTCGTAAAAACTATGCCCAATCCTCTCTGCAACATGCTTCAAAAAGTGTATTGCGCCGACCCCACATTAAGGTGGGACAAGGGCAGGTAGAAAGAAAGACAGTCAAAGAACATCAGGTGACAACTTTTGCGGTACACGTTACTTTAGCACGGTAATTGGCTTCTTTGTTTTTCGTAAGTAGTATTTCTTTTATAACACCTGCCTAAGTCAGTATGATATTGACTCCATCGTCGAAACCTGTAAGTATTGGCGTCCCTTGAGCCAAAGGGCCAGATATCACGGGCGTTACGTTCGACCGTAATAATATGCCGATAAGACTAAAAGGTCTCGTAAACAAGACCATCATTCGGCTTTGTCAAATTTAAATTATTTATTCTGCAAATAGTGGTAACTGGTGTCGTCATTTCGTGGCATTTTGGTATGCCTTTTGTGGGAACAATCATAGTAGTATACGTTCCACCATTCATACATGACTCTCGCAATAGCATTATAATTGTGATATATTACAAAATCAAAGATAATTAAAATTTGTATGGGTGTGAGGTTGTTCTTAATCGTCATGTTAAGGAAATCTACGTCGCGAAACTAAAGATGCTGCGAGTTGCGATGGATGTGCAATGTTATACTACTGAATTGAATACGTAACGTGCACATCCATGTAGTAGTAGTCTTGGTGTCCGCGACGTGGCGCATAAACTGCAGGAACATCGCGTCGCTTAACATGGTGTGGTCACATTTTGAGGAAACGACAAAAGTACGCCGGTGCAGGTGCCTGCACCTGATCGTACCAGGGATGCATCCTCGTGACGGTCCAAAAAAGTCGGCTGCTTTTGGAGGAGAATATATGGGAGATAATGCTCTTATTGTGGGTGGAGGATGCTAAAGTATGGGCGAAGTGAGAGTAACACGAATCAAAAAGAATGATATATTTAAAAACATTTTATATCGTTTTTAAATTGAACAGTTTATTTATGTACAGAAGTAGTCTGGATCATTTGCTAGTTGTTCTGTTTGTTTGGATTAACATGTCTTTAAAAAGTAATCTTTCTGTTTTTATTTTAATTTAACAAGATAAATTGACAAGATAACTAAATGCCCAGGATGGATTATTTCAAGTAATCAATCAACTTGTATCTCTAAATTATCCGTTGTTTTATGAATACATCAGATAATCAATGACAAAAGATAATTAGAACTTTATAAAGCTCGCGATTACTCCTCAATGGGTTGTTGTTTGAACGTGACTATTGAGTTTATAGTCTTGAAGATTCCGTGTGGTTGAATGAATGAAAAATGAAATGAAAAGAAAAATGGGGAAATTAGAGGCCACAAGCAGAGGCTCCGATCCCAGATTCGGCTCTTAGATTGGCAGCCATCTATCCATAGATATAAGGGCCAGGCCTCCTTCAAAATGTAAGGCATGAAAACCACACCCAACACTACGCAGCACGTGAGGCAATCTTTAGATTGCTGACTAATGGTAGGTTCCAATAAAAGGTCTCAATTCGTAAGTACAACGGCCTGAGCAAGATCTATTTTGACAATCGAATTCGAATAGTGCTCGATGCGCTTTTGTGATATTCGTATGAAATTTTAACAAAACGTCGTCAGTGCGCAGCTAACATGATACTTTTGTTTGTCAAAATTATCCTGCTTCTGTCGCTTATCAATTATTATCATCATCATTAATTAGCCATTAGAGTCAACGTTTTAACACGACGCTGTCATTTTTTTTTCTCGCAGAGACTAGCAATCTAGCAGGTGGGTCACCTGATGATAACTGGTATCTCGACCGCGCATAGACACCTATGATACCAAAATAATCATAAGGGTAATGCTAACCTTAAAGAAGGGAATGAAAGGGAAGGGAAAAGGGATTGGGAAGGAGAGGAGAGAATTCAGCCACCGAAAGTCTCACTCACGGAATGGAACGCAACAGCGAACTGCCACTTTATGCTTTCTATAAAACAGTGGTATCAAACCGATTGGTCCATTAGTGTTGTAGATAATTAATATTTACTCAATGTATTGAATTAATGTATCAGATGCTGTAGCTCAACCTATGCCCATTGATATGGATTTGGATGATTATAATTTTTTGGTTTGAATGCATGTTTATTCTTCAGTTAGAACTGTTAGTCCCATAGATGTAGGACTACAAATCTTTTTCTACGGATTTTAACTTTGTTTCGAATGGACTTGTGCTGTTAGCAAAATTTTTTACAGCTTTAACAGTTTCACCTGAATTTATAGCTGGCGCTTATGGCGCTCTAGTCGGAAATATATTAATTTGACTGCAATTGGATGCAAAGGTGCCTTTTCGAAGGCTCAGACCACATATTGAACTATCTCTGGGGATTAGAATTAAATTAGAGATCGTTTCTGCGTACTAATATGCCGAGGGTCTGCTGTGGGAGATCTTCGAACTCTCGGTCGGGTCTGATGTAGGGGACAGGGGTCTGCTGTTAATATTACAATTGGTATTGAGAAGGGCTGCTTCGACAGCAACTATGATGGGGTCATTGGGGTGTGCCAAAACGTGTTTGGGACGACGACGGCTGGACAGAGTTTATATACATTTGTATCGTTAAGGCTTATGAAATACTAATTTTGTTCGCGGCTTCGCTCACACTAAATACTATTTTTATTAATTTAATCCTAATTCAGATAATCCTGTTTGTTGGTGGTTCATTTTTTTTTTGGACTGCACTGCGCTTACTGTCAGGAGTACTTTGCTGCGGTCAGATAAAAATCTCTGTCAATATTGGCTTATTTATCGGTCACTCACTATTTGTCCTTCTGCATGTTCAGGCAAACCATGCAAGTAAGATTGTGCTTGGTTTATACATGTATAAAACCCAAGGCCACATATATAATAAACCAAGAACAATCTTACTTGTATTGAATAACATATGTACATTCGAATTCACAAACATACATCTAAACATTTATATATAGAGTATTATGTAAGATATGTAAGATAAGATTATTTATATTTTTCATTAAATTGATGTAATGCTGCCGTTATCTTTCCGTAAATTCCGTCTTAATGAAGTTTTATAAATGATAAAATAATCAGTATTTTAAAATCACGATGAAAATTAATATTGCATAAATAGGCTCGCGAAGTATCCCCGAAGGGGTAGGCAGAGGTGAACTAACGAACTCGTACACCCACATTTCGCCGAGCTCATTTTCATCTACGATGTGATACCCGACTACCAGAACTTATGTACCTCCCAAATATTTTCAGACCTTTCGCTATATAGGACACAAACACTCACCCGGCTAATCATCATCATCACCATCAGCCATAGGACGTCCACTGCTGAACATAGGCCTCGCCTAAAGATTTCCAGATCAACCTGTCGGAAGCGGCTGATACCGAATAAAAAACAAAGAACGAGCAAGATCCGCAAGTGTATAAAACGATACGACTTATTTAAATTGTTAAGTACGTTTGAAAAAAAAATCTAAAACGTTAAAAAATCAGGATTTTTCAATGGGAATCAGTTATTATGTCCGGACTTTTGATTTTTTTATCTAACCCTAGCCGTATTGCGCATGTGGTAGGTACAACTACGCCACTCAGGGGGTAATTATAACAATACACTGAAGCAACATATGTACCTACCACTTTCAACCGAGTTAGGTATTTCGTCTAAAGGGTCTGAAGGGTCACCTCCTTGGTCTAGTGGCAGCATATATCGGCTGACCGGGAGGTCCTGGGTTCGATTCCCAGGTCGGGCAAAGAGAATTTTCAATAATCAGAAGTTTAAAAACTTAACAGACCGACTACAAATCCAATCGTGACCAAATTTATATGGGACCACGCTTGAAATAAACTCTATGAAATCCAAAAATAATTTTGAAAATCGGTCCACATTTAGCGGAGATATCGCGTTACATACATAGAAAAAACGACGAATTGAGGACCTCCTCCTTTTTGGAAGTCAGTCGAAAAATAAAATAAACATAAATATACGGAACATATTTAAAATAACGAAACCGCAAACAACAGTCCGTTTTTAGGGTTCTGAAGCAAAATGGCACAAAAATAACCCTTATAGTTTCGCCATGTCCGTCCGTTTGTCTGACCGAGGTTTATCTCAGAGATTATTAGGTTACTTTTAAGTTAGTACTATAAAGCTGTAATTTGGCCTGTGTGGATATAATATTAAAAAAAAAAATGTAGGCTACCTCCCTTATATTTGAAGTGGGTGTGATTTTTTTCTTAAATATCCCATGGTGTGGTATCATTGGGTAGATAATTCAAAAACTATTGCGAGTTTGTAAAAACTATTTTTCAATTCGAGGCTTCTTAAGTAATGAGTGACGGGCGGCTCGGCTTCCGGAGGCCGAGACACTTATGTAACATACATGTATAGAGCGTTTAGCCTCCCCCTCGTTTTAGATACGTGGATAAATTCACAGTAGCAGCATATATCATCATCATCATCAGCCATAGGACGTCCACTGCTGGACATAGGCCTCCCCCAAAGATTTCCAGATCGACCTGTTGGAAGCGGCCTGCATCCAGCCACTTCCTGCGACCTTTATCAGGTATTATATCAGCAGCATATATAGAGGTATATTCTAATTCAAATATATAATGTAAATTATATTAATCCTAATTTAAAAATTTACTTGTGTTGACTTGTCATAAGTGCTTTTTTACATGCCTACGTGATCAATAAAGATTTTCATTTTTATTTTTTTTATTTTTATTTTTATATTACGAATTTAAAAGGAAACCTATCACGGCTAAGCGGTTTTACAAGTTAACGAGCAATAGACGACCAAATTAAAAAGCGAAATTTCGTACAAATTTAATTAAATATCACTCAGGTGAAGTTGTTAGTTATGTTAAACAGGTAGTATTAATATAAATACGACCTAAAATGAGATCTATTAATATTATACTGAAGTAACAGTTACACCCTAAGCTACGTCGGAACCCTTTACTGTGCGTGTTTAGAATCTCATTTGCAAGAGGTATACCATATTTCGTTAGATATCCGTAGGCAGTGATGTCCTCGAGCAAATCGTCGTAGTCCACACTCCTGCCAGAGGCGTATGTGGCCAAAGCCGTATGTGCATTTGGCCGGTTTTTTATTTATTATTAAGACCGCTGCTGGTGGTAAGATATCAGAGGAATATAATATAAACTCATCAAAGTTTATCTGTTTATTGTATTTTTATACCCTTAATCTGAATTTAGTGAAAAAATGCTCAATTTAGTTATTTGATTGAGAATTTCGGAGGTATACATATCTTCTTTTTTCCTAACTGCTATTCCATCCCTTTCCATGGCATTACATATGTACATATATAGGTTCGCGCCTGTATCCCCGGGGTAGAAGGATGTACGGAAGTAGAAGCGATCTAACAAACTAGAACACTCAGATTTCACCGAGCTGATTTTCATCTAAGGTTTGATGAATAGGTTACCCCCTTCATCCCCTATTCATCCACCGTATCGTCGTCATTATCATCAGTCACAGGAGGTCTACAACGGAATATAAGCCCCTTCTAAATATTTCCAGACCTGTCGCCATATCGGACAAAATCACCGGGCTGATACTGAAGAGAAAGTCTCGGTATCACTTTATTACTGATGTTTATGGTGAACTGAAGGTACACTTACCATCAGGTAGGCTGTCTGCTCGTCTGCCTTCATAACTGAATAAAATAATTTAAGGTCGAATAAAGGAATGAGTATTTCTCTGACACGAGCAAAGCCGGAAGCGAAAACTATTTGTATCTAAGTAACTATTAATATCTTAAAAATTGTGTAATCGATCAGGCTGATTAATCCAAAGATCAAAAAACATTAATCAAATGTTGACGACATTATCAACTAATTTTATTATCTTGCGCGCTTTACAAGGTATAAATATTGAAATGAGAGTTTTTTTTCATCACGTCAAGACTCCTAAACAGTCGACATGAAGATCGCAGTGGTAGCTCTTCTGGCTTTGGCCACATTCACCTCCGGCAGGAGTGTGGACTACGACGATTTGCTCGAGGACATCACTGCCTACGGATATCTAACGAAATATGGTATACCTCTTGCAAATGAGATTCGTGCAGCTGAAGAAGCTGAACTAGCCAGTGGAACCAGAATCGTCGGAGGATCTGCATCGAACCTTGGCCAGTTCCCATACCAGGTTTGTAAAGCGATTGCTCAGTAATACCCACATGTCATTTTCCGTCTCACTAAGGCTCAGTAAAGAGCAACCACTCGACATAAATGTCGATGTATAGGACTCGGGACTCCCGAGGCATTTAGGTAATTAAGGATAGCATAGTAAAGGAAAGCTGGTGATCTTACATCTGTAACCAGCTGAGTATTTGCATTTTGCATAATTGTTGCGTTTCTTGCTATGTAACATTACTCATACGTTATAATAATCGAAAACTCAAAAATCGGGTTTGTATCCCATAAGGAGTAACGGAACGGTGAACGCACATCGCGCTTTATTGCTACACTTTCACGATTACATGATAGTGTCCTAGTCTATCACTATTCTGGACACAAATCCCAACCCTGGGCAGTTGTGTGTGAATTTTCAAATTCACTAGTCACACACAGGTATTGTGATTAAAGCGTGAGATACATTATGAACCCAAAACCTCGCAGGTCTAGTCTAGGTACGTTGGCACTACACTATAATGGAGCAAATTTGGTAATTAATAGGCTGGTAGGATATTCAACCTGCCACAGTCATTCACATTGTTTGGATCGCGTTCCAAGTTCATCCAGTGTATAGAGGTATATATCCACATATCCAGTGGCTTCCAATACGACTTGCTCGTTGGTTGATGTAGATATGCAGGAACGTCCTTATATTCCTGAACTTGCATCAAATCTGTGAATTCACTTTACAAAAGCCTGTGATTTTTTAATTTCCAGGCGGGTGTCGTAATTCAATTGGCTGGTGGCCAAGCTATTTGCGGCGGTTCTTTGCTCAACAACCGTAGAGTCGTGACTGCTGCTCACTGCTGGAATGATGGTCGCAACCAAGCACAGAGTTTCACCATCGTTCTTGGTTCCACCCGCATATTCTCCGGTGGCGTGAGAATGACCACCAGGGATATTGTGATGCATGGAAGCTGGAATGCCAACCTGATCAGAAATGATGTTGCTATGGTCCGCCTGCCCAACGCCGTCACATTCAACAGTAAATATATTTGTTATATTATTCGGTTACTGACGCTCAGTCGAAGTGTTAAGGTGTTCTAAGATGGTACATAGAAAAGCGGACTCTTTGCATAATTTATGTGGACCGATGAAAAGTAACGTTGCACGTCTTTCACTGCCACCGGTTCGATCACTCGCTAATTGCAAATATTTTATTTTTAACAACAAACATTTTTTTGTACATAACCGAAAAATGGCTTCAAATAAACTGCAAAGCAGTAGTTTTATCATCATCGACCTACTTCCAAAAACGAGAAGGTCCTCAATTCGTCTGTATATATTTATTTATTTTTTTATATATGTTACGTGATATCTTCGCCAAATATGGACGGATTTTCAAGATTCTTTTTGTGTTCGATAGAGCTTATTTCAAGGGTGGTGATTTGGTCACGATCAGATACGTTTTGAAGTCTGTCCGTTAAGTTTTTATTTCAAGTTAAATACCTAATATTGTTTCATCTGCTTGCAGACAACATTCAAGTCATAGCCCTGCCTTCTGGAACCCAACTGAATGAGCAATACGCTGGAGAAAGAGGCGTCGCTTCTGGATTCGGTATTAATAGTGACGGTGGGTATTTCACTATAGAACCTATATAACAGATTTTAAATGCTGTAATAAACACAGATAGCGTCTAAAATGGTCTAAATCACCTTGACAAAAATAATATTAATATCTTGATTTATGAATAAATTTCTCCCAACTCTCTTATTAACGGCTGATAAAGTTGTTCGTAAGAAAAAAATATATAACCATTTATTAGCCAGGTAAACAGCCTTATTATGACTTAACTTGTTGTCTAATTATTCCCTACACGTTTTATGTGGGGTTCGAATAATCAACATAGAATAAAAATTCTTTAGACATATTCTATACCAGCTGACCAACCACGCGTTTATAATACAGAACTATTCAATAAAGTTAAATTACTAATCACATATAATTTATTTATCAGGTTCTCGCGGAAATAAGAATCCTTAAATTTGCAATAAACATAAAAAATATCGGGGTAAAAACTATCCTATTTTCTTATTTATAGCAGAAACTTGCAACCGAGCAGATGGTTCACCTGATGGTAAGTTATCTCCACCGCCCATAGACACCCAAGACACAAAAATAATCATGGTGTGTTAATATTATTAGGCTGGCATGACCTTGCGCGCGTATATTTCAAATACGACCGAATGACTTATTACTTCGAGGTAATAACTTTTAGATCACAAGTTTGTGGTGTCCCGTCTATATACTGTTGAATTTCTTTGGTTAAAACAAATCACATATACTGAAAAAAATCTTTAAGATCGGCTCCGTCGTTTTGGAGTTTATCGCGACAAACACTGTGACACTGGATTTTTATAGATATATGTATGTACTCTCAAGACTTCCAAATTAAATAATTTTAATTTGCACCAACACAGGCGCGGGAGTCACAGCCAATCAGGCCTTGCACCACGTCACACTTGATATCATTACCAATGCCGTGTGCCGTCAAGCACAAGGTATCGGCTTGTTGGTGCAAGCGTCCAACATCTGTACTAGCGGTGCTGGTGGTCGCAGCACCTGCAGGGGAGACTCTGGCGGTCCTCTAGCCGTCACAAGGAACAACAGGCCTCTCTTGGTACGTATCTATGTAATGTAATTATAATGTCCAACAAATGGAAAAAAACCCAAGTATTTTTTGTAAACAGTAAAAATAATTTTAGTTTTATCGCGCTCAACTTACAAAAAAACATACTTAAAAATGAGGTTATTAGAAGGAATTTTTCTTTCTGCCTGGCGTTATCCTACCCGCCTTCCTACTTAAACGGTTCCACTTCACCCGGTCTTGAGCATCCTCCACAGTAAGAATGGCTCGCATATCCTTCATAACGTCCAGCCAACGCTTTTTGGGCCGTCCACGGGGACACACCCCTAGTACCATCTGCTTTAGATACTTGCGACCGACGTAGGTACTCCTGTGGTTTTCTCAAAAGATGACCTTAACATCGCAAGGGACATTCTTTCAGTTTATCCACCACGTCGCGAACTACCGCCGATGTACACGTTACGTATTTGATCGAGTCGTATAACCTTGCACATCTCCCGCAGCATCTTCATTACCGTGACGTGGATTTCCTAAATATGGTGCTTAAGGACCGGCCACGTCTCGGAACCATACCGAAGTATTGACCGCATAATGAGTCTCGTATACCTTTAAGTATCGTTATCATCTTACGGTCACAAGTAACGCAAACCACTTAGCCGTTTAGGACACCAATTCCAGTCCTAACTTCGGAGTCGATATCACTAGACTCGTCCAGTACTGACCCTAGATAACCCTAGATAATAACCTTTTCCGTTTTCTCGGCAAGCTCGGTCCTTATCCGGATACTATCCAGGCCTGCACTCCCGCAGCTTTTCCACAGGTTGATCCTTTGCTCCACGCGCTGTTTGTTAGAATAAATGTTTAATATAATTAAAAAACACATTTTTATTGTGCATCGTTTAAAAATCTCTCGCCCCCTATCACATCTGGGACGGAACTAAGCTCGGCGAAATGTGGGTGTTCTAGTTTGCTAGTGCGCCTCTGCCTACCCCTTCAGGGATACAGGCGTGAGCTTATGTTATGTGTCGTTTAAAAACTGTACTACAATGTCTTTGGTGCAACGGAAACTACACAATATTTATTATAAAATTACACTAAATAATTTACTTTGTTTTTTAATAGGTCGGTATCACCTCCTTCGGCCACGCCAGCGGTTGCCAACGCGGATTCCCTGCTGTCTACGCCAGGGTCACCTCCTTCAACACCTGGATCAGGGGACAAATGTAAATTAGACGACACTACCTGTTATTATTTTGGGATAAACATGATTTATCAATACATTTTGTAAAGAAAGAGCACTGTTTTTATTTTACTATAATTTACTCAAAATGCTGTCTGTATTCATCCGGAATGGCGTACGTAGTTAATAGTTATAATTTTCATAGGTACTATAATATTTCCGTGTTTTAGTGACTGCATTATATTATAATCCTTCCTACATAGAAAAAAATTCTATTCAAGTCTTTACTTTTAGCAAAGCAAGCTGCGAGCAAAATTTTGTATTATAAAAAGAATCGATGCTTTTTAACACATAGGGACAAACTTATACAAAACCTAGAGTTTCAAAGTTTCCAATTTCTTTCGCGATTTTTTTCTAAGCGGAACAATCGAACACGGTCTATAGAGGTAATATAACTAGCGACCATACGCAATGTTAGAATTACCGCCAAAATTCTAATAGTATGTAATTAATTAAATAATCATTTTTTTAATTTAATGAGGCAGGGATCTAGCTATTTTATAATTTTATTATTAACAGACTTAAAAAAAGGAGGAGATTAAAAATTCGTCGGAAATAATTACTCGAAGATGTCTGGGCCGATTCGAGACATTTTTCCCAGGTGGTCTCATTGGCGCAAAGTTAGGATCTGATAATGGGATCCCAGAAAAATCGTGAGCAACCCTAAAATTTTATAGGGACCTATAATGTGTTTTACATATTTTCTAAAACTATTCAAGTATTTTCGTCTGGTACTCATCATTTTATATAGCTGAGCTGATGGTGGAAAATATAACTCCTTAAATATTAGGAGTTGGTGGATAATTCTTTCAATACTATAGGCTCGTAAAGACCGCTACTTATCTTCCTTTGAGCTATTCAGGTGAGCTGATGATGGAATAATAGTTAGGAGTTAGGGGATAATTCTTAAAGTACCATATAGACAATACTTCGGTAATTGCGTCGGGAGTCTTAATTTTATGCTACAGAACACTAATGAGCATTACAAATTTATAACATAAAACATAATTTCACGCCTGTATCCCCGAAGGGGTAGGCAGAGGTGCACTAGCGAGCTAGAACACCCACATTTCGCCGAGCTTAGTTCCATCCCCGATGTCATAGGGGGCGAGCCTAACGCCATATCGGGCACAAATTCCAGACTCCGAGCTGATATGGAAAAATCCAATATTCATCCAATATCCAATTGCCCGACCCGGGAATCGAACCCGAGACCTCAGGACAGTAGTCGTACCGAAATACAACCACGCCACCGAGGCAGTCAGTCAAAAATTGATAAACAATAATTAAAGTTTAACAAAAACTGAAAACCGACTTCAAAACTGAACACTTCCCTAAAATTAAAAAAACAACAATCTT
This sequence comes from Clanis bilineata, assembly GCA_036417725.1. NCBI lineage: Eukaryota > Metazoa > Arthropoda > Insecta > Lepidoptera > Sphingidae > Clanis > Clanis bilineata. Next base: position 9,613,299 of record CM071154.1, read on the forward strand.
AATCTCTTTGGAGTCGGTTCTGGGGTCGAAGGAGATCAAATGAAAAAGCACCGTCTCCAAAGAGAGTACGAAATTGTTGTTATTTTTTACTTTTAAGTGTTCAGTTTTAAAGTCGGTTTTCAATTTTTGTTAAAAGTTATCATAGCTACAAGGCGAAGGATTGGGTTTCAATTTCCAAAAACACAATAAAATTCAAATTTATGAGCTTAGTGCAGAGCATTCGCTTAAGATTCATTTTCTTTTCGACCGATTTCAAAAAAGGAGAAGGTCCTCAATTTGTGTGTATTTTAAGTTTTTTATTTTTATGTATGTATGGTATCACCGCCAAATGTGGACTGATTTTCAAAATTATTATTGTTTTCGATAGAGCTTATTCCAAGGGTGGTCCAATAAATTTGGTCAAGATCGGATAAGTTTTGATATCGGTCCGTTAATATAATGCTCGTTTTGTGGTATTAAATTTATTCTTATCAAAATACCTTTATCCGTTTTATTATCTAAAGAAGATGAACTTTGTCCTTTACACAAAATAATTTGGACGAATAGTTTAAAAGTTATGACGATATGAATGACCTGGGGGGTTACCACCACCTCTTATAGCAATCTTATTATGTAATCTTACTTCATTTTTTTGTACAGGAATTGGTACAAGTGAGATTATAATAATACTTCTGTAAGAGGTGGTGGTAACCCCCCTGAGTGAAGTGGTAAGCACGTCAGTGCAAGTTACAACGCCTTACGCCGCGCCGCGCTGTGCCACTATTTGTGAGCGGCCTGCGTGGATGCGAGCGCGGGCTGTGTTTATCCCGGAAAATATCCCAGCAATTTAATACAATAAATTTCCACGCGAACGGAGTCACCGGCTAGTATTTCGTATTGTTATAAATTTTTAGCACCTACCTACCTAGGTGTACCTACATCTACCCATGCGGTGATAGGATATGCATATCTGCCCGGATGGCGACCACCATACCACGTTACACGACTGGATCGCTTGAAATGATATGACCACGTTTTGAGCAAACCACAGAAGTACGAGAATGTCGGTCGCAGGAATCTAGCACAGATTGTACCGAGGCTGCATTCTCGTATACAGCTCAAAAAGCGCTGTTTTTGAGGAGGATATAAAAGCCTATGGTCTCACTAATGAAAGATGCTCAGACCGGGCGAAGTGGAAGCGTTAAAGTAGAAAGGTGGACCCTGATGTAAGGCCGAGATAACACCAGGCAGAAAGAAGTTTCTATAAGCCTGCGACTTTGTGCCCCTCTATTTTAGTAGATTATATTTATCCATTATGTTTTATCCGAAGATCAAAAAAGTATTAATCAAATAGATACTGACAACATTATCAGTTAATTTTATTATCTTGCATGCTTCGCAAGGTATAAATATCCAAATGATAGATATTTGGTGCATCACTTCAAGGCTCCTAAACAGTCGACATGAAGATCGCAGTGGTAGCTCTTCTGGCTTTGGCCACACTCGCCTCCGGCAGGAGTGTGGACTACGAAGATCTGCTCGAAGATATCACTGCCTACGGATACCTCACGAAGTATGGTATACCTCTTGCCAATGAGATTCGTGCCGCCGAAGAAGCTGAACTAGCCAGTGGAACCAGAATCGTCGGAGGATCTGCAGCAAGCCTGGGCCAGTTCCCCTACCAAGTTTGTAAATTAAACAATTAATATTATCCTCCTCTAATTATGATAGCTCAGTTCGGTCTGGATTATTTGGGTGACGAAGTCGCAGTTTCGAAAGTGATAGGCTCAAATGTCCTTTTTCCTTTCGCTAACGATCAGGAAAGATGAACATTCAACAAATTTATACTTTTTGCTGTTATCATCGTTTCAATTTAATTACTTATATAGGTATGTGTTTCTTGTTCCAAATAAATAAATAAAAAATTAAATTAAATTATCATGTGTCAGAAACTGAGGCGATTTGGTTGTAAGGATAGCATTAGCGCGGTAAAGAAAGCTGGCGCTCTTACATCCATAGCCCATTGAACAATAAGCATTTGCCTCTTCATTTTTACGTTACTAGTTGCATTTCTACAATTACTTCACATATTTTTTGCATTTATATTAATCATAGGTTTACCTTTAACCATGAAGGGGTAGACGGAATTAACGAAAGAACTACATACAACTCCAATTTCTCGCCTAGCTTATTTCTATCCTAAATGATATTATTGCGCAAATCTCTCACTAATCTAGACATAAATTCCAACCAAGCAGCTGTTCGATGTAATTTTTTTTTCAAATTAAATCTAAACACACTTGTGATTCCCAGCCTGAAATATATGAATCTGAAACCTGACAGCTATAAGCCTAAATATGTTGCCACTAGACCTATGCGGCAATTTCAATAATTAATTAGTTGGTGGTAAGATACCGATAGCCATAGCGACCAGCATTCACATGGCGCTAAAATCTGTCACAGCCACAACCCTTTTGTAGATTTTTGAGGATCAGCAAGTATATACGTGTGTATATACTCGCTGATCCTTGAAGATCTACATAAGATACGAATATATATACTCATATATCGTACGATTCTACTGAGTAACTTGCGATATGTCTTTGTGATTGGTCGGGACGGTTATGGGGATAGATTCTTGTGTCCCTGTGCCTGCATCGGTCATCCGCTTCTTGTCGCATGCCCTTTGTTTTGCTTCTTACGTCTTCATTTATGCATATTCAGTACTTATGCAGGCCGGCATGACTGCATTGCGCTAACCATTTTGGTTTGATTTAGACATTTTAATTTTAATTTCCAGGCTGGTCTCGTTATTCAATTGGCCGGAGGCCAAGCTATTTGCGGCGGTTCTCTGCTCTCCAACCGAAGAGTCGTGACTGCTGCTCACTGCTGGAATGATGGCCGTAACCAAGCACAGAGTTTCACCGTTGTTCTTGGATCCATCCGCGTATTTACCGGTGGCACTAGAATTACCACCAGGGATATTGTTATGCATGGAAGCTGGAATGCCAACCTTATCAGAAACGATATCGCTATGATCCGCCTTCCCAACGCACATTAAACAGTAAATATCTTTCTTAGAAATCATGTGATCAATTATAAACGCTGAGTCGAAGCGGTAAGGTGTTTTGAAATGGGACGTAGACCAGCAACGTTTTTGTACAATTAGTATAAAGTAAGGAAATGTAATTTTGGCAATCCTCTACCGCTACCAGAGCGGTGACTCGCGAACTTGCTTATTCATATCGTTTCAACTCTGCTTTAGTATTGAATAATGAAAATCTACTATAATATTATCTTTGTTTTTAAAATATTTGTGAGCACAAATGATTTTATTTTCCATGACAAATAGCTAAGACAGAAAATCATGTGACACAGCAGTTTTACCATTTCAAATTTTACTAATATTGTGTTATCGACTTCCAGACAACATTCAACTAATTCCTCTGCCTTCTGGAAACCAACTGAATGAGCAATTCGCTGGAGAACGGGCAGTCGCTTCTGGATTCGGTATTACTAGGGACGGTAGGTATTTTACTTTAGTATTTAAAAATGGCTGATTTTTTAATCCAAAGATAATCAGCCTTATGGTATTCAAAACTACCCTGACGAGAAAAATAACTATCGTTAGGTATTTTTTGTACAAGTTTCTTCTTAAAGTTCGATAATTTATTCGAAGATAACTTGATTTGTTGGCCAATTATTTATTACACATTTTGTCTGATGACTAAATAATAATCAACATGGTAAAAGCATTATTTTGCACATACACGTACTTTCAAGGCTTTGTACAATTTTCATTTGTACCAATACAGGTGCGGGAGTTACAAACACCCAGGCTTTACACCACGTCACACTTGATATCATCACCAATGCCGTGTGCCGACAAGCACAAGGTATCGGTTTATTGGTGCAAGCGTCCAACATCTGTACTAGCGGTGCTGGTGGTCGCAGCACCTGCAGGGGAGACTCTGGCGGTCCTCTAGCCGTCACAAGAAACAACAGGCGTATTTTGGTACGTATCAATATAAAATCTGGGGGAAACAAGGAACGTTCGATGTAACTTTATTTATTTCTATCTGCCCTTATACCCCTTATATACCTTATTGTGGGGTTGGCGCAACACACTTTTTCAAGCATGTTGCTGAAAGCATTTGGCTTAGTTTTTACGACCTCTGCCTGACGTCAACCCCTTCTGAAGGGTCCAACCCGGACAAATTGAATTAGAAAATTTGCTTTTCTTGATAAAAAAGCATAATATTTTAGTTCTGATCAACTTTCAAATACAGACACAGACGTTCATAGACACTCCTGGCCTGAAGGGGTAAGCAGAGGCGAAGTAGCCTACTAGAAACACCCGCTTTACGCCGAGCTCATTCCCGACCCAGATGTGAAAGAGGGCTACCTTTTTGCCAAAACAAACAAATACAGACAAAGTATTTTGATACTACAACTGGACCGTGTTGTGCAGAAATGATCCAACCCACATTTTTTATTGATGCCAACATGATCTTAAAGTCTAAGCCATTATAGACCATATTGATGTAAAAAAGAAATGTGGCTTGTATCATTTCTGCACAACACGGTCCAACTGATCTTTAAAAATATAATAATATATAATATTTTAAACATGTGATTATATATAATAATCACATGTTTAAAAACTTAACAGACCGACTTCAAATCCGATCGTGACCAAATTTATATGGAACCACCCTTGAAATAAGCTCTATCGAATTCAAGAATTTTGAAAATCGGTCCACATTTGGTGGAGATATCACGTAACATACATCAAAAAAATACAGACGAATTGAGGACCTCCTCATTTTTGAAAGTCCGTCGATAATTTGTTGTGTTTTGCAATAGGTCGGTATCACGTCCTTCGGCCACGCCAGCGGTTGCCAGCGCGGATTCCCTGCTGTCTACGCCAGGGTTACATCCTTCAACACCTGGATCAGGGGACAATTGTAAACTGGACAACACCTGACATTTTTTCGATGAAATCCACGATCTATCAATACATTTTCTAAAGAAAGACAAATGGTTTTATTTTACTGTATTTACTGAAAATAGTACCTATACTTACTTACCATAAAAATAAAAAAACACCCAAGTGCGTGTCTGGGATCCATAATAGGCATGAATTTTTGTACAACAACGTGCACAACAATTTTTTATGTAAGTACTGTTAAAACCAAGGGTATTAGCATACTTTAATTATTATCATTTTTAAAATTTTCCGCTCTGCAGGGTTACCACGACCTCTTATAGCAGTATTATTATAATCTTTCTTCGTTTGTTTTGTATGGGAATATTGACAAGTAAAATTACAATAATACTGCTATAAGAGGTGATGGTAACCCCCCTGTAGTAGAAAGCTTAGAAAGAACGTATACAATTTTTATAATTTTGGAATGTTATTGCTTTCTAATAATTGATATAGCCGATTAGTGTCTTGAATTCATTCAGAAGGGTTTTTGTCCTCAAATAAATACTAATATCGTTTGAGGTATCTCTCTCTGAGGTATCTCGTACACCTTAATTTCCCGTATCCTTCATCTAATTAATAATAATAATATTAGCCCTGTAATATTACTGTCCCACTGCTGGACACGGGCCTTCTCTACTAATAAGAGAGGTTAAACTTTAATCTTCCACGCTGGCCTAATGCGGTTTGGTAGACTTCACATACCTTTGAAATTCTTGTGAATAAATTCTCGGGTATGCAGGTTTCCTCACGATGTTTTCCTTCGCCGTCATAGCAAGCGATAATTCATAATGAAAATACACTTAACATAGAAAAGTCAGAGGTGTATGCTCTTTTTGGAGTTGGTCTCGAACCTTCGACACTGGTCTCGGTAGTCCGTACCACTTCCAACTGAGCTATCGCGGCTTGTAAGATGAACTTACTTCTTATGTTTTACTCATCTAATTATTTAATTAAATTATTTTTACCTATAAAATCCAATCGAATCAACCGATGTGCGAGCAAATATTCTTATAAAAATTCATGCATATTAAATGACGAAAGCTCATAAACAAAACACTTGTGGAGGCATTCGTTAGTCGAGGCAGGCACCTTGCACTGTACGGTCTGACGCCGACAAACATCAGCGCCAATTAGGATCACTGATGGAGCCTCATACAGCATACAACCTCTCTAGTTGGACAATTAAAATGACGAATAGAATTTTGATTTATTTTTGAATGAATAAGGTTATATTTTACCTAATTAGAGAAGCAATTCCACAATGCTCGATAGTAATTACGTGAGCGAGATAAATAATGAGTCTTCAGTATGTAATTACCTATAGGATACAATTGGGTACTTGACAAATTTATGAAAGTATTCAGGGCTATTTATTATTTTTATTAGGTAGGTAGAGGCGCACTAGCGAACTAGAACACCCACATTTCGCCGAGCTTAGTTCCGTCCCAGATGTGACAGGAGGCGAGCCTATCGCCATATCTGGCACTAATTCCAGACTCCAGGCTGATATGGAAAAATTCAATATCACTTTGCCTGACCCGGGATCGAAACCGAGACCTCAGGACAGTAGTCGTACCGAAATACAAGCACGCCACCGAGGCAGTCCATAGGCCATAATGCTCAATAATCCAATCAACCTAATGTAATTTTGCGTGTCTATTTAGACCCACTTCTAGAAGTATTTATCAAATCCCAATTTACAAAAATAAATACCATTCACAAGACAAAAACTTCCAATTGTTTTGGAAAATCGCTATGTTTTCGTATTTTTAATACATTCAACGTCTTGAGGCGACTGTTTTTTTTTCATCAAGACTGGAAAACAAGCAGATGGGTCACCTGATGGTAAGTGATCTCCAACGCCCATAGACACCCAAGACACAAAAGAATCATGGGTGCGTTGCCAATCTAAAGGGAGGGGAAATAGGGTTTGGGAAAGGGAAGAAGGGAATTGGGCCACCGGAAATCTCACTCACCGAATGAAACGCGACAGCACGATGCCACTTTACGTCGGTTTTCTGTGAGACAGTGGTATCAAACCGGTCGAGCTGGCCCTTTCGTGCTCTAGACGTTGTCTACAGCGTGGCTCTACCACTCAAGTCACTGATGCTAAAAACCCATTGAATAACAAAATACTTATTTCTTTCTGCCGGCCCTTATACCACTTTAATGTGGTGTTGGCGCAACACACTTTTTCAAGCATGTTGCATAAAGGATTTAGCTTTGTTTTTACGACCGGCTGCCTACCTAACGTCAATCCCTCTTTCTTTCTATCTGCCCTTATCCCACCTTAATGAGAGATCGGCACAACACACATTTTAAGCATGTTGCAGAAAGGCTTTGGCTTAGTTTTACGACCGGCTGCCTGCCTGAGGTCAGCCCCTCTGGGAGTCTCGGGAAAAATGAATTAAAAAATTCTTTTTTCCCGAATTGAATCCAGGACCTCCACTGTCCTCACCCATATATCCTGCCACTCGAACAAAGAGGCGACGACGTTAACCCCCCTCTGGAGGACAAATTGCAAAATAAAATAAAAATATATATAAGGTCGTCACAACATTATTTAATAAACCAAGCCTGACTGCAGAGTCAAGGGGCGCTGTTATCGAGTAAATTAGTCATAACTCCATAACACAGTGCAAATTTAATTAGCGTGATAATTGCCACAGGCCCTGCTGATCACCAGTTAATGCTCCCAGGCTAAAAACTTACGAGGTGCTTTGGTGAGTGAACGAATTAATGGCTCTATGTGAACATGTAGGTACAAATTTATTTATGTAGATGAATTTTGTCTTCTATAAATTAAATTATAAGTACCTACATATACATAGAGATTAAAATCCAGTAATATCATTTATGCGATAACTCGTCAATGTGAAATGATTATGATGAATCTTTTTAATATCTAACACGATTACGTTATGTGACCTTCGATTTTGGCACTTCATTGAAAAACTCCACTCGTGACGTACAAAAGTGACGGATGAAAGAAGATTGGATGCGATGCTGCGATGGATGTGCGGTGTAACAATAATGGACAAGGTGTGAAATCAGTATATCAGAGGAAGTTTGAAAGTGGCGCCAATAACGCAAAAATTAAAGGGGAGCGTCTATCATGATATGGTCATGTGATGAGAAGGGATGAAAGAAATGCTGTAAGAATTCAAAGGATGGGTGTAGAAGGTATCAGAAATAGAGGGAGACCCAAGAAAAGATGGATGGAGTGTGTAATAGATGATATGAAGAAAAAGGCAGTGAGTGCTGATATGACGGCTGATAGGAGGGACTGGAAAGAAAAGACATGTTGCGCCGACCCCAAATAATATGGGATAAGGGCAAGCAGATGATGTTTAAAAAACTCCATTCGACGGCATTTTAAGTTCGTAATAGTTAAGTAAGATAGACGACTACCTAGGATATCCACTCACAACTTTTTTAAGCCTATTTCAGAACCCTGTCTTGTGCGTGATCAGATATGCAACATGCACTTGACCGGTTTTTTTTTTTTATTATTTAGACGTAAAATTAAAAAAAAAGTAATGCCTCGTTGGCGTGGTGGTATTTCGGTACGACTACAGTTCTGAGGTCTCGGGTTCGATCTCCGGGTCGGGCAAAGTGATATTGGATTTTTCCATATCACCCCGGAGTCTGGAATTTGTGCCCGATATGGCGATAGGCTCGCCCCCTATCACATCTGGGACGGAACTAAGCTCGGCGAAACGTGGGTGTACTAGTTCGCTAGTGCGCCTCTGCCTACCCCTTCGGGGATACAGGCATGAGCTTATATTATGTTTATGTAAAATTACTTATACTATATTATAAAAAATACTTATTTACTTTTTAATTTCGATAATAATAAATGCATCCAACAAACATAAATAATAATTTATCTTTTCGCGTATTATTATGATCAACCACCGTCATATGTTTACATAGTATGCAGTAATTTAACGATATATTAATTAATTAATGTGGATAAATGCATTATGTTTTAACAAAATTGTAAAGATAACAATGGTACCGTACCTGTAATATTACTATCCCACTGCTGGGCACGGGCATCTTCTACTAATGAGAGGGGTAGGCCTTAGTCTACCACGCTGGCTTAATGCGGGTTGGTAGACTTCACATACTTTAGAAATTCTTGTGAAGAATTTTTCAAACATGCAGCATGTTTCCTCCACGCGATGTTTCCTTCACTGTTATAGCAAGCGATAGTTCCTTGTGAATAGGTACGCACTTAACATTAAAAAAAATTAGAGATGTTTACTGGTGGTAAGTCTCTCATATTCTATGTACGAGTCTACTGGGTAGATATAAGATACCACATTGTCTATTTCTGCCGCCAAGCAGCAGTGTGCATGCACTGTCGTGTTTCGATTTGAAGGACATTGCAGCCAGTTTAACTACTGGACATAATGAGACTTAACAGCTTCTGTCTCAGGATGACGAGCTTAGTGGAATGCCACACAATACTTTGTAATTCAAGTTGCTGGATGGTGTTGCTACTGTTTATGGGCGGTCTAGGTTATGATATATTTTTTAGATATTTTATAGGTGTAGGTATGTTTTTGGTTGCGCGGGATAGGTCTAGCTATCTATTTGTTTATTCGTTTTGGTAATATGTAATTTCATAATTTGTGAACCAAAACAGACAGCTTAGCAAGTCACGGAAGGATTAAATTGGTCTTATTTTTATTATATTCCATAATTACTATCTAGGTACATTTTATCACCAAAAAATATTTACGTGACTGCTGGTCGATTGAATAGGTATATGAAGTAAGTTATCATAATCAAAGTTATTTATAATTATCATTTGCTGCTTAACAAATAATCTTTGCAAGTAATGCTCATTACATTGGTCATGGGACCTAGGAATATAACATTGTTTTTCGTATCGTATAAAATTAGGTATAGCGTAATTACGTAATTCGACGATCATGTAAACAAGTACCTACCTAAGTAAAAACTAGACCTAAACCGCAAAGGCAGTCTTACCACTCTATTCGTAAATGCGCTGTTCCAATGGGGGGCATCATGCAAGTAGTAAAAGTAAAATATTAAATAAATAATGTGTGGGTAAGGGGCCATCCACAAACTACGTCACACGAATTTCATAATTTTTTGACCCGTCCGTCTCCCCCGTCCTTGACAAAGCGAGTCACATTTATGAGACTCCCCCCTTCGTGATGTGACGTCACATATTTTGCAATTCTATTTTTTTTTTATTATTTAATTAAAACAGCAGTTCAGACACTAGTAAAGTACCTAAGTATGTATAGTATATTATATATAAAAACTAGCCAAAAACAATGTCAATACTCAATATAGATATGTATGTGGGTGTTCTAGTTCGCTAGTAAACCTCTGCCCACCCCTTCGGGTATACAGGCGTGAGCTTATATTACGTTATGTGTGACATAATATATGGATGGCCCCTCACACAGTAATCACGCCTATTATTCCCTTAAGGGTAAGCAAAGGCGCATCGGACTTCTCGCCAAGCTTTTTTTCAATCCAACCCATAATATGATAGGAGGCGTGCGCCTTTCGGCATATCGGACACATATTTCAGACTCCAGTATAATACTGCGTAGAAAAGATCATTAATGAAATGATTACTCTTGCAGAACCAAGGTATGGAGTTAATTTGAATATCTAGACCAAATCTAGACTGGAGAACCAACTACCTTTATTTAAATTACACAAACTACATAGAGATACTAGTATTATTATTATTTTTTATTAATGGCAATTGGAATACATTATGCCAATGTCAAGTTAGGGAAATTGTTTTCCTCAATGAAGTCGGATGTGTTCGATTTCAAGGCCCTGCTGGAGTTTTGGCGTCAATTCCTTCCAGTTTGATGTTTTTAGACCATTTTCTCGCAGCGGAGGAATCGAACATGGTCGAACCATCCACCCGACAAAAATCATCCAAAGTCACTTATTTCAAAGCTTCCACATACTGTCTATCTTCGTTGATGTTTATTGCTTAGATACACATCACATTTAAACCACAAACACAACTTTAGATTAAAATATGAAAACATTAAAGCAAGCGACCACTCGCACCGTCAGAATTCCCGCCAAAACTCGAGATACTAGTAGAATGAAATGACATTTTTTTTTAATTTACCCTTTCGGGAAGGATCTAGCTCATACAGTCTCGTCTTATGTGCTTTTTTCTACGCTGTTTTGTATTCATTTGCTTATATCTAATTTTCCACAAGTGCCATGAAATCGGATGTGTTCAATTTCAAGGTGCTGCTGGAGTTTTGGCGTCAATTCCTTCCAGTTAGATGCATTTTAGACTATTTTCTCACAGCGGAGAAATCGAACATGATCGACCCATCCACCCGACAAAAAGCGTCCAAAATAATTTATTCCAAAGCTGTTCCCATACTGTCCATCTTCCTTGATGTTTATCGCATAAATTCACATCACATTTAAACCACAAGCACAACTTTACTGTAGAATATATAATCATTAAAACAAGCGACCACCCGCACTGTCAGAATTCCCGCCAAAACTCTCAATAATCTCATTTTTCACTTAAGGTACCCCATTATGCGGTAGGCAAAGGGTTCTAGCCCATACAGCCTCGTCTTATATAATACCTATAGTGTAAAGTCCTTTGGTATAGTCCATCCGTGAAAAATCTATTTTTGAGTTTTGTCCATATCATGGTTTAGTTCAGGGATAGCGACACAATATTTTGGGCACGTTACTGATCAGAAAATTCATTCAATTCGTCAATTCAAGTACCTATTATTGAGACGTAGCAAAAAGTATTTTCTTTGGATTAAATAAAGACTTTTGAGTTGCTAATATTTATTACTATTATTTTCCCAACAGTCATTCTTTCTGCCTGGCGATACCCCGGCCTAGTGCCAGGGTCCGCCTTCCTACTTTATACGTTTCCATCTTGCCCGGACTGGAGCATCCTCCACAGTAAGACCATGTGCTCGATTGGCTCTCACATTATCCTCCAAAACTCATTTTCCCAATAATCATAAAGTTAAAATTATTTGATACCTTTGTTCAAAATACCTACTTCAAAATGGCATGTTGTTACATAAAGGTTCGGGCGTTCGGCTACCCTGGTTTATTTGAACATAAATGTATTATGTTACATACACATGTAATTTTTACATAATGTATGTAATTTTGTGTTATATATCTGTTACAGTATTGCATACACCTAAAGGTATATACTTACTATACAGCATTTTTTTTAAGTATGACTTCAATATAGCGCAGCACAAGCTCACGACAGCCTCCGTGGCGCAGCGGGCGAGTAGCCGCCTGTAAAGCGAGAGGCCGCGGGTTCGATTCCCGGATTGAGACAAATGTTTGTGTGGCCCACAGATATTTGTTTCAAGTCTGGGTGTGGTGAGACCGAAAGTCTCTCATAGTCTCTGACACCCATGATACAGGTTATACCTAGTGTGGGGTCAGGACTAGGTGTGTGACTGTTGGGTGTATTCATATTCATTAATAATAAAAAAAATATTCAGTTATCTGTCGTATGCGCTTTGGTCACTGTCGTTTAAACTATCATCTTCATCGTCTTAAAATGGTCAGTTTCCCTTATTGCCAATTTTGTCAATGTAATCAAATCTAATCACTTCATCACATTATTTTCGAGTGTTCGTCTTTCAACATTCAGCGCCTTGTGTTGTCGGACGATCTTTTGAAAATTTATAACAAACCCGATAAGGTCCCGCAATCCTTATAATATCTACTTAATAATACCGCAACTTATGTGTGCCTGTACAATTTGCCTGTACAGAAGAATATTTATTTACATGAATTACGACTTACACGAAAGACTTAAACATATTAAAACTTACTTATGAGAATGATAACACGCAAGACTAGGCAGTATGGTCGAATGACTATAGCCTGGCTTATGGCCGAAAAAAAAACTCTATGTAGTTTGTGCATTCCATAGACTAAATAGTGCATTCTCAGTGCGTTCCACTAAGCGTTCACAACGATCAAAATGCTCCTTTAGCCGTTCCACTTGACGACCGCGGTCGTTGTGGTCGCGGCGAAAACGTCACTTATGACGTCATGACTTACGCTCACGCGAAGCTCACGACGACCCATCTAAAAAGGTGGGTCGTCGTGGTCGTTGAGAAAATTAGCGGCGTTTTCAAAATTCAATGCATCAAAAATGGCGACCGTTAAGCTTACGTTATTTCATGCGGAATATATATTTTAGTAGAAGTGAATTTTTCTGCTGTGGATATAAAAAACTAAATTATATTTTTTTTTCAATATAAATCGATTTAAACAATAATTAATTAAGTTTATTTTCAAGACTTACAGATTATAACCTAACCTCTGAAATATTTTGCATTCTTTTTATTAACTCGCCGTTTGTATTATTTACCTCCACGCTCAAAACGCTCTATAATCCATTCCACTTGAGTTTACGACAGTAACTCTCACAAGCAAGTGGAACGGGAAAAACCGCGGTCGTGAGCGTGATCGTTGTGAACGCTTAGTGGAACGCACTGTCTATCTCCATGATGTTTGACATTGACAGTTAACATTCTGACAAACATTCAGTGTTAATCGTGTTGTATTTTTCGAGTTATTTTTAATACAAAATGAACGACAATGACGACGAGTTGACTACATTTTGCGATTCGGCGGTAATTTTTCCAACGGGGTATGATATTAAATAAACGTAACAAGTCGAATTATTGTGATAACCATGTTAACTCCACAGACAGCGCTTGTTGAAGGATGTCGTTTGCCTGTCCGCATGCAAGGAGGTGACGATTGGCCCCTCGCTGAAATTATTAGTATAAAAGAAATTCACGGACAGAGAGGATACTATGTGCACTATGTTGATTGTAAGTTATAACACTTTTTATGGATTATTATGGTGTTAGTACAAACTCCGTTGGGACATCACTGTAATTTGGACTTACATATGTGCATTTATTGCAGAAAATAATCCATTTATATCTATAAAATAATATTTTTTAGTTAATAAAAGCTAGATTGTAAATATTAAAGTGGCAAAACTTATTACTATTGCAAATTAAATATACTAAAAATGTGTCGGCGAGTAATTTGCAGTAAAATGATACATTCATTTAAATGTTTATTGAGAAATGTACTGACTTATCAAATTGATGTTCAGATGTGTAGCATACATGCATTTAGTTGGTGAATCTGTTCTATTGATATTGGGACGTTTTTATAGAAATCTTTTTCATCGAAGCACGACAAAGTCTATACTATACCAAAAAAATACAGTCCACCAAAAGACAGAGTGGTTCGTCTTAGAGGGGCTTACAAGTTGCAACACTCCTTAACCTGTTGAAGGCAGCACAAATTATGTTACATAACTGTCTTGGTCTCCGGAAGCTGAGCTGCACGTCACTCATGAACCCATCGGAGGCAGCACATATATTTGTTACATAAGCGTATGGGCCACCAGAGGCCGAGCCGCCTGTAACTATTTAATGGTTGTTGGACAGATATGATGGTATCCCTGTGCCTGCATCAATCATCCTCCAGTCTTGTTATAGGCCCCATAATTGGCTTCTTCCCTCTTCAAAGTGTGAAAAGCATAAATAGGCCTGAGTGATTGTGGGAGGTCAAGTTTCAACCCTATTGATTGTCAGTTGTGGCTAGTTTTTGGACTGCACTGCACTTACCATCTGTAGTATTGTCACTGCCTTGTTTAGATAAAACAATCACAAGTTTAAAATTTAACAGACTGACTTCAAATCCGCTCAAGACCAAATTTAAATGGGACCATCCTTGAAATAAGCTCTATCGAATACAAAAAGAATTTTGTCTACATTTGGAGGACATATCGCGTAACATACATAAAAAAAATACATTCGAATTGAGGACCTCCTCCTTTTTCGTCGGTCGAAAACACCAGAATCATGTTAAGTTGTATGGTTTTACTCTTTTTGTTATTCTGGTTTGGTAAAGTTGCTCATCTGCTGTGCCAAGGAGGCTGTCCTACACAATTATTATTTTTACTATTCAATAAATATTTGCTTTAATTTCATTTGTTTGTCATACAAACTTGTTTATTTCAGTCAACAAACGCTTAGATGAGTGGGTGGGGGAGTCATGGCTGGATACAAGAAAGGTTCAGTTCCCGAGGAGAGATGGCACGGCTACAGGGGGCACCACCACACCGAAGAAGACCCATATAGGATCAGGAGGTGGCTTGATGCCTAATTTTCTTAGTATGTATTTTTATTTACATTTATTTTGCTATTACTTTGAATTTGGTTTGGTTTCACTATTTTATTTTTTACTGATATGTTCTAGCACACACCTTGGCTAGTGACTGGTAGTATGCCAGAATTAAAATGACCGATTTGCTTTAGTAACCCTCAATATAATTGTTTGTAATATTTATGACATATTTGAAATTTGGGATATTTTCAAAGGATAAAGATGATTTAAATGCCCATTATATTCAAAGATATATAAGGGTTATGTACCACAATGGAGTTTTATTATGCGCTTTTTAGATTTAATTTTACATAATAAGTAATTTTTATCATATTTTATTTTTATGTTTGTTATAATTATGACTGACGTTATTCAATCATAGCTAATAAAATAAATCAAGGAATTTTCTCAAAAACACTTAAAAGTTCCAATAATGGAATATAAATTACAAGTTCTGTTTTTGAGTGCATGTTATAATAACAATTGATCCTAAATTATTCTCAGATGGTGTTTTCCTTATATGAGTATAACATGTGCATCATAAAAAACCTGTGTCTAAAACACCCCAATTGGCTGTTAAACATGTTATTTTGTCTTCAGATGATAGTGTCTTCATTGAAAATCAGAATCTGAAGTCTAATATAACCACAAGTAGACCTAACGCAAACACACCGAGTCAAAACAAATCACATGAGAAAGTCAATTTAATCAATGCACCCAATGGTACCGCACTAAAAAATGCACTTGGTATGTTACTTTGTTGTTTGTATGCAGAGATCAGTATGTGTTTGTCTGTAACTCCTTGCTTTTTATGTAAACCTGGTACATTAGTACTGTTTATTATCATTTAAAAGTGCTATAAAGCAATATGTTTGTCTATGTTGCATTTGGATATTTAGAAGCGGTAATAGTTTTATTTTTTATACTGTAATTTATTTTTCTTCGAGCATGGCTCCACAGGTAAGTAAGTTAATTGATATGACAATATGTTCAAAAACATTTATATACAGTTCTTGGCTGTTGGCTTTTGTTAATTGGATTATATTTGTAATGGACTTAAGTCTATGTGTGTGAATACCAGATGCTATATTATCATTTTGTAATTAACAATTGAGTATACCATATTCCTTATAAAAATATTTTTAAAATTATTTTAAATGACATACAGACAAGTATTTTTATGAATATTCTTTTAATAAAAACACGTACCTATTTAAATTCTGCAAACCTATTTTTAAATTGTACCTCTAAATTGCAAATATAAAATTATTCATAAGTTACTACAAAACCTGTATTAATAAAATGAAAGTTTCGTACATGCACATATTGGTGCATTTTTGTACTTCCTCGTGACATAAAGATAAAATAAAAAAAGAATAGCAATGAAACTTAGTTGGCAGAATGTGTATAAGATGATAATAAATCTTCAAACTCAAAATAAAAGTGTACAATGTAAAAACGTTGGAACTTATGGTCTAGCAATTATAAAAAACACAACAAAATATTTCTAATTCAATGATTCCTAATCGTCAATTTTACAATTTGAATTATTCATATTGGATAGACATCAACAAAAATAATTTTACACATAAATATTATACATGTTGTTAGCCGAAATTTTTGTATGCTACCAATATTTCATGGATTATTTAACGAACCTGACGACCGGCTGCCTGTCTGACGCCCCCCGCTGGGGGATACAGTCACGGGCAAATCGAATTAGAAAAACCGCTTTGCCCGACCTGGATCTCTAAGGACCTCCCGGTCTGCAGCTTATACAGGGTGTTTCATAAAGTTGGTATCAGTTATAAATACATTTAAAGGGAGGATGGCTAGCAACTTAGTGGTAAAGTTTAAATTTTCGTGAAGCTCATAGTTTTGAATAATGGACATCTGAATTTGTGACGAAAAAGTTGTTTCTGGCCTCTTGGATCAGCTTCAGTACATCAGCTTGCAAACCACCAATGGACTAATTGATTATTTTTAGTATATCTACACAAAGCCATTCCTATGCTAATGGAGACGATTTACAGGTCGTATTCCCACATCGATATATTATTTACCTAGATGCACAGTTGACGCTCGGAAAATGGGACAGCAAAAAAGTGCTTAAGCACTCGTTTTGCCTACAGTCGGACGTCGATAGAATTCTAAATTTCAAAATTCAAATTAAAGAACGCTTGTTCATTTCGTTTAAAAACCTACTTTATAACACGTGCTTAGGGCATCGATATAATAATATACCTAGATGCACAGTTCTATACAAATATCATTGTAAACAGTGTCCTCGACAAACAAAACAAATAAACATCACAAACTTAATTAAATTAACACAAATATGACCTTATGGATGCGGCATAAAGTAGCTTTTTAAATTGAATGTTCAAACGTTCTTGAATTCGAAATTTTTGAATTTCTAATCGTTTTTGAATTTGACAATAATTTGACATTATTAAAAGAAACATTCTAGTCACTTGGACAAAGATTGAATGGAGTCCAATAGTTCTTGTATTTATTTGTGACAAATGTTGACCACGGGGCGTACAATGTAGATGAGAATGGCGATATCTGTATAATAATTTTACTTACATTAAGAGATAGATAGAGTATAAATGTTTAGAAGATAACAAAGCTTATGAGTTATGAATATGAAATAAGCACTGTTTTGCCTTAGCGTGATTCATAAATAAATAAATAAATAACACCCAACAGTCACATACATAGTCCTGGCCCCACACTAAGATAGTCCTTTGCTCTTTAGATTCTTAATAATTTCTTTTAGACTATTATTTCGTTTTCTTAATCTTTTGTTCTGCCTTTTTAAGTTTCGCACTAAATTAGATTTAAGTTTAAATTTTTAGTTGCGTTCTTTCAAATTATCTTTCAAAAATAACGTCTTAGGTGTGTTAAAGATTGATGAAAATTCTGATGGTATTGGTGATCCTTCATTATTTATTGGTTCAATTGCTGGTTCCTGGAAATGAATATGTTTCCAATAAATGATGACGCCACAATTACTTTGTAGTAATTATGCCTAACGACCGGTTCCAATAAATGATCTCAATCCGAGAATCCAAGATAAAAATGAGAAATCGCGAGAATGAACCATTAAAATTATTATTTGACAGCGGAATGTTCAACTTTGTTTATGTTGGCAAATTTTTATGATCTGCACACTGAAAACATTTATTAGAATTAGCCGCAAATTATTAAATAGTCATTTTACATGGCAGTATGTACCTAGTATATGCTTGCTATTGATGAATTCTGTATCAAATATTTTTCAGCTATTACACTTGTACTGCCACCCTGCCTCATTTAAACTTGTAGTTACGACAATCTAAAATAAAGTCAATAAATGTGGCAATATTTATTTATTTATTTATTTATAGGTACACCAACAGCATACATATTGTTAAATTAAATAGTAAACATTAGTTAAGAACAATGCAATGTAGCTGATGACAATTTATCATCTTTATTTTTGGTACAGCATTCTTGTTGATTTTCCTAATCCCTTTTTCTGTATAATATCCATCGGAATCGGCAAAATGGTCTGAACAAACCACGCTTGAGTAATTGGGTTTAAAATTTTCTTCTCTCCTTTCTTCGGAAATAATTTTACGCCATTTATGTCTTACTATTTCATTTCATAGAAATCTGTAATTAATAAATAAAATTAATTTAAAAAAATCATAAATTTAAAATAAATATAATATATTTACAAAAAAAAAAGACTCCATGTATTTCATTGTTCCAAATCAAGATTTCAAAAGGGACAAAATATTTTATTAACTGAATTCGTTAAATTAATTATTTATACACGTATAATACTTAATTTAACATGATTAAGGTTTTAAGAATCAAGTAAGGGAATTATACTTACCTAAAATATGAAATCCCATGTGTTTTGCGCTTTGTAAGAGTGTTATTTTTGCACTCTTTCACAGAGCATTTAGGCATCTTCACAGGCGAACGGTCGGCGCCCGACTGACAGCAAAGAAGTGCTTACTTATATTTTAAGCACTCGTTGGCTGTCCCACTTTCTGAGCGTCAACTGTGCGTCTAGGTATATTATTATATCGATGGCTTAGGGTTATATTTGTGTTGATTTAATTAGAACTTGTGATCTTTTTCATTGTTTTATTCCTGAGACCACTTTTTAGGAGGATATTTGCAAAGAACTGTGCATCTAGGGTATAATATATTGATGTATTCCCACTTTAAAATCCCCGTGCTAAAATTGCTAAAAAAAATTAAAAGCAATTTTTCCTAACCATTACACTTTAAATCGTTCTCCCTGTATGTGGTATTATTATTGGTACTAACGTTTTGAAACACTCGGTATATAGTACCACTAGACGAAGCAGGCGAGGACGTATGGATTTTAGTTACAACAGTACTATTTGGGGACTATTAATATGAGGATTTCGGTAAGGTATGGCGAGCGAGCCGCGTCAGCTGGTGTCCCGTCCCGCGAGCCCCACGCTGGGACACGACTCGGCGTCGCTCGTCAACGGGGGCGCGGTACTAGCGGCAGCGCTGCAGAAGAAGATCAACAGGAAACGGAAGGCCAACTCGCTGGACAATGACGTGCCCACTCCGGTCAGGATCGCCTCCGCTGAGGTATTTAGTCTTATTGTTGGAGTTCTGATGTTGTTTATTTTGCAATCGATTTGTTTTTAAAGGTATGGGAATAATGTAGCTGCTTATTATTGAAAAATTGTTACACCAAGATTGGCTCCCTTAATATGGTTTGTTTACTATATTTTTGTTATTTATATCTCTGTTAGTTTTTATTTTCTTTAAAGAAACTGAAAAGATAATTTGCCTGGTTGTAGTGGGATAATGTAAATGTACCTTTTATATGACAACACTTATAGACACGGCCTAGAAACATTTAGAAAGAAAACGGGCTTTATTTTAAAGCAATACATCGTCAAAGATGCTATGCGGCTTGTGTTTTCTACACACTTATGTTGAGACATAATTCTTTTTGATTTGCTCAAGACGATTCCACGGCGATAAGTGCGGATACACCCTAATAATAGATACATAATATTACGCCTGTATTCTATATGGGTAGGCAGAGACTATGGTTTACTACTTTGCCCGATTCTGACATACCTACTACTTTCGCTTCATCTACTTTCATCAATCTCTTCGCGTATTCGCAATATGCGAGATCGCATATGCAATTCAAATATTTGTGGGCTACACAGACATTTGTGTCAGTGCCGAAATCCAACCCGCGACTTCACGATTCACAGCCGGCTACTCTTCCGCTGCACCACGGAGGCTGTCAATGTATATTCATGCATAAATTCATCTTCTAATGGCCCAATGGGATGTAATGGGGGATGAATGTTTGTCAAGACTCTCACGCGGGCATAGCCGAGGGGAAAAGCTAGCATCTAATAATATAATTAGTATAATCACAAGTTTAAAAACCTAACGGACCGACTTTAAATCCGACCGCGACCAAATTTATATGGGACCACCCTAGAAATAAGCTCTATCGAACACAAAAATTATTTTGAAATCGGTCCATATTTGGCGGAGTTATTGCGTAACATACATTTAAAAAAATACAGACGAATTGAGGACCTCCTCCTTTTTGGAAGTCGGTCGAAAATGAATGAATGTCTGTATATTATTTTTTCGGCCGACTTCCCAAAAAGGAGGAGGTCCTCAATTCGTCGGTATTTTTTTTTTTTTTATGTATGTAACCCGATGTCCGCCAAATGTGGACCGATTTTCAAAATTCTTGAATTCGATAGAGCTTATTTCAAAGGTCTGATATAAATTTGGTCACGATCGGATTTGAGGTCGGTCTGTTAAGTTTTTAAACTTGTGTACATATAGGGCCTTACTTAAAACAGCATTTTTAGCTGAGCAAATGGTTAAGAATAACCTGTCACTTTTTTTCTTACGTTACATTGTTTAAAAATTAAAGAGACAACCTATGGTATAAAGATAAGCAGCGCTCAAATATTTTTATAAGTAAGGGGCTATTACCGCCGAATGTTCATACACTTAAGGTCGCCTTATGTCGTTTAAGGCCGCCTCATCTGTCAAAATTTTACGGCGAAAATCAATGTAAGAAGCCGTTAAAGTTGAGTAGCGTTTGACCATTCGGCAGTTAGCCTGTCCATTTTATTTTCAAACGATGTGACACAAGGAAAAAAGTGACAGCCATATTGTGTACATTGAAATTAAACTATTTTTACGGATTATATCACGATTTGGTTTCAGTCTGACCGTAACCACGAAGGCTGCGAAGCTTTCCAAACGTCGGGCATAAAAATTAAAACCAAATCGTGATATAATCCGTAAAAATAGTTTAATTTCAATGAATAACATTCACGTAAACCTAAGAAATCATTATATTGTGTACAGTCGGAGCCGGCGGTCGAGCCGCTCGAGCCGGAGCCGGCGAGCGGCGCGGCCACGCCCACCGCGCGCCTGCGCACCTCGGGCAGCATGCTGGCGCACGGACACGACGACCTGGTCACGCGCATGAAGAACATCGAGCTCATCGAGCTGGGCCGGCACCGCATACGGCCCTGGTACTTCGCGCCCTACCCGCAGGTACCTCTACATTGCACACTAACGGCTCCAATAAACAATCTCTGTTCGAATGTGCAAATAGATTCCAAAAATTTGCCAATAAGAACACAGTTTGACCGTGACTCCGTCAAATGACTTGATTTGATTGATTCATAATCGCGATCTATCTGCACTCTAAACTGGGTGTCAATAGACACCGGCTGTTAGTGATGGGATTCTTCTCGGATAATTATCCAAGCGCGAGTGAATATCCATAAACATCCATTTCTACTGAGTATTTACTGCGCATTTCTTTATAGTTTTTTTTTTTTGCAATGTTGTGATTGAAGTTTTATACTATAACAGTAACTATAACGTTTTTTTTAATATGTATAAAATCTATGTAGAAACATGCGAAAACTAACTTCTTAGTTGTAACCATATTAGTATAAATTATGTATAAGCTTAATTTAATGTTTGATTTAGTTTAAAACTTCAAACAATCACAACATTGCAAAAAAAACTAAAGAAATGCGTAAAATACTCAGTAGAAACGGGTGTTTATAGATATTTACTCGCGCTTGGGTATTTATCCGAGAAGGATCCCATCATTATACCAGTATGGACGGTTATCCTTATAGAAAAGTCTGGTAAACGAGAAGGTAGGTCACTTGATGTAACTCGTCTCTTTCTTACTGCCTGACGTTATACCGGCCTAGTGCCAGGGTCCGCATTCCTACTTAAACGCGTAAATCGTCTGTACCGCACATGAATATCAAAAATATCACATGTTCAAAAGAATTATGAGAGTATTGCCAAACTTAAATCAGAGGAGAGGGCAATGAGGCAAAATTGTACGTGTTTTTAAATCGATCGAACTGGCTCATTGCTATAAAGCAAATATATTATTGTCTACAACGTAGATATACATAATAACACTCAAAATTATGTATATCTATACTATTCAGTTTATTTCTAAACATACTCGTTACTCATTCATTGTTTGCTGAATACATTAAATTCAAATTCACATTATTCTACAATCCTATTCAATGTAATTTATTTTTTTAAATCGAATTTTCATTTTAGGAAATGGTCAATCTTCCCTGCATATACATTTGTGAATTCTGTTTGAAATACAGAAAGAGTAAAAAGTGTTTGGAGCGACATTTGGTAAGTATCAACAGATTTTTATTAAATACACCATATGCAAACCCCATACGGTAAATAATATGGAAAATCACAGACCATACTAAAGTCTAAGCGCTAATTATGCTCGCCTTTTATTCGGCAACATAAGGTTAAAACCATAAAAAAGCCAAGCTTATTTTATGGAACAATATTATATGTGCCAGAATATCCCACATAGGGGGTTGACGTCAGGCAGGCGGCCGGTCGTAAAAATTAAGCCAAATCCTCTGCAACATGCTTGAAAAGTGTGTTGCGCCAACCCCACATTAAGGTGGGATAAGGGCAGATAGAAAGAAAGAAAGATTATATGTGCCAGAATAATGCAAAATTTGACACAAATTGGATTGGTCCAGGTTGAAGTGCACTGCCAATATAAAATGCTTCATAACCAAGCTAAAAGTGGGGAATTTTTGTATTTCAGATCAAATGCAAATTAAAACATCCGCCAGGGAACGAGATATATCGCAAAGGCAGTATATCGTTCTTCGAGATCGACGGGCGCAAGAACAAATGTTACGCGCAGAACCTGTGTCTGCTAGCCAAATTATTCTTAGACCACAAGACTCTGTATTACGATACGGACCCATTCCTGTTTTATGTCATGACAGATTTTGATTCTAGAGGTAAGTCGTTGATATATAAAGGTAATAAAAGCATTCTTTGGCGATTATGATAAATAAATAATAATAAAATTGAACACTGCTGCTATTCTGCGGTCTTAAAAACTACAAATTGTAGTACATCCATTCATATACTAAATTCTAAAAGGACATAATTATAACATAAATATTCAAACATAACATAACATAAGCTCACGCCTGTATCCCCAAAGGGGTAGGCAGAGGCGCACTAGCGAACTTGAACACCCACATTTCGCCGAGCTTAGTTCCGTCCCAGATGTAACAGGGGACGAGCCTATCACCATATCGAGCGCAAGTTCCATACTCCAGGCTGATATGGAAAAATCCAATATCACTTTGCCCGAACCGAGGATCGAACCCAAGACCTCAGGACGGTAGTCGTACCGAAATACAACCACGCCACCGAGGCAGGCAGCATAAATATTCAAAGTAGGTGCTTAAATTTGTGGGCAGGAAGGTACAAAATCGCATGGCGCGTTAGCAGTACTGTTATACAATAAAACTGTAATACATTTCAGGGTTTCACATAGTAGGATATTTTTCCAAAGAGAAAGAGAGCACGGAGGACTACAATGTAGCGTGTATATTGACACTACCTCCATACCAAAGGAAAGGGTATGGAAAATTACTTATAGAATTTAGTAAGTATCATATTTTTAATATAAAACATTTACATAAATTTTTTTGAAAATTACCAAATAAATTTATTCTGACTATTTGTGTAAAAATGCTTTTAATTCATGGCTCTTGATTGGTAAGTTGACAACGCAACCATGATTCTTTTTGAGGTCGGTAACTCACCCATGATATTTTTTGAGGTTGGTAACTCACCCATGATACTGTTTGAGGTTGGTAACTCACCCATGATATTTTTTGAGGTTGGTAACTCACCCATGATACTATTTGAGGTTGGTAACGCACTCGTGATTCTTTTTAAGGTTGGTAACTCACCCATGATTCTTTTTGACATTGATAACGCACCCATGGTTCTTTTTGTGTCTTGGGTGTCTGTGGTCGGTGGAGATCACTCACCATCAGGTGAACCACTTGATCGTTTGCCAATCTCTGCTATAAAAAAATGACAACGTATTAAAATAAATATTTTCAAATAAACCCCTAAAATATGGATATTTATTATTTTTAGGTTATGAATTATCAAAGTTCGAAGGTAAAACTGGGTCGCCGGAGAAACCATTATCCGATCTGGGTTTACTGTCGTACAGAAGTTACTGGGCGCAGACCATTCTGGACATACTGATGCACATCAAACCTGTTGGCGATAACGAAAAACCAATAATCACTATCAAGTAAATATGACTTTTTTGTATTACATTCTAAGTATTAATTGAAGACAATGGTGGGCAAACATTTTGGGGGTTGATAGATTTTTGTAAACTGTCAAATGTGGGCTTAAGGGATTGTACCCATACTACGTAACTCGTTCTGGGGAGAGGGGGGGCTTAGGTTTTCGTCACGTAGACAATATTCTATAGGAAAATCTCGTGCTTTTTCGATCCCTCCGAGGGGGTTGACGTCAAGCAGGCAGCCCGTCGTAAAAACTAAGCCAAATCCTTACTGAAACATGCTTGAAAAAGTGGGTTCCGCCGACCCCACATTAAGGTGGGATCAGGACAAGCAGAAAGAAATAAGCTTTTATTAATTTTTCGTCTTTTTCTAGTGAAATATGCGAGTTGACAAGCATCAAGAAAGAAGACGTGATAAGCACGCTACAGAATCTGAACCTCATCAACTACTACAAAGGACAGTACATAATATCAGTCAATCAGGTGACTTATTCATTTCATGCACGATGTAGTATAGGAACCTGTTCGATTCCCGTGATCTGATATTCCTCTACTGTGTATAGGAAATAATGCAGCAACATGAAAAAGCTATGGAGAAACGAACGTCCAGAATCGATCCCAAATGTTTGCATTGGACGCCGAAAGATTGGTCCAAACGTGCCAAATGGTGAGTTTTCAGTATACACTTTCATTCCATAGCTATGAGTGTTTAACTATGTAGGTTTGTTATAGAATATACATTATACATAGAGTAATTAAATAAAGACACGACAAAATGTTTTACGCAATGTCTTTAGAAAGCTTTCTATGTGACATTTGAATTGTTTACATTTTTTTACGTTATCAGTGTGACGAGTACCCGTAACCCTATTTTGGAAGGTTTTTGACATTTTTCGCGTCTCGTAATCGACGACAGTATTCTTTCTAAACATTTGTCAAAAAAAATTAACTTAAAAACTTGAAAACCGATTTCAAAATGTATCCGATCTTGATTAAAATTCAATATAACCACCCCTCCAGTAAGCTCTATCGAACACAAAAGAATCTTAAAAATTGGTCCTCATTGGCCAGATATAAAGGGTCATATGTATAAAAATATATCAACGAATTGTGAACTACCCTTTGAAATTTCGAAATGTAAGCGAGAAATGTCAAAAAGTCCTCTACTAGGGGTACAGGTTTTACCTATTCGATCACGTTAACGTTCTTGCGATTTGTGTTAACAGAATACAGCTGCGTGTTATTGACAACAGATGGCGTTATTTTTTAATATAAATTATTAACGTTATCGAAGTGGTAGATAAACTCACATTCACTATTTGAAATGAAAATACCGAATCGATGATAAATAAACAAAAGTTCATGAATCAGATAATCGATGTGGCGAAGTATTTTAATACAGAATTTATTTCTTTTGTCACCAGTGTTTGAAGTGATTATGTAACGAGGATACGAGCAATCTAACTCAGGCTTCGAAACGTACGCATACAGTTCATTTTGTATCTAATAATATTAATTAACATAAAGCTTCTAACACCATTTCGTAATATATACTAACACTTCATTCATATTGCATGATGTAAAGGGGTTGTGGCATTCGGGGCAGGTTACATATATATTTTATAGATAGCTTGTATCTATGTATCTTGTATGATCGCATACCAGAATTGGGTACGTGACTTTTTTTTTAACTAACTTTATATGAAATTCACGTCGTCTAAAATATACCTCTAGAACAGAAAGAAATCTTGAAATATTCTCAAAAATAAAAAAGTTATAAGCCTTTGAAGTTTCGTGTAACCTTCAAACTGCGAGAAAGAGAAGTACCAGTATAAACACGTCACGCCATAACGGTACGTGCGTTGGAAAGGGATAGCAAGATATCTCCAATATGCCCCCACTCCAAAATTTTAAATATTAATTACTGCCTCATTTTTCAACCAATTTCGATGCAGTTTTTACAGGAGTTCATTTTCGTTTTATTTGCTAATACATATAAATATGTGTATAAAATCAAACATGATCAAGTACCCAATTAGCCAGTGTATGCCCAGACTTCAGAGTATTTGAATTCGCAAATTAGCGTCTTATAACATATTTAAGCACTGTTTATCTTTAAAAATAGCTTGTACCTTTCCTTTCCTAAGGTGATTCCGAGAAAAGTTGAATCTACCCAGTCCATTACATCACTACCCAGAGTAATACTATGGCTAAGTGTATTAACATTAGTTAGTGAAAATTTAACACATTTAGTACTATAAAAATATAATACTCAATATATTATTATACTACAAAAATATAAATATAGTAGTAATACAAAAATTAAACCTAGTACGAGAAAATAATTCGTTTAATAATGAGACAGAGTGATGAGTGAGTGATATGTCAATAATCTTCTTTTCGGTGTCATTTTAAACTAGTTTGTATGAAACTTATGATCGATTTCAATACATAATATTTTTTAGTAAAAACAAAATGCCATAGATGCGTCATGAGAAGTGCTTGCTATCATATCACCACCATATTGTGACGTATTCTTAATTATTTGTAGGATTTTAATAGCATGCGTGTCTGTCTGTCCCAGTTGCCAGAACCTTGTTATTTTGTCATAGAACAGCAATTCATATTCATAGATAACTAAAGTGTTGGTGTCATTTAATAAATACATATCTGGAGGACCAAATATCCGTCCTATCCCCATTTTCTCTACGGAAAGTAGAATCGGCCGTTGCCGTTGCCGATGCCTATGGGGGACTTTAACCACTTAATCTCTCGACTAAAGGTCTAAAGGTCTCGGGTTAGATCCCCGGGTCGTGGAAAGTGATATTGGATTTTTCCATATCAGCCCGCAGTCTGGAATTTGCGCACCATATGGCGAGAGGCACAGCCCCAATCACATATGGGACGGAACTAAGCTCAGCGAAATCTGGGTGTTTTAGTTCGCTAGTGCGCTTCCGTCTACCCCTTCGGGGATACAGGCGTGAGCTTATGTATGTATGTACTATTTTCACTACCTTAGACACCGATGTTTTATTATTTTTATTCCCACATAAATTTTTTATATAAGTATTTTAGTATGACGCGATTCTTAATATTTCTTTATGTTGATTATCGTGCCGTCTCTATTACATACAAATATGTGTATAAAATCAAACATAGTCAAGTACCCAATTCTCGCTTTGAATGTCAATCAACTCACTTTATTTAAATGGCACTTTAAATATTATAATTAATGATTGTGCAATCATTGTTCGATAATGGTTGTGCAAAGTTTTAAGAGTATTATTTACTTGTGTCTGATTTTTAGGTAGCGGAATACGAAACATCATCTTATCATAAACTCGATGAAGCAAATTCAACAATGATGTCATATGTAATATAAGTAATGGCGTAGTTCTCAAAAATATTTTATTCTTAAACATTGTGAAGCAGATAGTTGCATCAGTATAATGTTATTAAAACCCACCGCAGTACTGTTTATAACTCAGAAATGTGTTTATCGTGTAGTTCGTGTACCTATTTCATAATTAAATCCAATTACAAAAAATAAGGTTAATAAATACTGTATGTTAACGAAAATTGTTACTAATACATTTTTATCGGTAAAATTACCTAAATATATCGGTATTTTACGTTAATAGCACATTTACCGATAATTTAAACCGTTAATAAAAACAACGGTAAATTGGTAAATGTAAAAAATATCGATAATTCAGTGCCTGACGGTCATTTAAGAATCCTAAAATATTTAGATACAACAAGAACTTTAATAGTAATCGTTTAACCAGATTTCAAATTCAGCGCCTATAAACAGTCATTGACTGAACCTCCAAAATGAAATAAACATCACTGGAAAATAAACTATTAGTAATTTAAAACTATGAATACACTATTATACCTCTAAATTAAATTACGGCCAATTTATAAATTTTTAGGCAGATAACTGATTTTGGGAATAATTTTGACGTTTTGACAGATAGCCCCTTACTTATAAAAATATCTGAGCGCTGCTTCTCTTTATACCATAGGTTGTCTCTTTCATTTTTAAACAACGTAACATAAGGAAAAAAGTGACAAGCTATTCTTAACCATTTGCTCAGCTAAAAATGCTTTTATAAGTAAGCCCGGGTCGGGCAAAGTGATTATGGATTTTTCCATATCAGCCCGGAGTCTGGAATTTGTGCCCGATATGGCGATAGGCTCGCCCCCTATCACATCTGGGACAGAACTAAGCTCGGCGAAACGTGGGTGTACTAGTTCGCTAGTGCGCCTCTGCCTACCCCTTCGGGGATACAGGCGTGAGCTTATGTTATGTTAAGTAAGGCCCATAATGTATAAAACACCTTTCAAAGCAACGAAATTATATACATGTATGTATACACCGGCCGAACGAAGGCGAAAGAATCTATACCTGTTGCGTTCACACAAACGAACTTTCGCTGTTGTGTGAATGAAACAATTCGTTCGCCCTCGTTCAGCCGGTGTGTACTCGCCATAAAATGAAACTGGCTCTTGCAAAATCGACTCAAAATTATTTAAATCGGAAATAATTTTATAACCTACAGCCTTCTAAAACCGTTTTTTTTAATAATTTGTTTTTGCCGTACGTTTCTAGCGTCGATAACGCTTTTAAATGTAATTAACTTTGTCAATGCTCTCGCATATAGTATAAGGAACAAACGTTTGAAACTCTTCATTGTGATAATGAATATATCAGTCTCAAAACTCTTTTGTTTTATTTTAACACCTAAATCCTACTAAAAGAAGGAGAAGTATAGATATTCTACGTTAAAATATTATTTGTATTTTAAAACTTTATTATTTTAGAAAAAGCAGCGATAGCTTAGATGTGAGTTAATGGCCGAGACGAGTGTCGGAGGTTCGAGACCAACCCCAAAAAAGAGCATACACCTTTGCCTTTTTTCTGTTAAGTGTATTTTCATTATAAAATATCGCTTGCTATAACGGTGAAGTACAACATCGTGAGGAAACCTGCATACCCGAGAATTTCGTCCAAATAATTTCAGAGTGAAGTCCATTAGGCCAGCGTGGTAGACCAAGGCCTAACCCTTCCACATTATTACAGGAGGCCCGTGCCCAGCAGCAGTATTACTACTGGGCTAATATCATTAAAACTTTAATTATTTTTTTGGGGATAACGTTCTGTCCTCTGGGATAATTCAGCCAACATCAAGTGTGATGAACTGACGAATACCCGCCAACAAATGAAGAGCATAATCGACTCGAAACTCGAGATGCCCGGTAAACGGACTGCCTCGGTGGCGTGGTTATATTTCGGTACGACTACCGTCGTAAGGTCTTGAGTTCGATCCCCGGGTCGCGCATTTATATTGGATTTTTCCATGTCAACCCGAAGTCTGGAATTTGTGCCCGATATGGCGATAGGCTCGCCCCCTATCACATCTGGGACGGAACTAAGCTCGGCGCAATGTGGGTGTTCTAGTTCGCTAGTGCGTCTCTACCTACCCCTTCAGGAGTGAGCTTATGTTATGATTTTTTTAATATCTGTTATTTCCATCTTTTTTCAATTAGCGTTGAAAGGGTTATTTTCCAGGTGTATTAAATTAAACACACTTGTCGCCTTCTTGGTCTAATGGCACCACATATGGGCTGTGCACCGGGAGGTCGTGGGTCCGAATCCCAGGTCGGGCAAAGGGAATTTTCTAATTTAATTTGCCCGGACTGGATCTCTCAGAGGGGGTTGACGTCAGGCAGGCAGCCGATCGTAAAAACTTAGCCAAATCTTTCATTCTTGAAAAAGTGTGTTGCGCCGACCCCACATTAAGGTGGGATAAGGACAGGTAGAAAGATTAAATTAAACATACTTGTTATGCAATAATATGATTTATTCTCTGATATAAGCGCAATAATTTTGCTTTGACTGTCAAAATATTTATAATCAAGAAGCAGGTACAAGTGATGTTTACAACACTTACGTAAACTAATTGTTTTAACTTTAGTTCAATTTACCAACAATATGTGATTTAATCGAGAAAAAGCTGAATATAATTTAAAGATATAAGAAATATATCAAATCACTTTGTGACTTCGAAGTTACAATTAAAAATCAGTAGAAAACGTGAATAAAATATTTATCAAAGCATTAGTACATAGCACAGGCTTAGCATTATAGAATATACATAACAACATATTCAAAATGTGAAGTATTTATCGAAATATAAATTACAATGTTAAACCTTAATCTGTAACAACAATAAATTGTTAAACAAATTTTAATACTAACCGTTTTTAAATTACAACCGCAATGTTATGCAATAGTAATGTACTATCATAACTACCCATGCTGTATGGGGAGTAGAGATACAAAAACACTGCGCCGTCACATTTCAATCGAACTGACAGAATAGTGAAACGGACACCGGACTATGTAAATATTTATATATTTTAAACACACTACCCGCCGAATGTTCATAACTTAAGGGCGCCTTATATCGTTTAAGGCCACCTTATCTGTCAAAATTGTATGGCGAAAATCAATGTAAGAAGCCGTTAAAGTTGAATAGCGTTTGACCATTCGGGCGTATGAGATTTAACTACATATGTGGATAATAATATTTTTAGAGAATATTTCATCTGAATTTTTATGTAGATAGATACGCTATTTATAGTGCATTGTTTTGTCCTACGGTTATTGTATTTATAGGTTTAAAAATGAAATACTTTTTTTTTATTTACCATACGTCAAAATCATTATATCACATGGGTAATTTCGGTATAAAACCATAAATAAATAACTGACAAAAACATGCGTAGTAGTACGTATGTGAATTATAAATTACAAGAATTAGAGCCGATTATTTAATAGCCAACAACTTTTATTCGGAGAATAATTTTGACGTTTTGACAGAATATATAAACCACCTGTCAAAGCTACAAAATTGTCCCCCAGAATAAAGTTATGCGGCTATTAAAAATCGGCAGATAGTCTACGACCAAGATCGAAATGTGACGGACAGCGAAAGCAAAAAGAAAACAATCGCACCGAACTGCAAAACTATACCTTCTAAAGTTAATCTCATATACAAGATTACTGCGACGGTACATTCACATTACAAAAGCAATACACAAGACCGTAGATCAAGGATCAAAACTGTCACCATGTTTTATTTCGAATGCCGACATCTTACGCAATTTATAGGCAACTTTGAAGATGAAAACGGTTATCACCCCGCGCTCGTTGCTATCGGCTGGTTTCAATAAACGATCTCAGTTTAGAGTGCAGATAGATTGCGATTATGAACCAATAAAATCAAGTCATTTGACGGAATCATGTTCAAACTGTATTCTTATTGGCATTTTTTTTTAATCTATCTGCACATTCAAACCGAGGTTGTTTATTGAAACCGGGCGTTAATCGATAGTTACGATATCGATAATTTACTTCACTATTTACGGTTAACATCCCGCTTTTGCAGCTCTTATCGATAGTTACAATATCGATAATTTACTTCACTATTTAAACTATCGATAGTGATCATTAGTAAATATCAATTCTGAGAAGTATCGATAGCACTATCAAATATCAAGAGCTTAGGTGATATTGGAGGTGACCTGTCGGTGATTATTTGTCAGAGCTACATCAGCATGAGATGGCATCAGATGTAAACCTGTTTGCTCCTAAAAGGTCTATATATGATTTGTTTTGAATCCGCCCGTGACCATGAACGCCTTTGAAACCTTTGGCCTAACAAATCCCAATAAAATCCGTAAAAAATGTTTAATTTCAACGTCTAATATTTGCGTAAGCTTAAGAAACCATGTAACCCTAAAAGTAGTGAAACTTGGCATCCACTAGTATTCAGTTTGAACCCTGATCCGTAACGAAGGGAAATTTTAAAGGATCACCAAAAATATTCATACAAAACGTAGTCTAATGGAAGTATAGTAGCAAAAACGATCTTAACAATATGGAGACTCAAAGTTCTTGTTGCACAAGAGGATAACGTGTCAATATTTGTGCTCTGTACACAGACGTAAAGAAAAAGGACACCATCACGGGCAGGTGGCGCCCCCGAAAGCCACGCACATAAACGCGCCTGTACAAAAGTACCCTTCGCTCATACACGCCGTTACGTGTCGATAGATCGAATGGGCCGAAAACTTTCAATGTTCCTAGCGCCGTCCATTTTTTTTACGTCCGTGGCTCTGTATAACTTTATCACAATACGACCAACAATATAAAAATAAATGCTCGCGCGACTGACCGCCACACTACGGTGAACAGAGTAATGCGGCCGCATAGACTAGGATCACTGGTTGCAGAAGGCACTGTTACTGAATGGATTCTATTCTGCAATTACGCCTGGATTTAACCGGTTTATGAAAGGATGATCAATTGATAAAGTGTTTTCACAACACTTCGGGATTATTAATACAAAAACGTTAACTAACTCAATTCTGAGTTGACGTCAGATTGTTTTGTTAATTCATTGATCAGCTTTCGAGAAACCGGTCGTATGTTAAAGATGAGGTATTAGCGTTTGTTCATTGTGTGACAGTACAACTCCAGTTATCACACAAATCTGCTGTTACCAAATCCGATTAGAAGACATAATTTTGTTGATGTTTCTCACATCCAGACACATACTTTAAATATCAAATACTAACAATAATGATAAAATATTAATACACAATTTAACAAAGTCGCATTTGTTTGATAATTCAGAGGCACTTTACAATGGAGTTTCATATTAACGCTTGTCAAGCGAATTTACTTCCATACGGCAAGTTTAATACATAATATACAATTTTTAACAGAAATAATAATAGATACGATTACATTTAATAATTATGTACTTACCGCATGTAAATAAATATCTATATAAATATTTTATTTTCCCAAAACTTTCCGAATTTACTTCATAACATACCACGGTGATTTTAATCTTAAAAATTAAATTATATCACGACTTATCCTCAGTTAAAGCACCTTAAATCTAAAACTATTTTATTATTAACATATGTATATAGCGGAATATATTTCAATATAATCTGTTTATATAATCTGTAACAAAAAATATATCGTTTGGAATTTTAACAGGAGGTATTGATGATTTCATTGTACTGGAAGTATTAAACTATGTGTTATTGTGATGTTATACTAATTAGGACTTAACGATTTGGAGTCATAGAAGCAACGACTAGACCGCTGTGGTTATTATGATGAAGGATTTCTATATAATGCACGTCATTTTTTTCGACTATTCTTGATCTGTACAATTATGCATTTATTTTCGATAAACTCGTAATAAATTATTCATAATCCGTTTAACACACCAACATTAAAATTATAAAAATTAAACGACCTATGATCAATCAACTGCACGGGGCTTCTTCAGTCAAAAATTGCACCATAGACAAATAAATCAGATCTCAAAACTTAAATATTTTACACAGATCAAAGCAAAATTATATAACTTAAACATTAAAACGAGTACGGTAATGGTTAGAGTTTAATATCTTAATATAATATGTGAAATGCCTATACTAACGAACTGTTTCACAGTTCCATCTTTATGTTACAAAACAATGTATGAAACGAATGATTGACAGAAAATAGAAAATAAAAATATACTTCGTGTCTCACAGCACCACCTCTAGTTTATAATAACATAAGCTCACGCCTATATCCCCTAAGGGGTAGGCAGAGGCGCACTAGCGAACTAGTACACCCACATTTCGCCGAGCTTAGTTCCGTCCCAGACGTGATAGGGGACGAGCCTATCGCCATATCGGGCACTAATTCCAGACTCCGGGTTGATACTGAAACAATCCTATATTGCCCGAACCGGGGATCGAACCCGATACCTCAGAACGGTAGTACCGAAATACAACTATGTCACCGAGGCAGTCACTATGCCACCGAGGCAGTCACTTTGCCACTGAGACAGTCACTATGCCACCGAGGCAGTCTATAATATTCAGCTTTAAATATAATATCTGTGCGGCTATTATAGGCACCATTACTAATTTTACATTGTTGTTCTACACAGTAGACATACAAGTTCGTTTCGAAATAAATTCCCCGCACTTTTATCGACATCCTGGCGTTTATAGTTTATTATTTACGAGATATACTACATGATTTTAATAACGTTCAATAAAGTTATCACACTGTAATTTTTATTAGAGACCTCACTAGAGCTATGATTTAGTATCTGATTCTGAGAATGTTTATATCTAATTAGGCACCGACATCGACCGTTTATTTTTAAATGAATACAGAAATTCGTAATGAAGCATTTTTTTATTTATATGTATAAATCAAGGCCGAATTAGGAAGTACAGTATTCTACGTATGTAGGCACCATATTATTCTCAGGCACTCATTTTTTTCCCTGGGCTTTCTCTGTCCTTGAGATAAATTAACAAATAATATGCAAAATTAGTAGCATTTTTACATTATTTTTGTATCTATACTTGTTCTTATTTCAGTGTTGCCTCTTAATTCAAATCGATCAGAACTAAATCATTTAAAATGAAGTCACCAACATAATTATTTGAATGAACTAATGGAAATTAATGATTACATCACGGTGACACTCTATTTCGAATTTCATATCCAATGCTTAAAATATACGTATACATGTCGAAAACAATTTGGACCCGACAAAATAATGTTTACTCGTACATAACAGATGTTAACTAAACGAGGCACCCGTCGTTCAGACTGTTGTTCATTTTCCCTTGCGTGTCCGGGATCGTTCCGGGGAAAACATGGCACTGTTGATTACTGGCCAGGTTGTAGTTGACCTCGGGGTCGTAATACTCCTGCTCCGAATCAATCGGAACAAGAAGGTTCGTAGATTTGGGGAGGTACCCGTCAGCCGTGACGAAACTCTGCTCAGTATGAGCCGGGATACTGAGCACACTGTCGGGTCTGCTGTACTCTGGCTCCATTAGCGGCGGCGCCACGTAAATGGAGTCGAGGGATGATATGGTGTCTATGGAGGAGTCGCCGATGGGAGTGGCGCAAGTGTAACTCGAGGCGAGGATGTTCGCCGACTCGGGTCGGATGTAAGGGGAGTGAGCTTCGTACGAGACGGCGAATGTGGTCGGGGAGTCGAACGTTCGAATCATGTTGTAGGCGGTGGTTGGCGATGACCGCGTCGCTGGGTTGTTGTTCTTGACGCACGACGCCGCGTGCAGCGACAACATGTCGATCAACTGACGCTTCTGCACTTCCAAGTCCTGGAAAAAACATCGTTGCGTTACTCATCGAGCTAAAAGATGCTTTTAGGGGTACAAAATAGTATTTATTTATAGAATGGTTATTAAATAAATAAATACACCCAACTGTCACACACCTAGTCCTGACCCCACACTAGGTATAACCTGTATCGAGAGTGTCAGAGACTATGAGAGACTTTTGGTCTCACAACACCCAGACTTGAAACAAATATCTGTGGGCTCCACAAACATTATTTTGTCTCAATGCGGGAATCGAACCCGCGGTCTCTCGCTTCACAGCCGGCTACTCGCCCGCTGCGCCACGGAGGCTGTCAGGATATTGTTTTCTACTTCAACAATTGTCGTTTTTTATAAGTTACTATGTTATGCAACTTATTCGAGATCACTGAAGATGACTAGAGCGTCAAGTTACAAGAGTGATTATTTTAATCTAATAGGTATGCTATTGGGACTACATAGTATAAAACAAAGTAGCTTCCCGCTGTCTCTATCTGCATGCCTACATCTTTAAAACTACGTAACGGATTTTGATGCAGTTTTTTTGATAGATAGAGTGATTCAAGAGGAAGTTTTACATAATACATGCATAAATTGACCCCCTAAACCGATGTAATGGGAGATGAATGTTTGTCAAGATCCTCACGCGGGCGTAACCGCGGTCAAAAGCTAGTATGTAATAATTTACGAAGCTCATTATTTCAATCGTAGAACTAACAACCATATAACACAACATTACTTTTAAAAAAAAGGTAAAATATAACTCATTGCCTAGGCCCGGCCTTAGCTTAATCCGGCTCTGCTAGTATGTAGGTTTTAAATGGACTCCTTATCATGTTGGCCGTAGCCGGTACAATTATCGTTAATAGTTGTTCGACTCGAGCTGTTATCACTCGCCACTTCGCCAGCGCCATGGCTGATAACGTAATTCATTCGCTGCAGGAACTTGTACTACTTGAAGAACAGATTCCATAAGAAAAAACTATGTGTAGGTATGTATGGGTATTATTAGTTATATGTAATAGGTAAGTGAGAAATCAAATTGATAAGAATAGAATAGTTAAAATTAGTTCGTAAACAATGCAATATTTAAGAAAAGTGCAAAACAAAATGGTAATTACTAAAAATGTTGCCAACAAACACTGAGTGGAAGTAAAAAGAAATAGTGGTCTGCTTCATAAAACAACCGTTTTTCTTTAGTCATTATTTACCTTGGCATTGGCTAAATCATCGCAAATGCGTGGAAGCTATTATTTTTAAAGGAAGAACAACTAGTAAGAGTTGTTACCTTCAACTGTGCTTTGAGATCGATGTTCTGGTTTTCGAGGACCTCGCTCTCGGTGACCAAGTTCACTGTCCGTTCACGTTTCTTCATCCTGCACTTAGTTGCTGCTATTTTATTCCGTTCCCTTCTGCGTCGCCTACGTTCTTCGTCTTCCGGTGTCAGCTGTACCAAAATGGAACTGTTTATTGCTTACACTTACATAAATTTGCATTTTTACATAAATAATACGATAAGTTAGGCTTTAGCAAACACTGTAGACTGCCTCGGTGGTGTGGTGGTATTTCGGTACGACTACGGTTCTGAGGTCTCGGGTTCGATCCCCGGGTCTGGCAAAGTGATATTGGATTTTTCCATATCAGCCCGGAGTCTGGAATTTGTGCCCGATATGGCGATAGGCTCGCCCCCTATCACATCTGGGACGGAACTAAGCTCGGCGAAATGTGGGTGTTCTAGTTCGCTAGTGCGCCTCTGCCTACCCCTTCGGGGATACAGGCGTGAGCTTATGTTATGTGTTATGTGTGTAGAATAGTTTAGCCTTCACCATTTTTAACACGGCGAAATATTTTATTGTTCATCTGTGTCAACAAATGTACTAATACAAGACGTTTATTGAGTGGTAGAGACTGTGGATAAAGCCACGCTGTAGACGTCTACACGAATAAGCCGGCTCGACCGATTTGATACCACAGGTCTCATCATACTGACGTAAAGTGACAGCTCGCTGTTGTCTTCCGATAGGTGAGTGAAATTTCCGGTGGATCAAATCCTCCTCCCTTTCCTAATCTCAATTCCTCTCATTCAAACGCATTTTGGTATCAGGTTTACATAACATAACATAAGCTTACGCCTGTAACCCTGAAAGGGTAGGCAGAGGCGCCCTAGCGAACTAGAACACCCACATTTCGCCGAGCTTAGTTCCGTCCCAGATGTGATAGGGGGCGAGCCTATCGCCATATCGGGCACATTCCAGACTCCGGGCTGATATGGAAAAATCCAATATCACTTTGCCCGACCCGGGGATCGAACTCGAGACTTCAGGACGGTAGTTGTACTGAAATACAACTACGCCACCAGGGCAGGTATCAGGTTTCTATGAACGGTGGATATCGCTTATCATCAGACCCACTTGTTCGTTAGTCAAGAAAACGTCACTAAAAGCCCCTAACTTATTACACAATGTTCGCTACATCGTGAGAAACAAACATCGAATACTTGTGAATGGCGTTGTAAACTCGATATCCACACCAACCCTCGACAGAACGACCTACTAGTTGCGCCAATCATAATTTCGCTTGCCATTCCTTTCAATACCGGGAAGTGAAGTCACGAGCTCACGGCCGCGGTCGCATTGCAATGCCTTCTTCGTAAGCTAATAAAACTTCAATAAAACCGTTGAATTACAATGCAGTGACGGTCATCGTAAAAGCGTTTAGATCCTATTCGCAATCTTCCGTGCCTATCTTTATTCACTGAACGAGACTGACCGGAGTCCGTTATGCAATTAAAGGTTCTGAACACGCCGCGCCGCACACAGACAAGTGCTAACTTAAGTTATCGTTTCTTTCTACCTGCCCTTATCCCACCTTAAAGTGTGGTCGGTGCAACTTAAACCTCCTCATACATTTCACAGAAATGACAAGCCAAAATTTGCATAAGACGGATTCTGGCTAAGATGTTGATCGGGACAACAGTATAAATCTTTCTTAACGTTTACCTGTCATTACTAATATTATGTTAGGATAATGGAATTAATCGGACCGATTCCCAAAATAAATAATCCAAAATAACGTACCAACGGTAAAAGAACTAGGAAACTAAAATTTTACACACGGCCTCCTTTTACGACGTGACGTAGGATTTTCAGAAATTCATATCCCAGAGGGGTGTAACGTGCGATTAAAGTTTGAATAGAGTAATTGGAAATACGACGGGACAGACTTACGCGGCCGTAGCTGCGAGCAAAAGTTGTCTAAAGTACTACAAAAAGAACTCCGTATGTATTATTTTTTCGAACAAAAACGAAACAATGAATTCTCATGTAACTTTTAAGTGAATAATGTACAATCCTCAGTTTAATATGATTATAATGTGTATAATCAAGAAAATATTCCTTTTTCACAGAATACCTACGTGACCAAGAACATATCTACTAACCATAGAATACAGTTCTTATCCATCATTATTCAATATAACTGGAACTTTGCGGTTTTACTATTCACGTGTTTTTCTATGACTGAGAGGAAATAAATGAATTAACGAGATTCTATTATTACCTATGGTGAACTTATAATGCAATTATTATTCTTGTTTTTGTATTGCATTGTTAACAATACCTAGGCAGGTACTCAATCAACCTACATTTAATAACGAATGCCTATTTTTCCTCTGATTATACCAATAATTTAGAAAGAAGGTGCATAAACATACATTTTGACTATATACATTTTAAGAAATACTAACATGATTTTCCCGTTCAACAGCATTGAAAATTCCATTCATGAATATCACTTATTACTTAATATGAACTTAATACAAGTACTGTACTCGTAAGTCGTAGCAGGTACGAGGTATGTCATCATATCATATACATAATAATATGGTAAGTATTCATCTATTACTTTTTTATCAAACATGTTTATTTATCTAGTATAAGTGTTTTTAAACATTCTACACCAAAAGTATTGGAGGGGTTGCTGATCTTAAAGAAAGGAATGGAAAATGGAACAAGAGGAGGTTAATTTAACATTCAGAAACTTAGCTCAAAGGCATTCAATCTTGCCTTTAATGAGTTCGGTATCTAATCAATAATTATAAACGTTCGAAGTTCCAGACTCAATCTCACAATCAGTCCAATTTTCATATTATTACCAGTATTTCGGAGAGTCGAAATGATGAGGATTGTTTTGATTCAATGTCCTGTCGTGATGCAACACAGTGGATCTGGTAAGATAGAAACTACACTATACCTGCTGGAAAACGGTTTTCGGGTTCTTAGTTGCGAGCAAAAAGTTTTTTTTATAGCATAGACTGGCCAACGACCAGATGGGTCATCTGATGGTAAGTGATCTCCACCGCCCATAGACACCCAAGACACAAAAATAATCATAGGTGCGTTGTCAACGTAAAAGAAGGGAAATAGGGATTGGGAAAAGGAAGGAGACTATTGGGCCGTCGGAAATCTACCGATCTCGAAATCGAAATCTACTAATTACCGAAGGAAACACGACAATTAGTTGCCACCTTACGTCGGTTTTCTGTGAGACAGTGGTATCACACCGGTCCATTCGTACTAGAAGTAACTGTCTACAGCGTGGCTCTACCACTCTAAAAGTGTTAAGGAAAGGATTACTAAAGTTCTTACCCCCTCGGATTTGAGCTGTTGCGTGGCGCTGCTATCGTAGTCGTCGTCACTGTCCTCCTTCTTCAACCGTTTCACCCCGACATCAGTGTCGCTGCCGGACATCTTCCTTTTCGATTCTATGGACAACTTGAGGCCAGCCTTTATTAATTCCGAACACGTC
This sequence comes from Clanis bilineata, assembly GCA_036417725.1. Classification (NCBI taxonomy): domain Eukaryota; kingdom Metazoa; phylum Arthropoda; class Insecta; order Lepidoptera; family Sphingidae; genus Clanis; species Clanis bilineata. The sequence goes on from CM071154.1 coordinate 9,654,215, forward strand.
TGAAAAAACAAACGACTTTTTGAGATAACTTTTTTTGTATCCAATCACTAAGCGGACAACATCAACCTTCAGTATCAAGGTTACAGGGACACAATGTCTCATCATCATCAGCCAAAGGACGTCCTCTGCTGAACATACGCCTGCCCCAAAGATTTCCAGATCGACCTGTTGGAAGCAGCCTGCATCCAGCGACTTCCTGCGACCTTTATCAGGTCGTCGGTCCACCTTGTAGATGGACGTCCTACGCTGCGTTTGCCGGTACGTTGTCCACTCGAGAACTTTTCTGCCTTAATGTCTCATCAGTGGAACTTATTTTGACTGAGTTTACCATCAAATCCAAATTGATTCCTTTACCAAGAGAAGAACTAATGATCGCCCGAGAGCAATTATAAGGCGTTATTCGCACAAGACAATTTTCAACGCGCGTTAAAAAAAAAAAATGGAACATATGAGTTCTAGTATAGTTATTCACACACCGGCGCTTTAAAACGTGGCGTTTTTCTAACACCGGGCGTTGGGTGGTACTTTGAATATACCTTATTAAAAACAAGACAAGAATGATTTTCAAGCACTCATGTGAACAGACATGTTGATACGCTTTTTTAACGCGCGTTGAAAAAACTCTCGTACGAATAAGGACTCTCGAAAAGGTTTTCATTATCTAAAATATTATGGCCTGATTCTGCTTACAAGAAAATAGGATACGTTTTTATTCAATTCGAAGAACAAAAATATAAAGAAACCATCAATATACAAGATAATGTACAAACGTGTGTGTATCGAATATTTTAATGGCGCGTACACACCAACCTAACGAAAGAATATTCGTGAAGGGGTCGGTGTGGACACAACAGCGATGCCGAACCGAAAGCGTTCTGTCCCGTTCGGTCGTGCACAGGATAACTGTTTTATGACCGCAATAGCGAAGATTCGCGAATGTTCGGAAACGTTCGATCCCCATCGCCGATGGTTCTTCGCGAACATTCTTTCGCCTGCGTTCGGTTGGTGTGTACCCGACATATTACGAATAACATCGTTATAGCTTCCCGTGGATAATCCAATGTATACGTGGAAACAGATAATATAATCTACTCGGTTTTCGCGCACCGAATATACAATTGGCGTGTTTTTATTTTCCACATCAATCAGCTCGTAAAGTACACATGTTTTGACTAAGATCACAGAGATGAAGTAATAAATGTAGGTCGTGCGTATATTTTTTACAACGATTCATGGTCACTTTACCTTGATACGATGATTTCATCAAGGTTGCTATGAAGATGTGTACTCAATAAATGTTACGTATCACAAGAATGTGGTATAATAATTGCATTTTTACACCATTCCGCAACGACGGTAATCAATTGAAATGTAAAAAACAGATGGATAATGCAATTATTAATATCAAAGGTATATTTTCTCACATGAACGTCCGGCCATTGTTCGTCGTGAGGTAGTGTTTTCGTGCCTACAAACTAGACAAAAAGTAGTCGATGTTCAATAGGCAGGTCGGCTATTAATGATGATAATTTGAATACGAGGTCAAAGGAAACCCACTCTTGACGTAGATTTACTCACTTATTATTTCGATTGTGTGCATCTTGCGCATTGTTGGCAATGGAATAATGCGATGGCTTCTGCCAGACCGCCGACTACATATTGCGTACTAAAACCTCATTGGTATGACATTCATAGGGTTATAAACTTCAAAGCGGCATAATTAAACTAATTTAACACGTATGATGGTGCCTCCACGCCATGGGAGATAGCGAGTTATTAAAATTGACCGTGAACATTTTATTATAGCCGCACGAAGCCTAAAATGTATGGTTTACTGTTAGCAAAATGTGCGGAATTTTTGGATAACAATTTGTTTTTCATTCTTATTAATAGAAGTGGGTCCTTTTTCTAACTTCTATAAGCGATTTTTCTAATTTGATTTGCCCGGGATTGGATCCCCCAGAGGGTGGTTGACGTCAGGCAGGCAGCCGGTCGTAAAACCTTAACCAAATCATTTCTGCGACATGCTTGAAAAAGTATGAAAAAACATGCTTGAAAAAACATGATACTTCTACAATTTTTTGGCGATGGTCTGTTGTTACATGAGCAGGACAGAATGAAAAACCTTGTTTTATGTAGGTGTTTTTTTGTGTTTTGTTTCTAAAAAATGAGTGCAGGAGACGCGCCTTTAAGCAAACATTGTTGAAATATTACAATTCGTCCGGTTGGTCATTCAGTCATTTGTATTGCTTATTTATGCAAATGTGACGTAAATTATTGGTGGTAGGTAACTGCGAATTGTTTTTTCGTTTATTTAAAAGGTTCCATCCATGGTGTTTACAAGAAGATACATTTTTTATTACCATTAAAGGCATATCGCCCTTGACATTTGAAGACTCAATGTACAGATAATTAGGTAGTTACTTATTTAAAGTGAATAACATTTAATGAAAAGTTAAAAGCCGACTAAACACATACGCCCGAATGTCAAACGCTATTCAACTTTCTTTTTAATTTTAACGGCTTCTTAGATTTTTCGCCATACCGTTTTGACAGATAAAGTGGCCTTAAACGACATAAGGCGACCTTAAGTTTATGAGCATTGTGCGGATAGTCACATACATTTTTCCGGGATATTTAAGTAGTTTATGTGATATGCTGATGTATAATCTAGAAGTATCTGTACACAAAACCGACGTACATGCATGAAGAATATAATGAGACTGAATGAGGCGAAAGAGGTGTGTAAGGATCGTAGCAAATGGGAATCCGTTGTCTCTGCCTACCCCTATGGGAAAAAGGCGTGAGTCTATGTTTGTATGTATGTATCTGTACACAGTAGGTAGGTAGGTAGGCTCGGATAAAAAATTACTTGCGTCTCACCTTTTGTATGCTGGGCGGTGTGCTCGAGGCTGGCGATGTGGCCGACGAGCCATTTGACATCGACGAATTGGAGTCATTCCCACTTCCTCCCTGAAACCACGGACAGAAATAAGTGCTTTGACATTTACTAATGACAAATTTTACGCCCCGCTGATCGTAGTGGGGCCTCTTAAACAAACATTGCTTGGGAAAAAGTAAATTACTTACAAAGCTTCGTAACCACAAGCGAATGTAGCTCGGTCGCTGGGGTATAATTTAATTTGTATTAGTTTATGCGTTATAAAAACGAATTTAATGTATCCACAGTTCTATGGAGTTAATATTCAGAAATTGGAGAATTTCCATTCTATACCTACTACTTATTTTTTTAGTTTTTTTTTGTAGCAGAGACTGGCAAACGAGCAGATGGGTCACCTGATGGTAAGTGATCTCCACCGCCCATAGACACCCAAGACACAATAAGAATCATGGGTGCGTTGCCAACCTAAAAAGAGGAAATGGAAGGGGAGGGAAATGGGATTGGGAAAGGGAGGGGGGAAATGGGCCACCGGAAATCTCACTCACCGAACGAAACGCGACAAACTGCCACTTTACGACGGTTTTCTGTGAGACAGTGGTATCAAACCGGTCGAGCCGACCCATTCGTGCTGTAGACGTAACTGTCTACAGCGTGGCTCTACCACTCCAAAATTATTATATATATTCAAATCACTGATTAAATAATAATATATTTCTTTCTTTTTGTTACATTTGTTTGTCATCACAAAATATGAGCAGTAGATACCCATCGCTAATGTAAATAAGAGCGAATATTGATTGACCTTATATCGTTATTAAACACAATTTATAACCATACTAAAATTCTTAACATTTTATTTATGTACGTGCATTGTTTGCTCCTTGGCACTTACAATGAATAACAGCCTAATGTACATACGTTTTAAAATGATAATGACCAATTAATGCACCTCTATAGGAACACCCGACGTATTTAGATTGTTAACATACAAAATTACTTCCCGTAACAGTCTACTGGCTACAAATCGTATTTGGCAGGCTTTAAAATTAACTGCGCTGTCCAGATAATTATACATATGGCCCATTGTCTTTTTACGCTCTAAATTTTCCGCCATTCATAAATTTAGTTAATGAAACACTCATTGAGGACAGATAATCGCGTTCACGAATGACGCCGGCGTACAGAATAGTATAGCAGATGTGGAATATCTAAATATATAGCAGATAACAGACAGGCGCCGAGAAGTCTGGTTTTCTGATTACAGTATAGGCGTTACACGGCCGCGGTACATGGTAAGTGTTAGGTGTCCAGTATAAATAAAGGAGTGGTCACGTGACTGCGTTACGTATCATGGAACACCCGATACTTGGCAACAGATCAAATACTTGTAACACTTATTTACATTCTAACAGCAGCGTGTGGATGTGACCTAAGAACTGGAAGGATGCCTTGAATCGCGATTGCTTAGTACGTGAAAGCACAAATAAGTAACGATTTATTAACACATTATTAGTTCAACGAACTCTCCATGTCAACTCTACCTACAAGGTATCTAATAAGATGTCCTTAAGGAAAGTATATAACGGAAACGAGGTAACTCCCCTTGGTAAATTATACTTTAAGAAAAGCAAGTACCTGTGACTGTGAACAATGAAGGAATGAAAATTCAATATGGACCACGGTGGTATACACCGTGCTCTTTGTTACGAGTATGTTTGATTGAGTGTGGTGCTCTACGAATAAGAAAAATAGTAGAGCCATTAGTTATACCTATTCTGTGGTAGAACTAAGTAGAAAGGCCCACTATGGTCAGCGGGTTTATACAAGTGGCTTATGCGCTAGTCGAATAGAATAAATGTATGGGATTATTCCCATATATTTACTATTCTATTCGACTAGCGCATAAGCCACCTGGCTAAGCCCGCAGGACGCGTCGTTAGAAGAGAGATAAGGGTATCCACACCGGGCGTTAAAATTAAGTTTTTCAACCGTTTAAAAGAATACCACCAATACAAGAACTAGAGCAGATAGTAAAAAAGAATTTAAGTTACCTTAAAACTGGAGGTCTTGTCATAGTTGTACTGGTCTAGAGGGTTGGTCATGGTGATGACGTCGTTGACGATCTCCGGCGTCCGGAGCGTGGTGGTGGCGGTCTCCGCCGTCAGCATGTTGATGACGGCCGCGCTGAGGTTCACGTTCACGCTGAGGTTGTACGCGCCTGCGCCTGCGCCGCCGGCGTCCTCTGCGCCCGCCACCGGCGACGGCGCCGTATCCTCGCACTTTATCGTCGGCACAGCTGAGCTCATGCTCGACGAGTTCATTATATCCTTGTAAGGAGCCAGTTTCGCTTCTTTTTGGTAACTTTTATTAAAAATTTCTTTTAGCACCTACTTATGTCTAGATATCACCGTTAACACTATCACTAGATAACACTAAATATCACTGATTGTGGTAAACTGGTTTGAAATGGCACTTAACGTCTTCTACGCGAGAAGTCTTCACGGGAATTGTTCGTACACTAACACCTGGAAAGAAGGAAAACATTTATTAGATTATATATCATTAGGTACGTAAGAAAAGTTCACTTCTGTTTTATTAATGTTTGACGGCGCATAGCCGACGTTCATCAATGTATTATTTTGCAAAGTTACATTTGGCATGACGAAGCAAATATCAATAGAACGTCCAAAAATACTTTCTGGTTTCTGCATGTAACGGGATAGGACTAAAATAGATTTCCTTGAAATTACACGATCAATTAATGTTTAATGCCTTGAGGCAAGCCTACGCATAACTTAGTCATTATAAAACTACAATCAAGCAAGTGTTTTTGTCGCAAACAGCTTGTGAATCGTGTTTAATACGTTAGCGCGGGTGCAGTCGAAGGGCAGGCAACATTTCGCAAGCGTGCAATTCGGCGGGGCCCGGCTTTCGCAACAGTTCACGAGGCGGGTTTTTAATTAGACCTATCGGAGCACCGCGGCCTCGCGGCCAGGATGCGTCTCCAATAAAACGTTTTTTACAGGCCCCAATTGAACGCAAGCCATAAAATTTAAACTACGCGCGTTTTTTACGATGTATTTTAACATTCTTCCGTGTCGCGTCCATTGTTCGCGCTCGGTGTACGGGCGCGGTATCGTCGGGGATTAGCAGCCGCCAGCCGGCCGCAAGGACAAGCGCGGATTAAGCAATTAACGACCACGATGTCGATGTTGACACTAGACAACATTATGTGGAGTACGGAGCGGAATAATTAGGACACGCGCCGCGACAATACCGTGTGCTGTACGTTCAAACTGGGAGCTAAATCCGCTAGATCCGTATATAGCCACGTCGAAAGCTGTCTGGCGCCTTGACCCGGCCTCTATCCGCACGTATCTCATATCTGTCGCACGTAAATACAATAAAGCACGGAGTCTGCGTAACCTAGATACGGCGCTTTTGCTTATTCCAGTCGCGAGCTCTAAGGAAAAATGTGCCACGACGTCTGAAATATTGAGGGGCACGGTGCGGTCAGACGATCACAAGGTCAATGGAATTCTTGTATTATAATGGGAAAATAACATATTTAGCACAGAGGACAGATACGATGAAACCGCAGACTAAGTTAGTGTTGTTCAACAACTGGATTGTTCTGCAGTTTATATTATTGAATTCACTGTGCGTAAACTATTACAAAAAGATTCGTGAAATTAAAATAAATGAATACACCCAACAATCACACAGATAATAGATTTAGCTCTAAACCATGTACTATGTTTAATCTGTATCGTTGGTATCAGAGACTACAAAAGACTTTCGATTTCACAACACCCAAAACAAATATCTGTGGATCACACAAACATTTTGTCTCGGAGCGGGAATCGAACCCGCGGCCTGTCACTTCACAACCGGCTACTCGCCCAGTGCGCCAGAGGCTGTCAATTGATATCGAATAAAAGCGAAAGAAAAAAGCAAATGTGCAATTAAACTTTGAACATTTTAAAAACATGTGTGAGTAAGCAAGTCGCACTCAATAGATGTCTAGCCGCTATGTGTTTGTAATGCGATGCAAAAAGTGGTTTACGCAATGTTAAATCTCCAATACATCAGTAGTCAGTGACTGTGTTTGATGAACAAACAGAACACATCTGTTCAAACAGGCGCACGCGATTTGCCAACGATTTTCCGCTCCCGCAATAAACATTGCGTTTAATGGAGAAAGCGTCAAAGCGGAACCTTAAACCTATCTTAATAGAAACTTACTTTGGAAATTAAATATATTGGATACTTTAAGAATAAACGGGGCTATTTTGTGTGGGCTGATATAACCGACAAGTTCCATATAACGAATATGCAAATAACATCGGGTAGGTAGTAGGACGTCCGCGCCCGAAATGGGGAAAAGAAATATAATATGTATCCGTTCTGAACAGCGTAGGCTTGAGATTAGTACTTTATTTATGGACACAAATAATTGCACCATCGATTTTGTTGCTGCATTTGGTTTGACATTCAAAATACATATTGAGCGCCTTCGAAGGAATGTGGAATTATAATGAAAACCTGCATTAAATGCATAAGAGCTGATATGTCTCGTTTTGTACATTGATATTATACGAGTACAATAAATTCCTTATACCGATGCAATTCAAATAAAAGATAATAAAAATGATCCAAATAATTTCACACACAACAGCTATGCATGAAGAGAAATAATCACGCAGTATTATACCCCATTTAACGCGTTATAACTATCACGAAGATCTTATAAGACGAAATGCCTCATCCTCTTCTGTCTTAATACAATGTATATCTGTACGAAAGAGACGGACTACAACATTGCCTTGAGTTTCCGAGCAAAAGGGGTCAACTGAAACGACTTTAAAAAGACATAAAACGCAATACAGTATGGGTTGTTACGTCTCTTTGGTTTTGTGCTACCGAGTTGGTTAACGAGAAATGGGTAACCTAGTTTCGGGCGCACCCGCAGCGTTGTTTTATGTCTGTTTTATGTGTCAACTTAATTGTGTTTTGAAAGTACACAATTATTAATAATCTATGTAATTAGTAAGTAATGCCTAACTATAACGAATACCTATGTATGTGGATCAGTGGCGTAACTATACCGACTGAGGTCCGTGGCAAATTCATTGGATGGGGCCTCCGTAAAAATCGTCACGTTGTAATTGAATTTTAATAAACCACCTGAATTAGCTAAACAAAAAACATAAGCTCGCGGCACCTCGGGCTAGTGGCCCCCTCGCGCAAGGGGTCCGTGGCATTTTGTCAGCCCTGCCACCTTATAGTTCCGCCACTGATGTGGATACAACAATACTTACAGGTACTTATTTGCCCATCTAATATCGATAAACTATCTATCTATTAGCAGCGATAGCTCAGTTGGGAATGGTACGGACTGCCGAGACAAGTGTCGGAGGTTCGAGACCAACCCCAAAATGGAGCATACATTTCTGACTTTTCTATGTTAAGTGTATTTTCATTGGGAAATATCGCTTGCTATAACGGTGAAGGAAAACATCGTGAAGAAACCTGCAACCCGAGAATTTCTTCGCAGGAATTTTGAAGGTATGTGAAGTCTTAGGCCAACCCGCATTAGGCCAGCGTGGTAGACAAAGACCTAACCCCTCTCATTAGTAGAGGAGGCCCGTGCCCACCAATGGGACAGTAATATTACAGGGCTAATAATAATAATAATCAATAATAATCTTAAATAGCTAATAATAATCTTTCTCTTATTTTTTATGAAGTCATATTTAAGAACTTCTAGTATAAAGAGCTAGGGCCACTTTCAGCTCCACAATTAACCTCTATGTATCCCAAATCTTGTTTTAAAAGATAGGAGTGACCTGTATGATAAATCGGGATAAAGTGTTACTCTAGATTAGTAATAGTGCTGCAAGCTGCCCTAAGTGTGTAAATTTCAGTATAAAAATAACAAAAATATGTTTGTTTGGGTAGCGATTTAATTAGTATAAAAAGTGTGTAATATTTATGCTAATTCAAAGGTTAAACTTCAACAACAGTAAAAACTCACTGTAGTTAATAAAGAATCATTTAGCATATTCAAATTTGAAAAAACTTCCTCGCTAAAACAATGGTGCTTTTTCATGTTCCTAAATCCTCAACCAAAGGAAATAGAACATAAATAACCGTGTACAAAAAATGTAACAGCTCTTTAACACTGTGTGCAGTAAATACAACACACATTAGGTACCTTTACCCTACTACCTAGTACCTAGTACCTGTATTATTGTTATAAATAAGATATCTAACATTGTCTGTTTGTCATTTTACATAATAAATGGTGCGGGGCGGCGAGGCGGTCCAACTTATCGACATATTGAATACATAGAGATAACTTAAGGGTAAGAGAATAACGTACCCCCGCATACTGAAACACAACTCAATTTTAACGGCTAGTTACATTGCGCTATACAATTTTGATAGATAAAGCGGCCTCATAACATAACACAACTTCAAGTCTTTGAGTTGCGTTTCAGTATTCAGGTTTTTTTTCATACATACATAATATCACGCCTGTATCCCATAGGGGTAGGCAGAGACTATGGATTTCCACTTCGCCCGATTCTGACACACTACTTTCGCTTCATCTACTTTCATCAATCTCTTCATACATTCGCGTCGGTTATGGGTACTTTTTATATTTCCTTTAGTTAATATATCATCAACTTGCCTAAAATATGTGCGATGTGGTCGACCTTTACCGACTTTTCCTTCCACACTCGTCTTGTATCTCTTTTTTTTTTACTAAATATTATTCCAGAAATATGCGTACTGAGAACTAAAGTACCTAAACAAATTTAAATATACACAACATACAACAAATGTAAGCACTGCTGGATCTCATTGTTATTCACTTGTGAGAAGGTCGTAATTTTTAACATAGCTGTGTTTGGCATTAGCATTGACAAAACAATGCGTATACCATTTATTTAGGAACGGAAGTTAGTAATTTTCATTTTGTTACGAGAATTAAGGAAATAGAGCTACTGTTTGATTTGTCTCATTTTCGACCAACTGTAAGAAAAGAGGAGGTCCTCAATTCGCCTAATTTTATGTATGTTACGGGATATCTCCGCCAAATGAGGTCCGATTTCCAAGATTCTTTTTGTGTTCGATGCTTATTCCAAGGGTGGTCACATATAAATTCGATCATAATTAAATAAGTTTTGAAGTCGGTCCATTAAGTTCTTAAACTTATGATTATTTTTATGCGTTAGTCGGACGGGAATTGTTGAATAAAAAAATGAATATTAGAAAATCATAGGTATATCTTATTAAATATTACTTTAATTGCTTATCCGTTAGTTCAAATTGTATTATTAAAATCGACTGATGTCATCGACTAAAAACTTCCAAACCATCTCAAAGATGCTAAACGTGTCGTTTTACGACAATTCTGCAAAAAATGTAATAAAAAAAACACCGTTTTAATGGAAAATCGATCGAATCGCTAATCTTTGCTGTAGTATTTGGCCACCAATTAAAAAAATGAACACGCCCACAGTGGCCCGCGGCGAGAGCGTCTCCACAAAAAGTAGTTATTACAACTGCGCAAAAAATAAAGATTAGATAAGAGGCATTCGGTAACTATTAAGTAAAAAGTTGCTCGATGTCGAGCGCAAGATGTTCAGTTACGTTTTTTACTTCGAACATCTATACTACAATATTATAAACAGGTAACATTTGTACGTTTGTTTGTAGAATGTAATCTCTTGAACATTTCTTTCTACCTTCCCTTATCCCACCTTAATGTGGGGGGTCGGCGCAACCTATTCAAAAATGTTGCAGAAAGAATTTGGCTGAGTTTTTACGACCCGCTACCTGCCTGACGTGATCTCTTCCGAGGGATATGTTCTACATTAATAAGCAATAAAAATGTTTTTTTTAATATTTAGTATAAAATGAGCACTGCAAAATTTTGCTAAAACAAAATAAACTTAAATTAATTCGTATGATATTGAAAGTGTGGCGAACACAATACTTCGTTCCGTAAATTAGTTTTCTTGCACTTTATCCTTATTACAAATGTTCAGTAGAAAACTGTTATCCTTTCTGTTCTTGGAATAGTTGGTGGAGATACCGCTGAACTATACTTCGATTCTGAGTAACAGTGGAACTAACTAATTGAGTCAGTTTAAATTAATATGAGAAATTATTTAATTGTACAACATTAAATAATATTTACCTGTGTAAAAATGGTATATGAATAGATAATAGTTATAAGTGTAGTACTCATTTCCTAAACTGCTCTACCAAGCTCTACGTAAAAGAACACCTGAGTTATTATTATGATACTTGTACATCGATATATTATTTACCTAGATGCACAGTTGACGCTCGGAAAATGGGACAGCAAAGGAGTGCTTAAGCATTTCTTTTGCCTACAGTCGGACGCCGATAGAATTCTTAATTTCAAAATTCAAATTTAAGAACGCTTGCTCATGTCAATTAAAAAGCTACTTTATAACACGTGCATAAAGTTATATTTGTGTTGATAGAATTAGAACTGGTGATCTTTTTCTTTGTTTTGTTCCTGAGACCACTTTTTAGGAGGATATTTGCAAAGAAATGTGCATCTAGGGTATATTATATTAAAAACCAAATGTCAACAGCGCGCAGCATAGTCGATTCGTATTCGATTTTCAAAATGCGCCTCAAAAATACATTGGGAAAATTGAGTAATAAAGAAAATGTAGCATAGCTGTGCATCAATAATAAATGTCATATCTTTTCAGTGGCAGAGTGAACATTTTTGAAACTGAGGCCAATGCTACTTTCTCTTCTAATTAATACTCATTTCACATATCAGTCCTGCTCCATTTCCTCAATTATAAAGTTTATCTAAAGCCGCGGCTCCTGCCCTGAAGCATTATACGTCACCTACACAAAACATGGTATTTCTAACTTTTTTAACCATAGTCCCTTGTTAGTTACATGAGCAGGAGACAATGAAAAACCTTGTTTTTTGTATGTATTTTTAGTGTTTTGTTTCGAAAAAACATGTGCAGGAGACACGTCTTAAGGCTCTACATGTCTTCGGCAATGGAACATGCAAGGCTTATTTTAAATATAACTATTTGACAAACTACAGCCTACAATAGAATGGAAACATTAGTACAATGTCATGTTTGTGAGGGCGAGAGATTGGCCATCAATTAAGCTGTCAAAATGTTCACGACGCGAACACTGCATTCGACGGAAGGCTATTGTTAGACTTTGGTGGTGATTTTTTTGTATTCAAATTTATCACGCTTTTGATAATAAGGTAATATTCGGCTATACATAAATACATACGCCACTCACGCCTTTTCCCCAGAGAACATTCGGTAATAATTGTATTTTTTTTATTTTGAACAAACTAAATTGTGGCGACGGAATTGAATTTGCACATACGAACGTGTACTTAGATTCTTAAAAAAAATTAAATAAACCTTTGAATTTTTCCTTAGATATTCCGGGCATTAAACTCTACACTTCACAATTTAAAGATACTGTCAAATGATCCTTTAGCAGTCTGATACAAATAAAAATCTGTATATATGATCATGATAAATGATATTCCTGAGTTTGAGTCTCTACATTTTGGTAAACGCTCCGCTCCCCTCAATTAAGTCTAACCACCATCTCGGAATATAGAGTAGAGGGCAAAGCACAATTTATAAAGCCCCTTATGAAATAATTAATCCTAAAAATCTCACACAATGTCAATGCGGTTAGCAAATTGTACGTTACAAAAGGATGAACAATTGAATATGAACCTTAACTAAATGTGCTTTTACACATTGTGCTTTTTGCTGCTGAAATAAAGATCACATTTGCATGTATCGAAGTCAAATTCTAATGATTATATAAATTCTTCGACTCAACGTCTCTACGTAAAAATTGAAAATATACATAGTATCGTAGATTACCTAGTTAACTTCGGTAATATCTCTAGGGGTGAAAAGGATTTCCATCTTGTTTTCTTCTTTGCTTCTGCCCTACATCACACAGCTATTTAATCTATAAAACTTCAGATCTAAACACAATGTGAACCAAGCGTGAATTACATTCCCTCATAGTTCATACCTGCTGCTTCACGAATTCAGCCCATGAGCCTATATAGATGTAAGCAATATTGCTAATTAAGAGTACCTACAAACCAATATTAAAGACAGATAAAGCCTCGCCCACTTTTTGATATTCAAAACATTTCCGACCGGACAACCATGAAACAACATCGTATTTATTACAATATAATACACATTAGTTATCCATTACGTTATGAGAAGAACGTGCTGTTATTAATGAATAATAATTTACTAATAGCGCATTCAATTCGTTACCAACATTGCAATGTCAAGTTTGCTCAAACATGCATTAGGTACTAAGAGATCGTGACTGTATTTCATTATTTGCACATTCAATATATTATGTAGCAAAATCTAGTATCCAACCACTCTATATGGATATGACATGTAGAAAATGACCTCTCGCATAAAAGGGTAACCTTTAAAGGCAATCTAATCGCTCTGATACGAAAGTGTACCAAACATTTAGAGATTTGTTACGGTTAATCACCAAGGAACGTAAATCTAAGTTGTTAATTCCGATTGTATACCAAAAGTTTGATCGTAATTAAAATACTCTAAGGTCAGTGCCAATTATAAAATTGATTAAAAATAAGTTGTTTATTAGGAACACTGTATATTATCCCTGTTAATATATTGTGTAAAAAAAGGTATTCCGCTTTTAACCTCTATCTATTTTAAACGGCAGCGGATTTAATCTGATATTGTGAACAATAAAATAGCGAGTAAGCTATAAATAAAACACATGAGAAACTACATCGGCTGAATAAGAAATAAAAGATAGTCAAAATTAACGTTATATTCTAAAAAGAAGTTCGACATAAACGCAGACGAACGACTGAGGCGCTCGAAGCACTCGAAGCGGCGTGGCAGCGTTAGCAACAGAGGCGTGCGTCCTTGACACTCGGCAGCGGACAAAAACTATCGTCCGTAATTTCGGCGCGTCTCGATGGGTGTGTTCCGAGCCGACGCACACAACCACACGTCCTCCCATGCCACAGAATATAATTATACAGAACAATGACGCCGCATTAGTTCTGCACACATTCGCAACGTCTCTCAGAGGCAAACTTAAGGTCAACGCCTCGACAAACATCACGTTTTACCGTCCACAAAAATGTGTTTTTATAAGGCATCGAACCAAAGCAATGGATCATTAACATTTTCTGTCCCAATTGTAAATTATGCAATGATCTGTCGCCGGCGTTAATTTTAAAAATAAAACCGCAGCGGTGAGCTGTAAAAACATGTGCACGCTTATACGAAAATCAAAGCCAGCCTTGATTAAAATTATCGCTAACTGATGTTTAATAAGTTGCCAGCCTACATAGAGCGACGGTTATGAATGAATGATTTTCTTGTTTTAAACATCGGCGATACTGAATGAAACGCAAAACGCACCGACAACTAGATACAACGAGATTGTGTAATGTCCAAAGTAGTTCAGTGTAATTAACGAATGTTTAACTTCGCACATTTATAGACGCGTTAACCTGGTTAGTGGTAGTACCACTTTTCGCTGTTTTATCACAATCTCGTCATTTTGAATACAAAAATCATATAAAAATATTTGTCTTAACTACATATACATATACATAGGTGCACGCCTGTATCCCAGAAGGAGTAAACACTACGAGCCAGCCAGAACACCCCCTACTACACAGTATAATCAGTATCTCTAGGCTCTATAGGCATTACATAATCCTGATATGTCCTATCTGCCACTCTCTTGTTTAGCTACATTGGCGCCAAATTATATTTACTTGTAATATACATGTGCAAGGAACAAAGGAAGTTTGGCAAGGCATTGTTCCGTCGTTCAATTTTCAAGTCTGCCATGTAGATGCATAGGTAGGTACATAACGCCCACATGGTTAAAACCAATGGCACATTAGAAAATAAGGAGTTCATTATACTGGTGCTAGGTTTAGTCTACCATGTAGTCGTTACTTATTTTTTTTATGAACAAGGCTTGTTCTACACTTTATGTTATGTTAGTGAAACTTGGAATTCTAGAACAAACAGTTTGAAATGTAATAAATGTATCCTTTGACTCTTATGTTTTGCGGAGTAATTATAAATGTATTTTGTACTTTATTTAAAACATTATACATGTTATTTAAAACTTACCATTGTTAATAGTGATGGACGGCTCGGACTCCGGTGGTCGAGATACTTATGTAACACATTTATGTGCCGTCTCCAACGGGTTAACTTTATGCAGACGAAGATAATGTTATTTGAAAATACAAATCCCAAATGCATTACATAATTTAAAATACATTTTATATTTTTTGTTACTATATCATTTAAAATTACCTTAAAATAGATAGAGGCGTATATAACATACACGCACATGTATTTTAAAAGGCAGACACTCCCGGCAACCTAAATACATTTCCTAAAAGTTCTATAAAGCGTCTAGACATGATATAGGTCGTCGTCCTAGTGTCTATGCGAGGCATTTTTAAACGGCCATGCTATAATACTATATTCATAACACACTAAAATACTTATGTATTTGCGCTTTTTATACTTAAAACTAGTGTTTTGAAAGCTTCTTTACGCCCAGTTTATGTTTACTAAACTCACCAAACTTTTTTATGGGTCTCGTAAGTACTTTATTCCCTTGAACTTCTTTCCCTGCCGATTTCAATGTGTTAGCACAGCATACTTTTTAGCATGTTGCAGAAAAGATGCGGCTTAGTTTTAGTAAGGGGCTGCCCTTTTGAGAGACTGTTGAGAATTGCGTGACGAATTTGAACTCAGGGCCTACTGAACCACAGCCATACACTCTGACACACTAGAACAAGTAGGTGACAAATTATTTATAGCTTTCTAATTAATCCTTCTAATATTATTAACATGATAGTTTTATGTGGTCTAAGAGACCATGGTACATCGACCTTCACTCATTTGGTAACTAGATGAGACATATTTTTATAACATAACAGAACTCACGCCGGTATCCCCGAAGGGGTAGGCAGAGGGCACTAGCGAACTAGAACAAATTTTTTTTACCTATATATCAATATATTCGCATGGAATACAATGGGGAACTTGCACGAAAATTATAACGAGCAATTGTGTTGATAATTCAATAAACAAAACCTTGAAATGTGCTATGATGAAATTTGTAGGATAAAATACTTGATATTTTACAAAATATCTTAATTATAAATTACGTATAATGGAACGTTATTGCAAAACACAAGTGACGTCGTTGCATTAGGCAGGGTTTCCAGGTTGGGGTATTTTTCCCAATTTTGAGGAAAACAGTTATTATGTTTAGTATGGGGATTGATGAATGAGATTTCGAAGGTCCTCCTCTTTCCAAATTCTTTTCTTCGTTTAATTTTCCCATCGCTCCGCTCAAGATTCAAGAGTGCAATTAATTTTTACTTCGTTATTTCGACCTATCCAAAGAATAAAGTTACATATGATAATTAATCGAAATTGCTTTTATATTTTTCTGAGCTTAAATTAACCTATATATTTAACTAATACTAGTATTTTTTTTAATTTATGACATAATAAAAAGTTAAATTATGACATAGCTTAAAAAAATATTCACTAGTTAAATATACAGGTCAATAAATACGCTCAGAAAAATAAGAAAGCAATTTCGATTCATTATCATATGTAACTTTATTCTTTGGATAGGTCGATTTAATGAAATAGCTTTTGGGGACATTTTTGTTCGGTTTGGGGAAATTTTAAACGATAGGCAATTATAGCGGTTCAAACGTCATTCTCGGCAATGTTCAAACGTCATTGTAGCCATCAGTGTCAACTGAGATGTCAATAAAAAGCAATTTTTAAGCGGTGACGTCACGTCCTTTTTTGGCGCGGGGTTTTGAAAGTCATATTTTGACTTGCGATAATTAAATTATTTGTGCATATTTTAATGTTTTTTTTTCTGGTGTGTTTATTCGAGCCTAGTTCTTAACAATGAACTAAAAAGAAAATTACATGCAAGTTCCCTACTGTCACGCGACAACCAAGATTAAAATGTACTATGTAGATTTAACATAACATTTTTTCCTAACACAGCTCAAACTTTTACGCCAATTTAAGATTTGAATCACTATGAGCACTTATCTTCATGAACAATGCAATAATTATAATATTATGGATGCAAATAAGTAATAGGACTTGGTATAGCGTTTAATAAATCAAAGGTTTACTATTATAACTTTACGATTAAATAATATTTATTAGTCTCGCAAGCATGCAGTAAGGCGTTTAATAAAGTTTTATATTTTCCTCCATTATTAAATATTCAAGATGTAATGGATAGCGATATTCGTAACCTTCACCGATTTATAGTTCTTACGTAAGTTATCATAAATATACAAGTAACACTTATTATACTACTCTAATAATATGATTGTTTTAAATTATGAAAATAACTTCAAAGCTTCAGTATTTAGAGAAATACTCTTTTAACGATCCATTCGTTTTAAGGCAATGTATAGCGAGTAGAAAGTTATGAGATACTTAGTTATGTATCAAAATATGAAATGGTACATGCGTTTTTGTGATAAATATAAAATAATTGTAAAATAACAAAGAAAGTCACATAATTCCTCCTTGTTATACGAATATACCCAATATAGAGGTATAGCTCCTTACTTAAAAATATTTAAGCGCTGCTTATCTTTAACCATAGGTTGTCCCTTTCATTTTTAAACAATGTAACGCAAGGAAAAAAGTGACAGGCTATTCTTAGCGAAAAGATAAGCGAAAATGTTTTTATAAATAAGGCACATAGTTCCCAAGGACAACAATAATACTTCAACACCCCAACAACTAATTAAATAAGTACAATCATATGATATAAATAGTTGTTTTATAATTATCATCATTATCATTATTATTATTGATTGACTCATCAGCCATCCGTGTTTGTGCGATGAATATTTATATCGATTATAAGTATTAAAAACTCTTAATTATTTATAACTGTCTGATGATTTCTGTTAGACGAGATTTTTTAAGAAAAATATTCCAATAAAAGGAACAATATCGTAAAATGGTTGAATACTAGCCGATCCCAAAATTCATTGGACTGAAGTTACTATTGATGTCGTTAACACGTCAGAGTATATTTTTCATTATTATTTATTTAATAAATATTATGTAGTTTACTGTCAATTACTGACTTAAGAGTCCCAAACAGGAATAATTTCGACAATCGAAATTATAATTTCATACAAATGTAAACGCGCATCGAGCTCGATTCGAATTCAATTGTAAAAAATGATCCTACTCGTTCGATTTGTTTTAGAGAACTAATAGAACATAACAGAACATAAGCTCATGCCTGTATCCTCGAAGGGGTAGGCAGAGGCGCACTAGCGAACTAATACACCCACATTTCGCCGAGCTTAGTTACGTCCCAGATATGATGGGGGCGAGCCTATCGCCATATCGGGCACAAATTCCAGACTCCGGGCTGATATGTAAAAATCCAATATCACTTTGCCGGACCCGGGGATCGAACCCGAGACCTCAGGACGGTAGTCGTACCGAAACACAACCACGCCACCGAGGCAACGCAATGAATGAGGAATTCTAAGTCACGTGCTTTTATACATGATGTACTACTTACGTACCTACTTTACTAACCATACTATAAAATTGATGCTAGGAAAAAGATAAAAAATAAGGTTAGGTTCACAATATATAAAGAGGTAGCATGATTTAATTAAAGAAGGAAAAATATTAATGTCACGTTTTCAACAATACACAGTATGTTACTAAAAAACGGAATATGTATGTAGCATTATAATATAAGGGCCCCAATAATCTAAAAGACCTTTCCAATAAGTCTAGTGATGAATAATCTCAACTGATTACTTTTCTAACGATAGCACGTGACATAGTCTCTTATGGTGTTTATAGAGCACATTTACATTCGTATTTTTGATCAATTGAAAACAAAAGTGATTAAGGAAATATTTTCTATTTGCACATGTACATAACTTTCACTTTTTTATTTAAAAAAGAACAATTATAGACATTTACATAGATTAAAAAAAAAACTCGAATGCCTCTAGCCGTTACATGGAGAATTGATGTTTTTCATACAAATTATTATACGTAGTCGCGAGAAACGTCAGAAAAACTCATGGATTAACTACTGGCCAGTAGACACATAACAAAACCGCAAGTTCGCCCATTAGACAAGCCACGAATACCTGACTCCGCCTTTGCACGTCTGTACGCGGAAAACTGCATCTATTGATCACGATACTGCACTTTGTTAACCGACCTCGAACATTTTACGACAGGAAATCTATAAAACGATTATGCCTGGACACTCACAAAGGTAGAATAATTACAATGCGCGTTCATCCCATTGTTGGACAAATAAATAAAGTCACCAAGGTCGTGTGCATCCAGCATTCGTTTTTATGTAACACAATAGTGATTAAATTCTTTTGCATAATATTGCATATAACATTCTGAGTCTGGAATTTGTGCCCGATATGGCGATAGGCTCGCCCCCTATCACATCTGGGACGAAACTAAGCTCGGAGAAATGTGGGTGTTCTAGTTCGCTAGTGCACCTCTGCCTACCCCTTCGGGGATACAGGCGTGAGCTTATGTTATGTTATGTTGCATATAACAAAGCGGTTTTGTAATATAATTTGCTCGAAACTGGATCCCCAAGAGCTT
Source organism: Clanis bilineata (assembly GCA_036417725.1). Taxonomy (NCBI): domain Eukaryota; kingdom Metazoa; phylum Arthropoda; class Insecta; order Lepidoptera; family Sphingidae; genus Clanis; species Clanis bilineata. The sequence continues at coordinate 9,673,898 of CM071154.1, forward strand.
GAAATCAGGGAGATAGCCGGTCGTAAAAACTAAGCCTAATATTTTCTGCAACATGTTCAGGCCAGGTGGAAAGAAAGAATATTGCAATTAGTTATTCATGTTAATACGAAATCAATTTGTTACTTCCCAACAGATAAAATTTTAAAAAAACGAGAAACACTTCTAAAATTTAGTTTTAGGCGCTAATGCTGCGTACTGCTTAACTTGCCTACAGTTGGTAAAGTTTAAAAAACCATACAATAATACGAATTGTTACCTTAATATTACTTTTCCTGCTAATTAAAACTAAATTTTCCTCAACGTTTATGCAGTATCTATAAGTAACTACATAGGTTTCGGATAATTTAATTTAACATTAATTTTACATTTTATCTCTGGAAAGATAACCTCTAAAAATTCATGTGCTCTTTATTATCATGCAAATGGGTTTAAGTTTTTGTGATATAAACCGTGAAAATGCAACATTCAACACGCTTCTGTAGCGTTTCCAGAATGTTTTCTCTGACATTCATTGTAAGGCGTTATCGTATGTGTCTCTTTTTTAATTAAGAAACTAAACTAAAGAAAATCATAGATCTTTCGAAACGACTTACGAGTACCTATATAGGACACTTAACAGCTTAACAGTCGAACTTTCTGTATATCGTTGTCCAAATCGTTACATCAAATTAATATTCTACTGCTATATTTGTCTATGAAGCTGGGCTGAATGTCCATTTTACGTCTGTTTTCTGTGAGACAGTGGTATAAAACCGAACGAGCCAATCAATCAGCGCTGTGGATATACATAAATAAAATAAATAAATACACCCAATAGTCACACACCTAGTCCTGACCCCACACTAGGTATAACCTGTATCGTGGGTGTCAGAGACTATGAGAGACTTTCGGTCTCACAACACCCAGACTTGAAACAAATATCTGTGAGCCACACAAACATTTGTCTCAATGCGGGAATCGAACCCGCGTCCTCTCGCTTCACAGCCGGCTACTCGCCTACAGGGTATGTCTATTACTTCTTACACAGGAGAATAATTAGTATTTCATCATCATTAGCCACAGGTCCTCCACTGCCAGCAGTGGGCGGCTATAGTCAGAGGTCTAATGCGGCCCATAATCAGAGGCCACGTTTCAGAGCATTATTAGTATTTAATATCTATTAATATTTATATAATATTAAAATATTTATATATTGGGACATGTAGACATAGTCCCAATGATATGAAAGTCTTGAGTAGCAGATAGTGAGAACAAAACAATGACGTCGATAAGCCACTTTTATTAAGCAACTTTTAACTCTAAAAGTCAAAACAACATAATATAAAAACGCATTTTGGTTAAAGTTTAAAAACGTTGTTGAATATTGTATTAGGAAGACAATGTAACGGGACGACCAAACTTATATGGTTTTACAATGTAGAACGGAGTTCTAAAGTGCACGTATTTTTCTCAACTTTATTGCACATCATAAAAAAAATCAAGATTTTGAAAGTCACACGCCAGATACGAGTATTGTGTTTTAAAATAAAAAATCAATAGGAGTAGAGGATTTTCAATTAACACGCATTTTTCCTTGCAACGGTGCACAATTACAGCAATTTGTGTTCTCTAATAGGTGATTTACCTTATTTTATTGTGGTTTACAATTGTTCAACATTTACCATGTAGGCACCTATTTTAACACGTTGATATTTCTTTCACATATTCTCCGAGACTGAAACCATATTCGAAAATAGCATAACCACAAAACAAGCCACATCATCCATAAGAATAAAATAACATTATAATTTGGTAGCGGTGATACAACTCATAATATTACAAATCAATTTAAACAAGACATTTGTCTCGTTTATACACGACCATTTAAAAATAATGTTAATCCCGTCTTTATGGTTATGAGAGAAATACATTTGCATTTATCAACGGATTTTTAAATTTCATTTGTGAAATATAAAGAAAAATTCGATACATGTCACATTATTTTACGAAAGCATAAAGAAACCACAAGACTTTCGCAAACTCTATCATCTTTCGAGAATTTTGTGGGTGTGGAACAGGTTTGTCCCTTGGTCGAAGCTATACAAAATAACAAAGAAAATTGAGACGCAATAAAAAACAATTCGTTCGTGTCGCGATATTTTCGGCTGCGGATAACGTAAATATTGCTCTAACCGTATGATTTATGGATTATTTAACTTGTAATGTTTATCCTGCCGAAGTCGGGGTTTCAACACATTAGATATTTAGCTATTGATACGATAATTACTATATTGACCTACATTTCATTTGTGTGATTGACGATCATTATTAAACAGGTTTTAATCATGAGCTAGATGAAGTAACAACAACTTTACACTAGACAAACTAAATCTTTGAAGAAACAAATCAATCTATAGCTAACAATAACCAGCATTTTAAATAAATAATAAATAAATAACACCCAACAGTCACATACATAGTCCTGACCTCACACTAAGATCGAGTCTTGTGTCGGGGATATCAGGAACTACGAGAGACTTTCGGTCTCACAACACCCAAACCCGAAACAAATATCTATAGGCCATACAAACATTTGTCTCGGTAGATAAAAAGCCTATGAGTCTTGGGTTTGTGCATCTAATAAAAATTACTGACAAAAACAAATCTTGATATAGATTTTATTAAAACGCGTTTAAATATACATATACAAAGATAAACAGTATAGTTTCGTAATTCCTTGAAATGTAGCAAAAGGTTTTGTACCAAAAAAACTTAAAGCTATGCTTCGTTTGCCGACGTAACAATCTCAATTAAGTTATTAGCAGTACAAAATAAAACAAAAGGAATTACTTTTTATGCGCTGGCAAATTCTGTTTGATAACGATCTTGAAAAAAATACTCGTTGAATGTATTTGGTATCAAAGACTTATAAAAACGAGCTCATGTCTAGATTTTATCTGACGCAGCAGTCTCTGAAGTTCGGAACTATCACCAAGTAATAAAAAACATATATATTATTAAACTAGTGTTTGTTCGTTGATCCGCTGCCGAGTACCTATATATTTTCCATGGTATAAGTAGACATAGAGCCAATATGTTTCTCTCCAGCCTATAAACTATTCCATGCAAAAAAAGCCATTTATGGGTGCTTAAAAGCAAGATAAGTACCAACGAACATATTTTCTTATTTGTAGAAATAGTTAAATAGGCAATCTCAAATATTTCAAATTCTTTACATCCTTAAGCTGTGCTTTGTTCCTAACTAACCTAGTAGGACTGTAATGTTTTCTTTATTAGTTCTAAGATTTTTATTTACATTAGCAATTACTTATTACATAATTCATAACCTCTGGATGACATCAACTGATGTAGAATACACTCTTTTTATATCTTTACCATAAACGGTAGTCAATTATTTATATCGTGTTCCTTTAAGTAGTCACGAGATCCTGCATATAGGACCGATATTTATCGCATTAAAAACAACTCTATCAACTAAACAAGACTATTATGACCAGCATCCTTTTAAAATATATCAAAATAAATAACACCCAACATAGTCTTGACCCCAAAATAAGATACGAGTCTTGTGTCGTGTACTACGAGAAACTTTTGGTCTCACAACTCCGAAAACCGAAAATAATTGTGGGCCTCACAAACATTTGTCTCGGCGCGAAGATCGAACCTGCGACTTCCTGCTTCACAGCCGGCTACTCACCGCTGCGCCACGTAGGCTAAACACGAACACTGTTTTCAATACGAAAACTTTGTTTCGCCTTGTATAGAATTAACGGTCACACTACAGGATAATACAAAGTTAGGTATTTACGTAGAAACGCTAAAAGAGTGACCTATATTGTTTGTCCTATTACGCTCGGCCCACACTACGTGTCTCGCCAATGTCACAAACCGCACACATTGATAACCGAAATGAGGATACCTCATTGTATGCACAAACACCGGTAAATATTCCGATTTTGCACGTCTGTCCGACCTTTGCAGGCATCCGTGCATTTGAAGGGCTAGTCGCTAATTTAATGCTAGCATCAAATTCGCGATTGAAGTTTGGGTAAGTTTCGGCATTTCTTCTCTGGGATAGCTATGAATTACTGACGCCATCATTTAAAGACATATACCGCCGAATGTTCATACACTTAAGGTGGCCTTATGTCTTTTAAGGCCGTCTTATCCGTCAAAATTGTATGGCGAAAATCAATATAAGAAGCCGTTAAAGTTCAGCAGCGTTTGACCATTCGGGCGATAGTTGACAATTTAACAAGGATATAGATCATATCAATATCCGTTTTACAGAATGAGTTATTTGAATTTGAATATTGAATTTGTTATACTTTGCCTTTTCAGTAATAGAATTTAAAACATGACAAAATGATTGGCATGTTTAAAGCTTCTTACATTATCTTAAAGATTCAAATTGAATGTTGCGAAACAAGACAAGTTTGGAGTTCATCAATAAACCACGAACCAATAAAAATGTTCATGGAAATGAGATTTATAATAACGCATCAATTACGCCTACACGGATTCATTACGCAACGATTTAATTATTATTTTTATGACAGTCAACATGAAATAAAGACTAATAAAATGATTATTTTATGTGATACAATTGCTGAATTCGTCATGTCAGTTCTGGAAATGTAAAATTTGGTTGTCTACGTTTGTAACTTGTTCCCTCACTAGTTGCTACAAGTAGGTATACGAAATTTGATTATGTAGATTTCTCAGATACACCTTTACATCTGCAATATAGATAAGATCAATATTATTTCTTAGGCCGAGGGTCGTCCCCTTACAAAATCCCCTTCTCATCTTCGAGAAAATACTTCTATAGGTATTTCATGAATATAACAAACCGCAAAAGCTGATATTTTAAATCCGTGTCAATACGATTCAATTCTCAGTAATTCCAATCAAATATAGCAGGACTCTGCAAGGACATGATAAAATGGAATACACTATTATTAATCCGAAGTATTTTTTTATTTATCGCGGTCAATAAATAAAATAATAATAGTGGGACTGTATTAGACTTAACATGTTTTATTAGATAGCTTGGTAAAATAATTTCATCCAATTTGGAGGATATCTAGGTTATTAAATAAAGGCGTCTAAAGCAATGTAAAGATATATAATGTAGGATAAGGACAGGTAGAAAGAAGGAATGCAATAAGAGATTGTATTACCAATTTATTTTTTTATTTTTATTGAACATCTTTGGGGGAGGCCTATGTTCAGCAGTGGACATCCTATGGCTGACGATGATTATGATGATGACTTAATAATTAGGCATATGCTCGGAAAGAAAACAAAATGAAGTATTCATTTATTACATAACACACATAACATAAGCTCACGCCTGTATCCCCGAAGGGGTAGGCAGAGGCGCACTAGCGAACTAGAACACCCACATTTCGCCGAGCTTAGTTCTGTCCCAGATGTGATAGGGGGCGAGCCTATCGCCATATCGGGCACAAATTCCAGACTCCGGGCTGATATGGAAAATTCCAAAATCACTTTGCCCGACCCGGGGATCGAACCCGAGACCTCAGAACCGTAGTCGTACCGAAATACCACCACGCCACCGAGGCAATCAATATTGTGGTATTCACATCGTATATCGATGGGTATTCATTTATTGCGTAAATATTTCCTTAGGTAGTGTCCAGTGGTCTTAGCAGGAATATTTTTGACAATCGAATTTTATCGAACTTGATGCGCATTTATGACATTTGTATGAAATATTAACCATATAACATTAACGCATGTCAGCGTTCTCGATACGAATTCGGTTGTCAAAAATATTCCTCCTCGGGCCGCTGGTGTCAGGAAATGAAGATTACAATAAATGCCACAATACTCGTAATAGTCCGTAATTTTTAAATTATCTGAAATAGAAAATCAGGGCTGATATACTCTTGAATTCTCCACGCTCGGCGTTGCCAAATCCCTGTCCCGAGAAGTCGTTGCATTGTTATGAGTTGTTTGTTTAGGCTGCACCGATATCGAGGTCATACAAGTAGGTTTTTTAAACTGGGATATTTACAGTACGTCGGCCTCGCTAACACGTAATTGCATGAATCTGATTAAGGCGAAGCTTTACGATCACGACGGTACATGTCGACACTATATGCGTAAGGAAAATGTTTAACAGAATGCTATTTGTCAGCTTTTAAATAGTGACCAATGGCCGAGACGTTTATGTAATATATGTATATAATGCCACCTCCAACAGGTTAAATCTGGATGTGTCAATTTGGTAACAAGTTTAACTGTGAAGGAAAATGTCGTAAGGACATTTGTATACCTGAGAATTTTCAATTAGAATTCTTAAGGTGTTGATGGCTATCAATTTACATTAGGCTAACGTAATGGACTAGGGACTAACCCGTATAACAATATTGTGGTACAATCGGCGATAAGTCATCGAGTATCTATCATCAGGAAGTTATTCATTAAATATGACTGCAGCTAAAATCATAATATACAGTAGGAGCTTGCTGTGCTCTGACATTACACTAATACCAGTAGTCCATGAACTGTGACAACCGCTTACCATCAGGCTCCTCTATCTACAAAGGCAATTAAAGAACTATATTCTTCAGATTACGTCGGTGTGGCTTGTGATTTTCGACCGACTTCCACAAAAGGAGGAGATCCTCAATTCGTCGGTATTTTTTTTTATGTATGTTACTAGATATCTCCGCCAAATGTGAACCGATTTTCACAAATTCTTTTTGTGTTTGATAGAGCTTATTTCAAGGGTAGTCCCATATAAATTTGGTCACGATCGGTAATTGAAAATCCGTCAGTAAAGTTTTTAAACTTGTAATTATAAATACTCTTTATTACTCTGCGTATTTCATCCGTCGTTTTCCACTCCTGTGTGAGGTCTGATCAACACATTTTATAAGGTCCACTTAATTTTCAAGTCGAACCTTCTCTGAAGGATACAATCTTAGGCAAATCGTATTAATAAATCCAACACAGAGTGGAGCCCGATCTAGGATTCGAAACCGATAAAGCCACCAAAGAGGCGACGTAACTCGACTAAATATTTTTTAGTACATAGCAGCCCATGGGACAGAGCCCCATCGCTAACGTTATAGAAGACGCTCCGTATGGTGCTCATAAGCATTTATAGCCTACACTTCAGTATTAAGTCCAGCACATAACTTGCTGAAAGCAACTTAATCTGTTTCGTGATGGATGTTTTACGATACGCATACTTAAGGGCCTATACTACCTCAAATGGCTTATTTTGAACCCGGATAAAATCAACAATACTGCAGCTTTTACTTTGTAATAAATATATGATAAAGTTGAGGGCTTATGTGAGTGAACATGTGTGGCGAAAACACGATTCCTTAAAATTTTCTCGATAGAAAAAAATTGCAAAGTTACCTCTAAACCGAATTAATATCCCGGATTACTCATTACATACTTCAAATAAGATCGTGAAATTTTGTATAGTAACTTAGTTAAATAATACGCATAGGTTATGTGTTTTGGATTTTGAAAATAATTTGTCTTTTTATTGTAAGATCCAATTATCTAAATTTCCGCGTTTTGTGCACCGTTTTATTCATGACCGCCCTGCCGCCCGGCCCGCACACATTCCCGCTTCGGCTGTCAGATGGGGAGGTTGTGTCGCTTGCTGTCAGCAAAATAAATAAATATAATTTATATATCTGGGATACTTCATCAATTAAACAACGTATTGTAGGTGATTATAATGATGATAACGAGAATATTCTAATAAATAAGTCAGTATTTTCTAGGTTTCCATTTACCTGAATATTTAGTAGATTAGAAATCTAGTCGCGTGTCAGAGGCGTAAGTATAGCAAATGTCACGGGCCCTCTACTATTACACACGGTGAGTTAGAACATAAATTATTATGTACGAAGCTGAAAGGATACTGTATTCGTAATAATAAACAACTTTTATTTTTGCAATTTTTTCAATATACTTAATACTTTCACAGATATTGCCAAATAAAGTTTTATTTTTAAATCCTACATAAAATTATTAGGTATATGTATATTAAAAATTTAAATATAAAGTATTTATATAGCAGTAACACGATTGCTTGTGGGTCAGGGTAAGTCATCTCCACCGCCCATAGATAGAGTGACACCCATGACAAAAAATATCATGGGTATATTGCTAACCTAAAAGGAGGGGAAAAGGGATTGATAAGGAGATTGGAATTGGACCACCGGAAATATAACTCACCGTACGATATGCAATAGCGTGCTGCCATTTTACATCGGTTTTCTGTGAGACAGTGGTATCCAACAGGTCGAGCCGGCCCATTAATGTTGTAGAAGTAACTGTCAACAGCTTGGGTCTTCCATTAAAAAAATATAGTGTAATTTAAGCTTTTTACATAATGATTGACGCTGACCTACCGACACTCAATCGTCCCCTATATATATATGTACCTTTTAATGTTGCAAGGGCTTGTACAAAAAATAAGACGAATAAATAGAATAACCATAGGATTGATTTTTTAGTTTTCTAAATTTTTGCACATAATGTACGTTCGGAGCAACCTTAAACAGTTGATATTAGCGGTTTAATACTTTTGTCGTTGACAAACGCGCGATTTGACGTCACGCCGTATACTTACTGAAGTTTACATACATCTAGGTTGGCCCGTGCATATTACCGCATAATTATATTTTTGCGACGAAATTTAAGTTATGTTGGTGCCACACGGTGTATTCCTGTTAACTTTGATTTCGTATAATATACAAAGTTTGTCGTAATATTTGAAAGAAACTGAAAGGATACTACAGATCTCATAATAATGAACAAGAATATATCAGTAAAAAATACAATATACCTAATACTTTCATAGATATTGTCATTCGTGAACGATTAGATAGATAGATAACTCTTTAACACCATAGTAAGGGTTAAGTTAACAGTACAGACAGAACTTTAAACTATAAAATGTTACAATAGGCTGTCTTATCGCTTGAAGCGATCTCTTCCGGATAACCTTCTGAAGGGGTTAAAGGATCAGCAGATAAGCGGAGGTGTAAAGTAAAGGTTTTTATGGTCTAGGCATGCCAACATATCGGATAAATGGGCCGGAATACTTTTTGCATTACATAAACATAACATAAGCTCATGCGTGTATCCCCGAAGGGGTAGACAGAGGCGCACTAGCAAACTAATACAACCACATTTCGTCGAGCTTAGTTACGTCCCAGATATGATAGGGGGCGAGCCTTTCGCCATATCGGGCACAAATTCCAGACTCCGGGCTGATATGGAAAAATCCAATATCACTTAGTTCGACCCGGGGATCGAACCCGAGACCTCAGGACGGCAGTCGTACCCAACCACAACCACGCCACCGAGGCAGTCGGGGCAGTTTTCGCATTAATATGAACGATATTAAAATTCTTAGATACGTCCGAAAACTGACTCTCAAGGTTATCACGAAGCGAAGAAATACTATGGCAACTCTCATCACTGATATTGCCAGATTCAGATAATGCAGAGGCATAGTGTTCGTTGTCATTACTAGTGTTATACTAAACCAGCATAACATAATACTAAAACAGCACAAAGAAGTAATTAACTCGCTCGCTTACCCCTTACTTTTAAAACGACGCGTCTTTAGAACGCAACAGGTCCAGTGCAATACATCATTTGCCCAGCATATGGAGATATACATGAGGCATATATATATATATATATATATATATATATATATATATATGGGATAGGTAGTTTACTTTTTATATTAAATAAAAAATGTCCTACTATTAAGATGAGGTACGCTCGTGGCCTCCTTGGTCTAGTGGCAGCATATATGGGCTGTGGACCGGGAGGTCGTGGGTTCGATTCCCAGGTCGGGTAAAACAAATTTTCTAATTTAATTTGCCCGGGACTGGATCCTCCGGAGGGGGTTGACGTTATGCAGGTAGCTGGTTAAACTAAAATCTTAGCCAAATCCTTTCTGCAATATGCTTGAAATAGGGTGTTGCACCGACCACTCATGAAAGTGGGTTATGGGCAGGTAGAAAGAAAGATTAAAAGACGTACGCTATCTACGGTAGAAATATTTAATAATGATACATTATGTTGGCCAAGGCTCTCTACACACTTTCCGACTAAGCCTGTATATTTTTTTATCACCTGCCTTTATTCCATCTTTAAATTTATTGTTCCGTTGTATAAGGATAAGGAGTCACGGCAAGACTATCAGAGTACGTTCTTAGTGTTGTCGGCAAATTATATGCGAAAGTTCTGATTGAAATGGGTAATGTATGACACGAATAATAAGTTATAGAATGTACAAGCGGGATTTCGAAAGAGTATGGGATGTGCGGATTAGATCTTCTCCCTACGAAGCTTTCCGGAAAAATTCTCAGCCAAAGAACGAAAAGTCTTTTGCGCCTTTGTAGACTTGGAGAACGCCTAGGACGAATTACAGACAATGGTAATAATTATGGATGATGCATTTAAAAGGAAAGGAGAAAATTAATGTAAGTAAGACGAAAAGTATGTTTTTTTAAAGAAATGAAAGTATAACAGAGTGAAAAATTATGATAGGTAACCAGAGAGTAGAACAAGTGAAAGACTTTGTATATCTGGGTTGTATATTTATAAGTGATGATGATAGCGACATTAAAAGACAAGTATGTGCAGGTAATCGAGTTAATGGAGCGCTGAACACCTTTATGAGTAGCTGAAAGGTCTCTAAAAAGACACGATTGGCCGTTCATAAAGAAGTGTTAGTGCCCACACTTATAAATGAGAGTGAAAGTTGGGTGTGACAGAACAGGCATGAAAGTAAGATCAGTGGGCTTACTGGTGGACTCTTATGTCATTCCTATACATTTATTCTATTAGTACGCTATATATAGCGTACTCTTATCTCATTCCCATATATTTACTATTCTATTCGACTAGCGCATAAGCTACTTGGCTAAGCCCGCAGGGTGGTGGAAATGAGAGCATGAAGGAGCATGTGTCGCGTGATAGAGTGTGAATAAAGTGGTGTTGGATCTCTGTCGAGTGAAAGAAGATGTAGTGATAAGAAGTAGAAAGGGATGTTGAGATGGTTCAGACATATTGAGAGGATAGATGATAGGAGATTGTCGAAATAGTGACAAAAGACGAGTGTGCATGGAAAAGTCGGTATAGGGCGACCGCATCGCACTTATATTGGTGATAAATTGATGATATATTAACTAAAGAACAAATAAAAAACTAAACCGACTCTAATGAGATCATGATAGTAGATGAAGCGAAATCGAATCGGGCAAAGTGTAAATCTATAGTCTCTACCTACCCCTATGGGATACAGGCGTGATATTATGTAGGCGTACGTTTATTCCACCTCAGTATGGAGTCGACGCAACACATTGTTAAAGCATGTTGCAGAGGTGTTTGGCCTTAGTTTTTACAATGGGCTACCTGTATAATGACCCACCCATAAAGTCAAAAACGCCTGCTCGATCTGGAAATGGATTCCAGGACCTCATAGTTCACACCTGATATACGCTACCAATAGTGTGTGGCGACATCTCTGCAATGCGCGCCGAACTAACACGCATCGAGCGTCAGCGCACAAGGATACTAGATTCAGCTACGGAACAATAGATCGAGCCACCGAATCCTAAATCACAATGGCAAAGTTTACCGCGGACGTAGCCTATATACAACCTCCGAAGATGAACCATCGGAGGGGCCGCGGCGGTCAGGCACTACACCCGCCTGACGAGAAGATCTCCCCTCTGGTGGAGGAACACCGACACCCGTTCCTCTACATTGGTGACCCCGACGTGATGACTACGGACGCCGAACACCTGCAGCCAACATCGCATCGCCAGCCGACCACCAGCATCATCGCCAGCCAACCACCAGCATCGTCGCCACATAACACATCACCATTAACTTCCCTACAGCCAACCAGTCAGCACTCAGCGTCGCACAGCCAGCCAGCACTACTACTACGACTACTACTACTACTACGACTGCTACTACAGTCCCGACTCACTGGGACGCTACTCTCCCGACTCACTGGGACGCTACTCTCCCGACTCACTGGGACGCTACTCTCCCGACACTACTCTACTGGCACTGGCAAGCTTCTCTCAAGCATCGACAGCTGAAGACTTCAAGACTTCCGACCTCCGATCTCCGGGGGGAGTGATGTGGCGACATCTCTGCAATGCGCGCCGAACTAACACGCATCGAGCGTCAGCGCACAAGGATACTAGATTCAGCTACGGAACAACAGATCGAGCCACCGAATCCTAAATCACAATGGCAAAGTTTACCGCGGACGTAGCATATATACAACCTCCGAAGATGAACCATCGGAGGGGCCGCGGCGGTCAGGCAGTACACCCGCCTGACGAGAAGATCTCCCCTCTGGTGGAGGAACACCGACACCCGTTCCTCTACAAGTGAATAGATCAATGAGGCGAGTTATAAATACTTCAGGAGCCATGTATTAATTAATTGCTATGAGTTTTGGAAAAAAAGGACGTGATGGAGACTATAATTGGAAAGGTCCGACCGGTCACTCTATTAGGATTTCCGATTGGTGTGCGCAGTCTTCAACATAGATGGATGTAAAAAATTCTTCAGAGTCGGAACTCTTATATGAAAAATTGAGGAATTTCCTGAGAACGAGGGTTAACTCAGCCGCGGACGTCTTAAGAACCACCACGAGAATACAATCAGCCATGCCCGACTTTCGAATGTCCAAGATTCAGGCTCTCGCCTGACCGCATACAGGTTGATATGGATTCATGTAGTACTCCACACACGCTGCGCCGGTGCAACGTTCAGTAGCGTGGCTCCACCATTGTACAAAATCGAATTTGAGGCAAAGGGTTCAACTCAAAGATGAGTGTTATTTTACTGTGGTTATCAAGTTTACGCAGTGACTGCAGATTAAGCTAGTAGAAACTGCTTTACATTGCGATGACAAGTCACCAAAAGCTAGATTTCCGAGATAGCTTTTCTGTCGCCCTTCAATTTTGCATAGGTATTTTCCCTTGGCCCTCCTGTTGGATTCGAAAGCTGTACGTAACTTTTCTTTCCCTTCCTTAGATATAGGGCTCCAAGCCTTAAAGGTGACATTTCACGCCAATTATGCGGGCTGTTTAAGACGTGCAGTGACGGCGCCGACATTGTTATACTAGCTGTGATATACTCTGGAATTCTGGTATTGGCAGTGAATCATTTAATTCCCAATATCCACATCCTTGACTTAGTCCGTAGAGGTGTGAGGATCATCGGGTAAGAAATAAGAGTTTTCTCCATAGAAAGAACGCAAAGAACTGACGAATACACCTAAATTATTTTGGTTAAGTACACGGATTATTTATAAAATCTTTGATTGGCAATATCTATGAAACATCAGGTATATTGACAATTTTGCAAATATAAAAGTTGTTTATTATTACGAATCCTGTAGTCTCCTTTCAGTTTTCTACATACATTGGGACTAACTCTATATACCACCGCTAAACATCAAACACTGGAGGAGCCGCTTAAACCTATCTGACAAGAAACTGTCCCCATCCAGTGGAGGAACATTGACATCCGTTTCTCTACAGGTTTGTCAACGGAAGTTCCAGCAAGGAGAACTTATAGCACAGGTGGGCTGTGTGACTGGTTAAGAGGACACCTAAACCAAAGTTATCTTGTAAGAAAAGTTACCTGATGGTTCGATGATCCATGGCTCAAACATAACTTTCTAAGCCCGACAGACAGCGTCAGCGCTGACACGCCATTGAAAAGTTTTTTTAATTGTACTAAAATAAATTGTGCCTCGATTGTGTGTTACTATGTGTGTAAACTCTACCTCCGGGGTTTAGTTGTATTTAAGTACGACTACCATCCTGAGGTCTTGGGTTCGACCCCTGGTTCGGGCAAAGTGATATTGCATGTTTTCAATATCAGCCCAGAGTCTATAATTTGAGCGCTATATGGCAATAGATTCGGCCCTTATCGCATCTCGGACGGAACTAAGCTCGGCGAAATGTGGGTGTTCTAGTCGCTAGTGCACCTCTGCCTACTCTTTCGGCGGTACAGGCGTGAGCTTATGTTTTGTGTAAATAAATTGTCCTAATGCGTCGTAAATGCGGGCCCGCCACGCTACGTCACTTGTTTGTCTTATCAACACCGCTTGACATCCTATGACGCCATTAGTGTATGAGCGAGACAGCGTACGATAGCGCACTCTAACAGGGACAGGTAGCGGGTGCAAAATTTGAATTTGAGCTGAGGTATCATGCGCTCTTAACTAACTATAATGCTTCGGGGTTATTTGTAATGTAGGTCATCGCTTATTAATTAGTACAGGAGTGAGGGTTTTATATTTTTATTATTGAGAATTAAGTATTATTTTAGGCTAAGATAAAATAAGTTCATGCCTATATACCCAAAGGCATTAGACAGATGCCATAGTTATATGTAGCTTGAGTCCCACGACGTATGGAAGGATGCTAAATAAGTAGAGACTTAACGTCCTCCTATGGTCATATACTCCACCGGCTTAAAATTAAATAAATATACTCGATTAACCTTGAAGTTGACTTTGCAGACCTATCCACTACTACCGACCTTTCATTATTTGTAGGTACGTGTAAGATATATAATAATAATATATATAATAATGTAATATTACTGTCCCAATGCTGGGCATGGGGCACCTCTACTAATGAGAGGGGTTAGGCCTTAGTCTACCACGCCGGCATAATGCGGGTCGGTAGACTTCACGTACCTTCGATATTCTTGTGGAGAAATTCTCGGGTATGCAAGTTTCCTCACGATATTTTCCTTCACCCTTAAGACATATAGTTGGGTAAAAAATCTACCAATCCATGCCTATTCTAGTAGAATTATTTTAATACAAACTCTATCGTACGGAAATGTAAATCAGTTATGAAACTCAAGGTAAATATAAATTTAGCGCATCTTGAAAACGTACAATTTATTTATGTACGCACTAAAAATATCCATATTCTTAATGTCACAACTCACAATACAAATGAGCAATACGGATATTGCGTATGTGAGAAGTATGTTTAATCACAAACGTAACCTTCGGAAAATGTGCTACTTCACTCAGGAGTATCTCGTTGTGAGATCGGATGAGTTATATTTTAAACTAGCTGTTGGCGGCGACTTCGTTCACGTGGTTATTCATTTTCCAGGATAAACGTCTTCTAAAAGTAGTCTTATTTACTCTTTAGAACATCAGCTATATGTCAGTGAAAGTCCCGTCAAAATCGACACAGCCGTTTCAGAGATTAGCCCGAACAGACTAAAATGAAAAAAAAAACGTTTTATGTAAATAACGCATAATATACTTTCATGTGCACTTAGTAAAAAGTTCTTAATATAAATTACAAACAGAAACAACACAATTCTATTTATTTGTATAGGATGTTTAGATATTTTCCATGCTTTATGTCTTATGTGGTAAAAGATTGAGGTATCATCACCATCATCAGCCATAGGACGTCCACTCCTGAACATAGGCCTCGCCCAAAGATTGAGGTATAGTTGAAATTAATATAAAAAATAAAATTGATTTACATCAAATATTTTAAATAATTTATCATAAGATAAATTCTGTCTTACAAACGCAACAAAACTTGTAGCACTTAGAAAAAAAATTATGTTAAATCTTGATTTAAATATAGAATTAGATATAATTTAAAACCTTAGACTACTAATAATGCTACGAGTCGTCGTTAATCAGTCATTATGGTGTTTTGTTTACGATATTTACTATATTTTATACACCAAATATGTATGCACGTATCCTTGAGAATTATAGCAAATTGCAACAAATTGCACTTATATAATTACTTCCCTACATATTGCGCACATCTTGGTTCAAAACACAGTAATCTGTAGTTAATAGCTTCTACAATTAAATATTAAGTTATTTTTAATAGCTCACATGGTAAATAGCTTTGTTTGTGTATTGTACTATAAGATATTAATTTTATTCGACAAAGGAGTCTTTCTATACCCATGCGACGGATTTTACTGTAGACACCAAAATGTCAAAAATTGGAAGCATATACCAAAATGTTCAATATTGTTCGAATCCCGAGATTATGACAGTGATGTGTAAAGAAAATATACTACAAAGAAAAAAATAAACTCACACAAGCATAATTCGGTGTTGAAAAAAGCTATTGTACTCATTTCTAATGCTAATCTACTGTTCAAAAAAAGGTACGTCAATAAATAATGCGAATTAATCCATAAGGAAATTCACTTTGATGTATTTATGATACCATCAACCCATACTGAGTACACACAATAATGTAAGACATGAAACTCAATCACTGCATAGTGCCTATAATAATGTATCGAGGATAGAATACTCAGTCATAAAATGTAAGCAACATTGTTTATTTAATTTACTCGTATAAACGAACGTTGCTTCTGCCAGTTATAATTTTATTTGAAGTTTGATAGATAAATAACATAAAAATCGATAACAAACTAAAATAATCGTTGCGTTCCGACGACCGTCGATAAACATCCGAAATTACTGGTTTACGGCCGGATTTAGTTGAATATCGGATATTTTTACGAAAATATATCTTTTTTGCAAAAGGATGATTCGATGTGTTTTAACATCACAATGTTTATTTTACCATTTATTTAAAATATTAATAAGGCGCGATGGATATTTTCATTATTTGTCATCCAATATTATACAATTTCCTAACATTACTTCCTTAAAGATATATTTTTATTGAATAAAAATATAGTTTTATGTTCAAATAGTTTGGCACTATCACATTCACAGAATATCAATTAACGTGCCAAGTGCCAACATCGAACAGATTATTCATCTCAGTATTCACGATTCCGTAAATTCCGTTCGCTCCGAAAATATTCGGTTAATCGAAGTATACATTTTTTTATTATATATTTTATTAGAAACTTATAATTTGTCCCGACCAAAGATATTCAACAGTACCTACATAGACGGAACAACAGTACGAAACTTGTGATCCAAAAGTTATGACCTCGTGGTCATAAGTCACTCAGTCGAATTGGAGACATTCGCGTGCAAGGTCTTGCCAGTGTTATAATGTTTAGACAATAAATTTGTCGCACCTGATTTTTGAACATTCTAGGGTGAAAATTGTAATAAGCGCCCTTGCATTGTAATAAGTGGTAGATTGCATTACTGCCGTTTGAGAAAAAAAAAATGGAAACTTGCTTGATAGCCCCTTTTTATATACTAACTATAGAGGGGCTATTAAGCAAGTTTCCATACAAATAAATAATAAAGATTAATATTAAATCTCTATGGTCCCGACTCAGACGACGCTAGCGTGGTAATACGTTGGTCTGGATGGCTATAATATTTGCTCATTGTAATGGAAATCCATTAACTTCACGCCTACGTAGCGACTACGACGTCTACGAGATGTAGGCCACGTAGCAGTGTCAGCTTTACTCTATATAGGTCAATACGTGTTGCGTAACGGCCACCGACATTTTAACGAATTACATGCTGTTATTTTAATTTTGGAATAATAAATAATGTAGTTCAATATCACTGGCAGAAATATTGAATTGTTCGGATTTTAAGTCACTTTTATGAATGACTTGAAAATCAGGCCACCAGTGAAAGATTCATATAACGTAATTCCTACTGGCTTAACTTTATTCAATTATCGTCACCGATTGAAGTAAAATCTAGTACCGTTTTTTTTTGCAAAATTTTTCATCTTCCACCAACAACAACTTTCTACAGGGTACTACTAATAGGTTTCGAATAATTCGAATTAGGGTTGTTTGAAAATCAATAAATGGCGAACGAATGGCGCATAAACAATTCTAGAAATAAGTTTGCATGAAATAGTAGGTACACACTTTTATAATAAGGTTTAACAATAATCCAATAAGCAAGATTATCGTGTATAAAATCTTATTGTCCTTATTCAAGGCACAACAATGCAAAGTCTTAGCAAGTTCAATATTAATATTTATTAGACACGCTACACGGTACACAGACATCCATTATTTCGTATTATGAATATTTTCTTATAAATTCAAATATATATATTATGTATTTACATTGTTATTGATGTATTGGCTCTATATTAACAGTTTTGCTTTCTGCACCTATCCTAATCTACTAAATTTTTATTACTCGTGTTTTACTTTACAGAAAATGTATTTTCTGTAGCAATTGCTATAGGAAACTACAAAATGACTCAATTTAATTATCGACCGAATACAAAAAAGGAGAATGTCCTAAAGTCGTCTGTATATTTTTTTGCGATATCTCTGCTAAATGTGAACCGATTTTCAAAATTCTTTTTGTGTTCGATAGAGCCTACTTCGCCTCCTTGGTCTAGTGACAGCATTTATGAGCTGTGGACCGGGAGGTCGTGGGTTCGATTCCCAGGTCGGGCCAAGCGTATTTTCTAATTTAATTTGCCCGGGACTGGACCCCTCAGAGGGGATTGACGTCAGGCAGGCAGCCGGTCGTAAAAACTTAGCCAAATCATTTCTGCAACATGCTTGAAAAAGTGTGTTGCGCCGACCCCACATTAAGGTGGGATAAGGGCAGGTAGAAAGAAAGTTCGATAGAGCCTATTTCAAGGGTGGTCCCCATTTGGTGACGATCGGATTTGAAGTCAGTCCGGTAAGTTTTTAAACTTGTAATTATTAGTATAATTGCCTTCTTACTTATAAAAATACTTACGCGCTGTTTATCTTTAAGAGATTCACTATTTTTATTACGTCACATTCTTTGAAAACGAAAAGGACAAACTATTCTTTAAGACTGCCTCGGTGACGTAGTTGTATTTCGGCACAACTACCACCCTGAGGTCTCGGGTTCGATCCCCGGGTCAGGCAAAGTGATATTGGATTTTTCCATATCAGCCCGGAGTCTGGAATTTGTACCCGATATGGTGATAGGCTCGCCCCCTATCACATCTGGGACGGAACTAAGCTCGGCGAAATGTGGGTTTACTAGTTCGCTAGTGCGCCTCTGCCTACCCCTTCGGGAATACAGACGTGAGGTTATGTTATGTTTTTCTTCAAGATAAGCGCTTAAATATTTTTTTAGAAGCAAGGGGCATATACATACTAAACCTGTATTTATACATACCAATGCAACTCAATTTAAGATATAAAACCACGACACTGTCATTAAAGATAACATTAATTTCTCAGAGCGTTCACATGTAAAATAATAACCAAGGTTGCCTAAGTCACCTTGCATAGATGTTGATTAATGGGACTTCTAATATATTGCTCACGAGATTCATATGAAAAAAAAACGATATATAGATTCATATATACATAGATTCTATGGACGTATATTAATAGCACGTTTAACTTTTGAATGGTGGAATTGTAATTAGTTGTGTAACATTTTACGCATAATTTTCAAACGTATGCGAATTTTAAATCGGATTCGTGACAGATTCTCAATGCTGTGTGGCTCACGACTGTTGTTTTCGCATGAGCATAACGGGTAATGAAATAAAATTCGCTTTTTAACAGATACACACCAAAATGTTTTTTGACCTCGGTATTGATGTTGTGAGTTCTTGAATAACCGACAAGTGCTTCAATCTTACAAAAAATATTGTTAATATAGAATTGTAGTTTACTTCCATCCCACAAAATGTACTTTCTTTCTACCTGCCCTTATCCCACCTTAATGTGGGGTCGGCGTAACACACCTTTTCAAGTATGTTGCAGAAAGGATTTGACTAAGTTTTTACGACCGGCTGCCTGCCTGACGTTAACCCCTCCTAAAGGATCCAATCCCGGGCAAATTAAATTAGAAAATTCGTTTTGCCCGGCCTGGAAATCGAACCCACGACCTCTTGGTCCACAGCCCATATGTGCTGCAACTAGATCAAGGAGGTGACCCCACAAAATGTACTGTTACTGCAAAATAAATAAGTTATAAATTAAATAAATAATAAACAATACAACTAAAAATTCAGATAGAATCTATGAAATGGTCTCTAGCAGTTCTTAAAATTCAAAAATGCCATATAATTTTTAGAACACTTGTTTCAGTCTCTGCGATAAAGTTTAAAAATTTAAATCTGCGCTCTCTAAGATCCAAGGTATTTGTCCATAATACCTACAGAGTTTTTGATAATTCAAGGTTATAAAAAAACTAAAAACATCGATTAAATGTCAGTAGTAAAATCACATATTATAAATCGATCAACGAAACCAAACATTATTTATCAACTCAAATGTTGCAAGAGCTAGTTGACATGAGAACTAATTTACCGCCGAATGCTCATACATTTAAGGGCGCCTTATGTCGTTTAAGGCCGCCTTCTCTGTCAAAAATTGTATGGCCAAAATCAATGTAAGGAAACATTAAAGTTGAGTAGCGTTTAACCATTCGGGCATTAATCACATTAATCGCACAGATAATGCGGCGAGATTGTGCCGACTACGTGCGATCCGACTACCGTGGCCGTGGTCAGTGCATAGTCGCTGTAGGCGTGGCCTCACTTGCGAATCTACACGCTGATTGGCTGACACTAAAGGCTGTTGCATTTCACTTTATACTTGATAAGCATACTAATTTTCGTGTTTCCGTCTAATTTCATAAATTCGTAGTTTCAAACATAGCTTGTTTTCCAAGCCGGCTATTTCAGTGTCAGCCCATTGTCATGCAAACAGGAATACAAAAACATAAAACGGACAAAATGGTGTGGATTTTCCGTAACAATGATTTTTACATATTTTACCTTGTGATAAGATGTTATATAAATAAACACATGTTAATGTGTGTTGAGTGCAGTTATTTATTTCATGCAAGTATTTATTTTGTAATGAGTGAGTATGGCTTGCAGTAATAGGGGTCAAGATTTCTTTCGAAAAAAGCTGAAATTTACAAAACTATTTGATTTAATACTATAACATCTAAAATATCTTAACATCAATAAACCATTAACGTTATAGCCTCATCGCATACTTCAAAGCAATAATAGTAAAAAAGTGTCATCCGCTTTGATCACATCTGCTCTAAACATTTATAAAATGTTCTCACAAGCTTTTAACATCAATAACCAATTTGATGAACTCCTACACAACACACCACATTATTGCATGGCAAATACATTAGAACATAAGGATGCAATAAAGCCAGTGAAGTTAATAGGCAATGAGACTTAGGCCTCATTCGCACGAGCTTTTTAAACGCTCGTTAAAAAGCGTCTCAACATGTCATTCATACGAGTGCCCGAAAATAATTCTTGTCTTGTTTCTAATAAGTTAAAGTCTAAAAATCACCCAACGCCCGGCTTTTAGAAAACAAGAATGATTTTAAGCACTCATATAAAGAGACATGTTGAGACGCTTTTTAACGCGCGTTGAAAAAGCTCTCGTGTGAATGAGGGCTTACTCTTTTCGACCGACTTCCAAAAAGGAGAAGGTCCTCAATTCGCCTGTATTTTTTATGTATGTTACGCGACATATCCGCCAAATGTCGACCGATTTTCAAAATTATTTTTATGTTCTGTAGAGCTTATTTCAAAGTTGTCCCATATAAATTTGGTTACGATCGGATTTGAAGTCGGCCCGTTAAGTTTTTGTTATTCTTATCCGTTGGGGCTATGAAGGTGCACTCACATTTAGACGTGTGGACTGGGTGACTTCCAATACATTTCTCTAGACTGGACAAGGATTACAATACACTCTAGGCCTTGTGTGCACTAGTTATAAAGTCTAAAGTCTGCGGCAAGAATCCAAGAGTAGAGCAGTACGAAAGAAAGCAGTTTAATTCGAAGTTCTGACTAGTCTTGCTACTATGTAAGAGCAGACGTGGTTATTGCCAACAGGCGACCGATACACTCCGCCAGTGGCGAAAAATCCATACAACTCGATTCATTCCGGCTTACCTTTTCCGAATTTTCTGGCAATAAATAGGCCATGTGGAAAGAAAAAACTTGTATCGGCTCCCCTTTTAAAATTCTTACCCTTCGCCACTGCTCTCCTCTACTTATTCAACGTATTTTCTTTTTGTACTTGTAACATCTTATTACTTGATACTGATTAACAAAAGAACACTATAATAAATAAATAATTTATCATCATTTACGTTCTTACAATGAAACAATGTCACCAAAAACACATGTTTTATCCTTACAACAATGGGTCACCTATGTTTAAATACAATAATAATTTATTCTGTCAGTCTGTATTTAATGTCAAAACCAAGTATGTACAATTATTTTAATAAATCTCATTTAAAGTTTTTTACTTATACTTTTCATAACTTATTTCTTTGATGAATATATACATACATACTTCCCCGTAGGGCCTGTATCCCCGAAGGGCTAATGAATACTCTGCATTATCGTCGTACTACCATTTATTTTTCTATGGAAGTTTTTAAGAATTTATACATTATCTTTATAATAGTTAGCACAGTTTATAACCTCGTTATGGTTATCGATAGACATTATTTTATAATGCGTTTAGTTTCTTTATACTTTGGTGTATAAATGATAAAAAATAGGCACTAAGTTGCTGTAATAAACTAATATTACATGTGTTTTATAGCCCCCAATATGGCTACGCGCGGGTAACTTTGATGTGGTTAATATATTATTACTTACCGACATATCACATCATGGTACCCAGAATTTTAAATCACATTCTTTTATTTCCATATGCTCTTACTAGTGATCTCACCACATACAAGATGTTTCATAAAGTTGGTACTAATAACAATTCCATATACAGGGAGAACGATTTTAAGCATACCTAATGGTAAAGTTAAAAAATAAAAATTGAACTTATTTTTTTCATCAATTCGTAAGGATTTTAAAATCGGAATACGACCTTTAAATCGTCGCAGTTACCATAGGAATGGCTTTGTATATGCTAAAAATAATTAATTATTCCATAGGTGGTTTGCAAATGTACTGCAGCTGAACCAATGAGCCACAAAAGAAGTTTACGTCACAAATTCAAGTTTCTATTAATCAAAAACTATGAGCTTTACGAATTTTTAAACTTTACCGCTTGATTGCTAGCCACCCCCTCTTAAGTGTTGTTATTATTGATGCCAACTTTATGAAACACCTTGTATATCTACCAGCTCATATGAACTGGTATTTTCATCAACAATACCAATCAGTACTTCAAATAACAAAGTACAGTAATTACAAGTAAGCTCTTAACTGCGCTCGTCACCCTATAATTGTATTTCCAGTAATTTACTGGAACATACTGCTGGTTGGTAAGAATTATATAAACGATAGTACCTCCCAACCTACTCCAGCATTTAAATTTGGAATATCCAAAAAAAACACAATACCTAATTCAATTGTATTTACATAACAAAAACTTGTGGGAAACCCACATTATCAGATTTATCTTAACATAAATTTATCTTTACTAGATATTATGATATACGTAAGCAAAGATAATAATGCTAAAAGTATTAGCTACATTTTTAATAACATAAGCATTGAGTACCGATATAAATTCAAGAGCGATGTTTTCGGTTGTCAATGAGACAAATCATAGACAAACGACTAGAACAAAGGGTTTCAATAGATAATAGAACTATATCAAAACAAACATTCGCTATGAATATTTTAAAGTACATGTCTAAACAACGTACGGCGGCGATTGATAAATATCGGATTGTAATGTTTGAGACTATGTAGTTATTTAGAAGAGGTATTTAGGGGAGATCAAAATTTAGTAAATATGGTTGTATGTTTTATGCCTGCTTTCTGAGATCCTACCTGCGGTTTATGTATTTGATAAATATATACTAGCACTTTGCAGGTATGTGTCGTAGTTATACATTAATTACATCGATGTACACAGTTATAGAGGTAGTTATATGTACATACAATGTTTTGTCTGGCTTCCTCTGACATTAATTGTCACTCGACAGCGAAACGAAATATTGCATAAACATTACAAACGTATACATCAAATTATAATTTATTAGTTGGTAAGGTAGCAGCGATAGCTCAGTTGGGAATGGAATGAATGGAATGGAATGAATGGAATGAATACGGACTGCCCAGACGAGTGTCGGAGGTTCGAGACCGACCCAAATATGGAGCATACACCTCTAACTTATCTATGTTAAGTGTATTTTCATGTGAAATATCGCTTATTATAACGGTGAAGGAAAATATCGTGAGGAAACCTGCATACCCGAGAATTTCTTTACAGGAATTTCGAAGGTATATATGTGAAGTCTACCAACCCGCATTAGGCCAGCGTGGTAGACTAAGGCCTAACCCATCTAATTGGTAGAGGAGGCCCGTGCCCAGCCGTGGGACAGTAATATTACAGGGCTAATATTATTAAGGTTGTATTAATATTGAAATAATACATAAACAACTGTTGAAAGCACAAGAAACCTGCCAACTAACATTTAAGTCATACTCAAAATCATGTCAAGCCCGTATCCTTGAAGGAATTGTCAGAGGCGCAACTACCTCTCACCGAGCCTACTTTCGACCGTCTTCCAAAAGGAGAAGGTCCTCAATTCGTCTGTTTTTTCTTTCATTATGAATGTTACGGATATCTCCGCCAAATGTGGACCGATTTTATAAAAATATTTTTGTGTTCGATAAAGCTTATTTTAAGGGTGGAAATCGGTCTGTTATTGTCCCTTCAAGTGACAGTAAGCCTTTTCACTTAAGGTGACCACTGAAAACCAGCGCTGTGTTATGATTCTGATCATAACACAGCAACATGCTGAGTTGGTCACCTTTTGTCACAAAGTACGCATGCACTATGTTTATTATATAATATATTTTTAAGTTATTATTATATTAGTTAGTTGCTTATTAAGTTATTATTTATCTATAAGTTCAATTTAGTAACTGATGTTGCATGCGTTCAGTGACAATAAACATTTCTTTCTTTCTTTCTTTTACCATGCCGGGTACAAACTGCAACAACGGACAATTCATATTTAAAAAAAGTCAAAGACGTTGTGAGGATTTGAATCCATGATCTCACGGTATTAGTTTAACACTGCCTCTAGACCAAAGCGGCGATTATTTCAGTCATTTAAGAAAAAATCATGTAGATTACTCCTTTGCATTTAAATCTCTTATAAGTCCAGTGTAGGTGGCATAAAGAAAACAAAACACCTACATTAATTCGCACAGATATAAAATAACCTTTATTCACATTTGTTACGTACAAATAAAGAATTAGCATATTGAATAATTATGCTGAATGGTATTTATTTCAAGTTCAAAGTCGTGCCGACACTGAAATAAGTTGACTAACGACAAATAAATTGCCAGGTTGCAAAAATGACAAGAATTCGTAATCGCCTTATGTTTTATTATGAATTTTACGTAGAAATATAATATTATTGCATATTCAGCACATTCCTAATAAGGGAAAGTACCCATACCCATATATGTCAAGATCTCCCCCCCCCCTCCCCTTCTAGGTTTCACGTAGTAATTTACAATTTTTTAAATCATTTTTTGTCAAAGAAAAGTACAAAAATATTTTTATGATGTGTTACCACCTGAGTTTAAAAAGTACTGTTGAGGACGCCAAGCCCGAATTAATTTTAAGAATTAGTATATAATAATGTATTGTAAATATGTAAACAGTAGGGTGGGAGCGGGACGCCGCTATTGCGGAAAGGTCTCACTCTCGCCACGCTCTCGCCACGATACACGCCCGCGCCCGGTTCGCGCGCGCAATAAAACCAAGGCGCGCACTCGGTCCCGGTTGCGAGCGTGAAATTAGTACTTAAGCGCCCCAAATTTGTAAATAGTAGTAGGAAGAAAAGTAAGAAATGTATGAAGAACAGTAAGAATGTATGAAGAACAGTAAGAATTGTAGTAAAAAGTAAGAACAGTATGAAAATCAGTAAGAAGTAAGAACAAGTGTACAGTACGAATCAAGAAAATCAATAAACAATTACGTCGAAGAAGAAGTTATTTTAATTAATAACAAAAATATACATATACAGTCCACAACATTTGCTGGTCCTTCGAGTAAGCCGGATCAAGAGAGAACATTTAGCGGTTCATCGGTAGGCCGAATCAAGAGGCCAAATAAAGGAAACCGAAGCGATAAGCTACGCTCAAGGCGCTCAAGACGGGAAGATTTACGCGAACGTTCTAGCTAAAGAATTCCGCACCATCTACCGAACGCGATGGTTGTCACAAGAAGTCAAGGTGACATTGCGGAATTAGAAGAGCGACAACGCCGCGAACAACCCACTACGAGCCACGAAGAGGAGGAGAGACGTCGGATCGAAATCGAGCGAGTCAGGCGCTTGACAATGGAACCGCCGGCCTCGCCAATCTCTAAGCCTACAAGTACGGAGCGACGCGAAATCACCACGCTACTCACAGCCACCGCAGGTACATCGTGCCAAACGCAGCGAGAAGAAAGGTCGAAATCACCGGCGCGTTCAGTACGCTCGCACCGGTCGACAACAAGCGTCAATACAAGACTGCGTATGGCTGAATTAGAGGCTGCGGAAAAGTTGGCTGTTATCAGAAGAAAAGAGTTGGAATTAGAAGCAGAGCTTATAAAGAAACGCCTAGCGGCCGAGGTATCTGTAATCCAAGACGATCAAGAAAGCACACATGAAGAGCCGGTGGGTCCACAAGAGGGACATCGGCGAGTCGACGAATGGTTGCAGACCAATCCGAGAACGGATCATAAACAATTACGGTTCGACGTAGTAAGAGAAAGCTCACCGACGCCAACGAGAACAAAAGGCGACATCGAACATCTGGCGGCGACTTTAGAAAAAATGGCACGGCCGAGATTAAAACAAACGGACTTGCCGACCTTTTCGGGGGCCATAAATGAATGGTTGCCTTTTAAAGCGGCGATGCAGGACAGCACAAAAATATACCACGTGTCCGCCGCGGAGAACATACAACGGCTCAGAAGTTGTTTGAAAGGAGAGGCCCGTGACGCCGTGGCCGCGCTTTTACACACTGCCACCGACCCAGATGTTATTATGCGAACATTAGAACAATGCTTTGGGAGGCCTGAAGTAATAATAGACAAGGCTCTCGAAGATTTAAAAAGGCTGCAAAAACCGGGATCGTCCGCCACCGAGCTCAATCATTTCGCGATAAAACTCCAAAATATTGTATGTATACTCAAGACTATCGACCGCCGAGGTTACCTTTACAATCCACTGTTAGCAAGAGAAGTGCTAGACAAACTAAGCCCACATGTGCGTTCAAGATGGTGCGATTACGCAAGCGAATACGAAGAAACCGCAGATCCAGAAATAGTTACGTTATCAAGATTTCTTATGCGTGAAGCGGACCGCGCGCTGCGTTACATTTATGCCCCATCTACAAGCGCGGCTGCGAGAAAGGAAACAAGAAACCCGGCGGTAATCCCGAAAAGGAAATTAAACGCGGTATACAACACAATGGAGGAACAAGACAGATGCCCCGAATGCGGACAAGCTCACAAAATGCACCAATGTCCGAAATATCAAGCCCTAACAGTGGAACGACATTGGGACTTCTTGAAGGCAAAGAAAATATGCTTCAAGTGCGCACACTACAGACATCGGCGCGGGAGTTGTCAAGCCAAATCATGCGGCGTAAGACAATGCGATCGCCCACATCATGCGTCGTTGCACTATGACAAGGAAGACAAGCCTGCAACGGAATCAGAGCCACAGAGTGACGAAGCTGTTTTGTCAGTAGCCGCAAACCAAGCCACCGGCGCACAAACAGTGCTGTTAAAAATGTGCCCCGTGGTGGTTGCCGGACCACGGGGGGAGGTGAATACCTACGCCTTACTGGATGAAGGGGCCACAATCACCCTCATCGACGAAGATCTAGCCAGAAAAGTCGGTGCGGAGGGTCCGAGGCACCCGTTATACCTCCACGGCGTGAATATGTCACAAAAACAAGAAACAAGTAAGTTAGTCACGGTGCAAGTTCGCGGAAAGAGTGAAAACACGTCACACAGCATAAAGGCGCGAACTATCAAAGACATGAAGTTGCACCGTCAAACAGTGCCTGAAAATATAGCGAAGTATGCACATCTCCGCGACTTAGAACACGACGTGATATGCTACGCTACAACACGACCGGGCATACTAGTGGGTACTGATCACTGGGAAATAATCGTATCACAAGAGCTGCGTGTCGGCAAGCCCAGCGAACCAGCGGCTTCAAGAACTCAGCTCGGATGGGTGGTACACGGCACGGTACCGCGTAGAATAATCAAGTCTCAAGACAGCGTTCTACACGTAACAGAAAAATGCACGGGAAAACATGAAGATGAGCGACTTCATAACTTAGTCGAATTTCACTTCACAATAGACGCCTTAGGGGTCGCGCAACAACGGCGCGTCAGTGAAGCGGACCAACGAGCCATGCAGTTGGTCCAAGAAACTATTAAGAAAACTAAGGATGGTTATGAAGTTGGCCTACCGTGGCGTCAAGATAAAATTAAGATGCCACCAAGTTATGATCAAGCCTTTCGACGACTTAAATCCATGGAAAGGAAGATGGACTCGGACCCGACATTCGCTGCAGAGTATACCACGCAAATTGAAAACTTGCTCAAAAAAGGATACGCGGAACCATGCGATGGTTCAGAGATGAGTAGTCGTGTTGGTTGGTTTCTACCGCATTTCGCCGTGCAGAATATCAACAAACCGGGCAAGCAACGATTGGTATTTGACGCTGCGGCAAAAAGCAATGGCGTGAGTCTCAACAGTCAGTTGTTAGAGGGGCCCGACTTATTGTTATCGCTACCGGGTATATTATTTCGCTTTCGGGAGAAAGCGATCGCCGTGACAGCCGATATCCAAGAAATGTTCCTACGAGTGAAGATACGCAAGGAGGATCAACCTGCACAAGGATTCTTGTGGCGGGGTATGGAGCGAAGCGATCCACCGAGACATTTCAAGATGTCAAGCATGATTTTCGGCGCAGCGAGTTCTCCTTTTATGGCACACTTTGTGCGGAACTACAATGCGGAACAACACGGCGAGGAATATCCAAAAGCACTGGAAGCGATAACTAAGAGTCACTATATGGATGATTTCGTGGCAAGTTATGACAACATACGAGAAGCACAACGAGCCATACACGAAACAAGGAAAGTGCACGCAGAAGCGAGTTTCACGCTTCGACAATGGAGCGCCAGTCATGAAGACGCTCTACGCGACGTGCCCACTGAATTACGCGCAAACTCGTTTACGCCACTGGGGGGAGACGAACAAGAGAACAAAATACTCGGGCTCATATGGAACGCCGATAAGGATGAATTGGGGTTCAACACATCTATGAACCGAGTCCCAGAGCCAGTGCGAGCGCAGAAAAGGGCACCGACGAAGCGGGAAGCACTCAGCGCGGTCATGTCCATATATGACCCGCTGGGATTACTCAGTAGTTACACCATCAGGGCGAAAATAATATTACAAAGTTTATGGCGCCTAAAGATATCCTGGGATGAGTCAATACCAGACCAAGAGAAGGAGCTCTTTTACATGTGGTTATCGCAATTGGAAGAGATAACCAAACTACGTCTTCCAAGGTGCTACGCGTTGGGAGGATACTTCCACACGGATTTGCATGTGTTCTGCGACGCCAGCGAGCAAGCGTATGCCGCTGTGGCGTACTGGAGGGTGACAAGCCACGATGGTCGCGTTCAAGTCGCATTAGTGGCCGCTAAAGCTAAGGTAGCGCCACGACGTACACAGACTATTCCGCGTCTGGAACTGCAAGCAGCGATCATCGGGGCAAGGCTTGCCACTCACATAACAAAGGAGCACGGAATCGCGATACGGAGGACAATGTATTGGTCGGATTCATCTACGGTAGTGCATTGGATTCGGCACGATGCACGCCAATATACGCCGTTCGTCGCGCATCGGCTCGGCGAGTTGGCGGAACTTACTCACCGAGATGAGTGGCGATGGTTGCCTACACAAGAAAACGTGGCAGACGACGCGACAAGATTAGACAGCCACGCGATAAGCGACAACGACCGCTGGTTTCAAGGGCCTCATTTCCTGTATAAACACGAGGACGAGTGGCCCACTGAAGACAAGTCACAGGAAGAGGTCGAGAATGAAGCGGAAGTCCTGCACATCACGGACGCAGGGGAATCATGGCTTCCGCAACCAGAGCGTTTCTCTAAATACGAAACGCTAGTACGAGCTACGGCAAGGGCATTGGCGTTTATAGATATATGCCGACGCCGAGCTACCGAGATGGAGTATAGACATATTGAACGCGCGGAAAAGGAGCTTATAAAACAAGCACAGCAAGACAGCTTCGGGAAAGAAATAAGCAATCTCCAGGCCGCGCGCCCGATTAAGAGTGGTAGCCGTCTATTCAGACTAGACCCTGTGCTCGAGAAGGACGTGTTACGAGTGCGCGGTCGCATTCAGGCCGCGACAACACACCAAGACGCGAAGAGGCCGATCATTTTGGATGGGCGACATCGACTCACGCGTCTCCTTGTGCTACGCGAACACTGTGCCGCCGGACATGCCAATAGAGAGCGTGTCACCAACGATCTACGGCAAAGGTACTGGGTCATACACTTAAGGCCAACTGTACGCGCCATAGAAAAGGAGTGCGCGATCTGCCGAATAAGAAGAGCAAGACCAAGGGCACCAATCATGGGTGACCTACCACGCGCCCGCCTCGACGCCTTTCATCGCCCGTTCACTAATTGCGGGGTCGATTACTTCGGGCCCATGACGGTCAAGGTGGGACGCCGCCGAGAGAAGCGGTGGGGCGCTTTGTTTACGTGCCTCACCACTCGCGCGGTCCATATAGAGGTTGTGACGTCACTGACAACGGACTCCGCGATCATGGCGCTCCGACGGATGGCAGCTAGAAGAGGATGGCCGCGGCTGATGTATTCCGACAACGCGACGAACTTCCGAGGAGCCGATCAAGAGCTGCGGGCCGCGTACAACGAGTGGTCGTCGGCACTTAAAGACGAAGGATGGAAGCACCGGATGGAATGGCGTTACATACCTCCCGGCGCTCCAAATCAAGGTGGAGCGTGGGAAAGGCTTGTACGCTCCGTCAAGAACGCGCTCGACGCTACGCTTCGTGAGAAGGCGCCGGCGGAAGAAGTTTTGACCACATTATTGACAGAGGCCGAATTCTCCGTCAACGCACGACCACTAACTCACGTGAGCGTGAGTCCCGACGATCCGGAAGCATTGACGCCGAATCATTTTTTATTGGGTACGTCGAACGGCCTGCCAATAACTGGGCCTTGCGCCGACGCAGATCGGCGAGTTTGGCGAGCAAGTCAGGCGCTCGCTGACCAGTTTTGGCGACGTTGGTTACGAGAGTACCTGCCTACATTAATACCTCGAGGCGAGTCTCTGAACGAGAGACGACAGCTACGCACCGGGGACATCGTCATCGTGGCAGACAGCACGCTGCCACGTAACGTCTGGCCCAGAGGAATCGTCGAGCGAGTGTACGAGGGACCCGACGGCGGCGTACGCGTGGCGGACGTGAGGACTAAGACAGGAACATTCAAGCGACCCACCAGCAAACTCGTCGTCCTGCGACAAGAAGAGGCTACGCGAGCTGCGCCGGGGGGAGGATGTTGAGGACGCCAAGCCCGAATTAATTTTAAGAATTAGTATATAATAATGTATTGTAAATATGTAAACAGTAGGGTGGGAGCGGGACGCCGCTATTGCGGAAAGGTCTCACTCTCGCCACGCTCTCGCCACGATACACGCCCGCGCCCGGTTCGCGCGCGCAATAAAACCAAGGCGCGCACTCGGTCCCGGTTGCGAGCGTGAAATTAGTACTTAAGCGCCCCAAATTTGTAAATAGTAGTAGGAAGAAAAGTAAGAAATGTATGAAGAACAGTAAGAATGTATGAAGAACAGTAAGAATTGTAGTAAAAAGTAAGAACAGTATGAAAATCAGTAAGAAGTAAGAACAAGTG
This sequence comes from Clanis bilineata, assembly GCA_036417725.1. NCBI lineage: Eukaryota > Metazoa > Arthropoda > Insecta > Lepidoptera > Sphingidae > Clanis > Clanis bilineata. Next base: position 9,705,851 of record CM071154.1, read on the forward strand.
TACAGTACGAATCAAGAAAATCAATAAACAATTACGTCGAAGAAGAAGTTATTTTAATTAATAACAAAAATATACATATACAGTCCACAACATTTGCTAAACGACATAACATAACATAAGCTCACGCCTGTATCCCCGAAGGGGTAGGCAGAGGCGCACTAGCGAACTAGAACACCCACATTTCGCCGAGCTTAGTTCCGTCCCAGATGTGATAGGGGGCGAGGCTATCGCCATATCGGGCACAAATTCCAGACTCCGGGCTGATATGGAAAAATCCAATATCACTTTGCCCGACCTGGGGATTGAACCCGAGACCTCAGAACCGTAGTCGTACCGAAATACCGCCACGCCACGGAGGCAAGTACTAAACGATATTTGGAATATAGCTTAAAAAAGCATGATATTTCCCTAGGGGATATTGACTACGTGACGAAACCTAAGTCCCCCGGCCCTGTGACCATGCCTGGTATTTTGAAGACTCCCCTCCCTACGAGACACGTAGTAAGGGTACGTACCCTAACCATAATACAAGTGTACAGAAATTCGAGAGCATTCATAGAAGTCTAAACAATTCGGTGCAGCTGCAATGGTGTAATGCTGAATTACATTATTGATTGTTTTGATGAGCTGGCAGGGCATTCCCCTTCGCGTTCACTGTTCACATGCAGTATAGAATGAATTTAACATGTTGTGATTTATGATTCACATTAATATTCACGTAATATAAAGTAACAATATGTAAGTATCGTAACAAAACTGAAAACCGACTTTAAAACTGAACACCATCAATATATTATACCTAGATGCACAGTTCTTTGCAAATATCCTCCTAAAAGTGGTCTCAGAAATAAAACAAAGAAAACGATCACAAGTTGTAAATAAATCAACACAAATATAACCCTAAGCACGTGTTATAAAGTAGGTTTTTAAACGAAATGAGCAAGCGTTTTTAATTGAAATTTTGAAATTTAGAATTCTATCGACGTCCGACTGTAGGCAAAACGAGTGCTTAAGCGCTTCTTTGCTGTCCCATTTTCCGAGCGTCAACTGTGTATCTAGGTTAATAATATATCGATGCTGAACACTTAAAAGTAAAAAATAACAACAATTTCTTACTCTCTTTGAAGTCGGTGCCGGGGCTGAAGCAGATCAAATTAAAAGGCACTGCCATGGTGCCAATGGAAAGTATACCCTTTTAAACAACAAAATAATTTATCGTCCAGGCGTCTTCGAGTAATCGGGGAACATACATAAAAAATATTCCATTGAATTGTTAACCTGCTCCTTTTTTAAAATCGGTTAAAAATAGGTCTGATCGTGCATCTTTCTTTCTATCTGGCATTATACCAGCCTAATACCAGGGTCTGTTTTCCTACCGATGATTCTAATTTCTAAGTAACATCATGCATTTTAACATAAATAAGGTTTCAATAAACTGGTTGACAATTAGTAGAGTAATATCACAAGTATAAACTTAACGGACCTATTTCAAGATTTATCCGACCGTTACCTTATACTGGACCACCCTTGGATAAGCTCTATCGAACACAAAAAAATCTTGAAAATCGGTCCACATTTGGCGGATATATCACGTAACATACACTATAAAGATTTGCTTCTTCCCTCTTCGGTTTCGAAATGTGAAGAAGCATAAATAGCCGGCATGATTCTGGTGCCCACTGATAAACTCATTGTTCGTCAGTGGTCGCAAATTTTTGGACTGCACTACGCTTACCATCAGGTGCAGTGTAGTAGTCACTTTGTCGTGCCCGGATAAAAAATAATGATAATATAAAATACAGACGAATTGGGGACCTTCTCATTTTTTGAATTCCGTCGAAAACTATAATTAATTACTATGATAAAATTATAAATTATCCTTCTATCATTTGTATTTCATAGCTTTAAAAAATACAAGACATAGTATAATGTTTTAAGCATGTGTAAGTAGAAATCAAATCAAGTAGAAAAACATGATTCAAATCTAGGTTCACATTATATAATTATAATGTATTTTATCTAATATATTACGAAGTGAACGAATAGACCTAGTGGTAACACATAAATACATAATTCATGACCAGATAAATTTAATGCTGTCAGCGCCGCAGAAAGCCGATATACAAATAAATAAAAATAAGCCGCAATGTTAGAACTAATATTTTACGAATTATTTGTAGTTTTCACGCTTGGCAGGCCGCCCGTATGCCTATTGGATTTACGAAAGAAAACAAAAGCTATTACACCGCTAATGGATTGTTCATAAAAAAGTTGTTTTAATAATATAGGACTACTATGATTTTCGCTTAAATTAATAGGATTAGTAACATATTCATTCCAAATAGACATAACTAAGATCGCATGTGATCGCATGCTACGACATTGCAAATTATATGATTTCTCCAGAGACAATAATTTTGGAACTAAAAGAGGCTTGTTTATCCATTCAATACTTGTAGGAAAAACATTAGGTTTTTCACAAGTCAATAAATTATAAAACTATAATGCTGTTAATAAATTTCAGAATAAGCAAAATAATAAACTTCGACATTGAACATTTTAGCAATATGTGTATTGGGTACAGAGGAAGGTGATGAAACGGCTATTGAAGACTCTAAAATTTAGGAAATAATAAAACTATTAATATAATAATAACATCGCGGTGAATTGTCCAGATATTGACCTACTTCCCCTGGCAGATTGCCCGGCGTTATAGTCAGGACATAAGGGAAGCATCTGCCATTTGTCTCTGCTGTAATTTCTAATAACGCAAATTTTTGAAACGTTATTTGAATTATTTCTGACACATGACTCTATAACGATGCTGATTTTATTGGTGATATAACAATTCTTATCATTTACTTAGCGCTTTATAATTGAAAGCAAAGATGAAATGAAACAAGTAATTGATTAATTCATAATTAATTAAACACGTAATTAAACAAGTCAACAAATCAATCATTAAGGGCGACTTGCATCGCTATTACTAATCTACCTCTAGAGTTACTCCTTTCTCGATTTATCCTACAATTCACTCCTATCTTTAAATCAATATTTGGGAAAAATGTAGATTTCTTAAACAGAGCTTTAATGTTTACTATATTTTAGAGGTACAAACTATAATCTATGTCCAGTATTTTTAAAATCTCAATTACCAAATGTAGAACATGTTTAAAACTTTATTACACCTCTTTCCGAGAATTTTATCATCTAAACTCACGTAGCTTTTATAAATCGCCCACGCCCCTATTTTTTCGACAGTGATACTCATTTTGCGAGACAAATGCACAAGTCAATAGCATTTTCGATATCTTGTCCTTTCTGCTTTTACAAATTTAGTACGACTTGGTTTGCCAAATTTGATGTGTCATGCGCATTCAAGCTCTGGCGACTTCATTCAAAAAACTAGTGTACTTGTAAAGTTAATTTTGTATTGTGATCACATTGTGATGCTGGCGCTCCGTCTAAAAATAGATGACATTTAAATGAATTTTAATAATAACGGATCCATTAAAATAAATAACCGCCATATTTTCTCGCCTCTGCACCATCAATGCCTCGGGCATTAAGTCCACCTTTATACAGATTTTGTTTATAAAGTTTTAAATAAATAAATTGTCGTAATCTATTTTTATTAGCCAAAAACATATAAGGTGCAATTGCACGGTCGTGTCCGTAGGTTAAAGCTAAAGTTATTAACGCCCGGTTCCAATAGACAATCTCGAATGTGCAGATAGATTACAAAAGTGAGCCAATAAGAACACGGTCTGAACATGACTTTGTCAAATGACTTGATTTGATTGGAAGGAACTCAAGCAAATTGTGTCACTTTTTATAAGTTTTTAGTTGTCGGATAATCTAAATTACTGTAAGCTATTATTAATACATTTCCGTTCTCTTACACTTGTATAGCGGTCAAAGGAAAGTCATAAATCAAAGCAAAAGACATCACTGGCAACTGAAGCGTCAACAAACTGCTACAAAAAATACTTTACGAGTGCATTTTTTAACAAAGCAAAGTCGATGCATATTAAATAAATTACGGAGTCGCGTTTACCAATACCAGAAGATATAAATAAAGTAATGTAAATCTAAATAAAGTGTTACTGTCAAATTAATCATTTGCCCAAATGACTGAATCATGGGGAATACACTGACCTCTGAGTGATCTCGAGTAAATGAGTTATTTGGGAATATTATGTAGCCGCTCACTATCTCATAGTTTCAAGTAATTTATGTATGTAATATTTATGTACTTTACGCATCATCATAATCATCATCAGCCATAGGACGTCCACTGCTGAACATCTTTACTTTACGTATAATTACTTAAAATTGTATTCAAAACTAAAATAAGATTCCATGTAACATTGAAAGACAGCGGAACCTAAAGTTAACCAAATCTGAAACCATCCATAGATACGAGTACGTAATACATAATATAAAATCAATTGAACATCCAGCAACGCACCAATCATTGGAATTATATGTAATAATCCCATGTTAATTAACCTAATTTATTACTTGGCATAACGCGTTTGCTAATCGACTAGTTTTACAGGCTTAAGCATATATAGAATGTGATTTATGTGTTTCTAGAAACTCATAAAATAACACAAAGCATTAATTGTTCAAGCTTAGGCGGAATGGCTTAGGCAGATGGATTAAAGAGGACTAGAGGTTTTCCTAGTTTCCATTACTTAAAAAAAGAAAACGCCCATTTCCCCCTCCCTTTCCCAACCCCTCTTCCTTCCCCTTCCATTCCTTAGTTTTAGGTTGGCAACGCACCCATGATTTTTTTTGTGTCTTGGGTGTCTATTGGCGGTGGAGATCACTTACAATCAGGTGACCCATCTGCTTGTTTGCGAATCTCTGCTATAAAAAAAAGAAAAAATATCCTATAATATATCAATCAAAGTGGATCCTCATTTTACTTTTACATTTATCTCGTTGCTTCATCATTGTAAACCTGGCTACCCCAGCCCGCCTAGCATGCGCGCCACGAGATATCGCGATAATCGACAGTCGAAATGTTGTCTACACGCTGTCTACAATACTGTATGAAAATAAACGAGGGCGCATGTTAGTGTCTGTCGACAAATAGGGAAAACCGGTTATAACAGGACAAAAAGCGTAGACAAAATGTTCTCGTGGCGCGCATGCTAGGCGGGCTGAAGTATACAAGCATGTCTACATCATACGATTTACTCCTTCAAAGAGACTAATTGAATAACAACAGTGAAACGATTTTTCACAACGCAACGCGTAGTTACTCCATTCGCACCTTAACTGATTGGAAAGTTGCCAGAAAGTAGACCACCCATCTACCTGGCGGTTTATTACTATTGAATTGTTAATAAGCCATTCAGACGGGTTTATGTAAGGTATTATTGTTTTTTACGATTTATATATTCCCAAAATATATTTTACTGGCAAAAGTCGTTGATCAATCACATTGGACAGAGACAAAGACTTCTATGTACAACTAGACAGGCTGTTTAGTACATAGAATTTGCGCACTAAGTTTCCGTCAATTGACCGCAACTCACTATAGAGATCTGGGGGGTTACCACCACCTGTTATAGTAGTATTATTATAATCTAACTTCGTTTTTTGTCTACGGAAATCGGTACAAGTAAGATTATAATAGTACTGCTATAACAGGTGGTGGTAAACCCCCTGCTCTTTTCCTTAGCCGTCAAACGTCAAACACTCGCCGTAATGTGACACAATTTTACTTCTAAACAGCTTGTCTAGTAGTATACATAAAAGTCTTTGGTTAGAGATGGCGATTTGCGTAACAATAAGCGGATTCTGCATAGCGATATCTCTTTTCGTAACATATGCAATCATTATCGCAACAATTATTTCCTCTGCTGACTTCATATTTATTTAAAGAGGTTATCACACCCGAAGGACCGGGAGCTAGACTCAAACGTATAGGAGCCAACAGAATGTGAGTCAGTACGTTATTTAGAACAAGGATGTGTTACTTGTTGAACAAAAGCGAATTATTAAATAATAATGCGTTATAAATCTTATTTTATTTTCAATGAGTGAAAATAAATACATCAAGCTACTATAAACGTTACGTGAACTTTGTTGTGAAAAGTTCATTATTATTTTAAAGAATCGTGGGTCTGATATCATCTGGACGGGTGCCAACTGGCGCTTACTGACGTTTGGGAAATGAGAAAGCCATCTGCTGACGTTACGAGTAAAGTGATAATTTGCGGCGAAGATATATGCAATAATTATCGTCACTACCCATTACCTAATTTGTATTAGCACTTCTCTCCACACACCCTAATCCTACTCCAATGCGCCGCAACTCACGTTTTCAAGTATGTTGCAGAAAGCATTCGGCTGGGTTTTTACCAAGTCATTCTTGACCTCAACTCCCACCCTCTGAGAGGCCGACCATACATTACCATACATATATTTGCATTATCGCTTATCTTCTGCAGAGCACAACTCATATCCTATTCCTAATGACAATGTTTTTTTTTCTTTTTACCTGGCCTCCCACCTTAATATGGAGTCGGCGCAAAACACTTTTTCAAGCATGTTGCAGAAAAGATTTAACTTAGTTTTTAAGACCGGCTGCCTGCCTGACGTCAAGGTTTTATTTTATGATAATTACTAAAAAACTGAGTAAAAGTATCGTTATAAGTAAAATCGTTATAAGTGCGACATAACTATATCTTGGACGATACCATAATATTGACATATAACAGCAGCTTATTTTAATTCAAATTTAAATTCAATTTATTGCACTCTATACTAAAATTGTTGTTTGCAATTGTGTTATAAGATATAAATCAAGTACATAATCATGGACTGTGTTAGGCAGTGTAATATATACAATATATGTATGTAGGTACCTAGTTACAGTTAAGAGAAGGAGAAACTGTGTATAATATGCATTGCTAAGGTATCTACATCTAAAAAATAAAATGAAAACGCCTCTGACACCTAAATAAATTGAAGGAAGTAACGTGGCGATAATACGGATATCGCAAACTAATTAACGATACCTATTTAGCATTTACGAAGGTTGTGAATTTTAAAATAACACAAAGATACTAGTGAATAACACAAACACACATAATGTTGCTAAATACTTGTGCAAAGACGAACGAGTTCGATTTAAACATATTTTATTCAACAACTGTAAAATTGTAGAAGTAGCAAACTTTCAACTACTAAGGTCCACTTGCACCACTATGACTAACCTACAGTTAGTCCTAACCTAAAGTTAAATTGAAAAAGAAATACATGAATGACACATAATTCATTACATGTAATTAATTAAATATCGTCATATATTATCTGTAATTACATGTAGTGCATTACATGTAATGAATTACATTAGTTAGGACTAACTGTAGGGTAGTAATAGTGCTGGAAGTAAGCTACATAAGCTTTTTTGCATAAATTTAATTGTCTTCATTAATAAGTTTTTATACTGCGGTTTAGCAAAAAAAACGCAATACTCAAAAATCTCTTCAAATAGATTTTCTACCAACTTCAAAAGGAGGAGGTCCGCCAAATGTGAACCAAGTTTCAATATATTTTTGTGTTCGATAGAGCTTATTCAAGGGTGACCCCATAAAAATTTGATCACAATCAGATCAGTTTTGAAGTCGGCCCGTTTAGTTTTTAAACTTGTGAGTATATAAGATAAATTAATTAAGTTAATCTTTGCTAATACTGACTAGATAATTTCAAATATTTTTATTTTCTTCATTTTTGCTATTCCAATTCTGGTTAGTAAAGAAAATCTTTAAATCTTATAAGTACAATAACTATTTAGTTTATTTTACATTTAATTTGTATAATACCTACTTTACATACATTTTTGACATAGCAATATATAACCGCAGGCTTTCATAACCACATGCGTGGCGTGAGGCGGCAGCGTCCACACCCAATTAAATAATGGCTTAGGCCTGTTATTTTTGTTTTAATACACTAGCTTTCCGCCCCGGTTCCATTTACGGTTATGATTTCCTACATGTATGATACACCAAACGACATGATAAAGGTAGTAGGAAGTCGCTGGATGCAAGCACCTTCGAACAGGTCGGTCTGGACATCTTTGGAGGAGACCCATGTCCAGCAGTGGACGTCCTGTGGTTGATGATGATTATACACCAATCATTAAAATACTTTTTCTTCCCATAGGAAATATCGGCACTGATGAGTTCTGTAGTTTGTATATTATTATTATTACTATTTTACATCTTATCTTTAAACTGAAATAGGTAAACGTAGTCTAAGTATGAATGAAAAAATGGGTCGTTAAAGTGTCATATTCAATTCATTGTTCATTGAATTGATCCAATTCAAATTCATTCATTCATGCAATGAAACATTGGCGCAGTCTATTTTTATTAAAACTAGCTTTTACCAGGAACTAACTATACGATGCGTTAATATCCAGATCGCCTTGATACAATTACGAACTGGGGTGTTACCACTACCTCTTATAGCAATATTATTATAATCTTACTTGTACCAAATCCCGTACAAAAAAACTTAGTAAAACTACAATAATACTGCTATAAGAGGTAGTGGTAACCCCCCTGATATTTCTTAAACTTCTTTCGGAAGAACTAAGGGACTTGTAGCACTATTAGTAGAGTTAAACCTTAACTCGATTTATTCTATATCTCACACCTATCTTTAAATAGAGATTTAGGATAAATAGAGATTTATCACGGAGCTGCAAGTGGCCTTACGCTAGACTAGTTTAAGATCCATGCTAGACTCACGAACAAACCAACAGAAATCCAGCAGCTGTATATAAAACCGGCCTCGTATATCAGTTATATTTTTACTTTTTTCAATTACATAATATATGTTATTACATAACTATCAACAACTGCACAGTGCACACACCATTGCATTTAACGCATCGAAACACGTTGTTTGGAGCGATGAAGTCCTTAAAATATATTCTTGTTTTACGAGACATTTTAGTTTCTCAGAACAATAGTACTGAAATAAACAAGAAACGTATATTACATCACCTATATACACAGCGACGTTGTATTTTTAGAACTTTGCTTTCCAATGTGTATTTGTTTTGGTTTTACGATGAGACGAAAATAATTCATTCATATGAAGTGATGAATACACGGCCAAGTAATATTGGCCCTTCCGGCAACTATATAGGGCCATATAAAAACTGAGTAAATGGTAAAAAATAGTCTGTCCCTTTTATTTTCAAACAATGTGACACAAGCAAAAAAGTGACAGACTATTCTTAGCCATTTGCTCAGCTAAACTGTTTTTATAAGTAAGGCCCTTAATTTCTAGATTCCAAATAAAGAAATTTCAATAAATACTAAGAAATGTATTTTAAAAGCCTGTGACGATAGTGACAAACATATCGACACTCAAAGGTTATCAGAATTATGCTGGCTTAAAAATAACTGGATATATATGTAAAATTATCATATTCATCAAGCTTTCATGGAATATGCAAATTCAAATAATTTATTCTGCAAATAAGATAATAATATAACTTTACATGTCCATTATATTTCATGAAATGATGGCGTCGGCATTTCATAGCTATCCCTGAGAAGAAATGCCGAAAAAAACTGAATACAATGATCACCAATATCCAGTCAGGTACCAAAAATACTATCTACCTTAATTCTCAATTAATTTATTTTAAAAATGTATGCCTATAAATTACAGAAATTAATATGATAGCAAATAGCGTGTCTATTGGTACTTAGACGAACACTCCCCAGGCAATGTTTATAAATTAGGCTCGCTAGTTATCAAAACATAACTAGGAAAACATCTTACAATCAATAGAATGGGCCTGAATATTAAAAGTAAATAGATATTTATTGCAAATAACAGCAGGGTTACCACCACCCTTATAGCATTATTATTATAATCGTTCTTCGTTTGTTTTGTATGGGAATCGGTACAAGTAAAATTATAATACTACTGCTATAAGGCTCAATTGCACCACTATTATTAACCTAGAGTTAGTCCTAACCGCAAGTTAAGTTACATGTCATTCATACATTTTCTGTCAATTTTGCTTGCGGTTAGGACTAACCCTAGGTTAATAATAGTGGTGCAATTGAGCCTAAGAGATGGTGGTAACCCCCCAGTACAAAATAATTATCACAATTTTGAATGTATTCAATGGTGTATAAAATTTCAAATTATTACGTACATGTACTTAACATGTCGTATATGGGCTGTGAACCGGGAGGTCCTGGATTCGATTCCCAGGTCGAGCAGGTTTTTAAAACGATTTACCCGGGACGGAAATCCCCAGAGGGGGGTTAACGTCAGGCAGGCAGACGGTCGTAAAAACTAAGCAGAACCCTTTCTGCAACATGCTAGAAAGTGTTACATCGTCCCACCTCAGATGGCAGGTGGAAAGAAAATGTGTATAAAGTATGACATCGCTTCCATTATCTAGTGACGGCGTATATGGATAGACCATAGAGCATGCGGTCTTGTGTTCGAATCTTAGGTCCGAAAACGTCGTTTTTAACTTTTTTCTCACTCAATTTACCCGGAAATAGTTCTTCCAGAGAAAGCTGATGTCGAGGTTCATTGAAAATGGGTCATGTTGCCTATACGTGGATGATTGCTTTGTAAAATTGGCGTGCCTTTTGATTATTATTTAAACTATATTCCATAATGTATTATAAGCTCACGTATACCAGAACTCAAACATCAGGTAAGTATGGTATATGTTAGGTAATTAATTAATTATCTTTTCCAATACATTTATCCTTACATTGTGTTACGTGATAAATGTACATATTCCTGAAATATTTTAATTAAATTATTTCAACTTTGCCCTCTAAATATTAAAGGAAATAATCAAAACCTAACATTTTAAACGCAATCAAGGCGAGCTGAGGAATTTATTTATAAGTTGCATTAGAAATATGATTATGATGTCCATTTCCTGCGCTATTAATCATTATTTAATTATTCATATCTGTAAATACATTGAATACAATTAAATTGAGTGTTCTTTTATGGTTTTACAATTTACATAAATCGAACCCATGACTGACTATTTCACCATATTTTTTAATAATAACAGCTTCCCATATAATAATATGACATACTAACTAATATTAGCAAGCAAGTTAAATATAACTTATACTATTTACAAATAGAGGTAGGCATATAAAATATGTGCTTTTGTAATAAGGTCTAAAACTTAAAAAGCGATATCAAAAGCCAAAATGAGACTATACTGCTGTTTGTTACCCATGCTGCCTGCCTCGGAGGCTTGGTTGTATTTCGGTACGACTACTGTCCTGAGGTCTCGGGTTCGATCCCCAGGACGGGCAAAGCTCGACGAAATGTGGGTGTAATAGTTGGCTAGTACGCCTCTGACTATCCTTTCAGGGATAGTCAGAGGCGGTTTGAGTGGTGTGGAGTCACGCTGTAGACAGTTACATCTACAGCACGAATGGGCCGACTCGATCGGTTTGATACCACTGTCTCACAGAAAACCGACGTAAAGTGGCAGCTTGCTGTCGCGTTTCGTTCGGTGAGTGAGATTTCCGGTGGCCCACTTCCCCCCTTCCTTTCCCAATCCCTTTTTCCCTCCCCTTCCATTTCCTCCTTTTAGGTTGGCAACGCACCCATGATTCCTTTTGTGTCTTGGGTGTCTATGGGCGGTGGAGATCACTTACCATCAGGTGACCCATCTGCTCCTGTGCCAGTCTCTGCTAATAAGAAAAAAAAATACAGGCGTGAGCTTATGTTATGGTTATGTTGTTACTCATACTCCTTCAAAAGACCTTGACCAAATTTATACGGGACCACCCTTGATGTAAGCTCTATTGAACACAAAAATAATCTTAAAGATCAATCTACAATTAAGGAGAGTATCGTATAACTAGCTGTTGCCCGCGACTCTGGTCGGGTGGAAATATATTTTCCGAGATAAAAAGTTAAAGTCGATCAAAAGAGAGATAATTACTTATTAAATCTATAATAATTTTAATGTAATGGTCACACGAAGGGAAGAAAAATAGTTTTATGAGTTTATTTACAGAAACCAATTAGCTAATTCTAGTTCTATGACAATTAATTTAATAGCACTCCTTTCTGTAATAAAGCAATTAATGAAAATAAATTTGAGATACAGAACATATAAAATCAATTAGTTTTGCATTTAAATTAATATCTTACTCAAACCGACAAACTAATTAATGAATACATGGACGGATGTTTACCAATATTTGGACAACGTTATGTACAGTACTATATCCATAGTAACTGGAATCTATGGCATAGTTCTAGTTCTATTTACCTTATTGCATTGCATTGTGGTGTCAATGTAACACACTGATGACGTGTACCGAAACGATTCTCCTTATTTTTTAGGACGGGCTGCTTCCCTTACGCCAACCTCGGGTCGGGAAAATATATGGCATATTTACATTTTCGTTAGTCATGGCTAAAATATTAATAATTGACTATGACAATATTTATAAATACCAAGCGTAATACAATATAGAGCCTGAAATAATTAAATCAATTACAGATACATTTCTGTAATTGATGAATTGAGAGCGAAATGTATTTATGCCCATCAAATACAGCTACTACACCGCACTTACTTTGCTCAATGTTATCTTTATAATGATTATATTAATACTACTAATGAAGTTTATTCAAATAAAAACTAAAAATTATGCGTGAAGTTAAATATTCTTAAGATAAGCCCGAGCAAAGTCTAAATGCGCTCTATTTTCAGCAATAACATAACTCGAGCCTTTAATACTGTAGCTTAAACCTTGACTGTGGTAGGGCGAGGCGCATTGGTTAGTTACTGCAATTAAAAAATATATAAGCATCGCAATTGTATTATTCCATAAATTAGTTGGTAATTAAATTACTCTGTAATTTAGATAAACGTCCAAATACTACATAATTATAAAAATTACCATAAATAAAGGTGTAACTGATGTGCGGGCATGTGATTTGCATAAATTAATTAAGGAATTTATATTACTCATGATTATAGTAAACATATGTGCACTTGAACTTATGGCATACATTAGTTTTATAATGCCATGTTGAATCTTAACAAACCTTTCTTGCGACAATCTTTGTTGACGTTTTTCATTCTGCTCATTAAAGATAAAAGTGGTAATACTATTTATAACCCTATCATATCCTAACGTTCGGAGTAAACCACATTACTTGCGGCGCTATTACTAATCTAGAATTACACCTTATCTCGATTTGTCCTACAGCTCACTCCTATATTTAAATCAAGATTTGGGATAAATAGAAATGTATCTCAGGTTTGCAAGTGTGCTTGAAAGAATCATCAATATCAATGTAGGATAAAGTAAAATTTTATACTGAGGCGCGAGCAGGAATATTTTTGAGAATCACATTCGATTCCAGCTTCAGTGCACATTCGAGTGCACTGCGGGCTCGATACAAATTCGATTGTCAAAAATATTCCCGCTGGGGACACGGAACACCTTTCCCTTTCGAAATTTGTTTAAAACAAGTATCTCTATCTCTCGAGGAGCTTGCGGCATGACTTGATGGTTGGTTGAGACGGGTATGGGGGTATCCCTGTATCTGGTCATCCCCCTGTCTCGTCGCAAGCCCCTCGATTTGCTTCTTCCCTCCTCGGATTCGAAGTGTGAAGAAGCATAAATAGGCCGGCATGATTCTGCCGACCACTGATAAATTCAATTGTTTGTCAGTGGTAGCTAGTTTTTTAGACTGCACTACGCTTACCATCAGGTGCAGTGTAGTCACTTTGCCGTGCCCGGATAAAAAAAATATATCTAACATAAAAACAAAAATGTATAATTCTTATAGCAATTTAATGTCTCGACATCAATTACTGACATTAACCCTCGTTAAACTAAGACATTAATAAATATAATTGCATAGAAGATTTGCAAGTGCACAACATACGCCCCACATTCAACCTTCATACATGTCAAACTGCTGTTACTTTCAAAATATAGCCCACATTAGTGCGTGCTCGTAGGAACCTTCGTACGAATTAGCTACGAATGAAATTAACCTCATGTCTAAATGTACCAAATGGATGACAAGTTATTTTTTAACGTGGAAGTGTGGCCGGGTGTAGAGCTTGCTAGAGATTGTACGATTATTATATCGATAGTTTGTTCATATGACTAACACTAAGTTCAAGTATTGAAACAGCCCTATACTTCTCACAAAATCATCAACGTACTATATGTTCTGGGAAATTCAATTTTTTTGTGCAAAGTATTATGAAATAAATGAAGGTTTTAGTAACAGCGTACTTACACTGTGAACCAGGAGGAGTCTAGGTGGTCAAGTTCAAATCACAAGATGACAAGACTCAGCAATCATAATAATTTTGTTTAGGCTTATCGATACGAAAAAGTCATATGTGGATGCACTATGCGCTTCCGCCTACCTTATTACCCTACCCTCCTGGGATGCGTGATCTTTTAGTTATCATAATAATATTATGTTTTATGTCTAAAGTTGAAATTTTGATATCGATAGTTCGATACCAAGACATATCGATAATTTCGGGTGACCCTAGGTGTGCGTGATTGGCCACACCTGCACGGGAGGTTACGGACGCCAATCAAATTTTTAATATTCCTAATTTATGTGCCTTTTAGTTTTTTCGTAATATTATGATGACCGGCCTTACCAGTCACTTGAAGTGTGAATTTAAAGTTTGAAGCCAAATGACGACAGTGAATGATTTGAAATGACTTCATAACTTTAATTTAAGACAAGAATGAACATTGAACATAGTCGCTGAGAGTTTTTTATAATAATATTTGTAGTAATATATTTTAATTTATCTAACACTTTTGGTGATTATAATATTATAATCTTCAACAATAATTCTAATAAACCCTACGGAGAAAAAATTTAAGGTAATATACCTTAAAACCCAAATCCCTCAAAGGGGGTTGACGTCAGGCAGGCAGCCGGTCGTCAAAACTGAGGCAAATCCATTCTTGAACATGCTTGAAAAAGTGTGTTGCGCTTAACCCCACATTAAGGTGGGGTGTAGGCAGGTCGAAAGATCACCGAAAAACCCAACTCGCAATTTACCAAATACATTATTTTTTTCCAAATACATTAGTTTATTTATTTTAGTATTTGTTACCATGGACCATGTTGTAGATAAAAATAATGCACGTGAACGATGAGGTTAATTTTTCTGCACTTATACATGAAGCATGCCGACGCGTCGTTAGTGTTACATCACCAAAAAACAAACATTTTGATTTAGTGTAGGAGAGTTTTGTATTGCTGATAACGCTACGAAAACAACTCATTATTTTGAAATACATTAAAGGAGACGTGATGTGATATCAAAGCTAAAAGGTTAAGCAATACGCAAGTTTGCTTGAAGACCGGCATTCAGTTAAAACGACTTTATCATTATCAGTCACCGGCTGGTCGACCGAGTACCGACAAATTGTTATTGAGCTGTGGCTGTGACTGAACCGATACGGCGCGGTGTCGCGACCTTACGGTCACTGGAAGGAGCTTTCTTATCACCTAAGTCGACTTTCCAATTAAAAACCACTTTTGAGTCACCTCATAAATTGTAAACTAAGTAAAACAAATACGAACATTGAACTTACCCCGACATACAAATCTTTATACTAATGGAAATTAGTATGGCAAATAACAAAATTGTATTTATGTACTTTAGATAAGATTTGGACACAATAATAATTATTATTACAACATACATACATATTTGATCGCGTATCGTTATCAAGTTTCTATGGAGGATGCAAACCGCTCCGCACATCAACCAGGTTAACTATGTTCCTCACCTTGTTAGTGACATTCTTGACGTATACAAATTTACCGCGACGAGGTAGCGCGGTCCGTTTGAACTGCGGACGACGCGATAATTACAGAATTAATGGTCTGATACAGAGAAGTTTTTATCGCAATTAAGAGTGCGCTATCGATCGACCTAGTTGCGCTCTCGACGCGGCGCGCCGCTTCAAATTCACAAGTTTCCAGCCTTGGAGGATGGGGCTGCTTGTGCTTGGTTTTAGCGAGAACCAAATTGACTATCGGGGTCAAACGCGCTAAACACACTTGAACTTTACTAAACAATACTTCTAAAACCTAACAGCTACAACTGATCGCAAATTGAGGTATTAACCTTGATTTCGTTTTACGGAATTAAGACAATAACAGATTCTATGAGAGCAGACAGACATTACCTAGGAATGAAACGTCTAAATAGCACGCAAGGCTAATGGATTGCAGGACATTAGAGGCGTCAATAAGAAGCGCGCATTCTTACCGCGACCCAAATAACCTGATCAACAGTGCGGGCATCAGGTCACGCACCGGGAACAATCACTGCAAATACTTTTGCGACAGACTGTCTAGCGTTAGAAAATGAAAAGTTTAAACATCGCGTAACATTTGTATAAATAATACACCGTAATATCTAACATTCAGAGCAAATAAAGAGGCGGCGTGTTGCGTGAGTTATAACGTGCCGGTGGCGACGGCCGAGTTAGAGACGAATAGTTTGTTTTTGCTGGTCAATCAGAGTCCGGTGCAGCGGAATCATATCCGAGCGAAATGGATAACCGGCCTGACCGGCTCCACACGCGTCGCACTCCAACATAAACATAAATAACGATAATGGACTCTGGAAAAAATACGCTGCATGTACACATCTACTTGATTACTGTCGTTGAGTGTAAATATTTCTTACTTTCGCACAGATCATATTAATTTATTTAGACTGTATCATGGATTCTGCGACCTAATTTCATGTTGTTTTTTACTGTCCGTTGATAAAAGTATAAAGCAAAATCTTGTTCTGGTGTGATACGAATCTAATCAGCGGTCTGGCTTCAGTACTAATGCAAAACGTAGATAAGGGAATCGTAGGGAAATCCTTTAGTACCCGCTAATGCTTGAAGTCTTAAAAAATTATAATTTATTGGTTGTGACTTATCGTTTAATCCCAATTAAGATTTTTATCTAGGAAAATTTGCACTTGCAAATGGCCGAAGCGTCTCAGCCTGACCTGTTTGTGAGATCTCAAATATTAGCTCTGAACAAACAATCTTATCCGTGAGTCCGTTTACTTCGCTCCGCATATAGGGACAGTTGAAATACTGACTATTACGTACATTATACTCGTGTTCTGTTTACTAATTTAATAAACGAGTGATTTTATATGTTCAAGGGAATTACTTCCTATATCACAATTTGGTAGAGAATACAAGCGCATGCGTGATAATTTTCTTTAGTTTAACTGTTCGTATACCTACCAGTATTTCTACTGTTTATTTTATCTTGTTATATTCATCTATTTCTTAGAGTCTAAATAGGCTAGACGAGTAGACCATACGCATCATCATTACCATTTCTAAACATACGAAAAAATGCTAGGAATCCCTTTTGTTTATTCACAATAGCTCAATTAATTCAATGTGATTTGTTTAATTTATGCCTATGGTCATTGAATTCAAATCAATATGTCTATAATAAAACATTAATATTTACTCTATTACCATTATAATGAATCATGTCACGAATATTCATTGAGTTTCCTATTGCTATACGTAATTAAACGTTTTATCTTAAGTAACACACCCACACGTAAGAATGCCCTCATGTGGAAATTATTAATTGTTTCTTTCAATTGGTCAGGGTTAAACGTATTATTTATATCAAGAGTTGACACTAAAATGTTGTTGATTAATGACAAAATTATAAGTACCTACGTTTTATTGCGACAAAATTCAGTGCCTCTTATCAATTGCATTATCGTAGTGAAGTAAAAATACTAAATTTATTCAGTGTCTGCTGCTATGGGACTTTCGAGACGAATAATTTAATTAACAAAGACGACTTCACATATTCCTATCAAGTTTCATATAAATGTCTCTGGCATCGTCAGTAGAAATGTAAATGTAAATAGAGCTGTTAATGCGTGGCCCATCACTCATATTAAAATTTCCTTTGTTCTGTTTAGGAAAAATAGTTATGTAATGTGCTGCATCAAAATATGACTAGCTTTTTTATTATTCTCTCATGTCAGTCTTGAAATAACTCAGATTACAACTGATAAGAGATACAAAAGTCGAGCGATGTTTTGTAATATTACAAAATGAAGTATTTAAAACAAACATGAACGATGATATGACGGTGTGTCAGAAAAAGAATGGAATTCGTTGTTTGAAACACACTTAGCGTAACCTAATCAAATGTGGGCGTCGTCCTTCTTTGCCTACTTCGGATGATCGACGACCACTTGAAAAATCATCGAATACACAAGAAACAACAAACACCGGTTTGTTAACGCTGTAATTCGTGTCGCAACGTCCCTAAATGTAACCAAATTGACCTTTTGTCAAGGGCACCTCATACAATCCACACGTCGGTACACAAAATGCGTTAATTTATTTGTGTAAACGCATGACTTCCGCCCTTTTGAGCTGTAGGAAGTGATTAAGAGGCGTTACGATAAAAAATATTAGTAACAAAAGTTTGAACATATTCACACGAGCTAACACCAGCCTTATATGTATGTGTGAAGGTAAAGTAAACGCATTGCTATATTACCATTTTTGTGCAGCTCGATTTAACTACGTGTGGGCATTCACGTATTTTATGTGCTTTGGGCAGATTGATTTGTTTACATAATTTATAATTAATTTCAATAATGTATATCATTAAAACTTAATCGCTTCCTTGGTCTAGTGGCAGCATATGTGGGTTGTGGACCGGGAGATACTGAGTACGATTCCCAGGTCCAACAAAGATATTTTTTCTAATTTAATTTGTCCGAGCTGAGATCCCCTAATGGGGGTTCACGTCAGGCAGACAGCTGGTCGTAAAAACTAAGTCAAATCCACTTTGCAACATGCTTGAAAAAGTGTGTTGCGCCCGTCCCACATTAGAGTGGGATAAGGGCAGGTAGAAAGAAATAAGCGTATAATTAAAACTATACCAGGGACGGAATACTCCATATAATGACGGGTACACACCGGCCGAACGAAGGCGAAAGAAACTATACCTGTTGCGTTACACAAACAAACTTTCGCTATTGTGGGAATGAAACAGGCATGATTCGTTCGCCTTCGTTCGTCCCGGTGTGGACGCGCCATCAGATACAAAACGTGATCGTACCTTATCCAGGACTCGTACACATAACACTCCCTGACACTGCACTGTAAATGCAATTCAACAGTGCACTCACGAAGGATCAATTTCCATTGACAATGTGTGCATGTGTGCGTGCATTGCGCATATTAAAACAAACGTACTAATTAACATCCATTCATATGTGTGGAGGCCGCTTCAATTCATGTGTGCTACTTGAAGTTCTTATCACGGATGTATAAGCGTTAAGTACAATATAGTATTCAACGTGTGACATTGCAACTTAGCTGTAACTTTTAATGCTGGTACACACTGTGGTACATTTTTGTTGATAAACTCTATTAGTGTATACTAGAACCAGTCTCTGTTGACATGATGACATTTGGTTAATATTTCATATTTTCATGGACGCGCATCGAGCTCGAATACATTTACGATTATCAGAAATTTTCCTGCTCGGGAAACTGAATGCAGTTAGATTAAATACAACAAATACCATTAATTAACGAAGTCGCAATTAACCAATTCAGTATTATCCCATTAAACTGTTTAATAAAAATTATATAAGCTCTCGCTTATATTACATTCGATACCAATTTGACTAAACCATCTCTACATACGTTCCTTTACTAAAACACTGTCATTGTTCAAACAAATCATTAGTCTTGTCGTTAATGACTCTGTACTTACATTAGTACATTAGAACAACATGAGCTGACAAAACTAAGCCGCATTTGGACTGAATCGAGATTTAAAAATCATGCTGTCACTACTAGTCAGATACAAATGACAATGACAAAGTGCTTTTAAATCTTGATTTGCAGTGACTTACGCTTGGTTTCTCAATGGTTAATCAATGTTCAGATTGATAAAACATCTTGAAGGCGATTGAGGTAGAAGCGAGATCAAATAAAATCAGAAAACTGAAAAGATTATTACATTATTAAAATGAACGATAATTTGATCACCCTTTCAGAAACCGGGTGTTCAGTTACTGTAAATACGACCGCTGTGTCGAGGACGCTTGTTGCACTGCTAAAATAATTATTTTCGTCGGTAGCGGTGGCTATAAAAACGTTCGTTGTAGCGTAGGCGGCGAGGTCCCATTCATAAGTGACCAGTTTTGTAATATTATGTACTCACCTACATACACGATGTTTTGTTTCGATTGTAGACGTGTTATTTTAAACTCATACACTAAGTGTAAGTGTGCGAGTCATATCATTTAGTTTTGTGGTGCATAAATGCTTATGAATATTTATAAACACGGGTTTTGGTGAATATTCATATGTTCAATGGTTTAAAATAATTTGAACATAATGTATATTGTGCACCCGGTATCTACAAAACATCGCTGTAACTCTGCAAATTACTGTGGCGTAAAGAATTCGGGCACTCGAATGTAATAACCTAAGCACAAATCAATTTCGACTACGATATCTTAGTTGGCAATGGTAAGGACACCCGGGACGAGTGTCGGAGGTTCGAGACCAACCACAAAATGAAGCATACACCTCTGCCTTTTCTATGATAAGTGTGTTTTCTTTGAATTACCGCTTTGAATTACCGCTTGCTATAATGGTGAAGGAAATCATCGTGAACCGTGCATACCCGAGAATTTCTTCACAAGAATTTCGAAGGTATGTGAAGTCTACCAACCCGCATTAGGCCAGCGTAGTAGACAAAGGCCTAACACCTCTCATTAGTAGAGGAGGCCCGTGCCCAGCAATGGATCAGTAATTTTACAGGAATAATATTATATTATTATTCGACAATAGTTCGTACTATAGCCTCTGCATATATCAGCATAGTGACAAATAGAGATGTCCATATAAATACCAACATACGACTATAATTGAATTCAGCGCCAAAAAAGCATTTTGTTTTATGTCAAATTAAAATGCCAGCATTTACATACAAACCTGCATTAATCGATTTATCATTGTAAATCTCTACCGTGTTTTACATACCAGATAGGTAAGTTACAGCTGATCTTCTACAAAGCTAAACTAATTGATTTATATAACATTCACGGTTTATCAAACTCAAATCGATATAATTAATATAATCGGCATTTTCCCGATAACATTGATGATTTGAAACACACAAGCGAAATTGTTTCTTGCAAACATTTAGTTGCATTTAAATAGTTTGAAAAAATAAATCGACCTATCCAAAGAATAAAGTTACATATGATAATGAATCGAAATTGCTTTCTTATTTTTCTGAGCTTGTATTGACCTATATAGGTCAATGTAACTAGTAAATAATGTTTTTAAGTTTTGACATAATAACAAGTTAAATTATGACATAGCTTAAAAAATATTTACATTTAATATACTGGTCAATATAAGCTCCAAAAAATAAGAAAGCAACTTTGATTCATTATCATATGTAACTTTATTCTTTGGATAGGTCGAAATGTATACTCGTATATGACTCAGTAATGCAATTCAATTTAAATACTCCGTTTCTTATTTTGTATAAGACCGTAACACCATGTATCAGCCGCTAGAGGCAAAGCAACCTTATAACATTATTTCATAAAAAAAACTATTTTTACGGATTCTATCACGATTTGTTTTTAATTTTTAATTCTCATTCCTGACGTTTCGAAGGCTTTGCTGTCTTCGTGGTTGGACCACGAAGACTGCCTTCGAAACGTCGGGAATAAAAATTAAAAACCCAATTCGTGATAGAATCCGTATAAACAGTTTTATTTCAATGTATAACATTTGCGTAATCTTAAGAAATCATTATTTCATTAGTCGGATAGGTATTTAACAAAAGGAAATCTAGCTTGGTCTAAACCTTTCAAATGTTTACCCTCATCAGTGCAACTCAAAGCGACCCATTCATCTCGTGATTCGAGAATAAAACTGATTATCTTAGAATCTGCGTAAATTCGTGGCGAGCGCCAACAACATCTTTACGCAACCCTAACAAATAAATATTGTCAAATGTAACGGAACGATTTCACTGGTTCGTTTGTATTGTGAAAATATGCAAGACGTTTTAACTGACATATTTATGTACGAGAAAGCGAGCCCCGACCAAAACTTTTGTAACGAGGTAAAAAATACCTTGAATGATTATTTATGGCATGTATTGTATGTATCACAAAACGACAATCCTATACGAATCTAGATTTAAACTCGTTTTTACATCCAACAATCTTGTTTTAAAACTAGATTAATACCTACAGGCGACTAGCAGAGCTATTAATAATCTAGAGTTACACCTTATATCGATTTAACCTACAGCTCACTCCTATCTCTAAATCAAAATTTGATATAAATAGAGATTTATCGCGGAGCTGCAAGTAGTCCTTAATGTTGTTTTGTAATACAGGCTTTAGTATGAAGAATGCTATCGAATAGACTAATCTCATGTTATATCTAGCAAGAACATTAATACTTTATCACTTCTTTAACTCTTTACCACAGCGATGATTAAATATATAGACCCACGCTTGACATCCCCAGAGGGGTAGATACAGCCATAACTAGCAGAGCGGTAATTCTCTAAACTGCCAAACTACTTAACTATGAAGTAAGGAACCGCTAAACATTTTAGATCCTACTTGAATAATATTTTTTACTCTTCTTACTCGTCTTTGCACATGAACTTTCCTGTGCCACTACACATTCTCTTTATATTTTCATTTTTTCTTCTAGTTTACTCTACTACAATATCATCTCTATGCGTTAGCCGTTGCTGCATCGTAGAAGGACGAATTAACAAACATCCTTTCGCATTTATTAATTTACTAGTTGTAGTATGCCGTGCATTGATTGCAAATATACAGTGTGGAGCTCGATAGAGATTCAATGACAAAGCTATGTCAATGGTAGAACTTAAATTGTCAAAGATAATGCAAGCCTAATTCATGGCAGAGGTGACATGAGACGATTACGATGTGTTCACAGTAGTTCAACCATGATTTTTTAATATTTCTCGCTAGCGAATACGTAAAATATTTGTGACAAACACCCGAACTTCTCTACCGGTTACGTGGGGAATTCATGCTTTTCATACAAATTATTTTACGCAGTCGCTAGCGAATAATTACAAAAGCTCATGGTCGAGCTACAGGTTGCCATTCAAAATAATTTATTTTCCGAGGATTTATGCCTTATTTGTTTACGTAAAACCTTATTGTTTTTCCTACACACTACACTATAGATTTGTAGTACGTATCACAATGTGTGGTATGGTACAGTTTTTGTATTTCCGATCACGTATAAACCACTACGGTTAGATCGGTAGCAATGTGGTAAGTACTCATAAATTGTATCAAGATTTTTTATCGTTATATATTATGAACTATTTATTTTAATAATATAGGTATGCTTTTATTGTAAGACTTTGCATTTATGAATACGAAAACCTAGATATACGTTTAAAAATATAAAATTAATCTTTTTTTTTTAAGCTCACGTCTGTATCCCCGAAGGGGTAGGCAGAGGCGCACTAGCGAACTAGAGCACCCACATTTCGCCGAGCTTAGTTCCGTTCCAGATGTGATAGGGGGCGCCATATCGGGCACAAATTCCAGACTCCAGGCTGATATGGAAAAATTCAATATCACTGCCCGACCCGGGGATCGAACCCGAGACATCAGAACCGTAGTCGTACCGAAATATCACCACGCCAATGAGGCAGTCAATAAAATTAATCTGATGGCGATAAGCCTCGACGGACCCAAGCCACCAATGGATAAGGACCCCAGAGTCATTTTTATTATCCCTATATCGTAGCTCTTAGTAATATATGAACAAAACATATCTAACAGCCAAAAGTACACAATATTATTTATAAATGTTTGCACGGACAAATAATTAGTGAATTCACAGATATCTCACATCCAATAATACTTATTACTTATTATCAAAACTGGCTTCATAAATAAATGCACATATTCGTAACTCACCAAAACTACGAGACCTCGTGATGTATTTCGTTGCATTGAACAAAAAATATGTTTATACATGTAATATATAATATATATACTAACGCAACATATTAGCGCTTTAGTATTTTTATACTGAAACACTATGTTTAGCACATAATTCAATTAACATGTATTGTAACCTACAAATATTTATTTGTTATATTCAATTTGCAGATATTCTGATGTAAGCTCTCAAAACCAAGTTAGGTGCCCAATAAGTATAGTTTTTTTTTATGTTCTGTGAAACAAAAACATCGTCATCATTTATTACTGGCAACAAAAATGAAATAGGTACCTAATTTGTTTTTTTTAATAGGTAGGTACTTTGTATAATACATACATACATACATAATATCACGCCTGTATCCCATAGGGGTAGGCAGAGACTATGGATTTCCACTTCGCCCGATTCTGACACACTACTTTCGCTTTATCTACTTTCATCAATCTCTTCATACATTCGCGTCGGTTAAGGGTACTTTTTGTATAATGCTGGCTGCAAAACCAAAGAGATATGAATTATGATTTATCTTATCTTTTGAATTGTGTAAATACTGTATGGATCTCATGCTTGTTAAATTCTAGCAATTAAAAAAAAAACAAAACACATTTTTATGCTCGCTGCGTAGATATGATAATTTATTTTCAACGTATACTGCCGAGGAAAAAATATTTTAAGTGTAAAAATGTACCAACGTTGTTATTGTTACAACTGCCTACTTATATAAATATTCCACAGATACTTTACACACCTCGTACACAATGCCTATCTTTGTAAACTTAAGTATCCTTATTCATTAAAATTTTAGATGGTACGTAGGAACCTAGGTAGTACTTACAGATGGACATTTGAATTACACTTGCCTTCTAGTCCGGGGCAGAGTTATAATGAAAAGCTTATCCCTTAGATTAAACTAACTTACCTATTAAATGCAACAAATTTTCTATTAAATGTGTCAACATCCATACGTTTATGTAAAGGCGCGTCTCCTGCACATGTTGTTCACAACAAAAAACTAAAAACAGCTACACAAAACAAGATTTTTTATTGTCTCCTCCTCATAAAACCATAGACAAAAAAAATAGAAATACCGTGTTTTGTGTAGGTGTTTTGTGTAATGTTTTAGTGCAGAAGACGTGGCTTTATATAGATCACCAAAATCTATTATTCAAAACCTGAGAAATGTTTGGAATGTGACATAACGTTATCTGTATTTATTTTATCATTTTATTATTATCACTGCCACGTCTCAAACTATTTCTTTATAAAATATGCATTTAAAATCAAACATGAATAGTCACAGACTAAATACGAATAAAATTAATTTATTAGCTGTTGAACGTATGCAAATGATAGCAATTTTGTTAAATAATAAATATGCATTCATAAACGCTCTCAAAAATTAGGTCGGTAGAGTCGACTCTACGTTATGTAACTGAAAGATAGGTCACGAGAAGAAAATGTGTTGTACCTAATAAGGATGGAAAACGTTCTTAAGCATAATTTTAAAAGATAAACAAATGTGAATCATTAGCAACAATGTGCAAAGAAATATTCATGACCAAATGAACATTCGTGGTGTTTGAGAATTGTGTTAATGAGAAAAGGATGGGTAAGCGCGTCCATCGCAGCGCAGAAAAAGGATAAAAACAAGCCTTTACACGATTTCTTATATACGTGCAGTTCAGAATAAGAAGCGAAGGTCAACAGAACCTCACCTTAGCACATGGCCGGCACGAGATGCGGGCTCTCCAACTCTATGCGTCCACTTGTTTTGACAGCGTCCCTCAGCTGACAAGAGCACCGGGCGATCACTTTGCAGCAAAGCCTCGACTCCACAGATGTCAGCAGGATCACAATCCGGATCGCGTCCGCACAACCCGGCACATCCACCACAACCCGCCCGATCAAAACATAGCTCTCACGAACCTTTTCGACACACAGACACGATTTGCAAAATTTATTCATCGCATCCGCCGAAAGCACCTATAATTTTTATTAGCCGCACCGAAAGTACGTTCGAAACGGATCGCCAGCCGGGTTCACGAATGTTTCCGTTGAGTCTGACACTGAACACGAGTAATTACTGCGAAGACGCCCTGGACGCTACTGCAGCCCGGAAACCGTCGGAAAATTCGACTTCGCACGATCTCTACACTCGAATGCGTGCGCTCGCCGGCCACACCGCCGCGCTGTAAACAGAGAACGCGGCTCGACAACACACGCACACACCCATACCGCATGTAGCCGCATGTATCGCATGCACACAACGACAACCGGCACAACGCGCGCACTCCGGCTCGATACCAAAATAGACATCGCGTCAACTTCGTCCAATAGCGTTCGCGCTACATCACGTCATGCCGGCTTGTGATCGGTTGAGGCTCCATTGATGGATTGGCTAGTGGGTACCGCGAGGCGTTTCAATTCGCGATTAACTGAAAGTTTTTGATAAAACTTAACTGATATGAAATCTTAACAGATGGAAATTTCGTTGTAACTAATCTCTGAGCTCGTTAAAATAATAACACAAACGGCACTCCCAGTAGTAGCAGGATTTGTGCCTACCGAATACAAGGCGCAATAAACTTTGGCGCGGAATTCTAATCGAAACGTTCGTTAAACAGTCTTAACTTCCATCACGTTGATAACGCTTCATATTTATACGTATCCATTAATTGTG
Organism: Clanis bilineata; assembly: GCA_036417725.1. Lineage (NCBI taxonomy): Eukaryota > Metazoa > Arthropoda > Insecta > Lepidoptera > Sphingidae > Clanis > Clanis bilineata. Next base: position 9,732,647 of record CM071154.1, read on the forward strand.
AGATATTGTGGTAGTTCACAACAAACATCGAGTTAATATTTATTATCGTTACCGTTTTCACTTGCCTATTGAAACATTACGAACAATTAAAACTTATCATTCGATAGAACGGCGTGAAAATTGAATAATGGCCTGTGAACATTCTATTATTTGCTAATCACATAGACAATTATAATGTTACTTTATCATGCTTCTATATCATCTTTTAAAGTTTGCTTTTACACTTCCATCTCGCACTAAACCTGCAAAATGTTGGTACATACGAGTGTATGCGTTTCGGAATATTCCAGGCTCTACATAAGTATTCTAGGAGCAATAGGACAATATATTTAGATCATATTTACATAATTATGTTGATTAATATTATCTAAATTTATACAATTTATTAATAAAAATAAGATACGCGTAGAAACGTTATTTTGCCTGTGTATTAAAATTAGGTGTTGTGGTAAGCAAAAATGTATCCTATTGTAATGTTAGTAAGTTTCATATTAGTGAATAGTTTAGTAAAAATATTTTTGCGCTATTGTCAGATACATTTTATAGTGGAAAACTTATGCCGCATTTCTCTCAAAGGCTGAGATCTATAGAGCGAACTTCGACTAAGTCTCAGTAAAAGAAACGAACTCAGTGAAGATTTGGAATTCATAAATTGAACTATGACTTAATTTTAGGCGTTTTTTACAAGAAAGACAGACTGACAGACAGACTAAGCAAAGAATTTCTTGTAAAAATTTACTCGGATTTAGTCAAAGTTCGATTTAGTAATTCCAAATTCTCACTGAGTTCGTTTCTTTGACTTAGACTTAGTCGAAGTTCGCTTTATATGTACCTCTAGATCTCAGCTACGACTGAATAAAAATCATTAAACTTTCCTTGTCTTTTCTGTAGGGTAAACTTTATTAATCTGATTTTTTTTCACTCTTATTCATTTGTATTTAATATGCTCGTTCGAAGACATGAGCAACATAATAATTATGTAATATCGTTACGAATTAGGATGGGGCCGCGCGTGGCAGAAAGCTGTTGCGCGGTGAATGAAATTTCCCGAGGTCTTTTCTTATTATCTTTATTATCTTTTCTTTTCCCTTTCTCCATTTATTTCCGATTTTTATTTGCTACCTAACACTTCAATTATTTTAATTACTTTTCGACCCCTTCAGTGACTGGAGAACTTTGATCATATGATCCACGTTCTCGTTAGCCGAGTGGTGCTATGAAAATACTTTAAATAATTTCATATTTTCAAAAAAAGTAATAGATTTTTTTTATGGCAGTAATTGGCAAACGAGCAGAAGGGTAAGTGATCTCCACCGCCCATAGACACAAATGTATCATGGGTGCGTTACCATCCGAAAAAGGGGAGGGGAATGGGGGTTGAAAAATGAGGGGGAATTGGGCCACCGGAAATCTCACTCATCGAACGATATAAGTGTTTTTTAGACATTAACGTTTTATAACATTTAACAATTATAAACTTACATATAGGTATTACCACTATTAATATTCTAAGGGCGACTTGCACCACTATTCCACTAACCTTCCGTTAGTCCTAATCCTAAGTTAAATTTAAAACAAAATTTAATGATATGTAATGTACTACATGTAATTACAGTAAATATATGAATGACATTTAATTCATTACACGTAATTAATTACATGTAATTCATATATCTTTTTTAATTTAACTTGAGGTTAGGACTAACTGTAGGCTAGTAATAGTGGTACAAGTTACCCTAAGAATGAATGTTGTAAAATTTAAAATAAAGTATAATAATAATGTTGTAATAATAGGACCAACATTTGGGCGGACATATAATACTAATAAATAATTTATTGAACGTAAACATTAGGTCATATATGCTTCTCTGTAATTTGGCGATTACCTTGATAGATTATGTACCATAGACCGTAAGTAATAATGTACGAATACGTAAAACACTTATAAACATTTTGTAACGTTCACATTAGCAATCGGGTTCCGGTTTTTTACGAATGTTTTTGTACATCAAATCGTTTTTCAATCAAAACGACGTATTATAATGGATGAGTAATAAAACACACATAAAATACGTTTATAAAAAATCTATACTCTAGAGACTATAATTTTCTTCTCTACATGTCAAACTCCCTTCATACAGGATCTGTTTTTCATTCAAATATCAATTTGGCATTATGCCATAATACAGAATGGTTACCGCATGACCTTGACGGCTCGACAAGAATTGGTTTTTCGCCAGATGTCCAACTGTTGAGTTGATTGCACCCCGAAAATCTAACACTGACTTTGACCCTTAATTGACAGTAAAGAGTGTAGTCACTAAAATACAATGACAAAAGAAAAATCAAGACTTGGCATAACTACGAAAAATGACATGTTTACTCTGAAGTCGATTCCGCCATTCTTTTAGGATAGATTCTTATAGGCTGAGATCTAAAGAGCTCACTTAGACTAAGTCTAAGTCAAAGTAACGAACTTAGTAATTTTTTACAATAAAAACAGTCTGACAAACAGACTAAGCAAAGATTTTCTTGTAAAGAATGACTTGGACTAAGATAAAGATCGATTTAAAAATTCCAAATCCTTACTGACTTCATTTCTTTGACTTAGACTTGTCGAAGTTCGCTATATAGATGTCAGCCTTAGTTTCGCAATCTATTTACATGTAAATTGCCATCGTGTCATAAGACTTAAATAACGAATAAATACTTATTGATGAATAAATACGTTGCTTTATCATCATCAATACATATAATAAGAATGTAAATATCGCGCGTCTGTACATTACATAGATTTCCAAAAAAACTAAATGAGGGGGTTAAGAATCAGTAATAGAATACATTTTTATCATTTTTACAATTTTTGTCTGTCTGTCTGTCTGTCTGTCTGTCTGTCTGTATGTTTGACCGCGCATCAAATGAAAACCACCAAAGTAATTTTACGACTGGATAGAACTGGATAGAAAATCGCAGACCACATCTTGGAAGAACATTTGGGCTTTGTTTTATTGAAATCGGTCAACTCTATCAAAAGATATGGATATTTTTGTATCATGTGTGCGATTGTTAGGAGCCTATAAAGCCTAAAAGTGAATTTCAAGTTTATCAATAGATGGCGTTACCATATTTTCTGAGTCATATTGAATATTTTACGAATTATGAACCATTTTAAAGTCGTTAAGTGATCCGGGGTCAAAATCTAAAAAGTGACCACCATTTTGTTTTTCTTTGTTTTTGGGCCAATTGACTTCAAAATCGATATCTGGGTCACCGCGTGGTTCCAAACGACGGAACCGATGTAAAAACTGTCAAAATTGGCCGCCATTTTGATTTTCTTTGTTTCTGGGCCGATTGACTTCAAAATCGATATCTGGATCACCACGTGGTTCGAAACGACGCCACCAATGTCAAAACTGTCAAAAGTGACCGCCATGTTATTTTTCTTTGTTTTTGGGCCGATTGCCTTCAAAATCGATATCTGGGTCACCCCGTGGTTCCAAACGACGGAACCGATGTAAAAACTGTCAAAATTGGCCGTCATTTTGTTTTTCTTTGTTTTTGGGCCGATTGCCTTCAAAAGCAATATCTGGGTCTCCCCGTGGTTCGAAACGACGCCACCAATGTCAAAACTGTCAAAAGTGACTGCCATGTTGTTTTTCTTTGTTTCTGGGCTGATTGACTTCAAAATCGATATCTGGGTCGCCCCGTGGTTTTAAAGGACGGAACCGATGTAAAAACTGTCAAAACTGGCCGCCATTTTTTTTTTTGTTTTTGGGCCGATTGACTTCAAAATCGATATCTGGTCGCCACATACATAGTTCCTAACGACGGAACAGGTGTCAAAACTTACAAAAAAGGACCGTCATTTTGTTTTCCTTTGTTTTTGGGCCAATTGACTTCAAAATCGATAGCTGGGTCGCCCCGTTGTAGAATATTTAGATTAAAACGACATGGCGGATCGATAAATCAAAACCTTTACCGTTGGCCCAACAAAATACGCGTGCGAAGCCGCGGGCAAAAGCTAGTTTATAATAAAATTAATTTCAGAATGTGAAGAAGATGCCTGACTGCTTAGACTAAATCCTCACTGCTATATTGCTGAGATCTTTTTTTCGCCAAGTCGCCATTTTGGTTTCTCTCTATATATTAAGCCGCTTCTCCTGCACTAGTTTTTGCGAGTAATTTATGTAAGCATGAGTTTTCTGGGCGCGTGTATTTGCCATCAGTAAAGCCAGGTCTCCTTCACTAGTTTTTTCTCGAAACATTACACAAAACCCCATACGCAAAACAACGATTTTAGCTGACTCTTGCTCGTAGAACAATGGACCATAGATAAAAAATAAATGTTTTGTAATGTTTTAGTGCAGGAGACGCGGCTTAACACTGTCATGTAGAGTCAGTATTAATTATTATGTTGTACGACAATAACGTTTTTTTTTAATAAAGTCAACATATTATAAGATGGTAGCGACACAACTTTCCATCTACTTGTCCTTATCCCACTCCAATGTGGGGTCGGCGCTACACACTTTGTGATGCGTATTGAAGAAAGAAGTCGGTTTCATTTTTACAAACGGTTGGCTGTCTGACGTCTGTCTCATCTAGGAGACGACAAAGTTGAGACACAAATTTCTTTCCACATGCTTCATGCATATTATCCCCATCCAGTTTTCATACATATTGCAGAAAGTATTCGGCTTAATTTTTACAACCGGTTGCCTGCCTGACTTCAACTCGTACTATGCGATGACATGGTAGAGAAACAACTTTCCTTGCACCAGCTCCTGTCGCACTCCCGTGATGTCAGTCATCATGTGGGGTCGACGCAACATACCTTTTTTAAAAGAGTTGTAGAAAGGATTCAAGGATTCAGCTTAGTTTTATAACCGCCTGTCGAAGTATGATAGAGACACAACAAGCCTCAAAAATGTATTCGTATTTGGATGTGTTTAAAAAAATTACGTAAGTAGCACAAAAACCTAATTTATAGTCTGTCTATTAAAATCGCTATACTTTAAAGCTCGCACTCAACACTTTAATACAATTACTATGATACGCCAAAATAATTGCATTACTGTAAGATCTATTTTTATTTTAGCGAAATAAATTATAAGCAGCACTTATACTCTCAGTATTTTTATGAATTTTAAAATCGTGACTTATAATTAAGTTTATTTGGCAAGTGCATCATTGCAATTTTGTATTTTCTTATCTATATGTTAAGAGAGTGATGCGAACGGATGAACGTGAAATTTGACGGAACCCTAATAAAGTTGAAACTAATTTTTTTAATGAATTATGGTCAAATTTCGACATTGGGCGACCACTAACAAGTATAAATGGACGTTTTCGAGTTTTGAGTTTTGACACTTCTCGATAACGATTGTGGTTTCCAATTTCTTCATGAATTTATTTTATTTCATTTTAACTATATTCCGTAAGAGACGCTGCTAGCCAAATGTATAGAGAAAATGCGAAACTATCATTATTTTTGCGAACTGTCAAAACTCGTACTAACGGCCCATAATTCGTCAACAAGAAGTCATTAACTGTGTACCAATACCAATCAGTGTGGTCAAATTAAATTCAATTTGTATTCATGTCAAAAATTATTGTCATTCAATAATCAATATCCAGTTTACATCTGCAAATATCTATCTGTAGCATCGATACATTATTACTTGTGACCTGCTTCCAATCACTAACACCGTATTTACTCGTATTGATCGTGTAGAGTCAGCCTAAAGCTCATTCCTAGTTTTGTGAACAAAGATTAGCCTGTCGTCACTCGTCACGCAGGCTTTGTGTGCCGCCATTGTCCGAGATGATTCATGAAATGTACTGAATAAAGAGCAGATGTTCCAATTTATGCACCCATTTTAAACGCTACTGTTTTTATTGTAGGTTATGTTTTTTAATCTTGTCTTGATTGCTATTTGAGCTCGAATCTTGTACAAGTTGTGGATAGTATTATAACTTGAATAAGAATTTACTGACTTCGTAATTGTAGCATAATTTGTGGAAAAGTGGATGTATTTGTAGATAAATTGCCTAATTTCAAAAGAGTTGTTTGGCATTGTTAAGAGACAATAAATCACAATAATTATGTATAATTAAACTTATATTTTTACTACTTATTTTACTACTTATTTTTAACTATCTTATCTAATTTAAATATTTTGGTTAAGCTATTAATACCGATGTTACTTTTCTATGCATGCTGTGACACCTTAAAATGTTGTGCATTTAAATTAATTAAGGATTTACATGATGTTAGACGTAAGTATTAATGTAACAACTACTGGTTGTCCAAATAAATAAATAATTGTATTTGGGTATGACTACCGTACTGAGGCCTTGGGTACGATCCCCGGATCGGGCAAAGTGATATTGAGTTCTTTCAATATCAGCCCAGGGTCTGGAATTTGTGCCCGGTATGGCGATAGATTCGCCCCCTATCACATCTGGGACGTAACTCAGCTTGGCGAAATGTGAGTGTTCTAATTTGTTAGTGCGCCTCTGCCTACCCCTTCGGGGAGACAGACGTGAGCTTATGTATATATGTATGTAACTGACTGTAAGCTTCTACAAGTCAGGATCGAGAATGGCATTAACTTAAGAATAGGACTCTGTATTCTGGATGTCTCTGAAAAAGCTGTCTTTATCGAGATATGATACTATGCGAGCATAGTAACGTTTTGTTAACCGATGGAATGCCATATTGATTTTGTTTTTTATTTTTTATGTGTCAAATACACATGTAACTTGAGATTTAGTACCTACATGTCGCAAGTAGGATCAATTGGCTAAGGACATAAAGAATTTCTCCATAATTTTGTGTCAGGCCAGTTACTTACAATATTATGGTCTGTGACTTAACATAATATCACCAAAAAAATCTTGAACTAAATAAATAGACATAAAATAGTATAAAATATATCATAACATAACAAAAGCTGACGCCCGTATCCCCGAAAAGGTTGGCAGAGCACTAGCGAACTAGTACACCCACATTTCGCAGATTTTCCGTCCCAGATGTGATAGGGGGCGAGCCTATCACCAATTCGGGCACAAATTCCAAAACAAAATATAATAATAATATAATAAAAATTATAATTTAAATACGGTCTTAAGAATATCTAACGAATATTTAAGCATACAGGCGTTTAACTGGAAGCTATTTATAATCACAATAGATTTATCTAACCTTCAATTATGTATTGTGCTTAAGCGAATAAACATTTGTCCGTAGACCGCGGAAATGTCAAGTCCACTTATGCGATAACGTTTTAAATTAATCCCCGACTTATAGAGGTTGGTAAAGATGTCCGTCAGTAGCGTTTTGCGCAAAACTTGATAATATGCAATTTTTATCATGTGAATTTATGTTGTGATAAAATAAATATAACGGCAGATAGTAAATTCTTGGAATTTAACTATCGATAGGTAACATGAATTTTATCTTGGTTCAAAATAACATTTTTGAAGAATACACATTTTGGTACTTTTACGATAAATAAATATTAAGAGAAAACGAGAAAACATAATTTTATCAATAATCATATAATCATATCATATATAATCATATAATCATATAGTAATCTCAAGTATTTTTTTGTTAACAAATTTGTATTTATTTAATTATTCTTAGTTATTTATTAATGTAAGAAAGCAGTATATCAGCGGCCCGAGCAGGATAGTTTCTGACAATCGTAAATGTATTCGAGCTCGCTGTGTGATAACATTTGGTGAATATTTCATACAAACATAGACGCGCATCGAGCTCGAATACATTTACGATTGTTAGAAATCCTGCTCGAGACGCTGTTATAAAGCAACACGATTATCCCTCAGAAGTAAGCTTGAGAAATTGGTGTTTCGATACATAGATATGAAATGAAAACAATAGATACCATCTTCGCATTTCTCAATCTCTGTTGTACCATGATGAGGTGTGGTCTATGTTCATGTACGTCTGTAGTTAACAATAATCGTTCCATGTTATGCATATTAATACGCTCAATGCTCACATATTTTTTGCTATAACAAGCAATTACTACAACATGACTTATTTATTCAGATCCAAAAATAAACACGGGTCTACTTAAAGTAAAAAATGTCTTGATGTGATCATAACGATCAACAAATGGTTTCTTGTAGTTTCGCATTTCGTACTTGTTTGTATTATAAAATTTCGTGTTAAAAATGTTCATTATTAAAATAATAACAGATACTTAATTAGTATAAAATGATGTCAGGAATCAGGATTAGAATAGTTGAATCTTTTATGGTTCCAATGGCTCGAAATACAAAATAGAACAGTTTATAGTTACTTTGTTATTTGTTAAAAAAATATTTGCAATCATTCGAAATTCAATTTAAATTCGGATTAATTATCGAATAGGTACTTAGGTATCCTTGTATTGCTGCAAAAACTGCATAGATATCTAACTAAAACCTGCATTGCTTTTTTCAAGTTCTTGTGTTTAATATTGATTCATCGAAAGCTATAAAGTACTTTCGAGTTAGGTAACTATAACCTTAAAATTTGGTACGACTTGTGGCATACCGCATAGGTGAAAGAAAATACTTCGAATACCGTGACTATGTTTGTACCTTCATTTTCAAAATAATTACTAACAACATTAGCTTATGCCTGTATCTTTGAAAGAGTAGGCAGAGGCGCACTAGCGAACTAGAACACCCACATTTCGCCGAGCTTAGTTCCGTCCCAAATGTGATAGTGGGCGAGCCTATCGCCATATTGGGCACAAATTCCAGACTCCGAGCTGATATGGAAAAACCCAGTATCACTTTGCCTGCACCGGGGATCGAACCCGAGACCTCAGAACGGTAGTTGTACCGAAATATAACTACGCCACCGAGGCAGTCAGCAGTATATTTACATCAATGAGTATATGACATGTAGCATTTTAAATCATGTCACGACTAATCTGATAAAATCTGTATAAATTCTGAACACATTCAGTATTTTGGTTTCACTGCGAGGGTATTATGTCATCACGTAACAAAAGTGAGAAGCCATACACTTGACATATTGACGGGACAAAGAGATGGCGTTGGGCGTACGTTCACAATTTATCTACCGCAACGTTACGTCGCGTAACGTGTTACTCTAAATACCGGTGTGTTAGAATATCATGGATAAGCATTGTACTACTGCCTGCCTCGGTTGCGTAGTTGTATTTCAGTAGGACTACCGTCGTGAGGTGTCGGGTTTTATGTCTGGGTCGAGCAATGTCGAGGTTTGGATCGTGTGTGCTGGGAGACTTATGTAGTTTTAATAAAATATTTATAACATATTACTTCACTTTTATTTAATTACTTTACACATACATGGCGGCTACATTTTGGTTAGCGGAAGAAGCTCAATAACCTCTTTGACATTTCTTACCATAAACTTATAAACCAATGACAACATAAGATAAGGACTTAACTCTTTGTAACATGGGCATTGGATCTATACCTCAACACTCTCCCTCAATGTCCATGTTTCAAACCTAATTCATACATACATTGAATAAACTTATCTCTACTAACAGGTTTTGTGAATACATCTGCGAGCTGATATCTAGTGTTTACATATTCTACCTTAATAAGTCCTTCCTCTACCTTTTGCTTAACAAAATTATATTTTATATCTAAATGCTTCAATCTCTTTTGATCTGGATTCTTTACCGTTTTCATAGTACTCTGATTATCTTCAAAAATAGTTACACAGTCTACTTTTACATTTAAATCTGATAATAATTTTACAATCCAACATGCCTCCATAGAAGCCTCACATAAAGAAATTAATTCTGCCTCAGTTGTACTCAATGCTACTGTAGTTTGTTTCTTAGATCTCCAAATTACAGTATTTCCATAAACTTGAAATATATATCCTGATGTAGATTTCCTATCTGAATCCCTAGCATAATCAGCATCTGCATATCCTAAAATTGGTGACATTACTCTACAGTTATTATCTTTTGAATAAACTAACATATAATTAACAGTTTTCTTGACATATCTCAACACTCTTTTTAAAGCTATCCATAAATTTTCACATGGTTTAGACTGAAATCTACTTAAATAACATATAGCAGTTGTTAAATCAGGTCGTGACCCCACTGTTGCATACATAAGAGAACCTATCAATGATCTACATTTGTGTTCATAACTCATATCAATATTACAATTTTCATCAAATTTAAAATTAAGTTCCATTGGTGTGTTACTACCTTTACAATTCTCCATACTATATTTCTGTAAAATGCTTTTCAAATAATTTATCTGATTAATATGAATTTCCCCTTGTTTCTTAATTATTGAAATTCCCAAGTATGTTAAATTCTCATTTCCCAAGTCTTTCATTCTAAACTGTGATGATAAAAACTTTTTAACATTCTCAATTTGCAAATTATCTTTTCCTAGTATTAACAAATCATCAACATATAATAATAAGTACAATTCCCCTTTAGTATACAAACAATAGTCATTTACAGAACGTTTAAACCCATATTTAGTTATAGTTTCATGAAATTTTTCATACCAATACTTTGGTGATTTCTTTAACCCATATAGTGATTTTGTTAATTTCAGAACATATCCCTCAGGTACATTTAAGCCTTGTGGCGATTTTAAATAAACGTTTTCATTAATGTTACCATATAAAAAGGCCCCTTTTACATCCATTTGGTGTACATCATAATCTCTATACATTGCAACTGACAATAATATTCTTAACGTTTGTAATTTTAAAACAGGTGAGTAAATATCTTCTAAATTATCCTTTTGTTGAAACCCACGCACTACTAATCTTGCTTTATGTATTTCTTCATTTCCTATATTTTTCTTTGTAAATACCCATTTACTGTCTAATAATTTTTCTTTCTTCGGTGTTGGTACTATTTTCCAAGTTTCACTTTCTTTTAATACTTTTAATTCTTCTTGTACTGCTTTTACCCATTTTAGCTTGTCCGGTCTTTCATTTATCTCATCATAACATAATGGTACCTCTTGATTCATACTTAGTAGAGCAAATAATGCATCATCACTATCATCATCCATATTTACTTCATAATCTTCTTGCCATTTTGGTTTTCTTGTTTGCCTTTTCATTCTATTATGTTTATATCCTTTATTCTTTTCATCTTCTGTAGTATTCTTCTGCTCTTTTTCTTTTGTATTTGATATATCTATTACTTCCTGCTCTTCATTTTCTGTTTCATAATTTTCTCTCTCTGACTCCTTTTCATCCTCAAATGTAACTTTTTCTCTCTGTTGTTCCTGTGTATACATATCTGTGGATGCAGCTGGTAAGTGAACTAAGGGTTCTTCTTTTTGACGTTCATCAAATATTACATTCCTAGCATGAACTAACTTATCGGTTTCCTCATCGTACAATAGATACCCTGTTCTACTATAACCTACCATTATCATTCGTTTCCCTGTGTTATCTAATTTCTGTCTATGTTCTTTAGGTACATGATTATATGCTATACATCCGAATACACGAAAATTTGAAACATCCGGCTTCCTACCTTCCCACAATTCACTTGGAGTTTTATCCTTTCCTACAGTTGGACTTCTATTAGTTACATAAGCTGAATACAAAATTGCATCTCCCCAGAATTCTTTTGCTAATTTAGATTCCAATAAAATTGTCCTAGTCTTTTCTACAAGTGTCCTATTCATTCTTTCTGCTACCCCATTCATCTCAGGATTATACGGTACTGTATACTGTAATGTTATACCATTATTTAAACAAAATCTTTGAAATTCCCCAGATATATATTCTCTACCATTATCACATCGTAATTTTAATAAATCTGCATTAAAATGTTTAGTTGCATAATAAAAATATTTCTTAAAATTATCAAAAACTTCCGATTTGTGACGCATTAAATATACCATACAAAAATGTGTGTTATCATCTATAAATGTAACAAAATACTTATGACCTTCTCTATCTGTAGGGGTTATAGGTCCACAAACATCTGTATGTACTAACTCTAAAGGTTTCTTTGCTCGGTAACCCTGCTTATTAAATGGTTGTCTCGTCATTTTTGCGAGTAAACATGGTTCACACAACATATGTTCAATTTTATTACCTTTCATATCATTTAAACCATTTACCATATTTTTATGCAATAATGTATTAATGTTATTAATACCCAAATGTGCAAAACGTCTGTGCCATAATTCTGTCATATTACTGTTTGACTCTGTATAATTACATTTCGAAAAATCCACTTGCATTTCTATAGTATACAATGAACCATCACTGTCCCCAATCATTAATAAGCCATTATTTTTATAAACTCTAACTTTACCTCCTTGAAAACAAACTTTTAAACCATTAATTTCTAATTTATGAACTGATAACAAGTTTTTTCTTAAGTCTGGCACATAGTAAACATTTTTAATAGTACAATTAGAAGGCTTTTTCCCAACATATGTTTTTGCCTGTATATTACCTATTCCTACCGCTTTTAACATTACACCATTTTTTGCCGATGCTATATTTTTAGGTTTATTTAACACTTTATAATCAGAAAACATATCTTTAGTATTTATTAAATGATCCGAACAGCCAGAATCTATATACCACACTAATTTATCCTTAATGTCCATATTACACTTATTCACTTCACAATTAATAGCCGCTCCATGCTTCGCTGTACTATTCTCCGCTGTATATGACTGGTGTCCTCTCCCTGAATTCCTGGCTCCTCTATATCCTTGTCCTCGGGTGTTATTACCACGTCCCCTCGGGTTATTAAAATATCCTCTTTCTCTTGTATAATTTTCTTTTCTTTCTTGATTATTTTCCATTCCTTGATTATAATTTTCTCTTCCTTGATTATAGTTATTCCTCCTTTGCATATAATTCACATTTCTTGTACATTGATACTTCTTATGACCAGGTTTTCCACATGTATAACAGTTAAATGCGTTCCCACGATTAATTTCTCTATCATTTCCTTTTCCGTTAAATTTCTTTTTCTTTTCTTCTTCTCCCAGCAGCCTATTTTTCACAAAATCTAGTTTCAAATCCTCTTGTGTCTCTAATGCTGTAATAATTCCTTCATATGACCTTGGCATTGACAACAAGACATAATTTACTTTTTCTTCCTCGCTTAATTCTGAATCAGATTCCTTAAGATCAGTAAAGATTTGCTCCATTTCTACTAAATGTTTCATCAGAGACTCGTGCTCCTTGAACTTCATGTCCGACAACTGTCTTCTCAAATATAACTTTGACCTCACACCTTTTTTCTTAAAATTTTCTTCTAAATTGTGAAACATTTGATGGGCACTACTTTTCTTTACATACTCTATATGGCTATCCGCCACACAAGCAATAATAATTGCCTGTGCTTTCGCTTCAGATGCCTTATTTTCTTCCTTCGCGCCATAACTCTCATTCTCAATGGCGTCCAATACTAAATTTTCTCTTAGTATACTGCGTACTCTAAACGCCCAAGTATTAAAATTAGTGCCTTTGAAGGGCTCGACAGAATATTTTTCCTTCATCATACTGATTCAGTTTAATTATGAGTTTCTTACTTTAATTTCTTACGATGCGACAGCCATCTTCAAATACCGCGTGGACGAACAAACACGGCGAACCACGATGAACACGGTAAGCACGGGAACCACGGTATGCTACCACTGTCGAGGTTTGGATCGTGTGTGCTGGGAGACTTATGTAGTTTTAATAAAATATTTATAACATATTACTTCACTTTTATTTAATTACTTTACACATACATGGCGGCTACATTTTGGTTAGCGGAAGAAGCTCAATAACCTCTTTGACATTTCTTACCATAAACTTATAAACCAATGACAACATAAGATAAGGACTTAACTCTTTGTAACATGGGCATTGGATCTATACCTCAACAAGCAATAATATTGAGTTTCAACCAAATTCCAAAAAGGTCATCAATTCGTCTTTATTTTTTTATGTATTTTACGCGATATTTCCGCCAATTGTGAACCGATTTTTAAAATTATTTTTGACTTCGATAGAGCCTATTTGAAGGGTGGTTCCATATAAATTTAGTCACGATCAGATATAGTTGGAAGTCGGTCAGTTAAGTTTTTAAACTTGTGATTATTTCAATATCAGCCCGGAGGCTCACCTTCTATCACGTCTGGGATGGGCGAAATGTGGGTATTTCTAGTTCATGAGTCTCCCTCCGCCTACCGCATCAGAAATACAGACGTGAGCTTATATTTGTTATGTTATGCATTGTACTACTGAAGCGATAGGTAATAATTATTCGTATTTATACTTGTGGAGATATGTGTAGTATCAAATAAAGTGCTGGAATGACGCTGGAGATAGTGTGGTCACATCTTAAGGAAAAGACTGGAGTACGTCGGTCGGAAGTGTCTGGACCAGTATCATACCAGGGGGTTATCACCACGTCTTATAGCAGTATTATTATAATAATACTTTGTTTTTTGTACGGGAATCGGTACAATTAAGATTATAATAATACTGCTATAAGACATTGTGGTAACCCCCCAGAGGTGCGACCCCGTGGACTATCCGAAAATTGCCAGCTAGGTGTTTTGAAAAAAGATAATAGAGTCAATAGTTTCAGAGATTAGTTTAGGTACGAATTATAATATCGACTGACAACCAAAATAGGTCCTCATAACTATGAACGATAATACAATAAGTAGGTACTAGGTAGGTAGGTCATATACATATTATGTTATTTTTGACTCTAACAATAAAATCAGTATTTCGTAATAACAATAAATAATGACCACCTCATAATATTTTATATCTGCCTCGCTGAACTGACAATTTTGATAACAATGCCTACATAATGATTAATTAACGAATCTTGTCTATCGTAGTCGTGGGCGATAGTCGTTGTTATCAAATTGAATAATTAGGTACTTATGAGTTGTCCTGCCATACTAGTATTTTTGGAAAATAATAGCCATTGCTTTTGATGACATACATACATAAGCTCACGCCTGTATCCCCGAAAGAGTAGACAAGTGCACTAGCAATCTCGAACATCCACATATCGCTGAGCTTAGTTCCATCCCAGATGTGATATGGAGCGAGGCTATCGCCTTATCTGGCCCAAATTCCAGACTCCTCACTTTGTCGGACCCCAGAGATCAAACCCGAGATCTCAGGACGATAGTCGTACCGTGCTCGCAATAGCACTACGCCACCAAGGCAGCCATTGCCTTTGATTATTATTTTGAATGAAGGAATGAAGGATGCAATGAAGGAATCTTATCGAAAGAAAATTAGATTAAATGCATAAATATTTTTATTTTACGTTTATTTAATCAGACCCACTATCATAATAATATAATTTTGTTAACAACGTGAAAATATAACGAATATGTATGTGTGTGTAAGTAGAGAGTGTTCTAGTTGTTTATTAATAAAGTGATCTCATACTTCATTTTCGAAAAGCCTGTTATTTGCACTAATTGGATGTTATTTCATTACATTATAGTAAATAGCTCTGTTATTTTGGATTTGCCATTGTATAAATTTTTAGACATAATTAAATTACATCATTGTTGTCACAAAATTGCATCATTTTAATAGGAAATCACTACTTACATATTATAAATGGATATTTGGTAAAAACAGTGTAGTAAATAGTGATTCAATGATATTGTTTATTTGTCAAAAGTTACCATTATTTGGATTTTCAATAAACAAACAATAAACATAATTACATTTAATTAAACCATTTTATTAAACCATAGTATGCTCATATATACATAAGCTCACGTCTGTACCCCAGAATGGGTAGACAGAGTCGCACTAGCGAACTAGAACATCGACTAGAGCTTAGTTCGAACCCAAATGAGATGAGAGATAAGATGGCCCATATTGGGCACAAATTCCAAACTCCGGACAGATACTGAAATGAAAAAAAACAATATTACTTTGCCTTACCCTGGAATCGAACCCATGACCTCATGACGGTAGTCGTACCGAAATACAACTACACCACTGAGGCAGTCTAAACTATAATGTATCGACTATAAAAATATTTAAAAATACTCTTGGTTGTTTACTTGGACAAAATTAAAAATAAAACTGATTTGATAAGATAACGTTTGAAATCAAAGTTATCTTTATCAACTTGCTATCAAACATAGAAATGTTAGATTGATTTAAGGAACACGAGGCTGGAAAAATACTTACACACGTATACATAATGTCACGGCTTTATCGTCGAAGAGGCAGACAGAGGCGAAATAGAAAGCTAGAACACCTACAACTACAAAAATAATAAAATGTTAATCACAGTCAAGTGCCACGAGATAAGTGATTTTAAGCCAATTATGATTAACCATATTATGTAGAAATACAATAATTTGTTACACGCGTTACACCTGGGACATTGTTGACACCAAAACAATAGCAAAATTATACATTTATGTACCTGTTAATAATATTGTAATCGTAAATAATAATTTACACATATCTTTTTAGCAAATTATAAGAATGTACAATATTACCCTTAAGCGTGTTCACACTATTCTTGTACATATCATTCGTCTATTCTACAAAGAATCACATCGGCCGCGTGTCCCCATACTTCACATGTCGCTAACATAATTGATGTCCTTTGTTCTAAGTTGTAAATCCTGCGTAGAAAGAGGGTGCCGAATATCCATCGTTAATAACCGTATGTCAGAAATTCTTAACTCAAAGCAAACTGAAGAGGCTAAAAGCTAGTAACTGTGTGGTATTCTTGATACAAGTTTTTAGTAGAGAATATAACATGAGTATTTTTACCCTAAAGCTTAAATCACTCAATATTTTAATTTGGTTGAGAGTTACACAGGTAAGGTGAGTCTAGACATGTAGCATTTCACCGAACAAAACTCTGTAGCTGTAGAAGCGACGCGTGTCTGCTGCGATAGTGTGGACGTATTTTGATACGCGAACATTTCAGCTACGATGCGATCCACCTAAAACTCTCGAAGAAACTGTCAAACATCGCGCTACATACAGGCGAAAATTGCAAGGCATAGCAAGCTACCAGTGTAGATGGTGATCTCTGCTCTGTTACGTATTAATGCTACGTGCTACGAGCCGAACCATCGAAGTTGGATTTTTTCAAAGGATTTCGCATTGCTCCGGCTACGACATGTAGCTCCCCTGTAGCAAAAATACATCCAGGCTGAGATCTATAGAGCAAACTTTGACTAAGTCTAAGTCAAAGTAACGAACTCAATGAGGATTTGGAATTGTTAAATCGAACTTTGACTTAGTCCGAGTAATTTTTTATAAGAAAAACAGACTGACAGACAGATTAAGCAAAGATTTTCTTGTAAAAATTACTTGGACTATGTCAATATCCTCACTGATTTCGTTACTTTGACTTAGACTTAGTCGAAGTTCGCTCTATAGATCTCAGCCCCACTCTATGCGTAGCAGCTCGTGATGGATCGTGTAATGACACCCGTGACGTAGATTCGCGGGCTATTCCGCTCCCTCGCAACTCCCAAGCCGCACCGCATAACCTGCATAAGCCGCTCAAATATTCAGGTTTCCGGACTTTTTTCTAAGAATTCTGGCTTAGTTATTTTTTCTAAGGATATTTATGAAATGTTGCGTAGAATTTTACTTACAGATTTTATTTATTTATTTAATTTATTGCACTCCATAATTGAAAATTGGTTTTTACAATAGGTTATGGTAGGTACATAATCGTGGACCCTGTCGGTCACGGCAACATAGAAGAGACGGAGAAACCTTTACTTTTGACGGAGAAAATATCACTACACTAAATTAGTCAGCTTAGAAACTTATTGGGTGGGTGATTTTTTATTTATTCATTCTGACTAACCTTAAGGAGATACATATCAGTATAAGGACAAATAAATATGAAAAAGAGTGTGTTAAGATTTTGCCCAGACTATCTTAGACCTAAACGAAATAATAGGGAAATAACATAACATAACATAAGCTCATGCCTGTATAGGAAAATAGATACTTATTAAAAATATATTATGAAAGTAAAATGTTACTAGCTCTCCGATCGCAACATCTGCTGCACTATTGATAATTAAAAGCCATTAAGATTATTTGGGGTTTGAAAATATAAATGTGGAGCTGCCATCTTTGAATAACGGTTGCAGCACAGTGTGGACATTATAAATGATTCTATTACATTACCAATGAAAACAATCTAACACCCGTCCGGGCATGGTTAAAAATAATAGTTTCTTTGTAGATTTGATTTTATATTCTCATACGAAAATGCATAATAAAAACTAATTATAGATGTCTTTTTGTTGCTTTAATGATATATAATTCAATTTAAATAAATTAACATAACCTAGCGGTTGCAACTTTAACTAGTTTATGTTAATTTTATTGCTTGATTTTAACTTAATGGCCTCTTTCTGACGCCGGAACTTAAAATAAAACATCACAAATGTGATATTATTTGTAAGCTCCAAGTTGATAGGTGTTATTCTTGATTTTATTAATCATACATTTAAATTACAAGTACAACAAATTAGGTATTTATTACTCCTGTATTTTTTACTAACATTAATAACAAACATTGCTTAACAAGTATTAAACATAAAACATAATCGATGGAAATAAATTAAATTGTTATTAGTTTTTTGGAAATTATTTTTAGGTGCTACGTATCATTCGTAACATTGTAAGGACTTTTGATGATATTTATTTATTTTGGTGTTATAAAAATAATTAAAGGTTTTTATAATAATGTAGAGAGAACATGAGATTAAATAGTGTTAACTAAACTACGCTGGTTGAAGTTAGTTACTTTTTAGGGTTCCTTAGATAAATAGCAAAAATAGAGCCCTATATCGACCGACTTCAAAGAAGGAGAAGGTCCTTAATTCGTCTGTATTTTTATGTATGATTTTCAAAGCTCATTTCAAGGGTGATCCCATATAGATTTGGTCACGATTGGATCAATTTTGAAGTCAGTCCGTAAAGTTTTTAGTTTCGCCATGTCCGTCCGTGTGTCTAGCTAACCACAGTTAAGCTCACATACTAATAAAAACAACTGTTATTATGTCACAAGAGGAGCAATACCTATCGTAAAAAATTTAAGCTAATTTGATACCCTATCTATAACGAGAATTGCATGTAATCCAAGATATAGATTTTCCAAGCAGATAAAAATGATTAATTTACACATGTCATCTGATAATTCTATCTATCTGATTAATTCTGTAATCAAATATTCGTATACATAACAATTTAAAATTGAATCAGGTCCGTAATGAAGGTAATAAACAAAATTAAAAACATACAAAAACGGAATAACATATAATATTATATTAACATTCATCATCCGACTGCTGGGCCTCTGCCTCTCTCTCTTTCGATTTACTACAATCTTATTTACTACAGCCTTTGTAACCTAAATGGTTAAGATCGTTTAGTTGTTTTTTACTACAGTGCAAATTATATCGATATAATTGTAAATAACGATAATCATCACTAATAAATGATTTCATTTTATTTTAGCACTCTATAAACTTATATTATAATAATGAGTAATGGGGAGCTTTATACCTGCTTTTTTCTTTTTTTATCCGGTCACGGCAAAGTGACTACACTACAGGTGTAGTGTAGTATTAGTAGTATTATTAGTAGCATTTTTCTGACTACACTACGCTTATCATTAGGTGATGGTAAGCGTAGTGCAGTAAAAAAATGCTTATTCGTTTGCTATATTAGGTATTTAGGTACCTATAAATATTATGGTTTGCATTGATATCAAGCTTTTGCGCTTATCTATAATAGGTAATGGAAAACAGAAGGAGAATTATTGTACATTTTTCACTCATTTTTTCTTTCTACCTGCCCTTATCCCATTTTAATGTGGGGTCGGCGCAACATACTTTTCCAAGCATGTTGCTGAAAGGATTTGGTTAAGTTTTTACTTCCGGCTGCCACGGTGGCTTAAATTTTTTCACTCATTAACCAACTTAAATGTACTATAGCCCTAAGTCCCCGTGAGGATTCTAACTTCGTTGTCGATTTCGCTTGACAAATCAAATTGCCGTTTTCCTTCACGGTTAAAAGCAAGTTAAAAGGTGTTAATTCTTTATGCATTAGTCAAGGCTCATTGTATGTTTGATTAATGTGAATACCACGTGTCCATCGTGGAATATTTTTTGGTAATCGTAAACAAATTGATTTAACATCGGGCGGTTATTACGACATCACTATTCGAATTTTATAAACATTTCTATTAAATACATACATAATTAATATTTTGCCAACGTTTTATCCTTACCAAACATCATTGTTGTTTTAGGTTTGTAATAAAAATCATACTTTAATGATGTGCGCTGTGCATAAACATATTATTAATTTTTAACTTATTTTGTATCGTGAACAAATAAAAAATATATTAAGAATGTTTATTTGCAAATCAAACGCATCGAAGATGTAAAAGTACTTTCGAGTTAGGTAACTATAACCTTAAAATTTGGTACGACTTGTGGCATACCGCATAGGTGAAAGAAAATACTTCGAATACCGTGACTATGTTTGTACCTTCATTTTCAAAATAATTACTAACAACATTAGCTTATGCCTGTATCTTTGAAAGAGTAGGCAGAGGCGCACTAGCGAACTAGAACACCCACATTTCGCCGAGCTTAGTTCCGTCCCAAATGTGATAGTGGGCGAGCCTATCGCCATATTGGGCACAAATTCCAGACTCCGAGCTGATATGGAAAAACCCAGTATCACTTTGCCTGCACCGGGGATCGAACCCGAGACCTCAGAACGGTAGTTGTACCGAAATATAACTACGCCACCGAGGCAGTCAGCAGTATATTTACATCAATGAGTATATGACATGTAGCATTTTAAATCATGTCACGACTAATCTGATAAAATCTGTATAAATTCTGAACACATTCAGTATTTTGGTTTCACTGCGAGGGTATTATGTCATCACGTAACAAAAGTGAGAAGCCATACACTTGACATATTGACGGGACAAAGAGATGGCGTTGGGCGTACGTTCACAATTTATCTACCGCAACGTTACGTCGCGTAACGTGTTACTCTAAATACCGGTGTGTTAGAATATCATGGATAAGCATTGTACTACTGCCTGCCTCGGTTGCGTAGTTGTATTTCAGTAGGACTACCGTCGTGAGGTGTCGGGTTTTATGTCTGGGTCGAGCAATGTCGAGGTTTGGATCGTGTGTGCTGGGAGACTTATGTAGTTTTAATAAAATATTTATAACATATTACTTCACTTTTATTTAATTACTTTACACATACATGGCGGCTACATTTTGGTTAGCGGAAGAAGCTCAATAACCTCTTTGACATTTCTTACCATAAACTTATAAACCAATGACAACATAAGATAAGGACTTAACTCTTTGTAACATGGGCATTGGATCTATACCTCAACACTCTCCCTCAATGTCCATGTTTCAAACCTAATTCATACATACATTGAATAAACTTATCTCTACTAACAGGTTTTGTGAATACATCTGCGAGCTGATATCTAGTGTTTACATATTCTACCTTAATAAGTCCTTCCTCTACCTTTTGCTTAACAAA
Source organism: Clanis bilineata (assembly GCA_036417725.1). Lineage (NCBI taxonomy): Eukaryota > Metazoa > Arthropoda > Insecta > Lepidoptera > Sphingidae > Clanis > Clanis bilineata. Next base: position 9,754,251 of record CM071154.1, read on the forward strand.
ATTATATTTTATATCTAAATGCTTCAATCTCTTTTGATCTGGATTCTTTACCGTTTTCATAGTACTCTGATTATCTTCAAAAATAGTTACACAGTCTACTTTTACATTTAAATCTGATAATAATTTTACAATCCAACATGCCTCCATAGAAGCCTCACATAAAGAAATTAATTCTGCCTCAGTTGTACTCAATGCTACTGTAGTTTGTTTCTTAGATCTCCAAATTACAGTATTTCCATAAACTTGAAATATATATCCTGATGTAGATTTCCTATCTGAATCCCTAGCATAATCAGCATCTGCATATCCTAAAATTGGTGACATTACTCTACAGTTATTATCTTTTGAATAAACTAACATATAATTAACAGTTTTCTTGACATATCTCAACACTCTTTTTAAAGCTATCCATAAATTTTCACATGGTTTAGACTGAAATCTACTTAAATAACATATAGCAGTTGTTAAATCAGGTCGTGACCCCACTGTTGCATACATAAGAGAACCTATCAATGATCTACATTTGTGTTCATAACTCATATCAATATTACAATTTTCATCAAATTTAAAATTAAGTTCCATTGGTGTGTTACTACCTTTACAATTCTCCATACTATATTTCTGTAAAATGCTTTTCAAATAATTTATCTGATTAATATGAATTTCCCCTTGTTTCTTAATTATTGAAATTCCCAAGTATGTTAAATTCTCATTTCCCAAGTCTTTCATTCTAAACTGTGATGATAAAAACTTTTTAACATTCTCAATTTGCAAATTATCTTTTCCTAGTATTAACAAATCATCAACATATAATAATAAGTACAATTCCCCTTTAGTATACAAACAATAGTCATTTACAGAACGTTTAAACCCATATTTAGTTATAGTTTCATGAAATTTTTCATACCAATACTTTGGTGATTTCTTTAACCCATATAGTGATTTTGTTAATTTCAGAACATATCCCTCAGGTACATTTAAGCCTTGTGGCGATTTTAAATAAACGTTTTCATTAATGTTACCATATAAAAAGGCCCCTTTTACATCCATTTGGTGTACATCATAATCTCTATACATTGCAACTGACAATAATATTCTTAACGTTTGTAATTTTAAAACAGGTGAGTAAATATCTTCTAAATTATCCTTTTGTTGAAACCCACGCACTACTAATCTTGCTTTATGTATTTCTTCATTTCCTATATTTTTCTTTGTAAATACCCATTTACTGTCTAATAATTTTTCTTTCTTCGGTGTTGGTACTATTTTCCAAGTTTCACTTTCTTTTAATACTTTTAATTCTTCTTGTACTGCTTTTACCCATTTTAGCTTGTCCGGTCTTTCATTTATCTCATCATAACATAATGGTACCTCTTGATTCATACTTAGTAGAGCAAATAATGCATCATCACTATCATCATCCATATTTACTTCATAATCTTCTTGCCATTTTGGTTTTCTTGTTTGCCTTTTCATTCTATTATGTTTATATCCTTTATTCTTTTCATCTTCTGTAGTATTCTTCTGCTCTTTTTCTTTTGTATTTGATATATCTATTACTTCCTGCTCTTCATTTTCTGTTTCATAATTTTCTCTCTCTGACTCCTTTTCATCCTCAAATGTAACTTTTTCTCTCTGTTGTTCCTGTGTATACATATCTGTGGATGCAGCTGGTAAGTGAACTAAGGGTTCTTCTTTTTGACGTTCATCAAATATTACATTCCTAGCATGAACTAACTTATCGGTTTCCTCATCGTACAATAGATACCCTGTTCTACTATAACCTACCATTATCATTCGTTTCCCTGTGTTATCTAATTTCTGTCTATGTTCTTTAGGTACATGATTATATGCTATACATCCGAATACACGAAAATTTGAAACATCCGGCTTCCTACCTTCCCACAATTCACTTGGAGTTTTATCCTTTCCTACAGTTGGACTTCTATTAGTTACATAAGCTGAATACAAAATTGCATCTCCCCAGAATTCTTTTGCTAATTTAGATTCCAATAAAATTGTCCTAGTCTTTTCTACAAGTGTCCTATTCATTCTTTCTGCTACCCCATTCATCTCAGGATTATACGGTACTGTATACTGTAATGTTATACCATTATTTAAACAAAATCTTTGAAATTCCCCAGATATATATTCTCTACCATTATCACATCGTAATTTTAATAAATCTGCATTAAAATGTTTAGTTGCATAATAAAAATATTTCTTAAAATTATCAAAAACTTCCGATTTGTGACGCATTAAATATACCATACAAAAATGTGTGTTATCATCTATAAATGTAACAAAATACTTATGACCTTCTCTATCTGTAGGGGTTATAGGTCCACAAACATCTGTATGTACTAACTCTAAAGGTTTCTTTGCTCGGTAACCCTGCTTATTAAATGGTTGTCTCGTCATTTTTGCGAGTAAACATGGTTCACACAACATATGTTCAATTTTATTACCTTTCATATCATTTAAACCATTTACCATATTTTTATGCAATAATGTATTAATGTTATTAATACCCAAATGTGCAAAACGTCTGTGCCATAATTCTGTCATATTACTGTTTGACTCTGTATAATTACATTTCGAAAAATCCACTTGCATTTCTATAGTATACAATGAACCATCACTGTCCCCAATCATTAATAAGCCATTATTTTTATAAACTCTAACTTTACCTCCTTGAAAACAAACTTTTAAACCATTAATTTCTAATTTATGAACTGATAACAAGTTTTTTCTTAAGTCTGGCACATAGTAAACATTTTTAATAGTACAATTAGAAGGCTTTTTCCCAACATATGTTTTTGCCTGTATATTACCTATTCCTACCGCTTTTAACATTACACCATTTTTTGCCGATGCTATATTTTTAGGTTTATTTAACACTTTATAATCAGAAAACATATCTTTAGTATTTATTAAATGATCCGAACAGCCAGAATCTATATACCACACTAATTTATCCTTAATGTCCATATTACACTTATTCACTTCACAATTAATAGCCGCTCCATGCTTCGCTGTACTATTCTCCGCTGTATATGACTGGTGTCCTCTCCCTGAATTCCTGGCTCCTCTATATCCTTGTCCTCGGGTGTTATTACCACGTCCCCTCGGGTTATTAAAATATCCTCTTTCTCTTGTATAATTTTCTTTTCTTTCTTGATTATTTTCCATTCCTTGATTATAATTTTCTCTTCCTTGATTATAGTTATTCCTCCTTTGCATATAATTCACATTTCTTGTACATTGATACTTCTTATGACCAGGTTTTCCACATGTATAACAGTTAAATGCGTTCCCACGATTAATTTCTCTATCATTTCCTTTTCCGTTAAATTTCTTTTTCTTTTCTTCTTCTCCCAGCAGCCTATTTTTCACAAAATCTAGTTTCAAATCCTCTTGTGTCTCTAATGCTGTAATAATTCCTTCATATGACCTTGGCATTGACAACAAGACATAATTTACTTTTTCTTCCTCGCTTAATTCTGAATCAGATTCCTTAAGATCAGTAAAGATTTGCTCCATTTCTACTAAATGTTTCATCAGAGACTCGTGCTCCTTGAACTTCATGTCCGACAACTGTCTTCTCAAATATAACTTTGACCTCACACCTTTTTTCTTAAAATTTTCTTCTAAATTGTGAAACATTTGATGGGCACTACTTTTCTTTACATACTCTATATGGCTATCCGCCACACAAGCAATAATAATTGCCTGTGCTTTCGCTTCAGATGCCTTATTTTCTTCCTTCGCGCCATAACTCTCATTCTCAATGGCGTCCAATACTAAATTTTCTCTTAGTATACTGCGTACTCTAAACGCCCAAGTATTAAAATTAGTGCCTTTGAAGGGCTCGACAGAATATTTTTCCTTCATCATACTGATTCAGTTTAATTATGAGTTTCTTACTTTAATTTCTTACGATGCGACAGCCATCTTCAAATACCGCGTGGACGAACAAACACGGCGAACCACGATGAACACGGTAAGCACGGGAACCACGGTATGCTACCACTGTCGAGGTTTGGATCGTGTGTGCTGGGAGACTTATGTAGTTTTAATAAAATATTTATAACATATTACTTCACTTTTATTTAATTACTTTACACATACATGGCGGCTACATTTTGGTTAGCGGAAGAAGCTCAATAACCTCTTTGACATTTCTTACCATAAACTTATAAACCAATGACAACATAAGATAAGGACTTAACTCTTTGTAACATGGGCATTGGATCTATACCTCAACAAGCAATAATATTGAGTTTCAACCAAATTCCAAAAAGGTCATCAATTCGTCTTTATTTTTTTATGTATTTTACGCGATATTTCCGCCAATTGTGAACCGATTTTTAAAATTATTTTTGACTTCGATAGAGCCTATTTGAAGGGTGGTTCCATATAAATTTAGTCACGATCAGATATAGTTGGAAGTCGGTCAGTTAAGTTTTTAAACTTGTGATTATTTCAATATCAGCCCGGAGGCTCACCTTCTATCACGTCTGGGATGGGCGAAATGTGGGTATTTCTAGTTCATGAGTCTCCCTCCGCCTACCGCATCAGAAATACAGACGTGAGCTTATATTTGTTATGTTATGCATTGTACTACTGAAGCGATAGGTAATAATTATTCGTATTTATACTTGTGGAGATATGTGTAGTATCAAATAAAGTGCTGGAATGACGCTGGAGATAGTGTGGTCACATCTTAAGGAAAAGACTGGAGTACGTCGGTCGGAAGTGTCTGGACCAGTATCATACCAGGGGGTTATCACCACGTCTTATAGCAGTATTATTATAATAATACTTTGTTTTTTGTACGGGAATCGGTACAATTAAGATTATAATAATACTGCTATAAGACATTGTGGTAACCCCCCAGAGGTGCGACCCCGTGGACTATCCGAAAATTGCCAGCTAGGTGTTTTGAAAAAAGATAATAGAGTCAATAGTTTCAGAGATTAGTTTAGGTACGAATTATAATATCGACTGACAACCAAAATAGGTCCTCATAACTATGAACGATAATACAATAAGTAGGTACTAGGTAGGTAGGTCATATACATATTATGTTATTTTTGACTCTAACAATAAAATCAGTATTTCGTAATAACAATAAATAATGACCACCTCATAATATTTTATATCTGCCTCGCTGAACTGACAATTTTGATAACAATGCCTACATAATGATTAATTAACGAATCTTGTCTATCGTAGTCGTGGGCGATAGTCGTTGTTATCAAATTGAATAATTAGGTACTTATGAGTTGTCCTGCCATACTAGTATTTTTGGAAAATAATAGCCATTGCTTTTGATGACATACATACATAAGCTCACGCCTGTATCCCCGAAAGAGTAGACAAGTGCACTAGCAATCTCGAACATCCACATATCGCTGAGCTTAGTTCCATCCCAGATGTGATATGGAGCGAGGCTATCGCCTTATCTGGCCCAAATTCCAGACTCCTCACTTTGTCGGACCCCAGAGATCAAACCCGAGATCTCAGGACGATAGTCGTACCGTGCTCGCAATAGCACTACGCCACCAAGGCAGCCATTGCCTTTGATTATTATTTTGAATGAAGGAATGAAGGATGCAATGAAGGAATCTTATCGAAAGAAAATTAGATTAAATGCATAAATATTTTTATTTTACGTTTATTTAATCAGACCCACTATCATAATAATATAATTTTGTTAACAACGTGAAAATATAACGAATATGTATGTGTGTGTAAGTAGAGAGTGTTCTAGTTGTTTATTAATAAAGTGATCTCATACTTCATTTTCGAAAAGCCTGTTATTTGCACTAATTGGATGTTATTTCATTACATTATAGTAAATAGCTCTGTTATTTTGGATTTGCCATTGTATAAATTTTTAGACATAATTAAATTACATCATTGTTGTCACAAAATTGCATCATTTTAATAGGAAATCACTACTTACATATTATAAATGGATATTTGGTAAAAACAGTGTAGTAAATAGTGATTCAATGATATTGTTTATTTGTCAAAAGTTACCATTATTTGGATTTTCAATAAACAAACAATAAACATAATTACATTTAATTAAACCATTTTATTAAACCATAGTATGCTCATATATACATAAGCTCACGTCTGTACCCCAGAATGGGTAGACAGAGTCGCACTAGCGAACTAGAACATCGACTAGAGCTTAGTTCGAACCCAAATGAGATGAGAGATAAGATGGCCCATATTGGGCACAAATTCCAAACTCCGGACAGATACTGAAATGAAAAAAAACAATATTACTTTGCCTTACCCTGGAATCGAACCCATGACCTCATGACGGTAGTCGTACCGAAATACAACTACACCACTGAGGCAGTCTAAACTATAATGTATCGACTATAAAAATATTTAAAAATACTCTTGGTTGTTTACTTGGACAAAATTAAAAATAAAACTGATTTGATAAGATAACGTTTGAAATCAAAGTTATCTTTATCAACTTGCTATCAAACATAGAAATGTTAGATTGATTTAAGGAACACGAGGCTGGAAAAATACTTACACACGTATACATAATGTCACGGCTTTATCGTCGAAGAGGCAGACAGAGGCGAAATAGAAAGCTAGAACACCTACAACTACAAAAATAATAAAATGTTAATCACAGTCAAGTGCCACGAGATAAGTGATTTTAAGCCAATTATGATTAACCATATTATGTAGAAATACAATAATTTGTTACACGCGTTACACCTGGGACATTGTTGACACCAAAACAATAGCAAAATTATACATTTATGTACCTGTTAATAATATTGTAATCGTAAATAATAATTTACACATATCTTTTTAGCAAATTATAAGAATGTACAATATTACCCTTAAGCGTGTTCACACTATTCTTGTACATATCATTCGTCTATTCTACAAAGAATCACATCGGCCGCGTGTCCCCATACTTCACATGTCGCTAACATAATTGATGTCCTTTGTTCTAAGTTGTAAATCCTGCGTAGAAAGAGGGTGCCGAATATCCATCGTTAATAACCGTATGTCAGAAATTCTTAACTCAAAGCAAACTGAAGAGGCTAAAAGCTAGTAACTGTGTGGTATTCTTGATACAAGTTTTTAGTAGAGAATATAACATGAGTATTTTTACCCTAAAGCTTAAATCACTCAATATTTTAATTTGGTTGAGAGTTACACAGGTAAGGTGAGTCTAGACATGTAGCATTTCACCGAACAAAACTCTGTAGCTGTAGAAGCGACGCGTGTCTGCTGCGATAGTGTGGACGTATTTTGATACGCGAACATTTCAGCTACGATGCGATCCACCTAAAACTCTCGAAGAAACTGTCAAACATCGCGCTACATACAGGCGAAAATTGCAAGGCATAGCAAGCTACCAGTGTAGATGGTGATCTCTGCTCTGTTACGTATTAATGCTACGTGCTACGAGCCGAACCATCGAAGTTGGATTTTTTCAAAGGATTTCGCATTGCTCCGGCTACGACATGTAGCTCCCCTGTAGCAAAAATACATCCAGGCTGAGATCTATAGAGCAAACTTTGACTAAGTCTAAGTCAAAGTAACGAACTCAATGAGGATTTGGAATTGTTAAATCGAACTTTGACTTAGTCCGAGTAATTTTTTATAAGAAAAACAGACTGACAGACAGATTAAGCAAAGATTTTCTTGTAAAAATTACTTGGACTATGTCAATATCCTCACTGATTTCGTTACTTTGACTTAGACTTAGTCGAAGTTCGCTCTATAGATCTCAGCCCCACTCTATGCGTAGCAGCTCGTGATGGATCGTGTAATGACACCCGTGACGTAGATTCGCGGGCTATTCCGCTCCCTCGCAACTCCCAAGCCGCACCGCATAACCTGCATAAGCCGCTCAAATATTCAGGTTTCCGGACTTTTTTCTAAGAATTCTGGCTTAGTTATTTTTTCTAAGGATATTTATGAAATGTTGCGTAGAATTTTACTTACAGATTTTATTTATTTATTTAATTTATTGCACTCCATAATTGAAAATTGGTTTTTACAATAGGTTATGGTAGGTACATAATCGTGGACCCTGTCGGTCACGGCAACATAGAAGAGACGGAGAAACCTTTACTTTTGACGGAGAAAATATCACTACACTAAATTAGTCAGCTTAGAAACTTATTGGGTGGGTGATTTTTTATTTATTCATTCTGACTAACCTTAAGGAGATACATATCAGTATAAGGACAAATAAATATGAAAAAGAGTGTGTTAAGATTTTGCCCAGACTATCTTAGACCTAAACGAAATAATAGGGAAATAACATAACATAACATAAGCTCATGCCTGTATAGGAAAATAGATACTTATTAAAAATATATTATGAAAGTAAAATGTTACTAGCTCTCCGATCGCAACATCTGCTGCACTATTGATAATTAAAAGCCATTAAGATTATTTGGGGTTTGAAAATATAAATGTGGAGCTGCCATCTTTGAATAACGGTTGCAGCACAGTGTGGACATTATAAATGATTCTATTACATTACCAATGAAAACAATCTAACACCCGTCCGGGCATGGTTAAAAATAATAGTTTCTTTGTAGATTTGATTTTATATTCTCATACGAAAATGCATAATAAAAACTAATTATAGATGTCTTTTTGTTGCTTTAATGATATATAATTCAATTTAAATAAATTAACATAACCTAGCGGTTGCAACTTTAACTAGTTTATGTTAATTTTATTGCTTGATTTTAACTTAATGGCCTCTTTCTGACGCCGGAACTTAAAATAAAACATCACAAATGTGATATTATTTGTAAGCTCCAAGTTGATAGGTGTTATTCTTGATTTTATTAATCATACATTTAAATTACAAGTACAACAAATTAGGTATTTATTACTCCTGTATTTTTTACTAACATTAATAACAAACATTGCTTAACAAGTATTAAACATAAAACATAATCGATGGAAATAAATTAAATTGTTATTAGTTTTTTGGAAATTATTTTTAGGTGCTACGTATCATTCGTAACATTGTAAGGACTTTTGATGATATTTATTTATTTTGGTGTTATAAAAATAATTAAAGGTTTTTATAATAATGTAGAGAGAACATGAGATTAAATAGTGTTAACTAAACTACGCTGGTTGAAGTTAGTTACTTTTTAGGGTTCCTTAGATAAATAGCAAAAATAGAGCCCTATATCGACCGACTTCAAAGAAGGAGAAGGTCCTTAATTCGTCTGTATTTTTATGTATGATTTTCAAAGCTCATTTCAAGGGTGATCCCATATAGATTTGGTCACGATTGGATCAATTTTGAAGTCAGTCCGTAAAGTTTTTAGTTTCGCCATGTCCGTCCGTGTGTCTAGCTAACCACAGTTAAGCTCACATACTAATAAAAACAACTGTTATTATGTCACAAGAGGAGCAATACCTATCGTAAAAAATTTAAGCTAATTTGATACCCTATCTATAACGAGAATTGCATGTAATCCAAGATATAGATTTTCCAAGCAGATAAAAATGATTAATTTACACATGTCATCTGATAATTCTATCTATCTGATTAATTCTGTAATCAAATATTCGTATACATAACAATTTAAAATTGAATCAGGTCCGTAATGAAGGTAATAAACAAAATTAAAAACATACAAAAACGGAATAACATATAATATTATATTAACATTCATCATCCGACTGCTGGGCCTCTGCCTCTCTCTCTTTCGATTTACTACAATCTTATTTACTACAGCCTTTGTAACCTAAATGGTTAAGATCGTTTAGTTGTTTTTTACTACAGTGCAAATTATATCGATATAATTGTAAATAACGATAATCATCACTAATAAATGATTTCATTTTATTTTAGCACTCTATAAACTTATATTATAATAATGAGTAATGGGGAGCTTTATACCTGCTTTTTTCTTTTTTTATCCGGTCACGGCAAAGTGACTACACTACAGGTGTAGTGTAGTATTAGTAGTATTATTAGTAGCATTTTTCTGACTACACTACGCTTATCATTAGGTGATGGTAAGCGTAGTGCAGTAAAAAAATGCTTATTCGTTTGCTATATTAGGTATTTAGGTACCTATAAATATTATGGTTTGCATTGATATCAAGCTTTTGCGCTTATCTATAATAGGTAATGGAAAACAGAAGGAGAATTATTGTACATTTTTCACTCATTTTTTCTTTCTACCTGCCCTTATCCCATTTTAATGTGGGGTCGGCGCAACATACTTTTCCAAGCATGTTGCTGAAAGGATTTGGTTAAGTTTTTACTTCCGGCTGCCACGGTGGCTTAAATTTTTTCACTCATTAACCAACTTAAATGTACTATAGCCCTAAGTCCCCGTGAGGATTCTAACTTCGTTGTCGATTTCGCTTGACAAATCAAATTGCCGTTTTCCTTCACGGTTAAAAGCAAGTTAAAAGGTGTTAATTCTTTATGCATTAGTCAAGGCTCATTGTATGTTTGATTAATGTGAATACCACGTGTCCATCGTGGAATATTTTTTGGTAATCGTAAACAAATTGATTTAACATCGGGCGGTTATTACGACATCACTATTCGAATTTTATAAACATTTCTATTAAATACATACATAATTAATATTTTGCCAACGTTTTATCCTTACCAAACATCATTGTTGTTTTAGGTTTGTAATAAAAATCATACTTTAATGATGTGCGCTGTGCATAAACATATTATTAATTTTTAACTTATTTTGTATCGTGAACAAATAAAAAATATATTAAGAATGTTTATTTGCAAATCAAACGCATCGAAGATGTAATGGGAATTAATAATTAATGGTTATAATTATCTATTTCCTTATTTCCAAGTTTAACCGGATCTAATATAGAGCCAGCAAATCTTATAAAGGCAGCAAAAAACTGTCGTCTCAGTACATTATGTTAAGAGCCCTCAAGATAGCCGTTCAATTAGTTCTCTTAATAGCTTTTAGCATGTATGAGACATTATTATAATCAGTTTTAATAGATGTGTTCAACCTCACTCTAAGACATAAAATATTTAAGTACTTAGTATGATGTAGTTATAAACGAACAATGGGTTCGATTCTTATGTCGATATTTTGTTGCCTTACCTTTTTGCTCGTGTGACGGGCGGCTCGTCCTCCGGAGGCCGAGACACTTATGTAACATATATATGCCGCCTCAACGGGTATCTTGTGAGAAACTTGATTTTGTGACCATCTTCCATAATATAACTTCTAAGCCCAATGATTAATAACAAAGATTACAATAAAATTATTCTGGATTTATGAAGTGGACGCTTTGAATTATTTATTTTATTTTTATTTTATGAAATACAACGGTGGTACAGTTGTATTGAATAAAATAAAACCACACTACTTACACTATTCATACAAAATATCATCTTATAATGCTGATTATCTCTTACAATTAATTATATTAAATTATATTGTTTGTTTCTAGAAGAAATTTATACCAGAGACCAAAATATTATTTTGTTTTGAGTTTTTTGATGAGACTGGCAAACGAGTAGATGGGTGACCTGATGCTAAGTGATCTCTACCGCCCATAGAGACACCCAAGACACAGAAAGAATCATGGGTGCGCTGCTAACCGAAAAGAAGAAAAATAGGGATTGGGAAAGGGAGGGGGGTAATTGGGCCACCGGAAATCTCACTCACCGAACGAAAAGCGACAGTAAGCTGCCACTTTACATCGGTTTTCTGTGAGAGTGGTATGAAACCAGCCCATTTGTGCTGTAGACATAACTACCTACATCGTGGCTCTAGAGAAGAAGTGACAACTGTCAAAAAATTAAAACGCCTTTGAAAAATAATACAACTAGTTGAGAAACTATTTCGAAGACTTCTATGGATCCTGCAAGCGTCTGACCAAAGACGGAATTATTACACCTCAGGTTTTTAGTCTGGGTCCTGGTTTGATCAGCGTAACTAAAGCCGCGCCTCCTGCACTAGTTTTTCTCGAAACATTACACAAAAAGACATACGCAAAACAACTATTTTAGCTGTCTCCTGCTCATAGAACAATGGACCATAGATAAAAAATATAAAAAATGTTTTGTGTAGATGTTTTGTATAATCTTTTAGTGCAGATGACGCGGCTGTAAAGACAAGCTGTTTCGAAGTAAAATTGTGGCAAATGACGGCGAGTGTTTGACGTTTCACGGCTAACGAAAAGAGCAGATTTCTATAGTGAGTTGAGGTCGATTAACAGAGACTTAGTGCGCACATTCTATGTACCGAACAGCCAGTCTAGTATTCATAGAAGTCTTTGGACTATACAAAAAAAAATTGAAACATAAATGGTCAATGTATATGTTTGTCGACTGATAGAGTTAAAATATTCAGAATATAAAATGTTAAAGCTTTATACACACATGAATCACGAATTCATGATGTAAGCAATAAATTACAGTTTTTTTTAATGTAAACCCAAAAGTACTTTCAATTTCGCAAAACTAAATTTTATTTCTTACTAAAGCTTAACGCACAACCAAAGTAATAACTGAATAAACGTGCTAAGCTTTTACTTTCATACCAATTTACCTTGCAGAGTTTGTTTTTTAACCGTCAGAACTCAGACCTTGGCATTTGAAGTGAAGGAAAAGACGACACATTAGACGGCTAGTAGGCAGTTGCACAAACAGGATTACAGTTTCTCAAAAGTCATAAGGATTGGTTAAAATCCTGCGTTTTGCGATATACATAAGTAGTTCATATGTTCCTTTACAGTGGTGACCCCGACGTGATGACCACAGACGCCAAACACCTGCAGCCAGCACCGAATTTCCAGCCGACGAACAGCATCGTCGCCGCATATCGCATCAGCGGGTTTAGCCAAGTGGCTTTTGCGCTAGTCGAATAGAATCGTCGAATGGAATAAATGTATGGAAAATACAATAAGTAAACAATAAATACACGCCGATACAATAAATAAACAATAAATAAACGCCGCATATAGCGTACTCTTATGTCATTCCCATACATTCATTATTCTATTCGATTAGCGCATAAGCCACTTGTCTAAGCCTGCAGGTCACCACTGTTACCGTTATAATGGGCACAAATCGCAACCCTGGGTAACTCATGCTTGCGACATTTTACTTACCTGAAGTTCAAGACGAGCAAGTCGTTCGACCGATGGTAAGCTCCTTTACCTATGGACCGTACCAACCGCACTTAGAAATTCTGTTTACTAAATAATGCATGGCCTTTTTTTTGGCCTTGCACTGCGCTCGTCATTTAAACATAACTATTAACTATTTTATTTATTTTTCTATTTTCGATCAACTTCAAAAAGAAGAAGGTCTTCAATTCGTCTTTAATTTTTTATGCATTTTCCCCGATATCTCCGCTAAATGTGGACCGATTTTCAAGATTCTTGTGGTCGATAGAGCTTATTCTAAGGGTGGTCCCTTAATAAATAAGTAATAATTTTGGTCACGATCGGATACATTTTGAAGTTAGTCCGTTAAGTTTTTAAACTTGTGATTATTATTATTTTTTTAGCAGATACAGATACTATATCTAATGCAGATATAAATCCATTAAGTTACTGGTACTCCATAAAGTACATAAGATAATGTTAAAAACTAGTTCAAGTGAACACAAAGTTATATTTATTTAGTATTGAAAATTATATGAGGGGAAATTAAAATCCAAAGAAATTGCTTTGGATCATTTCTTTTATTATTTTAGAGCAAAGTTTTTTGTGTCATCTAACTAAATGCGATCACTTAGGCTTCATTCGCACGAGAGCTTTTTCAACGCGCGTTAAAAAGACGTTGTAATGGAACATATGTTTTAGTAGTTCTAGTATAGTTATTCACATGCCGGCCCTTATAAACACGGTTTTTTTACTATAGAAACCGGATGTCCGGATGACCGATGACCGGATGCTATTAGAAAACAAGGCAAGAATGATTTTCAAGCAATCATACGAACAGACATATTGAGATGCTTTTTTGAAAAAGCTCTCGTGCGAATGAGGCCTTAGTATCTCATACATTGTTTGACAACGTAAAATATATAAATAGACAACGCGGTGATACATACTGAATCGCATACGTGAGGCCCACTACCTAAAGTGCAAACTTACGCATAAATAATATGTTATAGGCACAGACGTAAAAAAAGCCTCGGAAAAGGACTGCCTCGGTGGCGTGGTGGTATTTCGGTACGACTACGGTTCTGAGGTCTCGGGTTCGATCCCCGGGTCGGGCAAAGTGATATTGGATTTTTTCATATCAGCCCGGAGTCTGGAATTTGTGCCCGATATGGCGATACGCTCGCCCCCTTTCACATCTGGGACGAAACTAAGCTCGGCCAAAATGTGGGTGTTCTAGTTCGGTAGTGCGCCTCTGCCTACCCCTTCGGGGATACAGGCGTGAGCTTATGTATGTATGTAAAAAAAAGATCGATGGAGCGCTAGGAACATTGAAAGTGAAGCAGGGTTTTAGGCTCATTCGATCAGTCGCCGCCATTATGTGTGAAAATGCTGCTTCACCTTCAATGTTCCTAGCGCTCCGTCCATTTTTTTTTACGTGCGTGGTTATAGGTATGTGAAACTATTAAACATGTACGTACGTCTTTAGAAGCCGGATACATCGAGTACTCAAATATTTATTGGTAAAAATAAATAAAGTAAATACAACGTTGAACAAATACATAGTTAAACGAAGGCCAATTCATGAGCTGAACCAATAGCATACACTTGATCAAAATTTGACAAGTGAGTAGATTCGAATATATGCATATTACAGAATAAGCTTTTATAGCGTCTTGATCGAATTCTTATTGGACAATTTTTAATTACTTAATACAGCGGCCGGCGACATGCGGCCCGTGGATGTCCCATTTGCGGCCCGTGATTGTTTTGTAAATTAGTCATAAATATCTAAAATATTATAGATTCTAGATAGAAAATATGACGTGAGGCCCACCTTTACTACATTTTGCCACCTTGTGGCCCCTGCTTGCCAAAAGGTTACCGACCACTGAACTAGTAGATTTCTAACTTATATTCATCAGTCTGCTTAAGGTTCCTTAAACCTATCTACTTTACTAATGGTCATATATCAACTTTTTAGTGGCATTTATAATCGGATTTTTCTTAAGTATTTGCTTCTCAATTAACCTCTCATGCCTCTCTTGTTAGTTAAAAGTACGTAATATTTCGAAATTTGCCAACACAACGAATCAATCAACACGATGCCAATACTATTGCCAGGGCCAGAGGTGCAAAAAGGTCATCCAAAAGTAGCCAAAGCCGATACATCAGTCCCACTCTATCGTTATCTAGAGGTATATGTAAGTTGTAAGCGATACTGGCATTTCACCTCTGATAAATTGTAGATATTTGAAATAAGTAGCAGTATAGGTCCTAGGCACTAGGCAGAATAATGTAATGTGTAGAAAAATTGCGTCGTTTCAATTTATCGCACATAACTTAGCTCAGAAAGTGTCTACGATCTACCTATAGAAACTTCCAGAACCAGCAAACACAAAATAAATGTCTGAGCTGGCAAAGTATCATATGACTATTTGAAAGAAACTATTTACATAAAATAATCGTAATTTTACAATCATTACTGTCCAGAAATTCTAGTAAGCATCTATTCTGAATATTTCCACGTAACATTGTTGTCATTATATTCTTGTACTTACCAACTACTCAAGCATTCTTGCAATATAAACACCATTCACTATTTGAGGTTTCAGATGTTTGAATTTATCAGCTTTTAACTCAAGAAGTTTCCTGATGACGCCCAAACGTGTGTTGCAAACTGTTGCAAACAAAATAGACGGGGGTAATTGTCACCTCCTCCTAGAAATCTTTTGGAGAGGCCTATGTCCAGCAGTGGACGTCATATGGTTGATTATGATGATGATGACTCTAATTTTGAAGACTAATGTCGAAACAAAAGGACCACTGACCAATCGAATAAAGCTACATAGCTTTATATATGTTATGACATAACTACTACAAGACTACATAATATGATTACCCGGGCATATTCTTTTTGAGTTTATGCTATTTGTTGGCGAGAATTTGTCACACTTGATATTGGCAGAATTTCTCAAAGGACAGAACCATATCCCCCAAACAATATGTTTAATAAATTAGACACATCATACTATACATTTGAATTAGCCTTAGTTGACTCTACAATAGCGTAGGAAAGTAAACCTGCATCCACGTAGCATTCACGCAAGAAAACGATTCGATTAGTTATCGTTAAACGTCATACGAATGGGCGAAATGAGTGTTTACAATATTGCGGTCAGTAGTGACTTAACGTGATGACTAAAGGATACCCAACCCACGGACAGAAGGACTAAGCGTCGAGGAAACAGGTCGTGACCGTGACTCAATCCTTCGGTGATGTAATCATTCGTAATTGATTCAATGATTCGTTTCTACATTAGTGTTTTCAAAAGCTTAAATTATCGACAAACGCCAGTTCCGCGTAACATTCACGTTCTAAGGATATAATCACTTAGGTAAACAATAACAAGAATATCTGAAAATGGCGCTATTTATCACATATTTGTAATTGGTTAAGTACTACTTAATAGATAGTAAACATCGATAAACTTTATGGTACTTAATTCTACAAAGTTTTATACTTGTTATACTTTCAACATGGAAAAACAAGAAACAAATGCGTGGGAGAGGTAATGATGCTGCAGACACGTACGTCTAGATTTATAATTATGTGCATTAGGTGTATTTGTCTGATAAAAATTGCTCACCTGAAACTTGATACAGTCTTGTGAAGACGCCAGAATATATGACTAAGAACACCTTGAGAATTACATTAAATCTAGTTGCAGAACAGTCGAGAACAAAACTATCGATATCGATATTTCATATTGTACTGCACTGAATCACAAACCGCAGTTTGCTCCGTCACATTCGCAGTGTGTAACGTCACGCGGCAACGTCATAACTATTACCGAACGAGGATGACACCGAAAGTGTTTTGCGTGAATGCGTATTTATAATTCGTACCTATCTGCATACGTAAACGAGTAATAAAAATTTAGGTATTACATTGCAAGGGAAAAATTTACGACGTGGGCTATGAGGTCATGGAAGGAATATGACTAACTATGAGAGATAAGTTAGCGATTTCAGGTCAAAGGGTAGGTACCTATATTCGTCGTGACTGCGACGTCTTACAAATATCATTCAAAACTCTGTGTCATGTTTGTTTTTATAACACTACGCACTAAAAGAGGATAATCGCTTTAAATAATCAAACTTGATTTATATTTTTCATGCGTCATCTCAGTGCATATTCCCTCCTTTCAATAATGTTTCAATATTATAGAGTAATCATAAACGATTACATAATATCGCCACTCTTGTATTCACGAAGCATTGATAACGTCATAAATGTAACTAGGTATTGTCAAAAGTCTAAGATCGGAAACTCGTATAAAGCACAGAAACGTAAGTTTGGGTTAATAATTCCCAAAGGCTGCAAAAATATTACGCTCATAAGGAAAGATGAGATCCAACTGTGTAAGCAGTAATATAACAAAACACATATCTATAGCCCTAAAGCGTTGGCTAACGCTATTGGGTACCTGGAGATTCAACCACCGTTCGCTTAGCTTAGAGTGGTAGAGCCACGCAGACTACGCTGTAGACAGTCATGTCTATAGTAAGAATGAGCCGCCTCGACCAGTTCGATACCACTGTGCCAAAAGAAACCAATGTAGGGTGGCTCTCTCTTATGTTTAATTCGGTCGCTCAAATCCTCCTACCCATCTTAATCAAGGTCCATATAACATAAACTCACGCCTGTTTCCCGCTGGAGTAGGCAGAGACTATGGAGCTCCAATTGCTTCAGTTCCAGCACATTTCTTACGCTTCTTCTACAGTCAGTGTCTTCACACACGCTCATCGGTTACAAAAACTTATTACTTACTTATTTGGCCCTTTTTAAGAGGTCCCCAATTTTGTCCATAAAGGTACGGCTACGGTGTCGTCCTCGTGGAGAATAACTACAATCAGCTTCTTTGTCAATCACTGCTATGAAAAAGCTTATTTTCATCTCATGTTGTTATAGGGGTGAATCTATAACTACATCGGGCGTAATTCATTTTCATTTTACCCGACACGTCAAATAAATAAATTGGCTATTGTCGACATTCATCCTGAACATTCGCTGATTCGATCAACAACGATAGACAAGGCTTTGTCAACACGAAGCTAACAAATTACCTAGAGACAACCATGGATAATAAAACGATAAGGAACATTAACGCATAATTGAAAACACAATCCGATAGCGTTGATAAATTAAATACTTTGAGCGACTTTACCGCCTTAAACGATTCAAGTAAAGCTTTTGCATAAAGTTCACGCGTCGCTAATGTATTCCATGCTCGCTGAGCTCATAGCCTTTAATAGAATTCGCAATCTACTCAAATGTGAACGCACACTGGTTGTAGGAAGGAGAAACTACGAAGCCGGGCAGCGTTTCGAGCTGACTTTATAATGAAAGGTGTGTCGGTAAGGAATTTAGAGTTGACGCTCAGGTGCTTATTATTTCATAGGTCAATCAATTAATGCGTAAACTATTAGAATTAGACGCGGGCTTAATAAGCGGTTAGAGGTTTGCTTTTAGATGTATAATGATTTGATATGACATTATGTATTTTCTGGTGCATACTGTCTTGAGTGAGACAAGCAACACATCGTGTTATATAAATAGAAATAAAGAGGATCTTAAATTGATGCTTGTTGATTCCGTCTAACGGATCTAACGGAATATCAAAATAGATGAATGATGAAAAGAGGTCAGAAAATAATATTATATTCACCATTATAAAAATTCATCACACCTTCAAAATTCTAGTATCAAATTATATACTTTTATAGATATTTAAAAAGTTGATAATATTGTATATTATGCTCTTAATAAGAATATTATTCGTTTAACAGCTATGTTGCAGATAAAAAAAGGCAGCTATAAATTTATTAACCGTAACGTAAGCTCACACCTGTATCCCCGAAGGGGTAGACAGAGGCGTACTAGCGAACAAGAACACCCACATTTCGCCGACCTTAGTTCCGTCCCAAATATGATCATACCATATCAGGCACAAATTCCAGATTCTGGGCTGATACTGAAAAATCTAATATCACATTGCCCGACTCGGGGATCAAACCCGAGACCTCAAAACGATAGTCGTATCGCGCACGCAATACCAACCACTACGCTACCGAGGCAGTCAAGATTATTTCATTGTATAATTATAGGTCTATTATATTTTACCCCAAAAAATAGGCCGACTAGGTACACACCGTTCACTATGCGTAATCGGTCACGAACTTTTCATTAACCGCGTTCTTTTCGACAGCATCCGTGGCGTAACTGGCTTTGAAACATGAGGTCGCGGCTTCGATTCCTACACCGAGAGAAAAATGTCTGTGTGACCCACAGATATTTGTTTCGGGTCTGGGTGTTGCGAGACCGAAAGTCTCTCGTAGTTCCTGATACCCACGACACAAGACTCGATCTTAGTGCGGAGTCAGGACTATGTGTGTGACTGTTGGGAGTATTTATTATTATTATTATTATTATTTTATATGTATTGAACAATATACATACCACATATTTATAACAAGTTTAAATGTCTATCCGCCGAATGTTCATACACTTAAGGTCGCCTTATGTCGTTTAAGGCCGCCTTATTAGTCAAATTTGTATGGCGGAAATTAATGTAAGAAGCCGTTAAAGTTGAGTAGCGTTTGACCATTCGGGCGTTAACCTACCACGGCACCTACATTAAAATTAACTTTTCTTAAAGAGTTCCGCACGATTTTCTCCTTCTCTGAAACGACGCGACGTCATACATATGGATTAAGGATTGTGAAACTTCTAGGTATCGGGCGCGTTTGTAACTAAGTACTAACCAACGCGCACCGTACTGCATAATTACGTTAGCTTAATATATTCGGCTGAGCCTTTTAGTGAAGCCGCTTGTCGTATTACAAAGTGATATATTAGGTAGAGTCAATAGAGTTTACACGACAAAAATTTTAATGGTCTATCGAATATTTATTTTATAGGTGCTTCAAATCTCGTGTCATGTCAATCAATGTAAGTCACACAAAAAATAAATGACTCCTGAAATTACTTCTTTTCTTACAGTAGACATATATACTACACTATTTATATTATTTTTATATTAAAAGAATAATCTGTTAATGAAAAGTATCTGCTATCACTATATAGTATAAAACAAAGTGGCGTCCCGCTGTCTGTCTGTCCCTATGCTTACATTTTTAAAACTAGGTACACAACGGATTTTGATGCGGTTTTAATAGATAGAGTGATTCAAGACAAAGGTTTATATGTATAATACATGCATAATATAGTAGAAAAACACTGATAATTTTAAAGGTTTCTAATGTGATGTCGTAAATAAACACTTTTTTGTGCTTAGGTACATTGCAAACACGGGCTGATAGATCAAAATAATGTATGTATTGCACCCGTGCGAAGCCGGGGCGGGTCGCTAGTTAACTTTTAACGTTCATTTGTGTTTGAGTATTTGGTGTAAATCTTTTAATCCTATGAAGAAAACTTTAATAGTTATAAAAATAATAATAATATTAGCCCTGTAATATTACTGTCACACTGCTGGGCATAATAGTTATAATGATGTGGTTTCAAACTTTGTACTTTGATTCTTTTAACTCAACAAGACAATGTGAAACATGAGTAATAGTCTACAAAAATATAAAATGTTTTCCGATAGTCAAGAAGTGTGCAATATCTACTAAAAAATAAACATTAATTGTATTTCTTGTATTTTGCTTGTAATGAATAGGCTAAAAACTACTGAACCGATTTTAAAAATTATTTCACCAAGTGTTTGAAATAATCTCAACATTTATTAACTTTAAACGAATTTTCCACCTTAACTTTAACAATCCAGGTGACATTTGGCTAAATGCTTGTTAAATTCATATACTAACCGCCGAATGTTCATACACTTAAGGTCGCCTTAAGTCGTTTAATGCCGGCTTATGTGTCAAAATTGTGTGGCGAAAATCAATGTAAGCAGCCGTTAAAGTAGAGCAGCGTTTGACCATTCGGGCGTAAAAGATTATAACCGTCGGGTATTACTACGTTTCTAACATGTTTTTAAATGTCATTGGCTTCTCGTGTGGGATAGGAAGAATGGAGAACACTCGGCGTACTAATGAGTTTTCCGAAACTTAAGCATTTGGATCACGACCCGCGGTGAAGGAATTATGTGCCCGTAAATTGTATCATATAGACTTGCTGTCGATTATGTCGACCATGAGAACTCCGTGGAAACTAAAGTTACTTACCTAGGGGGTTACCACCACCGGAGGTTGCAGCTGGATGCAACTGCGTACCCCGTGACCTTCGTAATAGGGAGCGAGAGGAATACCGCGGGGTTTAGTCGGTAGGACGGCTTTAGGGCTGGTGAGTCCGATATACCTCCATACTCCGGCATGGAGAGATCTGTAAATAGATTCCCCGAGGAAAAGGGGGTTATCACCACGACTTATAACAGTATTATTATAATATTACTTTGTGTTTTTTTTGTACGGGAAATAGTAAAAGTAAGACTGTAATAATATCGCTATAAGAGGTGGTACCTCTAGCAAATTATTAAAAAAAAACAGGTATAATTATGCCCGACTATAATTATAGTCGTGACCCCCTCACAGGAACCTGTATCTTGGGTATCAGAAACTAGATCGAAAGGTCTCACAACACACAGACCCGAAACAAATATATGGGTCACACAAACACCTGTCTTGGTGCCGGAATCGAACCCGCGACCTCCCGTTTCGCAGCTGGCTACTCGCCCGCTGCACCACGAAGGCTGTCCAAAAAGCATTGTACGAAATGAACGGAATGAGGTTAATGACTTCACCCGCCCTTTATGACTTTCCTTACACTTTAGTCATTAGAAACAGTAGCTTTGAGGCCTTCGATCACCTTCGACAGGTTAGTCCAGTTTTATTGAAGTGTATTGTGCACCTTATTTAGGTCTCCCTATAAATTTTCCTCATGTACATATATTCAGAACTGCACTATGACTCTAGTTGAATCATCGTCGCGTAATTTACACTCTGAGCTCTTTTTCTGTGTTATTTCTCTAACACTTTGAACCAAGTTAATTTGTGATAAATCTCTTCGTAAGTACATAAAATGTAAATTTGGCTAAGTTTATGAGGTTTCCTGTAAACGTGAAAATGGGAATTGTTTAAAAGAAAACAATATTTAACAAAATTGCCTGAGATTGATGTCTGTTATTAAATTATAATATTAAGTATTTTACTGCGTTATTTTGAACAATTTTTTTCTACTTTTCGACCTTGATGATTTTAGTCTCCCTTGCACATGCTATTAGTTCAAATGTGTGTCAATGAGTTTTCAGAATCTTGCAATCGTATTCGTGTATGACACTTGCTATTACCGAAAACGTGCCAAAAATGTGATGAATCTGACGTAAGAATTACAGAATATTATTGGCGAGTTGCAATTTATCAATTAATTATTTTATTTTAATTTTAATTTTTTTTATGATTTTTTTTTATTTTTTTTTTATCAGACTGTAAATTCACATAATTGCTAGAAAGTAATACCTAAGTCCTTTTTTAAACAAGTGCAAGAATCTGCTGACTGGCTGCTATAAGAAACAATCAGAATGCTTTTTATTTGTAACTATTTTAGCTTTTTTTTATTTGATTACGAAAGCTGATAGGCAACCTGATGGTAAATGGATAACGCCATACATGGTCATCTGCAAATTCTGTAATGCTAACTTGCTAAGACATGGACGTAATAAAAAGATCCACTTACCATCAGGTTAGGTTAAGGTGCTAAGGGTACAGTAAAGTCGCTGACTATCGTATGAAAATGCTGCTAAATGAAAGGATTGAGAAGTTTAGGCTTTAGCTCCGGAAAACTTAGGTACTCACCGTACGACATGCAACAAATTGTCACTTCAAGCCAGTTTTCTGTGACACATTAGTAATTATTCGGCCGACCAGGCCGATTTAGTACAGAAAATTACATTCTACCATTAGTTATTACATATTCTCCTGTATAAAATGTTATAGGTAATTTTCATAGTTATAGCCTAAGTAATTATATGGTACGTGAATTCATACATAAAATCGGAAGTGTTACCTCTTGTATCAACTCATGCAACCTCATATAAATCAATTTAAAAATTGTGAAAAGTTTCGCAAAATCTGAAGGTCAGCTAGAACGTATTATATTATATAAGGTACGAGATATATGACTATTGTTTTATAATACCCATCATATATTACATGGTCGTGAAACACTCATTAAAATTGTTTTTACGATGCTGCGGAATGATTAATTTTTATAATAAGGAACTCGACAAGTAACACGATTCTAATAAGACATTTTATTAGAATCCCTTACCTCATAATATTACTTATGTATAGTTTAATGCAATATTACCTATTGTTTCATTTTAAAACCAATATAGAAGACGAATGTGCCATAAACCATTCCTTCATTTCATATTAGTTTTTGTTCTTCGCATTATTCTTTGAAAGTAACTAGGCATTAAGCAAACTTGGTTTAAAAAAAGGTAATAAAACGTACTTTTCGCTTTAGTGTGTATTTGGTAGAATGCCTCCTGGATCTTAGTCGGTAAAAATATATGAACATATTGATATTACAGATTTCATAATGTGACCGACAACTTTGACACAATGTAAAATCTTGGTGTTAGTCCAATTTTTCATCAGATATTAACCCTAATTATTATTTCATGACCAAAATTAGAAATATGGGTCAGCATGGTAAGAACTGAATATGTGTATATTCAGACTGCCTCGATGGCGTAGTGGTATAGCGTGCACAGTACGGACTATTGTCCTGAGGTCTCGGGTTCGATTCCCGGGTCGAGCAAAGTTGAATTTTTCAGTGTCAACCCGGAGTCTAGAATTTGTGTCCAATACGACGATAGGCTCGCCCTCTATCACATCTGGGACGGAACTAAGCTCAGCAAAATGTGGGTGTTCTAGTTCACTAGGGCGCCTCTACCTCCCTCTTCGGGGATACAGGCGTGAGCTTATGTATCCTACTATGAAAATTATCTCATAGCGGCTTTCACGTTATTCCATAATTTGTTATTGTTCAAAAATAATAACGCATTACGCGACTGTTTTTCGAATTATTACATAAGTATTTATAGAATTAAAAAATAATATCGGCCCTGTAATATTATTCTCCCACTGCTGGGCACGGGCCTCCTCTACTAATGAGAGGGGTTAGGCCTTAGTCTACCACGCTGGCCTAATGCGGGTTGGTAGACTTCACATACCTTCGAAATACCTGTGAAGAAATTCTCGGGTATGCAGGTTCCCTCACGATGTTTTCCTTCACAGTTATAGCAAGCGATATTTCACAATGAATATACACTTAGCATAGAAAAGTCAGAGGTGTATGCTCCATTTTGGGGTTGGTCACGAACCTCCGAAACTTGGCAGTCCGTACCATTCTCAACTAAGCTATTGCTGCTATCGATTTAACTTTAAATTATTAAATTACAAATGATTATTATTTTACAATCCATGGTAGTGGTAAATAAATAAAGGGAATCAAATGATTATATATTATAACATCGATCTCATAGACAATTATAAGCGACTAAATTATTCCGAGGCCATTGCCAGTGACATCATTTCTATATTTTGGCGTCTTTTAAAAACGTATTACTTATATAGAAGATATTAATAAGTAATAACAATTTCCTAATTAATATGCAAAACAAGAAGTAGGTTTTTTATTCTTCAAATAGATTAAAATATTTGAATATATTTAATTTAAAATTACAGCAATTTTATCGGTAACGTGCATTTGCAACCCAAGCAATATTATGTAAAAAGTATTTTTTACACTATCAAATCATTGTTTTCTGACTGAGCCATAAGACATCCACTGATGAACATAAGCAACCCTAAAAAATTTCAGATGGGCCTGTTGGATGCGGCCTGATTCCTAAAAATGAAAAATACATACAACGTTCTAAATAGCCTAACGGTTTTAGGAAAAGTTGTCCAAAAAGTTGGGATATTAAAAAAAAACTAAAGGGATTTGGTATGAAATTACGATTCGAACAATAGACATGGCATATAACGTGTAATTTTTATTTGTTATTTTAATTAAACCTTTCCCATCACACAGTTAGGTTTTAGCAAATTCACAAAACGACGACAAAAATAAAATAACAAGGTCGGCTCGTAATGTACAAAAATAATTTTTAATATTGTTTATATTGTATTGTTTTTCTTAAATATCGAATATAATCATAGTCAACATAATTGGGCCTCTAGTTTGTATTTTATTTGTCAAATATTTTATTTTCTAAAACGCTACTCAAAGGCTTCAGCAATACACATTTATATTATGAGATTTTTTTTTTATATAGCCCCTTACTTATAAAAATATTTAAGCGCTGCTCATCTTTATACCATAGGTTGTCCCTTTCATTTTTAAACAATGTAACGCATGGAAAAAAGTGACAGGTTATTCTTAACCATTTGCGCAGCTAAAAATGCTGTTTTAAGTAAGGCCCATATCATTAATATCACTGATGAGAATATTGTTTGTGACATTCGACATGCAAGGCAATGCAATTTATAGATTAGGGCGATTCTTTCTCTCACGGTAAAGTGGGCCGATTTCAAATAACTTTTCGGGGAACCGACCGCTTCGCTGCCAAGTGCCCGCCGAACCACTGTCATTGCCAGACAGTGTTATAGCTGTCAATGCCTAATCACCTGTAAGTTTCAATTATTTATAATATTTTTTATATAAGCCTTATGTTTTTTATTTAATTTGTTTTGATCAGCTTAACCAAGTTCAATTACATCATGCCCAATTAATCATCAGGCTTATTTTGTTTTTGTTCAAGCGTGGTACATGTCAGGCTAAACCAATAATAACGTGTTGTCATAAAAACCAAATTAACAAAATACACATATTACTTAGTCGTGGTTACGAACTCCTCGCCTCCTTGGTCTAGTGGCAGCATGTATGGGCTGTGGACCGGGAGGTCGTGGGTTCGATTCCCAGGTCGAGCAAAGCTAATTTTGTAATTTAATTTGCCCGGGACAGGACCCCTCAGAGGGGGTTGACGTCAGGCAGGCAGCCGGTCGTAAAAACTTAGCCAAATTATTTCTGCAACATGCTTGAAAAAGTGTGTTGCGCCGACCCCACATTAAAGTCGGATAAGGGCAGGTAGAAAGAAAGAAAGTCGTGGTTACGAACCTACATTTTCAATAAAACTGGGAAATATCAAACAATGGCCGTAGGCATAGGTACCTTACCTATAATAATTATAGTACTTTACTTGTATAATTCATAATCCCCGCTTTCTAAAAAACATTCCATCAACAGGAAACATTTTTGAGATAAATATTTCGAAATAATGAAATCATAATCATTTGACTACAGTTCTAACAAGTACCTAATTTTGAATTGACATAACTAGTGACAATGACAAAAGTTTAGCTAATAATCGTTTAGGTAATTTCAAGAAAGTAGGTACCTATAGCAAATGATATAATCTATAAAGGCCGATTCTACTATATTAGTGAACAAAGCGGCCGTTTCGGTACCTGGTACCGAACTGGTAGGGCAGATGCCGAAATATGAGTTGAAAAAAATTAACTTGTCCCTAATCAAATCTTTAATATCTTCATTAAACATTAATATCTTCCTGGATATATTTGTAATTCTCTCTCAATATAAATTTTTGAGCTAATAAAATACTTATTATTTAATTATTATGAGCTTAGATTATGAGTGAATTTTCCTCAGGGTTTCAGAGATTCACACAATATCGTGTACCATGGGCTTTATACATATTTGATCTCGCTCTATATTATGCCCAGCTTTGTGAAAAAACAGTCCCTCGGGGGGAATTGGGTAAAAATACTTACTTTCTTATTAATAACTAAGTAAGCTTAACCCGTCGGAGGCGGTACATATATATGTTACATAAGCGTATGGGCCACCGGAGGCCGAGCCGCCCGTGACTATTAACACATATCTCATTTTTTGTTACAAAAGTAGGTAAGTACGTACCTACTAGATTAACGTCTTCTAGAAAGTATTTGAACAAAATTGTGGAGGAAGCCTGCTTTCGCCTCTCCCTCATATCCTTCTAAATAAATAAAACATTATCAGGTTCCTACATTAATTAAGTACCTGCCTACATACATTTAACAATGTATAAAAGTTTTCTGACTATTAAAAAATAGGCTTTTTAGCAAACAGCTAAAAGAGCATTGGTTTACATACAACATAGACTTTCTCTCGATTTCTTCACTGCTCCCATATATAAAAACTACTACGTACCGTACCGTACCGTTGCAGGTAGATGTCCAAAATAACATTTATTTTCTCGACTAAAATTATTTTAAAAACAGGGCCTTTTTTAACCACCAAACACAAAATTAGACTAGATATGGGACAATAAATTAAAATAATAATATTTGTCCGACTTTTTCTTTTATCATTGGTCTGACGGCGTACTACTAACTATTGCACTGTGAAAATTCCCGGCAAAACTCTCACAGGAACTTCTGTTTAATTTGCTGCCTTAGACAAAAGAAGATAGAGGACAGGGCATACTACGAAAACATGAAGAATTCCTAATGTATGGAACGAAACAAAAATGACGACTTTGCGAAAGAAATATTCCATTAATATAACAGTTCGACAACGTTTTCATATTCCGAAATTAGTATTATTGTAAATAAAACACCGTATTTATAATTAAATCATTAAGTATTTATACGTTATTCAATTCTGTCGACACGGTGACAACTTACATGTAAATAGATCGCGAAACTAAAATGGTGGAATCGACTTCATAGTAAACACGTATGTTCGTAGTTACGCCGGGTCCTCTTATTTATTCTTAATCATTGTTTGCTGCCAGCACATAAAAACATAAATTAAAAGTTGCAATATAAAATAATACATTGTTGTATAGCCTATGAAGTGTATATGCTTAAAATACTGACAATGTCAGTGACAAATTTGGAACAAATCATAATAAAGAATCATACACAACGAACTTTAGTTGCACTTAAAAAGAAATATATATAAATAATAATAAATAAATACATCAATCACCTTATATTTTAATAAAGTGTATTGTAATACTTTATATAGTTGCCACGGAGTATATTTTGTGTCTCCGCGTGCAGTAGTGACGCCTTATAATTTAATCTTTTAACGTAACAGATCAAGAGATCAATGGAGTAGACGAACGGATTGATGAAATATCCAATATGGCTAAGTTATTTTCCATGTAATTTTGCCGACCATGTTCACAGACTACAGCTGTAGCTCGACCATGAGTTTGTATCATAAAGTTTCGATGAATAAGCAAAGCCGCTAGCGTTGTAATACGCATCGAAACGTTTCCGATTGCTATCATACCATTAGATAAAATTCAAATTACGTGACAAGCTACAGTAAGTTCGATTAACGATTTACATAGAATGCCACTTACCAACTTCATGCTGGTATTGTCCTCCCTTTCTATCGAGAAGAAATAAAAGAGATAAATATATTGCTGTAACATCCTGGATGCTATAAATAACGACATCGTATTCGGAACGGTGTCTTTGCAACGACCTTGTAATGACGGATCTTAAAAATGGCGAATGGCATCAAATTATCTTTAACTCGATATTATTAATAATCTCTATTTCGAAAAATTGAGTTCCTTGCAAAGTTAAAAAAATAACTAAATATGCATCTCTACTGACATATTATAAGCTAAAAATACATTTCCATCAATAAAAAAGTTACCCCAAAGCTAAATGTTTAAGATTTTATGTATTTCGACAAATTAATCTAGTGAGTTACGTTACTGCCTATATGTTGGTATTGTTTGTTAGATGCTTAGAGCATTTATGGTTAGTTGGTGCTATTTTTGTACAACCACCCAATAAAACCTAAGTCGCTATCGAATCTCGATAAGTTTTTTACGCGTCGAATTCTGTCATTCTCATGGTACCAATTTTAGTTCCTCGCGTAACCGCTGGAGGCACTGGGGTGTTTTCCATACAAATATTTTACGTCTTCGCTCGCGTAAATTCGTGCAACAAACTCATGGCTAAGCTACTGTCTGTTCACTCACCAGTCACCACTCTCACCAGCACGTCAGCATTCTGCAGTGTAAACTACGCCTTATGTCATCTTAAACTACTTGTCAGTTGTCATTTGTCACTTGACACTCCAAGTTTTCGAGTGAAAAGTGTATTTTTAAACCTATATTTTCCACGTTTTGCGGTTTACTTATTGCTTTATATTTTTTATTTTATATTAAACCGAAAAGAAATCAGTATGGGACGTAAATCACAATCGAAGCAAAGCACAAAGAAGAATACGGGGAAGGAAAATAATAAGTTTATTCAACAAAAACGAAAAGAACTTGCGGTACTAGTGGATAAACTGCTACGTTTGGCCAGTATCTTCCAAGCTTCGCCTAATATAACTAAAAGTTGGGAGCATCATTTAGAAATCGAGAAAGTTATTAATGAAATAACCAACATCGAACCCCAGGGCAAATACACACATATTTCGCGACAAGTTAATATTGAGAAGTATTTGAAGTGGTTGAATGAAAATGAAGTTCAATTTGAAGGTAAATAAATAACATTAGACTTTTATTCTGTTAGTTGTGATATTAAAAAAAAAGAAATAAAAATAAATACACACAACAGTCTTCACTTTGTGGTATAATTTTATTTTTGTTTCGCAAGTAATAAAAACGTACAAGTTAGGTAATGACGAATACATATTTCCCTTGAAGCTGTTATAATTTCTGGTCGTTATATTTTATATGGTGACACAAAGTCCACATAGTGTTCATCAGTTGAATACAAATCCTGGTATAATACTAGGTTATATCATGTTGGTTGATGCTAAAATATTGTATTAATGTAATTTTTAATATAGTCACATTTTCCTTAAAAAGAAGAATACATTTTCAGGTATTGAAATTGCTGAGTTTGAAGGATATGATCTTGGTTTGAAGGCATCAAAAGCTTTTCCAGAAGGTTCTCTTATTCTCACCGTGCCATCAAAAGTGATGATGTCAGAAAATGATGCTAAGAAATCTGAACTTGGTCCATTTATAGCAATTGATCCATTACTACAGAATATGCCAAACATTACTCTAGCACTATTCCTGTTAATGGAGAAAAATAATCCAGGTATTGAATTTACAATTGTATTTCTTTAACTTTTAAGCCTCATTCGCACAAGAGTAAAATAAACAATTCTTCAAAAACTAATGTTGACATAAGAAATTCTCAATGTGTCTGTGCATACAAATGCTTTAGAACTCAATTGTTCCTCTCAGTAATGGTATTTGGTTTCTCTATTAAGTATCAGTTTGGGTTCTGAAACTTATGTCTGATATTGTAATAGGCTTGTCCCCTGTCACATCTAGAATGGAAATAAGCTTAGGGTAATCTGGGTGTCCTGGTTGTCTAGATTGCCTCTACATACCGCTTCATAGATAAAGATGTACCACACAGAGGTATACTAGTGAATAACACCCACATTTTGCAATATCAGTATAAATAATAGTCACATACTCCTGATCCCAGATTTAGATTTGTGTCTTGTCTCTTGTGTCAGGGTGTGTGGTATACAGATTGGAAATAAGACCGAAAACAAATATTTGTTGGTCTCAAACATTAATTATATTCTTCTTTATTTAAAAAATATGGCTTCCATCAAAGGTTAAGATTATATTAATTTTAACATTATTTTATACTATAACCAGACTTTTGTTCTACAATTATCTACAAAACTTGGAATATTGCTCCAAATCAAATTATGATTTCTAATTTTATTTTAATTTATTCCAGATTCATTTTGGAGGCCATACATTGACACATTACCGGAGAAATATTCTACAGTTCTATATTTCACATCGGAAGAACTATCTGAATTAAAGGTATGTAATACAACAGGTCGATCTGGAAATCTTTGGGGGAGGCCTATGTTCAGCAGTGGATGTCCTATGGCTGATGATGATGATGAATACTTTCACATCCATTGCCCCCTTAGCGGTAACAGTAACAACATGCTTTCCCATATCTAAAAGCAAAGGTAAAGCAATATAAAATATTAGACACCTATCTGCAATCAAATTTACAAAGGCCAGGCATGTCATGAAAAACTCACAAAGGAGAATCAACCAAAGATCTCTTGGTAAACCAACTAAATATGATATTAACGGAGGTGTTATTCAACTGCCTCGGTGGCATGGTGGTATTTCGGTACGACTACGGTTCTGAGGTCTCAGGTTCGATCCCCGGGTCGGGAAAAGTGATATTGGATTTTTCCATATCAGCCCGGAGTTTGGAATTTGTGCCCGATATGACGATAGGCTCGCCCCCTATCACATCTGGGACGGAACTAAGCTCGGCGAAATGTGGGTGTTCTAGTGTTCGCTAGTGCGCCTCTGCGTACCCCTTCGGGGATACAGGCGTGAGCTTATGTATGTATGTTATTCAAATGTGGAGGTAGAATTTTTGCCCGATGGGCTTGTCCCCTATATAAACATTCGGTAGTGAAAACATGAGCGATTTCAATCAGCTGTTTCAAGTTTAAAGTTGTTTTTTATAGGCTCAAAATGCATTTTAACTATGTAATATAGGTTTATACCTCCCATAAGGGTTTTATTATAAAGAAGGGTTCTCTAGTTCACATCGGGCTACCCCTTTGGGGATACAGGCGTCAACCTATGTATGTAATAGAAGGTGTTGTCATTATAATTTGCTACACAGTGTTAACTCGACTTCTGTTTACCTCACCTTGAAATTAATATTACATTGTTATAGAAATCAATTAGCAAGGTTGCAAAAGTACTACTTTCTAATAGTTTCTATTAGACTGTAAATTATTTATACTGATTTCTTAATTGTCATTGTAGGACAAAGTAGAAATTTTCATCTACAATATATTTTTATTACAGCCCTCACCAGTATTTGAATCGTCACTGAAGCTCTACAGAAGTATTGCCAGACAATATGCATACTTTTATAACAAGATTCACTCATTGGACATGCCAGTTTTGAGGAAACTCCAAGATATATTTACATTCAATAACTATAGGTGAGTTAAATAAAAAAGCTCTTTTTTAGTTTATTTCAATAAAATATGACCCTTACACGCTAATTGCAGCTTAATACTGAGAATAAAATATAATAGAATAAAATAGATAACAAAACACAAGTTACAGTAATGATAAAACCATTTTAGTGATTCATAAATAAATCTTAGTAAACAAACCTTATCAATATCAGGTCACTAGTTTTACAAGAAAATAACTTGAGCCTCTTAAAGGTATGACTATCAAGAATGTCACATATTGCATGAAAAATAATATTAAAAAATAAATACACACAAAGTATTATTATTA
This sequence comes from Clanis bilineata, assembly GCA_036417725.1. Lineage (NCBI taxonomy): Eukaryota > Metazoa > Arthropoda > Insecta > Lepidoptera > Sphingidae > Clanis > Clanis bilineata. The sequence continues at coordinate 9,786,803 of CM071154.1, forward strand.
CTGGAATGGCTTTCTTAATGTGTCCCACATGTATTCTGGTGATTCTTTACCATTTCTAGAATCTAATGTATTCAATGTGTAAATGTTGGAAGTTGACAGCATCGGACTTATACTTCGATTACTACTGTTATTTTTATGTGTCTTTCTGTTCTCAAACACTGGGGTGGGAAGTCTCTCTTCATTGAAATTGTGTTTATTGCCGTTTTTTCCTCGTTGCTGCTTCCACTTGAATGCAGCATAAGTGAGTAAAAATAATACAATAGCTAAACCAGCGATACTTGCTGTTGCAACTGTAACAGATTTTGTCTGACTTGGTATAATTTCTAAAATACCTGATGACGCCTCACCCCTTTCCATACTATTAAATTCTAATTTTTCGTCTGACACTGACGCGATATTATTATCAAAATCTTTGAGATGTTGCAAATCTTGTAGTACAATCAATCCATCTCCATCAATATTCTCATCTCCCAATGTGACTGTCTTCATACCTTCAGATGGGAATAACTCTGAAATCAATGAAAAAATGAGAAATTAATCATAAGAACTGTTTTCAACTGTAGAATAAAACATTTTATTTTTATTACCTTCCTTAAAGTTTTCTAATAAGTCTTTGCTCTCATTTTTATAATTCTCTCTCATTAGAGAAAATATTGCTTTCCAACTAGCAACATCATCTTGATTGTCATTATTGACAATATCTGACAATACTCTGCTTTCTCTCTGATTTGTACCTGTGTTATTTAATTGGATTGTCATCTCAGTAATACCCTCAGGATTTTGCTGTGGGACTGTTGAATATGTTGTTGTGTCTTTTTTATTATTTGCATTTACATTGAATTTTGTGAAATTAGAAAATAATGACATAATTCCCATATTTTCAGCATTCTCGTTAACATTATTACCAAAATCCATTATCACTGGAATATTTACGTAGTTACTTTCTACCATAATGGGATCAACAGTAGTTGCTTTAATAGAGGCATCGTGTAAATTTGCTTCTAAAATAGCTCTTAAAGGATATGTCTCTTTCGATATTGGTTCTATAAGTGATTTAGATAAAAATGGTTCTGGCGGATTAGGCTCTTTAGATGCATTGTGGAATATATCAGCTAAGTGGACATGACTAGAGCCACGTTCTCTGTGTTCCACAAGTTCACTTAACGTCATATTTCTTTCCATTAATATTTTTGATAGTCTCACACTTGCTGAAAATAAATTTTTTGAATGTTATTTGTATTATCATATTGTATTAAAATACAAAGCTACATAACATACTAAGAAAAAAAGAATCATGTAAATACCTCCGTTGTCATTTAGAATCTCATCTATTTCTAATTTGGCCATGTCTTCTGTTGTGCTGCGCGTCGTTGGAAGTCTTGTTGTAGTAGATATAGTAGAATTTTTACCAGGTTTTGTTGCATTAATTTGTAGGGCTGATGGACGCGTCGTCATAAAATCTTCTAAGTTAGTCGGGAAAACTTCTTCGGTTATTTCTGGTATATGTGGTCTCAGAACAATATCTAAAGGTGCATAGTCATTAATTGCAAATGGATTTTTGACTCCACTTTCTTGAGGCGTTTCTGTAGTAGAACTTTTCTGTCTAATACGTTTTTTCTTCCTATTGAAAGGCTGTTTTCGATTTCTTAATGCTTCCACAGGTTGTCTTAAGAACGGTGCTTTTGGTTGCTGTCCAGTAACATTTGTAAAGATTTCCTTTATTATAACTTTTGTTGTTGTATATGTTTGTGTCGTTACTTCAGCATTGAGATTTACATCATTATTCTTATTATTTGATAATGTTGAAGTATTATAAATATCCCCATTTTCTGTTGTTGTCCCTTGAACATTGTTTTCTGGGTCCATATCTGTAACTTGTTTCTTATCTTCTTGGTCCCCTGTGTTATTGGTTAGTGTCGGGAGCATGGTTTTCCACTGTCTGGATTTAGTATTATTCCTTCGATGATGTATATATTTTCTAGCATTTAATGCTATCAAATCCCTACTCAACTGAGCCTTATACGTTGTGTTCATCATAGGCCTCATACGTAATTTTTTACGTAGACCGGTTGGAAATCTAACTCGGCCCGTTATTTTTGGTGGAGTAGTTTCTTGTTTTTCAGTAGTAGTAATTTCTACTTCTTCGTTGTTAATAACTTCCGTTCTGTTTTGAATAAATGAACTAATTTCACTATTTGTATTTAGTGGTATAAGATCAATTGTTCGGTTAGCTATCGAATCTGACAATGGTATTCCTATATTATCTTTGTTATCGAGGCCTTCTCTGTAGTGTATGTGAGATTCGTTAAGATTTATTCCTTCTGCCTTATTTCTTTCATCAAATATGTCCGAAGTTGTTTTTTTTCGATATTCAAATGTATTCTCTGACTTAAGTATAGATATTGCATTTTCTTTCCCACGAAGCAAATCAGCCAATGACAAATTATGCTGCTGTAATATTTCGCTTAAACTGCTTCCATTAGATCTTTTTAATATATCTTTAAGGGAAATTGGGTCAATTGGACCATTTTCCTGAAATTTAACAATAACTTATTCAATCATCATCATCATGATTAATCATCAATGTTAACAAAGAATTATAAATTAAATAATGGCCATATATTATGTTTTAATAGAAACATTACGGAATTGTATATGTGTATTAAATTGACAAAAACACTATATTATGTTAAGATGTACAATCATGATAAGTATTTACGTTATTACGTAAGTTTTGCATAATTTGTTAATCTAGACAAATATTTCAACATAATCTACTAATCACATTAAAAATGAATATTAAATATTAAACACTGCATTATTATCAACAAGACTTGAATAGTATTTATATTGTTACCGCTGATCGCGTTTGAATTTTATCTCTACATTTGTTTAAAAGCGACGGTTTTCGATGAAATACTATCTTAATTGTACTAGACTGTTCGGCCTTTTCAAGAGCTTTTTCTCTCATCAAATTATACTTTAATGATTCGTAATTGACCTCTATGTCTGGATAAGGTTTTGGCGGAGAGATAAAATCGGAAACGCACTTGTGGCTATAGCCACGAACTGCAAATTTATCCTACAAAATAAAATCATTTATTATCTGGTGCGTTCAAATAACTTAAACAATAAAAAAAAATTTCGTAGACATTTACTGCCATATTAAGAGATTTTCCTTTGACTTTCCAAATTACATTTTTTATTTATTATGTGCTTGCTTAGGAGATTAGGCTAGAACAATAGGTATCCAGATCACAATATATGTACTACATACACTGTAACTTATGGTATAAGTAATTATGCTACGCTTACCTTTGATTTATCATGTTCGTTTAAAACACCTGATGTTTTATCCCCTAACTTACTTTGTAGTCTCGTTGGCTCCTCGTCAACGGTCGACTCATGCGCTTGAGTCATTACTTCAATTGAAAATTCAGATAACGATTTATCTTCTTGCAATTCAGGTTTATTTAAAAAAAACTCAAATTCTTTGTCCTGTGGCTCTAATGGGAAGTCCGACTCTTCTAATAATGGTTTTTCCTCTATTAATTCATCGTTGCCGTTAGCTGTATTCAACGATACGCTTTCGTTTTGATTGACATTACCTTGAGCATTATTATCTTCATTATTCCCTTGCGTATTTGTCTCTGTAATTGAATCCTTTAAGGTTTCTTCATTACTGTATCCGTTAAATTCACTGAGTTCGGGCCAATCATCCACTGATGGACGTTTTCTTCGCTGGCCGCGTCTTCTCAGGGGTCTTTCCAGTTCTAGCGGCCCTTCTGACCATCCGATAGGTCTTCCTTCCGGTTTCCGTCGCCGTTTTTTAACTGTTTCTGTCGTTTGACGAACATTAGGCGTTTCTACTTCGAAGTACGGTCGTCGAGGTTCCTCAGGATAACCGTACCTATCTTGAGGGACGTGATCCTCGCTTAAAGAGGATTGAGGGCGACGTTTTCGTTTGCGTCCCGGTCTTCGCCGTTTTGGTGGCTCTTCTGGGGAATTATCGTTCCAAGAGTCGCCTTGAGTTGATTTTTGGATCATTCTTTCCTGGTTGACAACTCTCCACGGCTGAAATGATATCAAATACTTTCATTAATCAATCATATTGAACAGATCATTGTTAAATGAACTTCGTTAATCATGGGACATTAAACATAATTTAATTTTCAAAACAATTCGATTTAAAAATTAGAAACAATATCATAATTGAAAACACAATATGTGTAATGTGTATGCCAATTCTTTTATTTTTGCTAAATCGCAATCAAGGGGGTTATGAATTTTGTACAGAAAATTATTTAAATAAGTTACCATTGAATGCAAAGCATTAAAAAAATATGATGATCCTCATCATCAGCCATAGGACGTCCACTGCTGAACATAGGACAAAAAATATGATATGAACTCAAAATTTAAAAATCTGACTGATAAAACAGGTGACCATGTATAGGTAGATGTAATTAATACAGGCATATCGTCTATTATTCATAATGTTTTATTACATCATAAAAAAAGTAATTAAAACAAATACATTCTATTGTAATTTAGTGTAACAAACTATTTCAACAGGACACAAAGTGATAAAGCAATCGGACATGTTTGTAAATTATTTAAAATTCTCATTTGTGAAATCTTATTTGTTGTGGTCTCGTTTTTTGTTGCGAGCGCGGGCGCATGTATTAATTTATACCGTTTCATTGGTTGCTGCAGTTTTTTCCAACTGTATCGGTTAGGGTTATTAATATTCGACGCTCGCCTCATAACCCCGATTTAAAAGTAGACTAAAATATACAGTGTTTGAACTTTTAAGAAACTACACAAGTGAATTGTGAATGTCATTTGATTCAAAGTTTTTTATTATGCAATTACGACTTCATTACCTATATGCAAAGTTTTTTTTTAAGTTTGCAGGCGTCATACTACTTTTTTATGAAAGTAATAGTTCTCTATATTCGAGTAATATAAACTACTGCCTCGTTACTTATGATATTGATCAATCTTCTACTCTTCTAATCCGGCCGTGAATCTCTTATATATGAGACCTTACTTACAAAAACATTTTAGCTGAGCAAATGGTTAAGAATAGTCTGTCTCTTTTATTTTCAAACAATGTGACACAAGGAAAAAAGTGACAGATTATTCTTAACCATTTTCTCAGTTAAAATGTTTTATAAGTAAGGTCCATGATGTTCACATCCTCTAATCACTCATAGAGCAATTATTTAATAACACCCAAGAAGGCCTAAAATTGGTTCTAAAATTTAAAAAACTGCAAGCCTAATCCTCAATCAGAAAAACATTGCCCACGATCACAATGATCGTAAAAAATACCTGCACATTTTTCTGTTTATTTAAGCAATAAAATTGTGTTATTTTTATTTTTCTGTTCGTACCAGACATCAATCCCCTTACTTATAAAAATATGTAAGCGCTGCTTATCTTTATACCATAAGTTGTCCCTTTCATTTTTAAACAATGTAACGCAAGGAAAAAGTGACAGGTTATTTTTAACCATTTGCTCATCTAAATATGCTTTTATAAGTAAGGTAGGGGCCTTACTGCGGACAATTAAGAAACTGCAATATGATTAAACTCGACGATGCAACTAAGTAAGATGTTATAATTAGGCGTAAAGCTATTTTAATGAATTTTCCTAGCTCACACGTTGTAAAACTTCATACATTACGTAAATTTAGACGAGCCGTGCTCCACATGCGCCTCGCATTGTTTGTAGAGTTAAAAAATCTCGTCGCGTGTGAAACACGCTGACAATCACATGTTATTTTGTACACAAAAAAAACATTGACGCTATGGTGTAATCTATCGCCTTCTTAGTCTAGTGGCAGGGTATATGGGCTGTGAAAGAGGTCCTGGGTTCGATTATCAGAGGGCGTACCCCAACGTCTTATAGCAGTATTAATATAATCTTACTTGTACCGTTTCCCGTACAAAAAAAAAACAAAGTAAGATGGTAACCCTGGTGGGTTACCTACCACTACGTCTTACGTCTCTAACGCGATTCGCCCGGGACTGGATCCTCCAAAGGGGGTTGACTTCGAGTCGATGCCCCCTCGACAAAGCAGACGGTCGTAAAAACTAAGTCGAATTCTTTCTGCAATATGCTTGAAAACGTGTGTTGCCACGACCGCACATTAATGGGATAGGGACAGGTAGAAAGAATAAAGACTACTTATGATGTAATTGTCGTACGTAATCTTCAGACGATTATCGTCTGCAGATACTCAAGCATATTGCCTTCGATAATGATAGTCACATTAAAGTTTATACAAAATTTTACGTTTTTGTTACGCAAAAGATGCATTATACGTATAACGTAACCGCTTGTTTCGAATAATCATGTGTTAGTTTTCAATGATGCGAACGCTTATGTCAGATAGAGAGTGAGGTGTTAATATTGACGATCGAATGTGACGTGCCAGTTAATCTCACATGCTGTGAAGTATGAAGCAAACATTAAAACAGTGATCAAACGTCAATAATTAATAATAATAATTAATTAATTATGTAATAATAATTGTTTGATATTATATTTGCTGCATCTAGTATAACAGAGTTAAATTTTTTTTAAACATGTTCTTTTTCACATCTATATTTATTTTTTGATTTAGGTATCTAAATGATAAGATAAGGGACAATCTATGGTTTTAAACAATATAACGCAAGGAAAAAAGTGACAGGCTTTTCTTAGCGAAAAGATAAGCGAAAACGTTTTTATAAGTAAGGCCCTTAATCATTATTTTATATTACCATTTAAGGGCATCAACCACAGCGCCGATTCAAACATGAAACGCAATGTGTATTCCTGTTAAGTGCACGGCGCTAAACTAGTTGGGCCTTGACCAGTTAGACGGAGTTAAAAAATTTGGTATAATAATTCAATCGTAAAAACCATGCCTAAGCTAGAATAAAGTATAAACTGCCGATATGAAAATCTACTATTTATTATTTTATCAAACCGTATTTGACCAACGTGATGAAAGAAAGTTAAGACAATATTAAAACTGACGTAAAGTGGCGGCTCGCTGTCGCGTTTCGTTCGGTGAATGACATTTCCGGTAGCCCAATTCCCCTCCCTTTCCCAATCCCTTTTCATGATTATTTTTGAGTCTCGGGTGTTTATGGGCGGTGGAGATCACTTACCATCAGGTGGCCCATCAGCTCGTTTGCCAGTCTCTCCTATAAAAAAATTCCCGTCGTCAGCACTGCGAATATCTCTAATCTTTCTTTCTACCTGCCCTTACCCCACCTTAATGTGTGGTCGGCGCAACACGCTCTTTCAAGCATCTTGTGGAAAGGATTTGGCTAAGGTTGTACCTTTTGCCTGCCTGACGTTAAACCCCAAGTGCGATTATCTATAATATTGGTTTTTGTACGACCTTCATTTTTACACTGAAATGCACGAGTCGGTATCATGCGAAGTGTTATAGAAAATTTACGATAATTCGGATAACTGTGTTGTGAATGAGTACGTTGCGTGCTTGCTGGAGTGTAACGGAAAAAATAACTGTAAATGTTGATGAAAAACGATGTGTTCATTGGTTTTAACTAACAGTCATATGACTCCATTTTTTTTTATACCAGAGACTGGCAAACGAGCAGATGGATCACCTGATGGTAAGTGATCTCCACCGCCCATAGACACACAGGACACAAAAAGAATCGTGGGTGCGTTGCCAACCTGAAAGGAGGGAATGGAAGGGGAGGGAAAAAGCATTAGGAAAGCGAGGGAGGGAAATGGGCCACCGGAAATCTCACACACCGAACGAAACGCGACAGCGAGCTGCCATTTTACGTCGGTTTTCTGTGAGACAGTGGTATCAAACCGGTCGAGCCGGCCATTCATGCTGTAGACGTAACTGTCTATAGCGTGGCTCTCCCACTCAATAAAATAAATTCTGGTAGTTGAAGTGAATTCGTAAACCCTAATAAATAAATAAGTAGCATCATACTAATATACGAGATATATGTCATTCGTTATTATAAAGCAGCGATAGCTCAGTTGGGAATGGTACGGACTGCCGAGACAAGAGTCGGAGGTTCGAGACCAACCCCAAAATGGAGCATACACCTCTGACTTTTCTATGTTAAGTGTATTTTCATTGTGAAATATCGCTTGCTATAACGGTGAAGGAAAACATCGTGAGGAAACCTGCATACCTGAGAATTTCTTCACAGGAATTTCGAAGGTATGTGAAGTCTACCAACCCGCATTAGGCCAGCGTGGTAGACTAAGGCCTAACCCCTCTCATTGGTAGAGGAGGCCCGTGCCCAGCAGTGGGACAGTAATATTACAGGGCTAATATTATTATTATTTATGTAATTCGTTGCCGTCTTTGCCTAGTGGCAGTTTGTATGGGCTCTGGACCGGGAGATCTTGGGTTCGATTCCCAGGTCGGGAGTGGTGTTTTTCTTGTGATTTTTTTTGTGTTCGATAGAGCTTATTTCAAGGGTGGTCCCATATAAATTTGGTCACGATCGGTAAATTGGGAGTCGGTCAGTTAAGTTTTTAAACTTGTGGTTATTTATTGAACACGTTGAAAATATATTTTTATTGATTACATAATTTAGGCATATCGTGTTTAACACATCCCATAACTTAATAAACCAATCAATACAAAGTTATGGTTATGTAAGTATCTTGACCTTCCTCAAATGTTAAAAACAAATGTCACATATGCGTTTAGGTTGTAGTTTAATAACTGATTATTAAATAATAAAACCGGTCGACATCTTTGCTTAGAGTCGTTGCTAGTGAAATTGCATAATATGTTCAATTCCATACAATTTTAAAGTTGATAATAATGACATAAAACTGACTAGCCATCTTGACTGATGATAATTTAAGTAATAAGCAATACATAAGCTCACGCCTGTATCGCCGCAGGGGTTAGCAGAGGCGTACTAGCGAACTAGAACACCTACATTTCGCAGAGCTTAGTTTCATCCCAGATTTGATAGGGGGCGAGCCTATCACCATATCGAGCATAAATTCCATACTCCGGGCTGATACTGAGGAATCCAATATCACTTTGCCCAACCCCAACATCGAACCCGAGACCTCAGGATGATAGTTGTACCGCGAACGCAATATCACTACGCCACCGAGGCAGCAATAAAGCAATAAAATAATAATAACAACATAATATCAAAAAATATTTCAACATTTCTTTTTTTCCGTCTAGCGATAACTAACCTTCAATCAGCATAATATATACATTTAACTCGGCCGGTTATTACATAGATACAGTTACGTCAAAGTGAGATCGCACATCTCAGTTCAATATTTGTGCAAATATAGTAACTAGTTATCGCATTTGCAATGAAAGCAGTTACGGCATGGCCGATCGCCGCCGTCGCGTCGCGTCGTACCGTCGTACGCAGGAAAGTCGAAAGCGTCGACCAGTTCCTCGCGAACTTGATGCTTGTTGGGCTAATTATCTACTACTGTATAATTGTTGCTGTGTCATACTGTTCATGCCTTAATAGTTCAATATAGTTTCATCATCATCATCAGCCATAGGACGTCCACTGCTGAACATAGGCCTCCCCCCCCATCACATCTGGGACGGAACTAAGCTCGGCGAAATGTGGATGTTCTAGTTAGCTAGTGCACCTCTGCCTACCCGTTCGGGGATACAGGCGTGAGCTTATGGTATGTTCAAAAATATTACTAGGAAAGGCACGAAAGTTTAAATCGTGTTAGCTTGAAAACCCGAACCAAAATGCGTTAAATCTGTTAAAAATCTAATAACATCATTAAACGGTAGATTCTAATTTACTAGATCACTTAAATATTCTGTCAAATTAATACTCACAATTCCATAAAACCAAGTAACAAAGTCTATAGTGTAGTCATGTTATTAACATCAACGAATGATCTACTCGTATGATGATTGATGCTCATAACAATTTTATTGTCCATTCGCATCTACTACTATAGCCATCAACTATTTCATTAAACAATAATTACATCTTTAATGATACGAAAGCCATCACTTGTCTAACAACCAAGTGAAAATATAGCTTATAATACAATCAGTAGCAGACAGTGAATCGCGCGATTAAGACCGTGGACACGAACTCAGCGGGCACAGAGCGGCGGTGCAAGGAGCGGCGCGTTTGAATGCATAGATTTATATGGAACTGGCCTCGAAGGTAGCGGCGCTGAGATCGGCGTACGACCGCTCTAGCAGTACGTTGCCGCGCCGCCACCGCTGCGCTCCCGCTGAAGTCCTGTCCGCGGCCTAAGCAATAGTGAACTGCCTCTGCCAATGGCCTGTTACATACGTAATATCGGTAACATTTCGGCTTAATGTGCATTACCGGTTCCGAGGCAAACGAAAGTGATTAGTGATCTTTGTGTATCCGCGAATTTTGACGTTCATCGTCTTTTCGTTTTTTAACAGTTACGTGTTTATGTTGCATGTGAAATAAGCTGTCGTTAGCTTACTTATGCCCTGTTTTTGATTAACTAATAGTATTTTTTATAGCATACCCTGGCAAACGAATAGTTGGGTCACCTGATGGTAAATGATTTCCACCGCCCATCGACACTCAAGACAAAAAGAATCATGGGTACGTTGCCAACCTAAAAGGAGGGCAATTGGGATTGGGAAAGGGCGGGGAATTGGACCTCTGAAAATGTCACTCACAAAACGAAACACAACAGCAAACTGCCACTTTACGTCGGTTTTCTGCGAGACAGTGGTATCAAACCGGCCGTGCTGTAGACGTAACTGTCTACAGCTTAGCTCTACCACTCAGAATGTGATACTTAGATAGCTGTTTCACATCTGTCATAGTTATTGAATCTTTTGTCTTGCTTCCTCTGACACACGTATATAACAATTTATTAATTATCAATTAAGTATCAAAAATCCCTCAGGAACCGCACATTAGTTAAAGATTTCTTGATATGTAGATCTTGGCCTTGCTGTGTGATGCTATGTACTAGATAACTGAATCAATTTAATTTTCTACATACTATATAGTTGAAGTGCCTATATACTAGTAGGTATATCCATGCATATTAAATGCAAAGGTGGTGCTGTTCAGTAAAAGTGCATTGTGAAATGTTAAATAAAGCGTTTGTTTATAAAATTTCTATTGTAAATTGGTATTTCAATACGGGCATTGTATACTCTATCCGCAACATGAATAGCCGTGGTTCCAAGAAAATCATTAACAATAGCATCTCCGTCACCTAGGAAGAATTTCAACGATCTTTTCTTTCTGCCTGGCGTTATCCCGGCCTTCTGCCAGGGTCCGCCTACCTACTTAACCCGTCGGTGGCGGCACATATATAAGTACGTTGCATAAGCGTATGGGCCACCGGAGGCTGAGCCGCCCGCGACTACTTAAACGCTTCCACTTCGCCCGGTCTTGCGCATAAAAGGAAGAAATATCAATGATATTTGCAAAAAATATTCAGGTGTACTCTGTCGCCTCCTTGTCTACTGGCAGCGTAGGTATATGGTCTGTGAAACAGAAGGTCCCGGGATCAATATTCTGTTTACCATTTTATACTAATTGTGGAATAGGCATTTCGCCACCTAATTAATCAAAGTAAGCAAACCAATAATAATAAGTACCCAAATGTATTTTTCGGTCGACTTCCAAAAAGGAGAAGGTCCTCAAATCGTCTGTATTTTATATATGTTACACGATATCTCCGCCGAGTGTAGACCTATTTTCAAAATTATTTTTGTGTTCGATAGAGCTTGTTTCAAGGGTGGTCCCATATGGTGGTCACGATCGGATTTGAAGTCGATCTGTTAAGTTTTTAAACCTGCGATTATTCTTGATCTGTATTTTATACTTACTATAAATCAGTGAAATAATTATGTAGTTTATACTTTATCCATCAATGGGTTTGTAACAATATTACGGCCCAGCGCTTACCTATCTAACTAGTGCAGTAAACGTTAAATAACTGCGATCAGGCATTGAACTCAGAGTTTCACTTCAATTTATACCAATTTAACGCATTATGCTAATTATACTTAAATCAATTTTGCATCTACGATTTCATTAAAATTTGTCATGTACATTATATTACTAAAATTGTAATGTTGTGTCTCATAAAACTTAACGTATAGACATTGTTGATTGTAACATAAAGTAGGTTATGTCTACTTAAAGACGCACCTAATCATACATATGCTCCCACCGGTATCCTACAAGGGATAAGCAGAGACGAACTAGAAAACTAGAACACCCACATCCAACCGAATCATAAAATATTTATATTATTAAATGTATCTGTCAATCGTTTACTTCAGAGCAAGATAATATCTATTTAACTTAAAAAATCCTTGGAGTGTATTTTTCCAGCTTCCTATACAGTTTGTGAAATCGTGCAAATTAAAACCCAATACCCTATTGAATTTTTGTTATTTATTATTATCATAGATTGCATTGAGAAAATACATACACACAATGAAAAATATATATTAAAAACATCAATATATTATACCCTAGATGCACAGTTCTTTGCAAATATCCTCCTAAAAAGTGGTCTCAGAAATAAAACAAAGAAAACGATCACAAGTTGTAATTAAATCAACACAAATACGTATAACCCTAAGCACGTGTTATAAAGTAGGTTTTTAAACGAAATGAGCAAGCGTTCTTTAATTTGAAATTTAGAATTCTATCGACGTCCAACTGTAGGCAAAACGAGTGCTTAAGCACTTCTTTGCTGTCCCATTTTCCGAGCGTCAACTGTGCATCTAGGTACATAATATATCGATGATTAAAAACTATTAGTTGAAGTGGGAATTGAGCCATCACTTTCATCACGAACTTAAAAAAGTACACAAGAAAGATGCATAATATAAATTATAGATGCAAAATCACCCATAATAATTAAACGCTGCAACGCACAAAAGAAAGTACAGTCAGTACCGGCACTGATGAGGCATATCGCAAACAAATTGCATCCCGCAACGTGCCTATATCGTATGTCTAATGAACACAAGCACTGTAGTTATACCACGCTCTAATTGTACTGGACCCCTCATATGATTTCTAGACGCTTCTAGTCTACCAAAACTGGACTCTTTCTTTCTACCTTCCCTTATTCCATATTAATGTGAGGTCGGCGCAACACACTGTCAAGCATGTTGCAGAAATGCTTTGGCCTAGTTTTTTACTACCGGCTGCCTGCCTGACGTCAACCCCTTCGCAGGAGATCCAGTACCGGGCAAATCAAATTAGAAAAATCGCTTTGCCCGGCCTGGGAATTGAACCCAGGACCTCCAGGTCCACAGCCCATATATGCTGCCACTAGACCAAGAAGTCTACCAAAACTGGACTCTAATAACTAAAATAACTAACCTTCGTTTCTTAATGCAATGTCAGTAATTTCTTAAGTATGTAGTTTGGTATTAATGAGGCATTTGAGAAATCTTACTCGAGAGCAGGATGTAGCTATCAATAGCTGCTTTTTTTCTGGTACAGAATAGATGAGACTTTTTTTATTATTTTGCAAATGTTTATCATTATTGAGTCTTAATTTCAAATGTTTTATAATAAACATTCCATTATTAAGCTTTTAATTAACATTTAATATTTAAAGGACGACTTGCAGCGCACGAATGTACAGTTAAACCTAAACTTGATTTATCTTACAGCTCAATTTTTGCAGCCTGCCTGACATCATCCCCCTAGGGATCCGGTCCCGGACAAATTAAATTAGAATATTTGCTTTGCCTGACCTAAGAATCGAACCTAGGACCTCCCGGTCCACAGCCCATACATTTTGCCACTAGACCAATCTTACAGCTCACTCCTATCTTTAAATCAAGATTTATGATAAATAGAGATTTATCCCGGAGCTGCAAGTGGCCCAAAGACTGTAGAACCAACTAGTAATATTGAAAAATAAGATACATTGAAATGTGTTATAATAACTCAAAAATTAAATTTGTTATACAAATGCTTTTACATAATTATAAATGAATATAATTGTATACGATGCATCACCTGATCGTAAGTTGGCGTACCGGTGTCCAAAACCCTCGGTCGTAAATCCCGTCTGTAGTCAGATTCCGTGTCTTCTTCAGTGGAATGCACGATGATCACCAAAGCAGCCAACGTGCTCAAGAAAGGCATCGCAACTTTCCCAATAATACCCATATTACAACAAAACTTTAGAATTTAACAAAACGTACCCTAGCACGTTTACACTTTAAAAAATAATGTAATTCGAATTTATTTCGCGCGAAATTCGCAACGTTATCAGTGAAGCACGATCGAAAACTGAAACACCGCAATCACCAAGCCGAAGTACCGAAGTGAGGAAGGAAGGCGAGAAAGAAGCCTGCAGTCACTCGTACGACAGTCTTTTATTTTTCAAAAGGTATCGAATGGCTACACACGGTCGATTTTGTTTTATTTCACATCATGGTGTTTGTAAACAATCCGACGCGACACGACGCGGTGGTTGATGCACCACGGCGGCAATTATATTACTAGTTGTTTATTCGAGATGTATGTGAGGTTTCACAAGGCAAGTTTCCCGCGTTTTTTCTATTTTTCTGAACGTGAAAGTGATAATGCCGCGGCACACGTTAGCGCTCACCGACTCTATGATTCCGAGTGGTAGAGTCGACAAATGCGACACTGCTTGTGGCACCTTTGAATTTTCATGTACGCCTGTTGTAAAACGCATACGTGAACTCATTGCCTAAATACATTCATTTTATAGTCCCCCTATATCTAAAACTTAATACCCATGGTACATAAGTTAAAGCAATATATATAATAATATAATAATCAATGTTTAAATTAATTATAGTTATTTTCTATTGATTTTAACGTTTTTCTCTCTTTTAGTATTGAATAATATCATATCGACCTATATTTTCTAAACAAAAATCCTAGTATATAAAATCAGACGCTTCCGAAACTAAACAATATCTTTCCGGTTGCAAATGAAACCTATCGCTGCAAACCATTTTAAAATTAATAGAACAATGATATGAGAATGTACCTAACACTCATCATCGAAGTACACTAGGTACCTTCTGAAGACACCATGTTTCTACAATGATTTCCATACGAGGAACAGATGCCAGATGTGTCCAGAGTCCGGAGCTGCACGTGAAACGGAATGTGTTCGCGCGACGCGCTGCCTCCGTCGCGGAATGTCGCTTCCCGCGTCACTCACACGCGACAATTATCATTCATCGATTACATTCTATTTGAATAATTATTATGGACATTATAGTCTGTTTAATGTTTATTCAATCGAATTTCCTAAACCACGATACAAAATTCCGAAATCACTAATACTCGTCCTTCGTTCCAAAAGCGGGGACGTATACAGTAACTATTGATACTTAGAACATACTATTTTCGTTTAATTTGTCCTCATTTTTAAATGAACTGTTTGTTGAACTGTTTTTGTTTTTGTTGAACTGGTTTTGTAGGATTGATTTTGCAGTTTTTGTAATTTTATTAAATATGATCCAAGATTTTTTTATATTTTTATTGGCTACCAATTTAATATTCAGGTTTCGCCAAATCAGGAAGGTTATTATCGATACATTCGCAAATCAATTTCCGCATAACAATACTTTGTGTTGGTTTTAATTTCAAACGAAACCAATTTGAATATTACGAATTGTTACTTGATGCCTCTTAATAACGGTAATTAAATAATACAGAATTCGCTGCAGTGATGTAACTATCACACATGTGTGTCGGATGTGCTTCAAGCGTTTAAGGGTCATTTATGATATAACTACTGCAATGAATGGTTCAGGAAATAATTGGTTTCAGCTTATGCTAATAATATTGCTTGAATTTATTTTTTAATTCAATCGTAATTTGCACAAGAGTGACCTCGTTTGTTTACGAATATAAAAAATATGACCGTATGTTATTTAAGGAATTAACGTAATATTTTTAATCAATCGGTATATTGTGGATCACATCGAATGCATATTGTAGTCCGCACACACACACACACACACACATACGTTTAAATAAGGGTGCTATAGATTGGTAAACAAGTGTAAGGCCTATGGAACTACTAAACGCAACTGCAAGTTGGCCCTTCTCGTCAATTTTTTGCAAGATAAAGTGACCATCTATTGGACGATAGAGTCTGCCCATCCTTACTATAGAAAATTGCCTACAGCCGTGACTCTTATAAATAATCAATCGATCAAATCAGTCCATTTCTAAATTGCAATACAACACGAAATAGCAATCCAAAGCCACCATTCATTAGATGATGAATGAGTTTCCTTTTATGTAAACTTGGAGAGCAAGCATTGCATTCGTCAAATAGATTCCACTGAAACGCTTCCGCGTTATCACCGTGACAAGCTGAGAATTTTTCACGCCTACTTGCTTGCCGGCATTTCTCTTCCACTGTTGCCGTCATCTGGGCAAATTGTGAGTTGTGTAACATTAAGTAGACTACCTACTTGCATATGCCGCTTGATAATATGTATGTTATGAATTCGTTTTGACTTTGTATTGTGTGTAACAAATTATAATTATGTATTTGCAATATTTAAATGCATAACTTGATCTAGATAAAACTAGTTTTGGTGTTCCTAAAATATGCACAAAGGTGATTTTAGAAATTCTATATTAGAGGTACATGTAAATGGCTTCAACATAATCATTACATACATCAATATGTTATACCCTAGATGCACAGTTCTTTGCAAATATCCTCCTAAAAAGTGATCTCAGATTTTTTTTTGCTGTCAATCAGCACTTCTTTGCTGTCCCATTTTCCGAGCGTCACCTGTGCATCTAGGTAAATAATATATCAATGATTACATAGTATAAAACAAAGTCGCTTCCCGCTGTCTGTCCCTCCCTATGTATGCTTAGATATTTAAAACTACGCAACGGATTTTGAAGCGTTTTTTTTAAATAGATCAATACCTGCATAGTATATAGCATTGCACCCGTGCCAAGCCGGGGCGCGTCGCTAATATTTTACTATCATGAAAACCCAACTCAAAAATCCTGATAATGGTGTAATAATTAATAAAATTCAATCCAAGCCTGCAAGCCTTTGTGTGAACACAAGAATAAAATCTCCTCTGTATGTCCATCCTCAGACTTTAGGCACCAAATTACCCACCCATAAGGGGGCACCATATTTTAATTTCTCGATCCAAATATAACTCGGGCCGGCACAGAATGCACCCGAAGTAGAGCATAATAAATGTTGGAAAGTTATATAACAATTTTCGATATTTGTTGACCGATGTGCTCACAGTCAGACAAGTTATTTCAATTCATTTTTCAAACGAATGACAGTATTCAAACGTGATTCCGTCTTCATTGTACGGGACATTGTTAACCCGTGGTTTTCTCACGAACTCTTACTTTCATCAGTAGTTTAACTGGCGTACAGAGCTCAGTGAGATCGCCGTGAGATGCGGTAAAAAACTACTTATACTAAATAACATGCACCATCAATATGGATCATCGCATAATTGCACGAGATTATTCCGCAAGATTACATTTTGTTACGAAAAGTGGCAGTTTACAACATTATTTATATTCCCAATAATATGACTTATGCAATGCGGTAATTTCTCTTTTTATACTTTGTAATAACTTTCGTATTTCTTGTGTATTTCCTATTATTAGTTAACCGCAATTGGGTATATTTTACTATGGTGTTCCAAGAGTAATTTCACTGTTACAAAATACTAATTTGCAGTGGCGAAGGGACTATACCACACGATTATAGGCTTACCTTTGCCAAATTATCGGCTTTACAAATAGGCATTCATTGGAAGAAAATGCTGTACTGGCTTCCCTTTTGAAAAACTTTCACCCTTCGCCACTGCTAAGTTGAGAGACACAGGCTAGCAATAGAATCTCTTTAATTCTGTATTTGTTCCTTCAACATTCTTTCTTTCTATCTGCCCCTATCCAACCTTAATGTGTGGTTAGGTTAGGTTTTTTATATATGATATTATTTATTTTTTTAACGATTGCAGTCCCAGGCAAATCCAATTAGAAAAATCGTTTTGCCCGACCTTGGAATCGAACCCAGGACCTCCCGGCCATGTATGCTCCCAGTAGACTAAAGAGGGGACACGTTGTTCCTTCAATGTTTTATGATCTTAATCAGTCGTTATGGTGATTTCGTGATTTATTAATTTATTTGAATTCAAAGATTTTCGGTAAAATTGATTATGATGCTCAAGTAACAAGTACAAGCACTTGTAGCAATTCATGAAGTTTTATTTAAAATATCAGAGAATTCCACTTATTGACGCTTCGGAAACATTCTAAAAACAGTTCTAACCCTGCTTCCAGTTCGTCCGTCCAAATGTACACATTCAATAGACGATGTCTATTTACAAATACTTCAAAGTAGCAATATTATGTAAAAAAAAATACCGGTCTGTCTGTCTGTCTTTACGTAAATATGTATAATTTCTTTCGAAATAACGCAAATTGGACATCCTCAGACTAATTAAAGACAGGATGGTAAAGTGCAAGAATCAAATCTCATTTTGGGTCAGCAATGTTTAAATTAACAGAGACTTTGTAAGAATCATAACACAATTTGATACTTCGCTCTACATATAGCAATTAGTCAAGACAATACGTTTTTCTTTTGCAAAGCTAAATCCTTTGCAACATGCTTGAAAAAGTGTGTTGCGCTGACCCTACTGTGTGTTGCGATAAGAGCAGATGGAAAGAAAGAGTATTTTCTACCTTGGAAATTCTCATACTGACCACTATCGCTCCAATGAAAAATGGTATTGTTTGAAAGTTGAATCTCATAATTTCAAAGACAATAGAACAACGGCCACTGGAAAATATTTAATCACGCAGAAGTAAAAGTTCATTGGCGAGTCGCACTAACTATTGTTAAGCTGAATTCACTATGTTTATTATTGTTTAGAAAACATTGTGGTTTGGATAGAAAGGTTTGAAAAGGTTAGGTTTTATAATTATTATGCATATACCGCTGTCATATTTGTTATTTACTGCAATGTAGGAGTCATTAATATCTATAACATAAATGTTTATTACGATACGACTTGATGTCCTACTTTGGTTGTATTATACTTAGAAGTTCTCTTCCATTAAACCTACCGTATTCATCTTTATTTTATTTAGATACTGCCTGTTCCGCCATTTTGGTTTCTCGGTCCATAAGTTGTCACCGTGTCATTAGACTTAAATAACATATACTTACTGGCAAAATCACCGCCAGGGCGGTGGAGCCATATTTCTTAAAAGAAGAAGAAGGAGAAGAACATATACTTATTGATTTTAATATAAGTACGGTGTTTTAGTTAAATAGTTCGAAATTGGGAATGTGAAGAAGATGTCTAACTGCTATATTGCTGGGATCTTTCTTTCACGAATTCGCCATTTTGCTTTATTTACATACATTAGGCATACACTTAATTTCTTAGTCATGCCAAGTCCTTATTTTTCTTTTATCATTGAATTCAACTCTGCAAATACTAAGGGCATTGAGGATACAATTCAGCAAATCATTCAATAAACCATATGCATCCAAGAGAAATGCATGCGTGTGCGTCGACAGCGTTAACATTGTTGCGTGATCTGTTCCTATTGGAGGATGCAGTCGAGTGAATGAAGATTTATTATTATTTCACACTGTGCGCCGGTGCGTGCACAGTACACCACGCCGACATCTTCGCTCTTTTACTTCCGACTTCCATGAGTCCGCGCCAGGCTGTAATGATTTGCATTGATTTGCATTTGACTTGCTTAAACAATCAAGAAAGAGTTGATGTAGTTGTGATCGGTAGTTATGCTGTAAGCAGTAACGTCTACAGCACGACTAGGCTCAATCGGTTTGATTCCTACCTCCACTGCCGAATTTCTACTCCCCCCGCCTTTGATTTCTTTGGTATCTCTCGAGATCGCTTACTATCAGGTGATCCACCTAATCGTTTGACGGCTTCTTCTATACACGAAAGCTAGTTCTCAATTGATTTGAATAAGTATTTTCTTTACGCAGTTGCCTCAATGTCTATATCAATCTTAAAGTGTAATCAATATTCAAATATATTTTTATCTATCCCTCATAGCAGTGTCGCCGCTTCAGAGTATATGAGGATTCTAAGTGTAATTGACTAAAATTCTTTATAATTACTGCATGATCTCGGGTCTAGTATATTTATTTGCATATCCTATTGTATCAATATCAGTAAACTGTTTTAAAGTACAGACTTCATTCCCATTTTGTATCTCCACAGATGGGCGGTGTCCACAGTGATGACGAGACAGAACAACTTCCAACTATCAAATTCTGACGTCACAGCCTTCATACCACTTTGGGATATGTGCAACCATGAACACGGCAAGGTAATGTATAGACGTGGCAACTAATAAAAAGAGAGATACTACTAGTCCTCACCTAACACTCATACCCTCACTCATGTTAATTTGTTTTTCTGTACGGGAGTCGATACAAGTAAGATTATAATAATAGTGCTATAAGACGTTGTGGTAACTGGTAACCCCCCCTGGTGTTAATTGTGAGAGTCGAACTATGGTCTCTGAACTTTTATCTAGCGTGTCTAGTGGATAATGGGTATGTCCGTAAGCCGTATATTAATAGGCTAATGTCAGTTGAAGTGAAGCCCTAGTAGGTAAAACTATTGACCATATTGAAATCAAGCTCTAGCTCAATGAACATTTGAGCAACAAAGATTGAGCACTATGATTTTTTTCTTATATCGACCAATCATCAAATTATATTTATGCAATGCTATTAGCTTCTTTTATTACCCCACTCCACTGTTGGGTCGCAGGCCTCGCAGCACGCATTAGACCAAAGAGGCGACAAGTTTATTCACTTTCATAAAATAAAACAAGACAATATCGCTAAAGGTGATCATAATATTATGATCATATGCATTATAGACGTCTGGTACAAAATTTTTCGTGTTATGAACTCAACTTTACAGAAGACCCATCGAATACATTATACCAAAATAATGCCATACCTACTAGGTTTAATTGCCAGGATATAATAGCCCTTACCGTGGTATCAAGATTATGTTACTCAATGGTTTATTTATTTATTATGCATTAGATAAATAACATTCAATGATATCGATCGATTGGATCATGCATTACATCATGGTGGTAATAATTACATCATGGATCATCTTACTTTGCGATTAGCCGTGTCAGATTATATCAACAACTAATATATAATATCACCCGTGTGCCGAGCTACATTACTTTACAATACAAAACAAGGTTAGGCTCATTTTAATAATTTTGTTATTCTGGAAACGTGATTGTAGTAAGTTGATGATTCTTCACTATCTATAATTATTTTTAATTAATAATAATAGCCGACCTTAATTTAGACAATTCGGCTGAAATAAGCTTGGTTTATACATTATTTGCAACGCTATCTATCCGTGTTCTTAAGCTTACATACATAGTAAGCAACGCACAAATGAGTTGATCTATACTTTTAAAGGTACCTTGATTTTAAGTAAATACTATTATTAGTAGGATTCCTACCATAAACACTAGTCCAAAAATAGTTAGTTCTTTAACTACAGTTAAATAATTTAGCTATAAATTTTAGTCCATAATGGCTTCGATCTTAAATGACCAACCACAAAAACGGAAAACATCGTGAGGAAACCTGCATACCCGAGAATTTCTTCACAGGAATTTCGAAGGTATGTGAAGTCTCCCAACCCGCATTAGGCCAGCGTGGTAGACTAAGGCCTAACCCCTCTCATTAGTAGAGGAGGCCCGTGCCCAGCAGTGGGACAGTAATATTACAGGGCTGATATTATTATAAATGACAGTTGAATAATTTAATTGTCTGTTTTTAGTCCATATTTAGTTCTTAAATCTCAGTTTTATATATTTATTTTTAGATCACAACAGATTTCAACAAAGAACAGAATCGCGGGGAGTGTTACGCCCTAAGAGACTTCCAGCCTGGCGAACAGATATTCATATTCTACGGCGCGCGACCGAACGCTGACCTTTTTCTACACAATGGGTAAATTGGTAAACATTCGTAATCTTGTGTTGTTTATGATTTTTAACAATAACGCTTTCACCCGCTTTGTCATATCAAAAACAATCTCATCGGTGTATTAGCGCATTTGAGCTGATAAAATAGTGACTTAAGTCCCATGTAATCGTCACATGAGTTGGAGTTTTTGCATCGAGAAGTATCTATAGTAGGCCCCATAGCGATCCAGCTAGAGATTGAAAAGGGGCGAGTCTATCTGCTTCGTCATCATCATCAGCTACAATACGTTCACTGCTGGACATAGGCTACCCCAAATATTTGGAGATCGACCTATTGGAAGCGGCCTGCATCCGGCGACTTCTTATCTGGTTTCTTTCTATATATCCTTTCTTTCTTTCTATCTATCTATCCATGCTTTCTATCTATCCATCCTTTCTATCTATCTATCCTTTCAATCTAAGTATCCTTGCTATTTGCTTACTCAGCACAAATTACCCTTCCCGAAGAAGAATTATGCAATTTTCGAATTGATAAAACTTTTGATTATTCGACGCGGAATATTAACAAAACCAAAGGGTCGATACGATAAATTTCACTTATCTACTATATTTTAGACGAATATAAATTGTATGTCTAATAGGGTATTACACAATTTTTTGAAATGTGTTTTAATGCGATCTTAAGGTAATAATATACTACTAAAAAAATTACAACATTTTTATTCAATCGATAAGTGCCTTAAAAATGCGTTTTAATTTTATACCGCGCGTAATTTGGCGAAAACGCTAACGCGCGCGAGACGCCATTTATCTTCCATAGTCAAGACGTCATTAGGACCGCAAACAAATACGCGTAATATTGGAATTGTAAATTATTGCAATTTAAGAATGAGTTTATTAACCTGTGTTAATCCTGAATGCGAGAATATAAGTGTAAAACAGCGGACACGTTGTGGATTGAAGTGTCAAGTAATGTAAATATGAGAGTAACTTGGTTAAATGGATCACGTGAAAAGAGTTTACTCCGTACATTATTTCAAGTTTAATCTTAGATAGTTTGTGTTTTTATGAAATGTCGTCGGTTTCTATGATACTATTTAAGTAAAAAGAACACGGATAATAAAATATAATACAAAAGCAACCTAATGTTGATCACTTGATACTTTGTTTCATGACTGTATGACGTAATATCATGGCGGCTACTATATCGCTTAATAAAAGAACAGATACAAAAACTCAAAACTTTGAATTGTATTATAAAATGTATTTTATCATTTTATGAACTAACACTAAGATTTTCCGACTGTTTATTGTCTAAACTAAGTCATTTATATAGTTTTAGATATTTTCTCGTATAGAGTAAAATACCCTATTGTGTGTAATGATGTAACTTCTTGTATCATCCAATTAACATACATAACATAAGCTCACGCCTGTATCCCCGAAGGGGTAGGCAGAGGTGCACTAGCGAACTAGAACGCCCACATTTCGCCGAGCTTAGTTCCGTCCCAGATGTGATAGGAGGCGAGCCCATCGCCATATCGGGCACAAATTCCAGACTCCGGGCTGATATGGAAATATCCAATATCACTTTGCCCGACCCGGGGATCGAACCCAAGACCTCAGGACTGTAGTCGTACCGAAATACAACCACGCCACCGAGGCAGTCTAATCATCAATCATCCAATTCAATACATTATATCACATCGTGACACTAATTGTGTGGGAAGCTGTAGACATTAATTACTTTACTATAGATATGATTGTCAGAAGAAATGATTGATCATGATATTCGGTCTACAGTTGTATTAAATTATTGTATTTTTTTGTTACTACTGATTTCGTTGCTCATATTTTTAAGCAAATTATAGCATGGCTATCTTGTATGCCAGATTGATTATCACGACATTCTAACACCTTAATTATTTTACTGTCTCGACTATGAATGAACTCGTATGCTTCTAACGTAAATTGCCAAATGGAAATGATACTTTTGTTTTTTAAGTAATCTCAAAAAAGAAGGTTATTACTACCTTTTCTCCGCGACTCTGTTCGCGTGGAAATTTATTTTCCGTGATCAAAGTAGTCTATGTGTTAATTCAGGGTATCAGCTACATCCGTTCAGAATCTCATCAGAATTGGTCCAACCGTTTGAGCGAGAAGTACAAACATACAAACACACTCAGAAATTTTCGCCTTTTTAATATTCGTGTGATTATGCTTTATCTCCACCAAATGACATTTTGGGCGACTTGCAGCACTGTTTCTAATCTACAGTTATACCTAAACTCTATTTATCCTACAGATCACTCTTATCTTTAAATCAAGATTTGGGATAAATAGAGATTTATCGCGGAGCTGCAAGTGGCCCTTAATGTAAGCATATGCTAATGCTCCATTACTCACGCCTAATACGGATTCATCATCATCAGCCACAACATCCACTGCTGAACATAGGCCTCTCCCAAAAAATCCAGATCGATGTTTTGGAAGCAGCCTACATCCAACATCTTCCAGCGACCTTTATTTTATTTTTTTAATAGTCACACATAGTTGTGACTCCACACTAAGATCGAGTCTTGTGTCGTGGGTATCAGGAACTACGAGAGACGCACGTTCTCACAACACCCACACCGAAACAAATATCTGTGGACCACACAAACACTTGTCACGTTGCGGGAATCGAACACGCGGCCTCTCGTTTCACAGCCGGCTACTTGCCCGCTGCGCCACGGAGGCTGTCGATTAATATTACATGAATACTTCCTTCCTCTGATACCAGGTTTGTGTACTCCAACAATCAGCACGACAGCTTGGCCCTTACCCTGGGCATCAGCTCCAGTGACCCACTACGCGAAATGAAGGTGTCTCTACTCACAAAACTTGGTCTAGCGGGCGTCACCCACTACAACATTTACAAAGGAGAGGCTCCAGTTAGCGCCGAACTGCTCGCCTTCATCAGGATATTCAATATGAACCAAGGTATGTTGTTAACTTCATTTTTTTAATATCTAATTTAAATTTAAATATTATAATTTTACTATTTTAGTATATTTTATTATTTGATTCAGTTTTTAAGTATTATTTGTGATGTGGACCGGGAGGTCGTGGGTTAGAGGGTTAGATTCCCAGGTCGGGTAAAGCGAATTTTCTAATTTAAATTTGCCCGGGACTGGATCCCTCACAGGGGTTTGACGTCAGACAAGCAGCCGGTCGTAAAACTTAGCCAAATCCTTTCTGCAACATGCTTGAAAAACTGTGTACCGCACCCTACATTAAGGCGGGATAAAGGCAGGTAGAAAGAAAGAAACACAGAAAAAAGTGAAAGGCTATTCTTAGCGAAAAGATAAGCGAAAATGTTTTTATAAGTAAGGCCCTATCTTAATTCAATTTACAGATGAACTAACGAAATGGTCCAGTAATGGCCTCCCCAGTGACCTGGTATCGTCGGAGGAGTCGAGTGCCGCGGCAGTGGGGGGGGATGTGGACCGACGCGCATACACCTACCTCCTCACGAGATGCAAGCTCATACGGGCTGGATACAAGGCATGCGACGCTCAACCTGACTCGATACACAGGTAAACATCATTTTAGGTCCAGTTGTATTTTTTAAGGGTGACTTGCAGGGCTATTACTAATCTAAAGTTACACCTTATGTCGGTTTATCCAACAGCTTACTTCTATCTTTAAATCAGAATTTGGGATAAAAGAGTTTTATCGCGCGTAACACACTGGCTGGACTGCCTCGGTGGCGTGGTGGTATTTCGGTACGACTACGGTTCTTAGGTCTCGGGTTCGATCCCCGGGTCGGTCAAAGTGATATTGGCTTTTTCCATATCAGCCTGGAGTCTGGAATTTGTGCCCGATATAGCGATAGGCTCCCCTATCACATCTGGGACGGAACTAAGCTCGGCGAAATGTGGGTGTTCTAGTTCGCTAGTGCGCCTCTGCCTACCCCTTCGGGGATACAGGCGTGAGCTTATGTTATGTATGTTATGTTAACACAGTGGCCCTAAGTGAAAGCTTTCTAAGTCTTATTGGAAACATTTCAACCTGCATTAATTTCACTGCAAAGGAGGGTCGACGCATAAAATTTTTTTCAAGATAGTTTTGTCAACCCTCTCTGGGAATTTTAGAAAATCGAAACGAATTTGAACCCTTATGAACATCGATTATTATAGATTCGAGTCACTTGTTCCATTATTTCGAACTCGTTAAACTCGTAACTTAATTCATTCCCTACAATCCGACATGATAAAACTCTTAACATAAACTTTAAGCGTGTTCGGCGAACATCCAATGAAATAGCTATTATATGTCAGATTAAGTACTACCAAAAAATCATACAGTTTATTAAAAAAAGACATTTTTTGTAGTTGGTTGGCAATACCGGTGTCCTACCAAAAATTTTCTTTTTTCAGGAGGAATATAAAGCTATTGAAAGAATGTGAAGTACAAATACTTGAGGGTGCCATGACGTATCTGGAACGAATGATACGCGATCTACCCGCCGCCGAAAAACAATAAGTAAAACTTAATTATACCGCGTGCTTTTAATTAGAAGAAATATTTTCATGGGGCGTATCAATTTCATAAGAAAATTTAACGTTATAATAAATTCATCATCATCAGCAGCCATAGGACGTCCACTGCTGAACATAAGTAAGTATAAGATTTCCTTGATTCGACAAGTTTTCCAGATCGACCAACAGGTCGAAATCTTTGGGGGAGGCCTATGTTCAGCAGTGGACGTCCTATAAATCATTATGGCATATGAACATCAATCTAATATACCCTAGATGCACAGTTCTTTGCAAATATCCTCCTAAAAAGTTGTCTCATGAATAAAACAAAGAAAAAGATAACTAATTCGAATGAATGCCGAGTATTTGTGGATGATTTTTTTATGATTACAGTCACATTGTCACATGTGACGTGGCTTGTGGGGGTATATATGCCCCTTGAAGATTTCTACTAGTTAAAACATCACTGATATGTAGATAACCTAAATGGCCATTAAGTGACGTATAAAATTAACGAGAATTATAATAAAACAAGTTGAACACAGGCACTTTTTGGAAAAAATAATATAACTCGCATTCGATAAACTGAATCTAATAGAGAAAACAGGGAATGCCTTATGATATTAAAGTTTTTATACATATTTATTAGTGATTTTGTGTACAAAATATATTCACTAACCCTATAAATGTCTTATTGCTTCAGATACAGGTCAATTTTTTGTTTGTAAAATAACAAAACTATATTAGTGCGGTTAGCCACATACATAAATATAATATGTTCTATTGCCATAAAATATTAAGTACAAATTTTCAAAAGCTAGATTTCTTATGTTGCGTACTTAATCTCAAACGAAATGTTTGTTGTTGGTACCGAAATTATTTCAAAGGCTATATTTTTTTATGTGGCTATTTAAAAATCTTATTTTGTTTTTATTTTTATATTTATACAATAGGTTTTACGAAAAAGCCATGACAGTATTTAATATATAATTTTTTTTTAAATCTTATTTTTCTTGATATAAACAACGAATTATGATTAGTTTGTATTTTTTTGTTGAACTGTGTCCTTTTATATTTTTAAGTCAAAAATTGATTTGAACAATTTGATTAATTGGATATAAATTAATTTCGTAATGTTTAATTTAATATTATTTTATTATTGAAAGACACGGTTTTATGAATGTGTGTCTTATTTGTTTTTTAGTTTTAAATGTACTTACTTTTGTATGTGTGCAATTTTATTATATTCTTTGTGTTCCTATTTTGTTTTTAATTTTTACATTTTAAGAAGCCTTAAAACAAGTTTTTATTCTTTTAATATAAATATAAAGATATCAACAGAATGCATAGAGCATAATTTTTGAACAAATAAAAAATATTGGACGTAAATGAGCGCGACGAAATGTGGATGTTCTAGTTCGGTAGCTCGCTCCTTTGGGGATATAGACACGAGTCTATGTTATATAAAAAATATAAATATTTGATATATTTAAATAACAAAACCCATATCATTTTTATTCTTTTATTTTTTCACTTGACAAAGCGTATTTGTATTTAATTTTACAGATATATGTAAAAGTATCAAATAATTTAAATCAACCTTAAAAATAATATTTACAACTACCCTAACATCTTAAATACTCTTATTAAATGTATTCATAACAATCGTTTGGATTTAAATAGTCTTAATTATATTTTACCTATAGCAAATCTAAACTAATGAAATTAAATTACTTGAGTTAAATAACTTAATACTTTTTATCACAACATCGATAAATTAAGTGATTATTTAAATAACAGGCAAATGGAGGAGATATATTTTAAAAAATTAAAAATATATGTCCTCTCAATTTGTCCACATTTTTACAATAAGATTTTTAGAACTATCCATAAATTAGTAATATTAGAATTTAGAACATTCGACATGCCCATTATATTACAATAGTAATAAATAGATGGCTAATACATATGGTTTTATTCAAATTAAATTAAAAGCATCTGAAATGCTTAAAGAGTTTCGACTATTTTTGTGAAACTGAAAAAAAATGCTGGCGACTGATATTTCACTGAAAAACCTCACATTAGGCTCTATATCATACAAATTATTTATTCATATAGTCGACCATGTACTCAATTTTATATAGTTGATAAAACACAAATGCATTACTTCCAACCGTGTGTTCCGGTAAGTGATATCGTCATAGACACGAACAACAAAACTGTTTTCATCCTGCCACAACAATATTATAGTAAGTACATATATTAAAGTCCTAATGAAAGAGTGATCCCTGAAGAGAGTCCTAATGTGTTCTCGTCCCTTGAATGCGTGATGTGTTTTGAGACCGTGTGTCTCTCGTAGTTCCTGGTACCCACGACACAACACTCGTATCTTAGTGTGGGGTTAGGACTATCTAGTCCTGACCCCACACTAAGATATATTCAACAGTCACACCTGTGACTGTTGGATGTTTTTTTTTATTTTTTTTATGGCAATTGAAATACATTATGCCAATGTCAAGTTATGGAAATTGTTTTCCTATATCTAAGTTTTCGCAAGTGCTATGAAGTCGGATGTGTTCGATTTCAAGGCCCTACTGGAGTTTCGGCGTCAATTCCTTCCAGTTTGATGTTTTTTAGACGATTTTCTCGCAGCGGAGGAATCAAACATGGTCGACCCATCCACCCGACAAAAAGCATCCAAAATCACTTTTTTCAAAGCTTCCACATACTGTTCATCATCGTTGATGTTTATTGCTTAGATACACACATTTAAACCACAAACACATCTTTAGACTAAAATATGAAATCATTAAAACAAGCGACCACCCGCACCGTCAGAATTCCCGCCAAAACTCCCTGTTGGATGTTATTTCTTGATTTATTTAATCCGTCCCTTGTGCGGTACATACGCGTGGTGCGGCGTGTGCGGGGTGCAGGTCGTGTGCGGGGTGCAGGTCGTGTGCGGGGCGCGGGCGGGGCGGGCGCGACACCCGCGGCAGGCGCGCGCGGCCGCCAGCGCCCCGCCGCACAGCGCCGCCGCCACCAGTACGCACGACGCCATCAGTGCGCACAGGGCTGACGTCTTCATGCATGTTTGACCCTCTTTTACACCTGAGGAGGGAACATTTACATTTTATATATTTTATGTTTTCTTTGGGGGAGGCCTATGTTCAGCAGTGGACGTCCTATGGCTGATGATGATGATGATGATATATTCGTGGAGGAGATCTTTAGCCGCCTCCTTGGTCTAGTGGCAGCATATATGGGATAAAGCCAGACAGAAAGAAATATATATGTGGAGGGGAACCATTCTCTCCTAGTTAACTAGGAGGCCACCAACCCGCATTAGGTCAGCGTGGTAGACTAAGGCCTAACACCTCTCATTAGTAAAGGAGGCTCGTATCCAGCAGTGGGACAGTAATATTACAGGGCTAATATTATTAACTAGGAGGTGTGGATCGGCTTACACAGTATTTGTAATCAACTGCACCATAATGCAAAAACATTTAAACATGACAAATGTGAAAAAAAATTACACTTTCCAGGGGTAATTCTACCTACCTTCTGTCTTAGAGTGTTTCCTAAGACAGAAGGTAGGTGTTTACTCTTTCCACTTCTACTTTGCCCGACTTTGAGTAACCATCATCATCAATGACTTCATAATTATGTCCCCAAATTAAGCCAACATTAGAAAGTGGCAAGTTATGTCTTCTTGAAACCTCTTCACTACGCCATTAGCACATTGAAAATAAAAAATGGGAATATGAATGTAACATTTACTTGTGCTGGGCGACGTTTCCGCGTCATCTTCGCCTTCCTGCAGCACCCTGAGCGACTGGAACAGCGAGATGTTCTCGGAGAGTCGCGGCGGCGCGGAGGGGGCGGGGGGTGTGGCGGCGCTCGACTCGATCGAACGACGACGTACGCTCTTCATGTTACGCCAGTGACAAGGCTGAGACTGGAACATACAATCACCAAGTTTAAAAACTTAAAAGACCAACTTCAAACACCAATCGTGACGTCTACTTTGATGTTTAACAAGCTGACTCCGTACTCCCTTATCAGATTTATGTAGCACCACTCTTGGAGTAAGCTCTATCGAAGACAAAAAATCTTGGAAATCGATCCATATTTGGCGAAGATATCGCGTAACAGATGAATTTATTACCTACACCTCCTTCACCTCCACCTCCACAACCGTACTTAGCAGACCAGCGGTATCAATCTGTAAGTAGGTATTATCGAAAATACTACTACTTCGGGCATGTAGCAGAAAATACTGTTAATTTACAACCTGCTGCTTTCCTGAGATCAACCCCATACTTTGGGTGATCCAAGTCCCAATAGTCAGGACTCGGGGTAGATGCCACAACAACTATAACAATGAGGATCTATTGATACGTATACCTCTAAGTAAACTACTGAGTCTTATACTTCATACGTATATACCTACCTATTACAATATACTGCAACGCCAGTGCTAGGGATCAGATAATGACAATAGAATTGCTTTGGCACTTAAAATATACCGGGATAAACAAAAGCATCAACAACAGCTGTATCTATAGCTAGCAATAAGCAATAAGTAGTACAATATAAGTCTTACTGGGCATCTGCCGTGGCACATCCTGACATCACACTCGATGTAGAGCGCGGGCGAGCCGGTGAAGCGGAACGTCTTCATGTACGCGAACACTTGCGTCTCGAACACGCCCGCCTCCGACCACGAGCCGCGGAAACGAGATATCAACTTGTCGTCTACTGGACATCTAGAAAGGATACGATACACATATATGGTTTCATCTCATTTAATTACATAACGATAACCCAGGCAGGAATTATTCAAATTAATTCCATGAGTGACAGAACCTAGTTATACACTTAACATGAAGGGGACTGATATGCCATCGTCAATTTGGTAAGATTTGTGTTCTACATCAATAATATAAATATTTATCATACAATTAAAACTGCATTGGTTTCATTTTACATAGGCCTAAGGTAATGTATGATTTTGTTAGATAACTATGTAGTATACCAAGATGTTACTAGGTTTTGAGCTTTGAGACTACATCAAATTATGTTTGTTACGTATACCACACTAATAGGTTGGTGATACGGCGTAACTGATTAAACATTTTATTAATAATTTAATCCTGTAACAACAATGTTAGTAACCTATGTACAATAAAGTTGATCTTTAAACGTAGCGATCATTGGTACTTACCCATACTCATCAATAAGTTGTATCCGCTTGGTGGCACCGTTATGAGCGAAGCAATCATTCACTACTATGTCAAATCCATCTGAAATATCAAGATTTACGTGATTATTATTTATCTCTAAAAAGATCTCAGATAAGTATACTCTATTTTCTAATTGCTTTATTTTCTATTCTTTCTTTCTACCTGCCCTTGTCCCACTTTAATGTGGGGTCGGCGCAAGAACCTTTTTCAAGCATGTTGCAGATAGGATTTGACTATGTTTTTACGATCGGCTGCCTGCCTGACGTTTACCCCTCTGGGATTTTTATTTTCAATGATTTTATTTATTAAAATAATCCTAAAACTTTATTAGTGCCTATTAGGTATTAAATTGATCTACATATTTTACAAAGTATGTCACTAGCCATTGGCATTATGCCACTGTACTTCGAAGTCATCGAATGTTTACAAATTAATAGACCAGCAAAAACGACGGTAAATATCAGTCAGCGTAAAATTTTGTGAGAGCATTAAGTGCGCTGTCGTAATTACCTCTTAACATTTCCATTAACACTGTTAAATAAAAAAACAGCGGAAAACGCGTGACAAATATCACTGACACACTTTAAAAAACAACGGCATCTGCCACATTTTTGAGACAGATTAGATCAATGAACTTGAACTGAATCGAACGGAAATATTTCGGGACTGACATTGCGGCGGGACACGCGATGCGATCGTTCTTACACCGGTAAACCTCCCGCCCTTGATACGGTTTATAATCGTTATTATATTTCATTTGAACTTTAAAATAAGTAATTTGTTCTGCAGTTATTACGTTCCACTTATTTATTTTATGGAAGCGTTCTTTCTATCGTAAGTTGGACGTTGAAGATGTAACTGGCATCAAATTTGTTTTTAACTGTAGTCTTATGACTGTAGTATAAATTCCTTGCCCTTATTTAGAGTTAGTGGTAAGTGGTACTGTAGTACCTAGTAGTAGAGGAAAAAACCCTTCCCTGCTTCTAGAGACGATCCCAGATTCCGCTAAAAATCCGTAAATTTCTAATTCTTGAAAGTCAAGATCAACAACAGCACAACATCGACAACGAACAAATAAAGGCTTTATGAATCCCTTTTTCTCGAGACGCGACGAATAAAAATATATCTATAAAGAATATCTTACCATAAGCGCTTCTCATGTAAATAAGTAGCGTCAGAGGATCTCCGACTCGCACGGGCCCGGAGACTCGTGCGCCGCCCGCGCCGTACCCCGACCTGATCTCCATGTAACACTCTGGAGGCTGCAGCGTGAATACCACCGGATTGCCTGTCGCTACTCTGGAAATTAAACAATAACATTAACTTACAATGCGATGTAAAGTTAACGAATTTGTAATCTTTAGGCTTTTTGCACCTTATATCAAGGTATATGATTTGAAGAAAAAAATGGTTAGACTTAGACATAGCTATTACTAATAAAAAGAGATAAACGTAAATATAAAAAAGTATCGTAACGTAAAACTGTGTATCTCTCATGCGTTGATTGCGCACCAGCTCCAACAGCATCTTGAAGGCACTGTGTAACCGGTGGGACTGTCCTTGTAGCACTAGCCACGTTTGCACGCGCCTATTACCAAGAGTG
Organism: Clanis bilineata; assembly: GCA_036417725.1. NCBI lineage: Eukaryota > Metazoa > Arthropoda > Insecta > Lepidoptera > Sphingidae > Clanis > Clanis bilineata. The sequence continues at coordinate 9,820,192 of CM071154.1, forward strand.
CACTGCTCCTAAGTAGCAGTCTACCTTTTTATTTTTGTTGATTTTTAATTTTCTTTTATGTATTTTCATTAACATAGCTGTAGTTTTCACTCATTATTGTACACACTAATACTATGGATTTCTAGTCTGCAATAAAAATATTATTATCTATTATTATAAGAATCTACTGCCTACAAATAAAATCACTTGTTCTCATTCTTACTTTACTTTAAAAAATATTTTACAAAAGAAAATAGATTAAAAACTATTTACTAATTCGATTATGATGTCCTAACAATGTCGCGACGAATTCTGACCACAAAACTATGATCATTTTATTGTACTGTACAGTAAAAGTGATTTTGGTTATATTTTTATTGGAAACGTAGAAAGTTATCTGTGTCAGTTGTCAACGAATCAATTGTGCGCGACACGACACGACGCTCGTGATACTATGGTGAAGGTGAGTCTGATTGCTGTGGTTTTTGATTACCGGTGGGCCGTGACAATAAGTGATACATACAATTTCCTATCTGCTTGTCACCATTCGTAGAATGTACTGGAGAATTTATGGATGAACATGATAGAGGTTTATTTGTTGTTATTATATCACAAAAACACATAAAGGACATTAAACCAAAACGGTACTAAACTCAATTATTTTGTGATTAAAATCATAATACACAATGTATAGTGATTTTTTAAAAAATAAGTTAACCTAAAAATCTCTATCATCCATATTTTTGGTCCTTCGAACCAAACTATAGTCAACTATTGGTTTTGCGGATTTTATCGCAATTTGTTTTGTATTCATTTTATTTTTAGTCCAGTCCGACCCGTGACCACGAAGGCTGTAAAATTTTCGAAACGTCGGGACTAAAATAAATACAAAACAAATCGCGATAAAATCCGCAAAACCTAGTTTTATTTCAATGAATAACATTCGCGTAAACCTAAGAAATCATCAACTATTAGTCTGAAAATCGTTATTATTCGTCTGACCTATATTATTCGTCGTGTAATTGACTTTCATATAACGTATTATCGACACTAATTATATCAAATAGAATGTTAACCATTACTTACTCTACGTCTAAGAAAGGGAAGGTGACAGTCTTCCAGAAGTCATATCCGTACTCGCAGGTGACTTTGAAGTGTTCGTCCAATTCCTCTTCGATCAGCGGGTTATATTGAACCGTTATCGTATTCCACATCAAGTTCTTCTGTTAAAAAATTAAAATGTTAAGAGAATAACCTAAGAAGAATGGAATAGAAAGGGTGGGTTGATTAGGAGAAAGAGAAGAATGGAATAGAGTTTTCACCATTTATAGAATAACAGCGACCGAAGACTAATTTTCCCTTTAGCTATAAAATGACTACTATAGCTTTTAGATTAAGTGACCGTACTGTCCACAGAACAAATTAGAATCATCTAAACATATGCGTGAGTTAGGAATCCGTAGGATGACTTACAGTTGGATGTTTCCTAGAGTCGTCCTGCTGGCTGTTTCTCCCGAGGGTGCCGCATCTGTTCAGTTGTATATAGAACTCGTAGTAGTCGCGGCCTGTTCCATTGATGTACATGCAGTCCGGATCGTATGAGTAACCTGGAAAGGAACGCATGTAATAAATATACAATAAACGAATGAAATAATTTTACCGGTCTACTTTTCTTATCCTATCCGCGAAGAATGTTCAATAGTGGAGACGTGAGAGACATATGTTTGTAATTGTTTGCAATGCATACAATATATTTTATACTGCAGTTTCAGAATAGAGTGACTCAAGCAGAAAAAAATTGACAATCGAAATCGTATCGTACTTTCTTAAAAAGGTCTCGAAACTCTGTATGCCTCTGCATGACCTAAGCGTAAGCCGATTCTCTCAGAAGTCGATTTTAGAAGTTGTTCAAGATGTATCACGCCGCTTGTAACGGTGTCGTGAATTAATTGTTACTCTCACGAATGAATAAACAATGTAGACTACAATCTCATACTTGCTCGTAATTAAACAAGTAGGAATTTGCACTTGTTACCTGCGTTTAATTGTCATTATTACACGAGGATTGAGAATTGATTGCTCCGTCTAATATTTCTATGGTTTGACACGATGTAAAATATAAATGTCAAAATGTCAAATATTTAAATTAATTACTTAAACGGATGGTTTATTAAAATGTTCTCCGTTAATATAGTCTACCACCTAGTTTTTATGCTGCCTCCGTGGCGTAGTTGTATTGCGTGCGGTACAACTACTGTCTTGAGATTTTGGATTCGATCGGGCAAAGTAATATTGAATTTTTCTACACAGTATCAGCCCGAAGTCTGTAATTTGAGTCCCCTATCACATATGGGACTGAAATGACTTCAGTGAAATGTGACTGTTCTAGTTCTTTATTCGCCTCTGCCCACTCCTCCGGGGATACAGGCGTGAGCTTATGTATGTACTTACTTACTGCAATAATAATTTACTACCTAGGTTCTAGAATCTAGACTATGAAAGATGGAATCTAGCAAATGCTCACTGACATTTTTGTTAACTATGTGCAGAAGGGCCGCGCTCATGTGAACCCGGCTATCTAAGATCATGCAACAACCGCAGAGCCGACATGCCTCTGTGTTGAATGTATGCTATCTGATACGTCGCGTACGGCGCACATCAGTCGAATGGACGAATGCAACAATAACATTGTTATGACAGTTGTCTAGTTAGCGTTAGTATTTGTTTTGCAAGATGTTACACGATTATGCTGATGGATATCTTATGCCGCGTCTCCTGCACTAGCTTTTTCGAAACAAAACACTAAAAATACATACGCAGAACAACGATTTTAGATGTCACCTGCTCGTAGAACAATGGACCATACATAAAAAAAAAAAGTTTTGTGTAGGTGTTCTGTATAATGTTTTAGTGCAGGAGACCCGGCTTAAAAGTGGAAAGAAGTGCGTACATTTTGTTTCAGTGTTGCCAACATAAAATACCTTCACGTACTGAGAAAATTCTGTCACAAATTATGAACTACAACACTTCTTCTTTCTACGTGCCTTTGTCCCAATTCCCATCCTAATGTGGGATCAGCACAGCACACTTTTCTAAGAATGTGCACATAAGATTTGGTTGAGCTTTTAAGACCTGCTGCCTGCCTGCCCCCCTCCCCTGTTTGGGGATAAGTATGATGATAATGATGTTTTTAATTACCTGCCGAGTACACCAAGCCGCTAAAGGAACCGTTGAATCCAACTCTAATCTTCATAAAGTCATCTTGACACTCGGCTTCAATATCTGTAACAATTAATAACATGCTTAATGCATATATAACACATAAGCTCACGCCTGTATCCCCGAAGGGGTAGGCAGAGGCGCACTAGCGAACTAGAACACCCACATTTCGCCGAGCTTAGTTCTGTCCCAGACGTGATAGGGGGCGAGCCTATCGCCATATTGGCCACAAATTCCAGACTCCGGACTGATATGGAAAATCCAATATCACTTTGCCCGACCCGGGGATCGAACTCGAGACCTCAGAACCGTAGTCGTACCGAAATACCACCACGCCACCGAGGCAGTCATGTCATAATGCATATATGTATGTACATATGTATTCGTTATATTATGTACTCCAAGCCGCGATGAAGAACAGTTCCAAATTATGAATAGCAAAAAGTAATAGTTCTTTTGTACATTTTAATGGTATCCTTGATCACATATGAATGCCTGAATAAAAAGTAATAAAAACGCAAACAAAGGATTAGGCAAGCGGCGCCACGCACGTGTTAAGATAACATCTCAATTTGTTAGGTTTCGCAATCGCCTAGGACCGAGCATTGTAAACAATTCCTGCTATATTATTGTCGAGACAACTACTGGAATTGTTTACTATTGGTTTAACTGGTAGAACAGAATAGTCTACCTAATGAGTAGAAGGTGACTAACATTAATAGTGACTACTATCCTACGAATATTATTGGTGAATAGTGATCCCACGGTGGCAATTAATTCATTAATACAGAGAGAAATTACTTATTTCACTCAGTAGCGTCTTAGTATCAATAAAGAATAATTTCTTACAAAGACGTGAAACGCCGCTTTACACAGTGTCTAAACGTCCTTTGCCCAGCTTTTAGGTGGTGGTGCAAATGCTTTGCATCGGCGGACAAGTTTACTTTTTAATTCCATGCCAATTGGCGTTATCCTGGCCTGGTGCCAGTGTCGGCCTTCGCCCGCCGGCACCGTTTTACATTTATATAATTATTGTTATTATCTTCTCTTAATCCTGTCATTAACCTCCAGCAGTCTTCTCCGTCGTCGGCCCAAACATGTACTGGTAGAACCCAATGGTTCTATCACAGATGCTGTCGGAGCAGCCCTATCCCTTCTCAATACCAAACACAGTACACCTTCGAAAACTTGACCCCGACATCGGACCCGCCAGCCAATCCGCAGATTTCCCATAGCAAGCCCTCGGCACACTGATATGCAGAGATCCCTAATTCTGGTCCCCAGCAATAGTTTAATATGAAGTCTAAGTCTTCGAAAAGGCACTTCTGTGCTCAATCGCCGTCAAAATTGAAATAAAATAAAATGAATGCATTTGTGACTAGAGTGCAATAAGCACCGGCTATAATTACAGGTGAAGCTGTGACAGCAAGTTTAACTGACATCACAAGTCCATTTTATGATTGTACGACTCCCGTCTTGAGGTCTCGGGTTTGATCCACGGGTCGAGCAAAGTGATATTGGATTTTTCCATATCAGCTCTGAGTCTGGAATTTGTGCACATCTGGGACGGAACTAAGGTCTGCGAAATGTGGGTATACTAGTTCGCTGATGCACCTCTGCCTACCCCTTCGGGGATACAGGCGTGAGCTTATGTTATCACAAGTCCATAAAAAACGTTCACTACTCACACTGAACCCGACTCCCGTTAGTGCGGTGTTTCCTGTACTCTCGCTCCCAGGCTGGCGGCTCTCTCCACGCGGTGTCCGCGGCCGGCGAGCGCGGCTTGATGCTCACTGGTATGTAGTTGTTCTTGTCTGACAGGAACACCACCTGGAACAATAAAACATCGTCATGTAAACATTTCACTCATCGATTTAACATACCCTAGATGCACAGCGGTCTTAGACAAGTGGCTTATGCGATAGTCGAATATCATAAATGTATGGGAATGACATAAGAGTACTGAATGACATATCATTCCCATACATTTATTCTATTCGACTGACGCATAAGCCACTTGTCTCAGCCCGCAGTTCTTTGTAAATATCGTCCTAAAAAGTGGTCTCGGTTGCCATAATAAATAAAACAAAGATAAATTTGAATACAAATTAACATATATAACCCTATGCACATGTTATAAAGTAGCTTTTTAAATGAAATGGAAAAAAGGCGTTCTTAAAATTGAATTTTGAAATTTAGAATTCTGTTTGCGTCCAATTGTAGGGAAAACATCCCATTTTCTGAGCGTCAACTGTGCATCTAGGCATATAATATATCGATGATTTTACTGGTCGATTAAAAACACGATGTTCGTTTATGATATGTGGATCAATTCATCTCAGTAATTTAGTTATAGGCATCTTTCATTCTTTTTTGTCTTCTTCTGTAACAAAAATGGCGCCACTGATTTTATTATATTTTCTGTGATCTTGGCTATGGAAAGCTTATTATTTCTGTATACCATGAAGAGGTTTGCGCCGCGTTGGTTTCGCGGAGATTGTGCAATATCTGATAGCCCTGAGATATCATGAACCTAACTACCAGCTTCCTGAACAAGCGACTTACGACCGCCTTCAAGCGTTATGGGTTTTACAACCTCCGCTAATTATTTCAACAATTTAACACCTTATAAACAAATATGACTAATTACATCTCGGTTGTTGGTTGATAGCCCCATCTAATTAGCATTATCTTTAAATGCCCAATGGGTAAAATGACCAACTGCATCATTAAAGCAGGAAAATTACAATTAAAGAAAATTGTTATCTTCTATATAAGACAAAATTATATGTCGGGAAAAATGACTAAAAGAAAAAGTAAACAGTTGCGTTAAAACTCTATCTCTACATATCTTTTGAAAGCATTGAAATTGTTTTATTGTTGTAAACAATAATTTTTAAAAAAAGTCGAATTACGGCAAGTAATGCACCATTTCACAGTCACGACACGACCCCTTGAAAGTTTTGCACAATTATTAATAGTCGAAGTGTGTCAGGGCGGGTCGCAGGCACTCAACAACGACTCATCTCTCGAGAGTGCGCCGCCACGACCGCCGTCATCGCTGCGCATTATAAAATTGGGCTAGTAGACTACAACCTCTTGTCACCGAAACACTTCCGCAAATTGATTCGGATTAGAAAAACTACAATAAAGCTATGAAATGCATAATGTGCGTCGCTCTGCACAAAAGGAAATAACAAAATTACCTTTTAACATACTTTGCTGCATTGACGAAGTGTAATTGCATTAAGAAGCCATTAGATATCTTTTTTCCATGTGTCTACTTAATGTAGTAATTATTTGAATGGCGTTCTCCATCTTTCCCGGGCCACTTAAAGTTGGGTTAAAAAAACAAGTGAAAGGAATATTTCTATAACTCAATCGTCCTGCTTTACCCGAATTAGGGGTTGTGTGGAATCATAGGTTTTGTTCAATAACATGGCCGGTCTAAAGTAAGTTATATATGTTAATAGAACCACGCGTACTGTTTTGAAGTCTGTACTTTTCTATCGCGATTTGAACAAAGAATTCTGCTAATTTTTATAATCTGCAGAACAGTTGTCAGGCTCACGTGCTCTTCCTCCTGCAACATTGGATCAAAGTCATTGTGTAGGTCGCATAGTTGCAAGTATTTTCGACAGCACTGTGCCAGAGTACAGTGTATGGTCACTGTGCCGTGCTCAGAAAAAATAAAAACGACGTTACAAGTGCTGCTATTGTTTGAGTCGTCCAAGGTGTAACTTTTTTGCCCGTATTGTAATCAAATGCCGAGACGATGGTTGTCGGAACTAACCAGAAAATTCGAGAGCACACACCTCGTACTTTTAACTTAAATGTGTTTCCATTTTCAATTACTTCGCCAGTAAAGGAAAACTTCGCGAGGAAATCTGTATACCGGAGAATTCATCAGAAATAATTTCGAAGGTATGTACCTCTTTAGTCTGCGGTGTGGCCTATTATACGTCATTAGTAGAGGCGGAGGCTTTGTCGCCTCCTTGGTCTAGTGGCAGTTTATATGGGCTGTGAACCGGGAGGTCCTGGGTTCAGAGACTGTCGCGCCCACACACCCACCACTGTAACTCCTGTAAGCCAGGATCAACAACGGCACGCATTTTACGACACCGAGCAATGAAGTTCGGCGAGTCTCAGATAATGCAAAATTGTCTTCATCAAGTCCTTCAGGTCTTGGGTTCGATTCCCAAATCGGTATGGGTGTTTTTCTATCACTATTTTCCCAGGACTGGGTCCCCCAGTTGAGGGTTGACGTCAGGTAAGCAGCCAGTCGTTAAAATTAAGCCAAATTCTTTCTAGAACATTCTTAAAAACCTGTGTGACGTCACATTAAGGTGGGATAAGGGCAGGTAGGAACAAAGGAAGAGTAGAGGAGGCCCGTGCCCAGAACACTGTGTACACTGGCACAGTAATTGTAATAAAAGAGGTCCTCCCTAATGAGGCTAGTAAGAAAGCCCGCATGTAGAACACACATCTTGCCCGTGGATGCCATGGCTTCGCCTCGTTCATGGTTTACGTGCAAGTGAGTCGAACAACAGCTATTTCATCACACGCCGCCGCCGAGACGGGTCAGCGATGCTATCTCACATCACACTAAATAACGTGCAACAATGAACTTGACATTGTCACTAGCGCCATCTGCCATCTCCCACGGTACCATTTGATTATGTTAATTTTATAATTGTGTTTGTGCGGTGCGTGTTCCATAATTATATACGCAAGTGTTTATTTTCTTCCAGTGGAAAAAAGAAAAACTACTGCCTCAGCTGAAAATATCTGTGACGATTAATAAGTTTAGTACCTACCTACGGAAATACTGTTACAATCGTGACTTAGATGCATTGAAAATTGTATTGAAATGTTTCTTTGACTCTACAGGCCCACCCTAAAATCTACCCCAGAACCTGCTTGTGAGCGGATATCTTGATCCGGGAGCGATCTTATCCTATATATCTATATATATAAAAATGAAACCCGTTTTCCGTTGTCACGGCATCACGCGTGAACGGCTGGACCGATTTCGTTAATTCTTTTTTTAGAATATTCCTCGAAGTACGAGGATGGTTCTTACGGAGAGAAAAAATTTAAAAATTGCCTAAAAAGTCTAAAAACAACACTTTTCTATACTCCCATACAATCGATTCGTAATAATACTTAAAAGTCAATTTGAACTTTAATACCATACGATAAAGTTCAAATGTTAGTGGAGAGGTTCCGGGAAGGCAAAACAATTGAGTGACGTCAATATTTGTCAATATTTATACGATGGTAACGTCACTCTGACCCGGCGCGGCGTCCCGAATGGGAGCGGAGCAAAAATGAAAAATGTTAAGAAGCGGGGAAGTTGATATCTCAGAAACTACTGGTTCGAATTGAAAAAATATTTTTTTGTGGGATAGTCTATTTATCGAGGATGGCTATTGGCTATATAACATCACACTATGACCTAAGGGCTGACTGACGAGGTGATTGATGGGGTGACTGACAGGGTGACTGATGGGGTGGCGGACGGGGTGACTGACGAGATGACTGACGAGGTGACTGACGGGGTGACCGACGGGGTCACAGACGGAGTGACAGACGGGGTGACAGACGGATGACAGACGGGGTGACAGACGTATGGCAGACGAGTGACAGATGGGTGACAGATGGGTGACAGAGGGGTGACAGACGGGTTCACAGACGGGTGACAGACGGGTGACAGACGGGGTGACAGACGTATGGCAGACGAGTGACAGATGGGTGACAGACGGGTGACAGACGGGTGACACACGGGTGACAGACGGAGTGACAGACTGGGTGACAGACGGGTGACAGACGGGGTGACAATCGAGCAGAAAGATGAGGTGACCGACGGCTTGACCGACAGGGTGACTGTCGGGGTGACCGACGGGGTGATGGACGGGGTGACTGACGGGGTAACTGACGGGGTGATGGACGGGGTAACTGACGAGGGTACTGAGTGGGTGACTGACGAAACCGGACCGAAGTAGATCATCTCATTACCTCCTTTAGAATTATTGGATTATAGGTGCCTACGACTCATTCTTTCAACCCTCTCTCTCTTACGCAGACGAAGTTGCGCGGGTCAGCTAGTTAATATATATATATATATATATATATATATATATATTAACTAGCTGACCCGCGCAACTTCGTCTGGTATATTCGTATGGTATTCGTATGGTAATATATATATATATATATATATATATATATATATATATATATATATATATAGGACCTTACCACGGACGTAAGGAAAAAGAAGGTCACTCAGGCCTATATTTAAACGGACGCCACAGAGAAGCCACGCACACAAACGCGCCTGTACAAAAATGCCCTACGTACACACACGCAATTACGTGTCGATATATAAAATGGGTTAAAAACCCTGCTTCACTTTCAATGTTCCTAGCGCTCCGTTCATCTTTTTTTTACGTCCGGGACCTTACTTATAAAATCATATTCGCTAAGAATAGCCTGTCACTTTTTTCTTTGAGTTACATTGTTTAAAAATGAAAGGGACAACCTATGGTTAAGAATAAGCAGCGCTTAAATATTTTTATAAGTACCTAAGGGGCATAGTGAAAAGGTATAAAGCTTAATATTAAGTAATATACATATTACCACATGTCGAGGTAACACAAAACACACATAGGTTTTAAACATGTCGCAAAAAAACATTCGACTTTGTTTTTTTCGACCGTCTAAACTGCCGAATCAATGACTATTACGGCCGGTTTCAATAAACGATCTCAGTTTAGAGTGCAGATAGATCGCGATTATGAACCAATCAAATCAAGTCATTTGACGGAGTTATTTTAAAACTGTGTTCTTATTGGCTAATTTTTGTAATCTATCGGCACATTGGAACTGAGATTGTTTATTAGAATCGGGCGTTAATAATTAAGTATGTTCTTAAATTCGACGGCGATTACTTAATGAGATTAGTGAGGCCCTTCGCAACTCTATGATATTGTTAGTATATTGCACAAGCTCTAGGGCTGCGCCGCGCCGTGGCCTCTCCCATTCAGTAGTACGCACATTAGGCAACAAGAACGAATACCTTGTACGGTGCACCACGTGTGTTCACCCGTGACTTACGTTTGGTAATTATGTACTGAAGAAGTTCATGTATGATGTATCGCCGATAGTGGTTCATCGTGTTTTTGTTGACGCATCTTACTGTGATAAGAATAGGCTACGTCGCTCTTTAGGCCATACCTACTAACTCTGTGCAAAAATTCATTGCAAAAATTCGTTGGTCAGCTGCTTGAATGAAGGAGAAACTAACAAATACACTTTCGCGTTTACAATATAGTATCGATTGAGATATTACCGATTGGCACGACTTTAGTAAATATATTCAGTATATTCTGGTATACAGTATGTTCCTGGGTTCGATTCCCAGGTCGGGCAAAGCGAATTTTCTAATCTAATTTGCCTAGGACTGGATCCCTCAGAGGGCGTTGACGTCAGGCAGGCAGCCGGTCTTAACTAACTTAAAACTAAGCCAAATCCTTTCTGCAACATGCTTGAAGAAGTGTGTTGCGCTGACCCCACATTAAGGTAAATAAGGGCAGATAGAAAGAAAGATACAGTATATCTTTTCACTTTAGGTAGAAGAGTTATATTTCGTTACTCTATTTTACAATATCACAAATAATAATAACACTTAACTGAAATACTGAATGAATCATTCATAGTTCGGTAAACGCCCTAAATTTCCTTCGAATTTACTTTTGTTGACGACAACAAATACTATTAGCTACTACTGATCTATTGAAAAAAGTTTAGTCCTAATTTCACACTTTCACTTCTGACAACACTAATCTTACATGTTAACAAACAGAATTAGATTCAATTACTAACACAAATTGACCGTAAAACTAATGTGAAACTAAAGTAGTTTGTGTAAGTGATGGAGGAAAAAATAAATTGGACTGACCGTGTTTTGATAAAAGAATTCATTCGTAGTCAATAAGTGAAGAAATGGGTGTAAATTGGTATCTATTATCGGAAATCTTTCACCCGTCGCCCTAGACCTAATAAATAATAATTGTTATGATTTTATTGAGAACTAACTATAATCGGCTACTGAAATAACATACTTAGTTTCCAAAATAAGATTAAGCAGCATTCTAGTCCGTAGAGGGGATTACATTTTTTCATGTCGCAAAAGTGAGAGTGATTTTATTGGAATAAAAGATTTGCGGTTTGCAGACGATGAAAATTTATGCGATCTAGAATCCCGTAGATAATTTCGCTGTAACTTCGTCACGTAAACTGTACATACATACATAAGGTAACGCCTGTATCCCCGAAGGGGTAGGCAGAGGCATACTAGCCAACTAGTACTCTCACATTTCGCCGAGCTTAGTTCCGTCCCAGATGTGATAAGGAGCGAGCCTATCGGCCACGAATTCTAGAATCCGGGCTGATATGGAAAAATCCAATATCACTTTGCTTGACCCGGGAATCAAACCCGAGACCTCAGGACGGTAGTCGTATCGAAATACAACCACACCGCCGAGGCAGTCACATAAACTATAATGTCTTTAAAAATAAAATATTTACTGGTTCTATATATTATTCGAATTTAATAACATTATTTATAAGGGCAAGTGGAAAGAAATACAGATACAGTGAAAAATCACAATGAAAGATATAAAAATATGGGAACGCTTACCGGATCATGTTCACTGCCGTCAGTTTTCAAAGCTTCACGAGTTTCATTCTGAAAATCAAAATTGTACATGTAGCTCGTAGGTACGATATCTTAAAAACATTACTATGCATATATGGTGCATTTAGACAAAGTGATATTAAATTATAAAATTAGCTCTTGCTCTATAACATAGAGCAGAGAGCACTGACATAGAGCACTGCTGTGTGCCAACACTTTCAATCATTGACCGTGATTGGGAGTAAATCCGACGAGCTGGGCCAGGCTAATTCGGTAGATCAATAGCCGAATGACATAATAATTGTACTTGTGGGCTTAGCCAAGTGGCATAAGCGGTAGTCGAAATGCTTAGTTAATGTATGGGAATGACATTGTCATTCATTGTGTTATGATCAATGTATATGATCAATATGTCATTCCCATACATTTATTCTATTCGACTATTTTATTCGAGTAGCGCATAAGCCACTTGGCTAAACCCGCTGATTTCATTAACACTGAAATAAAATATGTATCAAAACGTTACTAATATTTTGTTATGGTATTGAACTAGTATTTTGAGTTGTATTTATATAAAATTATTTATTTTAATTAGAGAATTAAGGACAAAAATATTAAGCGTTAATTTCTTGGTGGGTAATGATGATTACTGCCTACGAGGATACCAAGTTTATGAATGTATGTAATTCACTTTTACAAATCGAAATTAGCTGATTATAAATAAACAAAAATTTTGAAAGTGGTCGCATCCTTGGTAAAGTATGCGTATTGGCAGCTACTTAGCAGCGTATATGGGCTGTGAACCGGGAAGGCCTGGGTTCGAATCCAGGTCGGAAGGGATGCTTTTCTTACACCATTTCGCCGGGTCTAGATTACCTAGATGGGGTTCACGTCACGATCGTAAAAACTAAGCAATTTTTTTCCTGCAACATGCCTAAATAAAGTGTGTTTCGCCGCCCACAACAACGTGGGATAATGGCATATACGGGAAGAAAGAAAAATCTTGAAAATACTATACTTATACTTAATGTGGGATAGTTAATATTCACCTTAGGTACAGATGACGGTAAGGGGTCGGGTGGATCCTCTCCCGATCCTTCATGTAGTTCTGTTGAAGCAGAACTCGACAACTGTCCTGATGATACTTCCGATGACGATTCTGATGATTCCGCTGACGATGAGGTATCTAGTTGTGGCACTGCTAACGTTTCCTACAAAATACAATGCATTTAGAATATTATTGTAAACATAATATAAAACAAAACAATACAACTGTAAGTATACAGATTTTCATAAAGTTTCGTGTTAAGAGTAACTGCAATTAGAGAAGAGCGTTTTAATACTACTGTCCCGGAAAGAAGGTAGTGTTTTTTTTTATATTATCTAGGCAAGCTTATAATCAACTTGGCCTAACTTCTTTTAAGCTGCTTGTGCCTACTTGTAAAAATTTTGTAAAGTTGATTTCAATGTAGTATGAACACTAGTTCAAATTACGAAATGGAAATAAAAAGATATTAAAATATGTAGACATTGCGAGTATCATTACAAAAGCATAAAAAACTAAAAATACTTACTCTGGATAATGTGAAAAAACTGCACACCACGATAAATCTGAAACAAACGCAATTCCACATGTAAAATAAAAACCATAAAGAGAAAACAAACATTGCATAAAACAGAAACAACCAGACTAAAACGAAATAAAGAAATTTATCCAATAACATATCCGATTCTGTAGAATACAAATCGTGATACATTCTAATTTAAAATAACATCAGCAAACAAATGAAACTAAACGCGGCTAAAATCATCGGCTCGCCGTGATGCAATCATTACGCGGTATTGTTCTACAGTCTACCATACCGACCATACGGCTCCTTGGTAATGACGGGTCAAAAGACACGGCCGGGTAATGACAGGCCACGGGATCGATCCGGGGAATCAATAACATTGTCGATTACTGCGGTCTGTGTCTATCAAATTGTTGTATCACGTGCGCGGACGGTATAAATATTTATTACGCAATTTTCTCTAACATTTTATTATTTTTAACATTTTCTTAATGGAATGTTTTTGTACAGACAACAAAATCGACTCAGTATAAAAAAAAATTACATAAGAATTCGTAACTACTTATTCATTGTGCACTTTTCATCCGGAATTTTTAGAAGTTTTATATTTTTACTGATATATGTTAATAAAAATTAAGAATGCTTATCAAAATAAGTCGCCTCCTTGGTCAGTGGCAGCATATATGGGCTGTGGACTTGGAGGTCCTGGGTTCGATTCCCAGTTCGGGCAAAACGATTTTTTTTATTTAATTTGCCCGGGGCTGGATCCCTCAGAGGGGGTTGACGTCAGGTAGGCAGCCGGTCGTAAAAACTAAGCCAAATTCATTCTGCAACATGCTTGAAAAAGTGTGTTGCGCCGACCCCACATTAAGATGTGATAAGGGCAGGTAGAAAGAAAGATAATAATGGTTATCAAAATAAAATAAAAAACATTATAACAAAAACATAGATAGGTACTTAACTAAAGTGAAATAGATAATAATAATTAACCTGCCTACAGATTCACCTATTTTTATTAAAATCGAATCTACATGAACTGTAATATAACAGATCAAATTAATTTTTCTGCCGATTGTACGTAGAACCGAAGTGATTTATGCAACAAAGGCGAATCAGTACTGTTATTTGTCTAAATTACGGGAACTAAAACACTTCAACTAATTTGTATAATTATGTGCTTTCGTATAACAATTCGATTTGATTCGATACTGAACTGTCAGTGACCTTATAAAGGCCGTCATCGGAGCGTAACCTCCACCATCCTGCCAATGGTAATCGAAAATGCAGGTGGGCATCACTTTATAGTATTTTTTATACAAACCACCGGATGATTGGAGATATCGAGCATTTACTTGAGACTGCATTCAATGATGGGTTTGAGAAGGTTGGCTCTACATTTAAGAGCAAATACATTATAATAAATAATAAATGCACCCAACAGTCACACACATTGTCCTGGGGGGTGACTCCTGACGCTTGGTTCGAACTTGAATTCGATTCAGTTTCATTTATTGACTTAAAATTACACCGAAATCGAGTTCAAAAGTGCATTAATTTCACGTTAAAAATTACCAAATGACGAGTTCTCGAATATTATGCAACATTAGCGCACTTTAAAAGTTGATTTCGGTGGATTTTTAAGTCAATAAATGAAACTAAATCGAAATCACAATCGAATCGAGCGTCAGGAGTCACCCCGCTGACCCCACACTAAGATCGAGTCTTGTGTCGTCGGTATCAGGAACTACGAGAGACTTTCGGACTCACAATTCCCAGACCAGACCCGCTTGAGGGTCACTCAAACATTTGTCTCGATACGGGGATCGAACCCGTGGCCTCTCGTTTCACAGCACGATACTCGCCCGTTGCGCCACAGAGACTGTCATAAACTAAATTGAAAACTATAAACCCACTTGCAATCCTTTATGATTGTATATTTTAATAGTCTATTAACATTACATTAGTAATTTTGTATTTTCTTGGTCAATCCTTGCAGTTTGATCTCATACATAACCGACTCTACAGAAGTCAGTCTCCCAGAGCAATTCGTGATTGGGACCGCAATTAATCGGATAGTTCTGATCCGCAGTTAGCTGTTATAATCGACATTCCAACTCGTGATCGAATACCGAAACGACATCTCCGTTATTCAGCCAAGTGGCGTAATCTTCAATTGCAACGTCATTTGACCCGCAGGAGGCACGAATACAACCACTCCGTCATTATCAGTACTTAAACTATTATCCTATTGTCATGTCTTTAGAATTGTATTTTAAAGAGAAATAAGTAAATGATAGAAAAATTAGGGGCGAGAAAGGGACAGTAGTCTATACAGCGTGTTTCGTAAAGTTGGTATCAATAATAACTACAATTAAAGGGAGAATTTTCAGTACATTTGCAAACAACCTATGGGGGTTAACTTATTATTTTTTGAAAGAAAGAAATAAATAATTATTTAGCATTCACAAAGTTATTCCTATGTTAATTGAGACAATTTACAGGTCGCATTCCAATTTTAAAATCCCTGAGCTTAATAATTGATAAACGAAAATTTGTGCAATTTTTATATTTTATCTTCACAATTACGCTTTAAATCGTCCTCCTGTATACGAAATAGTTATTGGCACCCTTTATGAAACACCTGGTACAGGTAATATTTATAATTATTAATCGTGTTTGTTAGCATGCGTACTTGTTTCTTTATGTTTCAATAAATTAGGGATATCTGGAAGGCATCCAAAATTAGTTAAATATCTTATAGTTAAGAAATACTCAATAGAATAGTTCTGACATAATTATAATATTACAATAGTTTTAAATAAAATAATTGTAAAACACTTTTTAAATTGTTTGTATTTGAAACTTATCGGTGCATGAAATCGTAGATGAACGCTACAACTTCGTAGCGCGCTCGTTTATGTCTTTTGCATTGGATGTCGCGTTAACGCCTTCATGACAATTTCAACTTAACACTATATACAGTAAACATGCGCATGTAATTACAAAGGATAGGAAAAAACTTATTTCTTATTTTCCTGATTAGCAAATTCCCTTATAAAGTAATAGACTTCACGGGTAAAAAATATGCTGGGATAATATAGATAAACTTATGATAAGTCTGCTTATTAGCGTGCAGATCATTTTAACCATCTTATTGAATTCATCTAAATAAGGAACTGATAATTAAATTTTGCTGTCTAAGTCACCATGGACATGAACATGATCACAAGATCATAAACGAAGTAAATGCTAATTTCTCATTTAGATAATTATCATTAATGTATAATAAGTCTTACTACGTATTATTACTCGATAATTTGGCAAAAATAAGTTAATATGATGTTATTCAAACGCTTTAAAACCGACGCTAGCTTATTATTTGTTTTAAAATATAATTCACCTAGTCATATTATTTGGACCCTTTGCCACTTCTCCACACCATATTAGTGAATAATTTACAAAAGTGATAAACATAAATTCATGGCCACCGTATAACATTAAGCTCAATATTACTCACTGTATTTATTATTTAAATGAACTCCACAATTATGTTATTTATAACATCAGTACATAATAATTACACTTCCTTTGTGAATCATATAATGAAAAAATAAATACTGCTGTTTTGTATTATTATTTCCTTAACCTACCGATACAGAATGTAAGAATGATTTTTTTTTTTTCAATTGGCAGAGACTAAGTTTTGTTATATCCTAATATATGACACTATCGTTTATCAAATCCTTCTTGATCTAGTAACAGTTCTATAGCCCGTATACGCATACGGGCTGTAGACCGAGAGGTCCTAGGTTCGAACCACAGGTCGGGCAACGAGGTTTTTGTAATACGATTTATACGGGAGTAAATCCTCTAGAAAGGGTTTACGTCAGGCAGAAAGTCGGTACTGGAAACTAAGCAGAATCCTTGCTGCAACGTGTTTTAAAAAGGTTATTGCGCGTACCCATATTGGAGTGCGCGGTACGACTACCATCCTGGGGTCTGAAGATCTTCAGGTTCGATCCCCAGGTCGGGCGAAGTGATATTAAGTTTTTCCATTCAGTATTAGCTCGGAGACTGGAATTTCTGTCCGATATGACGACAGACTCGACCCCTATCACATCTGGGAGGAAATGGGCTCGACGAAATGTGAGTGTTTTAATTGTCTAGATCTCTGTTCTCCAGTAATTTTTCGACCGACTTCAAAAAAGGAGAAGGTCCTCAATTCGTCTGTATTTTTTAATGTATTTTATTCGATATCTCCGCGAAATGTGGACCGATTATCAAGATTATATGTGTTCGATAGAACTAAATTCAAGGGTAGTGCCATAGAAATTTGGTCCAGATTAGATAAATTTTGAAGTCGGTCCATTAAGTTTTTAAACTCGTAATCATTTAACCCTTCGGTCTGCGTGCCCGCGTATTGTTACAAATTGTCACCAAGAGAATGCAGGTAGTCCGACCACTACTAGGCTCGGAGGCCTTTCCGAGTGGTCGGAACTGCACGGCGCGGCGTGGCGGCCTCGCGGTGTTTCCTACATCTTCTGTAATCGCCTCATTACCGCTTCCTCCTCCGAAATGCATGCTCGTTCTAATGCCCTCTAACTGGGTCGTCGATGAAGGTTGGAAACAATTGCATAATATATTATTATTGTTTTGGTGCAGGTGTCGAAAATATTTAATAAAATATTTCCACGTTAGTTGACCAAATGAAGAATTAGTACCTAGTTATAGCAGAGACTGGCAAACGAGCAGATGGGTCACCTAATGGTAAATGATCTCCACCGCCCATGGATACCCAAGACACAATAAGAATCATGGGTGCGTTGCCAACCTAAAAGAGGGGAATGGAAGGGGAGGGGCATGGGAAAATCCACCGGAAATCTCACTCACCGAACGAAACGCGGCAGCAAGCTGCCACTTTACGTCGGTTTTCTGTGAAGTTTTAAGATAAACTTAGAAAATAGCCAACATTTTAAGAAAAAATGCTATCAACTCACTCTTTCTTAGAAAAATCATTAGAGAGTATACATTACAAACGATAGCTTCCCTAAGATTTCACAGCAGCTTTACCAGAACGCATTAGTATTGTATGTACCATTATGAAATGCAATTTTCCATCGAGGCATGTCGCCATTCCAGCTGATTGCCGCCAAGGGTGAAATTACAAGTGCTGCCAAGTGCCAGAGCAAAGATCCAAGTGCCGCGAAGTACGAGTGGAAGGCACCGTTAAAAACCGACACGCCACGGCTGGAGAAGCATCGCGGGCTCTTTGCACTTCCAGTTAACATGATAAATGGGCACGACATACGAACATATTTCCATAAGCCGTGAAATCGCCGCGTATTATCGCGTCTACGGATTCATGTGTGAAAAATAAAAACATTTGCAAGGTATGTCGTGTTTTTATTGACTGATATGGATCTAGGGAATTCTTAGGCTGTGCATATACCTTTTGCGGTAACGTGAGTGATTTAGATAATCACAATTTAAAACTCACTTGAACTTTGATCATTTTTTTTATTTAGGGAATAAAAATAATATTGAAAATCAGTTTTGCCGGACAAAAATACCGACGAATTGGGAATTTTGAAGTCCGGCGAAAAATGATATTCATCGTGTGGCTAAGCCAGCCCAATACATTAGTAATAATGTGTTAGTAATATAATGGTACCATGCAGTGGCGAAAGGTCTATACAACACGATTCCTACCGGCTTACCTTTGTCGAATTATCAGCTTGACAAATAGGCATTAACTAAAAGAAAGTATTGCATCTGCTCTTTTCAAAAATTTCACCTTTTGCCACTGGTACCATGTATTGTATTACATCTACTGTCCCATTGGACCTCATCTGTTTAGAGGAGGAGTAGAGAGTTTAAGTCACCATGCTAGCCTAATTCCGAATAATAGACTTTATATAAATTCGAAATTATTGTAGAGAAATCTCAAATACACACGTCCTTGCGTAATTTTGATATATCTGTAACTCAAGGACCTAGAGTGATAATCTGTGACCGTCACGGCAGTCCGTCCCACTTCTTACTTCTTCGTTACACTTCTATATCCTTTCAACTCTGAATGTACTAAATTACTTATTACATCTATAGCATCGATCCGACACTTAAGCTCTCCGTCGTAATATGCTCTCGAAAATTAATACTGTGCAAATACATGCTGCTTTATGTGAAAATACTTGTCCAAACTCACGTTGTCTTTACATTTTATGAAAAAATATACGTTTTTCTGAACTGTTCAGTTTTGAATCAATAAACGGTAGACACCTGCACGTCTTATCTTTTTAGGTCTTTATACAATAAAAAGCAGACATTTTGAGACATTTACACGTTTCGTTTTACTTTTCTTCGACATCGCAAAAACTGAAACATCTGTAACGACTTCATCGAGAAATTTAAATATCTTCGCACAGAAACCGAACGCGATCAAAATGAAACAAAATAAACGTGATACAGTTAAATTCTATTGCGGTAAATAAATATAAATACCATTCTTATAATTTTAGGTCCGATGCAGCTGCTCAGCAGTATTTGGCGGTAGTTGGCTAAACCGTGCCTCTACCGTTCAAGCGTAGCGGGGTCACAGAACTAGTACAAACATAATTTTCTTGTTGCGTTCCGAATTTACTTATTCGTATTGATATTGTTGAATTGAGATTCTGTTTCTATGTTTATCATGGCGTGAGAGAAAACTTTGTAATGAGAGAGGAGAGCACTCAGCAATAGAGTGAGAATGTCATTTGTAAGCTATAGGTAACACCAGTGCTCAGGACTGCCCCTAACAACGAGAGAACCATGGTTGCGTAGATCTTTTAGAAAACCAACCAACCAAAAGATTGAATAATCCATGATGAGGATATACATCCAGCAATCTCAGTAACCATAATATGAAAGTACCTGTCAATTTTCTCCTCATATTTTTGTATTCATAATGAATACACTTAACATAGAAAAGATTTGCTTGCTATATCGATGAAGGAAATCATCGTTAGGAAACCTGCATACTTGAGAATTTCTTCACAAGAATATCGAAGTCATGCAAAGTCTGCAAACCAACCTTAGCCCAGCGTGGTAGACTAAGGCCTAACCCATCTCACTGATAGGTGGTTCCTGCCCACTAGTGGGACCGAAATAGGAAATCACCCTTAAATATAAACAAATACATCTACATAGTGAATAGAGCTTTTCAGCGCAGTATTGTAGTGCGACGATTAAGGCAATCGAACCAAGGATAAGCACCGGTTGCTAATGGCTGAATCATCATTCGACAGCGATATATTATATACCTAGATGCACAGTTGACGCTCCGAAAATGGGACAGCAAAGAAGTGCTTAAGCACTTCTTTTGCATACAGTCGGACGCGGATAGAATTCTAAATTTCAAAATTCAAATTTAAGAAGGCTTGCTCATTTCATTTAAAAAGCTACTTTATAACACGTGCATAGGGTTATAATTGTGTTGATTTAATAAGAACTTGTGTTCTTTTTCTTTGTTTTATTACTGAGACCACTTTTTATGACGATATTTGCAAAGAACTGTGCATCTAGGATATATTAAATCGATGTCATTCGACCACGAAAAACTAAGAGTAACTTAAAATCACTACTTAATTTGACCAACAACGCCTGAACCACAAATTTAAAAATAACAAAAACTTACTTTTACATTCGGAAGCTTTGTTATTATTTTAGTACTTCACTAAACCTATTTCTAGTTTTCCCAAAGATTTGCTGAGAGAAATTCTAAATTATTCACAAAAGATTAAGGTCTAAGGTTTGTTTTGTATTCTTTCTATTATCCTAAAACTATGCTACATATTTGATCGATATTACAGGGTTCAGTCTCAGTTTTCCATTACCGCGTTCAATCTTCGAAAATTACGACCAAATGTTGTAGGATTTTGATACTGGCGATAAAGTTTTCTGAGAATAAATTCTAAGGTTAAGTGTAATTACACATACCTTCATATAAATATAAGCACAGGTCTGTATATTTGAAGGCGTAGGCACGCGTGAACTCACGGGCTAAAGATTTCCATTTCGCCGAGCTCATTTTCCCTTCATTTGATTTGGGACAAGCCTATCGCCATACCGCGCCGGACACTTCAATCCCGGGTAACTCAAGGGGCAAGTGGTTTTTTTTTGAGAATAAAAAATTGAACTCATGTAATTGCACATCGCTCGATTGCATCATGAGATTTGAACCCAGAACTTCTGTGCTCAACTAAGTACTTCATACTTTTTAATTTACTCAAAGTAAATATGTGACTACTATAGCTGTTATGCATATAATTACGTAGGTACGTATTTGTTTACATGTCTTTAATACCTTAAATTCATTAGCGCCCTGAACGATTCTAACTATAGAATACACGCATTAATCTTAATTTACCTATAAATAAAATAATATCACGATATGAACTCACCTCAAACTTAGCACCATTTTGCACCAAGCTATCACTAAACACACCACACTATAAAGGTAATCACAATACGCGTGTATGAGATCGCGCGAGTCCAGATGGGTAGCGCGCGACGCACGCGGTCTCCGCTCGTGAAATGATCGTAGACTCAGCCTCCGCGGTCCGCCTCGCCGTGCCTCGTCATCCGCGAACTGCCCTGAGGTTCACACCACTACCTGTCCCCGACTTCCAACACAATTTCCTAAAGTGCGCTTAGTGAAAATAAATTATAATGCACGAACTAGATTGATGGCACGAATGAATAATTGGATTAAGAACAGATAATTCCTATACATCGACGGTCGATGTTCCTATAGCACATATTATTATTATCTCAATATTTTTTTCCTTTCGGCTCTTTTATATTATTTTACGTACTTAATGATGTAATAAAAAATGTTAAATCTAGGCTATTTCATACAACACTCTCTCATTAATGTCTGTTGCCCCAAATAGTTAGGCAGGGGTGCAAGTAGTGCATACAATTTTTGAAAAGCTAATTTCCGCTCCATGATGTGATAGAGACCCAGCCTATTCCAAATAAAACTGTGTATTTCCACCTACCCTTATCACCCAACTGAAAGGAGAGTAGTGTTTATTTAGCATGTTACAGAAAGGATAGTTTTTACTACCGACTGCATGCTTGACATCAACTCCTCTTTGAGAGATCTAATCCCGTGGAAATCGCGTGAGAAAAACACTCATCCGATTTACGAATCAAAAGAAAGACCAGGGGATTACCACCACCTCTTATAGCAATATTATTACAATCTTACTTGCTCCGATTCCCGTACAAAAAAAACGTAGTAAGATTATAATAATACTGCTATAAGAGGTGGTGGTAACCCCCCTGGTCCACAGCCTATTTACGCTTCCACTAAACTCAGAAGGCGATTCAAACTTTTACAAAGTATTATGTAAAATATCTCTTGATGTTCCCAACTATGACATCATTAAAACTGCAATCGGCCGATGAATAAACTTAAAAAAGTACAAATTATTCATTGAATTTATCGCCAGTATAAAGACATCTTTAAAACAACTGAATCGTGTCAATTCCATGGCCATATTTAAAATAGTAATGGGGGTCCTAATCCACGTAAACTATTAGGGAAACAATATCCAGGCGGCTGCTTACCGCAGTTACGGTCTGACGCACGCCCCGCCGACCAGACGTACCTACTTACAATATAAAAAAGTCATTCGGCGGAAACCAGCTTTGATTTTAGCTTTGAATGCCCTTTGAGTGTATTGAACGCTTTAATGATGTTAGATTTGATGAATTCACGTCCTGCGTTCGATACCCAGGTCGAACAAAGCGAATTTTCTAATTAAATTTGCCCGGGACTGGATCGCCCAGAGGGGGTTAACGTCAGGCAGGCAGCCGGTCGTAGAACTAAGCCACATCCTTTCTGCAAAATACTTGAAAAAGTGTGTTGCGCCGACCCCACATCAAAGTGAGATAAGGGCAGGTAGAAAGAAAAGACTCCGGCTAAAAACAAAACTAGAGAAACTTCGTCTGACTAGCGATAATCTATTCAAATACTTGGTTGTCTATAGCTTAGATCTACTTCATTTTTCCATCAGTGTGAGGTCGGTGAACCTACATTTTCAAAGTAATTGCAGAAAGCATTCAGCTAAGTTTTTACGAACGCCTGCCTGCTTGACGTCAACGCGCCTCCGGGACATCCAGCCCAGGCAAATCGTGTTAAATAAATATCCGCGCGACTTGGGAATCTAACCCAGGACCTCCCATATACGTTGCCATAAACCAAGAAGGCGACTAGTTAAGCTCTAGTTAATAACTATTTAATATTCATCAGAACTATAAGTCATGGAATATTTTTATAAGACTTATATTGATGCAGGTCGATTCAAACAAGTCGATCTGGAAATCTTAAGGGATGGCCTACGTCCAGCAGTGGACGACCTGTGGCTAATCATTATGATATTGATTTTAATGTTTATTAGTCTGTGGGTCGTCTTCGGTAGTCCGCACCAATTTTAACAGCTATTGCTAGATATATGGTAATCCTTTAATGGCGTAATTTAATCAAACTCATTTACTTTGATGAAATAAATTTATTTCGATAGAACTGTGTTATTGACATTTTAGTGAAATACCAAACTTCGAGCCCTTCACAAAACGTCTTTATAATTTTATATAACCAATAACGGTGATCACAACTTCAATTTGGTTCGCCAAATATCTGATAACCATAACGACAATCTGATAACCAGGTATTTATTATTTTAATTGAAGCAACAGGTTAAAAGAAAGTTCCAATTATTTTTTCCATTCTCATAATCAAATTGAAGCCGACCACTAGAGAAGTCACAGTCACAACCCCGATAGTTATTTTCATTGGCCTGTAAGAAAAATCTTTAATGACTACTTAAATAATAAATACCCCCAACAGTCACACATATGGCCAGCCTCCGTGGCGCAGCGGGCGAGTAGCCGGCTGTGAAACGTGAGGTCGCGGGTTCGATTCCTGCACCAAGACAAATGTCTGTGTGGCCCACAGATATTTGTTTCGGGTCTGGGTGTTGTGAGACCAAAAGTCTCTCGTAGTTCCTGATACCCACGACATAAGCCTCGATCTTAGTGTGGGGTCAGGACTATGTGTGTGACTGTTGGGTGTTTTTATTTATATAGTCCTGACCTCATTCTAGGTATAATCTGTATCATGGGTATCAGACACTACGAAAGACTTTCGGTCTCTCAACAGCGTTATCACCGAAGTGGTGGCAGAGGCAACAGGTGCGCCCACTTTCCGCCAAGTTTATGTCCGTCCGTTGTAAAAATATCAGACTTAAAAATCGGCTGTCAGTCGCTTACCCATCGGCTTGGTGGAAGTACAGGGCACTCCTCAGGGTGTAGTAGACGAGCTGCATGTAGCAGTAGATGAGGTAGTAGAGAGCAAGCGCCGTCGCCGTCACCGACAGTTGGATCAGCTGCACTATGTCATTCACCAAGTGCCACCTGTCTGGCGTCTGCTGGATATTTATAAAATACATCTTAGCCAGATCAACGCGTGCGTGGTTATAGTGAAATAAATCCACAAACTGCTATCAAATGACTTATAGGCTAATAGTATAAAATGTAGCTGGCTGTCATGGAAATTCTCTATAATTTCCAGATATAATTTTATTTAAACTATTGATCCATATTTCAATTTGCAAATATCATGTTTTTGGGTAACACAAACGAAACACACATACGCTGATTTATAATTATATAATAATTTATAATTTTAGACTACGAACTGAAAGACTAATTTTACGTATGAATTTAGATATTGAATTAAATATATAAAAAAGTGTGATTAACCCGGCAACACAATTAAGTGCATAACATACAAAACTCTTTACTGTACTTGGTCTTAACCTAGAGAGATCGTTATCTAAATAAGTTAATTATGTTGGTATAAACATTAACAACATTGCGCGTCGGCAACCTTATTTATGTACGTAAAGCCTCAATTCAACAAAATAAATAAAAATCGACTAATTACAATGTTCCTTCCTGAATACCTTCCCTGTGTACGTTGTGTATCTTCCTTCGGTCTTCACGTGTTATTGAAAAAAAAAACATTTCGTAATGTTATTTAATCCGTCGGAGGCGTCACATAAATATGTTACATAAGCGTATGGGCCACCGAAGGCCGAGCCGCCCGTGACTATTTAAGCCCTTCATTGCTTTAAAACAAAACTTATTATATACTACTACTAATTATGATTTTTTTATAAAGCATATTGTAATTACTAAAGTATACTGGGTATTTCGTATTTGAAAAAATGTTATTACTTTTTTATTGTAGAACCTCTAGAAAGGCGTGCATTGCTAGGAAATGGGTCCTTATTTCAACTATAAAATAGTAATTTTAAGAATAACATAAACTTTCAGCAATAAATTCTTTAAGAAACCTTTATTACGTTTCCTCGTATTTAAACTTTATCTTTATTACAAAGTCGGTGTTGTCTACTACAATTTAATGTTTTGTGCTTCAAGTATAGTGTTGACTAAGCTTTAAAACTTACATCGTGTCGGTTACGAATACTAATATCCTATAGTTATAAACAGATTATGCATAGCTCTATAGATACAAACATTCGTTCTCGCTTGTATACCCGAAGGGGTAGGCAAAGTAGTAAACTAGAACACCCGCATTTCGCCGAGCTTACTTCCAATCAGACCCAGAAGTAATAAATAGGGAGTGACTGCTGACGAGCCTATCGCCTTTCCAAACACAAATTCCAAATAAGTAATAAAAAACATATATTTTTCTGCCATACTCAACATGTATTGGAATGTTCATTCCTCATAGAGTTGAAAAAAAGCAAAATTAATCAAAATTAAAACAAGAAATACCCCTGAAAGCGTGAATTAAAATTATAATAGCGTTACGTAATGTAAAAAAAAACGATTTGTACCAGCTGGGAACACTGGAGGGTAGAGTTTGTATGGACGTCACGATCCTAGCCCCGATGGTATCACTCATCACGACCACCATTAAGGGACGTTTAACTCCTACGCCGCATAACTACGAGCGAATCGGCTTGTTTATTGTATTGTTATCGCCCGACGCCACTAACAACGTTACGTGATAATCTAAAACAACTTCCACTTCATAAACATTAAAAAGGATGGTTGTAAGGATACAGTTGTTTTAGATTTATGGATAAGTCGCTGTGTCGGGATCAAAAGCTAAGTAGTAAACAGTCACAGTTTTGACTTGCGGCATAGCAACATAAAACTCACATGCATTTTATTTATTCATTTTTATTTAAATTCTTCGTACTGGACTCGAGTGAGCGAGCTCATAGCATATTTTAAACATTTTAAGAAATATCCTGTAACTTTGGCACAATTTGAAGGCAACACTAGCCAACTGAAGTTAAGTTCGTGGCTATTGTGGAACTGAATTTATATATTGGCAGGTATATTTTATGACAAATTAGGATAAAAGTGCATTTCATAGTATTACTGTAAGTATTACTCATGTAAAATGCACTTTAAATAACTGTTTGGATCTTTAATCTTTGGATCACCAACATGAACTAATAAATAAATAATGTGACTTCACTATAATCCCTCGGTTTCAGGACGACGCGACGACGACAAAAAGAAATACATCAAGGAAGAAGCGCCAATAGATGAACGATACAAAAGTGCACGACCGCATCCATCCATTGTCACGAGTATTGTTATTATTACCTATAGTAGCCTATAGACACAGTCCAATTACGTAATCATTTACACTTTACAAAAAAAAGGGACAGGACGCATCATGCAATTGAAGAATTCAATAGCTTAAATGTGTGAAGCACTGTTGAAAAAGTTTTATTATTCAGGGAGCTGTCACTGATGTCTTGTTGCAGTAAACTTTTATTAGAATCCACGCAACTTTTTTCATACAACTGTAGTGGCTTGGATTCGATTTTGAGACAATATACATTAGTATTCGGATAATAAATCAGACGGCCAGTGATGGCTGGTGTAGGATTCAAATATATGTTAATAATAATAATATTATGTTCGTATTTACGAACTTCTAAGTTCGATCCCTGGTCGGAGGTGACGTTACATTAGATTTTTGTACTATGTCATTCTGGAGTCTTTAATTTGGGCCCGATAAAGTAACTATCCCATCTGGGGCTCACTCCATCACACCTGGGACGGAAATAAGCTCGGCGAAATGTGGGTGTTCTAGTCCTCTATTTCTACTCTGCCTTACACTTTGGGGATACATACATGAGCTTATGTATAAAATTTCATTTGAGTACCTTTTTGGCAATAACATCTGTAGAATATTCACTTCTTTTATCCGTGAGTTCACTTGTGAATATTGAAGGCTGATGCATGTGAGTGCAGTAAGCAGATATACATGTGTTTTCAAACTGAAAATCATCAAACAATTTATATACTGCTTCTATCATTTACTTTGGCGTGTTTACTTCTCTAATATCTATATTAATAAATGAGCATGAAACTACATAAAAAGATGTAATCAACAACAATGACTACATTATACGTATATGAAGAAGGAAGAAGAAGCACTATTTTTTTCTATTTATTGTGGGGACGTCTGCATCAGCACAAACGGGTGATCAACTCATCTCCAAGGAACCACTTTACCCAACACGAATCACCCTATCGAAGGCACTAACTAAACCCTCATACGTGTCATGAGTCATGACTTCATGCGGTATCTATAAAATACTTAACGGACATGATGCCCCTTACTTAAAAAAATACATGAGCGCTGCTTATCTTTAACCATAGGTTGTCCCTTTAATTTTTAAACAATGTAACGCAAGGAAAAAAGTGACAGGCTATTCTTAGGGAAAAGATAAGCGAAAATGTTTTTATAAGTAAGACCCAATATATTTTCGTCACAGTTAAGAGATTCTCATCGTGGCCGATTATATATAAATCAGAACTATAACAATTTAATTTATGTCCTAGTGGATACATTTAAAACAGATTTGGGTCCCCCAGAAGAAGGTTGACGTCAGGCCGGCAGCCGGTCGTAAAAAACTTAACAAAATCCTTTCTGCAACGTACGGACATAAGTGTATTCCACAACCTCACATTCAGGTGAGATAAGGGCCGATAGAAATAAAGAAGGACGTAAAAACAATACAGTTTCTACTAGAATATAATCTCATAAACAAATTATAATAAAGTTAATTTACTCAGAGTAACAAAGCTCATAATTATGAAAATAAAACATGATTACAGTGCCAATCGGTGTACGAGTCTCTGGAGATGGAGGAGGTGGCGCCGGAAATGTTTCCAATATTTGCTTTAATTTCTCACTGGTTCTCAGGCAGCCACATTTTCGACGCCATTTGCCCGTGCACTCCTCTTTCAATTTTTCTATAGTTCTAGTAGCAATAGTGTTCATTGGCTTACTTTCCTCTATTTTTGATGGTCTGTTTATATCATGCCGTGGAGGTTTTGACGGCGAACAGTCACATGGAGTGATTTCCTTCACTATAAGATTAATTAAATAACTATTACTTGTAATACAAATTGTTTTAAGTATAATCAACACTTACACACATTCTCAATCAAAATATCCTAAGAAAATCGTAATAATGCTACTTCTGAATAAGTACCTAGTTGTCATTAAAATTAGGTTTTTTAAAAGTAAAAGGTTTGTATCGCCGTTAATTCACGATATACAGAGGGAGAAGGAAGAGCACATTTTACGTCACCAACATTTTTAGAGTGGTAGAGCCACGCTGTAGACAGTAACGTCTACCGCACGAATGGGCAGGGTCGACTGGTTGGATACCACTGTCTCACAGAAAACCGACGTAAAGTGACAACTTGCTGTCGCGTTTCATTCGGTCACTGAGATTTCCGGTAACCCCATTCCCCATCCCTTTCACAATCCGCATTTCCCTCGTTTTAGGTTGGTACCCAAGATTATTTTTGTCTTTGATATCTATAGGCGGTGGAGACCACTTACCATCAGGTGACCCATTTGCTAATATAATACAGATCCAGGTAGAGCCATCGATGTATGTAACAGCTTTAAATAAAAGCAATAAATATGCAATACTCACTTCATGAAATATTGGATGCAGAAACTAAAACACAAATGTCTAGTAATTTTCTCATGTCAATTTTGTGAATTGTTTTTCAAATACTATTGGGGTATATAAAAGAAGTTATTAATTTTGATAGTAATAAAATAAACATTTACAAATTGGAGAGACAAATTGTCGAGCTGTCAAAACTATTGCAAAACATAACTGACATTTGAATAACATTGACAAAGATTATAACATAACTTTTTGACCAAGGAGTTACTTCATGCATGCACCGTTTTTGTGGCACTTCAACTATAATGGCTTAGATTAATAAAGTCATATAATGGACTTAATTCTGCAAGGAATAATTGCTCTATGTAATTCTGTCTAGAAAGTCACAAAGAGGTCTACATTTAAAGTTGGGCTAATCGTCACAAAAACGGATTTCATCTTAAGAAGACTTTATCTGTTTGTCGTGAACCGGGAGGTTCTGGGTTCAATTCCCAGGTCGGACGAGTGTTTTTCTAACACGATTTGCCAGAGACTGGACCCCCAGAGGCTTAACGTCAGGTAGGCAGCCGGTCGTAAAAACAAAGGTGAACCTTTTCTGCAACATGCTTAAAAAGTGAGTTGCGCCGACCCCACATTGAGGTGGCATATTATGGTGGAAAGAAGAAAAAGTAATTGAATTTGTAATTAACAGTCAAGACATTCCGAATTCCCAAGATAGAAACAGGTAGATATGCCTAATGCCTGCACCAAAGGCCTGCACATTCCGAGCGTGGCTTCTCCCAAAGATTTCCAAGAAATCGCTGGATGGAGGCCGCTTCCAACATGTCTATCCGCGTATACAACCCTTTCCCAATACAAAGAACTTCAACCCCAAAGACCCATCCATTGCTTAGAAATCATGATTACGATTCAAGGATGAATTACGAATGGTCGATTTCTTTAAAACTGACTATTTGAGCGAAGCTTGCAACCGCAGCGGACGAGGCACGTAATTCGTCCACTCCATTCGCCGGTTGTTTATAATTACACACTTTGACACTTTTCCCAAACACGCTTGAAAGTGGGTAATGAAGCGTACTGCGATCCAATTTCGATTCATAGAATTTTGTTGTTGTTTAGATTTTAGATTTTTTTTTTAGAATAAGCAGCGATAGCTCTGTTGGGAATGGTATGGACTGCCGAGACAAGTGTCGGATGTTCGAGACCAACCCCAAAATGGAGCATACACCTCTGACTTTTCTATGTTAAGTGTATTTTCATTGTGAAATATCGCTTGCTATAACGGTGAAGGAAAACATCGTGAGGAAACCTGCATACCCGAGAATTTCTTCACAGGAATTTCGAAGGTATGTGAAGTCTGCCAACCCGCATTAGGCCAGCGTGGTAGACTAAGGCCTAACCCCTCTCATTAGTAGAGGAGACCCGTGCCCAGCAATGGGACAGTAATATTACAGGGCTAATATTATTATTATTATTTATTAGATTTTAGAAGTCATTCGGCTTGTGGCGCTGATCGGCTATGAACCAAGATTGTTTGAGCTTGATTCCCGTATAGGGAAAAAAGGCAGATATTTGTTTTAGGAACGAGCTATAAGCGGAACGGTTCCAACGTCATTGGGAACGAGTCATACTGATTTTAATTTGATTTTGATAGGCTCGGTGACGTAGTGGTATTGAGTGTGCGCGGTACGACTATCCTCCTGGGGTCTCGGGATCGAACCCCGGGTCGGGCAAAGTGATATTGAATTTTTCAGTATCAGCCCGGAGTCTAGAATTTGTGCCTGATGTGGCGATAGGCTCGCCCCCTATCACAACTGGGATGGAACTAAGCTCAGCGAAATGTTAGTCTTCTAGTTCGCAAGTGCGCCTTTGTCTTCCCCTTCGGGAATATGGGCGTGAGCTTATGTATGTTATACTGGTTTTATTTTAAACACTCTACCAACCCCCTCATGAGACAGACAGGTTGATGTTATTTTCGTATAACACGTAAAGGAATCCATTGTTATTGTTCATTGTAATATGCCTTTGTTACCCGTACCTTAGGTACTTATTGTCGTTTTGTAGTGGATACATAGAACTGTTTATGGGACTATAAACTGCTCTAGATGAAACGTATTCATGACGTTAAATTGAATGGATTGGTATTTAGGCCATTCGCTTCAAAAGATTAAGAGGAAATCGTTTTCGTTTTTCATAACAATATAACAATAGTTACTTTCCGAATTAATATTGCATTTGCGCCATTCAATACGTAGTATTTTTAAAGAGATTAACGGTGTTTGTTTGTTGACTTATTTATTTATCGGCCACTATTTTTTTATTGTATAAAATTGATTAATATTATATTTACGGTAAATAATCGCGGATTAGACAAAGATAGACTGCCTCGGTGGCGTGGTTGTATTTCGGTACGACTACTGTCCTGAGGTCTCGGGTTCAATCCCCGGGTCGGGAAAAGTGATATTGGATTTTTCCATATCAGCCCGGAGTCTGGAATTTGTGCCTGATATGGTGATAGGCTCACCCCCTATCACATCTGGGACTGACTGAAGCTCGGCGAAATGTGGGTGTTCTAGTTCGCTAGTGCGCCTCAGCCTACCCCTTCGGGGATACAGGCGTGAGCTTATGTTATGTTATGTTGAAAATGGAAAAGTCATACTTGCTTACGAAGTTACGACTCCGGCGCGGTTTCGAATAAGCATCAAAAATATTATTTAATAAAACTATGACTTTTATTTCATATTTTATAAGCTTTCGTGCAAATTTCACTTCGATTATACACGGCGAGTTATTATTACGCATTAACTTATAACTGTCGGTAATACCGCGACGTTGTATCGTGCTCTTAAAAATTGATCACTTCATGCAATAATCTGTGACTCAATGCAACAGTTGATTAACGGTCGGCTACCGTTGCATTTTTTTATAGATCTAGAACAGAAAAACACTAAAGTAGGTATCGAGATGACAAATTGACTGACGAATTGATGGAAAGATTATACGGTTATTAGGTCCTGTAAATAATGATCCAGTTATAGAACAGGCAGTGTCGAGGATTTAACTATATTTATAAAGCAAGAAAAGCAGCATTGTCTTCTAGGTAAGAAGATTTATCAGTTGAAACCCACACAAAGGTAAGTCAAATTCTATTGGATAATATAACTGAAACTTAAACTGCCCCCTGATTCTTGGACACTCGAATCGAAGTCAAATTCGAATCGAATGGAATTTCTACTTAAAATTCCACCGAAATAGAATTAATTAACACAAATCCAATCGTGACCTTTATATGGGACCACCCTTGAAATAAACCCTATCGAATACAAAGAATTTTGAAAATCGGTTCATATTTGGCGGAGATATCGCGTAACATATATAAAAAATACAGACGAATTGAGAACCTTCTCCTTTTTGGAAATCGGACGAAAAGTGCACTAATCAAGTCAAGAGTCAGCCCCCAAGAGACGCAATTGGCTTAGTATTTATCAAAATTGGTATCTACCTCTATAGATGAGTTGATGTTTTAGGTCTCATCCCCAATAGGGATTTTCAGGGATGCTATTTTCTTTTGTGAATTGGACCAAACGCATTCAGATCACTCACACACATCAATATCATGATCATCTATTCTTTCTACCTGCCCTTATCCCACCTTAATGTGGGGTCGACGTAACACACTTTTTCAAGCATGTCGCAGAAAGGATTTGGCTAAGTTTTACAACGGGCTGCCTGCCTGCGCCAACCCCCTCTGAGGGATATCATCTGATAAATAATGATCTGACGAGTGATAATAAATATCACATCAGAAAATATTCTATCAGATAAAAAAATGTATGGCATAACTGTATTTTCCATTGTACGTGGATATTTGACATCATAAGTACCTTCAAAGTTCATTACGAACTCGATTAACATTTCGTTGAGTTTCCGTGAAATTCCTTGCTTATTGTGAAACCCAAATGCTATAGTCAAGTTGTTCCCAACAAAGGCACCGATTACTCGCTTTCTTCAGTAATTTGTTCCGAACTATTTTCTGAGTGGTATCTATAAATAAGATTTGTAAGTGATTCATAAAATATCGGCAAGTTTACATTGGCGTAAACTGTGTCGAGATGTTATTTATTTAGGTAAGTTCTTACAGCCTTAATTTCTCTTTTATTGTTGACTTATAAAAATACAATTCTGTTTGTATTATTGAATTATTATGTAGATACTGTCCTTCATAGTTTAGGTACTTACTTATATTACCTAACTACTAACTAGTAGGTATGTAATGTAATTTTACACCCAACTAGATTACCTAAAGCCGGGTCTCCTGCAATAAAACATTACACAAAACACCTACACAAAACATGCATTGTTTATCTATGGTCCATTGTTCTACGAGCAGGTGACAGCTAATATCGTTGTTTTAGTGTTTTGTGTAGAAAAAACATGTGCAGGAAACGCGCCTTAACGGAAACAAAATATCTATCAGACTTGGCACAACGGATGAAAGGACCATGGATGATGAAGACCAACATCCTTTTATACATTATAACATATATTATTATGATCAATGCCCAATGGTAACATTTTCTAATACCGGAAGTCAAAACCTATTCAAAGACTATTCATAAGTTCTCTATTAATCGAACATTCAATCAGCACGAGGGACCTTAATCATGTCACTGGTGAAAATATCACAGCAAATGGATTCAGGCTCGAATCTGGGGGAACAACGGGTGATATTGACCGTCATGTGCCAACTAAAGATGCTATCAGCGGTCCGAGAATAAATAATTTTGTCAATCGAATTTGAAATAGAATCGTATAAGACGATGATTTTTATGATTACTTTCATACTTCGGCTGAAGTGTTTTCTCTTTATTTTTATTAATATTTTCGACCGACTTCGATATCTCCGCCAAATGTGGACCGATTTGCAAAATTTTGTGTTC
Source organism: Clanis bilineata (assembly GCA_036417725.1). NCBI lineage: Eukaryota > Metazoa > Arthropoda > Insecta > Lepidoptera > Sphingidae > Clanis > Clanis bilineata. The sequence goes on from CM071154.1 coordinate 9,854,636, forward strand.
GATAGAGCTTATTTCAAGGGTGGTCCCATATAAATTTGGTCACGATCGGTAAATTGGAAGGCGGTCAGTGAAGTTTTTAAACTTGTGATTATTGTTTTTCAGGTAGGTACTCAGTAGGTATCCTCGCGCAAGTCATTTTTCTTACGTACCAAATTAGTTAGGTATGTTTATAAGCGGCCAACGTCATTACGAGTTATAATAAGTACTAGCTGACCCGCACAACTACGTCTGCGTCATATAAGAGAGAGAGGATCAACTTCCCTCCTATTGGTTATAGCGTAATGTTTATTGTTAACCTTCTCCGATAAATAGGCTACCTAACAATAAAATAATTTTTCAATTCGAACCAGGAGTACCTGAGAAAACAATAAATAAACAAACTCTTTAGCTTTATATATTTGTATAGATATATGTATGTAGTTGTCACTGTTCTTACCTCGATTTCAGTTATATAAACAAAGACATAAAATAGTATAGTACTAGACCGAACAACAGCGCAAAAGTTTTGAGGGGGTCACCATCACCTCTTATAGCAATATTATTATAATCTTATTTGTACCGATTTCCGTACAAAAAAACGAAGTGGTCATAAAATCACTTACGGTCCGTTTCAATAAACAATCTCAGTTCGAATGCGCGGATAGATTACAAAAATTAGCCAATAAGAACACAGTTTGAACATGACTCCGTCAAATGACGTGATTTGATTGGTTCATAATCGCGATCTATCTGCACTCCAAATGGAGATCGTTTATTGAAACCGGCCGTTAGTCGCATTTGAACCATGCGTGCGCAAGGTCGTGCCAGCAATACAATATTTAATTTCTCTGTATATAACTAATCCAGAATCCGCCTCTGGATCGATACAACATTACGACATTCTAGGATGGCCACCTGGCGCGTAATGCGAATCGCACGGACGCGGTCATTCACTTGGGAAAAGCCGTGCACTCTAAACATATTGATACGAAGCGATATAGCATAGAGACAACATATGCATTAGACCCAGGACTAAGCCTATTTTACAACCTTTGATTATTTATTATATGTAACTACAAATCGTACATGACTTCACCCGTGTGAACAATCCAATAGGTTACGAATTCTCGGTTCCCTTATGAAATCCAAAACGAAGAAGTTTTCCTGCAGTTTTCGGAGCGATTAAAGTTTAAATCTGTTTTTTCCTAAATAATAAAGCCTCCCTTGTACAACCGAGAACAGTTACAAAAACTGTTCGTGGTAAGTTCCTCAGAAATATTCTAAATGCAAAAAATACTAACACTCTAATCAGAGACAATTTGTGTGCGACACTTTCACATATTGAAAGACATGCTCCATTACCCGAGTCTATTTCTATTACCGACAGCGATACAGAAATACGTTGCAGATTGGATAAGAGAGCAACTGGGTCGCGTTACATAAACACATTGTACATACGAGATAAAAATAATACAATTACTAATGTTAATCATCCAAGGTGAAATTTCATGTTTTGAAGACACAGCCGTGAACAATAGACGGGAGTACTGTACAAGGCCGGTACACAATGGTCTGTTGGGTGATTTTGGAAATGCGAAGGTCACCGTGTCGCTTCGATCAACGATAAGCCCTTCCTTCTTGTTACAGCTAACAAGCTGCGATAAGCTATTTCACGGTTTGCTGAACAAGCTTCATACATCATTAAGTATTTTTACACTGGATTACTTTTTCATTTGCTATCGTACAAATACGGTGTCAGAAATGGCCAAATAGAGGTATAATAATAAGTAATATTAGATCGCCTGCCTCGGTGGTGTGGTTGTATTTCGGTACGACTACCGTCCTGAGGTCTCGGGTTCGATCCCGAGGCGGGCAAAATGATATTGGATTTTTCCATATCAGCCCGGAGTCTGGAATTTGTGCCCGATATGGCGATAGGCTCGCCCTGTATCACATCTGGGACGGAACTAAGCTCGGCGAAATGTGGGTGTACTAGTTGGCTAGTGAACGTTTGCCTACCCTTTCGGAGATACAGGCGTGAGCTTATGTTATGTTAATATTAGATGGGTAAGTTAAGTAGCATACATAGATGTATCTAGTATCTACGTCATGACCGATTTCCCATAAGGCCAACTTAGGCGGGCGGCTGTACCATTAGGGACGGCCGAACAAGTCATTTTTTGGCAACTTTCATCTTACTGACGGAAGTTAACTCTATTGTCTACAATAAAATTGATAACCTTCTTTGTGAAGTCAGTTGAAAAACAATGGAGCGACAGCTAGTACCGGGCCTAGGCGGCGCGCACTGCAAATCCGCCACTGATCTAATGACACATATGCCTAGTTATTATGAGGGCCCGGCTTAATCCACTCCCGAACCTCGACCACGCATTCGGGCAAACTGACATGAATTGTACATTTAAGGGATATGCCGAAAATAAAAACATTTCACGATAATATAAATAACACAGCCGACGTATAAATGAATCCGAATTAAAAATATTTGCCACGCAATTCTCTGCGTGACACACATCAAGTACGAATTGGGAAATATTTACGCTTAGTCACATCAAAATCATGCCAAAAATCTCGAATAATGACCCGGTATAAAAATATAACATTCCATCTGAAATAGCACCTTTCTTCGAGGGTTGACAGATGCGTAATAAATACACATTATAGGCCTTACCTATTAAAACAGTTTAACTGAGCAAATGGTAAAGACTACTCTGTCCCTTTTATTTTCAAACAATGTGACACAAGGAAAAAAGTGACAGACTATTCTTAGCCATTTGCTCAGCTAAACTGTTTTTATAAGTAATAATATTAGCCCTGTAATATTACTGACCCACTGCTGGGCACGGGCCTCCTCTATTAAAGAGACGGGTTAGGCCTTAGTCTACCACGCTGACCTAATGCGGATTGGTAGACTTCACATACCTTTGAAATTTTTGTGTAGAAATTCTGGGGTATGCAGGTTACCTCACGATGTTTTCCTTCACCGTTATAGCAAACGATGATTCACAATGAAAATACACTTAACATAGAAAAGTCAGAGGTGTATGCTCTTTCATGAGGTTGGTCTCGAACCTCAGACACTGGTCTCGGCAGTCCGTACCACTCCCAACCGAGCTAACTAACGCTGCTTTCGTTTTTTTGTTAAGTAAGGCCCAGTATATTTACTAAAGCATGTCATGCCCAGAAAAAGTAAACCTATCGTACACAAGCTCAGAGCCAATAATTACAAAAATATTAACAAATGTAATAAAACAAGAGGAGGTTGACATCAGGCAGACAACCAGTAACTAAGCCGAATCCTTTCTGTAACATGCTTGAAAGTGTGTTGCGCCGATCCCACACTAATGTGGGATAAGGGCAGATAGAAAGAAAGTAGTAAAACAAAAGTAATTTCGTCACAATATTTAATAAATAAACACATAGATAACGCTGTAGGCATTAGCTAACTAGCGGCACATACCGTAGCTTCGAACGTGAATTTCTCCAAAGCATTAATTACCCTCTAACTTAACAACTAGGGTCAGCAAAAGCTTGTCATTAACCGACTCGATATCCAGACGCCAAAATTATATAACATTTGCACGAACAGTCCGATTTGTTCCTACCGAGATATTTAATAAATGTTTGGAATGCACAGGAATGCATTACGCTGAACCTCAAATACTTAAACTAAAAATAACCCAAAAAAACTAATTTTACGGTATAAATAATATCATTTTATCCAAAATTCACAACCCTTGCATAATTTCAAACATTAGAAGAATTTAGACATAAAACACATTAATAAATGCAGCTCTTCTAATTTAAAATTACGCTTCACCAGTCCTCGTACATTCAGCTTTGTATACACTATGATGCAAATTGCAGTTAAGGCTCGCGTCAATCTACCCCCTTATTCATAATGAAATCCTGTAGCCCGAGCACGAAAAACTAATGTAAATGTAAATGTATTCGAGTTCGCTGCGCACTGATGACGTTTGGTTAATATTTCATACAAATTTCATAGACGCGCATCGAGTTCGAATACATTTACGGTTGTCAGAAATTTTCCTGCTCAGGCCGCTGGTCTTATCGAACGCATAACTCTACTTTTGCCTACTTTAGCTAAAAGAAAACTAAAATATGTTTATCGAATACAATGTTGCTTTGAAACAAATAGAATGTCTTGGGTGGAAACAATCAATAAAAAATATTTATCAATCTAAGATGGGGTCCTAGACTATAACAAATTTAATGTCATTAAGAAATAACATCAAATTTAAAACAGCAGATCGGAATCGGCCATGATTTTACTATCGAACGTTGGAACGTTTTAACGCTATTGCACCATTATGAATACAATTTTTATGAAACGTACTATTACGGTCTTATTACGCTCTACTAAGCTATTATGAATAAGGGGGCTAGATTATAGGATAAACAAATAAAATATGTTTAAGGACAAGTACGAGAACATAATACATATTACTAATACAATTTAGAATTAACTGCCACTTTAATTTCAATACAAGTTCAATATTAAGTAATCAAAGATTGAATTTATTACAAACAACAAATATAAACAGCGCAGTGACCGCATCTTTTGATATTTTTTTCTAAATTGAACTTTGATATAGGCGCTTTTAAAATACATTTGTATATAATTAGGTCGACAACACTTCTCCAAATGCATAAAAATAAATAAAAACGAGATATACATTTTTTTTTCATTTCAATACTATAGCTTGCACAAAATAAAAAGGTTGTATACACAAAAAATACAATGGCTTAAACTATTAGTAATGTCATACTGGCAAGTTTGCGAAAAATATAATTATTACTCCTTTCAACTTTAACATACCGTTTTCTAACATCTGTGCTATTTCAAAAATATAGGTACTCCATTATAAATTACATGATTGAGAATATACCCGAAACACATCAATTTAAACACATTATAGCATAATATCTAATTGTGTACATGATAATTACAAGTATGAGAAAGCGGAGGCATGATACACAGTGATTCAAAATATATATTTCTTGCGAGGAACACATTCTCTCTATCTTCTCTAAAATATTGAAAAATCTATCCCCTGCATTCACTTTAACAATGTTTAAATGTAACGATTATCAAAGTGATGATTACAATATTAATATGAGAATATATTGAGAAAAAAATACTTCTTTTACATTTACGTATGGCGGATACAATGGCTGGAATTGTACAGTGAACAAACAAGCAGTAATGTAGTTACATTTTGCATAATTTATATTTCGATGCGTCTTAACAAGTCTTAAGAATATTAGAAAATCAAGTAAGAGATATAAAAACAACACAGTACGGGGTTCCGTAGTAAGGATGAACGTTCATAAAATACGTACTAAGTAGATTTTTCCACTTTTTACAACTTTAGAATCAAATATTGTCGTCATTTATTGACTACAATAAAAAAACAATTTAAAACCCTTGATATCATTTTCAAGACCTATTCATAGATACCCAGAATCTTTGTTATGGAAAAACACTCTCATTGCTTAGATACACATATAGAGAGACACCCCACACCAAAAATACCTTTGAAGAAGCGATTCATAGACCACACCTACCATCCCAAATTTATCCAAGTGGCGCCAACAACAAAAGAGTAAAATGGTTGTGACATACGGACAGACATAACGGAATTATAAAGTTTACAGTTTTGCTACTTGGCCATGGAACCCTAAAAATCGCTTAAATAGCGAATGGACTGATCATAAAAGGACTCGAAAAAACATTACCCTCCTTCCGGCGGCATCAGAAAAAAAACGATAATATATAAAATAATCAGTAATCAAATTCCGTACAACTAAATACTTTAGCCTCATTTATGCAAATAAACCACTAATTGATTAACTGACAAACATGACTCTAAAAGTATACCTAGATGCTCGATATATCTCAAAAATTCTATCTCAGCTCTGTAACAATCATTACGTTGATAATGATCTCTCGCGTAATATTTTTCAAAACACATACTTTATCAAATCCGAACTTCCGAAGATCTATCATCGTTTGAGACTTTATAAATTAAATAAATAATTGTATGAGTAATATGAATGTCACCGAATCTCATCGTACCTAATTTAATCTAGCAAATTACAGTCTTGATATTAACAAACGTTACATATCAACTCGCTAACACAGAACTATCCTAAACGAAATTTCGATACAATTATTAAGCTCCGCATATTTGTTCTCTCCTACCAGCGTCACAATACGATTATGTGCTAATACAATAAAACGTTACTCGTCTAATACATTTTTACACGCCTAAATAAACAATTTTATCCAAATGTCCATATGCATAAAAGCGAAAATCAATAAACATTTCAATACAAAAAATAAAACACACAGCACAGACTAGCATAAATAAATCCGTAATAGTAAATATTTCATTACTCACATACGAAATATCGACATTTAGGAACCAGTATTAAAAATGACGTGCCTTCAATTTCATCATAGAACTAGACCTCGTCGGTCATGACTCATGATAAATAATATTAAATAGCCACAGTAAATTACAAAAATCGACTGCACTCACACAACGTGGAATGTTGTCAATACTATACTGTCTACCTACTGGAATTATACATCAGTCTCAGTTTTACTGCTTGTGCGGCGGCTTCGGGCTGCAGACGTAGGGTTCACCCAGTGTGGTCCACTCAACAAGAATTTCTTCACATTATATTCCATCCTTGCCAAATCCTCACGTGATATTTCCTTCTCACTCTTGGATTTAAATGGATCTCGTATTTCCCTATTTGCATCACAACTTCCCGTGTTAACTTTGTTTTGATTGCTTTCTTTACATATTTCGGTAGTCGCTTCCCCAACATCGACGGGAAATATTGTCTCTTTAACCACATTACAAGCGATCTTTGTATTGGCTGTTGGATTTTTGGCAGATTTTTCATGCGTAACTATCGCGTTTTGGATCCACGAATTGTGAACCTCCTTATTGTACGATTTCGAATACTTGCTGACTGGATGCGGCATATTAAGTGCCAGTTCATTGAGTGTTTCAGTGAGCCTGCTAAGCTTATTATCCCGCCTCAAAACTCTATTGTTAAAACCAACATCGTCTTCCAAAGGATCGTTAAAATTGTTTTGTTGCTCTAGATTTTTTTCCACCCACTCGGCCACTCTAAGCAACTGTTGCTTTTGTAATAACGCAGCGCTGTCATCGCTCGACAATGAGCTGGTGCTCTGTTCATTTGTAAATACTTTCTTATTTTCATTTACTTTCAGGTGCGTTTGTGTAAGATTAGGATAAACGTTAACAATCGGTGGTAACACAGGTTTCACCGGTTCCGTTGGTTTTTCTAGTTTGGGCAAATCACCCTGTGGTGGCAAATCTTTTGAAATTTTTGTATTTTCTAAGGAATGTAATTGGGACATGTCAATTTTTCGTAAAGGTTTATTATACTGACCAGAAAGTTTGTTTTGTTCGTAACGATCAAAATTAAAAATTTTGACGTCGTGATTGTCGGTCGGAGTAAATACTTCGAGTTTATTAGATATATCATTAGTATGAGTAACTTCAATATTATTGTTTTGAGCATTTTTGAGATCAACATTGAAATCATTGAGCAAATTATCAATTTCAGAAACATTTTGCTGACTGCTCTGAGATTTATTGTTGTTCTGTTCAGAACTATTAGAAAAGTTATGAGTTTTTAACGGTTGCAGTGGTGAAGAGGAAACATTAAGTAAAACAGGATTAATAGTTGTACTCTTGACAACAGTGTTAGATTCCTTATTGTTATTGTCAGTGTGGACATCTATAAGTGTGGTTTCTACAACGATATTTTGGTTTTTGTCCTCCTTGCTATCATCGTCACATTTTTCTAAATCTATGAAATTGTCTATTTCGTCATTGAGATCCTTGAACAAAGAATTTTCATTACATTTGCTTTGACGTGTGTACAAAACAGGTGGAACGTCTGGCTCTGCATTGTCCAGTAGAATATTTTTAGAACCAGCTTGCATTCGGAGATGGCAGAATCGCGGACCCGGTCCTACTTGAGTATTAGATTTATGGGTGCTTACTGTGGACTTTGCTATAGACGAAGTCCTACTCATACCACCCATAGAACTTTGAGAATTCTTTCTTAGGCAGATGTTATCTAGTGATTTATTTTCACCTCTGATGTTTGTCGGATCTTTAGAGGTCAGCACATTATCCTTTGCAGTTAGCAGCAAATCCTCATTCCCAACACTCAGAGTACTACTTTTCTTGCTTGAGATTGAAGTTTTCGTACGATCACAGAGTTTGTGATGGATAGCGGGCTCTATAGTCATATCGTTATTATTCCTCACAGATTTTATATTGTCTTCTTTAGAGGCAGGGAGTTCGTTTTGAACATTAACTTCGATTGCAATCTTATCGTCAATTTTTATTTTATCATTAATTAAACAATTAATTTTTGGTTTATCATTTATAAATAGTTGAGTCTCTTTATGGAGTTCCGTATGTTGTGGTATTATATACATGGGTGTGATTAATGAATGATTTGAAGTTTTTTCATTTATTAACTTAATGCCATGTGGTGAATGGCTTCTAATACTTAAATTGGAATGTACAGATTTTATTTCAGCATTACAATTCAAACATAAGGAATTCTTCATTTCGCCACTTAAAGCTGTTTGAGTGGAAACTGAGTAATAGCTTTCATTGTAGCAGAATGGTTTGTTCTGTGATTTATTGCAAGAGCATGTATCACAGTGTTTGGTGACAGTATCTTGAATGCTATCTTCAAGTATTTTAGTCATGAGTGAGGCAGAGATATTAAACTCATACTCACTTGCATCGAAAGTATCAATATCATTACCATTTTTCGATTGAGATGAACTGGAAGGCTTCGATGTTTTTGACATTACATACTGTGACACTCTTGCTTGTGTATCTACTGGTAGCTGGAAAGGAAATATCTCTATGAAGATTCATTTTATTCAACAAACAAACTTCTAAACCAATATTTTGTACTCACATTATCTAATTTCTGGGACACAAAATTGTCTGGCTTGCACTGAAGTAATTGAATTGCTAAATTCATATCATTCTTATATCTCTCCTACAAACAAAAGAAACGTTAATATAAATTAGGTTAAAAATTGTAATAAAACTGTATACTCATATTAAACATGATACTAAATTATACATACATTTTCTTTTTGTAGCATACTGTAATTATGCTTAGATTCTGCTAATCTCACTGACAAAGTGGCAATATCTTTGGTCAACTGACTTTTTTCACTCTTCATCTTGTCTACCATTTGCAACAACTTATCTTCTAAAACTTGATTTAACTTTTGTACTCTTTTGTGTGAGTCATACAATCTGAAAACCATGTTTACATATGTTGTATATTTTGATAATTGAATTTTTATCACATATAAAATATTTCATTAATGAATTAACAATTTTCTTATAGATAAACCCCTTTATTCATCATAATAACTTAGTAGAGCGTAATAAGACCGTAATTGTAAGCTTCATAAAAATTGTATTCATAATCGTTCAATAGCGTTAAAACATTCCAACGTTCGATAGTAAAAACATGGCCGATTCCGATCAGCTGTTTCAAGTTTGATGTTCTTTCTTAATATTAATTTTGTTATAGTCCAGGACCCCATCTAAGATTGATATATATATATATATATATATATATATATATATATATATATTATTAATTGTTTGGAATAAATTAATAAAAAATATGAAGCCAAGGCTTCCTATTTGTTTCGAAGCTTGCCAGAGATAAAAATAATATTTTTTCTGTAACCAGCAACATTGTATTCGATAAACATATATTAGTTCTATTTTTGCTAAACTAGGCAAAAGTAGCCTTCGATAAGACCAAGATTTCATTATGAATAAGGGGGTAACGCCCGAATGGTCAAACGCTGCTCAACTTTAACGGCTCCTTACATTGATTTTCGCCATACAATTTTGACAGATAAGGCGGCTTTAAACGACATAAGGCGTCCTTAAGTGTATGAACATTCGACGGTATGTGTTTTACTTTGAAACTCTGACAGCGTCACATATTTGTCTCAATGGCACACTTTTCAATTCTCATATATCATCATCATATCAGCCCTATATTATCCAATTCTGGACATAGGCCTCTTCCCTGTCACACCAACATTTCTTCTCCTGCGCTAGTCTCGTCCACATTCTGCCTTGAACTTAAACAATGTCATCCTCCCATCTGGCTGGTGGTCTACCTACTTTCCTTTTGGCCTCATATAAATATCATGAAATTATTATTTATGTAGCTTGTATTAACTTCATTATACTAAGCTATAAGAAAGCTTTAAGTCAAATACCCATGGGTTTTTTAAAACATACTATCAACAAACTTTTATAACATGGTGAAGTGACCTCAAACAATTTGTTTAAAGGCCAAACAAGTTTACATGTGGAAGTAAACAACAAGGGCTTTAACCTTTCTCTACAGATACTAGATTACATTATAAATGTTTCTTTATACATTCAATAAATAGTGAAGATTTGTTCTTAAAACATTACATAGATACATAGATAGATGCATACTGGGGCACCTCTGCCTATCCCTTCAGATATACAAGCTTGAGCTCATGTTTATGTTTCTAGATACATTATCTCATTTAACAGTTTCCTAACATAGTTTTATGAAAACTTGGTATGATGATTATCATTTTATAGCACTTCACCTTAACCCGTTGGAGGCGGCACATATATATGTTACATAAGTGTATGGACCACCTGAGGCCGAGCTGCCTGTGACTATTTAAAATACAAACATATTGACATGATAAAAACTCAATCTACTTCCTGGCTCTTATACATATAGCAAAACCTATTTACTATAAAACCCTAGCACCTTGCACAAAAAACTTGTAAGTAAATATGGAATAATGTTCAATAATCCTGTACTATTTATAACATTTTGTGCCATGATTATTTCACTATCATGCACCATACTGTAATGCAAGCATGCGGTATTTAGAATTGGTGAATTTACCTCTCATACTTCTCCCGCCAAGTGTTAAGTTGTTCGTCCAACTCGTTAGCTCTAGAGGTGCACTTAACGAACTCTCCCTCGAGGACTACAATGTGAGAGTCCCTCTCAGCTAGGTGCTGCCGCAGATGCTCCACCTCGGCCTGCAGCTGCGGCGCATCATCACCCTCATCGCACTCCTTACAATTGTGTGCAAGATTAAAATAACAAAACACAAAATACTGTGCTATACAGTGTTTAAAACCTTCAAAACTACATAGTCCAAATAAAACTGCAAAATAATCAAGAAAAGCATTGTGCATATAGTATTTTGATAATATTAAAAATGCATCACAAATAATAATTGAAGGTACATATTATGCTACAGAATCAAAATAGTTTGTTTTGGAATATAAGTTATAATTTTTGTCATTGTAATCAGCAACAAGGCAAGAATTGGACTGAATATATGTTCTCCCCTTGAGCAGTACAGCTAACTCATAACGCAAATAATATTCTACCAAAAACAATAACACTTGTATCTGCAGAATGAGATCAAGCTACTCTACAAACATGTAAAATGCTTACAGGCTGCATTCAACTGTTTACATCTACTCCTTGATAAAAGAAGGGTATTAGATCATAGATTCTACTCTTAGAAAAGAGTTAAAATAGCAAACTTTTGCCAAATTTTACCTTACAAGGGGAGCTCTTAGCACTCTTATCCATTGCTCAATAAGCTTATTCTACTTCACATTTCACATTATGGCATGTCCAATTTCTTTTTTGTTTTACTGAATCGTGACGCACACAAAGTGAATTTGTTAGCTATTATTACCAAAAAGCCACTGTTATAACAAAATAAAATAAAATCAATCTCGCTGGACACAACGTGATATATTTACTTATATTCAGTTATGTTTAGCCGACTGCCAATGAATACTGAGTGATACGGTTCACTTTTATAAGAAAACACAGTAAATGTAAAATTAAAAATGGTATAAAACTAGGATTTTCCCAAAATAAAATTATTTTCCCTTCGCCTGATTATGTGGCTGATTGACGTCAGGCCCTTGCAACTCCCATACATTGAGGAAATGTATGGTGAGCTTGTCTCGTATGACCAATATTCTAATATAAAGGATACCGCCAACATTTCAAACAGACAATCGTTTAAAATTTTGAATTCGCCGCGTCATTCGTTTTTTGACATTTGTCGAGCTAACGAATTTTGCAGAATTTTATTTTGCAAATTCTTGAATTATTTCATTTTAGGCGTTTATTGTTGAAAATCCTCTGAAATTTTAACATAAACGCAAAGTGGACAGTTATTTATTACGAGTTGTTTTCGTGTTATTTGTAATTACCGATTTGTGCCTGTTGATTCTTCTTTGTGAGTTTTGATACAATTTGAGACTAATTCATTATATTTTACATAATGGATAATAAAGTATCTTACAAAGGTCGTGGATGTGTGATATGTCTACAGAGGGCGAACAATAAAGGTGGATTTTTTGCCAATTTCCCACTAGATGAGAAACGGTAAGTGCAAGGCATATTACGTATTTAAAGACTTCCTAAACACCCAAGCTAATGTATCACACATCGTACAGTGTCTTACTTTTTATCAAATTATACATCATATCGTATTATCGTTAGAATAACTGCTCATGGGAAGATAGGTATACATAACCTCAAAAAGAAAGTAGGCATAAAGAGAATAAAAATCCACTTTATTTATCTATTTATTTACACTCCTTTTTACACGATGCCTAGAGGCAGACTTTAATATTGTAATTGATTAATTTTTTGCTGTAATCAGACTTTGTTGTAGTGTTTGGATTGATAACTATATAACACCATGTCTCCTACACTTAAACATTACACAAAACACATACACAAAACATGGTTTGCTTAAAATTATGTTTCTATGGTCAATTTCTATGGGTATCTTAACTTAAAGTACCTGGGAGCCCCATTTAATATTTCTATATTTGTTTTGTTTGTTTATTCCAATGTCCATTAATTAACACTGTGGTGATGCTGTGTAACTTTTGTAGCAATGGTTAGAAATGAATCTTGACAACATTAATATTATAATAACAATTAAAGATAAAAAATCAAAATTTAACATACTCAGGGCGACTTGCACCACTATTACTAACCTACAGTTAGTCCTAACCTCAAGTTAAATAAAAAAAATAGATGAATGACATGTAATTCATTACATGTAATGTACTATATGTAGTTACAGATAATATATGAAGACATCTTGTTAAATTACTTAGGACATTTAATGAAAGAAGTACAATACACTGAATTCCTAGGCATTTATATTAACGCAAACCTCACATGAAAACACAAATAGAACATGTTTTTACAAAACTAAATACATTCTCTTGTGCTCTGTAAATGCTAAGAAGCCAAAAATAGCCAATGAAAAAGCACTACTAAGTGCTTACAACGCCTATGTGGAATCCATACTAAAATATGGAATATTATTTAGGGGGAATTCCATTGACAAGGACATGACTTTAAAATCCAAAAAAAAACATACATCTGGGTGGTGTGTAATATACAAAAAACAGTATCCTGAAAAACGTATTTTCGAAATTTAAAACTTCTTACTCTGTCGTCAATATATATATTATGAATCTGTAAACTTAAAAAAAAAACATATTAATAACTACTACACCTTAAGTAGCATAAAACTATCACCTTTCGTAAAAGTACATTCTATATGGCATATAAAATCCTTACTAAATAATAAAAGCGAAAGTAACTGTCTGACTGTTTATCTGTCTGTCTGTGGCGTTTTCACGTCTAAACCGCTGAACTTATTTTGATGAAATTTGGTATGTAGGTACCTTTAACCCCAATGACGGACATAGGGTACTTTACTTTTTTAAATCAACCCCTGAATGGATGAAATAGGGTTGAAAGTTTGTATAGGGATTTTAGGCCCACTTAATGGATTTTTATGAAATTTGGTATGGGATAGTGGATCCCTTTGAGTTTAAACACAAATGGGCTACTTTTTTAAATCAACCCCTAAGAGGCTGAAATAGGGAATGAAAGTTTGTATGGGGATTTTAGGTCCACTTAATGAATTTTAATGAAATTTGGTATGGGATAGTGGATACCTTTGAGTTTAAAGACATAAATGGGCTACTTTAAAAATAAAATCAACCCTTACTGTGATGAAATAGGGAGTGAAAGTTTTTCTGGGAATCCAGAAACCACTGAACGGATTTTTAAGAAAGTTGGTAGTTTTAGCCCTAAGGACAGAAATGGGGTGCAATATATTTTTATCCTAGAAAGGGGTGAAATAGGGGTTGAAAATTTGTTTTATTTTTGGGCCAATTGAATTCAAAATTGATATCTGAGTCGCCCATATTTAGATTAAAACGACAGGGCGGATCGACAAATTAAAAGTTTTTTCCATTGGCACTACAAAATACGCGTGCTGAGCCGCGGGCAAAAGCTAGTATATATAAGAAAATCCCCACTGCCTTAAAATAAATGCATAACTTTCATTTTTTTTAAAACAAACTTCAATTTTTTTTGTAGCAGAGACTGATAAACGTATAGATGGGTCACCTGATGGTAAGTGATCTCCACCGCCCATAGACACCTAAGACACAATAAGAATCATGGGTGCGTTGCCAATCTAAAAAGAGGAAATGGAAGGGGAGGGAAAAGGGATTGGAAAGACAGGTGGGAATGGGCCACCGGAAATCTCACTCACCGAACGAAACGCGACAGCAAGCTGCCACTTTACGTTGGTTTTCTGTTAGACAGTGGTATCCAACCGGTCAAGCCGGCCCATTCGTGCTGTAGACGTTACTGTCTACAGCGTGGCTCTACCAAACAAAAATTAGATAGAAAAAGTATACTATTCAATAAATGAATTCTTTATTGACAAAATATGAAAATTTCATCATCAATACATATAATAAGATGTAAATTTCGCGTGTCTGTACATTGCTTAGATTTGCAAAAACACTAATGGGGGGGTGGGGGGTGGAGGGGCTTAGAATTAGTAATACAATACATTTTTATTATTATTAGAATTTTTGTCTTTCTGTCTGTGGTGTACCAAATGAAAACCACCAAAGTAATTTTATGAAACTGGATAGGAAATCGTAGACCATATCTTGGAGTAACACTTAGGCTTTGTTTATTCAAATCAGTTAATTCTATCTAAAGATATGGATAATTTTATATTATGTGTGCAATTGTTGGGTGGTTTATAAGGTCTGAAAGTAATTTTCAAATTTATCAATAGATTGTGTTACCCTATTTTCTGAGTCACATTGCACACACATTTTTTTACGATTTAACATTTTAGAAACGTTGAGTGATTGGTGATCTCTTCACTTACCACTTCACAAAAAGGAGGTTCTCAATTTGACATGTATCCATCTATATCAATCAATACTAAATAATAAATTCGAAAGTAATTCATTTTCACAGCTAAAGTGATGCACTGATTTTGAAGAAATTTCATTGGATACCTTTAACCCCAACCCTAATCATCATCATCAGCCACAGGACGTCCGTCCACTACAGGACATAGGCCTTTACTTACTTTGTTTTTTTTTCTGTAATATTACTGTCCCACTGCTGGGCACGGGCTTCCTCTACTAATGAGAGGGGTTAGGCCTTAGTCTACCACGCTGGCCTAATGCGGGTTGGTAGACTTCACATACATAAAGGAATTAAATAATGGATGAAAATTTGCATGAGTAATGAGAGTTCAGAATTCACTTCATGGATTCTGATGAAAGTGGGTATGAGGATACCTGCCCTAAGGACACACATACGGTGTTATTTTTGTAACCCAAAAAGGGATGCAATAGGGGTTGACATTTTGTTATTGTCTTTCATCCGATTGACTTAAAAATCGATTTTTGGTCGCCCCGTAGTTCCAAACTACGAATCCAGAAATGAAATTGAAAAAAGTGGCCGCCATTTTGTTTTTCTTTGTTTTTTAACCCGATTGACTTCAAAATCGATATCTGGGTCGCCCCGTAGTTCCAAATCACAAATTCAGAAACGAAATTGAAAAAAGTGGCCGCCATTTTGTTTTTCTTTGTTTTTGGCTGGCACATGCGTCATACTCGTGAACGGGTGCTGCTTGTGGAGACTGGTCTGCCTGGACTGTTTTGTTTCCCTTGTGTCAATTCAACTTGCCGTGGCTGCGGGGGTCGCTCAGTGTATCTTGTATGTTACTTTGTCCTATATTATTAGATGTCCTATACTATTGTTATCATGGTTTAGCTGCTCTAATTCAAGCTCTTTCTGTATCTGGTGCTGTAGTTTATTAGTAGCTGACTGTAAATTGGTGTTAAAAAGAGCAACGTCAGAGTTTCTTGCCCGTTCTTCTCTGGCGAAACAGCATTCCGAACAGGCGGTAGTGTTAAAATTTGACGGAATCTAAATAATGTTTGAACATTTCATGGATTCAATAAATTATTTTGATTTTGATTTTGATTTGATTTAACCTGATTGACTTCAAAATCGACATCTGGGTCGCCCCGTAGTTCCAAACCACGAATCCGAAAACGAAATTGAAAAAAGTAGCCGCCAATTTGTTTTTCTTTGTTTTTAACCCGATTGACTTCAAAATCGACATCTGGGTCGCCCCGTAGTTCCAAACCACGAATTCAGAAACGAAATAAAAAAAGTGGCCGCCATTTTGTTTTTCTTTCTTTTTAACCCGATTGACTTCAAAATCGACATCTGGGTCGCCCCGTAGTTCCAAACCACGAATTCAGAAACGAAATTGAAAAAAGTGGCCGCCATTTTGTGTTTCTTTGTTATTAACCTGATTGACTTCAAAATCGACATCTGGGTCGCCTTGTAGTTCCAAATCACGAATCCGAAAACGAAATTGAAAAAAGTAGCCGCCAATTTGTTTTTCTTTTTTTGACCCGATTGACTTTAAAATCGATATTTGGGTCGCCCCGTAGTTCCAAACCACGCATCCCAAAACGAAATGAAAAAAAAATTGCCGCAATTTGTTTTTGATAATCGCTCGGTTAACTTCAATCTCTGGGTCGCTCGGTAGTTCCAAAAAACGGATCAGGGGTCGAAATTTTAAAAAGTGGTCGCCATTTTGTTTTTCTTTGTTTTTGACCCGATTGACTTCATAATGGATATCTGGGTCGTCCCGTAGTCCCAAACCACGAATCCGAAAACGAAATTGATAAAAATGGCCGCCATTTTGTTTTTCTATGTTTTTGGCCCGATTGACTTCAAAATCGATTTCTGGGTTGTCTCGTAGTTCCAAACCACGAATCCGAAAACGAAATTGAAAAAGTAGCCGCCATTTTGTTTTTCTTTTTTTGACCCGATTGACTTTAAAATCGATATCTGGGTTGTTCCGTACTTCTGAAGAACTTATTCGGAGTCAAAACTGACGAATTACGTGGCCAGCATTTGGTTTTTCTTTATTTTATTATCAAATTTTTGCATAATCATTAAAGTATGTCGTGTATGGAATATTTGGACTAAAACAACAGATCGGATCGACAAATCAAAAACCTTATATACCTACAAATCACGCGTGCGAAGCCGCGGGTAAAAGCTAGTAATGAAATATGCATTTAAATTGTATTAAATACAGGTAGACAAACTAGACTAGCTATCTAAATGGACTTACTAACATAGGCCTAAGTGATTGTACACAAACAGATATGGATCACATCGAGGTATTATCTGCAATAAAGAAAGAAAGATGAAGATAAAAGTTTTGGTGGACGGATGTATGTTACATAACGGTTATGCCATGTTTTGCCATAACGGCTCAACGGATCTGTAATTTTATATAATAAAAATGTATGATTACCTTTAGATAGGTTTGTTAAAACATTCCACATGAAAGAAGTCATGTGTAAAGTGACAGTAAAGTATATACTCTTTTTATAATTTAAAAAACCGGGCAAGTGCATGCTACATATCTGATCACGCACAGTACAGGGTTCCAAAGTAAGGGTAACTGTCACTTAAATATAATTTTATTACACACAATTTAAGTGTATAGTCCATAAACTCATATTTACTACCTGTTTTTTCATAACTAACAACTTCATATAAGCGATATTGAAAATAACTTGTAAGTTTTTTTCTTTTCACCTTGGTCGTCTATTACTCATTAATTTGTAAAGCCTGCTTAGCTGCTATAGTTTTCCTTTGAAGTTCATGATATATGCTATTACTGTGAATTTTTTCACGTATCTAAAACCAACTGTTTCGGAAATAGAGGGGGGGATGACTCGACCAAAATTTTTCACTCTAAAGCTTAATATTTCGCAAACAAAGTCTACAATCAAAAAATGGTTGTTGCAAACTCGCATTGCTTTTGAAAGACTTATCCAACGATACCATAGGATAGTCGAGAAAAAAAAGTCACCCCTACTTTCCTGTAGGGTACCCCTGAAAAAATATTTCTCAAGATTTTATTCCACGACTTTCTTAGTTTGATAGATATGTATACTGGTGCCAAATAACAGCCCTTTATTATTTATAGCCTCTGAGATAAACAGTGGTCAGACAGACAGGCAGACAGACGGACGGACATAGCGAAACTATAAGGGTTCTTTTTTTGCCATTTGGCTTCGGAACCCTAAAAAGTATAGGAGAAAATAAAAGTACATTATTATTTCAGGTGCCGTGAATGGGTTAAAGTAATTGGTATTGAAGATTTGGTTTATCTACCTATAGAAAAATTACATACAAGGCGTTTTGTTTGTGCCGATCACTTCGAAAAGAAGGACTTTAATCGCAAAGGCAACCGACTAAAAAAGAGAGCCATACCTAAGTTAAAATTATGTTTCCCAAGTCTGACTGAAGAGCAACTAAAATTGTTTCCTCTTCATGTTGCAAGCAAAAGAGGTAGGTACCTAATATAAATAAATATTATTAAAGTACCATAATGTCGAAGGTAAACCTTCGGATAACTCCGAATAGAAGACCGCTTATGTTAATCTAATGTCTCTCATTCGGTTTACATGGCCACACCACCTTAGCTGTGTTTTCAATTTTCATGAGTAAAGCCTCCATACCCACCATTATAGATCTACGCAAAACTTCGGTATTGGTTATTCTGTCCTGCCAATTGATCCCCAAAATAAGGCGAATGCACCTCATATAAAATGCATCTAACTTTTCAATGTCAGATTTATAGACGCACAACGACTCGGCAGTACAATAGGTGTAATAAAGACATCGAGACATGCCTTATAGACATCGAGCTTTGTTTTTAACTTGATGTCATGTGACTTCCATAGAGGGTTATTTAACCGCCCAAATGTAGATGCTGCTCTTGCGATGCGAGCTGGTATCTCAGATGCCAAGGTGTTTTCGCTTCTAATAAGACTACCCAGATATTTGTAGCATGTAAAAATCTTTTGTTACATACACACTTTAATATGGGGTCGGCACAATACACTTTTTCAAAGACGTTGCAGAAAGGATTTGTTGTATTTTTTGCGACCGGCTGTCTGCCTGATGTCAACCCCTTCTGGAGTATCCAGTCCCAGGAAAATTAAATTGGTACATTGTTTTGCCCGACCTGGGAATCAAACCCAGGGCCACCCAGTCCACAGCCCATATATGCTGCCACTAGAGTCAAGTGTCTAGAGACTAGACATAATACGCGATTTAAAATAAATAATTATATGTCATAAAACTAAATCCAATGCATTTTTTATAACATTTATAACATTTTTTGATCAATTATTAAATAATACTTATTAATTGATCAGAAAATGTTAAATAGAAAGTGAATCCTCTATGAAAATTACTTGGCAATAACTATAATATATCTTTTTTTTTATTTGGGCATTTTAGACCGTTGTCATAATGTACCAACAAATTAAACATATTTTTTTTATAAGTATTTAATATAACATGTTATTTTTGCTAGTGCATGAGCAAGACATACAAGAGCCGTCAACTAGTCAACATTCAACAATAGTTTCCCAGCCAGATATTGGTATGTACATATTACTAATGAGCACTAAGAACAAAGTATATTTGAAAATTTGTCCCCTGAAAGGGGATAAAATCCTCTAGGAGTAAAATAGAGGATAAAAATAAGGGTTTTTTGTATTAAGAGCGTTATTTTTATAACAACCGATTGACAAATTTTTGGTCGCCTACTTGGTGCAGTGGAACCTATATGGGTTGTAGACCGTGGGTTCGTTTCCCAGTTCGGGCGGGGTGGTGAAAATATGGTGTTTTTCTAACAGTTTATTTTCATCCAGTCCCGGGATCCCCAGATGAGGGTTGACGTCAAATGGGCAACCGTTTGTAAAAACTAAGCCAAATCCTTTCTGCAACATGCTTAAAGAAGGTGTTTTGCCAACCCCAAATTAAGGTGAAATAGAGACATGTAGAAAGAAAGTCAAATTCAACAGAGTTTCTTAGGGTTATTAAACCTTCGGCTCGGCCGAAGGTTGTGGCAAAAACCGATGATCGGCTTCGCCTAGAAATCGACCTTCAGTCGGACACTATTAAACATATGAATGTTTTTTTTTACCAGCGCATGGGCAAGATATGCAGGAACCATCAAGCAGCCATCATCAACCACGCTCAACAACAGTTTCCCAGCCGGATATAGGTATGCACTTCAATATATTACCAAATATACCTAGTATTTATTTATTTGGGAAACAACAGATACAATAATACATTTTATAAATACCATGAAGACATAGAATTATCTAGTTTTATGATATAAAAAAAAATAGTATGTAGCAAATCGAGTAGGGGACTTTGTCACCTCCTGGCAGCATATATAGACAGTGGATGGGGAGGTCCTCCTGGGTTCGATGCCCAGGTTGGGAAAATCCACTTTTCTAATTCGATTTGCCTGTATCTGAATCTCCCAGAGGGGTGTTGTCGTCAGGTAGGCCGCTGGTCGTAAAAAAGAATCAAAATCCTTCTGTCACATGCTTAAAAAAGTGCGCCGACCCCATATTTAGATGGGATAAGGACAGGTAGAAATAAAGCAGATCGAATCGGGGGTAAGAACTGAAAGAAATGTTACCTTTACCGTCATTAGTTTTAATTCCAAAAGCCTAACATTGATATCTATCTGCATCTTGTTAATTATTTTTTAATCATCATCCGAGGAAGAAGGTTCTCAATTCCTCGGTATTTTTATGTATGTATGTTACACGACATTTTCAGTAAATGCCCGATGGACCGATTTCCAAGGTTATTTTTAAGTTCGATAGAGTAAGTGATACTTACTAATTTTTTTGAGCAAAATGTGACTTAGTTCTGAAGTAGTTTTTTTGTTTTAAACTTTTGTTACCTACCTACCTACCTAAGAATTGTTTACCCTCATCCCATTCTTCTCCCTTCCATAACAGAACCACCCGTACCGGTTTACGAAACCACAGTTTTGAGGTTTCTACTAAAGAGTTCTACTGGATGCAGTCACACCTATTCTCTCCCATCTCCTACATTGGGCCCTTCACACAGAGTGTGAAGAAGCATTAATAATGCACGCTGGCATTATACTGGTGGCCTCCGATGGACGCAAGTTCTATCGATGGTTGCTGGTGTTTTTGGACTGCACAACGCTTACCATCAGGAGTTGTGTAGTCACTATGCCATGCTCGAATAATAAAAAACGATTTATTTATCTACCGGAGTTTAACTTTAACTCTCCGATCGCTTAATTTTAGCGGATCCTGCGCTGAGTGTAATGCAGAAGCTGGTGAGCTGTCATTCCGTCGGACAGGATAAGCAAAGAATTGCAGTGTATTTAATTCACACAATATATTCGCAATCGTTTATCTAGCTACTTTCAGGCATTCTATACATTTTTGTTTCTATTTTGAGCGTTAAGGGTGCATGATTAAATATGATTTATTATATTATCTATTTCAAATACTTCCAAATGGCATGCGCTTAATTCAACTTTTTACTTTAGCTTATAAATATTTTATTTTTATAAGCATGAGATTTGCGGTGTATTGCAACTACATATATCTATTTCAGTATCGAGTAACAATCAGCATATTACCATAAAATTTCTTCAAAAGTTTCGTTAAGATTTCTCATAACTTTTTAAACTTTTGCATAATAAATCATTTATTTTGACGCCTTCTATTTGCTATACTATGCTATCTGCTTACTTTTTTGTTATAGAATCTACGAGAATAGAGAAATTGGTTAATGAGTTGAAAAAAACCAAATGTGATTATGCATCACTAAAGAAGAGTGCAAAATTAATTGATAAAATTGAGTCGCCAGTACTAAAGGAAATAGTTGCTGACACTTTAAAAAATCAAAATAAAAAACCAAAAGGCCGACGATGGACCAAAAATAATAAAATAAATTGTTTGGCATTATACAAACGATCACCAAAAGCTTATAGATACCTCTCCCATATGATACCTTTACCAAGTACAAAAACATTACAAAATGTTTTGAAAAAAATACCTATAGATACAGGTATCAATAAAGCAGTTTTGGAACATTTGAGACAAACATCTCCAACTAAAGACATGAAACAAAAAGTATGTGCTTTACTTTTTGATGAAATTGCCCTACAGCCATGTCTTGTTTACAATGAATCGACTGACCAAGTCGATGGGTTTGAAGATTTGGGTAAATCTGATCTTGGGAGATCGGATAAGGTAGCCGATCACGCTCTGGTATTTATGATACAAGGTATATATGAGAAATTCAAACAACCAATTGCGTATTACTTTGTGAAGGGAACTATATCTTCACAAAATTTAGCTTCAATTATTCAGGAAATAATTAGAGCCATACACGATACGGGGTACAAAATATTGACTACGGTTTGTGATCAAGGCTCTACAAATATGGGAGCAATCAAATTATTACAGGAACATTGTGGTATACCTGGGGCAGAAACGAAAAACTTTTTTATGGTAGAAAACGAGAAAGTATTTATATTGTTTGATGTTCCTCACCTATTCAAATCTTTGCGAAATAACTTTTTAAATCATGGTACTATAATAATTAATGGCATGACTGGAAAATGGGAACATTTTGAAGCTGTAAAAGAGATTAATATTAGGAGATTACTCCGTATAAACAAAGTTGGACCCACACATGTGAACCCTAAATATCGAGCTAAAATGAGGGTTAAATATGCTGCACAGATGCTGAGTAATACTACTTCTCTTGTACTGAGATTAGTAGCTTCAGAAAAACAAGACAACGAGGTAGGTAACAACTGCCCTACTAATCTTACATTAATAATACATTTTATTTCAGTGTATAAATCAAATAAAGTAATAATGTTTTCCTTCTTCTTTTCCTTCTTTTTTGAGGACGCCAATGAATATATACAAACTGCGTTAGTCGTCCAAGAACTTAACCGCTTGTTTGATTATACTAACGGGCCTTCTGGCAATCATGATGTAAAAAAGGGTGAAAGAGAAAATTGTTCTGCACAAACCGACCATCTTGAAATGTGGAATCATTTCCGAAAAACCCTTTCAACGATAAAGTTTATAAAAAGTGATGGAACTGAAGCTAGAAATGTTAAATGTGTGCGTGGATATTTAATGACACTAAGCAGCCTACAGGATATTTGGCATGAAGTATCAAAATTAGGTTTTGAATATCTGAATTTGAGAAACCTGAACCAAGACGCATTAGAAAACTTATTCGGGATTGTGCGGCAACATAGTCCAACAAACAAACATCCTACTTGTTCCGGATTTGTAGCCGCACTAAAGACTTCAATCGTTACGGGACTCACTGCTCCTCACAGTCGAGCTTCAAATTGTGAAAAGGACAATCAGAAACTTCTCACTAATTTCCACGATCTCATATTTGGATTAGAGGATATGATAGGAGACTTGAAAGCACAAATATCACACATTGAGACCGCAAGTGCGCAGTTTGATGAGATCCTCGAGAATTTGTCGAGTATATCGCAGCCAGATGTTCCTGTTTTACATATTCCTGAAGAATTTGAACATGATGAAATAGAAAGTGATCTCGCGAAATTAGAGCATCAGGCCACAGTTTATGTCAGTGGTTACATAGCACACACACTGCGAAATCACGAATGTCTGGACTGTAAACAGTCAATAATAGTTGATGACCAGCAAACTGGTGATGCTATATATAGTTACATACAACTCCGCGAATGGTGGACACAAAAAAAATCCTTAACGTATCCTTCACTGGCTTTATGTCGTACCGTAGAAAAGGCACTGAATATATTTGAAACCGAAATTATGCATAATATAAACCGGAAAAATATTTGTAATCTAAGTGTTACATTATTCTTCACAAGCTGTGACACTACATGGCTGACATGTACACGTCATCGGCAACTTATTGTAAAACATATTTTTAATCGTTTATCGCGATTATTTGTACGCCGCCAATGCCACAGAATATCTCAAACGTATAGGCTTCTAGCAGAAAACAAAACTAACGCTAAGAAGATAGCGGAACAATGTGGTTCTTCACAGATACAAGAAAATTAGTATATCATGGTATGCAATTGTACAATATAATTTTTGCTACAAATTTTTATTATAAAGAGTATACAATATTATTTAATGATTTCACTTTTTCACAGTTTCTTTTTTCAAAGATACAGACCTCCCTGGCCTTGATAGTTTCTCTTTTTATATTATTAAATATGATTAAATAACAAAAAAAATATTATAAGCACTAATTTTTGCCACAAATTTTTACACAAAATAATTAAATAAATTATTTTTCAGATGTTCTTACGCGTCTAATGTCTCCATGCTTCAACTGACGGTAAGCGGTGCAACTGGGTGCGTCTTCGTGCAGCATGGGAGTCATTGGTTCGGGCGGATTGCTTTGTTGCCGTTCGAAGCGGACCCTAAGCTTCCAAAATTAATTCATCCAGGTAAGCAATATATGCAATATATTTACTACTATTTTCATTATTTTAATATAAGAAACACTAATATTTTGGTATATATTTTTCAGATGTTCTTACGCGTCTAATGTCTCCATGCTTCAACTAGCGGTAAGCGGCGCAACTGGGTGCGCCTTCGTGCAGCATGGGAGTCATTGGTTCGGGCGGATTGCTTTGTTGCCGTTCGAAGCGGACGCTAAGCTTCCAAAACTAATTCATCCAGGTAAGCAATATATGCAATATATTTACTACTATTTGCATTATTTTAATATTAGAAACACTAATATTCTGGTATATATTTTCAGATGTTCTTATGCGTCTAATGTCTCCATATTACAATTGGCGGTATGCGGCGCAACTAGGTGCGCCGTCGTGCAGCAAGTTATTGGTTCGGGCGGATTGCTTTGTTGCCGTTTTAAGCAGATGCTAAGTTTCCAAAATTAATTCATCCAGGTAAGCAATATATGCAATATATTTACTACTTTTACATTATTTTAATATTATAAACACTAATCTTCTGGTATATATTTTCAGATGTTCTTATGCGTCTAATGTCTCCATGCTTCAACTGGCGGTAAGCGGCGCAACTGGGTGCGCCTTCGTGCAGCATGGGAGTCACTGGTTCGGACGGATTGCTTTGTTACCGTTCGAAGCGGACGCTAAGCTTCCAAAATTAATTCATCCAGGTAAGCAATATATGCAATATATTTACTACTATTTGCATTATTTTAATATTAGAAACACTAATATTTTGGTATATATTTTTCAGATGTTCTTATGCGTCTAATGTCTCCATACTACAATTGGCGGTATGCGGCGCAACTAGGTGCGCCGTCGTGCAGCAAGTTATTGGTTCGGGCGGATTGCTTTGTTGCCGTTTTAAGCAGATGCTAAGTTTCCAAAATTAATTCATCCAGGTAAGCAATATATGCAATATATTTACTACTTTTACATTATTTTAATATTATAAACACTAATCTTCTGGTATATATTTTCAGATGTTCTTATGCGTCTAATGTCTCCATGCTTCAACTGGCGGTAAGCGGCGCAACTGGGTGCGCCTTCGTGCAGCATGGGAGTCACTGGTTCGGACGGATTGCTTTGTTACCGTTCGAAGCGGACGCTAAGCTTCCAAAATTAATTCATCCAGGTAAGCAATATATGCAATATATTTACTACTATTTGCATTATTTTAATATTAGAAACACTAATATTTTGGTATATATTTTTCAGATGTTCTTATGCGTCTAATGTCTCCATACTACAATTGGCGGTATGCGGCGCAACTAGGTGCGCCGTCGTGCAGCAAGTCATTGGTTCGGGCGGATTGCTTTGTTGCCGTTTGAAGCGGATGCTAAGCTTCCAAAATTAATTCATCCAGGTAAGCAATATATGCAATATACATACATACATACACACTCACGCCTGTATCCCATGGGGGTAGGCAGAGACTATTGAGCGCCACAAGCTACGATCCTGACACACCTCTTTTGCCTCTTCCACACATGCATCATGCATCTTTTCATACATTTCCGCCGGTTGAGGGTACTCCTCACTTGCCCTTTTCGGAGATCACTTATTTGATCCATGTATGTTCTCCTCGGGCGCCCTCTTCCGACCCTTCCATTTACTTTAGCGCGATAAATACCTTTCGTAAGTCGCCTTTCATCCATCCTCTCCACGTGCCCAAACCACCTCAACATTCCTTTATCAATTCTAGTCACCACATCATGCTTCAGCTTACAGCGATCCCTTATCATGCTTTTCCTCACACGATCAGCAAGGGTGACTCCACACATACTCCGTAGGGAACGCATTTCCACCACATTTATTCGGCTTTCATGCTTCTTCTGCCAAACCCAGCACTCACTTCCATATGTAAGTGTCGGTATCAGCACACCATTGTGGACAGCCATTCGCGCCTTCTACGACACCGCCTGACTACCCACAACTGCGCGCAAGGCACCGTTCACTTTATTACCTGCCGCTACTCTTCTTTCAATATCCCCATCACACTTTCCATCTCTAGTTATCATACTTCCCAAATATACAAACTCTTCCACTTGTTCTACTTTCTCACCTTCTATACTTATGTTACTATCAGTAACTTCTTCCTCTCTTTCTATCACCATAACTTTCGTCTTATTTACATTCACCTTCATTCCCTTGTCCTTAATTGAGGCATTCACTACATCTAACATGTCTTGCAGCTCCCACGCCGACGGCGCAAGTAACACTTGATCGTCAGCGTAAAGAAGACACTTGACATGTAGCTCATCCATTCTCAGTCCACATTCCATCTCTTTCAATCCTGCCAAACAACTATCCATGTAAAGGTTAAAGAGCCATGGAGATGCAATATATTTATGCAATATATTTACTGCTATTTACATTATTTAGATATTATAAACACAAATCTTCTGGTATATATTTTCAGATGTTCTTACGCGTCTAATGTCTCCATGCTTCAACTGGCGGTATGCGGCGCAACTGGGTGCGCCTTCGTGCAGTATGGAAGTAATTTATCGAGGCGGGTCATCTCGTCATTATCAGAAAAGACACTAAACGCGGTACGAAATAAGATAATTTAATCTTTCTTCCTTTCTACCTGCCCTTATTCTACCTTAATGTTGGATCGCTGCAACACACTTTTTCAAGCATGTTGCAGAAAGGATTTGGCTAAGTTTTTACTACCGGCTGCCTGCTTGACGTCAACCCCTTCTGGGCGATACAGTCCCGGGCAAATTAAATCATAAAATTCGCTATGCCCGACCTGGGAAACGGACCCATGACTTCCCGGTCCACAGCCAATATATGCTTCCATTAGACCAACAAGGTGATGCTATATACTACTAGGACGATAATTTAATCTTTACTTAACTTTAAATATTAAATATATGTGTGGTCCACAAATATTTTTTTCGGGTCTGATTGTTGTGGGACCGTAAATCCCTAATACCTGCGATTCCACGTTCAACCTAATGTTGGGCCAGGGCTATGTGCGTGACTATTCGGTATTTTTATTTATTTACTGCCTTTGTGGCGTATTTGTAGGTAAACTCATATTGTGAATAACTGATACTAAATATGCCCGGATTCATGTTTTTCGGTTTATTTTTTTGGGGCAATGTGGCGGCGATGAATCGAATATCTTCGCATTACAACTACGAGTGTCCGAAGAGGATATACGAGGTCTACGGCACTGTCAGTTGGACTGTGATGCAGTATCGGAGTTGCCGGAGCCGCGTTGGACTTGGAGAAGATGTCGCAGCCAGATCCAGCGCAACGGGCTTAATCCAAGAACATGCGAAAAATTATTTATGGCTCTGTGAGTTGTTTACTTGTATTATTCCCAAATTTAGGTACTTACTCAATGGAATATGAGTGTACTATAACCATATACGCAGAACACGTTTGCGTTAAATTAACGAAAAAACATATAATGTAATAACGGAAAAGTATTCAGTAATTCCCTTTAACACTAATATTCATAAATACTTATGCTTAGACGTACTTGAAGTTTACCATACGAATATTTTTTATTTTTATTAAAAAAATACAAAATAATAAGCACTACTTCTACTAATATACATTTTGTAACAAAAAAAAACAAGCGTGAAGTGAAATATTCGTACAGTAAGTTTGAGATAAGTTAGAGCGCAGTCTAAGTACGCTTTATAAGTTGGAATATTAGACTTTGCCCTGTCTTAGATTGATTGACCGTATGATGTTTCATTTGAGGCATAATGTTTTGTTTTTATTTCAAAATTTTATTGAAATTATTGTTTAAAATTCGGAATAAACGTGCACATTAGAGTTCGATAAACGATATAGATCCGAGTGTGCAGATACATTACAAAATTTACTTAATTATTTCATGTGACGATGCCAAATTCCAACTTAATCTTTGTTACCTAATATTTATAATCTATCTGCATATTTGGATTTAATATCGTTTATTGGAACTGGGTTTAAGATGTCATTAGATAAATGCCAAAAACTTTGAAAAGTTTTAATATTCAAATCTATTGTTACCATATTGGCGCGTACGCACCGGGCCGAACGAAGGCGAATGAATCATGCCTGTTTCATTCCCATAACAACGAAAGTTTGTTTGTGTCAACGCAACAGGTATAGATTCTTTCGCCTTCTTTCAGCCGGTGTGTACCCGCCATTAATAGAATATTATTCACTAACCTTAATCATATATTTTATTTGATACTTTCTATAACCAAATGAACATGAAACCAATCTAAAATAATAGTATTTTATCAAATTATGACAAGTCAATTTGTTTTCTCTTACAGATTCAAACAAAACAATTAGTCAGAAGAGGTTAAAATATTTTAAGGCGAAAATCATTGCGAAATTGGTCAGCAACTACACGAGAGCGTGCAAATTTTCTCAAATAAACGAGCATGGATTGTTAATTGCAAATCATGCGGACAATTCGTATGCATAACTATCCACTATAAAAAGGCCCTTTTTAGGGCCAACAGTATGAGCTTGTTTCAAAGATATCACTGATGCTTTGTTTCATGCCGCGTACACACCGGGCCGAAGGCAAACGAATCATGCCTGTTTCATTCCCACAACTGCGAAAGTTTGTTTCTATGAACGCAACTGGTATAGATTCGTTCACCTTCGTTCGGCTGGTGTGTACCCGCCATCAGAGGTGAACATTGCGCCACACAGCACTACACTGCATAGCGTTTAAATTATTCCATGTTTGTGTCATTGTCGTATAACGATGTGATAATCAAATTTAGTTTAGACTACGGTAGAGACATGATAGAAAATAGATCTTTTTTGTTTACAAATCAATTAAGGCGATGAACAGCATTTGAGAGGTAAATGACATAATTATGTACTCACTTTAATAACAAATACTTTTTGTAAGTTATAAATAATATTATTATGGTTTATGTTTTAAATAATGTCCATGTATTATGTGTTTTTTATTTGTAAACATATAAATTTAGACGACGAACAGCATTTGAGGCCTAAATTACATCATTATGTACTCACTTCAATAATAAATACTTTTTGTAAGTTATAAATAATATTATGGTTTATGTTTAAAATAATGTTGATGTATTATGTGTTTTCATTTGTAAAACAAATAAATTTAGATGATGAACAGCATTTGAGGGGTTGAATTACATAATTATGTATTTACTTTAATAACAAATACTTTTGTAAGTTATAAATAATATTATTGTTTATGTTTTAAAAATGATGATGTATTATGTGTTTTTCATTTTTATAACAAATAAATTTAGATGATGAACGAACAGCATTTGAGGGATTAAATTACATAATTATGTATTTACTTTAATAACAAATACTTTTGTAAGTTATGAATAATATTGTGGTTTATATTTTAAATAATGTTCGTGTATTATGTTGGTAAAATGTACGTTTACAATGTTGTAATGTATTATTTATCTAAAAATTTGTGTTTATTTAGTAATTCTTTCTTACTACAATTACGTTTTAGGCATTTGTAATCTCCATATCAACGTCAATCTCACACTAGCGGATCCAGTCCCGAACAAATTGTGTCAGAAAAACATTTCACTTGACCTAGGAATCAAAGCGAAGACCTTCCAGTTCACAGCCGATATACGCTGCCATTAGGCGCATTGTAATCATTCACTATAATAGAAATTCATGCAATTGTAATTTTAAGTTTTATGATTGGTTGAGTTATATTTGTACTGTATTATTTGTACTATATTCAAAAATAATAATTTGAATCAATAAACTCTAAAAAAATAATACATGTTTTATTTGTTCATATTCTATATGAATATTTTATCTCCATGATTTAATAATATTTAAAAGTATACAACCTATATTTATACCATTTTATCGATATCGATATTCGCGTTTGTACATCACTATAATATAATCAATCGACACTTGGAAGCCCTATGTTTTTGACATCTCAGTTTTTTTTTTTAATTTTTTTGGTCATTATGTTGGCTAATCTGGTAGTCAATGATTGGCTGTTCCTGTCTTTTATGGTGTAAAATACACGTCAATGTTAGTATGAAATGTATGAAGTTCTGTCTCTTACTTATATGCTCTTTGATTGACGTTTGAAAGAAAGAACGACCAATGACGTTAGAACTTATACGTACACTCGAAGTTTGTATAAGCGCCATCTGTTAGTCGTGTCTTGATTACGGAAAAACAAAATTTAATCAACAAAAACTATTATTTAGCCTAGCTTAAGAATAAATGTCGAGGTTTGGATCATGTGTGCTGGGAGACTTATGTAGTTTTAATAAAATATTTATAACATATTACTTCACTTTTATTTAATCACTTTACACGTACATGGCGGCTACATTTTGGTTAGCGGAAGAAGCACTACACTTTGACAGTTCCTACTTCCTACCATAAACTTATAAACCAATGACAACATAAAATAAGGACTTAACTATTGTAACATGGGCATTGGATCTATACCTCAACAATAAATTAAACAAATATTTAAGTTCATAGCCACACTCTCACTCTACAACCATAATATTTTATAAGGTTCAGGGGAGCGTTTAGCATTTACGAAACGTTTTGAATCATAGATTGCGTCAGAAAAGTAACGTGACTGTTGCCAAACTTGGTACATTTAGTCTAAGCTTGGTACATATACACAAAAAAAATATTCTGCAAAAAAAAAGCGCTATAGATCGTGCTCATAAAACAATGGACCATAGATAAAAATGTGTAGCAAAACTACATATGTGCAATGTTTTAGCGCAGGAGATGCAGCTTTACGTAGTAAATATATTTTATGCTGCGTCGCCTCTCCTGCTCTAAAGGCGCGTCTCCAGCACGAGACGCGACTTAAAACATTACCTACACAAAACACGGTATTGAGAACTTTTCAGTAGGTACCTAATACCTCATGGGAGGCAGTAAGTAAGTAGTAGGTACTATGAAAACGTTTCAATCCATTTAATAGTTAATAATTGCATAATTTCTCTAGGTAGGTACTATTTACTATGCTGACTGCCTCGGTAGCGCAATAGCAATAGCGTGCATGGTACGACTTTTGTACTGACGTCTCGGGTTCGATCCTCGTGTCGGCCAGTGATATTGGATTTTTTTATCTAGTATCAGTCAGAAGTGTGGAATATAATTATGGCAATAGGCTCGCCCCCTACTACATCTTAACATCTGGAACGGAATTGAGCTCGGCGAAATCGTGGTGTTCTAGTTCTATATCTCTCCTCACCAAGGACGTAATGCTCTAAGCTCCTTACTCATTCAGGGATGCAAACGTGAGTGTATGTTTATATTATAAACTATATTAACTAGTGCAATGTGGATATGGATGATTATATTTTAACATGACTTCCAATGAAAAAAATATACGTAGTTTTTAGACATCACGTACATACTTATGTCATCATCATCATCATCATCATCAGCAGCAATAGGACGTCCACTGCTGAACATAGGCCTCCCCTAAAGATAACCTACTTATATAACTTTTTGTAAATAATAGGTATAAAATAATACTACTTCCTAGTTACCTAATCTTCATTGCGGAAGCTCCTTGTGCGGTATGTTAATCGGTAGCTAGTTTTGAGAATATTATAAATATATGAATGTATTAATATTGTAGGTACACTATTTTAATAATTATAACGTCAACAATTCTTGTAATTGTTTTGATGCATCATAATTACAAATACTTCTTGTGACATCGGCCAAGGACGCTTTCTCTGTAACATGTAAACAATTTTATATATCCTAGTAGCCAGTCATGCCGGTAATAAATGTATAAAAATAATATATCGAGATAAGTTCGTCGAAAAGGTACCTACGCCTCAGCAGTACTATCGAAACGCGCCTGCGCATGTCTGGATCTGACGAGGTAGCTATTTCGGGACGCCACTGCTTTACCGTCAGTACGTTAGTCTGATCCAGCACTCGCCAATCCTTTGTCTTTATTAAAAACGTATTGCTCGTTACCTATTTTAAATCGCACATCCTCGTTTTCATTACGTACATATGAAAGTGTGGTTTGTTTATAAAAGTATTCCAAAATGGGAAACGTGTTCAGTATTGCTACGGAGCGAGGACGCAACACTGAAAGCGTCACGAGTGAAAGTGAAACAATGAGCAACGCAAGTGTTAACTGCGATATGGAGAGAGATGAAGAAAATCTACAAGAAAGACTTGAAGATGAAGCTCGTACTAAAGTCAAAGAAAACGAAATGGAAGAGTTTAGGAAACAGCTGAACATCAAACGGGAACAAAGAAAGAAAATCTTAGCTCGACACAGAGCTGAAAAAGAAGAATTAGAAAAAGCGTTACAAAGTGAAAAAAAAACGAAAATTGAATTATATGAAAGCAATCGAAAACTACGTCAATTATTAATTAACAATAACATTGAAATCCCGGAAGATCTTCAGTCATCGAAAGAGACTTCTGAATTAACGGACTCTGTCATTCAAATTAGCGATGAATTTGAAAAGTTGAAATCACTCAATAATAAATTGAGAAGAGATTTGGCGGATGCTAGCATTGCTTTACAAGGTGCATATTCGGATATAGCCGATCTAAATGCACAGAATACAGAATCCATCAAGCAAATAAACGCACTGAAGGAAGTCGTATCGGTTAGCAAAACCATGATAAATCTACGTGAGGGACAACTTAATGAGGTAACCAGCTTCTTTCATTAGGTTTTGCAATTTAGCTACTTGCCATCTGCGGATGTTTTTAAACTATTAACTCATCAAAATGGTTTCCCATTCTATTACACCTCTCGTTTTATTTTTAAACATCGTTGGCTAAAGTTTACTCGTAAGTCGTAACGTTCAATATTCCAAACCCAAATTGTAAGTTTTTCCGCAGTAACTATTATTATAACCAAATGTAACCAATATTATTCCTTCAATAACATAAAAAAAAAATACATAAGCTCACGCCTGTATCCCCGAAAGGGTAGGCAGAGGCGCACTAGCGAACTAGAACACCCACATTTCGCCGAGCTTAGTTCCGTCCCAGATGTGATAGGGGGCGAGCCTATCGCCATATCGGGCACAAATTCCAGACTCCGGGCTGATATGGAAAAATCCAATATCACTTTGCCCGACCCGGGGATCGAACCCGAGACCTCAGAACCGTAGTCGTACCGAAATACCACCACGCCACCGAGGCAGTTTTAAAAAAAAAACAGGACTAAGTACCTACATAATCTTATACGGATTATAGTATTCACGAGGCTATTCCGGATATATTTTTCAATGTCACTTCGTGAGCCAACGACCTGTGGGAACATGTGCCATAGCCGGTCATGGACCGCATTGAGCACACACACAAAACGCAGCATTGACGTTGTCTTTTGATTATATGCCAACCGAATAATATACATTTTATAGTACTATCGATGATAAATATTATTCAATTAACATTTTCGTAATAACGATGGATGTAGTCATCGATGTACATAGTTGACAACCTCCGTGACGCAGCGGGTGAGTAAAAGGGTGCGGATTCGATACCACACTGACATAAATATTTGTGTGACCTCAAATATTTTTAATTATACCAAGTGATATAATATCGCATAGTAACTTGAAATTTAGCAGTCTTGAACGAAGGAGAGGGCCTACTATCATTGTAAAAAATATTATTTTGCTTATTTATCGACCGACGTCAAAAAAGGAGGTCTTGAATTCGTCTGTATTATTTTTTATGTATGTTACGCTATATCTCCGCCAAATATGGACCGATTTTCAAGAAGAATTTTGTGTTCGATAGAGTTTATTCTAAGGGTGGTCCCATATAAATTAGTCACGGTCCGTTAAGATTTTAAACTTGTGATTATACTCGTAGTTATAAGTCCAATAAACATGTAATCTACATAATTTGAATATTTACAGTTAAAAAATAAGTTGAATGAGATTGAGAGAACACTGGCTGACAGAGAAACAAATCTCTTATCCGCTGATCTAAGACAGGAATATGAAAGGCAGCTACAGAATATTAGAACTTTGCGTGGATTGTACGAAGAGAGGGCCCGATTGGGCGAAGTAACTCGGCAAGGATTAGTCCGTGAGTTAGATGAACAAAAACGTCTTTACCAAGAAGAAGTCAATAAGTAACTATTTTTTTGATTTAAATTTGAACAAATAAATTATTGTGTAAATTATAATAAAACTACTTTTGAACTACTTATTTGTAGATGTAAAGACCTAACCACAAACGTAGAAGAGCTCGAATCCCAAGTAGAAACATTAAAAGAGACTATAGAAAATAAGAAAGTGCAAATAGCAATCTGTCAGGATGAAACAAATGTACTGAAGGCTGAAATGGCAGTCGTAAACAAGGTAATAATTACCTACCTACCACCTGAATGGAAAGTTTTATAATTTAATTTTCGTGTTACTTGTTTCTTAAGTGTTTACTCGTTTTAGCTATTCTCTCAAGTATTACTGGGATATAAAACAAAACAGGATTTAGATAAATTAGTACACAGACTTGAAGAGAATCATGGATTACTCACACATATGGCGGAAAGAGAGAACGGATCGGAAGCATCTTCAGCCTTACCGAAACTTTTATTAGAACTAGTAAGTCAGGTCGATGAAAATGAAGAAATACAATATAGGAAAGAAGAAAATCTTGATGACGCTACGGAAGAACAAGTAAATACAGAAGAAATTGGTAAGAATACAATCTCAGTGCTCATATTTTAAATGTACTGAAAGTTTAAAAGCTAACTAATTGGTTTTATCGCAGAGTGTCAACCCTCCAAATGTACGACAGCTGAAGAAATTGTTGAAAATCTCCCTAAAGTCTGGAAAGTTCTAATGGAACTTTTAAGTCACCAAAACACTGCAGATGTTGATACTTCAGAGAAGGTTACAACCTGCTACAAATCTGTTGAGACAAAATCAGGTCCTGTATTAGTGCCAAGCGTTAGTCAGACCTATATTAGATTAAAGGTAAGCGTTTTACGTACTACTGTTACAATAATTGATAATAAAAAGTTGAGTCACGGTCAACAAGAAATCGTGTCTTAAAATAATATCGTTCATGACCGGTATTTGCACTATACAAAAAAAAACGATTTTGTGAAAGTTGGTATTGAGCCAATATTTCAGTGGAATTTACGAAAAGACAACATTCTATGCATTTCACGTTATTATAATTTGATTGAAAAACCAACTTTAGTAATCTGTTTGTGTTTAATAAGATCGATTAATAATTGATTCCTTATTACAGGATCTAATCATCGAAAAATTAGGATTAATCAAGGAAGTTAATCGTATGAAACAACTCAATGCACATTTGGAAACTAGATTAGGAGAACAAGAACGAAGGCTTTGTTTGGTCACTACAGAACTCAGCAAAACTTGGCATGTTGTCAGCAGATTACGGAGACATCATCACCAACTCCATACACATGAAAAAATATTGAAATACGAACTTCAACAAAAAAGAAAACTGTTAAATGAACTTAAGGAAGAATTGGAATATTGTCGCGAAAAATGGGAACAAGCCCGCGAAAAAAATACACAATCAGAAAGAGACTGGAGAAAACTTAGAGCTGAATTTTCGAGCAGAAAAACCAAATCAGATTCGCCATCATTCAATAACTCTGCTGAGAGTGGATACAGTGATGAAAGACCTTCTGATGAATCTTCAGAATCAAATGACGAAAGCGCATATGTCAATGAACCTCATGTAAAGTGTAAGAAAAAGGTCAAGAAATCTTTAGAAACGGCTTTAGATTCTAGCGCCGATTTCAATTTAGTAGCCGAAAGAGAAGATCCAGCTAGTGACATGATAGATGTAGCAGATTTACCTTTGGATGTTCAAGACGGAGACGACAATCATGATCCCGTATCTGAGAAAAGTGAAAATCTTCTTAAAAGTGAAAAAAATTGTGAAGAAACCGAAGATGAACTTTGTGATATTGCCCATGATGATTCTTGCATGGATGAATCAGCAGCTGAGAATGATTATTCTGCGGATCTTTCTATCTTAAATACAGAAATAAGTACTGATGACACCGCGAATGTTTCTAGCAGTACAACGCAGGTTACTTCCTTAGATAGCTCTTTAGCAACTGTCATCGACCCAGCAGAAATTTTAAGAAATATTAGAATACAAAATGAACGGTTAGCAAACGAGAAATTGGCAAATTTAGAAAAGAATAGTAACGCTTTGTTAAAGAAAACGCAAGCGACTGCCAAATTTAGTGAACAACTGAATAGTACTTTAGACCATCTTATAAATCGGCCAACAGCCACACAAAGTAATAACGACAAAATATGTGAATCAACTTCTGAAGAGGTCGTTTCAAGTCCACAAATTAGTGGCTCTAAGCAAGATTTTAATAAAATTGACGCATCCACAGGTCAAACCGGGCAAAATGATATAATCATTGGCAAATCACATACAGATCAAGAAGGAATATTATCGCGAGTTTCTACTGAATTTTCAGAAGAAAAATCTCTAAAAGATTCAAACTCTGATCCCAAATCTGAGGTAATGTGTAATGACGGCAATTTGGAAAACAAAATGACTGATTTCAAAAAAATATTGGAAAATGTTAAACTTCATAATGAGCGACTCGCAAATAAAGATGAAAGACTTCATAATTTAGAAGTAAATTGTTCGGAAGTAATGAAAAATTTAACAAACACCTTAAAAACAGGTGAAGAAATAAACGAAAAACTAGATGTACTTCAGAATAGTACACAAAATACTCACGATAATGAGGAAAAAGAACCTTGTTTTGATAAAACTAACAGCCCAGGTTCGAGCCATCGAGTATCTGAACCAACAACATCTAATGACCACGAAGCTAGGTTTGCCGCTAGAGATCTTCGCCTTAAAAGGTTAGAGGAACAAACAAAGTCTCTTGTCAACAAAGTCAATAAAACCACATCAAAAGGTGTGAAAATAAATTACAAGCTGGAAGAATTGCACAACATATACGGATCAGAAAACTCACGCGCCGGAACACCTTCTGAGGATAATGAAGATAAAAGTAATGATTGCGACACGAATGATGAAACATGAAAGTAACTGGTTTTAATAATTCCATGTTGTAAGGTGGATTGATAACAATGCATATTTCATTAAATGAAACAAATAACACTTGTGTCTTATTTTATTCCTTACTTAATATACAGATCATTATAAACCATATTCAGGTACAGAGATCACCTACGAATAACATCGTTTACTGAGTTGATTTTCAAACTAGTTCATGTTATGTACATTTTGTCATGGATTTCTCAATAACCACATAGAAATGTTTTGTTTCTTAGTCGCTTCTTCCATTGTAAGATTTATTTTCGACACCAGTTGGTGTTCTAGCCTCGATAGACTTCAGACTATCGTCAAGTACAGCTACCATGACTCGAGGTACTGTGTCGACATCTTTTCCTGGTGGTACTTTATACAAACGCCATGCCCATATCGATAAAAGTAGCATCTCCAGCATCATAATACTGTATTGTATCACTAAAAAGAAAACATTTGATGTAAATATTAAGTTAAAAAAATATTTTGACTTAGACTTTTCTATATTATATAGAATTTTAAATGGTACCTAGCACAAACAACTTGCATACACAAATGGAAAAAACATACTCATAGAGAAACATAAAAAAAATATTAATATTTCCAATAAACACGTTTGTTAATAATCCATGAAATTAATCATATGTATGCCTAGGTATATATATGTATGGGGGAGGCTTTTGATGGTATAAACCTATATTTTATAGTTAAAATGCATTTTGAGCCTATAAAAAAGAACTTCAAACTTGAAACAGCTGATCGAAATCGATCATGTTTTCACTATCGAGCGTTAATAAGCTTCACTAACGCCCGGTTCCAATAAACAATCTCAGTTCGAATGTGTAGATAGATTACAAAAATTTGCCAATAAGAAACAGTTTGAATATGAGTCCGTCAAATGACTTGATTTGATTGGTTCATAATCGCGATCCATCTGCACTCTAAACTGAGATCGTTTATTGAAACCGGCCGTAAGTTATTAAGAGACCGTTAGTACCTAGACTATCTACCAAGCGGAACCAACTTACCGACATAACATAGATAATACCTCATAACTCATAACCATTAGATGCATTCCAAATCCTCCTCCTGTTCCCTTAGTATGACTTGCACCACTATTACTAACGTACAGTTAGTCCTAACCTCAAGTTAAATAATAAAATATATGAATGACATGTAAGTAATTCATTACATGTATTGTACTACCTACATGTAATTACAGAAAATATAACATAAGCTCACGCCTGTATTCCCGAAGGGGTAGGCAGAGGTGCACTAGCGAACCAGAACACCCACATTTCGCCGAGCTTAGTTCCGTTCCAGATGTGATAGGGGGCGAGCCTATCGCCATATCGGGCACAAATTCCAGACTCTGAGCTGATATGAAAAAATTCAATATCACTTTACCCGACCCGGGAATCGAACCCGAGACCTCAGAATGGTAGTCGTACCGAAATACAACCACGCCACGAGGCAGTCAAGAAAATATATGAATGACATTTAATTCATTACATGCAATGAATTACATGAAATTCATATGTTTTTTTCAATTGAACTTGAGGTTAGGACTAACTGTAGATTAGTAATAGTGGTGCAAGTCGCCCTTAAAATGTTTACCTCAGATGCATAGGAGTGCAAATTATGCCCCAACTTTTTACACATCAAATGCTTCTAAATTGAAATGATGATTTACTTTACAACCTAGGGGAAAGCAGGTAGGATTCGTACAGTTTTTACTCCAAGTCCCATAAAATAAAAACTTATTGGTATTTCAAGATAGTTTCAATGCTAACATAATACCTGTATATTTAGCTTAAATCATGTTATAGTTCAGGATTAACACAAATCAATTTGGCATTGATATTCAAGCTTTTACAGAAAATGAAAAATGTACGAAAGCACCCCGCACGCGGGGTAGCTTCGTACACCGCGTGGGGCACATTCGTACATAGTGGGGAGCCTACGTACACGATGATTATAAATACATTTTTTGCAAAAAATATGTGTTTAATGAGATCAAAAGAGCATCGGTTTCAAGTAATAAGTAACAATACTGTTATTTAGCAAATTATTCATTGTAAAAGTTTGACATTTTTCATAAAATTTTCTTATGTTCCTAATGAAACCAATCAACACTATAAAAAGAATCTTAAGGCTAACAAATCGAAATCCATACGAGGTCTATCTACTATTGAATATTGAACAAAGATCTTTGTCGAAGCTATATATATTAGCAGTTCTTGTTGTTAAAGCAGTTTATAGTAAGCTATCCAATATTTTTGTACCTATATTATGCTGAAGCATAACAAATTGATACTATGCTTTGTATATAGTCTAGTGGCGATAACTTAAGAAACGTACCCATTATCCGTTATCGTTACCCATTTTTTACC
Source organism: Clanis bilineata (assembly GCA_036417725.1). Taxonomy (NCBI): domain Eukaryota; kingdom Metazoa; phylum Arthropoda; class Insecta; order Lepidoptera; family Sphingidae; genus Clanis; species Clanis bilineata. The sequence continues at coordinate 9,895,007 of CM071154.1, forward strand.
ATATCGCCGAGCTTAGTTCCGTCCCAGATGTGATAGGGGGCGAGCCTATCGCCATATCGGGCACAAATTCCAGACTCCGGGCTGATATGGAAAAATCCAATATCACTTTGCCCGACCCGGGGATCGAACCCGAGACCTCAGAACCGTAGTCGTACCGAAGTACCACCACGCCACGGAGGCAGTCAGGTAGTGGACTAAGACCTAACCCCACTTATTAGTAGAGTAGGTCCGTACCCAGCAGTGGGACAGTATATAATACAGGGCTGATGATGATGTATATAGTCCACATAAACACACGCGGGGTACATTCGTACAGTACGAATGTACCCCACTTATAACTGTACGAATGCACCCCAACACATAAAATCAATAAATTAATTTAAAACAAAAATACCCATTATAAGTAATCCAAATTTGATGTTTATATTGTAAAATAAGACATTGTGCACATACAATAATAAAATATATTAAATGTTCGGGGCAAAGCTTGCTCTTACAACGACATTTAAATGTAAGTCCAAAAATTACTTACACCGAGCGAAAACACATAATGGCTCGTTTCGGCAAAAGCAGCAGCCGCATTGCCCTGCCTCCCCGCGGTAAGGCTATGCGTATGAGCAGGACTTATGGACACAAATACAAACGCTTCGACGTGTTTAGTTTAAAAGATATGACTACTGTACGAATGCTCCCGCTGTACGAATGCTACCTGCTTTCCCCTACTTATAAATTCTGACTACCCAAACCTTGGAATAGCGTTCCTACCAAGTAATACTTAATACTCACTATTAACAAAAACGGTGGGATGCAAGGACGTAATACAACGTATGTTAATAATCTCCGGCAACACTTTCGCGAATCCACACTGGACCTTCACGATGATTAGCACCAGTTGCAGCACCAGGAACTTCGGCTTCGGTTTATATCCTGCCGATTCTAGAAGGCGCACGCACATGATCATTCCCCACACGCCAGTCAGTATCGACGCTGCGACAAACGGCTGTAGGTACGCGAAGTAACGGTGGTATAACATCTGGAAATAAAAAAATATCTGCTTACATTCTATACAATTTCTTTAAAGTTTTTAATACTCCATAGCAAGTAGTCCCACGCCTATCTAAAACAGTAAGTATGTCACATGCACATCTTAGAAAGAATAAATTTCTTTAAAAAGTTTGGCACTAGTCTCGTCCTCTTGAATATTATCATAAGGTGTTAGGATAAAGTGACTTTTAATTTCACTGGACTCGGATATCTCGGTAGGCATTTTATTATAATCTGCACGGGGTAATTTTATCGAAGTGAGCACGCCCCAAAGATTTATTAAGAGTACAATATAAATATGACCTCTAGCGTCTAGGTACTACTTACCATGTCCTCTGCCCAAAGAGCGAGGATTACGACATAGATCAACGCTTGGACGACCGGCATTTGTAATACTACATATCGCACCCACGTCAAGTTGCGTCTGAAATGTAGAATTCACAGCATCAATAATTATCCCTAATCTCAATTACCTAAAATATATAGCTTTTACTTTGTTTACCAGTACTTTAGCTGAACGTGAAAAAATAAGGGATTAAATGTTGTACTTCGAAAATGAAAATTGATAAAATTCGCATGAGCAACAATTATTCACTTAGCTAATTGTATGTCGGTACAAAATTAGAGACAATTTAATTCTCGTTACTGTCGTGGATATCGCCTACCAATCATGAAATTAGAACATTACGGTAAGTGCTTGCAAGTAGTACAAGGCACAGGGGAAACCAATTTAGTGGAAAGTTGAAAGCCTAGGATTGGTTTAATATTTTAACAGGAATTTGGAAATGGAATTGAATTAGCTTGCCTGAATACGTTGTGGTTCAAACGCAAATTTTTACATTGTTCCATTTTCAACTTACTTCTGTAGTTTAGGCCTTGGGATCACACAGCAGGGCCAACAACAGCACGGCAGTACCCTGGTCTCTAACCTCGTATCTGGGGCACGCCTTCAACAAACAATCATAGTTCGTGTAAACCAGGATCTTATCTTTGACTATAAATCTAAACGATTAAGCTAGTGGTCTTATGACCATTGGCTACAGTGGCGTAACTACAAGGTGGCATGTCGGCAAAATGCCATGGGCCCCCGACCATGGGCCATGGGCCCCCAGCGGTAATCGAAAGGAGGCCTCGGACCGAAAAATAGATAATAATAACATAGATAATAACTATCATTTTTACCTGATAATCTGGTCAGCCCCGCCGCATTCCAACACCATCAAAGAGAATAGATGGTACATGGCTATCATGACAGCCTCTTGAGCTATGGCCTCTGCGATCAGTCTAAACCTCGGCAAGACTATAACTAAGAAACCTGCCGCGGCCACGATCTGAAAATATTACATTTAATAATATCACAATTCAGCTAACTATAACAATCGAAGGAGTTAAATTGCCTTGACCCGGTTGTATCAGGAGCTAGGCGTGGTGAATTAGATTGAATTTTCTCTAAAACGATATATACGATATTAATTATTCCTATAATATCTTATTGAGTCCAAGCTAGGCTTATTATATTCGTTTTGGTCGCAAAATGAAACTGTGCTAATAAGTATTTTTCGACCAACTTCCAAAAAGGAAGATGTCCTCAATTCATGTTTTTTTTTTGTTATGTATGTTACGCGATATCTCCGCGAAATGTAGACCGATTTTTAAAACTCTTTTTGTATTCGATAGAGCTTATTTCAAGGGTGGTCCCACATAATTTGGTCGCGATCGTATTTGAAGTCGCTCTGTTAAGTTTTTAAACTTGTGATTATTAAATCCAAATCCAAAAATAAAGCCAAATCAATCTTAACAACCATATTATAAGATAATCATACTTAGTGCAATGTAAAGCTTTGTTACAAAGTTTTTGATAATTACAAATTAATAATTCCTTGTAAAAGTAACACCCTCGCCACCATGTAATGTTTGTTTATCGCTAATAGTGTTTTGAATAATTGCGACCGGTCCCACGGCATCGATGTATGCTTCACAAGCAAATTGGTCAAGTACGTATACACAATTACATTTCGCAATTAATTTATTCAAAATGTTGCTTGTAGATGTACCCTCCATCCTTAGAGATTATTTGTATTACAATATTGGCTTCACGGTATCTATGGATTTTGGTCTAATCTCCACTTTTAAAAGAAGTGTTTCATAATCCCTCTTTTAACACAAGTTTTAACTCTCTATTAAACTATTTAACCTTAACTATTCGTTTTAACGACTGATACTAACAAATTACATATTAAATAATCACAAATTTAAAAACTTTACGAACCGACTGCAAAATTGTTCCCGTCGTGACCAAATTCATATGGGATAATGGGACCATGAGATTAAGCTCTATTGATCACAAAAATAATCTTGAAAATCAGTCCACATTTGGAGGAGATATCCGGTAACATACTTAAAAGGTCGAAAATGTGTAGAAATTAAGCTCTATGTAATAAGCAAAGAGGAAAGATTTTTTTAATGGTTCGATGGTTACCGATATTAATAAAGACACGTTTATAAATTATTTTTAGAGCTAAGTAATATTGTAATGAATTCTATAAGTTAATCACCCAGAAGTTATGTCAATTGTCGACATGAAGAGTATTTTTAAGAGAGGTTATGGTTTTTATATCCAATCGCCACGGGCAGCAGTCCGCAGCACACTGCGCTATGCGTCGTCGCAGAATGTTGCAAAATATTTCTCAGAGGGCTTACGCAATAATGACCCGCAGACCGCAATGTCGCGTAAATCTCTTATCCAACGTAATAAGCAATACTTTAATTACACAATGTATTATTTTCGAGGAAATTCAATTACAAACGGTCTCTATATATTTTAGGGGAAATTCATTAACATGTTAGTTATTATGGAGAAATCAAAATACCTTTAAATATTCACGCCAGCAGCTAAATCCAAACCAAGCAATCGTTGGGTGAGTTTAATTCCCTAATATTTCGAGTACCTTACAATACTTACTAACTGCTAATTTAGAAATAATATATTAAACGTAAATATTTACGATATTAAATTCTTACTTTCACCATTTAAATATGGCCAATGCAACACCTAAGCAATTTGAACACCGTAATCAACATGGATAAACATCGTCGTGTTCGTTGTGTAATAGATTCGTATATAGGGGCTTATTTTGCGTGTTTTGCGTTGAATAACAAACTTCAAGGGAAACTAAATACAGACCAATAGGTCTCAGTAGAGGGCAAGTTAGAATAACGTCAACCATCGAAGTGGTTAAAAAAAACCTGTGCGTCTCGGGACGCTCGACAGAAGTAATAACTTAAACTAATCTACCAAGTTGAACTATTTAATATTGAAATTGTTTAACTAGAGAAAAGCTTAGGTTATTATTTTAACTTTATGTATATTAATATGATAAGAAGCCAGACAAAGTAGCGCCGGTTACGGCGCGGTTACGCTTGCGGCCCGTCTCCAAAAGTCTACCAACCTGCATTAGGCCAGCGCGGTAGACTAGGACCAAACCCCTGTCACTAGTAAAAAAGACTCGTGCCCAGCGGTGGGACAGAATTTCATGGCTAATGTTCTTATTAACGCGTTAGCGTTACGTTACGAAGCGGTTTATCCTCCCATAAGAAGTTATCACTTCAAAAAGTGCATGAGTGTAGAAGAGACAAAGAAGGAATGTCACGATTGTAGCGTATAGTATACAATCTCCTTAGCCTACCTCGTTAGATACAGACGTTAGTGTCTATGTACAGATCACCGTCAAGGAATCCCTTATATAACCACCCGCTACCAACCCCTAACGCCTGAACGTTAAGCTGAATAAATGTTACAAATTCAATAGTATTTTGGCTTGCCATTTTTGTCACATAATCAAGAAATCAACGTGATTTTTGTCCACCAATGGTTAATGAGTTAATGAATGGCGTATCCGATATCAATGAAATAAGATAAACAGATACCGTTAAAGGCAAGTAAAATGTAAATTAATATACAACTACATAATGAAAAACATCGTGAGAAAACCTGCATAGCTGAACACTTCTATACAAAGAATATTCGAAGGTATGTGAAGTCTACCAACTTTTTTTTTTTGGTCGCGGGGAAAATGTGCCGCCTTGCGGCCCGTCTCCAAAAGTCTACCAACCTGCATTAGGCCAGCGCGGTAGACTAGGACCAAACCCCTGTCACTAGTAAAAAAGACTCGTGCCCAGCGGTGGGACAGAATTTCATGGCTAATGTTCTTATTATTTTAAAATACAACTTACTGGATACACAGCAAGCACGGTAGCGACATTGGTGAAGCCCTCTCGCCAGTGACGGTGTGCTGATTGTAAAGAAATCACGAAGAAAACGCACACCGCGATCAGCACCACCACGCCGTACGTCCATAGACCCCAGGCGTAATTGTGAAGGGCTGTAACATGAAAATCGTTAACTAAAACCACGGTGTAATTTATATATTTTGTTACACCCTTTAAAATATTGAGACAGCTATGTATCGTGTTATTTCTGGATATGAATAATAATAAGAACACAGACTAATTCCAAAAACCAATGATCGCCAAGTAGCTGATACAAGATAGATATTAATGCTGTTGTTGTTTACGTGTAAAGGTATGTGTTTAAATGGCAGTTAATATTATTATTAATTAACAAGTAATTGATAACACAGTCAACGCATGATTAATATTACAACTTGTAAGGAATATTACTTTGTAGAATTTTGTAGGACCATTATTCGTTCATTTTTTTTGTTGATTTCTTTTTCATTGATGTATTCGGTTTTATCTTCAATGCATAAAATCATCAATATCATATTAATCTAATTTCTAAAAAAGACATTAATTTCATATTTAAAAAATAACAATAAGTAGTAAAAAAGCAATTGCATTAATTACTCCGACGATATCGATATCAAATTATTTGATATTTGTAAGAAAATGCTGAAATAGCCTACCTGTAATTTGTAAATTTGAATATTTAATTTATAAATCAATTACTTTATCACCCGTGCTGATTTCGACAAAACTATAATGATCAAAAATATATAGTATACCTACAACTAATTTAATTTATTTTCTTATACACTACTTTTCAACTGTAGAATTTCCACTTATACATTACGAAAATAAACATTAATTTATAGTTAGCGTGTAAAAGAAAATAGGAATTCAAAAGTTTCAAAGTCCGAAATGTCAAAATAAGGTCAATGGCAATACGCTGTGAATAACGCGATAACGTTTATTATAACTAATTAGTTATTACCCCAGTGACCTAAAATAACAAATAGAAATTCTAAAAGTTCCGAAGTCCGAAGTGTCAAAATAAGGTCAATGACAATGTAAGTAGGTACTACATAATCAATAAGGCGATAAGTTTTAGAATTTACCTCATCAACAACAGTACAAACGAGTTGATGTTACCATAGATTAATAATAAAAATAGAGTCAAAAATATATTGGCATGAAAATGCAGTAATAACGTCATCATCAACGTTGAGGATTGGTAGTTATTACAGCAAGATCATGGTGAAATTTCCACGATCTATAAACCTGAGCAATACCATAAAATAATAACATATCTAACACATAACATAACATAAGGCCACGCCTGTATCCCCGAAGGGGTAGGCAGATGCGTACCAGCGAACTAGAACACCCACATTTCGCCGAGCTTAGTTCCGTCCCAGATGTGATAGGGGGCGAGCCTATCGCCATATCGGGCACAAATTCCAGACTCCGAGCTGATATGGAAAAATTCAATATCACTTTGCCCGACCTGGGGATCGAACCCGAGACCTCAGAACCGTAGTCGCACCGAAATACCACCACGCCACGGACCATATCTAATTTATTTTAAAATTACTGCTATTTGGATTCCAAAAAAAGAAAGGTTGTCGAAGCGCATAAATAAAGTCATAACAGTAATGTGCTGTAGAATGGACAAGATATAGGTATTTTCATGCTAAAATAAACTGTTGGTGTTTGTCGAAGGCGACCCCATTACGACGATGACTAATATTTTTGTTGACGATGACATGCCATTGATTGTAATTAATAAGAAGATAATGTGAAAGACTTTACAAACAATTGGATCTTGTGCCAATTGGGTACTTGACTATTTTTTTAAAAGTATACAAAGCAATTTATTAGTAAATACTTCGTAATTTATTTCCATATATTTATTTTAAAAAAGCAAAAACTAATATGTATAATTTAGTTTGCCGTCAAAACGCTACCTGTTGAATGTAGCTACGGGTGACGTCATTGTTTCTTACCATAGATAAAAAATCGCTTTTAAAAAAGATATTGAGTAAATAACATTTATGATTTCAATTTAAAAAATACGAGTCGGATATTTCGTCGATCACATCCGCGTTGATATTAAGTTGAGATTTAAATAAAAATACGAAAAAAAATTACCAAATAACCTGGCAGTATGACTTTTGATCTTAGGTCTTAGGCCCTGTGGAGCAAATAAATAAGAAAAATGAGTAATCTGACATCATGCATCGTGATTGGTGCTTACCGTCACGTGACGCACAGATAAAAAAAATTAAGTATTTAAATTAATAAAATAAAATTATTCTTGGAGTATTTTTAATAAATTCCTATTGCATACGTTATTTAGATGATAAATCTATGTTCCTACAGAAATTCAATGATATTGGTTACTATTGTCAAGTACCCAATTATAAGACTTTTAAAACATGTACCTTTCCTTTTACTAACCAAATTTAATAAAATTGAACACAGAAGCGTCGTATTTTTTAGTCTTTTTGTCAAACACGTCCACCCTTCCTACTCCTCTGTACACTTTTGATAAAATAGTCGTGGTTCTTTAATAAGTTGGATTGTCGATTAAATCAGGGCTATTCATTTATTAGGTAGTAAGTCGATTTAGGGGGGAGAGGGGTCAACCATGTCTAATTTTTTTGTTACAAGGGGGCGGGACTTTTTCTTTCAATTCTTACGTAATAAATATGAAACAGAGGGGAAGGCCTAATTTTATTTTTTTCTTATTTAGGGGAGGGGGTCAAAAACAGCAAAAATAGTCTTCTTACGTAATAAATGAATGGCGCCATATTAGTTAAAATATCTGTGGCCTGTGTACCTATACTTTAAACAACATTATTTAGAAAAATATATTTTCAATTCTTTGTAACGTGATACATAAGAATATGTTTCCATCCATATACCACATGGAATCTTTTCGTAGTACATGATTACAGACACTATTTATTCAATAGAGCTTGAAATTTTCTTGCGCAATAGTATTCGATGCAAACAAACAGCAAGTCTTCATAAATATTAATATTTCGTTCACTAGTATCAATTAAGACATTCTTGCTATTTCATACATGCCGGGGTTGTTACTTGTTACCGGCTTGTATAAGTTATATAGCACCTAATAAAGTTTTATAACACTGCTCTACATTTTTACGGAAATACATATTTGAACGAATTTGGCACAAATATACTTATTTAACAGACTGTTCTCAACCATACTTTCAATAAAAAAAAACATAACATAACATAAGCTCACGCCTGTATCCTCGAAGGGGTAGGCAGAGGCGCACTAGCGAACTAGAACACCCACATTTCGCCGAGCTTAGTTCAGTCCCAGATGTGATAGGGGGCGAGCCTATCGCCATATCGGGCACAAATTCAATAAAAATGTAGGGGTATTTTTTGCCACGAGGATACATTCAGGTAACTTCCACCTGAAGAAAGTGAGATGGGTATAACAGTTTATAGCGAATTCAAAATGAATGTATAATAAATCTTCTACATATAGGGTCTGACTTATAAAAACAGTTTAGCTGAGCAAATGGTAAAAAATAGTCTGTCACTTTTTTCCATGTGTCATAATGTTTGAAAATAAAAGGGACAGACTATTCTTTACCATTTGCTCAGTTAAACTGTTTTTATAAGTAAGGCCCAGAGTGTTGAGACACACATCATATAAAAAATTGACAGAAATACCTGCGTAACTTACTTTAAACTTTTGAATCGGTTCATTTATTTTGAATGATCTTACAAAATTATTTACAAATTGCGTAGGTACAATGCCACCCGCCTGACTTTGGGCTCCAATGGGCCGATTATAAATTACACCCACGGTTTTATTAACCTATGCATTATTATGCCCATTATCTATACACTCCATTACTTCCATTAGTGAGGCATCTGTAAAACAATATAGGTATTACCGCCCTAATTCACCAATAGAAGTCTGTAATGTTGATACGAACACACAGAATAATTTATTTTCATTCTTCATACTACTCTGTGCAATTGCACATGTCATAATATTATTTATATCTTAATCGGTTATTATGATCATTACGTTTTCCATCACAATTTAAATTATAAAAAATAATATATTGAAATATGTATGTAAAGCCTTATAAAAAATGCAAACTTAGATTATGTAACATATTATCCACATATTAATTACTAGTGTAGTATGTATATATACATTGTATGTACATTCATGTCTCTAGAGACTAGTGTACCATAAATAGTCGCCTGCTGTTTATCTTAGATAACTATATTCTTCTACAAACATTGATATGGCTCTACCTGTGAGCCATACCATAGATTAAAACCATAGATTAAAATAGCATTTGCGAAATAACTATTTTGAAAAACAGCAGGTTAGGTTTCAAAACTTCCATTTAATTATTTAAAGTTTTAGTCATTGTTATTGATCATTTTTCTCCGTGAGGGTTGGTGTCCAACAGGCAACCGATCGTAAAAACTAAAGCCGAATGTTTTCTGCATGTTTGGAAAAGTATGTTGTGCTTACCCTACGGTGGGATGCGATAAGGGGAAGAAGAATTATCTATTCATATTAAGGGAATAGTTTAGGTACAATAACCAAAGGATAATTTAACTAATACAAAAATAAGTACATACATATATTGAATCACACATGGAACAATATGCTTCTTTGTTTTATAAAACATACATACATACATACATAAGCCCACTCCTGTATCCCCGAACTGGTAGGTAGAGGCGCACTGGCCAACTAGTACACCCACATTTCGCCGAGCTTAGTTCCGTCCCAGATGTTATAGGGAGCGAACCTTTCGCCATATCGGGCACAAATTCCAGACTCCGGGCTGATATGGAAAAATCCAATATCACTTTGCCCGACCCAGGGATCGAACCCAAGACCTCAGGACGGTAGTCGTACCGAAATACAACCACGCCACCGAGGCAGTTTTATAAAAGGGTCGACTTTTATAATAAATCCTGCGTTATCAATGTACGATTCCACAAAAATTTGCTAAAACATATTCCATGAGCTCCACGCCCAATTATACTGCGGCCTGAGCAGGAAAATTTCTGACAACCGTAAATGTATTCGATAGAGATGAAACGGATAGTAGTTTGACCGGATACCGGATACCGGATATTCGGCAAGTTACAAGACCGGAGCGCCGGATATCCGGCTGCCGGATATTCGGCCTGAACTGAACCTGTATATCCTAGGTGATTCCGCATTAAAAAGTATTTAGACAAAAACGAGACTGCACAAAGCACACCGGACTTAGCTTGTATGAGAGCTTCTTTCAAAGCTAAATTGGAAAGTCGTTTTAAATCTTTAGGAGAGAATCCAAACTACCTAATTGCTACCTTTTTAGACCCAAGGTTCAAGTCAGACTATTTATGACTTCTTGAAACTGAACAAGCCCGACAAAAAATCATGATAGAGTATATAAAAAAAACTCTTACGACGAATCTTCAGTGTGACAGATCATCGCCGTCTTCAACGCCTGCTAAACGAATAAAAGACGATGAAACTGGATCCAACTTCACACGTGTATATGTGCTTATGTAATTTTTTGGGACTGGGACACTTCATCATTGACTTTGATTGTCGCGACCAAGAACAAAATCCGATTGCTAACGAAATTGACTTTTCTTAAAGATATCTTGAATCAATCACAATGAAGACCCATACATTTGGTGGTTTATTTAATTTGAATCAGTACCCACAGTTGTCAAGGTTTGCTAGAATTTATCTTTCAGCCCTAGACAGTTTACAGCGGAAGGCTATTTTCAGAGGCTGGTCTGGTGTACGAAGTCAAGCGGAATCGCCTCTTACCAACAAATGCGGAAAATGTTGTATTCTTTCACCACAATTTGCCACTTGTTAATTTTGAGTACTAAACTAATTTTTGACGTGCGATTATAAAAATATACGGTGTCCATAACATTGTGGTATGATTTACTATGTGTAAAATAATAAGATTTTTTTATAATTTTACTATCCGGTATCCGGCCGAATACTGAATTACTATCCGGTATTCGGCCGGATAGTGAAATCAGTGCCGGATAGGCCGGATAACGGATAGTTACCGGATATCCGTTTCATCTCTAGTATTCGAACTCGATGCGCGACTATGAAATTTGTATGAAATATTAACCAAACGTCATCAGTGCGCAGCGAACTCGAATAAATTTACATTTACATTAGTTTTTCGTGCTCGGGCTACTGAATAGATAATGTAACTAAGACGCGATTTTATTCTTTTAAGCCGACTGCCCCGGAAGAAAATTAGTATTTTTTATTGTTAATTGTGAATTTGAAGAGAAGAGATGGCGTGACGATCTGAATGCCTATGAGCCGACGTGGACTGAACTAGCCCATGACAGAGAACAGTGGAAAAAGATGGGGGAGTCCTTTGCCCAGCAGTGAGACACAATAGGATAGAAAAGAAAGAAAATTGAATTTGGATTTTATTTGATCCATTGGCAGGGAAGGGACAGACAACTACAAAACTTAAATGGAAATGGGTAGTTCACATATGTCCCATGTTCTATGAGTTCTAGGCGAAAATTACTAAACAACGGATGCCCTGTTGCAAAAATCGATTACTCGGCAGACCCAGGAGGAGATGGCAGGATGATCTTGATTCACGTCTAACTAACTGGCGAATTGAAAACTGTGGGCTTAGCCAAGTGGCTTATGCGCTAGTCGAATAGAATAGTAAACGTATGTATGAGAATGAGATAAGAGTACGCTATATGCTATATATAGCGTACTCTTACTATCAGCTAAGGGCGACTGCAGTGCTATTAAGTACTAATCTGGAGTTACACCTTATCACGATTTATCCTACAGCTCACTCCTATCTTTAAATCAAGACTTGGGATAAATACAGATTTATCGCAAGTGAGCAAGTGGCTCTTAAATAAATAATTATGATTCATTAAAGTAATAACCACGCAACGACATTTTATTTAACTCTCACGGCTCACCGTGTCCTCCCTTGAACCCAACGCTGCCGCTTCCCACTCCGAAGCGGCTTCCGACTTGACCAGCCCCGCCCTAAACCCATTCCCGGCCTATACCAATCACTTATTTTACAAACAGCCTCCGTGGCGCAGCGGGCAAGAAACCGGCTGTGAAGCGAGAGACCGTGGGTTCGATTCCCACACCGAAACAAATGTTAGTGTGGCCCACAGATATTTGTTTCGAGTCTGCGTGTTGGGAGACCGAAAGTCTCCCGTAGTTCCTGATATCCACGACACAAGACTAGATCTTAGCGTGGGGTCAGAACTACGTGCGCGACTGTTGGGCGTTATAATTTAAGATTGATTATAGGCGAATAATACGTTATCATAACGGAATTAAGTTACATGTTACAAAACTTACGGACAGAGATGCAGTATGGAGAGCAAAATAGAGTGTATGCTGTAATGTGTTACATAACATTTGATAGACAATTAAACATCAAGGTTTTTGTGTTAAGCAACAATAATTATTCAGATAACTATGATATAAAATAAGAAAAATTGTGTGAAGTGAAGGGATCATCCTCTGGAATCTGTAGCCCGAGCACGAAAAACTAATGTAAATGTAAATGTATTCGAGTTCGCTGCGCACTGATGACGTTTGGTTAATATTTCATACAAATTTCATAGACGCGCATCGAGTTCGAATACATTTACGGTTGTCAGAAATTTTCCTGCTCAGGCCGCTGAATATTACACAAATGTGCAATATGAACTCATTTAATCTAAATGTCGATTAATTATTTTTTCGTACTACAAAAGCTTTTTCTGTTGATAAGTGCGTTGACAACTTTTTCCGATGGATCTTATTCCATCGCTGCTAAAGGCTAAAATACTATTAATAAATAACATTACATTAATCATTAAAAACCCGGCTGTGTGCCGAATAAATCCGTTAGTTACTAGTTGGTATTGATGTACTACATCCAATATCAATTCCTATGTTTTCCAAAAATAAATGCAATACTACCTGAACCCTTAACTACGCGATTAATATTTCGAAAGTATGCACACTGGCCAGCCTTGATCTTTAGAGTAAATTATATATACTTACAAGGGAACATAAAATAAAACCATAAAGCTTAATAAGACCCTAAAAAGCACAACTGAGGAACATCTCTATCGACCGACTTCCAAAAAGGAGAAGGTCCTCAATTCGTCTGTATTTTTTTTATATTAGTTACGCGATATCTCCGCCAGATATGGACCGATCTTCAAAATTCTTTTTGTGTTCGATAGAGCTTATTTCAAGGGTGGTCCCGTATAATTTGGTCACGATTGGATTTGAAGTCGGTCCGTTAAGTTTTATCAATCCATTATATTGCTAATTCCAATATATCCATAACATAAAACATATATATAACAATATATCCAATTTATCTAATATTACCCGACACATAAAAAGGCTTATCTTTTATGATGTTTTTGATTATCTATCGGGACATCTTTTATCTTAGTTACAATGTCAATAATTCGGCGCATCATGTTTTATGAATTATGTCAATGCTTTTGCTTTTACTCATACTACTATTTACGACGTTCCTTGTTATATACCTACACAGTACAAATACTTATTACGAAGTGCTTTAAATGTATCTTCTCCAGCTTTAAAATACATGTTGTTAATAACTCAACTTCATTACTTTATCTCTCTCCCTTTGTTACAAAAACAAGTGAAAAGCTTATATTTTCAACACCCCACTTTTAATTTCGTAGCAGGATAAAGTAAGTATCGCATTGAGAGACTCGCAAGTCGCAGAACTTATACTGGAGCGTGTCATAAAATGGATGCCATTGTTGTTCCTGGTTCATTACTCTACAAACTTTTTTCTAGTGAACAGTCAAATGCGTATTCCTCAGGTTCTACACATGGGTATGATTTATGTTAATTGTAAGGTTGTTTTATGATTAAGCAGCGATAGCTCAGTTGAGAATGGTACGGGCTGCCGAGACGAGTGTCGAATGTTCGAGACCAACATCAAAGAGAGCACACGCCTCTGACTTTTCTATGTTAAGTGTGTTTTCATTGTGAAATATCGCTTGCTATAACGGTGAAGGAAAACATCGTGAGGAAACCTGCATAGCCGAGAATTTCTCCACAAGAATTTCGAAGGTATGTGAAGTCAACCAATCCGCATTAGGCCAACATGGTAGACTAAGGCCTAACCCTTATCATTATTAGAGGAGGCTCGTGCCCAGCAGTGGGGCAGTAATATTACAGGGCTATTATTATTATTTATGATTAGTCTTTATACGCCTCTTTCAACTACTATTATTTATTGGCCATCGGTACCATAAGTGATGACTCACCACTGAAAAATTCTTATGTTACATCAGTGTAATTGTATGTTCGACATAAGGGGATTTCAATCTACGTCACGACTACGAGAGTGACAGCAAAACTGTTGTATTGACTTATTTTGCAAGTTTACACATTAATTACTTGAAATAACGGGTTTTACGTGTATTATAAATAAGATTTATTATAAGGAAATAACATATACCAAGCCAATTGTCCTGTTTTCCCGTTTCATAAAAGCTACGTTACCGTTTACGTAAATGGGGCTGAGTAAAATAATTATACTCAGATTTATATGTAGTTTCGAAAAGGGCACATGGAATATTTTCACAAAACTTTATAAAATAAGTAGTTTTTTTAGATTCCTGAACATTTTGAATTGTCAGACCTTGTGTGTCCTTTTCAAAATTGCATATTCAATTAAACTTTTTCAATAGAGTGAGTCGTATTATTTAATTGTATTCAATTTCCAGATTACAGAGGTGTATCTATCACTATGTTAGTAATGTGGTACAAAGTTTTTACTAGTATCTAATATCTAAAACCACCATTATAGTCAGTATATAGATAGTCCATGATAGTCTGGACTTGTCTTAGGCAAGTCCAAATATGGCGATGCTTCCTAAGAACTTATAATGTAAAAATAATTGCTAATTTCTCTACCGAAATCTCAGACTATCCCATTTGACTAAGCACTATTTAAACTCCTATATGCCAGGATCAAAAATGATAGTACACATTTTCGATACCGAGCAGTGGGCCTTTATCTAACAAATCCAGAATGAAATGTTTGAATAAACATAAATACATTTGTAGGTCGATGTTTAGAAAACCCGATTGCAATCTAAATATTCCGAAACTAGTCCCCATAATAACGGTAAACGTTAAAACCCATTGTTTACTTAGGTTTACGTTTAAAAATTGTACTGCCATTGTGCAAAACAAAAGAGCGCCGTAAAAGTATAATAAACTGATAATGCGGTAAAGAATAATTATCAATAGTCGCTTATAATAGAAAGCAAATAATCATAAAACTTTACTACTCTACGTAGTTACTTATTGTCTCGAGGAGGTACAATGTAAGTATAGAAGGATCTGCACAAAATCCAAGATTTGCCCATTATTTTTGGCTCATAAAATACCTCTATTATTGCGGTTTTAACACAACGGATCTCTTATTTCACAATTGTATCACGTCGGTTCGCCGCATCTTTTTGATAATAATTTTATGATCCAATACTGAAAATAGACCGCACATTATGTGTCTACAGTATTGGGCATCAACTAGTTTCAAAACAAGATTTTACTATGTAAAACCGGCTTTAAATCTAAATTCAGGTTTGAGTGTCGTTCTCTTATATGGGACTTTGCTGTGATTTAGTCAAAGACGTTCAAGGGGTACAGCTAATATCTATAGCTCAAACAAACATACATAGATCTGTCTTTGTTGAATATATAATAGTAGATGGACCTCGTATAGATATCGATGTTAGCCTTAAGGTTCTTTTTAGATGTACAGTATTGATTGGTTTCATTAAAAACATAATGAGATTTTATGAAAAATGTTAAACTTTTACAATGAATAAAGTGCTAAATAACAGTATTGTTACTTATTAATTGAGATTGATGCTCTTTTGGTCTCATTAAACAATTTTTTTTTTTTGCAAAAAATGTATTTATAATCATTGTGTACGTAGGCTCCCCACTATGTACGAATGTGCCCCACGCGGTGTACGAAGCTACCCCGCGTGCGGGGTGCTTTCATACATTTTCCATTTTTTTGTAAAAGCTTGCATATCAAGGCCAAATTGATTTGTGTTAATCCTGAACTATAGCATGATTTAAGCGAAATGTACGGGTATTACCTCTATGTTAGCATTGAAACTATCTTGAAATATCAATAAGTTTTTATTTTATGGGACTTGAAGTAAAAACTATACGAATCCTACCTGCTCTCCCCTACCTGCTTTAACGTCCGATTGGTCATACGCTAACGCTACTCAACTCTAACGGCCTCTTACATTGATTTTCGCCAGAAATTTTTAACAGATAAGGCGGCCTTAGGTAAAGTTTGAGCATTCGGCAAGTATTAACTTTCAATCTGAGTGGACTTAACCCTACCCAGGTGAGCTGTATACCATAAGAATATTTAATTACACGCATATTTTTTAAAGTTTTAATTGAGGTAAGTTATTCACCAGTTATGATCTTTCTTTCTACCTGCCCATACCTCACTCCAGTATTGGGTCGGCACAACATATTTTTTCAATCATGTTACATCTGCTATTCAAATAAATAAAACGTTATAGATGAAACTGTGTGAATTGAAAAATAAATGCAATCGAATAAACATAATATAATATTGGAGTATTACAATATATACATGACTCAGAACTAAAAGAAAGACTTACATGACCTTCCTTTAATTTAACATATATTACGGTTACCAGCATATTTTCTGACTTAATAAATCGTTTAACATTGAGGTCAATATTTTATAGCCACTTAATATGGAAATTCTTAATATTACAAAAGTTGCATATTACCTGCGAAGTAAGAGTTGAAATCTGGCTGAAGATTGTAACTGTAGCACAAAAGTGTTGAATTAACTGCATTGTTCACATCGGGAAACGACTTTTCGATGTTTATATGACGGGCGGCGACAACTTTGCCCGCCCCGCTGGCGATTTCATTAATTAAATCCATTTTGATCACTTTCGATAAGCTATATTCGAATATTTATCACAGAAAATGTAGAGTTTTCATAATAACAAAGGTAAAGTCGAGCGGGAAGAGGACGCGCCGCGCAACGAGCGTCGAAGCGGCGACATCCGAATACACTGCGAGGAACGACCACCGAGCACTGAGCCTCGGCACTCGGCCACTGCGTGTTGCGTTCACTTTCTTTCGACATTTTAGTGGCCTGCGCAACTTCAATTCATTAGTGTTCTACTATAACTTTCTGTTTCGTGTATCCTTCAACTAAACACTCCTTTGACTATCGGTATCGACCAATGATATTTTGCAACAACACTCTTGAGTTGATAAAGTTCTACCTCTAAAAGATAAGATAAGATTTATCAGCTCTACTTCTTTAGTTAAGTTGGCACTGAATATAACATCATTTACTCAATGTTACTAAGTAAAACTGATGTTTAACGAGCGTTAACAAATTATCGACATGTTTAAAGGAAATTAAAAAGCGCTAGCCCTTAAAACCGGTGAGGTAACAACTTGGTAATACCTATGTCTTGCAACTAACAGGTGTAACCACCTAACCGACCAACTTCATGCTTCGCTAGTAACAGGTTACATAGGCCCACTAACAGTGGCGTGCATTTCATATAGACAAAGAGACATTGTCTACCCTGACAATTTACTAAAATTACATAGAAATAAAACTATTTTACGGATTTTATCACGATTTGGTTTTAATTTTTATTCCCGACGTTTCGAAGGCTTTGCAGTCTTCGTGGTCACGGGTTGGACTGAAGAAATCAGTATAAAATTACATAATGAAAGAAAAAATGGTCACCAAAAAGAGTTTTTCAAGCAGCGCTGGGTGTTTTATTTCAAATCGAAGTGATAATGATCATGATGGTTAAAGTAAAGCAAGAATAAATTAAAGAAATTATGCAGGATTTTTGTCTACCCTAAACTAAATGCCCACGTCACTGCCCAATAGTTGTGAGTACTTGTTTGTTAGCCGACTTTACATACATAAGCTCACGCCTGTATCCCCGAAGGGGTAGGCAGAGGCGCACTAACGAACTAGAACACCCACATTTCGCCGAGCTTAGTTCCGTCCCAGATGTGATAGGGGGCGAGCCTATCGGGCACAAATTCCAGACTCCGGGCTGATATGGAAAAATCCAATATCAATTTGCCCGACCCGGGGATCGAATCCGAGACCTCAGAACCGTAGTCGTACCGAAATACCACCACGCCACCGAGGCAGTCGACTTTAATGGGAAGAGGTTCACTTCCATTTTAAAAGACTCACCATTTGCCACTCATCTACTTAGCATTGATATATAACGTGAGAGAGGAAAAGTGTAGAGTCGATTTTGAGAGCCCCAATTACAATATGCCAAATCTTTCCATTCTTAGGTATTTAAAGCCAACTTGCAGCACTTAGATAAATCTTGATTTATCTTAAATCTCAATTTAAATTTACGAAAGAGGTGTAAGTTACATCGAGTTTAGGACTAACTCTAGATTAGAAATAGTGCTGCAAGTCGTCCTAAGTAATATTTGTCAAACAAATAATTTCCATGTTTTTCTCAACCACTAGGTATCAACTGATCTGCTTTATCATTATTTACAAGTTCAAATTCAAATTCAAATTCAAATAATTTATTCTGGAAATAGGATATTTTATACCACTTTCACTTTCATGTCAATTACGTGTATATATTGATTTTAAGATATTGATAAAGTAATAATTGCGTCGGCATTTCGTGGCTATCCCTGAGAAGAAATGCCGAAACAAACTCAAGGGTTATGGCCTCTTTTAAAGTCTTTTAAAGAAAATACATAATATATAAAATTACAATTAAAAATGTCAACTTATTTCTAAATACAATAATATATTAATATGCCAATAGAGCAAAGTCAGAAAAATAATAGTAAAATATAAAATTGTTGCAACAAATAATGTTATTGAACATTCCTAGATTCAACAAGCTAAAATCAGCTTGATTGATAGATATTTTAAGAGCACTTAAATTAAACTCAGGCATTAGTAACTGACTCATTGGTCGTCATGGCTAACATTAAGGTATGTCTTCACTAAATAACTATTCATTCGGTATTCATAATTTAGTGAATGGACCGACTTGTTCAGTTATTAATTAGTTACTTACCGCTGTCTTATCTAACAGAAAAATAATCCGTCGTACAGTGCGATTCAAATAAGAATAGGAACGTCAATGACCTCTATCTGTCAAATGTCACTTAAAAAGTAAGGTTCGCAATGAAACCTTATAATAAATTAAGACATTTTTTTACTTTGTGTAACTGATACAGCTAAAACAAAACAAAAAGATATTGAAACGCAAATAAGGTTTCGTTGCAAACCTTACTTTTCAAGTGATATTTGACAGATAGAGGTCATTGATGTTCCTATTCTTATTTGAATCGCATAGTAAAGTTATTAAATAGTAGTTTGCTGTTGCGTTTAAGCCGGGTCTCCTGCACTAAAACATTACACAAAACACCTACACAACCATGCATTCTTTATCTATGATCCATTGTTCTACGAGTAGGTGACAGCTAAAATCGTTGTTTTGCGTATATGTTTTTAGTGTTCTGTTTCGAAAAGCTCGTGCAGGAGACGCGGCTTTAGTATGGCAGTATGGCTAGAGATATTTTGGAAGACCCAAATAGACCTTCTCAATTCAAACTTATAGTACGAATATTTCAATTCATGCCCCATGCGTATTTTTTTAAATTGATAGTTGAGTCTAGTTTTTATGGATTATTTTAGAAGTAAAGTATAATAAAAAAACGCGTGATGTGAAATACTTCAGCTGCATCTCCTGCTCTAAAACACTATCCAAAACACCTGTGTAAAATATGGTTTCGCTACACATTTATCTATGGTCCATTGTTCTACGAGCAGGAGACAGCGAAAATAACAGGTGAAAAAAACAGGCAGGAGACGCGACTTCATAGAGTCATTTAGTCAAAGACAAAGAAAAGAGCGCAGTTAGTTATCTCTATAATCTCTATAATTCAACTACCTATAAGAATATGTTTTATATTACACAAAGAGATATTGCAATCATCGGGCCTTACTTAAGCCGGGTCTCCTGCACTAAAACATTAAACAAAACGCCTACACAAAACATGCATTTTTTTATCTATGGCCCATTGTTCTACGAACAGGTGACAGCTAAAATCGTTGTTCTGCGTAAGTGTTTTTAGGCTGTTTTATGTAATGTTTTAGTGCAGGAGACTCGGCTTTATAAAAACAGTTTAGCTGAGCAAATGGCTTAGAATAGTAAGTCACTTTTTACCTTGTATCTTATTGTTTAAAAATAAAAGGGATAGACTATTCTTAACCATTTGCTTAGTTAAAACCGTTTTTATAGTAAGGCCGAATATGACGCGACTTATTTTCCGCATCAACTGGCGAAACGTTACCAACATGTAGTTACCATCCTACAATGTGTTCACAATTAAATTAAATAAAAATAAAAATCTTTATTGGTCACGTAAGCATGTAAAAAACGCACTTATGGCAACACAAGCAAATTTTTAATTAAGATTAATATAATTTACATTATCACGCTATACATTTGAAGACAGGCAGGCAAGTATGGACATAATAACGATGGAATGGCTAGGATAGGGTGATATGGGGATATAGGAATAGAGTGTAAGGGTTGTGGGTTGTAGAATAGGGAATGGCATGTGGCAGGAATGGTGACAGGGGATTAACTGAAAATACTGGAAGCAGTTGGGATTGGTGCATAAGGCCCTATCCTAGCCCAATTAATTGTTGCCCAATGAGCACGAAGCTTAAAATGTTGAACATGAATACAATTGACACAAGCAGTGGTATTAATTACTGCGCCAAATGCCTAGAGGTCACAGTGATAATTACAAGACATCAGCGATTTGAGTACCATGATTAAGGTCAACGACCTACCCTACTAAATCATATGCTTATGAAAGTTTTTTCTTAACTTTTTAAACGTGTGGAGGAAAAGATTTGTCTTAGGTTTTAGAAACTTACATCAATGATTAACCCCCTTCGCAGGGTCAAGGATCCGTTACTAGATAAACCGTGTTAAAATATTCTCGTTGCTAGACATGGGATTTGAACCCAATACCTCAGTCTATTGATCGTATATATGGGCGCATCTGCATTGCATCCTCAATTAAGAAACAAATATTATTATTAAAAATCAACAAATAATATAAACAAATATTATATTATTTGTTGATTTATCTGAATGTTTAACGTATCCTTAAGTTAAGTTATATAGTTACTTTCAGCAACCGGATATATGTTTGTGTAATTTTTTATGTCTAATCACTCTAAAGTGATTTTAATATTTATTTTATTTTGAGGTTTGGGTTAAATTAACCAATATCATACTTTAAATTAATAGTGCATGATGGATATCCGCCGAATGTAATTTTATTGCATTGTTATAACGTTGTTGTAATTATACTGTGAATTATTGAAAGGCTTAGAGAACTCTTAGTTTTTTTATAATTATTATTTGTTTACTTTATTATTATTATCTGTATACTACTACGTCCGGTCCTACGGAACTCTATCTGCAAATATAGTGTAGGTGCCAGGTGGGTATAGTATAACATTATACTACCTACCTACTTCTGCTGATCGACCTAAAAGTTAATTTCAGCACCGCACCATTACGAAAATGTGCCTAGGATAATCCAAAAGGCGCGCGTAGAGAAGGCATCTCGACTATATGTACCTACCTAGTGCCTACTAACTTGATTAACAAATCTTTCATTTTGCTTCTTCTTAGGCAGAGAATGTGTAATGAATAAACCTTCCTCGCAGACAGTCACTAGTAAAAGCTAATACACATCATTATAATAGTAAATGCAAGTACATAACGCAATTTTGTAACTGTATAATTACAATACATTGTGGTTGTGGTAGATTGGTAAGGTTGAAATCTACATTTGTCGGAGATATCGCGTAACATACATAAAAAAATACAGACGAATTAAGAACCTTCTCCATTTTTGAAGTCGATAAGATTGGTCGTCGATTTCATACACAAATGTAATTGCATTCAAAATAGTAGGTACCTATGTAGACAATTTAGCCTACATTGGGTGACAGTGACCTTGTAATTTGAGAAAATCGATAAACAACCGACATACCTACTAAACAAGAGTATCAGGTAGGAAGTAACATCCGCACTATCATAAAACTAGGTACTTTTTCTCGATAAGATCTTAAAATATAACTGCTTAAAATATATTAAATTAATAACATAATAATAAAAAATGTGAACGAGGACCCGCATGGTGTGTTAGGTAATATTATTTTAATCTGAACATAAGTAACGCCATCTATGTTTCAATAGCAGATATTATTAATAATCCTCTCTCACGATAGATGGCAGGACAAGTATATTCCAAGATAAAAAATTATATTCATACGGAATATAATTTAAACTTTAATTTCAAAAATCGGAGATACCTAGGTATATTAAAAAAAAATCAAAATGTAAATACATAAATAATATCAGAAATATGCACATAAATATACAATAATTAACATTTAGTGATCTACAAAGTGGACATGATTGTAATCGTTATATAACCTAACTTTTTTTATACAAACATAATATGAAATCGATGTGATCCAAGCTCAAATTAAAAACTATAACACCTTATTAAAGCTATTATAGGGCAAACAATCTATCCACAGAGATAAACAACTTTATCATTAAATGAAGGTCAGAATGCAGGAAATTATAGATTCTCGTAAACATAAACACATAATGTAGGTCGCCGCCGTCTTTGTCGGATGTTTATTTACAATTAAAAACAAACGAATTGCTACATAATCACACTAATAACTCAGCAAGTATACTATACTGTTTTATTTTTATATTATATTCTAAATATTATTATGGTTATTAATGATGTTTGTCAAACAACGATACCTTAAAGTATAATTATTAACAACTACATACAACGGTCGCACTATTTTAAAGTCAATGACTTTTAAGTTTTGGCAATCGTCATGTTCCGTATCTGTATCTCCAAAATTATTTCAATGGATTTTTGTAATGCCTAAAACACTTGATATATAGGTCTATATTTTATATTGGTTTTTCTATACCTAGACATAGTTTCTTTTTCTCCAACTCTAAATTAGATCTGTAAAACCATGGCTTTTCAATTTACCACATGGAATATTAGCGTTTACTCTCCAAATGACGATTTTCTCGCCATATTGTTTACATTTGAATACACATTATCTATTCGTAATCCTACCTACTTATTTAAACCGCTCACAAGTCACAACTAGTGTTATCACACCAAGGACTTTTGCTGAATCGAATGCAATGACTAACGACTACCGACACACACCTATCAAAACAAAAATACAGCCAGCGCGGTGAGTTCACGTTCTGGAAAAAAACAGAGGCCAATGTCCGTCTTTAGGTTTGGTTCAACGAATTGGTCTTGTGCTCCTTGCTTGTACTGACATATACGTATAATCGTTTAGGTATTTACACCCGTGCCTTATACAAAGAACTGCCTAAGAATTACTTTTTTATCCAAATAACTCAGACTTGAATAGTTTTGTTCAACTCTTTATAATCCTCAAACTAGTAACGATGATCCTACAATATATTATCATTCACATTATTAGCGAGAATTGATGACAAATATGTTAAATACCGATAAAAATTACCAACCTAAGGTGATAAGCAATAGTATTGTTCTACAACTACTTCCTCATAACTCGGAGTTTTAATAAACACTATACCTTAAGCATTAGTCATTACACTCGTTGTATCCTTTTACCGTTCGATACCTGTCTCGTATCTTTTGAATCTTTCCACTCCAGCAGGTATGTGGACCCGATGGTCGAGCCCCACACAAAGATAACGCCGCTGTCTGTGTACGTATGTCGGGCTTGTCTTGTGTTTATTTACGTCCATCGTATTGTTTGTATACAGCCCGGCACGACTGCGCATCTGAATACGTCATTGCCCCCCTCTCGCCGTACCCCCGCAGAGACCCGTATTTCCTACGCTCGGGTCGAGTTGGCTCACTCGCTCATTCATTCGACATTCGCAAACGTTGTGCGCCGCCCACCGCGTCGGTGAGATTTCTAGTCCTTACTTAATCAGACTGTAATTGTAAACGCGTCCTTCTACATTATGTTGAAAGAGAAGACCAGATATGACAACCGTCACCCTTCAGAACAAGAAGGACGTCAGTTACCTTCAAATAGATTACCTGCAATTGAGGAACTCACCCTTGGCCTGAAACAAAAGCTTCACCTGCAGGCGAGAGCCCGAGCTGCACCTTACTATATTAGAAAGCAAGAACCCGTTGATCTTGTGGAAAGGTTACTAGAACAACGTGCCCTCGTGGCCGAAGCTGTCCGGCGGTTACAAGAGAAGAAACAACCGTGTCATGAAATCTCTGTAGATTCGTAATTTTATAAACAAAACATTTTAGTTGTGAAAGTGTGGATTGTGTTGTGAAATCGCTTGTGTGTAAGAAACGTGTCGGGTTACAATGGTGCTATATGCGGACTGCGTGTAAGAAAGAGACGAATAACTATGACGTGTCTCGCACGACACGAGTCACGAGAACGAACCAAAATGGCCGCATGTACTCTGTAATCATAATATTTATTCTTCGTTAATAGTGACCTTAACTGATCATGATCAAAGTACTGAATGACGTAACTAGCCTTAGTTTTGTTATACATTCTATTTATTTTCTATACCGTTTATTATCATTACGTCGATTGTCACATTACGAAGATTCCAACCGATAATAATAATTAGCTGATGTAAAGACGAACGCGGTGTAATATTTCACGAGCTTTAACTATTTTTTGTGTAAATTATTTGTATGATGAAAGATATAATCTCCATAGGAATTTAATGATGTTTGGTGGAGAATTCACCGTTGTCACCAATACCACCCTCATAATGTATTTTATTATGTAAACGTACCTAATAGTTACACGGCTAGTGATTTTCCGTCGACCTTCAATTTATTTTAAAGTAATATTGTTTAGGCAACATTTGCATATAATTATTATATTTTAGCTGTTGACAAATGTCTGCCAACGAATTTTATAAGATATTTTATAATGAGTAAAGTTAACAGTATACAGAACAGACACATTATAAGTTTCTTATTTATGTCGCGACTAACGATCGCAGTGCATTTGCCAATGACGATAAAGAACGCTTACAGTTATTTCCTCGCATGTAGCTTACGGAATCCAATTACGTGTCGTACAATGCGATTTCAGAAGGTACCTATTCGTTGCCATTGTCAATGTGCAACCTAGACAATTTTGTAGCAAATAGTTATTATTTATAAATAAAATGTATCAATTTCCTTCCGTTCGTTAATGTAGGAACAATTGTACCTATTGTGGTATAAAAATCAATGTAATAATACATCTGTGCATGTTTTAGTGCATTTTGTGATTTTTTAGATAGTTTAATTTATCGTCGATCTTGTGATTTAGGTAATAATTAAGTAAATAATGGAATGAATTTCAAATAAACTACATAATATTTGAACAACATTCTTAATTAGTATTAAGCTTGTACAAAACAGTGAAGCTAAAATAGTATTCTACAATCTCTTCATTGTTAGATCTATTTTTCTTCTATTAAATAATATTTACAATTTATATATTTTTTTATTTATTCATTTAAATAATAAATCCCACTTTTATTATTTGTGCAAATACGGAATAATTCCATTGAAACGTTCTTACCAATAAAATATATTCATACAAAATTCGGATATACTATGCCCTTTATATATAAAAAAAAAACATTTACACGCTTCTTAATTTTAAAACAAGTGTGTCCCTTTCAGTTTTAAACAATGGAACGCAAAGAAAAAAGTGACACACTCGCTTTAATGGTAAGAAGCGTGTAAATGTTTTTTATAAGTAGAACAGGCGCAAGTTGTAGAGCGCTATAACGCACTTAGACTTTACTTATATCAAACTCTTAAGTCGCGTCTCTTGCACTAAAACATTATACTAAACATATATCTTTTATCTATGGTCCATTGTTCTTCGAGCAGGTGACATCTGAAATCATTGTTTTGCATATGTGTTATTGTGTAATGTTTCGAGAAAAACTAGTGCAGGAGATCCGGCTTTAGAAAAACACTTCAGCATAACTTTTATTTTTTTATTTAATACAAAATAAAAACAGTTATAAACTTTCCCTTTTTCAAGCATATTGCAGAAATTATTCGGCTTACTAAATCCACGTTACCGAAAAAAAACAAATAGTGGCTATCATTATTAATATTGTTAAGACTTAACACATGTATTTTTCAAATAAGATTATCTAAGTACCTACCTATTAAATGAGTTGGAGTTCATAGTTATTAAAGACAAAAATAATGAACCACCCGAAAGTGGGAATAGCTAATAACACTATGATGATGGCATATTAATAAATGATCTTCAATGTGAACAATATATTTATGATTTAAAAATAAAGTTCTATTGATTTTCAAATATTATGTAAGTAAACAATCTTCTTGGTCTAGTGGCAGTGTGAGCTGTAAACCGGGAGGTCCTGGGTTCGATTCCTAACTCGGGCGTGGTGTTTTTTCTAACACTATTTTCCCGGGACTGTATCTCCCAGATGGGGGTTGACGTCAAACCAAATCCTTTCTGCAACATACTTGAGAAAGTGTGTTGCGCCAACCCCACACTAAGGTGGGATAAGGGCAGGTAGAAAGAAGGGATATAAAAAACAAAGTGTATTGTGCACGGCACAGTCAATAGGTAAGTACACTGTTTTGTTACAGTTACAAAGTACTCTGTCTGTGGTACAGTGTAATGAATCAAAGTTCTGTTTGTGACTTTCAGTGTAAGTGGTGTCATCTATTGTCGAATAGAAAATTCAAATGTTATGTTCCATATATCAAATACATGTATATTGGCTTTTTTAGCATATTGTCATCTCAAAACTGGTTGCACAAGTCACAACTTGAGAGCATTATATTATCTAAGATTATGATACAAATTAGCATTCTATGTCTTTTCAGATTACATTATTATATTATATAGTCATTAACCCAGAATACTTTGATATTACATCAGTGACTGAAATGTATAATCTATAATTACATCTGGCAAACTTAAAGACTAAAGTCAAGATCAAAATTAAAACGTCAAAAAATATTTAACAACAAGTCACGTTACGCTTATTTTAAAATATTTTAATTTCTTTCTACATCATCTTTTTAATCTAACACTCTTATTACAAGTTTCAAGTTGTTAATAAAATAAAATTGTAATTTGTAATGAAATGGATGGATGTCCATAGACCTTTAAACTTAAAAAAAAAATACTAATATATAATTTCATTTATTAGAGCCCTTTTAAATCGCACAAATTTTAATGATAATCAGCAGGTGTATTTTCAGTGTCATAAAGAGACAAATAGGTATTATTCGGACGAACAGTGCGCATTGTCAACGATTTCCAAGTCAAAATTCTTATCAGACCCCCACCTCTGCAGTATCACATATTGTTTTAAACGGCTCGATACTTACGGTACAATTTAGTATACTGAGGAACATGGCAGGGGTATGGTCGATGGGTCCAGGTACTCTGAAAGTGCCTTTATCTCTGTTCGCTAAGAACAGAAGAAGGCTGGCTGAGAAGTTGAAAAATGGCCAAATAGTGGTTTTGCAAGGTGGTGAGGACATACACCATTACGACACCGACGTGCAGTACGTGTTTAGACAAGTAAGTACCTTTGTGACATTATCATAATTAATCTAAAGAGTTATTTATTGATTACATTGGTGTAAAGACACTCTATACAAATAATTGGCTGGCAACAAGACTCCTGTAAAATTGCTCTACATACTTGTAAAATAAACTGGCCATATTGTGTTAAGGATTTAATAATTGTCTGTTTTAATATTAATATAAAATTATACAATGTAAATACAAAAAGGCAAACAACACAACAAATATTACAATATACTATATTTATTTAACAATAGTTGATATTTATTTATCAATACCTGAGTGGTAGAGCCATGCGTCTACAGCACAAATGGGCCAGATCGACCGGTTACATACCACAGAAAACTCACAGAAAACTGATGTAAAGTGGCAGCTTGCTGTCGTGTTTTGTTGGGTGAGTGAGATTTTCGGTGCCCCATTTCCCCTCTACCATTCCCAGTCCCTTGCCCCTCCCCTTCTATTCCCTCCTTTTAGGTTGGCAGTGCACCCATGATTCTTTTATTGACTTGGGGGGTGAAGATCACTTACCATCAGATGATCCATCTGCTTAATTGCCAATCTCTGCTATAAAAAAAAAAGAAAGTTGTGTCAATGCAACAGCCAAAATACGGGAACCTTTGGTCTACATCGCCAATGGCCCTTCATCAGTATTCATTTGTGTTTGTTTGATTGGTGTTGATCCAGCATTATGTGTTGTTTAATTTCAATAATGGAAAACAAAATGCCAACTAGAATTTAACAATTATTAATTTTACTTGTCGTACTTAGAGATGGGTTTTATCAGTAAAATTGTAACCACAACCACATTTGGTCAAACAATGGTTGAATTTATTATTATCAATTCAGTGCCCTACATTGTTATCTGTTGCCTGCTTCAATAGCTGGTGTGTCCTGTAACTTGTTTAGTGAAGTAAAAACTGCATTGAGTTTCATAAGGTAGCTCTAAAACAGAATTTTATTTTTTATTTTATTTAAGCTTTATATACAAAATTATATAAAGGTGGACTTAATGCCAAAGGCATTATCTACCAGTAATTTTTATAATATTGTATAATAATTGTTGTAAGATTTTCGAAATACTCGTTTTTTTTGTACATCGGAAACATTTGAATATTGAACATTCTTATAATTGTAACATCTTATACACAATATTCTGACAAATAAACGATTATTATTATTATTTTAACAAACAAGCATATAGGTCACCTGATGGTAAGTGATCTCCACTGCCACCCAAGGATAGGATCCATGGACACCCAAGGCAAAAAGAATCATGGCTGCATTGCATACCTAAAAAGACAGAATGGAAAAGGGGGACTGGGGATAATTGGGCTGCTGGAAATCTCACTGAGCTGCCACTTTACATCAGTCTTCTGTGAGACCGTGGTATTAAACCGGTCGAGCCTGCCCATATGTGCTGTAGACGTAACTGTCTACTGCGTGGCTCTACCACTCAAAGAACTCAAATTCATTTTAGGAAGCATACTTCACATGGGTGTGTGGTGTTAGAGAGCCAGGCTGCTTCTTTGCTTTAGACATCAGTACTGGAAAAGCTCACCTTTTCGTCCCAAGACTACCTGAAGAATATGAAGTGTGGATGGGCAAACTTCTCTCCTGTGATGACTTCAAAACTATTTATGCTGTGGATGAAGTCCATTATGTAGACCAGGTAATAAAAATAATGTAATTTGATACTATATTAAGGGTGACTTGCAGCACTTATATAAATCTCGATTTATTTTAAATCTCAATTTAAATATACGAATGTCATGTGAGTTGAATCAACTTTAGGACTAAATCTAGTTTAGTAATGTGCTGCAAGTCGCCCTAACTTGGCATTAAAAATTAAATATTTTTATGAAAACAGCACAACAAAAACATGTTTTTGCTTTTTAGCTTCGAGATGTGTTGAAAAGTTTAAATCCAGACACCTTGTTCACATTGGTAAGTGATTTTACTTTCTACAATGAGTATACATACATAATTTATTTTTACATCAAGAATACACTGCCTCAGTGGCGTAGTTGTATTTCGGTACAACTACCGCCCTGAGGTCTTGCGTTCAATCGGTCGGGCAAAGTGATAGATTTTTCAACTTAATATCAGCCTGGAGTTTGAAATTTGTGCCCGACATGGCGATAGGCTCGCTCCCCATCATATTTGGACTGAAATAAATTATCTTCTCTGCCAAGGAAGTAGTTCCTGTTACATTACCTACTGTTAAAATAAAATATAAAAACGATTGAAAACCTCCTACGTTGTTGAAGGATAATAATTTTATCTCAGTTCTTACTCATTTGTTTGGGTTAAAGAACAACAAACCCACATATATTTGACAGCCACCATGGCGCAGTGGGCGAGTAGCTGGCTGTAAAGCGAGAGACCGCGGGTTCGATTCCCGCAATGAGACAAATGTTTGTGTGGCCCACAGATATGTGTTTCAAGTCTGGGTGTTGTGAGACCAAAAGTCTCTCTTAGTATCTGACACCCACGATACAGGTTATACCTAGTGTGGGGTCAGGACTAGGTGTATGACTGTTGGGTGTTTATATTTAATTATTTATATGATGAAATAAATTATTCCTTTTTAGAGTGGTCCAAATACAGACAGTGGACTGATAGCCAAAGAGGCTGTGTTTGAACGCATCGACGAGTAAGTACATTGTGACATTTACAACATAATAAAATACTTATAAGGCAATTAACATCCTTGACACGCAATACCAAGATTATGCAGATCGAATTTAATCATACAAAAGTGTACAAGTATAGTAAATAGCTATTCGGGTGTTTTGACTTTCGTCTTTGATTTGGCAATCTCTTTAGTAAATATTCTACTTTATTCTAATCAAAGAGATTTAATATTACTAACTATAGAGTGGCTCAACAAGTTTCCATACAAAATTGTATCTCATCTTGACCAAAATATAGGACCACTCTTGTAATAAGCTCTATCGAACACAAAAATAATCTTGTAAATTGATCCATATTTGACGGAGATATTGGGTAACACATTTAAAAAAACAGACGAATTAAGGATATTCTTTTTTCAAGTCTTTCGAAAATATTGATCTCAAACATCAGTAACGCCATCTACTACTTATTACAATGCGAAGATGCTTATTACATTTTACACCCCCAGCAGGTTCAGTGAAAGTGACAGACTATTTTCAGCCATTTGCTCAGCTAAACTGTTTTTATAAGTAAGGCACATTGGGCCTTACTTAAAACAGCATTTTTAACTGAGCAAATGGTTACGAATAACCTGTCACTTTTTTCCTTGCGTTACATTGTTTAAAAATGAAAGGGACAACCTATGGTATAAAGATAAGCAGCGCTCAAATATTTTTATAAGTAAGGGGCATTGTGTACTAATTCAAGTTGTAGTTTGTACTCCTCGGGCGCAATTAAAAACTGGCGTAATAATTTTATTTCAGATTTAAAGTGGACAACGAAACACTATTCCCTATTATCGCTGAATTGTAAGTACAATATAACCTTATCAAAAATAATTTATGCAATAAACTTGATACCCATCGGTTTCATAACACGAGTAGGTTTTAGGTAGGTACCTACAGCTATGTATCGTGATATCGTCTTATCTAATATCCTTTTCAATCTTATATGTGTAGATTGATAATAACTCTTCTAAACAATGGGTATTTACAATTGTATTTGATGGCTTTTTTGAAATTGTAACTGATTGTGTTCATCATAGATCTGAGATAGAAAATGATTTTACTTGCTTATTTAACCATAATGCATAAAGTGTGATTGTAAATTATCGATAAAGAAAATTTACTACTCTAGGTAATATGCTTCAGATATCAGAGTACAAAACTCAAACAAAATATCATTGATGTCCAAGAAGATGTGTATTAAATTTTATCTTTATTTCTTATCTGGAAAATGCATGCATTCTAGCTGATTGCAGTAATATTTTCAACGTTTTACGGCTGGTTTCAATAAACTATCTCAATTTAGAGTGCAGATAGATCGCGATTATGAACCAATCAAATCAAGTAATTTGACGAAGTCATGTTCTAACCGTGTTCTTATTGGCTAATTTTTGTAATCTATCTGCACATTTGAACTGAGATTATTTATAGGAACCGGGCGATAATGCAATAATTTAACACACAATGGTTTACTGTGAAGAGTTCGTTTGTTCCAGACGTGTGATTAAAACCCCAGAAGAAATCGAAGTGATGCGTTATGTTTGCAAAGTATCGTCCGACGCGCATAAACAGGTTATTTTACAATGTTAATTTGTTATCCACTACAATGTATGCTTGTTGTGTTTGTGTCCTATTTGTTGTGTTTATTTCACACTGAATAATAAGTAATGCCAATAATTATTATTCTACTAAATTATTTTGTTATTCTTTATAACAAGGACTGAAGCGCTACAATCACTATATTAATTAATATTATGCATTTTTTATTTACATAATTTGTGTCTACCTACATATTGAAAAAAACTACTTTTAGGCTACCTTTTTCTGGTATCTTTCTCCTTTATATCGCATAGGGTTTTGCATGTAATTTAAACACTCCTGAACAACTTTTATCCCCTATCAGTTTTTTTTTACTGTGATCAGATTCAGCTTAAACAGACACATAGAAATATTTTCGCATTTCTAATATTGGTAATAGTGTGGATGATTATAAATCTGTACCATAAAACATAAAACAGCATAAAACATCAACCGCCAAAACACAAATTTTACAGGAGAGGCGAAAATGTGCACCGCAAATGTACGTAGGCAGTACTGATAAATTTAATTAAAAGTAATAGAAATTATTAATTTACGTATTAACGTTTTTGTGTTTGACACCATTATAAAGATCTGGTTTTTGAGCATTTAATTGTGTAAAAGACAGGATTTTAGAAAAAATGGAATCACTATTGTAGTACTCTGATGTACAGAAATGTTTTTAATGATTATCGCCCGAATGGTCAAACGCTGCTCAACTTTAACGGCTCCTTACATTGATTTTCGGCATACAATTTTGACAGATAAGGCGACCTTAAACGACATAAGGTGACCTTAAGTGTATGAACATTCGGCGGTAAAACAGGTAATGCTGCACGCGAAGCCGGGTTTGATGGAGTACCAGTGCGAGTCAGTGTTCCTCGACCACTGCTACCGCGCGGGCGGGTGTCGCCACGTGTCGTACACGTGCATCTGCGGCTCGGGCGACAACGGCGCCACGCTGCACTACGGACACGCCGCCGCGCCCAACAACAAGCGCATCGAAGATGGAGACATGTGGTGCGTATACATTATACAACATACTTGTGACTGGTAGTCACGCTGTAGACAGTAAGGTTGCGGACACGAACTCAGCGACGGCAGCGCGGGGAGCCGCGCGGCAACATATTGCTAGACCGGTTGTCGCGCCGCTCGCCGCGCCGCAGCCATCGCTGCTCTGCGCCCGCTGAGTTCAAGACCGCGGCCTAACATCTCCAGCACGGATGGGCCGGCCCAGCCGGTTTGATAAGTGGCAGCTTGCTGACGCGTTTTGAGTGAGATTAACGATTGCCTATTCCCCCCACCCTTTTCCAATCCCTTTTCCCTCCCCTTCCATTCCCTCCTTTTGGTAGATTGGCAACGCACCCATTATTATTTTTGGATCTTGGGTGTCTGGGCGGTGAAGATCACTTACCATCAGGTGACTCATCTCCTCGTTTGCCAATGTCTGGTATAAATAAAAATACTCGCGACATTTCATCATCAGCCTACCCTGGTCCATTATTGCACATAGGCCTCCCCCAATGCACTTAAGCTCGGTCTTTAGCTCTGCATCCAGTTTTTGCCCGCTGCTGTCTGCAGGTCTTCACTTCCCCTGGAGACGGGCCGCAGAGCGGCACCGCGCAGGGGCGGTTCCGGTAGCAATCCGAGTCTATCTCTGGATACCCCGGGGCCGCCCCTTTCAAGCGCCGAAGTAGGCCACCGCGGGGTTTTTATTCGATATTGCCGGTATAGGGCATTTGTTGGGACGCAGCCCAGCGTCGCCCGGATGTCGACCATCTCTTCCGGGCATCACGGCGCTGGGTCGTAAGGCCGGCGAACTCGACATACCCGCTACGTCCACCCCCAGTGGTAAAACAATTTTTCCCGCGACAAAAAAAGTCACTTCACCTGGCCGGAATACGTTTTACCCTACGCTTGCGCAATCGCGACATTTACGTATTTTTTTTTTATTTTTTTTTTTTTAATGGCAACAAGCACTGGGTTGTTGTGCTACGCCAATGTCAATAAAGTTGGGGAAACATATATACGCGGAAAATGGGAAAATAATTCGGAATGTGGGATAAATAAGTCAGGAAAGTTGTTTATAGGAAGGAAAATGGAAAATGGAAATATTACAAAATATACAATATATTAATTATGCTATATACACTAAATACAACCTATAATTTAATATTATTTTGTATAATAAATGAAGATAAAGCTTTAAAAATATTTTCATTGTACAAAAGTAAGGAAGAAATACAAGTGGGAAGAGGAACTCTAAAGGAAATTATTTGGTTTATGAAAGAGGAACGATTATAAAGTGGACAAGCAAAGAAAATGTGATTAAGGTCACCAACTTCCTCACCACATTGACAAGCTCCACTGCCAATATGAAACCTGGCAAGATGAGCTGGCGAGGACACATGACCCAAGCGCATTCTTATTAATGTACTTGTAGCTCTCTTGCCAAGTTTTAACTTTGAAAACCATGGCTTCTCAGGTATGCCCAACTGTACTTGAGAATATAATTTACCTTTAATCTGACTGCTAGTTTCCCAATGCTTGACCCAGGATTCCCTGAGAAAAGTACTAGGAAGAGAAGCCAGATCAGAGCAATAATTTATAAAGGGATATACATCGCCACTAGTAATCGCCTCATTCGCCAAGCGGTCGGCTGTTACATTTCCCTTTATACCTGCATGACCAGGGACCCATGTAAATACTACTGTAAAATCATTAGATATGCATTCTAAAAGTTTTTCTCTTATTTTCATGATGACTGTATAGTGAGTTTTTGATTTAAACGGAAACTTTTCAATAGCCTGAAGGGCACTATATGAATCAGAAAAAATAACTGTTTTACTAATTTTTGCGATAAGTATGTATTCCAATGCCTTGTATATTCCATAACATTCCCCAGTAAAGACTGAAGCTTCTGGAGGAAGTTTTATTTTTTGAATTATATTATAACGAGGGTGATAAACTCCCACGCCACCAGGATCAGTCAGAGAATGTTTAGAAGCGTCAGTAAAAATATGATGAAAATGAGGCCATTTCTGATTTACTAATTCATTAAACTGTGTATTCGTGTCAGGGTGATCTTTATCAATGTCCAACGAGTAGCAACACACTGGCGAGACTAAAAGAGCTTTAAAAGAAACCATAAATATTGGAAGGGAAGCCGAGCGATAAACAGGAGTCTGAAAGCTAATAAATTTACGAAAGCTAATAATTAAACAAGGAAGCTCTTTTCTGAACCAAAATGAAGAAGTTGCAACATATTCAGAGAGCGTTTGTAATTTTGAAAAAAGAACATGGTGGGAAAATTGGAAGGAACGAAACAGAAATCTATCTGATAGATACTGCCGTCGAAGTTTAAGAGGAGGTTCTACACATTCAACTTCCAAAGCATTAATTGGACTGGTTTTCATTGCACCTGCAATTATTCTAAGAGCTTTGTTCTGGATTACGTCAAGTTTTTTAAAAGCTGCTAAATTACCTGGTTCCAAAATAAATGTGCCATAATCTAAAAGGCTTCTAATTAAAGCATTATATATGAGACGTAATGAAGTTGGGTGTGCCCCCCACCAAACACCTGAAAGGCATCGTAATATATTCAAATTACGTTCACACTTGGTAACTAAATAGTCGCAATGTTGAGAACCTGTAAGTTTTGAGTCTAACACAAGACCAAGAAATTTTACTTCATTTTTTACAGGAATAGGGCAATCTTTGTATTTAACTTCTATTACAGGAAGAATACGTTTTCTACTAAATAAAACTAGAGTGCTTTTTGACGTGGAAAGATCCAGGCCATTTGACGTCATCCAGGCCTCTAAAAAACCCATAGCCAAAGACATTGAAGTACTAATATTAGTAATAATATTTTCTGATGTATATAAAAGAAGATCGTCTGCATATTGTAGAATTTTAACGGAACCATTTAAAGCTAATTCTAGGTCATATGTGTAAATGTTGTATAATAAGGGACTTAGGACTGATCCTTGAGGCAGACCCTTAGATACAGTTCTAGAGATTTTGGTATCATCATCAGGACAGATGTTAATAAATCTTTCTTTTAATAAATTAGTAACTAAATTAGTAAGCATAATAGGTACGTTAAGGTCGGACATCTTTTTAATTAAGACCGAAAGCACAACATTATCGTATGCAGACGTAATATCCAAGAATGTTGCAGCTACTGATTTATTTTCAGAAAAAGCCAAACGAATATCAGACACAAAAATACTAATACTATCAATAGTGCTTTTCCCCTTGCGAAAACCATACTGGCTTTCTGACAGTAAACGTTGACTTTCAATATACCACTCTAAACGATTTTTAACCAGGTGTTCAGTAAGTTTTAATAGTACGGAAGATAGAACTATAGGACGGTAAGATGAGGCAAGAGATGCGTTTTTGCCGGGTTTTAAAATAGGCAACACAGTTTGCAATTTCCATGATTCTGGTATGTTACCAGTTATCATAAAAGAGTTGACAATGTTTAAATAATAAATTAAAGCAGTTTCACTAAGATTGGAAAGAAATGAATAGGGAATGCCATCATCGCCAGGGGAAGAGTCTCTGACGCTACTTAAGACACCCTTAAGCTCCGACAGTGAAAATAAGGAGTTTAAATAATCATCTGATTTTGAACCTGTACATAGATCAAGGTTCTCAGGAACGGTAGGAGGCGCCAGGCAATCCAAAAACTCTTCAGTTAAAGAAGGTGAGAGTGCACAAACAGAACTGTTACTGAAGGCTGATCTAAATCTTCTGATATTCTGCCAAACAATTGACGGACGGGTGTCAGGAGATATAGAATGACAAAACGATTTCCAACCCTCAGATTTTTTCCTTTGGAGTAAGTTTTTCGTTTGTTTGGAAACTAGGGTATAATAATCAAAGTTCTCAGAAGTCATATTAGTACAATACGCCTTTTCAGCTTCCTTTCTCCTGTTTACAGCATCTGTACACTCTCGGTCCCACCATGGCGGCGACGGAATCCCTAAACTCCTGTTTTTTTTTATTGGGAACACCTCATCTGCGACTTCAGTTATAGCCCTAGCAAGAGCCACAGAACATACTGTTTCATTATTGTTTTTAATATCGGGAAGTTGAGTTATTTTTTCATCTAATCGTAATTTATATTTGTACCAATCTGCATCTTTTAGTAAATATTTTAAACGTGGCGACTGTGAAGCATTCGATTTATTATTATTATGAGTAGGGGGGAAACTGATTAAAATTGGAAGGTGGTCACTACCATGAGCATAAGAAAGGCTTTCCCATGTAAGAGAAGAAGCCAAATTAGATGTGCTAATTGATAAATCCACAGCACTGAGTCCTTCGTCAGGCTTAGTACGACGGGTGGGAGATCCTGAGTTTAAAATACAGAGGTTGTAAGAGTCCAAAATATCAATCAGATCTCTTCCATTGGTATTTGTGGTTGAACAACCCCATGACTGGTGATGTGAATTAAAATCACCTAAAATTAAAAATGGTTTAGGCAAGATAGAAATAATATTATTTACCTCTTGGAAAATAGAAGGACAGGGGCGAGGAATATAAATCGAAACAATACAAATGTTATTTACAATAGAAGCTATAATTGAAAAATCATTATGATGAGATGGTAGGTCGAATTGGGAAAAATGTAGGGATTTTTTGATGAGTATTGCAACACCGCTGTACCCATCGGATCTGTCTTCCCTGAGACATGAGTATCCAGGAATTTTAAAATTAAATTCCGGTTTTAGCCACGTCTCACATAAAGTTATAATATAAGGTTCAAATTTATTAATAAGATAAATTAAATCAGACTTGTTCTTTATTACGCTTCTGCAGTTCCATTGCAGAATCTTGTTTATGTGAGCCATTGTTAAATATGTCAATTATTGTTTTCAATAAAGGGGCAACGTTGGACGGTGGTATAGATTGTGACAATGAAGTAACCAAAGTAATGATTAAATCAGCCACAGATTGTTGTTCTGGCATAGTACAATCATTTTTATTTACAGGTTTAAAGGCACATCCGTCAGAATAAGAGGGTGAGTTATAGTCACCCACAACAGCCTGGTGAGCTACTCGATCATAACCTTTAATAGATTTCGGAGGAGTACGGGGCTTCTGGAAAAAGGTTTTTTTGTAAGAGTGGCTTTGTAATGGTTGAGTGGTTGCATGTCTATTATCTTGGCTGTTAAGTACAGGTGATGGAGAAGAGGGATATTTCAATACGTCTGAATATGATTTTGATACAGGAGGATGAACCTTTGAAGCTTCAGAATAGGATACACAATTTTGGGCCATATACCTTTTTATGTTGGATTGCCTACTAGCTTCTGGGCAAGTCTTACTGATTGCGATGTGGTGTCCACCGCAAAGACAGCAATAACTGTCATCTTTATCACAATCGCAAGATGTACCTGTATGTCCCTGTCCACATTTGTAACACCTTGGTTTTGATCTACAAGTATCTTTCGTATGACCATAACGACAACAATTATAGCACTGGATAGATGGATATATATACAAATCAACTTTAAGGGAATTAAAACACATAAAAATTCTAGTGGGAAGGACCTGACCATCAAATGTCAAGACCACTGTTTGTGAGGGTTTCCAGGTAGGAGTACCATCTACAATAGTTTTATAATTTAACCGTCTTACTTTTAGTATGTCTCCACAGCCCAAAGGAACACTGATATTATCTTTTATCTCTTCTAGAGTCATGTCATCAGGAATACCTCGAACAAGTCCCATTCGTGTTATATTGAATGATGGAACATAAGCCTCATAACTTTTATCTAATAGAGCATGATGTTTTAAAAAAGAGTTTGCAGCTGTGTGGCAGGTGAATGCCATAGAGATTTTATTGCGTCCAATACGCTTCAGACTGCCTTGAACAATTTGCTGTATTTGATGTTTATGTAGAAATCGACCAAAGCATATTGGATGCAAGTTAATGTCACCTGATCCAGTTTTAACGACATGGACTACAAATGGAGACACATCTAACGCTGTATACTCTTTTCTTCCAGCATTTCTGGTTAACGGTGAAGGAGTAGGCAGAGTAGAAATAGTTGGCGAAATTGGCGACTCAAGGGGCGATGAGTTTTCGATGGGTTTTTCGTCACTGTCTTCACAGTGACATCCAGTTCTACCCGGATCTACAGCCATGGTGTTCTTGCGTTTTTTTTTGTTACAAGTTTTGCACACCTTATGCAACCGTGTCCTTTTCCTTTTACCTATATTGGACACTGAACAATCAGTGTCCATGCTTGATGTTTCTACCGTCACATATTTCGATGGTTGGGGAACATCACCCCCGGGGTCAGGGGGCTCGTTCATACCACCCACCAGTCCTCTAATAAAATTTATAGAAACTTACCAATAGTTTTATATACACACAGTACACTACAAGAAATAAATAATCTAAAATATATACAATATACAACTTATCTGACTAATTTTATAACAATAATTAATATTTTACGATAAAACTGAAAAAAAGACACCCGCCACCTTCGAATGTTTCCCGCGCTTTTCCATTTACGTATTAATTATTTATTTAAACAAACATTTTTTTTATAAAATATGTTTTTAAGGCGTAAGTCCGCCAAAGGAATGCCATGCCAAAGGAATTCTTTACCAGTCTATCTGTGGGTGACGCAGAAACGAGATGATGTGAATGTACCTACATAAATTGTAATATAAATCAAGGTAAATAAATAAGACAGAACTTGACAAGTTAATACAAAATTCATACCAGTAATATATTGTTACAATACTTTATTTCTACCTGTCCTTATTCCACCTCAATGTCGGGACGGCGACACACATTTTTTTCAAGCATGTTGCAAAGAGAATTCAGGCCAGCAAGGAAATAATACATTATATCTTTCTAATATTAAATTGTCGATGTGATCACAGAAAGTGTGTCAATTGGGTATTTGAAAAATTTATTAAATTAATTTTATGTGAAATTAACGTCATTTAAAATATAGCACAGAAATAAATATTAAAATATACTCAAAAATAAAAAAGTTGGATAAGCCTTTGAAGTTTAGTGTAACCTTCAAACTGTTAGAAAGAGAAGCGTCAGTATATTCACGTCACGATCATAACGGTACGTACGTTGGAAAGGGATAACAAGATATCCCCTAGTGATGTGGATAATCGATTAATAATAATCGATAATTTTTTGAAGATGTACTATTGTATTATTAAATGACGGGGATGGTTGGCGCTCACTTGGGGAAGACTTCGTCCAGCAATGGACGGCGATAGGCTCTAGCTGATTGCAGATTTTAAAATATGAATTACTGCCTCATTTTGCAACCAATTTCGATACAGTTTTTACAGAAGAGTTTCTTTTTTGTTAAATTTGCTATTACATAAAATGCGTATAAAATCAACATAGTCAAGTACCCAATTTATCATTACTGATTTTTATCCTTATTTACATTACTACTATTTTTCACACGATTCGTTTTCATATCGTAATCAATGTTATTATCTCACATTGACATATAATAAGCGCTTAATAAAGATATATAATTATCCTTAAAGTATTTCGATATTGCTGGTGATATCAACAAAGTAATAAATTAACGTATTTTACAATCGAGATCTACATTAACGCCATGTTCATTGCAATGTGCCTTTTGCTATGCGTAGATTTCTATACCTGCCTATATGTGGTTGCTCCGTTTTTTGGTGCTAAATAAAGACAGAACCAATCACCTATTGTTTCACAGATATTAGCATTCGCACCGCTATGAAACCGTATAGTTAAGTTTAAAAATTGTGCCAAGTACCAACTGCCCTTTCCTACTCTGGTATAGAATAAGCGTGTTGCAGAAAACGTTCAGTTTACGATTTTACGACCGGCTATAAGGTAGCCGTAGTACCTGTAGTAGGTAGTACCTGTTTTTTTTTTATAGCACAGATTGGCAAACGAGCAGATGGGTCACCTGATGTTAAGTGATCTCCACCGCCCATAGACACCCAAGACAAAAAAAATGATGGGTGCGTTGCCAACCTAAAAGGAGGGAATGGAAGGGGATTGGGAAAGGGAGTGGGGAAATGGGCCACCGGAAATCTCACTCACCGAACGAAACGCGACAGCAAGCTGCCACTTTACGTCGGTTTTCTGTGAGACAGTGGTATCTAACCGGTCGAGCCGGCCCATTCGTGCTATAGACGTTACTGTCTACAGCGTGGCTCTACCACCTTTATTCTGTCCTGTCTGACATCAACTCCTTTTGGGGAATATAGTATAGGTTTATGAA
The DNA here is from genome assembly GCA_036417725.1 of Clanis bilineata. Taxonomy (NCBI): domain Eukaryota; kingdom Metazoa; phylum Arthropoda; class Insecta; order Lepidoptera; family Sphingidae; genus Clanis; species Clanis bilineata. The sequence goes on from CM071154.1 coordinate 9,936,662, forward strand.
TACGGGGTCAGGACAGTCTTAAGGCATGCGTGGGCCCCTGGGTACACAAGAATTCTTGGCCCTTCGGATAGTAATAATAATTTATCGTGTAAGAGAATGTAGGTACTTATCAGCCTTTCAGGGTCCCGTGAAGTCGAGGGCCCTGAGCACGGGCCCCGTATGCCCTTATGGTAAAGACTGTACTGTTCGGGGGAAATACTTATTATAATATTTTCCTAGCTTGTTCGATATGGGCGGCAACTATGCGGGTTATGCGGCCGATATAACATGCTCCTTCCCCGCTAACGGCAAGTTTACTGACGACCAAAAACTTATATACGAGGCTGTACTAGCTGCAAGAGATGCCGTTATAAGGTAAAGTATTTAGGAGCATTTTATTATGTACTTACCTCTTTTTCTTTACACACACTTTAAGGTTTGGATACGCGATATGAAGCGGATAATTCAGTAGATGTAAATGTAAATAGGTAGATAGATATCACATAGCGAATAGAACCACAAAATATATTTTTAATAAGTATAACGAAATATCGAAGTACAATAAAAAAACCAGCAGACTAATACTTGCACTTTTTTTTCTTTCTTTATAAATCTTTGATGTCGGTGCTAATGTCCTTAAAATAATTTCACTGTAATATAACTATACAATCCTTTAATTAATGAAAATATATTATTTTATTATGTTACGATCTAGTATATTACGATTGTCGATTACATTTCACATTACAGAGAAGCCAAGCCAGGTGTGATGTGGCATGAGATGCATTTGACTGCAAATCGAGCCATGCTCGAACATTTGAAGCAAGGAGGACTGTTGCAGGGCGAAGTAGAAGAAATGATAAGGGTAATAAAATTGTGTACAAATATTTTGATAGAAATAGTGATTTTCTTCTTATATGCAATGTGTCAATTTTTTAAGTATTTTTTTTCTAACGCGATGTCAATTGTTAAGGATATTTTTGCTTTTTGTTTATTGTCAATTCGGCTTTCTTGCACATCACTTATACAACAAATGTAACAGCCAACGAAATATTTTTCCTAAAACATCTGTGGTATGTAAAGCAATCATTACAAGATATTTGTTAAACCTTAATTATGGTGATACTGAGTCTCTCATTGCTATAGTAACATGAAATAAAGAAACTTGCTCCAGTTTGCTCAATAACAGAACTGCAAATACATACAAGTGCTCTGTGATACATACACACACTACACTCGTACGCATACACACACTCACTCGTACACACACACACACACACACACACACACACACACACACACTCACTCGTACACACACACACACACACACACACACACACACACACACACACACACACACACACACACACACACACACACACACACACACACACACATATATACACATACACATACACATACACACACACACAGACACATGAATTGTTTTACTGTCTCATGTCGTGGGTGAGTGTCCTGGAGTCCTGAAATACAGGGTTACCCTAGTTTAGGCTCCAGTCCACCACTAATATCATTCTCCTATATATACTTGTTTTTCTAGTTTAGCAACTCACTTGGTGGAAAATAAATAAATTTTTATTTTTTTTATTTTTTATTGTTTAGCATGGTGTACACGGGGTGCTTCAGCCACATGGTCTGGGCCATCTGTTGGGGCTGGACGTTCACGATGTGGGCGGGTACCTGCCGCACTGTCCCCCGCGACCCGCCGGGCCCCTCGCGCGCCTGCGCACCGCCAGACAGCTGGAGGCAGGCATGGTGCTCACCATCGAGCCCGGCTGCTACTTCATACCGAGGGTATGTACATACAGTGTACAGTGTAGTGTACCCGCTGCACTGTCCCCCGCGACCCGCCGGGCCCCTCGCGCGCCTGCGCACCGCCAGACAGCTGGAGGCAGGCATGGTGCTCACCATCGAGCCCGGCTGCTACTTCATACCGAGGGTATGTACATACAGTGTACAGTGTAGTGTACCCGCTGCACTGTCCCCCGCGACCCGCCGGGCCCCTCGCGCGCCTGCGCACCGCCAGACAGCTGGAGGCAGGCATGGTGCTCACCATCGAGCCCGGCTGCTACTTCATACCGAGGGTATGTACATACAGTGTACAGTGTAGTGTACCCGCTGCACTGTCCCCCGCGACCCGCCGGGCCCCTCGCGCGCCTGCGCACCGCCAGACAGCTGGAGGCAGGCATGGTGCTCACCATCGAGCCCGGCTGCTACTTCATACCGAGGGTGTGTACATACAGTGTACAGTGTAGTGTACCCGCCGCACTGTCCCCCGCGACCTCACCTTTTAAACAATAAAATCAAGACATGCCACGTATGTAATGAAATTGTTGATATCTGCTTTATTTTATTACATTTGCAAATTTACTTGGTAAATTTATTATTTGGGATATCATAAACGAAGTTCTAGGACTCTAAACATGACGAAAATAAACAAGAATGGACGCCATAGATCCCTTTACATGCCTCGCGAGTCGCGACGCATTATTCAGCCACTCTCAAACAGGACAACCGACATTAATGCAAACCCTTCTAAATAATCAAAACTCGGTTAAAAATTAGTAAAATTCGCGAATTAAAATGTTTATTTAGCATGGTATTTTTGCAGTTATTAAATGCCGCACAAAACAATCTACAACAGTCGCAGTTCTTCAACTGGGTGAAGATGAGTAAATTCCGCAAATTCGGCGGCGTTCGCATCGAGGATGACGTACATATCACAGAGCGCGGTGTCGAAAACCTCACATTTGTACCGCGCACGTGAGTATTCATCTTTGACAAAACAACTGTATACCGTCATTAAATAAATAAATAAATAACACCCAACAGTCACATAAATAGTCCCGACCCCACACTAAGATCGAGTCTTGTGTCGTGGGTATCAGGAACTACGAGAGACGCACGGTCTCAACACCCAGACCCGAAACAAATATCTGTAGGCCATACAAACATTTGTCTCGGTGCGGGGATCGAACCCGCGGCCTCTCGCTTCACAGCCGGCTACTCGCCCGCTGCGCCACGGAGGCTGCTTTGATTGCTTTGATACGCCGTCACTTGTAAATGAGGTCTTGAGAAATATGTTGCCTTTGGGCACTATTCTAAAACAAATATATTTTCTATCTATAGTAGTCACTAAATTGTAGCATGTCATAAAATATTTTGTTACAGAGTGGAGGAGATCGAAAAACACATGTCGAAAGGAGCAAACTTTAAGTGAATCGTTTCATATAGACGTTAAGAAAAGAGAGATTTATTTTAATATATTATTCTTTATTTATTTTACACCAAATATGTCATTTGAATTAATACATTATGGAAAAATCCTTTTCATTCTTATTTCCTTTTCGTTTCTGTATGGGACACTATTTAGCTTATAAGAACAAAGCAATTTGTATATTTTGTCATAATATGTATTACTGTAATATCAATTGTATTTTTTGTAAATATAAGATTAAAAATATACTAACCTATTCATTTACAAATCAGTCCAACCGCATAATATCATTAGATGATTATTTACAGTCTTAGCTATTTGATAGCGCGAAAATCACATATTAAATTAATCAAACAAGGAATCGCAACAAGTCGAGGCATAGATAATATACATATATTTGACGATAATACTTAAAAGTATCGTATTAGTTAATCTGTGTGTTAACTATAATAGTGTCATTGATCAGTTTTTAAAGACCATGAATTGTCCCTATAAGTTGATTGCATTATGACCACCAATTTATGAATATGGGCCTTCACTACATATAACATAGGTAGTATTTCATCACATGAGGTAGTGGCAAACTATTAATAATGTTCAGAAACTCGGTAGTAGATTGAACACCACCATGTCTGGTTCTGAGAAATCTTCTGATTTTGAACCTAGCCAAATGTTTCAAACTTGGCACGTGGAATGGAAGACTCTCTGGACCAACACTAGCATTACCGTCGATCATTGCAACAAGTTGACTTTGCACCTGTAAGTTAATTACATTTAGAAACTTATTTCCATAAAATTAAATTTAAAATAATAAATAAGTAGAAATATACATAGCTGCCAACAGGTTTCATTTCATTGGATTTCTACAACACAAAACATGGTATTTCTGCAATTTTTTGTCTTTGGTCCATTGTAATAGGAGCAGGAGACAATAAATACCCCTGTTTTGTGTAGGTGTTTTATTTTGAAGAAACTAGTGCAGGAGACGAGGCTAAGTTTTCAAATAAACATGTGTATGTGGGGGCTATATTGCTACAAATGATACAAGAGCAATGTATGTAAATTTTAAAGCAATGTACTATTTAAAATCAATTATTATAAGCTGCCAACCTGATATTAGAATTGCAGATATATATACTAAATATAAACTAGTTACCAACAATTTGAGTATAAAATACTACCAAAGCAATGTACTTCAACATACTAAAAGCATAATCAGATACCATAAGTGATTAAACTGCCTCCGTGGCGTGGTGGTATTTCGGTACGACTACGGTTCTGAGGCCTCAGGTTCGATCCCCGGGTCGCGCAAAGTGATATTGGATTTTTCCATATCAGCCCGAAGTCTGGAATTTGTGCCCGATATGGCGATAGGCTCGCCCCCTATCACATCTGGGACGGAACTAAGCTTGGCGAAATGTGGGTGTTCTAGTTCGCTAGTGCGTCTCTGCCTACCCCTTCGGGGATACAGGCATGAGCTTATGTATAAATGATTAAATAATTGTTTTTAAAGGAACAATTACTATTTATAAAAAGAGGTTGAAAATAATAATCATTGACTTACACTTTGTGGTATTCTACCTAGGATACCATTATCATTTGCAAATTGCAAAATAGTTTCTGGATCACAATGCAAACTATACTGTAACATGATTGGTAAAGTTGTGGTGTCTGAAGTGAGAGAGGCTATGAAAGCATCAGGAACACATTTATCTTTATCCACACAGTTACGAGCAGTGCAGTAATCAATGTTACAGCCATGGTCAACAAGCATTTTGAAAGTCTGGAAAATAAATTTTACTCTGTTCATTCTAAAGTAGTCCATATAAATCCATCCTTCCTCATGATTCTACATAGGGGTGGCAAACAGTAGCATCTGTTGTTGAAAAAAGTTCTAAACTCGACAGTATAATTAAACATTTATTTAACCTGTTGGAGGTGGCACATATATATGTTACACAAGTGTCTCGGCCTCCCAAAGTCGATCCAACCATCACTGTTTAAGACATCAGAAGCAAATCGAAAGAAGATTTTATCATTCTCAATGTTGTGAGACTTATGCCCAATAGAGGCTATGATATTGCTATAGATAGATAATATTGAACTTACTTCATTAAAACAGGAACTATGTATACAATAATGTATGTATACTAATGGTGGACATTCACTTATATCTGTAGCATTTACGTCCATTCCATACATTAAGAATAAATAGAAAAATTCTCTAAACTTTTCAGGTGAGGTATCATATATGTATGAACAAATGTTTAAGTACCAATTCAAAGGAGCATTTGTTTGGTAAGTAGGGCATAGATCACCAATCTGCTCCAATAGCACATAAAATGACTCATTAATATCAAAAAACTCGAGGCCCAAATCACCATTCAACAGTATATCTAATATCCTTGTTTTGAAATAATGTGGTTTACAAGCTCTCAAAATTATATTTTTATTTATCTTCTCTCTATCAGTGACTTGAAATATCTTTTCAAATATAAAATCATATCCATTATTCAGTGCTATGTCAAGTGCCATCTCCCCTTCACAGTTCTTCAGATTTGGATCAGCCCCATTATCTAATAAGAAGTTTATAATGCCCTCAGTGGCACCTCCTAAAGCTAACATTAATGGACTGTATCCAGATTTAGTAACTTGATTGATGTCTGATACAAAAGGAAATAATATCTTAACAGTTTCAAAGCAGCCTCTGGAACATGCTAAGTGAAATGGTGTGTAACATCCTGGATCATTTTTTATCTCAGGGTTGGCACCCGCATGTAACAAAGTAGACACCGCTGCTGGTTGCATTTCTAATACAGCATCATGTAATGGTGTGTCTCCATCAAAATCCTGTACATCAATCATGGCTCCATAGTCAATTAACAGTTGTATTAAATCAACCCTGCCTTGACTACTGGCGACATGCAGAGGTGTCACTCCTTCTGTACTACCATAATTTGTTATATCCTTAACCAGATCTAGCAACAGTTTGATTGATCTAATACTACATCTATTTCTTATTGCCAAATAAAGAGCTGTGTGACCTTCATGGGTTTCTGCTAGCGGCCGGCAAGTGGGGTGTTTTAATATTAACTTAATGCATTCGTAGGAGTCGTTGTACGCCGCTTCGTGGAGACAGGTCCATCCTCGGTTATCAATGCAATTGGGATTTATTTTTTTCAATAATGATTGGACTGTTTTAACGTCGTCATTTCTAGCAGCTATATTTAAAGCGTTTGAAGTGCTCGGATTAAGAGAACTAAAATCCATGCTGTGTCAAATATATAGTGGATTAATCACAATAACAAACTTGGTTTACAAAATATACGTAGTGTTCTTTCTCATACAAACAGCGTTAAAATTAAATGCCTGAATTGGTTATTTCTTAAACAAAGTACCTCAATAGACCTCAATAATAATTTTCGTTTAGTCCACATTGAAAAAGATAATTATGTAAATCATTGAGTAACTTGAATATACTGGTAGTAAACATTGACTGCTGACTCTGCATTATAGGCTATAGGTTGATTTCGTAAGAAAGATTCATATTAATATTTTTATTAATATTTTGAAATGACTGATTTGATTCTTAGATTAAAGAGAGAGAGGAGATCGGACTTCAGAGATCGGTTCCATCTCCATGACCTTGGCACCAGACTGGCAGCTAAAGATGGCGGAAAGTTTAGTGCGTCAAAGTAATACAGTCGATGATTTGTCGATAAACATTTTTGTATTGTTTTTACAAAACAGTACATAAATGTTCAAATGTGAATATTTTTTTAAGTTTATTATTTATTACTACGCGCATGCGTAGTACAAAGCTTGGGAAAAGGTATCACACAATCGTGGTGTTTTATATACGTGTACGTATTATAATTAATACGTTGGTAGAGTCTTTTCATCATTTTTATAATAAAGTTCTTCAAATATGCCGAAAACGATTGCAGAAATCCTCTTTCCAAAATTTTACATTCGTCTCATTATCTTGTTCTTGAAGCCAACATTTTTGAAGGTTTCACTTCTACCACGTGTATTCACACCTGGTAGAAGTGAAACCTTCAAAACCTATTTTTTGTAATGCACACATGCTTTTTCTTTATTATTTGCTTTTATTTGAATGATTTAAGATTGTCAGCGTTATATTAATTATTAAATTAAAATGTTATTTATTATTAAATTAAAATGTTAGAGTATTATTAGCACGATTAGTTCTAATAATATAATCATCATCTGCCACAGAATGTCCACTTCTAAACATCAACTCAATAACAACATCAATCATGAGAACAATAATTCAAAAAATCGTTTGCTTATCTCTGCTGTAAATATCGTTATCTAAACGCACTAAAGCTTTTCTGAAATGTGTCCGTGTCAGAATTCAACAAGATTGGGGTCATATTGAGCGTTTATTGTAGTAACAATATTAATGTACGATAATTCAGAAAAATAAAATAAATGATGTGTAAGTAGGTTGTCAGAATCATAAGAACTAGAGAATTATAGTATCTACTTACCCTTATGGGATACAGGTGTGATATGTATGTAATGTAATAAAAAAAAAGTTAAATAACGGATAAAACATTTTATCGATATCGATGATATACACAATGAATCACAACCGCGTCACTAGACCGCCATTCCTGCTGCCGTATTATTATTACTTTGGCCCGAGGGCGTGGCTTTTTGACGGATGCTAGTCTATAGGGACGAACACATGTAGAAGATTACCAGTTGACACTCTTTAATAAAAAAGAGCTATCATTATTTATTGCCGATTCTATCAAAATTTTATACTCCATAGGTTGTAATAGACAATAGGTCTTTTGTGTACCGTTTTAGCGCAGGAGATTCGGCTTTCAAAATTAACGTAATATTTCTATGGAAAACTCACTTCGCCTCTTTTTATTCGCCGATCTTTGAGACGTTGGTCGACTGATAAATATATGGTACCTACCTTAGATTATCCTAGTACCTACAGATATTTGATTTGATTACACAGTACCTAATAGGCAATAAATATGTAACTATTCTTAATAGGAACCTACCCATGCCTTCGTAATAATACCAGAAAATACATAATTTCCGTCCATGTTTCCGTGTATTTACCTATCGATAGTGAATTAAGAAGTACAAAAATATATAAATATTTTTATTAATTTAGAAAATAATCAATATACAATAATTATAGTTAGTCCAATGATTACAAATAATAAAAAAAATGTACAATATGTAGGCTACATAATATTACCTATATTGTAATAACACAATGTTGAATTTCTTTCATAAATATCAGGTTTTTACAAACAAGGTTGACGTCAAGTTTTTGGCGGATAAATTAACATGAGAAATAATTATTCATGTGCCTAATTTTAGTTAAACATTAATATATTGATTTCGGAAATGTTTCCATGCCCTATTCCTACAAACAACACAACACAATTTTATAGACGCGTCAACAGTCAAGACTAGATGTAGAAAAAGATCATTATATGCCTATTATAAGAGTCACCGTAAATCAAAAGCCCGCAGTGACCGCTATGTCAAAATGGTTATAACTACTTGGACACTGGGTTAGGGAATTTGAGTGGTGTAATAGGCGTGACTCTTGGCATAGAGTTGGAGCGCGGCTCGCGAGGGGAGCGGGGGCAGCGGGATGCAGGGTACGGGCGGGGGCGGAGCTCCTCGGCGCTACGGAACGTGCCCCGAGCCACGCGTCGGTAAAGCGATGCCACCGATGTTTCTTGCAGAAGACATCTGAGAAGTAGACACACGCATATGTATATGTGTAATATCTTATTAATATAGCTATTGCCTGCCACCTGTAGTAGTAGTACTGTTAGTTTCGCCTAACCACGCGAGACCATTGTCTGTGAATCATGGACTGCGATACGGACTGGGGTTGGGGTTGGGTTGATTTGGGGTCTCGATACCATAGACGCCGAACGTAATTAGACAAATATAGTCGCTTTTTGTTTCAGCAGTACGATTCTAAATTATGGAATAGAATATTTTATATTAGTAACATTATTTTATTTTTTACCACTATTATAGAATACTAATAATATACATATATTATACTGTTTAAAATCTATAGCCAGCCACACCAATATTTGGCGAGAGCTGACTCAGGCAGCGAAACGGGGGTTAAGGCGCTTCAACTTGACCATACTGAGACACTCATGTGGCATATCAAAACACCGTGTCAAAAGTTCTCGTTCGTTTGTAATCCCGTATAAATTATAATACTTGTAAATAGTAGGTAGGTACGTTAGTAGTTAGGATTTTATCATTTACACCAAAACCCAACTCAAATGAACAATAATTATATATTTAATACAGACTTGATAATAATAAATATAGTTTGTATTTAACTTGCAAGCTATGTACATGATAGGCAGCGGCTTAGCCGTGCTCCTGGTATTGCTGATGGCCATGGGTGACGACAATCACTTCTCGCCAGGTGGGCCGTTTAGGAGCCGTTCAATTATTACGTAAGCAAAATTTTTACAATTATTAACCCCGGCCTCCCCCTCGTCAGCAAAAGTAAGGAATGCTCTTCCCCCTATGCTTACGTAAACATTGGTACATGAATTTTTCAATGTGTTCTGGTTTCTTTATTGAAATCCAATAAAGCAAAAAAAATACTGCTGACGTAATCGCCGCCAGACCCCCCACCCTCCATGCCATCCAATGTAAGCAAACACCTGTCCCCCGTACCTAATGCTTACGATTTACTTAATACTTGAATGGCCCCTTACCCGTCTGCCTTCACAGGCCAATAACAAAACAAAATATAAATAGAACTTTCAGTGAAAATAAACGTATCTGTATCTTTTACGAATTACGCAAGCTATGTGTTAATTAAAAGCAGGTAAGTAAAACCAACCAACTACGATAATTCATTTTCACTGTGAAAGTTCTATTGAAACAAAAAGGTACCTACTCCCATTAGACGAATAATAATATAATATAATATTAATAAATTATTACCAATTTACCATTATAAAACAAAACATGTGATCAAAACATTTACTTCTCCAGCTCAGAGAGTTGTTGCTTAGGAGTGGACGCGGCGACGGGTCGCGTCCGGCCGAGTCTGGCGCGGGTGGACTGCAGCATTTGTTGCGTCACCAACGGTTGCTGAGTCTCTTTAGGCTTGCACTTTACTGGGTTGTCCTAAAATTAAATACGTCAACCATTAGCCAATCCTCTTTTGAGAACGTTTAAGATTACTTTATGATGATGATTATTATCACTACACAGTATAAAACAAAGTCGCTTCCCGCCGTCTCTCTGTCACTATGTATGCTTAGATGTTTAAAACTACGCAACGGATTTTGATGCGTTTTTTTAATAGATACATGCATAATATCGTAAAGAAACATAATAATTTTAGAGGTTTCTAATGTGATGTACATAAACATATTTTTTTGCGCTTACATTGCAAACGCTGGCTGAACCCTACGAGATAGACCATAATAATGCATATCAGCACCCGTTGCACCCGTGCGAAGCAGGGCGGGCTGCTATTAATATACATAATAATTTTTACACCTCCTGAAGGTTGACTGGGAGGTTATGCTTTTAGCATTAATGTATCATCATCATCATCAGCCATAGGACGTCCACTGTTGAACATAGGCCTCCCCCAAAGATAAAATGTATATGAAGGGGTAAATAAATAAAATTATCTTAGACCTCGACTAACGCTCAGACTTGGTACCAATTTGAACGGCTACCTATACCTATTATCTAGTGATGGATGGGGATCCAGCCCCGGTCAAATAATGTAAAAAAATAGAAGACTATTTCTCATAAGTGAAGTTGATGACATTGGCGTCAAGCAGACAACCGGTTATACAAACAAAGCCGAAACTTGCTAGTACTACTAGTACTTTGTGTTACTCATATCCACATTGGGATGAAATGAGGTTAGGTGGAAATAGAGATAAGGCTTCTGGTATATTGCTAGCAGGGTTTGACCAGCATATAGTTCAGGACGAGTTCATTGTATTGTATTGTATTACTACTTTCCTACCTTAGCCTTCCTCAGTTTGACGTTGGCAATGTCCTGTGGGGTGATGGTCAAACGCGGCCCGTCTATCCTGGGAGGTGCGGAACCACACCTCGGCATGGTGTGTGAGCGCACCGGCAGCCTGGATGCCGGCGGGGGTGGCGGTGGTGGCGGCGGCGGAGGAGGTGGAGGTGGTGGGGGCGGCGGAGGAGGGGGAGGAGGCGGCGGCGCCTGTGGCGCGGGGGAAATAGGCTTATTTTCTTGATTCCTGCCAAAAATAACCATACACGTTAGAGGCGGCACATATATATATATATGTTACATAAGTATCTCGGCCTCTAGAGGCCGAGCCGCCCGTCACTATTTAATAATAATCATGCTAATGACAGCAATGACAGGGACACGATAAAAATCTATATCTTGTCCCTGGCAATTAATAGCAATAACAGACAATCCATTGGGAATGCCTGCCATTGCCTCTACACGATGTGTAGAGTGAAGGGCAAAACAAAATAATTATAAAATTGTATGTTTCTCCATAGATTTATCTTACAATCTTACTTTTACTACATCAATCACAAAATGATAGCTGGGTGTTTACTAGAGTAGAGATAGCCTCGACCTTAGGCAGCTCAAGTGGAGACGATACACCCACCTGAATATATTTATTCTAGGTGAAGAATTACATTATATCCTAATCAAAAGGGCCTCACTTGCACTTTGTAGCGACGTCTAATAGAAAGGATAAAATGCATTCAGTTCAATTGTCAGATTCTTCAAAAAAATTATTCTGGAAATCACCAGTTGCTGAAATTATTTTAATTAGACGATTCCACCAAAGATTATTTATATTATTATAAATATAATTTTACCTATTCGCGTGTGCCAATTTTATTTACAGAATTGTTATCACAAAACTCATGAAGCTAACTAAAATTGATAAAGTAACGAACTCCCTAAACTAGTAATATATGCCACAATACTTTGATCATTAATGGAGTATTAACTTTAATTACCTGAGTTTACCCTCGAGTTCCTCAATTTTACTCATCATCTTCACCATTCCGTCTTTGAGCATCTCGTTCTCTTGAGCAAGTCTCTCTTGTTTTAAATCCACTTGTTCTAGAAACTTCTTGAGTTCCTTTAATTCCTCAGCGGATGTGTCAATTGCATCCTTATTTTGTATGGGCTCCCGGAGCATGTCCGAGTATAGACCTGTGAGAGACTGGTAGCCCTAAAAAATATTATCATCTTAATCCAACTATTTAAATGAACTGATTTGTCTCACATCACTATATATCTTTATCATTATTTTACTTTATTAGATTATGAACCCTGAGTCCCCTGAATGACGACACGGCATTTGATGGATTTTAAGTAGGTACTGTGCAATAGTATTGATAACAATCGAGATGTATAATTGTGTGCGTCTTTGCATGGTCAGCAGAATTATGCCAAATTTACCAATATTACTAAAAGTTACTGTGTACTGACTGACCATAATATCACTAGGTAGTGATGGTATTGTATTTGAAAAAATTGCATCAAATAATATGTAATAAAAATCAGGTCAAATGCTGCTACTATTAGGTGCATCATCGAGAAAAGAAACTAATTTTGCGTTAAGACATGAAACTCAACATCACACTCTATTATCCATAGCGACCATAGCTTCATATCATCTCGTTGTCTGGAGGGTGCACAAAATCTATTGTAAATTTTGAATCAAATCTACGACGTTCATTTTTATCTCCATATCAGATATAATATCTACTGAACAAATCTTGTTTTGCTGGTAAAATAATGGTACGTCGCAGCACGTCGGTAATGCTCTGCTGGCTCGGATCTAGGGGTAGCTCATGTCGACAATATTACAAATTACAATGCACGCAAAATAACTTGGCCAGAATAAAATTGAACTCGTTGCATCACCTTCCGCTATAGTCTTATAGGTCCTTAAAGTGAAAATAATTGCTGCGACGGCCGACGACACGTCGCGTCGCGCCGTTTATGTTTTCAGCCGCTGAAACTTTTTGTGCAAGTTTGCAACAGAGCTATATTTTATTTTCAACAAGAATAGCAAGTGTGGCACGTGGTCAGTGTCATATATCATTCCCAGTTATAAGCAGGTTATACGTTATTACAAGCCGCGATTCGCGAGCAGTAAATTTAATTTATGCGCCCCTTTTATAGTTCTAAATCCGTCTCTGTATGTGACGTCGAACATCTTGATTAATCTCTGTGCGTTTACTTTGACAAGGAAGATTTTTATATGAAAAATGTCTTACATAACATTAAGATAGTAGGCTATAGTTGATTATAACAGTTTTGAATGTTTGATATAGAGGTAGGTATAAATGCATTTTAATTCAATTACAAACTTTTCGGTTACACTTCTATTCGCTTTTTTTTACTAAAATTATAGTAACTATGAAAGTGTAAACTCTCATGGAAAATAATATCGACAATTTGACGTTACAATTTGAATCCTTATTTCTAACGTTAAGGTCAATGACTTATGGGGTCCTGTCTGTAAAATGTGTAGGTATGTAATAAGATTATGGGTCCTGCTCGTAACCAACTATGTAGGTATATATGTGTAGGTGCGTACCTACACTTAAAATTATCTATTAAGTTCAAAATTAAAAAACAACTCTACAGTCTAAGTTACTTTTAGGATTTACCTTTCTGCCGATCCATGTACAAAGATCTACGATTTTCCATGCTTTCGGTTTTGAGTTACGCCGGTGGTTCCTGTCTCTCCGCGGTGTTCCACCTGACAACATGAACCATTCCATGTCACTCAACACTCCAGTGTCTATAGCACATTCAATTTCCACCTCGACTTTAACACTGTTTTCTTTAGATGCTCCCATTGCAAAATGTAAGGAACATCAATAACGTACGTCATTTATAAAAAATACAGATTGAATAAACTGTAAACCATATATAACGACTTCACGGGTTACAGCGAAATCAGAAATGAGCTCTTAATTCGTATTTGAGGTCTCGTCCGTTAAGACCGTAAACTTGAATTGTGTCGGCGCACCGAGATGATGTCATTGAATAATATTAACCACGGACGGAGACGAAATGTTTATAAATATGCGACAAAAAATTACCTATCATTTGTGATAACGTGCTACAGTATTGTGACATGTGACCTTCATTCTACAGTAGCACAAGAGATTGTGATGGATGTATATTATAATCTCGAAGTTAGAGCAAATGGCAAAAGTAACTTTTTGGTAGGTACAATTATCGTTGTCACTTTATTAAAAGAGTGATTAACAGATATGACATAGTTTAGTATTGAAATATTTTACAGCCAGATTATTTGTGAATTAGAGAGCCGCTGTAAATAAAGCAGTTGTCGCGTCGCGCGGCGTCGCCTCCTTGGTCTAGTGAGGTCTATGGGCTGTGAGCCGGAAGGTCCTGGATTCGATTCGCAGGGAGCCCAGGTCGGGCGGGATGTTTTTCTATTTGCGCGATACTGGATCCTTAAGATAGGGGTTGACGTGAGGTAGGCAACCGGACGTAAAAAATAGCCAAATCTTTTGACACATGCTTGAAAAAGTGTGTTATGCTGATCCCACATTAAGGTGGCATAAGAGCAGGTAGAAAGGAAGAAAGAGAGGAGATCTTAAATCTTTAAATAGAGAGGCACTTTCTTTACTGGATGTAGGTACAACCCAATAATATATTAATATACTATGTGTGGGTTTAGAGTAATAACTTGTTTGGGCGAGTCGCGAGCAGGTTGGTAACCATTGAAAAGCTCAACGTCTAGTACGTACCTACTTAGGTAAACTAGGAACCTATATAAGTGGTTTGCACTGCATCGCATCGATTATAATCTGTTGCGAAGTTATGTCGTCTGTTCGGATAATTTTTAAATAGGTATATACTACAAATAAAATACTTACACAAGTATTTTTTACCTGGAGTGCTATTTTCAGAGTAGGTATGTTTATTGATATTAACGGTCTTCTTCGACCGTTGAACAACATCCCTAAATAAATTGGACTCTGATTTCATTCGTCTTTTACGCACTTTGTAGGATTGATTGCTATTGATGGATTTGAATGAAACGTCTGAATTGCTCGACAACTGGCAAGATGAGGCAGACTGTCCTAGCGATACTTTTGCGTCATACAAGTCAGAAGTACTCGAAGAACTAGAGTCTGTGCATTTAGTCTTCTTCCAAGGCCTAATCGCCTTATCGTCACCATCGCTAGAATCGCATCTGTAACGTTTACTTGGTAAAGATTGTTCAGAATTGTCATTTGAAGTCGAGTCTTGTATGTTAAAATCTTTACTAAACGACAGACTCACGTCAACGATACTGCAATTAATCGGCAAAGTTACAAATGGTGCAGTTTGCGTGGAACTGTCCATAGAATTCCCACAATTTAGATTTGGTTCGTCATTTACCATGATGCTCACAAAAGGAGGTGATTTATTATAATCATTCATACAATCATGAAATGAAACATAGCAATTTTTCTCCCATGATGTGTTAATCGTATCTTGTTTTGAATCTCTGCGTATTACTTCTACCGAGTTGTTATTAAAATTTTCAATTTCTTCAGACGTATCAGTGACAGACACAATAATATTGTTTTTCTTTTTCAAAGCCATTTCGTTACTTAATCCTGTTATCATAAACATTTGAGAATTTATTCACACAGATCTAAGCAATAATACATTTAACGGAATTATAAAAGCGACTATATTTCTACCCTCCTTATTTATTTTTATAATTTTTACTATTTTGTTTCTTTCAAATATTAAATTCAAAATAATACTACATAATTTGATAAGCAAGAATCATAATACTAATTTAATCTAATATTGAAAATATTTATAGTGATTTTTAAATAATGGATGTATAACTGCAATTTTCTTGCAATTTTATTACCACATACTACAGGCTGTATGGCTGGTTGAGGCCTTTGCCTTCTCCTTTAAAAAAAAATAAGGAGAGAATTGTACCAAAAAAAAAAAACACATATACGCTTAGATTCTAGAGAGAGAGAGAGAGAGGAGATCGGTTATTAAGTCGATTAAGTTATAAAGTCGATGATTTGGCGATAAACATTTTTGTATTGTTTTTACAACATAGTACATAAATGTTCAAAAGTGACTTTTTTGTACGTTTATTATTTATAACTTGCTTTTATTTGATTTCCTTAACATTATCAACGTCGCGTTCATTGTTTAGTTAAAATATTAGAAAATTATTTGCACGATTAGTTTCAATGATATAATCATCAGCCACAAAATTTCCACTTCTACTCATTAACTCAATGACAACACCAATCATGAGAACAACTCAAAAATTCGATTGCTAATCTCTGCTATAAAATCGTTATCTAAGCGCACTAGAGCGTTTCTAATCGTACTAATTAGAAAATTATAGTATGCGTCTACTCTAATGGTGTGTGATAATATATTACATACATATTAAAAAAATATACCGTTCTTCGTCGTGTCGATGGTTTATAAGAATTATTTATATTGTTTTGGCCCAGTACTCAGCCACTGCCACTCCAGCAGGAGTAGCCCCAGCAAGGTCATCGACAGTGCAGGTGTGAGGGCACTGCGGACATGACAACAAGTGCAGCATAGTTTGTGGGGCCTCCCCGCAGTCACATACTGGATCTGCCTCACTGTATCTCCACTTTACCATGTTCGATTTGCAACGGCCAACCTGAGTTCGAAGACGGTTGAGCGACTTCCATGTGGGCCATGGTAGGTGTTGTCCCGGAGGGAGGTTTTCTGTGGGCGGTAGGTACTGCGGGGGTGGGGTGCAATATTCCCCCCACAGCAAACATCGGGATTTCTCTGGGTTATATTTTAATGCTGTAGTGTGGCTTAAAAAGCTTTTACGACTCTTAAGGCGCGCATAGGAAATACCGTGAAATAACGGAATAAAACATTTTATCGATATCGATAATATAAGCAATGAAGCACGCCCGTCACTAGACCGCCATTCCTGCTGCTATATTATTACTTTGGACCGGGGCGTGACTTATTGACGGATACGGGTGTATAGGAACAAACACTTATATATTTGTCCTTCTTTACCTGAGTTGACATCTATTAGTGAAAAAGAGATAGCATTATTTTTGCTAATTCTATCAAATTTTATACTCGATAGGTTGTAATAGACAATAAGGGCCCCTCTCAGCCCCCCTGTAATTTATTGTCAACAATGGAAAACACAATAATGGGAATTTTTATGATTGTTAAAAGGAAACGAAATAATTAAATTGACTACGAAATGTTATAGTAATGTGTTATTCTTTCTTTACACTGTGATAGTAAAACTGCAAATATGCGCCATCCTTATAGAAAGAAAATTATATACTGCGGCATAGTTGTAATAACTCTTGTAATCTTTTTACACCCTGACATGAATGGTCGCGGGTCATACGACTTTATTGCAAAAGAAGCTATTTTACGTAATCTCCACGAGGAAACTGCTGAGAATTTTACAAGTGGAGCTATAATTGATTGTGAATATTACGATATAATTCGTGACGAGACTACCCTGTCTCCGAGTTTAGTAGATGGTGATTTAGTCGAAGGTCATGGGATAAAGGAAGGGGGTGAATACGCGCCGCAGGAATGTAAGCCGAAATATAGCACAGCTATTATTGTGCCTTATAGGTATGGTAAACTGCCACAAATGTATTGTAACTTAGTTATTTTTTAAATAACACTTATTCTGTTTTTCAGAGATCGAGCAGAGCAATTACGTGGTTTCTTAGTATATATGCACACATATTTCCGTCGCCAGAGGATACATTACCGTATATTCATTGTAGAGCAAGTTGACTCTCGCCTGTTCAATAGAGCAAAGTTAATGAACATTGGGGCAGTGGCTGCCATGAAGGCTGGCTTTCCATGTTTAGTGCTCCATGATGTTGATCTTCTGCCATTACGGCCGGCCAATATATACGCTTGTACTAAACGTCCAAGACATATGTCTTCAAGCATAAATAAATTTAGGTGCATTGATGTAACATAGAATTTTAGTTGCACTTGGAAGTTTATTTTCTTGACAACAGTTTAGTATTATGCTTGGTTGCTAGATTTTTTTAGTAATGTTGCAATGTATTTTGGATTTCTACTTGAGGTGCATATTTGTTTTTATTTACAGCTTTTAGGTATATTTTGCTTTAATGATACAGATCGACGGTCCCTTACGCATATAAAGACAAGTCAAAATGTCATATTTTTTTACTGCATATATATTTAGATTGTCCATAAGCTCATAACTACATATATAGATATATTTTTTTAATTATTTTGTATTCTAATAATTCTACTTTTAATACTAATCGAACAAGATAACAAGTATGATAATTCTTAAACTTATAAATAAACTTCATTTCGTTCTCCTGAAAACCCCATTTTTTGACATGTTGCTTTGTACGTAGGGACTGTCGAGATGATTTATAAACTATGCAAAATGCAAAATAATGTTAATTTTCCAGATTTGTCCTGCCATATTTAAAACTATTTGGTGGTGCTATAGCAATTGTGTCCAAACAATTTAAAGATGTAAATGGAATGAGCAATGAATATTTTGGTTGGGGAGGTGAAGATGATGATTTGTACTGTCGTCTTGAAGCTCATAATTTGAAAATGTGCCGGTTTGAACCTGAAACCAGCAGATACCACATGGTCACTCACAGATCACAACGAAAAGGGTATGTACAACCAATCTAAGTGTTTAATTCATATGGGACTGCAATAAAATAAATAAAGATTGAAAAAAAATATTCCTCATTTTGAGATTTGATTAGTTGTATAATATTTGACGTGGACTGCCTCCATGGCGTGGTGGTATTTCGGTACGGCTACGGTTCTGAGGTCTCGGGTTCGATCCCCAGGTTGGGCAAAGTGATATTGGATTTTTCAATATCAGCCCGGAGTCTGGAATTTGTGCCCGATATGGCGATAGGCTCACCCTATCACATCTGAGACAGAACTACGCTCGGCGAAATGTGGGTTTTCTAGTTCGCTAGTGCGGCTCTGCGTAACCCTTCGGGGATACAGGCACGAGCTTATGTATAATATCAAATCTTCAGCCAAATGGCTACAGTTTTGGGTCAGGAACTATTTTCAGTTTTATTAATATGTACACAATTTTTATTCATTTATTTTTACAATTAAAAATTTAATTGGATGACTATTATGATTATAGAACACATATTTTACATAATACAATATGGGTAGACTGTAGTTTGTAAAGTGTTTACTAACTAATATATCAATATTGACAGTGAAACGAGGAAGAAACTGTTAAGACATGCTAAAAATAGGATGGTTGAAGATGGCCTAAGTTCCTTGCATTACGTAGAGGTAGCAACAGTACTCCATCCACTATTTACTCATATCATGGTTGACTTGTAGCATATCAGTTATATTAATTCTATGTTATAGTTAAAATTGCTCTAGATTCTAGAATTTAGTTAGCAGTACCTGATGCATACCTCATGGATATATTAGGATAACATGTTGATTGATGAATAGTGTTTACCATATCTCTTTATGAAATGATAAGCAATAATTTGTAACATTGCACAATGTGATATGCTTGTTGAAATAGTCTGTCCATTACTTTAAAAAAATACTCAAGTACATTATAAAATTCATTCTAAAATGATGTACTTCTGCAATACAAAAAAGCTTTACTAGGTTTAGGCAATATTGTTATTTAATAAGGAAGATAATTATATCATAGATCTCAAAAGACTTCACTAAAACAATAAACAAATATATAATTGAGTTATCAAAAATATATTACAATTTAATGTAAATTATAATATTGTGTTAGTGTTTCTTTTTGCCGATGGCAATCATTAATTTTAATGTTTGATGTTGTAATGTAAAAATTGTTAAAAAGTCCTTAATATTGTAGATAAGATAAAGTTGATTTATTCATATAAAATCTTGTTGAACATATCATAACAATATGTTAGTAACTTAGATTTATTAAATGCTCCATTGTATTTTATGTCATTGAAATATAATTTTTGGGTAATTGTGGACTGCATACATAATACATTCTTTTGATTCCTTGATACATAATGCAAATGTTTAAATATATCTGGCCTTACTTATAAAAATATTTTACCTGAGCAAATGGTTAAGAATATTCTGGAATCATTTGCTCAGCTAAAATATGTATTTTTATAAGTAAGGCACATCAAGTATTCCTACTTACCATACCTGGAAATAAGCTTAACATGACATAGATGCACTAGTTGCACCTGTCTATGTGAATATCACTTTTCTTTATAGTAATACTTAAAATGGGGTGGATAGCAAGTCACGGGAGAACACAAACAGGATCGTTTTTAACCATATGACCAAATGATGAACTGGCTTTTTCGGATATAAATTATGCTTTATAGTTTACATGTATAATGATGAACCTACTAATGTATGAAGCTGAAGATGACTCACTAGCTAAGTGTTATAACATTAAGAATATTGTTTCCATTCATCTGCGATTTGCAATTCACCCAGTTTTAAGGATTTGGATATAAAAATATTGAAACATACTACATTCTAATAATACTTCAACTTTAGAATTAATCACTATCAGGATTTGTAACAAGTAGCAACCATGTGCCTACTTGAGCTGAAGATGTATTGACAGCTCAAAATAAACTTGCAGGGAATTGTGTTGTGATTTGTAGTGTCACATTGTATCATTAAATAAAAAATCATGTAGTATTATGTTTTGTTTTATTTATATATATTTGGCATGAACATTGTTTCACAGCACATGGCCCCAATCACAAGGAATTTATTCCTAATATAAATACAAAAGCTTTTAAGTGGCAGCACTCAATAAATTTTTTTTTAATATACTTGGAGGAAATACATAATTGAAGAAGACTTATGGCCGGTTTCAATAAACAATCACAGTTTAGAGTGCAGATAGATCGCGATTATGCACCAATCAAATTAATTCATTTGACGGAGTCATGTTGAAACTGTGTTCTTATTGGCTAATTTTTGTAATCTATCTGCACATTTGAACAGAGATTGTATATTGAAACTGGTCGTTAGGAAATATGTATCTTTACTGACAGAGCAGTTTTCACAATCTTACATACAAGTCAATCAATAGTGGAAATTATCATCTAAGATGAACATCAAACCCAATATTGTTAATAAAAAAATATACACATAACAAATAAATATCACACCATTCAAGTAGTAAAAGCACCTTTTCATCCACATCATTTCACCAATCATAGTTATCAAAATCACCAAAAAATTAAATGCTGTAGAGCTGATATCATGGCCCCATGTTGAGCAGCTGGAACAACAGACTGATAATGTTTCATCAGCGCCAGGGGAAGGTGATGAGAATAATAATAACCCTACTTGTAATATCAACATAATATAAATATGCTTTTCGTTTTTTTATGTGAAATAAAAACAAACATAATACTTATGTAAATATGTACATTGAGGTAAATGTATGAGAGCTTTATTTACAGACAGCAGCCTTTGAATGTGGTTTATAACCCTGTTTCTTTATACTATATACAAAAAACAACATTGACATACTGAGATTTGATCTTAATAGAGAAAAACGAAACATCTAGATTAATCTAGAAGATTTGCTTTGTGATTCTAAATATACACTTACAATAGTTGTAATAAACAATTTAATTATATGTAATACCCTAAAGGATATAGCAAAACTTGGATGTAGCACAGCAAAAATTTACAGGGGTACTGGTAGATACATTGTTTTAAATTAAGGTCTTAGTACAAGCATGCTAACTAGCCCTAGTACAAATGAGAACACTAATTTAAGATTGGAACCAATGTGGAGCCAATCAGGCCACTGGGATTTGACAACTTGTTCTGGCTGTGTTGGTAATAATAATGCAACTATGCAGCATATGCTTACTGCAACTGCAACTATATTCACTGGTTGATGATCTCTGGAATTAATACAAAATATGATTGTATTATTACAATAAATGTTAGTTGTCATAAAATAAAATATATTTTATAATTATTCATTCATCTTGAAAATTGCAATATAATGTTTATATGAAGAATTATTATCATTGTAAATTATATTTGAAAATATTATCAGGCAATAAACTGAATTGAATAAAATTCCAATTATTACCGGAGGTGAGCAGGATGGGCACAAGCTACACGACTATGGTCCTCTGTAGCCCTAATAGGGGCAGCTCTGGACACAAGGGGATGAAAATTTTCACCAAAACTCTCTTGATTTGTGCTTGATGGTTCACCCTCAATTAATTTTGTTGGAATATCCCGTTTCCCCAGTGCCTGGAACATTATTTTTAAACAAATATTAACCATAGATGACTTGCTTTCTCTTTGATTATTTCACAATATAATAAATCATGATCAAGTCCTAGTACATTAATAATTACATATTATTTTACTACATATGTTTTGTCACAAAGCAATAACAGCTATACTCTGAGATTGTTTCATAATCTATTTTTATATATTTAGCTTACAATTCTTAAGCAATTTTGACATACTTTATCTCAACATATGGTACCTAGTTTTGTACCAATAAATATTATTTACAGATTAAAAAAATAAACTATTGGATTTCACTATATCAAACATTCCCACCTGTTGCGTATTTCTGTCATACATTGTTATCCTGAATTTTTCAATGGTATCGCAGTGGGAGACTGATGGTTGTGTATAACGCACTACAATATCTATACAGCTTTGGGGAGCGATTACTCCTTCTGGATCGATAACAGTAAACTTATTTGGCGATGTGCATAATACTGAAATGTAATGATGAATAAAATAAAACACCTGTGATAACACGATACTTAATTATTGTTGCACAAAAGTATACCTTTAAAATTCACAGAGAAATCGTACGGATTATAAACTGTGAGCAACTGTTTATGTGTGTGTCTGGCGTTCAAATAGAATTCCAGAGAAACAGGGAACACAAACACCGGGAAATTTTTCATTTTTATAGTAATTTGTTGTATTCAATAAAAGAAAACAATAACAATATACGCAGTCTTGAGCTGTTATTTCACTGACACTGACGTTTCGCTTTCGGCAAGTAGCGATGAAATAACGGCTAGTTTTATCATTAGGTTATGTCGTTTTGGCTTTTTTACATAGCTATTATTTTAAGTAGCTATTTAAAGCTCCTAGCTATTTTTCGTCACGCAGTTGTAGTAACGTATAGGTTATTTTTTTTCATAGCGACTTCTTGAATCACCGCAGCTATCTTGATAGCTGTAAGCTTTATTAAACGCATTTTTCTCGTTGTAATATTACTTTGTAAATCGCGGTCGTTTTGACGATGTGGTTGTCATATCGTATAATTTTTTTTAACATAAAATAAGCTCACGCCTGTATCCCCGAAGGGATAGGCAGAGGTGCACTAGCGAACTAGAACACCCACATTTCGCCGAACTTCATGCCGTCCCAGATGTGATATGAGGCGAGTCCATCGCCATATCAGGCATAAATTCCAGACTCCGGGCTGATATGGAAAAATCCAATATCACTTTGCCCGACCCAGAGATCGAACCCGAGGCCTCAGGACGGTAGTCGTACCGAAATACAACCACGCCACCGAGGCAGTTTTTATGTTTATTAGGTATATAATTTCAATTTTGGATTAGGTATATTTTTCATTTTGTCTACTAAAGAATACAATAATTTTGTAATATAAAAATTATTTTGTGTCAGTGAGTTGGGGATTAATTTCAATAGAAAAGAAACTACTCTGAACAATAACGTTAGTAGCTTTTTAAAATCACCACTATTGTCGCTTTAAAAAAATACGATTTTTTTTTTAATTTTCCCATTCGGGAAGGCGAAGGGATCTAGCCCATACAGCCTCGTCTTAAGTGCTTTTTATTTCTTTATTTGCTTATATATAATTTTTCACAAGTGCAATGAAATCGGATGTGTTCGATTTCAAGGCCCTGCTGGAGTTTTGGCGTCAATTCCTTCCAGTTTAATGTTTTTTAGACGATTTTCTCGCAGCGGAGGAATCGAACATGGTCGACCCATCCACCCGACAAAAAGCATCCAAAATCACTTATTTCAAAGCTTCCAATACTGCCCATCTTCGTTGATGTTTATTGCTTAGATACACATCACATTTAAACCACAAACACAACTTTAGACTAAAATATGAAATAATTAAAACAAGCGACCACTCGCACCGTCAGAATTCCCGCCAAAACTCAATAATACTATTATTTAAACCGCTTTCGTTATAACGCTCGTGACTAGCTCTAGTTTTTAAGTCTAGTCTAGCTAGTAAGTTCAGTATTTTTTATTACTATTAGCCACACACACTAAGTCCTTCAGCCATATACTTTTTTATTATCCTCAAAAACTCACAGAGGTTCAACCGGTCTAATTTACTGTAGACAGGCTTTTTATTATTAATGTTTGGCAAGCAATAATAATTAATTTATAAATAACACAGTAGGTACTTACCTATAGTTATTTTGATTGCACCGACTAGACTCCAGAGCGCATGCTAACCAACCTTGGTTACGATCAGCTTCGGTTCCGGTTCATATCACTTATAACTAAGGTACAGCTGTTATTTAGAATTAGTTTGAGGTATTTGATACATATATAAGCTCAAGCATGCATTTCCGAAGGGGTATGCAGTGGCGCACTAGCGCATCCATATTTCACCGAGCTTAGTTCCGTCCCAGATGTGATAGGGGGTGAGTCCGGACTTATACTGAATTGAAAAACTCAATATCATAGTCCGACCCGGTGATCGAACTCGAGACCTCAGGATTTTGATTTCATAATTTGTGCTAATAGTTACAAAATAATTTTCCAAAACTTTTGCTTATAAAAAGTATATTTACATTATTTACAAAAAAAAAGAAGGCAAATGATATTTTAATTTTAAGATATGAAAAATACAAGTGGTGATTAGTTGAAACAATAGTTAAATAAAGGGGACTACTAGTGTTATGCTATCAAAAAACGCAAAAAAGAAGTTATTTTAAGGTAATATGAATCCTTAAAATCCGAAAACTCAAAATCATAGTTACTGTAAGGGCGTCATAATATAATTCTAAAACTAGTGTATGAACTGAAGTCTTAAAGATTGAATAATTTAGTAAATTGATTATGATAATGTTAAATGCTATAGTGTAAAACATACACATCATAAAACAGGCTAGTACAGGTTTAGTAAAATTATGTCTATTAAATTAATAAAAACGCGCATTGTGTACACAATGACTGTACAGTCATTTGGTCTTTCCACTGGCACTTACAGTTCTTTAATAGAATCCTAACATAGAGCTTTTGTAAGTGATATTCCATGGGGCTATAACTGATAAACAATATCATGTATGGCCATTCAAGACTAGACCACAGACACCTTCAAAGTTGCCATAAAATTACACCAAAATTTCTTTCATACACAAAGTAACATTGCTACAAAATATTGTCACTAATATCCATTTGGAAGGTAAATTCTCGTTATGATTGTATAACCTATGTACCGCAATTTCACTTTTAGTCAGTTCACAACACAAATCACAGTGACAAAAAATAATGTTTGAGATGACTAACAGTACCTCATAGTTCCTGATACATACAACACAATATTTGTATAGACAGATCTGTTTATTTATATACATCATATAATAATAAGGCATTTATATAGACACAATCTCTGCTATACAAATCCAAGCTATATAATTTTGAATGGTTCAAAATTCAAATAGTCATAGCAAGATGTGCAAAAATAAGACAAACTCTCTGTATTGTAATGGGAGGATTCTGTTTGTGATCAACAGACATAATAAATATTTAACACACATTCCAATCACTGCATTTTAGCTGCTATTGGTATGGGTAGAGCATAGCGACTGCTGGGTCTTCGGTTTCGAAAGTGATCAAAACATCTTTGAACTTGTCCAGTAATTGCATCAGTTGGGAACGGCTGACGTTTTCCATGAACATTATCTCTTCTAAATGTTGTTCGCCGCGGAAATATCCTGTAAGTAATATATGGTGGTTTAGCAAATGTTGATCAAAATATATAAAGTTACCCAAGTAAAAAATATAAAGTTAGGTTCAAAATGGTGAAATATTGTATTCCTTAACTTTTAGCAAGTACATATTTTAGAGATTATTATTTTTTTATTTTTACTTCTCTCTCTTCTCTCTGTCGTAGTTTCTGATACCCACGTTTGTGTCGTGGGTATCAGAAACTACTACAGAGTTTCGGTCTCGTATCATACTGTGAAGTCAGGACTATGTATGTGACCGTTGGGTGTTATTTATGTACGTATGTTTTATTGTATAATGTGTCTGTGTAAGTATTGGTCGCCTTCTTGGTCTAGTGGCAATATATATAGGGTGTGAACCAGGAGATCGTGGATTTGATTCCAAGGTCGGGGTAAAGCGAATATTCTAATTTAATTTGCCTGGGACTAGATCCCCGAGAGGGGGTTGTCGTCAGGCAGGCAGCCGGTCGAAAAACTAGGCCGAATCCTTTCTGCAACATGCTTGAAAAAGTGTGTTGTGCGGACCCCGCATTAAGGTAGACAAGGGCAGGTAGAAAGAACGAACCTGCAAACTCTGGGATGAACTCCCCTCCTCTTCTTCTTCTTCTTTATTTAAAATATTGCCTCCATCAAAGTTTGATGATTTTGCCAACGACAGTGTTCTGACAACCCTTCCTCGGTGTTTCCGCAGCGCTATGACATGTCCTTCTTCGAACGAGGCTTAAAAAAGCATCTACACGGTAGGCAGCGGCTTGGATGTGCCCTTGGCATTGCCGATGTCTATGGGCGACGGTAACCACTTACCATCAGGTGGGCCGTCTGCTTGTCTGTCTTCGTTGGCAAATAAAAAAAAAAAAAAACGGTTTAAGTGTATAGTGTTCGTCGCGACGTACCCTTCTTGTGCAGTTGCGCGAGCAGCAGCAGGTCGTCGTGGTTGTTGGCGGCGGGCACGGCGGCGAGCGCGGCCCGCTCCAGCGCGCTGAACGTGTGCAGCAGCTGGTCCGCGCCCGCCGCGCCGCCCGCCGCGCCCTCCGCGCACCCCGCCCACCCCGCGCCGCCCGCGCCCCCCGCCGGGCCGCTCCACACCGTCGGCGGCTGGAAACTGCGACACGCACACGAAAGACATTAACCACTACTTAACACCCGATTCCAATAAACAATCTCAGTTCGGATGTGTAGATAAATAACAAAAATTAGCCAATAAGAACACAGTTTTGACAGCCTCCGTGGCGCAGCGGGCGAGTAGCCGGCTGTGAAACGTGAGGTTGCAAGTTCGATTCCCGCACCGAGACAAATGTCTGTGTGGCCCATAGATATTTGTTTTGGGCCTGGGTGTTGTGAGACCGAAAGTCTCTCGTAGTTTCTGATACCCACGATACATTACACCTAGTGTGGGGTCAGGACTATGTATGTGACTGTTGGGTGTATTTATTATCTATTATGGAGGTATTATATATAGTTTAAATATGACCCCGTCAAATGATTTGTTTGGTTCATAATCGCAATCTATCTGCACTCTATACTGAGATCGTTTATTGAGACCGGCCATTAGTCATGTCTCGGGCACGGATGGTTTAAGATATGAGCATGTTCATGGTGTTGTGTATGCTCATTTTCCTAATAATATTCAACACCTAATTAGTAATTACCTCTTAGTGCTACATATTCTGTCTTATTCTTTTTGTTCTCTCCCACTAATTGTTGCCTGAGACATTGACTGAATAAAGTTTATTTATTTCTTTCTTTCACTAGTACCACTAGCACTACATTCAGAGTACTACCGATAGACAGGTGGTAGAGCCACGCCGTAGATAGTAACGGCTACGGCACGAATAGTCTGGCTCGACTAGTTTGATACCACTGCCTCACAGAAACTGGCTTTACTTTCACATTTATTATTATTATAAGTATGGATTGGATTTGGTTCAACCTCAGATTTAAGATAACATGAACTGTCAAAACATACCTATCGTATTATTAGTTACCCAACTAAAAACAAATGTAAAATTTAAAGATAAATACAACATATCTCACCTCATCTCACTTTGCAGCTTCAAATTCAAAGAAACGCCACCTTTCTTATCTCCTACATTTACTAAACCTCCACCGTTCTTTACCCTCGGCGATATATCCTGATCACTCTCAAACCTATCTTCGTCGCTACTCATATCTCTACTTAGTTGATTTTCACTATCTTTTAACGACAAATCGGACAATCGTGACGGTAATGTTTTCTTTTCTTCCGTTTTACTATCGCCATTCATGTCACCATTCTCATTACCATTCACCTCTGTACTAACATTAGTACCATTAATATTGCTCGATATACCACTGTCAAGAGAATTGGCCTGCAATTTCTTCTGGGTTTTATCGTTTTTGACGTATTCACCGTTTACTCCATTCGTTTTCAGTCCATCCACAACGTCAACCCCATCATCGAATGAATGATTTGCGGAGTCAGTTTCGATGAATTTGTCGTATTTCTTGCGGTCTGAGTCGATAACTATCGGGCCTGTGTGTGAGAAATCTGTTTGGTTGAGGTTGTTTTCAGTAGGGTAGTCCTCGTCGGAGTCTGGGAATATTGTGTTGTCCCGGGGTTCAACTGGCTCAGGAACATTTAGCTGCATGTGGTTCAGTGACGAATATGACACGCTGCACGACCGGTTGTAGAGGTCGTGTTTCTCGCAGAAATACTCCTTACCATCTGTAAATGAATGAGATAGATTTGAATGGTGATGAGTGACGACGATTGTGTACAGTACAGCGACGACGTACCTTAATAGACATCTAATTTAGCTCAAACCACATCTCCCAACTAGACGAGGTATGAAAAGCCTGGGTACGGGTACTCTGGCTACTGGTACTTCAAAATCAGGCTGTTTTAACGACACTGCGACGCCGTGTCGTTCAAGGAGACATTATAATATTTATATAGATATTTTTAATTCGCTGACGGCTATTTACGGCTAGGAGATGTCGTCGCATCTGATTTGAATCTATTGAGCGGACCACTCATCAGATGTAATAGTCATATGTGTTATCAGAATTAGTTTGCCTATAATGCGGCGTCTATGTCGGGTGTGGGTGTGTAGTCGTTGTTACAGTATAACGTCGTGTTGAGTGGCGACCTGGATCCCGTCCCCAGTGCGGCGAGTTGAACTGCACGTAGGTGTGCAGCTGCAGCAGCAGGCGGCGCTGCAGCAGCCAGGCGACGCAGCGCGCGAGCCGCGCCGAGCTGGCGCCGCCGCCGCGCCACATGTACCACAGCGGCGCCGGCAGCGAGAATTCGCTCAACATCTGTACATTACGGGCCTTACTTATAAAATCATTTTTAGCTGAGCAAATGGTTAAGAATAACCCGTCACTTTTTTCCTTACGTTACATTGTTTAAAAATGAAAGGGACAACCTATGGTATAAAGATAAATAAAAAATATTTTTATAAGTAAGGGGCTACATTACACAATACAAATCAACACTAACTTATTTATTTAAATAAGACGTTATTTTCTTAACAAATTGTTAGTTATATAATAGCAAATAAATTATATTCGGATCTTGAATATAATTGTAAAACATCTTAATCAATTCACATCACACTGATACAAAACACTTTCAATTATAACTTTGTGAAATCGCTTTCACCAATGAAGTTCAAGCTTTGAAAGCAAAAAATCACAGTTTTCTAAAATAGGTATTTATGTCATAAGATTATACATGAAAACCATGGGGCCATTGGAAATAACAAGTTTTTCACTTTAGACAAATCCAATATCTAAGCAAAGATGTAGAAACAATATTCTTCTGGTGAAGTATATCATGATCACCACTTACCTGCAACAGACAAAGTCCTGGGAACTCCTTGGCAAACTCTTCGACAAGTGGTGAATGTATATGTATATTGGCGCCAGGAGCAACCACGTATACATTGCCCTCACATAACGGGTATATTACAGTCGCTTTGGCCCAGTACACTAGGTGACCTGTCAGCTGAGACACCTAGAAGTTTATTCAATGATTTAGTATAAACATACTAGTTCAATTAAATCAAATCATTTATTAAATCCATAAAGCCCCTTACTCATAAAAATATTTAAGCGCTGCTTATCTTTAACCATAGGTTGTCCCTTTCATTTTTAAACAATGTAATGCAAGGAATAGAGTGACAAACAATTTTTAGCGAAAAGATAAGCGAAAATGTTTTTATAAGTAAGGCCCAAAATGTTCAAACATTATTTAGATTCCGTCAAATTTTAACTCTACCGCCTGTTCGGAAGGCTGTTTTGCCAGAGAAGAATGGGCTAGAAACTCTGACGTTGCTCTTTTTAACACCAATTTACAGTACAGCACCAGATACAGAAATACCTTAAATTAGAGCAGCTAAACCATGATAACAATACAACATGCGTAACACGTTGTATTGTAAGGTGGTTGTGGTAATTGGTGATAACAATATACATCTAATAATATAGGACAAAGTAACATACAAGATAAACTGAGCGAAGTTAAGTGTATAACAAAGATACTGTTTTGTGTAAGGGAGAAAATAAAGGATCGAGGTTCTAAGCCTTAGAGGCTCTGTAGGGGTTGTGATTATAGCAACACCAATGATGATAAGATAAGTTTATCAATAAGAGTATGACTCTGGCTTCTAGATAGTTGTTTTCTATAATTATTAATATGAAGATACATCATTATTTGATATTACAGTGGTTAATTTTGTATCATTCTTCATAAATAATAAAAATAATCTAAAATTGTGTACCTGCTTGAATGTGAGATCTGCTTCTATTGCAAGTGTTTGTAAACTTTTGAGAGGACTGTACAATTTTATTAATCTAAGTAGGGCTGAACTTCCATCCAGTGGTATTGATGCCAAGAGATCATTAGGGTTTACCTAAAAAAAAAAGTGTATATAAACTCCTCAAAAGCGATTGTAAATCGGAGGTATGAATCTCTTATTTTTCCTAATTCTGTCACTATAATTTACTCACCAATAACAGCATACCATGATAAGGCCTCAGTTTCTGCAGACATTTGTCTATGGTTTCAGGCTCTATGATCAGTCCTCTGTTGTGTATCTGATGTGCTTTGTGTGGCAGACAAAAGGAGAGAAACACCCATTTGTTTATTCTCACTTGGACTATACCTGACAACGAGATTTTTTTTAATATCAGTGCATATACTACAATCATGTCCAGCAGTGGATGTCCTGTGGCTGATGATGATGATGATACTACAATCGCCCAAGATGTTCTTGACTTTGCTCATTTTTGTTGGTTAATTCAACTTCGAATTTAAGACTGTGCTCATAGTGTTCTTTCCTTTTCACTCTCAAACTAGTTGATATAAGGAAAAAAGGGATAAACTAGATTTAAAGTTAAGCATCCCCAATTTTTTTGAAACAAGAGGCTTTAGCGCTATTTGTTACCGACATGTGTCGTCATAGAACAGACTCAAATTCACTCTGATATTTATGTATTATACTATGTTTAAAAACTTAAAACCTACTTCAAAACTCCAATCGCAACATCTATGTACTTGTTTATTGAGGAGTTTACTGTGTACTCTTTCATCAGATCAAAGCTCAGTCTTAAAAGTCAATACACATTTCCCAGAGATATCATGTAATATATTACACAAACAAAAAACAGATGCTCTGAGGTCCTTCTTCTAATTCATTTAAAACTAACTCACCAGTACTACTAAGTTCTTCAAAGACAGCCTTCATAGAGCGCGCCATGGAGCTCCTCTGTAGTATGAGATGAAAAGCGGACATAGGCCCCGGGTCTATACCATTGTCGGTACTATTCGTCGTACTGACTGAATGCCGTAGATTGTCCTCGTCATCGTCGTTGTCCCCGTTAATTTCGCTGTCTAATGATGATACTTCATCGTGAGCTGCCAACTATGAATAAATAAGTTAAATATTTAATATGTAATGAACTATATTTTATTATTATTTCAAATACTGTTTTACTGCTTCTTTTTCCATTTGCCCCTATCTCAACACACATTTTAAACGCATGTTGCAGAAAGATTCGGATTATCGCCTTTTTGTTCTAGTGACAGCATATATGGGCATTGGGCTGTGAACTTGGAGGTTTGGGGTTCAATTCTGAGGTTAAGCAGGGTATTTTTCTAACCCCATTAGCCCAGAACTGGATCTCACAGATGGGGGTTGACTACAAGCAGCCGGTAAAAACTAAACCGAATCCTTTCTGCAACTCTCTTTCTAACTGCTCTTTTCCCATCTCTTATGTGGCATCGGTGCAACACACTTTTCGACATCAAAGGAGGTAATCAATTCATCTGTATTTTTTATGTACGAGTATGTTATGCGATATCTCCACTAAATGTGGACCAATTTCAAAAAATTGTGTTTGATAGAGCTTATTCCAAGGGTGGTCCTATTACCCACATAATTTTGGTCACAATTGAATTTATTTTGCAGTTGGTCCATTAAGTTTTTGTATTACCATTATTTTCATTTCCTCAGTCAAATAGGAGCACCTCTTTTCTTCATGCCTCAACGCTTTACCCAGTCTTTTGCTCAAATCATAATAACACTTAACTGCAAAGAATATAAATAAAAATATTTTGGAATATTGCTGGATACCAGATCTTATAAAACAAATAATATATTAAAATAAAACTATTCTTACGGATTCTATCACGATTAGGTTTTAATTATTATTCCCGACGTTTCGAAGGCTTTGCAGTCTTCGTTGTCACGGGTCAGACTAAGGTGTCATTTGTCCAAAAAAGGTTAGAGTTACAATATAGAATCCGTAAGAATAGTTTTATTTCAATGTATAATATTCGCGTAAACTTAAGAAATCAGTAAATAATATATTAGTTAAGAAAAATTTATGTAATGAAACAAATTTAATTAGGTCAGAATATTGTTTCATGTGAATTTACTAATAATAAAACTCACCAATAGAATGACTAGCTGATGCTTGCAATGCAAATACAATATTAATAAGTATCATAGCAGCTGAGTCATCCTTATTGGTCCTGTATGGGAGGAGTGTGGGGTGTCCCACGAACCTTACGTCATTTACTTTCAACTCAAACTTCCTATTGCACAGTTCTGCTTTCACAGCGAAAAGAGTTGAGAGCATTTCATCTGTAAAACCACTTAATTGACCTGCAATAAAAGAATGTTTAGGACAATGCTATAATTTTTCCGATGACTTCAATAAATATGGAAGCACTCAATTCGACACATACTTTTCACTCAAAATTGACTTAAATGCATTTATGTTAGAATTCAATTCAATTTTATAGCTCTCCATAATTGTTTACAATGGTGTTAAAAACTAACAAACTAACTAACTCTGCTATTGAGATACAATAATATTCATCAAAATTAATTTAATTCGTAGTGATATCAGTATAATAAAAACCTTAATACTACATAAATAAATAGTAAGTTGAATTGAGAACTCCCTTCATTGAAGATGATTTTTAATTAATAAACACATATGAAATAAAACTATTTTTACGGATTCTATCACGATTATGTCTTAATTATTATTCCCGACGTTTTGAAGGCTTTGCAGTCTTCGTTGTCACGGGTCAGACTGCAAAGCCTTCGAAACGTCGGGAATAATAATTAAAACCTAATCGTGATAGAATCCGTAAAAATAGTTTTATTTCAATGTATAATATTCACGTAAACTTAAGAAATCAGTATGCAAACACATATGAGTTATATTCACATATGATATTACTATAAATTATATAAATGGAGAAGGCAAGCTGAGCATGAGAATTAGTGGTGAGTGATGACCTTTACTAGTTGTAAGCTGGCGTTGTTGATTGTTAACATCTATTGGGGGGCTTACATCCAGCAGGGGGCGATTTCCAGCTGAAAAAGATTATTTTGAAATCAATCTTAATCATGTATTCTAATAGAGTATTCGGGAACTGATGTGGCAGATGTATTGTGTAAATAATAACATCAATATATCAATCTTAATCATTTATTATAATAGAGTATTTGGGAACTGATGTGGCAGATGTATTGTGTAAATAATAACATCAATATATCAATCTTAATTCTTTTATTATAATAGAGTATTCGTGAACTGATGTGGCAGATGTATTGTGTAAATAATAACATCAATATATATATGGACTATGGGCTGATTTAAGGGAAAACAGAAATATCTATTTTTTTCCTAGTATTATGGTTTCATTATGGTTTAAAAACGAATAAATGCTTGGAGCACCCTGGGTACACTTGTCACAATTCCAACTGAGCTCTTGCTACTTCTTTTTTCATTGTATATATTATGTATCAAAAATAATATGTCATAACATCACCCTCAAGGAAAACAGTTACAAAGGGGTTCCTGTTTGAGGGATATAATAATAATATATTCATGTATTTACATTCAAGTTGGTTGTTAAAATAATATCAGCATCAAATAGTCCAAGCGTTACCAGCCAATCTTTAATGTATAGCAAACAGCAGTAAAATGTAATTAGGGCCATGTCGCACATAATTATGTAAGCAAATAAACTATATTAGTAACAAGTAGTTGTGAATAATTAGAAATTTAGAATATGTACATTTATGTTATTTCTACATACAAAGAAGATGCATAGGTCATCCTCATAAGTCAAATAGCACTAGTGATGTTGATAATTGATTATTTTTCATAACTGATGATTTTTAAAGTCATATTATTATATTACCTGATTGCCTCAATGGCATAGTTGTATTTTGATACGACTACCAGATCTTAGACTACTAAGAATTCTAATGACAAGTGAAATAATTTTTAGATAATTTTTAATCAATGATCCACATCACTAGATAGCACCTTATTTTACTAATAGCTTTGTTTACAAACCAAGAGGACATTACATTTATTGATTAATTTGTGGGTGTTCTAGTTCGCTAGTGCGCCTCTGACTACCCCTTCGGGGATACAGGCGTGAGCTTATGTTATGTTATGTTATTAATTTGTTTTATAGAAGAAGAGTGTTATTTGTAATCATAATATTTGGACTGACTGCCTCGGTGGCGTGGTTGTGTTTCGGTACAACAACCATCCTGAGGTCTCGGGTTCGAACCTGGGTTGGGCAGTGATATTGGATTTTCCATATCAGCCCGGAGTCTGGAATTTGTGCCCGATAAGGCGATAGGCTCGCCCCCTATCATATCTGGGACAGAACTAAGCTCAGCAAAATGTGGGTGTATGTGTAGTTTGCTAGTGCTCCTCTACCAACCCTTTTGGGGATATAGGCGTGAGCTTATTTTAATATTTGGATATCTGGATACCATATAAAAAACCACAAAGTGCAACTTTTTATAGAATAGGGACTTTGATTATTAAATAATAAGATAGTGTGAATTTTTTTCATAAATCACAAACCAAATATAACTAAAAACAGGAGATTTATAACAATGTATCAAGTTAGTTAGTTAGTTGTAATGTATTAGACAGTTGAAAATGAAAAAAAAAATTAAAATGTAAAGAAATATTTATTTTGCTACTTTTTGTTAAAAAAATATATACAAGATTAGGATCTCTAGTAAGTATTCATATATAGACTTATACTATATTGAATTAAACTAGAATAGGTACATAATAACACCTAAGTTGGCACCAGTTTAGTCATCACTAATAACAGATATGATCGAGTATACACTATACATTTGTTAAGAGCTTAGTTCTAACAACAAATGACTTAAATAACATACTGACCTTTGCAGATGTTGGAAGTTTGTGACTGCGGATTTTGCAAAAGATCTTCTGCGGAGCTAACTGCGTATGGATTGTGTCTGCCACACTTTTTCTGCTTACTTTCATCCTTGTTTTCAGTAGTAAAAGGGTATCGGAACAATAACCTGTCTCCTTTACTGTCCGACTTCACAAAAAATATGTTTAACGGATTCACTTCCATACTTAAAGAAGAATAAATGGAATATAAAGTGTTAATGATATATAACGTGAGA
This sequence comes from Clanis bilineata, assembly GCA_036417725.1. NCBI lineage: Eukaryota > Metazoa > Arthropoda > Insecta > Lepidoptera > Sphingidae > Clanis > Clanis bilineata. Next base: position 9,972,935 of record CM071154.1, read on the forward strand.
CTTGACTACAGCCTGAAGACGCTTCGTCATACGCATGGTTTCTTATCGGTTCGATTAGCTAGTTACTTGTCTTTAGATTAAATCGAGTGCATATAGAAACAGTTTATTTGCAAGATATTTGTATATTTTTATATCACAATAACTACAAAATTAACGCGACAACAATACACGCAACATTTTATTGTGACAGATGACAGTTGTTTTTGACTTTTTTTTTTTTTTTTTGTAAATTTTCCCTTTCGGGAAGGCAAAGGGATCTAGCCCATACAGCCTCGTCATAAGTGCTTTTTATTTCTTTATTTGCTTATATCTAATTTTTCACAAGTGCAATGAAATCGGATGTGTTCGATTTCAAGGCCCTGCTGAAGTTTTGGCGTCAATTCCTTCCAGTTTGATGCTTTTTAGACGATTTTCTCGCAGCGGAGGAGTCGAACATGGTCGACACATCCACCCGACAAAAAGCGTCCAAAATCACTTATTTCAAAGCTTCCACATACTGTCCATCTTCGTTGATGTTTATTGCTTAGATACACATCACATTTAAACCACAAGCACAACTTTAGACTAGAATATGAAATAATTAAAACAAGCGACCACCCGCACCGTCAGAATTCCCGCCAAAACTCTTTGACATATTATTAAAATCCATAGATTTTCGATGCCTTTCCATGACTGCCCTCTATACACTCTCGAGTCTCTACTCTCTGTACGATTGTTAAATTAATTTAACGGCGCGGCGGTCGTTGTAACGCCCATGACTAATCTCTAGCCATCGATATAATAATATACTTAGATGCACAGTTCCATACAAATATCATTGTAAACAGTGTCCTCGACAGACAAAACAAATAAACATCACAAATTTAATTAAATTAACACAAATATGACCTTATAGACGCGGCATAAAGTAGCTTTTTAAATTGAATGTTCAAACGTTCCTATATTCGAAATTTTTGAATTTCTAATCGTTTTTGAATTTGACAATAATTTGACATTATTAAAAGAAACATTCTAGTCACTTGGACAAAGATTGAATGGAGTCGAATAGTTCTTGTATTTATCTGTGAGAAATTTTGACCACGTGGCGTACAATGTAGATGAGAATGGCGATATCTCTATAATAATTTTACTTATATTAAGAGATAGATAGAGTATAAATGTTTAGAAGATAACAAAGCTTATGAGTTATGAATATGAAATAAGCACTGTTTTGCTTTAGCGTGATTCATAAATAAATAAATAACACCCAACAGTCACATACATAGTCCTGGCCCCACACTAAGATCGTCCTTTGCTCTTTAGATTCTTAATAATTTCTTTTAGACTATCATTTCGTTTTCTTAATCTTTTGTTCTGCCTTTTTAAGTTTCGCACTAAATTAGATTAAAGTTTAAATTTTTGGTTGCGTTCTTTCAAATTATCTTTCAAAAATAACGTCTTAGTTGTGTTAAAGATTGATGAAAATTCTGATGGTATTGGTGATCCTTCATTATTTATTGGTTCAATTGCTGGTTCCTGGAAATGAATATGTTTCCAATAAATGATGACGCCACAATTACTGTTGTAGTAATTATGCCTAACGACCGGTTCCAATAAATGATCTCAATCCGAGAATCCAAGATAAAAATGAAAAATTAAAAAATGAAAAATCGCGAGAATGAACCATTAAAATTATTTGACAGCGGAATATTCAACTTTGTTCATGTTGGCAATTTTTATTATGATCTGCACACTTTGATTGAAAACATTTATTAGAATTAGCCGCAAATTATTAAATAGTCATTTTACATGGCAGTATGTACCTAGTATATGCTATTGATGAATTCTGTATCAAATATTTTTCAACTATTACACTTGTACTGCACCCTGCCTCATTTAAACTTGTAGTTACGACAATCTAAAATAAAGTCAATAAATGTGGCAATATTTATTTATTTATAGGTACACCAACAGCATACATATTGTTAAATTAAATAGTAAACATTAGTTAAGGACAATGTAGCTGATGACAATTTATCACCTTTATTTTTGGTACAGCATTCTTTTTAATTTTCCTAATCCCTTTTTCTGTATAATATCCAGCGGAATCGGCAAAATGGTCTGAACAAACCACACTTGAGTAATTGGGTTTAAAATTTTCTTCTCTCCTTTCTTCGGAAATAATTTTACGCCATTTATCTCTTACTATTTCATTTCATGGAAATCTGTAATTAATAAAAAAAATCATAAATTTAAAATAAATATATTTCAAAAAAAAACGACTCCATATATTTCATTGTTCCAAATCATGATTTCAAAAGGGACAAAATATTTTATTCACTGAATTCGTTAAATTAATTATTTATACACATTTAATACTTAATTTAACATGATTAAGGTTTTAAGAATCAAGTAAGGGAATTATACTTACTTAAAATATGAAATCCCATGTGTTTTGCGCTTTGTAAGAGTGTTATTTTTGCACTCTTTCACAGAGCATTTAGGCATCTTCACAGGCGAACGGTCGGCGCCCGACTGACAGCCAACAAGTACTTACTTACATTTTAAGCACTCGTTGGCTGTCCCACTTTCTGAGCGTCAACTGTGCATCTAGGTATATTATTATATCGATGTCTCTAGCACTAAAGTCGCCTATATATCTATGGTATTCGCACTATTGAGTTAGTCACGTCACTACTCACTCAGTATTTGTCAAAAGTATCCGGAAAATAGTCATTTTCGTATCAAGAATTTGTAAAATGGCTAATAAAAGTGAAAATAACTGTAAAGTGAATCCAGAAAAGGTGCGATTAGAAACTGACCAAGGAATTGTGGAAAGTGAGGGACGAAAGTGGGGAATGCCACTTAAAGAAGTGTATAAACATGGACTGTGTTTTTACAAAGGTAATTTTGCAGTTTAATATAGCTTTTTATTTTGTTAGAATCCAAATTTAATACGATAGTATAACTTTTCACATTCATTCTGATATACTGCTTTATAACAAGAAGTGTTTGGAATAATTGCGGTAGGTTTTGAGGCGAAAATTCAAGTGATCATGTTTTCGTTTCCTACGCATCGTTTTTGTCACACCTTAATATTCTTTCAGATAAAGAAGGCAAAGCTATGCATCTTAGTTATGAAGATAGATTGAAACTCGTCGCTTACACGCAGCAAGCAGCTCATGGCCCTTTTGATCCTAACTCTGTGCCACCTTTGGGCGTGCTAGACGTCATTGGACGGGACAGACGGGCAGCTTGGCAGGCACTCGGGCAGATGTCCCAAATACAGGCCATAGCTGGCTTTGTACATACCTTAGACAGGTAAACAGTAACAGTAACAGTAGGAACTTACTCAGTTATGTATCATTATGATTGTGCTGTCTTAAATATTTTTTATACCAACACTTCTTTCTTTCATACCACCAGCCCTTATCCCACCTTAATGGGGGGTCGGCGCAATACACTGTTTCAAGCATGTGGCAGAAAGTATTTGGCTTAGTTTTTATGGCCGGCTGCCTGTCTTACAACAACTCCATCCATCCATTTGCTCGGCAAAAAGTATTAGAAGAATACCCCACTCAACCTGGGGAACGAGCCAAAGATCACATAACATAACATAACCTTTAACATCAACAATTTAATCTAATTTAATTTAATATAATTCAACATCCAGCAACATATTTGCTTATAGCCAAGAGGCTGATCGCAGATGAATCATCATCATCATCGTCAGCCATAGGACGTCCACTGCTGAACATAGGCCTCCCCCAAAGATTTCCAGATCGACCTGTTGGAAGCCGCCTGCATCCTGCAGATGAATATTTTAACAAAAAAAAAACAATTTAGTATAACCACATAATAATTATTTATATTCATTAGCAATATGTTTTCTCTGAATCATGAAGAGAGAACATACAAAATGTAATTATTGCTTGATCATATCAGACATTAGAGTTGGGTCATAATTATTTTGTATTGCAAAAATAGATGAAGATTGCTAAAGCATATACCTTTTAATGTTGCATTTTATATTGCAATATTGTAGATCTTATTGAGGAATCTTTGATTTCTATTAGTAAAACATTTTGTAGTTCCGGAATTGTCTCAGTGAAAAGATATTCCATAATGAAAGATTATTAGTTTGAATATAATAGATTTTTGTTAATTAAAAGTACACAGTGTTAAACTTGCTGTAGTGACACCTGGTGTGGATCACTTTTCACAATTAGCTAGTGTATATCTGGTTCTCATGAGGGCCATTGTCATGTGCTGTTGCAGAAACAACTAATCAAATTATGAAAATTACATTATTATGCAATGTGTAAAAAGTTTGCTATAATGTCTTTAAAAATAATTATGTTATCATCATATAACATTTCCAATGAAATCACTGATTGAATCTAGTGATTTGTTATCATAGTATATCATAGCTTGTATGTTTATTGATGTTATTGATAATGTTTTTACAGGCTCTGTCCATTGTTCAAGCCATATTTAGAGGCCATATTAAAGGATTTAGAAGATAAGAAGCAACAAGAGTAAGTTTAGTGTTTATGTTGTATTATCCCATGTTTATTTCAGGGTGCGTCTCCTGCATGTATTTTTCTCAAAGCAAAACATAAAAACACATATGCAGAACAACAATTTTAGCTGTCTCCTGCTCATAGAACAATGGACCATAGATAAAAAATACATGTTTTGTGTATATGTCTTGTGTAATGTTTTAGTGCAGGAGAAGAGGTTTTACATGTTTGTGAGAAAAATTACAATATTATTCAAATATTTATGATTTACAGACATTCATTGGAAATTTTTTTCAGACTTGTTATAATGTAAATTAGATTGATATTGTAATCAAGCTGATGAAATAAATGATTTGTGTACAAAGTATTAATAGCAGTTACAAATTGTTATACATTTACATGTCTACCTTGATATTGCCTTAAGAGTAAGAATGCTAGTAATTATCATATAAGTGCCATTGTATTAACAATAATCAAGTGAATATACATATTAGTGCATATTTTGACTTAGTTACAGTCAATATTGACTACTGCATAATTAATACTTAACAAAGAATTGAAATATTTTTGTTTCTTCGATATTCTTTACAGTTCATTCTATAATCAAAGATTTTTTCCTAATACCATCATCTTATATTTGTTTTTGATTATTTGCTTTATTATATTATATTTTTAAATTCGTATTTTATGGATACATTTAGATTAAAGAGAGAAGAGGAACAGCGGGCACACATGGAGCTTCAGAACAGGATAGCGCTTGAAAAACAAAAACAACAGAGCAACAAACTGTCAGAGGAGCAGCAAGTGTGAGTACTGTAACTATTTTAGCTGTACTTAAATACACACATACATATGCTCACTCCTGCATCCCTGAAGGAGATAGGCAGAGGCGATATAAGCTTAGCAAGCAACTTAGTTTCGTCATAATACTACATGGTTACAATTTCACGTTATTACGTTTATATAAATATTTTAGGCAACGAATAAAAGACGCGCTCAATGCACAGACATATGAACAATTCCTACAATATGCTCAACAACAGTATCCAGGCAACTTTGACCAGCAAGCAATCCTAATAAGGCAGTTGCAAGATCAACATTACCAGCAGTACATACAACAGTTGGCTGTAGACCAACGACTAGCTAACTCTACAATAAAAGATGAACAATGTGAAAAGGAGAAGGAAACAATTGATACAAAAGAGGAAATCATCAAAGATTGTAACTTGAATGATACTGAAGTTGCTATAATGGATAATAAGTGAGTTTGTTCATATATGTTTTTAATAATATGTTTCAACCTATTTTAAAAAGAGATCCTCTATTTATCTGCAATTCTTTACGTAGGCAACGAGATATATATTCAGCAAACGTGGACTTTTTTGTTGTTGATAAAACTTGTTTCTAAGGTGGTCCATTATTAGTTATATTACTTAGTCCGTTATTAGTTACTTATTAAGTTGCGATTATATTTGTTCTGTTTTTATTTGCATAAGGGCGACATCCACTACTATTACTAATCTAGTATTTAGCATTAACCTCGCCCTTAATATTTAGCATTCCCTGTTAGGCACCTAAGAGTGTTGTGAATAAAATGTTTTCAGGTCAATGCAGACATCAGATAAAATTGAGCCAGTTGATTACACTGAAGAATCGAGGGGAGAAGAAGAAAGTGATGGTAAGATAAATTACTATTGAAATATTAACCTCTGAATACTCAGTATCGGCTCAGACTCCACAATTTGTGCCCCATATCGCGATGAGCTTGCTCCTTATAACATCTGTGACGGAAATGTGCTTGGCAAAATGTGGGTATTTTTTGTTTTATAGCATCGGTAAGGTAAATGAGCAGGTTGGTCAACTGATGGTAAGTGATCTTCACCGCCCATAAACACCTAAAGAATCATGGATGCGTTGCTAACCTAAAAGGAGGGAAATAGGGATTGGGAAAAGGGAGGAGGAACTGGACCACCGGAAATCCCACCATTCGAACAAAATGCAATAGCGAACTGCCATTTTACGGCAGTTTTCTGTGAGAGAATGGTATTTGCCTGTATAATGGTATCATGCGCGCCACGAGATCATTTTGTCTACATTTTTTTGTCTGTTATATCCGGTTTTCTCTATTTGTCTATGTCTAACACGCGTCCTCTTTTATCGACAGACTTCAAAAAAGGAAGAGGTCAATTCGTCTGTATTTTTTCTCATGTATGTTACGCGATGTCTCCGCCAAGAGTGGACCGATCTTCAAAATTCTTCTTGTGTTCGATAGAGCTTATTTCAAGGGTGGTATATTTTGGCCCATATAATTTGGTCACTATTGGATTTGAAGTCGGTCTGTTAAGTTTTGAAACTTGTGATTATTTTCATACAATATTGTAGACAGCAATAACATCTCAGCATTTTATCGCTTCCTTGGTCTAGTGGCAGCATGTATGAGTTGTGGACCGGGAGGTCTTGGGTTCGATTCCACGGTCGAGCAAAGCAAATTTTCTAATTTAATTTGCCCGGGACTGGATCCCTCATAGGGCGTTGACGTCAGGCAGGCGGTCGGTCGTAAAAACTAAGCCGAACCCTCTCTGCAACATGCTTGAAAGAGTGTGTTGCGCCGACCCCACATTAAGGTGGGATAAAGGCTGGTAGAATAAATAAATAAATAAATAAATAAATACACCCACAGTCACACACCTAGTCCTGACCCCACACTAGGAATAACCTGTATCGTGGGTGTCAGAGACAATGAGAGACTTTCGGTCTCACAACACCCAGACTTGAAACAAATATTTGTGGGCCACACAAACATTTGTCTCAATGCGGGAATCGAACCCGCGGCCTCTTGCTTCAGTCTTCACAGCCGGCTATTCGCCCGCTGCGCCACGGAGGCTGTCAAGAAAGAAAGAGATTGTAGACAACACCTCGACAGTCGATTATCGAGATATCTCGCGCATGTCAGGCGGGCAGGATGTCGACACGAGTGTACGACGTATGTATGGCACATGCGTCATACCCGTGAACGGGTGCTGCTTGTGTGGACTGGTCTGCTCAGACTTTATTACATTCATTAATTTTATCCATCCGTTTAGTTTGTCGATTATTCGCCGTGCCTGTGGGAGTAGCTCAGCAATTTGAATTCGAAATTGTACGTTTTATTGTTTTTATTTTACATGGAGGTTACCTTGTAGATTGGCTGCTCTAATTTAATGTAAATTATTGATTTTTTTTTTGTTTTCTTATTTTGGTTGTATATTAATATCTGACTGTAAACTGGTTATTATTCTCAAAAAGAGCAACGTCAGAGTTTCTCGCCCGTTCTTCTCTGGCGAACCAGCTTTCCGAACTGGCGGCAGAGTAAATCTTTTTGACGGAATCTAAACAATGTGTGACATTTTATGTATTCAATAAACGATTTGATTTGATTTGATATGGCTGGAATTTGTGCCCGATATGGCGATAGGCTCGCCCCCTATCACATCTGGGACGGAACTAAGCTCGGCGAAATGTGGGTGTTCTAGTTCGCTAGTGCGCCTCTGCCTACAGGCGTGAGCTTATGTATGTTTTATGATATGGGCTGTATGGGCCGCACGGCGTATGTCCGCAGAGGGTCTGGTGACGGTGGAGGAGGCGCGCATGTGGACGCAGGGCGACGTGGTGCAGTTCAAGGCGTCGGCGGCGGCGGGCGGCGGCCGGCTGTCGGTGGGGCACGGCGAGACCGTCACCGTGCGCGTGCCCACGCACCAGCGCGCGCGATGCATCTGCTGGGAGTTCGCCACAGACCACTATGACATCGGTCATTATTGCACACTTTTCTACCTGCCCTTATCCCACCTTGATGTCGGGTTGGAGCCACACTTTTGAAGCATGTTGCAGAAGGATTTGGCTAAATTTTTACGACTGGCTGCCTGCCTGACGTCAACCCCCTCTGGAGGTCATTATTGCACACTATAAAACTATAAAACTATAGACCTGTATAATTACTATCCCACTGCTGTGCACGAGCCCCTTCTACTAATGAGAGGGGTTAGGCCTTCTCATACCACGCTGGCCTAATGCGGGTTGGTAGACTTCACATGCCTTCAAAATTCCTATGAAAAAATGCTCGGGTATGCAGGTTTCCTCACGATGTTTTTCTTCACCGTTATAGCAATCGATATTTCACAATGAAAATACACTTAACATAGAAAAATCAGAGGTGTATGCTCCATTTTTGGGGTTGGTCTCGAACCTCCGACACTTGTCTCGGCAGTCCGTAACATTACCAACTGAGCTATTGCTGCTTCTGCTCTATACTACTGCATACTATCGTTTTGTATTTATGGTAGGATAGTAATATCTAAACTGATTAACAAAAATAAAAAAGAAATCATAGACACGAGCTGTCACAATAAAACATCAGTTTTTTGTACTGTTAAGTATTACATAACCTCTTAAAAGTGGTTCAAGGGTGTCTCTCATTGCTGAATTGTCCTTGTTACATCATAGCGAGTACAAAAAAACTGGCACACTCGTTTTTACACAAATCAGAATACTTGCAATTTCTATACCATCATACCTTAGTAGTTTTAACATTTTTTATTATTTCTAATTCTTTTTTAATCCGGGCACGGCAAAGTGACTACACTGCACCTAAAGGTAAGCGCAGTGCAGTCCAAAAAAATTAGCAACCACTGACAAACACTGTGTTTATCAGTGGTCGTCAGAATCATGCCGGCCTATTTATGCTTCTTCAAACTCCGAATCCGAAGAGGGAAGAAGCAAATCAGTACAATCTTCTTTCTTTCTGGCTGGCGTTATCCCGGCCTTCTGCCAGGGTCCGCCTTCCTACTTAAACGCTTCCATTTCGCCCGGTCTTGAGCATCCTCCAATGAGTTTTAAGTTTTAGTTTTTAGTCCCTAGTTTTATGGCGGTACAATAAAATTAAAAATTTAATTAACTTTACCAGGTTTCGGGATATATTTCGAATGGAGTAAATCACCAACAAACGAAGTGACGGTGCATGTGTCGGAGAGCGATGAGGAAGATGACGCTGACGACGATGGATACGGCGATGACGGTATCTACAATCATCTATATTAGGTCAATCAATATGGTGTGGTAGGTATGGGTGACTATATTGGGCAGCTGTTGGTGAACCTGAGAGATGTAACCCTGGAATGGTTTCAAAATGTTAGTCTGAGCTACAGCTCAACCCAATGGTGAAGAACCACTTGGGGGTCGTTGATTGGCTTAGTTGGTTCCAAGTGCCCCTTGGACTGGGATTAAAGCTGAAGTCTCGATGGAAGATCTTCAAATTAGCTCATTTCTGTTTTAAATTTTCATTCATATCTATGTATCACCCATGATATCACGCTATCGCGTCATGCTAATATAAATGCGAAAGTTTGCGAGTGTGTTACCTCTTCACCTCAAACAGCTGGACCAATTTTGATGGAATTTGGTATAAGTTAGTTGACACCCTGGATTAACACATAGGTTACTTTTTTCGTGTCGAATGCCTCGGTGGCGTGGTTGTATTTCGGTACGACTACCGTTCTGAGGTCTCGGGTTCGATCTCCTGGTCGGGCAAAGTGATATTAGATTTTTCCATATCAACTCGAAGTCTGGGATTTGTACCCGATATGGCGATAGGCTCGCCCCCTATCACATCTGGGACGGAGCTAAGCTCGGCTAAATGTGGGTATACTAGTTGGCTAGTGCGCCTATGCCTATCCCTCCGGGGATACAGGCGTAAGCTTATGTTATGTTATTTTTTGCTTCTGGAAGAAACGGAGAACGCGAATGGAGCCGCGGGCAAATGCTAGTTTCTTGTATAAAGACTACATCAGTCTTAAATTAAGTTACAATAAGTGACCGGCCGTCTGATCGGATTCCCGCCAACAGTCGGAGTGATATTGTTGTGATGGTTGTCGCCAGAGCTGTCGGTGCAGGGCGACGCGGGTGGTACGGGAGGGGACCCCGAGGTGGGCGGGACGGGGGGCGCGGGGGGCTCGCAGCGGCCCCTCCTCAGCATCGTCGTGCCTATCTACAGGCGCGACTGTCACACAGAGGTCAGTATATACTATACAGGGTGTTTCATAAAGTTGGTATTATCGCCGATATACTTACTACGGCGACAAATGATACCGACCGGGGGTGAATGCAAGCCAAAAGAGAAATAAAAAGACACCGTTACCACACCCAATGACTTTACTCTACACACTACATGTAACATGAAACATAGACAGTGGCAGGAATCAGGCTATTTGGCTAAAACCTAAATATAGGCTGCGGAGAGCGAGCCACGCGCGCACCACCCCGGAACACGGTTAATAGGTCACTGAGGGAGACAGCGCACGGGGTGTAGGGCGGGGGCGCGGGCGCGGCCGCAACTCATAGGCTTAGAACTGTTTTATTAGAGATTTGGCAGAGAGACTTCATCTGACACAAACATACAGAATGGATTGCAATCGCTGTGTAAAGCAAAATTACTTTGCAATTGCTGTGTAAAAAAATAAAAAACAAAAAAAATAATAACTAAATAATTAAATAAACTAACTCAATATGTGACGTACAATGTTTTTTGGAAATTGTAAATTGTCCTAACTAGTATCTAATAAATATGTTAACAATGCTAATATGGATCATGTGTCTGCAATAAAGTATTATATTATTATTATTATTTAGTTTTAAGTTTTGCAATCTCTTCCAATTGAGGAAGGTATATAATAACTACACACGGGCCAAAGCCAAGTGTATAGTTATATTATTAGGAGCAGGGCCTCCAGGGTGGTACTACGCAGGCGCGTACTTGGGCGACGCGCTATAGTATCAATAATAGCTACACTTGAAGAGAGCTAGGAATCTAGCGATCACATTTCGTAAGGCTCATAGTTTTTGAAAAATTGCAACTTCAATTTGTCCGTCGCATCCTTGGTCTAGTCTATATGGGCTGTGGACCGGAAAGTCGTAGGTTCTATTCCCGGGTCGGGCAAAGCGAATTTTCTAATTAGACCCCCCCAGAGGGGGTTAACGTCAGGCAGGCGGTCAATCGTAAAAACTTAGCCAAATCCTTTCTGCAACATTTTTTTATTGATAATACTGTTACGGGCTAACGGGGTTCAGGACGAACAATTAAACGCCGACTGTTCTCGAAACTGACTCAGCACTTTATTTAGAATTAAACACTGTACTGCACACAATACGCGTCGAAATAATCGCTCCGAATATTCGCTTGTCGCTCGTTGTTCGCACTCGATCGCTTCCGAAGAAACACTGTGTCCCGCCAACACACACACACGCCTTTTATATTCGTCGATCTCTTATCGGCGCGTGACGTCACGCGGCCCGACTCAGCGCGGCTCGAACGCACGAGAACGTTCTGTACATTTATGGATGAAACGCGGCGCGTTCGGCAAGATATGGTTCTATTATGCACGCGTAACAATACTAATAGGGATGTAACCTAAAATAGAACTATAAGTTACAGGTGAGAAGTTTTGGTACCAATAAAATTTACATCAATTTGAAAATTAATTAATGTGTATTTGAGAAAAATACTAATAATATCAACTTATAATGCTAATTTTATTGTCCTATAATCTTTTTGCAAATAACAGATTACTTTTTTGAAATTATTGTCGTTTATATAGTTTTTTGAAAGATGTGATAAAATTTGTTGAATTATTTCAGGTGTATGCCGGCTCCCACACATATCCAGGAGAAGGTGTATATTTATTGAAATTCGATAACACATACAGTTTATGGCGATCCAAGACATTATATTACAAAGTATATTGCACACAGTAAACTATAGAAAAAAATATAGGAAAACCATGACAAAATTGGATGTAATAGTCATAAGTTATGACTTATATCATCATGGGTCTTATTGTAAAACGGAGAGTAACTTTAAACCTCGTTTAAACCTGATAATTACCTTGGGTTACTATAGCAACTACTTTTTTAAACTTTAAAGTTAGTGAACGTTTTGTAATAAGACCGTATATTATGTCACTAAAGTGATGTTTATGGTAACAATGGATTTATGAGATGTTGTTAATTCTGCCAGTATTTTCCTGAAAAATGGATTTAATTGTAATAAAATACTACGAAGTGCAATAGGAGCTTATTGTATTTAGGAACGATAAGATATAATTTAGTTTTTAGCAAACTAAAATCACACATATGATTATATTTAATTTGAGCAACTATTTTATTAATATATTCAAATATTTCTTATATAATATGTAGAGTATGAGCAATTATTGCAGCCAGTTAAGAATATTTCAATGTTCATAACATAATTGTCAACTACAGTAAATATTATTTAAGTTGTTTCCTTAGAACTGTTATGATTATGTGACAGTGTATGTTTGTGTAGCTAATATTCATGTTATAAAATAAATTATTATGGTGGTTCGCACAAGCTGTGCCATAAACAAATAAAATGGTTCAGTGTAGTACTTAAAATCTATAATGTATTTAGCATTTTTTGTCGCGCTTTTATTTGAGTAACCTACGTAGTTACAGTTTAGATGAATAGAGAAAAGCATTGCCTGGTGCGTGCAATTTTGTGATGTCGATGTTAAGTTGAATAAAGAGTTTATTATGTTGTCATGAGACTAAATTTGGTCATTTTTAGGGTTGCGTAGCTCAAAATGAAAAATATATAACCCTTATAGGATCACTTTCGAGTCCATCTGTCAAAACCTATCTCGGGAACACCTGGAGGTATTCAGTTGTAATTAAAACCATATCCGCAGATCTGTAGTCCTTTGCAACTGTGAAAAAAATCAAACTTCTCAGTTATCGTAAAAAAACATTACAGTTGTTTATGTAGCAATAAAACGCATATATGAATGAATCAAAATCTATAGGGTTATTCCCGGTGACCCTAGAACTATGAAATTAGGCAAGACCGCAAGAAGTATTGTCTTATAGTACAGTAACGGAAAAAATCAGTAAACTGATCATTATTAATTTCATTCCAAAAAATAGGCACTTAATGCAAGGAATGAGGGTCCAAATTTAAAGTGAGTTCACCGTATCCATAATATATTTCCCTCTTTTATCAAATTCCCGACCTATTTATCATACCTACAAGTTTGTACGGAACCCTCGGTTGACGAGTCCGACTCGCACTTGTCCTGCTTTTTTTTTTTTTTTTTTTTACTCCACTTATATTGTTCAATAAACGTTAGTAGTGCCAAATAAACATGGAGAGTGCTCTGTAATTTGTGTTATACTACCTATTTGGAAGGTCGGGATATACTATGGTTCAATAAAGTGTGGTTCCGAATTGTGAAACGTGTAATAAACCGGAAGATGTATACCATGTCTTAATGGAATGTGTCCGGAACCAAACTGAGCGGCAAAACATTCTAAGGAAGTTGGATGCTAATATTGAAGACATTGGAATGTTTCAGTCTATATTATGCAACCCGAATTCAAAGGAAGCCCTAATGGTGTATAAATTAGTCGATACAGATAATTAGTGTTTATGATAATTTTACTTATAAATATGTGGGGGGTGCGGGTGCGCATCGAGGTGGACAGGCGTCCACGGGTGCGCATGTGCACTGACCACTATTTCTTTATTTAGAGGTGTATATTTTAAGTTGGTTGTTTATATGTCAGAGAATATTTCTTTTGTTTACAGTATAGGGCTGTCATAAACTGTGTTTAAAAGCCTTTTAAATAAATGAAAAAAAAAAAAAAAAAAAAAAAAATAAAGTGTGGTTTGTGGCAGCAACATTTACACAATAATGCTGTTATTTATTATGATAGTAATATTGGTAGCATTCGAAATATTATTGTGACATTAGATTCATAAATAATCCATGTTTAGAATATATGCTGTGTTAAAAATATATTGATTACATTTTATTTAAAATATTGTTTCCATGACAACAATATGTATTGAAGGAAAATCATAACATGATAATTTTTTCCTATATTGTTAATATGAATAATTATTTATCCTGCATGTCTTGTTATGGCTCTTGATGTATTCAATGGACGCTGGTTGAGCACGAAATATCCTTTTTTCAAGGTTCCGCACACATAGCAAGTCCTGAAAAAATGAGTACATAACAGTTTACTGATTTCCTTTTAGTCACAATGGATATCTTATCTAAAATTAGACCACGACTAAGATTAAAAAATATTGAAACATAATTTTAGATAAGAAGGTATTTACCAAAGAGATTTAATATTACTAACTATAGAGGGGTTATCAAGCAAGTTTCCATACAAAAAAAAATTGATCTCGAACTTCAGTACCCCCATCAATCATCGATGACAATGCGAGAGCGATTATTACAATTTACATCCTAGAATGATTTGTAAATGATTAAGAATCACGTAAGATAAGTTTATTCTCTCAATATTATTACGCTGGCTGACCTGGCGCGCGTATCTTTCAAATAAACTGTGCGACTTATAACCACTGTGTCATAACTTTTGGATCATAAGCTTTGTGCTGTTGTCCCGTCTATATACTGTTGAATGTCTTTGGTATCTACCTAAGGTTGAAACGATAGTTTTAGTGCGCAAAATTCCATATTTTTTGTGTTTTGAAAATGCAGTGTAACTATATAATATAATAATAAAAATCTAACAATCTAAAAATCTTTTTATAGTAGTCACAGTATACGCGGTCTAATAGTAAAAAAATGTAATATAATACTGTTTTTAGCTGTGACCAAAGGTCGCATTCATTAATCTAAGTTTTTAGGGTTATTATAAATTCCTATATTATTAATTTTATGAACATACATATAATTTTGGTCCCTTTACAGATTATGAAACTTTGGCAGTTGTCTTATATCGAGTAATGGGTTCTGGTAAATGAAAGACTTAGGTGCCAGTAAAGTGTGAGCGATTCAGAGAGGCAAACTATGCGTGCGTGATCAATGCAAATGGAATACTGTGCGTGTGCGATCAATGCAAATGGTATACTGTTGACTGAACCTTCAAACACCGTATTTAAGGTGGCTAGTCTGATTCACTGTACTGCTCTATCCCGTAAGGGATGCTGTGCCTCTCACTCTCACCAAATATTTATTAAAATAACAAATTAAATACAAAGGAATGCATAGGGAACAAAAAATCGTTGTAAATACGAAACTAAACTATTAACGAATCACTTAAGTACCGCGCACAAACAAGTGGCTCACACGGGTAAAAAACAAATCCAAGTTTGGTTCACACATGTTTTCGCCATGTGTCATTGTTCAAGAATGCACTGTGCTGCTACAAAACCTTTGGCAATTATGTTTATAATTTAATCATTCAAACAAAAAAAATATTTAGCGCGCCAGTGCTGATGTTTCACCTGATTATTACAACCAATACATCCATAAACTAAATTGGTATTTTCACGCCATATCTGAACCCGTAAATTATTTATAGAATAACTATTATGTCCATGTATACAATACTGAGTAAATAAATATGTAATAATGCAATTCATCTTTTTTTTATGTAAACGAACCAAATCCACGCGACGTATCAGCCATGTCCATTGTATTTGATATGGCGATGGGGGTTTACCTAGCTTTACCCTTTGTCAGTTAAAAACTAATTTCAGATGGCGCCACCATAGCTGTTCATTTGACATTGTTTTTGCTAGCTTGTTGCTTGTAGACAGATTATCCTACTTGTAGATTAGAAAATTGCGGTTAAGGCTTTGCGCGAGACTTAATAATATAAAAAATAAGCAGTCCGTTTTTGCTATTTGGCTACAGAATTCTAATAATTGGTTAATGTCGGAGGGAATCCGACGTAATCACCGCAATCAGCGCCTCCTTGGACTAGCTACAGTGCACGTGGGTTGCGAAGGGGGAAGTCCTAGGATCAAATCCCAGATTGTTCAAAGCTTTTTTCTAACACGATTTGCCCTGGAATGGATCTGTTAAGGCAGTCGGGCAAAACAAACTGCAGAGTCCTTTCAATATAGTTAAAAATTGAGTTGCTATATTTATATACATTTCAAAAAACACATTTATAATAGCAATGGAATATTTTATAAGCATTTTTTTAGGAAAGCGCCATTTTAGTTTCTGAATATTCCACGATAAAAGAAAAAAGGGGATATTCAAATATGTATCATTGGACATCCATCAATGATACAACGAGTTAGAAGGGCTAGTCATCCATGATATATTCATTTAGGCGGAGCGATTCTAATCTCATTGCTGTCGCGTGAAGAAAACAAATGGCATATAGTCTATGGATTTACCATTGTTAAAAAATCAAACATAGGGAGAGTTTTGGCGGGAATTCTGACGGTGCGGGTGGTTGCTTGTTTTAATGATTTCATATTCTAGTCTAAAGTTGTGCTTGTGGCTTAAATGTGATGTGAATCTAAGCAATAAACATCAACGAAGATGGACAGTATGTGGAAGCTTTGAAATAAGTGATTTTGGACGCTTTTTGTCGGGTGGATGGGTCGACCATGTTCGACTCCTCTGCTGCGAGAAAATCGTCTGAAAAGCATCAAACTGGAAGGAATTGACGCCAAAACTCCAACAAGACGTTGAAATCGGCACATCCGTGTTTCATTGTTCTTGTGAAAACTTAGTTATAGTTAGTTTATAGGTTAGGTTAAGTTGTAAAGAAAAAAAAAATAACTAATGACTTGGCAGCATGGTCTCCGACCTTAGCCGGTTCCCTGTGGAACAAATGTAAAAAAAAAAAATCAAACATAGGATTGCCAGGGTAAGGAGATATCCTCAAATTATGTGAAATCTCAAGTTGATTGGAGATTGGTATTGTGGGCATGTGTGTGTGTGTGTTTGTTTATTGTAAAACTATGTTTATAAAGATGATTTGATCACACTCTTAAAATTCTTTAAATTATTTTGCAGAAATCAGCAGAAGTAAAACCAAGTTGACATTATTGTTAGTCGTTTTGAGTCTCTCTCGTAACACTGAAAGATATATACATTGAAAGATTACAAAACTGTTGGAGTAGGTATTCATTAGAATACATAGTTCTCAAGCTGGTCTTCTCTGTATAAAGAAGGTACTGAGGACTGAGAGTCTTGTGAAAATTAAAAAACACTACATTTCATTATTGAAACTACTCCATATAGGGCACACCGGACGTCTGCAAGTTACTTCAGACAAGTTTTGCGAAGCACAGCTGACAACAAGAGAAAAATATAATTATAGGAAAAATTAAAAAGCCAGTGGGGTTACCATCACCTCTTATAACAGTATTATTATAATCTTACTACGTTTTTTTGTACGAAAATTGGTACAAGTAGGATTATAACAATTGTTACATAAAAAAAATACTGGTAATGCCATCTATGCGCGATGCCGAGAAACGCTTGTTAATTTATTTGGTTATTAGTTCGACGGTCTGCCGCTGACGATATTTTGAACAGCGACATTTAAAAAAAATGGTTGCGGATTGTCTATGTTACGGAAGTTGACATATGTCGATCATAGTTTGTGGTCTTACATCCATTGTTAGTGTATGGAATTTTTCGCCTTATTGTGTAGACATATCGACTTGCTTTCTGTGGAGGATTTTAGCTGGAATGTTCTCGAATTTGAGTCGGAAATGCGTGGGCGGGACTTTGTTGGAGGAGGAATGGTTTAAAAGCCGTGACAGAGTCGCTCCGGCCTTTTTCTCCTTTTCTTGGACGAGCTAGCAGCTAGAGAAATCTCCGCGTGACTGACCCCAGCGGGCGTAGCACGCGGGTAGACATCAGAGCATCATCGCCTGCAACTCTGTTTTCCCCAGAAAGTAAGTGCAATGTTGTATTTTGAGTTTGTATTTTGAAGTGTTGTAATTTTGGGCTTGCGGTTTGGCATTTCCCAAACCGTGGCGTGGCCGTGCTTGACTGGTGGTTTCTTGTGGTCCAGGAACGCACCGTTGGTGACCGTTTCGGGCTGCGTCCGTTGGGGGGGAGCTTCGCTGGTGGCGAAAGCTTCCACGGAGGTCACAGGAGGCTGTATAAGGCATTAACACCAAGCGGCCGGGAGCCGTCGTGCCTTGGAGGGCGACGAGGTAGCCGTAGATGACCTGGGGTGATCAGGGAAACCACGTGCTCATCATCACGTGCCCAGCGTCGCATTCAGCGCGGCGAATCGTCTTCCTGCTTTGTTCTTTTCTTTCATTTTAACGGCGCCCAACTTTACTTAACTACCATGAGAAGTACCGTATTTTTTTTTGTAATCTATATAATATGATGTTCTGGCGATTCTAGACGACCGAAGTTTCATTCCAATAACCCACATTCGTACCGTGATCTAGTCGAGCATTCTTTTTTTTTAATTATGAATTATACATGTACTTAGATATACTAAGATCTTGTTAAATTTTAATTCATCAGTAGATTGTCTGGTTTTGATTGTAAAGGTAATTAATTAAGGAGCGGAGTGTATATATATTGTAGTGCAGGAACCAATGTAATTTAAGAAATATAGTTATTTAATATTGAAGTTGCGATTTTTTCCTTGCTCTGCAATTATCCCTAGTTCTTTCACACTTAGCCTTCTAATACACATAAATGTACATTTTCTTTGCTTGAAATACCAGACATACAAATGTCACTTGACACAAACAAATACCTGTGACACAATATTGCTATAATAGGTGATGGTAACCCCCCAGGAGCCCATAACGTTTGCCCAAAATTCCCAGCAATTTTTGGGGAATCAGCAAAAGTGACTTTGGCATTTGGCAACGCAGAAAACAGAAACGTCAAACAACTATCATTCATTCCTTTCTGTTCCTTTCATTGGCATTTTGACAGTCAGACAAAATAATCAACAATGTTTTTTTCTTCATTTGAATAGTAGAATCATAAAATTTTAACATAATGTTACAGCGGTTGATTTATAATTTTGAACTAAAATTAACTAGTAGACAAGCGAATTTATTATTCCGAGCGCCATTGAAAAACAACTTATGTCATCAATGTGGATTCAGGTTATATGGTGAGAAGGCTGTTTTACGAAATTGCTATAATAGAGCTTTTCCTGATAGATTTCGCTTTTATAATATTCGACTGAGGTACTACACGAGCCAGGTGGACGTCCAGAAGAAAAACGATCATATAGAGAAGATAAAAGACCAAGCAACGCTAGCAACGTCGAAAAGAATTAATTCCAGGTTAAAGCCTTCAGAATTGAAGCGACTATTCGGATTAGCTGAACCTGAAAAATGGACTCTTACTGGTAACTATATTTTGTATATTTATTGTCAAAAATTATATTAATTACATGTTTAATGAACTCGAAAGCAGTATAATGTGTTATCATTGAAGTATTATTAATTATAAGTAGTACAATTAAATAATAAGTGTTAGTTCCGACAGGGAAACTATATTTGAAAACACTTTGTTAAAGTATGATTTACAGAAATGGTTATTATTATTTTGTAGTATACATAACACAAATATACTCAACAAAATTATAATCTAAGGCAAGAAAAATATCAATAACTAGCTTTTACCTGTGGTTACACCTGCGTGAAAATCTTGACAAACATTCATTTATTTATTTATCATTTATCATTAATTCATCCCACATTAGATCCTTTAGGGGATGAATTTATGCATTTATTATACATATAAACCTTCCTCTTGAATATATCTGCTATTAACCTGTTGAAGGCGGCACATAATATGTTACTTAAGTGTCGCAGCCTCGAGAGGCTGAGCTGCCCGTCATTATTTAAAAAACAGCATCAAAATCCATTGCGTAGTTTTAAAGATCTTAGCATACATAAGAACAGCCAGACAGCGGGATGCGACTTTGTTTTATACTAAGTAAAGATATTTTACTATTTTAGTTATGTTTGTTTACTATTATTATTCATTAAATCAACTGACAATTAAATTGTAATCTAAAAATTCTAAAATACAGAAGTTTCTATTATTTATATGATATGTAAAATACATGGAAATCATGTTGAAATAATATGAGGAGAAATAAAACTCTTTTCTACTGAAGAGGAAATTCTTTAACTAGACGATTGGCATGGTCTGTCTGTTGATTTATATCAAAAATCTTAGGTCCTACTGTTTATTCAGGATTTATACTTATTTATTACTGTTTATTATCCAATATTAGACCATTGCTAATAAGGTACATTTCCTAAGAAACAAATAATTTAATGATTTCTTAGGTTTACGTGAATGTTATTCATTGAAATTAAATTATTTTTACGGATTATATCACGATTTGGTTTTAATTTTTATGCCCGACGTTTCAGTCTGACACGTGACCACGAAGGCTGCAAAGCTTTCGAAACGTCGGGCATAAAAATTAAAACCAAATCGTGATATAATCCGTAAAAATAGTTTAATTTCAATGAACAAATAATTTATTTCTTAAAATACTTAATTTTGCTCTTTACAGCTGCAATAGGTTTTTTGGTGATTTCCTCCAGTGTGACAATGGCAGTGCCGTTTTCCCTAGGCAAAGTCCTAGACATAATTTACAGCAGCACAAGTGACTTGGGTGCTGCTAGAGAGAAGCTTGATGCTTTATGTTTAATGCTATGTGGTGTGTTTCTTATTGGAGGTCTATGCAATTTTGGGAGAGTTTACCTCATGTCTATATCAGGTAAGTAATATTATATCTGCTAAATTATGTATGTGTGTATATTTCTACTCCTATAAAATTTTTCAATTTTCAATATCTTGTCTTTCTTTCTACCTGCCCTTATCCCATCTTAATGTGGGGTCGGCGCAACACACTTTTTCAAGCACATTGTAGAATCGATTTGGCTTAGTTTTTACGACCGGCTGTCTGCTTGATGTCAGCTCCCTCTGAGGGATCCAGTCCCAGGCAAATTAATTGAGAAAATTTGCTTTGCCTGACCTGGCAATCAAACTCAGGACCTCTCAGTCACAGCTCATAGATGCTGCCACTAGACCAAGGAGGCGACTTTCAATATCTTTTTGTAATTGATGAATATGACAACAATGCAGATCCTCTATGTCTGTGGGTTATATTGATATTTTTATGCTTTGCTGGACACATAAAAATAAATGTGATCAAAAGAATTTCTTATATGTATAACAATAGTAATACAATATATTTTATAAGGCTACTTTTGGATTGCATCATAATTTGTACTATTATTCTTGTCTATTCTCAAGCTGTGATAATAATGATTTGGTAGATTACATTCAAGATATAAAAATATTTGCATAAAATTACACCAATAGATGATGAACAAAATAGATATTTTATTTAGCTCAAACTATATCCACTTTTTGTGGGTATTTTCGTTAAGCATGTTATATATTAAAAGGACCTACATATATACTGAACTATAATAGCATACCTAATTGTTAGTTTTTCTGTTTAAAAAAAGGTTTTCATATTAATGTTTTATGAAAAGTGTGATTTATTGGGCTCTGTTGTTACTGTATGGTGTGTTATATGACGCGTAAGGAAACGTACCATACCACGCGACCCTTTCTGGGGGGGAGGGGGATCTTTAAATACCACTCTTGATCACAGTGCTTAGGTTTTCGTTATGTAGTCAATATCCTCTAGAGATCTCGTGCTTTTTCGGGCTGTACTACATATTCGAATATGGAGCGCAGCATTTAGCACTTTTTAAACTCACAGGCAACATGTGATAATATTCTTTTTTTAACTTTTCTTCGCCTTAAAACCTTATTTCTAAATTACTATGTGAAACCTAGAGACGGAGGGGGGAGGTTCTGGACATATACTACGGGTGGTAACCGAGGATTCTAAAAAATTGGTACTACGTAGTATGGGTATGTTTGCCTAATGTAACGTGATGCGTCAGGCGAGACACAAACTAGGAGCATTGTCTAAAGAGACGAAACTTCATATACATGACACGGCACATCTTGGATATGTGCTGCAGGTTTTATTAATAGTGATGGATTGTCTGGAGTAGCTATCGCGTCGTTCGAAACTTTTAGATTGCACAATCGCAATTTAAGTCTAGCTAAAGCTTAAAATTGTTTCGCTGTAATTGCCAAAAAATATTTATGTTGATTTGTTGTTTGCAGACAACAAATTTGCATAATCAATCATATGAATTAAGTTTTTTAAAAATAATATTAAAATTCATGATAACAAGGAAGTTGTGGCTTTAGATTGCATGTCATATTCATAGACTGGTTAAAATATTTCAAATAAATAACAATCATCTAACGCTCAATTGGCAGTACAGTTGAAAAAAATTACCTATTGGCTACTAACATTAGTAACAGTAACAAACATATTGTGACATATTAAATTCTCAACTTTTTATTAAATTACATTAAAACTTGCTTAAATTAAAAATGGTTATATCTATTCTTATATTTGAAATAGATAGATGAAAAGATTTAAATTTTGTCCACCCTTTTTGCATAACTTGATTATAGCCTTAATTTTACTATTAATTATCATAGCTATACACTATACAGTAAAGGTCAAGGGTATATAGTTATACAGAATATGATGATACTTTTGTAGGTTCATAACTTTGTTACTGTTATTATGATAGTAAATACATAAGCTCACGCCTGTATCCCCGAAGGGGTAGGCAGAAGCGCGCTAGCGAACTAGGACACGCACATTTCGCCGAGCTTAGTTTAGTCCCAGATGTGATAGGGGGCGAGCCTATCGCCATATCGGGCACAAATTCCAGACTCCGGGCTGATATGGCAAAATCCAATATCACTTTACCCGACTGACCCGATCGAACCAGAGACCTCAGAACCGTAGTCGTACCGAAATACCACCACGCCACCGAGGCAGTCTAATAATACAGAACGATAGATGCTTTGGATTTTATCGACCGACTTAAAACCGTCGGAGGCGACATATACATAAGTATATAATATCTTACATAAGCGTATCGGCCACCGGAGGCCGAGCCGCCCGTCACTATTTAAAAAAAAGGAGGTCTTGAATTCGTCCATAGTTTTTTAAATTATGTTACGCGATTTTAGGACATGTGTGGACCGATTTTGAAGATTCTTTTTGTATTCGATAGAGTTATTCCAAGAGTGGTCCCATATAAATTTGGCCACGATTATATATATTTTGAAGACGGTGCGTTAAGTTTTTAAACTTGTGATTATTATTATTACAATGTTTTTTTCAAATACAAATCCATTTTTTTTGTCTCGAGCATAACACCTTATATAGGAAATTGTTCATTGTTTTACATCAGAACAAACAAGCAGGTGGGCCACCTGATGGTATGTAGTCTCCACCACCCAAAAACGCCGTCGACAGTTAAAAACTCGACATCTACATCCCAATTTACGTAGGTTTTCTGCGAGTCAGTGGCTTCAAACCGGTCGAACAGGCTGCGGCTCATTCATGCTGTAGACATAACTGAGGTTGTACCACTCAAAAGCCTCATATTTTTCCAAACATCTTCAAAAAGAGAACCCCTTCCTTTTGAAGTTGTTTTTAATTCGTTAGTGTTTTTTAAACATGTAATCCGATGACTGCGGCAAATTTAGAACGCCTTTCCAGATTTTTTTGCCCCAATGTAGATCCATCCATAGGGTTCCTATAATTTGGACAAGTCCTGATGAATTTTGAAGTTCATTTTTAAGTTTTTAAATTCGTTGCAGGTCAAAGGATGACACAGGCCCTCCGTAAGCAGGTTTATAGTGCAATATTGCGACAGGAAGCAGCATGGTTCGGCAAAACTTCAACAGGGGAATTAGTTAATAGACTGTCTGCTGATACGCAGTTGGTCGGTCGTAACCTTAGTCAGAATGTCAGTGATGGCCTCCGATCACTGTTCATGGTCGGCGCCGGGACTGGTATGATGGTAAATATTTCTATGTTCGCAGTTCGCACGACTTAAAAAAATAAAAATGTTTGTCAATTTTTTGCTCTTAGTTGAAAATTTTAATTTAGATATATTGTGTTGGTTTTGTTATTCCTTAAGTTGATTATGTTATATACGTCGTCTATTTGTAATGATAATGCATAGTAAGCATCTTCCTCTTTATTAGCAGAAATTTTCCACCTCCTCTCGCCCCCTATCACATCTGGGACGGACTAAGCTAAACAAGATGCGGATGTTCTAGTTCGCTAATGCGCCTCTGCCTACCCCTACGGGGATACAGGCGTGAGCTTATGTTATTAAAAACTCCAAGCTTTCGTTTCACTAAAACTTGGATTACTTATTAATCACAATATATTTAGCTGTTTAATAAAAGCACAGATACTTTAGGGTATAGTTTAAATATCATTAAGTCTGAAAATGTGGCTTTAATAAGTATTCGCGTGAATAGTGGGCGGACCCTATACTGTAGCTACAATATAACTTGACTATTCTTTAAAGTTCTATATGTCACCATCGTTGGCACTTATCGGCTTGTGCGTGGTGCCTCCAGTGTCAGTGCTCGCTGTCATATACGGACGATTCGTCAGAGGCATCACGAGGCAACTGCAAGACTCGCTCGCCGAAACAAGCGAGGTGAGTAAAACTACCCAAAGCTGTTCTTCTGTTGGTAAGAATGCTGGCAGTTTAGCCCTGTAATATTACTGTCCCACTGCTGGGCACGGGCCTCCTCTACCAACGAGAGGGGTTCGGCCTTAGTCTACCACGCTGGCCTAATGCAGGTTGGTAGACTTTAGTATGCCTTCGAAATTCTTGTGATGAATTTTCTCAGGCATGCAGGTTTCCTCACGATGTTTTCCTTCGTCGTTAAATCAAGCGATAACTTACGATGAAAATACACAACATAGAAAATTCAGAGGTGTATGCGTTTTTTGGGGTTGGTCTTAAACCTCCGACACTCGTATCGGAAGACCATACCATTCTCAACTGAGCTGGTGCCTGTTTCTTTTATATTTATTCCCTTTTTATTCAAAAGAGACCAGCTTAAAAGTCACATCCCTAAAAAAAAACATAAGAACTCACTTTGTTAAAAGTAGACCATTCTGTATATCAACTGTATTTACAAATCATAGCTATTATATTAAATGTAATTTCATATTACAACACTTAAGTACTGGTTAAAATTGTTGGTAATAATTTAAATATAATATAAATGTTTTATTTTTAATGAGATGATAATGTATTACGTGAACATTATCATCTCATTAAAAATAAAACATTTATGTTCGTATTTTCGTATTTTCGTATTTCAACGACCGGGTCTCGTAGAGTCTGGCGATATGGGTCAGCAGACTGGGATGGGCTTCGCGAGTTCTTTGCGTCCTTCCCATGGAGGCGGTTCTGTTTCTCCTCTGATGATCCTGACACATGTGCGGACTGCGTCAGGGATGTGGTGCTACTGGGGATGGAATTGTTTATCCCTTGCACCACAATACCGGTGGGGCGTCGCAGTCGGCCTTGGTATAATAGTACCTGTGCCGCCACTGCGCGCCTCAAGCAGTCTGCATATATAGCATGGAATAACGCCATTAGGTGTCGGGATCCTATTTCCAAGGAGGAGAAACGGAAGCTCAACGCCGCCTCTAGATCCAACAAGAGGGCGATTGCCAAGGCCAAGGCGGAACATATTTGCAGGATTGGCAAGCGGCTAGAGACCTATCCCTCTGGTAGTCGGGCTTTCTGGTCGCTTGCCAAAGCTGTACAAAATAACTTCTGCCAATCTAGTCTCCCGCCACTGCGTAAGCCTGATAACAGTCTGGCCCACAGTGCAGAGGAGAAAGCCGATCTCTTGGCTGAAACCTTTGCCTCAAACTCGACTTTGGATGATGGGGGAGCCACCCCTCCAGTAATCCAGCGATGTGAGTGCTCCATGCCTGATATCCGCATTACGCAGCGTGCGGTCAGGCGGGAGCTCAGGCTCCTTGACGTCCATAAGTCGAGCGGACCAGACTGTATCCCCGCAGTGGTTCTTAAGATGTGCGCCCCTGAGTTGACTCCCATTCTCACGCGTCTCTACCGTCTTTCTTACAAGATCAACCGGGTTCCAGCTTCGTGGAAGACTGCACGTGTCCATCCAATCCCCAAAAAGGGTGATAGGTCGGATCCTTCCAACTACAGGCCGATAGCTGTCACATCCTTGCTTTCCAAAGTCATGGAGAAAATTATTAACAATCAGCTCTTGAGGTACCTCGAGGATCACCAGCTGATTAGCGATCGTCAGTACGGTTTCCGTAGCGGTCGTTCGGCTGGTGATCTCCTCGTGTACCTCACACACCGCTGGGCGGAGACTGTGGAGAGTGGGGGCGAGGCTATCGCCGTCGGCCTGGATGTTGCGAAGGCATTCGACAAGGTATGGCATCGAGCCCTTCTGTCGAAGCTACAAACATATGGAATCCCCGAGGGACTCCGTAAGTGGATTGCCAGCTTTCTGGATGGCCGGAGCATAGCCGTCGTGGTAGACGGCTGTACCTCCGCAACCAAGACCATTAATGCTGGTGTTCCACAAGGCTCGGTGTTGTCGCCGACACTATTCATCCTGCATATCAATGATATGCTGTCCATAGACGGCATGCATTGTTATGCAGATGATAGTACATGTCATGCGCGATACATCGGCCAACAGAATGTCCCTCGGTGTACCGTGGAGGAAAGACGGTCCCAACTTGTGTCTAAAGTCGAGAGCTCTCTGGGGCGAGCCTCCGAATGGGGTGAAAAGAACTTAGTTCAGTTCAACTCATTGAAGACACAAGTTTGCGCGTTCACTGCAAAGAGGGACCCGTTCGTCATGGCGCCACAGTTCCAAGGAGTCACTCTCTGTATCTCCGAGAGTATTGGTATCCTCGGCGTAGAAATCTCGAATAAGGTACAGTTTAGGAGTCATTTGGAGGACAAAGTCAAACTGGCTAGCAGGAAATTGGGTATTCTGAACAGGGCTAGGCAATACTTCACGCGGAAACATAGATTAATGCTTTATAAAGCACAAGTCCGTCCCCACGTGGAGTACTGTTCTCACCTCTGGGCAGGGGCCCCAAAATACCTGCTAAACCCACTTGACTCCTTACAACGGCGCGCTTTTAGAATCGTCGACGATACCAATCTCACGGATAAAGTGGAGGCGCTGGGGCTGCGGAGAGACTTCGGGTCTCTCTGTGTGTTTTATCGCCTCTACTACGGGGAGTGTTCTGAGGAACTGTTTAATATGGTACCTTCAGCACCATTTTACCATCGCACCACCCGACATCGCAGTAGAGTTCATCCTTATCACCTGGAAACAATCCGCAGCAGTACGGTGCGTTTCCAGCGGTCTTTTTTACCACGTACGTGCAAGCTTTGGAATGAACTTCCTGCGTCGGTGTTCCCCGAGCGCTATGACCTATCCCTCTTTAAACGAGGTTTAAAAAGAGTATTCACCCAACGGTAGGCAGCGGCTTGACTGTGCCCCTGGCATTGCTCAAGTCTATGGGCGGCGGTTACTGCTTACCAACAGGCGGACCGCTAGCTCGTCTGCCCACGACGGCAATAAAAAAAAAAAAAAAAAAAAAAAAAAAAAAAAACATAATGTTAAGCACATTTAACGATAACAAATGCCTCCGTGGCGCGGTGGTATTTCGGTACGACTATGGTTCTGAGGTCTCGGGTTCGATCCCCGGGTCGTGCAAAGTGATAATGGATTTTTCCAGATCAGCCCGGAGTCTGGAATTTGTGCCCGATATGGCGATAGGCTCGCCCCCTATCACATCTGGGACGAAACTAAGCTCGGTGAAATGTGGGTGTTCTAGTTCACTAGTGCGCCTCTGCCTACCACTTCGGGGATACAGGCGTGAGCTTATGTTAATGTTAACGATAACAAATTAATTTGGTATGCTTACAAGTGTTAATATATTGGTTCACGCATATTATATTCATGAAATAAGCAATTATTTTGTATCAGCATTTTCTATGATTGCCGTAGCTGTTTTTACTTCGTAGTTTCTGCTGCAGAGAACATAAATCCATCGGTTATATGCCTCTTCGGTCCAGTTACTTTCATTTTAGGTCTTATTTATTCTATAAAGCAAATAGTCATTAACTATTTCCAGTTAGCCGAAGAAAAAATTTCAAACATAAAGACTGTCAAAGCATTTAGTAAAGAACAAAAGGAATGTGAGTCATACGGACAGAGGATCGAAAACCTTTTAAAACTGGCCTACAAGGAGTCATTGGCTGTTGGCAGCTTCTATGGTTTGGTAAGTCATATTAGTTTGCGAACTGCGACCATAAAAAATTCCAATTTCAATCTGACAAGTGCCTTTAGGGTAGCTTTTTCAACCATCATTAAAACCATATTTAGTAATTTGCTGTGTTTACTCTTGTCCAATTTCCATACAATATTGGTGTGGTTTATCTTTGGGAGAGGCCTATGTTCAGCAGTGGACGTCCTATGGCTGATATGATGATTGGTTTCATAGGTTCATTACTGCATTACTATGAGAAAGTTTCCTTTAATACCATAATTATTACAGTGGTAAAAATTATGCATAATGCCTTTAAATAAAGCGAAATCGCCACGATACTGAAAAACACGACACTCGCCAGTTGGTCGGTTTATTTATATTGAGTATATTTGTATTATTATGGCCTTGCCGACTTGTATTGCTTAAAATATATTTTTTATGTGTAGTATTTGCATAATGTATTAAAATTAATGCAGATATTTTGCGAGCCGAAACGATATGTGACTTCCTTAAGACAACATAAACAGGAATTATAAATAATTATCACAAAGTACGACAGTATTTTAATATGGGTTCAATAGGTAATAATATTTAACTAGAAAATTGTGTTTGGCCGACGCAGCTGGCCATCTGTATGTTTTTCTTTAAGTTTCGAATGGAGTAATTTGGCACAGCAAATATTTTGTTGGCATAATTTCTAAATAAATATTATTCGATTAAAAATAATTATTTCTTTCTACCTGCCCTTATCCCCTTAATGTGGGGTATGCGCAACACACTTTTCCAAGCACGTTGCAGAATAGATTTGGCTTAGTTTTTACGACCGGCTGCCTGCTTGACCTCAACCCCCTCTGATGGATCCAGTCGCGGGTAAATTAAATGAGGAAATTTGCTTTTCCCGACCTGGGAATCGAACCCAGAACCCAACAGAACCTACAAACCTTAAATGCTGTCAGTAAACCAAGGAGGCGACACGATTAAAAATAATGAAGAAAATATTAATTGATACCCAATAACTTTCAGACTGGGCTCTCGGGAAACACGATAATAATTCTCGTACTGTACTATGGAGGCAGTATGGTTGCCACGGAACAGCTGAGTGTGGGCAACCTCACATCCTTTCTATTGTACGCCGCGTACGTCGGGATTAGTATAGGAGGATTGAGCAGCTTCTACACTGAACTGAACAAGGGCATGGGAGCGGCTACGAGGTTATGGGACATCATTGATCGGGAGCCTAAAATACCTGTTGCCGGTGAGACTTGTGCCTAATTGAATATAATGTTTGTGTACGAAGTAGAACACCGCCGAGCTTAGTTCCGTCCCAGATATGATAGAGGACAAGCCTATCACCATATCGGGCACAAATTCCAGACTCTGGACTGATATGGAAAAATCATATATCACTTTGCATGATATTATATACGAAATGCGAAAGTAACTCTTTTTTGCTCCGTTTTCAAGGCCAAATAACTAAACTGATATTAACAAAATTTGGCATGAAGAAACATTGAACGCTAGGGAGGGACATAATCAAATCAAAAATTCATACAGGAATAATAATTATATGAGGTGAAAACTGATTCTGGGTGAGATAAAAAAAGTGGTCGCAGAAAAATCTACCATGCGTACATTGTAATTTTATTGTAGTTTTACTTCGTAGTTCTATAATAGAATAGCAATGTGGTTTAGTTCTCGTTACAAGGAACCTTGAAATGAATATATGAGTAATCATTATGAAACAAGCATATAACTTCATCTGGTGTCCTTCGCAACAGGATTCGTTCTGAGATAATCACAAGTTTAAAAACTTAACTGACCGACTTCCAATGTACCGATCGTGACCAAATTTATATGAGACCACCCATGAAATAAGTTTTATCGAACACAAAAAATTTTGAAAATCGGTCCACATTTGGCGTAAATATCATAAATAAATAAAAAAAATACAGACGAATTGAGGACCTCCTCCTTTTGTAGAAGTCGGTCGAAAAGAATATAATAATACTAGTAAATAACACTTTACTAATGATAACAACGGTATATCACGTATGATGGATAGTATGGTAAAGGTACGAAGTAATCCTCGTTTTACTTCTATAAGTGTAATGACTAGTCGCTACTAACGTAGTATCCATGATATACATACATACATAAGCTCACGCCTGTATCCCCGAAGGGGTAGGCAGAGGCGCACTAGCGAACTAGAACACCCACATTTCGCCGAGCTTAGTTGCGTCCCAGATGTGATAGGGGGCGAACCTATCGCCATATCGGGCACAAATTCCAGACTCCGGGCTGATATGGAAATATCCAATATCACTTTGCCCAACCCGGGGATCGAACCCGAGACCTCAGAACCGTAGTCGTACCGAAATACCACCACGCCACCGAGGCAGTCAAATATAGTATGTACAAATAATAGGCTTACCCAATGGTTTAATGACACCTTGTGTATTTTTGTCGACTTACATAAAATCACGTGAATACCAATTCCAAATTATTATACAAATTGATGGTGTAGGCTCCTTAATACAGGTTTTTTAGACGATCTTAATTGATTAGCCATTCATGTATGATCAGGCCGCGACGACATGAAGATAAAAAGATTGAATTAATGTCAAACAGATATTCCGAAGTAAAATTAATGTAACATAATTCTATTTAGGTACTTATCTTACCTTTCAAAATCACACTTATTTTAGAGACGACTTAACTATTTTACTAGTTAATATTACGCGAATTGAGGTGTAGGTATTTTGTATTATATTATGTGAAATTTTTCTCTAATTGGTTAAAGATAGAAGAGACTGCCTCGATGGCGTGGTTGTATTTCGGTACGACTATCGTCCTGAGGTCTCGGATTTTTCCATATCAGCTCGGAGTCTGGAATTTGTGCCCGATATGGCGATAGGCTCGCCTCCTATCACATCTGGGACGGAACTAAGCTCGGCGAAATGTGGGTGTTCTAGTTCGCTAGTGCGCCTCTGCCCCTACCCCTTTGGGGATACAGACGCGAGCTTATGTGGGTTAGATACCAGCTTCGATAATTCCAATTCCATTTGCGCAAATATTATTTTGCGATAAATATATTCGGGTTCTTTCTAGTATGGCATTTTTGTATACGTGAAATAAATGAGATTGCGCCAGATCTATGCATTTTTAAAAATAATTTGATGTGGGTGTCGAGGAAGTGGTCATATGTAGCATCAGGATAAAAAAGTGTTTGGAATTAGCCTTTTAAAAATTATTTTATTCGATTATTGTATTGGCTAAGATAAAAGTCATTAAACAGTATATAGACGGGACAACAGAACAAAACTTGTGATCCAAAAGTTATAAGTCGTAAGTCGCTCAGTTTATTTGAAATATCCGCGCGCCAGGCCTGCTAGCATGATAATATTGAGAGAATCAACTTATCTTACGTGATTCTTAATCATTCACAAAACACTCTAGGGTGTAAATTGTAATAATCGCCCTCGCATTGTAATAAGTGGTTGATGGCGGTATTGAAGTTTGAGATCAAGTTTTTTGAATGGAAACTTGCTTGATAGCCCCTCTAATATTAAATAATATTAAATCTCTAATTATTAAGTAATATTAAGTATATATATTAAGTAATATTAAATCTCTTTGGCTAAGATATATCCGTTACATGTTTAAAAGAATATTTCAAAACAAACATCACAACACGACTTAGCCTAAGTGGTCATAGGCTGAGATCTATAGAGGGAACCTCGACTAAGTCTAAGTCAAAGTGACGAACTCAGGGGGATTTGTAATTGTTAAATCGAACTTTGACTTAGTCAGGGTCATTTTTTACAAGAAAACCAGACTGACAGACAGGCTAAGCAAAGATTTTCTTGTAAACAATGACACGGACTTAGTAAAAATCCTCACTGAGTTCGTGACTTTGTCTTAGACTTAGTCGAAGTTCGCTCTATAGATCTCAACCATAGTATGTATCGATAGCGAACGGACGTCATTCATGGAAATAAATCTTGGCACATGTTATAAAGTTTTGCTTTATTAGGATGACTCTGCGTATAGATATCTACTTAAGTTTCCCAGATAATATATATTATGGGCTTTACTTATAAAAACATTTTAGCTGAGCAAATGGTTAAAAATACATACATACATACATAAGCTCACGCCTGTATCCCCGAAGGGGTAGGCAGAGGCGCAACTAGTACATCCACATTTCGCCGAGCTTAGTTCCGTCCCAGATGTGATAGGGGGCGAGCCTATCGCCATATCGGGCACAAATTCCAGACTCCGGGCTGATGTGGAGGAATCCAATATCACTTTGCCCGACCCGGGGATCGAACCCGAGACCTCAGAACCGTAGTCGTACCGAAATACCACCACGCCATCGAGGCAGTCCAGTGGTTAAAAATAGTCGCCTTTTTTCCTTGTCAGACTATTAAGTCTCTCCCTTTCATTTTCAAACAAGGAAAAAGGCGACTATTTTTAACCATTTGCTCAGCTAATATACAAAATTATATTCTTGCTACTATAAATATAGAGATATTAATTAAGACACTGTTATGATAAAAAAATACATTTTTATATTAAACGTTCAATTTCAATTCCGCCTTACAATGTTTGTAAAAAGTTAAATAAATAAATAAATAAATAAATAAATAAATTTTTATTTCCAGGCGGCCTAAGACCAAAAGAGAGGCCGAAAGGTGAAATAGTATTAGAGAACATTCACTTCTCATACGCAGGTGCTCCATTAATAAAAGGCTTAGATTTACACTTACTGCCGGGCAAGTCGGTGGCGCTAGTGGGCAGGTCTGGATGCGGCAAGAGTACCATAGCCTCCCTCATATTGAGGTTGTACGACCCAGAACAGGGTAGGGTGCTACTAGATGGTGTGGATATAAGGGAACTGGATCCGGTATGGTTGAGGAGTCATGTCGGTTTTGTGAGTCAGGTGTGTATTACCTTTTTTATTTTTAATATAGTCATAAATCGAGAGGTGTTAAGACCCAGTAACTTTACTTCAAGTGCATGTTGTACATAACATAAGCTCACGCCTGTATCCCCGAAGGGGTAGGCAGAGGCGCACCAGTGAACTGGAACACCTACATTTCTCCGAGCTTAGTTCCGTCCCTGATGTGATAGGGGGCGAGCCTATCGCCATATCGGGCACAAATTCCAGACTCCGGAGTCTGATATGGAAAAATCACTTGTCAGAAATAGACGTTAAGGCCTCATTCTACTACGTCACCTCGTTCTAATTCAAGTAACTCACCAAATGTGCCAAAACATTTTTTTTCGTCACATATTCAAGTTATCGCTAGATCTAACTACTAGCCATCCCCTCTTTAAGTGTAGTTATTATTGATGCCAACTTTTTGAAACACCTGTATAAGAAATGTCACATAGTTATCACTCATATTTTGAGCGGCTTTTAAAAGTTCGATGTAATTCAGAAGGTTATTATTTACATTCGTTTTACTCTATTGGCCTACTAGTTTTCTTTCAAAACAATTTCTTAACTTGCTTATCGACTGGGTCACTACCAAAATAGAGGTTATCGGTTTAACGCCGGAATGGTCAAACGCTGCTCAACTTTAACGGCTTCTTATATTGATTTTCGCCATACAATTTTGACAGATAAGGCGGCCTTAAACGGCATAAGGCGTCCTTAAGTGTTTGAACATTCGGCGGTTAGTCGTATTATTTTACACAATCTATACTATTAGTGGCGAAGCATAAAAATTGTCAAAAGGGAAGTCGCTATTAGTTTGTCTTTTCCTTAAGGTCTATTTCTAATCTTATATTCTTGTAAAATTGAGAAAAAAAAGGAAAGTCAATTGATGATGAAAAAGAAAGCCCAGAGTTTCTTTCCGTCTTTCTTCTTCGGGTCGTCATCCGTAGGTAGCTAGAGAAAGGCTGGCACGTTAGCTAGGATAAGGCCTTATAGTCCACGGCGTGATTTTCCTTACTCACGATTCCAGTCAAATCCTACAAGCTTCCTATTTTATTTTCCCGTCAATTCTCTGCTAGCATTCCTGCCATATCCCGTTCGTTCCGTTTCCTACAAATCACAACCTTTTATCTAAGCCCCATCCTTGTTATTGTGTCCATACCTGCCTGATTGTTTTCTAAATTGATAGTGTTGTAACATGATTATATAAATGTATCTAGACCTTGTTGTAACCTGTTATAAGTGCATTTGATATGCCTACGTGACATTTAACATTTTTAATTTTATTCATTTATTTTATTTTATTTACTACCACAAAATTCGGAAAAGGTAAGCCGGAAGGAATCGAGTTGTATGAACTTTTTGCCATTGCTATGGTGTCCAACTCTTATCATGTTTATTAATTATTTCAGGAGCCTGTATTGTTCAGCGGATCTATTAAAGAAAATATATTGTATGGTGCTTTAGATGATTACTTAGTCGACAATGAGTTGCTAGAAGAAAAGGTAAAGTTAGATTTATTCTTTCTTTTTTTTTCTTCTTTTTTACATTTAGGTTAAATTGTTATACATTAGGAAATATTGGCTATGTGTGATTTTTGTCCGTTCAGTCTCGAATCAAGGATTTTCGTGCAATAAATTTAAGTAATATATCCAAAGTAGAAAATATGATATTGCAACTTTTACTACCGGAATCTTGATTTACATGGTTAAGGTAGTAGTGGTAACTTGTAACATTGCATCGAACCGAACTGTGTAGCATCAACGGGATTGTTACTCTAATGTCGACGAGTTTCAGTTACGGGTTAAAGCGAACATTCTTTGAAAATAAAAACAGATTCTGACGGATATCGATGACGGATGACGATTTTGTTGTGTTTTTTGACTGAACTGAAACTGAAACTGAAACAGGGTTTTCGGCTCATTAGATCTATCGACACGTATTAGCGGCGGCCGGCGACTGTTCGAATGGCTCACTTTCAATGTTCCTAGCGCGCCGTCCATCTTTTTTTTACGTCCGTGGGCCTAATATTATTTCATTTATTTATATTGCCGTTCGACAGAAAGAGCCAGCGTGGTTGTCGGCAGCTCGCACGGCGCATCTTCACGAACTAGTGGTCGCGACCAAGGAGGGGTGGGACAGAGAGGTCGGCGCACGAGGGGGACAACTCAGCGGGGGGCAGAAACAACGCGTCGCCATAGCGAGGGCCATTGTAAAGGTAACACTTGTTGGGTGACAGAAGGGGGGGGGGACAAAGAGGACAGCGCATGTGGGGGACAACTCAGCGGGGGGCAAAAACAACGTGTCGCTATAGCGAGGGCTATTGTTAAGGTAACACTTGTTGGGTGACAGAAGGGGGGGGGGACAAAGAGGACAGCGCATGTGGGGGACAACTCAGCGGGGGGCAAAAACAACGTGTCGCTATAGCGAGGGCTATTGTTAAGGTAACACTTGTTGGTCGACAGGAGCAGGGGGGGGGGGGGGTGACAGACTGGTCGGGGGTCATTGTGAAAATACCAACATGACATAACATTAAGGTGGGATAAGGGCAGGTGGAGAGACTGGCGGGTGGTATAATCACTTTGAATGAAAACACACTAAATAAAAATATTGTACATGTCTCGTTGATCTCACTGATCTAGAACTAATTGGTTTTTAATATTATCTCATTTATGTTTCATGTTTCAGAATCCAAAAATCCTCATATTAGACGAAGCTACCTCGGCACTAGATACGTATTCAGAATATTTAGTCGACAAAGCGCTAAAAGAGATTAGCAGAGACCGATCCGTACTGACAATAGCTCACAGATTGAGTACAATACAGTCGGCGGACGAGGTTGCCGTTTTAGAAAAAGGAGTTATAGTAGAAAAGGGCACATATGCTGAGCTAATGGCGAAAAAAGACGGATTCTTCCAAGAACTCATCACGCATCAAACATTCACTGCCAAGTCGAGGGATAGCAGGGATATGCAAAACACATAGCCACTGTGAAAATTGTGTTGCGTTAAAAATACCATTGGAAAAATAATGAAATTGAAATTATATATTTTTTAAAATTTTCTTTATATTATGAAGATTGGGTGAAGAGAATCACAACATAAGAGAATTTAAATTGTAAAGTAATTAGTTTTAATTTGCGACACCGCCGGTTTATCCTCTTCTCATACTCTGTGAAAAATGTTTGAATTTTTTAACAGGTAAACTGTAGTTGATCTGGAACCTACAAGTGTAGATTCAGAATAAATGAATATGTACTATAATCTGCGATTATTTGCCTATCTGGCATATATCTTGATAAAACTTATTATAATTTTATCACCCAGTAATCCAAAACGGGTTTTTATTGTAACTATTACACAGCTTTTACTGGTTGTACCTATGCCATAAAAATGAAATGTCTGGTGTATTAAAATTGAATAATTTGCAAGTCATGCAGTTAATTGCAAAATATGAACGAATTTTTTAGCTAATTCCACTTAGATAAATCTATATTTATTGACTTGTTCAATTTTAGATATTATAGAGAACTACCTTGTAGTGAAACGTTTTAGAATTTCAGATTTTGTCACAGCGATTATTATAAATAGCAAGTACCTATGTATTATGTATATAATTGTTTTGGGAGCTATTCTGGAATTTTGTGATATTTATAGGTGATTTAGGTTGACGTTAAACATGCCATGGTTACGGAACAAAATGTGCTTATATTTCCTATTTATTATGTGTTCAAATGTTGAATGTTTATGAATGGACCATAAGAATGTTTTAAATTTTAAAGTTACAACGGGTAATGTGATGTTTTGACACAAATAAATGGTTGTTATTATTTAATTTATGTTTTTTCTTTTTTGAGATGTTTATTTGTCACTTTAACCGATGATATATCATTATGTAGTCATCTATCTATCTAAAGTACACATCGACCATACAAAGTACACAACCAGTGAGGGCTCAGGGCCAAATTTCAAATTACATAGGGGGCGTCCATAAATTACGTGAGGTGTTTAAGGGGGGGGAGGGGGTCGAGTCAAATCTCATTTAATCTTACGTTGGAGAGAGGGGGGGTCTCGGCAAATATCACGCAATTTTTTTTCTGATTGAAACAAAAAAAAAATATACTATTTTGGTCCATTTAATCCAGATTGTACATGCGTTTACGCAAGAAACTCACATTTTGAAAAATCTCACGTGAGATTGGGGGATGGGGGAGGGGGTTGAATAAAATCTCACGACATCTCACCAGGGGGGGAGGGAGGGGCAGAAAATTTAAAAAAACACCTCACGTAATTTATGGACGCCCCCATATTGGATATCACAGTAGGTATGTATAAGAGCCTCCGTGGCGCAGCGGGCGAGTAGCCGGCTGTGAAGTGCGAGGCCGTGGGTTCGATCATCACACCGAGACAAATGTTTGTTTTCGGTCTAGTAGCTGTGAGACCGACATTATCTCGTAGATCCTAATACCTACGACACAAGACTCAATCTTAGCGTGGGTCAGGACGAAGGGTGTGACTGTTGAGTGTTATTTATTTATTTTAACAGAATTTGTGCCGCCTATCACATGGGATGAAAATAATTGTGCATTTTTGGTATCGCTGCCTAACTTACGAGTAAATTTAAATATACATCTAAGATGATTGGTGTATATTACACACTGTATAACCGTGGAAAGCTTCGTCGCTACTCACGCAGCGACGTTCTAAAATTGTGAATTACAGATAACGATATCGTGACATGTAAAACGTTTATTGTTACCTCGTCATAACTTCGTCATAATCACAACAAAACAGTTTAAATATGTGAATGGACCTTGCCCTCGGCGGGAGTGTACACTGACGACCGCGCCAAAACTAGACGATACACGCGCGCTCGCACATTCGCGCCGCAACGTTTCGCGGGAAAACATTGTAAGCGGAAACATGTCCCATTTGAAAGTTCTGCGCGGGAATTTCGCTCGGCAAATATTAAATTGTTCTAAAAATGGCAAAAAACCTAAAACGAATTGTGTGTTGTTGCAAAACGTTTTGAGTAGGTGCTTGGCGACTCAGACCGCACCTGCGGTTGATAGTAAATATCTAACGTCACCCTGGGGTGAAATACAAGTTGGGAAGGAAACACTAACTGAATATGTGTTTGAGGATTTTGAATCTTGGGCCGACAAGCCATCAGTGGTGAGTTATGATACTATTACAATAATAAGGTATATTTTACAATAGGTATAAGTGTATAATATTTTCAAGCTGCAAAATATTGTGTATTAGTCTATTTTTAAATTTTAAACTATAAACCTTAGATGAATAACTCAAATTCTTTGCCATAAACCCTTAACATCGCATTAACTCGGGACTCATGATAAGAACACTTACAGCTAATATTGGATTTGTTTTTAGATGCTGTGCTAATTACCTATTTAAAACATAAGACTTCAAGTATAATCTATTAAATAGAGTAAGAAAGTAGTGGTCTACACTCGACTGTCAGTATAATGTTCAGTGCATCAATAAATAGAGTGCAAAGTTCGTAGTCTATAATGTATACGGATGTAGGGAGCGAATACAGATAGATGCGGTATTAATAGTAGCCGTGTGAAGGTTGAGGCTAGCTGTCAGATACTTGGCATGGCAGTGCTTAGATAAAAATGGGGAAGTAGAAATTTGGCCATGATTGATTTCACCACCATAATACGGACAGCCGTGTATCGCTATTCGCATCAATATATTATACCCTAGATGCACAGTTCTTTGCAAATATCCTCCTAAAAAGTGGTCTCAGAAATAAAACAAAGAAAACGATTACAAGTTGTAATTAAATCAACACAAATATAACCCTAAGCTCGTGTTATAAAGTAGGTTTTGAAACGAAATGATCAAGCGTTCTTTAATTTGAATTTTGAAATTTAGAATTCTATCGACATCCGACTGTAGGCAAAACGAGTGCTTAAGCACTTCTTTGCTGTCCCATTTTCCGAGCGTCAACTGTGCATCTAGGTAAATAATATATTGATGCCTATTCGTTATAAATATATTAGAACTCGCGGTAATCGTAAATGGTATTACTTTCAAATATATCTTTAACACAGACTGTATCCCGTAGTGGGAAAGAATATTATCTTTAACATAGAATTTTTTTAGTTGGAATTATTTAGCATTTAAAATCGACAACCTAAAAACCTACGTATATCTGAAAGTTCAAAAAAATTGAAGGTGTGTGAAATCTACTATCTCGCATTATGCCAGGGTAGTGAACCTGGGCCTTTACAGTGGAATAATACTTATTACAGAGTTGATATAATTTATAATGAGATATCTAGGTACATAAAACAACATTATAGGTATTGAAGTATTTTTCTTACAATTTTGTACGTGGCGTGCATGTAATGTGATGAATGTAGCAACCTACCTGGTAATAAAACACTTGAATTTGATAATGCGACTGTCGGACCGTAAGCGATATCTATTTACTCGAATAATCAAATATCTCAGACGGTAAAATACATCAACGTAGAACATAAATCTATGAAATGCAGTTGCTATTCCCAAATAACTTTTATGTCATATCGTAATACAGTCGAGATTATATTATAACTAATTACGTGAGAAGAGGGGACTGACGTGATCCCGTGCCAAAATACTTTATCTTGCCACAGTTTATGTGTTATTCCAACACAAACTGGACTTTGGTCAATGACTTAGTAAATAAACGGGTCACCAACAGAAAACATCGAATAATGGGACAATGTGCCAACCTATAACGGGCTGACGTGTAATGTTTATAAACAAATTGATGGACAAATTAATCGAAACACTCCAGTGAAGTAGAGTTATAATTATCTATGCACATTAGTTATGCCACCTGGGCACGTGCATCGTCTACTAATCATAGAGGTTAAGTCTTAATCCACCGAGAACCTACCAAACTGGCTGAATACAAGTTGCGATTTTCAATGTCCTTATAGATAGTAGAGAAATCTCATAGAGAGGAAACCGAGCATAATCCAAGTTTTAAAACCACAGAACAGTTAAAATCTTTTTCTTTCTGCCTGACGTTATCCCGGCGTTTTGCCAGGGTCCGCATTCTTACTTAAACGCTAAAATGTTCAGCCAGCGATTTTAGGCCGTCCACCGTTAAAATATAATACAAGATTAATGTTAAACATTTTTATGTGTAAATACTAAATACATGTGCACTTGATTCTGTTTTAAACACAAACAGTTGTTTAAATTAAAACTAAATTATGTATTAGGTATGTCTTATTCAACTGTTCCGTGGTTTTATAACTGCGATTATGCCCGGTTTCTTCTCGTTTTGTCATTTCTAGATACATTTAAAAAGTTTATACATTGAAACTTATTTGTAAAGTGAATGTACATACCCAGACATGCGGATCCACTGGGCGGTCGTACGACTACGGCATGATGCGGATGATGGTGGAGCGGTGTGCGAATGCGCTGGCTGGCCCGTTGAAGCTGAAGGCAGGCGAGCGCATTGGGCTCATCCTCCCCAACATACCGGAGTTTGTCGTACTCATCCACGGAGCTATGAGGGCCGGCCTCGTGGTTACCTTCGCCAATCCGCTGTATACAGCTGGTAAGTATGTTTTTGTGCATATTTCACATTGGAATAAAATTATCTGAAAATTACTATACTATATGATTTTGGAAGGGCAACATTACCTACTTAATTTGGTTTACTTTTCTTGAGATATAACTTGAACTGCTTCGCTATTGGCCACAATGAGAGCAACGGTCATCGGGTAACGGTACACCGTAGGTATAACATAGGTAATAGCAGTGTCAAGATATAATAGGTATAGCCCGCCTGCCCAAGGAATATTTTAGAATGGAGCAAGATCTAAGTAATATGGCGCCTTTTGTACCGTTTCTCTGGACTCTGGTTTGAATAAGAAAAAAGCCATAACTGTCGAGAATGGCTCTATGGAAGTTTTTGATTTAGCGGTTGGAGGGGCTATCAGTTTTTTTATACAGAAGTGGAATGGTCTTAACGTAGTACCTAATATTAAAAATTGGCTAGTAAACTAGATCATTCTTCATCCAGAATTTGACTCTACTCTACTTGAACGCACAGTCCACATAGCTTGCGAGTAACCAACTCAATCTGATGACCAATCGTTCGGGCTATTTCATAAGCATTTTCGAATATGGGTCATTGTAATGGGTAATGATATACTGAATTATTAAAAGTAGGTACATGGCACAATGACGACGCCCATCAATTACTACCGCAATACATAATCGGTTGAAATCTATTACGTGATAGTTACAATTAGGGAAGCTGGTCATTGGAACTGTCCCTTTAAGTTTGAACTTTGAACGCAATAAGTATGTACTTCGAGGAAACATATCATTAATAAGAGAGTTAAGAAAAAAAAAGGAAATTTAACGTCTGTGTTGGACTGATTCTCTAGTCTACTAAACTGTGTACAGCCTGTTCTAATTTATGACACCGCCTCGCAGTGAAAGTGGTTAGATATGAGAAGTAATATACGTACCTCTCTATAGACCTTTAGTTCCGAAGTTGCAGGGTATCGTTTCTATCTTCTGGCTAACTGATGCACCAATAAATGATGTAATCAATATGGCCTCAATAGCTTGCTTCAGTTGGCATTGACTATTTCTCTTATTTCTTTTATTTAGAATAAAATCAATAGTTAAAGTACAATAGGTACCTAAGCATAAGTTATGCTCTGTGGTTACGTTATACGTGCTACGTATTTGTGGTTTGAAGATAGTTTGAAAACATCACTTTTTTAAATATGTCTCATTTTCTATAAGTTGATATTTACATAAAATTCGATTTAAAAAGTTATTTGTTTCTACTTCGCATTTCATGTCAAAATAAGCATCACTGCTCATAGATGTACCTACCTACATAAGATATCCATCCTATCCTATAATAAAATATAGTGTAGGTTTAAAATCTGGATGTAAGTGAGCCTGGATATTGTTCAAAAGATTTTGATAGCAGAAATTCCAGACTCCGGACTGATATTGAAAAATTCAATATCACGTGCATGCATGAAGAATGAAATGAGACTGAATGTGGCGAAAGAGGTGTGTAAGGATCGTAGCAAATGGAAATCCGTTGTCTCTGCCTACCCCTATGGGAAAAAGCCGTGAGTCTATGTATGTATGTACTATGCCCGACCCGGGGATCAAACCATCTCTGGTTCATGAGGTCTTCCTCAGGTCGGTAGTTGTACCAAAATACAACTCCGCTACCGAGGCAGCCAGTCTTGTAGACTTGCAATACCTACTTTTAACATGGGAAGTTTGAACATCACTAACGGGGCTGCGGGAAAAACTAGGTAGTCTACACCTTTTAAAGTCAAGTTAAAGCAAAGAGATTTAACACTACATACAGGTTAAAGCGAGTAAATGTTAAAGATCACACTTAATAGCGTTATAGCACGTTGTATGTACTCCTAAATTACTTTTATATTACCCATATCAATCTTAATAAGCAAAGTGCAAAGTCAAAGATTACTATGATAAAACGTATTATCTACAGAATACACAATAGATACAATATAGCAGTAAGTAATAGGTATACACTATAATACTGGTAGCTTAAATTGCACTCATTGTAATGCCGTAAACAAGTACCTACATATCTGCTTAGACTTGTAGCGAATTCAATTCCCACAGTGGTAAAGCAAGTAGCAAATCGCCAGATTTTCGCAAGTAGAATTAGGTACTTGACTACTGGTCCAAGAGCCCGTGCGTGCCAGACCTTCGGATTTTAATAAAAGCTGAAAATTTTTCTATGTGTGTCCCTAGTACAGGTAAGAATGATCCCCACCCATGAAGCTGAGGCAACGGTGGCTTTGGCAGGTAACAGGTAACAAAGGTGTATAAAATTCCATCTCAATTTATCATAGAATAAAACTTAATTTTTTTATATTTGATTCATAATGATATCAAAACTCGCGTTGCTCATTGCCAGACAGTTAGTATGGTTGCAACCCTC
Organism: Clanis bilineata; assembly: GCA_036417725.1. Taxonomy (NCBI): domain Eukaryota; kingdom Metazoa; phylum Arthropoda; class Insecta; order Lepidoptera; family Sphingidae; genus Clanis; species Clanis bilineata. The sequence goes on from CM071154.1 coordinate 10,016,426, forward strand.
TGCCGGACACCCTTAAATTATTATAATTTATAATTATACTTACGTTATATTATAAAACCTAAATTTTATATATAATTTTTTGGGGGCCTATTAATCTATGTTTACATAATAGCCGGACAGTTTCAACGGTTCTATCATCTTGCCAGACGCATTCAAAGTGAGCAGTAGTTCGGAGAGCAAGGAGCGTATACAGTAACTAGTGCGAGTGAGACAGAGCGCTTGGTCTATTGCAGCCCTTCACTGCGCATCCACTGTTATTAAGTTCAAATTGTGCAGTTTCTTTTTTTCTTAATCGAGAAATTTCATTAAATAAATTTTTACAGTTTGAATAACAAATATTTAAAACAATACTCAGTAAAATTGTTCTAATACAACTTCAATCATATCGAAACTCTAATAATTTAATTTATATTATTTTTCATTTTTACGAAGTTTAGTATTTTCAATTCTATCAAAATTGTAAAGCCAATGAATTAAAGTAAATCAAATTTTATTGTTTACTAGCTGACCCGCGCAACTTCGTCTTTGAGTCAACGAGAGAGGGTTGAAAGAGTGAGTCGTAGGCACCTATAGCACAATAATTCTAAAAGAGGTAATGGGATGATCTACTTCGGCCGTCAGTCACCCCGTCTCTCACACCGTCAGTCACACCGTCTGTCACCCCGTCTCTTACCCCGTCTCTTACCCCGTCAGTCACACCCTCTGTCACACCGTCTATCACCCCGTCTGTCATCACGTCCGTCACTCCGTCTGTCACCCCGTCTGTCACCCCTTCTGTCACCCCGTCTGTCACCTCGCCTGTCACCCGTCTGTCACCCCGTCTGTCACCTCGTCTGTCACCCGTCTGTCACCCCATCTGTCACCCAGTCGGTCAACCCGACTGTCACCCCGCCTGTCACCCCGTCTGTCACCCCGTCTGTCACCCCGTCTGTCACCCCGTCTGTCACCCCGTCTGACACCCCGTCCGTCACCCTGTCTGTCACCCCGTCTGTCACCCGGTCTGTCACCCCGTCTGTCACCCCGTCTGTCACCCAGTCGGTCACCTCATCTGTCACCCCGTCTGTAACCCCGTCATTCACCTCGTCAGTCACCCCGTCCGCCACCCCATCAGTCAGCCTGTCAGTCACCCCGTCATTCCTCATGTCCGTCACCCCGTCAGTCATCCCATAAGTGACCCCATCAATCACTCCGTCAGTCACCCCTTAGTCACCCTACCATTCATCCCCTTGGTCAACACTAAAATATTTTTTCAAATCGAACCAGTAGTTTCTGAGATATAAAATTCCCCGCTAGCAGCATTTTTCATTTCTGCTCCGCTTCTAATGGGCATAGCGTGATGTTATATAGCCTATAGACACCCTCGATAATTGGGCTATCCAACACAAAAAGAATTTTTCAATTCGAACCAGTAGTTTCTGTCCGAGATATAAATTTTCCCGATTTTGCAACATTTTTCACTTCTGCTCCGCTCCTATTGGTCAAAGCGTGATGTTATATAGCCTATAGCCATCCTCGATAAATAGGCTATCCACCACAAAAAAAAAATTCAATTCGAACCAGTAGTTTCTGTCCGAGATATAAATTTTCCCGATTTCGCAACATTTTTCATTTCTGTTCCGCTCCTATTGGTCAAAGCGTGATGTTATATAGCCTATAGCCATCTTCGATAAATATGCTATCCAACACAAAAAGAATTTTTCAATTCGAACCAGTAGTTTCTGAGATATCAACTTCCCCGGTTTTAAACATTTTTCATTTCTGCTCCGCTCCTATTGGTCATAGCGTGATGTTATATAGCCTATAGCCACCGTCGATAATTGGGCTATCCAACGCAAAAATATTTTTTCAAATCGAACCAGTAGTTCCTGAGATTAGCGCGTTCAATCAAACAAACAAACAAACAAACTCTTCAGCTTTATAATATTAGTATAGATTAATCAAAGGGCAAAATCTTTTTTAAAATAAAAAGTTACAGTGAAATACACTTATTTTAATTAAATTTTTAAACATTTTCATCATTTTCATCGTCGTCGTCAATACATCCATATTCCTCGTCACTATTATTCCATTCTGTGGATTGATCGTCTTCAATATCGCCTTCTTCATTACGCACCCATAATTTTTTTGTCTTGGGTGTTTATGGGCGGTGGAGATCACTTACCATCAGGTGACCCATCTGCTCGTTTACCAATCTCTGCTATAAAAAAAAAAATAACATTCGCGTAAACTTAAGAAATCAGTATTTCAAACGTGTATATTATCAAGTTCAAACTTGGTTAGGGCATGATTTGGAACCCCAGGTATGGGGTTGGACAATACGAAACGATTTTCTGGAGCCTATCATGACAGTTTTACCACCTGCTCCAGAAGATTTGCTAAATACAATTTTCTGCAACTGCAAGAGTGGTTGTGGTTCGCGATGCGGATGCAGGAAAGCGGGCTTGCAATGCTCTTTAACTTGTGGCCAATGTAATGGGCAAGCTTGTCTCAATGCTCTACTATATCAGAGCGACATTAACGCCGGTCTTACGACCCAGCGCCATAATGCCCGGGAGAGATGGAAAACATCCGGGCGACACTGGGTTGAGTCCCTAACTCTATGTACACCCTACACCGGCAATACCGATTAAAAACACCGCGGTGGCCCTTTTCGGCGCTTGAGGACGTTCCGGGTTTCCCTAGGCGAGAAGCGCCCAGGCTTCAGCCGGAAACGTCACGATTTGAAAAACTATGTCCCGATCATTTTAACCTTGTGTTCCGATATTTCACACAATAGATCTGGCAACACTACTGTATACGCTCCTTGCTCTCCGAACTACTGCTCACTTTGAATGCGTCTGGCAAGATGATAGAACAGTTGAAACTGTCCGGCTATTATGTAAACATAGATTAATAGGCCCCCAAAAAATTATATATAAAATTTAGGTTTTATAATATAACGTAAGTATAATTATAAATTATAATAATTTAAGGGTGTCCGGCAGAGGGTTGCAACCATACTAACTGTCTGGCAATGAGCAACGCGAGTTTTGATATTATTATGAATCAAATATAAAAAAATTAAGTTTTATTCTATGATAAATTTGAGATGGAATTTTATACACCTTTGTTACCTGTTACCTGCCAAAGCCACCGTTGCCTCAGCTTCATGGGTGGGGATCATTCTTACCTGTACTATGGACACACATAGAAAAGATTAAAAACTTTTATTAAAATCCGAAGGTCTGGCACGCACGGGCTCTTGCTCTATACGGTTGATTTTATACACATTTTTATATGTAATAGCAAATAGAACGAAAAAGAAACCCTCCTTTAAAAACTGTATCGCAATTGGTTGCAAAATGAGGCAGTAATTCATATTTTCAATTCTGGAGTGGGGATATATTGGAGATATCTTGCTATTCCTTTCCAACGCACGTGCCGTTATGGAGTGACGTGATTATACTGATACTTCTCTTTGCCGCAGTTTGAAGGTTACACCAAACTTCAAAGGATTATAACCTTTTTATTTTTGAGAATATTTCAATATTTCTTTCTGTTCTATATTTTAGACGACGTAAATGTCATATGAAATTAATAAAAAAAAAATTTGTCAAGTACCCATTATATTTTTAATCAATTCAAAGAAGAGACCGCTGCGCTCAGTGGCTCAGCTGATGTCAAGGCCTGTTACACTAGACGTTGTTTATATAGACAGTGGAATACTTAATATTCATAGATAAGCAGATGGATATTTGTTGCAATAAGTTATTAACTTATTATCTAGTAAACGAAACGTGCGAATCTCAATCACACGTGTGTTGAAAATAATAACATAGATAAGGAAATATGAGCATTAAGCGGTATCTAATTATTTTACTTGGTAACTGTGACAAATTGACTCTGATTAGCTAGCTACTGTTTATTAAACGCCTTGTCGTCAGTGTAAATCTGATTCCATTTACTTGCAAAAGCTATTTCATATTTTTCTGGAACACTTCATTCCTATTCCTTTTTACACGATTTATTTTTATTAGTTTCTAAAGTGATATTAAATTAATTAGCTAGCAATTTTGAATTAATATCGACTTGGCGTTGTTTGTTGCGAATTGTTGTCTTGTCTTGTTGTTTGAATCAGTTTTATTAAGGGCTTCAAGTGGTCTTTATACTTCGCTCGGTCTTTAGTAAACACGATAGTGATTGTCTTTTCTGGCAGTCATGTTCCAAAATTTTGCTCATTAAGTCGAGCCCAGCGCCTTGTAAGCCATTTGTAGGCTAGAGAGGTACGATAATATCACACATCTACGACTTAGGGTCTTTTATATACATATTACATAATATATGTACTAATATATTATATAATATATTTATATCACTTCCATATGTTATTTACAGAGGAGGTGAAGCGTCAATTCGCCGACTGCGATGTTAAAGCGATCGCTACTATTGAAATGTTCATGCCAGTTGCCAAGGAAGTGAGCAAATCTCTCAAAGATTACAAAGGAACCATCTGGGTTGGTGGCGAAGATGACAAGCCTAAAGGTACTATAGAATTTATAGAACATAATATTTTAGGTACTGTTATTTTTCTTATATTTAGGAATAGCACGATTGGCGACTAGCAAATCCATGAACGCTACAGATAAACACATTGAAAGAAACGGTCAAATACGGATTGGATGATAATGATAATGGTTAAATAATAAATACCTATCAATACATAGTTCTTAGTTACGAAAAAAAACCACGGTGCTGCGTGCGCACCTGGCGGCATTGTCACAGTTTGTTAGCTCTTGTAAATATGTAGGAAGTAGGAACCTATACTTATAAATAAATAAACAAGTAGTTAGGTACTTATTGGTTAAATTTTGCTTTGCTAGGGCTTCGGACATTAACTTCGACTAAGTCGAAGTCAAAGAAATTAACTGTGAGGATTTGGATTTTTTAAATTGAACTTTAACTTAATCCGAGTCATTTTTTACAAGAAAATCTCTGCTTAGTCTGTCAGACTCGCTCGGACTGACTGGCTCGGGCTAAGTCGAAGTTCGATTTAAAAATTCCAAATCCACTCTGAGTTAGTTTCTTTGACTCAGACTTAATCAAATTTGCTCTGTAGATCTCAGCCCTAGTACAAATTCCTAGCGCAGAGTTGAATAACCATAATATTTTAGCTATATTGAAAGCAAAACAACTATCACTACAAGAAATTGCTGCGCGGACTTTGAACGCGACTTTGTACCGCGCGCTCACCAACCCATTAACAATGTTAAATTACTGACTAGCTCATTGTATTGAAGATATTCCGACTTTATTACTATTTATTCTGATTTCAACATTTGAACAAAGTCAGAGTTCGATTTAAAAATTCCAAATCCTCACTGAGTTCGTATCTTTGACTTAGAATGTCGAAGTTCGCTCTATAGATTTCAGCCTAAGACGCCACTCCTGCACGGCGAATCTGCAGAGGAAGTTAAGAATGGCGACCACCTTAATTTATTAGGTAACCCTTGAGTTTGTTTCGGGATTTCTTCTCAGGGATAGCCACGAAATGCCGACGCTATTATTACTTTATCAATATCTTAAAATAAATATATACTCGTAATTGACATGTGAAAGTGGTATAAAATATCCTATTTGCAGAATAAATGATTTGAATTTGAATAAGTATTCGTACGCAGTGTGTTACATATTACATTTCACATCAGGAATTTACGGTCTGCGATCGCTTCTCATGGCGGACCATCAAGCTGACCTCCCAACAGTGAGTTGTGATGAAGTCTGCCTGATTCCCTACTCGAGCGGCACTACCGGCATGCCCAAAGGAGTTATGTTGACTCATAAAAACTTAGTATCCAACTTGAAGCAAGTGAGATGTCCCAAGATGATGAAGAATGAAGGGGAAAAAAGTACGTAAAGGTTATGTTTATGTCATAGTACTTATTATGCTGTTTTTCAGTTAAGACCCATAAGGTAATTATCAAATTAAACCCACATTTTGATGGCTGACATATTTTATTGTATAAACTAATGCCTACAAAAGACAGACACGTCTAATTTTAGTCCGTAAAATTGTTTAAATACTATATTGACGGACAGTCCATTGACATACTTAGGTTGATGTTACATCCAAACTTTGTTAGGCCACAATCCACGTGCAGAAATGCAGCTACTAATAAAATATGTATTATCTACGTGTACCATATGATACCCAATATTGTCGAAGTTTATTTTTGTTTACATTAATTATCTATCTGAAATATAACTAAAAGTAGTCAATATAGAGTGTGATATATCAGTAATTCCAGTATAATTATCTTGCTTGCAGGTAACTACGATATTGTTCTTACGGTGCCACCATTCTTTCACATCTACGGTTTCAATGGAATCCTTAACTACAATCTCAGTCTTGGATACCACGTGGTTACGATGCCGAAGTAATTCTATTTTACCATTCCTAGCGTTTAAGGCTCAAATTATATTGGAATGAGGAGAAGGAAAACGAAACTAACTTTTATACAAAGTTGTGCAATACAGTTTGACTTTCGAGAATGTTGGATTTTCTGCAAAATCTGTTACTCGGTCTGGAATCCAAAAGGGGGCGTCCATAAATTACGTGAGGTGTTTTTTTTTAATTTTCTGCCCCTCCCTCCCCCCCTGGTGAGATGTCGTGAGATTTTATTCAACCCCCTCCCCCATCCCCCAATCTCACGTGAGATTTTTCAAAATGTGAGTTTCTTACGTAAACGCATATACAATCTGGATTAAATGGACCAAAATAGTATTTTTTTTTTGTTTCAATCAGAAAAAAAATTGCGTGATATTTGCCGAGACCCCCTCCCCCCCTTAAACATCTCACGTAATTTATGGACGCCCCCAAAGGTCTGGAAGACCATAAAGTCTATCTAACTTGCAGTTCTCTTCCGCGACAATGTAAATTAAATCTAACTTATAAGAGACTAAAATTAAAACTAGAACATGGAACGCCGCCTTACAGCAGCACAATTTATTTCAAAACTGTTTATTTTCTTGTTTGTCGAATACAAACGTAATATTTTCATGAATAGTATTATGCATACAGACCAAATTGGACTCGTTCCAAACACGTATAATAGTCACCTTTTACTTGGATAAACATTAAAAAAATATCTTCATATAGTAATCTATTAAATAAATATGTAAAATATTGTTTACATATAATCCTAGAGAACTACGCAACATATTAAAAAAACTTGTGTAAAAACCGGGTTACATATTTTTATCCCAGAAAATGGTTGTTACGGAAATGGAAATGCAAGCAAACATACAAAGAAACATACAAATGCTACTAAATAACATACATACAAAGACTCACGCCTGTATCCCCGAAGGGGTAGGCAGAAGCGAACTACCAAATTAGAACATCCACATTTCGCCAAGCTCATTTCGTCACAGATGTGATAGGGGGCGCGCCTATCCTGGCTGATAGAGTAGAAAAACTCAATATCACTTTGGCCGAACCGGGGATCGAACCCCAGACCTCAGGACGAGACCGTGCCGAAATACAATGCCAGCGAGACAGTACCGAGTAACTGTTTCGGAAAAGCCTCTACATTAGTAATATTGCAGTTTCCACTAAAGTTTTAGGGATTCTTTTTGTCCTGGGTGTCTATGGGCGGTGGAGATTAATTACCATCAGGTGACCCATCTGTTCGTTTGCCAGTCTGCTGTAAAAAAAGATACCTTAATCTTAATTTAATATTAAATCCAATTCCCAGGTTCACACCAGATGACTACATCAAGTGCCTTGTTGAATATAAGCCTACGACCTTATTCGTAGTGCCTGCATTGCTCGCCTTTCTTGCAACACATCCCTTTGTGAAGAAGAACCATTTGGAATCGGTGGAAACTATCATGGTGGGCGCAGCGCCTACCACTGATAGTATAATGGAAAAGTTCTTGCTTAAGTGCGAAAAGACTAAGGATGAACTCAAATTGCTGCAAGGTGGGTAATTAGAAGGGTCTAGACAGACATGCTACAAAATATGAACTTGGTGCGAGATATACTTAATTCAGTATAATATTATTGAATTTCCACATTAGTGTTAGTAAATAATCCTCCAGAGGAGATTGAAATCCAAAGCAGCCGCTCGTAAAAAGTAAAAACCGAATATTTCCTGCAACATTCTTTGCATGCAGTGTTGCGCAGAACTTACAAAGGAGCACAGAGGGCAGGTAGAAGAGTAGATAAGAATAAATAAATTAAAGAAAATCTACATATGTGTGTAATTGCAAAGGCGCGTCAAAATAAGAATCTCTTAACTCAGGTAACCGTTGTAAAGAATAGCAACGAAAATAATAATGGTAAATGAATGTTTACTTTTAGGATACGGTATGACCGAGAGTTCGCCTGTGACGCTTCTGACTCCGTACAACTATCCATATGGGAAAGTTGGATCGGTTGGTCAACTAGTACCGAGCACGCAAGCCCGGATCGTCTCACTCTCTACGGGAGAAATGCTCGGCCCACACAAATCCGGGGAGTTGTGGTTAAGAGGACCTCAGGTATACTTTGAATATTACTAATCAACATCATAGGCCATAGGACGTCCACTGCTGAACATAGGCCTCTCCCAAAGAATAATAATAATAATCATATAATATTACTGTAATAGTACTGTCCCACTACTGGGCACGGGCGCTTCCTCTCTAATGAGAGGGGTTAGGCCTTAGTCTACCATGCTGGCCTAATGCGGGTTGGTAGACTTTACATACCTTTGAAATTATTGTGGAGAAATTCTCACACAAAACAAAACACATGTTTCTATGTTATGTAACATAGAAAAGTCAATCTATCTCTGAGCGAGACCAATCTCGAACCTCCGACACTCGTCTCGGCGGTCTAGAATATTATTAGACTATGTACTAAAATTCTTACATAGTTTAAAAACGTTAAATTAAACTCCTATTTCTAGGTAATGAAAGGGTATTGGAACAATGAAGCAGCGACCAAGGAAACGGTGGACAGCGACGGTTGGCTTCACACCGGAGACGTCGCATATTACGACGAAGAACATTACTTCTACATCGTCGACCGCACTAAAGAACTTATCAAAGTTAAAGGCAATCAGGTACAGAACATCTAAGCGAACTTCTGAACATTCAAAAGTTTCGTAAAGTAGTTAATTAGATACAATTTTATTTATATTTTAATTTTTAAAAAGCTGAATTGACTTGTGGTAATATATAGTGGACACCCAATTCTATAAATAACAATCATAATTGTTCAGGTCAAAGTACTATGAAAGACAACTTAATTATTAACGCGATCGATACGTTACAGAAACGGTACTAAAATAGTTTAAATCAATACGAATTGGTGTTTCTTGGAAACGTTAAGCGTTATTTAAAAATCAATAAAAAAAATCGAATTACTGAAACTGAGAATTGCGATATGTAAATTGAAAACGTCTCAATTCATAATAATCACATCTATCTCTAGAATTCCTGTAATTAACATTCATAAATATTTGATCGTAATCATGGTTTACATCTATTAAGTTGTACCAAACGACCTTTAATGGAGTTTAACGTGAACCATTGCTTATTCTGTTCCAGTTACAGATGATTACAACCCAAGTAATACTTATAGAAATGGAATGTTAAAATTAATTAGTGAAAGCCTTGACCAACTCAATTCAGCTACTTAATTCCGTATCAGCTTGCAAGGTATCATAAAATTCGCATTTCAGGTATCCCCGACGGAGATAGAAAGTATAATTATGGAATTGCCCGAAGTAGCAGACGTTGCTGTTGTCGGCGTCCCTCATTCGCTCGCAGGAGAAGTTCCCAAGGCATTCGTTGTACTTAAACCGAATAACAAGCTAACAGAAAAACACGTCTACGATGTCGTTGCGAGTAAATTAACGAAATACAAGCATCTTGAAGGAGGCGTCGAGTTTATAGACGCAATCCCACGAAACGTGGCGGGAAAAATATTGAGGAACGAGCTCAAAGTTTTAGGTAGTAAAAAGCACTGATTGTATTAGGTATTTTATATGGTAGTTTTAAAAATTGTATATAGTGTAAAGATATAAAGTAATGTAGAGTAATGTGTTGAATTATACAATGTTAAGACATTAGAAACTATGTACTTGTGAATTGTGATATAAGATTGTGAAATACATAGATAAATATATTTTTATTGGTTTTCAAACATTATTTCATTTATCACAATATCTTTATACCTCATAGTTACAACTACTTATTAAACAATATACTACTAAAATACTCTAAAACAGATTAAATCAACATACTGTGGCAAGAACTTTGAACTTGATGCCCCATTCAAAGCAGTATTTATCAAACAAAATAAATTATTGTGTACACTACCTACAAGGTATAGGTATGAATATGTGTAAGCTGAGATAAAATGATGTGGCTGGTAGCGGAAAAAAGTACACCTTATATTAAAAAACATATGTATTCACATAAAAAATGCATTTTAATGGGATCAATTATTACATTGTTAAATATTATTCTACTTAAATACTAACAGTCACAGAGTAATTGTATTTTAAGTAACTTAATAATAATACCATTTTATGATTTTTTATCTTCTGGGGTATCTGCAACTGGTGTTGGAGGCACCTCATTTTTAGTTTCTTCCTTTATTTCTTGTTCATTTGAAGATGGTTTATCAGTTTCTTCATTTGATATCTCTTGAAGTTTTGATATTTCAACTTGGGGTTGAGGCAAAACAGAATTTACATCCGATATTGAATAATTGTCTGACTCTAAAGTATCTTTTTGGTTACTTTCTTCAGTTTCTCTGACAGACGAAGTTGCCTGAGTTTCTTGTTCTGTACTGGCTTGGGGATAATTTTCAGTTGGGTTTGCTTCTGGATTATTTATATGAGTCTCAGGTTTTGGTGAGTTGCTGCAACTATCCATGTTGTCACTTGATGAGGAGCTATCTTCACTTGATGAAGACACTTCAGATATTATTTTTATTTCTTGTTTTTCTTTTACATCCATACTGTTTTCATCCACTGCCATGATTGGTTGCACTTGTGTTTCACTATTATGTTCAGATGGTGTTTCTTTTGTAACATTTGGCTCTTTAAGTCTTTCCATGTTTTCAGATTGCATTCTTAGTTTTTCTTCAGTAATTTCAACATCATCAACTTTTATTTCAGGTATAATTAGCCCTGTAGGTTTATTAGGAGGTTCAGTTTTTTCTTCTGCATCTTTAGATTTTTCTGTTGAATCTGCAGAGTCTGTATCCATAGTATTTTCTTTTAAGACGGCAGATGACGTTTCTTGGCTATCATTTGATTTCTCTTGGGCATCAGATGTTTCTTCAGCAGTGACATTTAATTCGGGAGGTGTCACTGATTCATATTCTGTTGCCCTCTTTTCTTGCACATCCATTGGTGCATCTTGTTTGGCTTTCAATCTAGCTTCAATATCATCTACAGAAATGTGTGCATCCGATGAACCTGGCTGTGGTTCAGAATTTTGCTGCTCAGCATTGTCTTTCCAAGACATATCATCCATTTCGACATCGACGTTATATTCAGAATTATTATCAGAACCATTTACAACTGGCTCTCCGTTCTCTGGTTCTGGGTGACGCTGCAAGCCAGGTTCTCTGGTACTCACCACTAAGATATTCTTTTCAATGGCTCTCATGAACTTGTCTACACGATTGTACTGTTTACGTGGAAATGTAAGTAATTCACAAATTCTCTGTACAGTAAATGGCGCTGACGTGAAAGAATCCAGACGTTCGAGTAAACTATTTTTCATTATGTCATAGTTAAACGGATCTACATTAGGATAAGGTGGAATATCAATACCTGGGCTCGTTTCATAGAAGTCCGTGATGACGCTCAGCAATTTTTCCTTGAACAAACTTTTCACAAGAGACCATTGGTATACCGGATCACCGGTGCGTGCTACGTACGCCAGGTATTCGTTTAGTTCTTGTGGTATTACTTTAGGTTTGCGTTTTGAAAATTCTTCTAAATAATGGTAAATCTCTTCCGCATTTTCCATATTGTATTCCAAAATTATTTATTGTATGACAACTAAAACACAAACCACATTCCACACCAACAACAAGTAACAACTTTAATTTCTAATTTCTTAGTCCAGTCCAGATTCAGTAATTAGGGCTGCCAACTTTAAAAAAATATTTTATGCTAAATCAAGGTTAAAAAAAACAAAAATATTCATAGATCCTGAAAGTCCTCGGCTAAACTTTATCGGAACATGCTAAAAAAAGTGCCAACACATTTTAGTTTAAAGCTACACAATTAGATGTTTTGATAGGAGGTGTGTTCTATAGACCTTTTCTTGGATCATTGTGCAAAGATGGAGTGAAATAAGATAAAAATCTGAAGTACTCCGTACATGTACCTGAGCGATGATTTTTCATATATCAATACAACGTAGTTTAGAATAAATTGTAAATGGTAATTAGTCAGCAGTAAACCATATCTTTGGGGGAGGCCTATGTTCAGCAGTGGACGTCCTATGGCTGATGATGATGATGATGAAAAAAATTCTGTACCACCATTACTGATTCAGATAATGACTTTTCTGTTGATGGAATATAAGTACGAAGATATGATTTCTATAGTCATCACACACTTTAATACATGCCAAACAAGATGACAAAGGTAAGTCGACTTTTCAATAACCAGATGACTTTTATCTGAGCATAATAACTGTCCAAACGTCGAAATTATTCCCTAACTAAATTATTACCGAAGCGACAGGATAAATATTCATCGACTGACTTCCTTTCGGAAGTAAACCTTCACGTTTTTACGTGAAGGTCCTCAATACCTCTATTTTTTATGTACATTACGCGATATCTACGCCAAATGTCGACTGATTTTCAAAATTATTATTGTATTCGATAGATTATTTTAAGGGTGGTCTCATATAAATTTGGTCACGGATTTGAAGTCGGTCTGTTTAGGTTCTAAACGTGTTTTATTTTTAATATATGTACGGGTGAAGAATGAAATATGTAAGGTTAGATTTCTAGAAATTGAGTGAAGAAGATGTCTTGAAGGAGTTTAAATTTGTATCGAATATTTTTGATATTGATATTTTAAGGTATCGATACTTTTGTTCGTATACTTTTATGAGTGGGTACGATACTTTTTATCCTATACTACTCATGAGGACATTTGAAAATACCGTTTTCGATACCGGGACTCTAGGTGGCCCACCTGATGATCAGTGCTAACCGTCACTGGTGACGCCATTTGCACATCCAAGTCGCTGTCTACCACGGAAACGCTTGTTGCTTACTTATATTATTACTTAGATTTTTTTCCTTTTCAATGACAACACACAGTTAATACAGTTAAAGCGGTTCGCATGTTACCACGCACTAATAGAAAATAGCAAGATTAGCGAGCCAAATGTCTATGATCGAAAGCTTTTTGACCATAAATATGGTTTATTGATCATGAGCTGGGCGCAGGCCGCTTCCAACAGGTCAATCTGCAAATCTTTGGAGGAGGCCTATGTCCAGCAGTGGATGTCCTGTGGCGGCTGGGGCTGATGCTGATGATCAATTAGAAAAAAAAATATGCTAAATAACTTGAAAATATGCTAAATTATGCTATAAAAATCCTAAATTGGCAGCCCTAACTATACTGGCTGCACTCTAATGTCTATTACAACCTATCGAGTATAGAATCTGATAGAATGAGCGAAAATAAATGCTATCTCTTTTTAATTAATGAGTGTCAGCTAAGGTTAAATAGGATAAATATACACATACTATAGACCTATATGCGTGAATAAACTGTGCCCACGGTCTATAAATTAATAACATGGCAGAAGATATGGCGGTCTAATGAGATATTGCAATACTTTTTATCGATCAATTTATATGTTATTATATGCTGGCCACTTGTCACTTGGCCCCTTACTTATAAAAATATTTAAGCGCTGCTTATCTTTAACCATAGGTTGTCCTTTTCATTTTTATACAAAGTAACGTAAGGAAAAAAGTCACAAGCTTTCTTAGCAAATAAGTTATGTGAAAATATTTTTGTTGTTTTTTTGTAATGGCGCGTCGTTGTCACTTGTCAGTGTCTTGTCACAGTTTGTCACTCACTTGTCACATTTGTCAGATAAACGAGCGAAACAACAACTTGATAATTGATTTAATTCTGAGCCTCTCATATTGCAAATTGCATTGCCTTCTTCTTAAAAATGAATATTATGTTCAGAAGAAGTTTTGTGCCTATACACAAAGCCGTTCAGCTTTCGTATAGGTCGTTCGCTGAAGCTGGTATAAAAGATAAGATTGATAGCATTGTAAAGAATAATAAAGTGGTAGTGTTTATGAAAGGTGTTCCAGACGCACCCCGGTGTGGATTTAGTAATGCAGTAGTGCAAATCATGAGGATGCACGCAGTGCCATATGACAGTCACGACGTACTCGCCGATGAAAATCTAAGACAAGGTAAGTTTATCCAAATTCTAACCTAACTTGTTTAACAAAATTACGTAAAAGAGAAACACGCATAATATAATATGAATGCAAATAATTTCTAATCAAATTATTATTCTTAGTTTAGCTAAACCTGTATTTATTATTGTATAATAAGAATGCATAAATAAATAATAATTAGATTTTTTAATAGGTACATACGAATTCAGCTACCAAACTTGGATGGTAATTTGTATTACAATTCAAAATATTTTGAATAAATTAGCATATTTAAATTATTTACCAACATAATAAACAGAACTTGTCATAGCTTACTTCTGTTCATATTAATAATTAATTAACACATATTTATGTAACTAAAAATAGACCTACTTTATTTCATAATTGGGAATACTTTTTTAATACCCCTAGTACGAATGATTTGAATAGCTGCAATAGATATCCAAATTCAAATAATAAAGGGCACATAAAAAATATTTTTTATTAACCTGTTGGAGGCAGCATAATACACATTACATTAAAGTCTCGGCCACCTGTGGCCAAGCTGCCAGTCACTATTTAAGTTATTTATCTTTATAAGCATCTGTAAAAGTAGGGTTAGGGTGGAAGGAACATGCTTTATCTCAAGAATGTTAGAGGGAGAATTGGCTTTATGTTTCAGCTTTGTATACCCACAAGGGTTTGTCCTGTTGCATATCCATTTCATCTATACAAGTTTTCATCCCTCATTACACCCCTTTGTGGGGGAAATTTTCAAAAATCTTTTCTTAGTTAAATCGGATGTCTATGCCATAATAACTATTGGTGTGCCAAATTTCAGCACAGTCTGTTGATAGTTTGAGCCTGTGTTGACAAATCTGTTAGTCAGTCATGGTTTCCATAATATATTTAGTAACTAGCGACCTACCTGCCGTCAACTCATCAGGGTATCCATTCTCAGTCAAATTGTGTTAGAAAAACCACCTATTTCAACTTGGTATTTGAACCTACAACCACAGTCTACTTAAGCAGCCTACTGTTGCTCATGACTAAATTCACGTGGTTATCCTACGGGAACTCTACATTTTTCTGGGATAAAAAGTAGCCTATGTTACTCTTGTAGCCTTCCATAAGTGAAAGAATTTTCAAAATTGGTTCAGTAGTTTTTGAGCCTATTTATTACAAACACAACAAATCTTTCATCTTTAGATAATATTCTCCATGTCATAAGAACAGAAAGTTGGTACATGGTAGCCATATTGCTTACTTTTTTCATAATTTCTAGACTGTTGTTATAACATAGGTTTTCTGTAACACAGTGGTGTAACAGAAGCATACCCATTCTCTTTCCAAACCTTTAGTGATATTTGAATTTTAATATATTTCATGTAGATGTCAGAACATAAATCATTACCTAAAAGTGTAACAATATTTCATATAATCTGGGACAAAACTATTACACAGTTCTGCATATAAAATTATTATGTTGATATTCATCTATTAAAAAGCTACTTTCTATTAGGTGTACAAATAAGTTTCCGCCGTTTTTTAACACAAATTAAATATTTATTATAGAAGAACGGTAATATAAATTTATTTAAAATATTGCCCATCACTTGCAACCACTTTTTCCCATCTCTCAGGCAGCATTCGAATCCCACGTCTGAAGAACTCCTTGTCTTTTGAGGCTATCCACGAATCAACCCAATTTTTGGTATCCTCATAAGATGTGAACCGCTGCGCCGTCAGAGCATGTGCCATGGACCGGAACAGGTGATAATCGGACGGTGCAATGTCTGGTGAATACGGCGGGTGGGGTAACACTTCCCAATCAAGTGTTTCCAAGTACTTTTTCACGGGAGCGCAACATGTGGACGAGCATTGTCATGCAGAAGAATAGTTTTCTCGTGTCTAGAATAGTATTGAGGGCGTTTTTCCTTCAGAGCTCGGCTCAATCTCATCAATTGTGTTCGATAGAGGGCTCCAGTAATTGTTTCGCTCGGATTAAGCAACTCATAATACACTACACCTAGCTGATCCCACCAAATACACAGCATAAGTTTTTTTCCGTGAATATTCGGTTTTGCTGTTGATCTCACTCAAAGCACCCTCACCATATGCTTCTACGAGCAATTGATGCGCCTCAGCAGCAGATTTCTTTAAATTAAAGAAGTAAACTAATATTTCCCGCAAATGACGCTTACTTGGCTCAAATTTTGACATTTTCAACTTATAAAAATTATGTTTTACCAATATAAAATCAATGATATTAATAGGTTATGTTGTTCTTGAATGTTCAAACTATTTTTTAAGCCGGTTATCATCTGCGAAAGCTAACCGAAACTCCGTGCCTCGCCATCTACAATAAAACGGCGGAAACTTATTTGTACTTTATATAATTTTATATGGATTAGTTAATATCAGTATTAACACAAGTCTGAGGGAAAATAAATTGCTTTGGTCTTTTTAGTTTTCGACAACAACATTTATTTTGTGGATAACGGTGCTGGTTATGTAATTAGTTAAGATTACAAAATTATACTGTTAGTTTATAGTTATTACGTAATTGTTTGTTATCCTAAATAAATAAAAAAAAATGAAATTTTTACATAATACTATATTTAATATTTTGAAATGATGTATCCATGGTCCTCAATATAATATTGGGAAATATTGTCAATGCTATTTGATTTGCAGGAATTAAAGATTATTCAAACTGGCCCACAATACCCCAAGTGTTTATCAATGGAGAGTTTGTAGGTGGTTGTGACATTATGCTACAAATGCATCAGTCTGGTGAACTTATAGAGGAACTGAAAAAAGTTGGAATCAAAAGTGCCCTCCTCACAGCTGAGGAAGCTAAAAAAGAAGACAAAAAATAATAGTTTTAATTTAGAGTAGTTTTATGGCATAAAATTGCTTTGTTTATTAAATTTTATTCTGCTGCAAAACTTTTTTGTAGCAATGTTGCATAGCTGAAGACTTTATGTGACTTACATATTACGTATGTATGTACAGTATTTTAATGCAATTATCTCGTTATATGTATCAGATTCTCAAATGTATTTGAATTGTGTAAATGTTTATTTGTTACAAATATTTGTGTAATGTGTATCTTTTCATGGTTCTTGTTAAGTTAGGACATTGTTGGTTGTTAGTGAACTAGGGTTTATCACAATAAAAGAATCTTTGTTTAAGAGCTCTTTATTTAATTAGCTGTACATTCGAGTTAGTATACTTTTTGGGCATATAATTTGATCTTAATCTACATACCTCATCCTAATACAATTGTTTGAATTTAAAACACAGTCAATATTAAAAGACAAAAATATGGCAGATCATTTTATTGGAGTACTCATTCCAAAATATTCTTACAAACAATAATCATATAAAAAATGATAAATAAATAGATGCAGGCAAGTTATGGCAATCTATGATATAAATAATTTGTGTGTGACACTTCCCTGCAACATTTATAAATTTCGCCGACTAAACATACTGGTACCTACCATTGATATACTATAAATTACTAGTGGCAGTAATAAAATTTGATTTGTATAAATAATGTTTGCTTAAAAATAAAAAAAATATAACAAAAACATCCTCACAATGTGAATGAGTCTTATTTTGGTGTCACACATTAGTCAAGCCTAACATTAGCACCATTTTATCTTACAAATAAATTTTTTGTGACTTCTCTGAGAATTTCATATAAAAGTTAAAAATACCTAATGCTAATGTATAAATAGAGTTGTTGTAAATATATGGTTTTTGTGATTTGAGCCAAAAGTTAATGTTAAGGAGAAGAGTTGTCCGGTATGAAAGTTAATCGCATTTTTGGTTTGAACATTGCACATAACATTTAATATAAAAACTGATTTAACACTAACTTTACTCAATACAAAAATTGATTGCTTTACACTGACCGAGTTTAGGGCGTATCTCAGGGATGGTCAATGTAAGAGAAATAATTTTTGTGGCATATAACACCAACACTATTTACTGTCTCTGATCTTGTTAGTTGTGGGTGCGGTGACCTGACGTGCTGGCTTCATCCTTGATGCCCTTCTCTGACTGATGACTTGGAGATGATGACAAGATTGTGTCTCCTGCAACCTGTATCTGAATAGTACAATAATTAGCTTCTATTTTAAACGAAAATGGAGTGGGCGTCACAGCAACAACTGATTTATACATGGAGAGTTGCCAAACTGAATGCTTCTGAGTTGAGAGTGAAGTGTGAACGATATTTTCTCGTGCTATAAATAGAAGTGATCAGGTTTACTTGTAATCTTTATGTGTTCACAATAAAACCCTCCTTTGCGCAACCTCTTATTAAATAGTATTCTTATTACGTTATACAAGTGTATAAGTATTAAGATACAAAAGTGGTCTGGACAATATGATAAATTCGTCGTAAAGGCGATGCTCCGGCGCGGTAGGGCGGCATGCGTGGCGTGCAGTACTGTACTGTACTGTGCGTGGTGTAGTGTACACTGTACCTAGAGGTCGGTCTCGCCGTAGAGCGCGGTGGAGAAGGCCATGTAGTCGAGCGCGCCGGGCGGGGCTCCGGCGGCGCGGTAGGGCGGCATGCGCGCCACGCAGTATTCCGCTTGGTCCGGCGGCAGTTCACGTCGCAGCTCATCTGCCGTGATGTACGGCTACGGCACGAAAAATCAACATTAGAAAAGTTAGGAAAGGGATCGAAGAAGTATATCGGGATACTATGTAGACAAGCAATTTGCATCGTCATCATTTTACACCATATATTCAATTGTATCCATGAATAATTTCGGGTGTGCCAAATATCACGGAGTAGCATTTCGAAAGTAGCACTAGCTGTACGTAACCTTCTAATTTTTTGATCCTTCGAGCCGGATATCAATTATATGGTCCTTCAAGCCGGATGTATTAAATGCATTAATTTATTATTACCTTGTCACCAGCTAAGATCCTGAAGCTGTCGATAACTTGTTCAGCGGTGTCTGTGTCTGTTGATTCTCTCGTCATGAAGTCCAGGAATGAGTCGAATGACACATATCCTATAAATTAGTACGATTAAATTATTAGTATATCCAAGTTTCATTAATCATAGTTTTATCAGAAAGAAAGATCCATATCCATGGAATGTATGTACCTGTGTTGTTGGGGTCGACAACGGCGAGTATGCGTTGGAAGTCGAGTTCTCCTTGTCTGTCTTTGCCGATGCTGTAGCCAAGGGATACTAAGCACGATTTGAGTTCCTCGGGTAGCAAACGGCCTGCAAAGAGCAAAAAAAGCTATAAATGTTGCCACTAACAAACCATGTCTGGAATCATGTTATTGATCGATAGTCATAAGGTATTCTCGTACATTTCATGCTTTGATTTAAGGAGTTGTGTGTGTTATTTAACGATGTCTAGTTACCAGTGCGGTTCTTGTCGAAGTGGTTGAAGGAGGCACGGAACTCGGTGAGCTGTTCCTGTGTGATGCCCTTGGAGTCGCGCGTGAGGATCTGGTTCTCCACCTCGTTGATTGTGCGGTTGATGGAGGTTAGCAGCTGTTCCCAGCCCACACGCAGCGTCTCCATTGTGTATTGAGAATACCTAAATGAAAATTGCGAGAGATTGTATTGTGCTTTTTGAACAATGAATTGAGGGTTGTAAGTAACCCAAATGGATTAAATGTCGGAAGTAGCAAAAAATATATTTTGCTTTCCAGGTAAATGACAAAGCTAATGTATGATATTATAATTATGTATGATTCTTGCTATTTTAATTGTTATATTGCTTATCTTTCTTACTGTTTATGAGTGGGATAAGGAAAAAAAATGTCACCCACCTGTTCTCGAAGATCATGCCTTCTTGCACAGCTTGGTGGATACGTTCGAGCTCTTCGATGTGTGGTTTGTATGCGTACACGCCCGCCTCGTACTCCTTCAGCCTGCGGAGCTGGTCTTCCAAAGAGCCCTGGAATAAAACATACCTCTTTAAATAAGTTGTCTTTATGTCTACATCGCTTTTGTGGATTCAAGTGTTTCTCAACAGAATTTTATAATGAGGACGAAATAAGTCTGTAAAATGTAGCCAATCAGTAGGTTAATGAAGTAGCTTGTTCAGGGAATGATAAAGGAATGGGAGAGGGGGTTGAGTTGTTTGATTTTAGAATATGAATATGAAACGGCAATTGAAATTCATTTTTGAAGTCCGTTGAAAAGCTGTTCATACCCTTTAGCGACGACCATTTTATTGCTAATTATCAGTCTCAAACTGATCTTGGTTAAAATTTGAGTGTTTGTCATCAAGCAAGAATTGTTTAACTGGTAACTAGTGATGTGGATAACCGATTATTTTTTAAGATTTATTATATTATTAATCGACCGGGATAGTTGGCACTCACTCGGACAGGCCTACGTCCAGCAATGTACGGCGATAGGCTTAGATAATATTTGACTAACCGATGAATCGATCATGTCTTTAAAAATAATGTAATAATCGATTATGAAAAATAATCGATCATCCATTCCACTACTGGTATAATAAGAATGATATCTACCTGCAGTCCCATGCCGATGGCGGTGACGGCATCCATCTGGCGCTCGATCCAGGGTCCGACGGCGTTGGCCTTCTCCGCGAACTGTCTGCGGAGGTTCTCGTTGTTCTGTTGCTTGCGCAGCTCGGCGGCGAGGGTGCCGTCACGCTGCGGGACTAGTTGTCGCACGTCCGACCACTTGTGGTTCAACTCCTGCGCAACCAAATATTGATACATAGTGATTTCTCTGTCCCTGATGCACAAAGCTCAATCTTTATTATTTTTGGCGATTTAAATTTTGTCGTTTGAAAGATTCAGAAATTATAAGTTAGCTAGCAATAACCTAGAGGATAGTGTTGTAGAATTACCTTCTCCTGGGCATTTCCGCCTTTTAGTTCCACCATCTAGGTATTATTCAAATTTAGATATTTAAGAAGAAATGGTAAGGAAAACTATTTTGTTTCGAAAAATCTCTAGTGGAATGACCACTGGTATTCTTAAGTGGTAAAAAAAAGGGTTCCTAAAATATAAAACATTGTTGCTATGTATACTCACGTGAGCTGTCAGTGTGGTGTAGGGGTTCTCCAGACCGCCGGGGATCTGGTGCTGCTTCACAATAGACTCCACTTGGTGTACCAAGTTCACTATCGCCTGGAATCAAAAAAATATTAGGTAATTTTACAGTTTGTGGAAAGGCGAGTTTACTGTATGAGCAGTACCTACATTGTCTTGTCTAAGCAGAAATCAGCGTATGGCAAGGATGATAATTACTGCTATTGTCATCGCTAACCATGGTCAATTAAGCAACATTAGGATAGGTGTTCACCCTTCGAACCATGTATAACTTGTTTAATCACCAATGTATACCGTCGAATGTTCATACACTTAAGGTCGCCTTATGTCGTTTAATGCCGCTTTATCTATTGAAATTGTATGGAGAGAATCAACGTAAGTAGCCGTTAAAGTTGAGTAGTGGTTGACCATTCGGGTGATAGTATAGTATTTGGTTTGTTTCCCGAATTGGATATAAAACGTATGATAAAATCAGGTAACTAATGATTGAATGAAATAGTAACCTGGTACTCTTTGTCAGCCTCGCCGAGGGTGGCCTTGAAGCGAGCGTGCGCGTCCATGAGACCGGAGATCTCTTCGATGGTGTGCACGATGAACATGTCCACGAGGTCCTCGCGGGTTCCGTCCAACCTGGACAAATAATGACGTGCTCATAATATACCTATGAAAAATGTATGCCTGTGTATACAAGGGTTCGCAGGAGTGGTATAGTTGATTAACATTTTTGATGAAAGAAAAGAATACAAGATGAGGACGTAACCTACAGTACAATAAAGTACATATTACGAACCAAAAATGTTTTAGAAATATAATACTGAACTGCGATTTAAATGAGGATCTTCAAAGTTTCAACACATATACTATACAACGCGACCAAGCACGTGAAAGTTTTAACGATGCACCAAACATTTCGCTACAGATTGTAAAGGCTTGTTACGGTCGTTCAAAATTGGCAGTGTCTGACCTTTGAAAACTACAATGGCCAAAACATTTTATCTGCAATTCGATCTATTAATATACCGTTTGTTTATTGACCGTTTCTTTATCGTGATGAAAGTCTCAATCTTTTAAGAAGTTAAATTAAAAGTAGGTTATGATGAAAGAACAGATATATATATTTGGAGCAGATATTCAAGTATGGTGTAATAATCAGGAATAATAATTAATTACTTCGAGAATATGTCATCATCCCGCATATCACACATGTGAGGGATCGGAGGTTTTTAAAAACCAAAAATGACAAAGGAAAAAAAGTATAGGGAAGGGGAGAGGAATAGGGTGAGATAAATATCGACCCAAATTTTAAGTGCGGCTTGTGAAACCGGTACGGACTAGGCTTGACAACTTGATGTGGGTGTATTACATTTTGTGTTAGCATTTACATTATAAGCACCTTCGTCGTCTCTCACATATTGTCTACAGCGAGAGAGAGAATAGAGGGAGAGAGAGTGAAAGGGGGAGAGGAAGAGAGAGTGAAAGGGGGAGAGGAAGAGAGAGTGAAATTAGGAGAGGAAGAGAGAGTGAAAGGGGGAGTGGAAGAGAGAGTGAAATGAGGAGAGGAAGAGAGAGTGCAAGGGGGAGAGGAAGAGAGAGTGCAAGGGGGAGAGGAATAAAGAGTGAAATGGGGAGTGGAAGAGAGAGTGCAAGGGGGAGAGGAAGAGAGAATGAAAGGGGGAGTAGAAGAGAGAGAGGCAGATGGAGAAAGAGGGAGGCTCTCACCAGTTGTTGAAGGGCGCGGCACGCTTGGCGAACTCGAGGTGCAGCAGGTCGATCTGCTCGAGCACGCGCTCGGCGTCGTCCAGCGCGAGGCGGCGCCGCTGCGTGAGCGCGCCCAGCCGGTCCCACTGCGAGCAGATGCGCTGGCACCGCGCGTTCACACTCGCCACCTCGTGGTATTCCAGGGTGCTGACGACAATAACACCACTCCATCACATACTTTTGTTCAATC
This sequence comes from Clanis bilineata, assembly GCA_036417725.1. Classification (NCBI taxonomy): domain Eukaryota; kingdom Metazoa; phylum Arthropoda; class Insecta; order Lepidoptera; family Sphingidae; genus Clanis; species Clanis bilineata. The sequence continues at coordinate 10,039,876 of CM071154.1, forward strand.
ACATACTAACATACTTTAATTATGTCAGAAACTACGACAGCTTCTGGTATATGCTTTAATATTGACCATACTATTATTAGGTAGATGTAGCAAGATAAAGAAAAGATAAAATATCCTAGATAACATTTTTCCCTGAAGGCTGCTTTGCGTCTGATCTTGTGGTTTGTATGGTGAACGTTACTACTAAATCATCTTATTTTATGTACCTACCTATACGTAATATGGATAATGTTCAACCAAGGATTTAACTATACCTACATGTTAGTTGTTGTTAACAGTAATAACTGGGTCTATGGTTCTGAATATTCTTTTTCTGTGTTTATCTATTACGGAACACACCACTTTGCGAAATAGTCTAATACATTGTAATAATGTAGTGTACTGACTTGAGTTCCTGTGCGATGGCGGCGATCTGTTCGACGCGGTCCTGGTGAGCGGCGAGGTCTGACTCGAACGCCTCGTGCTTCTTCTTCAGAGCCTTGATGTCGTACAGCTTGCATTGACGGAAGTCTTGCGACTGGAGCATTTCCTCCTTGCCTATAACAAGTACGTTTCATAAGATTGACTTTATAAAACATCACGAAACGAAAACATCGAACATGAAGTAGTCCTAAAGTACCCAACCGCGTGATCGTATTCTAGCTTTTGTGTTTTTAACTCTTCTTGCCATAGTTGTGCTTCTTGCCGATTCTATTATTTCCATTAAACAGATTTTTTGTAGGTAAACGGAACAGATTTTTTGCAAAACTTGATAAAGTGTCTTCTGGTGCAAATGCTGATCATCTACTTCTAAACCGCTGAATAAAAACGGGGGAAGTTATCATTCCGCATTTCTGAACTCTATTTTAATAGTTAAATATATATTTCCTCACCCCTAGTCCAGTCCTCGTGGATGTCGGCTTTGTGCTTGAACTTCTGCGCGAGGTATTCAAGACGCTCGAGGCGCATCATCTCGCTGAGGAGCCACTCTTCGAACGCCTTCTCGGCGATCTCCAAGCCCTTCCATGCTTGGGCGATATCCTGACAACCAAAATGCAACCTTAATAATATATTAATTTATTGTCTGATATAACTGATATTTTTTTTTTGGGCATGTTTTGTTGTGTCGTCTTTTCGATGGTACGATTCTATGCTGTAGGTAACAGATTTTTCATGATCATAGATGCCTAAGATTTAGCAGGACATGATGGTTGGCTATTTGATTTTTATAACGTAAGGCAATTTAGAGCCAACAAAACAGTGTATTTATAATTCAGCTTTGCTAAAATTACGCATGATGGAAACATTTCAGATTTTTTTTATTTTTTTTCTATATACACCATTGTCAAAGGTCAAGTGTCAAAGGAATGTACTTACAGAGACCATCTTTCCTTCGGTGGGCATGTATGCGGGTCGGTTGCTGAGTCGCAGCTTGGTCTGCAGGGTGTTGAAGTTGGTCTCCAGCTTGGCTTTCTGTTCAACACGCGGTGGCTTGTGCTTGCGCCTGAAACGCAATCATAACATTTGTGAGTATTATTAGACTTGTTAAATAGAGTCAATGTAAAGTTTAGTAGCCATCGTATAAAACAGTTTTAAGCATAAATGTTGGAGCATCTTATGTTATGCTACTATTTGAATAGTTAAAGAAGTTGTACAGAGGCTTATAACGTCCGATTACCAAATATTATATAGTGAAACAAGTATAACTACTCGATGCAATTTTAAAATGTTTACCTGTAAGTACGGTAGTCCTCCAGTTTTTTCTGGCATCCAGCGAGCGAGTTGTCGGTCTGGCGGCTGTTCAGCCAGGGCATGGTGCGGCGGATCCAGTCCAGGAGCTATATCAATCATCACGTCATTACCAGGAACATTTTTTAAAAGGATGATGGAGCAGTATTAATTTGGACTCTACTCTGTGATATTACTGCCGCACTCAGAGACGTTCATTATATTAGTCCAAATAAGTATTTAAGTAATTGACATCAAATTTGTAAATTACCAATACATGGGACCCGTATAACAGACCGATTCTTTGGCATGTTTTAAAACAAGATTCATGCCTGAGTATCGTTCTGTTATACAAGCCTTTTTGGATTAATAGAATCTGAGATACTTCAGTTTACTAAATCTTGAGAAATCGATAACTGTTTAAGTGAACACACGTATGATTATTTCTTATTATATAAACACCTATCATACACTGAATTTACATTGAATTTAAACTAAAAATAATCTAATAAACAATATTCTATACTTACGTCACTGGCAAGACGCTCGTACTCTTCCATGAGGCGTTCGTTCTCCTGGTTCACTTTGAGAACTTTGCAGATACGGTTCGCGGCCGTTTCAGCCTGCAAACACACATTATCTCTAATTAATACGTCATCATTAGAGGTGAAATCATCTCGATGTAATTGGCTACTTGAGTATTTGAGATTTTTTTTGGAAAATATTATGGTGATTATTTGTTTTATAACGATGTTTACCCAAGAAAGATGTTTGATAAATGAATATTTATCACGATCTAGTAACTTCGAAATCTGAGGATATACATTTTGTACTTAGGGCAGAAGATAATAATGACATTAGTCCAAAACGTTAGCACAGTGGCTCCTTGGAATATATTTGGTGGACAAACCTTCTGGGCGCCAGAGAAGCAATGGTAGTAGGAGGAGACGTATGTCATGACCGCCCTCTCGTCCGGCATCACCGTGTTCTGCAGATCTAAGCCACGCAAGCGACAATTGTTAGTTCATGCGGTGAAGTCTGTGAGAATGCTTGTGTTATATGATATCAAAACAATAGTTTATTAGACATTTGTTTGAGGTATTCTATCTATTATTTTGGGATAATTTTGTTGCTTTGACAGATATTCGTACCTACATTATCGTCAAAACTTTTCTCCAAATATTTGTTAATGAAAAATTAGTCCTAAATAACACACGTGTTTAGATAAATTTCAAACATCTATTGTGATTATATTGACCATAAAACAAAAACATAAATGTTTGGGCACTTCATTAATTTGTGTGAAATGTGATTATTTACCAATACATTTATTTTTTTATACAAATCCACGAGCTAATAGGTTGTCAGAGGACCTAAATGTCTATCTATTGTTTCCCAAAAATTAGTTCGTCGTTAAAGTTGTTTGACTGCTTATGTAATTGTAATTTTGAAAACACATAACATAACATAAACTGAAGTTGAAGTTGGAACTAAACTGTTAAATCCACGACCGTTACTTTTTCTAAAATAGTATTTAACATTTTAAATTCATTAAGAAAAACAGTACTTCACAGAAATCTAACAGCAATAACTGTGAGTGTATTACTTAAATCGTTTTAAAATAATGTAGTGTTAACTGTGATAAAATGTAAAAATGATGTATTTTTATAAAAAACACAAGCATTCTGTTACGCTTAAATAAATAGAACTTATTTATATAGTTAATAACATTAAGCTAATACATATACAGCTAAAGTTAAAATTATAAAAAACGACAAAATCAGTCGGTCTTCAGGAGAGAATCATGCTGATATAAACTTTGACATCGTAACGTAGGGCTTCGGGCGTGAAAATCACCATATGGAAAAAGGTCGTAGTGAAGGACTACTCAAGATTTGTTGAAGCGCAAAAGGCACTCTAATCATGCTATAAGTGGACACACAAAGGCCTAGCGTTAGGGTCTGGTAACGCGGAAGTTGGCGCCTGCGCTGCGCATGGCGGCCATTTTGTTTTTTGTACCTGTTGCGCGCCTTGGAAGGCGTGGTAGTAACACGACACATAGGTCATAATGGCGCGCTCGTCCGGCTTTGGTGTGTTTATAAGGTCTGCAATATCCAGTTACAATTCATATATAATATCTCCCAGTATTGTAGAAATCAATATTGTTAAACTTCTACTTATAGTAAGACAAGATCATTCTTAAACCAATATCGTTCTCCTATGTGCCATAATCCAGAAAATATTTTAGCAAACATGACAGTCTAAAAGGCGTTGCTTTGGGGGTATGGCAAAATTATTTTACTTTCCTGACTTTTTTAGGATTATGTCACGCTATTGGAGAAGCATTAAGAAAAAGCTGAAATATTCTCGAAGAGCTCTTACCGTCGGGGTCCAACATGCGGGGGATGTCGAGGTATTTCTCGGCCACATCGAAGGCCGTGTTGAGGTTTTCGAGAGGATTGTCCTTGGACAGTTTGCTGTAATCGATGAGGTCGGGCCTGTGCCTGTGGATGAGGGCACAGAAGGCCAGACCGTCCTTGAACGAAAGGTGGAAGTTCTGGACGTTGACATTCTTGTATGGTGCTGTCTTACGTTGACACCAGAGTAGCAGACCTTCCTGTAGAGTTAAGAAGAGCGTCAATCCTAGCTTTACAAGCGATTTATTTATTTAGAGCTAGTTATACTAAGCATCAGGTTTAAAGTTCCTCGAACCTAAAAAACAGACAAGAATAACTTACCTTAGCGGTCATTTCTTCTACTGAGATGTCTTGGATGGCGAATCGCAGAATGATTGTCCAAATCATACCAAGAGTCATCTTAAGGTTGCCGTCGACGATTTCTTCGGCACCAATTGATACCAGCTTTACGCCTGTAAATATATAAAATATTATGATTTCTAGATGTTCCTTCGTGAAATTAACCATTTATTACCAGAAGAGAACCGAAACACTACGCTAAAATTTGCTGCCTCAAGTCTGGATGAAACCATGGCCTGAACTGAATGTTATTGTTCTAAATTACCTACACATAGCCGCATGCATTAATAATCTAAAATCGAATGTGCGTAAGACTCTACCTAGTGAAAGTATTTCGACAACAGACAAGACCTTGCAGCTTCATTGCAAACATATTACCAGTCGTACTCGTCAATACAATACTTGATTAACTTGACTCACATTAGACTAATGCATATCCTATTTTGGAACATCCAAGACCGCTAGACATGTCTCATGTCTGAGTAATGTCTATAAATCACATTTATCCCTAAGCTTAGCTCTACATAGTTTCTATTTAGTTTGACCTAACGGTGTGTATACGATCCGGTGCGTCTTATAAGGGCAACATCATGTTCTTTTATGGGCTTCCTTATTACGAGGGACGGTGGCGACAAATGAGAGATCACATAAAGCGCCACCCTATCTTCACATTGTACCAGCTGTTAATGCGCCTAATAATAAAGTAATCATCGCATGACTTCTTATATATATATGAACTTGGAATTTCATAATTGTTCATTAGATGACATTCATACAGAAGTTACATTTATTCGCTCCTATTGCTACTGAATTTTTGCTTCTGTTATTTGTGTAGTGCCGAATAACTTTACTGAACTTTTGTATAAGGAGGTTGTGTGTATTCCATTCTGCAATTGATCAACAAATCGTGAAGCAATTTGTGTGACGAAAAAGTCTATATAAGCGGTCTTCTAACCTGACATTTAATAATGTGTATCTAACCAGAATATCTGTTTTGTAATTAGGAATCGAATGTTTACTATTTTTTTTTAAATTAGGTATGACTTATTAAGCAATACTTAACAGATCTCGATAGATATTGGCAGCGCAATGCTTTCTTATAATTTTGGCATGAATGGAAATGTGACTACACTGAACCTGGTAGAAAGTACTATGGAGTCTATATTTAAGGTAATCGAAATATAAAGCATTTCAAATAAGTAGTAAATTCTACTTATGATAAGTACTTCAAATATTTTTTATCATGGTCGGAGAACCATACCTTTCGAGGCAATAAAGTCCAGGGCTTTGTTGACGTTAGCGATTTTGTGGAAACGCATCTTGCCGCGGTCGGGCTTGGGCAGGGTCTCGCCGGAGATCACCTCCAGCAGTAACATGAGCTTCAGGCCATTGCGGAAGTCTTCGTCGATGTTCTCGATGCCAGTGTTGGCTTTCCTTAAGTGGCTGTTGCACCACGCAGTGAAGGTCTGTGGAAAATAAGTTGTTTTTAAGTTCATGGTAATGGCAATGACCTTAAAGAATTATAGGGGAAATCTGTATAGTTCGACTTGTGTTGATCTACCATAAATGGATTTTGCGTTGATTGATTTATAATGGTTGATGAACCAGTGCACACATTTTACAGTATTGTTGATCATTTGAGTTTACTTTATAGTACTGAAAAATAGTACCTATCTACTATTAAACCTCAGTTTCATCACTATCCTTAATCTGTGGTATGCATTACAGTTTTTAACATTTACAGAAAAGACACGGATGAATTTAAGTCGGACACTCTTGTATACGGTGCATTCGATTAATGATTTAGGTACTAATGACGTAGTTATTTGGAGATGAGTCAATCGCTTTAGTGCAGCTCAACAAGTATTCGTAATTTATGATCTCATGCTGACTTAATGGTGGTAGCCGATGCGAGGTGTGTAAATTTTATTCTAAACCACTTTAAAAATAGAAAGTGACAAACAGTAATTAGATAAAACACTGATTAGAAATATTTATAAGGGTCAAGATTAAAATCTTTCTAAATCCCAAATACAGTATAGTTTATTGCCGAAAGTTTAATAAAGATATGATTTTCGAATATAAAATGCCATATCTTCGCCAAATTGGGTTTTACTCCCAAATCGATGTCATATTGAGAACAGAGTATTGGTATAGTCGCACATTTAACTACACAAGTACCGTTAATCAATACTGCAGTTGCATCAGGTGGGGGAGAGCTGCGAGGCGCGAGGGTCCGACCCTTGTGTCGCCGAATTTGCGCATAACACTTTCAGTTCTAATGGTTTATTTGGAGCCACATATTTTAATTCCTGATTCATTTTAAAAATTCTGACTGCTTTGGATCTGTGCTGATGCTGGTTTTCCGCTTTATAATCGTAGTTTAAACATAAGCAATTGTATAATCTAGGCTTCTTAAATTTCTTAGGCAGTACGAAAAATTATTCTGATTTAAATGACCATGCATGCCTATGTTTGAGCCGTGTGGGCTTAAAACATGGCAATATTCAGATAAAGTCTCTGTTTTAGGCAGATAGTCGTTCCGCCAAAGGCACCGAATTCACTGCTGTTTTAACAACGTTTATGGTGTTTTCATTTTTTGCGTCGTATATTTAGGAAACTATTGCCTTTTAAAATAGTTCTTTGTTGGTCACATTACCAGTCATAGGCAGTTTACTGGACATAGTAATGTAGGTATAGTAGACGAAAGAGACAAATTCATTCTACAACAAAACGATGGATGGGTACATTATTTTTAAGCAATTTTCATTTTCATCAAAATGGTACAATATTTACATAGTTTTAATCTTTGTAATTTTAAACTTCAATATTATTTATGCGTATGACAAAAACTTTGAAAAAATGCGATAAAATCTTATAATGTTTCACCGAATCCACTTCTCAGAAGTGTTTATTATGATTTCGTTATTTTTTGTATTCGTCGAAGCTTTGACCTCTACCAATTATACAATCAAACCGAGTATTTGGTTTTGTAATGATTCAGTTGTTTTTTGCATCGACCGAAGCTCTGGCCAATGCATTACATCATAGTATCATTAGCGACAAAAGTTCAACAAAAGGATTATTGTAAGTACACAATACTTGAGCACTGAGTGCAAACCCACAAACACGATTAGTTCCGGAGGCGGCGTCAAGGCCGTTTAGATAAATAATCAGCGCATTCAATGGTCTGCGTGATCTCGATCCGCTAATACTCAGTTGACAATTCAAAGAATCTTAGCAACTCACAGTGTTGCGTAGGGTTGTCTGAATAAGTTTTATACATATATATTGTATTCGACATCTGCATTGTCACGACTTGTGATAGCGCAACAAGTTTACAGCTTATGTCTAGATTAAAAATACAATCAATATCAGCCATAGGACGTCCGCTGCTGGACATAGACCTCCTCTAAAGATTCTAACAGGACAATCTGTAAAAATACAATCACAGCTATTGGAAGATTGAGTAAAATAATTATCTATGAAATCTTGATCAATCTCTACAACACTGCATCTTTCACAAACTTTTTGACATAAACTGACCAGTGTCGGTAAGACGAGCCATAGAACTGAGTCATTATGACCAGTGTCTTATACTTGTTCCTTCGCTACTACCACATAAATGAATGTCATGACGTGAATTAAGGAATAATTCTGCGTACAAACTCAAGCTCTACACTATTGTTCTCCTTTACTAGTAACTCTGCCTTTCCAACAGATTGTTCCCCTCGGTTCTCAAGGTAAACACTAATTATAACTAAACTGTTAAGTTCACGTGGTAAACAAAGACACGAGATACTTGTGCAAAAACGGCAAGAATTTCAAACATTAGATTTTTACTTTAATAGCCAGCTTTCCTCAGTAGTGCTCGTTTAGATTCATCAGGAAAGTACATACTTAGTATTAAATAAATGGGTAATAACATAAGGTAGTAAGGATGTTTCTTGCATTACTTAGTCTTCACAGCTGTCCTTTTATGTGGATGTTGAACGCATAACATGTTTTTACTTATTTTAATTTACATCTGTTACTTCTTCCTTGCAGTACTTGCTTACATAATAATATAAACTTGCTTTTTTTCTAACTGCCCTTATCCCACTTCAAGGTGGGGTCGGCATAACACATTTTTTCAAGCATGTCCCAGAAAAGTATTTGGCTTAAATTTACGACCGGCTGCTTACCTGACGTCAACCCCTCTGAACATTCGGGTTAGAAAAACATCTTCCCCGACCTAGGGATCGAACCCAGGATCTGTCGATCTACAGCCCATAAATTATATGCTGCTACTAGAACATGGAAGCGATTACTTACATAATATAACCATTAGTATAAAATACAGTCGATTGTATTAGAATGCTTAAAAGATACGACGCGCGTGATTTGAGCGCTAAGCTGCGTTAAAACTGACCGAACTGCATTCTCTCTTGAGAATGAATCATCTTTAGAAATTCAGTTGGCACAGGGCAGAAAATAATAAATACCTCCACAATATATGTAATACAGGTGAAGGTATAAAATATATACCTACCTACTTATGTCACGGAGTCAAGTAACGGTAAATACGTGTCTCGTGTGGAGATGTCGAGCTCAAGATCATTGTAAATGATGTGTTCATTACATATAGTGGTTTTATCATCATTAATGAATATGTGATTACAGTCAATGATATTGAATTGGTAATAAAAACTAATAATAAAAAGAATGTTAGTACAATACATTTGGCTATTGAAGTAAACACGTTATAATGAAGTGTCACATCAATGTGACAACAGTGACCTCGACAGAACGGAAATCGGCGTCCCTGAGACAAACCACACGTCGTGACCCAGAATATGAAAATAATCCAGAATCACCTTGCGGCGGGCATCACGGCCAGCGCTGTTCTAAAATAAAGCGCGCAGGTGTGGACAGCGCAGCCACTCGAAATTAGCACTGTAATGTAGATGCTGCGAGTCTTCAAGAGATAATACTGTCAACACTATATTATGATTTGTGTGGACTGTTCATTCCAAGGCGGTAGCAAGGTTACAACTCGATTGTTTGTTTTGGTAATTTCAATTCACATATCAAGTAACAATTCAAAATAACGGAGCTACGTCCTAAAGGGAATTGATGTTCAAAATGGTCGCGAGAGGAAACCATTTAGCTCATTGAGTTCGGTCGTAACAATCATCTTGTTTATATCAATTTTAACTTGTAATATCATCTAATTTTGTATATAAAATTATGTACTATTTCTCATAGTTCAAAGAATTCACAATTGTAAATAACACGAATTTGTCACGGTATTTGTTTCAAGGTTCGCTGTCGGTCTGCCAAGAAATATATTCGAACTACTCAAAATTATAGACACCTTCCTGAAATTTAATGTCCACGTAAATGAGCTAGGTGGAATTACGAGAGTAATATTCCAGCATCTTTGAGCCGATATAAGCTAATAACTTTTTGTGAGTGGCTTTGGCTTATTAGACGGCCTCTAATTGTCTCATGTAAATATCTCGCTGTCAACCTAGTTATGATTTATGCATTAGTCTCATAGACTGCCAAACTGCATTTTGCACGGCATATAAGTTACTAGGCGTAGGTAGACTTGGCACGGCCGACCCTGTACACATAATCTATTGACAAGTTCGTATTTTGACTGACAAGTCGGATTTGCTGATGCTAATTGTTTTGATGTTTTTGAAATTCCGACACTGTAATGTTGAGGACAAAAAATTTGAAAAGTAGTCTTTAATAGAATATTAAAATTCGTGCCGCATTTTGATGGTGTTTTTAAAGTTTAAAGCCAAAGAAAAACTGCTGTAGTATAAATTAAAAAGCAAATACCACGTTTCATAATACGAAAAATAAAATTAAATGAGTTCCTGTTTTTTTTTAATTCCGACATTTTGGATGTTATGCAATAGAAAATAAAAAACGAAAGCTTCTATTACAAATAGTGAATATTGAATTAAAAAAAAAGTCAGTCCGCGAAAAGGATAAAAGATGTCCTATGAATAATTAAACAGAGAAACGGTTAACGAATAAATTATGCACACACACTATGTAGCTCATTCAATAAAAATCTTGTTTAACAAATTCTTTAATGTTTTTGTTATAAAAACAGGTTATAGAATAAAAGTGAAAAAATAACAATATTTTGATAGGTTTGCGTCTCGCGGGATGGGAGCAATTTTCATTACATTTTTTATAGCTTGTTACAACGATGTTGGTTCATAAAAGTTTTATTGAAGCTACAGTTGCGGCATATGTCAGCGCAATTAATAACGCCCGCATTCTGTGCACAAAGAAATCGTCAGGTAAAAATAAGAAAGTATGTCTTGAAGGTCGGCACAAGGTATAATATGTTTTAATACCCGTGTTCCCCGAGGATTTCTTGTTTTTATATCCGCATGGAATTTACTACATAACATATTTCAAATGTCATTCTTTTTATATTTAGTTATTTTACTTTGCCTCGGTGGCGTGGTTGTATTTCGGTACAACTACTGTCTCGAGATCTCGGGTTTAATCCCCGGATCGGGAAAAGTGATATTAGTTTTTTCCATATCAGTCCGGAGTCTGGAATTTGTGCCCGGTATGGCGATAGGCTCGCTCCCTATCACATCGGAGACGGAACTAAGTTCGGCGTGATGTGGGGCGTGATGGGGGTTCTAAAGAAAGAATGAAAGAAAGAAATAAACTTTATTCATCCAATGTCTCAGGCAAAAATACAAACAATAAGTGGGAGAACAAAAAGTTGTTCTAGTTGGCTAGTGCGCCTCTTCTCATCTTCTGTGAATTTACCAAACTATACGTGTCTACCTGTATTGTTTAACTTTTCATTTGTTTGTATATCAACGCAGGTAATATGCGCTTTACGTAATACATAAAAGTATGTACACAATATCTATAGCACGACTTATACCTAACATTGTGTCGGTCAAGAGGAATGTCGGTCAAAAGAGCGATCCCAGGTCCGACCGCTAATATGAATAAGACAATCAGCTCGACGAGCACTGGTGACATTTGGTTAAATATTCATACAAATTATTATAGCAAGCTCGCATCAAACTCAATTACTAAGGAAAATGTAAGCCCTCATTCGCACGACAACTTTTACAACGCGCGTTAAAAAAGCGTTGATACGGAACATATGAATTATAGTAATGTTATTCACACGCCGACGCTTTAAAAACGCGGCGTTCTTTTTGTGGGCGGTATGTAGAATATACCTTATTAGAAACAAAACAAGAATGATTTTCAAGTACTGATATAAACAGACATGTTGAGAAGCTTTTTTAACGTGTGTTGAAAAAGCTCCCGTGTGAGTAAGGCCTTAGTATATGAAGTAATCAACCGCGATTCGAATTTAATTGTCAAAATGATTCGGGCAATCGGGCACGGGTTTCTGAGAGGAAATTAAATTGTGCATTACAGATTTATGAACTCGTAGGTTATTAAATGGCAACTTGAGATATTTTTTTATATATATGTACCCTTAATGTAGTGGGTACCTTAATGCACCACAAATGTTAATAGCCAATATATTTTATCTGATGCTTAAGGCAACAAAATTGCATGCATAAATTGAGTACCTATCGTGCATATAATTATTGGTTTTCAGGTTTGCAAATTAATTCATGCCATGTAAGAAGATACCGGTCTAGAATAAGAAAAGTCTTAGTAGTAATAAAAATGAAAATCAGAATAGTATTATAATATTGCTCTTACAAGTAGGAATCTGGACGTGAATTGAAATTATACGAAATAGGTCTACAAATAGAGCAGAGAGAGCAGCGATAGCTCAGTTGGGAATGGTACGGACTGCCGAGACAAGTGTCGGAGGTTCGAGACCAACCCCAAAATGGAGCATACACCTCTGACTTTTCTATGTTAAGTGTATTTTCATTGTGAAATATCGCTTGCTATAACGGTGAAGGAAAACATCGTGAGGAAACCTGCATACCCGAGAATTTCTTCACAGGAGTTTCGAAGGTATGTGAAGTCTACCAACCCGCATTAGGCCAGCGTGGTAGACTAAGGCCTAACCCCTCTCATTAGTAGAGGAGGCCCGTGCCCAGCAGTGGGACAGTAATATTACAGGGCTAATATTATTATTTTATTATTATTTAGGTCTACAAAGACAGCCTCCGTGGCGAGCGGCCGAGTAGCCGGCTGTGAAACGTGAGGTCGCGGGTTCGATTTCCGCACCGAGACAAATGTCTGTGCGGCCCACAGATATTTGTTTCGGGTCTGGGTGTTGTGAGACCAAAAGTCTCTCGTAGTTCCTGATACTCAAGACACTAGACTCGATCTTAGTGTGGGGTGAGAAATATGTGTGTGACTGTTGGGTGTATTTATTATTATTATAAATCGGTTGTTTAAAAGCGCTTTTTATAGCAGTGACTGGCAAACGATGGTCATCTGATGGTAAGTGATTTCCACCACCTAGACATCCAAGGGCGCTTGCATACAACCTGGGTCTAAAATAACATTGCAATTGTTATGCATATAGATGTATATAGACGAAGCTTTAAACGTCTGCGTTCGTACTTTCACAATGTTCATTATAGAATACAGTTCAAGGTGCAACGAAGTCGTGTTCAAAGGGGACTGCACTTTTGCAACACTCTTACATTGAAGAATTTATCTTAACGTTACAGTACTTAGGCTATATGGTCAGAAAATATACCTAATCTACCTATTGGTAATATTATATTCTCTACTTGTGCTGTATACAGCCTTGGTTCTATAAAGTTACAACTTTTTGTTTTATTTTCAATTGGAGTCATCGATATATTATATACCTAGATGCACTGTTGACGCTCGGAAAATGGGACAGCAAACGAGTGCTTAAGCACTTCTTTTCCCTACAGTCGGACGTCGATAGAATTCTCAATTTCAAAATTCAAATAAAAGAACGCTTGCTCATTTCGTTTAAAAAGCTACTTTATAACATTTGCACAGGGTTATAATTGCGTTGATTTAATTAGAACTTGTGATCATTTTCTTTGTTTTATTGCTGATACCACTTTTTATGACGATATTTGTAGAGAACTGTGCATCTAGGATATATTAAATCCATGATTGGAGTAGTTGAATTCCATGCTTTTTTCCAAAGACTTCTATGTATACTATTAGACAAGCTGTTTAATAGTAAAACTGTGTCACATTACGTCGAGTGTTTGACATTTGTCGTCTAACGAAAAGAGATCTTTATAGTGAGTTGCGGTCAATTGACGGAAGCTTAGTGCATAACAGCCTGCCTAGTAGTACATAGAATTCTTTGTTATTTCCCTTTGGCAACGTGGGGTCGGCGCAACACACTTCTTCATTCACGTTACGAGTGAGATTCGGCTTAGTTTTACGACTGGCTGCTTGCGTGACGTCAACCTTTGGAGAATCCAGTCCCACGAGAAACGTGTTAGAAAAATTGCTTTGCCCGACCTGGAAATGGAACCCTGTTCTTTCCGGTTCACAGTACGTATACGCTGCCACTAGAGCAAGGAGGAACGTTTTCCATGTTTCTATTACTATAACTTATTAAAACATTGTAATAATTATGTTTATTTTATGTGAGTAAGTTGATGCCGTCCTTTTTTTGGTTAGACAAATAAACTTTATTTCTTTCTTTCTTTTCTTCTTTCTTTAATCATAAAATAGTTTTGTCCAAACTCCGTCGCCCATACATAAAATATTTTCATCATCATCATCATCATCATCAGCCATAGGACGTCCACTGCTGAACATAGGCCTCCCCTAAAGATTCGAAATTCCAACAGGTCGATCTGGAAAATATTTTACGTAGATCTAAATGGGTATTCTATAGCCAATGTTTATTTTGATCAAGAATTTAGGCTATTAATTATCGGATCTTATATCTAGTTTGGTAACATGCCGTAGAGTTCAATCGAGCTAGTTTGTTCATTTTTGTTGATTTGACATACATTACGGGCAAGAAATAAAATTTAGACCGCGGCTGGGAAGCTTTATTTAAACAGTAGGTAGGTAAGAAAGATATTGAAAAAAGGGCTTTAAAATAATTAGCGAAGAATACATTTTCATAACAGTGACATAAACACAAAGTTATATTTTGAGAAGTCAAGTATCAATTTTATTAGGCCATGGAGCGACTTTCAGATAAAACTAAATATAAGTTCCACAATTAAATTGTTTTAAATCCCATAGATTCGTTTTGAATGCGTAATTAGACTTACATATAACATACAAACAAATTCCAAACATATGTTTTTTCGAAACAAAACACCAAATGTACATAAAACCAGGTTTTTGTCTCCTGCTTATGTTACATACAATGGACCATAGACAATTTAGAAATACCATGTTTTGCGTAGATGTTTTAGTGCAGGAGACGCCATAAAATACGTTGTATGAATTTCTGATTTCGCATGTTAATCGTAAACACCTGTATTGAGATCTTCAAGGGTAAATGTAGGATAAAGAATGCGCGAGCTGCCGAGAACATGTCGAGTAAATATTTATGCAAATATTGTTTAAAAATATAGCAATACACATTATACACATAAATTGTAGGCATTCAAAATGTTTGGATTATAAGGCCTTGCGAATTTATAGGATAGAACGTTCGAATTCTTAGTAAATGAAATAATCTCCTAAGTCCTAGATTACTTAATTATTTGAAAAGTATCCGTTGAAATAATTTGTCATGACTAGATTCTATGAAAACAACTAGGTATGTAGTAGTAAAATTAACGGAATAAACACAAAAATGGAATTAAGTTTTAACACGTGATCTTTATACTGTTAACATTTGAGGTGATTTCTGAATATTTTTTATAACAATGAACAAGGAAAAGATTATAAAAACTATTAGCATGTAGAATTTTAAATGAGGAACATCTTAATTGTTGCTTAATTTGAAACTTCAATGTTTTTGACTGGCTTGGTGGCGTAGTTGTATTGCGGTATCTATGACCACCGTCCAGAGGTATCGGTTTGGATCCCGAATTGGGCACAGGGATATACTCGTATATTGGGTTTTTCTGTATCAGGTAGGAGTCTAGAATTTGCCCAAAATGTGGATAGGGTCGTATCACATCATGGGACGGAAACAAGTTTGGCGAAAAATAGGATGCACTAGTTGCGCCTCTGCCTATACCTTTGTTTCATAAAGTTGGTATCAATAATAACTACACTTAAAGAGGGGATGGCTAGCAATCTAGCGGTAACATTTTTAATTTTTCAAGGCTTATAGTTTTTGAAGAATGGGAACTTGAATTTGTGACAAAACACATTTTTTTCTGGCTTATTGGGTCAGCTGCAGTATATTTGCAAACTACCTATGAGGTAAATAATTTTTAGCATACATATGTAAAGCCATTCCTATGCTAATTGCGACGATTTACAGGCCGTATTCCGGTTTTAATATCCCATGCTTAATAATTGATAAAACAAAGTTCAATTTTTATTTTTTTACTTTACCATTACGCTTTAAATCGATCTGTATGTGGACTTGTTATTGGTACCAACTTCAGGAAACATCCGGTACACTCAATTACTCTAGACGTAAGACACCTATATTTCTTTACTCATATAAATATCTCAGAGTTTATAGTAATGGAAGATTTAAATACTTCTATAACAGGGTGGTGTGACAGAACAAACGGTGATTATTGTGATCGATGGCGACAACTACCGGTGGGCGAAGATCATTGGACTACACATGATGACTAATGTAATGATTCAATGCATTACCACTTCATTACTGATATTGAGTCCATTAACAACTCCTAGTATGGCATATTGATACTTTATTCGCGAGGTTTGTTTTGTACAAAGACATTTGTAGTTAGTAGTATTAAATCTCCGTGACGACAGCGGGCGAGTAGTCGTCTATGAAATGTGAGGTCGCAGGTTAGATTCCCGCACCGAGAAAAATATTTGTGTGGCCCACGGATATTTGTTCCGGGTCTGGGTGGTGTTAGACCGAAAGTCTCTCGTAGTTTCTGATACCCACGATACAGTTTACACCTAGTGTGGGATCAGGACTATGTGTATGACTGTTGAGTGTATTTATTTATTATTTACTCTTTGGTTTTGTACTAGGTATGTTAACAGGTAAAATACAAGTTATTAATAAATATATTACCTGCATGATTTAATTCTAGTTATCGTCGTCAATGGTACCGTTTCGATTGCTATTAAGGTAATTCTTTGTATGGCTTCGTTGTTAGATTTGTCTGGGACTGGATTAGTTTGTAAGCGTAATAGTTAACCGACAGCTTGTGGTCATCAATATAATATACCCTAGATGCACAGTTCTTTGCAAATATCCTCCTAAAAAGTGGTCTCAGGAATAAAGCAAAGAAAAATATCACAAGTTCTAATTAAATCAACACAAATATAACCTTATGCACGTGTAATAAAAGTAGCTTTTTAAACGAAATGAGCAAGCGTTCTTTTTGAATTTTGAAATTTAAAATTCCATCGGCGTCGGACTGTATGCAAAACGAGTGCTTAAGCACTCCTTTGCTGTCCCATTTTCCGAGCGTCAACTGTGCATCTAGGTAATTAAATATCGATGCTTGTGGTTAATTACATAGACTTCTCATTCTCGAGTTACCAATATCCCAGCCAAGGATCCCAGCCAACCTGCCCCCTGACTTTTAACACTGGATTTGATTTTCACTATGATTCGGTTTCATTTATTGACTTAAAATTCCACTGAAGTCGAGTTAATAAAAACTTAACAGACCGACTTCAAATCCGATCGTGACCAAATTTATATGGGACCACTCTTGAAATAAGCTCTATCGAACACAAAAAGAATTTTCAAAATTGATTCACATTTGGCACAGATATCAGTAACATACATAAAAAAATACAGACGAATTGAGGACCTTCTTTTTGGAAGTCGATCGAAGAGTGCGCTAATGTCGCATTAGATTCGAGAACTTGGTAATTTTTAACGCGACATTAGCGAACTTTTTACCTCGATTTCGGTGGAATTTTAAGTCAATAAATGAAACCGAATCATAGCCGCAATCGAATCGAATGTCAAAATTTACCTTATTGAGTAGGTATCTAATAGAAAATACATAAAATAATTATAATTATTAGCCTTAATTATCGCATTTAACACTTAATATTCGCCCTAACCTGAGTAGCTATAATGAAACTAAGTTAAATAAAAATATTATATAATAGCATTTATATTTATTAGTTTCAATAATATTGTCGCCTCTTTGGTCTAGTGGAAGCATATATGCTGTGAACCGGCAGGTCCTGGGTTCGATTCCCAGGTGGGGCAAAGCGAATTTTCCAATTTAGTTTGCCCGGGACTGGATCCCTCAGAGGGGGTTGGCGTCAGGCAGGCAGCCGGTCGTAAAAAAATAAGTCAAATCCTTTCTGAAACATGCTTGACAAAGTGTGTCGACCGACCCTACATTAAGGTGGGATAAGGGCAGGTAGAAAGAAATGGTTTCAATAAGATTAAATATACCTACCTATTACTTATATTATATATTTAAGTGTTCTGGTTCACCTCAGTCTACCCTTTCGAGGATACAAGCGTGAATAAGTAGGTATTTAAAATGCGCGTTTGTTACGGTTTTATTACAATCATAATTATCGACATTCAGTTTTAATTCAATGTCAAAACTGTGTTAACGTTTAAACAAGTTATTGTCAAAATAAACAGTGACTTGCGTAATTTCTGTCCGATCGAACTTGTTAATGTTTAGTTTGTCTAATTACTCTTGTATTAATATTTATTTAATATCATTGACGATTAAGTGTTTTTTAATTCATTTGTTGTTTTTAACGATAAAAATGATATGGTATTAACTACCTCGTATTATAACGACTGCTTTGTACAAGTTTTTAATAGCTGCACTCGTAACTTCTAAATTGCTTTCATAAAAATGTATGAAAGCCTAGCTAGTTTTAACGTTTTTTTGTAGTACTCATACCTATAATATCGCTTTTTATATAATAACATAAAGCTCTCTCTTTTTTTACTGTCTCAAATTCAATTTAATAACTAGGGAATAATTCACATACTTAAACTCACGCCTGTATCCTCAAAGGGGTAGGCAGAGGTGAACTAGAAAACCAGAAGACCCACATTTTGCCGAGCTTATTTCCGTCCCAGATGTTATATTTATACTCAGTATCAACTGAGTACCAAAAATCAATATTACTTTGTCTGACCCGGAGATCGAACCAGAGACCTCAGTACGATATTTGTACTGCGCACGCTCGTAATAGAACTACGCCATCAAGGTAGTGTTTAATATCTGTTATTTTTTAACAAAAATTATGCGCTAAGTGAAATATTTCTATGATAAGTTTGAGATAAGTCAGAGCAAAGTAAAAGCCTCCGTGGCGAAGTGGGCGAGTAGCCGGCTGTGAAGCGAGAGGCCGCAGGTTCGATTCCCGCATTCAGACAAATGTTTGTGTGGCCCACGGATATTTGTTTCAAGTCTGGGTCTTGTGAGACCAAAAGTCTCTCATAGTCTCTGAAACCCACAATACAGGTTATACCTAGTGTGGGGTCAGGACTAGTTGTGTGACTGTTGGGTGTATTTATTTATTTAAGTGCGCTCTCATTTCATTAGCTTGACGAGGTGCATTACATGCTCATTTTGAGGTGTAAAGATGGAAAATTAGATCTCAGGTGTAAATACTGATTACGAATTAGTAACTTGTAGTATTTTATAGGGCAACGTTTAGCAGCATAGCATGATCTTGTTTGTATTGTATGTTGACTTAAATAGAGGTAATAGACTGCTGGAGCACACCTGTAAAGGTGGGTCGGGCCCGATGCCAACTCGCCTACAATCAACAAGATAAACAATAAAGCGACCGTTAGTCGACACACATATAATTATACATACTATAATCACAGACATGTCTGTCTGGAAGCATCTAGCTGGTTAGTTGAACGGTGTGCTCTGAAAGACATTGTCGAGGTTTGGATCGTGTGTGCTGGGAGACTTATGTAGTTTTAATAAAATATTTATAACATATTACTTCACTTTTATTTAATTACTTTACACATACATGGCGGCTACATTTTGGTTAGCGGAAGAAGCTCAATAACCTCTTTGACATTTCTTACCATAAACTTATAAACCAATGACAACATAACATAAGGACTTAACTATTGTAACATGGGCATTGGATCTATACCTCAACACTCTCCCTCAATGTCCATGTTTCAAACCTAATTCATACATACATTGAATAAACTTATCTCTACTAACAGGTTTTGTGAATACATCTGCGAGCTGATATCTAGTGTTTACATATTCTACCTTAATAAGTCCTTCCTCTACCTTTTGCTTAACAAAATTATATTTTATATCTAAATGCTTCAATCTCTTTTGATCTGGATTCTTTACCGTTTTCATAGTACTCTGATTATCTTCAAAAATAGTTACACAGTCTACTTTTACATTTAAATCTGATAATAATTTTACAATCCAACATGCCTCCATAGAAGCCTCACATAAAGAAATTAATTCTGCCTCAGTTGTACTCAATGCTACTGTAGTTTGTTTCTTAGATCTCCAAATTACAGTATTTCCATAAACTTGAAATATATATCCAGATGTGGATTTCCTATCTGAATCTCTAGCATAATCAGCATCTGCATATCCCAAAATTGGTGACATTACTCTACAGTTATTATCTTTTGAATAAACTAACATATAATTAACAGTTTTCTTGACATATCTCAACACTCTTTTTAAAGCTATCCATAAATTTTCACATGGTTTAGACTGAAATCTACTTAAATAACATATAGCAGTTGTTAAATCAGGTCGTGACCCCACTGTTGCATACATAAGAGATCCTATCAATGATCTACATTTGTGTTCATAACTCATATCAATATTACAATTTTCATCAAATTTAAAATTAAGTTCCATAGGCGTGTCACTACCTTTACAATTCTCCATACCATATTTCTGTAAAATGCTTTGCAAATAATTTATTTGATTAATATGAATTTCCCCTTGTTTCTTAATTATTGAAATTCCCAAGTATGTTAAATTCTCATTTCCCAAGTCTTTCATTCTAAACTGTGATGATAAAAACTTTTTAACATTCTCAATTTGCAAATTATCTTTTCCTAGTATTAACAAATCATCAACATATAATAATAAGTACAATTCCCCTTTAGTATACAAACAATAGTCATTTACAGAACGTTTAAACCCATATTTAGTTATAGTTTCATGAAATTTTTCATACCAATACTTTGGTGATTTCTTTAACCCATATAGTGATTTTGTTAATTTCAGAACATATCCCTCAGGTACATTTAAGCCTTGTGGCGATTTTAAATAAACGTTTTCATTAATGTTACCATATAAAAAGGCCCCTTTTACATCCATTTGGTGTATATCATAATCTCTATACATTGCAACTGACAATAATATTCTTAACGTTTGTAATTTTAAAACAGGTGAGTAAATATCTTCTAAATTATCCTTTTGTTGAAACCCACGCACTACTAATCTTGCTTTATGTATTTCTTCATTTCCTATATTTTTCTTTGTAAATACCCATTTACTGTCTAATAATTTTTCTTTCTTCGGTGTTGGTACTATTTTCCAAGTTTCACTTTCTTTTAATACTTTTAATTCTTCTTGTACTGCTTTTACCCATTTTAGCTTATCCGGTCTTTCATTTATCTCATCATAACATAATGGTACCTCTTGATTCATACTTAGTAGAGCAAATAATGCATCATCATTATCATCATCCATATTGACTTCATAATCTTCTTGCCATTTTGGTTTTCTTGTTTGCCTTTTCTCTCTATTATGTTTATATCCTTTATTCTTTTCATCTTCTGTAGTATTCTTCTGCTCTTTTTCTTTTGTATTTAATATATCTATAACTTCCTGCTCTTCATTTTCTGTTTCATAATTTTCTGTCTCTGACTCCTTTTCATCCTCAAATGTAACTTTTTCTCTCTGTTGTTCCTGTGTATACATATCTGTGGATGCAGCTGGTAAGTGAACTAAGGGTTCTTCTTTTTGACGTTCATCAAATATTACATTCCTAGCATGAACTAACTTATCGGTTTCCTCATCATACAATAGATACCCTGTTCTACTATAACCTACCATTATCATTCGTTTCCCTGTGTTATCTAATTTCTGTCTATGTTCTTTAGGTACATGATTATATGCTATACATCCGAATACACGAAAATTTGAAACATCCGGCTTCCTACCTTCCCACAATTCACTTGGAGTTTTATCCTTTCCTACAGTTGGACTTCTATTAGTTACATAAGCTGAATACAAAATTGCATCTCCCCAGAATTCTTTTGCTAATTTAGATTCCAATAAAATTGTCCTAGTCTTTTCTACAAGTGTCCTATTCATTCTTTCTGCTACCCCATTCATCTCAGGATTATATGGTACTGTATACTGTAATGTTATACCATTATTTGAACAAAATTTTTGAAATTCCCCAGCTATATATTCTCTACCATTATCACACCGTAACTTTAATAAATCTGCATTAAAATGTTTAGTTGCATAATAAAAATATTTCTTAAAATTATCAAAAACTTCCGATTTGTGACGCATTAAATATACCATACAAAAATGTGTGTTATCATCTATAAATGTAACAAAATACTTATGACCTTCTCTATCTGTAGGGGTTATAGGTCCACAAACATCTGTATGTACTAACTCTAAAGGTTTCTTTGCTCGGTAACCTTGCTTATTAAATGGTTGTCTCGTCATTTTTGCGAGTAAACATGGTTCACACAACATATGTTCAATTTTATTACCTTTCATATCATTTAAACCACTTACCATATTTTTATGCAATAATGTATTAATGTTATTAATACCCAAATGTGCAAAACGTCTGTGCCATAATTCTGTTATATTACTGTTTGACTCTGTATAATTACATTTCGAAAAATCCACTTGCATTTCTATAGTATACAATGAACCATCACTGTCCCCAATCATTAATAAGCCATTATTTTTATAAACTCTAACTTTACCTCCTTGAAAACAAACTTTTAAACCATTAATTTCTAATTTATGAACTGATAACAAGTTTTTTCTTAAGTCTGGCACATAGTAAACATTTTTAATAGTACAATTAGAAGGCTTTTTCCCAACATATGTTTTTGCCTGTATATTACCTATTCCTACCGCTTTTAACATTACACCATTTTTTGCCGATGCTATATTTTTAGGTTTATTTAACTCTTTATAATCAGAAAACATATCTTTTGTATTTATTAAATGATCTGAACAGCCAGAATCTATATACCACACTAATTTATCCTTAATGTCCATATTACACTTATTCACTTCACAATTAATAGCCGCTCCATGCTTCGCTGTACTATTCTCCGCTGTATATGACTGGTGTCCTCTCCCTGAATTCCTGGCTCCTCTATATCCTTGTCCTCGGGTGTTATTACCACGTCCCCTCGGGTTATTAAAATATCCTCTTTCTCTTGTATAATTTTCTTTTCTTTCTTGATTATTTTCCATTCCTTGATTATAATTTTCTCTTCCTTGATTATAGTTATTCCTCCTTTGCATATAATTCACATTTCTTGTACATTGATACTTCTTATGACCAGGTTTTCCACATGTATAACAGTTAAATGCGTTCCCACGATTAATTTCTCTATCATTTTCTTTTCCGTTAAATTTCTTTTTCTTTTCTTCTTCTCCCAGCAGCCTATTTTTCACAAAATCTAGTTTCAAATCCTCTTGTGTCTCTAATGCTGTAATAATTCCTTCATATGACCTTGGCATTGACAACAAGACATAATTTACTTTTTCTTCCTCGCTTAATTCTGAATCAGATTCCTTAAGATCAGTAAAGATTTGCTCCATTTCTACTAAATGTTTCATCAGAGACTCGTGCTCCTTGAACTTCATATCCGACAACTGTCTTCTCAAATATAACTTTGACCTCACACCTTTTTTCTTAAAATTTTCTTCTAAATTGTGAAACATTTGATGGGCACTACTTTTCTTTACATACTCTATATGGCTATCCGCCACACAAGCAATAATAATAGCCTGTGCTTTCGCCTCAGATGCCTTATTTTCTTCCTTCGCGCCATAACTCTCATTCTCAATGGCGTCCAATACCAAATTTTCTCTTAATATACTGCGTACTCTAAACGCCCAAGTATTAAAATTAGTGCCTTTGAAGGGCTCGACTGAATATTTTTCCTTCATCATACTGATTCAGATTAATTATGAGTTTCTTACTTTATTTTCTTACGATGCGACAGCCATCTTCAAATACCGCGTGGACGAACAAACACGGCGAACCACGATAAGCACGGGAACCACGGGAACCACGGGAACCACGCTCTGCTACCACTGTCGAGGTTTGGATCGTGTGTGCTGGGAGACTTATGTAGTTTTAATAAAATATTTATAACATATTACTTCACTTTTATTTAATTACTTTACACATACATGGCGGCTACATTTTGGTTAGCGGAAGAAGCTCAATAACCTCTTTGACATTTCTTACCATAAACTTATAAACCAATGACAACATAACATAAGGACTTAACTATTGTAACATGGGCATTGGATCTATACCTCAACAGACATTTACAACTAAATTAAAATGCTCTTTAACTATAGTTATTGTACATTACCTACACTTTTTACACTTTTACGCCCGAATGGTCAAACGCTGCTCAACTTTAACGGCTTCTTACATTGATTTTCGCCATACAATTTTGATAGATAAGGCGGCCTTAAACGACATAAGGCGTCCTTAAGTGTATGAACATTCGGCGTTTAAACATATAAATGTAAAAAGGGAACACATAAGCCCCTTATTCATAATAAGTTAGTAGAGCGTAATAAGACCGCAATAGTACGTTTCATGAAAATTGTATAATAATTCAATTGCGTTAAAATATTCCAATGTTCGATAGCGAAAACATGGCCGATTCCGAACAGCTGTTCCAAGTTTGATGTTCTTTCTTAAAGACATTAATTTTGTTATAGTCTAGGACCACATCTAAGATTGATATATATTTTTTATTGATTGTTTCCAGCCAATACTTCCTATTTGTTACCAAGCTTGCCAGAGATAAAAATCTAGATTTTTCTGTAATCAGCAACATTGTATTCGATAAACATATTTTAGTTCTGTTTTAGCTAAAGTAGGCAAAAGTAGGGTTATGCTTTCGATAAGACCAGGATTTCATTATGAATAAGGGGATTAAATTATACCCCATGGGTATTCCCCTCCGATGGCGAGGCTTAGGATACAACCCAACTGCGGTTAGGATAAAGAGGCACTCCCCACAATGAAGTTAATATACTCAATGCACTATTTTATATTAAAATTAAGACATAATGTTCATTCAATAATTAAATAACAATGAACTTAGAACCAAATTAATATTAATGAATATTCTTATTTCGGCAAGCTTTCGTTGTGTCCTGATTAATATTCCGAGTATATTGTATGTGAATTTTGTAAGATCAACGACCGACAATACTAACATGTATTTACAAATGTGTTAAAGTAAAAACAAGTCGTTGAAAAGTCGCGAATATGTTCACTTCTCATGTGTGTGTTAAGTAAGGGACTCACGTTTATTTCGGTGTGTCATTGTGTACTGAATGTCCGAATAAATCTCGACCCGTTTCAGTTTCAGTACCTGTAAAAAAGAGATAATATGAGTAAGATCAACAGACGTTAAGTAATATAAAATGTGTTAGACTTCACAGTATTGTTACATCTGGTTTCTGAAAGGGTGAACACATTAACATTTAAAAAGCTTCGGAATATTGGCAATTCAATTCGAATTTGATATGATATTTGTCGGATATTAATTAGAAAAAGTCAATAATTTCAAATGCTTCATATGCCGAAAGTGAGTTCTCATTTATTGATTTTCTCGCAACACGAATTATAATAAAGTGTTTAAGAAAAGCTAACAGTCGAACATTCTATTATTGAACTCTATTTTCTATGGAAGACGTATTCAATTAGGTGTCAATAAATAATACTTAAAATTAAGCATATTTAATTGGTATATTATAGCACGAATATTATTTCTTATGTTAATTTATTTTTTACAATATGTTTGTGCCAATAGTTTGGTTAATAGCGGATACACCGTATGAAAGACTATTCGTTCATATTACGTAAAATAAGGTTTGCTATAAATAAGATAGCTATGAAACTATAAAAACGCAGAACGGTTACTTACTCAACAGCCAGAGATGCGTTAAAAATACCCCCTTAATAAACCTACATACTTGTACCGCGTTTTATAAATACCATACGAGCAAAATCACGTCTTTCGCAAACCGGCCCGTCTGCACACTTCCTTATGTAAATAATGACGTAAGGCCGACTTGTGGTCAGTGTAAAATTTTACTGCACGATTTAGTGTTGACGCATCGACAAAGCTATGTGATAGCAATCTACTTTGTAGCATCGGTTTGCGCTGACATGGTTTCGAAGCTCGCATTCTATGCACGTGGCCCGTGGGTGTAATATGTTCGATCCAGATTGGTACCTTAGGTTGCGATAGATTTGTTGCATGATCATTATGAACCTTATCCTTATCTTATGTCTAATTTTAAGACCGTATTAACGTATTGCAAAGGGGAGTGTCAGGAAAAGAACTATGTATGTAACAGAAATGTTGCGTCAATTAATCTTTCATCATCATCATTATCAGACATAGGACGTCCACTGCTGTCGATAAATCTTAACAGTGCATCAATAACAGATTTCAAAGCTTTTGTAATTACCTACTAATTAATAGTTTCTATAGTTACGGAATCGTTATTTATTGGAAGTAATTCCGTCGTACAACTGGAATTGCGGCTGCGTAGTTGTTATAATAATGCTATTGTTCCTATTATTATGACGAGTAATACGTATGAAGTAACTTGTAGAAACAAGTGCTGAACCCACATTTCTAATTTCATTAAGATATATACTCACTCCAAACTACTCTCACGAAATTTATGAAAAGGTATTAATTGGGTTTCATTAAAATGTGTATTAATTTGATACGACATGACTTGCCTATACTCGTACACTGAGTAATTGACTATTTAATTGGGAATATATGTTAGAAATCCTATCTAATTTCACATATTATGTATATATATTAAGGTGTTTTTAAATGCATTATACATGGTTTATTAGTCAGGGACAGGCCCAACCTACGATAATGTATGAAAAAAATGATAGTAGATGAAGCGTAAGCAGTAGGTATGTCAGAATCAAGCGAAGTGGATA
Organism: Clanis bilineata; assembly: GCA_036417725.1. NCBI lineage: Eukaryota > Metazoa > Arthropoda > Insecta > Lepidoptera > Sphingidae > Clanis > Clanis bilineata. Next base: position 10,066,611 of record CM071154.1, read on the forward strand.
CCCTAACCCCCTTATTCATAATAGCTTAGTAGAGCGTAATAAGACCACTATAATACGTTTCATAAAAATTGTATTCATAATTCCAACGTTCGATAGTGAAAACATGACCGATTCCGATCAGCTGTTTCAACTTTGATATTCTTTCTTAATGACATTAATTTTGTTATAGTCCCCAAACTATCCTGGGGGGGTCCTAACCCCATCTAAAATTGATATATATTTTATTTATTGTTTCCAGTCAAGACTTCCTATTTGTTTCAAAGCTTGCCAGAGATAAAAATAAAGTTTTTTCTGTAACCAGCAACATTGTATTCGATAAATGTATTTTAGCAAAACTAGGCAGAAATATGGTTATGCGTTCGATAAGACCAGAACTTCATTATGAATAAAGGGTATAGTCTTTGCATACCCCACGGCGTCATATTATGCATGTATCTATGTTATACATTGTTTTCTAAATAAAGGCGACTTCACAAGAGCAGACGGTAAACTCGAGAGAGTCCAAGAGTACTTCATTGAATGATGATTTAATAAATGGTTTTGTAATTTCGATTCTAATAATCTATTATTTATCTGTTTAGTAACAAACTGCTTTTAAAATAGTGGTCTAATTGGTTTTATGTCATAAATCGTTAATGATTATGATGCAATTATATAGAGGAAAAATCCTCAACAAATCACCGACCAAAACATATTATATCCTTGGACGTAACACAAAGCATGGCAAATATGTTGAAGTAGAAGGAAACAGCTTCGCCCGAGTTTGTAGATATTCCACCTTTGCGTTCCGTGTAAATGATAAACTGCATATTTCTACTGACGGCCTTGAGGAGCAGTGGGCGTGTGGCTGACTGGCTGCGAAGTGGAATGTCTAAGGTGACACGATATTTTAGGTTTTGGTATTCCAAAAAAAGGTTTTGTGTCTATTATAAAGACATCATAATATTTTTGAGTGGTAGATCCACGCTGTAGACAGTTACGTCTACAGTACAAATGGGCTCGACCGGTTTGATACCCTTGTCATAGCAAACCGACAAAACCTGGCAGCTTACTGTTGCGTTTTGTTTGGTGAGTGAGAATTCCGGTGGCCCAATTCCCCCTCCCTTTCCAATCCCTTCTCCCTCCCCTTCCATTCCCTCCTTTTATGTTGGCAACGCACCCATGATTCTTTTTATTTCTTGGGTGTCTATGTGCGGTGGAGATCACTTAGAATCAGGTGACCCATCTGCTCGTTTGCCAGGCTGCTATAAAATTTTATTAATTTGTTTCTCTCAATAATGTCATAAGAATCTCTTTATGCAGAGCTTATTAAAGGTACCTACTCGTATTCTGAAGTATAGCAATAACTAATTTTGTAAAGTGACAGGAATGTATGCTAGTCTAGGTAGGTTAGGCAATATGAGCCTATGAATAAAATATGAACGGCTAAGCCAACGCTACAACGTTCCAGGCGAAAGACAACAATAACACAGGCCGGTTCCGTGTCACTTATCTCAATGTTTTTGAGAACGTGTGTTTATTTCCATTATATACGGGCGGTTTAAATCGATTTGCTGATGTAATGCATATTTAAAGCGCCAAATGGTTGTTGTAAATATGTGAGGTACGATTAATCTTCCTTTCATGCTCTCATACGATTTTTCAATTTTTCAAAAGAGTGACACAATAAAAAAATATGTTTGAATTAATTCTGCAGAACATTTTATCGCAGATATTTTATGCAAGAAAAATAAAACATTATTGAAATTACTTGCTGATTCTATTCTATCATATATACTCTATTTAGAGAGTGTTATTAACAACTTTAATGTTAAGAGAAATAGTGTTACCAATATTGATTCATTCATATATTTTCACTCTTTCTTAGACTATTAAGTAAAGTCAACATAACGTTGTACTTAATTTATTTATTTATTGATAGTAAATTCACAGTTTATTATAGAGTAATGATAATAATATAACTACAGATCACCGATTACAATTTTTTGCGTATAGTATCTGTTTAGATAACGTGAACAGCATTTATTTTTTATAGTTATAATATGATCAAATACATCGAATTCATTCTCTAAAACTTCAGATGATTAAATTTAGCACGGTACAATACAGTGTTTCTAAAGATTCTGTTGAAGGAATTCAAGGCTCAAATATAATAAATTGTTAGCTTGCCTTAAGTCTTGTCGTGAATGAATAACAATGTTACCAAGAGCAATGCATTAATAAGCTTTTCTCCGTTTGAACCGGCTTTTCTCAGTTAAATCCAAATGGGGTCGAAACGGCCATTGTGTGATGCCATCGACCCTCGGGGTATGCTAACCGAAGCGACTTACGCGTACATCTATTGTTTGTATTATCTCGAAGCTGAATAATTTGCATGCTGGCTGGTATCTAAGTACAGGCCACAAATCAGTGTGATAGTGACGTAGACACATCGCTTTGGAATACTCGCATTGGTACTGCTAGCAATTGCCCAGTTAGTTTCGCGATGCGAATTGTTAAAAATGTTTCATAGATGATTGGCATGATGGCAGGTTTGGCTGTGCCCTGAGCATCGATGGAATGGGCCATTGTAACATTTATCTTGTCTTTTTATGAATTCTAACAAAATGCAGTTTTTTTATAGATACTTTACATACCTAGAGGTACATATTTAAAGAGTTATGTGAAGAAATTATCCATTTTCGTGCATAATCAGTCACATTTACCACAAAAGTTGGTTGATGTAATAATTAAGAATCTACTCGTAAATTAGATTTTATAGCAACAGGATTATGAAAAAGACTGACCACGTTATTTTGTAGTTTTATCATAAAATGTTAACGAACCAATTCATGGTACATGATATTTTTTTTTTTTCGCGTTGGCGATTATTACTATGAACCTATTTTAGTCTATTGCTAAATCGCATCACTGAGTACTTTCTTTGGCTGACAACAGCTGTCGGTGCCTGTCGTTCGTATTATATGTAAAAAGAACATCACTAGGTAGTTTTGGCGGGAATTCTGACGGTGCGGGTGGTCACTTGATTTAATGATTTCATATTCTAGTCTAAAGTTGTGCTTGTGGTTTAAATGTGATGTGAATCTAAGCAATAAACATCAACGAAGATGGACAGTATGTGGAAGCTTTGAAATAAGTGATTTTGGACGCTTTTTGTCGGGTGGATGGGTCGACCATGTTCGACTCCTCTGCTGCGAGAAAATCGTCTAAAAAGCATCAAACCGGAAGGAATTAACGCCAAAACTCCAGCAGGGCCTTGAAATTGAACACATCCGATTTCATTGCACTTGTGAAAAAATAGATATAAGCAAATAAAGAAATAAAAAGCACTTAAGACGAGGCTGTATGGGCTAGATCCCTTTGCCTTCCCGAAAGGGAAAATAAAAAAAAAAGAACATCACTAGGTACTTTAAATCTATCTGATTTTAGCTCTTAACATATCCAACTATTAACTAATTTAATTTCTTTCAAACTGAAGATAGAAATTTGAAAACATTCTTCGACGCAAACGTCCTGTGTCGGAATTTGAAGTTGGTTATTATACATTTAATTAAGGTAGACCGTATCTTATCATTTAAATATATTCAATCTGTTAGCCTCTATTGTAACACTGCGACATATTTTAATATTTTACCGTAGAAAAGATACATCGCTTACAACATGCTGTTTTAAATATCATCGAAAGTATAATCGTGTAATAATTATAGGTATTTAATTCGATATTGCAATGAAAGACCCGGCTGCTCAAATATTAAAAGTGCGTTTGTTTGCATGTAATCGATGACTAATTACTACGTGGTTTTGGTAATGCGCATTTAAAATGCCATCTTAAATCAAGTTAAACGACCTTAAAATTCCTAGAATTTACAAAAATGTTGTATTGTACAATTTGTTTACGTCGTACTCAGTCAATTTAAATTCAATAGACGTTGGTTACATTTTGTACTTAATGACATTAACAGGAAATGTCATGGAGTGATATGAAATGTGAATACAAAGCAGATAAGGTAATCTGAATGAGAGTAAAAAAATATAACATTTCAATTTTATATATTTTTTATCACATTTGAAATACAAATTAAGAATTTATTTGCAACAACAACTACGGCGAGGCCAGAAAGTGGAATAATACCTATGAGTATAGTATATGATTGGTGGTGGTAGGATATTCGTATCCGATCGGATGGCGACCACCGCACACATGGTGCTAAAACCTGCCATAGTGACCCACACTCCGCGTGTGGTTCGCGTTCCAGGATAAGCCAGGGTACTTCCGGTTCTCTCGAGGGGCTTGCGGCATGACTTGATAGTTGGTTGAGACGGGTATGGTGTCTCTGTATCTGCATTGGTCATCCGCCCGTCTTGTCGCAAGCCCCACGATTTGCTTCTTCCCTCTTCGGATTCGGTGTGTGAAGAAGCATAAATAGGCCGGCATGATTCTTACAACCACTGACAAACCCTATGTTTGTCACTTTGCCGTGCCCGGATAAAAAAATAGGGAAAAAAGTAAACAGTATTATAATTTATATTACGTACATACAATAATTATATAATATCTTTCATCCCAGCACCTAAAACCCTTGTCACCACCTCAAGGGGTCGGCGCAACATATTATGTACTTTGTCAAGAATGATGCAGAAAGGATTTGGCTTAGTTTTTTTGGCCGGCTACCTACCTGACGTCAATCTCCCTGTAGGGGTCCACCGTAGCGGTTTTAACTACTTGTATGAATTTAATATTTTTTTGGAAAGCTTAAACAATACTTGGTTTTCGATGGACTTTAAAAAGTAGAAGGTCCTCAATTCGTCTGTATTTTTTTTATGTATGTTACGTGATATCTCCGATGTACAGATTTCTTTTTGTGTTCGATAGAGCTTATTCCAAGGGGAGTCTCATATACTCTCTGCTGCCTCGGTGGCGTGGTGGTATTTCGGTACGACTACGGTTCTGAGGTCTCGGGTTCGATCCCCAGGTCGGGCAAAGTGATATTGGATTTTTCCATATCAGCTCGGAGTCTGGAATTTGTGCCCGATATGGCGATAGGCTCGCCCCCTATCACATCTGGGACGGAACTAAGCTCGGCGAAATGTGGGTGTTCTAGTTCGCTAGTGCGCCTCTGCCTACCCCTTCGGGGATACAGGCGTGAGCTTATGTTATGTTATGTTATGAGTCTCATATAAATTTCGTCACAATCTGATAAGTTTTGAAGTCGGTCCGTAAAGTTTTTAAACTTATGATTATTCATAATAGAAACTTCAACACTCATGACTAAAGTGGTGTCTACAAACTATTAGCGGATTAAATTATGTAATTTAAAAATTGCTAGCATAAACAAATGATTGTGCTTTAGTTTTATTTGTAGGTTAAATAAATGAATAATTTATGAGTTTATACTATTGTTATGCAATAAAATGTGTTAGTATGCAATTTTTAATGGTTATTATGCTTTGAATTTAGTAAGATGGCAAACGTTTATCTAGTATTTTATGAGTATGATTATGAGTGAGGTTGCAAAATCATTTTAATACTATGACTAGGGCAAGATAGGTCGCCTCCTTGGTCTAGTGGTCGCCTCTTTGGTCTAGTGGCAGCATGTGTGGGCTGTGGACCGGGAGGTCCTGGGTTCGATTCCGAGGTCGGGCTAATCAAATTTTCTAATTTAATTTGCCCGGGACTGGATAACCCCATAGGGGGTTGACGTCAGGCAGGCGACCGGTCGTAAAAACTAAGCCAAATCCTATCTGAAACATACTTGAAAAAGTGTGTTGCGCAGACCCCACATTAAAGTGGGATAAGAAGAAGAAGAAGAAGCATCCTGCATCCAGCGACTTCCTGGTCTAAAGAAGAACAAGTCACTGATATAGCAGTGCCTTGCAGCCTTGCAGATTAGCAAGTTGAAGCGGCAGTGGGCAGGGCACATAGTCGTAGAACCGATAGCCGATGGGGCAAAAAGGTTCTCGAGTGGAGACCACGTACCGGCAAGCGCAGCGTTGGACGTCCACCTGCTAGGTGGACAGACGACCTGATAGAGGTCGCAAGAATGAAATATCTACTTCACGAAAAAAACATGAAGAGGACTTTTTTATTATGAATTCGCCATCGCGTTACGAGTTCATGTTGTCGTAGTGAAGGCCCTATCTGATTAAGAAGTAGGGTGGAAGACTATAGTGCCATTTAAGTAATTTCGTTACAAAACAAACTCACCAAAATTAGCTTATTTGTAGACCAATAGTATGCACGGTGACAACATTTGAAAGTACTTATATATTTGATGTTCTATTAACAATAAAATCTAACGTATGTATTTTTGAAAAACCAAGCCCCAAATGCTCATAAAATCACCTTATTAACAACTCTAATTTCATTAAAACAAAATGTGATTGCGTATTGTGTTACAACCTACAACCAGAGAGAAATGAAAGCGATTTAACAAAATGTAACTCTATATTTGTATGCGTTAGCTGCGGTTAGCGCCTTTCGTAGACAATGTGATATTTTGAATAAGCGAAACAAAAGCGTTGGTCAGCTATTCATGGTCTGGCAACAATGAGCCAGGGTTATGACGAACGTACTCACAGACCATTTAATTTAATACACTCTACCTATGCGGTTAACGTAAGCTCGCCACTTGGTGGATTTTGTACGAAAGAATTTGTAGCTTTAATATGGGTAAAACATTTTATACATTATACATAATATCAGGCCTGTATAACCGAATGGATAAGCAGAGGCGATCAAGCGTAGCTAACTAGAATACCCACTTTTTCCAAGCTCATTTCCCTCCCAGATGTGATAGGGGGTGAGCCTATCGCCATATCGGACGTAAAGTCCAGACTCCGGGCTGATACTGTTAAACTTTTTAAATTATCCATAAGCAACACTTTGTTTGTGATAATCTTGATAATTTTGTCGGTCTTTCTGATAGATAGCCTAAAGGTTAATCTAAGATACTCGAATATATACTGGAGTATATTCATATTCTGTAGTTTGTAATACAATTCCAAAATAAAACAATGATAATTATAATGAAATTATGTAAAGAACACAGTTTCACATTCATGATGCTAAGGTGATTCGAAGCAACGAAAACAACATATACGCAATTCCTGCATCTTGCCAATAGGTAATTGAATTAGAAGCCGCAAGAGAACTCGTTAGATATTTGTCCTGTTTCATGTAAACAAGGTTCATTGAAGGTCCCCCACTTGTTTTTACTGACACACCTGCCAAAACGTACATTCGACATTTGTCTCTACTGTCTTTATTTTACAAACATTGTTCGTCAGTTGGGTAATTATAATAATTAGCACGTTAGTGATAAAACGGCAAACATTAGCCAAAATAGCTCCACCCACCTACTAGTCCCTCGAACATTTGGCAGTAACCATAGCATTCACGTTGGCGTAGTGTTATTTATGGGCTGTTCCTTCAAGAACATAACAAAGCTGATATAATTTACTGTTATTCATAAGAATTTCGCACAAGTTTACTACATCACACTCTTTAAATGTTCGGCAATGAGATAAATGAGATGTTAACAATGAACGACGTAACAGAACGAAATGGTCGTAATCTGTTGCAGTCAGAGATGGCCTTTTGGAACTGGAATAGAATGGATTGAAGAAAGATAAATTAAAGAATGTGAATAAAATATTTTCCAATAAAATACACTATTCTAAAAAATAATTCATTTTATATTATAAAGGTGTCATAAAGTTATTGTATGAAATAATATTAAAATGTTAATAAACAAAGTAAAATGGAGTAGAACTTAATCAGACGTACATTAACATATTTTTAATAAGAATAAATATTTATAATAAGCAATTATGCAAATTAATGCAAGCAACCATTATGTATGCAAATAACTGAAATATCTTTAAAAAATGTAATTAAGCCTTTATATTTGATGATAATACAATAGAATAAGTCATTGTTATTATTATTACAGATAAAAGATAAGGCACGATTTGATATCAAGGCTATCATGAAGCCTCGTTGCATGAATGACTAAATCCTCGGTGAACGCTAATTGTATACCTAGTGCCTATGACATGTATGCACGTGTTCATTTTGGATACCACAGAAATAGGCGTAATTTACGTATGTTGCACAACTGCTGTCTCATAAGCTTTTGTGACACTACATTCAGAGAGTATTCGTCTTCTTCTTTCTGCTTGGCGTTATATCCCGGCTCAATGCCAGGGTCCACCTTCCAATTTCACCGCTTCCACATTGCCCGGTATTGAGCATCTTCCACATGGAGACCATTGGTTTCTTGATTTCTAATATCTTCTTTCAAACCAAATCAAACCAGTGCTTTTTGATCTGACCGCGGAGACGCATCATTGATATAATCTGGTTGCTTACACAGATTACTCCTATATATTTTTTATACCTATTTCCTATTGTCGCCCCCAGAGTATAAAATTTCAATGAAGCACCTAGTAGAACTAGTTATTTACTCATGTGGTACATTTATGGATTATGATACTCTGTAGTCCAGTAGACCAGAGTTTATGACGCACTGACGGTTGTTTGAGTAAAATTACTTTAAATAGAAAAAAGTTTACTACCAACGGTTGTACGAACTACCATATAAATGTGATTCATTGGCTTCAGACCATACATAGACGCAGTCCTCTTTTGGAATACGTGCCAGCGTGTAGTAGGCCTTCAGACCGTAATATTATGTATAATAGAACAATTAAAATACCGTATTTATAATCAAGTTTAAACATCTGTCAGCATTTATGGTAGAAACAGATTGTATAGCCGTAAAATTTGATATAAATTAGGTTGTCGTTTTAATAGCATTAGAGAAGATAATACGGTTGTGTGATTAGCCTTTGAAATGAATATTTTATTAAATAGTGATTTTATGATACACTAAATTAATTTTATCCTCTTATTTATAGAAACATTCAGTAAGCAAAACAACTCGCATGCTATACCCTAAGACAAAATTTATTCAATCTAAACGATGTTTATTGAAGATGGGATGGACCTGCTGATCCAGACGTCCTGTGAGTTGTGAGTGATCGTCAGTTAATAAAAATTCATTTGCACCACGACCATATTGGTATTACAATGAACCGCGTGTTTCTGACGGTATAGATCTATGTTAGGATAAGAAATCTGAGTGTTCCATAATAAGAGTTCTTGGAATCGTTATGGACTGAGATTTTATATACATACTGATGTTTTGTATTAGGCATTACCGATGTTTTCAGTTACCTTTTTGCTGAGAATTTACTACATCCTTAATCGTCGATTATCGTTTGATGCATAATAACATAAAAAGGTTTAGGGCTCATTTTACTGGATACAAAATATGTATTCGATTAACTAAAGAATGTGTTAGTGCAATGGATTAGATTTGATTCGCTTATCAGGCGTAGACCTAGTAGCGCATGGACGGGTGATGTAAGGTTTAAGTAAATTTGGCCATTGCTGATATGCTATTTTTATTATTACGAGCGATAAAGAGCATTTATTAGGAAATCCCTCGATGCTGGCACGCTAACATTATCTGCATACATAAGTAGATATATTTATTACGTTACAGTAAAACATATTGCGTCTAATTACAACTAAAATCTTAAATATCAAGAGAGGAAGTCACTTTTTAGTTTGATAAGTAGCAGAACTTAAAAATCGATGAAGTAGAATTTTTTAATAGCTAAATACATTTTATATATATTAAAAAACATTGCATATGGAAAGTGTGTGCGAACTTGCACTTAATCGTATATTATATCGATGAAATATGAGCCTTATCACTCAACTATTTGGAACTGATGATATCGGTGACGCACAACAAACAGCTCCCGTGGCCCGTTAATCATTTACATTGATACATTTGGCCGAGTTTGTTGTGATGCCTTGCGGAAACGTCCTACGCATCGTCTCTTCCAAATAACACCGTTCGGAATTCGACATGTTCATGGCACTGACGACATTGTCACATAAATAGATACGGACAATTTGTTTATGTATAACTAATTACTGTTGTATAAGCGGAAACATTAGTCAAGAAATTGGAATGGTCAGGTTTAATTGATATAATCAGGTTTTTCGTGTTTGAAGCGTAATGTGGGTCGACTTCGGTCAGATGGAATTGCAACCCGCAAGCTGCAGAAACCAGCTGTCGCTTGGATGGCAGACCGAACCCATTTTGTATTGTCGTTGAATATTTCATTGCGAGCTCTACATTTAGATTTGGTCATTTGGGTCTTTACTCTACTGGCCACAATAGTGCTGATTTAAGAAACATAATAAAAGATCTATCATTATCTGAAATCAATATGAAAGGAAGTAAGAAAAACGATATAGATAGTATACTTGTTTTAAATCTTGTTGATAAAATCTGCTTCTTATCTCTCTTAATCTCCAATGATATGATTATCTAACAAAAGCTTTTTGCGGCACCTTTCGATCTAAGACTTAATGTTGTTTAATGCATCAGTGATAAGGATTTTGAAGTTTGCAGTTGCAGTAAATATTGCAGATTTTTACGTATTCTTTAATATATAATAGTGGGAGAGACCTAATAAATGTGCACTGATATAGAAACTCTCAAAGACATGTATCTTATGAAGGTCTGAGGTCTCAGTGCGGTCATGGTGATGATTAAGGTTTTATTCTCAAAAACGGAACTGACCCAGTGTTTAATTGCCTTGAATCACAACACATTTATGTGTCACGACTTCGTTACTTGCCTTGTAGTGAATACGAGGAAATAATATCAATGGTAAAAATTGTGTACCTACACGTGTCTGCTACATACTCCAAAGATGTATAAATAACAATTCGACCTATCCAAAGAATAAAGTTACATATGAAAATGAATCGAAATTGCTTTCTTATTTTTCTAAGCTTATATTTACCTATATATTTAATTAGTATTTTTTATTAAGTTATGACATAATAACAAGTTAAATTATACATATATAGACATAGCTTAAATATTTACTAGTTAAATATATAGGTAAATATAAGCTTAGAAAAATAAGAAAGCAATTTCGATTCATTTTCATATGTAACTTTATTCTTTGGATAGGTCGAATTGTAAGTGGAATAAATAATAATTTAGAAAGCCAGCATGAATGATGAAATGTTGACAAACATATAGTATATTATGTTGTAACAATTTTAACAATATTCGAATTTGCTTGTCGAAAGTGTCGATAGACATGTCACGAATACGGAATACGTTTATTGTTTGTCCAAATCAGAAGTATGTAGCTTTGCAATTTTACCAACTGCGAAGAGGGCCACCATTTATGTTAATCAATTTATCTAATTGTGTTATCAGATTTAATAATTTGAGTTTCTCTATCTGAGCTTGTAACTTGTTCATTGCTAAAAGAACGGATACAACCATGTATAGTTTAAGTATTATTATAATGTGCGAATCTGATTTATTACTGCATCGCGTCCGTGATCTCTGTTGTGGACAGCTGGGGTCGGAATGAATAGTAATTGAAGTCTCCCCTCGACACTCGGCTCCGAGGCTTGTCTAAAAGATAATCGGGGAGATACCGCGAGCGTGGCAACTGGCAACAGGCGTTTGTACTTCGTGGCCTACCGTTTCTAATTTCTCAATGCAACTCCATATAATGTTATATTTTTCCTGCTAAAGCTCGTTGACACAGTTTTGCTACAAAAGTGTAATGTTATTCCGACTACTGAATGTGTTTTCTGTGTATGAATGTGGTTTATTGTGACAAAATTGTGCATTCGTTTAAAGCGGCTATAGCCTAGCGGGAATCCAGCGAACTGCCGAGACGGATTAGCGGACTCTATTCAAATGCATAAGCGCGTTCACTTCTCGAAATAATGTGTTTTTGAGTGGTAGAGCCACGCTGTAGACAGTAACATCTACAGCATGAATGGAGCGGTTTGATACCACTGTCTCCCAGAAAACTGACATGAAGTGGCAGCTTCCTGTCGCGTTTCGTTCGGTGAGTGAGATTTCCGGTGGCCCATTTCCCCCCTCCCTTGCCCAATCCCTTTTAGGTTGGCAACGCACCCATGATTCTTTGTGTCTTGGTGACCCATCTGCTCGTTTGCCAGTCTCGGCTACGTTTTTTTGGTTTAGTGACTATTTTACAACTACCTACTTTAATCCATTAAGGTTCTACTCTCGTCTGAGTCAAGAAGGTCCAGCAGTGGGACAGTAGGTATGTATGTACGCCAATATAAGGGCTGATATTATTATTCGCAATTAAAGGTAATTTGAAGCTTTTGGAATAACTGGGGCATAAGTAACTCAATTCATAAAATAGAGCTACATATCTCGGTGTGTTTTTTTTTGGATAGACCTAGAGCCGTTTCCAAGTTACAAATGTCCGAATATACAAGAATTGCTCACTTAAGGAATTAAGATTTATGCTATTTCGTGATATCACACTTATACAACTTTCTATTTCATCATCACCTAAACGTAAAAGTTGTGTTAGCAAATAAATGGCAAGAATGTTAGATATCTAAAAACAAGTAGAATTACTAGAAACTGGTATCGACGACGACTTGAAAGAGAAATAAAGTAAACGTTTTTATGTAATGTGAAAAGATTTTATAAACCTTGACGTGAACGTGATGCTTTAATTTTTTGCTGTTTTAGTTTCAGTTCTTTCCATGTGTTTAATTTTTATCGTCTTCAGTACAGTAGCCAAAACTGATCGTATGTCGAAAATAAATTTAGTACCCACGATTTTCTAATTATAATAGCAAGTGAGTGTAAGCAATTCGCGTGGGCGAGTGACCAGCGTCGAAAATAGATGTTGTTGGCATCGGATCGTCTGCAGCTACGGCGTGGAACGGGCCTGTCTGTCACTCTTGACGAACACGCCTGATTTTTCTTACAAAATAACAAACCGACAGACGAACTATGAGAGTTATACCGACTTTTATTTTCGTCGCTGACAAAATAATTAAGACTTTAATTTGTTCTGTTTTCACTCTCGTTGGGCAAGTGCTGGACCCGGTGTTATGTATTGAATTGTCATGCTTTTGGTTTATGTTGGATAAGTCGGAGTAACTTTTAATTTCTGGTTCATGTCATATGCTAAAGCTTAAACGGGAAATCAGTAATTATTTTTATGGAAAACGCCATATGATATAAGCCTCCTATTACCAAGTTTTATCATGTTTACGATATGAAAATTATACATACCTAACCACTCCGTAATAACCTCGATTTTAGAACTGTTATTAAATAATATGTTATATATCAGATTTTTTAAGTTTTCACTATACTATAGGTAACATTATTTACTGTAGGTACGTTTGTACAATTTACGATTTTAGTAATATTTTTTTGCTAAAGTATCGTAATTAATAACATCTTAGAATAATAAATATTTATGTTGCTTGGATTAAACTTCCAGAATTTCGGCGGCATTATTATTAATTAAACATACATAATGTTTTCGTTTCAATATTAAATGGAACAACCCCTCAAATCTTAAAAACAGGGGTGTTCTACATAAAAATAATAATATATTGATTTAAATTATGTACGGAGGGTGAGGGTTTAAAACAAATCGAGATAATAAAGTAACCTATTATTTGAAAATCGGCTGTGCTATGAAGGAAAATTATTGCTCTTGTATAAAGATTAATTTCATAACATAACATAACATAAGCTCACGCCTGTATCCCCGAAGGGGTAGGCAGAGGCGTGCTAGCGAACTAGAACACCCACATTTCGCCGAGCTTAGTTCCGTCCCAGATGTGATAGGGGGCGAGCCTATCGTCCTATCGGGCACAAATTCCAGACTCCGGGCTGATATGGAAAAATCCAATATCACTTTGCCCGACCCGGGGATCGAACCCGAGACCTCAGAACCGTGGTCGTACCGAAATACCACCACGCCACTGAGGCAGTCAGTCAGTTCTCGTCAGGCAAGATTAATTTCATTCAATAAAATTTGGTGTTTTAAGTATGAAATAAGTAGTAACGCAAATTACTTTTCTTTATGCCTGGCGCTATCTCGGCCTAATGCCAGGATCCGCCTTCCTACTCAAACGCCTTGACTTTACGCTAGTTACTTTAGATCCTGTAGTATTAAACTAATTAATTAATAATATATAATTTAGTCATTTCTTCTTCTTATTCCACTTGCCCGTATACTCCATTATGAGTCGGTGACACTTTTACTACTGTTGCAAGCATGTTGCAGTAAGCATACGGCTTGGTTTTTACGACTCGCTCATCTATATAATATACCCTATATTGATGGATTGGCTATATAAACGAATATAAAATCCATAAATTCTGCATTCCACATTGCGGATAAGGTAATATAAAATCCATCCATTTAATTTACTTTATCAAATAAAAATTTTAAATGTGTACTCCGCTGCCCGTATCTCAAGTCAGGTAGCAAGAGGTGAAACAAGACAACTATTTCGCCTACAGTATTTCCGGATCTTTATGTGAATGAAGCAGAGACGACCTTGTAGATTGTAGACACAAATATAGTCCCTCCCCAACCCTGGACCAAAATACAATTTCTACTCACAAAGGATTTATCGAGGATCAACAGGATTTAAATCTAGAATTGTGTCCAAACCAATGAAGCGGCAACAATCAATCAACCAAATAATATATGCTGATTTGTTTGCTTATCCTTTGAATCCGAAGTGAATATAATAATTCAATTAGGTTCTCCTATAATATTAATTGCTAAGTTATAAAAGAGGATGGAATTGATTCTTCGAGAACAATAAGCTCTCATTAATTAAAATCCATTTCCAGGCCAGAATATCATCTTAACTCGTTTGCCTTCAACAACATATTTTCACATCTTTTGTTTTTACCCGGCTGCCTTGGAAGGGAAGTAATGTTTTGTTACTCCTTTTCAAAATTACCTATACTATTAAAACATTTGTTTTTATACTTTTACCAATTCACCAATTCTATGTTAGTGCATTTGATATGGCGATACTAGTAGAAAATTCCAGTTGATGACAAGTATACTAATAGCGACAATGTGTTCCATGTTAGATAAGTACTTAAACAATTAACGATAATGCGAGATTGACGCGTACAAAGTATGAGTTTAAGTTGGAACGCACCTGGGTGCAGTACACAGTAGTGGGCGGACCGTTGTGACGCCTACTATCTACTATCCAGTATTTCGAAACACCCCACAGAACTAACAACACGTGAGAAATGACACAATGAGGTTAGAAAAATATACACGATGTACAGAAAAAATATGACATACGCCGTTTTGTTTTCACCGATAACAGTCTCTGTGATCCTGGAAAGAAGTCAAAGAATCTGTACCACTAATAATTTCAACTTAAAGAAAATATTGTTTCGTTCAAGATTTGTCATATCAAGCAGTTTCGGCAAAGCACATCGATAAATATTAAAAGTAGAATTTGACATAGTAGTGTCGGTTATCAGGAAATAGAGGGTTTAAAAATACCTCATCAATTTTAGATAATTTGGTAAATATACATTCTATTTATAACCTTAAGACATAATGATAGACTGATACTATATTGGCGTTCAAATATCAATAGACATTAGACAAGTATCTCGTCCCCAATAATACAGTATCGTAAGGTCTATAATTTTATGCATCTACAGCTAGTGGGATTGTCCGTTGAACCGGTCCACTTAAAATAATATTATTTATGTAGCCAAGAGTACCTCTATAGGCGCGTTGCTGCATGTGGTTTTTATCAAAAACCAATGAGTAATCTACCTGGTGACATGTTTATTGAAGGTTTGGTAACTTTAAACTTTCACTTTATGACTCAAAGTTCATACCTTAGTTCCTCATGTGTTATTGTCCCTGATAATCTGGAACTGGGTGTGACTTATCAATCCAAAGTCGGTTTTAAAAGCAAAATTTTGTTTAATTAGCAGTTTATGAAATTCTTTCTTTAATATATTTGATATTTAGTTCTTAGAAATGTTGAAGTTGTGAAGGTTCTTCTAGGTTAAAATATTTTAATCTTGACCTAAAATAAAAACTTACACACTTATTATTTCTCACATTAGAATTAATATGTATTTCCTTTTTATTTTTTCCCGCTGTTTCCCACTAACGAACTCTTTGTGTACATTCCTTATCAGCGATTAGAATTATCTATTCAGATACGCTATCATGACTGGCATTTCTTTAGTACATTAGTTTCAATAGATTAGCCTTAGTTATCATTTGTTTACGCTCATCTTCTGTACGTCTTGAGTACAGAAAGCAGGTTCGTGGCTGGTGCATTGTGATAACACTTAGAAAGTAACATTTCTCCCGCTATTAAGTAAATGTAAATTTATTCTGCGCCCTCGTTATCGTGTCGTAGTTCGATATTCAAGGTCGTTTACTTTTGTTCTATTAAGATTAGGCGCTGTCTTTGACCGGTGAATGGTGTCTCCAATGTTGTTCGGTGACTATCGACTCAAGTTAGCTGTTATGCTAGTTAATTAAATATAAGGCTTTAAAGGTAATATTATTTGAATGTTTGACCTTTACCTTTAAGTTCACGAAGTAAATGTTGCTTTTAATTTTGTTGGGATACTCAACACAATCTGTATTAAATTCACAACCATTCGATATTTTTTAATATTAAATTACGAATTGATGTTTGAATAATATTCTGCATTACATTCTCGGCAAGCAATTAATCAATCTGTCAATCAATTGCATCCAAGCAAAGGGCCCATTTTATGGGACAGCAAAAAATGAACATTCTTTGTGCTAGAATGTTGATCATGATTCCATTATTTCGACAGTGTGTTTTTAAATGGCGTGAGTATTTAAAGTAGATATATTCGGAATTCCTAATGTATGTTCCAAGAAATTCGATCAGTCAGCGCAACCACAAAGGGAGGAAGGAAGTGAATTCTCCAAGACCATAGGCGAGAGCATTCAATAATATATTATTTCACGTGTGCGGCTTGACGCCCTGCATCGGAAGTGGTTGTTTTTTACCTATTGTCTCGATACATTGAATATAAGCCTTCTAACTTTTGCCTGCAGGTACGCTTGGGACTACCTATGTCCCGTTGAATTTCCATTTTCTCTATACAAACTTTCATCCTGTTAGAGGATGAATTTACAAAAACCATTTCTTAATGTTCACCTACGTCATAAAAGGAAGACATGTGAAAAACTTCACGTTCCGAGTTCCTATAGTTTCAGTTGTACGCTGATATGTCAGTCAGTCAGTTTCTCCATTTATAATATGTAAGCCTATTGTAAACAGAAAAGGTGCAAGTATTGGCATTATTAAAAGCAAAATAAAGGAGAGTACTTACAAAGGAAGTAATGAAGGGTGGTTCTACCAAATAAGTATAGTAAAGTACAATGTATCTTAAGTTATAGATTCTATAGACAGAATGCCGAACTATAAAACATCAAGGTAAAGGTGCAGATAACTGTTGAAATGAAAAATGAATGAAAAATATATGGTATTTCCTATTTGGATGATGTTTTTCTATCTTGAAGTACCTATAAATTATCTAAGCGTTGATTAACTCTAAAGCTAGTTTGTCCCATAGTCAAGAGTATAATAGGTACCTTTGTTTAAGCAACGCCTAAAAATGTTATAAGAAAAACCTAGCATGTCTACGGTTTATTTGCATACATTTTTGTATAATAATTTTATTAATTACAAATTCTTCCTTTCTTATGGTTTATTCTAAAGAAATCTGCAATAGTGGTCAAACAAATAAATAGTCAGGCTTTTAGTACTGTTCAGGCAAAAGCACTACTTTCATCGAATTTAGGAAATCCATTCACTTGATCTTTAGTTACGAGCATACTAAATGATCCATGGAAATTAGTCTTTCACGAGCTTTCTATTGAGTAATTACTTGTAGCGTAAGTACAGATATGGCATTACTATGAACTAGGTCTTAGGTTCGTTGTCAGGTATAGGCTAGTCTTTCGCTTCGTAATTGCATATTATTATCTAAAGTAAAACATGCACTATCCTAATTAAAGTTCGATTCATCGTTATGTTGTAGGATAATTGCTATGGACATTCGTACATTTTGTTTAGTACGTATGCGAGTGAGGAGTTGCAAGCCGACACTGTACCTCGACTCTTGAGCGAGTGCCAAAAGTGAGCTAACAACGACAAGGAAAAAATAGCCGTGTCAAATGTTACGTAAGTAATATCATACATCTACGTCAACATATTTCAGTTCGATATAGATAAATGTTTAATTATACGGTTAATATTGCTTTCCACAGTTCGTGAAATAAAAAAACGCCATTGGAACTAGTACGCTCTAAAAGAGTAATTAAGGACGTTTGTTTTTATCATTCGCTAAATTAAAACAGGAAATTTCGAAAAGAGTAGACATACGGAGGACATGTGACATACTTCATCTGCTTATCGCGTGTCAATGACCTCGTTCACAGGAATCGCGTGGAAGGTATGCCAAGGTGATCACTCTTTAACTAATGACAAGGTGAACTTACGATAATACCAACTGGAACAAATGCCATGGAACCAATGTGTTGATTTTACGTATTATAACATTCCCATTCTTATTATGTACATAATTCGTAACCAGTGGGTTTGGTTCGTGAATAAAACATTGCGCAAATTGATTTAAATCCTTCTAGCGTCTATTTAGCATTATAATCCTGTCATAATGTCTTTGTTAATGTTACAAATAACGACTAAACTCAAATTACTATCTGCAGCACGACTGCTCATATAATATCTATAAACATTAGTGGTTTCATGTAAATTTTCTATTTTATAACCAGTTTTGAGCTCGTCCTCACTTTCACGCCCGATTTCTAGTTTAACTGGACTCTATTACTGTTGATCAATTGAAAGCTTTAGTGGGTTTAGAGGTTTTATAGATGTGTAATGTGACGTCATACTTTAAGATTATATATTTGTGTGTGATGTATATAGATTTGTGTGTGGTTTTCGCTAGGGTTGTCACGTGTGAAGGAAAGAGCGGTGTGTGTGCCAGTGACCTCGTTGCGGAGGACTGTCAGATGTCCCTGCACGTCGCGGTGTGAGTGCGACTGGTTAGGCGACTTTTCCGCGCAGACGCATCTCAAGTTGTCGACCGCGACATTGACCCGCGGTATATGTACGGCCAATGCACTGTGTCGCAGCCTCTTTGTTTATATCCTGCGAGGCCTACCGTGCGAGCCTTGGCCGTTCGTTGTCCCCATAAGCAATGCATCTAACGTAATTAATATAGACAAGCATATAGACAGCGCGTGTTGTCCGATTAAATTGGGCCAAATATTTTGAAACCTAGCTAGCTGTTTCGCATATCGGTATCGCAAGCGATATGTGTTTCTTAAACTATAGCTATTTAAATGTTAAGAAAATTTATCTTGCGGTTTACGTAACTAAGCCGTCGTAAACATTCAACGCGTTGAATGTATTGCTAAAATGCGAATATTTATGATCTTATATTTCAAAATAATATCTTAAATCTGGTGTGCTTAAAATTGATTTTGAAACAGGTAACCAATAATTATTTATTCCACAAAATAATGATCGTTGACAAAAAATATATTTTATAGAGGGCTCCAACATCATTGATTTTATGCCTGCGAATCCCCGCATTTGATAATAGCAAAATCATCGCTAGTCATATTTTTTAAGAGAAAAAATTTAAGTGTTACCCAGAAAATAATCTACTACAACACAGGGCGAGGAGAATGATGTCGTAAGCAGTTAATGGCATTCCTCAGGTTCACTAAGGAGTGCGTCAGAGCAAGCGTCACAGAGCTGCGGGTCACAAGCAGAAACGGCGGCGTTCTATGCATTTTCCATAGACCACGTCGGGCGAAGCAATTTCCTGAAATACGGGATTCACAGTGACGTAAAGTCGGACGCCCGCGCTTTCAGCGGCGCCTGCGCTGGACCCATTTTAGGACATGACTAACGGAAATTCGATTCCTCTCTCTCCGGCCTGCTCCCTCCCGCGGGAAGCGGCGTGCATGCGTCTCGCTCGCACGAAAAGCTTCAAGAAATCTTTTAATAGTGTCCACGGCCGCGATCTACTTTCAATTAGAGGCGGGAAATGTGCAGAGATGTTTAAATTTTTGAAAATGCGCGCGAAATATTTTTGCATCACTTATTTTATTTTGTTCAAATAAAAAAAAATATAACTCGATTTTATAATCCCGGATAGCTTATCCCGTATCTATAAATAGTTTCATAATCTGATAAATTTATCAGCAGGCACGATTTATAAGCGAGCTCCAGATCAGATGTAGTTGGCGCACCGAGAGGTGTTACTACATAATATTTTACAATAACATGGTTAGGTGCCATCGATTTACTGATATTTTTTTAAATACACAAACATGACTCACGAACGAGATAAGATTCTGTTCACATAAAATTTCAATGCATACCAAACACAAATGCAATATGATTACGTTTACCCACCGTTCGCAGTGTATTCACATGTATGTGAGGTGAGTGAAACTGACCTTTTTCTGTTGCTTCTCCCAAGCCGGGTCTAACAGACCCTCGCGCTCCCACTCCTCCTCCTGCTCCATATATCCGTCCGCGTACAACCCGCCATCATAGTTATTTGTTATCACCCCGTTGTCCATCATCATGGTCACCGCACTGACCGTCGATTTCGATGTTCGTTCGAGCCTATGACCGCGAACTCGCGTGTGTTAGTTCGTACCGCGCACTGCAACAGGCAGCCGGCCGTACGCCCGCTGCAAGAAGACTGGCGCACGAGCGCTACGAGCGGCAGCGTGAGGAACTTTCGCTTTGCGTTCCGTTTTACGTAACCTAATGTCAAACAAGGGCGCAATACAACGGAGCAAAGTGGAAGTGGCTTGCTGCACGCTAACGACCGCTACGTCCAAAGTGGAACAAACTTGTTGAGCGTCATTATTTTATATTCAAATCCAAAACTACGTCGGTTTATGCAATGTTACATTTTCTGAGAATTTAAATAAATTGTAATCTTTATTTTTCTTCTAGCAATATAGGCTGCTTTTAAGTGATTGGATAGTGGATAGGTACTATCTATTATACTATGTATTCAATTCAATATTAGGTTTTTGGCGAAATAAAATAATTTGCTAGTTAATAGAATTTTAAATTAAATTCCATTGTAGACGTACATTAACTTCTGCTTAATATGTGATTCGAAAACTTTTCACTTTTTTTCTCATATGTATACATTAATAGTCAACCTTGAAAGTTATGCGGTATTTTTCGTAAAACCGAACGGTGCCGAATGAAACGCGACTTCAAAGCACCGTATGTGCCCTACAATATACAGAAGAAAATACCTTATTAAACTAGATATAAGTTCTAAATTAGCTTGCGTAAAGAAAACGCTTTCGTTTGAACAGGAAATTATTAGTGCGCAGCTGGTCAAGTGAACTATTTGAAATTACTTTTATTTTTTATGACATGAAATTAAAAATGTTTAATTTGATATTTATTAGTGACATCTGGGTCAACTTTCATAGGTTTATTTACATTTATTGGATTCAATTTGGTTCTGTAATTATTTTTTGGTGATAAGTATTTTCGTTCTGCCTGCCCTTATCCCACCTGTAATGTGGTGTCGGCGCAACACACTTTTTCAAGCATGGTGCAGAAAGGATTTGGCTTAGTTTTTGACGTCAACCCCCTCTGGGAGATCCAGTCCTGGGAAAATTAAATCAGAAATCTCTTTTTTCCCAACCTGGGAATCGAACCCAGGACCCCCCAGTCCACAGCCAATATATGCTGCCACTAGGTTTTAGTTAAAAATATTCAATATTATTTGAAACCTTCATGTTAAACCGCGTCTCCTGCACGTGTTATTCTCGAAACTAAACACATACACAAAACAATGATTTTGCGTGCCGCAGCGGGCGAGTAGCCGGCTGTGAAGCGAGAGGCCGCGGGTTCGATCCGCACACCGAGACAAAATGTTTGTATGGCCTACAGATATTTGTTTCAGGTCTGGGTGTTGTGAGACCGAAAGTCTCTCGCAGTTCCTGATACCCACGACACAAGACTCGATCTTAGTGTGGGGTCAGGACTATGTATGTAACTGTTGGGTGTTATTTATTTATTTTCGCTGTCTCTTGCTCGTGTTCATTGTTCTAACAATTGATGATAGATAAAAATGTGTAGCGAAACCATGTTTTGCGTAGATGTTTTTTGTAAAGTTTTAGTGCAGGAAATGCTGCTTAAAGGTTTACTAGTTCCGATGTATCCATAATGCTTCTGGTATCGTGTGTCTATGGGCGGTGGAGATCCTTTATAAGCTCATAAGCTCACATCTGTATGCTCTATGGGGTAGGCAGAGACGCACTAGCGAACTAGAACACCCACATTTGCCGAGCTTAGTTCCGTCCCAGATGTGGTATGGAGCGAGCCTATCGCCATATCGGGCACTTTCAGACTCCGGGCTGATTAAAAAATAAAACAATATCTCTGCCCGACTCGGGGATCGAACCCGAGACCTCAGGACGGTAGTCGTAACGAAATACAACTACACCATCTAGGCACCCTCGGGAAGATCCCATACTAATAGATAATCCACCTGTTCGTTTGCCAGCCTCTCCTATACAAAATTAATTATGGAGATAATTCGGCGATACGACTACTTAAATAAGAGTATCGAATTTAACTATTTTAGCGGCCATTTATTTAAAAGGACTTAATTAAAGCTAAAAAATAAAATAAAAACTCCACTTTAAAATACACAAAAAAATTTATTCACCACATAAAATTTCTTTGGATAATAATCTTGCTCATGCAAAATAACAGTTATAATTATAATTTTATATTCTTTGAAGATCCCATATATTTAATATACTTATAGCAACATTCACGATCACAGGAAGGTTAAAATTTTGGAATAGAAAACTTATTTATCCATCAAAGAGCTTGACACGTCGATTGGTGTTCCTACAAATTAAATCTACAAATACATATGAGTATTATATATGTAAACTCATAAGATATAAGGTATATCGTACGACAAGTATCGCTATGCGCCAGTGGCGAAGGGTAAACATTTTATTTTTGTAGTTGTCTGCCAAATAGATTTAATATTACTGACTATAGAGCAAAGAAGCAAAGAGCATTAAGCAAGTTTTTTATAAAAAAAAAAATCTCAAACTTCAGTACCGCCATCAACTACTTATTACAATGCGAGGGCGATTATTACAATTTACACCCTAGAATATTTTATGAAAGGTTAAGAATCACGTAAGTTATGTTTGTTCTCTCAATATTATTTCGCTGGCCGAGCTGGCGCGCGTATATTTCCAATAATCTGAGCGATTTATGACCACTAGGTCATAACTTTTGGATCACAAGTTTTGAGCTGTTGTCCCATCTGTATTATACTGTTGAATGTCTTAGTTGTCTGCATACACTTATTTATTGACAAGCTTTCGAGGGTAAGCCCGTAATTATATTAGATGGACCCTTCGCCACGAGTCACGACTTTACATAAACAGTATACTGAACATTATAGAAACTGTCTTTTCATAATAAACTGCAAATACATCGAAGCTTTGAGCAAAATCATGAACTAAACGCAAACCGTTCACATTAGAAGTTATTTGTATAATATATTCATTCATAAGTATAAAAATTTTACTGACGATTCAACTTGATTTCATTTGCCAGAACGTTAGAAACTTTAGAATTTTAGGCTACATATTTATTTATATATTAACGTGTATTTATAGACGATTCATTAAGATTTACGAGACCCATTTCACGTATTGTGCGCCAAATGTTTATAAAGTAGAAAAATATACAGTTTTGTCCACGCCAGAAAAACATTTAATAGTATTTGTTTTTGTTTATCCCTTTTAAATCTTTGACATAACCTTTCTACCACCTCAATGCGGAGTTAGCACAATACGCTCTTTCAAGTATGTTGCAGAAACGATTTGGCTTAGCGTTATCGACCAGTTGCCTGACTGACGTGAACTCTTCTCTGGAAGAAGCAGTCACGGGCAAATCGTGTTTGAACAACACCCGTCTGGTCTGGGAACGAACCCAAGATCTACTAGTCCTCAGCCTGCACGTACACGCTGCCACTAGATCAAGGAGGCGACGATCTTTAACATAACTTTTGTCCAATATATTTCTTTATCATTTGGATAGACAATGTAGAAAAAAGCTGTAGATAATGAAAGTAAACCCATAGGGGCTTACTTATAAAAACAGTATAACTAAGCAAATAATAAAGAATAAAAAAATAATAATATTAGCTCTGTAATATTACTGTCCCACTGCTGGGCACGGGCCTCCTCTTCTAATGAGAGGGGTTAGGCCTAAGTCTACCACGCTGGCCTAATGCGGGTTGGCAGACTTCACATACCTTCGAAATTCCTGTGAAGAAATTATCGGGTATGCATGTTTCCTCACGATGTTTTCCTTCACCGTTATAGCAAGGGATATTTCACAATGAAAATACACTTAACATAGAAAAGTCAGAGGTATATGCTCCATTTTGGGGTTGGTTTCGAACCTGCGACACTTGTCTCGGCAGTCCATACCATTCCCAACTGAGCTATAATAAAGAATAGTCTGTCCCTTTTATTTTGAAACAAGGTAAAAAGTGACAAACTATCCTTAGCTATTTGCTCAGGTAAACTGTTTTTATAAGTAAGGCCCATAAGCTTTGACAGTTAGGGCCTTACTTAAAACAGCATTTTTAGCAGAGCAAATGCAATGTAATGTAATAAACTGTCACTTTTTTCCTTGCGTTACATTGTTTAAAAATGAAAGGGACAACCTATGGTATAAAGATAAGCAGCGCTTAAATATTTTTATAAGTAAGAGGCTTAGTGTCGAGCGTGCATCCAGGCAATTCAATTTAGGTTTGACTAATGATGACTGATATCTCCCGAATTAGGCCGCGATCTACTCAGCCAACTGGAATCCGCTTTTGTCGTAACAAACGCAACACATTTAAAAATAAACTACATAAGCAACAATTCATTTTTAGAGATTCATAACATACTTTGATATTTAATTAGTTCGCGAAATGGGTCATTTGATTACACGAAATTTGATATTTAATAGATTTTTGTATAACATTTGGTTCAGAAGTTCACTTTTACACATAACACAAACACATGCTTACCTTACAGGAGTCCAGGTCGAAGATATAGGTTCTAGTAATAAACTATAGCTATGCAGTCTGTATGTCCTTCATCATAAGTTAGGGTTAAACTTACACTATAACAGACTGCACAATACAATTTGGAATGAGTACTCATATTTTGAGGCTTTTATAATCATCATTTACAAACGAATATTTAACAATACATATTTATTCGGACACAATACGTACCATATTGTATTCTACATATCTGCCACCGGCAAGCCTCAAAATATGTATTACATCACCTCATAAAGCGTTCAGTTTATATACTTAAACGTTAATGTAACAAATTACATATAGCATATTACATCAATATTACATCAATATATTGTGCAGTAGAGATCATAACATATACATACTTGTATATTTCTTAACACTTATGTATGAAACGGAGAACATAAAGGTACTAAATAAACCCATTTGTTGGATCCGAGAGACGTCTTGGGTGAAATTAGGAATGAAATTAGTAGTTAAAGTAATAGTTCCTGATACCCGCAACTAGGCTTGTATCTTAGTGTGTAGTCAGGAGTCGAGAATATGATGTATTCAATTGTTATGTAGAATTGTAGTGTATATTGCATATTCAGAGCTGAAAAGTTTATCTTTTAGCGTCTTTCTTTTGTTTTCTCAGTTTACCACATAGTAGTAACACTTGTTCAGACATTTCAAATCATTTGTGCACGCGGTGCTATGTGTGGGTTATATCTTAAATTTTAAGTTATGTGGTGTTTATTATGAAGAGATTGTGATTTAAACAGCCATGTCTTAGTCTTGTTATAGATAATCACAAAATCACGCGCATAAATGAGTTGAATCATAATATTATATCATCTATCGTCAGGCGACATAGCGGTTCTAGTAGACACATATCATCTTATTGGTAATTCAATTCTCTTTGTCTATCGACTTGAAAGAAAAACTTGTAATTTAAATAGTCTTACAATAAATGGCATGTTTAATAATAATTATCCACATTCGAAGGCAATAGCAGCAAAATATACAGTGTGAGTACCCCTTAGATATAGAAGTGCACACATCGTTAAATTGGAATGTATCGTGTAAATCTACAACAACATCTCTAAATTATAAAATTCATTCAACTGCAACATTTATACATATTAAAGTAGTTCGACCTTTGTAAACATTTCAGTGAGACATCAACGTGTAAAATCAAATAATAATGGTAACGGGTGGACTTGGACAGAATGTACATTTTTATTGAGTGTTAATGTCTTGATACGATTACAATTCTATTATAAACTTACATTATACGTAGATATAGTTTTATAGTGTTTAAAATGTTTGCATAGTTCAATATTCTCATATACGGATCACAGAAGGGGACATAAACGTATCAGTTATACATCAACATACAATATGGTTTAACTCTCTCGCTAGACTGAAAGTTTCATCGCAAACTTTGGTACCAAAAATAGAGATGATTATACTGAACACGTCTAGCTAGATGTAAAAAATATAGGTATCAATGAACAACAACAAGAAATAGGTATACGAGAAGTGTACAAATATTTCTCGCATCTCTACTAGTACCCGAGTACATCTATAACAATAATACTTTTAGAAGGCGTCAACATACCACAATGAGAAGGACCCAGCCCGATCACTCTTCATAATCTACCTAATACACTGATATACCTCACAGCTCCCGGTTTATATTCCGTAGTCAAAACTCTCGAATTCGGAGAACCTCGAGTCCTGTTTTTGAAGCCGCTGCTGGCAGGCTTCTATGTAACTGTCCTGGATTCTATACATCCCAGAGTTGGCTTGATACATGAGCGTCTCGAGGATGCGCTCGTTCTTGATCGCCTTCGACGGCAGTACCACTTTGATCAACTCCTGCGGCGAGATTCTATACAGCTTCAGATCCCTGGCTAGTCTCTCCATAATGCATTTAAATTCATTCTTGGCATCAGTCTTATTGGCGGACTTAGATTTTATTTTGTTTCGGGCCCAGCTGAGCATCGCTTCAAATTTTCTCACTTCGGGGACTTCTAAATTCCTGCACATGATCATTTGGACCATAGATTCAGAGAGGTTGAGGAACTCTGCTGTTTGGAAGAGGGCGTACGCTCGCTGTTCAATGAAAGCCAAGATCATATTGACCAATTCCGAAGCTGACGTGTAACGCCAGTAATAGTTCTCTAATGATATGAGCATCGTACAAACCTAAGGACAAAAGGTGAATATGAGTGACACTCGGACGACATTGCTGTTGTAAATAGAAATATGTGTCTTGGATAATTATTGGATTAGAATCAAGATTTATATGGAATCCATCGTAGGCTATTAAGAGCCATTTCACAAAATTGTGCTCGCGATTCTTGTAAAATAAGACAGTACCGTAGCAAGTACTTATTGAATCGTGAAATAATGATTGCATGTATATGTGTATGCATTCTGGTTGTACTAATAAAATAAATATAAAGAAATAAGACAAATAAACACAAAATACTGATTATCGCCCGCACGTTCATCATTATTTTGTAGCATTTTCGTGTAATTTATTTTTACTTTTCTAACGAAAATATTTCCAATTGAACTACCAGATTATGTTGTTTATGAACCAACGTTTATTTCGACATAAATTGTTGCTTATTCATCTTTTTTCTGTGCCAAACCTCGTTGTAAACTTGGGACAGAAATCGTAAAAATCTGGCGCACTCTTTATTTTTTTACAATTAGTTAATTATCGATATTCTATCTTACAATGTGTCAACAGATTTATATGCCTGATGGCGAGTATGTTTTCGTGTCCATTACTTTTAATGCACCTGCATTGGGAGTCTGAAGATGACCTGTTGTAAATGTGTTCTACAATATGTCAACACTAAGAATTGATCTATTTTTTAATGTATTCAATCCCTTCTTATGATGGTAAATTAGGCGTTCAAAATATTGGATTTCTCACATAAAATATAAAATGCTTCTTAACATTTAATTACTGCATCCATTATGCATATAAGATGATATTAAAATTTATTTTGTCAAGTATATATAGTTCTTACCACTTCTATCCTGAGGAACTGCTTGGCGTGATGAAAGCAGGCCTGCAGCAGTTCAGGCAAATCGTAATGTTCCGCGGCGCAGATGAGGCCCGGTATGGAGGCGCAAGTCAGTGGACAGCTACCCGTGTGCAAATAGTCCAACAGTATGCGGAATGTCTCCGGATCGAATTCTATTATCGAAAACTAAAAATAAAAAAGATAATTTATGAATTTCAGTGTCTTTTTATTGCTGCTGCTCTATATCTTTTTATAGATCAGATGGGTGGAAGAATTTCTTTGTGTTATGATTACTGTCATTGAATTATGCACGGATGGTGCTTGTTTAATTTATTAAGATTAAGAGGGAATACTTTCGTGTTGTGACGGCAAAATAACATCTGCTTACTCTGTGTATATTATGCTTTTATTATAAAATTCACACAGTTATATAGTAGTCATTTTGAAAAATTTGCTAGATAGTGATAATTAACTACTTCTAGTTTTGTTAAAAAACAAGTTTGATCGTAGTACGTGTTATTTACACTGAAATCATTTCTTACAATTTATTCACGTGTTTTGAATAAGCAGTTTTATTTTACAATCGTTACTGCGTCAGTGTTCCATATGGTCTGTGTAAACTTTTTAGTTCGATATAATTGATTAGAGCGCTCACCTCAGTCTGTGCTAATTTCGCTCGGTCTACTTTCTGTGCGTCTGCGCATACGGACAGTCTCGGCACTGCTAGTGCGGCGTTCTTATCTTTGTCTTTATCTTTGCCTTCTTTATCTGTAAAAAAAACCATGTTAGACGTTAGCATTATCTTTAGTATCGCTTATTGCTATTCGTTTTTGACAGGCGCTCAAAATTAAATAAATAAAATACACCCAATAGTGTACACATAGTCCTGACCCCACAGTAGGTTTAACCTGTATCGGGGGTATCAGAAACTAAGAAAGACTTTCGGTCTGAAACAAATATCTGTGGGTCACATAAACATTTGTCTCGGTGCGGGAATCGAAACTGCGGAGTTTCCCAGCCGGCTACTCGCCCACTGTGTCACGGAACCACTGCGATACAATATAGTACATAACTATCACATCCTCTTGAAATATACCTTGAACTCCGGATGGCACAATACACTTTTTAAACAATTTGCAGAACGGATTCGACTTAGTTTTATGAACGGCTGCTTGTCCGACGTCAACTCTCACAAAACATAATTGTATACGAACTTGAGCAGTCTTGCGAGCTAGCCCACTTTTTCTTGTCATCAGCATTGAGTTGAGAGTGTTGTTTTCTGATGGATCGGCCCCAGCCTGCAGTGATCGTGCCCAGTCGTGAAAAGGCGCGTTTCACCATCGGCGAGCTAGGAACACTTTTTGGCCTGTAATTAAAATATTTATTCATTGAATGTATGCGTAAGTGGCCTCCTTGGTCTAGTGGCAGCATATATGGGCTGTGGACCGTAAGATCTATTTATGTATTATTTTACCGTTGTTGACGATGAAGAAAAACATCATAGGAAACCGCTAAGAATTATAAACAACCCTCCCCTTTGGTCAACAGTGGCACAGTATACATATAAAGAGCCTATGTTATTGTACATACATACATAAGCTAAGGACTGTATCTCCAAAGAGGTAGACAAAACTAGAGAACTAGAACACCTATATTTCGCCGATTTTATCCCCGTCCCAAATGTGTATTATTCTAATATTAATGTATTTTATATCTAAAAGTAAAATTAAAATAAAATTTGATACATCACCTCGGTGACTCAATATCAGGCACTTGTAGGAAGTTGCTGCTTTTCTGTCTAGCAGGCGTTGGAGAGAGAAGTGTAGGCGCAGGTCTCGCCAACAACTCCGCCACTGGCACTTGTGGTGATCCAAATCCAGTTTGTATCCCGTACAACATCTCTTGAAACACCCTACAACATAATACATTTATTACCTTTTCGACTGACTTCGAAAGAATGTCCTAAGTTTGTCTGTATTTTTTCGACCGACTTCAAAAATAATGTTCTCAATTTGTCTGTATTTAATGTATCCCAGATATCTCCCCCAAATGTGGACCGATTTTTAAAATTCTTTTTATGTTCAACAGGGGCTTATTCCAAGGGTGTAATATAAATTTGGTCACGTTTTTGAACTTTAAATATTATTTATCTATTTTTGGTGTAATATTGAAAGAATTATCCACCAACTTCTAATACTTAAGGAGTTTTTGTAAAGTTGGCGATATTATCATGTCGGGATAAACAAAATCTGAAAAGCTGGCGAGTTCAGAACATACCTGCTCCTCACGCCAAGAATGGCCCTAACTCCAATAAACTTGGTCTTTTGCTTAGACTGTCCCACTAGAAACACGACGTCAAACAGTTGTGCGTTCTGTGCACAATTTAATTCATTATTCAGGAACACCCTGGTGAAGTCTTTAGCTAGCTGGTCGTAGTCTTCGAACTGGTCCCTAACGGAGTCCAGGAGAGGGGAAGATGGCCGCATGTGGCCAATTGGGCGCCAAGACCCTGTCGAATAAAAAATATGACTTAGGTACTATTAGAAGTTTTCGAAACAAAACACCGCTAGGTTAATGAGACCTTAATTTTAAAAAAAGTTAAGGGGACCTTAATCACGTGTAGGTATAATACGTATTATAAATATTTTAATAAGTTATTAAGGTACTCAGAGAAGTGTAGACTGTAGTCTCTTTTATATTTAAATTAAGATAATAAGAAAGGGAATATACAGTACCCAGCAGATAAATAATGATGAAAATTTTTGGTATAAAAGCCTCCTCAAAAAATGGCGAAGTCAAAACGAAGTACCTAAATCGAGACAGTGGTTAATCAAATGCAAGATAAGCAGTGTGCTGTAAGATTTTTAAGTGGCAAAAAATGATAAAATACCGTGTTTAGTCATTTAGTCATGAATCCTTATTAATTATTTTAAAAACATTCATAAATGATAACCTCTTCTGTAGGGTTTCGGTATTTGTCCAGTCTCGGCATGGTTTTGTAGGTTAGCCACGATGTCTTCAAGCATTTGGCTGCGCGTGCGCTCCTGCATCCTCGCGAATTTCGGCGCTGAGTATGAAGCTCGTTCCCCATTCACAATCTTTGTTAGTAGCCATTCTCTGAAACAATATAAATTTCAAATAATATGTTTCTTATTAGTCCAATCAAACAGGTTGCTTTTTATGAAACATGTTAGTTTATTTTGTTTGCTTTAAATTTAATTAGTTATGATTATAGAATTCTCATAATTCTTATCTGTGAACTCAGCATTGTACAACTCCCATTTATTATCTAGATCGGAAGGTTTTGGGTTCGAATCCCTGATCGGGCAACGCGCTTTTTAGAAGATTATTATGCTTACGACCCCCAGGGGGGGTTGACGGCAAGCCAGCAGCCGGTCGTAAAAACGGATTCGAATCCTTTCTGCAACGTACTTGAATAAGTGTGGTGCGCCGATCCCATAATGGAATTAGGTAAAGAGAAGTGGAAAATTGAACAGCTCACATTTAGCAGCAGGAATTTGGGATCAATATCTGAAGTAACCAGAAGTTTGTTCTCCGAGTCTGGTTAATTCTAAACGAGATTGCAAAGGTAAGTGAGGTTACCTAAACATAGGTCCCTTGTCGAACACGCTCTGCTCCCACAGGTAAGGCTTGTATGCACCGACCTCGTCGCGAGTCACCACAGACACTTCGTACCTCGTCGGGCGACGCTTTATCTTCGCGGATACTCGTACTAGAATAAAGGGATATTTAAGTTCTGGTTTATTCTTTCGACCACCCAAAATTGATTGGTAAAGAATGCCTCAGGCATTAGTCTGTTTATCAATATGTATAAAATATTACAACCATAACTAAAATGTTTTGTATAAAACATATGGCGTTAAAATGCTGATAAGACGACGCCGGGTAGTAAATACATACATACATAAGCTCACGCCTGTATCTCCGAAGGGGTAGGCAGAAGCGCACTAGCGAACTAGAACACCCACATTTCGCCGAGCTTAGTTCCGTCCCAGATGTGATAGGGGGCGAGCCTATCGCCATATCGGGCACAAATTCCAGACTCCGGGCTGATATGGAAAAATCCAATATCACTTTGCCCGACTCGGGAATCGAACCCGAGACCTCAGAACCGTAGTCGTACCGAAGTACCACCACTCCACCGAGGCAGCACCGGGTAGTAAATGAAATTTTATTATTCACTTTGATATAACCTAAATCTATATTCACCTACAAGATGACCACATCGCGAGTATAGTGCACCGTTCGGTAGATTTTAAGTCTCATAATACTAATAATAGTAATAGTAAATTAACTTCAATATCTTTTAAAATAGAACCCACAAAAGCTTACACACTGGTGCTTCACAACTTAAAATTACAAAATATACCACTAAAGGATCTACTGGAATTGCGACCGCTTTATACAGTTGTTCAATAAATAATTAATTTAATACTACTAAATTAGTATTTACTTATGTATATAAAAATATTTTCAGTAAGTATACAAACCTAAAATAAAGGTATGCAAGAAGTGACTCTTGATGCAAGCAGGTGAGAAGGCGGTGTTGTCGGCTTCCAAGAACACGACGCATACGATATCGTTGCCGATATGTCGTTTCCTCTGCAACTTCTGCGGATCGTGTCGCTCGTACGGCAGGAGTGTCGACACGTGGAACATTATCTCTATGCCGCGCCAGTTGGTGTATACGGAGTATAACCCAGTCAAGTCGTGAACGGTGTCCAAACCTCCTTTGTATTTATCGAAACCTAGGAACAATTTGATTGGATTTAAGATTGATTATAAAATTACCTGTGTACCCATACACAATCGCATGTTTCGTGTGAACTGCGGTTACGTTGATGTATGAAAATTGAGAATGCAATGGATAATGAGATTGTGCACTAAGCTTTCTAAAATAATGATTCATCTATCGAGGTAGAGTCGGTAGTCACTACTAACGTCTTGAGAAAAAAAAATGTTGTTCATACAACCATACAGTTGATCATACAGCTCAATTGCCAGCAAGCAAGGAAATTAATAGAATTTGGAAAGTAATTGTCAGATCAGATACTTAATTGAATGTTGATCAGGGTCCTGTCATACAACGGCGGAATTGATGCGTATCAGCCGTTGGCAATTTCCAAATTTATATTTTTGTATAAGTTAAGAAAAATATTGAAAATGAACATCGACCGGCTTTGACACGTTTCCAAGTTGTGGAGCCATAGAAATAACGTGATTGCGCATAAAGCTCGATTCGAATTTGATTGTTGAAATTATTGAATTAATTTAAGCTGAATCTAATGGATGTGGGGTCTAATCCAAAGTATTTTGTCCAAAATCAGAGGTAGCGAAAACATTATCTCAGCTAATAAATTGTATCCAGTAGTAACATCAAGTATTTAGTATAACCCTTTTTTAGTTTTGATTTTCTTTACTAAAGCTGTAGCAAGGGTTGACATATCCTTATGGATAAAAATAAAATAAATAAAGATAAAAAAAAAATTATGTACCGTAATAACGATGTTGGTTGTAAAGATCTCTCAATTAAAGTACCTTTAAGGCGCACTTTTTCGCCAAGAACTTGCAAGAACTCTTCAAACATCGGCGAATTCTCGTTATTGTCGAGTATTTCCTCTTCGGTGTATTGGTTCTCCTTCACATATATGACGCCCACTTTTAGCTCGGACTTTATGAACACCTGAAATATAAATCGGACCATTTATGACCTTTATTTTCTCGAGTGGCTTGTCATGATTTAGCTGCTCTAATTTAAGATCTTTCTGTATCTGGTGCTGTACTGTATTACTAACTGACTGTAAATTGGTGGTAAAAAGAGCAACGCCAGAGTATCTTGCCCGTTCTTCTCTGACGAAACAGCTGTCCGAAAATAGAGTTAAAATTTTACAGAATCTAAATGTTTGAACATTTTATGGATTCCATATTAGATATTTTATTAGATATTTTGATTTGATCTAATTAGGTGTTCGTGTTGATTTGCAAATAATAAATATTATATTATTCTACTAGTGTAGTTTGGCACCAAAGATATTTAATAATACTAACTGTATTGTTGAATGTCTTTGTTTGGCACCTATAAAATTAGTGAGCAGACTAGACTTTACCCTTTATAATATTTGTTTTGATTTTATCATATAGGTCTATTAATTGATGATTTATACAAAATAAATAAATTTTAAGTACGAATTCGTGTGTCAAAATAATTTCGGATCTGTTTTGAAATGTATTGTTCTGAAACAAAGCAATCTACTCGTATTTCCCACAGCTCCTACTAAGTATATTGAGTCTATCTATCTGAAGATTGTGCAATGTGCAAATATTTGTATCAAAGCCTGACCCGATATCGCTTCACTGGAGCAGTGTCTAAGTTTATACAACGATGTTGTTAAGACTTCCATTAACCAATAGCACTTAGTACTGTTTCACAACGAATATTTTAGTAGGTACATATATTGCTACACGTATTTGTAGCGCTGAAACAATTTGAATTCACAAAATGTTTTCGAAACAAAATAATTATTTTTACAAAAATACTTCTACTAATCATTTACCAAATAAACTTCGTTTCCATTTTAATATTTTAGGTAAAAGGCCTCTTTTTGTTTTTTGGCGAAACTCTTTTTCTGTGATCATCACAATCACCATAAACATTAACATGTTCACCGTGGAATAAAGGCATAGCTACCATCATTTCCATAACAACCAATTTAGTATGCCTTATACAAAATATTATAATTTCGTATGAGTCGCTTGACAAATTATCTCTCCTTATGGATTTAGATCTCCATCGTGACGAAGTTCAATTGATTGTTGCAATTAGTCTTGTAGTAAAACTTATAGGCCACGTCTCAACGTCTGTGTTGTGTAACATGATTCATCAAAGATGCCGTTAATCACTATCGACGGCTTAATGTGCTCTCCGAAGATAGGTATTCTGACATTTTCGGTGATCATTCATCATACACGACATTATTGAAGCTTAACCTTAGCAATTAAGCAACGAGTCTTTCAAATTGAAACATTCTTCATACAATAACTAGCGCTTTAACAATATGTTTATTAATATCATAAATCTCAGTACATTTTTGGTTACTTGGAAGTTTGCATCTATATGTAAATTTGGCACGTGTGTTACGTGACTTTATAATAGAACGGAACTTTTGATTCAAGAAAACCATTCGCTTATAAGATACAAACAAAATTTTGTTGTAATAGTACAGCAGCTATGGTAATTGACGTCAGGCAGGTGGTAAAAACGAAGCCAGATCCTTTCTACAACATGGATGACACTGAGATGGAATAAGGGCACGTGAAAAACTATTGGGCTTACTTTGTTTGTGTGTTCTATCTATGCGCTAAAATTCATTATTCCGCTACCATTGTTTGTTTGCACATTATGTCCCGATCAACACATTTATTCCCATTAACATTGTTTATTCGATCATCCGCCACGTCATTGTTCCCAAATAATGTGAATAAGGAAGTCATTTCAGGCAACGTCTTCGATTTGCGAGCCCCTGTTTGATCTCATAAGCTTGTAACTGCCTCGGGGACGGCCCTTATTATGTTCTATTACGTAACTCTCTCGGAGATGAATACCGAGCGTTAATAAAACAATATTACGCGAAAAGGTCATAAAGTATACCTTTGGGTGAATGATTGAAGTTCGGTACACGAACTAACAGAATTAGGGTATTTCTATATTACCTTCTCGTACGTAGGGAATAGGTTATGTTGTATCCAACAAAGAAAGTTTGGATAAAATAATAATTTACTAATTTATCGTAACGGTCTAAAATCAATTTAATTCAAAACTTCTTCCCTTGTTTTCAAAACGTGTCAATAACAAACGGCTATTTCAAATGAAGAGGGTTAATACGAATTTACACAATTAACAGAACTCATAAATGAACTGTCAATAATTTAATAGTAGATCCAATGACGCTGGAACCTCCAGTAGATTTACCGATACTCTAGCGATTACAGCTAACGATACCCATCTATTCTGTATTTGAAAAAAGCCATACATCAATGGGAAAATTGAAGGGACACGATATTCCACTTTGATATTGGTAGACTGATAGTCGTTTAGAATGGATAAAACACCAGTCTCCTTTTAAAGTATTGTAATAATATTTTTAATAAACTTACCTACCATTTATTTTTAAAAACAGTTAAGAAATTAGATTGGAGTTCTTATTTAGAGAACATGTCAATTTGAAACTGGGTTCAGTTTGCCTTATTAGTAATATTTATACTCACTTATATGCTTAATAAGTGAAGAAGCAATGGCCATTTTACCATTACCATTGGACTTATGTACAACATGTCAATAAATAGCGATGATTCATATGGTTGAACCAAACCGATAAAACATATTTTTTAGTGGCACGTGTAGTAGATTATAATGTATTTACTAATCTGGAACTCAAGATTTACGTTACTGCAATGTGTACAACCTTTCAACAACATAATAAACGTAGACCTTGTTGAAGTGAAAATATACTTAATTCAAAATAAAACAACAGGGCACAAGATGGACATTTTGGCTGATGAGAGCGGTTTACTGCCCTCCTACAACCTAATAAAGAAGGCATAAAGTACTGTACGTATGTAGCTGCTTTTCTCGGCAAAACGACTGCGCCATACTTTATGTTTTCTACTTTATTAATAATACTTTCTCTACACTGAAATGTTAATGATAAAAAAAACAGCACGGTTTCGTAGAAATGAGAAAAAGTTGAACAATTTAGAACGCCTTTTCTTGCATGTAACAAAGTTTTACCTTAACGAGGATTTTGTTTTTTTTTTGTTTATTTTAATCATCATTCAAATTAAAACTTATCGCGGGAATTGCTTGTTAAAAATACGACTTAAAACTCTCCGAGTGGAGCTTATAAATTAGTTTTATATTAGTGTTTTTGGTACAAGCTAAATGGGTTGTTAACAATGATTATGTCAATTAGTATTTTTAAACAAAATGTGGTACTCTGTGCAAAGACTTCAATGTATTTACTAGACAAGCTGTTTCGAAGTAAAATTGTGGCACATGACGGCGAGTGTTTGACGTTACACGGCTAAGAAAAGAGTAGATTTCTATAGTGAGTTGAGGTCTATTAACAGAGACTTAGTGCGCACATCCTATGTATCGAACAGCCGGTCTAGTAGTATACATAGAAGTCTTTGACTCTGTTAACTTTTATGAATAGAAAATTATCCCAGTCTTACTTTCATAATTAAAATTGTCATTTCTTTTGTATGTAGATATTTTTTGTTTACTTTGTATAGTACGTATATTGATATTTGACGACCTCCGAGGCGGGACGAGTATCCGGCTGTCAAGCGAGAGGCCGCGGGTTCGATTCCCGCATCGAGACAAATATTTGTCCAATATCCACGATACATATTGTACTTAGTGTGGGGTGAGGATTATGTGTGTGACTGTATGGTGTATTTATTTATTATTAAAATTAAATAAATAACACCCAACAGTCACATACACAGTCCTGACCGCTACTCGCCCGCTGCGTCACGGAGGCTGTCAACGGGCGAGTAGCCGGCTGTGAAGCGAGAGGCCGCGGATTCGATCCCCGCACTGAGACAAATGTTTGTATGGCCTACAGATATTTGTTTCGGGTCTGGGTGTTGTGAGACCAAAAGTCTCTCTTAGTTCCTGATACCCACGACACAAGACGCGATCTTAGTGTGGGGTCAGGACTGTGTAGGACAGGTATTGTAAATTGTTTGTGAATGTGTTAATAAAGAAAGTAATATAGGCATGCGAAGTAATAGTAAAACCGCACTCACACCTATGAATTGAATTTAAAAAGCCTTTCACACAATAAGTCCTAAAAAGACTATCTGAAATGTTTATGGGCGTCTTCGGTACGACTTTGAGTGGCAATTATAAAAAAGAATTCCTTTTATTACGTCATTAACTTGGAACATGGAATAAGAAGTCTGTAGATAAAATATTTTGATTGAACAAATGAAGAATGTGAGTTATTCATCATGTAAACTGACTTACCGCCAAATGTTCATACAATTAAGGTCGCCTTATGTCGTTTAAGGCCGCCTTATCTGTCAAAATTGTATGGCGAAAATCAATATAAGAAGCCGTTAAAGTTGAGTAGCGTCTGACCATTCGGGCGTTAATGAAATATTGAGTGAATTAAATATTTGTACCTATCATAAAATTCCCATTTCTGTACCTAATATATATTTTACTGATTATATAAATATTGAACAGTCGCCTCCTTGGTCTAGTGGCATTATATATGGGCTATGAGCCGGGAGGACGTGGGTTCGATTTCCAGGTCGGGCAAAGCGAATTTTCTAATTTAATTTGCCCGGGACCAGTCCCGGATCTCGGAGTGAGGGATCCAGATCCCTCAGAGGGGGTGACGTCAGACAGGCAGCCTGTCGTAAAAACTTAGCCAAATCCTTTCTGCAACATGCTTGAAAAAGTGTGTTGCGCCGACCCCACATTAAGGTGGGATAAGGGCAGGTAGAAAGAAAGACTGATTATGTAAATATATTGTAATACAAATTATGTTCTTTCTACCTAATAAATAGACGCAGACATCTTCAAAGATCAAAAACATAACAGAATCAACTTTGAGTTACAAAGGAAAACCACCCATCCGCACAGTGAATTTATCTGAAAGAACAACACGTAAGTATAAAGTGAACTAAAAGGGGGCGGTAAGTCGTTCACTCGAAAAAGCCGTCAATAACTTAAACAGACAGGGGCCCAAAAGAATACCGAGCTTTCGAATAGTGGGAGCGTTTTTTTGTCAAACCATCCGTGTCAAACCACGTTACTTGTGTTCATGTTTTGGGTCGCATGACATCGACGCGACGTGAAAAGGGAAAATGTTACAGGTACGTTATTTATAGATTTCAATAAAGAAAAGTGTCCATATTGGGATTGATCTTATAGGATGATACGCGTTTCTGTCATGTGTTACTGAAATTGTCTGTCGTGTCGTTCGTAAATGCTACGTCAATAGCAGAATCAATTCGTAGATAAATATTGTCTAAAAAATCATAATAAAATACTCACAAGACATAAGCTAACGCCTGTATCCCCGAAGGGGTAGGCAGAGGCGCACTAGCGAACTAGTACGCCCACATTTCGCCGAGCTTAGTTCCGTCCCAGATATGATAGGGGGCGAGATGGAGATTATCATCCGTTGACCCACCTGTATATTTGCCAGGTTCTGCTTCTTTTTTTCTACCTGCCCTTATCCCACCTCAATATAAGGTCGGCGCAATACACTTTTTCAAGTATGTTGCAGAAAGGATTTGGCTTAGTTTGACGACCGGCTGCCTGCCTGACGGCAACCCCCTTTAGGCGATCCATTCCGGGGAAAATTGAATTAGAAAATTACCTTTTTCCGAACTGGGAATCGAACCCAGGACCTTCCGGTCCACAGCCTATTATGCTGCCACTAGACCAAAAAGGCGAACTTTGCCAGTTTGTGCTATAAGACAAAAGTAAGAGCCATAGAGAAATATTTGGATTCGATTTAAATGAATAGATTCACAATTCAGATCGCAGCCGAAATAAATAGTAATTAAATTATTTCGCTCTCAAGTTTTCCAGCCACTAACAACACTTTTGGGGTACAAAAATATATCACAGACGTCATTGTACCTTTTTAACATTTTTTATTCGTACTGATTTCTTATTTTTTTTTATTCGCTTGCGTGGCTTTACGCGTTTCAACTTTCATTTGAGGATTACCCAATGTTCATGTGCCTACATACATACAACATAGGCTACAAATGTAGGTGTATACCGGTGTAAATTAATGAAATCCGACGTTTCTCTGAATTCAAAACGTAAAGGATAGCGAGGGACGGGCCGCCAACAAAGTTCCGGCTTATAAACGCACACTGACAGTGCCTAATGAAAATTGGCAGCCCACTGAATCGAACAAGCTTGCCAGGAACGCGCCAAAGTGTATTGTATGGAGCCGGTATTCCAACGCTTTTCGCCGTATATTCGTCAAATAAATCAGTGAAGGTGTTTTTTGTATGCGGAGATTTTATACTTTGGCAATTAATTGCAATGGCAAGTATGTAACATTCCAAACAGGCATAAGTAATTTAATTGTCAAAATTCTGATGGCCATTAGTAAAATATCTCTAAAATTTAAATGCCTGATGAGATTTTCTGTACATAGCTATAACCTATCTTAACTGAACCTACTAGAAACTTTAAAGCAATAAAAGCAATCATCACTTTATATTGCTTGTAGCATTTATGTTTGAAAATAATTTGATTTTGACTGACTAAATGTGCTGTCACTCGTTTTTCTAAGTGTAACTTTATCATATCGTCATATACGGTACAAATATTCGTTTTCTTATACCAAGAATAGCAAAGTTTTACAAATACTCCAAAATAACACAAAGCTCGTCTTCCAAATTGTGAATGATCGATACCTTGAAACTCCGTGTAGTTAGGTAATATTTTACACAAAGCCCGCCACGACATCATGCGAGCACGAAGTTTGTACTTTGTGCGCGTCGCGTCTTCGAGTAGTTTGGCTTCTAACTTGTCATTAGTCCATTACCGTGATTAGTCGCTAGCTATAGGTTAGGGAGTTGTACAAGTGAGGGCCCCTTCCCGCGACTAACGGGCCTCATCAATGTTTCACGACCGTAAGCGGCGGCATCGCTTATTCGTAATTGAGAACTGAAAAAACAATCGCAGCGCCGAGAAAAGGTTTTACTGCTAATTTACTTGCCCCAAGTTCTACTCCGAATGTTAAATGAGATAAGACTGTTCTTCAACCAAGTTCTACCTCTTTGTTTTCGCTTCGTTGCTTGTTTATTTATCGAGTGCTAGAGTTTCGATGGAAAGTAATTTTCTTTCGTTGATATTGAAATATGACAACGCGTTTGATATCGCAGATCTATAAAAATAAACAGGTATTTATTTCAATTCTGCCAACAAAGTATTTTGTCCTACGAGGCAATTTATTTTGCATTGGAAATGTCATTGAAATGGAAATTGTAGTTATTTGAACATTGATAAAAATTGCTTATTTTATTCCAGTTCAATGGAAATTATATTGAAAATAAATAGAATATAGACGAAAAATCGAAAATGTTAAATTCTGAAATTAGCTTTATCAAGTTTTTTACAACATGAAAATATGAAATGGTTATTGCCACGCGTTCTGTTTGATACAGATCGGTAGTTAACATTCTTGCAGTTCAAAAATAATAACAAAAAATAATAGAGAAAATAAAAACAAATATAAAATCGGTTTGCGGGTGTTGTTATTAGTTCGCAGATCAATCATAGAGCAAAAGTAATTGGCAGCGGGGACAGTGCTATTCAATTTAATTACCTGGTCAAGTTTGAGCAGCTCCTCAGGGGTGTCGGGCAGTTGTCCGAGCATAAGCGGCGGATTGATGTTCACCTCCTTGCCAAGGGAGCGGACCACCTCCTCCCTGTTGTACCGGTCCGCGAACACGCATGACGCCGGGATCAGGCCGTGGACAGTGTAGCTGATAGCACGTACTAGGATCCTGCAATAACATTACTACACTACTATGTATTTTAACGTATGGTAGAGTAAACTATTCTGTCCACGCACCCGGCTCTGTAACTTGTAAGCCAGGATCAACAATGGCACGTCTTTATCGATATTAAGCAGTGAAGCTCAGCGAGTCTCTAAGAATCGATAACTGTCTTTATCTCGCAATAAAATTAATTAAACAGAAAAATAGGAACGAGCTGGAAAATAAGTAAAAAATGATTACTTTATGACTTTGCATTTTGTCGGGAAATATGCGACACTATTGATACGATTTTGAATTCTTACACAAGTAATTAGAATGTTACATTGTTCCTGAGTGTCTTCTTTATTAGACCATTTAGCTTAAAAAAGACTCACTGGAGGAAAGCCGCGTTAAAAATTTAGTCTTTCATTTGTACAGTAGGTACAAATGAAAATATTATATAGTGCCGATTCATATCAAGGTACATACAAAAATGACTAAATAAAATTGTAACTTCTCTTATGTTCAGATATTTTCTTAATTATTAAATTAATATCGTCGTAAACATTTGTTTGCTACAAAAGATTTCCAATAGACACAATATTATCATGATCACAGACGCTTTTTGCATAAAAATAACTTTTATAAACACACTCAGGGTAAAAATTAATTAAACCACGATTCACTCGCGTATTCACACACGTGACCATTTTAAATCAAAGTTTAAATCAACAGAAGTTGCAAAGCAAACATTATTTTCATTAGCCATAAATTAAACATCGCAAAGGGCTTTGCTCTTGCTAGTATAAACAAAATGGAAGGAGGGCACGAAATAACTGACCCAAACGGTTTAAAATCGACGATCTCTGAAAATGAAAACCCGAGCGAGCGGTGGAGTGCAAACAATAATCACTTCGTTGGTACTGACTGTTGATTCGCGATAATACTCTTGGAAATTAAAGGAATGAAGGAAGGAAAGGATGGTTTTTCAACGATCGACTTCAAGAAAGGAGAAGGTCCTTAATTCGTCTGCATTCTTCGACTGACTTCCAAAAAGGAGGAGGTCCCCAATTCGTCTGCAATTTTTTTTGTATGTTACATCTCCGCCAAATGTGGACCGATTTTCAAAATTCTTTTTGTGCTCGATAGAGCTTATTCCAAGGATGGTCACGATTGAATTAGTTTTGAAGTCGGTCCGTTAAGTTGTAGTGAGAACCACTAAATGTCAATGTATAGGAGCCGTGAACAAGGCCTTGGGTTCGATTCCCAGAGCGGCCGGGAGTTTTTCTGACTCGATTTGCCCGTGACTGGATCTCCCAGAAGGTTGACTTCAGGCAGGTAGAAAAATATTTAGTACGTTATATGCAGTGAAGGCCGACTATCTGCGTCTAGTCAATACTCATGAGAAAAAGAAGTTCAAAGATAACGTTTTGTATGTAACCTAGATCTGTTACTTTTATTGTGGCAAATTTTTCCGAATAAACACATAGTCGACGTGGATTTTAATCGTCATTATGTAAATACTCGTAAATTGGCTGTTACTAACTCCACTTACCGTCACTACCTTTCGGGATATGAGTAACTAATTGTAATAGGTACTAACAAATTATCCTTTAGGCGTCGCGTTGGGTTTTATACTAAGTATTAATAACAATCTTAGCTATTTGTGTCGCTAGTATGATTTTGTTGATAGGACTAATGGCGGGGAAATAAACTAACTTCATGACTTTTGAACTGCTAGTAGATTTTAAAATTTTCAAAGCAATACATATATTTTTCTTTTCACGACATCTTTGGTTTTCATTGACTTTATCTTATATCTGTAGACATCATGGTCATTAATTAACATTTTTATTGTCTAACGATTAGACTTAGAGGTATATTAATTGTTATTATTATACTTTTTTATTATATTACTCATCGATATAATAATATACGTATATCGATGATATTACTATCTATTATAATGGTTGACCTCTTTGACCAATAGCACTTTGTATTTTATCTTTCCTTGTTCTTTTCTCATGAATTATTGAAATAAAGGATTACTTCAACCCTTCTTCGAGTACACAGCAGAACATTCGTCATAACCAAAGCAGTCTAAATTGACACCACAGCGTTTTTAATTAAATTATTTCCTTGTCCCTCGGCGTTTCAGTTTCCTATGAAGAAGAATAATAAAAACGCCGAAATTTACTTGAAACCTTCGTGGTATCTTGAGAGGAGTAATTTCTATGTAAAAACGGTACATTTTTGTGGCGTGTCTTGATTTTATACGCTGTTGTAATCTGTTTCTCGGGTTTTGTCGCGCCGACGAGAATTCTGATTCACAATATTTCGGTGAAATAGCAAAATCACGTCGTATAATTGGATGTGTATGGAAAGTTTTTGGATTTTTGTGTGCAATACAAAATTTATATTTGCTTTAAGTTATGCTAGAGTGGATTTTTTATGATTTTTGTGAAGAAAACACCTTCAAATAATTATTTGTTACTGTCTAAGATTATAAGTTTATTATAACGTTAGACGTTATTTAAATAGAAAATAGTGTGTTTTTCTCTTCAACCTAATTAAAAAGGGGGATGTTCTTAATCTGTCAGTATTTTTTATGTATGTTAGTTACGCGATATTTCTGGTAAATGTAGATCGATTTTTAAGTATTTTTTTGTGTTCTATAAAGCTTTACCCAAGAGAGCTAATTTCATATGATTTGGTCAAAATTTGATACAGCAGTACGGAATAAACTCTTTAACAAACAACAGCATAGATGTCGAGACAGTGACATTGTGGTGGCGTGCACAAAAATTCAGATTAAGGTAGATAAAAATCATTATTATTTCGGTTATATTCTTCCATCACCATCATTATTACCATAATCATCATGTCAGCCTACAATGTAAGCAGAGCGCGGAAATTTTTGTAAGTTTTGGTTGTCTTTTTCCCTTAATTTATGTTTTGACTAGCAAGTTATCAATATAGATTGCAGACAGTGTCTTTTTGTTTCTATGAAATACACGTCACTGCGTCGCAATTGGGGTTTGAAGTTTTGGAACCTCGTGTTTATTATGTTATAGGAATTTGATAATTTAGAACACTAATAATGTTTT
Organism: Clanis bilineata; assembly: GCA_036417725.1. Lineage (NCBI taxonomy): Eukaryota > Metazoa > Arthropoda > Insecta > Lepidoptera > Sphingidae > Clanis > Clanis bilineata. Next base: position 10,111,401 of record CM071154.1, read on the forward strand.
ACTTATGAATCGCATACCCCTTGGTTTAACCCGTCGGAGGCGGCACATATATATGTTACATAACGGTATGGGCCACCGGAGGCCGAGCCGCCCGTGACTATCTACAGGCAACATTACTAAGCCAAGAGAGATAATAAGCAACGTTAGCATAAAACACGTACAAAACAAATTCACTTTCATGAAGGTGCGATACATGTTGAAATGTAATTCTACTTACTCGGTGTTTATCGAGATTTCCATACGCGAGAGACGTTTAGCATTAAGTTAGTTTGGCTTTAACTTTCGAATATATGGAATTAGTTTAATTTTAATGTTTAAAGTTAACTCTACATCCAATTAGGGATAATGTTGAATTGAATTTAAAATCTATAACAACGTTTGAAGTAAAAATTTGTTATTCCGATGCCACAAGTCAATGATAGAATATTCGTTATACATAATTTAAAGCCACATGAGGCATTTACTGATTACTCTCCGAATACAAGTCGCTTTAATTTACTAAATTACTATTACTCACACGTTTCTGACATTTAATTTTCTTTAATTTTGTCTGTAATTGTGCAATACTTTTTCTAAAATAGCAAAAACGTTATACAAGACGTCGACAATATGATTCGATGAAATCCGAATAAGCTCAAAGTAAAATATATTTTAAAGTAAATACTTAGGATTAGTACAAAATATATTATTATTATATGTATGTACTGTAACTTATATTTGCTTAGTTCAAAGTGGAGTGAAACCATTGAGACAACTGTTTGTGTGGCCCACAGATATTTGTTTCAAGTCTGGGTGTTGTGAGACCGAAAGTCTCTCATAGTATCTGACACCCACGATACAGGTTATACCTAGTGTGGGGTCAGGACTAGATGTGTGACTGTTGGGTGTATTTATTTATTTATTAAATAAAGTTTTTTTATTTCTTTTTTTATAGCGGAGGCTGGCAAACGAGCACGTGATGGTAAGTGATCTCCACCGCTCATAGACACTCAAGAGTCAAAAAGAATCACGGGTGCGTTGCCAATCTAACAGGAGGGAAATGGGGATTGGGAAAGAGAGGAGGGATTTGGGCCATTCTCACTCACCGATCAAAACGCGACAGCGAGATGCTACTTTACGTCGGTTTTCTGTGAGACAGTGGTATCAAACCGGTCGCGCCGGCTCATTAAGTAAGATGTAACTGTCTACAGCGTGGCTCTACCACTCAAAAAAGTATAAACTAAGCGTACAATCCACCATATAATAAGCTCAAAAGCGACTTCTAGATTACATTAAAAAACACCCATTTCCCCCGCAAAAGACAACTTTACCCGCAACACTGGCAAAATATTCGCTAATTTGGCCAAAACCGCAATGACCTGGGCTAAGTTTGAACTTTAATGAGAGAACGTTATGAAGACGGCAAACATTTGATGAGCCGAGAACCGCTCCGCGCCGCACAACCAAGCTGTTTTGTCTGACGAGCTTGTCACAGATAATTAAATTAATATAGCGCCTTGTACTAATTACTTTTCGCCTTGTAAACGAATATAGTGCTCTTGTTTTAGTGAATATTATTAGGTAAGTTATAGACTATTTTATGACTTGAATTTGTATGGTTTTATTTTAATTAAGGTTAATTAAAATTTTGGGTTTATTAAAGTACTGAGTTTGGCGTCCGAATGGTATACCTTTCTTTACGGCAATATGTTTCTGTTATAGGAGATATTTATTGAGGATAAGTAAATTTTAGAGAGTTTGGGGTTGATATCCCAAACAAGGGGTTACCGTCATGCAGGCCGCCGGACGTCAAACCCAATATTTTCTGTAACATGGCTTGAAAAGGCACGATGGAGTGGGATATCGGTAGGAAGAAGAAAATAAAATAAATCTTATATTGTGGACTAATTAGTCCAAAGGGGAAGGAAATGTATTTGTATTGAAAAAACTACTAACTAATACAACATGAAATAATCCAATAATAACAGGGTAGCGCGAATAAACAAAAGTTCAACACCATAAAGTCGAAAAAGATATCAAAGGAGTAGATCACATAATCTCGTGTAGTTGCCGGGTTAATTCGACTGCTTGGCCTTCGGAGCCAGTGGCCAGGCACGGGTTAACGGGGGTCGCACACGCAATACTGTCATCGGGGTACCATTGCCAATCTGGTTTTAAAAATCGAATTACCTTTCGAAAAATGGGCCAACTAGGGATGTTCGCATCAATATATCAATTCTGTAAAATAGTCTCAATCTTGTCCAAGCGATTAATCGATTTATGTATTGCAGTGGCGAAGGGTGAGAACTTTAAAAAGGGAAACCGATACTAGTTTTTATCTATGGTACATATCATCAAGAAAATTGACTTTATAACCCAAGTATAAGAGCTACATTCCCTTAATAAAATATTATCTAGTCCTCAAAGTAGGGACTGTATGATAAATGAAGGTAACCCATCTGGTGCATCGAGTGATTGAGTGCCGTAAACGAGAAGTCAGGGTAAGTTATTGTTTTACGTTGAGACAAGTCACCAGCCCTCCTAGCATGAAAACGACGACACAATACCGACTTTCGTGAATTTTTGTTGGGAATACAAACGTTTTATTGTAAAATCCAAATGTCTTTAAATAATAATGAGTTTTGTTAAATAATTATTATGCTATTTGAAAGTATATATTCATGTGCTACTGCTTTATTGTTTTAAAAAAATAGACACGCAATTTAAATTCGAACTCCATGCACGTATCCAAACTACGATTTCTTTAAATAAGTATAATGTATTATAGAAGAAAAAAGGCCTTGGACGCGTTTGTAGTATTTAAAAGCAAAATACCGCCTTTGCGCCGCGGTTATAACCACAGATTAATGATTAAAAATTAAAATGAAATATTTAAATATTGACGTCCATCCCAACTTTTTCTGTGGCAATGAAACCGCTACAGCTGAATAACTATATTTCAAATGGCATCGCGTCGCTTGATTCCTCATTTCGTTTCATTAATATGTACAATTTATTTTCCTTGTTTTCATAATCTCCGTAATACTATATGAAACACAAAATTTTGATTAGGTTTAATTGTTTCGGTATCATTAATAAGAGAATACAATCAAAATACTTACAATTTATCCATTTATTATTTGTTTTTACTTATATGTAACAAATCTCAACCCGCACATGAGCGTCTGCGGCGGAATGCGCGGCGCGCCTGGTTGTACAGTTCTATATTTCTAAGTATGGTGCCCCTTGCACGTAAATATCGACAGAGCGAGACAGGGCACTGACGACTATTTTTTAGCGTGGAGACAGTTTTAAGTACTAATGTGTTTAGTTATCTTTTATTTTATTTATTTATTACGATAATACACTTTAATTTAATCTCTTACTATAGTAATATTATACAAATAAAATGTTATAATCGTATTATTATTGTACACTTGTTTTTATTATAGCTTTTTATTTATCTTATTAAATTATTTATTTATTGTACACAGCCAACGTGCGTACGTCACACGAGGTGACCACTGAAAACCAGCGTTGTATTGTGGGTGTCGCCACACTACAACATTATGCTGAGTGGTCACCTACCTGTCACAGTCACGGCTAACTATAATAATCATTTATTATATTAACCTTTTTTTTTTTTCTCAATAATTCTGTGTCTGTGACAAATAAAGTGTTTTTTCTTTCTTTCTTTCTTTCTTAAAGTTCTTTCTTTCTAACTGCCCTTATCCCACTTTAATGTGGGATCGACGCAACACACCTTTTCAAGCATGTAGCTGACAGGATTTGACCTAGGTTTTACGACCGGCTGCCTGCCTGGCGAACCTCTGAGGGAAAATGAAATATTTAAATATATTTTCCCATATTTTAATTAAAATCCAAATGTACATTAGAGGTACTAATGAAGGTTACGCGGTGCGGTTTCATTAAATCGAAGGGTTGATGGGATTTTTCGAGCTTTGTTTTATGTGTTCGTCAATAATCAGTGTGTAAATGTATAATTAATTTTACCTTTCGCATGTTTTATCTACCTTAAAAAAAATAAAGATCAATTTGATTCTGATTGATGAGACTTTTTAATATAATACATATTACATTGGTGCATATATTTGTACACCAATTATACTATATTTTCGACCCGGTTCGTTCTTGCCCCTTCTAAATAAAATTCTGAATAAATTGCTATTAAACTTTGTTAAAAATATGAACTAAAGTTTAATTTGCACTTAAAAATATTACCCTCCTTCTGAAGCAGTCGGGTAAAAGGTACACAGAAGATACATTAGTCAAACAATTTTTACATTAAACCAACACAATATTTTACACCAGTCATAAAACATTTGGCAATGCTGCAAAATTTAATGTAGTGTCACAGTAAATATTACCTGGCACAGAAGACTTTACAGCTCGCGCGTACTACATTATGCTAATTTAATTCTTAGTTTACGAGAGGGTCGGGGATAGGGTTGCCAGATGTCAGGCTTTACACGGACAGGTCCGTATACGGTCTGTCCGGCTTTTGGATATGCCGTTCCACGACACGGCGCTGTAACGTAAAACCTAATCTTTTGTGTTATAATAAAGTTTAACAAAAATTTAAAACCGACTTCTAAAATGAACTTAAAAGTAAAAAATAACAACAATTTCTTATACTTTTTGGAGTCGGTGTTGGAACCGAGGCAGATTAAATGCAACGGCAATGGTGCCAATGGGACCACCTGGGAAGTACCCTTTTAAACAAAAAATAATTTCTCGAGTCCCAGGCGTCTTCGAGTAATCGGGGATCATACATAAAAAAGGAGATTCCGACGAATTGTTAACTTCCTCATTTTTAAGTCTGTAAAAAATGTTGCCGGGCTTTTAAAAGTTATATTTGGTATTGTTCGACTTTTATGAAAAACCTAGTGGTTGCCCGCGGCTCCGTTCGCGTGGAAAAAAAATCCGGCATAAATACCTCCATACCAAATTTCACTAAAATTGGTCCAGCCGAGATGACAATATAGCCTTCATAATATTACTGTGATGTCTTGCCCAATACAGTGTCGAATTCGGCTTTTTTAATTTAAGGTCTGGCAACCCTAGCTGGGGAGGCAAATGGTGAGGTCACCACCGTCGCTGCCCAGTTAATTATAGCACCTACAAACCGTTTACAAAGCCCCCATTCTGTTTTACAATATCTTGCCTTTTTTAATTAAAACGCCCCCGTGTGAGGCTGTTATTTGGATTCAACGCGGATGTGGAAAGCGTGTCATTAATTTTCATGAACGAAGCGATATTGTTTACTTTAATAAACTAGCCCATGCCGCTAAAATTAATTTCTAAATCAATAGCAATCAAACTCGATGCCAGTGCATTATAATTATTATTTAGTTATGATTGACTGCCTCGGTGACGTGGTTGTATTTCGGTACGACTGCTGTCCTGAGGTCTCGGGTTCGATCCCCGGGTCGGGCAAAGTGATATTGGATTTTTCCATATCAGCCCGGAGTCTGGAATTTGTGCCCGATATGGCGACAGGCTCGTCCCCTTTCATCTGGGACGGAACTAAGCTCGGCGAAATGTGGGTGTACTAGTTGGCTAGTGCGCCTCTGCCTACCCCTTCGGTGATACAGGCGTGAACTTATGTATGTATGTATAAATAAATAAATACACCCAACAGTCACACACCTAGTCCTGACCCCACACTAGGTATAGCCTGTATTGCGGGTGTCAGAGACTATGAGAGACGCGCGGTCTCACAACACCCAGACTTGAAACTTGTAGGTATGATTGAATGGCATATTGTAGATGTGCTAAGGTATAAGGTAAAGATTTCCAGCAGTTATAGTTATAGATAGAAAACCCTCTTTTGTACACCATAAAAGAACATAAAGCGACAACAGACAACTAATCGCTAACACACCGAACACCGATGACTACAAAATATTTTGTCATCATGCTCTTACCTGTCATTTAATTGGCTATGTATCCATAGTCTTTTTTTTCTTTTAGGAAATCCTTCAGACTCCTAAACAACTTTACGAGCAAACGTCTATCATTCTTTTAATATATAATATTCAAATGGCATTCACGACGGCTGAGATGAGGCATCGCGATTGGAATTTCATATTTTGCTTAACCCCCAGTCTGACGGAATAGCGTTTAGTATAATTATTTTTAATTAAATTCCATTAGTGACTGTCTGTATGATGAGATTAGGTACATATTGCTACAGCGACGACGTTAACTTTGGAATGCCTTATTGATTTACCTTCCGTTTATAATGTTTGGTGTAAAGTTGATTTAAATGTTACTTGACTAGTAATTATTTGTTCTGGTGTCATGTTAGCTATAATCATTGGACAAAAACTTTGCACACACTATTAAAATACACGAAAATTACAAAGTAATGATATTCAGTTCAGTTTATGTAACGAAGCAATCTACTTGGTAGTCGTCAACGTGAAAATATATTTTAACAATCGGTGAATCTTTTCAAAGCTTTTTTACAACAGAAAAGTCACCTCAGTTCAACACAGAAAGCTATCAAAACTTGATTAGTAGATTGTAAAATTTAACAACCAGAACAATAGATCAACTGGAACGAGATTAGCAGCGAACAATGCATCGTCATGAAAGGCGTCAACAAACTGAAGAACAATACTGTGTTAACGTGAAAATCTGACGTTTCCACTCAGACAGCCGCATTTCTACTTCCAGCTTATTTTAAGCGTTGAGAAATGTTCCATTCAATAGCTTGTAAGGATTTCTATTATAGGCTTCATTACGTTCACTATTTGTTCACAGTTGGAGTTTTATGACTTCACTTTTGGTGGTTATTTAATTATCTTTGTATGATGACCTACTATTATTGGGTACATTTTGATCAGTAAAAAATGTTTTCACAGTGTCATTGTTTAATTTTTGAATATTTTATATATTTGTGCACTCCCGTTAAATAAACTGTTTAATAAATAACCATAAAGAAAATATATGGAGTAAAAAACTCATAAATAGGAAATGAACAGTCAATATATTTGAAATGTCGACATTTATTGCTGCAACACTTCATTCTATAAATTTCTAGAAATATGCCGGCGACAAAATGATATGTACTTAAATTCTCTGGAATAATATTTTACTCATCTAAATTTTAAAATTGTAACATGATCGAAGATAAATAACACATTTCTGAATTATTTTATTTTCATGGCTGGCGTCCAATGTCAGAGTCCATCTTCCTATTTCAGTGCTTTTATTTCGCTCGGTCTTCTTAACTGATCATTATCTTAATTAATAAATATTTTGATGATAAGATATGTAGATGTTTGTATCAGAAGGATCCAATCCCGGGTAAATGTTTGATAAATCGCTTTGCCCAACGATAGGACCTCCCAGTCCACATTGCTGTTACTACACCAAAGACGGACCAGGCTGGTGTCTTCCTTTCAATAAAAACTATATGTTACAATAAGCTTACCTGAACTGATCGCGTGCATTAAGCGTCTCCTGCTTGATAGACAGTATGACTGGCCCCAGATCCTCATCATTGGTGAAGTAGTTCCAGTGCTCAGTGCCGTAGAAGTATTTCTCATAGGTCTCCTGTTCCACTGAGGTGAGTTCGAACCCTCCAGACCTCTCCCATTGCTCCTCAATCGCTGTTTTTTTCTTAGGGGTGCTACCGCCGTTGTCACTGCTATCTTCTGCCGCTTCGTCGAGTGAGCCTGATCTTCTGTGCCGATCTGTTGCAAAAGAATACTGTTAAGTGATAGAAGATAGATTTAAATCAGGGAGAAGGTTGCCTTACGTATTTTTAAGTAAACCCACACGCAATCGTCGTTAGTATTTTAGACTTCTGAAATTACATACGAGTTGCAACTTGCAGGGATGGTATTTTGTACCCGGTCTGGTGTTCGCTTTGTGCCTTGTAAAGTGAGCGTGTACTATTTTCACCTTAATTAACTCGTTCGTGGAAGCAGGCATAATATATTCTATATATTGAAATAAAACTATTCTTACGGATTCTATATATATTCTATATCGGGAATAATAATTAAAACCTAATCGTGATATAATCCGTAAGAATAGTTTTATTTCAATGTATAATATTCGCGTAAACTTAAGAAATCAGTATATTCTATATATTTTTTTAGCCAAGATTTGAGGGACATTTGTGACTACCCATACCAGGTCTTTCTTTCTACCTGCCCATATCTCATGTTAATGTGGGGTCAGCGCAACACACTTTCTCAAGCATGTTGCAGACAGGATTTGGCTTAGTTTTTACGAACGGCCGCCTGCCTTCGAACCAAGTCAGGACCTCCCGGGTCTACAGCCCATACATGCACCCACTATACCAAGGAGGCAGTCGCCTCCTAGGGTATACGCATGGGTAGTCACCCATGCCAGGTAATAATCGTAATATATCTCATTATCAATGCGTAATATATTTATTTCACATATTCTCCAGTTTTGCGAATCTCGCCATCCAAGTACAGCCATTTGAAACAACTTTACACGTAACATTACAACTAAAGTGAACTTTTTAAATAAACAACTTAATGGCCGTACATTCAAAGTATGCGAATGTAAGCGGGAGGAGTATAATTTAATGATATACATTTTTCACGTGAACTTTTATTGTTTCGTTGCAGACGGGCTGTTATTTTTTATTCAGCACGGTTGAGACATGTTGTACTGTTTCAGACGTTAGAAAAATAAGTTTGCTAAGTTTTATATAGCTTGCACAAGTCTTATTTGGTTTCTAAAATGCTTAGGAACGCCCGTATTCAGGATGTGTTAAGTAATTGTATATAAAGGAGAAAAAAAAAACACTAAGGGCGATTTGCAGCGCTATTACTAATCTAAAGTTAGTCCCAAACAAAAATTTTCCTACAGCTCATTCCTATATTTATATTGAGATTTGGGATAAATAGAGATTTTTCGATGTGCTGCAAGTCGCCCCAAGGCTGAGAAGCGAACTTCGACTAAGTCAAAAGTCAAAGAAACGAACTCAGTGAGGATTTGGAATTTTCAAATCGAACTTTGACTTAGTCCGAGTCATTATTTATCTTTGCTTAGTCTATTTGTCAGTGTTTTTTTCTTGAAAAAAATGGCTTGGACTAAGTCGAAGTTCGATTTAAAAATTTCAAATCCTCACTAAGTTCGTTTCTTTGACTCAGAATTAGTCGAAGTTCGCTCTACAGATCTCAACCTATGTACAGAGGCTTTAGCATGAATAACTACCGACTAGGCGCGTATTAATTTAGGGCTTGCTACGCACTCGACTTTTGGTTGGAATATATGAATATTTTGCAATTTCATAAAGTTTGATAAAAAATAGTTAAATCACAAGATAAAGCTCATATTGCAACTGATGAAAGGCGATTCCAATCCACACAAGCAAACTTCATTATAAACATCATTGTCCTTAGTGGCAGTCGTTACACTATGAAATTAGTATTATGTGTTGAAATTAGACTGAGTCTGACCCGTGACCACGAAGGCTGCAAAGCTTTCGAAACGTCGGGCATAAAAATTAAAACCAAATCGTGATATAATCCGTAAAAATAGTTTAATTTCAATGAATAACATTCACGTAAACCTAAGAAATCATTAGTATTATGTGTGTTTGAATCGTTATCAGTCTCTCGGCATATTCCCAGTCTCCCCAAAGCCTAGCTTAAAGTGTCACGTACCTCCCGACTCCACGTCATATCATTAAATATCGTAAATTATTTAACGTAGGTCTTAAATACTCTAAAAGGGATTTATGTATGACGGGCTGTAGAGTCGATTTAAATTCAAGTCTCAACGGGGATAATTTTCGCATGAATGGGTTTAAAAATATTTCAATTATTATTTGAATTTTGAATCGTTTTTGTGCTGACAGCTAATATAAACGTTATTGAAGAGTTAATAGACGATTTGGTTAGGAAAGTTGGTGGAAGAGATGATTGTTATTGTCTTGTGAAAAATAAAAATGTTCTCGCAAAATTGAAAAATCTTTTAACTTTCATCGCAACTCCCAAACTTTAGGTTTCATTCGGTATTTTGGACAGATGTGGAGCGACGTTGTATTCTTTTTTGTTTCAACCCATTTCTAGTAATTGAACTATATTTCACAATATGTATAGGAAACATCAATTCTATAGAAAATTCTTCGAATATTTCTATAGAATTGATGTTTCTGGTGGTCTCAAAGAACTTTATTAGTACTCTAGACTGACTCCAGATTTACGGTTTTGTTGTGTCCAGAGTAACACGAACTGTGAAAAACTTCCGACTGGATAACACACCTCGATATTTAGGTGCGGGGATCGAACCCGAGGAAACTTTTTTACGCCAACATTGAATATGCAGAATATTATATTATCATAATTAAGTTAAAATTATCAACTTCTAAACTCGATTCGTAATAATTTGCATTAAAAGTGTTTTGAATTTGCTTAATGTTACATATGGTAATTAACCCTTAATAAATCCATAAAGAATTATCAAAGCTGCTATACAACACGGTAGAGATATCGCATGACATACATAACATGCAAAAAACTTCTTATTGTGAACCGTTGAAAGCAATATCAGTCATGTTAGACATTGGTTTTAGTAATAATTTATGAATCCCAAACAAAATCTAAGTTCCGCCAACTGAATCACGGGACTATACATAAGGAAACCCTAAGCCCATTACTCCACAATCTGTTTGTATGAGATTGTGTGGCATGGCAATATGTTTGTGTGAGATTGTATGGCCTGGCAATCTGGCTCGTCGGCGTCAATACTGTTGACAGCGGAAACAATGAAGACGTAGTGCCGCTTGCTAATGTAGTTTGAATATGAACACTGGTTGGGATGAACATTCATAGGTGTCCGATTTCGTCATGTATTATGTCGTATTATTTAGAGAATAAGGTTCTATTTTTCATAAATGTTTTCTTATCGACCGACTTCCACAAAAGTTAAGTTTTTAAACTTGTGTTTTTTTTTGTTACAAATTTAAAATGTGATTGCGATATTTTACAACTTACAAAGTATGGATAAGATTTTCAAGAAACATAAATAATTTCTAAAAGTATTAAGCCAAGGAGCCATTTCCTTCGACGTTCCTGTGAATCTTGACGTGACGCTAAGTAATCATAGATAGATATGATCTTTAATATATACAGAAATATAAACAAATATTTATTCACTTTCCATTCTCTGGTTTTTGGTGTAATTAACGAAATATTTGAAAAAAGGTTAGGTAATTTTTCGCTCATCTCTCTCTCTCTCTTCACCTTTGGCAGTTGGCAATTAAGGTCTGCTTTTATAGGCAAACTAAAGCCGTGTAGTCGTATTCATTGTTTCTTTAGGGACCAACGCCTTTTCGGTTGATATAAATAAGTAAAAATGTTCCCCAAAGTATACAAAACTTCTGCGATATTATCATTTATCAGACAAAAGGACACAAAAGGTACACCTGGGCTAGGGAGTTGCTAAGCAACTAATCTCCGGTACTACCCACAGCTGATGTATTGCCTCAGTTTGCTTCTGATTTATTTTAATGAAACGAAATATTCGAAGAATTTTCTATAGAATTGATGTTTCCTATACAGATTGTGAAATATACTTCACAAATGGAGTAGTAACGATTCATACGTAACTACATAGCATAAGCTCACGTCTGTATCCCCGAAGAGGTAGGCAGAGGCGTCCTATCGAATTATAACACCCACAATTCGCTGAGCCTAGTTCCGTCCCAAATGCGATAGGGGGCGAGCCTGTCGGGCACAAATTTCAGACTCGAGGCTGATATGGAAAAATCCAATATCACTTTGCCCGGCCCGAGGATCGAACTCGAGACGGTAGACGTACCGAAATAAAACCACGCCACCGAGGCAGTCCTAACTAGCTAGTAAAACACTAATATTTTATGCACCAGTATTGGCTGTAAGTTTATCTTAAATAAAATCTAATCGACGAGACGCGGCAACAAATTGATTCATCTAGATTTTATCTCGGCTTAAATTTATTCGCTGAAGTAGAGCAAAAAAGGACCTCAATTTAATATATTTTATCAACGAAAATTTAATACACAATGTTAAAGAATTCTTAAAATGTATTTTGCGTTAGATCGTATTTTCTAGATTTGTCTGGTATAGAAAATATTTTCAATTTTTCGGCGCGTATTTTAATGCACGGCAATTACATATACCTATGTAGTATCTACAGAGAATAAAAACTCTAGTGGTGACGCAGGCTAAGGTTTACATGCTCTTCGACGTAGGCATATAAAAAACACTTATGACATGTCACAACAAACAAGGCCTAAGTACATTTATATAATAATTATGTTATAACACTAGCAATTTAGAAACAAGCAGGCAGGCGTGGACACAATGACAAGGATGGGGCTTAGAAAACGGGTTGTGGTTTGTAGGAAAGGGAACGGGACATGACAGGAATGCTAGCAGGAAATTGACGGGAAAATAAAATAAGAAACTTGTAGGATTTGACTGGAAATGTGGATAAGGAAAATCACGTGGACTATAAGGCCCTATCCTAGCTAACCTACCAGCGGTTTTCTAGCTACCTTCGGATGAGGACCCGAAGAAAAAAGACGGAAAGAAACTCAGAGCTTGTTTTTTTTTGTCATCAATTGAATTTCCTTCTTTTGTTTCTGAATTAGAGTACATATTATGATGTCATAATGTCTGAATTAGAGTACGTATGATGTATAATTTCTAGTCGTCAGTTCCTGATTGGTGGAAAAGACAACCTCAAGCTCACAGCATTAAAGTAGAACGGAGTGATCAGTGATCCCATAATTTATCTGGAAATAGTATATCTATATATAAAAATTATACAACCATGTTTAGTGTATACGTTATGGGCCGAATATTAGTTGTACTATGTAATTGGATCCGACTGTCTAAATTTCTTCATCATCATCATCATCATCATCATCAGCCATAGGACGTCCACTGCTGGACATAGGCCAGAAATATTTATAGAAATTCTTCTTAGTAGAAATTTATCAGAATTCTTAACAACATCTAATGCACAAATAATAGTGGCATTTCATTATACATATAATAAATCAGCACAATAATTAATATAACTATTCCAAACACATTTGATTCTAAGCACACAGCCGCCGCCTTTCATACCATTCATATTATTAAATTTATAATCAGCGACATTCACTCTGTTGCTCTAATCCTCAGCTGAATTCAGTCTTCGTTGGCATTCACAAATCAAAATACAACAGTATAAACGTGTTAAAACAACCTTTTGCACCTCACTGAACTCGAAATATCACAGACTGTTCGGTGCTTCAAAGTTATTTGTAGTTATGGCAAAAGTTGTGAGTAATGTCACATTTACGGTTCAATAAGATTAGGGACGTAAATGAGAACTAGACACTAAAGCAGGATTTAGATCACACGCATAAAGAGTAAGTGCCATAGTAGTAGGTAAGAGCATACTTTCTTAATCGGTATGTGTCTTTGATGGTATTTCAGAGTAAATAATCACAAGTTTAAAATTAAAAACTTAACGGACTGATTTCAAAACTTATCTGATCGTGACCAAATTTATATGGAATAAGCTCTATCGAACACAAAAATAATTTTGAAAATTGGTCCACATTTGGCGGAGATATCGCGTAATATACATAAAAAAATACAGACGAATTGAGGACCTTTTCCTTTTTGGAAGTCGGTGGAAAACGAACTTAAAGTCTGAAAAAAATATTTGTTTGGGATCTGGGTGTTGTTAGACAGAAGTCTCTAGTAGTTTTTCGATACAAAGTAAAACCTAGTGTGGGGTCAGGACTATTTGTGTGACTGTTAGATGTATTTATAGAGTCTGAAAAAGCATTTTAAATTCAGTCCGGCATGATTCTAATGACCACCAATAAACTCATTAATTCTGTTTTTGGACTGCACAGCACTCGTCATCAGATGGAGTGTAGTCACTTTACCTTGTTGGGATAAAAAAGTATAACAACTAAAATATGCTCTAACTTGCATAAAATGAATTTTATAGGCAGAGCGTAGAATGAGCATTCGCTTGTTTTGTCTAAACCCCCCTTTTTTATGTCTGGACATTGTTTGGAAAGGTTTTGACTTCACCGATGGCCTGAACGTTATTCCTTTTGTTTTATATGAACTATTGTTATTCGCGACACGAGCACCTCCGAGGACCCATTCATTTTCCGTGCACAAAACTATATTGTAAGTTACTTCGCCACATATCTTTATTAAACTTAATGTTTGCGTGATTTTAGAATAAGAAACAAATAAGAATATAATCTACTAGGATACTTTGTATCAATCTACTTCTCGATAATTTTTAAATCTTGATTCTTGATGTATGTTTAAAATGTATGGGCCTTACTTAAAACAGCATTTTTAGCTAAGCAAAAGGTTAAGAATAACCTGTCACTTTTTTCCTTGCGTTACATTGTTTAAAAATGAAAGGGACAACCTATTGTATAAAGATAAGCAGCGCTTAAATATTTTTATAAGTAAGTAAGGGGCTATATGTTTTATTTCTTAGATTTCGGACCTTACTTATAAAAACAGTTTAGCCGAGCAAAGCTAAGAATAGTCTTCTACTTTTTTCCTTGTGTAAATTGTTTGAAAATAAAAGTGACAGACTATTTTTACCATTTGCTCAGTTAAACTGTTTTTATAAGTAAGGGCTTACATTAAAACCATAGTCTAAAATGATTTCTTAGGTTTACGCAAATGTTATTCATTGGAATAAAACTATATAAACATCGGGCATAAAAAAAAAAACAAATCGTGATAAAATCCGTAAAAATAGTTTTATTCCATAGTCTAAAAGTTAATTTCATAGGATCGAAGCATCAAGGTTTTATAATTTTCCTGGCTTACCAATTTTTCATAAAAATCCATCCGTTAGCTTCACTGGATTTAGTAACTGAGATGAAGCAGCATTTGTATTTAATTATCTTTTTAAAATAATATAATCTTGTCCGGTACGTAAAAACATGATCGTATGGAAATAAACAATGTATTATGAATATAAGATAAAATCTCTCCTACAAATTCAAGATGTCGACTACATTTACGAGTTTCGGAGTGTTAAATCTGCCAGCAGAGACGACAGGCGTGACAGAATAAATTATGAAAAACGATATTTTCGTCGGGCAACGAGCACTTTTGTACATGTACTACATATTGTTATACAAAAAGCTAAAAAAAGTAATTTTCACTGATTTAACTATGTATAAAAAATATATTGCTCTGACTGTCTCGTCAGCGTAGTGGTATTGCGTGCGCGGTACGACTATCGTCCTGAGATCTCGGGTTCGTTTCTCGGATCGGACAAAGTGATATTGGATTTTTCAAAATCAACCCGGAGTTTGGAATTTGTGCCCGATATGGCGATAGGCTCGCCCCCTATCACATCTGGGAAGGAATTAAGCTCGGCGAAATGTGGGTGTACTAGTTGGCTAGTGCGCTTCAGACTACCCCTTCGGGGATATGAGTGAGCTTATGTTAATGTTATGTAAATATTTTTTGATAGATCCGAAAAATCTTTCCACATACTTCGCTCCCACTTTGCATTTCTTTGATCTTTGTGACGATTATGTAAATAATTTAAAATAAGAAATTAATATGGTTTTTGCCTAAGCCTAAAATCTATTACCCCTACCACAAGTATCTATACGTATCAAAATACCTAAGGCAAAGAGTGCGCGGTGATTGATGAGTTCCCAGGGGCACCGGGGAGGAATAAATACGAGGCTACTGCGGACGAATTCGATACCTGTCTAATTTAGAAATGGATTTTATGTCGGGACAAAAAGTCGCAACTCGAAACTGTTGTTTTGTTCGAGCTGGTATTGAGAAAGTGATGTTCACTCTCGTAGTACGGGCTATCTTTCTTTCTACCTGCCCTTATCCCACTTTAATGTGGGGTCGGCGCAACATACTTTTTTAAGCATGTTGCAAAGAGGATTTGGTTTAGTTTTTACGATCGGCCGCCTGACTGACGTCAACCCCCTATGAGACCAAGACCCACTAGACCAAGGAGGCGATTCTCGTAGTACGGGCAATAAATATAATTAAAAAGAATATTGAATAAATATTGTTGTTAATATTAAATATTTTGTTGTTAATCATCACTACATACCTCTAGTATAAAACAAAGTCGCTTCCCGCTGTCTGTCTGTCCCTATGTATGCTTAGATCTTTGAAACTACGCAACGGATTTTTTAATAGATAGAGTGATTCAAGAGGAAGGTTTATATGTATAATACATGCATAATATAGTAGATAAACTAATATGATGTCGTAAATAAACAATTTTTTTGCGCTTACATTGCAAACGCTGGCTGAACCCTACGAGATAGATCAAAATATTTTTTTCCTTTTTTCCTTGCGTTACATTGTTTAAAAATGAAAGGGAAAACCTATGGTTAAAGATAACCAGCGCTTAAATAATTTTATAAGTAACACCCGAATGGTCAAACGCTAGTCAACTTTAAAAGCTTTTTACATTGATTTTCGCTATACAATTTTGACAGATAAGGCGGCCTTAAACGACATAAGGCGACCTTCAGTGTATGAACATTAATAGTTTTGCACAAAAGTGAGTCATCTTAGAATGTGATCGCAGAATAGTGATACTCGTAACTATCAAAAAGTCTATCTAGTTTTTCAAATCAAAATAATGAAACAATATTTTCAATAACTTCCAACATTCGGCTGTTTATTTCAATATCGAAGTTTCAATTATAATTCAACAGAAGTTTATTTATTGCAACCACAAGTTTAATTTAAACTGTTTTACATACTACCTTTGCAATGGGATTGAAGCAAAGCCAATTAAATTTTAATTTGGATTCTTTTGTGCAAGCTTAGGCGCGGTCGTAATAGGCTTATCTCTTTAAAGAGATTTGGGTACAGTATTTGTCTTGAGACATTGTTTTTATTTTGTTGCTCATTACTGAATATGGGTTGTTTCGAGGATCAAGAAGGTTCGGACTTTAAGAGAGAGACAATTCAAGTATCGAGAATGTTTTGCCTTTACATAAAAGACAATATAGTAAGGAAGGTTGATTGAAATAAGTTAAAAGGGTCAGCATTAGGCAGCGTAGCGCAAACATACACGTATATTGATAAGAAAAGTTTAACGAAATTAGAGATAGAAGTCGCCTTGTTGGTGAAGTGGGTTCAAATCCTAGTTCGTGTAAAACAGTTTTTCTAATTCAGTGCCCGCGACTGAATACTTCAGAGGGAGGGGGTTGACGACAGGCCAAATTCTTTCTTCGATATTGAAAAAGTCACTGGAGAAAATAAAAAACATATTTTGGCTTTGAAATTAAAATTTTTTCAACCGACTTCCAAAAAGGAGAAGGTCCTTAATTGGTCTGAATTTTTTTATGTACGTTACGCGATATCTCTGCCAAATGTGGACCGATTTTGAAATATTTTTTTGTATTTGATAGAGCTTATTTCAAGAGTGGTCCCATATAAATTGGTTACGATCAGATTTGAAGTCGGTCTGTTAAGTTTTTAAACTTGTGATTATTAGGCTTGAATTGTGATAATACATGTTCAATAGGGCTTCTATAAATTTTCATAAAATAACATCACTGTAACAAAAAATTTGGATTAAGCCTAACCTTATTTGTCTAAAGGCACCAATGACGTTGGAACGGCTATTAAACTATATTGTCCCTTACTTATAAAAATATTTGAGCGCTGTTTATCTTTATACCATAGGTTGTCCCTTTCATTTTTAAACAATGTAACGCAAGGAAAAAAGTGACAGGTTATTCGTAACCATTTGCTCAGCTAAAAATGCTGTTTTAAGTAAGGCCCATTATATCTATGAAAGGCATATACAATGAAGTTGGAAGGCACACTTATAAGGCACATATCATCATGACGTAATAAGCACACGTCACGCATAGTTACAGAAGCATACTAGGAGTGACCGGGTCACTGTGGTTACTTCAGTGTGCGCTCGCTTTTGTATAGCACTGATAAGGCAGACAGGCGCCGAAGATCCCAACAATGAGAGGACGTCGATAAATTGAAAACGTGTGTCGAATGAGAGTTGGACAGTTTGCAGAGCCATCCCACTTCAGAAAACCTTTTAACTGGAATAATAGATAAACAGTTGTGTAACTTTCGGTAATGGCGGCCTTGTAATCGAATTGTCGATGTCTTGAGGGTTTTGAGCGTACAGCATTTAGGTTTCGAAGAACGCTGGTATGTAATGAAGTGTGAAAGTTTTTGTTCGGGTGAAAAACTTTAGCATTCTCTCATAGTTAGTAGCTAGTAGGTATTTTTATAGCACCGTATAGCAATAGCAAACGTGCGGGTGGGACACCTGTAGCCCAAGCACGAAAAACTAATGTAAATGTAAATGTATTCGAGTTCGCTGCGCACTGATGACGTTTGGTCAATATTTCATACAAATTTCATAGACGCGCATCGAGCTGAAATACATTTACGGTTGTCAGAAATTTTCCTGCTCAGGCCGCTGATGGTAAGTGGCCCATTCGTGCTTTTTTCGAATGTATTTGTACTGTTAGCTAAAATTGTTTTTATAGCTTCACAAGAAATTATAGCTGGCGCTTGTAGCGCTTTAGCCAGAAATATAATATTGATTTGACTATGATTGAGCACAGTAGAGCCTGTACATTATTTAGGCATATTGCAGTAAGGATTTGGTTTTAACTTGTACAACTGTCGCCTGCCTGACGATAACCGTCTTTGGTGTCGGAAAAGTATGCGTTGCCTGACCTGCCCGCCTAGCATGCGCACCACGAAAACATTTTGTCTACGCGTTTTATCCTGTTATAGCCGGTTTTTTATTTGTCGACGGACACTAACATGCGCCCTCGTTTATTTTCATACAATATTGTAGACAACACGTAGACAACATCCCGACGGTCGATTATCGAGATATCTCGTGGCGCGCATGCTAGGTGGGCTGGACCATAAACGTAATACGCTGCCACTTCACCAATAAGTATTAAGGTTCTGAAGACTTGTGTGTTCTTGAAAATTTGTTTCGCGTAAGTTCAAAGATCACGAAATATCACGAATTATTCGCAGTAGCAGCATGGCATTCATAATTTTTCCAAACTCCCATTGTAATCAAAGTTGAGCAAACGTTGACATCGCGTATCGAGCTTGCTTCTATTTACAGTTTGTAAAGTTCTGTGTTGTTTGAAGATTCCCGAGTCACGGCGAAGTACCCCGGTACAGCGCGGGTCGTGTACTCAAAATAATCCGCTTTGCATAACCAATGTGCTTCCAAGTTCGTCTAGAGAGCGCGCCATTTGAGTCCCTTTCGATACAGTCATTACGCTCTGTGCTTGATGTACACCAACTTATGTATGAGTGTTGCACGGAACATTAGCGTGTCGGCGTTGTGATGGCTTTGTTGTGTTGTTTGAGTTTTCATTTTTCTTACACAGACATTTGTCTCGGTGCGGGAATCGAACCCGCGACTTCACGTTTCACAGCAGGCTACTCGCCCGTTGCGCCACGGAGGCTGTCCATGTTAAGTGTATTTTCATTGTGGAATATCGAATGCTATAACGGTGAAGAAGAACATCGTGAGGAAACCTGCATACCCAAGAATTCCTTCACAGGAATTTCGAAGGTATTTGAAGTCTACCAATCCGCATTAGGCCACCGTGGTAGACGAAGGCCTAACTCCTCTCATTAATTGAGGATTCGGAGCCGAAAACCAGCAGTGGGACAGTATATTACAGGGCTAACATTATTATTTATCTAAATTCGATCTTATGTAAAGGTTGCACCTGGAATAATGACTTTTGTATATCCATATTATGTAAATTATTGGGGTAAACCGATAGTATAATGAATAAATAAATTTTAAAAACATCTTGAAATTGGATCGCTTAAAAAAGTTTTATAGTACATTTAATCTATGTATGTATGATTATTTATATTAGAAGGTACATAACTTAAAACCATTTTACGAGTAATATATATCCAAATCTCACAATCTTTTCATATTCATATAATCCAATAGGAATTCACTGGGAAGTGACCACTGGTCAGAGAAAAATCATCAAGAAACTGAAAAGAAAAGAAGCTAAACCTTTATTATCCCTGGTAGAGGAAATCAGTAAGTCGTCTTTAAGTGCCTCGCCAATCATTACGCAGAACTTTGAATGAAAATGTATTTTATTCGCATTCCAGCCTCCACTACATTTCAAGACGTAATAGACTCAATAATTTTGTTACTTGTAATGTTCTACTGTTTTTTGTCGTAAATAAATACAAAATGGAATTTTAGACCCAGTAGCCCGAGCACGAAAAACTAATGTAAATGTAAACTCGCTGGGCATTGATGACATTTGATTAATATTTCATACAAGTTTCATAGACGCGCATCGAGCACGAATACATTTACGGTTATCAGAAATTTTCCTGCTCGGGCTGCTGATCGACTCTCGCGTACAAGAAATCTATCATATAGTATAAGTAAACATAGAATATAATTGTATGTACAATTAATTAAATAGGAATGATTACGAGCTTGAAGTATTCATTTGGAATCCACTCGTATGTGTAATAACTGGAGCGCAACATTGAATTAACATGGATACATCGGTAAGGGCAATATATCACTCGCAAATGAACAACATCAATTACGTAATTTACTTTATCGATGTAAAACTTTTTACAAATTGGACTTTTCTTAAACACACTATATTTCAATGTGACTTGTTCTAATTAATATACCCCATTAGTCTACTAAAATATATATGTATATCTGAACTTATTATATTAGAAAGAAAGAGATTAATTTTATTTAGCTCATGACCTGTGAAAAAGAGGTTCTTTGTTCAAATCCAAGGCCAAATGAAGCGGTTTTTCTAAAAAGATTTGCCTAAAGTTAAGTCCCCCAGATAAGGGCGAATTGCACCACTATTACTAACCTACAGTTGGTCCTAACCTCAAGTTAAATTGAAAAGAAATATATAAATTATGTGTTATTAATTACTTGTAATTAATTACATATCATTCATATATTATCTGTATTTACATGTCATGAATTACATGTCACTCATATATTTCTTTTTCAATTTAACTTGAGGTTAGGACTAACTGTAGGTTAGTACCTAATAGTGGTGCAAGTCGCCCTAAGATTGATGTTAGATAGACAACCGGTGGTAAAAACTTAGCCAAATCAATTCAGCAACATGAAAATGTGTCAACACACATGTTCATGTTGCTGAATTGGTTTCACTCAAATGTGGAGTCGATGCAACCATCGACTCCATATTTGAGTGGGACAAAGCAAATCAATTACCGTGAGATGTGGTAATACCGAGACTTAATAAAGAAGCAAACCATTCTCAGTTCATGATTAGTGCTTTTTCTGTTTATTAGTATTTAGTCATATTATTTTTCATTTAAAGACGTATCGTGATATTAAATGTACATAAAGCAAGTGCAAGTGTTTTTAATAGTTCTTTTTTCGTCATTCCATCTCTTGAACGATCCTGTATAAAACGTCAATAATAATTACGATTTTATTATCATTGAATACTAAAAATTTATCGACCTTTTCTTCAATTTTATTGACGGTGATTTATTGCTCTTCATATAATAAGGCTTTTAATAACATTTTTAATAAATTGTAATTTTACGATGACTATAAACCTGAAGAAACGTTTTATGTCGAAATAGATTTTGAGATCTTTCAACTTTCTTTGGAAATATTTGATTATAAGACGCTTTATAACCAATATGAAAAATATCTTGGAAAACTTATATTCAAAGAACGCAATGAAAAATAGTATAATAATTTTGATATTTTTATATAACTAATAAAAAAATTGAACGTTTATGATATGGAATAGGAGTTGGAAATGGGATGATGGAAAGCAAATACGTTTCTGGAATAATTAAAGAAAGCTATCATGGGGCGACTATATTATATAGATACATAAGTTATGTAAATTGTTACGTAAATTGTTGTAAAGCCTAACTTCTCTCATTGGTAGAAGAGGCCCGTGCCCAGCAGTGGGACAGTAATATTACAATTATTATTTACTAATAATTATTCAAGTTTCACCGTAAAACAAATTAATTAACTAACTTTATAACGTATATTAAAATTTTATTATACCTTCAGTATCATTTTAATTAGACTCATTAGTACATTCAAAGTGAAATACTTTTAACACATAATATCACGTTTCTATCATTACAAAACAAGATAAGTTTACAGGATGTCTTACGAAACTTGTACGAAATCGAAAGTTAGGTAAGTGTTCACGTCTGGATTCGTAAAGGTTGTTACATATTGTAAAACCTTTGCTAAAGTTGATTCGCTTAGAAAGCGCGTAAAATTTAATTTTCGTCCCGACTCCGAGCTAATGTGACGGGAGAAGTATTATACGATTAGGATCGCTGTCGCGGGAATTATTTAGTGAATGATAACTTTGTCGCGTCTGTCGTAAGTAAAAACATTTTCAGTGTTTTTAGTAATAACTTTAATGTTTCGAGGGATTTAATCTCTTAATAGCGAGAAATAGCTATATTTATTCCCGGTTTCTGAGATTTTGACAGTGGTTTATTGCTTTAATATTTAAAGCCTTGCTATTAAATAGGCGTATAGGTCTATCATATTTGTACAAAGTTTTGTTTCGCTGTGTTGAGTGAGATTTAATATAAGAGGAAGCAGGACAAACATTCAAGAGAATTTTCGACCGACTTCCAAAAAGGAGAAGGATCTCAATTCGTCTGTTTTTTGTGTATGTTGCGCGATATCTCCGCCAAGTCAGAGATATACTGGAAAAGGTCGAGTTAGAAGTACCTTCGGTTTAAAGAACTTTATTACTCAAAGAACATTACAATCCACTTTATATGAGTAACACAAAAAAAAAACCTTAAACCACTGTTCACACATGAAGATAATAATAAGACTGAATGAGGCAAAAGTGGTGTGCAAGAATCGTAGCAAGTGGAAATCCGTTGTGTCTACCTAACGTCATTGATTCCTGTAAGGTTACTTTATCATTTTCCATTAAAATATTAGTATTGCAAGATCCGATATCTTCATGTTATATGAGTCTAAGTGAGATATACTTTTAGCGACGTTTGGGGTTACCTTTACGACGAATTTTATGTCATTTATATGAGTTGGGCAAGATAGGCGCAATTTGGAATCAATATGGTTAGGTTTTAGGGCTATTTAAGGGTATGTGTTTAAGGCTAATGGAGCCTTTTGTTATGTAGTGGTGCAACGAACTAAACTGTAATGATTTCATAATAAAACACCATGAGGGAAAATTAAATAGGTCTGAGGTGAAAATTCTTGTATTTTCGAAAATTTATAATACATTTTTATTACATAAGCTCACGTCTGTATCCCCGAAGGAGTAGGCAGCGGCGCACTAGCGAACTAGTACACCCACATTTCGCCGAGCTTAGTTCAGTCCCAGATGTGATAGGGGACTAGCCTATCGCCATAACGGGCATAAATTTCAGACTCCGGGCTGATACTGAAATATCCAATATCACTTCACCCGACCCGGGGATCGAACCTGAGACCTCAGTACTGTAGACGTCCCGCTATCACTACGCCACCGAGACAGTCTCTACCATACCATTACATACAAAACCATTTTCAATTTTGAATTACTATACATTAATAAACGACACATAAATGTGCCTTTATCATCAATATAATATACCCTAGATGCACAGTTGTTTGCAAATATCCTCCTAAAAAGTGGTCTCAGGAATAAAACAAAGAAAAAGATCACAAGTTCTAATTAAATCAACACAAATATAACCCTATGCACGTGTAATAAAGTAGCTTTTTAAACGAAATGAGCAAGCGTTCTTAAGTTTGAATTTTGAAAATTAGAATTCCATCGGCTTCGGACTGTATGCAAAACGAGTGCTTAAGCACTCCTTTGCTGTCCCATTTTCCGAGCGTCAACTGTGCATCTAGGTAATTAATATATCGATGGCCTTTATATATAATTTCTAGTTCTTCAGTTCGCTTCTGTTTACCACTTTACGGATATATGCATCAGCTTATTAGTAAATTAACCCCCTAACCAAATAATGGAATTATGCCAAATAATTTTTAAAGGTTTTTCTTTTAATATTTCTAAACGCTATATATTTGGTGAGAGATAACTGGAAGTTAGAATAATGGTCATAAGTTTCTCTTTCTATTCGCCATTTGATACGTTGAGCATTCGAACTCATTCACGTTCGAACAAATTAACGAACAGTACAACAGACAGGTGTTATTTCAATATCCACATACGAACGACGATGAATACATACCGTGAATGTTTCGCGTTACACAATTTAATTTCAGCCTCGATTCGGCAACTGTAGGCGTAAAACTCGAGTTACATGACGACCCATCATTGTATATAAAATGTATATCAGTCGCGTGGTAGCCAAATTGTACCTACATGGTTTGAATTTTAGGTCGCCTTCTTGGTCTAGTGGCAGTATGTATGAGCTGTGGACTAGGAGGTCTTGGGTTCTATTCCCAGGTCGGGCAAAGCAAATTTTCTACTTTAATTTGCCCGGGACTGGATCCCTCAGAGGGGGTAGACGTCAGGCAGGCGGCCGGTCGTAAAAACTAAGCCAAATCCTCCACATTAAGGTGGGATAAGGGCAGGTAGATAGAAAAGAGATATTTGTAAAAATTGTATTTCGTTAATTCATTTGAAACTTTAACAGGGTATAATGATATAAACAGCCATTTTCTTCATTGAATTCAAAAGACAAACTAAGATGATAAAGTAAAAGTAAAAAATAATCAAAATTAGTGCATGTGTGTGTCGAACAAGACTGATAACTTGTATGAAACTATTTGTATACTCGTACATAATTCTCATTTGCCTTTAAAATAAATTGTTATTTTTACAATGGATAAAAAATCAAATCATAAATCCTCAACGTCTCTCCAATATTAAATGTTTGTATTTAAGACGAGCATCGTAAAAATATTTAACCAGTTCTCAAAGCCGGTCTCTCGACTGAGGTAAAATAATTGTGCAGTTCATTCTCTTTGCGGACGGCCTGTTAAGAACTCTTTGTGGTGGTGTTTAGGTACTTAGATGCTCTTTTAATAGGCTTATGTAATTTAACCGCAGTTCATCTGAAAGGCTGGTAACGACAATACTTCGAGTATAGGAAACTCGCAGCCGAGTCTACACTTACCTTTACTCACTATTTGCTGGAAAATCGAGTGGCCAGTATGAAGTTGTCGGAAAATAATTTGTCCAGTTTTGAAACGCGTCGTAATTAATTAACCAGATTGTTATTATTACTGGCCAAATAAAGATAACTAAATCGCTTAAAGTGGAAAAAGTACATATTATAAATACATCCAACAGTCACACACATAGTCCTGACCCCACACTAAGATCGAGTCTTGTGTCGTGGGTATCAGGAACTACGAGAGACTTTCGGTCTCACAACACCCAGACCCGAAACAAATATCTGTGGGCCACACAGACGTTTGTCTCGGTGCGGGAATTGAACTCGCGACCTCACGTTTCACAGCCGGCTGCACGTCCGTTGCACCATGGGGAATGTCAAACAAACTTTCAAAATATTAATATACCTCTATTTTGATAGTTTGTTATTTTTTTCCGAGCACGGCAAAATGTCAAACACTACACCTGATGGTAAGCGTAGTGCAGTCCAAAAAAAACAGTGACCACTGACAAACAATCGGTTTATCAGTGGTCACCAGAATCATGCCGGCCTATTTATGCTTCTTCATTCTCCGAATCTGGAGCGTGAAGAAGCAAATCGAAGGGCTTGCGACAAAACAGGCGGATGACCGATGCATTCACAAGGAGGTACATCCATACCCGCCCCAACTAACCATCAAGTCATGTCCAAAGTTCCAAGGACTTGCGACATGATACACTTGCTGATCCTGGAACACGAACCACACACCAAACACACTTGGTGACCCACAGGTCACTATGACAGATTTTAGCGCCATGGGTGCGGTGGTCGCCATCCGGGTGGATACGAATATCCTACCACATATAACTAAAATTTCAAGTCCGGTTTTTTAAAGAGATCAGAGCAAAATTTTTCAAAAATTTATCTAGTCTAGTCTATAGATCTAGTTATTTTTCAGAAACAGGATGCTATAGCATTGAATATTGACTCACCGTCGGTGTTATCTCGGTCAGGACCGCTGTCGTGTTCCGATTCCGACTCGTCCCAGATGGTATCTGTGGCGATCTTCTGTCGAGAACATTCTATCCAGTAGCCGGGCGTCGGTATCAAACTGTGCGGGTACTCTTCGCAGAATTCATCTGGAAACATAAATAGCTGTTGTAAAATGTCTTAGGTTTCATTCGCGCGAGACCTTTTTTAACATTCGTTAAAAAGCATCTCAACATGTCTGTTCATATCAGTGCTTGCAAATCTTGTCTCGTTCCTAATAAGGTATATTCTGCATACCGCCCAATGCCCTGCAATTAACAAATGGCCGCGTTTTAAAAGCGTCGGCGTTTGAATAACTATACTAGAACTCATATGTTCCATTTCAACTCTTTTTTAACGTGCGTTGAAAAAGCTCTCGTGCGAATGAGGGCTTATACTGCAAGGGAAATTCGCGTGTCGTCGATGTTCCGTCATCCTATTTTTACCTATTTTTACACAAAAATATTGTAATAATTATAAAGTTGGAAGACCAGCACGAGATACCTATAACCTATAATTCAATTGTAATAAAATCAAAGAAAAAAAATGACATTAAAAATATGTCCTGTCGGCGAAGCCTGTTTTTACGTAGAAAATGTAAGAAAAGAAATATTTTCATGGCATGGTTTTAATTTTTTTACTAGTATAAAATATCTCGATCATTAGTTAAAACTAAAAACACAATGAAACTAGATTTGAAATATCAAAGTCATGTTATTAGTCTCTGGTGTTTAATCTAGCATAACAAAAACGTGAAACTCTAAACACTAAACGATAATTACTTTCCATAACTTCAAGAAATATCTCTAAATCAAACCAAATGAAACCCAAATACCTCTAAGTAAACTACCCGTTTAGTATTCAATAGAAAAGATTGTAGCGAAGATGGAATTTGGTTCTTCGAGCTAATTATAGAAATACCTCCGGCAAAATCTTAGCCAACAAAAGATCTTTGTGAATGTCTCATACCTTTTTGTGGACATTACAGTCAGGATTACGGCGGATTCAATGGGTCGTGGACATATCTCTTATTCGGTTTCCGAAGGATTTTTACTAAGCCCTAATTGAAACCGTTGACTCATGTTAAATGAAAAGGGTTTACCTTTATTTTGGCTACTTTAGCAGATGCCTTTAAAGGAATTGTTTTTATAGATAAAATCACTTAGGGACTTGGTTTGAAGCTATTACATGCGGTCGTTCCCATTTCTATTATGGAACCAAGTCACACAAGCAAAGTAAACTAGCTAGTTATGTTTAGGCAAACAGTACCTATGTTTTAGGAATATTATTATATAATCCTTATTAGCTAAATGTAGATACATTTTGCTTATTCCAAGCCAGGTACGAGGTACCAAAGTTTCCACAAGACTTTATTTACATTAGTGATGACGTAAGCGAATTGGTGTATTGTCCCTTCTTTTACTCTTGACTCAGATATTCATGCGACATGAATTTTGAAAGACTAAGCAAGCCCTTCGTTTCTATTAATATTTGTGAAGTTCTCGCGTGGAAATCTGTTGAAGTGATGCCATTACCGGGTCTGGTTGGAGATCAAAATAAAATATTTACATACAAAGCTCTGCGGCAAAGGTGCGTAAAATGGACCGCGTCCGCCGCAGAAGCCCCGTCTTTAGAGTCACTGAATATTCTTTAGCGTCCTTATTACATTGAAAAATATATTTTAGTATAGTGTTAAAGCAGCGATAAGCAGCGATAGCTCAGTTGGGAATGGTATGGACTGCCGAGACAAGTGTCGGAGGTTCGAAACCAACCCCAAAATGGAGCATACACCTCTGACTTTTCTATGTTAAGTGTATTTTCATTGTGAAATATCGCTTGCTATAACGGTGAAGGGAAAACATCGTGAGGAAACCTGCATATCCGAGAATTTCTTCACAGGAATTTCGAAGGTATGTGAAATCTACCAACCCGCATTAGGCCAGCGTGGTAGACTAAGGCCTAACCCCTCTCATTAGTAGAGGAGGCCCGTGCCCAGCAGTGGGACAGTAATATTACAGGGCTAATATTATTATTATATTATTATTATAGTGTTAGCTTTTTGAAACGTCATTTTAGTTTTGCTTATTTGGTTTTGTTAAGTTTTAAGAAACTAATTGTAAATGCAATGGTATTCAATTAGAATCAAATGTATTGCAGTTGAGAGGTTGTCTTTTCAAGGTATTTTTGATAGAAGTCGAATGTATACGCATACAATTAATACCCATTGAATATAGACAAAACCAAATTGAAATGTCTATTGTCTATGAATCTGTTTCTATTCATGTAATAACTAATAAAATCAATTATTATTTTGTACGAGGTTTTGTATTGCTTCTTCTTTAGTTAAAAATCACTAGATGTAACAACAGAAACCTTTTTATAACTTATGACAGTTTTATATTCAGACTATCCCCCGAATAGTGGAACGCTACTCAAGCATAGCACTCTCCGAAACGAAACTTATAACACCGATATCGGTCGGACACGTGAGCCACATAGAATAGCAAAACGTCCGAAACGAAGTCCACAACTGCGGATTTCGTTTTAGAAACTAGGCCCCCAGATCTCAAGTGTTTGAGTTACGTTTCAGTATGCGGCGGTATGAGATAGCACATTATTGAATTTATAATCAAGTAAGCAAAGCACTATTTCTTAAGTAAACATTTTTGCTATGTAAATTTTTTGTATAGTTGTGAAGTAAAATATTTACTT
Source organism: Clanis bilineata (assembly GCA_036417725.1). Classification (NCBI taxonomy): domain Eukaryota; kingdom Metazoa; phylum Arthropoda; class Insecta; order Lepidoptera; family Sphingidae; genus Clanis; species Clanis bilineata. Next base: position 10,140,296 of record CM071154.1, read on the forward strand.
AAGCCATTACTTTTGCGGTTACTTGATTATATGTAAGTACAAGTGTGAGCGTTCTTCGAAATTTCTTCTTACGTTTCTTTTTGTTTTCTTTATGTCTTCTCATTTTGCCATTTTCTGTGTTCGTGTGGATTGGCTGAGGCTTAGTTCACTGTAAGGTAGAACACCAAACTGTAATAAATATGCTTGGCGTTCATACTTAGAGTGAACCAAACAATCTCAGGTTCTTGTTTCTTCAGTTATTTAGTTAGTTTTCTTCTGCTTCTTGATTCTTTTATTTGAAGTCTTCAAGACAACATTAAATATATAAATATTATTTGTGGTGTTTGTAGCTGGATAAATTAGTATTACATATACAATAACTTTCAATGTTAGACATCAATAAGATACACAACTTACATTGGCTTTGTAAATATTTGGCAAACAGTATTTGATGGTGTAATCGTTTTATATTATATTATGTAATATTTAGTTAAAAAAACTTACTTCAGATGGTAATGTTCTATTCTAGGCAAGTTACACTAATGTGCAATTGCACCATCCGTTATCCTTAAAGTTAATAAACATAATATATAAGCTCACGCCTTCATCCCAGAAGGGGCAGAGGCGGACCCACGATGAGCGAACAACACCCACATCTCGTCGAGCTTATTTCCGTCCTAGATGTTATAGAGCGAGCCTAGCTGTATCGAGTACAAACTCCCCAGACCAGCTCCCTGAATCTTGACACTCCATTCGAATTTGAATTCGATTCGTTTCCATCTAGTGACTTAAAATTCCACCGAAATAGAGTTAAAATACACTAATGTCACGTTAAAAATTATCAAACGACAAGTTCTCGAATCTAATTCAACATTAGCGCACTTTTTAACTCGACTTTTGTGGAATTTGTCAATGTCATGTTGTGAATGTCAATAAATGAAATCGAATTGATCAGGGGGGTTACCACCACCTCTTATAGCAGTATTATTATAATTTTACTTGAACCGATTCCCATACAAAACAAACGAAGAACGATTATAATAATACTGCTATAAGAGGTGGTGGTAACCCTGCTGGGGACAGCTGATAGTTACTGCATTGAAAAACCCAATATAACATTAAAGTTAGTTAGACCAAACAATGGCTCGCGAATTATAAAGAATTGACATTTCGCTAGTTCTAAAGAAGAAAACAAACGAAATGATATATTAACATGAACTATTGCTTTTTAAAATAACTTCAGCTTTAACTGACTGATGGTGCAATCGCGCCTATATCATTGTTACATTAAATTGTTACACATACATAGAAATGATTACTTCATGAGCTATATCAACTGCTAACAAAGCAGTATACAAAGTAAAAAGTATCGCAAGATTATATAACAAAAATCTACGTGACCCATTTATGCGTCTTTATCAAAGAGTACAAAGGGAGTATTAATTTCCGTTTCCACGAAGGGGTTTTTATTTAAAATATGAGCACAATAGATATATTTGAGGCTAGGACGTGTACACTGAATGTGCTTTTATTTTGTTCTTAGTACTACACTGGACACGACGAAAAATATGAAAATAAGACTTGTGTCTATCTGTTTTTCGGTTCAAGCACATAATGCTTAAATACGGTTTAGTATAATTTATACTTTATATTAAAGGGTAAATATTTTTAGTTTATATGTAGGAAGTAATCTTTGGAACCACTTAACCGATTTTAGAAGTTCCTTTCACAGAGAAAAATAAGTAAAAATATACTTGAGTAAAAAACTTTTAGCACAGTACCGAAGTCGTGAGCAATAGTTAGTACAAGACACAAGTATTTTTGTGTAAAATATTGGAGTATGATTCCATATATTGATAGTTTTTAAATAATAAAGCGGCAAGACTAACTTAATCACATTATTTTAAAAGAAACAACGACGACCTGATAAAGGTCGCAGGAAGTCGCTGGATGCAGGCCGCTTCCAACAGGTCGATCTGGAAATCTTTGGGGGAGGCCTATGTTCTGCAGTGGACGTCCTATGGCTGATGATGAAAATAAACAAATTGCACTGGATCCCTCAAAAAGGGGTTGACACCAGGCAGGCTGTTAGTCGTATAAACTAAGCTGAATAGTATCTGTAACATGCTTGAAACAGTGTGCTGCACCGACCTTAAATTGAAGTGAGACAAAGGCAGATGGAAAGAAAGAGAACAAATAGTATTCCTTTCCCTATTCAAGAAAGTAAATAGAAAGAATATCATAGTACACTTTATCCAATTTTATAGCAATAAAACATAAAGCGTTCCAAGGAGACACTGCAAAGTGCACTCATGTAAGTGAAACTAAAAGAATTGTCCGGAAATATACCGGAACGTTGTTTGCGGTCTAAACACAACAGACGAACGCTGCGGTTTATCCTTTCAAACAAATACTGCAACAAATAATCTTTGCTTTGGACTGTCCTCCACGATATGGATTCGATATATATCAAATATTGCATTACAAAATGGTATGAATATCTACTACAGTTTACAGTTTCAGAGGCGAAACACGAATAACTTTCGATTACGTATTCGAATCGAGCTCCTGCACGTTTATGATATGTGTTCAAATTTGATACAAATCCTGTGTGCGCTCAGCTAGATCGATACGTATATTTACTCGATAGTTAGTCGTGATACGGTTATGGGAACAAATTTGTTATTATAAATCTGCAATCGGTAAACTGTACAATTTTATAGTGAAATATTTTGAGTTATATTGCTAAAGTTAGAGTTAAGTTAAATTTAAAGTTACGTTAATACACAAATAAAAATATTTATCAATCGTTATTACATTTTGGGAATACAGTTGTAAATACCTTTGACATCCAAATCGTATCTAGCTTCCTTGATGACACTAGTTAAAAAAAAAAATGTCATACAAGCGCATCAAGCTTGATACGATTATCAAAATTATTCGTGCTCAGGCCAAGGTGCCAAGCACTTTCTCCGAGTTAAAAGTTGTCTGCTTGAATAAATAAAAGCGGGAAGGTCCCGTGTAATTCCCGCCGACACTGCAAAGGATTATTTACCTAATCTACAGAGGTTGCAGACGAGTTTTTCCGAACTGCGTGCTTTATCATTCCACCTCCACGTTTAATTATTTTACTGTTTATTTTGGCTCAACATTCAGCCCCGCGGTGCCTTTTATGAAATTTAATTTTATAGTTTGTTGATTTTAGTTCGCCAGTGACGTTTGCAGAACGTTATTACGTATTCATATTATGTTACACGTATGTATATTGGAGTTTGGTTAGGTTTCATAGATGGAAATTGAGTGCGGTTTTTAATTCGTGGAAATTTGAATTGATACCTGAATTCTGATGAAATAATATCGTATGTATAAATTGAATGACCTAGTTTATTTAAAAACGATGGTGGAAAAGCATGCCATTTGATTTACATAAGTGTATATCGCTCATGTTTATACCTACATATGTCTGGAGGAGTAGGCTGATATGTCACTTTTAAACCCGCTTTGCAAACATAACATAAGCTCACGCCTGTATCCCCGAAAGGGTAGGCAGAGGCGCACTAGCGAATTAGAACACCCACTTTTCGCCGAGCTTAGTTCAGTCCCAGATGTGATAGGGGGCGAGCCTATCGCCATATCGGGCACAAACCCGCTTTGCAAACCTCATTTTTACCCGATTACCTCGGATGGAGGGTGTAATGTAGGAGAGGACAGTTTGAGAAGATGTGTTGTTGGTTATAGACTTTATTGTAGACTGTCCTAATTATATTATGTTACATTCAACTTATATACTATGCTTACACACTACACTGGTAATGTTTTTAATCTATAATGTTAAAAGTCAATACCATACGAAACACCGATCTTCATAATCTAATCTAATTAGTATGGCACCAAGACCAAAAGTTAAGATTAAATGTTAATTGTTATTGTTGTGGCTTAGTCAAAATAGGAAATATTTTAATATGTATTATAATTACCTATCAAGGACACGATAATAAAGGAGTCTATCATAAATAATCACAAGTTTAAAAATGTAACGGACCGTTTACAAAATTTATCCAATCTTTACCACATTTATATGAGACCACGCTTGGAGTAAGCTCTATCGAAAACAAAGATAATCTTGAAAATCGGTCCATATTTGATGGAGTTATCGGGTAAAATATGTACATAAAAAACAGAAGAATTGAAGACCTTCGATCGACTTCCACAAAAGGAGGAGGTCCTCAATTCGTCTGATTATTTTTATGTATGTTACTCGATATCTCCGCCAAATGTCCACCGATTTTAAAATTCTTTCAAGATTCTTATTTTAAGGGTGGTCCCATATAAATTTGGTCACGATCGGTTTGGAACTCGGTCAGTTAAGTTTTTAAACTTGTGATTATTTGAAATCGATTAATCGATAAATCGAAAATTCAGATAAAATACTTCGCACAATCAAAGTAGGGCAATGGTAAACATAATAGACGCTTATAATATAGGCGAACGCAATATCCATGATATGATAAAAGACACAAATGACAACACCTCCATCATCCCCTTCCCAGTTTACAAAGCATCGATCATCTTACACTTGATTCGAAGGGAAACGTTTTTAAATCCCTTACCCATTTCACTTGGTGACGTGAAGCGGCGAAAGTTTATGTGTATGCTAGTATTTTGGCCGTGACTCCACCCACGTTTTATGTTTAATTTTTCGACCGACTTCAGAAAAAAAGGAGAAGGTCCTCAATTCGTCTGTATTTTTTTACATATGTATGTTACCCGATATCTCCGCCAAATGAGGACCGATTTCCGAGATTCTTTTTGTATTCGATAGAGATTATTCCAAGGATGGTTCCATATAAATTTGGACACGATCGGATAAATTTTAAAGTCGGTCCCTTAATAACATTAAAAAATATTAAGACTGAGGGAAACTCATCAGCTTGACAAGTAGGCATTAATTAGAATAAAATACCGCTTCGACTTCCCTTTTGAAAAAATCACCCTTCGCCAAATACATATGCCTTCGGATACCAAATACATGCTTCATACACCATAACATTTCTTTCTACCTGCCCTTTCCCATCTTAATTTGGGGTCTGAGCAACACACTTTTTCAAGCATGTTGCAGAAAGGATTTGGCTTAGATTTTACAGCCAGCTGCCTGCCTGACGTAAACCCCACGCTGGGGGTTCTAGTACCAACTAAAATTAGAAAAAAAAACGATTTGCCCGACTTGGGAAAAGAATCAACGAGGCGAGACACCATTGACCATACACCATAATAAGCTTAAATAATCACAAGTTTAAAAACTTAACTGACCGTCTTCAAACCCGATCGTAACCAAATTTATATGGGACAACCTTTGAAAGAAGCTCGATCGAACACAAAAATAATTTTGAAAGTCGATTCCACATTCGGCGGAGATATCGCGTAACATACATAAAAAAAAATACAGACGAATTGAGGACCTTCTCCTTTTTGGAAGTCGGTCAAATATAATGTGAGCCATTGACACCGTTTGCAGCATGTAATTTACGCATCCACCGCTTCCCCTCTACGATGGACCCTCTAAATAAATAATAACGCGGCCCTCACCGCGGACAAAGTATGATTTTTTAATTACTATCACATCAGTCCAGATTGTAGTCCTTATTACCACTGAGTTAATTAACGTGAACATTATTTTGTCCTGCAGGTTCATTAACGTAGTGGTATTTTAATAAAGGACTCTCGAGCTGTTCAGTGACGGTGAGACTTGGTAACAGTAGTCACGGGCGGCTCGGCCTCCGGTGGCCCATACGCTTATGTAACATACATATATATGTGCCGCCTCCGACGGGTTAACCGACTTAAGAATAGGAGGAAGCGGTTCAGAAATAGATCTGTTCAATATCCATTAGTAGATGGGTTTTACTTAGTGATCGTATTGTTTTTTAGATAAATACGATTACAAACAAAACATGGAAAAACAAATTAAACAAGTACATTAGTAGTATTTTGCTAGCAAAATTATCCTGACATCATATTTATTAGTTATTATGCATTAGACGCGAGCAGAGCTTGGGATATTTTAATATAGTGCACATTAAGGTGTCCCCTTATTAAAATGTAGCCTATGTTACAGGTTACCCGTACTTTATATAATAACGAATCGATTGTCACCTCGTTTATTAAAGTCAGATGAGTAATTTAGTAATTTAGGCGCGACTGTGGAATATACATAAGTAAATACCAACAATACATAGAACGGATAAAAACCTTTCTTTATATCTGCCCTTATCCCACCTTAATGTGGGGTCGGTGTAACACACTCTTTTTCAAGAATGTTGCAGAATGGATTTGGCTTAGTTTTACGACCCACTGCCTGTCTGACGTCAACTCCTTGTAGAGGATCAAGTCCCGATAAAATTAAATTAGAAAATTCCCTTTTCCCGACCTGGGGGTCGAATCCAGGACCTCCTGGTCCACAGCCCATATCTGCTGCCACTAGATCACTAGACCAAAGAGGCGACAAAGAACAGTAGCCCGAGCACGAAAAACTAATGTAAATGTAAATGTATTCGAGTTCGCTGCGCACTTATGACGTTTGGTTAATATTTCATACAAATTTCATAGACGCGCATCGAGCTGAAATACATTTACGGTTGTCAGAAATTTTCCTGCTCAGGCCGCTGATAAAAACATAAGGCTTTATTCAGTTTTGCTGTAGTCAGGTAAAGAGTAATGGTAGCAATTATTAAACAAGTAAATCACATGGAAAACAAACGAAATCGCAGCAAACATATACCAAGCAAAAACAAATACCCATACGCATACTCGCATAAGCCTATTCCTCTGACAGCTTGATATGACATGTGTTGACAATACATTAGCTTTATGCCCACGCACGCTGTAAAACCTGCGTGTACGAAAATAACGAGCCTTTAATATTTTATATGCACTTGTTTAGCGAGCAGCCCCTTTGTGGCCGGGTTTGTGGGCAGACGGGGTTTATTATTAGGAAAGTTTTATCTTTATGTGGCGCTTGCAGAATTTTGATCCGAGCGGTACGAGGAAATTGAGTTTACTTGCATTTCATTTCATGGTTGGCAGAGTGGGGTACCGCCGTTGTCAAATCGTTCCGGGAAACCCTTCGTCGATTATGATGGACGCTTTGGTACCGCAATAAATAACTAAAGTCTCGTACTTATTCGAGCGTAAAAGTAGTTTTTGTGATACTTCGGAAAATTGTGTTTGATATATATAGATGTAAGAAGCAGCTCTATATAAAATAGAAAATGATATAGATATTCATTAAATGGAAATGCGACATAAACGCAATATCCAGCTGCCATTTTCTTCTGGAAGAGTATTCAGGCTATATTAAGTAATAATAAAATATATACCTAAATGAATGAATGCGATTTAAGTATTGGTTTTCGACATTGGCTATTTGACTAATTGGAAGTGTAGTGGGGGAGGATGAGGATGGTGATGATGAAGTGTAGTATAATTGAAAAACAAAAACAAACGAAGTTTTCTAAAAAGTAACTGGATATAAACTCACTGATCCCGAAATGCGACTTGTATACAAGAAAAGTTCGTCATGAAGATAACGTTATGTATGTTAAGTGTGGTAGAGTTGAGAATATTCTATCACTGGATCTGATACATGGTAATGGTATTGTGAAAACTGGAATTCAATAAAAAGCCAATAGGATTCGAAGATCTTTTATAGTAAAGGTATTCGATGACTAAAATATCTCTGTAGATTGAACGGTGTAAACGGAACAATGAAAGAAGAAGGAAAGCCTTATTGTGTTAGCAACAATCGCAGGAACATAAATTTCATTAAGAATTTAGATATAAAAACTATATTCAGATTTAATTCTTTATCAATATTAAGTATATTATTTACTAGAATTTCAACCAAAATACACAAAATGTTCCGATATTCAACTGATACCCACATGAAATCAAGTAAATGTGTTACGATATTCTGATTATGTTTACTATACTGCCAATTGTACATAAATATAGCGAAATGTGTTTCGATGGAGGGTTGTTGTCAGGTAACATGCATACTCCATTTCGGCGGACAGTTATTGACTGGGCTCCGGTCATCCGATCCCCTGACGAGGGCCAGAATCCCTCGTCGACAGCGGACCGCTGAATAAGGGAAATCCGAGCTTTTAATAGTTTGGTGTAATATTACCGCTAATAAACACAAAACTCGCGAAGCACTTAGGGTGTAGTGTATTTACATACTGTGTTTATAATTTTATGGTGTGTAACTGTTTAACGACCCTTTCCCATTATCATGATTAAATTGAGCTAGCTTTTACTAACAGATTCGTCTATGTTGTAATCGATTTCATATCTAATGAAAACCAATTTTCATCACAATGACATTCACAAGCTTGCAAAATGTCCCTTTTCTGACAGAAAGCTGTGAAAATAATGAGCCAAATGCAATACGGAATATGGGATTTCACTTTTAGCTAAGGATATTGTTAGAAAAGTAATTGACAATTAAGTATTAAAAGGTGATTTTCTCATACACAAAATCGATGCCCCTTTTAGCAAAACAAGAGCGCCCCAGATACGAAATAATAAAACGAACGTCAGCAAAGACTTAAAAAAACGAAAACAAGTCGAGGTGTCTGCAAAAGTTTTTACCTTTTTAAAAGCATTTTTATAGAAGTAAAATTAAATAGCGTTCTGAGCCCTTTCAAATAGGCTCATCTTTACGATTAAGGCAAATCTGTAATATCAAAGTGGCAATACAGCGGGAATAAACTCGTTAACTGAGCACTAATTCTGCGGAATTTTGGAGGCAAAATCTTCATTGGAACGAAAGTAAAACTGAACGTAATTATTCTGTTCTGTGAGTTTAGGTACGGTTGAAAGGAGTACCGAATGGTTGGCACGTTTAATTTTGTCAATTAACCAGAAAATTGGGAAGGGACCTCGTCTTGAGTCCGCGACACGATGTTATTAACGTTTTATCGACTTCTCCACTTTTACCTTCTACATTATTACTGCGTTAAGATTCTTAGGCTGTACAGTGACACGGGTTTCGGTAGTAAAAGTGTATTATTTTATAGTTTTTGTTGCATTATATTTTATTTATACCTAAGATGTAGTTCTTTTAGAATTATTTCCTTACTGGCTACTGGATGTTTACATCACTATATTCAACATCTACAGTAAGTGATTAAGTACATCAACTACATCAAAGTGATTCAACAGAACTAAAATAAAATCGAAATAATAGAAACAAGGAAATAGAAGCTTTAATATACTTAAAGCAGGCTGAAGAGAAGATTTACCATAGAAGCAAATAAAGGCGAAGAAGTGAGGTAAGGGAAAACATAATTATTTGATACCTATAAACAAAGTTCTTACTTAATTGCACGTGAAGTTCAATAATAATTACAAAGGTCTAATATCAAAGCAATGTTAAAATATAATGTTACAAATATAAATACAATGTTACTTAGTAAATTAAGAAAGAAGAAAGAAAGGACGAAGAAAAAATAAACTCTCGAATATAATCGTACCTGAACAAGCTTGTGGAGGCAGTGGGAAGATGAGCGTTGTGGAGGACTTGCGCCTGGCAACGGCGCAGCCCAGCGATTGTGGTTTGAAACTGCGCAACTGCTGCATAAAGTCGCTGCACTCCATCAGCGCAACGTCCGCGAAGTGCAGGTCGCACAGGATCTGGTTCTTGAAGCGGCGCGCGCGTTTCTGGACAAATTTGCATTATGTAATACGCTACACATATATGTGGGATTTTTCTTTCTTATCCTAATCAACGTGGGGCGGTTGGTTGCATACTGCTGCCAAGTTATGTGACACTCAACTCAAAAGCGTTTGACCATGCTTCTTGCAACTTTATTGTCATGAAATATGACAGGTCTTTAGTGATTTTTGACATTCAAATACTGAAAAACCGGGCATTGGTCGTAACTCATGCCAGTTAAAAAAATAATACACTCAATGAAAGTTTACCTACCTCTCTACCTCTATATCTAATAGTTTACATATCCAAGCGGAAAATTATCTATTTCTATTCCCAGATAATATAATTCCTTAATCAATTAAGATGGAAAATCGTATTCAAAACGATATCCGAAATAGTTCTACCACTACTAACAGAATACGATGGCACGACAACGAATCGATAGGCGCTTAGCAAATATTTATACGACCTAAAAGTATCAGAGTCAAGGCTTAACAGAGTCTGCTTATTTTGGGACTGCGACTGTTAGTTTAGATATATATATATTATTGAGGATGTGTGACCTATTATTCCTTTTATTTTTATAGTAGAGATAATGACAAAGAAGTTGATGGGTCAGCTGGTGCGAAGAGATCGCTACCGTCCATATATATGTAAAAAAATCACGATCCACGCCTGTGTTGCCAACCTTAAATAATAACAGCGTTTTATCTATTCTACTGGAAACTGTTGCCTAATTTAGTAATAAGAGAGGTTAGGCTATGGTTCAGTATACGGATCGGTAGTTTATACTTGCATATTTAATGTAAAGAACAATTCATTCCTATATAGATATAATATTGTATAATAGTTTCAACTTTAAACAAAGTAGCGGACATGAAATACCTAAGAAATACCATGGGTAAGAGGCGTTAATTACTTACTATCAAACCCGTTTCCAAATCTATAGTAATGATTTAATATTGTAAGAATACAAGTAGAAGAACCACAAGCAATATAGGTTTAGTGCTTGTTTTTCTTATTGCAGAATCTGGCAAACGAGAAGATGGGTCACCTGATGGTAAGTGATATCAACCAACCATGAATATCCAAGACATAAAAAAAAAAACCACGGGTGCATTGCCAACCTAAAAGGAGGGAAATATCGATTGGGATAGGGGGGGGGGGGGTGCAGCCGAGCCTACGGAAATCTCACACACCGAAGGAAACGCGACAACGTGTTGCCACTTGACGTCGGTTTTCTGTGAGAATGTGGTATCAAACCGGTCGAGCCAGCCTATTAATGCTGTAGTTATAATTGTCATACATTTGTTTAACATTTTAACCATAGTTATTTTAATTACTTTAATGTATTTTATATAAAAAATAGCTTTATGCACTTCTTCACATATAAACATATAAATCATCCTCTTGAAACACTATCTATTAAAAAAACCTTATCAAAATCCGTTGCCTAGTTTTAAAGATCTAAGCATACAGACAGACAGCGGGAAGCGACTTTTATACTATATAGAAGATAAGTCTTTTTGTATTTGAGCTGGACCCAGGCTTATCGTTAAATCTTGCGCTAGTATTCAAAGTAATTAATTAATTTCTAAGATCGCAGATTGTGCCTTAAAAGTTAACAACCCAGATATGATAATAAGGCCTAAACTTTATTTTATCGTTTTTATTTCAGAATATCAAGATTTACCTAATAGTTCGGTTAACTGTATTAATGTAATCCATATTACACAACTTTTAATTACAAATACTCTTTCATGCAGAAATATATAACTATTGCTCAAATAAATTATATTATTATCAATCTATTAAACTGCCTCGGTGGCCTGGTGGTATTTCGGTACGACTACGGTTCTGAGGTCTCGGGTTCGATACCCGAGTCGGGCAAAGTGATATTGGATTTTTCCATATCAGCCCGGAGTCTGGAATTTGTGCCCGATATGGCGATAGGCTCGCCACCTATCACATCTGGGACGGAACTAAGCTCGGCGAAATGTGGGTGTACTAGTTCGCTAGTGCGCCTTTGCCTACCCCTTCGGGGATACAGGCGTGAGCTTATGTGTGTGTGTGTCTATTAAACTATTCACTCATCTAGCCAAACAATATATTTTCTCTTCTTAATCCCGAATCTTATTAATTCATTTTTACTTCGGCAGTCGGCTGCCCTAAGAATTCCAAGCCTGTAATCCCTATTTGATTAGTTTCGCGGACAAAGGCCGTTTTATTAAGTTGTTTATTAGCTTAGATCTTCTCAGAACAAAGCGCATTTCAAATCTCATCAAATCGTTTTCACTTTTAACTGAAGCTGGGACAACCGCCAGTATATTAGAGACTGGTGACCTAGTTTGTCAAATGTGATATTTGTCTAAAAGTTTATTTAAAATAATGAATTCGTAGCTTTCTACTACCTTTGTCTCTACCTCTGACTACCTCGGTGGCGTGGTTGTATTTCGGTAAGATTACCGTACTGAGATCTTGGGTTCGATCCCCGGGGAGCGCAAAGTGATATTGGATTTTTCCATATTTGCCCGGAGTATGCAACTTTTGTTGATATAGCGATAGGCTCGCCCCCTATCATATCTGGGATGGAACTAAGCTCGGCGAAATGAGGGTGTTCTAATTTATGTTTAGAAATTTTAACTGAGACTGCCTCGGTGGCGTGGTGGTAATTCGGTACGACTACTGTCCTGAGGTCTCGGGTTCAATCCCCGGGTCGGGCAAAGTGATATTGGATTTTTCCATATCAGCCCGGAGTCTGGAATTTGTGCCCGATATGGCGATAGGCTCGCCCCCTATCACATCTGGGATGGAACTAAGCTCGGCGAAATGTGGGTGTTCTAATTTATGTTTAGAAATTTTAACTGTAGAAAGATATATTATCTTTAACGATAAACATGATAATATAACCATATATTACGCCCTAAATACAGGTCTTTGGCTTCCTATAGAAGGGTTTGTGCCGTTTACAGATAACTATAATGTATTCAAAATTAAATATGGCGAGGCACGTGTTAGATACCAAACGGCAATTTACGACGTAATTTATAACATACTGAATATTGTACACGTTAATAATTAATATTGTATAGAAACAAAGGGTCTATTGTTCGTAAATGTTTGTTTATCATAAGATATCATATACATTTTTGAGTTTTAGAGCCACGCTGTAGACAATTACGTCTACAGCACGAATGGCTCGACCGGTTTGATACCACTGTCTCACAGAAAACCGACGTAAAGTGGCAGCTTGCTGTTGCGTTTCGTTCGGTGAGTGATATTTCCGGTGGCCCAATAACGACCAGATGGTCGTCCAAGTCCAAGTCCAGTCCTCCCTTTCCCAATCCCTTTTCCCTCTCCTTCCATTCCCACATTTTAGGTCGGCAACGCACCCATGATTCTTTTTGTGTCTTGGGTGTTTATGGCCGGTGGACATCACTTACCATCAGGTGACCCATCTCCTAGTTTGCCAGTCTGCTATAAAAAAAATAATTTTCAATAAACAAGTCGTAATGCCGTCAGTTATTGGGGTTAGGTAATGGCGTTGCAGAAACAATTTCCTGAAGTTACGACAGGAATGAGTAAATCAACATATTTGCGGATATTGGTGTCGGGGATGTTGGAGCGGATTTTTCCTGACATCGGCGGATTATGATGGAATGACTTTTGAGTTTATTCAAGACTAGCTTTTGTCGGCGGCTACGCCCCGTGACAATTTAATTTTCTTTATACAAACTGTCATTCCCGTAACACCACCCTAGGGGAGGAATTTTAAAAAAATCCATTCTTAGCTTGCCTACATCATAAAAGGAAGCCGTGTGTGAAATTTCACGTTCCTAGTTCCAATAATTTCGGCTGTACACTGATACGTTAGTTAGTCAGTCAATCAGTTTCTCCTTTTATATATAGACTAGCGTTTGCCCGCGGCTTCATGGTAAAAGAGTATTACTAATAACTCACTTAATTAAAAAAATAAAGCTTTTTAGAATTGTTTCAGTAGTCCAAAAAAATATTCTTTCAACACTTATAAACTTACAAAATCCTAAATCAGTGTATACATGCATAATTAAGGTATCAAATTATGTATGTCATAAATAACGGCTAAAAAATATCATCGAATGGGTGTCACTAAGTAATAATATAATAGGTATTATTTATTTAGTTATTTATTTAAGATCCTAACTGATATGACAATTTTGAAACATCTTAGTCCCTACTCTTTTTACTTACGATAAGTTCGTATATTATCGAATCGCTAAATAACGTGACGGGCACATCACTAAGATACCGCATACCTACGTACCGGTACCACGCGTCCTAAAATAAGCTTATCGATTGAATTTTATCCATCCTTCGTATTCTTGTAGAACGAGCCTACTGCGGAACCTATTAACTCTGCTTTTATTTACGAGTTGAAATAGAAAATTCTTTATTAAAGAATACAAAAGCAGAAGAGGGCGAGTAGAGACAATGAGGACGATAATATATATGGGCGCATCTGCATTACACCCTCAATTAAGAAACAAAAATATAACATTGTTCCTATCTGAAAAACTAAGATCATTGTAATTTTGGAGTGAATTACGTTCTATTAATCATTTAATATTATTTGCTGTTTTATCTGAATGTTTAAATTGTTTTAAAGCTATGTTATAAAGTAACTTTCAGTACCCGGATATATGTTTGTGTAATAATTATTGAACTTATAAAGCATGTCGTAAATTTATGTTTTATCACTCTAAAGTGATTTTAATATTTATCTGATTTTAAGGTTTGGATTACAATTAACCAATATCATACTTTAAATTAATAATGCTTGGCGGATATCCGCCGACTGTAATTTTATGTTACATTGTTATAGCGTTGTTTTAATTACGCTGTGAATTAATAACAATTCATTATTTAAAGGCCTAGAGAACTCTTAGTTTTTATAATAATTATTGGTCTTGTTTTAAATTCGTTTCAAAGAAAATCATTAATGTTATCGATTATTAACAAAAACTCGGACGGTATTTCTATTATAAGTTTCCTATTTAAAGCCATCGCTGTCCAGCAGCAGTGACAGTAATTTTGTGTAAATGATGTTAAATACATGCAGTGCTAATTTGTGTAAATGTGTAATAATAAGTTTAATAGTCAAAAAGTGCTGTAAATCGTGTTGTGAACTTCTGTGACTTATTTTACTGATTTGTAGAAAATATGAAAGTGTTTAAAAGGACATGTGTTTTTGTATTACGCCATGAATATGGGTGGTTGCCCGATATGGCGCCGACAGCAGCGGTGGGATCGCACACTGGGCGATCCGGTGCCACGACCTCTGGAATCTACGAAGCAGGCAGTTGTGCCACTGTGCAGGCTGCAGAGTATATGGCTACAGCACGGACAATGTGTGAGGCCGGAATCATCGACCACGGGAGCTGGTCGAAGCTGTTTATTACCTTGTACAGGTATTTACCCAGATTTTTTTATTATTGAGTTATGCGTTATGCGCGCTGTTTCATAATTTATTTTTGAAAAACTTTTTGGATACGTAAAATTGGACAAGTTTAAAAATAGTGATCGAAATGGTTTTAAAAGGCAACATATTGTTGATTTGCAAAATTACAGATTTGCGAAATTACCCACTAAAATTGTTTTTATTGTATTGCTTTTCGTTTAATTATTCATTATATTGATGGTCTTGATTGATTTAAGAGTTTAAGTGTGGCTTAAGTGTGTTGCGCTGACAACGCCTTAAGGTGGGTTAAAGTCAGGTGGGAGGAAGAAGGAATGGTTTTGATTAAGGGAGTTGTTGCTCCATGCTCTACCGTATAATAAAACTATTCTTTTTATTATTCAGCACATCACTTATGAATGTCTTTGATATAAAGTAAATAAGTGATCTTAAATAAAGAAATCCTGACAAATGGTCGTTCCTAAAGCATTCATATCGGAAAAGTTATTTGTGTAGGTTTGCCTATTATTTCAAAACCCCCATCCTAGTTTCTGATAATAGTTTATTTTTATACTTAATAACTGAGACAATTTTACTGTGTGAATTATGTCTATGAATTTGGTTGTTTCCTAAGCAATCTTGTTTCATAATTCGTGTTTGGATAGGATGGACGAGCGATTTTGAAAAAAAAAAAGAAAGTTTTCCCACGGGTAAAGCTTTATGATGGCACGCTAGTCTTTAACACTATTTTCTTTTTAACTATTTATCTAATTATCTTCTTTGCTCTATATTGCAGCGTATAGTGAAGGTATGCCCATGAAACAACAGGCTTTTTTTATAGCGTGGCGTGGTGCTATTTGTAACAAGCACCTTTCCGAAACTCTTACTGTGTTTATAGCGCTACGTAGAAGAGTTATGTTTCCTCTTTTCAATATCGATCTCCGCAGATGGACTGATTTGGTTTGTAGTAACTGTTTCTTAAAACCTACCCCTTCAGTTTTAAATGAAAAATGACCGTATGGGCAAGTAATAGAACATGGGTCAGGAAAATGCTACTCCAGAATGTAGCGAATTGACTTTTCTTTGGTTTGTTTGTCCGAATTAAAGTTTATTTTTGTTTACTTATTTTTAAACCTATCCAAAACATCCTTCCTCAAACGCTGGTTTTGCCACCACGCGTATCCTTTTCCCGGTCTTAGTGGCTAGAGCCCGCATGGGTGATGCCTTTTGGATGGCTAGATCCCGTGATGGGTGATGCCTTTTATTTGGCTAGATTCCGTAATGGATGATGCCTGCTGGATGGCTGAACCCCGAGATGGGTGATGCCATGAATTTGGTTTTTCTTTATGCGCGCTTTTCTGTTTGTTTTTAATGTATTTTTATGTGGATTATTTTATATTTATCTCTACGTGTTATTTAACTCTTAGATAAGTTATATTTAGGAATGTTATGTGACTAGCTTGTACCCGCAACTCCATCCGCGTGAAAATTCTATATAACTGTATAGTTTCATCGAAATCCATCCAGTATATTTGCGTGAAAGAGTAACAAACTTTCGCGTTTATAATATTAGTAAGTATTAAAGAAGCGCAGAGAGCGCGCTTCGGTCAGTATGGCCGTATGGGCGCATCTGCATTACACCCTCAATTAAGAAACAAAAATATAACATTGTTCCTATCTGAAAAACTAAGATCATTGTAATTTTGGAGTGAATTACGTTCTATTAATCATTTAATATTATTTGCTGTTTTATCTGAATGTTTAAATTGTTTTAAAGCTATGTTATAAAGTAACTTTCAGTACCCGGATATATGTTTGTGTAATAATTATTGAACTTATAAAGCATGTCGTAAATTTATGTTTTATCACTCTAAAGTGATTTTAATATTTATCTGATTTTAAGGTTTGGATTACAATTAACCAATATCATACTTTAAATTAATAATGCTTGGCGGATATCCGCCGACTGTAATTTTATGTTACATTGTTATAGCGTTGTTTTAATTACGCTGTGAATTAATAACAATTCATTATTTAAAGGCCTAGAGAACTCTTAGTTTTTATAATAATTATTGGTCTTGTTTTAAATTCGTTTCAAAGAAAATCATTAA
The DNA here is from genome assembly GCA_036417725.1 of Clanis bilineata. Lineage (NCBI taxonomy): Eukaryota > Metazoa > Arthropoda > Insecta > Lepidoptera > Sphingidae > Clanis > Clanis bilineata. The sequence goes on from CM071154.1 coordinate 10,157,535, forward strand.
TGTTATCGATTATTAACAAAAACTCGGACGGTATTTCTATTATAAGTTTCCTATTTAAAGCCATCGCTGTCCAGCAGCAGTGACAGTAATTTTGTGTAAATGATGTTAAATACATGCAGTGCTAATTTGTGTAAATGTGTAATAATAAGTTTAATAGTCAAAAAGTGCTGTAAATCGTGTTGTGAACTTCTGTGACTTATTTTACTGATTTGTAGAAAATATGAAAGTGTTTAAAAGGACATGTGTTTTTGTATTACGCCATGAATATGGGTGGTTGCCCGATATGGCGCCGACATATACAATGATTAATTAATCGCTATTTTTACTAGTGTACATTTATTTCCGAGATACATACGTGAAGTATAAAATAAGCATCCCATGTAACTTTTAGTATCGATAAAAGAAGATTCCTGTACCTGTCCGTTTTCTTTTCAAATACACTTTAAAATATTCAGCATTTCCAAGCGAAAACACAAAATTTCAATACTGTCATAATGCCATCGCATGTCGAAACTCACGAAGATAAATCACAAGAAGAATTTACGGAATGCTTTAGCACTGTATAAAGTGCAGTCACTGTGATGCGCTCTGTGCGAGTCATCGAACCCCATAGTTTAAGCTACATTCGTTTGGTAGTCGCGTGCCCGTAGCTCGCCTTAGTGCATAAGGCAACTGTCTGGCTTATACAGGTACATACGTCTTTCAGCATAGCTATTTGGATTCTAAAGCCTCATTCCCGAGAGAACTTTTTCAATATTCGTTAAAAAAGCGTTATAATGGAATAAAATTAGTTCTGGTATAGTTATTCAAACGCCGGCGCTTTTGAAACGCGGCGTTTGAATAATTTTGGGCGGTGTGTAGAATATACCTTATTAGAAAGAGGACAAGAATGATTTTCAAGCACTCATATGAACAGACATGTTAAAACGCTTTTTTAACGAGCGTTGAAAAAGCTCTCGTGCGGATGAGGCCTTAGTTGTCCGTGAATTTCCTTGTTTGAAATTCTAGAATATAACGCATATACCCTACTTATTTACCCCCCTCATCCCACACCAATGACCGGTCGGCGCAAAACACTTTTTACTTGATTTCCTCAGAAAGAGGATAATGTCTTCTAAGCATGTTGGAGAAATATACATTATAGTTTTTACAATTTACTCGACGTGTTCTCACCCCTATCACATCTGGGACGGAACTAAGCTCGGCAAAATGTGGGTGTACTAGTTGGCTAGTGCGCCTCTGCCTACCCCTTCGGGGATACAGGCGAGAGCTTATGTGTTCGGTGACTACAGTTTTCGAAAGGGTTATATATATTTTTTTTTTATAAATTTAGATATTTTTCACATTCAAATAAAATCTATTCCTATCAATATTTTAACTACATATATCAAATGTATTATTTATTCAGGTTTTGTGGACCGTAACTTATTCTACGAAAACTGAACAAAGCTTGTTATTCAGCATAAATTCGGGAATATTAAGATGAATTGAAAAGCGGGTATCCTAATTAATGTTGCAAGGTCCACATTTTATATAAAAAAGCAGAAGTTACTGTTAAATAGACTGAAAGACAGCCTCCGTGGTGCAGCGCCGAGTAGTCGGCTGTGAAGCGAGAGGCCGCGAGTTCGATTCCCGCATTGAGATAAATGTTTGTGTGGCCCACAGATATTTGTTTCAAGTCGGGGTGTTATGAGATCGAAAGTCTCTCATACACCCACGATACAGGTTATCCCTAATGTGGGTTCAGGACTGGATGTGTGACTGTTGGATGTAAAAAAAAATCTATGCCGAATACTACTTACACACAATACATTATACTTTCTGAGATCATTAAAATTAATTTCTACATATCATACCTAGTTTATGCAATCTGGTTTATCAGCATTCCGCCCAGTGTTCTGGCGGATTCCAAAAATGGATAAACCGAATAATGGCGTTACAGTTTGGTAATAAAATGGCAATAAAAGCACGTCACTAATGACTTTACATAGCGGATTACACTACGAACTAGCACAACACTAAAACTGAATAGAGACAAGGGAACAAAGAAATCAAATAAAGAATAGGACCACAAAATAGAACTGCTTTGTGTAAACATATAGATCGACTGACTAAATAATATAATTATATTCGATACGTGACGATATGAGCACTGGGGTGAGTTTATTACTATAAGACACACCCATTCCCTGGAATGTAATTAAAATAACTTATGAATAACTATATTAGAGGTATTATTATGTTAAACCAAACTATTTTAGTGTGGTTGCTGGTGTGTTGGTAATGTATTCTTTCTACCTGCCATTATCTCACCTATAATGTGTCCCGAGCAAATCGATTTGGAAAAATTGCTTAGCCTGACCTGGGAATCTAACCCAGGACCTCCCAGTCCACAGCCCATATGCCAAAACGTACCCATTATTATGTCTGTGTCTATTTTTATTACGTTATCGAATTGATAACCAACGTTGGTAAGGTTTGAAAGCTTTTAAATTTTCGATGTTCAAGGCTTTGGCTCTATAAAATGAAATACGACGCTTGACTTTGTTTATACGCGTTTGGAATTTTGAAATATTCTCAAGCGCTTCAGCGTGTCTTCTTTAGCGTCGGCTTGTAACAAAATTTACGTTTTTCGCTTGTCACAGATTTAACGCAAACTTTTGACATTCTTTATAAGAAATACCTTAGCTCAGGCTGCCTTGTAAGAAGATTCGCGGATTAAATTTGAAGTTGATATTATAACACTGCCTCGGTGGCGTGGTGGTATTTCGGTATGACTACGGTTCTGAGGTCTCGGGTTCGATCCCCGGGTCGGGCAAAGTGATATTGGATTTTTCCATATCAGCCCGGAGTCTGGAATTTGTGCCCGATATGGCGAAAGGCTCGCCCCCTATCACATCTGGGACGGAACTAAGCTCGGCGAAATGTGGGTGTACTAGTTCGCTAGTGCGCCTCTGCCTACCCCTTCGGGGATACAGGCGTGAGCTTATGTGTTGATATTATAACATAACTCAATTTTGTTCGCGGCTACGCTCGTGTGAGAATCTATCACGTCGGGTTTCCATTTTCGACCGACTTCCATAAAAGGAGGAGGTCCTCAATTCGTCTGTATTTTTTTTTATGTATGATACTCGATATCTCCGCCAAATGTGGACCGATTTTCAAAATTCTTTTTGTGTTCGATAGAACTTATTTCAAGGGTGGTCGCATATAAATTTGGTCACGATCGTATTTGAAGTCGGTCTGTTAAGTTTTTAAACTTGTGATTACATTAATATAGTTATCTGATAATAATATAGGACATTAGGTATATTTATTTTATTTTTATTGTAAACAGACCGACCGATCGACCAATTTGGAAAGTGTATGCCATAAATTGTATAATAATATTCATATAATGACTAAGCTTATTGTTTGTGATATATATAGATATAAGGATTTTTGTTAGTATGGGTTTTTGCATCCTACAATGCCATTTCACCTTTTAATCATTCTTTTGGTAATTACACCTCCAGTGGTATTGAGGATGCGTGAATCCATATAAATATGATTATCAATTGTATAGACAATTTGTAAATCAAATTTTTTAAAAAAGGAAAATAGACAAAAGAAAATAAAAAAGAAATGGTGACAATTGATGATGAAAAAAATAAGCCCGGAGTTTCTTTCTGCCTTTCTTCTTCGGGTCGTCATCCGTAGGTAGCTAGAGAAAGGCTGGTAGGTTAGCTAGGATAGGGCCTCACACACCAATCCCAACTGCTTCCAGTATTTCCAGTCAATCCCCTGCCACCATTCCTGCCATATGCCATTCCCATACAATCCATTCCCTTACACTCTATTCCTATTTCCCCTTATCTCCCTATCTCAGCCATCCCATCGTTATTATGTCCATACTTGCCTGCCTGTTGTCTAAATCAAATATATAATGTAAATTATATTAATCCTAATTTAAAAATTTACTTGTGATGACTTGTCATAAGTGCTTTTTTACATGCCTACGTGATCAATAAAGATTTTTATTTTATTTTATTATACCACAAACTTTCATCCCCTTACACCCCCTTAGGGGATGCCTTTAAAATATTTTTTTGTGCTCTGCTACGTCATAAAAGGAAACCGTGTGTAAAATTTCACGTTCCTAGTTCCAATAGTTTCGGCTGTACCTGCAACAGTTTGACAGCCTCCGTGGCTGTGAAGCGAGAGGCCGCGGGTTCGATTCGCGCATTGAGACAAATGTTTGTGTGGCCCACATATATTTGTTTCAAGTCGGGGTGTTGCGAGACCGAAAGTCTCTCATAGTCTCTGACACCCACGATACAGGTTATAGCTAGTGTGGGGTCAGGACTAGGTGTGTGACTGTTGGGTGTATTTATTTAACACAGCTGAGGACTTTCCACAAGAATATCGAAGGTGTGTCGTCTACCAACCCGCTTTAGATCAGCGGGGTAGAATCTAACCTAACCTCGTTGGTAGAAGAGACCCAGCATCGATACAGTAGGAAATATTACAGAGCTAATATCATGTATCGAGTACAAAATGCATTGACTCCGCATCGTGCTATATTCTAATACAGTATTCGATAGTTATTTATTTACAGCTTCCGTGGCGCAGCAGGCGAGTAGCAGGTTGTGCTTCGATTCCCGTATTGAAAAAAATGTTTCTGTGACCCACAGATATTTGTTTCAAGTCTAGGTGTTGTGAGACCGTGCGTCTCAGACACCCACAAGGGCCACGATACGAGTTATACCTAGTGTGGGGTCTATTTATTATTGTTATCTATGCTAGGTACTCTGGTTTATACAGAGTGTTCTCAAACTCAAGAGCAGTGAAGATTGATAGATTTATTCGACACCTGGCGGGCTTTGTAAGCAGATTTCCTCGCTGATACGTCCAAGTTGAACCGTTAAAGCTGAAAGTTCATTATTTCAAGGAGACAAATTTTCATTTAGATCGTAGATTATGTGAGTGGGAGAATATGGTGATTAATTGTTTTATATTAGAAATTACCTGAGCGACTGTCTCCGTGGCGTGGTGGTATTGCGTGCGCGGTACGAATATCGTCTTGATGTGTCGGGTTTGTTCCCCGGGTCGGGCAAAGTAATTTTTAATTTTTAGTATCAGTCCGGAGTCTGGAGTTTGTGCCCGATATGGCGATAGACTTACCCCTATCTGGGACAGAACTAAGCTCGACGAAATGTGGGTGTTCTAGTTCGCTAGTGCGCTCCTGCCTACTCCTTCTGGGATACACAGGCGTTAGCTTAGGTTCTATAAATGAGTGGCAGCAGGTGCTTTTAAATTACGCTTTAGATGAGATTTTTTTTACCCGGGCATGGCAAAGTGACTACAACATGATGGTAGGCGTAGTGCCGTCCAAAAAAGTACCGACCACAGACAAACAATGCATTTATCGGTGGTCACCATAATCATGCTGGCCTATTTATGGTTCATTTATTTTACGAAAATTATTTAAGTATTCAAATGACACTTAAAAGGATTTTTTACATGTTATTATTATACTCAAAGCTTAATAAGATTTTGTATTCATGTCATACAGTACAGAATATAATACATTTATCAATAACTTTTATGTAAAGCTTTTATGAAATACTCGTCGCAGAGGTACACGACGAACGAGTATGATTTTCATACGTGACATTTACGCGATTCGGACAAAGGCTCGGTCAATAAGGTTTTCAACGTTTCCATACACCGGACAGGCCTTTCAATACTCCCGAATGAAACTCGCTACCGTTTTATTAACTCTCTACAGTTTGATTTTATACTTCGAAATTCGGAATTCAATTCGCCGCTTTCTTTCTCTCTACCTGTCCGAATTCCACCTTAATGTCCAATCCAATGCCCATTCCATTGTTCAAGTCCATTGTTCATTTTCACTGTCGAATCCAATCTAATGTCCAATATGTAATGATCCAGTCATGGGCAAATTAAATTAGATAATTCGCTTAGCCCGACTTGGGAACCGAACCCAGGACCTCCCGTCCATAGCCCATACATGCTGCCACTAGACCAAGGAGTCGACGAGTTTAAGTATCTAATAGTGGTAATTTAAAAAATCGGTCCAGTCTAGAGCTTAGCGCGCTCAAACAAACTTATCAGCTATTATTTTTTTATAGCAGCGACTGGCAAACGAGCAAGTGGGTCACCTGATGGTAAGAGATTTCCACCGCCAGACACCCAACATACAAAGGTATCATGGGTTCGTTGCTAACTAAAAGAAAAGGGAACAGAGATTGGGAAAGGAAGGGGGGAATGGGCTACCGGAAATCTCACTCACAGAACGGAACGCGACAGCGAGCTGCCACTTTACGTTGGTTTTCTGTGAGACATTGGTATCAAACCGGTCAAGCGGGCCCATTTGTGCTGTCCATAGATGTAGACATTACTGTCTACAGCGTGGCTCTACAACTCAAAGAATTTGTAGAAATACGAGATGATGTAAATAGGTTATTGGTTTATTATACGGCAGTTACACCTAGACATTTACGCATGACGTAAATTCTAATCCTAGCACAGGTCTCATTAGTTAATCCCATAGCTCATTAACATAATAGCTATCAGGTAAGTTTAACGAATTAATAGTCAGCTGCTTACATATGCTCTGCGGCCTGAGCAGGAAAATTTCTGACAACCGTAAATGTCTTCGAACTCGATGCGCATCTATGAAATTTCTATGAAATATTAACCAAACGTCATCAGTGCGCAGCGAACTCGAATATATTTACATTTACATTAGTTTTTCGTGCTCGGGCTACTGAACTATTCTGTCGATACTATATACAGAATCTTTTTTCTTTCCATATATAACGGGCCTTACTTATAAAATCAGTTTAGCTGAGCAAATGGCTAAGAATAGGCTGTCACTTTTTTCCTTGTATCACGTCGTTTGAAAATAAAAGGGACAGGCTATTCTTTACCATTTGTTCAGTTAAACTGTTTTTATAAGTAAGCCCCAATATGTTTAGTTACATATTATATCGAGAAATGTACAAAAAGTATTTTTCCTAATTACAAACAATTTTGGGTAGCGATTAATAAAACACGTCATCTACCCTTCAAACATCGATGTTGTGACAAGGATTATGTTGGCCAAAAAATAAAGTCCTTTACGATGTCTTAGAACCACAGTCATCGTACTCGAGTCTAGATCACTAAACGACTAAATCCATCACTAAATTACTACAAGGTGATAGAAAGTGTTTGACCATTTATTTAGCCGCCGGTCACGTGATTGATTACTTCCCATTCCCGTAATAACTCAGTAACAGGCTTCTTCAGTGATTCGCCTTTGATTAATTTCGATCGATGAGCCTTTGTCGAGATTCGAGTGTTTATAATTTCATTTCTGTTGGCCAACTATGACTTGTTTTACTTTTCTCGCTAGCTTTTTTCTTTCTACCTGCCCTTCTCCCACCTTAACGTGCGGTCGGCGCAACATACTTGTTCAAGCATGTTGCAGAAATAATTTGGCTTAGTTTTTACGACCGGCTGCTTGCCTGACGTTCACCCCCTCTAAGGGATCCAGTCCGGACAAATTTAAATTAGAAATTTCGCATTGACCCGGCTTGGGAATCGAATCCAGAACCTCCCGATCCACAGCCCATATATGCTGCCACTAGACCAATGAGACTTTTCCCGCTAGCGTACACTACCTCTATGTAATATTTACTTGAAAAAACCCGAACGTCTCTAGCGTTACGTGGGGAATAAGTGATTTTCATACACATTATTTTACGTACTCGTTAACGAGAAATGTAAATAAAAGTCATGGTTGAGGCTCTCTGTACTCATTATAATATCAGCCCAGTAATATTACTGTCCCACTGCTGGACACGGGCCTCCTCTACTAATGAGAGGGGTTAGGAATTAGTCTACCACGCTGGCCTAATGCGGGTTGGTAAACTTCACATACCTTCGAAATTCCTGTGAAGTAATTCACGGGTATGCAGGTTTCCTCACGATGTTTTCCTTCACCGTTATAGCAAGCGATATTTCACAATGAAAATAAAATACACTTAACATAGAAAAGTCAAAGGTGTCTGCTCCGTTTTGAGGTTGGTCTCGAACCTCCGACATTTGTCTCGGCAGTCCGTACCATTCCCAACTGAGCTGTCACTGCTTTTAAAATCAGAAAATACGTAAATGAACAACTACGTAATAACAATCCATTGTGTCTTTTAGGACCCTGTCAATACTCCACTTTTTATAATCTTTATAAAAATGTTCAATGTACATACACGAGCGAACTTATAATAAGTCTAGACAAACACTGTTAGCGGTGAATATATTTTATCGACATACGACGGCTCCGATCTCAAAAACCTTTCAAACTTTATAAAATGATTTTTTATAGGAGTTTTTTTAATACAAGTAGTGATGTAGCCAAGATCTGAGATATATATATATATATATATATATATATATATATATATATATATATATATATATATATATATATATATCTGTTTCTCGGCTGAGATTAATTTTTTCGCGCAAAGTAATGCTAGTGAAGTTTCAGGAGAAAATTAGCTAAATACATTATTATATTTATTGGAAGTCATAAATAATGCCACAGTTTTTATATATAAAATTATATTCTTTCCTTAAAAAATAAAATAAATTTAGACTATAAAATAGACTTGTTCCGTAGTAGTTTTGTCGAAAATGTTATCAAAATTATGTTGTCTGATAAATATTGGGATAGTTCGCGCTTATTTCAACAGTGGAGCGCAAATGGTATGGAGGTCAATTGTTTGACTTCACATAAAAAATGCACACGATATTCGAAGAATATTCCTCCTTTTTATAAATACGGTTAAAAAGACGTAAATAACATACATAAGATCACGCCAAGGGAAAGGCAGAGGAGCACTAGCGAACTAGAACCCCCACATTTCGCCGAGATTAGTTCCGTCCCAGGTGTGATAGGGGGCGAGCCTATTGCCATATCGAGCACAAATTCCAGACTCCGGGCTGGTACTGAAAACCCCAATATCACTTGCCCGATCCGGGGATCGAGCCCGAGACCTCAGGACGATAGTCGTACCGCGCAAGCAATATCACTATGCCACCGAACATAACATATGATAACGTCTGTATCCCCGAAGGGGTAGGCAGAGCTGCACTAGCGAACTAGATGCACCCACATTTCGCCGAGCTTAGTTCCGTCCCAGATGTGATAGAGGGCGAGCCTATTGCCATATTGAGCAAAAATTCCAGACTCCGGGCTGTCGGTACTGAAAACCCCAATATCACTTGCCCGATTCGGGGATCGAGCTTGAGACCTCAGGACGATAGTTGTACCGCGCAAGCAATATCACTACGCCACCGAACATAAGATATGATCACGTCTGTATCCCGTAAATAACATACATAAGATCACGCCAAAGGAAAGGCAGAGCTGCACTACCGAACTAGATGCACCCACATTTCGTCGAGCTTACTTCCGTCCCAGATGTGATAGGGGGCGAGCCTATTGGCAGTTAATTATACATAAAGCCTAGACATTCTTACATCACTTGTTCTGGAAGGATCGACTTACATCATGAATGCCTTTAAGTATTGACTGGACTTGGAGTCCGTCCAAAAACCTATTCCACGTAATAATTATTTCATTATCGTTCGTCAATGCTTACCCCACTTATTGCTTCAGTATTAATAGCGGTTTCTTTAATTGACAGCTACATAAGGACTGGGTCTATGGATCACTAGTACTATGTGACCCTCAGTTTTTATATCATATGTATATCAATGAATTTTGTAAAGAAAAGCATTTTTAGCCTTCTGCAACATTCTTGACAAAGTGTTGTGCCGATTTCTCATTGAGATCGTCTATCTATTTAAATAGTTTCTTTGAGGGATATAAACTATTTTCTTTTCCCATATTAGAAATCCTAAAAAAAATATTATGTGTTGAATAAACAACTTTATTAATTTAAGACCGAACCTCTCTCATTAGTGGAGGAGGCCCGTGTCCAGTTGGACAATAATATTACAGGGCCTACAAAGAAATGTGTTGATTACGAAACGGTAGGGAAAAGTATAAAAAGTTGACGTGTCCGCGACTAACCGACTGGCAACGTGAAGTACTAACTCGTGATTGATGACTACATTAGCATACGGAAATGGAAAAATGTATACATTTCTCCGGCACCTTCGCCTTTATTTCTCTGAAGTTATTACGTGCCTACTATTTATCGCCACCTCACTAATGTTGCATGTTGTGGACCCATCGACGATTTACAACAAGAAGAATGAATACTGGAATACTAAAGGTGCCGACATTCATAGTTTTTACTTTAATGCTTGTATGTAATTCACGGTCGCCCCCTGGTTCTAGTGGCAATATAGGTATATGGGCTATGAACCGGGAGGTCTGGGTTCGATTCCCAGGTCGGGCATGGTGTATTTCTGACTCCATTTTCCCGGGACTGGATCAGATGAAGGTTGATGTCAGGCAGGTATCGGGTCGTAAAAATTAAGCCAAATCCTTTCTCCAACATGATTGAAAAAGTGTGTTGCGCCGACCCCACATTAAGATGGGATAAGGGCAGGTAGAAAGAAAGCATTTTTTACGGCATACTCGAATAAACAGACAAATAGTTTCGAGAGGGATAATTTGTACTCACGAACCCAAAAACCATTTCTTATCTATCTATAAATCACGCAAATTCATAAATAAGTATTAAATTTATCTAACCATCCAAAAGTTATGAACATGTAATTTTAACAATGCATAATATATTAGGCAATTCAAAATAGTGTTCTGCGAAATTTGGCTATCCATAAGTTAGATGTATGCTCTGAAATGCAAATAAAATGAAACACTTTCCAAACAAAACATATCTCACGCCCACATTGAAGCCAATTACGCGTTATATTGTAACGTTACTAGTTCTTATTTGCCGCTCCGCCCGCTTGAAATCGAGTTCAATATTTGTAAATACAGCACATAAATGTATGATGATAATCTTTGTAGTTGTGAATTTTTTGCTCGGTGCCCGACCAACTTGCTGGTTGTTGGATCCAGGGAGGAAGATGGGAGGAGAATGTAAATGTATGTATTTAATGTGTGTATGTGTATATATGCACACGTGTACACATGTGGGTGTGTGCACATACACATGATAGTGGTTTTTTTCTCTGTGTATTTTAATAGACCTAAGTACCTAATTGTGTAACAGCTAAAACGCAATAAAAGTCATTTTCATTTTCATTTTTTAACGAAAATCTTACTTATAAACTGTACCTACTATTATCTATAATGTATAGTATATACTGTAATATTACTGTCCTAATCTTACGTATATTTGTTGGAAATTGATCTTCAAATAATCAAACGTTATTAATAGGGTGAATACGATGCTATCTAACGATGTTTTTAAAATATATATTTTAATAACCTAATCTCTTTAAAAATTAAAGCAACGAATATTGGTGCGGTTGAATCACCTCTAAGAATAAATTCGGAATACAAGAATCGATTATGTGACTTTAATTTTACCATTACGCTTTAAGAGGGCGTTCGCACTTTTCAGTGAATTCGACGTTTTTGCTTGACTTTTGAAAGTGTCTCGCTGAAAATTTTTGTACCAAACAAATCCTAAAAACATATGCATTTTGAAGGTCATTTCATTCCGGACGTGGTGTACATCTTAATTTTTTCATTAAATAAGACAATACCTTATGATTCCGCGTACTAGAAGAGGTGTTTTCGAAAATGTTACTTTTTAGTGACTTTTGATAACTTTTTGAGAAACGATACATTAATATTATGACATACAATTGATGCACACATAACAAGAATATCTTCTTATCCGTGGTGGCTATTCTATTTTTTTTACGTTTTATACAAAAATGTCAAGAAAATAGCTTTGAAAACAAACACAATTTTGAAAACTGCGTCTGAAATCATAATTTATTTTGCGCAATATAAACTACACATGAAAATAAAAAATATCGCATAATAAAGTTTAATATCTTGGCTTTTATAAAAAAAAATATGAGGGCCAAATTATTTGATATAATATCTAAAATATGTTTTTGAAACCATAGCAAATATCGATATAAACAGCGAATAAATAGCCAGCCATTTGAACAGTCAAGTCACACCGCGCTGAGCGGTCTCAGAGTGAGGACGTATCGCATTTTTTCGTCATTTTCAGTTGTTCGAATTACGAAATTTTCAATTATTTGTAGTAATTATAGCGCGACCATACTCGACTTGATATTAGGCGATTTTTTTTGTATTCATGTTTTGAGATTTTCTCTAACTACATTTTTATTGAATTACATAATTGGATTTTGTTCTGATTTAAATTATTCATCTCATGATTATGATTGATTGTAAAGAATTAAGCGATAGCAACTGAATAGATCGCTGGATGCAGGCCGCTTCTTACAGGTCGATCTGGAAATCTTTGGGGGAGGCCTATGTTCAGCAGTGGACGTCCTATGGCTGATGATGATGATGATGAACTGAATAGAATTTAGAATGTGATATCTTTCTTTCTGCCTGTCCTTATCTCACGGCAGCGACCACGTGGGCTCAGTATACCACACTTTTTCAAGCATGTTGCAGAAAATATTTGGCTTTGTTTTTACGACAAATTGCTTGACATTAACCCCCCTCTGGAGTATAAAATGTAACAGTATATGGGTACCCTTCTTAGGTAATATAATATTCCCAACTGTTCCAACTAGGGGTCTTAAAATGAACATGCATTAGACGACGATCATGTCAAATTTTCATGTTGTGCACACTCCAAAATTAGTATAGGAAACTCTGGATATAGAAAAATCAAAAAATGTCTATTACATGGGGTATCTACCTAAACAGGTTCAATTTTGAAAGAGGTCAATAATCAAATTCAGTTCGACTGGATAGCATTCGGCAAATTATGTTGTTGAGGTCTTCCCGTGAAAAATACCTCAGTGCCTGAATACAAAAGTCTTTGATCATAGTGTGGTACCGTTACTAGTGATAACTTACGGCCACTGAAACAAGTTCTTTGACTGTGAGGAGGCCATGCTCGGAATCAGGAATAAGGTGATCCTTAGAAGAACGAACATTCTTGACATATAAGTCAACGGATTAGCAAGTTGAAGTGGCAGTGGCCCCTCAATTTAATTTACTAGTTCCCTCTTCTTAGTGTGAACAAGCATTTGAATGTAATATTTTGTGATTACTGGAGTTTTTTTGAGTGCACTGCGCTTACCATACGATATAAAGTGTGGGCCAAAAGTTTTTTCAAATATCGACCGTCTGAGTTTATTAAAGAAAACCATAAGAGGGATGGGCTCAGGGGTGGCGGAATATTATGCGGTTATTATGACTGCCTCTTCGTGTAACTTCTTCGCCAAAAAGAGTAAAACGGGATAGGACCCAACAGAGGGAGTTAGAGGAGGCCTTTGCCATGCGGAAAACTGAGATTAGGGATATTATTTAAAATCAGGTTACGAGAGACCAATCTAAGCTAAGCGAAATGTAATGTTCTATTCGCAAGTGCGCCTCTAACTAACCCTTCGTGGATACAGGGGTGAACTTATGTATGCATCATGCGTCGCTACATGCAATTTTTGTCAAGATTGAGCCTTAGCGTGCTTTTGAGACTGTCAAACCAGCAGATAGGTCACCAGATGGTAAGTGATCTACACTGAAATAAAATGAAATGTAGGCTAATAAATACCTCTTATGACAAGTCAATATCATCATCATCAATACATATAATAAGAATGTAAATATCGCGCGTCTGTACATTACATAGATTTCCAAAAAAACTAATTGGGGGGGGGGGGGGTTTAGAATTAGTAATAGGATACATTTTTATCGTTTTCAGATTTTTGACTGTCTGTCTGTTTGTATGTTTGACCGCGCATCAAATGAAAACCACCAAAGTAATTTTACGGAACTGGATAGAAAATCGCAGACCACATCTTGGAAAAACATTTAGGCTTTATTTTATTGAAATCGGTCAACTCTATCAAAAGATATGAATATTTTTGTATCATCTGTGCGATTGTTGGGAGTTCTATAAAGCCTGAAAGTGATTTTTAAGTTTATCAATAGATGGCGTTACCATATTTTCTGAGTCATATTGAATATTTTACGAATTCTGAACCATTTTAAAGTCGTTAAGTGATCCGCGTTCAAAATCTAAAAAGTGACCACCATTTTGGTTTTCTTTGTTTTTGGGCCAATTGACTTCAAAATCGATATCTGGGCCACCCCGTGGTTCCAAACGACGCCACCAATGTCAAATTGTCAAAAGTGACCGCCATGTTGTTTTTCTTTGTTTCTGGGCTGATTGACTTCAAAATCAATATCTGGGTCGCCCCGTGGTTCTAAAGGTATAATAATATTATAAGAAATACTTAAATTTAAATTATGCTTTTTTTGACGTCATAAGTGCTTTTATATGCCTACGTGATTAATAAAGATTTTTATTTATTTTTATTTATAAAGGACGGAACCGATGTCAAAACTGTCAAAATTGGCCGCCATTTTGTTTTTCATTGTTTTTGGGCCGATTGCCTTCAAAATCGATATCTGGGTCACTCCGTGGTTCTAAAGGACGGAGCCGATGTCAAAACTGTCAAAATTGGCCGCCATTTTGTTTTTCATTGTTTTTGGGCCGATTGCCTTCAAAATCGATATCTGGGTCACTCCGTGGTTCTAAAGGACGGAGCCGATGTCAAAACTGTCAAAATTGGCCGCCATTTTGTTTTTCTTTGTTTCTGGGCTGATTGACTTCAAAATCGATATCTATGTCGCCCCGTGGTTCTAAAGGACGGAACCGATGTCAAAACTGTCAAAATTGGCCGCCATTCTGTTTTTTTTGTTTTGGGCCGATTAATTTCAAAATCGATATCTGAGGCGCCCTGTGGTTCCAAACGTCGGAACCGGTGTCAGAATTGTCAAAAGTGACCGCCATTTTGTTTTTCTTTTGTTTCTGGGCCGATTGACTTCAAAATCGATATCTGAGTCGCCCCGTGGTTCCAAACGACGGAACCGATGTTAAAACTGTCAAAATGGGCCGTCCTTTTTTTTTTCGTTTTTGGGCCGATAGACTTCAAAATCGATATCTGGTCGCCACATAGTTCCTAACGACGGAACAGGTGTCAAAACTTACAAAAAAGACCGTCATTTTATTTTTCTTTGTTTTTGGGCCGATTGACTTCAAAATCGATATCTGGGTCTCCCCGTTGTAGAATATTTAGACTAAAACGACATGGCTGATCGATAAATCAAAACCTTTACCGTTGGCCCAACAAAATACGCGTGCGAAGCCGCGGGCAAAAGCTAGTAATAAAATATAACACAAAACAATTATATAAATCAACCTTATATATATATTTTTAGGTTAATATAAAAATAGTCAATACTTTAGTAACAGCAATTTTTTTAAAATATATTTTGGAACTTTTGGAACACTGCCAATGTTCCAAAATACTGCCTGTTGTCCTCTGTGCCCAGACGAAATATGAAAAACGTTACACGAAAAGAACCATAGGTTCGTTGCTAAGCTAAAAGGAGGGGAATAGGGATTGGGAAAGAGGCGAGGGATTTGCGCTACCAGAGATCTCACTCAACGAACTAAACGCAATAGCAAACTGCTACTTTACGTCGGTTTTCTGTGAGTCAGGTATCAAATTTAACAAAAACAACAACTCCTACATTACTAGACGACGCTTGTGTAGAATTGAATATTGATTACCCGGCGTGAGTCTTAATTTAATGAAAACTTGACCCAACAAGAAGTTCGAACCAATTATTTCCATACCGAATATTAAAGAAGGCGGCCACGTTCAACAAGGAGCAAATAGAACATTTGGGAGGTTGAAATTTTTGTAAGAAACATAAGCGTTCGGTGGCTCCGGCAATACCAACTACAAGATATTCCATTGTCTCTGAGGAGCCCGGCCCGTACCTTGCAAATTTTTCGTGTGGGGATACCTGAAAAGTTGTGTATATCTAAGAAACCGACGACAATATCCCGATTAAAATAAAACATCCACGAAAAAAGCACCGGCAGCATGTGTTGCAGAGATTTTTCAAAGACTTGCAAAGATGTTTGCTAGATTCCCGACGACGAGACATCATTAAAAAAACATAGATGTTTGTTACGTCGAAGGAATCATTTGTATCATTTCTAGTTTTAATTATATTCATGTTTCAAATTTGCAAACGATTTTGGTCCACCGTTTATTTGTCTGGCTCGGAAAAAACATTCTTATATCTGTTCTTATCTAATTCCCGGTAAATCTTGCTAGAACAATACACGTCTGACTTGAAAATCTATACCAGGACCTCCTGGTTCACAGCCTATTTACGCTATCACTAGATCAAAGAGGTGACAGACGTTTTATTATTATTTCCGAAGGGCAAGGCAAATAAATTATGCAATTTATTTATTTATTGTGCCTATAGGCATCGCTAACATAGACATTTAAACGAGCATGACTACCAAGACTGAGTACAACAATCAGTTAGAAAGCACCTTTCAGCAACATGCTTGAAATAAAGCGTGTATAAATATGATGCGTCGATCCGACATTGAAGTTTATTTTTCTAACTACTAACTACTAAGGATCAAAATTTTTCAATCCAAGTATACATTGAGTTTACGTGCTGGATTGCAACTCGGGCATGTGTGCGACGCACACAGGTGCAGCGCTGTCATAAAATACCTAAACTTGAGCGGAAAGGTTTTGCTAAAGCACTCTTAAAACATTTTGCCATTCTCCCTGTGTGTAGGGATGATGACTCGGTTTTATTATCTTTTATTTTAGTCACATTATTTAATATCTAGAATCCATTTTAACTACGCTGTATCTAATGGAATTATTGACACCTTCTTTTGCAACATGCTGGATATCAATAATCACAAGTTAAAAACTTAACAGACTTTAAATCCGATCGTAACCAAATTTGTATGGGACCACCCTTGAAAGAAGCTCTATCGATCACAAAAAAAATGTGAAAATCGGTCCACATTTGGCGGAGATATCGCGTAACAAACATAAAAAATACAGACGAATTGAGGACCTTCTCCTTTTTGGAAGTCGGTCGAAAACATATTATAAACGAATTGAAAACCATTGATTCAAATAATAATAATAAAATAAATTAATAAAGATAAAAAAAAAATATTTAATTTATTATAATTGATTCAAATGAATTCAATATAGGTTAAAAATCATGCTTTATAACCTTCGTAGTTTCGCTGCAAGTTAATTCTCAATTAACCGAACATTATCATTGGCATGTTACATTACAATAACAGCTAAAAAGCCATTACACAAATCTTTACAAACAATTCCATTGTTGTTTCGTATCTTTGGTGAAAACATTAGAATGAAAATAGGCTATTAGCACGGTAACGGAAACCGTGCCGGGTTCATCGTTGTATTGATTACTATCCAATAAGGGTGGGCCATCTCTATTAAACTCTGCCGATACAATTTATTCCAAATTACATGCGGAATACACTGCTTACGTTTGTGGTTACGGTTTTGGTTACCGATTGTTTACAATTCATCATCATCATCAGCCATAGGACGTCCACTGCTGGACATAGGCCTCCCCCAAAGATTTCCAGATCGACCTGTTGGAAGCGGCCTGCATCCTGCGACCTTTATCAGGTCGTCGGTCTACCTTGTAATTACAATTACTAGAAGATAATTTTATAATTATTTTAACTAGTGGTTAGTCAGTCCAACCCGTGACCACGAAGACTGCAAAGCCTTCGAAACGTCGGGAATAAAATTAAAACCAAATTGTGATAAAATCCGTAAAAATAGTTTTATTTCAATTAACTAGTGGTTGCCTACTGGTCGAAATTTGAGCATAATTCATACAATTTCATTGTTTTTATGAGTATTACAAAGTCTGTGTTTATTCAATATTTTCTCCTGTATCGCTCCCTTAACATTGATATTAGCAACAATCCTTTCTTAGCAGAAGATTTCATTATAAAATAAACCCATGTTCCAAGCAGCTTTTAAGTCTTATTAGTTTTGCCCATGCGTTGATAGTCAGGACAAACGATTTCATAAAATCAAATCAGGAGAAGAAACAAAGTAGCAATGACTATGCTACTAAATATTCATCTTTCGCCACTTCCAGCGTTTTATGCGCTGCAAACTGCGCTATTACTAAGCTTTATTCAAGCGTTGCGATAATTCTTCCATTTGCAATTAGAATGCACATCACGTACACCATCAGACAGAGTAACGTCTAGACGTTAGTAGACGTACTGGCTTCTCAATTATTGTCTATAATAAATATGCGTAAATTTTTGTTATAATGCTGTTATAACTCATATAAATTGTTTTACATATCGGTAATTTATGGAGGAACTCTGTACTTGATTTCTGAACAGTATTTTATGCTTCTAGTTTGAACTACAATATAAATTATGCGTTTGATACACTCCTATATGTATTAGAAATTACGAGTAGAGTATATTTTTTATTAGACATAAGTTGAGAGTCCCAAAAGGGGTTGACATCAAGCAGGTCACCAGTCGTAAAAACTAAGCCAAATCTCTTTTGTAACAAGTACAGAAGTCCTTTAACGAAATGTGTTTAGTCAAACCAAAATAAGAGTGGGAAAACGGCAGGTGGACAGCTTTTACCAGATATTTGTGAGTAGCTACGAAGACTCGAAAAGCATAACAATAAAACTTTTAATTAAATCTTCAAACAAGCGAAACGTTAAGGAATTAGTGAGTAATTTGAAACAAATTAACGAACTAAAGAATTCTATTAGCTCCAAAGGGATTTAACAAAAAGAGGAATGGAAAGCAAAGAGCGTCCAATTTTCATCAGAATTGGGTAAAGTTACAGCGCATTAGGCGTTCGAGAGTGTAAAAATAAATAAAACAAATGTTAATTGGGAAATGCACCTGATTTCATGAGAAGGAGCAGTTTCAATGAGCTGATAAGCTAAAAAAGGTTACAAAGTTAACAAAACAATCACAAGTTAACGAAATTAAATCTCGCGATTGTCTTCAAATCAGACTGCAATCGACCGAAAACTAAAAACAGACTCCAGATTCGTCCGATATTTTTATAAATAAAATAAATAAATAACCCAACAGTCACATACATAGTCCTGACCTCACACTAAGATCGAATCTTGTGTCGTGGGTGTCAAGAACTACGAGAGACTTTCGGTCTCACAACACCCAGACCCGAAACAAATATCTGTAGGCCATACAGTCATTTGTCTCGGTGCGGGAATCGAACCCGCTGCCTCTCGCTTCACAGCCGGCTACTTGCCCGCTGCGCCACCGAGACCGTCAGTCATATTTACCACATTTATATGGGACTACCACAGGACTGGACCACCCTTGGAATCAGCTATATCGAACACAAAAGAACTATGGAAATCAAAGCTAAGTAACACGAACAATACTAATTAAGAACCTCTCCCTTTAAAATTGGTTGAAAAATCAACTACCATTGCCTCTACTTCTGCAGTTTTACACTAATAATTTAAAACATACAAACTACACTTATTGCGTGCGTTCCCGTGCACGGCCCAAAAAGCGCTTGCTGGACGTTTTGGAGGAAGATATGAAAGCCGATGGTTTAACTGTGGAGGATGCTCAAGATCGGCTGAAGTGGAAACGTTTATGTAGGAAGGCGGATCCTCGCAGAAGGCCGGGATAACCCCGCGCCAGGTAGAAAGAAAAAGATACAAACTATACGTATTGCAGCTATGTTTGCTCTTTTTCAACGACAAATCCACGGTAGCTAATGCACTTTGTATGAAAATAGAGGATAAAACCCTCCATTCACGACACAAGCTTTCGCTCGCAACTTCGGGCGCGGATGACAAATGCAGGCTATAAATCATAGACTAGCGGAAGGCCGTTGGGTACGCGAATGTGTGAACACGTTTTGTGTACAAAATGTTCCTTGAATTTATAATATGTTAGTAAAAGTAGAAGTAACATCTGTTTCATTTGAATCATGACATGAATAAATACTGCAGTTAGATGAGTTACAATCAAAAATATTCTCACAAAACATACGACAGGAGACTGATTTAAGTACTTAAATCGGCCAAAAAAAATATTATTATAATAACAGATTCCAATATAAATGCAAATAAAATGCAGTCGAGAATATAATAAAATATGACATTTAAGAGCTCATCCTCAGAGGGGGTTGACGTCAAGCAAGCGACCGGTTTTAAATAGAAAGCCAGATCCTTTCTGCAACGTGCTTAAAGAAGTTTGTTGTGCCGACCCAACAATGCAGTGGGAAAAGGCCGGAAACAGCTATGAGATATGCATGTAGTTAAGTAATTTATTTCTATGATCTTGATCAGTAGGGTCATCAGAGTGATCAGCTCTTTTTGTTAGAACTCTTAACTCTATGATCTTATGTAATGCACTAACCTGATTGGGCCCGGTGAGGTTCAGCCCGCAGGAGTTGCAGCGCAGACATTCCTCGTGGTAGTGGTTGTTGTCGTATAGCGGGGAGGGTTCTGTAATGTATTTGACTGTTACTACACATGTTTAGTCATCTTTGTAAAAAAATACTTAATTAACATAAGTTCATAAAGCTACGTTGTCACAGACAGATACACGGATACTTATATAATAATAATATTGCTGTGTACGGGGCTCCGTATTAATGAGAGGGGTTAGCCCTTAATCTACCACGCTGGCTTAATGCAGGTTGGTAGACTTCACATATCTTTGAAATTCTTTTCGAGAAATTCTCGGGTATGTAGGTTTTCTCACGATGTTTTCCTTCACCGTTATAGCAAGCGATAATTCACAAAGAAAATACACTTAACACAGCAAAGAGGTGTATGCTCCTCATGAGAGGTGTATGAAACTCCGACACTTGTCGGCAGTCCGTACCATTCCCAACAGAGCTATCGCTGCTCATTATACATATATGTATATACAAGTTAAAATAACACCCCTGTTAGTGGTCGGGGTTAAAAAAGTATGAAAGGGCTGTCATTAAAAAATCTAGATCCATAATGTATGTAACCTATATTTTTAGTTTTTGTTCTAAAGCGTATTATGTTATTATATGAACGAAAATACAAAGCTTTCTAAATAAAATCCTTTTTTTATATATTTATTTTGAAAACTTCGTTAGAATTGCAACAAAATTGTGTTAAACCTGATCAGCGACAAAATGATGAAAGGAATTATTGAAATATAACAAATATAGAATCATAAATATTTATTACCGTTGACCGCCTCCCGAATGAGTTACCTCAAGCGAAAATATTCATGGAGTCATGTCAACTGCTTACGAATGACCTGTCAAAGTACTTTGAACTTCCCGTTTCATATTCGGATATATTTAACTTGCGGACTTCAGAAATGGTTCTCGATTGGTTTGTGTTTTTGTGACACGATGTCATCGCTATATAGTCCGGTCAATTTAGACCAAAAAATGAGAGTGAAGATACATAAAGTCCCAACAAGCTGAATTTCAGTGAAATTGTTCAAAATATAATTATAAACAATGTCTAGAAGTTCCCCATCATTCCCCTGTAAGGAAAAAAAATTATTCAAGGTCAAAGGTCAAAAAAATGAGTTTTTCGCAATTTTCAGCAAAACGGTAAGTTTTATCATAAAAGTACTTCAGACAAAAATTGTAGATCATAAAATTATCTATAAAAAAAGTATCAATACTCTTTTTCTTACGAGCCACCGTTTCTGAGATATAACGATTCAAAAAGTTATAAAAGTTGTTATCGTCATAATATGCATGAGTACGCCACGTATATACATCTAGAGTTGTTATTTTTATATATATATATATATATATATATATATATATATATATATATATATATATATATATATATATATTTAAAATATATATATATATATATATATATTATATAAAATATAATGTTTAAATATTTTTCTATCGGTCATTGTAACTTATACTTACAATATAAAATATACATAAGTTTTAACTATAAGAATATCAGGTAAAATGAAACCCAGTCCCTTAATCTTTAAGCCAGTGTAACTTCGAGACATCTGTCTCTTGTAAATAAAATATATAATAAATATATATATATATATTCACGAGAAATATCAAAGCTGCAGAACAACGTCGTCGAACTTTAGCAACATCTTCATCTTCTGATATTTTATTTGACGAACTTATGACAGTCCCAACCAGTCAACAGAAATTTCTTACAAATACCCACAACAAGTCTCGGTTCATTTCAATGTTGAAAGAAAAGTTTACGGCTGAAAATATATTGGTAAAACAAGCTAATAATGATGCTGATGTATTGATTATTGAAACAGCAATAGAGCAATTCAATTTGACAAATACAACTATTGTTGTTGGTGAAGATGTTGACTTACTTGTATTACTCACTGCTCGAACGCCAACTGAAAAAACTATTTTTTTCTTAAAACCAGGAAAAGCTCAGCATCAATCAGATATATATTCATCAAAAAGTTTATTTACTTTTGTAAAGTGTCAAGATCATGTACTATTTTTACACGCAATAACTGGCTGTGATACGACATCTGCATTTTACAGGACCCCTCCTGTAAAACAGCAGTTTTCAAAATGTTTGAAAAACAAGATTTAATTCAATGTGCTGAAGTTTTTAAAAAGAGTAATTCAACTCAACAAGAAGTTATTACCAACGGCATCCGCTTTCTTCTTTCTATGTACGGAGCTCCTAAAAAAACTACCTGTTTAGATAAGCATCGATATGCATGTTTCGTTAAAAATACTAAAAAAAAAAACAAGTTCAATTAGCTTGTCTTCCTCCAACCTCAGTTGCTGCTCACCAACATCTTTTTCGAGTATATTACCAAGTTCAAGTGTGGCTTGGTTATCAGCTAGACCCTACAGACTGGGGTTGAAAGTTGGTCAACAATATATTAGAGCCAGTTCAAACTTTACTTCCACCTGCGCCGGAAAAACTGCTGAACACTATTTTTTGCAACTGCAAAAATGGGATGCAGTGCTAAATGTGGTTGCAAAAAAGTCGGACTGTCTTGTTCTTTGGCATGCATAAATTGCCAAGGCCGGTCGTGCTCTAATATTGAATCACAAACAATGGAGGATTCGTTTGACTCCGACGAAGTATCATGCGATACATCGCTATTGACGCAATAGGGAACTTGCGTGTAATTTTTTTATTGGTTCATTGTAAAGAACTACGTCTCAAATAAACACACCAGAAACAAAAACATAAAAATATGCACAAATCATTTAATTATCGCAAGTCTAAATATGACTTACAAAACCCCGCGCTAAAAAAGGACGTGACGTCATAGCGTAAAAATTGCTTTTTGTTGACATCTCAGTTGACACTGACGGCTAGTGACCTTGTCTGGAATGACGTTTGAACCGCTATAATTGCCTATCGTTTAAAATTTCCCCATGCCGAACAAAAATTTCCCCAAAAATTTTGAAGTTATTTCATTAACTAACGAAGTAAAAATAAGTTGCACTCTTGAATCCCGAGCGGAGAGGTGGAAAAGTTACATGAAGAAAATAATTTGGAAAGAGGACGACCTCCGAAATCTCATTCATCAAGCACCATACTAAACATAACAATAGTTTTCCGCAAAATTGGGAAAAATACCCCAACCTGGAAACACTGCCTAATGCAACGACGTCACTTGGGTTTTGCAATAACGTTCCATTATACGTAATTTCTAATTAAGATATTTTATAGTGCTGAGCTTTTAAAATATCCATAAATTATTGATTAAATTATTGGTATAATAATTTAATCAATAATATCGAGATCTACTACCTCTAGAACTATGGAAAATACAGGTGATAAATTGCATAGCCACAATATATTTGAAAACCTAAATCGAGTAAATCAAAGCGATTGGCTCCGGTCTAATACAACACCTTTTACCGAGCCTCACCACTAGCATTTTACTTTAAGAGCTTTCCTTGAAAAATCACTCTTCAATACGGTACTTATTCTTCGTTCACCTGTCAGTATTAGATTTTTGCGAAAAGGTAAAAAGGTCTCTTAGGGTTACCCTCAAATGGGTTATTTATGATAACCGCAGAAAACTTTATAAGTTAGTAAAAAAACCTCATTGTTTTCAATTTTAGAATCACGAACGCAGTCGTTTTGAAACACATGAACACATTATTCTTAAAGCAATAATAATTTATTGTTTCATTGGTCTGAAAGCCTACTTAGCATCGATATATTATTTTATTTGCCTAGATCATCGATATAATAATATACCTAGATGCACAGTTCCATACAAATATCATTGTAAACAGTGTCCTCGACAGACAAAACAAATAAACATCACAAATCTAATTAAATTAACACAAATATGACCTTATAGACGCGGCATAAAGTAGCTTTTTAAATTGAATGTTCAAACGTTCTTGTATTCGAAATTTTTGAATTTCTAATCGTTTTTGAATTTGACAAGAATTTGACATTATTAAAAGAAACATTCTAGTCACTTGGACAAAGATTGAATGGAGTCGAATAGTTCTTGTATTTATTTGTGAGAAATGTTGACCACGTGGCGTACAATGTAGATGAGAATGGCGATATCTGTATAATAATTTTACTTACATTAAGAGATAGATAGAGTATAAATGTTTAGAAGATAAAAATTTAAAAAATTCAAAATATCTTTCAAAAATAACGTCTTAGGTGTGTTAGAGATTGATGAAAATTCTGATGGTATTGGTGATCCTTCATTATTTATTGGTTCAATTGCTGGTTCCTGGAAATGAATATGTTACCAATAAATGATGACGCCACAATTACTGTTGTAGTAATTATGCCTAACGACCGGTTCCAATAAATGATCTCAATCCGAGAATCCAAGATAAAAATGAAAAATCACGGGAATGAACCATTAAAATTATTATTTGACAGCGGAATGTTCAACTTTGTTCATGTTGGCAAATTTTTATGATCTGCACACTTTGATTGAAAACATTTATTAGAATTAGCCGCAAATTATTAAATAGTCATTTTACATGGCAGTATGTACCTAGTATATGCTTGCTATTGATGAATTCTGTATCAAATATTTTTCAGCTATTACACTTGTACTGCACCCTGCCTCATTTAAACTTGTAGTTACGACAATCTAAAATAAAGTCAATAAATGTGGCAATATTTATTTATTTATAGGTACACCAACAGCATACATATTGTTAAATTAAATAGTAAACATTAGTTAAGGACAATGTAGCTGATGACAATTTATCACCTTTATTTTTGGTACAGCATTCTTTTTAATTTTCCTAATCCCTTTTTCTGTATAATATCCATCGGAATCGGCAAAATGGTCTGAACAAACCACACTTGAGTAATTGGGTTTAAAATTTTCTTCTCTCCTTTCTTCGGAAATTATTTTACGCCATTTATCTCTTACTATTTCATTTCATGGAAATCTGTAATTAATAAATAAAATTAATAAAAAAAATCATAAATTTAAAATAAATATAATATATTTACAAAAAAAAGCGACTCCATATATTTCATTGTTCCAAATCATGATTTCAAAAGGGACAAAATATTTTATTAACTGGATTCGTTAAATTAATTATTTATACACGTTTAATACTTAATTTAACATGATTAAGGTTTTAAGAATCAAGTAAGGGAATTATACTTACTTAAAATATGAAATCCCATGTGTTTTGCGCTTTGTAAGAGTGTTATTTTTGCACTCTTTCACAGAGCATTTAGGCATCTTCACAGGCGAACGGTCGGCGCCCGACTGACAGCACACAAGTGCTTACTTACATTTTAAGCACTTGTTGGCTGTCCCACTTTCTGAGCGTCAACTGTGCATCTAGGTATATTATTATATCGATGGCCTAGATGCACAGTTGACGCTCGGAAAATGGGACAGCAAAGAAGTGCTTAAGCACTCGTTTTGCCTACAGTCGGACGTCGATAGAATTCTAAATTTCAAAATTCAAATTAAAGAACGCTTGCTCATTTCGTTTAAAAACCTACTTTATAACACGTGCTTAGGGTTATATTTGTGTTGATTTAATTACAACTTGTGATTGTTTTCTTTGTTTTATTTCTGAGACAACTTTTTAGGAGGATATTTGCAAAGAACTGTGCATCTAGGGTATAATATATTGATGCTACTTAGGTTGAAAACTGTGTGTATGAGAAGTACAAATTGTGTTCAAGCTTTAATGTCAATTGTATTTTTATTTATAGCATTGATTTATATAGAGACTGAACGAGAAGATGGGTCATCTGGTGGTAAGTGATCTCCATCGCCCATAGACACCCAAGATACAAGAATCATGGGTGCGTTGCCCACTTAATGGAAGGGAAATAGGGATTGGGAAAGGGAGGTTGGGAGTTGGAGCATCGGCCAAATCGGGCCAAAATAATACATATCCAGGACATATTTGAAATTTATGCCCTGTGAGAGGTCCGCCTCCCCTATCACATGAACAGAAATTAACTTAGAGAATAATAATCACAATTTAATCAATTGCCCCCTCTTCAATAAAAAAAGTTTAAAAACTGAACGGACCGACTTCAAATCTGATCGTGAACAAATTTATATGGGACTACCCTTGAAATAATCTCCTCGAACACAAAAATAATTTTGAAAATCGGTCCACATTTGGCGGAGATATCGCGTAACATACATAAAAAAAGACGAATTGAGGACCTCTTTTTCAAAGTCGGGCGAAAATGAGAACAGTAGTTGCATTGTCTACACTTCATCATATTCTTATGTTGCACTCTATGCATTATATTCGAATAAACGCCATAATAAGTCTGGGTAACATAACATAAGCTCACGCCTGTATCCCGGAAGGGGTAGGCAGAGGCGTACTAGCTAACTAGAACATCCACATTTCACCGAGCTTAGTTCCGTCCCAGATGTGATAGGGGGCGAGCCTTTCGCCATATCGAGTACAAATTCCAGACTCCGGGCTGATATGGAAAAATCCAATATCACTTTGCCCGACCCGAGGATCGAACCCGAGACCTCAGAACCGTAGTCGTACCGAAATACCACCACGCCACGGAGGCAGTCAAAGTAAGTAAGTCTGGGTAAGTAGCCAATAAATAGTGAAAGCAAATTTTTTGGTTGGCGATGTTCCAAAGGACACTGTGACGTACATATGTAACTAGGAAAGTTGCCAACAACTGCAGGTTTAAAATTTTAAGACCAAGTTATGGACGAACACTGTCGTGGTGTGTGACAAGCACTTTGCTTCAATTGATAGTTTTTTCTAGGTTTTATTAAAATAAAGCGGACTTTCCTGCCATATGTCTGGATATTTCTCTACAGTTTTTATGGCTTTTTGTGAAGCAGTATTTCGTAATAATTTTGTCGTGAAGACATTTATGTTTCGTGATACGATACAAAAGGTATTTGTAGTATTTATGTTACTGGTAGCTTTTTATACATATGTCACAACAGTGGCCTGGGCAGGAATATTGTTGATAATTATCGAATCCATACCAAGCTCGATGCGCACTGAGAACATTTTGTTAATATTTAATACACATATTATAGACGCTCATCGAGCTCAATTCGAATTCGATTGTCAACAGGCCATTGTGTGTGTATTCTTATATCCTGTTTATAAATCTGGAATTACTTTTATAAAAGATCCAAAGTTACAATGAGTGAGAGTTAGAGAGGTAGGACTACGTTGTAGACAGTTGGAGTGGTAGAGCCACGCTGTAGACAGTTTGAATGGTAGAGCCACGCTGTAGACAGTTACGTCTGCAGCACGAATGTGCCGGCTCGACCGGTTTGATACCACTGTTTCACAGAAAACCGACTTAAAGTGGCAGCTCGCTGTCGCGTTTCATACGGTGAGTGAGATTTCAGGTGACTCATTTCCCCCCTCCCTTTCCCAATTCATTTTCCCTCCCCTTCCATTCCCTCCTTTTAGGTTGGTAACGCGCCCATGATTTATTTCGTGTCGTGGAGATCACTTACCAATGTTCATTTGCCAGTCTCTGTTATAAAACAATCACAAGTTTAAAAACTTGACGGACCGACTTCAAATCCGATCGTGACCAAATTTATAAAGGACCACCCTTGACATAAGCTCTATCGAACACAAAAATAATTTTGAAGATCGGTCTACATTTGGCGGAGATATCGGTGAACATACATAAAAAAACAGACGAATTGAGGACCTTCTCCTTTTTCGAAGTAGGTCGAAAAAAGTTATATTTCGTTTGCATCACCAAACAATACCAAAATCCTTGTAAACTTTTGAAAACAAATTTAAAACTCCCACGAACGAAGATCTGATTAATCACAGACTAATCTATTTGACACTTTGATACATTTCGAAGGTCCTTAAGGCTAAATTGTTAAATTAGTTACTGCTCATTGTATTTCTTTGTGAGAAATTTGATAAATGGCCCGGGGCAAGATAGAACTTGTGAAACTCCGCCTGTTTACTTAATCAATATTGATTTCAAATTTAAAGTAGTAATTTATGTAATCATTCGGCGGATGGCGATAAAATATTGTTATTGATTTTTCATTTTAATAAAACCTTTACCATGTAATTGTTTAGTAAGTTTTTGTAGATAACTTTATTAACTTGTCAAAAATGGTGACTGACTCGGTGGCGTGGATGTATGCCGGTGCTACTACCTTGCTGAGGTCTCGGGTTCGATTCACGGGTCGGGATTTTTTCAATTTCAGCCCGGAGTCTGGAATTTGGGCCTGATATGACGATAGGCTCGCCTCCTATCACATCTGGGATGGAACTAAACTTGGCGAAATGAGGGAGTTTCAGTTCTCTAGTGCGCCTCTGCCTACGCCTTTGGGGATACAGAAGTGAGCTTATGTTATGTTATGTTATGAAAAATGGTAAGTCATGCTTTTACCCGCGACTTCGTGAGGAAATTTATATACAAATCTATTTCATGGGAACCGTACATTTTTCCGGGATAAAACATAGCCTATGTGCTATTTCAGACTATAATTTTATTATATCACCAAATTCAGCTGTTCTGGTGTGATTCAGTAACAAAAATACAACCATCCTTTTCGCATTTATAATAGTACTAGTTGTTACCCAAGACTCCGTGCGCGTAGTAATTCTCCGTAGTAATTCTATGTTAATACATAGACTACTTTTACCCGGAGAAAAATTAGAAGGATACAAGTATATAGAATTTAGAGGTATAAAAGTAGCCTATGTAGACATACCGGAGAAGTACTACGCGCAACATCCAGAATTAACCTATATCTTATATTAACATCCAGGGTGTCAGCTACCTATATATCTAATTTCATCAAAATTGGTCCAACCGTTTGAGCATGCAGAGGTAATAAACATACAAACACACACAAACTTTCGCCTTTATAATATTAGTGTGACTAAGATGGGAGAATAACGTTGATATCGTTATAAGGCCAAAGTTCTACTATAAGGCACATAGAATCTATGAGAGATCAGCGGCCTGAGCAGGAAAATTTCTGACAACCGTAAATGTATTCGAAGTCGATGCGCGTCTATGAAATTTGTATGAAATAATAACCAAACGTAATCAGTGCGCAGCGAACTCGAATACATTTACATTTACATTAGTTTTTCGTGCTCGGGCTACAGGACACACGAGGAACAGGCATCACATACTATCTGCAATGTCCATAAAAATCTTAGTGGTTTACTATTGTATTATTTTTTCATAGGTACTTTAGTCCACGTAATAAAGTCATTCAATGTAAGCTTAATGAGTAATAATGTAAGCTCCGTTTAGTCCGCTTAGGAATCAGATAGGCATATGTTATATTTCCGTATTAACTGGGCTAAGAACTATAGCTCAACTATGAGTACGTATTTACGCGAGCGAGGACGTAAAATATGTTTATGGAAAACGTCAGTTCCCCGCGTAACCGTTAGAAGCGTTCGGGTGTGTGTCATACAAACATTTTACAAAGTCGCTAACCATTAATGTCAAAAAAACTCATTGTTGGCCTACTAGCTTCGATATAGTAAATAATATTACATAGCACTTAGGTCATCCTGTTCATATCTGACGTTATATTTTTCCTTTCATGCTATATTGAAATATCAAATAGAAAATAGGGCGCAATTAATGCGATCGTACTAGACGCAGTAAAATGAGCTGTAAACGAAGCTTTCCCTTTTTTATAGCACCGGTAGTATACTAGCAATATTAATGTTATGGGCCTTGGGAGCAATATTGTTTCAATATTCGATGCGTTTATCGCCTTCGTCAGTTATGTAATGTAGGTTATTGTTCATAAAAACGCGTAATGAATGTACTGCTTGTTATTAAGGACATTCTGTGTATTGCGAATGATAAACGGGCGGACAGACTGTGCCCCTAGTAGTGTGGAAGTTTGCAAAACTGGCGATACTTGATATAAGTCAGTAGGCCAACCATGAGTTTTTTTGACATTTCTCGCTAGCGACTTGGTAAAATGTGAAAAATATATATATTAAATATACCTGAATGTCTTTAGCGGTTACGTGGGAAATTAATGTTTTTAACCATCTTCAAAAAAAGGACGTTATCAATTCGACCCGTATTTATGTAATATTGTTAGCTTAACATAACATACGTAACATAAGCTCACGCCTGTATCCCCGAAGGGATAGGCAGAGGCGTACTAGCCTACTAGTACACCCACATTTCGCCGAGCTTAGTCCCAGATGTTATAGGGGGCGAGCCTATCGCCATATCGGGCACAAATTCCAGACTCGGGGCTGATATGGAAAAATCCAATATCACATTGCCCGACCCGGGGTCGAACCCGAGACCTCAGGATAGTAGTCGTACCGAAATACAACCACGCCACCGAGGCAGTCAATATTGTTAGAATTGCACGATATTCGCATATGTTAGTCTATATGGGCTTCTGAACAGCGGCCTGAGCAGGAAAATTTCTAACAACCGTAAATGTATTCGAACTCGATGCGCGTCTATGAAATTTGTATGAAATATTAACCAAACGTCATCAGTGCGGAGCGAACTCGAATACATTTACATTTACATTAGTTTTTCGCGCTCGGGCTACAGATGTGCCAAATTTTATAAGTGTATGTATGTACCTCTATATATGTATGTTTTTCCACGTATATCTCAGAAACTATAAATCGGATTGCGATATATCTGGAGTTGCGATTTATTGGACTAGATATCTTCTAACTTAGGCAACAGTGCAAGTTTCATCAAAATCGATTCAGTAGTTGAATATCTTGTTAGTAAGGGGTATTATTCGATTAGTGAATTTATAAACGACAGATGGATTTAATTAGTAATAGTACAATAATTATAACATGACGTTCATAAGTGTTACCTAGTGACCTATATGATTAAATGAATTAAATTATTAAAATATATGAACTTAAATGTGTGAAAATGGTAAAGTCGGTTTTAAGTGTTTGTTAAACTTTAATTAATCATACAAAATATCTTATAGAGTCGCTAGCGAGAAATGTAAAAAAAACTCATGATTGAGTAACTGTTTTATACGGATTCTATCGCGATTTGTTTTTATTTTTGGTCCCGACGTTTCGAAAGCTTTGCAACCTTCATGGTCACGGGTCGTAAATTATACACATCTCCTCCATTCTCCATTTAAGGTTGTCTATAAGGACTTATGGGCGATGGAGATCACTTACCATCAGGTGCCCATCTGATTGTTCGCCAGTCTTTGCTATAAAATCCTTTTTCCATTACTGAGCGACAACAGTATAATCGGCATAATGAAGATTGATAAATGCTAAAATTACGCACGAAGATTGATAGTCAAATGTCCAAAGGATGTAAATGGCTTTACTTTATCATAATATTCTTATAATTTTGGTGGCCAATCATTTTAAGGGGAGTGTACACACGGAATACAAAACCATTAGTCAACCTATTGGGGTATAACTTAAAGATATTAAGACCAGCAGCCCGAGCAGGAAAATTTCTGACAACCGTAAATGAATTCGTGCTCGATGCGTGTCTATGAAATTTCTATGAAATATTAATCAAATGTCATCAGTGCGCAGTGAGTTTACATGTACATAAGTTTTTCGTGCTCGGGCTACAGTACTGTATACATAAGTTCATGCCTGTATTCTTGAATAGGAAGGCACTGGAGCAGCTGGGGCATCCCAGGTTTATCGTTTTTTCATGGTGATCCCCATAGCAATACCAGGCATAAATTCCAATCTCGGGCAACCCATATATGTTTTTTCCGATATACAGACATTTTGATTATAATATTAGCCCTGTAATATTACTGTCCCACTGCTGGGCATGGGGCTGAGGAGGCCCGTGCCCAGCAGTGGGACTAAGCATTGTAGACTAAGACCCCTCTCATTAGTAGAGGTACTAATGAGAGGGGTTAGGCCTTAGTCTACCACGCTGGCCTAATGCGGGTTGGTAGACTTCACATACCTTCGAAATCCTTGTGAAGAAATTCTCGGGTGGTTAATGCAGGTTTCCTCACGATGTTATAGCAAGCGTTATAGCAAGCGATATTTCACAATGAAAATAGACTTAACATAGAAAAGTCAGAGGTGTATGGTCCATGTTGGAGTTGGTTTCGAACCTCCGATTTTAATTGCTTGTTGTGAAATAAGGCTCCTTACTATGATTGTAAGTATATGGATATTGGACACGTAACGCGTAATTTTTACGTAATTAAATTCTTATCATTCTCGTTATGTATACATTTCGTTAACGCGATAAAGTATTTTACACACTTGATTTGACTGTGGTCATAGAGTATTAGACCATAGGACTACGACTTTAGGGCGATAATCCTAAGGCTGGTTGGCTGGCCTAATGGCCTAAGCAGGCTGGCACTAGACTATCATGAAAACTTACTAAAGATTACTATGTAATAAAGCAAATAGCTACCGTACCGACAATTAAATAGCGCATAACTATATTAAGTTTAACGATATCACAAAGGAGGCTTTCCATTCCATCAAAATAATATCCAGTCCATTAAATAAGCTTTGTTTTGGAACAAATAATTATCCAACTTAGCGATAAATTAAATTTTAATCAAACGCGAAGTGACGTGGAAGCCTGATATCGATTCTGATTTACTTTACGTGTAAAATACGACTTTCTGTGTCTAAAACTCAAAATAAACGATAAAGGAAAATCAAGTTTAATAACAAAGTGAAATTCTTTACCGAATTTCTATTTAATGTAGCTCTATTCATCCAAGTTATTAAATTATACTAGAGAAACAAGTTGTAAATGTTCGAAAATGTGTCAAAATTGTCTGGAAACTATTTTTTATCTATTACTTCTTTAATGTAGCAAATTTATATAGACAATAGACACTGTTTATGTAATATTTCAAATGAATTTCTGATATAAAATAACATAATACAAGCTCACACCTGTACCCCAAAGGGGTAGGTAGGGCGCACTAGCGAACTACACACAACACGGACCCAGAAGTGATAGGGGGTGAGCCTATCGCCACATCGGGCACAAATTCCAGACTCCGGGTTGGTACTAAAAATCCAATATCATTTTGCCCGACCCAGGGATGGAACCCGAGACCTTAGGACGATAGTCCTAGCGAAAAACCACTACGCCATCGAGGCAGCCAGAATAAAACAAGATTGTACCAAAAACTTTTCCCCGAAAGCCCAGAAATTGTTGGCATGAATTGATGTACCACATTTTCCTAACTGTACCTAATGTGATAATGAGCGAATTTATCTCTATAATCTGTGGAACATTTGTTTATAGAACCATTATTTGTACACATAATTAATTTGTATTGTATTCACGGTCAATTAGGCATAATATTAGGTTAACAGGACTTTAGTTTAAATGAAAATTATTTCTATGTTGAGTGAACATCGGATCAATTATATAAATTTTTCTCTATTATATGCCCACCCTACACTCTGTCATTCATTGTCATTCGGGTGCATTTTTAAGAGATATTCAAAGTAAATGAGAAGCGCGCGAGAAAAACATCCTCTAATAATATCAATTAATTTTCCCAGCCCGTCAAAATGAAGTGATAATGGGTGTGAGGAAGTGATCATTTAATAAGATTTGACCCCATTTCTCTGGTGGAAAAACAACTTACTGTAAAAGCCCGTGAAAATTCGCCGACGGAGTGCCGACGCTTTTCAATACCACGGACATGTATCAAGGCTCAGTTGCGGTTCCAAATAATCACACCAGTACCACATTGCTATGTGGCGCCGCTCTCATTCCGATTGTGGGCTGCGGTCAGGTGCTTACGAGATTTCTGGCCACACTATTTAAAACGAAGTTGTCTTTAAATATATTGTAATTTATACAAAAATAGATCGTAGTCTTTATAAATTTAGAGAGTTATCGAAGAATTACACATTTAGGTTTCTACCTGCCCTTATCCCACCTTAATGTAGGGTTGTCGCAACACTCGTTTTCAGGCATGTTGCAGAAAGGATTTGGCTTAGTTTTTATGACCGACTGTACGCCTGACGTCAAATCCCATCCGAGGGATCCAATCCGAGGAAAATATTGTTAGAAGAACTCGGTTAAAAAACATCACGCCCGACCTGGGAATAGAACCCAGGATTGCCCGGTTCACAGCCCATATACAGTGCCACTAGACTAAGGAGACGGCGAGTCGGTGTTATTGAAGAATTATAGATTAGTCCCATATACAGTTACAAAATTCGACATAATATTATTTTTAAAATCTTCTTATGTATAAATTCGAAAGTTTGGATAAATGGATTTTTGTTAGTCAGTTAGGCCAGTAGGGCTGATCGGATCTGTATGAAATTTGGCACAGGTATAAATTACAGTCTGGTATAGCGCATAGGCGTATTTTTATCACGAAAAAAATTACGGTTTCCGAGTGATAGATAAGTTAAGAAATTTCGATTAAGAAATAAATATTATACTATACCGGCTAATTAGCCGGTTGGAGAATTTTCATACAAGCAACAATATTTTTTGTTCGTATTTATTTTCAGTTTCTTTAGTTAATAGAGCTTAAAGATCATAAATATGAAGGTTTATAAATTATATTATCTATGCTTATATAATGTGAAATCAGATATCAAAGTAAACGCAACTCATCATTTGTAAAGATCGTAACCATCCGTCTCGACTTTCAATAAGATCTTATCTTTTTGTCGTTTAAGGAAAACGGATAATTATAAAAAGGATTTTTATTCGCGGTTATTTCGATAACTGGAGCGTTATAAATATGCTCTCTTTTCGTTAATATTTATAAAAATAAATTTCCTACGATACTAAGATATTTTTATTCACTGTGTTTATACTACGATTGTTATACGAACTTTTTTATAAAATATGAAAATAAATAAGCCTTACAACATATTACTTACCATGTCGTCGCGATGAAATTTTTATAAATATTCTTCACACGTTCGAATAAATAATCTTGTCTCTAAACACTGTTACAATAAAGTTTACATCCACTATATCTAAGCGACTTAACGTACTTTACAATTAATATTGGTGTTTTGTTTTGAAAATGCACTAGCCTAGGTTAGGTCTTTCAAAAATATTATCTGGGCTAAGTTCAATGTCAAAACGCTTCCGTCTCTAATGTAAATGGGAGTTATCACAAACTTATTTTCACGTCACTGACAGGAAATATGTTATCATTGTCGTAATTATTCCGTGTACGCGGACAAAAACAAAACAGTGTACCAAAAATACAAATATAATCTGCTGGATAATTATTCAAGATATATGGATTCGTTGTAGAGTCTACGTTGGTTGTGGTGAGTTCACGATGTATTTTTTTATCGCGAAACTAGGCTGTCAAACGTATTGTTATTTGAGGTTATTCGTTGTGTACGGCACGTCACTTTGGTTCTAGTAAACATGGCAGCGATCCGCAACAGATGACAGGGCGCGGGCGGGCGGGCCTGCGCCGGGCGCTCGCTTCATCTCATCTCTGTGCCCGGCGCGATCGCGCTGTTATGCCACTCGGAGTGACCGGCCGCCAAGCGCCACCAAGCGCCGCCACTCTCCGGACCTCTGTGGCGCCACTGTGCCTCTCCCTCGGCTGAGCTTTCTTCTCACTCCCCAGCCCCGTCGGCAAAACAGCAGGTAGAGTGAGACGAAAGAGCTATGTGTAAATCGATTGGCTGATGAAAAGGGGCGGGGGCCGAGCACGTGGCTCCGACTAGTGTTCCTACACCGATTGAGTTTACGGTTGTAATTTGCTTTACGTTCGAGGAGTAGTTTAGCGCGCGATAGATGAAACTTGTTCGCGGCCCGCTTCTAGCCCGCACTTATGAAATCCACTACAAACAATTATGTGATAGGTTTAATTCGATTTTGTCGCTGATCAAGTTATAGTTTGATGGTTTGAAAGCTCTGTTTAATGTATGAAGTTGATGCAAGCGCTGAAAGTTTGTAATTTCGTATTTGTAGAAAGTTATATTAGTATTTAAACGTCTGACATTTCAGATTTTGTGAACTAATTAAGCGTTTTTATTTTTTTGTGTCAAAACACATACATATTTGCTTTTACGAAATATAATTCTAGAGATTTATAAAACTGAATTCATTTTTGAAACGATTCATTCCCTTCCCTCCCCTTCCATTTCCTCCTTTTAGGTTGGCAACGCTTCCATGATTCTTTTTGTCTTGGGTGTCTATGGGCGGTGGAGATCACTTACCATCAGGTGACCCATCTGCTCGTTTGCCAATCTCTGCTATATAAAAAAAAAAAGTAAATGCATACATACATAAGCTCACGTCTGTATCCCCGAAGGGATAGGCAGAGGAGCACTAGCAAACTAGGACACCCACATTTCGTCGAGCTTAGTTTCGTCCCAGATGTGATAGAGGGCGCGCATATCGCCAAATCGGGCACAATATGCTATACTGAAACTCTCCGGGCTGATATTGAAAAATTAAAATCACTTAGCCCGGGGGCGAACTCGAGACTTGAGGACGGTAATCGAACCAAAATACAACTATGCCACCGAAGCAGTCATTCAACTTTATATTTTCCGTCTTAATTTTAAGAATAATAAAGCTTAGTAGACTTACCAGTTTGCGTGCTGGAGTCGAAGAATGTGCTTGTAGTCTCCACTGTCATAGTGCCGATGGTGCCATCCAGAATCTGTGTCGAGGAGTCCCGTCGACCACGCGCCCGCATACAAGCATCATCACTCTGTGAACTCTGTCGCCTGAAGTTCCTGCATCTGATCATCTCCTCCGTTGTCGACTGCCTTCTAAAACCGCGCGCTATTAAAATCTCTTCGGTTGTCGACTGCCTTCTTATCATCGTCCTCTCTGGAGGCCGGGCGCATGGACTCGGGTCTCGACTCGAGCAAGAACTTGATTCAGGACTTCTTGCACGACCCATTCGAGCGCATGATGCTTGCCTCCGTAATCGACTCCGACGCCTTGCAGCTGAAGGACTTAATTCACCACCTCCAGCACGATCAGGACTTAGCTGGGAACGATCGCGCCTCGGTCGTGCTGCCGAGTCAGGGCTTAACGAATCTCTCCTTACCCTTCCTTCATCGTCAGGGCCCAATGATGGACCTGAATCCCTACGCCTCGCTCCAGGTGGTCCAGTAGGATCATCAAAAGCCGTTGCTTGTCTTTGGAGTCGGCCTAGCCTACGTTCTGGGCTCGCAGCGGCCCTTGAATCCCGTCTGGCTCGGCCGCATTGCGTCGTCGAATCTCTCCTCCCTCCCAAGCTGGGAGGTGTTCGTCCACTAGGAGTGGTTGCTTGGGTAGCTTGTGCAGACTGAGTTGCTGTACTTGTCTGTACCGTTTGGGTTGAGTTTGTAGTTGGCACGGTTGGAGACGTTGGAGATGGGGTCACAGCTGAGGTGATAATTGTCGGCATCATCATTGGCTGACATTCACCATCTGATCGGCTTGGTTCATGTATCGCCACTACAGTAACAGCTGGTGGGTGTGTAGAGGGTCCTGGGTCGGAGGACACTTCAACGAATGATGGCGGAGCAGGTGTTGGTGGAGAGGCACGTCTCTTCCTGTGCGTCGCCACTATCCGTGGAGGTTGCGCCACCACCGAATCTCGTCTATGACGATGTCCATCTACGGAATCCCTTCGCTCCTTACTCTCGTCACCGGAGCTGCGGCGCTTAATGCGGCGCTCCCTCGACGGCATAATAGTGGTCGAGTCTTTCCGTTCCCAGTAATTTGGGAAATCGGCGCGAAAGTCTTGAGGGGCCGCTTTGGAATCGCGTCGCTTGGAAGCCATGGACTTGATGCCGGAGTCGGCGGAGGAGTCTCTCCTGCGTCTTGGAGGTGGTTCGTGTCGCGCCCAGGGAAGGGAGCGGGCTAGGTCTGCCAGGGTCTCGCGGCGGGACAGCGGCGCCCTTTGACGTCGGGGTGCACCACCACCGCCCCACTCGCGCAGTATATCGGTGAGCTGGGCCAGTGAAGAGCGTCGTCGACGGGGTCCACCTATTATTCGAAATATTCATTGAATTAAACTAAACAATATCATGAGTATGTAATGTTAATTTGTAAGGCATCAATTTAATTTTTATAACTCCGTAATCCTGAAATAACGATATGCAAACTTTCTCCATCACAAAAGCTTAGAAAGTCTTCGTATCGTCTTACAAAAACTTAAAATTTCTCAAGTTTTCACAGTACTCCTAAAACAAAAATAAAAGAACAATACATCAAAGAAAAAATAAATGAAAATGATAAATGAATGTCGCCTTACCTCGAGGTTGGTCTGACACGTCGGGCTCCGGCGGCGAGAGACACGACACCTGCGCGGCGGAGTCCCTGCGGCTGCCGAGTCTTTGTCTCAGCGTGGACTCCTCGAGTGTGGAGCGCGTGAGCTCGTCCCAACCGTTGCCCCCCGCCCACACCAGTCCAACTTGATGCGACAAGATCGGCAGGTTGCAAACGAAACATATTGCGGTCATTGTCCTGTCGAACAATAAAACCGGGTTAATACAGAAACTAAGCCACTGATGTACTTGAATCCTTCACTTACGATTTATTATTACGAAAATTAGTATCCCGGTATACTTTGACACGTGGTCTATTCGGTACATAAAGTGAGCAAGCGTGACGTCTCATATCGCGCGTTTGTTCGCATCAACGGTCTGATAAAACTGAACTACCGATATTAAGTAATAACCACTCCTATCCCCGACACATATTATCAATAAACAATTGGCGATAAGTCCCTCTTGGAAGCGGTGTGTCGCAATTTTGTCTTCGGAATTCACACAGAACTAACTACAAATAGCTTTGTAATGATACTATCGGCTGAGTCTTTGACAGCGTCTGTGCTTAATACATTGATAGGTAGATAAAAGCCGTTATGATTGTTATTGACGGCTTTATTATACCAGCGACATTGATAAACCCTATCTACCGGTTATTCGGTTGAACGAATAGCGTACCCTTGGTATGGCGAAGGACGCAATACGAGAAGGCACTTGTATTTGGTGGAGTGTAAACCGTGTGTGCTCAGTCGCGACGATATGTCTACAATGTTTCAATTTGCTTACATTTACTATCTATCCGTGAAGATGAGCATTCAAAGCTAATTCTCATATGACAAGAGATAATCGTATGTGTCTAATCTCAATATAAATTGGTAATCTAATCTAGTATATAATTTAGTCTTGTCACACCCTCGAACTAATGGTAAGTACAGTGAAGTTCAAATATAGACGTAGAGTTCAAATATTATCATCGAGATGCAATGATAGCTCAGATGGGAATGGTATTGACTGCTGAGATGTGTGTCGGAGGTTCGAGACCTACCCCAAAATGGAGCATACACCTCTGACTTTTCTATGTTAAGTGTGTTTTTTTGTGAATTATCGCTTGCTATAACGGTGAAGGAAAACATCGTGAGGAAACCTGCATACCCGAGAATTTCTCCACAAGAATTTCGATACATATGTGAAGTCTGCCAACCCGCATCAGGCCAGCGTGGTAGATTAAGGCCTAACCCATGTTATTAGAGGAAGCTCGTGCCCAGCAGTGGGACGTAATATTACGGGGCTAATATTATATTCTATTATTATACATGCATTGCATCTGTTGACAGTCGCCAAAAATATGCCGGCATGCGGTGAGGTACTTGATAGGCATGTCTCTTTGTGGCGCCTCGCTTGTGCGTAGTATAATGGCAAGATTTTACACAGTAGTGAGTATTTAGTCGAGTAAAAAATATTTAAAGAATTTTCCACTAGCATAGTATTATATTATATTCTAAAATTTTGAAGATAAATTTGCCAATCTCTAGTGATAAGCTGTTGTGATCTATTTTTAACTATTGCTTCTAAAGTGTGCATTATTTATAAAATCTTCAATGCATAATGAACAACTATTTAATAGTATAATTTGTTTGAAGCATTTTGAAAATTTTTATTTTGATATTTGTGCTTTTGTATATAAATTAAGAAGTACTTTTTGAGGTAAGACAAAATTATAGATTGCAAATATAAGGTAGAGCTCATGCAAGCATAGGTAACGTGCTTGTAATTAGAGTTTTAACAACATAAGCTCACGCCTGTATCCTCGAAGGGGTAGGCAGAGGGGCACTAACGAACTAGACACCCATATTTCGCCGAGCTTAGCTCCGTTCCAGGTGTGATAGGGGGCGAGCCTATCGCCATATCGGGCACAAATTCTAGACTCCGGGCTGATATGGAAAAATCCAATATCACTTTGCCCGACCCGGGGATCGAACCCGAGACCTCAGGACGGTAGTCGTACCGAAATACAACCATGCCACCGAGGCAGTTAAATTGAGACAGGTTTAATGAATCAATGAAATTATATTAAAAGCTTGTTCCTCTATATTCATGCATTGTTATATACAAGACGTATATATATATCTTGATTAGAGTCGTAAATAATATTCAATAACTAAGTAACTCAAATAGAGTAAACTACAAAATGTGGTAGTCATTAAAATTATACTTATGGCCGACTTGTTTTTGTTAGAAAGTATTTTAAGAAAACATATCTCCATCGAATGCTTAGTGCATTATACTGAACTACATTTTTTTTTATTAAATTAATAGCGATCATTGGTATTCATGTATGACCTTGGATAATAATATAACAGATCTTAACGAGTTATAAAAAAAATAAGCAGCTAATTTGAGCCATAAATCATTGTACATCTAATGACGGCATGCGATGTCAGCAAACGAGGTGCAGGTAGTGGTGCTTTCAGGGGACCTGTAATGGCGCAGTCTTGGTGAGGGGGACTGAGGCATTTCGGAAACCGGGGCATGGGGGCACAGCGCTAACTGAGGACAATTCCCACATATAATATCACATCAAACACTTTGTGCATCTGAAACAAATGGCAACATTAATTAGTATACAACGAAGGGACAAAAATAAAAATTGGTTGCAAAATTAAAATTTAATAAGAAAAAAAGTTTCATTAAAACAAAGGAGTGTGTATTGTTTAGTTTAAATAAATTATTGTTTTTGCTATCTTCAATAATAATGTAATTTCTATGACCCTTACCTATAAAAAAATTTAAGCGCTGCTTATCTTTAACCATAGGTTGTTCCTTTCATTTTTAAACAATGTAACGCAAGGAAAAATGTGACAGGCTTTTCTTAGCGAAAAAATAAGCGAAAATGTTTTATTAATAAGGCCCTATAAATTCATGTTTTTGGTACCTTTAATTTAATATAATTATTATCTTGAATTCAGTATTAAACGCCAACAATGTTCCTTATTTAAAATTGATCTGTTAAAATATGTGACAAAGGAACACTATTAGCGCCATACGTTGTATAACGGCGCGAGCCTGAAAGCGACACGAAGCGTCAGCCGCGTGAAAGCTCTCTGTAAAAGCTTGTTCAGTTTTTCAGCAAGTGTTTGCTGCTGATAGTAGATGGCGACACTTTGTTGGACATACCGCACAACAATTTCTTCGTGTTGTGAGTGCAATTTCTAGATGGCGTTGCTGAAGAATTTATTATTTGGAGTAACTTTAGTACAATAATTTTGTCATGAATTTAAGTACAAAATATATTTCATTTATATGGATCTTAATTTCTATACTATAAGCACATAGCACAATTTTTTTTAAACTATAATTGTTTGAGTTGAATATTACATTTTGTTTTTATATTCTTGTAGTCATTTTGTAGCTCATTTGGTAGATAAACAATTGGTAAAGGATAAAAGTCTACCCAAAGAACTTTTAAGTGGTTCCGTCGAATTTCTATTTCCTTTATTAAATAAGTTTGGTAACAAAAATTCAGATTGAACGGGTGCTTAGTACAAAATCTTGATGTCAAATAAACACTTTATTCGACCATAAAACGAACCTTTTTCCATTTTATTCGAAAAGTTTTTATCTTTTATCGTTGACTTCATTTCCATTAACATTTTGCGGACTGCCGGCCGCAATCTGTCGTTCTTGAGAGTCCCAAATTGCCCACAATTATTATCTTGGTATTCGCAAAATTATGTTTAATAGAGTTTCCGTCGTTAGCATGTAAGTACATAATATTTTACATTTTAGTAACTTTTGCAGTCGTCTCTTTTGACTGCCTTGGTGGCGTGGTGGTATTTAGGTACGACTACGGTTCTGAGGTCTCGGGTTCGATCCCCGGGTCGGGTAAAGTGATATTGGATTTTTTCATATCAGCCCGGAGTCTGGAATTTGTGCCCGATATGGCGATAGGCTCGCCCCCTATCACATCTGGGACTGAACTAAGCTCGGCGAAATGTGGGTGTTCTAGTTCGCTAGTACGCCTCTGCCTACCCCTTCGCCTGTATCAGGCGTGAGCTTATGTATGTGTCTTTTGTCTAGTGGCAGCATATATGGGCTGTAGATCGGGAGGTCGTGGGTTCGATTCCCAGGTCAGAAAAAGATAATTTTCTAATTTAATTTTCACGGGACTGGATCCCCCAGAGAGGGTCGACGTCAGGCCGGCAGCCGGTCGTAAAAGCTAAGCCAAATCCTTTCTACAACATGCTTGAAAAAGTGTGTTGCGCCGACCCCATATTAGGGTGGGATAAGGGCAGGTAGAAAGAAAGAAAGAAGATTTTAGTAACTTTTGTATAATGGCTTAGTTTTGCATTGCCGATGTCATTCGCCATATTGGGCACAAATTCCAGACTCCGGGCTGAAATGGAAAAGCCTAAGGTTTACTTGAAGAGATTTTATTGTTGGAAGTGAGTACGTATTATAATAACAATGTAATGTTATTTACGGGGTCATGGCTTATGACGATAGAAT
The DNA here is from genome assembly GCA_036417725.1 of Clanis bilineata. NCBI lineage: Eukaryota > Metazoa > Arthropoda > Insecta > Lepidoptera > Sphingidae > Clanis > Clanis bilineata. Next base: position 10,200,756 of record CM071154.1, read on the forward strand.
GTGATGACACACGCCCTTGAAATTTTCAGTTTTCTATTTATTTGTATTAAGCTCTCATAATTCACGAACATCATCTTCTTGTAATTTTTTTTATACCAGCGACTGGCAGACGAACATATTGGTCACCTGATGGTAAGTGATCTCCACCGCCCATAGACGCCCAAGACGCTAAAGTCATGGGTTTGTTGCCAATCTAATGGGAGAGAAATAGGGATTTGGAAAGAGAGGGGGGGAATTGGGCCACCGGAAATCATTCATTGAACGAAACGGGACAGCGAGTTGCCACTTTACGTCAGTTTTCTGTGAGACAGTGTTATCAAACCGGTCGAGCCGGCCCTACGTGGAGTAGACGTAACTGTACAGCGTGGTTCTATCGCTCAAATTCTTATGACCGAAATTAAGTTTCAATCCATGAATGTTACATAGCATTTAGATCAATATCTGTGATAGAGTCATATCAATAATTAAATAGCTCATCTGTCATTAAGAACATCACTTCACCTACACTAAGGAATTTTAGTAATGAACAAGGCTTTTAAGGGTTTTCACAAGTCATTTGTAAGAATTAACCAATTCAAGTATCCCCAAATTTTAAGACAATGATTTATAGACTTAGTTGAAGTTGCCTCGGCTTTTACGTGGATTAAAATTAAGGACAAAACAAATGGTGGTCCTTTACTTAGTACCTTTGATAATACTGGTATCCCCAGAGGCGGTTGACATCAGGCAGACAGCCAGTTATCCATTCTGCAATGCTTGAAAAGTATGTTGTGCCGACTCTATATTGGAGTGGAATAAGGGTAGGTGGAAGGAGACCTTTAAGTAAAGCAGTGATGAAGGTATGTGAGCCAGTTAAGGTATTTTCTTCTTTGTTATTTATTACTCATGTACAGTGATAATAGGTTTTTCTTCTCAATATTAAAGCACGGTCTGGTTTTTTTACCTGATATGGAACTATTATACCTCAGATGGAAGAAAGCTCGTCTTACCCTGGATGTTCTATTTCTTTAGTTCGCCTCTGCTTACCTCTTTGGGGATATAGGCGTGAGCTTATATATGTGTAGTATAGTACTTATTTTATGGGCGTTTTTGATTGTGACTTCACTTAGTTCAATAGTCTTGTTTGTTTATCAATTTGATAACACATCCCCGTCATTTTTTCACTCAATAATTGGAAAGAAAGACCGAAACTTTATTCAGGTAATTTAAAATGTTTCTCTTATTGCATTAAAAAAAAATTTGCTCCATCTTTACAACGTAATAACAGCGCCGTTGCCATAAAATTATTACCAAATGAATATATTTCAACTGAATAGAGAGTCCAATTACGCGAAAATTCATTGACATAACTCTACATTCAGAAATGCAAGGAAATTCTAATTGGTTGCACGGTTCCTCGAAATCTTCCTTTTGCTACGGATTTGAATGTACTACGCCAGTCAAAGAGCACAATGGATGTTTGTATTCCGAATAGAATGCGACGAAAACTGAACAATTATAATGTTGATGCTCCCTTTGTCTGATATTACATCTCAATGATGCTGGAAAGGTTGGAATTGAAAGCATTGTTGAGAATATGCATAAATTGGATTCAATTGAGTGTCTATATTATTTTGAGAAAGTTTGTACCAGGTGAAATATATTCAACCGATTTCAAAATGGCGTTCATGCCGCCACTTGTAGCACAGTTATTCTGAAGCTCAGTAGCCCGAGCACGAAAAACGAATGTAAATGTAAATGTATTCGAGTTCGCTGCGCACTGATGACGTTTGGTTAATATTTCATACAAATTTCATAGACGCGCATCGAGTTCGAATACATTTACGGTTGTCAGAAATTTTCCTGCTCAGGCTGCAGTTGTTCTGTTACCTGTTTTTTGTTTGCAATAAAGAGTTTCTGTCTATCTATCTATCTATTAGGGCATGTAATGAAGACAGTTTAGATCTTATAATTTTTAAGTTGTATTTGTGTCGATTGTTTTCTGCAATATATATGCCTTCTGTTTAAATAATAATAAAATTCGTAGGTATTTTTATGTACTTTACCAAATTCTCCGTCAAAGGTCTGATTTTCAAGATTATCGATAGAGCTTATCCCAAGACCAGCGGCCTGAGCAGGAACATTTCTGACAACCGTAAATGTATTCGAACTCGATGCGCGTCTATGAAATATTAAGCAAACGTCATTAGTGCGCAGCGAACTCGAATATATTTACATTTGCATTAGTTTTTCGTGCTCGGGCTACTGATAAAATTTGAAGTCAATCTAATAAATACTGGTTATTGACCAGCTAATAAGCTCACGCCAGTATCCCCGAAGGGGTAGGCAGAGACGCACCAGCGGTATACAACACCCACATTTCGCCGAGTTTATTTCTGTCCCAGCTTTGATAGTGGTTCTTTCCAGACTCTGAGCTGATACTGAATTGAAAACACTAACTTAACTTTGCCTTACCCGGGATCGAACCCGAGACATCAGGACGGTAGTCGCACCGAAATACAACTGCGATGTCGAGGCAGTCAGGCAGCTAGGCATGGTTATTGACCAGACTGTAAGAAAGACGTGAAGAAAGACACAAAATGGCATATACATATAAAACAATGTCAAAAGTACTCCAGAAATTGGATTCTAAACATCCAATTATATATTAACAAACTATTCACACAAATTGTGTCGAACAAAATCGACCCTAATAAATCAGTCAATCTAATTAGTGGATACAATATTTGCAAACTCAATACGGAAACACAGATAAATCCTTTATATTCTGCCCAAAATATACACTAAGCAAACCACGGATGTTGTCCAATTTAGATTGGTTTTTGATTGATGGAAGCGAGGGAAGTTTTAAATGAATTTTTAGGTCGTGTTCAGAAGGGGCGAATTCAACGCTATACAACTCACGCGAATGTTTACGCGTGCGATTTAGCGCCAACATGTCGCGTCTAGAATTCTTTTTTATTTTTGTTCCACAGGGAACCGGCTAAGGTCGGACACTATGCTGCCATGTCATTAGTTGCATATTATTCTTTATAAACATAAACATAAGCTCACGCCTGTATCCCCGAAGGGGTAGGCAGAGGCGCACTAGCGAACTAGAGCACCCACATTTCGCCGAGCTTAGTTCCGTCCCAGATGTGATAGGGGGCGAGCCTATCGCCATATCGGGCACAAATTCCAGACTCCAGGCTGATATGGAAAAATCCAATAACACTTTGCCTGACCCGGGGATCGAACCCGAGACCTCAGAACCGTAGTCGTACCGAAATACCACCACGCCACCGAGGCAGTCTTTATAACTATTCTTTATAACTTAACCTAACCTATAAACTAACTATAACTAAGTCTTCACAAGAACAATGAAACACGGATGTGCCAAGGTTTCAAGGTTCAAGGTTTCAGGGTCTTGTTCGAGTTTTGACGTCAATTCCTTCCAGTTTGATGGTTTTTAGACGATTTTCTCGCAGCGGAGGAATCGAAGATGGACAAATCCACCCGACAAAAGCGTCCAAAATCACTTATTTCAAAGCTTTCATACACTGTCCATATTCGTTGATGTTTATCGCATAAATTCACATCATATTTAAACAACAAGCACAACTTAAGATTAAAATATGTAATTAGTAAAATAAGCGACCACTCGCATCGTCAGAATTCCCACCAAAAACCCTTTTTTATTAACCTGTATCATCCCACTGCTGGGCAAAAAAGTTTAAATTTGCGACAGTATTAACCTAAGAAATTTTAAACTGGGCTAACGAGAAAAGAAAATTCGAGTGCTTCGAACGAGAAAGTGTACGGGGTCACTTGATGTACAAAAATGCTTATCAAAAGCGTATTGAACTGTAATTATATATTTTGCTCAGCTCTTTTGCTCTTGTTACATTGTCTTTAGAACTAAAGGCATAAGAGTTAAATTAATATAGTGTTAAGTATTTGTATATTAATATGTGAAGCGAGAATTTTGTACATCTTTTTAAGAGAATTGCGCGTACGGATGAATGTGAAATTTGGTACAGTTAAATTTACAATATGGAGAAATGCATAAAGCTATATTTTTATATAATACTAGCTGACCCGCGCAACTTCGTCTGCGTATGAGAGAGAGGGTTGAAAGAGTGAGTCGTAGGCACCTATAGCACAATAATTCTAAAAAGGTAATGATATGTTTTGCTAAACTTCGAGAGATAGAACGTGACTTCGGTGCGGTTCCGTCAATCACCCCGTCTGTCAACCCGTCTGTCACCCGTCTTTCACCCCGCCTGTCACCCAGCCTGTCACCCGTCTGTCACCCCGCCTGTCACCCAGCCTGTCACCCGTCTGTCAGTCAGTCACCCCATCGGTCACCCTGCCTGTCACCACATCTGTCACCCCGTCTGTCACCCTGTCTGTCACCCCGTTTGTCACCCCGTCTGTAACCCGTCTATCACCCCGTCAGTCACCCCATCAGTCACCCTGTCTGTCACCCCGTCTGTCACCCCGTCTGTTACCCCGTCTGTCACCCCGTCTGTCACCGCGTCTGTCTTCCCGTCTGTCACCCCGTCTGTAATCCGTCTGTCACATCGGCTGACACCCCATCACTCACCCTGTCTGTCACCCTGCCTGTCACCCTGTCTGTCACCCTGCCTGTCACCCGTCTGTCACCCCATCAGTCACCCTGTCTGTCACCCTGCCTGTCACCCCGTCTGTCACCCTGTCTGTCACCCCGTCTGTCACCCCGTCTGTCACCCCGCCTGTCACCCATCTGTCACCCCGTCTGTCACCCCGTCTGTCACTCGTCTGTCACCCCGTCTGTCAACCCGTCTGTTACCCGTCTGTCACCCCGCCTGTCACCCGTCTGTCACCCCGTCGGTCACCCCGCCTGTCACCCCATCTGTCACCCAGCCTGTCACCCATCTGTCACCCCGGCTGTCACCCGTCTGTCACCCCGCATGTCACCCGTCTGTCACCCCGTCTGTAACCCGTCTGTCACCCCGTCAGTCACTCCATCAGTCACGCCGTCAGGTATCCCTTAGTCACCCCATCATTCAACCCGTCGGTCAACACTAAAATAATTTTTCACATCGAACCAGTAGTTTCCGAGATATCAACTTCCCCGCTTTAAAACATTTTTCATTTCTGCTCCGCTCCTATTGGTCAAAGCGTGATGTTATATAGCCTATAGCCACCCTCGATAATTGGGCTAACCAACACAAAAATAATTTTTCAATTTGAACCAGTAGTTTCTGAGATACCAACTTCCCCGGCTTTAAACATTTTTCATTTCTGCTCCGCTCCTATTGGTCATAACGTGATGTTATATAGCCTATAGCCACCGTCGATAATTGGGCTATCCAACACAAAAAGAATTTTTCAAATCGAACCAGTAGATACTAACGACACTCAATTGTTTTGCCTTCCCGGAACCTCTCCACTAATACTTGAACTTTATGGTATGGTATTAAAGTTCATATTGACTTTTAAGTATTATTACGAATCGATTGTATGGGAGTACAGAAAAGTGTTGTTTTTAGACTTTTTCAGACAATTTTTCATTTTTTCTCTCCGTAAGAACCATCCTCGTACTTCGAGGAATATTCTAAAAAAAGAATTAGCGAAATCGGTCCAGCCGTTCACGCGTGATGGCGTGACAACGGAAAACGGGTTTCATTTTTATATATATAGATAGATGCATTTAAATGAAATATCGACCGCTGGGCGACTAGTATCGATAACAAGGTTTGATCAAAGATTTACCTAATTACGTTAATTATTTCAAACCAATTCACTTCGACAACAATGCAATTAAGTTAATTAATTTGGTTGAATCAATGGCCAATAAGCCGTAAGCCGTCCGCATCGGGTTAGCTACCAACGGGATCATATAATATTATTATGTGGCTTTTTTCTTTCCAACAGCCCTTACCCCTCTCCAATGTGGGATCGGCGTAACAGACTCTTTCAAGCATGTTGCAGAAAGGATTCGGCTTAGTTTTTACAACGGACTGCCGGCCTGACATCAACGTCCCTCTGTTGGTACCAGTTCTTGGCAAATTGTATTAACCTAGTCACGAGAAAATCGTGCAAGAAAAACATTACACCCGATCCGGGAATCGAACGTAGGACCTTCCTGTCTATAACCCATAGGCTGCCACTAGATTAAGGAGACAAATACAATTCTATTAATATTTTCGATAAAATACCTGTTTTTCTACAATTTATTTTATGAATAGTTTGTTTGGCATGTTGGTTTTATGAATTTGACAAGCAATTTAGTCACCGTTATGTTATACAAAATTGGTTCAATATTAAAATTGGAGAGGTGAACGTCCTATAGCACTTTAAAACCTAAATGATTAATCGAGGACAACAGATTATTCCAACTCTTTCTTTCTACCTGCCCTTATCCCACTGTAATGTGGGGTCGGCACAACACACTTTTTCAAGCATGTTGCAGAAATGATTTGGCTAGGTTTTTACGACCGGCCGCCTGCCTGACGTCAACCCCCTCTGAGGGGACCAGTCCCGGGCAAATTAAATTAGAAAATTCGCTTTACAGATTATTCCAACAATTTGGGCTAATTGGAGCGATAAAATACTTGTAGGAAGGTAATGGACATGATAGAAATCCATGTATCAATCATTCTCTTACGGACTGGTCATTTAAACATAGGTAAGAGTTTAGCAGGCAGGCTGCCGGTTGTAAAAAACTTAGCCAAATCCTTTCTGCAACATGCTTAAACAGGGTGTTGTGTCGACTCCAGATGGGATATTAATAATAATAAATACACCCAACAGTCACACACCTAGTCCTGACACCATACTAAGTATAACCGGTATTGTGGGGGTTAGAGACTATGAGAGACTTTCGATCTCACAACAAAATATCTGTGGGCCACACAAATATTTGTCTCAGTCGGGAATCGAACCCGCGGTCTCTCGCTTCACAACCGGCTACTCGCCCAGTGCGCCACGGAGGCGGTCGCAATATCGAGGCACGTCGAGTAATTCGATTGCGCCGCTGGCGTAGCTCGGAACCACGGCTCGGAACTCTCTTATTTCCTACCGTGATACTAATTGCAAACATCGTTATCAAGAGACATCCAGATTTCTTCTCTAGACTGATTTATTTGACACTGAATTTAGTCACTAATTATCGTTTTACGTAGGTAAGTTGATTTCAATCATTTAACGTCTCTGTAGAAACACTAAATTGACATCGTCGTTGTTAATTAAGCTTTTGTGAATTTTAAAAATATTTCAGGTAATTCAGTAACAAGATTCAGAATGTTTTAACTTTGTTATTTTAGTTTCATTTTATTAGTTTTTCGCTGATCCATTTAATTCGAACCAGAACTAAAACTGGAATCTTACATTGTGGAACGATTGTTACTTGTTTTAATTATAGAGGTAATTATGTTAAATAACGATGTCGTACCTCAATAGACAACTAATGTTTGACTTCTCAAACCAAGTCTGCCAACTAGGTTAAGTATAAGGATTTTTGACTGGAACTCTGACAGGGTGGGCGTCGGTTGTTAAAATGATTTCATATTATTCTTTAGAGCTGTGTTTGTTGGTTTTAAGTGATGTGGTTTAATGCATCAAACTTGAGTAAAGATGGACAGTATAATGTGGAAATTTTTAACTGGTGATCTTCGATGTTTTGCTTGGTGCGTTAGCTGTCTTTGTTCGGTTGATTCGCCGAGTGAAGGTTATCTGAGGGGCACTGCACTGGAAGGAATTACCACCATAATCCCAGCAGAGCCTTGAGATCATCCACATCTGGGTCTCATGGTCATTGTGAAAATATAATTGTTCTATTTACCTTGACATTGGCTAAATCATCGCATGTGTGTGAAAGCCATTATTTTTAAAAGAAGAAGAGAAGAAGCTTAATGAAACGGGGTACTGCATAATTAAATAATTATGATGCCATCTTTCTCGCCTCCTTGATCTAGTGGCAGCATATATGGGCGGTGGACCGGGGGGTTGTGGGTTCGATTCCCAGGTCGGGCTAAAAGATTTTTTTAATTTAATTTGCCCGGGACTGGATCCCCCAAAAGGGATTGACGTCAGGCACGTAGCCGGTCGTAAAAACAGCCAAATCCTTTCCGCAACATGCTTGAAAATGTGTGTTGCGCCGACCCCACATTAAGGTGGGATAAGGACAAGTAAAGGAGGAGGATGATGTCATCTTTCTGGTACCTATCACAAACTCTAAACTACGGGATGATACTCAGAACAACCCAGTATCTCTTTACCAGGATTGAACCCAAGACCTCAGCACGATAGTCATACCCCGCAATACAATAACGTCACTAAGGTCATCATAACTTGTATATCATAACGTTATAGCATAACACTAGTTCAAGGGTCCTTAAGCCACGAAAAAATATCTTGAAAAATATAGTATACCCTTATTTGTCGACCTTTTTCCGGTCGCGCAGACACGAGTTACACGAAGCAAAATGAATAATGACCCAAGAAATCTTTTGTTCAAATTCGCAAGTCATTATTTCCAAATAAATCGGAACGTCGAGGGCGAATGTGATAGGTAATGACAGTGCCATTCGACGGCCATTTTGTAAGTTAAATATTGATAATATTTTTTGTCGTCTGATTGCTCTAGTGACTGTCTCGGTGGTAGTCGTCATCGTGAGGTCTCTGGTTCAATTCTCGGTCGGGCTAAGTGATATTGGGTTTTTTCTACTCAATATCAGCTTGGAGACTGGAATTTGTGCACGATATGGCGAAAGGCTCGCCCCCTATAACATCTGGAATGAAAATGTGCCGAAATGTGGGTGTTCTAGTTCGCCAGTTCGTCTCTGCCTACACCTTCAGGGATACAGGCGTGCGTGAGCCTACGTATATAGGTAAACACCAAAGGGTGTACTGTCAGCATAATAATATATGGACTGTAGATTGGAGAATGCTAAGGCAAGCAATGCGTATTTTCGACATACTTCAAAAAAGGAAAAGGTCTTCAATTAGTCTGTATTTTTTTCTAATGTATTTTACTCGATATCTCCGCCAAATGTGGACCGATTTTCTAAATTCTTGTAAGTAGATAATAAGTATAGAGTTAAGTATGTAACCTTTTGAAAGCAGAATAAATTCGCATCTCACTCTGTGAGCACGTATTCTCATTATTTAGTGGTTAGTACTTAAGTAGTATATAAAAGCTCTTCGGAAGCTCTCTCAAAACTTGACTAGGTAGTAGGTACCTAAAATTATGAACATTCGTCTTATGAGTCTTACATTCATCATAGACTAAGCACGCTATTACTTTATCTTTAACTTGTTTAAGTTACTAGTCTACTTTAATATAGATATGCCACTACTCAAGTTCCAATAAGTAGTGGTCTGTAACTCTGTGCCGCGTGCATCCAACGGCCCTTTCTAAACTTTAGTTGATTATATCGATCGATCTACAAGACTGACATACTACGTCCATCTCAATAAACTAGAGAGGGTTAATACTTTTGAGCTTTGACTTAGGGTCGATTTTTCAATAGCCAAGTAATTTTATTCTAAAGGTCAATTTTGTTGCCTCGATACCTGTTTTATAGATTAACTATCATGACGTCAGACTTGTTCTCCAAATAAAAATTAAATGACTATTGAAAATCGGCCCTTAGTTATTTATTTTCTTTCTTTCCACCTGCTCTTCTTCATCTTAATAAGAGGGCACACTTTTTCAAGCATGTTGCAGAAATAATTTGGTTTAGTTTAACGATCGCCTGCCCACCTGACGTCAACTCCATTAGGGGGATCCAGATCCTGAGTCCTAGTCAAAAAATTGCCCGACCAGGGAATCGAACTCTAAACCTTCTGGTACACAGCCCATAAAAGCTGCCACTGTTACACAAGATGTACACATGTACAACTTTAAGTTATAACTTTATCTAAACTGAGTAGTATAATATTTTCGGGGAAAATTTACTTTTTTCTGCCAGTAATTTGAAAAGCAAAATCTTAAGATGGCATTAAACTAATTTTAAAGGTATCCGGTGTTAATTGAGTCGTGAATTTATAATTGGTAGAGTCCGTGATAGAATGATTTAATTGTATGCCTTCGTTTATTTGTTACTTAAAATATTTTTATGAATATCAAGCAAAAAATGAATAGTTGATTCACACTTTTAGTTGGACCGTGTTGTGCTGAAGTGCTCCAACCCACAAAAATATTTAAAAAATCACACCAATATGGCCTATTAATTGTTTAGATCATGTTGGCACCAATAACATTTTTTTTTTATTTGTGGGTTGGTTAATTCCTGTACAACACCGTTCAGTTGGAGAAACAAAAATATAGCTTCTTTCTCATATTTAATTTGTATAAATATGATTTTACAAACTATTAAGCTCGCTCTTTCTCCGTCTAGTCACTGCCTGGTCATCTCCGAGGTCTAGTGGCAGTATATGGGCTGTGGATCAATTACTAAGTATGTAATTGGGTTCAAATCCCATGTCGGGCAAAGCAGTTTTTCTATCACGATTTGACTGGAACTGGACACTCCAGAGGACGCTGACCTCAGACAGGTAGACGGTCGTAAAAAACTAAAGCCGAATCCTTTCTGCAACAAGCTTGAACAAGTGTGTTACTGCAAGCCCACAGTGAAGTGGGATAATGGCGATTAGAAAAGGAAGAAAATACTACGCTCAGTTTTCGACAATCAACTGAATTTCAATTCTGTACCGTAACCTATTAGTTGCAGTTCAAAATGTCGCCTACCTTCCGCGTCCATTAAATAATTCAATTCAAACTGGAAGTTACCAATTTCGACAGATGCCAGCACATACCTTAATATTCAATGTATCGGGTAGTTATTAGTATCGGAATACAGCGAACCCGTCAGCGGGGCCTTGTTAAAACTTGACGTCAGGTATAGCCTCGAATATCCAATTTTGGTAATAGTCCCGCACTGCAAGCTCAGGTTCCCATTTTGGAACTCTAACCTTATTGGCGGAGTTTCCAGGGAACGGATGTCTGGATTTATGGTATTATTTTTGGGACGATATTTGAGTATTGAATCTCATGCTGTGATGTTGTTGGGAAATGACATTTTGTTTGAATTGAGAAAGATACCTTTAGCAAGAGAATACGTATTACAATATTAATTATTATAAGCCATAGGACGTCCACTGTTAAACATTGGGTAATTCGTAGACACTGACGTAAATAAAAAGAAGGACAGTAGCCCGAGCACGAAAAACTAATGTAAATGTAAATGTATTCGAGTTCACTGCGCACTGATGACGTTTGGTTAATATTTCATACAAATATCATAGACGCGCATCGAGTTCGAATACATTTACGGTTGTCAGAAATTTTCCTGCTCAGGCCGCAGCACAGAGAAGCCACGCACACAAACGCGTACAAAATTGCCCTACGCACACACGCCATTATGTGTCATTAGATTGAATGGGACGAACACCCTGCTTCACTTTCAATGTTCCTAGTGCTCTGTCTATATTTTCTTAGGTCCGTGTTTTGGCGAAATATTTTAGGTTAATAGCATGACAGTAATAATCACAAGTTTAAAAAGTTAACGGAAGGACTTCAAAGCTTTTCTACCTTTTCTCTCTTTTTCTTTCATGTTGGTCAAAAATGGAATGGTGTGTGTGATCATTATATTTTTAAATTCTTGACAGACAGTGAGACTCTATTCTACAGTGTAAAATCGCCGTATCACACATTTGGAGCATATTGTAGAAAGTTATTGGCTTCGTTTTCTAGATTACCTGTCTGTGGTCAACCCTCTTTTTTGCTTCTCCTAATCTGAGATTCGAACCCAGGATATAATTATTCACAGATACGGTGCCAGAGGACCTTAATGGCAGCTATAATTGATTATATTTCGTACAATATTATATTTGATATTAGTTTCAAAAATAAAGTAAATCCAAATATGACTGCGGTGACTATTATTGCAACAATAAATTATTGTGTATTTTCACTCTTTCATAGCATTGTGGAACTATTAAAATACAGTGTTTTTATATCTGATTTAAAACAATAGCATAATAGAATTGTGGACTGTATGGAAATTATATACTCAGAATAATTAACAGATTGCGTGAGTGAGCATTGTGGTTTCATCAGAAGTGGATTGATATTTGTCAAATATGGTAAACTGAACATAAGCTCACGCCTGTATCCCCGAAGGGGTAGGCAGAGGCGCACTAGCGAACTAGAACACCCACATTTCGCCGACCTTAGTTCCGTCCCAGATGTGATAGGGGGCGAGCCTATCGCCATATCGGGCACAAATTCCAGACTCCGGGCTGATATGGAAAAATCCAATATCACTTTGCCCGACCCTGAGATCGAACCCGAGATCTCAGAACCGTAGTCGTACCCAAATACCACCACGCCACCGAGGCAGTCGTGGCAGTAAACTGTTTGGTTATTTTTAAGGATATTGCAGAATTGATTGGGCTTAGGTCTAATCCGAATTCTCAATTTTTTATCATCGAAATTTTGAGTATTACGAACATAACGATGATACAGGTCTGACGTATTTAAATAAAATATACAGAAGTAGATAAGTAAATTAGAAAGAAAGAAAAATAAACCTTTAGTACCTAAGTTTAAATATAATATAGAGCATGTTGTGGCTGCCTTTAACGGGTGTTACTTTCACGTACGATATTTGCTTTCTTTTTTTCCTGTTAGAGTAAATCTTTCATTGTAACAACCACTGGCTGTTATTAATAAATAAAATATTAGAATAAAAATTACATTATTAATTAAACTATTATTATTATTCGGGGATACAGGCTTGAGCTTATGTTACATTATTATATTTACTATTCTTTCTTTATTTCTTTCTACCTTATCACACCTTAATGTGGGGTCGGCGCAATACACCTTTTCAAGCATGTTGCAGAATGTTTTTAGCTTAGTTTTTATGACCGGCTGTCTGTCTGACGTCAAAGGGGGCTCTGGGAGAATTATTATTTACTATTATTATGACAAAAAATCACCTGAATACTAAACAACAAAAAGCAAATCGTCGGTGACAATATTATAGTTATTCTACAATACTGTATAACTCTAATCAAAACATTCGACATCTTCATAACTCTACCCAACTGTTATAAATAAATAAATAACACCCAACAGTCGCACACATAGTCCTGACCCTACACTAAGATACTAGCCTTGTGTCGTGGGTATCAGGAACTACGCGAGACTTTCGGTCTCACAACACCTAGACCCGAAACAAATATCTGTGGGCCACACAAACATTTGTCTCGGTGGGGGAATCGAACCGGCCTCTTGTTTCACAGCCGGCTACTCGCCCACTGCGCCACGGAGGCTGTCAATGGCTGTTATACCATAAAGAGTAGCTGTAAAGCATAAACCACTTAATTACCTGTTCAAATACTGCCTTTAAGTTAGCAGCGTGGTAGTTTTTGTTTGTTCTTTGAGCGCGGGATGCCGCTGAAAGTTTCTTAAGCGATTTTGCGCTAAGCACCACGTTAATTGAATTTCATGTTAATTTATTCCACCAAATGACTGCCGTATAGAAATAATATAAACGTAAATTGCGCTACAGATTGAGGGCCTTTGTTGTTCCTACTTTGTTATTGTTTCAGGTATTCGCTGATAACTTTGCTTTGGGTTGATGGTTAATATAAGTTAGTACTGGTTTGATCAAAATTTGTTTGTTTACGTTTGTTATTGAGATTGACTCCTTTGTTTATTTGTTTTGTGAATATTTCATATTTTAACAAAAACTTGAACGAACACGTGTTTGTGTCTTGTGTGTGAAATGGGCGTAAAAGTATCGACTTACATTTTGCTTAAAGTATATCACCAAATTCTCGTCCTCTAAGGGTATTGTCTGTGACAGCATCTGTAACAAGATAATTTAAATTGAAGATACGTGTAAAAGGATGTAATTTTACCCTTACAAATAATATTGTTGTATAATTTACGCAGCTTGTATACATTATTATGTACCTAATATTTTACTTATATTAAAATTTTGAAACAGCGGTTATTGATTAAAAAAAACTTTATTGGTCACGTAGGCATGTAAAAAAGCACTTATGACAGGTCAACATAAGCAAATTTTGAATTAAGATTAATATAATTTACATTATCACGCTATACATTTGAAGACAGACAGGCAAGTATGGACATAATAACGATGAAATGGCTAAGATAGGGTGACATGGGGAGATAGGAATAAAGTGTAAGAGATGGGTTGTGTTGGAATTTATTCACGAAGAAAAGATCGATCGAAATGATTATTTTTATGTGTCGGTCAGGGCTGATAAATAATAAATAACACCACAACAGTCACACACAAAAAATATGACTCTTGTGTCGTGGGTATCCAGAACTACGAGAGACTTTCGGTCTCACAACACCCAGAGCCGAAACAAGTTTCTGGGCCATATAAATATTTGTCTCTGTGTGGGTATCGCACTCGTGGCCTTTCATTTCACAGCCGACTACTCCCCCACGGCGCCACGCAGGCTGTCTAAATAATATAAAGTGTATACAATACTTTCTTTGCTTGAAATGCGTCGGTAAAGTCTTCCACACGGACGGAGTAGTGAGCTAAACATAGTTATAAATTATAATATATTAAGCTTAGCTACATACAAAGGGTGTATACAATTAAAATTAGATTCCTGAGATAACATCTTGACCCTAGCAATATAGGCCACCACTAGATCAATACGTGTAAGGTAGCACCCACTATTAATAACTGTATTGCGTCATTTCAATGACACAGTTTTGAATTGCAGTCGATAATGAAGCATCTATTTTTATACTAAGTACTTATTTTTTTAAGAAAGAAAGAAAGAATTATTTATTGAAAGATGAAATTTAAAGAGTACATATATAGAGGTACATACAAATGTAAATACAATGATTAAGTTTTTGCGAGCTTATTATCGTCATATCGACAGTTTATACTGCTTGCTTGGGCTTTTGCGGTGGCTCATTTCCCCCTCCGTCCCTTTCCCAATCCTAATGTCTTTCGTTTTAGGTTGGCAACGCACCCATGATTCTTTTTATGTCTTGGGTGTCTATTGACGTTGGAGATCACTTACCATCAGGTGATCAATCTGCCCATTTGCCAGTCTAAAAAAAATAACATAGGTCACGCCTGATACTTATCTGTATTTTTTTAGATATTTCATTCCTTCATAAGGTAGTGGCGGATATGACTTTAAGCGATAAGATTTTTTAAGTAGCGATTGCAAATTAGCAGATGGGTCACCTGATGGTCCACCGCCTATAGACACCCAAGACACAATAAATCACGGGTGCGTTGCTAACCTAAAAGGAGGGAAATATGGGATACACTACTTCAATATTTTCCTAAATCCCTCGATACGTACATACATACACATACTTACGTCTCTTTCCCATAGGGGTAGGCAGAAACAACGGATTTCCACTTGCTACGATCCTTACACACCTCTTTCGCCTTATTCAGTCTCATTCTTCATGCATGCACGTCGGTTTAGGGTGCTTTTAACTTGACCTTCCTCGAGTATATCTCTGACTTGGTCAGAGAATGTTCGATGAGGTATTCCCCTTCCAACTCTATCATTCACACTTGCCATATAGAGGTATATTCGCTTTGTCAAACTCCTTTCATCCTTCCTTTCTACATGACCAAACGATCGCAACATTTCTTCCTCAATCCTCATTATTATTTCCTCTTTCAAACCACACTGCTCTCTCACCGCACTATTTCTTACCTTTTCTCTCAAAGTCACACTACTCATGCTCCTATAACTCTATTGCATTTATTCTGCTTTCATTCTTTTTCGGCCACACCCAACTTTCACTTCCATACATTAGAGTTGGCATTAACACTCCACGATGCATGGCCAGTCGAGCCTTTTTACAGACATGTCGACTACTCATGCAGGCGTGTAGTGCCCCATTCACCTTGTTCCCAGCATTCACTCTTCTTTCAATATCCCTTTCATATTTTACATCTGCCTCCTCTGCTCTACTGCCTCCGTGGCGTAGTGGTATTTCGGTACGACTACGGTTCTGAGGTCTCGGATTCGATCCCCGGGTCGGGCAAAGTGATATTGGATTTTTCCATATCAGCCCGGAGTCTGGAATTTGTGCCCAATATGGCGATAGGCTCGCCCCCTATCACATCTGGGACGGAACTAAGCTCGGCGAAATGTGGGTGTACTAGTTCACTAGTGCACCTCTGCCTACCTCTTCGGGGATACAGGCGTGAGATTATGTTATGTTATGTTATGTTATTTTACATCTTTCGTAAATTCATCGATGAATTGTTAAAAGGCGGCTACAGGTCTCCAAGACTATAAAATGACAAATTGCCACAGCGTAAAGAGCGAGCTACATCCAATATAATTTCTTGACAAAGTTAATTTAAATATTACGCACAAACACCTCAAGACAGTAATTACTTTTTCAAAGAATACACAAGGTTGCTTTGAAAACTGATTTCAAGTTTGGAGACTCGGTCAAGTTGCCGGCCGGCCGTTTTCGAATCGGTCCATAGCTTCTTTCAAGTAGGTGTTGACTAACAAAGTACTTTACTAAGCGAGCGCCAATTGTAGGGCCGCAGGGGCAAAATTACAAGACCTTAAGATTATGCTCGTACTTTGTCGTTGTTTTAGGGTATTATAAGCTCACGCCTGTATCCCCGAAGGGATAGGCGGAGGCAAATTAGAGAACTAGAACACCGACATTAATTCTTTCTTTCTACCTGCTCTTATCCCACCTTAATCCGTTGAAGGCGGCACATATACATATATGTTACATAGTCTCCGGAAGCCGAGCCGCCCGTCACTCATTAATGTGGGATCAGTACAACACACTTTTTCAAGCATGTTGCAGAAAGGATTTGGCTTAGTATTTACGACCGGCTGTCTGCCTGAAGTGAACCCCCTCTGGGGAATCCAGTCCCGGGCAAATTATATTAGAAAATTCCCTGCGCATCCTGGGAATCGATCCCAGGACCTCCTGATCCACAGCCCATATACGCTGCCACTAGACCATGTTGGTGACAAAAAAATAAATAAAACAAAATATATCTACTAACAAAAAATAAACAAGAAAAAGTTTGTATCAGCAATCACATATTAATTTACAAGTGTGTGTAAGGTCGGAAGTCGAAGCGCGGTGTAACTCAGGACATCGCATCGTTATCACGGTACAGTTAGCAAAAGTAACAAGGTGTATTGCTTGTATGTTTAATTTCTACGATTTTTGTCTAAGATGCTTCATCTGAGATTTAATTTAAGACATCACGTTTCACCAGTAGCTCGTTCTCTCTCGATTGAGATATGTCAAAAACACTCATGGTTAAGCCTCAGATTAACGAAGTGGTATGAAAACACCCGCAGGAAACCTGCATAACACATAACATAAGCTCACGCCTGTATCCCCGAAGGGGTAAGCAGAGGCGCACTACCCAACTAGAACACCCACATTTCGCCGAGCTTAGTTCCGTCCCAGATGTGATAGGGGGCGAGCCTATCGCCATATTGGGCACAAATTCCAGACTCCGGGCTGATATAGAAAAATCCAATATCACTTTGCCCGACCCGGGGATCGAACCCCAGACCTCAGAATGATAGTCGTACCGAAATACCACCTCGCCATCGTGGCAATCAGGAATCCTACATATCTGACAATTTCGAATGTATACGAAAAAATCCGACAAATATTATGTGAACTTAAAATTGAAGAGGAGTAGTTAGCTCATAGGAGAAGTGAATAAAAATATCCGCCGCATTTTCTGCTCTCACCACTTTCACCGTGACACTTAGAAGTATAAACTAGTGTTGCTTGGCATTCAACTTTTAGAGTAGCGCATCATAAAAATGCGATGGAAAATATACTTGTATTATTCCATATTTTTTTTATGAATTGCAATTTTTAAAGTATAATATTTTACTGACTGCCTCGGTCGCGTAGTGGTATAGCGTGCGCGGTACTATAGTCCTGAGGTCTCGGGTTTGATCCCTAGGTCGGGCAAAGTGATATTATTTTTTTAGTATCAGCTTGGAGTCTGGAATTTGTGTCCTATATGGCGATAGGCTCGCCCTTTACCACATCTGGGATGGAAGCAAGCTCGGTGAAATGTCGGTGTTCTAGTTTTCTAGTTCTGCCTACTTTTTCGGGAATAAATACATGAGCTTGTGTCTCACAATATTACATACATACGGGTCGAATAGGTAACCCCATTTTTTTTGGAGTCGGTTAAAAATACCAACGCGGTGGAGCCATTTTATTTTTAAAAGAAGGAGAAATACACATGTGTGAAAATAGTGAAGTCGGTTTCAAGTTTTAGTAAACTTTTTTTATTATTATGGAGATTTCGTAATACGACAAGGAAAGTATATGTCAGCATCTTTTAATTTGTCGTTTTTGCGTTCTCTTACAATACCGTCATGTTCAGATATGTTACAGTATTTTAGCAAAACTAGAAACGTACTGAGGACCTAAAACATTCCTTTAGTAAATATCCCGCTGTGAGTATGTTTATACGAATAATATCCGAAAACCTAACCTTTGTATTTTATTTTTTCGTAAGAAAAGAGCCATGTTCAGAAGAAGCTCGCGGCAGTACAATTTTATCACGCAACAATAGTCTTTCGGTAGGGTTTGACAAAAATTCCAAATTAATCAACTTAATTTATGAATTAACGGTAGAAGGGTAATACATAATTAAGGTGTTTTTTCTGAGTCGTTTGATTAATAAATCGGAGTTGTTTTTTATTTGAAATTATTTTATGTTTTGTAAAATATGTGACGTATATGTACATATATATACATATATGTACTATGTTACCTAAATACATATAAATAAGACGTAAGCACTAAATTTGTGTACACACTTTAATCCTTAGTCTTACAGAGTATAATATAACAAGAGCTTCAATTATATTAACTTTTTAAAATAAATTTAACTTATATACCGAATAATACTACCAATATATTAAAAACATAAATTGTGTTTGAACCCCATTAGAAACGTTACGTTATAATATAAAATGTCCAATATGAAAGTCGGAATAACACCACAGAAAATGAAATACATTTTGTTAATGCTCAACAAAAGAAAAAGAGGATATCCTGAGTGAGCGTTTTCACAGTTCGCGTGATGAAATTATGGACAACAATATTTGCGATTTAATAAAACGGTTTCATTCTGATATTGCTTAGTATTTTATTTAATACCATTCCTAAGT
The DNA here is from genome assembly GCA_036417725.1 of Clanis bilineata. NCBI lineage: Eukaryota > Metazoa > Arthropoda > Insecta > Lepidoptera > Sphingidae > Clanis > Clanis bilineata. The sequence continues at coordinate 10,219,959 of CM071154.1, forward strand.
AAAACTTTAAATGAGTTGTATTTCGTGTACTAATTTTTCATCTCTTTATTTTAATGTGCAGACATTTATTATAATAAACATGTTTTTAAATATTTATATAATAGCAAAAGTAGATATAATGCGAAAGCACAAAAATAAACACATAATTAATTAACATAAGTTCACGCCTGTATCCCCGAAGGGGTAGGCAGAGGTGCACTAGGTAACTAGAACACCCGCATTTCGCCGAGCTTAATTTCGTCCCAAATGTGATAGGGCGAGTCTATCGCCATATCGGACACAAATTTCAGACTCCGGGCTGATATGGATAAATCCAATATCACTTTGCCCGGGGATCGAAACTGAGACCTCAGGACAGTAGTTTTCTTCTTCTTCTTTTTATAATCAATGGCTTTCACGCATTCGCGATTGTTCTGCCAATGTCAAGGTTGGATCGCACCAAAGTCATAATAACAGAAAACTATCGACTAAAAAGAGAGATAAATGTTAATTGTAAATGCTCCAACAATTCCATAAGAATACCTCCTTAATTTTTTGGTTTTAGTAGTTAGGACAGTAGTCGTACCGAAATGCAACCACGCCACTGAGGCAGTCAAACATAAAATGTGTTTTAAAATAAAATAACCGTTGTGGCAAAATCATTTCGACCTGCTACGGCTCAAACTGTAGTCCGTAGCTTCCTTCCGTTGTATGTCAATACGTCAGTGTGCAATACTGACATATGTATTTTGACCCTCGTGAACCACACAGTATTTTGCAGATGTCAAACATTTTATTTTGTTATTAAAAATATCTTTCTTTTCTTTCTACCTGCCCTTATTCCACCTTAATGTGGGGACAGCGCAACACACTTTTTTAAGTTAGAAAATTCTCTTTTCCCGATCTGGAAATCGAACCCAAGACCTCCCGGTCCACAGCCCATACGTTTATGCTGCCACTAGACCAAAGAAGCGACTGTTTTTGTTATTAAAATTATATATAAAGAAAATTAAAAAACATTCTAATACCATTGCAATTGCCTATCTGTTTTCATTGTGTTACATTCTTATTAAAAATACTTAAATTAACTTTCATATGAGTAAACTGTATATGTAGCTGAAGATTGGTATAAGTATTTATGACGCATATCGGACCAATCTGACATCATAGCTTTTTTAATAGGGGCAATATTTTCATAAAGTTTCCAAATGGAAACAAAATGGTTTAAAGAATTCTAACCTTAAAACAACATATTCTTAACACAACATTTATTTATCAACATATAGTTTCTAAATTACTTAAGAAATCAGTAGTTTCTATAAGTTATAACGATCGACTAAACTTGGTAAGAAAATAAAACTAACGGTAACGCATATATGGGTTGTGGACCGGGAGGTCGTGGGTTCGATTCCCAGGTCGGGTAAACCGAATTTTCTAATTTAACTTGCCCGGGACTGGATCCCCTGAAATTGACGTCAGGCCGGCAACCGGTCGTAAAAACTTAGCCAAATCGTTTCTGCAACATGCTTGAAAAAGTGTGTTACGCCGACTCCACATTAAGGTAGGATAAGGGCAGGTGGAAAAAAACAATTACCCAATTCTACGAATATCTATGTCCACAAACTGACGAAATTGGCTCATCAATAGCGAAATTAGAACAGTGTGGCCAAGTGAGTGGCGTACCGGGCTCCTGTCACTTCGCTCAGCGGAACAATTGAAATAGGCTTTCCAATTTCCTGCAAACTCCGCTGCCGGAAATAAAACCTTTTTACATGTATTTTTAGCGTTGTACCTCTCTTCGCGTTTAATGAAGACATTGTGACTTTGATATGTTATTTTAGTATTCATTTCTTGGTTCTTGAATTATGGAATTTTGAGACAAATCATTTTGCAAAATAAATAGCATTAAGTATACATAAGTATGTATGAGCTTATGTTAAGTGTTACATACATAGTCCTGACCCCACAGTAAGATCCAAGTCTTAAGTCGTAGGTATCAGAAACTACAATACCCAGACGCGAAATAAATAGCTCTGGATCACACAAACATTTATCTTGGCGCGGGAGTCGAACCCTTGACTTCTTTTCCTACCCTACTCACCTGTTCACTACTGGGGCTGTCACATAATAACAAAATCTTTTACTGTTACATTACTAGAAAATATGAACAATAATAAAAAAAAAAACAACATCAAAAATAATATCCAACAGTCACACACACGTGACCTCACACTAAGATCTAGTCTTATGTAGTGGGTATCAGAAACGACAAGAGAATTTCGGTCTCACAACACTCACACATTAATTAATAGAAGAAATAAAACAGTGAATCGAACGCAACCTTTTGTTAGATAAAGTTACTCGTTACGAAGATTACTGAGAGAACCTGTAATTGTGCAATTACTCGTTCAGAGTGCGACTGATTGTGGCTTCGTACAAACATCCATCATCTTGTCATCGCAATCCTTACGTCTGGAAGGAAACACACACGTATCATGTGTGTTTATGTCTCGCCAGTTGTGGATTGATAGAAAAGGTGTCTTATGGTAGATTCACGCGACAATGTCGTGTAGACGTGATGCATTGTCTATCGAAACAATAATATTATTATCTGAGTGAAGGTGAGAATGTGTGTTCCGAGTTCCTGATGTCAATTTAGAAGAGTATGCATGTTTTTTTATCCGAGCATAGCAAAGTCACTTCTTTGTACATAAATTAAGCGTAGTGCAATCCAAAAAATAGCCACGACTGATGTTAATTCATGGTCACTAAAATCGAGCCGGTTTTCATAAATGCCATATTTTTAATTTTTTAAAAAGAAAGCCGACGACCTGATAAAGGTCGCAGGAAGTCGCTGTATGCAGGCCGCTTCCAACAGGTCGATCTGGAAATCTTTGGGAGAGGCCTTTGTTCAAGAGTGGACGTCCTATGGCTGATGATGATGATGTAGAAAGTATTTTTCTCCGATGGCGAGGTTCGGGCACTGGCGGTTAGTACTATATAGTTAGGAACCTCCTCACAATGCGTGCCGAGTCTAATAACACTGACTCCTGTATTTGGCACTTCAACGTATTTACAGGTCTCCGTTTTAAAAATGCGTCCCTAGTTCTTATTATTAAATTTTTTATTTTTACATACTAACTCAGTAGGCATAAAGATTTTGGAATCCCGGAACCTCTCCACTATCACTTAAACTTTATGGTATGGTACTAAAGTTCAAATTGACTTTTAAGTATTATTACGAATCGATTGTATGGGAGTATAGAAAAGTGTAGTTTTTAGACTTTTTCAGACAACTTTTAAATTATTCTCTCCGTAAGAACCATCCCCATACTTCAAGGAATATTCTAAAAAAAAGAATTAGCGAAATCGGTTTGTCGAAAAAGATTTGCGTTTAATAACACATTCAGCGATTCATTTTTATATTACAGAATATATGTGTATATCTACAGCATATTATTACAATGTTCAATAAAGAAAGGTTGAAATAGCGGTCTTATATCTATCAACGATGCCTTCCAGACAACCTTAAGATGGATTGGATTATCGTAAATATTTGTTTGTTTGAACTAAAGAAGATTAAAGCTATATTAAATTCGTTATTAGCATTATTTAAACTTTAAAGTTGTGTTTGTTTGTAATTATTAGTTTAATAATTAGTTATCGATTGCTGGATATTAGAATAAGTCACTTTTAGCTTTACCATAAACCTAATAATGAATGTAATTTTTACTTTTTTAAATAAAATATTAATAAAATAGTGCGAGTCCCATTTTAAATTAGCAGACTTCGTGGCACTGTGGGCTAGTAGCCGGCTGTGAAGCAAGATGCAGCAGGTTCGCTTCCCGCACTGAGATAAATGTATGTGTGGCCCACATGTAATATTGTGTCGTCTCTGGATCACCCTCAGGGAGACTGGTAGAAAATGCTGTAGGCATTAAGTCCGCCATTATAGATATCCATGTATGTATATGACTGCCACGGTGGCGTGGTTGTATTTCGGTACGACTATCGTCCTGAGGTCTCGGGTTTGTAAAAATAAGCCAAATCCTTTCTGTAACATGCTTGAAAAAGTGTGTTGCGACACCACATTAAAGTGAGATAAGGATTGGTAGAAGGAATTTCTACAAATATGAATTCGTACGTATTGGTCCATAACTATATAAAACTCTTGTACTATACGCTATAGCAATGTAAGGACGAATGAAATGATAGTTATTCAACATAGTTTCAGTGAAGTGACGTCAGCAACACCTATTCACAGAGTTTCGCACGCTCACAATAGCGGCGTGTAGCTCTGATGTGGCTTTAGTGGAATATATTATGAAATTGGTTTTCATTATTTATGACTAGCTTTTGCTGGCAGTCTGTGGAATAAAGTATTACTGGGATAAAAAGTAGTCCGTATATTTTATTATCTTAATGTATCACTTTAAAGTTTCATAAAAATTCGTCCGGTAGTTTTTGCGTAAAAAACTAAAAGTATAATTTAAGAAAGGATAATATACGCACACACACACACACACACACACACACACACAACACACACACACACACACACACAGTACACACACACATACTCACTTTCAACTTTCACGTTTATGATTTTAGTAGGAGACGTGATGTCATAGTCTTTTGGCATAGTCTTGACCTGACTCCAAAACGAGTAAGTTATGGTTACCTTACCGCCATAAATATGAGCATCAGCATAATTGCCTAGACTTTTGTAACAACATAAGAAGGTACTTATGTTTGTAATAATAAAATAATAAGAATATTAGCCCTGTAATATTACTGTCCCACTGCTGGGCACGGGCCTCCTCTACTCTAATGAGAGGGGTTAGGCCTTAGTCTACCACACTGGCCTAGTGCGAGTTGGTGGACTTCACATACCTTTTAAATTCTTGTGGAAAAATTCTCCGGTATTCAGGTTTCCTCACGATGTTTTCCTTCATCGTTATAGCAAGCGATAATTCACAAAGAAAACACACATAACATAGAAAAGTCAGAGGTGTATGCTCCATTTTGGGTTTGGTCTCGAACCTCCGACACTCGTCTCGGCAGTCCGTACCATTCCCACCAGTGATAGCTAATCACTGCTACGTTTGTAAATTAACGTAAAATAAATTCGCATCATACTTTGTAAATATCTTTTTTACATATCAATTAGTTTAAAAAGCTCTCGGTACCTCTCACAAAACACTCGACTAGGTTTATTTTACAATGTAACCACATTATATTCCACGGTACAGCATCACCGCATGTATCGATTTTGGTTACAATATATTATCTAAGCATGTGCGATGTCGACCCGACACGACTTGTAGCGGCCTATATTCAGGCCTTGATCGGCGTTTTATAAAATCATATTTGGAAAGCAGTTACATGGCACAGTCGGGGCTATTCCACCAATATTTTTTATTACAAATGAAAGATGAACAAACAAGTATCATAGTAAAGCGATACGACCATCTATGAACAGTCCCAGAGACATTAAAGCTTAATTTTGATAATATCCAGTAATTACAATGGCCACAATATATGATTTTTTATAATATTATTTGGTAGTGTAATGGATTACGTGATGCTAAGTAGAAAGAAAGAAAGAAATGTTTATTCATGACATGGCATGTAAATACATTTACATATCTGAACTAAAATTAGCAAATAACATGATGTTTTCATGCGCACGTCACAAAAACGACCCAAACTCAGCATATGCTGGTCAATTGGCCAGCGCTGATCTTCCGTTGGACCATTTGGTGGCGTCACGGGCACCAATTTTATGCGCCGATAGAGAAAAATAAAATAAAAATAATGCTTTAAAACCGCGTCTCCCGCGCTAACACATTAAACATAAACGCCCTTTAAAAAACATAGTTTAGTTATATATTTTTATATATGGACCATGAGCAGGAGAAAACGAAAATCAATGTTCAAAAAAAAAATTGCTGAAGACGCGCCACTACAGAATTTAAAAAAATTGAGTTGGCAGTTTAGTTTCTAAACCTAAGCCGGTTCTTTGCAAAGAAAAGGAAAAAACGTGACACGTAGTGAGTGACAAGCAGACAATAATTAGCATCGTATAGCAGCAACAAGTGATCGTCGTAGCTCAAGAACAGCCCTTATACCTATAAAAAAATGGGCCCATTCTCAACCGTAAAGAAAATATTGAAGTTTGATATACAGATACCAACTTTGTGAAACGATAACAATAATTTCATAGAGCTGGTATTAATCATAACTATACTTAAAGAGAGGATGGCTAGCAATCTAGCGGTAAAGTTTAAAGTTTCGTAAAGCTCATAGTTTTTAAATAATGGAAATTTGATTTTGTGAAGAAATTTTGTTTCTGGTTCATTTGGTCAGCTGCAATACATTTGCAAATCGCATATGAAGTTATTATTAGCATACACAAAGCTTTCCTATGCTAAATGCAGTGATTTACAGGTCACATTCCGATTTTAAAATCCCCATGCTTAATGTATCAAAAAAAATTTGCTACATTTTTAGTTTTTAACTTTACCATTGCGCTATAAATCGTTCTCCCTGTGTATGGAATTATTATTGGTACCAACTTAATGAAACACCTGGTATATTATAAGCGCATCAAACGTCATCAACATCAACTTCATCAGCCATAGGACGTCCACTGCTGAACATAGGCCTCCCCCAAAGATTTCCAGATCAAACGTATTTGATATAATATGTTGTTTTTTAATCTACTTCACAGCATTAAAAGGTCTTTATGTAGATTTTCGTAGATAATTAAAAAGCATGTATACCTGTCAAGTACTCATGTAAAGTGCCCTCTTGAGACATGTAATTAATATCAATATTTACACAAACCTGCCACAAAGTGTCGCTTTACGTACTTTCGGAGGTAATTAAATACTACATTACACGCCAGTGGATGTCAAAATTTGGTCCATTAACTAAATTTATTTATTAATGTTTTTATTAAAATTATTATATGTAGAGACTTAGGTCAAACGAAAAATAAGATATTTATTTACTACTACATCTTACAGCTAGACTCATAAATCACTCAGTTTCAGATATTGTTATTTGAATTAAAATTTAAATTATTTATTCAGCAATAAGGCTACTAGGGACAATTATATACGCGTAAATCTACCACTTTTTATTTATTGCCCACATATATTAATATTATGTTTATGTAGTGTTTTAAATCATTCAATCACACTAATACTACGTGTATAAAGGCGGAAGTTTGTGAGTGTATGTGTATGTTCCTTCTTCAAGCTTAAACGGATAGACCAATTTTTATGAAATAGGGTATCGAAGTATTCGACACCCTGGATTAACACATAGGCTTTATATGTGTCTTGGGTGTCTATGGGCGGTGGAGATCACGGTGTCGCGGGCAACATCTAGTAACTAACGATCACCTTAGTGTACTATGAATGATTAGGGTATTAAATTATAACGATTTTGCTATAACGAATGTTATTATAAGCATAGTTAATACCTAGTAGGTACGACAGCAGTTTATACGTGGTGTTAAAACCTGCCATAGTGACCCATACTCCGTGTGCGTTTCGCGTTCCAGGATCAGCCAGTGTACTTCCAGTTCTTTTGAGGGGCTTGCGACATGACTTGATGGTTGGTTGGGATGGGTATAGGGGTATCTCTGTGTTTGCTTTGGCCATTCACCTGTTTTGTCGCTTGCTTCTTCCCTCTTCGGATTCGGAGTGTGAAGAAGCCATAAAAAGGCCGGCATGATTCTAGCGACCACTGATAAACTAACCTCTTTATTCATAATAACTAAGTAGAGCGTAATAAGACCGCAATAGTACGCTTCATAAAAATTGTATTCATAATCGTTCAATAACGTTAAAAAATTCCAACGTTCGATAGTAAAAACATGGCCGATTCCGATCAGCTGTTTCAAGTTTGATGTTCTTTCTTAATGATATTTATTTTGTAATAGTCTAGGACCCCATCTAAGATTGATATATATGTTTTAATAATTGTTTGGAAACAATTAATAAAAAATATATAGCCAAGACTTCCTATTTGTTTCGAAGCTTGCCAGAGATAAAAATAGTATTTTTTCTGTAACCAGCAACATTGTATTCGATAAACATATATTAGTTCTCTTTTTGCTAAAGTAGGCAAAAGTAGGGTTATGCTTTCGATAAGACCAAAATTTCATTATGAATAAGGGGGTAAATGTTTATCGGCGATTGCTACTTTTTTTTACACTGCACTACGCTTACCATTAGGTGCAGTGTAGTCACTTTGGCGTGCCCGGAAATAAAAAGTTATATAAAGAAAATGTGGGGCTTACGCTTTACAGTTTAAGAACCACTTGCATATGAAATTAGTTTAATGCCATACATTCGAATTGAACCTGAGACAATTCTCTAATTAGCATTCACAGTTAAATTAAATGAGCTTGATTACGCGGTGTTAGGCAGTGTGTTGTGGAATTTGAATAATCAGTTGTCTATTGTATGTCTGTTTCGCGTTTTGGGACATGTTCTACCAAATGCTTGTCTTAAGTACATTTCTATGACGAAGGATTCATGTAACATGATTAGGGTTACCTTTGCTAAACTGGCTACTAATAAATAAAATTAAAGAAAACAAGATACCTATTTCAAATTTTCACCCTACGTCACTGGTAACATGGAATAAATCCGTGTATTTGGAGGTAATCCAATATTACCAATCCCTGCATCGACGCAAATGTTTGTATAAACCATATTTATCGCGGGTCTGGATGATCACAACAGTCAGATTATAAAGTCGTTTTTAAAATTTATAGCGGAGACTGGTAAACGAGCAGATGGGTCACTTGATGGTAAGTAATCTCCACAGCCCATAGACACCCAAGACACAAAAATAATCAGCGTTGCCAACCTAAAAGGAGGGAATGGAAGGGGAGGGAAAAGGGATTCTTGGGAATTGGGCAAGCTGCCACTTTACGCCGGTTTTCTGTGAAATAGTGGTATCAAACTGGTCGAGCCAGATCATTCGTGCTATAGACGTAATTGTCTACAGCGTGGCTCTATCACTCTAAGTATCAGTAAGTCACTCTTGAGTTTTATTTAAGAATTAAAATATTAATAAAACTGCCTCCGTGGCGTGTTGGTATTTCGGTACGACTACGGTTCTGAAAGTACCATAAACCGACGTGCATGCATGAAGAATGTAATGAGACTGAATGAGGCGAAAGAGGTGTGTAAGGATCGTAGCAAATGGAAATCCGTTGTCTCTGCCTACCCCTATGGGAAAAAGGCGTGAGTCTATGTATGTATGTATGTACGGTTCTGAGGTCTCGGGTTCGATCCCCGGGTCGGGCAAAGTGATATTGGATTTTTCCATATCAGCCCGGAGTTTGGAATTTGTGCCCGATATGGCGATAGGCTCGCCCCTATCACATCTGGGACGGAACTAAGCTCGGCGAAATGTGGGTGTTCTAGTTCGCTAGTGCGCTTCTGCCTACCCCTTCGGGGATACAGGCGTGAGCTTATGTATGTATGTATGTAATAAAACTGCTCAATTTCTATGCCCTTGTCTTGTGTTAAAGTACGATGCTTACAATATTTTTTAATTATTTGATTTTTAATATAATTTATTACATTGACTCGTGCTGTCATTACCTATATTATTTATTCAACGTGGTACATTAGCGTTCCTCGTATTTTCACCCTTTAAATCTCATTTTGTTTGCCAAAATTGTAAAATGAAAACATGTATACGAAACTCGGGTTCAAAATCATTATGGTAATCTATTTGTGTAAGCAGATTTTGCCTTTGATGCGAGCGTACTGCCACAGAATAAATATAAATAAAGTTTTATTGAAAATCCCGCGTTAAATATTCGTTAACGTTCGGCCAAACTCAGCTTATTAGATGAACATTGGAGAACTTATGCCAATAGATTTAAAAACTTGATTTGTATTAAAATATTGTAGTTAAAATCTTTATACAAAGTTCATTTGGATTATGATTGCTGTTGGAATTAAACGACTTTCACAAATAAGATCAACTCATGTTAATTGTTATATAAAAATTCTTAATTATATAGAATCTGATAGTTAATATGTACTTTCAAATAACGCCATAAATATGGATGGAACTTTATCATACAAAAACATTACAATTTTCATACAATAAGCTTGTGTAGACGTTTTGCAAATGGTCGTAGCTTCGTAGCTATTCGTAGGCGGGCTACGTGCACAGGGTAGCGTCGTGTTTCGCGAGCTTATATACCTTGACTCTAGATTATATTATAATAAAATATAATTAGTACTTCGGTCTCGGGTTCGATCCCGGATCGGGCAAAGTGATATTCGACTTTTCCATATCAGCCCGGAGTCAGGAATTTGTGCCCGATATGGCGATAGGCTCGCACCCTATCACATCTGGGACGGAACTAAGCTCGGCGAAATGTGGGTGTACTAGTTCGCTAGTGCGCCTGTACCTACCCCTTCGGGGATACAGGCGTGAGCTTATGTTATGTTATATAGTACTTTTTGATACCCACGATACAGGTTACACTTGTATTTAGTTATATATAGTGCTTGCATATCAGTGTAAATAAGAATAAACTAAGGGCTGCCTGCTTGTAGGACACTATTTCCTATTGCTAAACTACTAGTATATTATGTGCTAGACAAATTAAAGTCCGTTTTTCATTATTCATTAGCGAAGTGAGGCAGTGCTACTCGGTTTCCTATACTGTGTAAGAGACATTAACTACATCCAGCGTTTGATATTTATCAAGTACTTTTAATGTACTAAAGGTGCGTCTCCTGCACATGATTTTTTTGAAACAAAACACAAAAACACCTACACAAAACAAGCTTTTTCATTATCTCGTGCTCATAGAATAATGGGCCATAGACAAAAATTTTAGGAATACTATGTTTTGTGTAATATTTTTAGTGCAGAAGACGCAGCTTTAGCTAAACAAGTTTACAGTTTTCGATACACAAGTCTACGTGGACCGAGTTTGTGTGTATAGACACCGCTTCTCGGAAATTATTTGCAGGATTTGACTCTGTTAATTCACATCCCAACTTCGCTGTTAAGTTTAAAGTGCAACTTAAGTGAAACTAAGCTATTCCAAGTATTTATAGACGCAGTGTTCATCTGCAACTATATTACATAACATGCACTATTATTGTAATGTATGTATTGCTTAATGTATGCATTCGGATGAGATTGTAGCCTTGGATACCGTGTTTATCTCTTGGATTCGTTGCTACTAAGTTTCTGATGCTACCATGATGAAAATGATTGTAGTCTGGGTATCGTATTTATGGATGAAATTAAATAAAATATCTCAATCTAAATCTTCACACAGATCCGTCTAAAAACCAACAAAAAGTTTTATAACTAACACACTCGGTGGCGTGGTGGTATTTCGGTACGACTACGGTTCTGAGGTTCGATCCCCGGGTCGGGCAAAGTGATATTGGATTTTTCCATATCAGCCCCGAAGTCTGGAATTTGTGCCCGATATGGCGATAGGCTCGCCGCCTATCACATCTGGAACGGAACTAAGCTCGGCGAAATGTGGGTGTTCTTGTTCGCTAGTCCGCCTCTGCCTACCCTTTCGGGGATACAGGCGTGAGCTTAAGTTATGAGTTTGATTTTTTTATACCAACAGATCAAAATATCCCCCAGATGGAGGTTGTCGTCAGGCAGGCAGCCGGTCGAAAAAACTGAGTCACATCCTTTCTGCAACATGCTTTAAAACGGTACGAATCGTATTACATGAGGCCTTCGCCAACGATGTTATAATTAAGCATGTGGACACTAAACAGCTTTCAAACTTGTTAACGGTGACTGGAAGTTTTGATATAACTCCACAAAAGTTACCTTCCATGTATAGAAAATTAAGTGCTTTGAATGTCACAAGTCAGGTCATACAACGTTATAGGTTATCGAATCTATTGAAAGCATTGAATACAAATGCTGCTGAATATTTCATGAGAAGCAAGTATCGGGCTTTAGAGACACAAAGGCGATGGGTTAAAAAGGCTTAAATGTAACGCTTATTGCCTACTGTTAAGGTAAAATTGCGCACCTGGAACCGTGTTGGAAATGATATATATCGGCGCAAAATAGCAAGCTTATTTAAAAAGCCGTTGTTATTTCACGTTATTAATTTATTTTACAATTGTTAAACTGTTGAATCGTTAAAAGATTCTAAAAAGTTAAAATAATCGTTATAATTATTTCTGTAACATTCGATATTCGGTATTGAGTAGGTAGTTGCAAATATTGCACCCTATAAAAGGAGTGTTCAGAGCAGATTCGACACAGTCGTGCTCCGGCACTCGGACTGTCCACATCCCTGACTAGACGGTGCTATTGAGCACCGTTAATAAAGGGAATTAGTGAATTTCAGTGTTCACAGTTGATAAATAAGATGAGTAATCATCTTATTGTCAAAAGTGACGTCAGCCATGCTGACGTCACCGTTTTTAAAAAACAACGTTAGCGTTGGCCCTCCGACATCAGAAGTGGGATCGCTATCCCACTCATTTAACTTGAACCTTTCTGCCCTGATACTTTCAATCCGATGGATACTTTCAATCCAACGGATACTTTCAATCCCACGGATACTTTCAATCCAACTGATATTTCAATCCGACTGATATTTCAATCCGACTGATATTTCAATCCGACTGATACTTTCAATCCGAGATACTTTCAGTTCGATCGATACTTTCGAACCAGTTTTTCAGGTCCTTTGTGGACCACGGTTAATAATAAAGGCCCAGGCCACAGCATCATCCTTCCCAGTTCCTTTAGAACCCCTGTGGACCACGGCGTAAAGGACCGCTCAGAACCACAGCATCCTTTAAAAAAAAAAAAAAAAAAGAACTGTGGACCACGGCGTACGGGACCGCTCAGAACCACAGCTTCATCCTTAACAATAAAGTGCATTAATGTGTGGAACATTTGCACAAAATGAAAAACGAAAAACAAAAAAAAAACCCTTTTCAGAGCCTCTGTGGACCACGGCGTACAGGACCGCTCAGCGCCACAGCTTCGACCCTTCCCGTTCCTTTAGAACCCCTGTGGACCACGGCGTAAAAGACCGCTCAGCACCACAGCATTTCATCCCCGTAAGAAAAGTGCATAGATGCGTGGAGCATTTGCACTAAACTTCTGATTGTGCATTGTGTGGAACATTTGTACAAATGTTTATAATATGGTCTAGCAAGGCTGGTCGGATACCTCCTCTAAAAACCATATAAACTAGGGCACGCGGTGCGTCTAAATACCCGTATTTTGATTTGTGTGCAATTTCATCTCGGAATTCAATGTAAAAACAAGAAACTACCTGATTTATGGTCAGGATTGATCGAGACGGTCTATATGACACTGTTGCAGTCATTTTTTAAGTCTAAATGTCAACGTCAGTGATCAACTTTAAAAATCATAAGTGGTCAATTCGAAAAATCCTGAGTGGTCAATTCGGGAAATTGTTTTGTGAGCTAGGTAATTTTGCCCGCTGAGTTTGTTTCGCCGGGTCTTCTCAGGCAGGGCCGCGTTTGGATCCGGTGGTAGTTTAAAAAAAGTCGGAATCTTAAATTCGCAATAATAAACGAGGCCTTTCAAAATGACCGTATCGGCGTACAATCACGAGCTTTCAATAGGAGCAAGTGCTATTTCAAATGAAAAGAAAAAAGGAAAAAGAAAAGAAAAAAAAAATTTTTGGTTCTACGAGTATTCACAACAAATTACGGCTGGTGCAGAGCACGCACCGCCTATCAGAATGGCCGTATCGGCGCAAAATAGCAAGCTTATTTAAAAAGCCGTTGTTATTTCACGTTATTAATTTATTTTACAATTGTTAAACTGTTGAATCGTTAAAAGATTCTAAAAAGTTAAAATAATCGTTATAATTATTTCTGTAACATTCGATATTCGGTATTGAGTAGGTAGTTGCAAATATTGCACCCTATAAAAGGAGTGTTCAGAGCAGATTCGACACAGTCGTGCTCCGGCACTCGGACTGTCCACATCCCTGACTAGACGGTGCTATTCAGCACCGTTAATAAAGGGAATTAGTGAATTTCAGTGTTCACAGTTGATAAATAAGATGAGTAATCATCTTATTGTCAAAAGTGACGTCAGCCATGCTGACGTCACCGTTTTTAAAAAACAACGTTAGCGTTGGCCCTCCGACATATATTTTATTGAAGAAAATAAAATGCTTACAATAATTGAACATGAGGCACTTATGCTCAAAGGCTTCATTATTTTACCCTACATTCACTAAAACACGAAGTATCTTTCGGAGTCAGCGAATGACTTCTATACTCGTAGCCTAGTACAAGTTAATAATTCTGAAGCACGATGATAGTTATACTTAAATCTCCATACATTTGACTAGTAGCGCCTCTTACGGATATTACAATGAATTAAAATTAAGGGTCATTTAACGTGACTAGGATCGACCATCGTTATCGAGAAGTTATAACTCATACTATACTCGTATATTGGCAACAATTCAGAGGAACAAAGTATTTTTGATGGTTGACATTATATTTGGATTTGGACTGCATTGTACTTATTTCACAAGTATTTGGATTCCTGTCCCACTGTTGGACACATGCCTCCTCTACTCTTGAGAGGGGTTAAGCCTTAATCACCCCGCGATAATAATCCTTAGTCCTAATCTGATCAAGAATATTCATTGCTAATACTGAATAAATAAACTGGACATGTGCGACATAATATGTGAGCTAATGTAAAAGTATATAGGCTAAATTGATCAAGGCATGACGTTTAATCTACCGATTAATAATTATACTTGAGAACAAATTATCAACGTTCAAATGTTTAAATATACACGAATGATAAACGGACGCATTAATCAACCGGCAGAAAACAATAATTTTGATATACTTAAAGCAATATCTTGAGTCGGCTCATCAAGGATTCAATTTGTTATGAACACCTGGGTCCCAATTGATCTCACTAATTCCAGAACCGCTCGTAAACAATACAACCGAGTCTTTGGTACCAAAATGTATTTGATGATTGATAATGGTTAAATACTTTTTTATGTGTTTTGTTGTTTATCGCTTAGCGAGATTATTTTTTTCGAATAACTTTTTATTAAGGAATTGATTTTGATTTATGAATTATGGAATCAGTTAAATGCATTTAATTTTAATACATTTGTATGGCGGAAGATCGTTCAAATCGGCTTGACTTAAATTCAGCATGTTATAAAAAGTTTTAAGTAAATGAATATTGTAACAATTTATTAATTATTTTGTAGCTTTGCTTCTTCATATTATTAAGATTCTTTAGAATTATATCAAAGAAGAAAACAAAAGTATCTTACACCCACAGCTTACTCCATTTCTCAATGCCGCGCTGTGTCGAGCGCTCAGCGCTTTTCTTGTCATCTCTCCGCAAGCAGCGCAATGGTCACGTTTTTATGAATCGTCTTTCCGATTGTTGTTTTTTTTAATGTTGCTTTAACTTTGCATTCCTTGTTAAGTGACATAATTCTTGTTTTCATGTCATAGTTGATAGATTAAACCAGACTAAGGAATCTCAACATCCAAGGAAATAATTTTCATCAAACCTTGCTAACTTTTTAGAATGGGGAGGGGGAAAGAGGTTTAAACCTTACTCCGCGAATAACATGTAATAGAGATCTGCCACTTCATGCCGGTTTTTTCAGACATTTGTCTCGAACCGGTCGATCCGTCCATACATGCTATAGATAAACTCTACAATATTTTTTGAATAAAAATAAATGCGTACTTACCAATAATATATACAGAACTCTTTTATATCTGAAACAAAATAATGTTCATAATAATGGTGCGTTTTTACTACATTTTGGAAACATTTCATGATAAAAATTTAGCACACAATATTTGCACAGAAAAATCTCTGTCCAACCTGGGAATCGAACTCAGGACCTCAGCCCATATATTATGCTACTATTAGTAATTAGACCAAAGAGGATTCTGCACACAATAAAATATGTTTATAAATTCTCACATATCTTTTGAGAAATTCGTGTTTTAATTTATAAAATTGATCCATAATCCTCGTGGTTTAAACCCCTTTGTCGAAGAGAGGTTGTCGTAAGTGGTTCACTAAACCCCATAATTGTCTATTAGCGGTTGGTAAAGTTTTAAGCAGAAACCTGTTAGTGACTTATTTAATGTTGATGTTAGACTTAACTAAAATCCATCTGGCTATTAATCCCGACGGATTAGCAGCAGTAGTAGAATTTGTATAATTATAGCCTAATAGTTATTTGAGTACAAATTACAAAATTGACGACATACTGAATAGTCGTTAATGGCCAAAAGGTTCTGAATGTGTGTTAGCTTCAAATAATTTTGAACAGTTTTATTGTGAGTCGATGACTTTTTTGTCTTTTTCGCTGCCCTTATCCCACCTTATTGTGGGGTCAGTGCAACTTTTTCAAGCATGTTGCAGAAAGGATTTGGCTTAGTTTTTCCGACCAGTTGCTTATCTTACGTCAACCCTCAATGGGAGGTGCAAAGTGATTTTTAATAAAGGCCTTTATTAAAAGTCACTTTGCACAATATACGATTCAGAGCTAGCTAAGACAATAGAAGCGACCAATTTTATTACTAATCTTTTTATAAAAGTCATTCAATAATCTAAGTTTGCGATTTTATTTGAATGATTTTAAAATCTCATAGCAATAAAAAAGGCCTAGGTGCTACGTGAAATGTTACATAAAAAGCCTGAAGATGAAAGAATTAAAATAAGAGTAGTAATTTTACACGTCGACAATTTCATTTAAAACATTGTAATATCCACTCATGTAAAAAACGTATTTTAGTCTTACCACCAAAAACCAAATAGAATTGTTGTTGAATTATTTCGTCAAACAAAATAAATGCTGGCTGTTGTCTCGGTCGGTGAGTGAGATTTCTAGTAGCCTTTTTGCCAGGAGGCATCCCCTTCCCAATTCCTATGCCATCCTTGTTCGAGAAATATTTGGAAGTGTAACAATTTTCGAATACTTATTTTTGACTAGCTGTTGTCCGCCACTCCGTAGACATTTATTTTAGCCTATCTGTTAATCCATGATGTCAGCTACCTCCATACCAAATGTCATCAAAATTGGTTTAGCCGTTTGAGCATGAAGAAGTAACTAACATACACACTCACAAACTTTCACCTTTATAATATTAGTGTGATTATGACGCGATTGTTACCAGGTGACGAGACGAGCAAGCCGCTTGATTGATCATAGGCAATACACCTGAACAGTAACTAGAACAGTAGCAACACCATTAGTACAGAAGTACTTTGAATTTACACCACTGAATAGCACTGCACTGCACTCGTTATCCTGAGACGTGGAACATCGTTTGAGTGGTAGGACCACGCTGTGGACAGTTACGTGTATAGCACGAATGGGCCGGCGCGACCGGTTTGATACCACTGTCTCACAGAAAACCAACGTAAAATGGCAGCTTACTGTCGCATTTTATTCGGTGCGTGAGATTTCCGGTGGGCCAATTATCCCCCTCCCTTTCCCAATTCTAATTTCCCACATTTTAGGTTGGTAACGCACGATTCTTCTTGTGCCTCGGGTGTCTATGGGCGGTGGAGATCACTTATCATCAGGTGACCCATCTGTTTGCTAGTAAGTACCTGCTATAAAAAACATGTCATTGAATACTTTAAAAAAGTACGCAGATTTTTCAAGCTTTAAAAAGTATGTCAATGTGGGAGTGGAATCACGTCTATTTTGCGAGGCTGACTTCATCACTCAAGTAATGCGCTATATGTACTCTTTGCGTAGATGGGGCACGTTTTAGAGTTCCGTGTGTCCTACATCGAAACGCTTACCTTACCTACCGTGAACAATATTACAAGTGATAACTCACGAAATAAATAGTGGTAGAATGGTAGATATGAATACTTGACTATATGGGGTTGAGTCATGCTGTACACAATTTTGTCTACAGCGTGGATGGTCGGGGTTGAGGGCATTATTATCACTATCTCACGAAACACCGACGTGGCACCTCGCTGTTTCGTTTCGTACGGCGAGTGATTTCTAAAGCTCCCTCTCTCAATATAGGCTGATCTATAGGCAGTGGTTATGACAAGAATTTACCGTTAAATGGACTGCGGGCTCGTTTGTCTTCACAAGTCAATAAAAAACGATAACATTATGCTGCTTTACTTACTACTAACATTAAAACCGAACAAACACTATGACACGTTCTTTACGCAAAACAAAATATCATTTATTGCATGTTGTTAAATGATTTCAGTTACTCCAGAACCCGCGGTATGAAAACAAAATCGCACTTGACCGTTGTTTTGAAAGGTTACCCTGTCTTCTAGTTTTTTTACAGTTAAGATGAATGTGTGGTAATGAGATGTATACACGCCCTGCAGTATTACTTTTGTAAATACTCGTTATGTTGATGCAGTCTATAATACAATCTTTTTATTCGAGAATAGTGCTATAGTTGTAAGGATAATGCCATAGTTTTTCAACCGACTTCCAAAAAGGAGAATGTCCTCAATTCATCTGTATTTTTTAACGTATGTTACATGATGCGTGGTAGCTGCTGATATCCACAGCACGAGGAATCTAGTGTAGAGTTTAATAATAAATAATAATAATAATAACACCCAACAGTCACATACATAGTCCTGACCCCACACTAAGATCGAGTCTTGTGTCGTGGGTATCAAGAACTAAGAGAGACTTTCGGTCTCACAACACCCAGACCCGAAACAAATATCTGTAGGCCATACAAACATTTGTCTCGGTGCGGGAATCGAACCCGCGGCCTCTCGCTTCACAGCCGGCTACTCGCCTGCTGCGCCACGGAGGCTGTCACCAGTTTGGAGTTTGGACTAAGAGTATGACTGTTGGATGAATAAAAAACCGTATCCGACAGGGCGGTGACCACCATACACTTGGTGTTAAAACCAGCCATAGTGACCCACGCTCCGTGTTTGGTTCGCGTTCCAGAATCAGCCACTGTACTTCCGGTTCTCTCGTGGGGCTTGTGGCATGACTTGATGGTTGGTTGTGACGGGTACAGTATCCCTGTATCTGCATCGGTTATCCGCCTGTCTTGTCGCAACAAACCCCTCGATTTGCTCCTTACCTCTTCGGATTCAAAGTGTGAAGAAGCATAAATAGGCCGGCATGATTCTGTTGACCATCGATAATCCATTGTTTGTCAGTGGTCGCTAGTTTTTGTTGGACTGCACTACGCCTATCATCAGGTGCAGTGTGCGCGACACAAGAATATTTTGTCTACGTTGTTTGTCCTCTTATAACCTGTTTTTCCTATTTGTCTACGGACACTAACATGCGACCTCGTTTATTTTCATACAATATTGTAACAAACATCTTGACAGTCGATTATAGAGATATCTCGTGGCGCGCATGCTAAGATTTGTCGCCTCAAATGCTAGGCTGCATTCTAAGTGTAACGAAGCTAGTATTCGTAGATTAACTATCATTCACCCAACATGTGTATGCAAATTATGTTGGAAGTGAATGCAAATTAGTATACTAGCATGTCGCAAGTCGAGGACTGATACACCTGATCAATGACTACAGCATGAGCAATGAATAGACCTATCAAATGGATGACCATTAGCTTTGTGGAGCGGCTTTGAGCCATCTATGGCATTTCACTCGAGCTAATTAGTGGCCAGATCGACTGAATGCTTTCACAATCTAGGATTACATTGGAAACATATTTGTATGATGTTCAAACGGGACGCTCTGAATAGAATCACTGAGCTTCAAAATTAATATTGATGTGTATTTCGGTTTTGAATGAAGAGTACAGATTGGTACATATGTTTGATGGTTCTTATTATAGAACTAAGAAACGATAGCATAGATTTATTGAAACAGCTTGTCGAAAAGGAGATTTTAGGCCTAAATTGTGCAATAAAATTCGTTTGCTTAGACTGATAAAAGCAAGCGAAGCAAGTTAATTAGAAATTCAGATTTATTTTAAGAGTTTCAAGTGTAAAGATGGGTTACACGCTTTAGGTCATGAATGAACGGAAATTTTAATCCCTCTCCAAGAAAAAAAGGTAAACAAACAAATATACTACTACTTAAATAATAATATAACATAATATAAATAAGCAATAATATAAAGGATAAATAATAAAATTGTTCTTGTATTATGTCATGTTTTATTTCATTTTTTTTCTTGTAATAAGAAATGTTTTGTTCCAATGTTTCAACAGTTTTATCCCAAAACTTGAGAAACTGTCCACTTTATATTAATTATTTAGGGTCCACTAACTTCACATACTATAAAACATTTAGGAGCATCGCACCAAGTTATCGTCACAATGACACATTTCTCGAAAAGAAAAGCATTTGTTATTTTGAGACTGTCCTACAACATATAATTCTTTTACCTGCTGACAACGTGTGGGTGGCGCTGACAAAAAGGATTTCCACATTTCAAACATAACGGTGAAGGAAAACAAAAAAGTTTTATCTTATCCAGAGCCTTTGAAGATAGTAGTCCGGAAACAAATAGACAGAGCTTGTTTGAAGTCGTAAAAAGATTGTGATAGGTGGGCCGGCGCACATTGTTCGGTATAAAAAAATTTGGTGCATTACGTGTAATGAAATTTATCTTCATACACGAAACGTACCGTTTGCGCGTGTTGAAATAAACCTTTTCACGATGTTGCTTATGTTTATTTATATAATAAGCAAGGACATTCTTTCATTTGCCCTTATCCCACTCCAATGTTTTTGGGCGTTACATTCATTTTCAAGTATGTTGCACAAAGGATTCGGCTTCGTTTTTGGCCGACTGCCTGTCTCTAATGCCCCTCTCTGACGGATCCAGTCCTGGGTACCTATTTAGAAAAAAATCGGCCAAGTGCGAGTCGGACTCTCGCACCGAGGGTTGCGTACAAACCTGTAGGTATATAATGAATTCCGCAATTTTTTCTTTATCTGTGCTATAAGACGTTACATCGTACTAAATTTCAAGATTCTGAGTTCACGGGAAGTACCCTGTTGGTTTTGATTCCCTTGCGAGTCACGAAAATTTGCGGCATAAACGGATTTATCTTTTGATTGCGTTGGCTTACAAGTTTGATTTCTTCATAGCTCCAAGGGACAGTCGACTTGAGTATATGATATGAATTTCAGCTTGATACCTCCACGTGTTTCTGAGATAAAGGGTCGTGACAGACAGACAGACGGACAACAGAGTAAACCTATAAGGGTTCAGTTTTTTCCTTATGAGGTACCGAACCCTAAAAAGCTTTACTTAGTTTTTTCACACAATTTCGTTACCTTTCATAAGTCTTTTGCATCGATATAACATTTTCGATGTCTTAAAGTAATCGGATAAAGAAATAACTTCATACGCATTTTCTTACGTATTGGAGCGACCAGATTTATTCTAAACACATAATAAATCTCAAATAAATACAACTTACGTACGAAAAAATGAAGTGTATCCCGAGAGATGAATTTGCATAATAAAGAACGGTTTTGCAAAGGGTTTGAGATACAAATATCTTCGCATAATCGGACACTTTGTGGGAACTCCGGGAAATTGAATTCTAGTTTGCTCGTTCCGATCATTCGGAGGTGGGGTTGGACTCTGGCGAAAAAATCTGGCAGCGCAGTAATCCCACTGGGAATACGATCTCGAGTGTGGGAACCCTCGTATTTGCTTGTTCAACCTTCGAAATAAATCACGTATCTGTAAACGATCTAACCTGTTATACTTCACGCAGTACCATTTTATCCATTTGATTTAGATATGCTTGTACTATATAATTTGTTGTTGACATTGTTATTTTTGCAGGACGGACGGCGACAAGCTAAGATCATGGGGCATGAGGATTGTTATTATTATTGATCGTTTAACAGGTCATTTGTTTGTCGCCTCCTTGGTTTGTTTGTGGCAGCATATGGCTGTGGATTGCGAAGTCTTGGATTTGATTTCTGGGTCGGGCAAAGCGAATTTCCTAATTTAATTTGGCCGGGACTGGATTCTTTTAACTGGATTGGAAATAAGCTTTATCGAACACTCACAGAATCTTGAAAATCGGTCCACATTTGGCGGAGATATATGGCGTAACAAACATAATAAAAAAATACAGATGAATTGAGGACCTTCTCTTTTCTGAGTCGATCGAAAATAAAGTGACAAAGTATTAGATTTTAGAATCTAAATGTTAACTCGTATGTACGTATCAGTCGTAGTCATTAATTCTAAAAGTCTGTAAAATAAGTCTCTGGGGCGTGTCGTCTGTTTAAACTTTTATAATAAACTATTAAAACTTAGCTTCACTCAATTCAACCGCTGTTGTTTATTAACCATAAAATAATGCCTTGTTAAAGAAACCTTGGCAACATCTTTATACATTACTATTTCCTAAGTACATACATAAATACACGCCTGGGGGGTTACCATCACCTCTTATAGCAGTATTATTATAATTTTACTTGTACCGATTCCCATACAAAACAAACGAAGAACGATTGTGATAATACTGCTATAAGAGGTCGTGGTAACCCTGCTGTACCTCCGAAGGGGTAGGCAGAGGCGAACTAGAACACCAATATTTCGACGAGCTCGTTTCCGTCCCAAATGTAATAGGCGAGCCTAACGCCATATTTAGCACAAATTGCATACCTTGGGGTTGATACTGCGTAGAAAACCCAGTATCAATTTTCCCTATCGAACCCGCTACTGGATGGTAGTCGCAACCATGATTATTTTGGTTTAATGGGTGTGTGTGTGTGTATGGGTGGTCAAGATCAATTACCATCAGGTGTACTTGATTGCAAGCCTTTGTTTTAAAAAAATATTCTTCCCAGTACACATCGATCACATAACCTCACCCCCCAACACCCTAAGTCACACACACACCTAGTCCTGACCCCACACTAGGTATAACCTGTATCGTGGGTGTCAGAGACTATGAGAGACTTCCGGTCTCACAACACCCAGACTTGAAAAAAATATCTGTGGACCACACAACATTTGTCTGAATGCGGGAATCGAATCCGCGGCCTCTCGCTTCACAGCCGGATATTGCCCCACGGAGGCTGTCAAACCGTTTTCATAGAAATAATAAAACTGTTCTACGAGCTATGTGTCCTGCCCACTCCCATTTCAACTTTCGCAGGAAGTCGCTGGATGCAGGTCGCTTCCAACAGGTCGATCTGAAAATCTGGGGGAGGCCTATGTTCAGCAGTGGACGTCCTATGGCTGATGATGATGATGATGATGAATAATATTATTAGTGCAGTTTATTTTGCGGTGTAAGTGACCTTCTCTTACTAAGCAATATTCAGTATCCATAGTAGAAGAAAATATTTTATAATATTGTTGGGAGTTTCGTTAAGCTGCTTTTGTTACGTTCTTTATAAATTTCCATTGTGCTATAACAACACAGGTTTTAACTCCTAAAGTATGGAGCTATTTTTATTTATTGTTGTTTCATTAGGAATTATAAAATTCTGAACACAAAGCGATGCATAACAGGAATGAACACAATATGATTGTATTAAATATAACGGAAATATAAAGAACAGGTATTTAAAATTTATTAACATAACATAAACATAAGCTCACACCTGTATCCCCGAAGGGGTAGGCAGAGGCGTACTAGCGAACTAGAACACCCACATTTCGCCGAGCTTAGTTCCGTCCCAGGTGTGATAGGGGGCGAGCCCATCGCCATATCGGGCACAATTTCCAGACTCCGGGCTGATATGGAAAAATCCAATATCACATTGCCCGACCCGGGGATCGAACCCGAGACCTGAGAACCGTAGTCGTATCGAAATACCACCACGCCACTGAGGCAGTAAAATTTATTATATTCTGTAAATGTTTCCACATATTTCTCTATAAATTTTGTATGCCAATTATTGAGAACAATGCGATTTATAGCTTTATCAATGCAGTTTAGTACCAAATACAATCAAGTTTCTACAGAAAAATAATTTTGATTGCCTTTGAACTAAAAGACAAAATAAAAAATATACGTTCCAACACATCATTCAGCGTAAAAAAAGTCTGAAAAAATAAATGTAGGTTATTCTAAAGCCGTGTAGAATATGTGGACGGCGCGCAGTGACCTGTCGCCGCGATTTCACGGTGTTTCAAGTTTAAAACAACGATAGCCCTGCCGGTTATACGCACAGTACAGTATCACGAGACCACGCGCCGGTACGCCGCGCCACACATCAAAGAAATACTTTGGTGACACACGGCTTGAGGTTGTGGCGATCTTTTAGGTTAAGTGATACACACGTATAAAATACACACGTATAATATAAAATATACACGTATAAAACTTTCTCGATTCGTAATTGCACCGCAACAACAATGTTGTGAGCTGTTGTAATCGAAAACTCCGGATTATTATTGAAATACAATAAATATTATTCTGTGGTTATGTGGGCTAATAGTTGGACGCATTCGAATTTATCAAATATATAATGTTTAATAAGAATGAATATTCAAATTTACAACTTTCTTTCTAAATGACCGTATTTCAATTTTCAGTCTGGGGGTGGCTTAACACACTTTTTAGGCATCTCCTTGGTCTAGTGGCAGCACATATGGCCTATGAACCGGGAGGTCCTAGTTTCAATTGCCAGGTTGGGCGGAGTATTTTTGAATGAATGATTTGCACTAAAACAAAAACTAAAGCCTTGGGAAAGTGTGTTACACCAACCCTACCTTGTCGTGCGATAAGTACAGGTTGAAATAAAGTATATAGTTTTTTTAGAAACGTTTGCTACATAGAAGAATGTATTTTTTATTGTCCATATTTTTCGGCGGTGTGTATACAATGTTCGATCAACATCAACGGTGGTAGGCAGCCAATAAAGGATGTCGCTGTTAGCTCTCCTAAGTACACTCGGCTGTAGTAATTCGCTACCGTGTTATATTGCCTTTGTCATAGAGCCTCTATCTATGCAAATTTTTGTGCGCGCCGTGTATTTTTTCCCAGCTTTATTTTTTACTCTTCGTTGAGGGGTCGCAAATTTTTCATTCCGCTCTTCTAATTTAGTGTTGGTTTTATTTAGGGGAGTTTAGGTATTGGGAAATTTTATTCAAACTCCTGTTTGCTCCAGAAGGTGTATTAATCTTACGGTTAATGATATTAATTTGTACTCGATATGGAGATAGGTTTGCCCCCTATCATATCTGGGACGGAAATAAGCTCCGCGAAATGTGAGTGTTTTAGATCTCTAGTTCGCTTCTGCCTACTCTTTGGGGGATACAAATGCATGCATGCATGAGCGTATGAATAAATAATAAATAATAAATAAATACACCCTACAGTCACAGAAAGAAATGATCAGCCATTTGGTGGCGTCCAAAATAGTACTCAAATGTTGGTTATATAGAATTTAGTATCATCATCATCAGCCATAGGACGTCCACTGCTGAACATAGGCTGAATTTAGTATAATAATCACAAGTTTAAAAACTTAACTGACCGACTTCCAATTTTCCGATCGTGACCAAATTTATGTGGGGCCACCCTTGAAATAAGCTCTATCGAACACAAAAATAATTTTGAAAATCGGTCCACATTTGGCGGAGATATCGAGTAACATACAAAAAAAACCGACGAATTGAGGACCTCCTGCTTTTTGGGAAGTTGGCCGATAAACATAAATTGTAATCACAACATAACAAGCGAAAATAATGGTCTAAAATCAGGTGAATGAAATATATTTTCATGTTATTCTCAAATACCTAAACACCGTGCTCGACGAAGTTCAAAATGCATCCAGAGTTTTGAATGCAAAAATGCGCGGCCTGTTTTACCTCATACCGGGCAAATATCCACGAGCAAAATTATCACATTGTTCTGTTTATAACGAATATTTCATTAGTTGAAATATGCATTTAATAAACTAGTTGTTCAAAATTTATACAATGGCTATTACAATTTAATTTTGAAGTTTACCAGACTGAGTAAGCATTTAGGGCGGCTAATAACAATATAACTATTGCATTCTTTAATTAAAACAGTTGTTTGCCGTTATGCAAAATTGAAATATTGTTTATAATGTAATAACGTTGTAATTACTGTTTCGTATTCAAAGAGAAGGAATACGTATTATTTACAAACTAATAACATTTGGATATTTGGTTACAAATAAATATTATATTCAAAATGGACTTTTCCATCAAAATACGGTAATTTTCAAATAATTATAATATAGCAACACATTTTTCACAAGAAAAAATGCGAGTGGGAGGTTCATAAGCATATAATTATGGAAATCAAATGGGAAATTGAGTTGTTCGGATTCCTTGTATCTACGAGTGAGTTTTCTGGTGCCTAACCTCATCTTCCCTTCCCAATACCTATTACCTTCGTTAAAGATCGACAACCCGTGATTCTTTTGGTATCTATGAGTGTGATGGTGAAGACCTATTATCTGAAGACCCACTTGTTCGTTTGCCAGTTGCTGAAAATATAATTATCATGTATTCTTAGAGGGGTAGATACAGATGAACTAGAGAACTGTATAACCAATGTTGCAACGAGTTATATTATTGTCCCTTCATGAGGTAGGTGGCCAGCCTATCGCCATGTCGAGCAGAAACTATGATTTAATATATAGGGCACAAAAATGTAAATGGTTGTTTATAAAATGACAAAACTCTTGACAATGTACTTCAAAATGAAAGTACGCGTGTTCCACAAAAGCAATAGATATTCAGATAGTTGTGAAAGTTAATATTTATTGGCGACAAGTTTGCAGACGAATTCAAGGTCGCACCAACCTTTAGAATATAAACTAGGTCAGCCAGCCGACCGTATTGTTATAGTACTGGGTAATCAGCATCCACTGTACCATATCTAATATCGAAAGCCCTGGGAATTATGCCCGCGTAATAGAGGCATTGTGATCGTATAAAAGTCGTATTATTAGAAAAGTTTATTGCTTTTACATCTGTTGTTATCGATTTACTTAATTTCCTTTTCATTCATACAGCTTTTTTATTTTACTCACTTGAAAGAGGAGCTTTAGCAATGTCACAGAAAACGTAACTTAGAGTGGTAGAGCCACGCTGTAGACAGTAATGTGTATAGAACGAATGGGCCGGCTCAACCGGTTAGACACCACTGTCTCACAGAAAACCAACGTAAAGTGGTAGCTTGCTGTCATGTTTCGTTCGATGAGTGAGATTTCCGGTGGCCCATTTCCCCACCCCCTTTCCCAATCTCTAATCCCTCCCCTCCCATTCCCTCCATTTAGGTTGGCAACGTCATGATTATTTTTGTCTTGGGTGTCTATGGGCGGTGGAGATCACTTACCATCAGGTGACCCATCTGCTCGTTTGCCAATCTCTGCTATAAAAAAAAACGTATGTGTAATGACAGCTTGCTATTACATTTCGTACGTTGAGATTTCCGACGGCTTTAATCCCCTCGCCTTCCTCATCACTATGTTTTTTCTATAAGGTTGCTGATTATTCACACATGATTTTTGTAGTATCATAGATGTCTATGGACGGAAGCGAACACTTACCATCAGGTGACCCAACTGCTTGTTTGCTAAACTCTGTTTTAAAAATAACATAAATTATTTTCATAAAGAAATATTAATATTACACATATGCATGCATAAGCTCACGCCTGTATCTTCGAAAGGTTAGGCAGAGGTGCACTAGCGAACTAGAACCCACATTTCGCCGAGCTTAGTTCCGTCCCAGATGTGATAGGGGGCTAGCCTATCGCCATATCGGGCACAAATTCCAGGCTCCGGGCTGATATGGAAAAATCGAATATCACTTTGCCCGACCCGGAGATCGAACCCGACACCTCAGGACGGTAGTCGTACCGAAACACAACCACGCCACCGAAGCAGTCATATTACACATATTAAAAGACAAAACAAGTTATTGCCCGTGTAAAAAATATTTTGATATTGTAAAATTACTCTAAATGTATCACATCCCTATCACATCATATAACAACTCTAAAGGGATTATATTCAGGATATACGAGCAATTTATGATATTGCTTTGCTCGTGAAATACATCTACGCTCATTTTGAATGCTTTTTGATTTATAATCGGAAATTATTGTTGTGCGTTTCATTATTCCTCCAATGCAACTTGTTTATTTAACATGTTGTAGAACAGATTTGCAATATTTTATTACGAAGACGTCTGAACTGACTAAATCTTGTAAAGTTTCTGAAATGTTGTGTAATCGTTTTAATTAGAGGACGTTTAATATAAGTCATTGGTCGCGTTATGCTCGAAGCAAATACTATTTCAAATGCTCGACAAGGCTAAGTTAGACAGCTCTTTAAAACTTTTGTAATTTGCTGTCTTTTTGCAGATGGGACTTTGATTCATTCTAAGTCAACAACATTTAATACCTTATAATGATTTAAATGGCTTCATCCATAATCCATACCAAGGTGATTTAGAGGTGTTATATTCCGAATACACATACATAAACTCGCACCTGTATCATTGGAGGGGTAGTCAGAGCCAACTAGAGAACAAGAACATGTACAATTTGCTATGCTTATTTCCATCCCAGATGTGATAGGAGCGAACCTATCACTATCATCATCATGATCATTGAGAAATAAACTCAATATCATTTTACCCAACTAGGGAATTGAACCCGATACCTCACAGTGGTAATCGTACCATGCACACACAAATCAACTACGCCACCGAGGCATCATATTCCGAATATTGTATGCATTTTTTTTTGTGAAAATTAAGTAACTGAGTCAGCTGCTGGTAAGTTATCTTCACCGCTCACAATCGGCAAACAATGGGTTTATCGATGGTCACCAGCATCATGCTGCTAAATTTATGCATCTTCACATTACGAAGAGGGAAGAATCAATCTTCTAGTACCCCACGCTTGCTACTAACAGTGTCAGAAAAGTTTCAAACAGATAAACTTTTCCATAAACAATATTTTCATCCATTTTATATCTGGTAATGTAAAACTTTCTTCATACGCATTACCCTCATAAATAAACATAGCTTTATTCATACTTGTTATTCCAATGTTATAACAAACCTCGTTTGTAAGTGTATTCATAACTTCGTCGGTATTTAGTCGGTGTATTTAGTGTTAGTTATTATTACAATGGAATAATTTAATACGCTGTATCAAATTGGCTTCTTGTTTTATTGGTAACTGCGGACCGGAATTCGATTCTCAGGCAACCAAGATTTTCTAATACAATTTAGTCACGATTGGATTCTTCCGAAGGAGCTGACACGAAACTAGCAGCTGGTCATAAAATATAAGCTGAATCTTTCCGGCAACATATATATATAAACATTTTCGCTTATCTTTTCGCTAACAATAGCCTGTCACTCTTTTCCTTGCGTTACGTTGTTTAAAAATGAAAGGGACAACCTATGGTTAAAGATAAGCTGGGCTTAAATATTTGTATAAGTAAGGCGCTATAAAGCTAGCTATACTTACACTGATAGCTTAGTTGGGAATGGTACGGACTACCGAAACGAGTGTCGGAAGTTTGAGACCACAAGATGGAGCATACATCTTTCTATGTTAAGTGTGTTTTCTTTGTGAAATATTGCCTGTTAAAAAGGTGAAGGAAAACATCGTGAGGAAACCTGCATGCATACCCGAGAATTTCTCCACAAGAATTTCGAAGGTATGTGAATTCTACCAACCCGCATTAGACTAGCGTGGTAGATTAAACCCTAACCCCTCTCATTGGTGGAGGAGGCCCGTGTCCAGCACTAGGACAGTAATCATCATCATCATCATCAGCCATAGGACGTCCACTGCTATAGGCCTATGTTCAGCAGTGGGACAGTAATATTAAAAGGCTAATATTATTATACATATTATTATACTTACATGCGAACAAGGCTTAGTTTCATTCTCAAACGCTGTTTTGATTGCTTATACAATGTTTTATTTTCTTGAACTCCATTTATTTTATTTGTTGGAAATTTAAGACGAATTCAACAAACACTTAGAACTTAATTCTATGAGTTCAAATTTCGAGAACAAACAACAAATATTTATTAAGCCCTTAGTTTGGGGGTGTTAGTAAAATATTTTCAAGTTCCCACCACAAGTTACTGAGACTAGAAGTTAAAGTATTAATAACATTCAAAGATGAAGTATTCATGAAATTTCATTGTCTGCTTCACACGAAACTCTAAAGAATGCTTTTGAATTCTTTAGAATATATTTACATTTGTGACTTTGATATTACGGGTCACGGGAAATTGGAAAGTGGACAAACAGATAACGATTTGAATCGTGGAGTGGAGGATGATTCGGTTGTGAAATGAGAGGTTGTAGGTTCGATTTTACATACATAAGCTCATGTCTGTATCTCCGCAGGGGTAGGCAGAGGTGCACTAGCGAACTAGAACACCAACATTTCGCCGAGCTTAGGTCCCTCCTAGATGTGATGAGGGCGAATCCATCGCCATATCGGGCACAAATTTCAGTCTCCGAGTTGATATGGAAAAATCCAATATTTTCCCGACCGGGGATCGAAAACGAGACTTCAGGACGGAGTCGTACCGAAATGCAACCACCAAACCGAGGCAGTCATCAAGTCCATTCAAAACTTAACTTTACTTAAAACGTTTTTCGGTTCACTAATAAAAAAATAAACAGTTTCAAATTCACGTACTTACGTTTACTGCATAATACATGTGGCGGGCGTGTAATGCTTAGCTCCATTGACGCCATTAGCCTTTTTGTTTGTTACCTTTTAACACCCAAAAACAACCTATGCGGGTACGTGTTATAGATTATTGTACACATAAGCTCACGCTTGTATCGGCAGAGGCGAACAAGCGAACTAGAACACCCACATTTTGGCGAGCACATTTCCATCCAGAGCTTATGTTATGTATGTTATGTTATAGATCTAACCAATTTATATCAAGAAACGACTTTATTTGTTTAATCCATTGAAACAGACAAAATAGTGTCAAATTTATTATTTCCAGTGAATTTCTAATGCAACAAACTGTAAGTGAGTTCACAGCAAACATCTGTACGTAACAATGCTATTTTTATCAAGTATTCATTACAATTGTATTGTCAGGTTCTCCACAAATATAGTTGGAAATCTCTAGGGCTTCTTGGTAGTAGTAGTAGCTAGTAGTTGGAAATTAAATCCGTTTTGCGGTGTATTTGTACGGTATTTATGAACTGAATGATATTAAAAATGTTTAATTAAATCTTTCTTTCTACCTGCCTTTATCATCACACATTTTTCAAGCATGTTGCAGAAATTGATTTGGCTTAGTTTTTACGACCGGCTGCCTGCCTGACGTCAGCCATGAATAATAAATGCTCCAGCTTAAATGGCATTAAAGCGTTAGGTATGTATTAAAATATGATATTTTAAATTGTTAAGTTTCATTTTACAAAGGGTCTTCTTATAAATATTTTAAGCTTCTCTTTATCGTTTAGTAAACATTATTTTCAAAAACATGAATATATTTTTTTTTATTATTTACAGAGATAAAAAAATGTTTTTTTTTTATATAGCAGATATTGGCAAACGAGCGGATGGGTCACCTGATGGTAAGTGATTTCCACCGCCCATAGACACCCAAGACACAAAAGGAATCATGGGTGCGTTGCCAACCTAAAAGGATGGAATGGAAGGGAAGGGAAAAGGGATTGGGAAAGGGAGGAGGGAAATGGGCCACCGTAAATCTCACTCACCGAACGAAACGCGACAGCAAGCTGCCACTTTACGTCGGTTTTCTGTGAGACAGTGGTTTCTAACCGGTCGAGTCGGTCCATTCGTGCTGTAGACGTTACTGTCTACAGCGTGGCTCTACCACTCAGAGACTGTATGATATTGTTACGGGCTAACGGGGTTCAGGACAAACAATTAAACGCCGACTGTTCGCGAAACTGACTCAGCACTTTATTTAAAATTAAACACTGTACTGCACACAATACGCGTCGAAATAATCGCTCCGAATATTCGCTTGTCGCTCGTTGTTCGCACTCGATCGCTTCCGAAGAAACACTGTGTGTCGCCAACACACACACACGCCTTTTATATTCGTCGATCCCTTATCGGCGCGTGACGTCACGCGGCCGTCGGCGCGGCTCGAACGCACTAGAACGCTCGACATATTTATGGATGAAACGCGGCGCGTTCGATTAGCGATTATTCTAGTATGTAAGCGTAACACTGCCCCCTCCTAAGACATGCTCGTCCCGAGCATTGTTACAGCCATAATAACGCGCTAAACGGTCGACGTGAACTATCTTAGGTGCAGATCGCTGGCCTTTCTGGATTCGGTAGGTGACATCATTAATTTTGGTGACAACTCTATAGGGTCCGTCCCATTTCGCTTGTAATTTGGGAGACTTGCCTTTGCATCGAACTGGGTTGTGCAACCATACTAGTGAACCTTCGTCGAAACCGCTGTTGTTCATTTTTCGGTCATAGCGGGTCTTCATCCTCTCGGACATTTGCTGACCTGATACTCGGACGTGTTCATATACGTCATTCAATCTTTTGCGCAGATCGTCCGCGTAGTCTGTTACACTACGCGGGGTGTCAGGAGGGATACCAGTTATCAGATCAGCAGGCAGTCGTAATTCTCTTCCAAAGTTAGCGAAAGCTGGTGTCACCGTCGTATTCTCGTGAACCGCACTACGATATGACAGGAGAAACGGCTGAATGTGCTTGTCCCAGTCTTTTTGCCTGCTTTCTACAACTTTTGCCAGGTATCTCTCTAACGTTTGAATAAATCGTTCCACCATGCCATCAGATTGCGGGTGGTAGGAGGTTGTTCTGGTTTTGTGAATGCCCAATACTCGACATGTTTCCTGAAATACTTGGGATTCAAAATTACGTCCTTGATCGCTGTGAATTTCTAAAGGTACTCCAAACCGGCAGAATACTTCATGGACCAATTTATCTGCGACTGTTGAAGCTTCCTGGTTGGGAATGGCAAATACTTCCGGCCACTTCGTGAAGTAATCCATGACCACCATGAAGTACTTGTTCCCGCTGTCACTTACAGGGAAAGGTCCTGCTACGTCCAGAGCAATCCGCTCCCATGGAGCTCCCACATTGTAAATTTTTAATGCTCCTCTACTTCGTGTATGAGGACCCTTCACAGCCGCGCAAATTGTGCATTTACGACACCATTCCTCAACATCGTCTCGGCAGTGGATCCAATAAAATCTTTCGCGGATCTTCAGCAGAGTTCTTTTGACCCCCATGTGAGCTCCTGAGCATCCGTTATGGTACAGCTGCAGAACTTCTGGGATCTTAGCTCTAGGGACTACCATTTGCAGATGACATCGATCGCCTTTTGCGTTTTCCCATTTACGGCACAGTACTCCATCGTGTATAACCAAGCTGTCCCACTGGGCCCAGTAGCTCTTCGTAGTAGAACTTAACGCTGCAACTTCATGCCATTTAGGTTTCGCGGTACCAGCTTTTAACCACTCAAAGATTGGTTTAAGATCTGCGTCACTATCCTGCGCTTCCAGTAGCGTGTCTCGCCACTCGTTGCTGAGGTCTGTCCTTATTATTCGCACAGGCACTTCTTCCTTAACCTCTTGTTTGACGCAGTGCTTGCAGTTCTCTGCGCAAGGTCTTCTTGATAGAGCGTCTGCATTACCGTGAGATTTCCCACTGCGATGTTCTATCACACAGTCAAACTCTTGTAGCAACTCAATCCATCTTGCTACTTGACCCTCTGGATTTCTGAACTGCAGTAGCCACTTCAAGGCAGCATGGTCTGTTCGTAGGTGGAATTTCCGCCCGAGCAAATATTTACTAAAATGTTGCAGTGATTTGACTACGGCTAGCAGTTCTCTTCTTGTGACGCAGTAATTCCGTTCAGGCTTAGATAAGGATTTGCTGAAGTAAGCTATCACAACCTCTTTTTCTCCTTTTCGTTGTGACAACACACCGCCAATACCAGTATTACTTGCGTCTGTGTCCACTATAAACTCGTTTGCAGTGTCAGGATAACCCAATATAGGTGTATTACACAGACGGTCTTTTAACGTTTGGAATGCGGTGTCGCAATTCTCATCCCAGCAAAACTGTCTCTTCTCTTCTGTAAGCTTATGTAGAGGCTTGGCTATGTCTGCAAAATTCTTCACAAATCGCCGGTAATAGGAGCACAAGCCTAAAAACGCACGAACTTGTGTCTTGTCTCTCGGAACTGGCCATTCCTTGACTGCCACAACTTTGTCGGGGTCTGTTTGTACGCCAGCTGCTGAAATAATGTGTCCTAAAAAGTTAACCTGCTTCTTGAAAAGTGAACATTTCTTGGGACTCAGTTTAAGATTGGCCCCCCGGATCTTCGATAAGACACGTTCAAGATTGCGAAGATGGTCTTCGAATGTGCGGCCCACTATGATGATGTCATCTAAGTAGACAAGACAAGCGTCCCCAATCAGTCCGGTAAGTACAAGTTCCATCAGTCTCTCAAAAGTCGCAGGAGCGTTGCACAATCCAAATGGCATAACCTTAAATTGCCATAGACCTTTACCAGTAGAAAAAGCAGTTTTCTCCTTGTCTCTTGAGTCAATTTCCACTTGCCAGTAACCGCTCTTCAAGTCTAGCGTGCTAAACCACTTCATTCCGGTAAGCGTGTCTAGAGTGTCATCAATCCTCGGTAAAGGATAGCTGTCCTTCTTTGTTATGTCATTTAATCGACGGTAGTCTACACAAAACCGCATATTGCCGTCCTTCTTTTTTACTAAGACCACTGGGGAGCACCATGGACTAGATGAAGGCTCTATGACACCATCCTTCAGCATCCCGTCAATCATGGTATCCACTTCTTTCTCTCTGGCAACTGGCAATCTTCTTGGTCGCTGACGAATTGGTAACTCGTTGCCTGTGTTAATCTTGTGCTGGACCAAATTAGTTCTTCCTATGTCAGCATCACTAGAAGAAAAGATGTCGGCGTACTGTGTTAACATTTTCTTGGCCTTGTTAATCTCTTCTAAAGACAACTCACCACAGTCTTTCAAAAGTGATGACACGTCGAATTTCGCAGGTGCCATGCTCGTCACCGTGGGTAAATCTTGGCATTTGCGCATCCAATCCACTTCCTCGCAAGAACCCATTACCACCCCCTTTTTTATTATTTGTGGCTCGGTACTGGGGTTGAATACGCGTACAGCCGACTTATTTGCAGACCTTACCAGGGTTCTCGCAATTTTCCATGGATGATCATTGTCAATCTTCTCAATGAGGACACACCTTTCTTTTGGACCAGAATTCCGTGGCAAACTAACTTGTACAATGACTTCTGATCTAGGTGGAACCACAGTCTTCTTCAAGCAGTATGCTTTTCCTGTTGGTGCTCCTTCCATAAAAAGCTCTTCTGAGCCGCATTGCAGCACGCCCTGTTTGACGTCGATTTCACATCCATGTTTTCGCATGAAGTCCAGGCCCAGAATGCAATCGTCAACAATATCAGCCACGATGACATCATGCAGATAGATTACTTCACCTAGTTTTAGCCGTACACTCTTCTCACCCTGGACGGATATGTGCTGACCGGTGGCTGTTAGAAGTTCTATATGTCCACGGTTACCTTTATAGTCCCCAAGGAACCGATTCGCCAGCCTGATACTAACAACCGTGCGGGAAGCTCCAGTGTCTAACGTCAGCTTACAAGGTGTTCCGTTGACTTCGCCTCTAATGGTTAAGCTATTCCCATCATGTGCTTGTGAGATCAACACCCTTGGGGCTTCTTGGACCCCGGCCAGCACCCGCCCCATAGTCCTGGCCTTTACTCGTTTCCCTGCTGCTGTTCGGCGGTGTTAACCACCCTCTCCTCAGGTCTATTTTCTCCTTCATCCCGTCGTTTTCTACAATTCAAGCGGAGGTGACCTCTTTCACCGCAGTTAAAGCAGCGCGGACTGTACCCCTGAATACGATTGCGTGGTGGAGGTGATGCCACAACCTCTCTAATGCGGTGAGCTCGATGGTCTTGTCGTACAGCCTCCACTTCCAGCGCGTGAGCCAACGCATCTTTCAGGGTCTCGTGATGCCCAAGCCTCACAGCAGCCCGCACCTCTAAGTCGCGGATTCCGTCGACGAAAGCCTGCACTAGAATTCCATCAATCAGTGCAGGTGTGGACTGGTAAGCTTTACGAACCAGCTTCTCAACTTCCAGGGCCCACTGCTGTAGGTTTTCGGTATTACGTTGAGCTCGATCCTTAAGCTGAGCACGAAAGACGTGTTCCAGGTGGGCATCACCATACCTCGACTCCAAGGCCTCGACCAGCTGGTCATATGTAACATCTCTGCCAAGAGCCTCCAGGACGGTTAAGGCCTGCTCACGTAAACCTAAGGTTAGAGCAGTCTTGGCTTGATCCTTGGTCCACCCGTTTGCCTGTATCACGGCCTCAAATTGAATTTTGTAGGCCGACCAAGATGATGTGCCATCAAATGGTGGTACTTTATAACCACGTCATGACGGTGCAGCCACCACAGAACCTGCGGCACTACACACACGTGTTTCCACAAGTTGTTTGACGTCGGCGATTTGGGCTTCGGCCTTTGCAATACGCTGCTCATGCTGGTCCACTTGGTCTTTCATGATTTTTAATTCCTTTCCGACCGTAGCTTGCAAATTCTTCATAAGTGCGACCTGCTCTTCTTGCCCACGCTGCAGATGCTCCTCCAATTTACGCGCCTGCTCCTCTTGACGTCGAGCTTGCTCCTCTTTGTCACGTTGGAGCTGCTCCTTCAACTCACGAGCCTGCTCCTCTTGACGTCGAGCTTGCTCCTCTTGACGTCGAGCTTGCTCCTCTTGACGTCGAGCTTGCTCCTCTTGACGTCGAGCTTGCTCTTGCAGCATCGACATAATGGCCGATAATTCACTAGGTGCCCATGTCGGCGACACTCCAGATGGGCCTGCAGTCGTCTGCGTCATTGGCTGCGAAACCGGCTCTTGTGCCGGACTATCTTCGAAACGCCCTCGGTCCATCTCTTGCTGGCGCTGGCTTCGGGTACGGATACCTTCGTCGTCTTTCGGGAACACCGGCATTTGTCCTTACTTCTGACACCAAATGTTACGGGCTAACGGGGTTCAGGACAAACAATTAAACGCCGACTGTTCGCGAAACTGACTCAGCACTTTATTTAAAATTAAACACTGTACTGCACACAATACGCGTCGAAATAATCGCTCCGAATATTCGCTTGTCGCTCGTTGTTCGCACTCGATCGCTTCCGAAGAAACACTGTGTGTCGCCAACACACACACACGCCTTTTATATTCGTCGATCCCTTATCGGCGCGTGACGTCACGCGGCCGTCGGCGCGGCTCGAACGCACTAGAACGCTCGACATATTTATGGATGAAACGCGGCGCGTTCGATTAGCGATTATTCTAGTATGTAAGCGTAACAATATATTAATTACTACATAAGGTCTTGTGAATTAGAATTATCGTAACGCGAGCTTCTTTCATATTTATTGATTTCATCTCATAATAGGTTTTTCGATCTACGATAAAATTTAATTTCATCAGCTTTTAATAGAATCACGTGTAGTTTTACTAATTGGTTATACTTGATTATTCTCTATATTACCTACATGTATTTAGCAATAATAAATTAATAAAACCTATCAATTTCGGTTAATGTCTGTCAAGTATTAATGTATATCAGCCTCCGTCGCGCAGTGGGCGAGAAGTCGGTTGTGACGCGAGGGGCCGCGGGTTCGATTCCCGCGTTGAGACAAATGTTTGTGTGGCCCACAGATATTTGTTGCAAATCTAGGTGTTGTGACACCGAAAGTCTCTCATAGTTTCTGATACCCACGATATGTTATACCTAGTGTGGGGTCAGGACTAGGTGTTTGACTGTTGGGTGTATTTATTATTATTTATTTATTATATTGAATTAAACTAAACATAATCCAAAACATTTTTACCGTATATAGGCGGTTCCGACATCATTGCATAACCACGCCAATGATATTGTTTTATAGTTATTAAGATAGGCCATCATATAAATTGAGGGCGTGTAATAAAGTAGTCCGGAATATAAAAAGGCGTTAATACCATTAATTAATGTAGAAAGTAGGTTGCCAGACACATTTGCATGATCATAAGCGAGGGTAAGAATATTGGAGCTTGCGTTAATACTCGTAGTTTTATATTTGGAGCCATGGTAACTTAATATATTATGGGTGTATATTTTATACAAGTGTTATGGTTTCGTAGCAGGCTATCTGCTGATGTTATATATTATTGTTATGTTTTGAATCTGTAATCAATTAAGCTACCATAAATTAAACAAAAATAAATATGTCAAAGAGTATTGACAATGTAACTAGTATTACTTCTTACACTTGATGTAGTATTTCGGGTCCGAATTCTAAAAACTATATAAGATTACTTTTTTAAGAGTACTCTACCACCGTCGAACGCGTCCCGGTCGTATTACCTTATGTAAGAGGAGTCACTGACAAGATTGGCTATATCCTGAGGCGTGTTTCTATCAAACTTACTTCAAGCCGCCCAAGAAGATTAGTCAATTTTTACCATCTGTCAAGTGTCACATACCTCTGCAAGAATCAGGCGTGTATAAAATTGATTGCGACTGTGGTCTCTCTTACATCGGACAAACAAAACGGAATATAGGGACCCGCGTAAAAGAACATATAGCTGACGTAAAACACCGACGCTCTACGAAGTCTGCAGTTGCTGAACATTCAGAGGAAGGCTCCAAACATTATATTAGATTTGATAAACCACAAATCCTCGCCAAAGAACACCGATTCCTCTCTAGGATGATACGCGAGGCTATTGAAATTAAAAAACATCCTAATTTCAATAGAGAAGATGGTTGGAAGCTTGCACAAACCTGGGATCCAATTATACATCTTATTAAATCGGAACCCAAAAGACCAGCTGCCAGAACTCAAGACACCGTGAGCTCGTACTGCATAGATCGGAACACAAATAATTAACCTTTTTTGATTTTGTATAATTTTTTAATGATGGTAGATATTGTAACACTAACCTTTTTTGGACAAATGACACCTCAGTCTGATCCGTGACAACGAAGACTGCAAAGCCTTCGAAACGTCGGGAATAATAATTAAAACATAATCGTGATAGAATCCGTAAGAATAGTTTTATTTCAAGTACTCTACCATATAATAAAAAACTTCGAATAACAATAGTAAACAAATAACATAGTAACAGTACTAACAATACTACAACAACTATAACAATAGTAACAATACTAACCCCGCCGACAAACTGTTGCACAGTTTGGCGGGTTTAAAATATTGTGTACCATTTTTTCTTTTATTAATAATAAATAAAAAAAAAGCTGTTCTAAATCTTCCGCCCCTGCTCTTATCCCACTCCAATGTTGGTGTAACACACATTTTTTTAAGTGTTGCCTAAAATATTTGGCTTTCATTTTTATGACCCTTCGCCGGCCTGATCAACTCCACAGATAGTCCTCTGGGGCAATTAGTGTCTGAAAACATCTGCCACTTTCTTACACTTTGCCCAACCTGGGAATCGAAACCAGAACCCCTCGCTTCATAATTCACATACATTGCCACAAAAATAGGAGACCAGAAGCTATTCTAAATAATAAATAATTTGTTTATTCAGTTGTACTTACTACAAATTGGATATCTCCATCAAACATTCTTTATTAGGGCACGAAATTTATTTGCGAAAAGCAAAAGCAAATTTAATTATAACTGCGAATCGGTGAAACAAAACGGTACATGAAAATTATACACATTAATTAATGTAGCATATTTTGCACTGTGGCTATTTTTATAGCGACAGGATATTAAAATTGTTAAATATTGCTTTGGAGGGTTTTAGGGCCCATATTTCATTTTATATGCTTACGAGGCTATCCTGTAAATGGTGTAGAATAATTGAAAAGAGTTACGTGGTTAATTCATGGTGATATAATAGGTAGATCTGGAAATCTTTGGGGGAGGCCTATGTCCAGCAGTGGACGTCTTGTGGTTGATGATGATGATGATGATGTGAAGTGAAGTCTACCAACCTGCATTAGACCAGCGTGGTAGAACCGCTAAAGCCACTCATTAACCCCTTAGAGGCGGCTCGGCCCCCGGCTGAGTGGCTAATGTAAAATGCATTATTATTAATAATAAGGCTGCCTCCGAGAGGTTAATGTCCAGCAGTGGAACAGTAATAATCTAGAACTAATAATTAAATAAATAACACACATAGTCCTGACCCCACACTAAGATCGAGTCTTGTGTCGTGGGAATCAGGAACTACGACTTTCGGTCTCACAACACCCAGACACGAAACAAATATCTGTAGGCCATTCAAACATTTGTCTCGGTACGGGGATCGAACCCGCGGCCTCTTGCCTCACAGCCGGCTACTCGCCCGCTGCGCCACGGAGGCTGTCATATATTATCGGTTCCATTTGCGGTGTAAATAAGAGCATGACAGAGATATAACTGGCATTCCTTAAGTAGACAAGCTTATTCCCGAACTAGATAGCTTATCACTCCCTTGGTATATTCAAATTCCGTATCAATTATCATATACATTTTTGTTATCGTAAAACCTCTAACGAATTAAGTAATCTCACTGAGTTTACTACGCTACGTAATCGTTTAGTAATTACCTCTATATTATAATACAATACATTTTTTACCAATAATTAAACATAAATTAGGAACAAAATACTTGAAACTGCTCACGGATGGTAACATAACGGTTTTTAATAAGAAAAGGGCTTCAACCCCGCTAAATTTTTAGCTACATAACATCTGAACTAAGTAAGTACAAAGTTTTGTATAACGTTAAGGGCTACTCAGAGGCGGCAACAATAGGTTGTGCTTGGGGCTATGAATTATTACCACAAATGAAACCACGGCAAATTATTAAAGGCAAGGTCGGTCCTAAATAATTTGCTTACGGCATTTCAGAATGCCCCGGACCCTCGTCATAGTCTTATACAGTGTAAATGTGTTAATTCACACAGGGAATGTATAAAGAATCCACATTCAAAGTACTAGTATGAAAATGAGGAATATGTTTTACTAGGTACTTAATCTCACGGCTGTATCCCTTAAGAGGCAGGCAGAGGAGCTTATATTGTACACGTATCAGCTTATTTTGGTCCTTCGGATTATAACATAGGGAGCGAGCTCATCGCCAGGACTTTATGTATAGAATTTATGTATAGAATGTAAAAAAATATATAAATACATTTCTTGTATTATGCTTTGTGGATTGAAAGGTTTCAGTTTCGGATCTCAAGTCAGGACTTTATTTTTTAAAGCAGTTTATTTGACGTGATTTTTCTAGGATATTAAAATGGAATAAGGGCTTTGTCGTGTTCAGACTACATTTTTTTCGCACTGTCTCCATTTATAAAAT
The DNA here is from genome assembly GCA_036417725.1 of Clanis bilineata. Classification (NCBI taxonomy): domain Eukaryota; kingdom Metazoa; phylum Arthropoda; class Insecta; order Lepidoptera; family Sphingidae; genus Clanis; species Clanis bilineata. Next base: position 10,261,364 of record CM071154.1, read on the forward strand.
GTTGTAACCTTAAAAGAGTTATAAGTTTCCAGGAAATATCATAAATGAGATTCTTTGCTTTTTAAGCGCTAAACGCTTTTCACTCGACCAGAGAAGATATTTTACCAAAGCGTCTCTGTAGCTTTCACTCTTAAAAAGTATAGTTGAAATTATGTCTTTAAAAATGTTATGTAACGAATAAAAAAAATTACCTTCTTCAAGTTATATGTTAGCCTATGAGTTATGACTATATGACTCAGGGCCTGGGACTAGGCGAGTACCTGACTGTAAAACGAGAGGCCACGGGTTTGGTTCCGCGCCGACAAAAATATTAGTTTACTCAATAAATATTTGGTTCGAGTTTGGTTATAGTTATATGAGACCGGAAGTCACTCATAGCACTGACAACCTACAACACGATACTCGTATCTTAGGCTGAGATCTATAGAGCGAACTTCGACGAAGTCTAAGTCAAAGAAACAAATTCAACGAGGATTTGGAATATATAAATTGAATTCTGACTTATTCCGAGTCATTTTTTATCAGAAAATCTTTGCTTTGTCTGTTAGTCTGTTTTTTTATATAGCAGAGATTGGCAAGCAAACAGATGGGTCACCTGTTGGTAAGTTATCTCCACCGCCCATAGACACCCAAGACACAATAAGACTCATGTGTGCGTTGCCAACCTGAAAGGAGGATATGGAAGGGGAGGGAAAAGGACAATTCCTTTTTCATTGGGAAAGGGGGGGGAATGGGCCACCGGAAATCTCACTCACCGAACGAAACGCGACAGCAAGCTGCCACTTTACGTCGGTTTTCTGTGAGACAGTAGTATCAAACCCCTCGAGCCGGCCCATACGTGCTGTAGACGTAACTGTCTACACCGTGGCTCTACCACTCAAAAAAAATGGCTTTTGTAAAAAATGGCTCAGACTAAGTCGAAGTTTGATTTTAAAATTCCAAATCCTCACTGACTTCGTTTCTTTGACTCAGACTTAGTCGAAGTTCGCTCTATAGATTTCAGCCGTAAGGTCAAATGTTCATACATTTAATGCCTTATGTCGTTTAATGCCACCTTATCTGTCAAAATTGTATGGCGAAAATCAATGTAAGAAGTCATTAAAGTTGAGCAGCGTTTGACCATTCGGGCGTTAGTGTGTATTGGACTATGTATGTAACGGTTGACATAACATTTCACGATGCGGATATGACGTAACTTAATGAAAAGACACATTGCCTGTGGCGGGAAGCTCTCATGCTTTCTTTGGCTGATACTTAGATTATCCTATAGATATCACCACGTCGTACCGACACATGAGACAGCGAGAGCCATCGCTTGTGTGGTCAGGTTGTAAAAAAAATCCCGAATTTCTGAATTCAGGTTTTTTTTGGGAATATTAATCGAAATATTAGTAGTGTACATACATACATATAATTACGCCTGTATTCAGGGGTAGGCAGGAGCGAACTAGAACACTCAATATTTCGCCGAGCTCATTCCTGTCTATTATATTCAGTTATATATTATTGGTAATATATTATCCTACTGTTACTATATACAAAACTTATAATATATATACTTATGGATATTGATGAGGTTTTTTTTGTGGTACGTTATTCAAACATACCAAGACAACTGCCCTTGAATGAAAGGGTTTTACACCCAACAGTCACATATAATCGTGGCCCCAAACTAGGCTTAACCTGTGTCGTAGGTATCAGTACTTACAGTCCTATAACACCCAGAAACGAAACAAATATCTGGTAATCACATAAACATTTGTCTTGGCTCGGGGATCGAACTCGCGGCCTCTCGTTAAAAATAACGACGAATTGAGAACCTCCTACTTTTTAAGTTGATTGAAAACTACTTATGTAAATGTTCTGTAATTGGAATCAAGATTTGAATAAGTTCAGGTAAAAAATATGTAAACACAAAGTAAGTAAAATACGCTGTCGATGTAATTATATTTATAAACATTAAAAAAAACACAAATATATGCAATTTAACACTGCTCATTAAACTTTGCGTGAGAAATCTATATACGGATCTTATGATCCTAACCGCAGGAGAGTAATGATTATGTACTGATACTCACCGACCGGACCGTTCGCTGTTAAAATACAGCACGATATTGGAAATCCCAACGGTCACTTAGGTCGGGGTACCGGTTCCATTCCTGTGTGTTATGCTCACTGGCCAAAAGGATCACGAATGCGAATCAGCTTTACTTCCATTCTTAATCGACGCTCTAGGCCCAGACACCAGGTGAAGCTACCCAAGGTCCAGTCATCCCTCTTGCAAATCGTAGATCATTTCGCCGAGCTTAGTTCCATCCCAGATATTATAGGGGGCAAGCTTATCGCCATATCGGGCACAAATTCCAGACTGCGGGCTGATACTGAAAAATCCAATATCACTTTGCCCGACCCGGGGATCGAATCCAAGACCTCAGAACGATAGTCGTACCGCGCACGCAATACCACTACGCCACTGAGGCAGAAAGACTGTACGTACTTTGTTTGTACTATTTTAGTGTATGTGATATCTTCGCCAAATGTGGACCAATCCTGATAAATGCTATTGTATTCGATAGAGATTATTTCAAAGGTACCATGTTCATTTGGTTATAATTTAATGTCAAAGTAAGAGGAAAACGTAAAACAGTTACAAGTTTAAACTCTTAACGGACCGACTTCAAACTTACCTGATCGTAATCGCCGCAAGAGTTACGTGCGGGCGTGCAAGGTGTGCACCGCACACGGGCGGCATGTTCAAGGGGGCGGTAAAAACAAATATCAAAACGAAAAGGAAAAACTCTCATAACTTGCATATCCATTTTTATTATCATAATGACCTCTATTGGTCAATTTTGAAATAAACGCTAACGTTACGAGGCGCGGCCGCGGGCGCGTATGGGGATTACTAAAATAAAATACTGGGTTCTCACGTTCGGGGAATCCTTTTCAACATCGCTCACCAATTCCAGTGCGCCGCCAAATATACTTCGACGCCCCCGTCAGTAAGCTTCAAACATCTACAGATCTGCGTATAAAGTTTTAATTTCAACTCGATACCTCCCTGCGATACCGATATATGTCTTGACAGACGGACAACAAAGTGTTCCTATAAGGGCTTTTTCCTTTTGAGGGACGGAACCTTAAAAAAATAATAAATATTTAATTAATAGTGGGTACTAGGTTCATAATGGGACAGAAATACCGTGAGCGAACAATGAGCGTAATAGTTTCTCTGCCGACCCCTCCGAGGGTATAGAGCCTATGAGTAATGTTTTACAGCTTTATACATTATTAAAGAATTGATATTCAATGAAATTATTAATTTACCAATTTACGGATTTTACGATTTTAGTAGCCGGTACACCATGATTACGTCAGGAAATTATATTTTCACGTTATATTGCGATTTATATGCATATTATTCCACATATCTTATTAAATACTCTTCAATATATCACACTGATACTAATAAAATGTTCAGAAATAAGATTTCATCGTTACTTACGTGTGAAATGTAACACAAATTTCATTTCGTCTGTTATTGCTTTTACACCCGCGAATGCAACATCCCACCATTATGAGACTCTGCAAACTCACTGTTTCAATACAATAATAAGAATTGAATAATTATAAGTGATTTATATCCACGTAAACTGCAGAATAAAATATGCTGTCAAATTCTGAGCTCAAAGCAAATGCACAAAGCAAGAATTTCTGAGTATTCGATTCGAGACAAGGCACTAGATTAGCATCTTTGTTCAACACACTTAAATGCGTATAGCACCATCCCGTTTCTTCAATATGTCAGTGAGGATAGTCCAGTCTATATTTAGTCTAAGGGCTGATAGCAGGTGACACCGGAAGCACTTGTCAATTTCTTTCACGGTGACAAGGGTGCCTCTTTAGAAATCTTCGTGTTTTCATTTTTCAATTTTCTTATTGGGCTAAGGAAATTAGGGCACGAATATTTTTTGATCCATGTGACACGTTATATATTTCATGAACTGTGTATGTAAGTAAATATTATGGAGCATTAAATAGTACATAACATAAGCTATGCAGCATTCAAATAGTGTTAATAGTACATAACATAAGCTCACGTATATATCCCCGAAGGGGTAAGCAGAGGCGCTCTAACGAAATAGAACATCCATATTTCGCCGAGCATAGTTCCATCCCAGCTGTGATAGGGTGCGAGCCTATCACCATACCGGGCATAAATTCCAGACTCCGGTCTCATATTGAAAATTCCGGTATCATTATTGCCCAACCCGGGGGTCGAACCCAAGACCTCAGTATGGAAGTCGTACCGAAATACAACTACGTCACCGAGGCAGTCCTTTGAAATGAATAGGCTTAAATATCAATGAACCTATTTTAAAAATCCTTTCACCGATTGAAAGCTACATTATCGGCGAGAAATATAGGCTAATCTTCATCTCAGAAAAATAGAGGTATACGGTTCCCGTGAGATATCCACGCGAGCAAAGTCACGAGCAACAGTTAGTTTAAATATACCTCTATTGTGTAGAATAAAAATGTTGCCTGAAAGGTGATGCATCATAGTTATTTGTAAGCTAAAATATTTGGGCTAAATTAATATTTATAGTTGTAAATATACCGACCTTAATGGTCGCATAAACCCACACGCAATTGCACTGTAATTGCAAAGCTGTGGGATACCAGCGGCCCGAGTAGGAAAATAAATAAATAATAAATAAATACACCCAACAGTTATACACCTAGTCCTGACCCCAAACTAGGTATAACCTGTTTCGTGGGTGTCAGAGACTATGCGAGACTTTCGGTCTCACAAAACCCTGATTTGAAACAAATGTCTATGGGCCTCACATACATTTGTTTCACAGACACATTGGTTAATATTTCATACAAATTTTAGAGACGCGCATCGAGCTTGAATACATTTACGATTGTCAGAAATTTTCCTGCTCAGGCCACAGGTCAATAAAAATTACAATAATATCTTCTTTATCTTTATACCCATATTTCATGACAATAATTCATTAAATAAATCATTGTTCCAATCCTAATTTGTTTGTTATTTTCAGGTAACAATGTTTTCAATCCCGGACAATAATTGAAACAGTTATTCCAACATCAAATGATTGTGAATAAAATAAAAACGAGTTAGAACAAATTGAAAGGAACATTTTTGTTTCCAAATAGACAGTTCAATTAACGGGAAATCCGAACAACTTCGATATTGTAGCGGAGAGAATTTTATTCACAATTACTTTAATAATGTCCATTTGATATTTATCAAAGTTCAACAGCTATAAAAATCATAATAATAATGCTACCAGAGTATAGATTTAAGCCTGTTTTGGAAATAAAGGTTGTAAAAAGAGTTTAAAATGATCGTGAGTTGTAGAGCCCCGATGTAGACAGTAACGTCTATGGCACGAATAGACCGGCTCGACCGGTTTAATACCACTGTCTCTTGCCGACGTTCAGTGGCATTTCATTTCGTTCGGTGTTGCCATCTCTTCCAAATTTCTATTTCCTTTCTTTAAGATTGTCGACGCATCCACGACTCTTTTGGTATCTTTTTTTGATAGCAGCGGCTGGCAAACGAGCAGGTGGGTCACCTGATGGTAAGTGATCTCCACCGTCCATAGACGCCCAAGACATTAAAATATTCTGTGAGCAATAGAGACCACCTTAAGGTGACGCAGTCTCATTTACCAGTCTCTGGCATACAATAAAATATTTCAGCTTATGCAGGCAAAGAAGCAGACGAGCCATCTGATGGTAATTAATAAGTAATAATAAATAAATGCACCCAATAGTCACATATCTAGTCCTGACCCCACACTAGGTATAATCTGTATCGTGGGTGTCAGAGACTATGAGAGACTTTCGGTCTCACAATACCCAGACTTAAAACTGTCTATCTGTGGGCCACATAAACATTTGTCTCAATGCGGGAATAGAACCCGCGGCCTCTCGCTTCACAGCCGGCTATTGGCCCGCTGCGCCACGGAGGTTGTTACTATAGCCCGTTGATACCGATAATACTTGCCCGGCTAGCATGCGTGTCACGATATATCTCGATAACTGACTGTAGAGATGTTATCTACATCTTTTCTACGATATTATATGAAAATAAACGAGGGCGTATGTTAGTGTTCATAGACAAATAGAGAAAACCGGTTAGAACACGATAAAAAGCGTAGACATAAATTTTATCGTAGCGCGCATGCGGGCTGGAGTATAGAACGATAACGGTACCTATTGTGGCAAAGAAAGGAGCGCAAATATGACATAGTATCTGAGCATAGGACATGGAACAATAAACTACCAATTTACGTGCTTTTTATGAGATAGTGGTAATGATACAGTCGAGCCGGTCCATTAACTTCGGCCCAATGTTGAATTATTGATATTATAAACAATTTTACAAACTCTTAGGCCACCTTGATGTGGAGTCGGTGCAACACAGTTTTCCAAGCATGTTGCAGATTTTTTTTGTTTAGTTTTTACGACTGGGTACCTACCTGATGTCAACCCCTCCTCTAGGGGATCCAGTCTCGGACAAATCAAATAACAAAAATAGCTTTTCCCAACATGCGAATGCAACCAAACACCTCCCGGTCCACAGCTCATATATGCTGCCACTAGACCGGAGGCGACCAGGCAAATTAATAAATAACATTTCTACATAAATAATAAAATCGAAACACTCCGGATATTCGGGGTCCGGTTGTTATTGACAAGGTCAATATTTAAGCAGGCCTACATTTGCATTAGCAAAACTGTCAAAATATTAACGCTGATGGAACCTGCGGTAATACGCTCTCAATTTGATTAGGGTTATCTGACATGCTTCGAAACCAAATTATATATAAACTAACTTCAGAGTATTAAAAACTAATTGAGTTGCCGTTTATTGTAAACATTAGAATATAGGTATAAAAACTGTCTGTCTACTTCGGTGGCGTGATTGTATCTCGGTACGACTAGCGTCCTGAGGTCTCGGGTTTGATCCGCGGGTCGGGCTAAGTGATATTGGATTTTTCTATTTAAGTCGGGATTCTGGAATTTGTACCCGATATGGCGCTATCACATCTGGGACGGAATTAATCTAGGCGCACATTTCGTCCCAGGTGTTCTAGTCCGCTAGTGCTCCTCTGCCTACCCCTTCAGGGATACAGGCGTGAGCTTATGTTATGTAGAATATAGGTAAAGGTAGTGTAATTGCTTTATCTTCCAATATTATTACTTATTTTAATATTATATTTCTTTAATACACAGACTAAGACAATTGTGCTTAGATACATACAAGTTAGAAGCGTACATGTATGAATGAATTAGGTAAATAATTATTCAACGGTAAATATCGTTTATAACATTAAAAGACGATACTTACATTGTAGTAATTAATCTCCCGAAGAAAATGTCTATACATAATATCGGAGTATAGAAATTGTTTTCCTCGATCCTAAACATTAATTCTCCGTCTTGTATTCATAATATTTCTTTTTCCTCGTTTATCATAACGAGCCTTACTGTCGTTTAATATTCCTTTACATTGTTAGTACTCAGCAAACACGAATAATATTTTCTTATACAGACGGGACAATATAATATAGTCGGCCGTAAATATTCAATACTACAAAAATATTAAATTGAAATATTTGTAGGCAATGTTCACACTAAGTATAATTTTAACCGACATTATGTGAATATATCTAAATATAAATACTTGAAGCGAATACATAAATGGCATGTCATAAATCTAAGCCAATGACTAAAAAACGATTAAAGAAAAAATAAGAGGACGGTGCATAACTGCGAATGAATGAAGCATTATATATGGAACGAAACCAAAATGGCGACTTTGCGAAAGAAAGATCCCATTAATATAGCAATTAGACATCTTCAATTTCAAAATTAGACTTATTGTAAGTAAAATATCGTATTAATAATAAAATCACTAAGTCTTTATATAAGTTATTTATTTATAAGTATAATAAGTTATTTATGACTAAACTACACGGTGACAACTTATATGTAAATAGATCGCGAAACTAAAATGGCGGAACGGACTTCAAAGTAAACATGTAATTTTCGTAGTTATGCCAGGACCTAATATTTTTTCTTTAGTCATCTATCTAAGCATACGCATATAAAAATAAAAAGGTAAATACATAAACACAGAATGTACATTTACAATTCTAGTAAAACGCCAAACTCCGTAGTTAGATTGCACTGAAGAATATTCCGAATGTTTGAAAGGATTCCTCTGTGAAAACTCAAACAAACGATATCAAATAAACTTGTTTTTGAACTAGTGGATTTTAATTAAATATTTTTAACTTACTCTTTGCGCGGATTGTGTCTTAATGAGAATAAATGTTTTTGGAACTTAAACACAAAACTTCGTAATGCGATTAGCGCAAAACTTCTTCAAATGCTTAACCCCTAATTGAGTGGTGAATTTTGCGTTACATGTTTCTAAATAATAAATTTTGTTTCATTTTAAAACTAAGTTTGACTTGTTTGTTCGGTCAGAAAATTAGATTAAGTCGGTATTAAGATTTCATTTTGTTGCGGCGTAATGAGTCTAATTATGATCGTAGACGTGTAATAAACAAATGTAGTATTTTACTTTATTTAACTAGCAAAATCAACATATAAAATATAACTTAAATGTTGTGGGGTTAGCTGCACTGTCACCCACTTATCACAGCCGTGACGCAATACTTTTACAATTATGCCTTTTATAAAAATATTTAAGCGCTGCTTATCTTTAACCATAGGTTGTCCCTTTCATTTTTAAACAATGTAACGCAAGGAAAAAAGTGACAGGCTAGCGAAAAGATAAGCGAAAATGTTTTTATAAGTAAGGTCCTTTAATGATATTTTAATTTGTTTTAAGTTGTCATGGTAGTAAGTAATCCCATCAAAAACATAAATGTGAAAGGAGAGCCGAGTTCAATATTATGATATATGCGTTGGTTATTGACTTCAACAACAAAATAAGTGAGATCGAAATGGGTGTCAAGTTCAATGGTCAGTCTCGAAAATTTACAACATAAAATATTTCGTAACAAATTAAAATATTATCATTTCTTCTTATAACCTAGGATAATATTATAACACATAACATAAGCTCACGCCTGTATCCCCGAAGAGGTAGGCAGAGACGTACTAGCGAACTAGAACACCCACATTTCGCCGAGCTTAGTTCCGTCCCAGATGTGATAGGGAGCGAGCCTATCGCCATATCGGGCACAAATTCCAGACTCCGGGCTGATATGGAAAAAATCCAATATCACTTTGCCCGACCCGGGGATCGAACCCGAGACCTCAGAACCGTAGTTGTACCGAAATACCACCACGCCACGGAGGCAGTCATAATAATATTATATTGAAGCATAAGGTCTGACTTGGCTAATTCTAATATACGAATTATATTATAGCCTTCGCAAGTTCTAAAGCTGTAAGTTCTTAGTTTATTCTTCCGAAAATTTGGCTTGCTGGTCTTTTTAACTCGATTTCGGTGTAATTTTAAGTTAATAAATGAAAACGAATCGGAATTCAAGTTCGAATAGTGTCAAGAGTCAGGGAGCAGGTTTTATGTATGTAGTTATTATAAAGGGCGGGTTTGTTTAAATTTTTGGAATAAGGAACATTAATGTACTTTTCCTGTTCCTTAGTCGGATTTTGGTATGTAGACAAAATGATTTTACCTTATTTATAGAAACATGGTTGATGTTATACGCGTGTAAAACGGATTTAGCACGAAGCGCACCTAACACCCGAAGCTAAAAATCCGAAGATTATTGAAAAATGATCCTCGAGACTTTTCTGGAAACGGTTTTCAATTCGATGGAATACCTCGGGAATCCCTTAAGGAGGGATTTACATCGAAACACTTCGACTTTTTAAATATTATAAAAATCTTCGCTTGAATCACGAATGTGTGTTTGTAAAAGTAAGTGACTTACTTACCCTTGAATGTAGAAAAATCACTCAAAAACTAAAGATACTCTTATCTCATTTGAGGGCGCCTTATTTCCACAGTGGTAGAGCCACGCTGTAGACAGTTACGTCTACAGCACGAATGACCCTTTTGATACCACTATCTCACAGAAAACCGACGTATAGTGGTAGTTCGTTGTTTCATGTCTTTCGGTGGCCCCCTCCATTTACCAATCCCTATTCCCCTCCTTTTAGGTTGACAACGCACTCTTGATTATTTTCGTGTCTTGGGTATTTATGGACGGTGGCGATCACTTGCCATTAGGTGACCTACATGCTCGTTTACCAGCCTCTTCTATAAAAAATTGTGTCTAAATTGTATGGCACACAATAATATAAGTAGCTGTTCAAGTTGAGTAGCGTTTCAGTATTCGGGAGTAAATAGGCAAAAGAGGCATAGAAGAATCTTAGTGAAAGGAAATTTGTTATCTCTGCCCACTTCTATGTAAAAACATAACCTTCTTTCTGAGACAGTCGGGTAAAGGCGTGAGTATAGGTATGTAAAGCCCTAGACGATGTAGAGCGTTACTGAGATTTAGCAAGTAGTTAATATAATTAAATAGAAACTTGTTTTCGCCTGAGTCGAACATTTTTAAAATCTTTACGAATTTCACACTAAATTAATCTTGGCGGCTCAGTCTTTTTAAAATCATAAATTATTCTAAAGTTAAAATTAGATAAAAATTAACGTGATCAAAAGAGCAGTCTAATTAATGACGTTCGTTAATCATCAGTCAAAATAAATCTTATGTCAAGGTGAAATTAGGTTTCTAGACACGTGTTTAGTTTTAAATTAAATCTTGAGGTTTTTACAAGCTTTTATATTTCAGTTCACCTGTCCCGTTGTCTGTAATAAAATGTTGCAAGCTAAATTAGACCGAATTCCCGATGTACGATTGGATTCAAATTTGGTGTACTTATGTATCGTCTATGTCAATACAATGGTATGGTACCACGGAGCTGGTCTGATGATGGAGACGGAAGTTTACATATCCGTACAATATTTTATTTGGCGTGTAGGTACTTACCTATATTCTTAATAGCTTGAGGTATAGAAGTATAGTCAGTACTAAGGTACTTAGGTATAAACCTGTAACTTGTAACGGGTAGTGCCTCAAGCTTTTAAGAATATAGGTAACTATCTACACGCCAAATACTTATTAGAATTTATTTTTTACTTTTTAGTTAATTGTTCCAGATAAAAGCTTATTTTTAAAAATATTGTTTTATTTTTAATGTATTTGACAGTGGTGTCACAACCAACGCTGTGTAAATTTAATGCGAATTATTAACACAGCGTTGCTTGTGACACCACTGTCAAAAGTCAGACTTCGAAATATCCCCCATTAGTTATGTGTTTTAAAGTTTGCATATCCAATTAATACCTGCTTAAATTCTGTCAAACCCATCGTTGTAAATAGATCCCGAACAGTTTTCAATTACAAGATTAATAATTAAGTACCAAATTTTGTAATTAAATTTCGACACACATGCTGATTAGCGAAGATGAACAATCCACTTTGGGCTCTTCTTCATTATCTATTATCTGATCAGTTTCCGTGATACATCAGGTAGAGATGAACGGAAGAGCTTATAGCTAATTCCGTTGGTCTTTAAATGATTTGAGTTTGTTTTCGAGATATATAATACGATTAAGAATAAGTCCGAATGGAAATCAGCAAAATATTTATAAATATTTATTCCAGGAAATATTTCGGAACTTAGATTTCCAGTATAGCTCGAATTAAGTCTCACTGGAAGAAGGTCGAAATAGATTTTTCTTGGAAGTCGAAATGTGCTAGAATTGCTCCTCAGATGGTTTATTTGTTCGTTTCACGTTAAAAGGCTTCGGAGAATTAATTTGATGCGCCTATAAGTTATAATTACTAAAACTTATTCAGCAAAATATTGTGACAAATTTATCACAATTTAAAGAAAAAATATAAACAAACTTTAACGCCACACCGATCTCAATGCACGCTCTTTAACATTTCCCGCGAGAAGTCTGTGCCTTTACTGCAATAATCCAGCACTTAGTCGCGAGCTCTCACTAGGTCAAGGCGTTTCCTGCATATCTGACTATAATTCATATATGGACAGCTCTTGACTTGTTACATGATATGCATTACCCTCAGATAATCCGCTTAAGGCTCCTACCTTGACCTAAAGGTCGCTGCAGGTAAAATATATACTGGTATTTCAGATAATTGACTGTCGGTGGTCGCGCTCGCAAATAATTTTGTTATCCTCCGTCATAACTTTGTAGATTCCGGATACTCGTATGATGTGAGTTGTGGAGTATTTTGTGGTGGATATTTTGCTGGATATGACGTAGTAAGTTATTGTTGTTACAACTTTATAGTCATGTTTATTAGAATAGGAACGTGTAATGAATTTTGTTGATTCTAGTAATCTGTAAGTCGCCTCTTTGGTCCAGTGTCAGCATATATGGGCTGCGGACCGGGAGGTCATGAGTTCGATTCGCAGGTCTGGCAAAGCAAGCAAGCAAAATTGTCTAATATAGTAATCGTGATAGAATCCGTAAAAATAGTTTTATTTCAATGTTTAATTTAATTTGTTCGAGATTGTATTTGGAGAGGGGGTTGATGTCAACCTCCGCCTGCCTGATGTCAACCCCCTTTGAGGGATCCAGTCCCAGGCAAATTAAATAAGAAAATACATTTTGCCCGACCTGGGAATCGAACCCACCACCTTCCGGGCCACAGTCTATACACGCTGCCACTAGACCAAGTAGACGACTAGAACTCGATTGTGAAAAATATTTCTGCTCGGGCCGCTGGTCATGAAGGTGCCTAAAACTATAATATCCGATATCGAACTTATAAGATAGTTCATAAATCATATAGTTTAATCGTTTCCCGTTACCTCGTGGCACCTTATTACCGCACGTATGGGTTTAAGATGATCATCAAAGTTTGCTTTTATGTTCCAGTCTGAAGATAAAGCTATTATTAATGTATGACGTATAATGAGTTGAGATTATATAACGCTTACGGTTGTCTCAGGAGATATGTGTTTAGCTATCGGAACGTTTCTTTAGCAGTCTCAAGTAGATTGCAGTTAACTAGTGGCCACAGTCTTGGTTGAGAATTGTGGAGTCCTTGGGTCAAATCCCAGGTTGCTCCATATTGGATTTTGTGCATCATATAGCCTGATATCGACACCATATGAGTTGTAAATACAGAGGTACTTGGTTCAGTTCCTAGTTCGGGTTGGTGTTTATATATCATTGTTTTGCGTATGTGTTTATGTATTTTGTCAGGAGACGCGCCTTTATACCAAGAGTTTAATGAAACATTTTGTAATAGTGCGGTCTCTGTCAGTATCTCTCCCCTGTGTGTAGAATACGATACTAATTAATTAATGTTAGTAGTTCTGTGCTTGCTAATATAATTTAGGTAGATAGTCACGGGCGGTTCGGCCTCCGGTGGCCCATACGCTTATGGAACATATATATGTTCCGCCTCCGATTTTATTTATTATTCATATTATTCATATCTTTTAATTTATCCTAAAATATGGATTCAGTGCCACACATTTTTTTAGTACATAGCTTAAACAATTCAGCTGCATCATGTAAACCCTCCTTGGTGACACAATCTTCAAAAATCTGCTTTTCCTGACCAGAGATTCGAACCCGTTATCTCCCTTTCGTCAGTCATCACTTTATAATACTATATAGGTAAAAAGCAAAATCATTTCTAAAAGAATCTTCCAACAAGCAATATAATCTTTTACGACAAATTGCACAGTATTGTACTTTGGCATTTACCGACCTCGTGGAAGCCGTTCGACATTTTACAAAAATAACACAGAGGCTTCAACTTTTTAAGTGATTTTAAATTTGATGTTATTTCGGAAGAGTGAAATGAATTTTGTTTTAGCTAAAGATATTAAAAAAAAACTTGTTGTATTTCGTTGGTTCTACCCTTCAATTGGTGACTGTAATTCTGCTGTATTCTAATGTTTGTATAAGCATTGTAACATGTATAATGTAATGTAACACGTGTACTGTAATAAGTGTATGTTTGGTCGATGTGTCAGGTTAAAACAAATTAAAAACCAAAGACCGAGATGTTCTCATACAATCTATATATTATTAAAATATCACAATAATTATAATTATGTTACTATTAATTTTATAAAATAAATACAGAGCGGGTCGTGAGCCTACTGGATTTGCTATCGTTCAATGCTCGAGTACATTTAATTTTGATGTTATGATAGTAAACTGTTACCACAAATACCAATTTAAATAAAAAAACTAAAAGGGGCGCCACCAGCCTCCGGGACAGACTGGAAATGGAATACGGAGGTACCTTCTAATGGGTTTGCGGAGTGGAACTCGCAGCCAACTCCGAGCACAACCTCATATAAAATGGAGTGATCCACCAAACACGTGGACACCAACACGACGCGGCCACGCGCTCGGAGTCACCCACGCAGCTGGCCCTGGACCGCACCTCACCCAGGTAATGCAGTCCACACCATGGAGACCATCCAGGAAGGAGAGTTAAAACCAAGAAGGCCCCTGGAACCAATAAATTCCAGGTTATAACCTTAGAAACACAAAATCACCATGTGATTGGTGACTACAAAGGAAAATACACGTGTCAATACCTTGAGGGAACGCGAAGGATGCCTATAGATGGATGTCCCAAGCTGCCGACCTCAGCCTTAGGACCTTCTGGTTAGATGTTGTTATCGAAGCGCCGCATGGGGAGCGCTCCTGGTCTCAGCCGCGGACGGACCGCCACAAGTCGACACGCCAAAGAAATCGATGCTCGCAGATCGAGATTCTCAGAAAAAGGAACGCTCGACTGACGGATCCCGGTATTTATACCATTTCGCTAGGCAATAGACAAAGCTCCAACGACGCAAAACAAAAGTCCATAACACAAATCACAATTAATAACATGATTAATCATACCGATCGACATCTAAATAACTCAATAACTCATCTGTCAATCTGACAAAGCACAATGTCAAATGAACTCTTTTTTTTTTAATTACCCAAGGAACACGAGTCGTTCTGCCAACGTAGTCGATAACATTTAACTAATCGATTACATTTTTTTTTTATGTTACAGTACCCCCCTCCCTAGGGAAATTTTGCTTGCAAAATTTAACGCTGGTCCTCCAGCTCTCTACAACCCAAGACCACAACTCTGACCTAAAACAAGCAAAAAAAACACAAATCAACGGACCGAGTTGCTGGCGACATAGCGAGATGATACGTACCAATCGGGCTATGCGTCCAGCTACTACAGGATACCGGAACTAAAACAACAACAAAAAACCTGCCGAGCGTTAGTGAGTGTATTACCATACTCACATAAAATATAACACTCAACATTACAAAACTCGTTACTACTGGGTCGTTGGCGACGCATCGAGGCGAACAGTATCAACCGGGGTGCGCGTCCAACAACTACAGAATCAACAAGAACAAAAAAAAATAATAATTGTATCGAGTGGTAGGTTAGCTACCACACCAATAAAAGGTGACACTCGACACAAAACAACCACCAAAATCGAACCCACGACAATGTGTCGATAGATTCCCTATGCTAACAAAAATAGTTCAGCATAATAAGGCAAATAAAAAAAAATCACGATACTGCGGCCAGTCACTTGCTTTAAAGCAGCAGAGACTGTATCGCATTACTACTCTCCAAGCCAATCCTAAGACACTATGCTAGCCATTTGCAAAAATGCTACGAGCAAATGCTAACAGTCAGGTACTGACTTCCTTACTAAAGGCACTGAGACATTGGCGGCGCAGCGAGATATCCAGGAAAATCGGGTTGCGCGTCCAATGACCAGAGAAAAAGAGAAAAGAAAGTAATTCAAACTTTCTTGAGGTGCTGGATGTGCCAGGACCCCAAATTTTTACCAGTTGCAACACTCTCCCGTTCATAAACCAAGGGGGAGTGTTTAAAAACAACTCTACATTTTTCATAACGAGGTGCTAATTTCGCCATGAAGAATTTACCTGTATCTGTCAAAGGGAAAGTTTTCTTCCAAACAATATCACCTACCTGATGTTCGGCAGTACTCCGACCTTTACTGTAGTTTCTGGAACTCTGAACGTGAGCTCTTCTCAAAGCAAATTCACCCTTTGTAAAAGTCTCACTCAGGCCAGAAGATGGTTTCTGCGACTGCTTGTATACAGAACACTGGTCACATCCCTTGACAAATTCCATCACATCTCGATACATGCCAGGCCAAAAGTAGTGAAAAGATAGTCGTTGATACGTTTTATAAAAACCCAAATGCGACAGTTCACCACGATGACAAGAACTCACCAAGTCTGGACGTTGGTCAGAAGGGATAACTTCTTTCCAAACAAAACGACTAGAACAACGAAACTTACTTTTGGAATATCGAAAGAGTTTACCATCAACAATAGAATAATTCGGACAAGAGGTGGGAAGATTCCTACATTTTCGAAAAATGTTGTTGTACCAATCGCTTTTTTCGGTTTCTAAAACTAGGACAGGGCGCGATAACGCGTCTGGCGAAACATTTTTGGAATCTTTACGATTTGGTACAACGATTGATTTAATCTGAGATGGATCAGGAGTAAGTCCACATTGTCCTGAATTTGAAGGTAAACGCACTTCCGAGACGCTAACTGCACTATCCATCGGAGAGTCCGCTGAAAAATCCTCAAATAATTGAGAAGCTATATTAAAAGCTTTCCAAAAATCAACTCCCAAAATAAGAAGTGTAGTTACGTCTGGTATGGCATAAAAAGTAACAACACGAGTCAAGTTCCGAACCTTGACCGGTAAAGTAAAACAACCAAGAACCTTAGCTTGGGAATTAGTAGCAGTAGTAATGTGCGTAAAGTCAGCACAAGGGTTAAGAGAACAACCCAAAGACAAAAATAAGTCAATTAATTCTGAACCCAAAATAGATATAGATGAACCAGAATCCAACAAACCATTAAATACCCTATCATGGATTGCTACAGATAGATGAGGACGCTCATCTCTTTGACCTTTATGATACGGTACCGACGAAATACTCGGAGAGACAAAAGCATTAGGCTTACTAACATCCGTAGTACTCTTAGCTTCATTGCTAGTATTCTCGGAGATACTATAATGAGAACGATTAGATCTTTTATGTTGGTACCGGTCATTATGTTTTTTCGGATTTATAGAAATCTTTTTGGGATTGGAACCCGCGACGGAGCAATCTGGACAAGTGCGAACTGTAAAGTCCTTCTTGCCACAGCGGAAGCAAACTTTTTCTCTGGAGGGGCAATCCCTCAAACTGTGCGTGTTAACCCTACAACGCGGACAAGGGTTCGCAAAACTAGCTACTTCCACTCGGGGTTTCGAACTCCCTGTGTAACATAGGTCCTTTGCTAATAAACAGGATGAGGGTTTCGGAGGTTCTACAAAAGAATCAGAACGTTGCCAACTAGCTTCCAAACAACGACAAAGTTTCTTAAGTGTTGGCAAGTCCTCAATTGTGTGGAGAGCCAACGGAACAGAGTACTTGGGTCTGATGCCATTAAAGATGAGATCGAATTTTTCATCCTCAGGAAGTGGAGTACTAAGTCGCCCGAAATAATTTTGCATGACGCTTATGTAGGTGGAAATTCTCTCCATACGACCCTGGGTACGATTGCGAATCTCCTTCAGCAAACGACGATCAAAATCGTAAGGCAAAAATTCGTCTATCAAGGCCTGCTTCAATTCTTCCCAAGAAAAAATACTATCCTTAATTCCTCTGTACCACGTTAAAGCTTCACCATCAAATAACTCAACCGCAGAAGCGAAACGGTTAGCGACTGAAATGGTACGAGCATCACAAAGTTCCTCAAGACGTTGCAGAAAAACTTTAATACACGATTTGCCATCATATTTTAAATTCAGAGAACTCACCATCTGACTCTTATGTCTCACCACTGAAGCCTCAGGAACTGGTGCACACGCCTCAGCACTCTTAGACTGGGCAGGACCTGCCTGAAATCCAGCAACCATAGTGTCAAGTGAGGATAAGATCTTATTAAGCCTTAAGGTACAATCCCTATATGTGGCAACCTCAGAATCTATAGGTACAATACGTGACAAACGGTGGTATAAATGGTGTGACAACGCTTGAGCACGGTTTAAAAATTTTAAAATTTGTGAACGCTTAGGTTCAAAAATTGAACGAGATAGCTCTTCCAGTTTCACATTTACAATCTTTAATTCCTCCTTAATATCACCCTCAAATGTATCAATAGAACATGGAGGTAACTCCTTAGCTAATTGCCTAATTTGAAGTCTTAAACTTTTAACATCAGTAGCCGGGGCAACATCCCGAACCATGACTTCATACTGCAATTCATCCTTAAGTAAAAGATTAAAACAAATAGGACGTTCCTCCAACATGTTGATACAATTGATTTGAAATATGTTACACAATAAACAATACAAGCTCAAATAAAATAATCAAATTAAAATTTAAAATTATTTTTTAAGTTGAGGGTAGTTATAAAAAATTCTGGTACAAAATTTCTAAGTTGAAAATTATTAATTTAAATTTGCATTATAACAATTAAAATTTAATTTCATTAATACAAATCAATATTATTTTTAGATTCAGAATAGCACAAAACAATGTCACAATATTCAAGGACAATACACAATCATTCACAACCTGTGTAAATGATTGTGAATGATGTTATTTCACTTTTAAATACATTAACAAGTGGTATAACAAATTATTATAGTTACAAAATCATAAACATCAGTAAACGAGCAATGAACTATTCACCATAGCGGAATGACATGGCAAATGCTTCCAGTATTAAAAAGAAAGAAAGCAAGCCAGCCCCTAAGTTGGGTAGCCACTGTAACATGTATAATGTAATGTAACAAGTGTACTGTAATAAGTGTATGTTTGGTCGATGTGTCAGGTTAAAACAAATTAAAAACCAAAGACCGAGATGTTCTCATACAATCTATATATTATTAAAATATCACAATAATTATAATTATGTTACTATTAATTGTATAAAATAAATACAGAGCGGGTCGTGAGCCTACTGGATTTGCTATAGTTCAATGCTCGAGTACATTTAATTTTGATGTTATGATAGTAAACTGTTACCACAAATACCAATTTAAATAAAAAAACTAAAAGGGGCGCCACCAGCCTCCGGGACAGACTGGAAATGGAATACGGAGGTACCTTCTAATGGGTTTGCGGAGTGGAACTCGCAGCCAACTCCGAGCACAACCTCATATAAAATGGAGTGATCCACCAAACACGTGGACACCAACACGACGCGGCCACGCGCTCGGAGTCACCCACGCAGCTGGCCCTGGACCGCACCTCACCCAGGGTCCACACCATGGAGACCATCCAGGAAGGAGAGTTAAAACCAAGAATAGTTATATCCAAGAAGGCCCCTGGAACCAATAAATTCCAGGTTATAACCTTAGAAACACAAAATCACCATGTGATTGGTGACTACAAAGGAAAATACACGTGTCAATACCTTGAGGGAACGCGAAGGATGCCTATAGATGGATGTCCCAAGCTGCCGACCTCAGCCTTAGGACCTTCTGGTTAGATGTTGTTATCGAAGCGCCGCATGGGGAGCGCTCCTGGTCTCAGCCGCGGACGGACCGCCACAAGTCGACACGCCAAAGAAATCGATGCTCGCAGATCGAGATTCTCAGAAAAAGGAACGCTCGACTGACGGATCCCGGTATTTATACCATTTCGCTAGGCAATAGACAAAGCTCCAACGACGCAAAACAAAAGTCCATAACACAAATCACAATTAATAACATGATTAATCATACCGATCGACATCTAAATAACTCAATAACTCATCTGTCAATCTGACAAAGCACAATGTCAAATGAACTCTTTTTTTTTTAATTACCCAAGGAACACGAGTCGTTCTGCCAACGTAGTCGATAACATTTAACTAATCGATTACATTTTTTTTTTATGTTACAGCATTAAAATCGGAAGAAATCATGCATCAGAATTTTCAAGAGCCAGATACAGAAGGCAGTGTTATTGGACACGGCACGCATTGTGAGGCGGTTCCTCACTCTGCCCCTAACCGCCGGTGGTTTGGGTCTCAGGCCTCGTCATCGGGAAGGTGATATTTGTTTTTTTTTTAATATTTTTAAATGTATTTGTTATATTATATCTATATATATAATATATATATATATATATGTATATATATATGAGTTTCACCAAAATCTTGTCGGCCTGCGGAAACGCCTCTTTAAACTCTAAAGAAGCAAGAAACAAATCGAGGTGCCTGCGAGTAGACTGACGAATGACTGATGCAAGCTCAGTGACACAAGATTTTTTTTATTTATCCTAGCACATCAAAGTGATGATGATGGTAAGCACAGTCCAAAAAACCAGCGACCATCGATGAACACGGTCTTATGGTCACCAGAGTCGTGCCGGCCTGGATAAATGCTTCTTTACGCTTCGCCTAGTGGACCTTTAAAGATAATCTTATGTTAGTTTAGTGTACATTTAATAAGATACCTTATTTATAATAATTTCCAATCAATATCTATGATGTGATTGCTTAAAGCGAGCAATTGCGGATGCGAGACGTGGAAAATGACGCTCTATTTACCGCGAGATTTATAACGGCGATACGCGATTCACAGAAAATATTTTACATTTATATTCACATTTTATAAATGTCGCCTCCATGGTCTAGAAACAGTGAATATGGGCTGTGAACGCGAAGGTCTTAGATCCATATCTCAAGTCGGGATAAACAGATTTTCTAACACGATTCGCTATTTTCCCCAAAGGGTGTTGACGTCAGGCAGGCAGCCGTTGTTAAAACTAAAGCCGAATATTTTTTGCAATATGCTTAAAAAGTGTTAGTGTGTTAAAACGACTAGACGGTGGAAGGATTTTTTTAAATATAAGTGCGGTAAGAGCAACAATATATTTCGAAAGTATGAGTCTTGGTAAGCAATCGTGTAAGCAAGCTTATTAATTAATAAGGAATACATATAATTTACATACATATGTACATTCAAATATCAAAAAAATCAAATAAAGCACTGTGAGTTGACCGTATACGTGAGTGCGTTCGAGTGCGTGCGAGTACGTGCGTTTAAATATTTAAGTATTTGTTTTTATTTTTGTGACCGTAATTACGTGCATAACTTGTTGTAAAGTGGTAATCATTTTATGACTAAAATGTATTAAGTGATTTTAAAATGAAGACCGATAAGCTAAAAGTTAAGTAAACCAAATGTAAAAAAACTTATTATGGACTAATTAAGGAAACATCGTACTGATTGGTGCGACATTGAGTTATATTTTTAAACACTCGACAATTATATTCATTAAAGTTATAAAAGAAATTCGTATCGTATTTTCAAGATTTTGGCTGTTCGCGAACCATTAATTATTCATTATCTGTACTCGGCGTCGAGTTTTGCAATACGTTAAACTTACACAATCGACTCAAGTATCGTATAAAACAAACTCAATAAGTGACCTACTTATTTATTCTTTATTTTCAAAAATTCAAGTATGAGGAAAAAAGTTCACGACCGCTTGCAAAAAATCTAAAACTCACCTAAATAAATAATTTTCTGTCGATCAGAATCATCCATTTCGGCGGAGACGGCCGATTTTGCAGCGGTTTGGGGTATGAATAAAATATATTTACTTAAGTTAACTTTCAGTTTTTCGATGGGCTGAGGGAACGGTTTAGGGGGTTCATAAATCGTTGACGACATTTGTAAAGAGTTCGATTTTCGCTAATTTTTATGTTGAATTAGTATTTTTTCTTATAGTAGAGGCTGGCAAATGAGCAGATGGGTTACCTGATGGTAAGTGATCTTCATCGCCCATATACACTAAAGACAAGAAAGTCATGGGTGCGATGTCAACCTAAAAGGAGCGAAATAGGGGTTAGGAAAGGGGGGGGGGGGAATGGACCACCGGAAATCACTTATCAAACGAATCGCGACAGTGAGCTGCCACTTTACGTTGGTTTTCTGTGAGACAGGTATTAAGCCGGTCGAGCCGGCCCATTCGTGCTGTAGACGTATGTAACTGTCTACGGCGTGGCTCTACCACTCAAAATATTAAGGAAATACTACTTTTAATATTGTTTTACTACCAAGAGCTTTACTCGGAATGAGGTACGATTCCCGTCCTAAGATCTTTTTCTTTCTACCTATCCTTATCCCACCTTAATGTAGGATCGGCGCAATACACTTTTCAAGCATGTTTCAGAAAAAACTTGGCTTAGTTTTTACGACGGGCTGCCTGCTTGACGTTAGACCCCACTCTGAAGCAACCAGCCCCAGGCAAATTAAATTAGAAATATCGCTTTGCTCGATCTGAGAATCGAACCCAGAACCTTCTGGTCCACGGGCCACATATGCTGCTAATAGACCAAAGAGACCATCCTAAAGTCTCCTCGGACAATATTATATTGAGGTGATGTTTTCATCATCATCATCATCATCATCAGCCTATACTCGTCCACTGCTGGACATAGGCCTCTCCTAATGCACACCATTGAGCTCCGACCGACCGATGGCGGTATATCCACCCAATACATGCGTAGCCAAATAACACAGACTGGAGTCGGGCAGCAGCGGCTCGAGTGCGAGAGACTACGCTCTGCGGTCGCCAACCCGCATGCCCAGCGTGGCGACTATGGGCATTACCTCCAAATGACTGACACCAAAAAGGTGATGTTTTAAGAATGAGAATTTCGGAGCCCAAGTCTCTATCACCTTCCGAATCCCTATTTCCTTCCTTTAAGGTTGACAACGCTTTTACGGTATTGTGGGTGTCTATGGGTAGTGCTGTGGATAATCGATTATTTATCATAATCGATTATTTTTTAAAGATGTATTATTATATTATTAATCGACAGGAATGGTTGGCGCTCACTTGGGGAGGCCTACGTCCAGCAATGGAAAGCGATAGGCTGTGATAATAATTGACAATCCGATTAATCGATCACGTCCTTAAAAAATATTGAATAATCGATTATGAAGGTGGACCGATGACCTGATAAAGGTCGCAGGAAGTCGTTGGATGCAGGCCGCTTCCAATAGGTTAATCTGGAAATCTTTGGGGGAGGCCTAATCATCAGCCATACGACGTCCACTGCTGGTCATAACCAGCAGTGGACGTCCTATGGTTAATGATGATGATGATGATGATGATGATGATGATTATGAAAAATAATCGATTATCCACATCACTATCTATGGGCAAGGGAAATCACTTATCATCAGCGGCCTGAACAGGAAAATTTCTGACAACCGTAAATGTATTCGAACTCGAGGCGCGTCTATGAAATATTAACTAAACGTCATCAGTGCGCAGCGAATTCGAATACATTTACATTTACATTAGTTTTTCGTGCTCGGGCTACAGGTGACGTACCTGATTGTTATAAAAACGTATCCTAGAATATAAACCAAATAAATATCTTTACAGTGTAACTTGTAGTATGAACTTTCCTGCATCAAGACATACTCAAATTAATTAGCTTTGAGCAGCTCCTTTTGCTTTAAATAGATTAAAGAGGACTCCCGGCTGCTCAGCACTCTATAAATATTTACTTAAATAAAGTTATGCGGGAAAGCGTGGCCTGTAGCCATTTGCTCACTACTTTGTATTTTATATCGATTTACTTGTTGCTCTGTGACGTTAGAGTTGTGAGAACAATAAAAGAACTTTTGATTAGGTTTGAAAACTCTTTTTGTAACGTAACATAAGCATAAGCTTATAATGCTTACAGGTTTATATCTACATCCATCTAATGCTAGTAGAGATAAGGTAGGCAGAAATGCAAAAAGTGAATTCACGTGTTAGAGATCTTATTTCAGTACCATCATGTGATATATGAGTGGCTTTCCACCATACTGAGCATAAAAATTGAACTCAATAAGACGATTTTTTTATGAGTGGAATTGATGCTGAAAATTTATAAGCATGACAGGCGGGGATACCCTACTGAGTAACTTCAATATTGAAGTTGGATAAAACAAAATATGCGTAATTAAATTTTCAAAATACTTAGTTAAATGCTTAGAGTTGTGTTGTCACGACAATTAAAAAATTAAAAATAAAATTCTTCCATGCTCTGGAATTTAAACCCTAACTGCAATCCTTTGTGTGGACAAAGATAGAAACGTGTTTTACAGTTCCAGTAACTGCGCATTTCTTTGTATGCTACGCGGTAGCTCTACGCAAATTCTACGCGTTTGACGTAGCGTAACCGCTACGCGGTATTTTAGCAGGAACGTTTTGATGAATTTCAAATTAAAATGCAAACAATAACATAATAAACCTACTGCATTTTTGTTGATTATAAAATATTTTATCTTTATAGCTTTGTACGTTAACTATATAAAAACGATGTAAAAATAATATTAACATGTGTTTCTTATATTATAACTTACCAATTTAAATATTTTTCAATATCTCGACGTAACATCTGCAACAATATATTTTTTGTTAAGAAAGAAATGAAAGCGTAATTACATTTAGAATATACAAATAAATCATTGCATTTTCTAACTAAATTGAATAAAAGGTTCTAAAAAAATACCCTTGAATGCACGCAGGCAAAATTAACTTATTGATTCAATCAATAAAATCTTGCAAACTTGTTATTTTATTACATCACTTCACAAACATTTCGACCTTATTTCCAACTTTTTGTTTTTTATTGCCAAAGTCCTCTAATTAAACCCTGACCCAACCAGGCGGGGTTATTACGTTTTTTTTAAACTCAATCACCCACTAGGCTTTTATAGCTCCAAAAGCACCCTCAACCTTTGTCCATTCAGAGCGACCGTTGTTACTGCCTTTTTGGTAAATTCTATATTGCCCAACAGACGGTATTGAAGCTTTAGTTACTATTTTTATGAAACAGAGTTGTACCGCCTTTGTGTTTTTGTACTTTGACAATGTATGGAATATTGCTGAAATTTTTAATATCTTAATTTTTTTTTATGTTTTGACAAGTTGTAATGTCTCATGGTTATATATATTATAACTATATACATATATCATAATGGAAAAAGAATGGTTATAATGGAAAGATCGTCTAAGGCAGTTGATGGCAGGTGGATGGTCGTAAAATCAATTATTTTTGCAACATATAAAAAGTTGGATAAAGGCAGGTTTTTTCCCTAAGTAAAGCTATAAGGGCAAAAGATTACAAAATTCTAAAAGAGATACAAAGAGAAGACCACTAGACACAATCTTCATGATAACTTTCGAAAGTTGTTTATTTATAAACAATATTCTTCAAAGTTAAGATGAAGAGTTGTTCAATATTGGCCATGATTATGGAAGGGCGAGCTCCTCCTCAAAACTTGAACAAAATTAAAATTGAAACTACTTCATTCAATTTATTATTTGTCTTGCGGAGTATAGTATAGTTGATAAACTGGGTGGAAATATTTGACTCTAACAGTGCCGACGGCACAACCAAGCCGCTCTGTGTACCGTGAGATGAGCGCTCTTTTGAAATCTTGCGGCCCGAGCAGGAAAATTTCTGATAATCTTTAATGTATTCGAGCTCGATGCGTGTCTATGAAATTTGTATGAAATATTAAACGAATGTCATCAGTGCGCAGCGAGCTCGAAGACATTTACGATTCTCAGAAATTGTCCTGTTCTGGCCCCTGATTAAAGAATGACAAGACATTGTCCTTGGAAAATACACGGAGGGTTTATTCCAGAGGTTGCACCTGCGTGGTAGAGTCCACTGGATATCCACAGTACTGCTTCAGATTATAAATAAATAAATAAATACACCCAACAGCCACACACCTAGACCTGACCCCACACTAGGTATAACCTGTATCGTAGCTGTCTGTATCTGGGACGGAAACAGATGTGATATCGCGATAGTATCAGGGCGAACCTATCGCCATATCGGGCACAAATTCCAGACTCCGGGCTGATACTGAAAAATCCAATATCACTTTGCTCGACCCAAGGATCGAACTCGAGACCTCAGGACGTACGCAAGTGCGCGGTACGACTATCGTGCTGAGGTCTTGGGTATTGCTACTATTACGCCACCGAGGCAGTCAAATGAAACGTAGATAGTCACGGGCGGCTCGGACTCCGGTGGCCCATACGCTTATGTAACATATATATGTGCCGCCTCCGACGGGTTAAATTCAGTCAAAGATTACCGAAAAATATACTACTATATTATTAAGCAGCGATAGCTCAGTTGGGAATGGTACGGACTGCCGAGACAAGTGTCGGAGGTTCGAGACCAACCCCAAAATGGAACATATACCTCTGACTTTTCTATGTTAAGTGTATTTTCATTGTGAAATATCGCTTGCTATAACGGTGAAGGAAAACATCGTGAGGAAACCTGCATAACTGAGAATTTCTTTACAGGAATTTCGAAGGTATGTGGTGAAGTCTACCAACCCGCATTAGGCCAGCGTGGTGGACTAAGGCCTAACCCCTCTCATTAGTAGAGGAGGCCCGTGCCCAGCAGTGGGACAGTAATATTACAGAGCTAATATTATATACTACTATATTGTATACTGGATGAGACGACTTTAGATAAATACCTGGAATTTAGGATCGTTGTTGCCACAACCATGAGCTAAGTTCTCTAAACTATTCTCATAGTGGTTTGTCATACCGCGCGTGTTTCACTCGACCGTCCGTGCGCGTAATAATGTGAACCCTAGCTTTTGGGACTTCCAATACTCCAAGGTATTTGCTAAATCAATTTAATAGGACGTCTCAGTAAGCCGATTAATCATTTATTTTCATCGTATCAAATTCGCTGCTACTTTGAGTTTTGATTTATAAGATTTAGCTCGTTTGATATTAGTTTAAAGTTGTTAAGGGGGATTTATATTAAACGAATAAAGACCTAGAACTGGAACGAATAAAGATTTTTTTTCTTGCTGTTGGTTGTTAGTGTTTTATGGAAAAAAATACGATTCATTGCCCTCCTTTCGATACGGTCAGGGAAATTGAAGGAATGTTCTACATTTTACTTTAAGATAATTTTATAGGATGAGTATTAGAAGAACATTCGCTCGTTGGTCTTTCCACCTTTATGCAATAAGATTCACTGAATGATTTAACATTAGCATATTATTTTAACATAACATATAACATAAGCTCACGCCTGTATCCCCGAAGGGGTAGGCAGAGGTGCACTCGCGTACTAGAACACCCACATTTCGCCGAGATTAGTTCCGTCCCAGATGTTATAGGGGGCGAGCTTATCGCCATACCGGGAACAAATTCCAGACTCCGGGATAATATGGAAAAATTCAATATCACTTTGCCCGACCCGGGGATCGAACCCGAGACCTTAGGACGGTAGTCATACCGAAATGCAACTACGCCACTGAGGCAGTTATTATTTTAAACTTTATAATTAAATGCCATTACTGAGATAATTATAAAAAAAATAGTGTTTAAACTAAACATAATAAAATAATAAATCTAGCCATTTTTTATTTCTGTAACTTAATGAGCGAGTTTGCCTCAGGCATACTGGAGCAACCATTTTAAATTTTCATGAAATTTACTGAACGAACGAATCCTGAAAATAAGTTAATTTTAAACCGTGTAAAAGAACGAATCGCGTAGAACTGCAAATGATAATCTCTGTAACGAAACTCTTGTTAAAAAATTATAAGAGAATTTAATTAAGAGCTAATCCTAAAGGTACAGCAACTGTAGGGTATTGCGGCCAACGTAGATGTTTCCCTGCAGGTTTCTTGCACCTCTCTATCTTAACCCTTAAGAGAGAAGGAGAGAGAGAAACGTCGTAAGATTGGCTACCTATATGATTTATTACTAATACTATAACGCCACAGCCACCTGAACTGACGACTTTTATTGGCCATTACGACAGAAAGCAACGCAATTTATGTCTTATAAAATGCCGTGAAAAAAATTGTGCTGCCCCGTAAATGGAGTAGATTAGCCAAGATTTTGTAATGGCTTGGACTCTTTTGTGTGAACTTGTGTCTGACACCATTAGACTCTACATAAATTTGGTTGATCTGCAATTTAGGCGGTCAAATGGGTAATTTTGCCTCGAACTCGAAAAAATTGACTGCCTCGGTGGCGTGGTGGTATTTCGGTACGACTACGGTTCTGAGGTCTCGGGTTCGATCCTCGGGTCGGGCAAAGTGATATTGGATTTTTCCATATCAGCCCGGAGTCTGGAATTTGTGCCCGATATAGCGATAGGCACGCCCCCTATCACATCTGGGACTGAACTAAGCTCGGCGAAATGTGGGTGTTCTAGTTCGCTAGTGCGCCTCTGCTTTACCCCTTCGGGGATACAGGCGTGAGCTTATGTATGTTAAATGGGTAATTTTGTAATATTTATGAATAATGATACATGTCATAAGTAAATATTGATCTCTCGGTGAAAAATAATATTTTGCTGTATCTAATGATCTCTATAGTACTTGTTTTTCTAACCATGCTGTATTCAAAGAATATAACTTTTAACATTTTACCATAATTACGATATATGAATTATTAAGAACCACTACTTAGCTTGTGGTTCTGTTTGTGTAAAAGTCTTATTCTGTGTCCTGATATAGCTTATGGTCTCTTTAATATGCAAAAGTAAAACCAAGTTGCGATAAAATCCGTATAAATTAGTTTTATTTTAATCCAATTAGTTTACACAAACACTCAAACTAGAAAATTCAAGTACGTACCACATTATAATTATTCTAGAAAGTTTCCGACTCACGTTGGTGTGAATGGAGCTAATACATTTCTAAAGTACATTGACAAAACAGTAACTAGACCGGCACGTACTTCAAATAAGCCGCACAGATAATATTTGCGTTACCTCCATTAATTCCGATCCCTTGCTATAAAGGTACGTGTACAATGGATGACGCTGAAAGCGCTTCTCGAGGTTATCTAATTTTCTAATAATACGTATCTGAATGGCCTTTTTACGAAAGCTCTTAAAACACACAAACACGCAACTTCTTTCGTTTGTTATCCTCTGTTATACTAGTAAACACACATTTTGTCATTACATTTTTTAATGTTTTTTTTTTTTTTATATTTGGTAAACAAGGCATATACTTGTAATTTTGGACAAGAGATATATTGATCAATCCACCTTACATTATAATCTCATTAAATTTTTTTTTACTGGCCCCTATTTTACAGTATTTATAATTAATTATATTTCTGAAATATTGATATTCGCGTAAAAATATTTCTCATGACATCCTGGCTCCGCAGCAGTTTGACGTCAGTCAGGTAGATAATTGTAAAAACTAAGCCGGTAACTTTCCGCTACTTGGTTAAAAGTGTGTTGTGTGACACTATATTGGAGTGGGATAAGGCCATGTGGAAATAAAAAATGTTTCGTAGGAATAGGTGGTTTCAAAATGCATTTATTCATCTCTGATATTCTACTATTATTTACATTTTAATTAAAAGGTGTATATTTTAAAGGTGTCAGGAAAGCTGTTCTTAGACTTCCTCATCCTTTATATACTTTGAGTTACTGAAAAGATTAATAAATCCTAACTAACCTAAGGTCAATCGGAAGAAAGTTTTCATTCACAATTTTCAGAACCTACACAATTACCTAACAACATTTAAACATGCGTTAAGAAGCAAAATTAGTTAAGTAGAGGACGCTGCGGTACGTACACTACAAACGAGATTAAACTCGTAACCTAGCCCCTAATGAGCACGACTCTTTAGGTCCCTCTCCGTTTCACAAACAATTTGAACTTCCGTGCCGGGAACATAAACACGTATGTAGAACTCAACTAATAAACATATTCACTTCAGCTTATGTTACGTCTTTGAAGGTTAATCCAAAAGGTAATTAGTTACTTTCAAAATAACACAACTTGCAATGAGAATTATAATAAAATCTAATATTATTATAAGAAAAAGCGTTTTTAGCTGTTATAATGGCGCCCATCGTGGTATTGTTAGTTGCTTGGCGCCCAACGTGGGGCTGTAATCAAAGAGGCATTCCGTCTAATTTATCATATTCATTAACTAGTGATATCATGTAAACTGACGAGAACACAAGATTTAAGGTGCAGTTATGCCCCACAAGCAAAGCATGATTCATAAGATTAACGACTAATAACGATATTCATAACATGTGAGATACTTACTCTTCTTAATTACATCACTCTCAAATTCGTGTTATCTAAGCCTGGAAACATCGTCGGACTAATATACCTCATAATGTCAACTGAGCTGGCGTTACCTTCAAATCGCAATAAACGGTAAGCCTGAAGCTTATTCTACATTTAACACCCACTAAAATTTACGTTAACCTGAGACGTAGATACTGCCGTGGAAATTCTGTTATGCTAATATATTTGTACAATTTATAAGTAGCGACACATCTTGACGTGTATCGCGTAATTTAATATACGTGTGTGAAATGTAGCGCATTTAATTGAGCCTAAGTAGGAACGTTGTGTTGAAAATTATTTGTTTACGATACGTTGAAGATTGTAAGATATTATCACCTTATTTTCGAGGAGGTTTATACATGTATATTATAACATTTTTGAGTGGTAGAGCCACGCTGTAGAAAATTACGTCTACAGCACGAATGGGCCTGCTCGACTGGTTTGATACCACTGTCTCGCAGAAAACCGACGTAAAGTGGCAGCTCGCTATCGCGTTTCGTTCTGTGAGTGAGATTTCCGGTAGCCCTATTCCCCCTCCCTTTCCCAATGCCTTTGCCCTCCCCTTCCATTCCTCGTTTACTAGTCTCTGCTATAAAAAAAACTTTTGTTATTTTGTTTCAGTTTTATTTCAATGTATAATATTCGCGTAAACTTAAGAAATCAGTATTTTGTGACTCTTAAAAAAAAACAGAAAATGTATTTAGAATTTGAAATCTATCTAAAACATGTTTTAAAAACAAGTCTGAAATCATATACGGCAGCAGCAGAAAATGTTATTTACATCATTTATCAAATATCCATTCTAATCAATTAAAAATAGCATCACAACTGTATCAACACATTCTGACTCAAATTCAATTTGTTTGATGGGCATGTATTAGCTGGGTATTAAGTATTAATCCGACCTGATTCCGATTTGACGATAAATTCATGATGAAATTTGCGTTTATTTTTAAGGCGATTGTATAGAGTCGTCGAATAATATTTATATCAGATTTATCCGTATTAAATGCTCACAAAAAGTTGTATAATTTCTAAATGAAATGAATTTCACTCGAGCGTAAATATCTTATTTCACCACTATTATTAAATGCAAACATGTTTTTGGATGTGGTTAGTGCTAGACTTTCATGAATCAATTTAATATTTTCGGTGGTTAAAATCTAATATCGTATTAAATAATAGAATATTATAATTTGTAACGTAATTTTATATACATGTTAAAATATATGACAAAAAATGCACGAACTAAAAGTCATTAAAATACACCTCTTCCATATTCGAAAATAACGATCCCAATTTGGAATAACAAACACTATGAAACGGTCAGAGTGGGTGTTATACATACTTGTGTATGAAGGATTTCCCGCTGATACGCACTTAAAAGGATTTGCGGTCAGTTCCCTGCTGAGAATCAGACCCGTCATACTACGCTACTCGATAATCTTATGTTAAGTGGTTTCCAGAATTCTCTATTATTGTTCTTGTATATAGTTCTTAAGCCCGGTGCACAATGCGGATTATATTGCATATATTGGCTGAGAAAGTTCAATGGTTCGCTAGTGCATTGCCCTGAGTATACGTCTGTCTGGAAAAGAAATGAGCTGACTTAAAGAAAAAAACTTAATTAAAAGAAATTAATCACTAATCTGATATAATCAATCTTAAGTTTGAGCATATTATATTACAGTCACTTTTTAATGTAATCTTCTCCTATGCAAACTATGCTATGATACTTTATGAGCATAAACAAAACAAAAAACTTTACTATATACACGTGTCTATAATGTAAACAACACACTTTTTTAATATTATGATGCTGAAAGTAATCGGCTTAGTTTGGACAGTTGCCTGCCTGACGTCAGTTCCCTATAGCAGAGAACGTAGTTTTTTTTCTACCTGCCTTTATCTCACTTAAATGTGGAGTTGGTGCAACACACTTTTTAAAGCATGTTGCAGAGAGGATTCGGCTAAGTTTTTAAAACCGGCCGCTTGCCCAACGTCAACCTCCTCTGAGGGATCCTGTCCCGGGCAAATTAAATTAGATAATTTGCTTTCCCCGACCTGGGATTCGAACCCAGGACGTTCGAGTCCACAGCACATGTACACTGCTATTGGGCCACGGCAATCACTATGTGAGAAAATATACTTTTAATATTCGTTCATTAACCGTCAGGGTTTAAAAAGTAATACTGTGAGAAAATTCATAATCCAATAACAAGGAATAAATTTCCAGTAGAATTGCCACATAGCAACATATACTCCGATAAATGTGTATTGTTAGGGCTAATTTTAACCGCATGTGCGTTAATTTTCCGAGCCATTGAATATGCCGCGTTAATCCTGTTTACGATCATGGATAAATCCACGAGGGTTTGTAAAGTGAATTATTAGGAGAATATTCTGCCTTAAAATCGATCTGCCCCGAAACTGGTCAATGGTCAGAGCCCAAGATAACATGTAATACCAAATTAGGAATAGGACAATATTATTGTAGTTCGTAGTAGTATATAAAGGAAGTAAGAAGTAAGTAGGAAGTCGCTGGATGCAGGCCGCTTCCAACAGGTCGATCTGGAAATCTTTGGGGGAGGCCTATGTTCAGCAGTGGACGTCCTATGGGTGATAATGATGATGATGATAAACAACTCCTCTCCTATCTCCTCAATGTCGCCTCCTTGGTCTAGTGACAGCATATATGAGCTGTGGATCGAGAGGTCCTGGGTTCGATTCCCAGGTCGGACAGGTGCGACCCTATTGCCATATCGGGCACAAATTCCAGACTCCGGGCTGATATGGAAAAATCCAATATCACTTTTCCCGACCCGGGGATCGAACCCGAGAGACCTCAGGACGGTAATCTTACGGAAATACAACTACGCCACCGAAGTTGTCACACAACAATACCTAATATATGGGATACAGTATGTACATATAGTATCCCATTTATATATAAATTGAGGTTACCTCGACTCTAAAGTCTAAACGTATATTCAGACATACTTTATACTATCGCCTTCTTTATTTCACAATTCGAAGTATTCCTTTCTAAAAAACGAAGATAATTTATAAAAAAATGAATATATAGGACAAACTGTGATTAAAACCGGAAATTAAAAAGAAAATACTCTCAAAAGGCGATTGAAGCTATACGATAGCTTCCACCTTGGTCTCGTTTGGTACAAATTAGAATACACAAGGTTGTTCTAAGAAAAAATCGATGTAAGTCCCCACTGGAAACAGTAATATGATTTCCCTTGTCTGGCAAAAATAAAGCTTTATGGGATGCTAATATTTTTTGCTCTTCTTTCGCCCTGTCATCCTGAGCTGACTCAATTTAACGTGACGTTGTGAAATAATTTTTCTTTGCTCATGTGGAGGCAAATATTGTTTAATTTCATCATGTTAGTCAAAAGTCTTTTATAAACACGTACCGTGTCATTTATGGTTTGTTGCGGCTGTTGTTGTGGCGATAAAAATGTATAAATAAATATATTTACAATGACAGTCTTTTTTTGTTATGATTTCTCTGCTTGAGGTTACTTTTTTAAGTTCATTAGCATTCATCTTAATTTTTTTTTCTATCCGCCCTTATCCCACTTCAATGTGGGGTTGGCGCAACACAAGCAAGCCGTTGCAGAGAAGATTTGGCTTAGTTTTTGACAACCGAACAGGCGTTCGGGTCAACGACAGTCTGACGTCAACCCTATGAGGAATCTTAAAATATGTATAGGACATATTTTAATGCAGTATTATACTTAATACTAACATAGGCTGACGCCTGCATCCCCGAAAGGATAGGCAGAGGCGCACTAGCGAACTAGAACTCCCATATTTCGACTAGCTTAGTTCCATCCCAGATATAATAGGGGGCGAGCCTATCGACATTTCGGGCACAAATATGGGACCACCCTTGAAATAGGCTCTATCGAACACAAAAAGAGTTTTGAAAATCGGTCCACATATGGCGCAGATATTGAGTAACATACATAAAAAATACCGACGAATTGAGGACCTCGTCTTTTTGTGGAATTCGGCCGAAAAAGGTACCTAATCAAGCATTTAATTTTTTATAACCTATATATTGATTTAATAAGTCTTTATTAAACAGTGTTACTGTCTAGACTTTATTATATTCTCCAGAACATCTCCGTAATATTAATTCTTAACAAAAATGTATTGTGTGTACCGTAACCGAATAAATTTGGACTCTTTATTTACTTTAGTAATCCTTTATCCCTAAAGGACTAATGGACACAAATCCATTTATTTAGGGCGCGTTCACATTACGTATACCGCGAGATTCGCCGTGCGATTTATTACGTCTATCTGAAAGGGTTTTATGAACATTATATCACTTCTTATTACGAATTTTATGAGATTTAATAAATGTTTTAGTTTAGAAAATGTATCATTTATGGTTATACAAGGTGTAATATAATTAACGCACTCGCACTGTAATACAATATACTAGTTTGTGTAGAATAGACTTCAGTAGCCCGAGCACGAAAATCTAATGTAAATGTATTCGAGTTCGCTGCGCACTGATGACGTTTGGTTAATATTTCATACAGATTTCATAGACGCGCATCGAGTTCGAATACATTTACAGTTGTCAGAAATTTTCCTGCTCAGGCCGCTGAATCGATAAATAAACAAGTATTTTTTTCCTAAAATTAATGAAAACTAAGCAAATAACAGTCACCATGTGATAAAGCTTCCTAACAAGCGAAATTAAAACATACTAGTGCCAGGCGATAAGGCCTTTTTTTCAAATACAAATGAAATAGTAAACAAAATTCTATCAAAAATAAAAATAGTGAAATTTACGCGGATAGTTATATTTTTACAACAAAAATTTGTTGTAAAGATCATTTCTGTCTATGAATTATTATCGTATTTGTATGTTTCAATTGGAGTGTCTGATATGGTATTAGTATGTGGGTATAGTATCAAGGTTTATAAGTGCATCATAGTCACAGTGGTATTAAGAACTTACTAATACGTTAAGTGTGATGTGCAACAATATTCTTTAATATAACTATTATAAGCGTTTAAGTTAAAAATGATATATTTTTCCATTGACAGTTGCATAGTATAAGTAAATAAATCGGATACATGTTTGATTCTGTAACTTTGTACGTTATTTCGTATCAATTAATGCATCATCTATGTTCAGCAGTGGACGTCCTATAGCTGATGATGATGATGAATGCATCAAATATTTCAGTAAGAATTTCGGTACCAGACCAGTCTAGGTTCTTGGCCCTTGTTATTCTTTTTCTCATTTTTTCCCCGACAAAGATTAATTAAAATGAAGCAATGCTTTTATTCAAGAACATAAATGCCTAGCTTTAATTAAAAATTACGATTAAAACACGAAGTAGCACACTTTGTTCTAAAAAGATGAAATACATTTAACATAAAAGTTTGCGACAATCCCCTAGAGAAGGTTGTCGTCAAGCAGGCAGCCGGTGATGACTGAAAATTCGTGTTGTCCCAACCCCATACTAGTGGGAAGGAAGGGCAATAGCAGGAATAAGTTTCATAATTGAATTCGAATCGGCTCGATGCGCGATTATGACATTTGTATGAAATTTTAACCAAAAGTCATTATTGCGCCACTGCGCAATTTCGACAATCGATCTCGTATTGAGCTAGCTAGCTTAGCTCAATACGAGATCGATTGTCGAAATTATTCCTGCTAGGGCTAGTTCTGTCCCAGATATGCTAGATGGCGAGCTTATCGTTATCGATCTTAGGGATCGAACCCGAGGCCTCAGGACGACAGGCGTACCGTGCATGTAATACCAAAACTCCACCGAGGCAGTCATCAAAAAATAAACAAAGTACCTATATATATGCACAAAACACATACATATTTAATGTTAAAAAGTGAACGTGCCAGGGCGCGACGACTTATCACTCCTCTTATCCACATAAATATTTGAACTTGAAAAAATGGCTCTTACATTTCTCTTAAGGGCGACAATCATGCAGGAAAGTCACTTTATAAGTCATACTTAAATATTCAACGGTAGAAAACGCGACGTCTTTCGCTTTAATGGCTCCTCGAATCAAAATAAAAACGCGTTAAATTTTAATCGAAGACATTGTGCCATCAATATTAATAGAAAATTCTAGAAGTAAATAGAAATAATAAATAGGTAATAATCAAAGACTTCTATGTATTTACTAGACAAACTGTTTCGAAGTAAAATTGTGGCACATGACGGCGAGTGTTTGACGTTTCACGGCTAAGGAAAAGAGCAGATTTCTATAGTGAGTTGAGGTCGATTAACAGAGACTTAGTGCGCACATTCTATGTACCGAACAGCCAGTCTAGTAGTATACATAGAAGTCTTTGGTAATACTTAACAATCTTCGAATTTGGGTTCAGTAATTGGTCGCAGAAAGTCGTTGGATGCAGGCCGATTCCAATAGGTCGGTCTGGAAATTTTAGGGTGAGACTTATGTCCAGCAGTGAATGTCCTGTGGCTGATGATGATGATGATGATGGTGAATTTCTGTTAATATGATATAATAATATAATGGTGAATATGAACTGAAAACCAGAGGGTTGTGGGTTAGAATCCCAGGTAGCGCAAAGCGATTTTCTAGCACGATTTGTCATTTGGATTGAGGCTAGGCATGTAACTAATGGTAATAATCACAAGTTTAAAAACTTAACAGACTGACTTCAAAACCTATCTGATCATGACCAAATTTAAATGGGACCACCCTTGAAATAACCTCTATTGAACACAAAAATAATCTTGAATATTAATTAAAATATATTTTTGGAACCAACCGTTTAGGTGGTAGGCGGTGCGGACACTTGACTGTAACAAAAATTTGCAACCTTAATATTTCGGATATAAATTTTTGAACGAAAAAATTGTTGTAGCAAACCCGCAATATTTTTGAACGACCTATCCACGATATCCCACATCATGGGATATAGTGAAAAATCCATCCCCCACTTTAGGTGTAGGAGAGGTACCTCACAAAAATTTTTTTTCAAGATTTTCTTGTGCTGTTTTGTTGGCGTTATTGATATGTACACCTATGCCAAATTACAGCTTTCTAGTATTCATAGTATCTGAGCTAAACCGCTGACAGAAAGACAGATGGACATGACGAAACTATAATGGTTCCATTCTTGCCATATGGCTTTGGAACCCTAAAAATATAGATGAATTGAGAACCTCTTCCTTTTTTTAAAGTCGATTGAAAACTAAGTCCCAATCTTTTTTGTAACATGGTTAAAAAAAGTGTGTATAAAGCCCACCCTACAGTAGAGTGGGATAATGCAAGTAAAAGTATTTATTATAAGTTTTCTAATGCAATTTTGTTTTCAAGTTTATCATAAAATTGAATATTCGTGAAACCTTTTAGTGTATAAGTAATTTTAAACTTTCAAGTGTACATAAGTCTTCTGAGAATCAGGTCAAAGTCAGGCTGAACTGTACGCCCCGTTTACCAATAAAGATGCTCTAGAAAACTGCCGCTGACTGTAATTTTCTTATATTCCCTCATATTTACCGTGGTTTCATTTTATACGAAGAGGAAATTAATTTTAGAAAAAAGAATCTCATTTATATCATTTCTAATATTGAAAAATCAGTTTGTATCTCGTAAAAGCACAGAAGTTTTAACTATCACTGCTATTGACAGTCTCCATGATGCAGTGGGCGAGTAGCCGGCTCACGGCAGTGACATGAGAGGCCGATGGTTCGATCCCGCATCGAGTCAAACATTTGTGTGGTCCACAAATATTTGTTTTATTTGGGTCTAGGTGTTGTGTAACAGTAGTAGTTTTTAGTACTAACGATATAAGAGTCGTAATATCTTAGTGTGGGTCAGTATGTGTATCAGTTTTGGGTGATTTTTGTATGATTTTTACTGCATTGTCCATATAAATGCAAAGTTAACAATAATTTGTAATAAATAAATTTATTTTTTTAAGTATATGGAATAATATGGATGTTATCTGAAATAAATGATTATTACTATTATTATAAACATTTTTGAACCGCAGTCGGACATGGAAATGGTGGGCGTATTCCAATCACGTTTCAGAATTTGGAACATTTACGGCTTTGTTTAGCAATGATAAGAGGTGAGGTCAACAATACTTACACAAATATTTTTGTTAAGAGAGATTTTAAAGATCCATTTTTTGTCACGATCCCATCTGCAAATGTGCACTTAAACTTAATCTAAAAGGCTTTTAGGTTTGTTTACAAAACGTGATAGTTTTAAAACATTTCTATTAATATATCATCTGCGTTTAGTATAGCACAATTATCTTTCTACAAACTCATGTAAACTCGTATGAAATTAGCCTTTTAAATGTATAAGGAGGTGTACAGTAATAGACTAAAACCACATAATAGTGTCTAGACAAAAAAATCCTGCTTCATATATTTTAATCTAGTTTTTATGCAGCAATTATTACTTTGCTACAAGACTTAAGGGCATTTTGTTCAAATTATTTACTTTTTTGGTAAGTTTCAGCCGTTGTAATCCATTTTAACTTATTAAAGAAGGTTTTCAATTCATTCACAGACTCCATTCCACAGGTGCGACCCTATCATATCTGAAACGGAAATGACCTCGACAAAATGTGGGTGATCTAGTTCTCTAGTTCGCCTCTGCCTACCCCTTCGGGGATACAGGCATGAGTTTATGTAAATATAGAAAAATATGCCGTTGTTTTGTATATTGCAAGATGTCAAGTAGCGGGTCCCCAGTGCAAACAAGATAACGTGCAGGGCGCGGGATGGCGCGGCGCGGCGGGAGGCGCGCGCAGCCACGCGTCAAATAAAAAGATTTACAATCGTACTGGGATTTATGGAATCATATATTGGATATCATAATATATTGTATCTCTATAAGTAGGTTTTATTGTTGTGTATGATATCTAAGAGAAGCGATAGCTCAGTTGAGAATGGTACGGACTGCCCAGACGAGTGTCGGAGGTTCGAGATCAACTGTAAAATGGAGCATACACCTGTAAATTTTCTATGTTAAGTGTGATTTATTTGTGAATTATTATCGCTTGCTACACTTGTGAAGGAAGACATAGTGAGAAACTCTGCATATCTTAGAATTTCGAAGGTATTCGAAGTCAATCCGCATTAAGCCAGCGTGGTAAGGCCTTACCTTTCTCATTAATAGGGGCCCGTGCCCAACAGTGAGACAGTAATAGAGGTATTATAGGGCTAATATTATTATTATTATATCTAAATATGTCGAGGCTAAAATAAAAAAATTCACACTATACTGATATTTTAAGATTAGGAGAAGTTTCTGAGTAGCAGGAAACTGATGTTGAATCAAAAATGGGGGGATCCGTATGCTCGTTTTCCAGTCGTTGCTATAATAAATAAATTAATAACACCTAAAGTCTCACAATAAACTTTGTGTTTTGTGTTGTTGGCGTCGGGACTTTCAGTCAAATGTTACAAGATTTTTATTTTTTTTTATAACAGATACTGGCAAACGAGCAGATGGGCACGTGATAGTAAGTGATCTCCACCGCCCATAGATACCCAAGGCAAAAAAAAACATGGGTGCCATGCCAACCTAAAAGGTGGGAATGGAAGGGGAGAGGGGAAGGGAAAGGAAAGGGAGGGGGGAAATGGACCACCTGAAAGTATTTATCGAAGGAAATGCGACAGCAAGCTGCTACTTTACGTCGGTTTTCTGTGAGACAGTGATATCAAACCGGTCGAGCCGGCCCATTCGTACGGTAGACGTTCCTGTCTAGTGTGGCTCTAGCACTCAAATTATTTACGTGATAACACAATTAAGATGAAATAAGATTACTAAGCAAAAATCACACTTATTTTTGTTGTAATTTAATAAAAAATAAATGCATTATGTGATTATAAAGGTTTATTTGAACACTAGAACATTTTATAAAAGCTTTTTTGAATGAAAAATACAGAATTGCTGAAACCCTACAGGGTATTCTTTGAATCAGTTCTAAGTTCTGACACGATCTATGTCCAGACAACCTGCAAATGTAATTGACGAAATAAATTGAAAATATTTGACTTGATTTGCTGTTAGAGCCACTGAAACTGAAAGAAGAAGAAAAATAACTGAAAATTCATTATACAGAAGTATACAGCTCTAAATAAAAGGACTGCCTCGGTGGCGTAGTTGTATTTCAGTATGACCATCCTGAGGTCTTGGGTTCGATCCCCGGGTCGGGCAAAGTGATTTTTCCATATCAGCCCGGAGTCTGGAATTTGTGACCGATATGGCGATAGGCTCGCCCCCTAACATATCTGGGACGGAACTAAGCTCGGGGAAATGTGGGTGTTCTAGTTCGCTAGTGCACCTCTGCCTACCCCTTCGGGGATACAGGCGTGAGCTTATGTTATAAAAGTTAATTCATGTAAAAAAGTTAGAAGTAAAAATAATAACACTTCACTAGTATTTTCCGGGACTGGATTCCCTAGATGAATTTGAAAAGGTGTGTTGCGCCTTTTTCAAGCATGTTTCAGAAAGGATTTGGCTAAGTTTTTACGACCGGCTGCCTGCCTGACGTCAACCCCAATATTTAAAAATCTATGTATGTCGCAAAGGTCGTGGAGCATAGGCAAGGGACTGAAATGCAATCAAATAAGTACCTATTCGAAATATTAAATAAGATAATATTCATAATAAATAAAATACTAATGATGTCCAATGACAGACGAATGTCTATCATAAATACAACAAATCAAACTAAAAGATTTACGATCTTAAGGTACAAAGCGATCAACAAACACGCAATAAAACTGCAATGAAACATAAAACACCAGTAAACAGCAGATGAAACGTCTCGGATTCATTCGACGACACTCAGTTACGACTAATAATACAAAACGATTTCAAGATCCCTCCACACTTCAGTGGAGTTGAAATAATAGGAGCTCTCCCATCTAAAACTTGGCTTGCGAGGATTCAGAACACAATGGCTATGGAAGTCAGGGATGCCATTTTAATTAATGATAAACACAGACGTAAAGGTGACAGAGGACGGTGGCGTTCTTGCTTTGATTTATAAAGTACGAGCTCCGACAACGAGCTGAATGGCTTTTGAGAAGTCAGGGACAAATGAATGTGTTATGGTTTTGTTGCATATACTTTTAAATTTTATTTCTTGAGACGTCCTCATCCGTTTGTCTTTGACTCGACAGATTCACTGCTAAAGAAAAGACCCATTGTATTTTTGCTGACATTTATTATACTAACTTACAAATAATTATCTTTAATAAAAATATATTTATTTCCACGAATATAGTATGAATAAGCTAGTTGGACTAATGTAGAGGTATAGTCCAACAAAAAATTTAAATAAGAAGTTAGCCCCAATTGTATACAAAGTCATTATTCGAAGCATTTTGAACGAACTTTATGCTGCGGTTTCTTTAAAACGTAAGACGCAATGATTAAATTTATCAATAGCTTAATAAAACACGCGGCTAAAAATGGGTTGTTTTTTTAATGTAGGTTAAAGATACTAATTTAAAAAACAAAGCTTATTTTTGCTTTAACAAAGCCAACGCCATTTTTACTGTTGTCCGTACGAACGACATATACATTTATATATGTATTACATACGTAATATAATATGCAACTGAGACTAAATCGTTACTATATTATTATAGTTGATAACATACCTTTATATCGATTTTGCATAATTTTCCTCAATTCGAATATCTGGTTGGCGTGTCCCCGGTCACTGATTCTATTTAAGCATTTGATCGGATTGCTCTTGATGAGGCTGGGAGAAATTAGATTAATCTCCTTTTGAGGCGTATCCCTATTATTTGCAGACAACAGCTTCGTAAGTCATTTTGTTAAGCTACAATGGTTCAAAGCTTTAACTATGTGCGCTGCATTTGATTAATAATGGATAATAATTAACTTGCCACGTACACACGAGTCACTTAACTTCGATATGAGCAATACTATTTATTAGCTCGACTGTGATGTGATTTTTGATGTATCTTAATTATGAGAAGTTACACACACACCGAAGATTATACTGAGATTTAATAAAAATGCTAACCTCATTCTCAAAAGACTTTTTGCAAAAAAATACTTCATAAAATTGTGTTATTTTAAAACGGCTGCTTGTTGAGCTAAGTGTAGTAAGTTTACAAAGCACTTTATCTTTCTGCTTTGTAATCTTAGGCGAGTTTTGTAAGAACACAGAAATAGTTTACAGAAAGACTTCAAGTTTGCTACGAGCTACGACAACGTAGCAAATAACCGCTGCTACGGTGCTACGTAGTTCTGTGAAGACATCAATGTTAAACCAAACACATCATACTTAAAGCAGTGTAGTGTTCCAGCTTGAAAGATATTGTAGACAATGTAATACGTGTGTATGTATGTTTGTA
Source organism: Clanis bilineata (assembly GCA_036417725.1). Classification (NCBI taxonomy): domain Eukaryota; kingdom Metazoa; phylum Arthropoda; class Insecta; order Lepidoptera; family Sphingidae; genus Clanis; species Clanis bilineata. Next base: position 10,303,995 of record CM071154.1, read on the forward strand.
ATTAGTGAAGTATTTTCTCAATCCTGGACTATCTGGATATGTAAACAAGTATGTAACGCTTTAAAAATAATAATTATTAGAACTTATTAAATCTGACAATCGTAAATGTATCTGAGCTCTTTAGTAAGATAAGCGAATCTTATGTATATATATGGTATACTATTATACAAAGTAACATTTACCACGGAATTATACTAAATTACAAAATAATCATAAAATTAGATAAAAACGTATTACACATAATTATTAAGTGGGTAGATATTTTACATTACTGATATGAGATATCAGGATGACAAAAACTATTCTTTTCCCGCAGTGCTTTGTTATTCAAAGTGCGGGTCTGTTCACGGGTCGCCATATCGCAAAAAATTAGGAGATCAGCAGGTCGGTTCTCTAAGGTTTCATTTGTGAAAACAACGTTGCGGCATTGTTGCGGCAACGATGTTTTCATTTTTGTATTCAGCAAGGTACAAAGCGCACGCACTAGCGCGTGATGACGGTGCTTATGCGAACTAACTCTTTCGAGCGAGGCGTTTGACATTAATATATGGAAAATGGTATTCTCTAAGACCTAACAACGTTGAACGCTCCGTCGATCTCAACGATGTGCGCTGCGGGAGCTCGTCGTTGATCTCATCGTTGTGGCGTTTCTTAGAGAATCGACCTGCAGCTTGCTCATCTCCTTGGATTCGAAGAAAATCATTTAAATGGCAAAATATACTAAAGACATATCCGTAACCGTTTATACAGCTTGAAGATTCTCTACCAGACACAAATAATTAGTACAGTGTTAGAGGAGTAATTTAGCAGTGTCACGTATTTAATCTCTTAAGATACACATTAATTACAATTGCCACCGCTTGGTATATATTGGGCTTCTGGTCTTGATTTGTTGGTTAGACACATATTATGATGTCTAAGTTCGCCCCATATCACATCTGGGACGGAACTAAGCTCGGCAAAATGTGGGTGTTCTAGTTCGCTCGTGTGCTTCTGCTTACCCTTTCGGCGATACAGGCGTGAGCTTATGTGAATTCCTTAATCTTGTATCTTCGTAATTACCTAATTTTTTACATTTCAGTGCCTACTAATTTGATTTTTAGGCTACCGACGAGTCTTAGGAAAATCGAAGGCTCATTGAAGCAGGACAAGCTGGGCTTATAAAATTTAGCTATGTTGCTGTAAGAATTCTGGATAGAGGCGGTTGCTTCGGTAAAGATAACTAGGTCAGAAAGCTGATGACTCTGATAATGACTTCTTCTTTCTCCGAAAATGGAAAGGAGTTTATAAAGAGATTTTTCTCCAGTATTTTTTTTGTAATGAACCATCGTTAAGATTTACGATGCTTAGGAGAAAAACAAAAATAGCACACAAGTGTCGCCAGACCCTTTAGAACCTCTCAATAAGCCCTTAGGATCCCTTAACATAACAGAGACCCGCTCCGTCGACCTAAATGCAGAGAATATATTAACTATGTTTCGTTCGGCCTCACCCATATACAAAAAATGAATTCCATTAAAAAGTAGGCCAAATCAGGGCACGGTCTGAGTTCTAAATTTCATCCAACAGTTTAAAATTAACAAACATCCAATTTCACAAACTTTGGAACACCAAAACTTTTACATTTATATTCGTAATTAATGGAATTCACGTTAATCTCGATAAACCAAGAGGAAAATACAAGCGCAAATTAACTTTTATCATCTAAGGTTACATAGCCTTCTTAGCGTGGATAGAATTTCTCGATATTCAATCTAAGTACTTGTGAATAGCCTGATTAAATGGATCCTTGAATAAAATGTACTTACATTTTATTTTACTTAAAAAAAACCGGCGAAGTGCGAGTCGGACTCACGCACCGAGGGTTCCGTACAAACCTGTAAGTATACAATAAATTTCGCAATTTTTCCTTTATCTGTGCTTTATGACGTCGCTTCATACCAAATTTCAAGATTCTGAGTTCACGGGAAGTACCCTGTAGGTTTTGATTCTCTTGCGAGTGTCAAAAATTTGTGGCATAAACGGCTGTATCTTTTGATTGCGTTGGCTTAAAAGTTCGATTTTTTCACAGCTTTAAGGAACAGTAGACTTGAGTTTTTGATATAAATTTCAGCTTGATACCTCCACGCGTTCCTGAGATATGGATCGTGACAGACAGACAGACAGACACCAAAGTGATCCTATAAGGGTTTCGTTTTTTTCCTTTTGAGGTACGGAACCCTAAAAACATCTTATAAGCACTGTAGGTTTCTGGTTGTACCGAGAATGGAGCCTTCATTTGAATTCATAGCGCATCACGCGATGTCATCAAACGTGGAAAAATCAAACGGAGTTTGTAATCTCCTTTCGAATTGATTGCTGACTAAAGGCAGTAAAATAATCACGTTATTGTCCTTGGACTACATTTAAAAGGATGTTAAAATGAGAATTTTATAAATTGACCTTAAATTATGTCAGAAATTATTGGTATTATTGATATTTATACATTCATACATACATAGAGTCATGCATGTATCCACCAAGGGGTACGCAGCGGCGAACTAGAGAACTAGAATACCCTCATTTCGCCGCGTCCATTTACGTCCCAGATGTGATAAGACTTTTGCCATTTGAGGCAAAAATTCCAAACTCCGGGCTGATACTGAATAGAAAATCTCAAAATCACTTTGCCGTCCGAGAACTCAGGATGGTACGTAATACAACTACGCTACCGAGGCATGATATTTATATATTTGTGTATATGTATATGTATGTAGTTTGTTTATCTGTGTTTTGAGTCTACCAACTGCATTAACTCTCACCTGCGATTTGCGGATGACATTGTCATTATGTCGGAATCTCTGCAGGAGCTGGAGGAAATGCTGAACAGCCTTAGCCGTTCTTCAAGACAGGTGGGTCTCGGGATGAACCTTGATAAAACGAAAGTAATGTTTAACAGTCATGTTCTCCCGAGACCTGTTGTCGTAGGTGACGCTACTCTCGAGGTTGTGCAAGAATACGTTTATCTTGGCCAAACTATACAACTCGGCAAGCATAACTTCGAGAAAGAGGCGGATAGGAGGATTCGGTTGGGCTGGGCGGCATTCGGAAAGCTACGCAATATGTTTGAGTCGTCGCTCCCTCAGTGTTTGAAAACGAAGGGTTTTCAACCAGTGCGTCCTACCTGTAATGACCTACAGAGCCTACCTACGGATTCAAAATCGCTCAGCGTGCTATGGAGCGAGCAATGCTTGGCATTTCTCTGGTGGACAGAATTCGAAATGAAGTCATTCATCAAGTCACAACTTTGGTTCTCAAGTCATGAGAACCAAAGTCATTGGTATAGTTCGCAGAATTAGCACGTTGAAGTGGAAGTGGGCCGGTCATGTCTGCAGACGGATAGATGACCGGTGGAGCAGACATGTGCTGGAGTGGAGACCGCGTTTAGGCAGACGTAGTGTGGGACGCCCTGCTGCACGATGGACCGACGACTTGAGAAAGGTGGCGGGCAGCGGATGGATGCGGGCTGCGCAAGACCGAGATGGTTGGCGCTCACTTGGGGAGGCCTACGTTCAGCAGTGGACGGCGATAGGCTGAGATAATAAAAAAAAAAACTGCATTAACCGGGAAACTCGCCTTTGAGAAGTTTATGCTCTTCATTTATAAGCGTACATTTTTCACTTGATATTGGCAGGAAAACAATAATAGTAACATATTTATGCTTCTGACTATACATATTATTTGTATCAATTTGTTATTTTTGAAGTTATACTTCTTTTAGCGCGTTTAGGTGAGAGTAAAAGTGTGATTGGCGCGCGGACTTCGTGACGGCAATCCGACAGCATGAAGTTGGCTGAGATTGAAATTCGTTATTTAAATATTTTTTTTAGATAATTTCACCATTTTTGCTGATATATTTTTAACTTCTAAGCATTCTGTGTAATTACCATTGTTTATGTATGTCAGCCATATACTCTCGAATAACCTGTTGCATGCTTAGAACTCAGTTCTAGTTGTGATTCAATTCATTATGAATAGAAATTGTTGAACCATTTCGCTGCTCAATGACTTCGGATCGTTAGTCTAATAACTTATCTTCCAATCCGTATCAGAGTTGTTATGCTGTATTACTTTTGTATAAGTTTCAAATGACTTTTTCTACGCCTTTGCCTTTCTCCAACAACAAGAGTTTGTAAAGTCTATGTGTCAGACGCTGACATAAAAGGTCGAAAAACTTTCCTCATTTATTCTAAAACCTTAACTAAAAGGCATTTCGTATTTTATATCTAGGCCTTTAGAAACTAGTTTTGATTGGCAGGTGTACGTTGTTTCTGTTGATTTATTTGTTTCATGACTTTTACTTTAAAGTCTGGCGTATCTCGGGTACAGAACTAAAGTTTTTTAGTAGGACCAATTTTATTCCGAATAAATTCTTGGAGATTCTATTTATTAGTCTGTCTAATAAAATCCTGATATTTTTTATTCGAGTAAATAAATATTTTTGTTTTACTAAACAATATATCCGGCGACTGCCTGCGACCTTTATCAGGTCGTCGGTCCACCTTGTAGATGGACGTCCTACGCGGCACTTGCCTTTATGTGGTCTCCACCCGAGAACTTTGCTGCCCCATCGGCTATCAGTCAGGTTGATCTGGAAATCTTTGGGGAAGATCAATGTTCAGCAGTGGACGTCCTATGGCTGATGATGATGAAGCAATATATCACAAACTGAATAAGAAGAACAGAGTTTGAGTTTGTCTGAGTAAGAAGGTGGACCTTGGTGGAATATGCGAGCAAAAACGCCATACAGTAAGATAACGAATTAAATCTAGCATTGTATTTTTTGCAACGAAACAATCTAATGTAACAATCTAGCGTAAAACTCCTATTTAACCTTTATAGCTTAGTTTTCGTTTTCTCCATATATATTTTAATTCAATGTAGTTAACGCAAGAGGCGCTGCTACTGATATATGGAAAAATAACACTATCACAGTTTTTGTAAATTGTCGAAATTGAGACTAAGATTTATTCCTATTTTATCGGACATCAGCTATTATATTGTAGACTATAATTGAAGTCACATCAAACTGCCAATACTCTATATTCTTTTTCATAGCAGTCATAAAGCGACCTTTTCTTATGAATTGAATTGTCATTGAAATATCCATAAAATGGACTTCAAACTTTGATCCTTCAGCTCAACGAGCACGACCTTTGGACCTAAATGAACGAAAAATAATAGGAGGGTCATCGTTGAAGTTATCTATTCAACTTGATTTAGATGTTTACTGGATATTATTCGTAAACGAAATATTAACTACGATCATTCCATGTCTTTTTCTTGACCAAACAAAATAACTACAATACCTACTACTTTTATATTCCAAATTAAATAAATAACATTGTCGACGAATCTTTAGTTTGTGAAAAAATCTGATAACGAATAAACAAACTGTGAATAGTCATTCGTGTTTTAAATTATCTAGATTTTTGTTTGTAATGGGCTCGAAAACTACTGAATAGAAAGAAAGAAAGAAAGAAAGAAAAAGTTTATTTGTGAAAGCACATACAATATTAGATTATATAAAAAATAAAAATAATAATAATAAAACAACGATTTTTACTATGTGCAAATCACAAAACCGGCTCAACTCAGCGTATGCTGGTCAAACGAACAGCGCTGGTCTTCCGCTGAGCCGTTAGTTAATCATTCATTTTCATTGATAGTGAGTAGTGAGTAGTAGTGGTAGTAATTTTTTCTAGTCTGGGTGTCTCAAGGCCGAAAGTTTCTCGAAGTTTCTGATACCCGTGATACAGGTTAAACCTAGTATGAGGTCAGGACAATGTGTGTGACTGTTGGGTGTATTTATTATTACAAGTGATTCGCCTAATGGTCGAAATTTACCCATAATTATTTTAATTAATTTAATGTATTTTATATAAAAAAATTAATGCACTTCTCCATATAAACTTCAACTTTGTCAAATTTCACGTTCATCCGTTCGCGCAATGCTCTTAAAAAGGGATACAAAGTTTTCGCTTCACTTAGTAATATGTAGATTAAACACGTTCCGTGAAATGAAGAATTCATACTCATAATAGTAATTACATGTTGTATGTTTGTATGTTTATGTATGTGTGTGTAATTACATCCAATAAACTATATCGTATTAAACACGTGTATCCTTACGCCGTTACTTAATTAAACCGTTAGATAATTACTTAGATTATTAGCTACTACTAAAATTACGTTTTCATTATAATTAACAATCTCAAATTAATGGAAGCCATTTGTGTAAAAGAAGCGAAATAAAATCTGATTTCAATGGAGGCGTACGCTTTTTGCGAACAAAGTTCTTAATTGCTATCGGTATTTGATTGCAACATTTAAATTTCCGTAAATATTTATGGTTCCGCATTCAAAGCCCTAAGAGGCTTTATTTACGTAATTAGGGATCCGTTTCTTTTTTTCATAAAGTTGCTTCAAATAGCAATTCACTATACAGGGAGAACGATTTAAAGCGCAATGATAAAGTTAAAAAAATAAAATGGAATAGATTTTTTTTTATTTATAAACATGGGGATTTTAAAATCGGAATGCGACTTGTAAATCGATGCAACTAGCATAAGAACTGCAATTAGTGTAGACTTTGTGTATGCTAAAAATAATTAATTACCCCCTAGGTTTTGCAAGTGTACTGCAGATCACCCAATGAGTCATAAACACATTTTCGTCACAAATCCAAGTTTCCATTATTCAAAACCTTCAAAGCCTTTCAAAGACTCATAGCCTTACGAAATTTTAAACTTATCACTGTATTGCTAGCAATCCTCTCTTTAAGTGAAGTTATTATTATTACAAACTTTATGAAACAACCTTTATAAATTACTAGCTATTGTTTGCGGCTTCGTCTACGAAAAAATATACAAAGGAAACCGTAGATTTGAAATGAAAGTAGCCTATGTGTTATTCTGATGTATCTAACTAATATTATAAACGCTAAAGTTTGTGAGTACATCTGTATAATTGTTACTCTTTCACGCATAAATTACTAAATGGATTTTGATAAAATGTTACAGTCATATAGATTATAGAGGTACATCAGAATAACACATAGACATCTTTCATTCCAAATGAACGGTTCCCTTTGTTTCTGTAATATTTCATCATAATCAATTGAGTAGTTTTTGCGTGAAAGAGTAACAAACATGCAGATATACTCAAAAACTAGCGTTTATAATATTAGTTAGATTTCATTAATAAGCATAACATAACATAACATAACTCACGTCTGTATCCCCGAAGGGGTAGGCAGAGGTGCACTAGCCACTAGTAGTTCTAGTGGTTCTAGAACACCCACATTTGGCCGAGCTTAGTTCCGTCCCAGAATAATAAGCACTATTAAATAAATAAATATACCCAACAGTCACACACCTAGTCCTGACCCCACACTAGGTATAACCTGTATCGTGGGTGTCAGAGACTATGAGAGACTTTCGGTCTCACAACACCCAGACCTGAAACAAATATCTGTGGACTACACAAACAATAATATGGATAAACGCAGCTTAATTTAATTTGTAAGTTGTTCATCCTCAAAATTGTGCCACTAAAATACAATTCTCAAGGAATGGTCAATAAGAAACCATACTCTCACTTTGGAAGATTCAATAAAAACTGACAATATAAAATCTGGCCAATTCTATCCACTGGAAACTTTCATAGACCCACCAGATAATCTTATTTTGTCACGTCCGCACGACATATACAATCCATTCTGAACACGTGTACTGGCTCTGTCCGGAACATTAATGGAGCTCTTAATAGAAATGCTTTGTAGCACCGGGTCAACCTCGTATGTCTCCGTGATCAATTAATAAACTGTTCACCACAATACAGCACTTACGTACACGTATATATGTGTAATATGTTGTATAGATATAGAAAGAATAGCTGTTGCCCGCGGTTTTGTCTATAATATCCCAGTGGAGATATTCCACGGGAAGCGTATGGTTTTCAGGAATAAAAAGTGGCCTATGTGTTATTCTGATGTGTAATCTATATAATAATAATAATAATAAATAACACCCAACAGTCACATACATAGGTCCTGACCCCACACTAAGATCGAGTCTTGTATCAAGAAAATCAGGAACTACGAGAGAGACTTTCGATCTCACAAACACCCAGACCCGAAACAAATATCTGTGGGCGGCACAAATATTTGCCTCGGTGCGGGGATCGAACCCGTTGCCTCTCGCTTCACAGCCGGCTACTCGCCCGCTGCGCCACGGAGGCAGTATAACTGTAAAGTTTTATCAAAATCTATTTAGTAGTTTTTGCGTGAAAGAGGAACAAACATACATACACACAAACTTTCACGTAACATTAATGAGATATATTACATTAGACATATATCACTTACGTATATGTGTGTAACCTCTGATACAGATATATAACGATATATACGTCACAAGTGTTTTTTGTTTGAAAAGTAAACGTGCCATTTTTAACACCTGCGTTTAACATCATAAAAACAATTTAGTGTTGAAAAACACCATTGAAACATTTTTTGTGGATTATACTACAATTTTTGACACAAAATCCATGAAGTATATCCATGAAGTAAGCAGTGTTACCATCAATACACCTACGATTTGCTGAATGTATGAAATTCATGATGTTCTATTACATCACGAATTGAGCATAACGAGCAGAGGTTAAATTTTTTTTATGGCAGATACTGGCAAACGAGCCACCTGATAGTAAGTGATCTCCATCGCCCGTAGACACCTAAGACACAAAAAGAATCATCGGTGCGTTGCCAACCTATAAGGATTGGGAAAGGGAGAAGGGGAATTGGGTCACCGGAATTCTTTTAATCATAACGTTAGTTTTTCTCTGAGACAGTGATATCAAACCGGTCGAGCCGACCCATTCGTGCTGTAGACATAACTACCTACAGCGTGGCCCTACCACTCAATAACTCATTCTAATACTCTTTTAGGAAACTAGGGCAATTTTAGAATCTAAATAAGTTATCAAAAACTTTGAAATTCAACTCGGGATCTCATACTCTCATACTCTCATACTCTCATACTCTCATACTCTCATACTCTCATACGTAATCAAATACTTTTCATAGTTTCTCATCCTAAATAAACTATGGACTAATGAGGTAGTAGCTGTATGTTTAATATAATGTAATTTGTGGACATTAACATCCCAAGGGATAGTGTGTCTTAATCTGTAAGTAGTTAATTTGATAACATACTGACCATTAGAGTAATTTCCGGAAAAATAAATGTGTTCACTTATTAATATGAGAGATGTTTTGTGTTTTGTTGTGTCTTTACGCTACGGAGTATACGCTTTGGCCAATATTTTCATTATGGTTCACTCCGTAATCAAATACTTTTGAATCCTGGAGCTTTTGACAGCGGTGTCAAAATCAAAGTTTGGTCAATTGGAAATTAATTTGGCATATATTTCAGAAACCAGGTGCTAGAGTTTGTAACAGTTTGCAGTAGAAATAAGAAATGTTTCGTATGAATATCCGGAATGTCAACAAGGTAATCTCCGAGTACCGCCGCTCCGTATGTAGCGTCTTGGTGAAATTCAAACATAGAAACAAGATTTCATATAAGAAAATGTCATATCCATAAGAGAAATATTTCACTTAAGAATTTTCAAAGAGACTATTTTACAATATTTTCCCAAGTAATATGTATTAAGATCGACGGATTAAAAGAACATTTTCTATGAAAACCCTTGAAATATTTGATATTTTATAATTGAAATTCACTTTGTACGCTACATGTTAATTCTTCAAAGTACTCACTAGCCTTTGAAAATACAATAAAATGTTAATATAGTATAAATTCTACGTTGATTTATAAGCTCTAGTCTTTAGTTTAAGACTATATTTCCATCGAATTGAAGATTATATTTTTTTTACAAAAGTTGTATTAATTATGTTTGATTTATTTAAGTTTTCGAGAATTTAGATATATTTATGTAGGGTTGTTTTATCATATTGAGATGCAAAAATGCTGAGTGCATTATTTTATATAGAGTCGAAGTTCATTTCTCGGGTTCGATCCCCGGGTCGGGCAAAGTGATATTGGATTTTTCAGTATCAGACCGGCGTCTGGAACTTGTGCCCGATATGGCGATAGGCTCACATCTGGGACGAAGATAAGCTCTGCGAAATATGGGTGTTCGCTAGGCACCTCTGCCTATCCCTTCGGGAATACAGGCGTGAGCTTGTACGAATTTCAACCATAATATATGGGATCATATTCTTATCCCAAAGTAATGTAAACGCCTTCCTGTGATACTAATACACGATTTTTCCATGAATGGTGAATTCTGTGAAATTGTGAATTAATTATTTTTTTCTGGCGATATTACCAATACCAATTCATCCCAGCAAAATTACTAACTATAGTCCGATTGCTAATTAAACGGAGTAAACTGACAGATCGAAATGTCACTTTCCAAAATAATGTTGCTTACTTTCAAAACATAGTGATTGATCTAGTTCAATTTTTATCATTCAAAGAAACAATAACTCAGCACTATCTTGCAAAATTAGATTTTTTTGCGTATTTTTAGAAATTTCAGCTTAAACCTTTGACTAAATGTCTATGTAAATAATTTTGCGTAAATAATCACAACAGATACGTGAAATGATAACAATGAAAATTACAAATATTATTTTTATTATTTGAGAAATATTACGGTATGCACATTCATAGCTTTTGTAAGTTTCGTTTATAATGAACCATTACTATAATTCCAGAAAACATGTCATAACTTAGCATGCAGTGATTTACTAAAACTATAATTCAGTAGACATGCAATACTAATCACACATTAGGCAGGAATTAAGACTTTGAGTTGGACTTTAGAAAATCAAAGAATGAATTGGTTCACTGAATTGAAATGTATAAATAATCTTGATCTTTTACCGCAGCACTATTTAAATTTCACGAAATAGTGGCAACATTGGAAATGTCAGTTTACTCCGTTTAATTAGCAATCCTACTATAAGTGGGTGTTACAAAATTTTACGAAATAAAAATGTCTTAGATGCCGTATTATGTTATGTAAGTGGCATACTATAAAATGGCGTCTATTTTTATGTAACGTTTAAAACTGGTTCATTATTGTAATGGATATCGTTTAGCTGTTTTCTAGTGAGAAGCACTTGCGAAGTGAGTAAATTAAATTTATCTTGGCCATCTCCGCCATTCAGAGCGGTAGTAGGTACATATATACGAGTATATATACCTTATTGGGTGTTTGAATGTTTTCTTATTGATTTTTATCCATGTTGATTTAAATACAATTTTTGCAGGTAGAAGAAGGATCAGATATTTTCTTTATTTATTACCATAAATTACCATTATAATTACTTAATTTTACTTACCATTTTTAATTACTATTATAATTATTAAATTAATTACCATTCATTACCATACCGATAATTCGGGATACCTCCCGAATTGGATGGACATTTTATCTGAGTGTAGTCATGCTTAATGTGTACTTAATTTGAGCCGCAATTTACATTTTCAACGAATAACATAAGCTCACGCCTGTATCCCCGAAGGGGTAGGCAGAGGTGTACTAGTGAACTAGAACACCCACGAACGAATAAATAAGTTTGAATTCAAAATCAAAAATACACAATAGTAAATCAATCGAAATATTCCAAAATGTAGATCCAATACAGTTCACTGTTTGCCATGCAAACAAAGTCACAAAGCCGCTATCCACATCGATTTTATTTTTAAACCTATTTGTTTCGATTGTTTGTAAACGAATTTGTTTACGTATAATCACAATTTTAAAAACTTAACGAATCGACTTCAATTCCGATCGTGACCAAATTTATATGGGACCACCCTTGAAGTAAGCTCTATCGAAGACAAAAAGAATTTTGAAGATCGGTCCACATTTGGCGGAGATTTCGCAGACGAATTAAGGACCTTCACCTTTTTGGAAGTCGGTCGAAAAACATGAGTGCAAAAATAACTACTACGCAAATAATCTTAATCCTATAATTTTATATTCTAGAAGTGAAATTCGATTCTAATTCGGATTACAGGATGATATTTAAAGAACCATTCATTTCTAGACCTAATGTCCATTGAAGATGATTTCAACGTCTGCGCTGGTGGCTTGTATTGTATTATTTATAAATAGAGATTGTACAATACAAGTACAGGTACATACCTGACTCCCTCTGGTTGGAGTGTACAGACAACCGATCGAAACCACTTTGATCCGTCTACACATACGGATTGAGACCGTTTATTGAAACTGAAGCCGAATCCTATCTTACATACTTACATACATACATTGTATGTATGAAGGCATGACAGCCTCCGTAGCGCAGCGCGCGAGTAGCCGGCTGCGAAGCGAGAGGCCGCAGGTTCGATTCCCGCATTGAGACAAATGTTTGTGTGGCCCACAGATATTTGTTTCAAGTCTGGGTGTTGTGAGACCGAAAGTCTCTCATAGTCTCTGACACCCACAATACAGGTTATACCTAGTGTGGGGTCAGGACTAGGTGTGTGACTGTTGGGTGTATTTATTTATTTATTTATTTATGAGTGTGTCACTTATGCCTGCATCCCAATGGGGACAGGCAGAGACCATTGAACGCACAACTGACACATCTCTTTTACCTCTTCCAATCGCATTGTTTCATATATTTCCGCCGGTAGAGGGCACAAATGATTTGGCTTAGTTAGCTCAGCTACGTGTGTTATAACACACATAAGTAACTAAGCCAAATCCTTTCCGCAACATGCTTGCACCGACCCCACATTAAGGTGGGATTAGAGTAGGTAGAAAGAAAAGGAAGGAAAATATAGGTATCATATACTCGACTTATTTATGCAAGTCAGATACATGATAAAGTAAATAAAGATGTGAAGCTAGCATAAAATCTTATAGCAGAAGGTGCAATTCAATAAAATCGCCAGCAACCAGAGCAAGTTCCCGGAGGAACTAAATCCGCAACATCATGTCGTAGCAAATAAAACACGAAACAACTGTCTCAATGTACAAACGAAGGAAGCAACAGATTGTTGTGAGACTTGAAACTTAGCTGGCATTGAGATGCTTTAGAAAAACTACTTGCCACAATCGTTTGCTGCTAAGGAAACTTAGTATGTCGTTAGATGATCGATCGTTAAGAAAAAGCGCATATTCTCCATAAAATAAGAATTCTATACGCATAGCAAAATATCGATGCACGTCAGCGTTTTGTACACGACGCTCTAGTTTCAATCATCATCATCATCATCAGCCATAGGACGTCCACTGCTGAACATAGGCTTCCCCCAAAGATTTCCAGATCGACCTGTTGGATTATTAGTTTCAATAATCAGTGTCAAAGGTCTATTTTATTTATATTCATATTATCTAAACAAAACTTAATAGTAAATATATTTTGAATGGTCTCTACATGGTTTGATAAAGGAAATAATGTTTGCATTTACGTATAACTTATGCAAAGCCTGCAAAGGGAGGAACTTAGTTTAAACTTATTGAAACTATAAACAAAACTGCAGGGACAGCATTGAGCCTCACTGTGCGAGTTGTATGGAAAACGGGTGTGTTTATTACGCATTCGTATTTCAATATCTGCAATAATGTAAACTAATGACATGGATTTAAATGCATATTTCATCAATATAATATACCCTAGATGCACAGTTCTTTGCAAATATCCTCCTAAAAAGTGGTCTCAGGAATAAAACAAAGAAAAAGATCGTAAGTTCTAATTAAATCAACATAAATATAACCCTATGCATGTGTTATAAAGTAGCTTTTTAAACGAAATGATCAAGCGTTCTCAAATTTGAATTTTGAAATTTAGAATTCTATCGACGTCCGACTGTAGGCAAAACGAGTGCTTAAGCACTTCTTTGCTGTCCCATTTTCCGACCGTCAACTGTGCATCTAGGTAAATAATATATCGATGGCATATTTGAATTATTTACAATCTAATTGATGAATTTACATTCAAAACTGATTAACAACATATTTAGTAACTTATGTTGAAATTCAACAAATCAGCGGGGTTACCACCACCTCTTATAGCAGTATTATTATCATCTTACTTGTACCGATTCCCATACAAAACAAACGAAGAACGATTAAAATAATACTGCTATAAGAGGTGGTGGTAACCCTGCTGTTGTTAAAGTACCGCGAGTATGAATAATTCTAACATTCGAATTCTAATCTGGCTTGTTGCTCACATATAAAAGCTCACGCCTGTCCCGAGCAAGTAGGCAGATGAGCTGGTCCTCATAACTAGAACACCCACACTCCACGAAGCTTATTTCCACCCCAGATGTGTCGTTTGTTATACGACACAAATATCAGACTGCGATCGTCCAAAGTCACATTCCATATTTCAAAAACACGTTTTTTTCAACTTATCATCATCATCAGCCATATCATCAGCCATAGGACGTCCACTGCTGAACATAGGCTAAAGATTTCCAGATCGACCTGTATGTGTATGTATCTGTGTATTTCAACTTAAGCTAGGTCTCCTGCACTAAAACATTACACAAAACACCTACACAAAACATGCATTTTTTATCTATGGTCCATTGTTCTACGAGCAGGTGACAGCTAAAATCGTTGTTTTGCGTAGGTGTTTTAAATGTTTTGTTTCAAAAAAGCTAGTGCAGCGGACCTGGCTTTATAGGAACAAAGAATAACTTGTAAACATCGATATATTATTTACCTAGATGCACTGTTGACGCTCGGAAAATGGGACAGCAAAGAACTGCTTAAGCACTCGTTTTGCCTACAGTCGGACGTCGATAGAATTCTAAATTTCAAAATTCTAATTAAAGAACACTAGCTCATTTCGTTTAAAAACCTACTTTACAACACGTGTTTAGGGTTATATTTGTGTTGATTTAATTACAACTTGTGATCTTTTTCTTTGTTTTATTTCTGAGACCACTTTTTAGGAGGATATTTGCAAAGAACTGTGCATCTTGGATATAATATACTGATGCTTGTAAACTATAATTTGTTCTCTCCCGTCTCTGTTAACTCTATAAAGACTGCGGAAACTACGCAATTCAGTGCGTATTGTAGCGAATGAAATCGATTTTAAAAACACGGTAATCGGCGCCATAAAAAGCGGGACGAGCTGACCCGGCCGTTTTCAACCTATTTTTATGGCCACTCGTTTATCTTTACAAAATGGTAGATGACACGTAACCGCGTGGAGGTGGGAACACATTTTATGAGCCTCGAGGCGATTTATAAGCGGCTGAAATAGGTTTACAGACTTTTGGCGGGTTTAATGATGCGTGATTGGTATGATGGTTCCGTACCTAGGCTCAAAATCGCAAGGTACCGAGTTCAAATTAGCAATTTCTCAATTTAAAATATGGTTAATATTTGAAACGGCAATAAACACGCCACCGATCATATGTCCAGTAAGATAGTGGTATAGAACCGGTCGAGCTGGCCCAATGTTGCTGTAGCCATAACTGTGTAGACTCTACACTCTACAATATAGTCGACTGACTACGGTACGCGAGTCATTTGGTCAATAAATAACTATTTGACAGCCTCCGTGGCGCAGCGGGCGAGTAGTCGGCTGTGAAGCGAGAGGCCGCGGGTTCGATTCCCGCATTGAGACAAATGTTTGTGTGGCCCACAGATATTTGTTTCAAGTCTGGGTGTTGTGAGACCGAAAGTCTCTTATAGTTTCTGACACCCACGATACAGGTTATACCTAGTGTGGGGTCAGGACTAGGTGTGTGACTATTGGGTGTATTTATTTATTTAACTAAAATCAATATTTGTTGTAACAACCAAAATCGTATGGTAATATTTCTTTATTTTAGTCTAATAACTAGTGTCGTTTAGCCGCTTCCTTGGTTTAGTGGTAGCATAGATGGGCTGTGGACCAAGAGGTCCTGGGTTCGATTCCCAGATCGGGCAAAGGGAATTTTCTAATTTAAATGCCCGGGACTGGATCCCTCAGAGGCGTTTAACGCGAGGCAGGCAACCGGTCTTAAAAAATAAGCCAAATCATTCCTGCAACTTAACTGAAAACGCGTGTAGCGCCGTCCCCACATTAAGGTGAGATAAGGGCAGGTAGAAAGAAAGATTTATAAATATTTTAAAGTAAAATAAGTTTAATTAAGAGAAGGCCGTAAATTCGCTATTGACATGGTTTGGCACTAAATTCACTCAGTCAAATGGCTTAATCCATCTTAAACGTACTAAACCCGTCAGGCGTGCGTCTGTGAATGTCGTTTCTCGATCATTCTTCTATCCCCGTTATAGGAGGTTGAATAATGGCTGTGACATACAGACGAGTAGAGATGGCGAAATTATAAAGGTTTTAACCGTTTGGAATCGGAATTTTAAAAACGAGTCATCGTGTAGTCTTGTTAAAATACACTCAAATAATTGGTTCACCTTATGGTAAGTACTATAGTCAATTTCCGAATTTCTAAGTCCATTTTTTTTATTATTGCTCCTGTGAGTGTTTGTTGCAATACTAGGGTATATACTATTATGATTAACTAGCTGACCCGCGCAACTTCGTCTGCGTATGAGAGAGAGGGTTGTAAGAGTGAGTCGTACGCACCTATAATCCAATAATTCTAAAGGAGGTAATGGGATGATCTACTTCGGTTCGGTTTCGTCAGTCACCCCGTCCGTCATCCCGTCAGTCACCGAGTCAGTCACCCCGTCGGTCACACCGTCTCTCACCCCGTCTGTCACTTCGTCGGTCACCCCGACAGTCAACCCGAGGGTCACCCCGTCCGTCACCCAGTCGTTTACCCGTCTGTCACCCCGTCTGTCACCCCGTCGGTCACACCGTCGGTCACCCCGTCGGTCACCCCGTCGGTCACCTAGTTGGTCACCCCGTCTGTCACCCAGTCAGTCACCCCGTCGGTCACCCAGTCAGTCACCCCATCTGTCACCCTGTCGGTCACCTCGTCGGTCACCCAGTCAGTCACCCCGTCTGTCACCCCGTCGTTCACCTCGTCGGTCACCCCGTCTGTTACACCGCCTGTCACCCCATTGGTCACCCCGTCTGTCACCCCGCCTATCAACCCGTCTGTCACCCCGCCTATAACCCCGTCTGTCACCCCGTCGGTCACCTCGTCGGTTACACCGTCGGTCACTCAGTCGGTCACCCCGTCGGTCACCCCGTCTGTCACCCCGTCTGTCACCCCGTCTGTCACCCAGTCTTTCGACCCGTCTGTCACCCCGTCGGTCACCCCGTCGGTCACCCTGTCTGTCACCCCGCCCGTCACCCCATCGGTCACCCCGTCGGTCACCCTGTCTGTCACCCCACCCGTCACCCCGCCCGTCACCCCGTCTGTCACCCCGCCTGTCACCCCGTCTGTCAACACTAAAAGAATTTTTCACATCGAACCAGTAGTTTCTGAGATATCAACTTCCCCGCTTTAAAACCATTTTTCATTTCTGCTCCACTCCTATCGGTCATAGCGTGATGTAATATAGCCTATATACATCCTCGATAATTGGGCTATCCAAAACAAAAAGATTTTTTCAAATCGAACCAGTAGTTTCTGAGATATCAACTTCCCCGCATATTCATCATTTCTGCTCCGCTCCTATTGGTCATAGCGTGATGTTATATAGCCTATAGCCATCCTCGATAAATAGGCTATCCAACACAAAAATATTTTTTTCAAATCGAACCAGTAATTTCTGAGATATCAACTTCCCCGCATATTCTTCATTTCTGCTCCGCTCCTATTGGTCATAGCGTGATGTTATATAGCCTATAGCCATCCTCGATAAATAGGCTATCCAACACAAAAAGAATTTTTCAATTCGAACCAGTAGTTTCTGAGATATCAACTTCCCCGGTTTTAAACATTTTTCATTTCTGCTCCGCTCCTATTGGTCATAGCGTGATATTATATAGCCTATAGCCACCGTCGATAATTGGGCTATCCAACACAAAAAGAATTTTTCAAATCGAACTAGTAGTTCCTGAGATTAGCGCGTTCAATCAAACAAACAAACAAACAAACTCTTCAGCTTTATAATATTAGTATAGATAATAATATTTTTAAATTATTTTTTTATTATTAAATTAGTATATAGAAAATTGAAAAATCACGTGGATAAGTCATATGCACACAAGGCATTGTGAGCGACGTCATTAAGCCCACCCGTAAAAAAAAAACTTAACGGACCTACTTCAAATTCGATCATTACCAAATTTATATGGGACCACCCTTGAAATAAGCTCTATCGAACACAAAAAGAATTTTGAAAATAGGTCCACATTTGCCGGAGGTATCGAGTAACATACATAAAAAAGACGAATTGACGACCTTCTCCTTTTTGGAAGTCGGTCGAAAATAGATGCGTTGTTGACCTTCAAGAAAAGGAATGAGGATTGAGAAAAAATGCCTTTTGTCAATCTTTTTCACTTAACGAATAAAAATATCTTACATAAACCAGCGACATTATAAGAGATTATAAAGAATTACATTACGCCCGCATCACCCATCCAAGTAAAATATTTTAATGCTTTAATGAATACGTAAACAAAGGCCCAGCGAAAATTTAACGCAACAAAAAGGTGTAAAAATTAACTCTTTTGATAACAATTTCAGAGTTGTGCGAATCATGAGGTTGGGGTTTATTGAAATAACGTGCTATTAGCGCCGTAAAAGCGAGTGTGTATGTAAACATGTTTTTGTCCTCCGTCGAACAAGATTATGTTTTCCCTCACAGACCCTATTCACACGGTTATGTATGAATCGTGTTGATTCTCTACGATTGTTTATGTTATTACCGATAATTAGGCTGAGAGGCTAATCGTTTAATTTATGTTCTTATTCATAACTGGCGTCCTGATGACGTCAACAATCAACATGGTTGATTGAGAACCGTTTCTCTACTTGAGGCTGACTAAATCAAATAAATCGTAAAAAAATGGTAGTAAACAAAATATTTTAAAATACGGAAGCTCAACAAATTTGCTCACCAAGAAGCTTAGTCGTTTTAATATTAAAAATATAATATTAGCCCTGTAATATTACTGTCCCACTGCTGAGCACGGGCCTCCTCTACTAATGAGAGGGGTTAGGCCTTAGTCTACCACGCTGGCCTAATGCGGGTTGCTAGACTTCACATACCTTCGAAATTCTTGTGAAGAAATTCTCGGGTATGCAGGTTTCCTCACGATGTTTTCCTTCACCGTTATAGCAAGCTATATTTCACAATGAAAATACACTTAACATAGAAAAGTCTGAGGTGTATGCTCCATTTTGGGGTCGGTCTCGAACCTCCGACACTTGGATAGTAGTACCATTCCCAGTTGTGTTATCGCTGCCTAATATTAAAAATAAAATTACAAAATAAAATGCTGTAGCTGTGCACTCGATTTAAAAGCTTGTAGTAATTACAGTGAAAGGTGAGAGGTTTTAACGCCGGCCTGGTTGGAAATTTGCATGTAAATGAGCACCAGTGATTGCGTTACCCAGACCGCGATACCGCATCCACCCTCATTATAGCTCCTTCGACATTACCGTTCGAGATGGATATGATTTTGTTCGACATGGTTACAATAATTAACGGCTGGTTTCTCGAAGATTCTAAATCTAAAATAAACATCTGACAAATCTCATGTCGTAATAATTAACTTGCTAGTATAGTTAAAATACTTTGAAATCGGAATTTCGAATTGTTTTGAGGTGATGTTAAATCCAATGCAGTTGCAATTGAATGTTCTGTTGGTTACTCTTTTAGAAACGACGGGTCGGCGTGGTGTATGAAATACAGTTTACGACAGTCTAGAATTTGATATCAAATACAATAAAGTCCAAAAATGTGTAAAAGACAGTCAGTGGTAAGCGTGAGTCTATATAAAAAAAATTGTTACGGGATATAAGTATAAAATGAAACGCAGTCTTATGTAACGTCTCATTGTTACATAAACAAATTATTATTGATTGCATGAAAAAATCTGATTCGTAATAATATATATGCGTATTTTTTTTTTCTTATTTAAGACTAAATACAGAGTACAATCGAGTAGTAGTACAGAATCCATAAGTTAGTGTCAGTAAGATACATCTAGATTGCACTCCAAAATCTGTGACCAAATTATGGTTATTGTATATAAGTATGTAGATGTTTTGTTAGAATATCAGATTAAAATGTGATTTTGTGAAATGTGAAATTGAAAATCAGATTAAAATTTGTCGAAAGCTTTTAGAATAGCGGTACCATTGTTAGAACATTCGATCAGTAAATGCTTATTGAATTAAAACGAAAGTCAACACTGTACTTTGCCAGAGTAAACTTGCTTAGTTTGTTTAAACACGAGTTTATTGATTTTCAGTGTTTAATTTTGAATTGCAAAAATGTTTTAACGGAAAACCGCTTGTTTATTTAAGAACATTTAATGCGTTGGAATAGGATTTAACTATTCAGTGATTTTGAGTTCAAAATTTCTCATTCAAGGCAGAAAGTTTATTACGAATATATTTTTATACATACGCACTTAGGGAACTAGAACACCCACATTTCGTCGAGCTTATTTCCATCCTAGATATGATAGGGGCAAGGGTAAGGTCATATCCAGACTCCGAGCTGATGCTGAATAGACTCCAATATCGCTTTGCCGGACCCAAATATCGGATCATACAATGTTAAACCTTACCATTATTGATTGGTAGAGCTAAGCTATATGTTTGTTTACAGCAGGAATTGACCGTTTGGACTGGTTCTGTAGCACAGAAAACCAAGAGAAAGTAGCATATCACAGTTGTGAGAGATTTTGGCGGCCCAAATCCCCCATTCTCTGTTCAATTCTCTTCAATCAACAGCTTATTTTTTTATTTTATTTGCCAAAAATGTTTACAAACACTTACACTTAGCTCTAAGTTATATAAAGTAATATATATATATGTAACAAAACAGCTGACAACCCACCCCTTTTTGCCATCATGGATGTCCACGGGCAGTTGAGATCACTAACCATCAGGTAACGCACATGCTCGTTTGTTAGTCTCTGCTATAAATCGCATTAAAACTATTAATTCTCCAGTAAAATAAACTAGTCCAAAATTTAAACACCCTGTAACTACTAGAACTGGGTCTACCTTAAGTGGGGTGTAAATAGGTTAGAATTAATATTAATAACCGCTCGGGTGAAAGCCTAAAAGTCGACAATGGGATTCAACCCGAAACTTTAAGCACAATCCACCCTTTAGATTTTCAAGGGGCTGAATTGAATGGTCGCGAAAATTAATTTACATTTTCTTTGGAAGCGGTCAGTGGAGCCCTAGTTTCGTAATGTTCGTTGTAACCCTAAATTTCTATTAGGGTATTTTGAATAATGGATCATAACAAGTGATTTTAATCAAGATTAGGTTTTACTAGATTTCTAATTGCTAAGACTTTTGTATTATTTGAAATATGATTGTGGTTATTCAAACGTTTATAGAATAAGCTATTTAGGCAAGTGAATTACAAAGGATTTAGATCATAGCTCTATTACTTTTTAGGATGTTACACGAACAACGGACCAAATAAATAAATATATATAGACGTATGTATATACTTACTCGTATCTAAACTAATATTATAAAGAAGAAAGTTTTGTTTTTGTATTCTTGTTTATAATGATTTGGCTCAAAAACTACTGAACCGATTTTAAAATTCTTACACCAAATTATAATTATATTACTATATATGCTACTTTTTATTCCGGAATGTTGCGCGCAAAAGCTAGTTTAGTTATAAAAAGGTAGTTTAATAATTGATTATTTTGTGATTTATTTTCTAATTTGCCACCATGAATATCGAAGCAAACATGTCTTCATCACGAAATCAAGCAATCAGACAAAAATTCCAACAGATGTGAGTATTGGAGAATCTCTGGATTGTTCAAAACTAGACAACCCTGACAAAGTTTGAAGCAGAAACGATTTTAGGAACTCAGGCTCGCGGAGGTTGTGTGACAACAGAAAACAACCACTCACCTTCGTTCAACCATAACTACCTGCGGCCTGAGCAGGAAAATTTCTGACATCCGTAAATGTATTCGAACTCGATGCGCGTCTATGAAATTTGTATGTAATATTAACCAAACGTCATCAGTGCGCAGCGAACTCGAATACATTTACATTTACAATAGTTTTTCGTGCTCGGGCTACTGATGAAAACTTGTGAATCGTGTAGGAGAAGATCTTGTTTAACATATTTACTTGATATTAATATACAAAAAGAGGACATCTCTCGTAAATAAATAAATACAACAGCCATAACCATGGCTAAGGCCTATATTACTAACTATAGAGAGGCTATCAAGCAAGTGTATATACAAAAAAATCGAAACGAAACGTCAGTAACGCCATCTACCTCTATCCCTATTGTAATAAATATTATAGATATAAGGATTTTTGTTAGTATGGGTTTTTGCATCCTACAATGCCATTTCACCTTTTAATCATTCTTTTGGTAATTACACCTCCAGTGGTATTGAGGATGCGTGAATCCATATAAATATGATTATCAATTGTATTGACAATTTGTAAATCAAATTTTAAAAAAAAAGGAAAATAGACAAAAGAAAATAAAAAAGAAATGGTGACAATTGATGATGAAAAAATAAGCCCGGTGTTTCTTTCTGCCTTTCTTCTTCGGGTCATCATCCGTAGGTAGCTAGAGAAAGGCTGGTAGGTTAGCTAGGATAGGGCCTCACGCACCAATCCCAACTGCTTCCAGTATTTCCAGTCAATCCCCTACCACCATTCCTGCCATATGCCATTCCCATACAATCCATTCCCTTACACTCTATTCCTATTTCCCCTTATCACCCTATCTCAGCCATCCCATCGTTATTATGTCCATACTTGCCTGCCTGTTGTCTAATTCAAATATATAATGTAAATATATTAATCCTAATTTAAAAATTTACTTGTGTTGACTTGTCATAAGTGCTTTTTTACATGCCTACGTGATCAATAAAGATTTTTATTTTATTTTATTTTAATACACCCAACAGTCACACACCTAGTCCTGACCCCACACTAGGTTAACCTGTGGGTGTCAGAGACTATGAGAGACTTTCGGTCTCACAACACCCAGACTTGAAACAAATATCTGTGGGCCACACAAACATTTGTCTCAATGTGGGAATCGAACCCGCGGCCTCTCGCTTCATAGACGGCTACTCGCCCACTGCGCCACGGAGGCTGAATAAGTTACAATGAAGGGCGCTTATTACAATTTACACCCTAGAATGTTCTGTGAATAATCAAGAATCACTTATGACAACTTTATTGCCTAAACATTATAGGCCTTGCTTATGAAAACATTTTCGCTTAACTTTTCGCTAAGAATAGCCTGTCACTTTTTTCCTTGCGTTACATTGTTTAAAAATGAAAGGGATAACCTATGGAAAGATAAGCAGCGCTTGAATATTTTTATAAGGGGCTATTACGTATCTTTCAAATACGACTGAGTTATGACCACGAAGTCACAACTTTTGGATCACAAGTTTTGTTGTGCCGTCTATGTACTTTCCTCTACGTCTTTCCTAGGCCCCGTACCTATCTCGTATCGTGGGTATCACAAAGTTCGAGAGGCTTTCAGCTTACAATACATACACTCAAAACAAATATTTGTAGATTACACAAACATTTGTCTTGTTTCCACAACCGAGTATTCACGTTAATGTGGGATCGGCGCAACACACTTTTTCAAGCATGTTGCAGAATAGATTTGGCTTAGTTTTGATGACCTGTCGCCTGCCTAACGTCAACCCCTTCTAAGGAGACGCCTAAAATATAAGTAAATAAAATACTGCTACGAAGCATGAATTGTATTTTTCAATGTAAGCATGATTTTTAGATCGGCAGCGATCGGTGTTGATATTTTTTTAATTTATTTCAATCACGCATAATATATTTGTCAACTGAAACGGTATACGCATAAGCAATTCTCTATTCCGAACTACGCTTTAGAAGCTCAAAGAAATCATATCATACGTGAAATTTATTAGCGAGTCATCCCGAATATATGATTTGGAAAATAATACCGAACTCTATTAGGGATGCGGGGAAAATAAAATGATATGTTATTGGTTTAGTGTCGCGAAGCAATCGGAAATATAAAGTGAATTCACGATCCTCATATCAAAAATACATACACATCGACAGCCTCCGTGGCGCAGCGGGCAAGTAGCCGGCTGTGAAGCGAGAGGCCGCGGGTTCGATTCCCGTACCGAGACAAATGTTTGTATGGCCTACAGATATTTGTTTCGGGTCTGGGTGTTGTGAGACCGAAAGTCTCTCGTAGTTCTTGATACCCACGACACAAAACTCGATCTTAATGTGGGGTCAGGACTATGTATGTGACTGTTGGGTGTTATTTATTATTAAAAAAAAAAAAAAAAAAACTTTTGCCGCGCTGTAGACCATTACGTCTACATTATAAATCGTCCTTGCATCTACATCATGAATGGTTCGGCTCGACCGGTTTAATATCACTGTCTCACAGAAAACTCACAGAAAATGGCAGCTCTAGAATCCGAAAAAATCAATTTTTATTTATTAGCTTTACGGTTGCGCTTTAAATAGTTCTCCTGTATGTAGAATTGTTATAGAGGTAGGTACCAACTTTATGTAACACCCGAGATAATATGTTCACATTTCTGGAATATCAATCTTGAATACACTGCCGAATACTGCCAAGCAAATATTACCGAAATCATAAGAATGATTTACACACTATTCATATCTTCAGTACGTTTGTACATAATTTATCGGTAGCCGGTGCGCGTATTTCTTCTCTGAAGCTTACATCTGTCCAAAAAACTTGACGAGGTATTTTTTATTCTATCTGAAAAATATATCAAGCAGTGTTTGTGAATTTATTGTTAATACAAAATGAGAAAATAAAAAGTATTACAATTTGTTTACTCATGATATTAGGATCTGTATGAAATAGCACTCAACGTTTTTTTTTTTAAATATGACTTAAAATGAGATTTTTTTTGAAAAATTCAGTTCATATTTTTTAAGCATTTGCTCAAATGCTATCCATAAATAATCACCCTCAAGTAAATTCAGTTATTTTAATTATAATATAGGATTTTACACATTCATCGGAAATATTATAATGGTCTTTATTACCCACTTTCTTCTTCTTTTCTAAAACTTTCTGTCTTGAGCTATGTTTTTCCTAAAATGTGTCAATCTTAGTAGACAGTGGAAAAAGTTGCTTAAGAAAATTGGATCCCGATTTTCAGAGTGATAATGTTTCCAATGTTTAGGCATTAGGCGTCTTGTTAGTTAATTATTAATTAATCATTTACTTAATTTGAACAAGATTTAATATAATCATTAAAAGCGTTCTATTTCACACTCAACTATGCTTAGTAAATATCAGTTTATAAGGCTCTTACTCTCAACCACAAATTGAAATATTCATGAAAGCATTATAATCGCTAATTTATTTATATACCCTAAGTTTCCTTTAGCGCGAAGTCACACTCTTAAATCGGATCCATTTGGGCAACACTGAAGTGTTTACTGTACGAGGTAATCCGTAGAGCCAATACAAACACGTTTTAGTCACGGTAAATGTTCCCTTTAGGCTTTAATATTATAATACGATTTGCAGCATCCTTGGTCTCGTGGCAGTGTATATAGGCCGTGAATCAGGAGGTCCTGGGTTCCATTCTCAGGTCAGGGAATGCTAGCCCGATTTTTCTGAAAGTGAACTTCCCTGAGGAGGTTGATGTCAGACAGGTAGCTGATAGTAGAAAATAAGCCAAACTGCTTCTGCAACATTCTTGAAAAAGTATGTTGCGCCAACTTCACATTAGCTAGGTGGACAGAAAAAAATCTAATTCGTTTTTCACCTTCACTTTACGAGATATTTCTTTTATTTTAGCTTGAAATTGTTATTTGTTTTCGCTATAGAGCTTAGTTTTAAACTCAATATACGCTAAGCCAGCGAGCATTGGAACTAAAAAAATAAGCTTTATTTTTCTGTTGCTTTTAGTTAATTGGCCAACGGGTGTGCACAGTAAATATGGGCAACTAGATAAAACCAAGAGCTTAAAATAATAATAATAAACTCTGTAATATTACTGTGCCATTTCTGGGTACGGGCCTCCTATACTACCCGTAACCCGGTAATACCCGGAGTCTGGAATTTGTGTCCGATATGGCTCACCTCGCTCACCAGGCTCACCCCCTATCGCATCTAAGACGGAACTAAGCCTGGTGAATTGTGGATGTTTAGTTGGCTAGTGCGCCTTTGCCTACGCCTTCGGGGATACAGGCGTGAGCTTATACCTGTATGAGTATGCACTACATGCCGCGGTTTCGATCCACGCACAGAGAAAGGCGTTTATGTGCACTACAGATATCTCTTTCGGGTCTGGGTATTGTGAGACCGAATTTTTCTGGTTGTTCCTGGGGGCCTAGTTTGTAAAACGTCCATAGCTGCTGACTTCGTTTCGGACGTTTTGCTATTCTATGTGACTCACGTGTCCTACCCATATTGGTGCTGTAAGTTTCGTTTCGGAGAATGCTATGCTGTAAACCATTTGACAGCCCACTCTTCGGTGTTTGACATTTATTTGATCCACGTGCATCTATATTAGTCTGCGCGGTAGAGTATCGCTCCGATATCGTTCATCCGATAAGGTTTTATAGAATAGACATCTTGATACCCACGACATGTTCTGTTCTGACATGTCTAATGTGCAGTTAGGACTATGTGTGTGACCATTGGCTGTTATTTATTTAATTTGAATTAAGTAGTAAAGGCGACTTGTAGCGACATTACTAATCTAGAGCTAAATCTAACCTCGATTTATTGTAGAACTCACTGCTATCTTTGACTCAAGATTGGAGATAAATAGGGATAGAGCGGACCTGCAAGTGGCCCTAACGCCCGAAAACTGAAACGCTTCTTAACTTTAACGGCGTCTTACATTGTTTTTCACCATACAATTTCAAGACAGATAAGGCCTTAAACGACATAAGGCGACCTAAGTATATGAGAATTCGACGGTTAGTCTATAGCATACAAGTATTATCATACAAACATTAAATTGAGCTCAGAGCCACAGAGTAATTTAGATTCTGCCTAGCTCCATGTAGATAATTGGCTCCATCAAATGCACGTATCTATTACCACTGTAGGAAGCCGCAGCTCGCCAATTACGCTCCACAGTTTCGTTGTAACGTTATACTTGAAATTCACGTTCAGTGTACACAAGTTTTATAACAACGTAACAAATTGGAAGTGGATACCTCAATTGGCAGTGAATAGATGAATGTAGCACAATATTTTGTTTAACGATTTTACATACCACTCAGGTAGAGCCACGCTGTAGACAGTAACTTCTACAGCGCGAATGGGCCGGCTCGACTAGTTTGGTACCACTGTTTCACAAAAAACCGACGTAAACTGGCAGGTTGCTGTCACGTTTGGTTTGGTGAGTGAGATTTCCGGTGGCTCATTTCCCCCCTCTCTTACCCAATCTTTTTTCTCTCGCATTCCATTCCCTCCTTTTAGGTTGGCATCGCACCCATGATTCCTTTTGTGTCTTGGGTGTCTGTGGGGGGTGGAGATCACTTACCATCAGGGGACACATCTGCTCGTTTGCCAGTCTCTGTTATAAAAAAAAAATACATTTCGCAGGTACAAAATGTGATGTGTATGTAAATGTACAAAATAGTACAATTAGCCGCAGGTCACTGATAAAAATATATTAGGAATGGCTCTACAGTTAAAATATGGTATTAAAAATAGGGTACTTAGGTTGAAAATCTAGAAAATAATCATTATGGACGTATATAAAAAGTAATTAAAACCTTTGAATCAGAAATTGAGGATATACAATTAATAGTAATAAGAATTGCTCATTTGCCCCCTCTTCTATAAAAAAATATGTATGTTGATATATAACATATATTTCATAGCATTTATCCTGCATAAAACGTTAGTACAATGCCGAGTGTCCAGTCAAAGTGAAAAAATCTGAGTCCAAAATAATAACATAACATAACATAAGCTCACGCCTGTATCCCCGAAGGGGTAGGCAGAGGCGCACTAGCGAACTAGTACACCCACATTTCGCCGAGCTTAGTTCCGTTCCAGATGTGATAGGGGGCATATCGCCATATCGGGCACAATTTCCAGGCTCCGGGCTGATATGGCAAAATCCAATATTACTTTGCCCGACCCAGGGATTGAACCCGAAACCTCAGGACGATAGTCGTACCGAAATACAACCACGCCACCGAGGCAGTCTATCAGTCAAAATAATGATAATTTAAAATATCGAACTTTTGTCGATAGGTCGAGCTTATCACGCCACCAACAATCATGTCATCGCTGTGGGACCACTAATTAGCTTCCCTCGCTAGCGGTGTAAATTGGGATTTACGAAAGGGATGCATGAAGGAAAACGTATCATATGGATACGGCATACTTTATTACTTTTCCGCTTGCCTTTTCTCACTTTAATGTAGGGTGTGGGTTGACACAACATATATAGGCTCACGCCTGTTTACATGAAGGGGTAGCGGACCCCTTATTAACGTGGGATAAGGCCAAGTAAAAGGAAACAAAGTATGAATATGCTCAGCGTAATGACTGCCTCAGTGGCGTGGTGATATTTCGGTACGACTACAGTTCTGAGGTTTCGGGTTCGATCGCCGGGTTGGGCAGTGATATTCGATTTTTCCATATCAGCCCGGAGTCTGGAATTTGTGCCCGATATGGCGATAGGCTCGCCTCCTATCACATCTGGGACGGAACTAAGTTCGGCGAAATGTGGGTGTTCTAGTTCGTTAGTGCGCCTCTGCCTACCCGTTCGGGGATACAGGCGTGAGCTTACGTAACGTTACGCTCAGCGTAATGTGGGTGTCCGCTGGAACATTAAAAAATTAACCGATCGAATTCGAAATTTATCCGATCGTAACCAAATTTATATGGGACTACCCTTGAAATAAGCTCTGAATATTGAAATGAAACTTGAAAATTGGTCCACATTTGGCGGAGATATCGGGTAACATACATAAAAAAATACAGACGAATTTAGGGCCTTGTCCTATTTTTTAAACATAACATAATATAAGCTCACGCCTGTATCCCCGAAGGTGTAGGCAGAGGTGCACTAGCCAACTAGGACACCCACATTTCACCGAGCTTAGTTCCGTCCCAGATGCGATAGGGGGCGAGCCTATCGCCATATCGGGCACAAATTTCAGACTCCGGGCTGATATGGAAAAATCCAATATCACTTTGGCCGACCCGGGGATCGAACCCATCTCAGGACAGTAGTCGTACCGAAATACAACCACGCCATCGAGGCAGTCCTATTTTTGAACTCAGTCGCTAATATACTAGACTCTAGCATATTCTCTAGTAACTAGAGAACTATATCTAATTCGCCTCTGCCTACACCTTCGGGACCCAGGCGTGAGCTTATGTATGTAAATTAGTTACTCTTGAATGAATCTAATCCCACATTCCCGAGACAATACGCATTCATGTTAGTTTAGAGTTTAGACACAAATTACAGTATATTGGAACCCTTTGTTCTAATGCCGTGGCGTATGCATCGTGCATGAAGGCTCACATTTAATTACGTTGCGAAGCTTTACTCTACGTTGAAATCAATTTGTGTATAAATTGCTGCAGTAATTATAGTATGGGACAACAATAGATACTACAGCGGCCCGAGCAGGATTTCTGACAATCGTAAATGTATTCAAGCTCGCTGCGCACTGATGTCATTTCATACAAATTTCATAGACGCGCATCGAGCTCGAATGAATTTACGATCTTTCTTTCTAAGAATACAATTTCAATCTTTCTTTCTTTCCACTTGGCCTTATCCCATCTGAATGTGGAGTCAGTGCAACTTTCAAGCATGTTGCAGAAAGGGTTTGGTATTTTTTACAACAGGTTGTCTACCTAACGTGAACCACCTGGGGGCTCTAGTCCCAGGAAATACTGTTGCAAAAACACTACGCCCGATCTCGGAATCGAACCCAAGACCTACCGTCCACAGTCCATATACACTGCCACTAGACCAAAGAGGCTACTAAATTTCAATGTTATTCAGTAATAGCTGGTGGTAGCTTTCGTATTTGCCCGGATAGTGACAAATGTATATATGGTGTTAAAACCTGCTATAGCGACTCACACTCCTTGTGTGTTTGGGTTCCAGGATCATCCAGTACATCCAGTTCTATCGAAAGGCTTACTATATGATTTGATGGTTGGTTGGGACGGGTATGGACGGGTATCCCTGAGTCTGCATGGGTCATCCGCCTGTCCTGCCGCAAAACCCTCGATTTACTTCTCTCTTTGGAGTGTGAAGAAGCATAAATAAGCTGGCATAATTCAGATTTCAACAGATAAATACATTGTTTGTCGCCTGTCGGTGGTGTTGTTTTTTGGATTGTTCTTCAAGCCAGGTAAAAAAAGAATACACCGGGGACTGTTATAATGAAGAAGCCTTAAGAATGACATACACAATATAGTTCCACAGACATATTTAATACAGAGCTAACCCAGAGGTATTGTACGTTTATCTCTAACGTGGATATTAAGAATCACAAGAGTATTCTGTATAATTAAACCCAGACATAAAGCGACTATTTAAGTGAAACTTAGCAAACTAAATTGCAAAATCAAAATCCCAATTAGCAAGATAATTAGGACCTAAAATTAACTCACTATTTAATTTATGCAAACACGCCGTGTAATCACACAGACCACATCAAAAGAAACCAAAACTTTACTTTCAACTCCATCCACACCCTTTTACATGAGCCAATGATATTAGCTAACGGAGCGTGAAAACGTACCTTACAAGCATTAAGGCACATGCATATGGGTATTATGACAATAATCGTTAGTATACATTTTATATTTGCACAATGGTACTATGGAACTTGCCTAATGAGCTTCTAATTATTATTTACTAGAAAATAACTCGCAAGTTGTTCCAATTTTTTATAGATAAAAAATTTAAATTAATGTTTAATTCTAAATCAATCAAAATGCGTAGTTTGTGATATAGTACATATATCAGTTAACTTATAAATTACAAGGATTTTTTTATCACAAAAATATGTGTATGTAAATTGGGTAGAAAGAAGTGCACCTTATGGAGATTATTATTATTTATGTAATTCCGACATAGAAGACGACAGTATGCACACACCCTAATAGTTCCACACATGCGAGCTTTCATGTGGTTACATTTACATTTGTAAACGCAGCGCAGGATATGACGTCACGTCGATGTCAGGTAAAAGGGAAACGTTGTGTTTAAAAATTAATTTTCGTCGCAACAATAGACTAGAATGACATAGATTTCAGGCTAAATTGTAAGCGCTATTTACAATGCTAATACTAATCTAGAGTTATATCTAAATTCTATTCATTCTACAGATCATTTCTATATTTCAATCGAGATTTGGGATAAATCGATTTTTATCTAAGTGCTGCAAATCGCCGTAGGGTCTAGGTGATTAAATTGTTGTACTCCGAAAAAAGCTAAGGTGCTGTTCGGTGCCATAATTAAAATTTACTTTGATGTAGGTTATTTATTTATTTATTTATTTATTTATTTATTATTATTCGGACATCCAACAGCTTACTAACTAAATTATCTTATTATGGATACAAAAATAATATTGCTTCGCCAATCATAGGATATCACAAAAATTATAGTGTGTTAACATTTTTTAATAAACTACGTGTCAAGAGCGGTATAAATGATTATAATATGGATAGGTGATAATATTATTGCTTAGATAAAATATATATAAACATCAAGAAATAAATATATAGGTAATAAATAAATGTATATTACAGCGCGATGCGAATATATGTAGGTTCATCAATATACCTACATAATTTGATTTAACTGGTGGCTTCAGTTTGATTAATTAATTTTTTAACTTTTTCTTTAAATACTGGTTTTGAGTGAGCGTAGATATCTATTTTACTAAAATAATTATTATAAGCAGACGCTAGACGAGCGACTATTTCGTTTTGTCCATAATTTGTACGGCTGGGAGGTACATGAAATACTCTACTGTGACTAAGTCTCGGCCTGTTGTATGGTACTATGATTGAAAACATAGATGTAAGTGTAGGACATTCAACACGAGAGTTCACTACATCGTACAAGAAGGTCATGTCCAGGAGGTGCCTTCTGACAGATAAGGGCATTATATTATAATATTTACAAGCTTCTTCGTATGCGGAGAATTTTCTTTTAGTCTGATAATTTAAAAATTTGACGAACTTCTTTTGGATATTCTCAAGTTGGTTTACATAGATAGCATACCTAGGAGACCATATCATGCTGCCAAACTCCAGGATACTGCGAGTATATGCGTAGTATACGGTCTTCAGACAAGTGGCGTCAGTGAAATTTTTACATGTTCGCTTTATGAGTCCGAGACCTCTGTAAGCTTTGGAGACTATCGAGTTGATATGCCTATCGAATATCATTTTGCTGTCCAGAATGATACCGAGATCCCGTATCTCTGTTCCTTGGGTGACCGTCCTTCCATCTATAGTATAATTAAATACAATAGGGTTTCTTTTGCGGGTGTAAGTAACGTGGGTGCATTTATCTGTATTTACACTTATTCTGTTAAGTTTATAGTATTGTGAGAGTCTATTTATATCATCTTGGAGCTTTATACAATCCAGAGTGGAATTTATTTTTATGAATACCTTCTTGTCATCAGCATACATAAGGTATTTGGAATGCAGAAAACACTCGTGAATATCGTACAAGAAAGCATTATAAAATAAGGGCCCTAAATGTGACCCTTGTGGTACTCCTGAGGTAATTGTAACAAAATCAGATTTGTGCCCACCGATTACTACTGCCTGCTGTCTATTAGTTATATAGGATTTAACCCATCTATATAAATCGCCCTGAATACCCAAATTATATAGTTTCTGTAATAAGATATGGTGGTCTACACGATCAAAAGCTTTTTCAAAATCGGTGTAGACCACGTCAACCTGTGAGTTATTATCCATAGACCTTAAAACGTAATGAGTAAACTCTCCTAGATTTGTACTAACGGACCGATTTTTGAGAAAACCATGCTGGGTCAGTGGAATATTATTTGCTATGGTATTATAGAGCACGTCGTAAATAATTTTTTCGAATAATTTGGAGATGGTATTTAAAATGGAAATGGGGCGATAATTTTGTATGTTTAGTTTAGATCCTTTTTTGTGTACAGGGACTACGAGGGCTTCTTTCCAGATATGTGGAAATACTCATTCTCGAACTGAGCGATTAAAAAGGATAGCCAACGGGACACAAAGTTTTTTAACACATTTTACTAAAAATATGGGGGGAATGCCGTCACTACCAGATCCTTTGTTGACGTTGAGCTTAAGCACATACCTCTCAACAATAGACGGGTCGACTGAGGAAGAGTGCACATAGTTATTATCGCCATTTGGAGGTGGACACAATTTTATGTGTGAATACGAGTCTAAGGGTTTGATAAAAACACTTTGAAAATACCTACTAAACCCTTCACAAACTTCTTCGTTATTGTTGTATGTATCAACTCCATCAGTAAGGGTTTTTGGATAAGACGAGCCTCTTTTACCATTTTTCATCCTCTTCACAAAGGACCAGAATAACTTCGGGTTTTTCTTTATCCACTTCTGACTGTCTTCTATGTAATTTGAGTAAGATGATTCCTCTAATACCTTTTGCCTCGATCTTAAACAGGAGAATTCGTCATAATCACGAGGGTTTCCAAACTTTTTCCATCTCTTATGGGCCTTACTTTTCTCTTTTATTAACTTAATGAGTGGAGCAGTATACCAAACCGGGTAATCATATGATGAACCTTTTATTCGGACTGGTACGTATAACTTTATACAATCACCTATAATTTCGTAAAATTCTTGTACTGCATCATCAATATCTGGGTTGGTTATAAGTGTCTTCCAATTGATTTTACCAAGTTGGGCATTAATAAGATCGTAATTGGCCCTATGGAATTGATATTGGATAATGGTGCTTTTTTTCAAGGGCGAAGTAAACATTTCTAGAGTAGTAATTTGTAGTGATGGGTGAAAGGCGTCTTCCATTACTAATGGGCTAATTGAGGTATGTAATTCAACAAAGAAGTTAGAAAATATTAAATCCAAAATGTTGCCGCTACAATTAGGTATGTTGTTATATTGCTCTAAACCAAAAATACGAAATTCGGATAAAAGTTTTTTAGCTGCCTCTTGAGTGCGTTGGTATCCAATATGATTAACTACAGGGATCTCATACTTCCAATCAATACACGGGAGGTTAAAGTCGCCCGTCACAATGACATAATCGTTTGGTTTTGAGTTAATGACGTGTTCAACCGAATCTAGAATACGATATATGTGAGTGTCTTGATCTAGTTTTCCACCGACAACATATGTTACACAGACGTGCAGATCAACTGGAAGACCGATAGAAGTATTTGGTATTGTGATCCATGTGAATTCTGATGAGGGATGGGACCACTCTGTCCTCTGTTTAGCATTTAGCGATCGTTTTACACAGATCATAACACCGCCGCCTGATGACTTGTATGAGCGATCTGCACGAAATAATTCGAAATTGGAATCGCAAAGTTCAGAGTCAGCGATATGTTGCTGAAGCCAAGTTTCTGTGATAAGTACTAAGTCATGGTCGGAGCCAACAATATTGCGATAAAATTCCAAGGTTTTTGTCCTAAGACCACGACAGTTTTGATAGTAAAACTTTAAGTTATGCAATGCCATGGTACTTACAATGGAGCCATGTGTCAGTTAATCGGGTGTTATGTAAGTGAATTAATATATTATGAGTATTTAAGTAGTGAATAAGACACTCACCTATAAAGCTCAGCCTTTCATAATAAGATGATGTATGGTGAAATGTAGTGAAATGTAAATATAATGATAAGCCACCGAGTATGAATGTACCACTTTTATAAAATATGAAGGTAATATATTCTAATTTACTTAAATAATTTAAGAACATGATAAATAAAAGATTAGTGAAATATATACATCGAGTAATATCGTGCAGTAATTGGATTATTTCGTTTTTACATATATCTACGAAATATTGTTTTAATTTCCGATCACAGGTATAATAATAAGCAAACATTACTAAGTTAGAACTAGTTATTAAGTTACATGATAACAATAAGAGGGATTTCCTTATAATAGGTTGATAACAGAATCTACTTAAGACTATTTAAGTGGTCCAGACTTTTTACGCGTATGGCTTCAGATGTAGTACTTTTGCGCACATATATTAGATTATGTTTCACCCATACAAATTCGAACTTATTTTGTTTAGCAAAAAGTCTAACCGCTGCGTGTAGTCTTTTTAATTCCAGAGTTAGATGTCCCGATAAATAAATTCTTCTGCTGTCTCCAATTCCAAGATGTTTGGTGTTCAAAAACTCAGTGGGGTGCTCTTTGTTGTAGCGATGAGCAGCAGATAGTATTAAATCTCTAATTCGGGGAGAAGCCAATGTGACTAATATTGTGCGCGGTCTGTTAGAATCGGCGTTGATTTTAGCAACGCGACGGCATGCATGAATTTCCGTGTCTAATATTGGAGTATTTAAAACACCGCAAATTTTCTTAAATATTTCTAGAACATTTTCGTTACGACTCTCGGGCACACATTGGATTTCAAGGTTTTTGTCCCTCGACAATTTATCCAGAACTTCGAACCGTTGCTTTAATTGTGTTATTTCTGTGTATGATTGCTGTAACTTTTTTTCGAGATTTTTGATGAGGTCTTGCTTCTCTTTAATCTTTTGTTGAGCGTCTTTGACTTCCTCCATGATGTGGTCCGTAGTACAAGTGAATTCATCTTTTAATTGAGAAGTGGCTGAATTTATCTCTGTGGCAATTGCTGCTTTAACTTCACGCGTAATTGCAGAGCTTAAATTGTCCATTAACTCTGATTTCATGATGGAGAACTTTCTATCAAATAACGCGCTAATTTCCATCAATGTGACAGACTGTGTTGTAGAATTTGAAGATTCTGGTACATTATGTTGTGGACTGATAATCGAGGCTACAGAGTCATTAAATGATTGTTCTTGTGTTTTTCGCACTGGCGTGTCTTCCTTACGAGTACCACGATGTTGATTTACGTTCATACACGATGGGCACTGATAAGACTGTTTCTGTTTTTCTGATGCGTCTCGGAAAGCGTTAGGTGTTATGTTTAGACATTTGTAATGATAGGCTCCCTTACAGCTTTTGCATCTGAGCACTTCTCCGGACTCAATGTTGTTATTGCATGCCAAACACTTCATTATTATAAAAAAAGAAATAATCAATAGGCAGTGAGACAGAAAAAAGACAGAAAAAATAATCAACTTGAGTGCTGTCTAAGCAGTGGAGCTACTCTAAGTTAATGCTGCCGTTAAAGGTGATGACTAATTTCGCGCGGAAGCGCTCAGTGTTGATTAGCCTGACGGCAAATAGACCACTCACGGCCCACCGACGCCGAGGTTCGAACCCCCGCTCCGAAATTTAAAATATAATTTCTTATTGATAATTATTGCAAACTCACGCCAGCACTCTTCCAGCTGTGCAACCAGATGTCAGCACTGAATCGAAGCTCCTTGTGTCTGAGACAGAGAGGTCCGACACTAACCAATATGGCCGCGACGCCTTATGAGAGTCTCCTCACGGTAGTAAGAGAGGCACCGATTTTAGATAGTAGTAATCTGAATTTCGATTAATTAAACAAATTTGCAAACACAAACACGTCCGCTCTCGACAGGTCGCAGTCGACGAGTCGAGGTTAAACGAACTGTAGAAAAATAATTTCATTTCAGCTATTACTAAGCATTTGCTCTTCTATTATTGCGATAACTCTACAAAATTCTGACTGATTTGGATTATTTTATATCGATTAAAGAATGAGTTCATATAGAAATGTCAATAGCATAATAACACATTTTAAGCTTTAGGTATAATCTCTTATTTGTGATTTGTGAATCCAGCATAATATGAGGTATATAAAAAACCTATTGTGACTTTGTATATCCATGGTATATACCTAGATTAAATCATCATCATCATCATCATCAGCCATAGGACGTCCACTGCTGAAAACACATCTCCTCCAAAGATTTCCATATCGATATGTTGGAAGCGGCCTGCATCCAGCGACTTCCTAGACTAAATAAATTAATATAATTAATAGCGACTAGATTAAATATAAACAAATAATTCAAGACAAATATTACTATAGGCAAATACATATTTCAAGGAACATTATGCCAGAACTAACCACATTTGATGCACAAGAATAAACTCGGTTAAATCTACCGTTTAGAATAACTTCAGAAAAAAGGTCTTTTCAATTCTTAAATAGTCACGGGCGGCTCGGCCTCCGGTGGCCCATACGCTTATGGAACATATATATGTGCCGCCTCTGACGGGTTAAACTTAATATAGACAATAATCTTGAACAAAACTCCACTGGGATAAGCCGTTAGAACAGTACAAGTAAATTAGATGAATATCTCGTCTTTGTATTACTATTAGAATTTTTCCCGTAGATTATGATTTTGTTTTTTTTTATTTTAATTACTTTTTACATAATTTTCTTTTCTTTCTACCTGCCCTTATCCCATCGTAATGTGGGGTCGGCGCAACACACTTTTTCAAGCATGTTGCAGAAAACATTTGGCTAAGTTTTTACGACCAGCTGCCTGCCTGACGTTAATCCCCTGTGAAGGATCCAGTCCCGGGCAAGTTAAATTAGAAAATTAGCTTTACCCGACCTGGGAATCGAACCCACGACCTCCCGGTCCACAGCCCATATACCCAAAACTACTTTTTACATATTATGATACATATTATTGTCGCGTCTTTGGTATAGTGGGAGTTTATATGAACTGTGAACCGGCAGGTCTTGGGTTCAATTTGCAGGTCGGGCGTGGTGTTTTTCTAACACAATTTTCCCGGGACTGGAACCTCGAGGTGGGGTCGACGTCAGGTAGGCAGCCGGTCATAAAAACTAAGCTAAATCCATTTTGCGACATACTTTAAAAAGTATGTTGCGCCGACCCCACATTTAGGTGGGATAAGGGCAGGTAGAAAGAAAGAAAGATTCATAATAATTATGTACATTTTACAGGCGGACGCATTCTCTGCCAGTCAACCCATAGGTAGTGCAGATAATAAACAAGGTAGGTGTATAAATAAATGAAATAGGACAAAAAAGTGATAATAAAGATAAAAACGTACATATATCTCTAATATAGATGCATAAATAAAATTATATATAATACATATAAATATAAATAATCAGATAGATTATATTACACAATTTTAAACACAGGATAAACCAAAAAAATGTATGCACATACTAGCGATGTGAGCGAAGTTGAAATTGCGAACGAAACACATCAGACGAGCCACACAAACATCTGAACAGAGAACAAAGGTGAGCTGTATGTAAAGAGCAATGTAATTAGCATTATAGTTTCATCTCTTTGTTCAAACACTTGAGGAGAGTGGGGTTGCTCGTACATTCGCTTGTTCAATCTTTTCCATTGTAAATTGTTTTAATGTAATTTGTTTAATCTTTTGTGTTTTTGGTTTAATTTAAAGAGCTCTCGTTCAGGACAATGAAACTTAAACTGAGCTTCTAAAAATTTGTGAATCTGTTTATTATTATCTAGTAGTGGGGAGTCGCCCCCTTAGTATAGTTGCTGCGTATATGGGCTGTGGATCAGGAGGTACTAGGTTTGAATTTCAGTTGGGCAAAGCGATTTTTCTATAATAATATGCCTGAGAATGTAACCACATTTCCCAAAGTTTCTTCCTCACTGTCTGCGGGTTTCCAGAGAGGGTTACCCTGAGGCAGGTGTACGATCAAAACAACTACACCGAGTTCTTTCTGCAACATACTTGAAAATTTATAGCGCTGAACCCACATTGGAGTGGGATAAGGGCAGATAAGGGTTGCTCCTGCGACTTCCTAGTCGCTGGATGCAGGCCGTTTCCAACTGGTTGACCTGGAAATCTTTAGAAGAGGCGTATGTCCAGCAGTGGACGTCCTGTGGCTGATGATGATGATGATGGTGATGATGTAAGGCAGATAGAATGACAAAGTGTAGCTGAGAATTAAATGGTCTACTCTGAGTATGCTGGGCATTGAATACTAGCGAGACATCTTTTGATATAAAACTATTTTGTACGGATTCTATCACGATTTTTATTTTATTTTTTCGGGCCGACGTTTTGAAGGCTTTACAGCCTTCATGGTCATTTCTCCAAAAACGCTCATTTTACAATATCTACCTTCATTTTTTTACCTACCTTCATTAATTTCGAAACGTCGGGCCTAAAAATGAAAATAAATCGTGGTAGAATCTGTATAAAATAGTTTTATTCCAATGTATAACATTTGCGCAAACTTAAGAAATTAGTATGTAACATCTTTTATTATTATATTAGTCTGATACATTCCACTGCAGGGCAAAGGCCTCCCTATTC
Organism: Clanis bilineata; assembly: GCA_036417725.1. Lineage (NCBI taxonomy): Eukaryota > Metazoa > Arthropoda > Insecta > Lepidoptera > Sphingidae > Clanis > Clanis bilineata. The sequence goes on from CM071154.1 coordinate 10,343,589, forward strand.
GCTTTCCATTTGTCTCTGTCTTTGATTACGGGCATCCAGTCCTTGAGTTTGTCATCCAAGTCGTCCCACCATCTTCTTCTGGGTTTGCCGCGACGCCGTGTTAGAGAAAAATCTATAGATCATAAATACGCACATAAATGTGCCACTAATTCCACATTATTATCGAAGGAATAGAAATTCGAAGTATTACCTCTCGAATAGGCCAGGCTGTTAAATAAAATCGACGCGTGATGTCGATTTCTACGCAATTTTACGGCAACAAAGTTAAAATTTATGAAGCGTATCCAACTACCAATAAATAAGTTACAATCCTCGATGCGACACCTTTTTTAACTTTATTTTTTATGGTGTTCGACGGTTTTGCCGACTAAACGAATTAGGAGTGTTCATTGAAGAGTTCCGTTAACGATGACTTCGCAAAAGTAGATGAATCTGTTTGATTATAGAAACTGAGAAAATAAGAATAAATTTATAAATGAGTAACAGCTAAGAGCTGCATTATGTTATGAAATATAAATATTTAATAATTTAATCAATTTAACCTGCGTTGTAGGTATCAGGAACGATCCCGCAACAATAATACCCGAAACAAACATCTGTGGGTCACACAAACATTTGTCTTGGTGTGGGATGTGCCACGGAGCCTGTCATACTTAGTTATTAGTTATTACTCAGTGCAGATGTGGTAAAATTTGAGGCCTACTTTTGACATAAAATAGTCTTCAATTTAACCACAAACTTACTCGAGACATTAAATATTTAATTTCAAATAAAAGCACAACACTGAACACACTTGCAGTTAAAATATAAATCATCAAAAATCTTCATCTTGTTCAATCTCAAGAGTGGAGACTAGTTAGAGATTAGTTAATTCTAACGATTCTTGGAACACATCTAATATAGTCATTACTGATTCACTACAAAAATAGCCTTTATTCTTGAAGAGATTACTCGATAAATAATTCGTTCTTACATTCCCTAACAACCCCGAATTCCCTATAGAAGAGTTTTCCCAATAACTTTATTTTTTACGCAAAAAACGGCCAGCGACTCTTTGAATACAAAAGGTCCATCTGGGATCAATATACATCAAGTAAATGAGACCCTCAGCGTTGACGAGACCATGTTTTCTGCTGAATGCACGCACTGGGGTGTATTTTATTGTAATATCTTTGAAATCATCTATACTTTATCTTGATGTAATAAAGTGTCACATCAGTACTCACCTGTGCGCATTTCATTTAGTGATGTGAATAATCTATTATTTTTCATAATCGATGATTTTTATAAAGACGTATTATATTATATTATATTACCTGACTACGTTGGGGCGTAGTTGTATTTCGGTACGATTACCGTATCTTAGACTACTAAGAATTCTAGTGACAAGTGGAATGTTTTTCAATGATAAAAAATAATCGATTATCCACATCACTAATTTCATTGTATGTTTTTTATTAATTTAGATTTTAATATTCTTTTAACCCGTCGGAGGCGGCACATATATATTATGTTACATAAGCGTATGGGCCACCGGAGGCAACATTTTTATGTTTCTTGATATGGATCCAAAAGGTATTATTGTCTAAGTAGCGGTTAAACCGCGTCTTCTGTACGTGTTTTTTTCGAAACAAAACACTGAAAACACCTACACAAATCTTGGTTTTTCATTGTCTCCTGCTCATATAACAATGGACCATAGATAAGAAAATTAAGAAATACCATATTTTGTGTAGGTGTTTTGTGTAATGTTTTAGTTCAGGAGACGCGGCTTTATGCTGTCTCGGTACGCCTACTGTCCTGAGGTCTCGGGTTCGATCCCCTGGTTGGGCAAAGTGATATTGGGATTTGCTCAGTATCAGTCCAAATCTAGAATGCCCGATATAGCGAAAGACTCGCCTACTATCAATCAGTGAAAAGAGTTCTCATGGCGCGTCCACACCGGGCCAACCGAAGGCGAACGAATCATGCCTGTTTCATTCCCACAACAGTGAAAGTTTGTTTGTGTGAACGGAACAGGTATAGATTCTTTCGCCTTCGTTCGGCCGGTGTGTACCCGCACTCAAATTCACCTTTACCTACCCCTTACGGGATACAGACATAAGTCTATGTATGTATTTAATTATAAATCTAAGTCCATTTAGTGCTATGCTTTAACCCTAATTATACACTAAGCTACGAATTCGAGCGCCACCATGCTCTTGCATTCGGCAATGTGATTATTATTTCAAAGCAATCATGTTTGCCTGATTAATTCAGTCTCTGAATCAAACATGAATAATGCGTATTTAATTTACTGATGCTTACTTATTAGTAGTATGGAGTACTATGCATATTAATACTAATCGAATAATCACAAGCTTAAAAACTTAACGGACCGACTTCAAATCTGATCGTGACCAAATTTATATGGGACCACTCTTGAAATAAGCTCTATCGAAGACGAGTTTTTGAAGATCGGTCCACATTTGGCGGAGATATTGTGTAACATACATAAAAAAATAAAAAAATACAGACGAATTAAGCTGATAAATATAAAGTTAAATAACTTTCGAATTTGCCGTGTTATACTTTAGGAATTATTTTTAAACAACGTAAGTGTTCAGTGCTTCTGAAAAAAAAAAATCAATTAAAATATAAAAACATCTGAAGGCTTACAAACGAAGATTTGAATATAATATAACCCACGGGAGTACTTAAACAAAAGTTGAATTTAAAAGTTGAATTGTGAATATAAAAATTTGTCTCATAAAATAAACCCATTACTTTGAGACTGAGTATCAATCAATTATCCAAGATTTTAAGCTAACTTTATTTATTTTGTTTTAGAAAACATTGTTTGAAAGAAATAAACACTTAGATATTTTTGTTTTTACTACGCCTAACAAAATAACACCAACTTATTGAAAGAATAATATAGTCAGAAAATAAAATTTTTCAAAAGTAACATAGGGTATAAAATATTTTATATTAAACTAATTTTTACACGCGGCACTCTTATATAAAACATAAGCTCACGCCAATAACCCTAAAGAGGTCACCCTTGGAATAAGCTCTATCGACCACAAAAATAATTTTGAAAATCGGTCCACATTTGGCGGAAATATCACACCTAAAAAAAACATTTTTGAAGTCGGTCGAAAAATGTAACAAAGAAAATCTTCCTTTGTACCCCATAGGTTATAAATACCTTATTTGCACATAAAGCATTGTTTTGATACATTAATGTATGGTTTCAGCCCATTCTCCCCATCTCACGGGGAAATTGAATAGCAATCTATTTTAATAATCCCGAAGGGTACGATCCTTAGTAGGGTTTTGAACGTATTAAAATTAAATAACAGTATATGAATATGTTTTTGACATGTTCATATTGTATTAATTAGTTACGGGTTTAAACTGCCTCAGTGGTGTAATTGTATTTCGGTACGACGACCATCCTGAGGTCTCGGGTTCGATCCCCGGGTCGGGCAGTGACATTGGCTTTTTTCAATTCAGTGTCTATCCGGACGATAGGCTCGCACCCTATTACATCTGGAAAGGAACTAAGCTCGGCAAAATGTGGGTGTTCTAGTTCGCTAATGCACCCCTGCCTACTCCTTCGGTGATACAGGCGTGAGCTTATGTTTTAAAGTGGTAGAGCCACGCTGTACACAGTAACGTCTATAGCACGAATGGGCCGGCTCGATCGGTTAGATACCACTGTCTCACAGAAAACCGACGTAAAGTGGCAGCTTGCTGTCGCGTTTCGTTCGGTGAGTGAGATTTCCGGTGGCCCATTTCCCCACTCCCTTTCCCAATCTCCTTCCCTCCCCTTCCATTCCCTCCTTTTAGGTTGGCAACGCACCCATGATTCTTTTTGTGTCTTGGGTGTCTATGGGTGGTGTAGATCACTTACCATCAGGTGACCCATCTGCTCGTTTGCCAATCTCTGCTATAAAAAAAAACGTGTTTGGAAATTTACTAATTGTATAAATTAAAATACCACCTTAATAATATGTACGAAAATGTGTTTGTTGTCTATTCTCGTAGTAACAATATTTCAGCAGAGAACAGTTTTTGTCAGAGAGTGTGTAGACTACTTTTGTATCAGAAATGCGACGGGAATGGCTTTCGATCGCACGGAGCCGGAGGCTAAACCTAATATACCACATAGATAAGGCTAAAACTGATGTGACAGCTTGGCGATTACTTAAGTCAATTTGTCTACTACCATGGTAGGTGCTTATAATGTTACACATTTAATTAAATGATAAATAAAACTATAACAAAGATACTCATAGTCTTGACTTCCTCATAGAATAAGCATTTTCGAGTGGTAGAACCACGCTGCAGAGAGTAACGCCTACAGCACGAATGGGACGGCTCGACCGGTTTGATACCACTGGCGCACAGAAAACTGTCGTAAAGTGGCGGCTCGTTGTTGCGTCTTGGTCTGAAGTGTCTATAGGCGTAGGACATAACTTACCACCAAGCAACCTTGTTCGTTTGCCAGTATTTGGTATAAAAAAAGGATAAGATTGTCTTGAGTCACACTAAAATTTGATCCGAAAATCAAACCTGTGGCCTACTATTGCGTCACACGTCAAAGCTTCTCGTTTGTATATGTACATACATACATACATACATACATACATACATACATACATACATAGGTTCACGCCTGTATCCCCGAAGGGGTAAGCAAAGGCGCACTAGCGAACTAGTACACCCACATTTCGTCGAGCTTAGTTCCGTCCCAGATGTGATATCGCTATCGCCATATCGGGCACAAATTCCAGACTCCGGGCTGATACGGAAAAATCCAATATCACTTTGCCCGACCCGGGGATCGAACCCGAGACCTCAGAACCGTAGTCGTACCGAAATACCACCACGCCACCGAGGCAGTTTGTATATGTATTGAAACTTATCATAAACATTGAAATTAATCTATGTTTTCAAAGCGAACGCGTTCCATATAATCTTCTACTAAACTCCCTCTAAACTACTCGGATACAACCTTCCATATTAATCTACGTGGATGAATAACAAACAAGTATCTAAACACGCTTTAATCTGTTATTATTATTCACCTGAATTGGCAATTTGTTTGTTAAAACTAACGATAAATAATACGGAATAATTACGTAACATAACATAAGCTCACGCCTGTATCCCCGAAGGGGTAGGCAGAGGCGCACTAGCCAACTAGAACACCCACATTTCGCCGAGCTTAGTTCCGTCCCAGATGTGATGGGGGGCGAACCTATCGCCATATCGGGCACAAATTCCAGACTCCGGGCTGATATGGAAAAATCCAATAACACTTTGCCCTTGAAATAAAATTACTTTTACGGATTTTATCACGATTTGGTTTTAATTTTTATTCCCGACGTTTCGAAGGCTTTGCAGTCTTCGTGGTCACGAGTTGGACTCAGTCCAAATCGTGATAAAATCCGTAAAAGTAATTTTATTTCAATGAATAGCATTCGCGTAAACTTAAGAAATCAACACTTTGCCCTACCCGGAGATCGAACCCGAGACCTCAGAAACGTAGTCGTACCGAAATACCCCACGCCACCGAGGCAATCAATGCGATTACAATGTCATATAAAATATCTTGTTTTTGGACTATGTACAAAAGTTCGCGTCAAGCGTCAGAGGCGAGCTTCAGTAACGCTATATCTAGTTAATTGTACTATTGTACTGTGTCTTTAACCGGGCATCTCGCATTTAAGTGGTTTATGCTCTTCAATTGTTGGTGTATATATGTCACACTTGATATTGGCAGAACTGTCTCCAAAGACAGAGCTATATCACCAAAAATAATAATAATAGTCCTGTGTACTACAGATACATAAATTCATGAATATTTGTAGGTATCTTTGTCGCTATTTTCAAACGGAATCGGATCTTGTTTGAACCGTAAAAGTATATATAAATTGACGTTATTTAGCGATCAATGAAATTAATTTCTACTTCCCGAAGCTATTTTTGAGACGAACTCAAAAAGTATCCCTCAATTTGAAACACATAGCCCGAATGGTCAAACGGTACTCAACTTTAACGGCTTCTTACATTGATTTTCGTCATCAAATTTTGACTGATAAGGTGGCCTTAAATTACGCAATGCTTAATTTTATTAACTGTTCATGCCTTATGCTCAAAGAAACAACTCGTAAAAGAATGCGATTTACTACTTATATCAATACATTGCAAGAATAAAACTCCCTCAAACGAGATGTGATGTTTAGCTATAAAAAACGGCCCGTTGAGAAGGCTTGAGTAATATAAACCGGTAGCTAAGCTTCGATCTCCAGTGGGAATTTCCTCCGCTAATGGTACTTTATCACTAATAACTATCCCTAATTGATTGGTTTATTGTTTTGGTTGTTTATTATACATTGGATAATTTTCTATAGTAGTATAGGCCAGTTTAATTAATTTACAACAATGCCCTGGTGGACTAGGGCGAACAATGGACCAAATCCTACAAAGGGAGAGAAGCCTGTGCAACGTTACATGGTAGGATGTAATCACGATCTAACGTATGACGTACAACAAAGATGCGAGTAGGCGGTGTATGAGATTGAAATATTATTGTGGGACTAATTCATTCACACGGGACACTGCATTCAATGTAACTTGTACCATAGATTGCTCTTGATATTTTCGACGCCCTTGCAAAAAGGAGGAGGTCCTAAATTCGTCTGTATTTTTTTTATGTATGTTACGCGATATCTCCGCCAAATGTGGACCGATGTTCAAAATTATTTTTGTATTCCATTGAGCTTATTTCAAGGGTCTCATATAAATTTGGTCACGATTGAATTTAACGTCGGTCTGTCAAGTTTTTAGACTTGTGATTATGTCCAATATATCGCAGACCTAGATCAGTACTAAGACAACTCTTTTTTTTAAGAAACAAGAAAAACATTTATTTATCTCAATAAAAATACTACAACCAACTTATTATCTATACTACTATGTATATGTTACTATGTATTTAAATATATATATATTAGTTATTTAATATACATATTGCATATTTACATATCATGATGATGATGATGATTGCATACCTAGATCAATTCTCAATTGAAAAATTAATTTTATTCCTAAGTAAGGTAAACGGTACCTACTACAGAAGACGGTGGATCATACTTACGAGTATGAGATCACGTGAAACGAATATAAAATGAGACTTTTTCCTGTATATTGCACACTCAAGAAAGATATTATGCGACGCAAAGTATAAAAATCTTAAGAGACGTATGATATGGCATTTAATAACTTCTAAGAAATATTATACGAAGCAATTACTTTCATTGAATTGTTAAACTAATACATAATTTACCACCGCGACAAGTCTTCTGCTTGTACTGCTAAAATATAAAATTTCTACTATTTACATAAATAACATAGTCGCCTTCTTGGTCTAGTGGCAGCATGTATGGGCTGTGGACCGGGAGGTCCTGGGTTCGATTCCCAGGTCGGGCAAAGCATATTTTCTAATTTAATTTGCTCGGGACTGGATACCTTATCAGGGGTTGACGTCAGACAGGCGGCCGGTCGTAAAAACTATGCCAAATTCTCTCTGCAACATGCGTACAAAAGTGTGTTGCGCCGACCCCACATTAAGGTATAAAGGCAGGTTAAAAGAAAGAATCATCTAGCTTTCTGTGAAAGTACGCACCTACCACCAAGAAGTACCATTACCATTGGGAATTTATATCCAAAACTACTTGAAACCTCGTAATGTAATATACCTCAATCTTGAGACATCCAACTTTGAGGAAAAACGACAGGACATTTATCTATAAACGTTACATCTCGGGGGGAAGTGAAATCACTTTAGCCGAATAAATGTTTCTCGGTGAGCCTTGTCCGGGTCTCACCTGTCACATGTCTCCTTTAATACTACATATGTGACTGGTGACTCGGAAGTACGCTGATTGGCAGCCTACAAGAAAAGAGATTTTATTATAACACTTATAAAGTTTATATTATTCTCGATTGGATTGAAGTCAGGCAAGCAGCCGGTAGTAAAAAATTAAGCTAAATAGTTTCTAAAACATGCTTAAAAATATAAGGTGGGATAAGGGCAAGTACCCCCAACCCCTCTCATTAGTAGAAGAGGCCCGTGCCCAGCAGTGGGACAGTAATATTACAGGGCTAATATTATATTATTATTATTATTATAAGGACAAGTAGAAATGAATTTTAATGTTTATATTTGTCCTGCCTCCGTGGCGTGGTGGTATTTCGGTATGACTACGGTTCTGAGGTCTCGGGTTCGATCCCCGGATCGGGCAAAGTGATATTGGATTTTTCCATATCAGCCCGGAATCTGGAATTTGTGCCCGACATGGCGATAGGCTCGCCCCCTATCACATCTGGGACGGAACTAAGTTCGGCGAAATGTGGGTGTTCTATTTCGCTAGTGCGCCTCTGCCTACCCCTTCGGGGATACAGGCGTGAGCTTATGTTATGTTATATTTGTACATTTTCTGTTTGTCATATATTATAATAAATCGAATATTAGTTCATCATAATATTTTAGAATTTTCAATCTAACGGGTTTTGTGACCGATGGAGGACCGCGATATATTTTTCTGCATAATATTATAGTGGCGCTACAATACATCTACGTTTATCTCTTATTAAAACAATGGAGAAATATATTATGCATCAAAGAAACAAGCTGCTATTTTATGTCGGACTGTTATTTTACAATTTGCTCGTTGAAACAAATGGAAAATGAAGAATTTATGCGAACTTTTAGAAATAAACAACTTAAATAACACGACTTAAAATGTCATTTTCCATTATATTTATTTCGGAATGTTACTGGAGTTAAGGAACTATCTTGATAATAAAAGAAAAACACAAGAGATGACGGTTCCGAAGTAGTCTCAAAAGATATATGTACTAAAGATAATAAAATAAATTGGAACTTTTTGTCTAGTTCTTCTGAGTATTTGTGTCCTCATTGTGATGAATGTAAGGTTGTAAAGTTGCTTACTTTGTTGAATTTATTTGTCAATTACCTTTTTGATGGAGTTTCTTATCCATTTTTCTCTATATATGTTCTAGATGCAGAAACTATGTATTTATATTCTACTACCATTTGCTTGCTACTCTGCCTGTGTGGAAGCCTTTTTGGACTCATTCTCTTTTTACTGCGAAATTGCGTAACTGCTGATGAAATTATGTTAGGCGCTGGTTCTTTTTCTATGCTCAAATATTAAGTTTTAAAACAAAAGATAATTCATGTTCTTTTCTAGGGTGTAATCTTTCTTTATACCGAATATTATTAAAATCACGCAAAGTTACTATCGCATTTATCATATTAGTTTGTATTTCTTGACCTGATAAAGGTCGCAGGAAGTGGCTGGATGCAGGCCGCTTTCAAAAGGTCGATCTGGAAATCTTTGGGGGAGGCCTATGTTCAGCAGTGGACGTCCTATGGCTGATGATGTATTTCTTGTATTGAGGTAATTTAGCGCTTACTTTTTTGGCATATCATGTTTCTTCTCTGCGCAAATATACTAATGTGCTTAGACACGAGTTAAACTTTAATAAAAACCGTGTTATTAAATGCCGACACGTACTTGACCTAAACGAATACTCCGCACGGCCGAGAGAAAAATCAATGTTTCTAGCGACGGCGTTTGCTCTTGTTTGCTTTGCACGTGCCCAATCAACTTTATTATAAATATATTTCTGGATTTTCGCTCGTATCGGCGGTGTATCCACTTGTTAGTTGTCATATCTAACATCTTTCTTTGCTGTGGAAATTAAATTAGAAATACTTCTATATCTGAAGTATAGAAGACTGATTTTGTTGTTAAATATCATATTCACATCATATTCTTTGACAATTTGTGATTAAATCATTGCTAAAATTATAAAATGAAATGTGTAAATCAAGTCTATTTCAGTTATTACATTTTCTTTTTACCTGCCCTTATCCCATCTTAACACAGGTCGGCGCAACACACTATTTTAAGCATGTTGCAGAAAGGATTTGGCCAAGTTTTACGACCGGCTGCCTGCCTGACTCTGAGGGATCTAGACACGAACAAAATAAATTAGAAAATTCTCTTTGCCCGACCTGGGAATCGAATCCATGATCTCCTGGTCCACAGCCCTATTTCACTTATTATACACTAATAAAAACAATATTTAATGATAAGCCCAGCAGTTTAAATTATAAAACAAATAAAAAAACAATCAAACAACTAAAAGAAAAAATAACATCTACAAAAACGGCCACATCTGCAAAACGTTTCGTTACAAAGCGAGTCATCTACTAAAATAGACCTACCAATTTGGCAAGCAGCTTAGTAAGTACCTACATGAAAAAGCACTTAAAACATTAAATATGGAGGCAGACCGCAACTCCGTCGGTTCATATCAACCGCCACTGGCTCAGCGAAATATTAATGCCGGTCCGCCGGACATTGCCCCGCCCCCCTCTTATTGTATCAAAATAATAACAATGCCGAATATTCAATCGTATAGTCTTCCGTTTGTTTGGGTCAAGTCGGTGGTTTGGGCTGTTTTATATTAGTTTGAAACTCTTGTTATTAGTTCATACTGCAAATACTCGATATTACTTCGTAGGCATCCGCGAAATTAAAAGATTCATAACGATCTATCCATGTCGTCCATGCTCCCGGAAGGAACAAAGCGAAATCACGTCTTGTTTTAGCAATATAGTTAAATATAATGTTTTCGAGGTTCTTCGGAAGTTAATTAAAGGCAAAGGTTTCCCTGCTTGCCAAATTAAGAAAGTTTGCTGCCAACAAGTGTTTGGCTACGACGTAGTACCGTAGCCGTTCGGTCTGCTACGGTTCGTAGAGTACCGGTCAGATTTTATAATAAAGGAAAGAACTTTATCATCGATATGAGAACCTAGTTATTATTCAATATTATAAAAAAGATAATAAGATTTTGTTAATAGGTTGAATTGCAGTACTATTCCTAATATAGAGTTAATCGTAAACTCGATTTAATTTACATCTCATTCCTATTTTTAATTGAGATTTAAGCTAAATTGAGATTTATCTAAGCGGTGTATGTCGCTTTTGATTTTAATTTAAACATCTCATTTTATTCAAAACGGATAATATAAATATTAAGTTGGATAACTTTAGTCACTTTTTATCCGTCATTATTTTATTCATATAGATATTTGTCTTTAAGTTGATTCACGAGAAAACGTAATAAAAAATGAGCACGGTCATGTCATTCCAATTTTCAGTTGACTGAGTGCTTTTCTTTGTAATTCGGAATCTTAAGTTATAAAAAGTTCTAACTCAGATTCCTAGAAATCAGTTACGTATTCTTGAAATAATATACAAATTACTTACTAGATCTCCTACTCCCATCTCATATATCAAAAATAAACAAGTGACAAACGTATTAAGCTAATATTTGACTCTTACAACGAAAAATGTGGATGCAACCTAATCTATACTAATATTAAGTATAAAGCTGAAGAGTTTGTTTGTTTGTTTGATTGAACGCGCTAATCTCAGCAACTACTGGTTCGATTTGAAAAATTCTTTTTGTGTTGGATAGCCCAATTATCGACGGTGGCTATAGGCTATATAACATCACGCTATGACCAATAGGAGCGGAGCAGAAATGAAAAATGTTTAAAACCGGTGAAGTTGATATCTCAGAAACTACTGATTCGAATTGAAAAATTCTTTTTGTGTTGTATAGCCTATTTATCGAAGATGGCTATAGGCTATATAACATCACGCTTTGACCTATAGGAGCGGAGCAGAAATGAAAAATGTTGAAAAGACTATATTTCAGAAACTACTGGTTCGAATTGAAAAATTATTTTTGTGTTGGATAGCCCAATTATAGAGGGTGGCTATAGGCTATATAACATCACGCTATGACCAATAGGAGCGGAGCAGATATGAAAAATGTTGAAAAGACTATATTTCAGAAACTACTGGTTCGAATTGAAAAATTATTTTTGTGTTGGATAGCCCAATTATAGAGGGTGGCTATAGGCTATATAACATCACGCTATGACCAATAGGAGCGGAGCAGATATGAAAAATGTTGAAAAGACTATATTTCAGAAACTACTGGTTCGATTTGAAAAAATATTTTAGTGTTGACCGAGGGGATGAATGGTAGGGTGACTAAGGGGTGACTGACGGGGTGATTGATGGGGTGACTAATGGGATGACTGACGGCGTGACCGACGTGAGGAATGACGGGGTGATTGACAGGCTGACTGATGGGGTGGCGGACGGGGTGACAGATGGGGTGACAGATGGGGTGACAGATGGGGTGACCGACTGGGTGACAGACGGGGTGACAGACGGGTGACAGAAGGGTGACAGACGGGGTGACAGACGGGTGACAGACGGGGTGACAGACGGGTGCCAGACGGGGTGACCGACTGGGTGACAGACGAGGTGACAGACGGGGTGACAGATGGGTGACAGGCGGGGTGACAGACGGGGTGACAGACGGGTGACAGACGGGGTGACAGACGGGTGACAGACGGGGTGACAGACGGGTGACAGACGGGTGACCGAAGTGATGACAGACGGGTGACAGACGGGGTGACAGACGGGTGACCGAAGTGGTGACAGACGGGGTGACAGACGGGTGCCAGACGGGGTGACAGACGGGTGACAGACGGGGTGACAGACGGGTGACAGACGAGGTGACAGAAGGGTGACAGACGGGTGACAGATGGGTGACAGACGGGGTGACAGACGGGGTGACGAACGGGGTGACCGACTGGGTGACCGACGAGGTGACAGACGAGGTGACAGACGGGGTGACAGGCGGGGTGGCAGACGGGGTGACGGACGTGGTGACAGACGGGTGACCGACTGGGTGACAGACAAGGTGTCAGACGGGGTGACAGGCGGGGTGACAGACGGTGTGACAGAGTGTGTGACTGACGGGGTAAGAGACGGGGTGACAGACGGTTTGACAGACTGTGTGATTGACGGTGTGAGAGACGAGGTGACTGACGGCCGAAGTAGATCATCCCATTACCTCTTTTAGAATTATTGTGCTATATAGGTGCCTACGACTCACTCTTTCAACCCTCTCTCTCATACGCAGACGAAGTTGCGCGGGTCAGCTAGTATAACATATTTTGTTTATAGCAGAGACTAGCAAACGAGCAGATGGGTCACCTGAATGAAGTGATCTTCACCGCCCATAGAAATCCAAGACACTAAGAATCATGGGTGCGTTGCCAACTTAAAAGGATGAAATAGAAGAGGAGGGAAAAGGAATTAGGCAAGGTAGGGAGGAGGGGGATTGGGCCACCGGAAATCTCACTCACCGAACGAAACGCGACAGCAAGCTGCCACTTTACGTTTACAGCGTGGCTCTACCACTCATAAAATATTATTTTCTTTCCTCATTAAAGAACTAAATTTAAAAATTTTATTCCTTAGGCTGTAGGCATTTTCATAAGCAATTTTAATGTAATAAACAAAAAAAATTACGGATCTCCTCATTCCTGATTTGATCACGTAGAGAAACACCGAGCATAGCCCTCTCCATAGCTCGCTGAGTGACTGTGAGCTTTCTAATGCGGCCCATAGTTAGAGGCCACGTTTCAGTGCCATAAGTCATCACTGGTAACACACACTGGTCGAAGACTTTTATCTTCAGGCACTGAGGTATTTTGGACGAGAAGACCTTGCGCAGCGTAGGACGTCAACCTACAAGGTGGACCGACGACCTGATAAAGGTTGCAGGAAGTCACTGGATGCAGGCCGCTTCCAACAGGTTGATCTGGAATTCTTTGGGGGAGGCCTATGTCAGCAGTGGACGTCCTATGGCTGATAATGATGATGATGATGAAACAAATATTAATTGTAGATAATCTTCTACTACCTGACCTTACACTTTACTGTGGGGTCGAAGTTCCACACATTTTCACACAATTCACAAATTATTGCAGAAAGTTTCGGCTTTAATTTTTACAACCAGCTACCTGACTTCAACCACCTCCGAGAGAAGTATGTAGATAAACAGTGAACTATGTAGTAGGTTGCTATATTTTACCAGCCTTATCTATACAAATACATAAGTCATTTCATATTAACAGCTTTTCACTAAAAGCATATGAAAGTATATATTATATGTAGGTACTTATAAAAAAAAATCTGTATGTATGTCTGTCTGTTTGTTCCGGCTTATCACTAAAACGGCTGGAACGACTTTTACTGGCCAATGTTATAGGGAGTACCTTCGACTACTTTTATTTTAGAAAAAAATATGGTTCCGCGAATACAAAATTTAAACTGTTAAAGTAACGCAAATGTGACGAAGACGATGTTGCGTGAGTCAGCTATTATTATCTTTTACTCCCTCGGTGGCGTCGTGGTATTTCGGTACGACTACCGTCCTGAGGTTTTGGGTTCGATCCCTGGGTCGGGCAAAGTGATATTGGATTTTTCCATATTAGCCCGGAGTCTGGAATTTGTGTCCGATATGGCGATAGACTCGCCCCCTATCACATCTAGGACGGAACTAAGCTCGGCGAAATGTGGGTGTTCTAGTTCGCCAGTGCACCTCTGCCTACCTCTTCGGGGTACAGGCGTGAGCTTATGTTATGTTATGTATGTTTTCTTTTACTCGATCTGCGTCAAAATCAACATCTTCTGGGTATAAAATCGAACTTTTCACCTGAACACTATTAGTAAATGAGAAACGGTGAAATAGTTTGTTAATTTGCTCGGTATCGCTCTCTAGTTACATTAATCGATGCCTGTAGTGTTGTGGTAATTATACTAAAATGTTTCTGAAGGTAACAGACAGCACGCTTTCGTTAGTCTTGATAAATTATATTCACTTACATGTAGTTACTTAATAATACATAAGTCTGTTTATATGTTAGTATCTAAGGGCCACTTGCAGCTCCGCAATAAATCTCTATTTATCCCAAACCTTGATTTAATGATAGCAGTGCGCTGTAGGACGAATCGAGATAAGATGTAACTCTAGATTAGTAGCTGCAAGTCACCCTAAGTGCACCTGAACCCATTTTCGGTGTTTACGGCTGGTCTTAAGTGTTGGCTAAATAAAGTTTCTTTCTAGTTGTGAGCGTTTCAGATAAAAACAAATATGTATAAATAAAACTATTTATTTTTAGAATTACTACATCTAGCTAATACTATTTATTTTTACAATGACTATAGCTCAGTTGGGAATGGTACGGACTGCCGAGACAAGTGTCGGAGGTTCGAGACCAACCCCAAAATGGAGCATACACCTCTGACTTTTCTATATTAAGTGTATTTTCATTGTGAAATATCGCTTGCTGTAACGGTAAAGGAAAACATCTTGAGAAAACCTCCATACCTGAGAATTTCTTCACAGGAATTTCGAAGGTATGTGAAGTCTACCAACCCGCATTAGGCCAGCGTGGTAGACTAAGGCCTTACCCCTCTCATTAGTAGAGGAAGCCCGTGCCCAGCAGTGGGACAGTAATATTACAGGGCTAATATTATTATTATTATATATATCAAACCTCCTTCATCTAGGGCTCGCGTATTTGTAAAAAAAAAATCTAGTTAGCTAGACATTAACTATAAGATCCCTTTATTAATCATCAAAGAAAATACATTAAAATGCTGTGTTTCTTTACCAAAAGCAATTTCCGACAGTGAATGTTAATGGACTTTTCTGGTAAGGTTTCAATTCTGACATCACCTAGACAGCTATCAGCAAAATCCGTTGGAAAATGATTTATATTGTTTAATATAAGCACAGACAGACGGCTGGAGTCATTTATAGTATTTTAAGCATATTTTCACATTTTGATGTTGAAATGTAATGGTTGATTAGCAAGTTCCTAACGTTAGGTATTTTTAACATAACATAAGGTCACGCCTGTATCCCCGAAGGGGTAGGCAGAGATGAACTAGCGAACTAGAACACCCACATTTCGCCCAGCTTAGTTCCGAACCAGATGTGATAGGGGGCGAGCCTATCGCCATATCGGGCACAAATACCAGACTCCGGGCTGATATAGAAAAATCCAATATCAGTTTGCCCGACGCGGGGACCGAACCCGAGACCTCAGAACCGTAGTGGTGCCGAAATACCACCACGCCACGGAGGCAGTCATGCAGGAGGTATTTTTAAATATTTTGAGAAGGCGAAGAGTTTCAATTTAATGAGTTTCTACTTAAAATGTATCGTTTGAATAAAGCTCACTTATAAATTACGTTTAATTTGATGACTAATGTTTCCAACGAAAAATGCAAAATACATTTGAAGTTTCAGTATTCAGACAGCCTCCGTGGCGCAGCGGGCGAGTAGTCGGCTGCGAAGCGAGAGGCCGCGGATTCGATTCTCGCATTGAGAAAAATTTTGTGTGGCCCACAGATATTTGTTTCAAGTATGGGTGTTGTAAGACCGAAAGTCTCTCATAGTTTCTGATACCCACGATACAGGTTATTCCTAGTGTGGGGTCAGGACTAGGTGTGTGACTGTTGGGTGTATTTATTTATTAATTATTTTATTATTCAACTTATAACCGAATGTTCATTATACTCCAAACAGTAATTATTACTGATATGCTTATGACACCTTGTTATTAAATGAAAATAAGCTTAATGATAGTCATGTGTCTTAAGCGTTATGATGTATAGTAACTTATCTTGTCGGTTAAGTATTATCATAATTAAGAGATAAATAGTGATATATGTATATCATCACTATATTATTAACTCTATGCCGAATAAAATTAAAACCACAGAGATAGCTTTACGGTAAAGTTCGAAACCTAATTTTCGATAGCATAAAAAAAGCTAATCGAATTTACGACAGCTTCCCGCTATCGGTATAAAAAAACCTTTAGGGATCGCCGTCACAGCCTATCTGCCCTTTAAAGCTTCATAAAATTTATTCGTAATTAGCTTTGATAGTCCCAACTATATTTTAAAGCGAAGTTTACACTGAACCTTGCAAAATTAGTGAGCACGTAGCTGATTGTGAAACGAGCGACTGCGGGATCGGTTCCCGCTCTCAGACAAATTTTTGTGTGATCCACAATTAATATACCGAGTGGCGCGGACATAACGACATTAAATACCTTACCACACTGCAAAGCCTTGTACCAAAAATCAGTCGAATTGATGCAATTATTTTGCCACAGGATTGATCTTAGTTTCATAATTTTTGCAGATGCTTTACGTAGGGGCCGACTTAACACAGCTGATATTAGCGGTCAAGGACTTTTGTCGATAACAAATATGAACGGTCTTGTCCTGCATGCCTTGGATGCGAGGTTCACGTGCCGCGTACCTACTGAAGTTTATCTACATGTATATTTTCCCACATTATACCGGTGGTATACAGTATTAATGGTGTGACATTTAGTAACAGAACCTTTGCTATTTATTTTGTTGTAAAAACATTTTTCCTTATTGACGTTACAGTTTTTTATTGCTGCGGTGAAATTTAAAAATACCTATGTTACACATTATCAAATTTAATGTCGTACTCTGTATATTTGGGGTCTGGATGTTGCGGCACCAAAAGTTCTTCGTAGCTGCTGAGTTCCATGAACAGATTAAACCTGTGTGTCAGGATTCGGTATATGACTGTTGGGTGTATTTATTTAACATTTTATTTATTATTATATCCCGATATTCATATTGAAAATTGTGATGTAATTTTAAAACATAATGAATTTTTACCACGAATTTAATAATATCATTAATTCATGTCATTCATTCGAAAACAGAGCTTGTAATAATTCAACTAGATGCACATAGAAATCTTTATTCAACAGGTTGGCGAATGCTCAAGGAACTAGAGCAAAAGTGAACAGTACTTAAAGAATGTCTACGAGAATAACCCCTTGGAATAATATCATCAAAAGAAAAGGTTTGTTTAAGAATAGCGCCGCATCGCCCAACTGACTTTTCTGGACTCTGACCAAGTTTGAAGATTTAATGAAGTTTGTAAAGCGGGTATTCGTAACAATTTTTGAACTACATAAATAATCTAATAATTATATTATTTCACTTTACAGTTGTAAATATTTTATTTGTTTGGGTTACGTACTGAGTTTACAATCTTATTGCTTAACTATGATACATTTTAAAGTAAATGAGGTAATTGCAACTCTAGGACAATTTGCTCTCGTGATTACTCAATTTGTACGTTTCTTATTTTACATAATTTCAATTACCAATGGATTCAAAACATTTTCCCTTGTAATAAAAAAAAATCCAACAGCTACCATTAGCTTACATTAGCTACCATTCCTAACAAAACTATAAAGAAAAAGACCCAATAAAAGTTATACGTAAGTAACAAAACTAGGTAGTAAAAGTGTACTGAAATCCTGGTGGCCTGATTGAATCATACATTTAGCACCATTAGTGGAATGGCAGCGTGCGACATACTACCACGTGGATTGAATAATAATGTTGCCCACGTAAGGGTCTGTTTAGACGGCGATATCCTACTAATATTATAAACGCGAAATTTTGTGAGGATGTATGGATGTTTGTTACTGTTTCACGTAAAAACGACTAAATGGATTTTAATGAAACTTTGCCAAAAGATTCATGAGTTCCTTTCTTACTCTATAAGAAGCGAATAAGGAATGGAGATGGTGGATTCAAGCCTACTGGCTTGGCTGAAATTAAACTCACTGAACGAAATTGAAGGCTTGAAGAATGTAGAGGCAGACTAGAGAACTAAAATACTTACTCATGCCGAGCTTATTTCCGTCCCAAATCTCATAGCGTGCCTACTGTCATATCAGTGTAACATAACTGAGCAATAAACCCCAATACAATTTTACCCCATCTGGGGATCGAACCCGAGATTTAGGACATTAATCATCATATGATATATCTGGATATCATATATCTGGATACGTAATATACTACCAAGTTAATAAGTTTAAAATACCTGTAATGACAAATTAATGACTGGATTATAAGTATTTTTTTAATTTGTAAGTGCATACCTTGTGGCAACATACGTATATACCTCTATATATACACACACACTCTTACACGCACACAGAGAGAGACACGCACACAAACACATTTGCCGGATTAATAAAAACAGTATTATAACTTTGTAAGTACGTGGAAAGCATTTGGTGGCCACGTATTTATTAGATTTAAGAACTATATGTATATTGCTAGTTTATATAAAGCTGTTTGCTATCCCGAATAAATTAAATAAATAACATAAGCTCACACCTGTATCCTAGAAGGGGTAGGCAGAGGCGCACTACCGAACTAGAACACCCACATTTTGCCGAGCTAAGTTCCGTCCCAGATGTGATAGGGGGCGAGCTTATCGCCATATCGGGCACAAATTCCAGACTCCGGGCTGATGTGGAAAAATCCAATATCACTTTGCCCGACCAGGGGATCGAACCCGAGACCTCAGAACCGTAGTAGTACCGAAATACCACCACGCCACCAAGGCAGTCGAGGCATAAATAAATAAATTTATTTGAAAAAGTATTTAACTGTGAAATAAGCTTAAGTGAATGTGAACACTTAGTTGAGTATTTTAAATTACCGTGTTATAATGTTTCCAGCCTTCTTGTGTTGCAAGTGGAAATTAGGCATACGATACAGGAAACAAAGCGTCGTCTCATCTTCTAATGCGTGTCATGTGTTGTACGTAGTGACAAGTAACACGGTACAACACATTATTCTTTCCCGCGAATAAGACGTTACTTTACTTTAACTTTATCCATTACCACGTAGTGTTACCATAGGTTAATTATTATACATAAATAACATAAGCTCACGCCTGTATCTCCGAATGGGTAGACAGAGGCGCACTAGCGAATTAGAACACCCACATTTCGCAGAGCTAGTTCCGTCCCAGATCAAAGATGAGCCTATCGCCATATCGGGCACAAACTCTAGACTCCGGGCTGATATTGAAAAACCCAATATCACTTTGCCCTACCCGGTGATCGAACCAAAGACTTCAGGACGGTAGTCGTACCGAAATACGACCACGACACCGAGGCAATCAATACAGTCAGTAATTATTATACATATATACTTTTCCTTTTTCTTTTAATTTTAAATAAAGTGATTTGTTTATGTGCATTTATGTCCTTGTAGAGATGGTCTAATAAAGTTATTTTCTTTCTTTCTTCTATATTAAATATTATGTGCCGCTACTTAGGTATATTGTTATACGCAATACAATTTTGAAAAATGTGGCCTCAAATGACAAACACGATGTTTAAGTTGCGTTTCCGTATTCGGGTATTAGTGTTGCGAAAAATCCTTAAGCTGTGATTCCCAACAATGCGACTCCGGCGATTATTAGGCCGCGTAAATGATGCCACGACAAAGCGATAGTATAATTTCTATATAAGTAAAGTCAGTGTGTATAAACACTGCATCACTGACGCCGTACTTGCCTTTCTCGGAATCCCCGCTTTAAGGTACACTTCCGATGGTTGCGTAATGCGTTAACCGTTAAACGTGTAAGTAACTAAGCTTCTACTGTCTAAACTATGAAAGTTATTCATTGTTCCAATTTTATTATGCAAAAGCTAGAAAATGGCGTCCTGTAAACGGAATATATGAATTATGTATCACTTCTCCCTATTTTTATAGTGCTTTAATATAATATCAACTGAATTTGATGAACAGCCCCCGTAGAAAATGGGCGAGTAAGCGACAGAACGAGAGCTCAAGGATTTTTGCATCAAGATAAATGTTTGCGTAATGCCTAAATAGATAAATGTTGTGAGACTTAAGTATTTCGTAATCCCTTTTAATTGACAAGTTTCGTGGCGCAGCGGGAAAGTATCTGTGGGCTGTGAAGGGAAAGGCCCCGTTTTCGATTCCCGCACCGAGATTTGTGTGGTCCTCAAATATTTGTTTCTGGTCTGGGTGTTGTGAGACCGAAAGTTTCTCGTAGTTGCGGATACTCACGACAGTAAACTCGTATCTTACTCCACAGTAAGCTCCATCTATAATGTTAAAGTTGTAGTCTTGACCCCACGGTCAAGACTACAACTTTAACATTATAGATGGTGGTAGAAATGGAAAAACCTCGCAGCCAATCATCTAGCTATTGATGTGACCAGGTGAATCAATGGCATCACAACTGCTTTTAAGGCAGTCCAAAATCAGATAGAAACACATCCAGCAAGAACCAATGAATACGATCTTCAGTAGATAAAGACGAATGCATCCAAAAACATTACCCTCTTTGTAAGGCGGTTGGGTAATAATAATAAGTGCCTATTCATAATAACAAAGGGCCGTATTTAATCACATAGCCGCAAAGCAAACCGACTGAAATGGACTAATGACTGCAGTGAAGTAAAATGCGACTGCCTCGGTGGCGTAGCGGTAGACTGCCTCGGTGGCGTAGCGGTATTTCGGTACGACTACGGTTCTGAGGTCTCGGGTTCGATCCCCGGGTCGGGCAAAGTGATATTGGATTTTTTCATATCAGCCCGGAGTCTGGAATTTGTGCCCAATATGGCGATAGGCTCGCCCCCTATCACATCTGGGACGGAACTAAGCTCGGCGAAACGTGGGTGTACTAGTTCGCTAGTGCACCTCTGCCTACCCCTTCGGGGATACAGGCGTGAGCTTATGTTATGTTATGTTATGTGAAGTAAAATTTGTTACTCCCATGACGCTTGTGTGTTATAACTAATGTAAGTTCAGTAACGACGTACATAACTTAATAAAATGCGACGGTTATTTTGGGATTAACGTTGTATCTTTACTGTATTGTGTTGTTGGCAGTTATGTCCCTTACTTTATAAAAATATTTAAGCGCGGCTCATCTTGAACCATACGTTGTCCTTTTCATTTTTAAACAATGTAACGCAAGAAAAAAAGTGACAGGCTATTCTAAGCAAAAAATTAAGCGAAAATGTTTTTATAACTAAGGCCATATGTGTTTTTATTTGGAGTGTTGATTATACTTTGTCCAATAAAATCTTTCAATTGTATGTAGTGGTTTAACCCCTGAATTTGTTTCGTCTATTCTTCTACGGGATAGCTATGAAATGCCGACGCCATAATTTAAGGAGATATAATTGACATGTAAAAGTGATCATCATCGTCATCAGCCATAGGACGTCCACTGCTGAACATAGGCCTCTCCCAAAGATTTTCAGATCGACCTGTTGGAAGAGGCCTATATCCAGCATAGTATAGTATGTATGTATCAAGTGGTATAAATTGTCCTATTGCAGAATAAATTAATAGAATTGAAGTATAGCTAGCGGTATATTATTTTTTTGTATACTACCTTCATTTTGTTCATTAGATAATAATATTTTAAGACAAATCTCGATGGATCAGTAAGTGTACAGAAAAACCTAAACTGGTTTGTGTTACACTACTATGATAAGATAATGTAAATAATCTGTTTTATAAATAAAAAAAAAATAATAAAAAAGTAACTCACAAAGTCATCGAAAAAAAGTCAACGACATCAATCATTTAGATCATCTCATATATTTTTATTTCGATCTTTGCATGACACATCAATACGTCCGTTTATGAAATAACAAAATACAATTCCAAAAATTAAAACCATACTTTGTTATATTCCACATTCATACCAATAAATTCCGCGTACATTGCACGAAGAGTTATAACTCAAAATACTTCGATGAATATTTCGATTGCAACATGATGAACATTGTAAATAATAATATATTAAGATATATTCGGTTTAAAGCAAGCTCATTCAACGTAATTGTACACCAGTATGTTTGTAATGTGGAAAACATTTTGTAGTATAGTTACTAAACGCTGAACCGAATGGGTTATTATGTTTCATTTAGCATAATTACGTAGCATAATATTCATTTCATTTAGTTCATTGCTGTTGATTAAATCAAATATTTAAATAATACCCTTTAAAATTTGAATATCCAATAATACTTTAGTATCACTCCAGTTCATAAACATACTCTAATTTTTGAATAATTTGAAGCATTGCATGGCATTGTCAATACAATAGTTATAATAGTTTTATTTCAATAAATTGGAGTATTTAGCATTCTAAATACTCCAATTTATTGAAATAAAACTATTCTTTATGGATTCTATCGCGATTTGTTTTGTATTTATTTCATTTTTGGTCCCTACGTTTCGAAAGCTTTACATCCTTCGTGATCACGGCTCCCAACCGTGGCCTGAGCAGGAAAATTTCTGACAACCTTAAATGTATTCGAACTCGATGCGCGTCTATGAAATTTGTATGAAATATTAACCAAACGTCATCAGTGCGCAGCGAACTCGAATACATTTACATTTATCATTAGTTTTTCGTGCTCGGGCTACAGATCACCAAAAATGTTGCTACACTATCTTAGACTTACATAGGCTATTTTTTTTAGAGCAGAACCGCGTGAAATAGCTACTTATCGACATTTTAAAGACTTTTAACCTTATAACCCAATGGTCCATGCAGGAATAATTATTTTCACAATCGACTCCGTATAAATCTTACTGCGCATTGTATTATTATTATCTCAGCCTATCGCCGTCCACTGCTGAACGTAAGTTAATATTTCATACGAATGTCATAGACGCTTATAGAGCTTGATTCGAATTCGATTGTCAAAAATATTCCTGCTCGTGACTCTCTCTATACGCAGCACAGCACAGGCCTAGAAAGCTTCTATGATGTCCACAATTAGTCAAAACTTGCTGCTATTTAAACAATGTTAACAATGAAACGTTATTTTGGGTTTTCCCTTTAAATCGAGATTTAATAATGATAATAATAACACCTAACTGTTACATACATAGTCCTGACCCCACACTAAGATCTAGTCTTGTGTCGTGGGTATCAGGAAGTACGAGAAACTTTCAGTCTCACAATGCCCAGAAATAAACATCTGTGGGACACACAAATATTTGTCTCGGTGCGATGGAACCCGCGGCTTCTCGCTTCACAGCCGGCTGCTCGCCCTTTGCGCTACGGAGGCTGTTTGATTAGTGTCCGAACGCAATAACTCCACACGAGCTCTAAATGTAAGAGGAATATTTCTGTTCTCTTCACTGGGGGTAAACGAAACAAGACATTTCACTTTGCTTACGGTAAAAGTTTACATATGTACTCATTCAGTCTGCATGAATACGCGTTCTATCACATCATACTTTTTTCTACCAGCCCTTATCCACCTTAATATGAGGTCGGCGCAACACACCTTTCAGGCATGTTGCAGAAAGGATTTGGCTTAGTTTTTCCGTCCGGCTGCCTTCCTGACGTCAATCTCCATCTAGGGCTAATCTGACGGTACTGGCGGTATAGTATAAAACTGTAATTTTCGAGGTGAAACTGGTGATTTTTAAAACAACGATTTTAATTATTGTTTTTAAAATAATATTTGCTCGAAAATAAATAATTGGCAAGGAATTGTGACAGCAAATATTTGAACAGTCAGCTGACCGCGGTCGCCGTACAAACACTACAGCGCCTCGGGAAATGGCCTTTTCGGTCCGACTCAAATCAATCAACGTTTCCTACAACAAACCCAACTTGATAACATTATTTTGACCATTATTTGCTAAGCATACATTGAACCGTCTACAAGTAGACGGTTCCTTTTGCACGCGGATCCGCTCGAAATGTTTCAATCTAGTGCTTTTACGGTTGTTTTTACAGATATATTCATAATATTACATTATATTTCGTGCGCGGTACGACTATCGTCCCGAGAAGGGTTCAATCCCCGGGTCGGGCAAAGTGATATTAGATTTTTCAGTATCAGTACGAAGTCTGGAATTTGTGCACGATATGGCGATGGGCTCGCCCCCTATCGCATCTGGGACGAATCTAAACTTGGCGAAATGTAGGTGTTCTAGTTCGCTGGTGCGATACTGCCTATCCCTTGGGGATACGTGCGTGCGCTTATATTTATAAATTCAAACTAGTTTTTACGGATTCTATCACGATTTGCGATCGCGGTGTCTGACCCGTAACGATGAATGCTGTAAAGCTTTCGAAACGTATACGGACTAAAAATAAACATGAATCAACAGAATACGTAAAAACTTTACTAAACTAGATTTTTTTGCTTCGAAAAATGTACCTATTATCTCGCTATGAATCGTTATGAACCTGCGTATCTGCGAAATTATAACGATGCAACATTAATAGATACATTTTCGCAGTACGTTCTCACTTTGTATTACTAGAAACTATTCGTATTTGCACCGAGTGTAGACACTTTGCTTCAGTTCTATCTATAACTATTTACTAGCATGCAGTGAGTAAGCATAGACGAGTTGTTGGAACTACATCAATATTGAGGAGTTAATACATTTTGCGGTATCATTTGCGAGCTCAAAGCTCCATTATTAATTAGTTCACGTTCATTTCAACAGAAAATTATTATATACCTATCGTTAAATTAATTTTGAATGTTTCCAACATATGTCGAAAGCATAATATAACAATATGAAGACAGGAGAAAAAAGACTAGAATATTAATGTTTTTTTTTTACAAATACACAAGCATTTTACTGAATGAATTTTATTACTCGACTAGTTGCAGTCCGCCACTTCTTTCGCATCGAATGTTTTTTTATCTATACCACGGAATTAGTACATTCTTCCGTAATAAAAAGTACTAAATCACATCCAGATCCGTTCAGTCGTAGTGTGATTAAATTACAAACATCCAACCAAACTTTCGCATTTATAATGTTAGTAACGTATAAAACAGAGGACATCGTCTCGCCTATATTAAAGGGACGCCACAGATAAGCCACGCACACAAACGTGCCGCTACACACGTCCTACGCACACACAACACTCAGTATGTACCTGCCATTACATGGCCATAGATCGCATCGGCAGAAAACCTTGCTTCATTTTTAATGTTCCTAACTCTACTTCTTTTTTCTACGTCCGGTCCGTGGTAAGTAGATTCTCTTTTGACCAGCTTAACGTGCACGAATAGTTTATTACCAGAATCTGGTACAAGAGATCGCTTATATTTTAAACCCTGTGTTTATGACCTGCCTTAGTTTATCTCTTGACCAAACACCAAAATCCGTTCATGGGATACAACGTCTAAAAAAACGTGTTAACAAAACCTAACAAACTGACTTCAAATGTATCCGATCGTGACCAAATTTATAGGGGACTACGCTTGGAATAAGCTCTATCGAATATAATCTACAGACAAATTGATTACCTTCTTTTTTGAAGTCGGTCGAAAACAATAAACATTTACAGTAGGTAAGTGGTAAATCATCCAAATAAAGATAAATAATAGTGGAAATTGCAATGTAATATTTCATTAGTTTAATAACAATATTTTGCGAATCCTTGTTTGCTGTTATTGCGTGCAAACGGATGCAGAATTTTGTTAATATAGATATATTTTTGGCTTTCCTCGAAAACATCATTCAAAGCGTTTTTTGCTGAAGCGATACCATATTTACAATTTCCTCTCAAAGGTTTGTACGTTGCAACGTTTTAGCCTGAGGGTTTAAACGTTTTATTTTCATTGTATTTAGCTTACTGTGGTCAAATAAGTGTAGTCTTGTTTCTGATTGAATATGTAGTCCTATATAATATAGACTCTTTCTATCTGTTCCTATCCCAGCTATGTCGGCGCAACACATTTTTTCAAGCATTTGCAGAAAATATTCCCAGATTCCCAGGTCAGATAAAGCGGATTTTCTAATTAAATTTGCCTGGGACTGTAAAGGGTTGACGTAAGGCAGGCAGCCGGTCGTAAAAACTTAGCCAAATCCTTTCTGCAACATGCTTGAAAAAGTGTGTTGCGCCCGCCCCATATTAAGGTGGGATAAGGGCAGGTATAAAGAAGAAAAGAAGGATTAGCTAAACTTAATACATGTCTATAATATTCTGTCTATACGTTTTAAGAAACTCTAAACGAACCATGTTAATTAATTTAAACAGCTAAGGATCCTGTATCAAATTGTCTGTACACACCTTAATAAACCATTAATATGACAGGCGGACGCGAAGCGATGCGATGCCAAAATAAATACGTGTAATTTGATTTAATTTAATTAGAACACCGTGTACCCGGCTGTATCAAATTTTAATTAAACTTTTATATTAGCGATGCTTTACTTTACTGTCAAAGTTAAACTTTCTTCGAATTAAGCCAAGTTTACATGTGTCGAGAAAACACGTCCTCGCACGACTTCCTAGGAACTTCACGGGGTTATATGCTATTCAGGAACTTTTATACACGTTTGAATTCCTTAGCCAGTGAATTATTTACGACTTTAATTTAGTTATTGTAGCATGACGCGCGCGTCGTGACCTTAGTTCTTTACGAGGAATAAACAATTCACATGGGTTGTTTAAGTTGTAATACTTTTTCAAGCAAGTAGAAGAAATATTCGGTAATTTTTTACGACCAGCTGCCTACCTGACATACAATAACGAACTGTAGCCCGAGCACGAAAAACCAATGTAAATGTAAATGTATTCGAGTTCGCTGCGCACTGATGACGTTTGGTTAATATTTCATACAAATTTCATAGACGCGCATCGAGTTCGAATACATTTACGGTTGTCAGAAATTTTCCTGCTCAGGCCGCTGAGCATAGTTACATGTTACATTAGTTTTTCGTGCTCGGGCTACTGGCCGCTGCACACAACACAAATGTATTCGACACTTATTACAGAAATCACACCCTTTTGAACAATTAGTAAATTAATGAATAAGGATGTTTTTTTAACTTCGTAGAGCGTCGTCGAGTCTGCAGTTGCTGCACATACAGAGGAAGGCTCAAAATATTACCTAAGATTCGACAAGCCACAAATCCTTGCCAAAGAACACCGATTCCTACCCAGGATAATACGCGAGGCTATTGAAATTAAATACATCCTAATTTCAATATAGAAGATGGTTGGAAGCTTGCACAAGCCTGGGATCCTATTGTACATTAAATCAAATCGGAACCCAAAAGACCAGTTGCCAGACCTCAAGACACCATGAGCTCGTATATATACCTCTATAATCGTTGTATAATTTTAAAATGAAGGTAGATATTGTAACACTAATATTCTTGGACAAATGACATCTCAGTCCAACCCGTGACCACGAAGACAGCAAAGCCTTCGAAACGTCGGGAATAAAAATTAAAACCAAATCGTGATAGAATCCGTAAAAATAGTTTTATATCAATGTATAACATTCCCGTCTACCTAAGAAATCAGTACTTACTATTTTATTTATTTTTGTGGGTTTTCCAGCAGATATAACATTAGTGCATAAACTTTCTAATAATGAAGAGGGTAAAAGAGATAAGAAAACTCCCTTCAGTTTTATATTACTAAAGCATTTCGGGAACTACACCGTTAAAACGATTTCCTTGGTACGAAACAGGAAAAATTGAGGCAAACTCTTTCGTTATTAGATCGAACACCGCGCAAGTACATTAAATAAATTAACCGATATAAGCCTTAGCCCAAATAATCCTGACTTTAGCGCCTTAAGCGGCCTACTTATGTCCAGTATTTAAGGGCCAGTTAAGGTAAACTTGCGGCGGAAATATTGGCTCAATGTTCGCCATTCGGCTTTATAGTTATAGGGGATATAAACGTTTCAGGATTAAATTAAAAGTGTGTCAAAACCAACCATTACTTATACTTATTATGCCATTAAATGAGACCATGTTGATAATTCTGGGTGACTAATTAACACGAGTATTAAAATATATTTTTAAAAACATGCATATGCTCACGCCTGTATCTCCAAAGGCGCACTAGCACACTACAACACCCACATTTTAACGAGCTTAGCTCCGTCCCAGATGTGATATGGGGCGAGGCTATCGTCATATTGGGCACAGATTTCAGACTCCGGACTGATAATGAAAAATCCAATATCGCTTTGCTCGACCCGGCGATCGAACCCAAAATCTCAGGTCGATAGTCGTACCGCGCACGCCATACAACTACGCCACCAAGTCAGATGCCGCCATACAGACTTTTCCAACAACTAAACACGGTTTCCCGCTATACAAACAATCTCTACTTAATATATAAACAAATATTTAACAAACAAATAATAGTTTACATTTATTTTAATACCGTTCAAAATCGCGTAGCAAAATATTGAACTCGTTTTACTAAACGAAAACGGCCGAAAAACATTCGCATATTTTCGTAGTCCGTTTGTTATTATGGAGCGCTGGAAAAATAAATCCTGATACGAAATATGTCGAAAAATCTTTATTGACTCGTCATCGGTTATAATGGCATCCGCTGCCTAACATACTGTTACATTGTAATATCAAAAGGAATATCATTTTGCAATATAATATGTATGTTCTTGGCGTAGTGGTAGCAAATATGGAATGTGGACCGGGAGGTATTGGGTTCAAATCCCAGATCAGTGAGCCGAGCAGAAAATATCTGACAATCGTAAATGTATTCGAGTTAGATGCGCGTCTATGAAATTTGTATGAAATATTAACCAAATGTCATCAGAGCGCAGCAAGCTCCAATACATTTACGATTGTCAGAATCTTTTCTGCTCAGGCCGCAGGCATTTTCGAAAAGAATTTATCAGACTGGATCCCGGTTTGGATTGATGTCAGACAGGCAGCCGGTCATGCTTAAAGAATAAAACTTACAGTTGCAGTTTAATTCGGAGGCTAAAAAAACTCATGTTCTAACACCACCAATTTCATTAACGGGATAAGCAGAGTTGATCTAGATAACTAGTGGTTCCGTGCATCTTTACACCAGGCACCAATTCCAAAACTGAGCAATTCATTAGCGATTGTCCGAAGTGAAATACTAACACCTATAAGTTCCAGTAAGTTTATAATAATACCATGATCTACGGTCATAACACTATAATTATTTAAGATTGATCCAATCTGAACATAGGCCTCCACCAAAGATTTCCAGATCGACCTGTTAGAAGCGGCCTGCGTCCAGCGACTTCCTGCGACCTTTATCAGGTCGTCGGTCCACCTTGTAGGTGGACGTCCTACGCTGCGCTTGCCGGTACGTGGTCTCCATTCGAGAACTTTTCTGCCCCATCGGCTCTTTGGGGGAGGCCTATGTTCATCAGTGGACGTCCTATGGCTGATGATGATGATGATCCAATCTGTATTATTTAGTAGTAACTGTTACCCGCGACCCCGTTTGCGTGTCAATTTATTTTCCGAGATATTTTTTAGGGATAAAAGTAGCCTATGTATTACTCTAATATATAATCTATATAACTGTAAAGTTTCATCAAAATCTATACAGTAATATTTGCGTGAAAGACACATTCACAACACACATTCACAAACATACACACAGAATTTCACGTTAATTATAATATTTGTAAGATAGTAGAATTACCATGGACTGGATCCCTCAGAGGGGTTGACGTCAGGAAGGTAGCTGATCGTAAAACTAAGCCAAATCATTTCTGAAACATGTTTGAAAAAGTGTGTTTCGCCGACCCCACATTAAGGTGTGATAAAGACAGGTAGAAAGAAATAAAGAGTAGAATTAACATGTCCAAACTATTCCGAAGTCATTGTCCAAAACTACAATAAAATTCGTCTGTAGATTACGGGCAACAATATTTCTTATTCAGCCATGCCCGTGTCACATAATGTTCGTAATGTAATATTTTGGGTTGGGCGCGATATATGTAGAACATTAGAATGGAGTTTTTTCATGCGCGGCTTATTATATCCTTGACAATAGGGCGCGTGGAATCGTGGATCATCCTCCAAAAAAAATATTGAATATACGAAGCGTTTCATTTAATAGCTTACCTTGTTTTAAATTAAAATTAACATCATTAAATCGACTTTAAAAATGTGTTTCTTTTGTTTTGTGGGTGATTTTTAAAACATTGTACATGACTATCTAAGGCCGACTTGCACCACTATTACTAACCTATAGTTAGTCCTAACCTCAAGTTAAATTGAAAATAAATAAATATAAAAATGACATGTAATTCACTACATGTAATTAATAACATGTCGTCATATATTACCTGTAATTACATCTAGTTCATTACATGTAATGAGTTAAATGTCATTCATATATTTCTTTTTCAATTTAACTTAAGGTTAGGACTAACTATAGGTTAGTAATAGTGGTACAAGTCGCCCTTAGTGGTTGTATTTCGGTACGACTGCCGTACTTAGGTCTCGGGTTCGACCCCCATGTCGGTCCAAGTGATATTGGATTTTTCAATTCAGTTTCATGTCTGAAGTCTGAAATTTGTGCCTGATATGGCGATAGGCTCCCCCCTGTCATATCTGGGACGTAATAAGCTCGCCGAAATGTGGGTGTTCTAGTTCGCTAGTGCACCTTTGCCTACACCTTCGGGATTTGATCTTTTTATACGGCTGCACCTATTTGTAATTGCCAAACCTAACCGCGCTTTATGTATTAATCTTCATAAAATAAAACACAATTGATGTAATATATTCATTTTTTGCGGCCCAAATTGCTAGTCTGACGCTAATAAAGTTCCATAACGAACGCAGTTCGCTACGTGTGGAGCCTTCGGTAATTAAATTCACTCTGAATACGTTCGCTGCATGTATTTCAAATGTTTCGAATTGCTTTATATTTATTACAGTGCTTATTTCTGCGTAAATTTAATTTTGAGGTTGTCCTATAAAGAAATTGAACATAAAGTTAAATTACTTATAGAAAAAAGATGTACCTACATACAACAAATTGTTCTTTGTACATCGCGGACCTAATTATCAAATTACACAACATAATAACATGAGCTCACGCCTGTATCCCCGAAGAGGTTGGCAGAGGCGCACTAGTTGGCTAGTACACCCACATTTCGCCGAGCTTAGTTCCGCCCCAGATGTGATAGAGGGCGAGCCTATCGTCATATCGGTCACAAATTCCAGACTCCGGGCTGATGTGGAAAATCCAATATCACTTTGCCCGACCCGGAGATCGAACCCGAGACCTCAAGACGGTAGTCGTACCGAAATACAACCACCTCACCGAGGCAGTCAGGCAGTAGGTACAATTATCAATTTATAGGGTAATTCAATAATTGCGATAGCTAATAGAGCTTTCTAATTTACAATTGTCATGTCAAAAAAAAACAATTACGAATGATAAAGAAAGCCAAATTGGGATCAAGCTTTCGTATGACTATATTCATAAACAAAGTATTATATGACTACTCGTATTTCAACGTAAACAATGAAAACAAAATTTCGTTTTCAAGGCGGGATTAAGACAAAAGAGACGTCCAAGACCGAGAGGACAATGAGATGACACTTTGTAAATTGTAACATTCTTTATATAAAAACAAATTTAATTTTTCTAAGAGGCACTACGCTTAGTCCTAATTGCAGTGCTTTTATCGACCGACTTCAAAAAAGGAGAAGGTCCTCAATTCAGCTGTATTTTTATGTATGTTAAGCGATATCTCCGCCAAGTATGGAACGATTTTCAAAATTCTTTTTGAGTTCGATAGAGCTTCTTTCAAGGGTGGTCCCATATAAATTTGGCCCTGATCGGATAAGTTTTGAAGTCGATCTATTAAGTTTTTAAACTTATGATTATCAAAGTAGTTATGGTTATCCTAGCGCCTCACACGATAAAGCTTCCGCCAGCATAAATGCCCAGACGCTGTGTATGTATTCTTGTAAGTAGATTATTGGCCTTACTTATAAAAGACTTTTTTGCTGAGCAAATGGTTAAGAATAACCTGTCACTTTTTTCCTTGCGTTACATTGTTTAAAAATAAAAGGGACAACCTATGGTATAAAGATAAGCAGCGCTTAAATATTTTTATAAGTAAGGGGCTATAAGTGTAGAGTTAAGAATATAACAATTAAAAAACACGATAAATTCGCATCTCACTCTGTGAACACGTTTTCTCATTACCATGTAGTTAGTATAAAAAGCTCTTCGAAAGCTCCCTCAAAGCTTGACTAAGTTGTATCTAAACTGGGTTTTGGTCGCGGCTCCACCCGTGTGAATCTTGGCTGCCGTCTATCATCGGAGTATATAGCTACATTTTACACGTTATTGTAGATTATAAAATCGTAAATAACAGCGATAGGCTCACGCCCTATCACATTGATTAGAAACGAGATGGGCTAATTGTGCGTGTTTTTATTCGCTTCCCATCTCTGCATACCCCTTCACGGACACTGGTGTGAGCCTGTATGAAAAGAAATATCATCATCAGCCACAGGACGTCCACTGCTGGACATAGGCCTCCCCGAAAGATTTCCAGATCAAGATGGACAGACGACCTGATAAAGGTCGCAGGAGGTCGCTGGATGCAGGCCGCTTCCAACAGGTCGAGCTGGAAAAAAATCTATATATAAACCACACACAGACATAAGCTCACGCCTGTATCCCCGAAGGGGTCGGCGGAGGTGCACTAGCCAACTAGAACACCCACATTTCGCCGAGCTAAGTTCCATCCCAGATGTGATAGGGGGCGAGCTTAACGATTACATACCTCTACATTTCTACTACTAACTAACTTCTGTAACTTCTGTTGTAATGTATATTTAGCATGGTTACCTATGTATGTATAAAACAAATAAATAAATGAATATTAAAAATTTCGCTCTATAATAGTCTATAAATACCACTACCAGTAAAACAAAGTTATAAAATCTAAACACACGGCAATACATCAGCCAAGTTTACAAAAAAGCGACATATTTTCGCTCTCGTGTATAATAACTCACTTCACCAAGATAACCGTTATTTATAAATAACCACTCCCAGCCCCTGACCTTTCCCATAAGAGTGTCACATTGTCTGGGAGTCTTAGCATATAAAAATGTACATGATTGGTTCCACAGCTCCGTGATTTATTTTATTATTCATTGTATACCACCCACACTTGGAGGAAACAGCTCAAGTGCTACTTTAGCTTTAGATAGAAATATGCCTGCCTCGGTGGCGGTACGACTACCGTCCTGAGGTCTCGGGTTCGATCCCCAGGTCAGGCAAAGTGATATTGATTTTTTTTATATCAGCTCGGAGTCTGGAATTTGTGCCCGATATGGCGATAGGCTCGCCCCCTATTACATCTGGGACAGAACTAAGCTAGGACCGAACTAAGGTGAAATGTGTATGTACTAGTTCGCTAGTGCGCCTCTGCCTACCAATTCGGGGATACAGGCCTGAGTTTGTGTTATGTTATAGAAATGTGATTTGACGTCAGATTTAATTTTCCAATTAGTTTCGATCGACTTAAAATAAGGAGGTCCTCAATTCATCTGTATTTTTTATGTATGTTAAGCGATATCTTCGCAAAATATAGGCCGATTTTCAGAAATCCATTGTGTTCGATAGAGCTTATTTCAAGGGTGGTTCCATATAAATTGATCACGATCGAATAAATTTTGAAGACGAAAGCATAATTGGGACGGTTCGACCGGAACATTACCACTGTCTCATAAATGACGCGAAGGGATACCTCGCTGTTAAGTTTCATATGGAAGTCGAGACCCTGAAAGAACTCTTATGTTCCTAATCGTCATTTCTATCCTTATCCTGGGCCAGTATCCATGGACACCAGTAAACACTTACCAGTATAATAAAGCGGTAGTATCGTAATAGGCGAATAAAACAAGAATGTTATTGATTGACACAAAATGAAAAAAGATACAAAATAGGATTTTAAATTAATAACTGAGACGATCTTTATCAATATTGTTGCGAGTATTATTTTAATAGTAGTATAAATTTAATGCAAAATAATATTGCAAGACGTTTTCTTGTCAAGTCTCTGTCTGACGATCTTTATTCGTAATCCAATCTCAGATTTTATTTACTTTAAATATTATTGAGATGTATTTTAGTACCTACAATAGCCGTTGAACTCAATAATACTAAGACTTAAATCCCTGTCAAGCTTAGGTATGGCAGCTTACGATATGTAAAAGACAGGTCGGTTGGCTCTCTGGGTATTACAAGAGCTACTGAAAATTATGATTTAATTATATGCAGACAACTGTATACCAGTAGCAGAGTCCCCTCCAAATAAGTTATATGCCGATACTTAAGCTCACAAATAGGTCTTTGAAATTATGCCACGTTTTCAGATTTTATTATAGTGTCCCATCACTTTTCTTGGCATATAAACACTCTTTCTTTCTGCCTGACGTTATCCCGGCCTTCTGTCAGGGTCCATCTTCCTACTTAGACGCATCCACTTCGCCCAGTGTTGAGCATCCTCCATAGTGAGACCATTGGCTCTCATATCCTCTATCAGAACGTCCAGCCAGCGCTTTTTGGGCCGTCCACGGGAGCTTACCCCTGGTACGGTAAGGATCTGCATAAAAACACTATAATACAAATTAATAGTCATTATAAAAGTACAATTAAATAATTTGAATTATTTTATTCTGTGAAAACAACAATAAGTAAAACTATATATCTTTATTTATCCTTCACCATTGCAGCATACATAAATTATAGTCTGTCATATTACATTTGTTTGGTTCATTACGATAGTAATGCAAATATTGACAATGTAATTCCCTTTGGTTCATAAGCTCGTCTGATTGTTAAATCAATCCCTCGAGGGTAACAAAGAACTTCTGTTGAAATAGATGATTAGATATTAGTAGAGAAAATAAATATTTCTTATATATTTTTTATAATACAATCTACTAATGAGTTTATGTTGTCACAATAGATGCTAGTAGCAAAATAATATACTAATAATACGATAGAAAAGTTCTCCCAAAGGTAAAATATAGCCAAATAAGCAAAGGATCGAGTTTACTTTGTAAAAATATACAACATTGCATTACCCATCTTATACGCTGATAGTGAATTATCTTTTTGTTCATTTCTACCAACCTTTATTCCACCCTAATATGGGGTCTGCGCAACAGACTTCTTCAAGCATGTCGCAGAATGGATTTGGCTTAGTTTTAACGACCCGCTATCAGCATATCGTCAACCCCCTCTTGGGATCCAGTCCTAGGCAAATCGTGTTAGAAAAACACTATACCCGACTTGGGAATCGAACGCAGGAACTCCCGGTCTACAGCCACTACACCAAAGAGGCGACCAAGTCCAATATTATGAAATATTAAAATCGCCACCGCTGTGATCAAACCAAAAGTATCATAATTCTTAACATTTACCAAATCGATTATGGATTTTACTGAATTGTAAAAATACAGATCAACGGCACTCATTATCATTCAGAAATCTTGGGCCAGCATGAATTAATTCATGCCTATTAAATTTAGAAACAGCAAAGTAAAATGAGTCTCAATTAGATTAACTAAAGACATTTCAATGTAAATTGACGGATTTAACAAAGTCTTAGCTAATTGTCTCTCTCAGAATCAATCTGGAATTTTTTTTTATCTTTATTTATTTAGGGGTTTTTATCCATAAGGATATGTCAACCCCATTGTAACTTATTACAAAATTACAAAGAGATGAATGCTACAACTTTAGTGAAGAAAATAAAACTACTACAAAAGTGTTATGCTAAATACTTGATGTTATTACTTGATTCAATCTATTAGCTGACATAATTTTTTGGCTACCTCTGATTTTGGACTTGACAAAATACTTTGGATTAGACCCACTTCCATTAGATTCAGCTTAAATTCATCCAGTAATAAATCTCGTTCATTTCCGAACACATTCCATCAGCAAATGTTGAATATCTTCTGGTTTGTTACACATTTGGAATTTGTGGAATTTGAAACTTGATATGGTAGTAGGTTTGCCCCCTATCACATCTGGGATGAAATTAAGCTTGGCGAAAAGTGTGTGTTCTTGTTAGATAATTCGCTTATTACCCCTTCGGGGATACAGGCGAGAGCTTATACAAACGTTGTAACTGTCTAATATAAACTACAAGATATATTTTTTTCTTTAACTGTATTTATTGTATTGTTGCCTCCTTGGTCTAGTGGCAGTACGTATGGACCGGGAGGTCCTGGGTTCGATTCCCAGGTCGGGCAAAGCAATTTTTCTATTTAATTTGGCCGAGACTGGATCCCCTCAGAAGGGGTTGACGTCAGACAGGCGGCCGGTCGTAAAAACTAAGCTAAATCTTTTCTGCAACATGCTTGGTGTGTGTGTGTTGCGCCGACCCCACATTTAAGTGAATAAGGGAAGGTAGAAAGAACTGTATTTTTTTATATAATTGATAATACCTACAAAATAAAACTTATATTTCAAAGACGTCATTCCATTTATTATTACAGATAGTTCCGCTGGCAGATCGAGTAATAACGATATGCATTGAATTCACAGTTTGTGATACAAAACAGGAGCGAGTTAAAAAGCAACGGGACTCTATAATATCTGATTTTAAGGGCGGTATAAACTATGAAAACATCAATGCTTTGGATCCAACGAACAACGATCCGACCAACGATCATTCTCCAACTTTGGTAAACTTATATTATGAACTAGGCGAAATAAAAGGTATTATTCCGCCAGCCCTAATGTGGCCTATATTTTATTAACATCAAAAATTAATTTATTAAACTTAACGTAACGTAAGTTCTAAAACATACGAATACCTTTGATAAATCGCAATTTATCAGAACAGTGAGTAAGCACACATATTGTACAAACGCACACGTCATTGAATACCTAATTGGTATTAATGATGGGTACATCACAAAAAGGTGTGGACTTGGAATAATTGATATAGATTGTGCACGTTTTACTGAATATCACTTTACAATATTTGCTACGGAGGGAGTTCGTCGAGAATCAATACATTGTGGGTGGAACGGTTCGCATCGGAAACTAGTTGCATTTATGTTGTAAAGTTATAAATTGTAAAGTTATATTTTTAAAGCAGAGGACCAATCACAAGAATTGTTGGAGCATTGTAGATTGTAGTCGCTTCCTTGGCCTAGTTGCAATATACATGGGCGGTGGACCGGGAGGTCGTGGGTTCGATTCCCTGGTCGAGCAAAGCAAATTTTCTAATTTAGTTTTCCCGGGACTGGATCCCTCAGAGGGGGTTGACGTCTGGCAGGCAGCCGGCCGTAAAAACTTGGCCAAATCCTTTCTGCAACATGCTTGAAAAAGTGTCTAGCGCCGACACTACATTAAGGTGAGATAAGGGCAGGTAGAAAGAAAGATTGTAGATTGGAAAAGTAATATTTCAGCATTTGTGTTCAGATCGATTATGATAATAATAAATAACAATCCGGTCGAGTCAGTTTCTCTACTGTCTGCATCGCGTTCTTTAAGAGTGCTTTGATTATGATAGGTTAAGTAGATTCTATCCATCAAACCTGTCCCTAGAATTTCAACAATATCTTTACTAATTTCCAATCATACAGAACAGTCTTGATTACAGATTGTTCAATATCCGGTATAAGATGCGAAAGGATTAAAATCGTAAAATGAATATTCCCTAATATTATATCTCTTACGTACATGTCGGCGCCATATCGGAGTAACCACCCAGATCCATGGCGTAATACAAAAACACATGTC
Organism: Clanis bilineata; assembly: GCA_036417725.1. Classification (NCBI taxonomy): domain Eukaryota; kingdom Metazoa; phylum Arthropoda; class Insecta; order Lepidoptera; family Sphingidae; genus Clanis; species Clanis bilineata. The sequence goes on from CM071154.1 coordinate 10,382,034, forward strand.
TTTTATGTTTTCCAAAAGTCAGTAAAACGAGTCACAGAAGTTCACAACACCACTTATAGCACTTTTTGACAACTAAACTTATTATTACACATTTACACAAAGTAGCACTGCATGTATCAAACATCATTTACACGAAATTACTGTCACTGCTGCTGAACAGCGATGGATTTAAATAGGAAACTTATAATAGAAATACCGTCCGAGTTTTTGTTAATAATCGATAACATTAATGATTTTCTTTGAAACGAATTTAAAACAAGACAAATAATTATTATAAAAACTAAGAGTTCTCCAGGCCTTTAAATAATGAATTATTATTAATTCACAGTGTAATTAAAACAACGCTATAACAAAGTAACATAAAATTACAATCGGCGGATATCCGCCAAGCATTATTAATTTAAAGTATGATATTGGTTAATTGTAATCCAAACCTTAAAATCAGATAAATATTAAAATCACTTAGAAAACATAAATTTACGACATGCTTTATAAGTTCAATAATTATTACACAAACATATATCCGGTTACTGAAAGTTACTTTATAACATAGCTTTAAAACAATTTAAACATTCAGATAAAACAGCAAATAATATTAAATGATTAATAGAACGTAATTCACTCCAAAATTACAATGATCTTAGTTTTTCAGATAGGAATAATTTTATATTTTTGTTTCTTAATTGAGGGTGTAATGCAGATGCGCCCATACGGCCATACTGACCGAAGCGCGCTCTCTGCGCTTCTTTAATACTACTCTAATAACTTATCTAAGAGTTAAATAACACGTAGAGATAAATATAAAATAATCCACATAAAAATACATTAAAAACAAACAGAAAAACGCGCATAAAGAAAAACCAAATTCATGGCATCACCGACCTCGGGGTTCAGCCATCCAGCAGGCATCATCCATTACGGAATCTAGCCAAATAAAAGGCATCACCCATCACGGGATCTAGCCATCCAAAAGGCATCACCCATGCGGGCTCTAGCCACTAAGACCGGGAAAAGGATACGCGTGGTGGCCAACCAGCGTTTGAGGAAGGATGTTTTGGATAGGTTTAAAAATAAGTAAACAAAAATAAACTGTAATCCACTCAAAAATATTTTCATCAAAAAGGCATCACCCATCCGGGGTCTAGCCACTCAGACCGGGTTACTAGGATACGCATGGTGGGAATCCAGCGTTTAAGGAGGGATGTTTTGGATAAATTTAAAATAAGTAAACAAAAATAAACTTTAATTCAGACAAACAAACCAAAGAAAGGTCAATTCGCTACATTCTGGAGTAGCATTTTCCTGACCCATGTTCTATTACTTGCCCATACGGTCATTTTTCATTTAAAACTGAAGGGGTAGGTTTTAAGAAACAGTTACTACAAACCAAATCAGTCCATCTGCGGAGATCGATATTGAAAAGAGGAAACATTTCTATGTAGCGCTATAAACACAGTAAGAGTTTCGGAAAGGTGCTTGTTACAAATAGCACCACGCCACGCTATAAAAAAAGCCTGTTGTTTCATGGGCATACCTTCACTATACGCTGCAATATAGAGCAAAGAAGAAAATTAGATAAATAGTTAAAAAGAAAATAGTGTTAAAGACTAGCGTGCCATCATAAAGCTTTACCCGTGGGAAAACTTTCTTTTTTTCAAAATCGCTCGTCCATCCTATCCAAACACGAATTATGAAACAAGATTGCTTAGGAAACAACCAAATTCATAGACATAATTCACACAGTAAAATTGTCTCAGTTATTAAGTATAAAAATAAACTATTATCAGAAACTAGGATGGGGGTTTTGAAATAATAGGCAAACCTACACAAATAACTTTTCCGATATGAATGCTTTAGGAACGACCATTTGTCAGGATTTCTCTATTTAAGATCACTTATTTACTTTATATCAAAGACATTCATAGAGAGAGATTCGTAGAGCATGGAGCAACAACTCCCTTAATCAAAACCATTCCTTTTTCCTCCCACCTGACTTTAACCCACCTTAAGGCGGTGTCAGCGCTACACACTTAAGCCACACTTAAACTCTTAAATCAATCAAGACCATCAATAATATAGTGAATAATTAAACGAAAAGCAATACAATAAAAACAATTTTAGTGGGTAGTTTCGCAAATCTGTAATTTTGCAAATCAACAATGTTGCCTTTTAAAACCATTTCGATCACTATTTTTAAACTTGTCCAATTTTACGTATCCAAAAAGTTTTTCAAAAATAAATTATGAAACTGCGCGCATAACGCATAACTCAATAATAAAAAAATCTGGGTAAATACCTGTACAAGGTAATAAACAGCCTCGACCAGCTCCCGTGGTCGATGATTCCGGCCTCACACATTGTCCGTGCTGTAGCCATATACTCTGCAGCCTGCACAGTGGCACAACTGCCTGCTTCGTAGATTCCAGAGGTCGTGGCACCGGATCGCCCAGTGTGCGATCCCACCGCTGCTGTCGGCGCCATATCGGAGTAACCACCCAGATCCATGGCGTAATACAAAAACACATGTCTTTTATGTTTTCCAAAAGTCAGTAAAACGAGTCACAGAAGTTCACAACACCACTTATAGCACTTTTTGACAACTAAACTTATTATTACACATTTACACAAAGTAGCACTGCATGTATCAAACATCATTTACACGAAATTACTGTCACTGCTGCTGAACAGCGATGGATTTAAATAGGAAACTTATAATAGAAATACCGTCCGAGTTTTTGTTAATAATCGATAACATTAATGATTTTCTTTGAAACGAATTTAAAACAAGACAAATAATTATTATAAAAACTAAGAGTTCTCCAGGCCTTTAAATAATGAATTATTATTAATTCACAGTGTAATTAAAACAACGCTATAACAAAGTAACATAAAATTACAATCGGCGGATATCCGCCAAGTATTATTAATTTAAAGTATGATATTGGTTAATTGTAATCCAAACCTTAAAATCAGATAAATATTAAAATCACTTTACAGTGATAAAACATAAATTTACGACATGCTTTATAAGTTCAATAATTATTACACAAACATATATCCGGTTTATTGAAATAAAACTATTCTTACGGATTCTATCACGATTAGGTTTTAATTATTATTCCCGACGTTTCGAAGGCTTTCCAGTCTTCGTTGTCACGGGTCAGACTGACTAGTCTCCGTAAGAATAGTTTTATTTCAATGTATAATATTCACGTAAACTTAATAAATCAGTATATATCCGGTTACTGAAAGTTACTTTATAACATAGCTTTAAAACAATTTAAACATTCAGATAAAACAGCAAATAATATTAAATGATTAATAGAACGTAATTCACTCCAAAATTACAATGATCTTAGTTTTTCAGATAGGAATAATTTTATATTTTTGTTTCTTAATTGAGGGTGTAATGCAGATGCGCCCATATACACGTGTACACATCTCTTTTTGTCAGGTAGAAACGAACCCTTACGTTGAGAGTTAATTTGATCAATATCAGGTTCCATATAAAAGTAGATTGATCGATTGCGATCGAGATATTTTTTGTTGAAATTCTTATTGAATTCTTTTCATAAATTTTTAAGCTCGCAAGTCACAACATACCTATGCCCAGAGACATTAAACAGAGGTTTAAATCTCTTATGCCTAATGGCGTCTTTATTTAAGCGAAGCCGGATTATTTGTTAAGTATAAGCGTATATAAACTCTGTAATATTAATGTCTCACTACTTGGCATTCGCTTCCTCTACTAATGAGGGGGTTTAGACCTTAGTCTACCACGCTGGCCTTATATGGTTGGGAGACTTTACATAGCTTCCAAATTTCAAATTTTTGGGCCACAAAGATAAACAAGCACGGCCCACCTGAGTCCACGTGGGATTTGGGCCATCAGAAATCTCACTATCTATATAAAACAACTACAACAAATCAAAGAATCACACAAGATGTGTTCGAGTTTGGTCTCTGGTTGGTTTAATTCGCGAGTCTCGTCCCCTATAATTTGAAGGATCAAGAATAAGCTTGGCTTAATCTACTATATAAAAATAAGTCGGGTTTTCCTTCCTGACGCTATAACTCCAGAACGCACGAACCGATTTCCACGGTTTTGCATTCGTTGGAAAGGTCTCGGGCTCCGTGCGGTTTATAGCAAAGAAAATTGAAGAAAAATTTCAACAGAAAAGCGGGAAAATCTTTTTTCACATACAGCGCCATCTCTGATACATGGCATGTACTACAAACCAATATTTTAAGTAGATGGCGCCGGTGCATGATACATTGACAGACGGGGTGACAGATGGGTGACCGACGTGGTGACAGACGGGGTGACAGACGGGGTGACAGACGGGGTGACAGACGAGGTGACAGGCGGGGTGACTGACTGGGTGACAGGCGGGTGACAGACGGGTGACAGACGGGGTGACGGACGTGGTGACAGACGGGTGACAGACGGGGTGACAGGCGGGTCACAGACTGGGTGACAGACGGGGTGACCGACTGGGTAAGAGACGGGGTGACAGACGGTGTAACTGACGGAGTGAGAGACGGGGGACTGACGGCCGAAGTAGATCATCACATTACCTCCTTTAGAATTATTGGATTATAGGTGCCTACGACTCACTCTTTCAACCCTCTGTCTCATACGCAGACGAAGTTGCGCGGGTCAGCTAGTATATATATAAATAAATACACCCAACAGCCACACATATAGTCCTGACCTTACACTTCGTGTAACCTGTATCGTGGGTGTCAGAAACTACGAGAGACTTTCGGTCTTACAACACCCAGACCTGAAACAAATATCTGTGGGCCACACAGACATTTGTCTCGGTGCGGGGATCGAACCCACAACCTCACGTTTCACAGCCGGCTACTCACCCGCTGCGCCACGGAGGTTTTCAAAATATAGGTTTCTAATTATGCCGTTGTCTTTAGATACACAGGCATATGTCATGAGAAACGTGAAGAATCAATGAACTAATTAATGATAATTACGCCGAGTATTGCTCCAGTGGATGGTGGAATTGGATTAGGATTTATCTATCCCTTAAGGTATGAGAGCGTATTATGTATTTCCTTGTCACATAAATGAAAAAATATACTTCGCAATATAAAAATATATTCGACCGAATTTCCAGAAGGGTATCCTCCTAACGTGGATTGCGTACACAACAATGAGTTTCCTCTTATCCTTATAACGGTTTCCATTTCGCCACGCAGCATTGTCACGTGCATTGATCGGACACATACAATTATATCCAGGGACTATACCCTTAAGCCCGATTCACATCTACAGATTTTATTTTAAAGACAGGTAACTTAATGTTTTTGATTATTTTTATTTGAAAGTAATTTATGTTATGAAGTAATTATTGATTTTGCAATTTTAACTTTTAAATAATTTGAGGTAAAGAACGTGATAAAACGAAGAAGTGGTTTAAAATAGATAGATATGGATTTATTGACAGCTTCCGTGGCGCAGTGGGCGAGTAGCCGGCTGTGAAGCGGGAGGCCGTGGGTTCGATTCCCGCATTAAGACAAATGTTTGTGTGGCCCACATATATTTGTTTCAAGTCTGGGTGTTGTGAGACCGAAAGTCTCTCTTTGTCTCTGACACCCACGATACAGGTTATACCTAGTGTAGGGTCGAGACTAGGTTTGTGACTGTTGAGTGTATTTATTTATTTATTTTATTATGATAAAATAACTATATTAGACTTGTCATCATCACAGACTTATTGACTCTGTGATAATTGAAAATTGCATTAATTCTTTACTTAAATTTAGCTTACCTAAGGTTTATAAAAAAAAAATATGTTTACACTTTTAAATACCACGGCTGCATAACGTAGTAAGTGCTGAACATACCTAACACATGTAGGTGTGAATCGACCTTAATCCCTTCTGAAGACGATATGTTTATCTAGAGTATTGCAGATGTACGAATGTACTATCAGATATCGTGATTGGGCGTCATAAGAATGTACTTGTGATTGCGATTCGATGCCAACCTGATATCTTGTTTAAGCTACGCATTATTAGGAAAATACTTCTTTAACTGCCTTAGCGGCGTAGGTGTAATACGTGTACGGTACGATTCGCTACTTAAGGTCTTGGATTCGGTCCCCGGGTCGGGTAAAGTTATATTGGGTTTTCTACTCAGTATCAGCTGTGAGTCGGGAATGTGTGCCAGATATGTGACGGAAATGTGGTCGCGAGCCTAGATATGTATGTAAGAATTATATTGACCGCATTGTGATATTTTCGTACAATTTTGGTTGAAATATCTGTTAAATTTCATAATTTGAACGTTTACATGAATACAGCAACGTCCGGCGTTAAATAACGCCACATGCTACCAGCACCGCCTTTATAAATAAAAATGGACAAAAACATGTTAAAAAGGCATTATTATAAATGCGAAAAGAATATCCGGTGACTGCCCAGTTAGGTGTACGATTACTCTAAAAAAAAAAAAATACAATTTATTCGAAAAGCAAACATCAAGAAAATTTGTCTATACATAAATGGATTGGCAGCGGCTTTTCAGATTTGCAGAACCTAAATTGATTACAAGAGGATCAAATTCGAAGTAGCTACAAACTTCAATACTCGAATAACGTAGTCAAGATCACATCAAAGGCTTCGTGAAAAGGGTTTCTGACGTCAAAAGCCGAGTAATTTACGCTGAGTAAACTTTTAAAAACGTAATTCTAAAGTACACAAGTGGTTAATCGGTAAACAGGAGTAGTAAAAAAACTTAACGGACCGACTTAAAAATGTAACCCATCATGACAAAATTTATAAGGGACCATCCTTGGAATAAGCTCTATCGGACACAAATCGGTCCACATTTGGCGGAGATATAAAAAAATACAGACGAATTGAGGACCTTCTCCTTTTTTGAAGTCGGTCGAAAATTCAAAGTTGGACAGACTGTCTAAATACTTTAATCTTTAGAGTGTGGTAGAGCCACGCTATAGACAGTAAGGGGGCGTCCATAAATTACGTGAGGTGTTTAAGGGGGGGAGGGGATCGAGTCAAATCTCATCTAATCTTACGTTGGAGAGAGGGGGGGTCTCGGCAAATATCACGCAATTTTTTTTTCTGATTGAAACAAAAAAAATTATACTATTTTGGTCCATTTAATCCAGATTGTACATGCTTAAGATTTAATCTTAAGCGTAATCGTAATACGATTAAGATCATTTACTAATTCTTTCGAAAGAAAATAATTTTATTCATACTTCAACGTTATACATTTACTGACTGTCAAACCACCATATTTGTTTTATACCAAATAGCTCAATTTAATCTGAATTTACCTTAGACTAAATATAGACTGGACTATCCTCACTGACATATTGAAGAAACGGGATGGTGCTATACGTATTTAAGTGTGTTGAACAAATATGCTAATCTAGTTCTTTGTCTCGCATCGAATACCCAGAAATTCTTGCTTTGCGTATTTGCTTTGAGCACAGAATTTGACAACATATTTTATTCTGCAGTTTACGTGGATATAAATCACTTATAATTATTCAATTCTTATTATTGTATTGAAACAGTGAGTTTGCAGAGTCTCATAATGGTGGGATGTTGCATTCGCGGGTAATAACAGACGAAATGAAATTTGTGTTACATTTCACGTAACTAACGATGAAATCTTATTTCTGAACATTTTTACATTTTAGTCGTAAATAAAAGCACGAAGCAAATTTTTTTTTTCTTTTTACAATAACAATCCAACGCGTTTACGTAAGAAACTCACATTTTGAAAAATCTCACGTGAGATTGGGGGATGGGGGAGGGGGTTGAATAAAATCTCACGACATCTCACCAGGGGGGTAGGGAGGGGCAGAAAATTTAAAAAAACACCTCACGTAATTTATGGACGCCCCCTAACGTATATCACGATTGGGCGGCTCGACCGGTTTGATACCACTGTCTCACAGAAAATCGACGTAAAGTGGCAGTTTGCTGTTGCATTTCGTTCTATTATTATTATAAGCTCACGCCTCTATCCCCGAAGGGGTAGGCAGAGGCGCACTAGCGAACTAGAACACCCACATTTCGCCGAGCTTAGTTCAGTCCCAGATGTGATAGGGGGCGAGCCTATCGCCATATCGGGCACAAATTCCAGACTCCGGGCTAATATGGAAAAATCCAATATTACTTTGCCCGACCCGGGGATCGAACCCGAGACCTCAGAACCGTAGTCGTACCGAAATACCACCACGCCACCGAGGCAGTCATTCTAATGCCCACGAATTTCTATTCCCCTTTGGATTGGCAACGTACCGTTGATTTTTTTGTGTCTTGGGTGTCTATGGGCGGTGGATCACTTACCATCAGGTGCCCCAACTGCTCGTTTGTCAGTCTCTGCTATAAAGAAACGCTTCCCGACGTAATGCGTTGGTTTTTGTCAAGGTAGCACAAGTTAGATTGTTAAGTTTTGCATCACTACCCGAACTGTGGAACTATTAATTGTTTGTTCAAAACGTCCCTTTTGTGTTGGACATGTGTCATAACTTGAGGCCACAAACTTACGGAGCTTTTATGTTACTTGATGTTATTTTGGTAAAAGCTTTTTTCGTTCTGCCACGTTATTACTTTTTTACATACATAGACTCACGCCTGTAGGAGTAGGCAGACACGAAGTTTAGAATTGGGACACCCACATTTCGCCTCTTTTCCGTCCCAAGTGTGATTGGAGCGAGCATATCATTATATCGGGTTGAAGTAACGAACTATTATCTAAATAGGGCCTATGTCATAATCATCTATATTGTAGCAATAATTTGTATCGTTTCTATTGTATATTATTGGATATAAGCCAATTGTTCGTCACATTGAGCCTTCATCCATCTGTTATTACCCCACAATCTCAATATTAGGTCAGCGCAATACACCTTTTTAGTATGATTCACAAAGAATTAGGATTAGTTTTTGCATTGGTGGCCTGCGCAACGTTATCCTTCTGTAAATTCCAATTCCAGGTAAATCGTTTTAAAATAGCTGCGTTACCGGGGATTCGTCCCCAGGGCCTCGCGGTCCTCAGTTACTAAACCTAGCGACTCACGTCGACTATTTAGGTACGTAATAAGTTATGTAATATTCTTCGATAGCCTCGGTGGCGTTGGAGAGTTGCGTACGTGGTATTACCGTTTTGAGGTCTCAGGTTTGATCTCCGGGTCGGGCAAAGTTATATTGGATTTTTCAGTATCAGCCCGGAGTCTGGAATTTGTGCCCGATATGGCGATAGGCTCACACCCTATCATATCTGAAACAGAACTAAGCTTGGCGAAATGTGGGTGTTCTTGTTCGCTAATGCACCTTTGCCTATCCTTCGGAGATAAAGGCGTGAGCTTATATATGTAATATGTATGTCTCCATAGTTTCTCAGTTTTCAACAACTGGGCTTGATCAGTTAACGTGCTCTCTGAGATAGAGAGCGGCTTGAATACTTAACCGCTAAGCCTAAAACACCATTAGAACAGCGATAGTGTTCGAACTGCGGCCTGAGCAGGAAAATTTCTGACAACCGTAAATGTATTCGAACTCGATGCGCGTCTATGAAATTTGTATGAAATATTAACCAAACGTCATCAGTGCGCAGCGAACTCGAATACATTTACATTTACATTAGTTTTTCGTGCTCGGGCTACAGGATTATTGGCGACATTTCTAGAGTAAAGCCTAAAGTAAGGATGGTAATTAATGGGTTAAAATCTTGAATTATTTCTATTAAAGATACCATATAGATTGGAGCCAATGCATTGGATACAAACGGACTATATTCGACCGACTTCCAAAAAGGAGAAGGTCCTCAATTCGTCTGTATTTTTCTCCGCCAAATGTGGACCGATTTTCAAAATTGGTTTTTGTATTCGATAGAGCTGATTTCAAGGGTGGGCTTATATAATTTTGGTCACGATCAGATTTGAAGTCGGTCTGTTAAGTTTTTAAACTTGTTTGTCATTAATTGTCATTCGGCCCATATTCATCCACTGCATTGTATAGGCCTTCGTCAGTTTTTGGGGTCTTGGGCCAACAATACCCACGATTTCCCGGCTACGACCATTACCTCTACGTTAGTGTATATCCGGGTCAATCGAGGATCTTCCAACATGACATTATGGTTGATTGGGGTGGGTATGGGAGTACATTCCTGTATCTGCATTGGTCATCCGCCTGTCTTGTCGCAGGGCCCTCGACTTGCTTCTTCCCTCTTCGGAGTTTGACGAAACATAAATAAGCCGACAAAAAATCGGTGGTCACTGTTTTTCTAAATGCACTACGCTTACATTCAGGTGTAGTGAAGTCACTTTGCCGTGTCCGCATAAAAAAACATACATTTTATTCCAAGACTAAAATATATCTGTACGAAACATTGTCATACTTGTCACGTTTTATGAAGGAGCATTTGTATCGTAGACTTAATTATTTCAAATTAGGATGTTTTTCTTAATTATATGATCTCATATCATTGATGATATTTTTCGACAAATCAAATCAAAATATTTGTTGAATTCCTAAAATGACAATTATCATCAGCCATAAGACGTTTACTACTGAACATAGGCCTCCCCCAAAGATTTCCAAATAATGTCAATGACACTGAAAAATGTCTATACATCTTCTAGATTTTGTAAAATATTTTCTACCTCTATAGCCATTTCGGAAGGCTGTTTCGCCATAGAATAATGAATGAGCAAGAATCGCTGGAAGTCTGAATTTTTACATACTATAAATATTATAATTAAACAGTAATACATTATAATACAGTCAGTCGCTTCTAATTTATTACAATATTTGTATTAAACGCTGGCCTCACTAGGGAGGAGGCTCAAGACCGGGCGAAGTGGAAGCGTTTAATTAGGAAGGCGGACCCTGGCAGAAGACCGGGATAACGCCAGGCAGAAAGAAAGATTTGTATTAAACGCTGTCCCTGCAGGGTTACCACCACCTCTTATAGCAGTATTATTATAATCGTTCTTCCATTGTTTTGTATGGGAATCGGTACAAGTAAGATTATAATAATACTGCTATAAGAGGTGGTGGTAACCCCCCTGCATTAATGACTATTTAATGAGAGGGATTAAGTCTTAGACCATTATACTAGCCTAATGCGGGTTAGAAGACTTTACATACTGACTGATCCTCATTATTTTATATCTCACCATATAATTTAAGAAATTATTCATGAGGTTTACATACGCAACATACAGAAGATAAGGTGCATGATTTTTGGGGTTAGTTTTAATGTTAATTTTTGTTACCAATTTATCGACTGCCCACCAAGGCAGTGTAGTGGTATTGCGTCCGCGATACGACTATCGTTCTGCGGTCTCGGGGTCGATCCCGTGTCGGGTAATGTTATATTGGATTTATCAATCAGTCTGGAATTTGTGTGCGATAGGCTCGCCACTTTTCACATCTGGGACGGAACTAAGCTCGGCGAAGTGGGTGTTCTAGTTCGCTAGCACGCCTCTGCCTACACTGTCTGGGATACAGACGTGAGCTTATATCATGTACATATGTGTTTATTTAACAAACATATTCCACTGGAACCATACATCTATCCGGGATAAAAAAAATGTAAGTACTATTCCAGACTATTATCTATCTTTGTGCCAAATTTCATCCAGATCCGTTGAGCCGTTCTGGCATGGTTGAGTAACAAACATCTATGCATCCAAATCATCGCATTTATATTAATAGTATGATTAAATAAATTAATATATCTTAACAAGACCGTCGGAAGATTTCTATCACAACAGATTTTTCTTATTATAATATTTTAACATTATTCTGTCATCTATATAATATATCTTCTGCCACATCAAAAAATATTAACCTCCTTCCAAGGCAGTTGGGTAAATAAGATAAAGCAATATTAACCTCTAGCTGTATGTTCAATCTACATACAACTATTATGTCGTTTAGTCATCATAAATCATATGAAAGGCGTGTAAGGTAATGCTTTCATAAAGCCACGATAAAATCAACGTGTCATTAGCGTAAATAAAATATTTCAGGGTACGTTCATACATTTACCACCATACAATTTCAATTCATCATGCTACGTCATCGCCAATAAGGCTGTATGGAATAAAGCTATGAATTTTATGCGTCCGCATGACAGCGAAATGGGCCGAGATAAAATCCATTTATTTTAGGGAAAAAAATCTAAACAACGGCTGGGGTTCACCGTAAACGTAAATGTATTTCAGCGTTCGTTTAGGTCGTTTTCATGTGCGTTTCTAGTTAAAACGTATACATTATGCCCCTTACTTATAAAAATATTTGAGCGCTGCTTAGCTTTATACCATAGGTTGTCCCTTTCATTTTTAAACAATGTTACGCTAGGAAAAAAGTGACAGGTTATTCGTAACCATTTGCTCAGCTAAAAATGCTGTTTTAAGTAAGGCCCTATGGATTTACTTATATTTAAGTCATGCTTAACTTTAAAGGCACCTTTTTAGCCAAAGGGCTGTTCCGTTCTAATTCACAATGAAGGCTACTTAATAATTTATTGAAACGAGTATACTCGTAGTACGGGTATTATACATTCTAATTCTTTCGAATAGAACGAGTCAAAATACATTAACATCAGAAATACATTAGAGGAAAATCGTATTTCTTCCATTATGAAGCCATTTGTAATACAAAACAACGTAAGTGTAATAAAATTCTTTATGGCAACCGTCTGAAGGAGGCTGAATTGTTATTGCCCGTACTTGTTGCATGCCTCGGTAGCATGAGAACGTCTTGTCGAGACTAGAATCAGCAGTCCGACTCTTACATGTGATAACTTACTCTATGATTTAAAGTTTTTAAATTAATAATATCTATTGTAATATTAAAATAAAATATATTTGTTTCTGTAAACATAGGTAATATACCATTAATAATGAGAAGTGGTCTTCAAAAATAAAAATCACTTACCTGGTGTCGGGCCCGCTGTGCAGCTCGGTATAAATATGTTTTATCGCGACGTGTATATATTTAATTGAGAATCGAATACAAATATCTATAGCAGTAGTCAACAGATAACACAGATACGAGTATTCAACAACAGTTCTAAATATTAATTTTAAAAGTTACAACAAGATATACGAGGGCGCGAGTAATACTCCCGTTAAGGGCGTCCGTAGTAATAACACTGTAAGGGAGATAAAATCAAAATATAGGGGAACAAAACCAGAGCTGAAGCGAAGAGTAGGCATCACAGAAGACACTGGACATAAATAAATAGAACGAACAAAATAATATGGACAGCGAACACTATTGAAAACGGGAACACGCGCGGCGCGACTTGAAAGGTTTCTTGAATGTGGAAAATGTGAAAGATTCAACAAGTGGTTTGCGAGGGCGGGCGGCGCGGGTCGGGCCTAGAGGACCTTGCGGCGGGAAAGCTCGCCCGCCAGTGTCCGGAGCCGCAGCTCCCGCCTCGATCGCGAGGCGCGCCTGTGTGCCACAGCCTTCGTTGTCACAGCTGAGGCTGTGTGTAGCAGTGCGTGTGTATACGTCGCCGCGCAGCCGTGTGCAGCGGTGCGCCTGTGTGCTCGCGCCTACGGGTCTGGCGCACAGGTGAGCCCGGCCGGCCCCCAGCCAGCTCCCTGTCCTATCTATACACGGTTGCCATACGTCCGGAACTTTACGGACAAATCTGGAATTTTTACCCTCTGGATAGCCAGGGGAATTTGGCTGTCCGAAAATTCTGTAATAAAACTCATTTATGATGAGCCTCTTTCTTGAGTCAACTTTTTAAAGAACATTGTAAAACTTCAGAGTTTGGAAATAATAAAGTTATGTGCGAGTACTTTAATTACCATTTATAAAAAGGACTTATAAACAGGAAAATAACTTCTAGTTTCTAAAAAATATAAAGAATGGTTACAATGTTTTACTACAATTGAATCGGCGAATATAACCATATTTTTTTTTAAGTATGAGAAATTGCTACAGTAAATGGGCAATTTTAAGATTTGGCGTTCGATAGACCTTACTTCAAGGGTGGCCCTACATAAATTTGGTTATGATCTGATGAAGTACGAAGCAATAATATTATAATAATATTAGCCCTGTAATATTACTGTTCCCCTGCTGGGCACGGGCCTCCTCTACTAATGAGAGGGGTTAGGCCTTAGTCTACCACGCTGGTGTAATGCGGGTTGCTAGACTTCACATACCTTCGAAATTCTTGTGAAGAAATTCTCGGGTATGGAGGTTTCCTCACGATGTTCTCCTTCACCGTTATAGCAAGCGATATTTCACAATGAAAATACACTTAACATAGAAAAGTCAGAGGTGTATGTTTCATTTTGGGGTTGGTCTCGAACCTCCGACACTGGCCTGATACGGGTTGGTAGACGAAGCAAACTCCTTGATAAACAATAGCACAGACATCACGTATTGGGGTTTTGAAGTTTCCAAATTTTATTAACGGTTCTGCGAACGAAAATCTCAGTGCCTCTAGAGAACGCAGTTCTGGAAAAGGTCAGTTGGCTGCAGCTTTGTTAAACCCATACGTTATGAAAGGTCGAAGGTAATTTTGGGGCATGAACTCGAGTGCGGGTATATTTAGGATTCAAACGAATAACGCGCATAGTTTGCGTAGCGATACACCGAAGAATTTCTAGTAATTAAGCTAGTTTTAATTAATTCAAGCTTGTTAATTACATTGTTGGCGTGTGTTAAATATTCTGCAAGGAAATGTACGGTTGTGTTTGATTGATGTTACGATGTTAATCACTTTTTTATATCTAATTTATTGCTGTTTATTTTTTTTTAAATGAACAAAGGACTGTATAGATTAAACGATATAGTTATATATTAATCCCCTGAGTTGACGTCAGGCAGGCAGGCAGCCAGTGAGCCTATTGTAAAAACTAAGCCGAATATTTTGTGCAAGATGCTTGAAAAAGTGTGTTGTGTCGCCCGCACATTTAGATGATACCGGGGCAAATAATAGTAATATTATGATCATTTATTTATTAATCGACTCTTTAGCAATGGAAAGCCGAAGCAATAAATCGAATTATATAGCTTCGCAACTGATAGTTAAATACCTGTTAGTATTGTAAAGTCCATAAGTTGCACATCTTCTCCCTGGTTGCATGAATGAACTGAAGGGTTGAACGCTGAGCCGCGCCTACGCGCCGCGCCGTGCCGTAGCAATTCATGCTACGAGGTTACGTCTGCTCTAATTCGTAGCATGCGACGTGGCCTACGCTTCTTGGGGCAGTAGGCGACTTTTTATATCAAGATTAATTTTCAACATAAATTGAAACCGCGCTGGTGCTACGTGCTGCTAATTGTGTATGAAGTGACACCAGTGGCGAAGGGTGATTTTTTAAAGGGGAAGCCGAAGCTAGTTTCTCTTTGAATTATTAGCAGATATTTTGGCAAAGGTACGCCACAAAGAATCGTGTTTGTGGACCCTTCGCCACTGAGTTGCAGATAATTCCATATAATGTGGCTAATAAATAAAAAATCGCAAGAGAAGTACTACGCTAATTAACGATAGACGATGATGCAACATTGTTTTTCGCATAGCAATCAATATCATTATAATTATTATCATCATCATCATTCATCAGTCATAGAATGTTTACATAGGCATCTCCTATTATATTTAACTAGCTTTTGCCCGCGACTACGCCCGCGTGAGAGTCTTGACAAACATTCATCCCCCATTACATCACTATAACAACATTAACATAAGCTCACGCCTGTATCCCCGAAGGGGTAGGCAGAGGCACTAGAAGAACTAGAACACCCGCATTTCGTCGAGCTTAGTTCCGTCCCAGATGTGATAGGGGGCGAGCCTATCGCCATATCGGGCACAAATTCCAGACTCCGGGCTGATATGGAAAAATGAATTTATGCATGTTTTATACGTATAAAACTTCCTCTTGAATACTCTATCTATTAAAAACAAAACCTCATCAAAATCCGTTGCGTAGTTTTAAAGATCTAAGCATACAGACAGACAGCGGGAAACGACTTTGTTTTATACTATGATTACTTTCAATTATTGACACTGCAAATGACTACATTGTATTTAAACTAAAATACAGTGCGACTTGCAGAACTATTATTAATCGAGAGTTAGTTCTAAACTAAATTTAGCCTACAGGTCACTCCTATCTTTAAATCAAGATTTGAGATAAACAAAGATTTATCGCGGAGCTGCATGTGGCCTTTATGCCAACCGTTGAGAGAGTTAGATTTGACTTACATATTTATCTTACAGCTCATTCCTACATTTAAATCGAGATTTGGGATAAACCGAGATTTATCTAAGTGCTGCAAGTCTCCCTTTAGCGCTTTGACTTCGCATGGTCATGAGTATGTTTCACAGTGAGACTTATTATAATGTTTCTCGTATCCACCTCCAAAGAAATGCATTATTGATAATCAAGATGTTATCATAATAGGTACACCTACCTACATCAAGTACCTATAGTGAGAGCTTCCAGTTTTAGAAAATTATTATAAAGTGGGTCGGTATCAAGAGGCCATAGGGATAAACATGAACACGCAAGCGAAACAGTTGGCAAAAACTAGTTTAGAAGAAATACCGCTTGTGACCCTTGCTTGTGACGCAAAAAACGTTATCGCTTAAAATTAAAATCGCTATTATAGAGCGTAAACGAATATGATTATACTGACATCTATACTGACTTAAACGGCACTACCTAAAGCACAAACTCAAAGAAGAAACATTTAATAGGTGGCGTTAGTAGTTTGAATTTAGATAACAATATAGGCCCATGCCCATTTTACTATTCATGTCAATAATCTTCCCAATAACCTTAGTGTGATTCCCAATCTACAATTTACGTAGTTGTAATTATCATGTACCTACGTCTTCGGTCTTATATTATTAAAACGCAAAGTGTCTTGACCATAATTAGTTAAGAAATAGGATAATAGGTGGCGCTTATTTAAATTTTTTAAGTCCATAACCATTCTTGAATAATCTATGGACATAAGGATGTCAAAGTCAAACAGAAATGTCAAACTCAATTTGTCATTCATTTCCGTCGGTCGTCATCGTAAGCGACCGAAGTAATTTGTAAAATAATTTAATGTAATATGAATGAAGTTTTCTTTATTATACAGTTGTGTTCAGTGAAGCCGAACGCGAGTGCTGTTTAATTCATAATATCGTTAATACAGTTTAAAGACAGTAAAATGCCTTTTCTTAACATCAAGAAGCAATACCTAGCAATCGGAATGTTGGTTTTTCTCTTACTGTTTTTATTTAACAACAAGCCGGCTTTTCAGTGTCAGTTTAGTCCTGAAATGTCGAGTTATTCGCCGCCGATATATGGAATTACCCCTACTTACGCTCGCCTCGCACAAAAAGCTGATCTAACAAGGTACCGAATTTTTGTTTATACGTGATGATTTTGCCCTTGATTTATGGTTAGCGCTAACTTCTGTGTTTGAATAACGTGTTTAGCAATGATCGTGACATGCGTGCCATTAATTTTATTGTGTAATTTATTAGTGTCGATGCGTCCTATTTCTTTGTTAAGATGTAATTGCACTTGGGAGGGTTGTATCGAAGAATATCGTGTCATATAATTGTATGTATTATATTGTATGCAAGCTTTATACAAATTAGACTGTCCAAAATATTCCTGTTTAGGAGGCAGAGATATTTATTGTCTATTGTTCGACATTTGTGTAATGGACTGTACTTACCAGCTATACGTATCAGCCAGTTTCAAGAAAATAATAAACCAAAGTATAGTTTCTAGTAATGATGAATAATTTTATGGTTTATTTACATAAATATACTCAAACATGTTCCAATTTTTATTATTATTTCAGCCTATCGCCGTCCACTGCTGAACGTAGGCCTCCCCAAGTGAGCGCCAACCATCCCGGTCTTGCGCAGTCCGCATCCATCCGCTGCCCGCCACCTTTCTCAAGTCGTCGGTCCATCGTGCAGCAGGGCGTCCCACACTACGTCTGCCTAAACGCGGTCTCCACTCCAGCACATGTCTGCTCCACCGGCCATCTGTCCGTCTGCAGACATGACCGGCCCACTTCCACTTCAACGTGCTAATTCTGCGAGCAATATCAATCACTTTGGTTCTCTGGCGGATGACTTCATTTCGAATTCTGTCCACCAGAGAAATGCCAAGCATTGCTCGCTCCATAGCACGCTGAGCGATTTTGAATTTGCGGACCAGTCCGCTGGTTAGTGTCCAGGTTTCGGCTCCGTAGGTCATTACGGGTAAGACGCACTGGTTGAAAACCTTCGTTTTCAAACACTGAGGGATCGACGACTCGAAAATATTGCGTAGCTTTCCGAATGCCGCCCAGCCCAACCGAATCCTCCTATCCGCCTCTTTCTCGAAGTTATGCTTGCCGAGTTGTATAGTTTGGCCAAGATAAACGTATTCTTGCACAACCTCGAGAGTAGCGTCACCTACGACAACAGGTCTCGGGAGAACATGACTGTTAAACATTACTTTCGTTTTATCAAGGTTCATCCCAAGACCCACCTGTCTTGAAGAACGGCTAAGGCTGTTCAGCATTTCCTCCAGCTCCTGCAGAGATTCCGACATAATGACAATGTCATCCGCAAATCGCAGGTGAGAGATGTATTGTCCGTTAACGTTGATGCCCCGTCCTTTCCAATCGAACATCTTAAAAGCGTCCTCCAACGCGGTATTAAAAAGTTTTGGAGAGATCACGTCTCCCTGTCTTACTCCACGACGTAGTTGGATTGGCTTCGTGCTCTGTTCTTGTACTTGGACGGTCATCGATGCGGCTTCATAAAGACACCTCATCACCTGGACGTATCTATCGTCTATCAGGCATCTCTGCATGGACTCTAGAACAGCCCAGGTCTCAACGGTATCGAAGGCTTTCTCGTAGTCCACATACGCTAGGCATAGGGGCTCATTATATTCTTCGGTTTTTTGAATAATTTGCCTTAGTGTGTGTATGTGGTCCACGGTACTGAAACCTCTCCGAAACCCGGCCTGCTCCGGCGGCTGGAAGTCATCGAACTTTTGGGCGAGACGATTCGAGATAACCCTCGAGAACAGCTTGTAAACATGGCTCAAGAGTGATATGGGGCGGTAGTTCTTCAGCAGGGTGTTGTCTCCCTTTTTGAAGAACAAAACCACCACACTCCTGCTCCATGCCTCCGGTGTTGTGCTAGTGTGGATGACGGAGTTGAAGAGCTTGACAAGCTCTATCAAGACAGGCGTACCTCCTGCCTTGAGTAGCTCTGTGGTAACTCCGTCATCTCCCGGAGCTTTGTTATTCTGAAGCTGTCCAAGGGCTATTCTAATCTCGTCCACGTCGATGTCGGGTAGCTCGTCTGTATAGTGGCGAGTTAATCTGGCCCGCGGATCATCCGTGCCATGGGCCTTAGGTGGAAATGCTCTTTGAGAGTACAAATCCCCATAATACTTTTCGACCTCAGCGAGTATCTCTGCCATTGAGGTAACGGTGTTGCCGTGTGATGTCCTGAGTTTTGTCAGGTGACAACTGGAAGTGTTTGGCTTGGCGAATACTCTAGCGCCTTTGTTTTGCACAATGGCATTTTCAATTGCTAGAGTATTGAAGCGCCTAATTGCACTTCAATTTCTGTGAATATGAACACAAACAAATATTTATATATTCAAATTTAACACTTATGTGGACACATTTTATCCACAGTTTCACCATGATCTTTCATAGTATATGGGTGTATTTATTTTTATTATTATTACTCATTTGCATCAATATTGATTTTATATTTTTTGGAACTGCCTTGGTGGCATGGTTGTATTTCGGTACGATTACCACACTGAGGTCTCGGGTTCGATCCCCAGGTCAGGCAGTGATATTGTATTTTTCCATATCAGCTCAGAGTCTGGAATCTGTGCCCCATATGGCAAGTGGCTCTCCCCCTATCACATCTGGGACGGAACTAAGCTCGGCGAAATGTCGATGTACTAGTTCGCTAGTGCGCCTCTGCGTACCCTTATTTTTTGGAAAGGTATAATATGTGTAATGTATGATTTACATAAATCATACTAATTATTATGGTTTTATTTGTAACAATTATTGAACTCTTTTCATGCATACTGTACAATTCATTGTCCTTGTGTATTCATTATTAGTAAATTCCACATGTAATTTTGTTTTTTATTTAAAAATGTGTGATCAAGATTTTTTTCGTTAGGTTTAGGCTCTGATATAATAAGTAATATCAATTACCTTGGGGCACTGTATAAGTTTGCTTAAAGTTACAGGATATTTACTGGAAATATGGAAATTATTCACTAAAACATATATGAACTAAAACACAAACAAGTAATTAAGTCCCTATTACGTCTGTTTTACCATAAGCTACATAAGGTTACATTCATCTTGTATCAAATGCCCTCTCATCAACAAATTAACAAGATTCAGTTTACCACGAATCCAATAAAATACATTCTACCATGTCAATAACTCCTACCCAGGTATATTAAAAAGATTCATTTTATGACAAAACTCCAATAGGAAACTTATAAGCATGTCAATGACCCCAAGTATATAATTTTGTGTACATCCATCCAGGTTATCACAAACACTGATGTTGGTGAAGAATTTCCATTGGATCGTCATTGAGGATTCAGACACCAAGACAAAATTGGTTGAGAATCTACTAAAAGAATCAACACTCAAATACACACATCTAAATGTGAAAACTCATAAGGCAAAACACTCCACGGTATGTTTGTGAACGTCACATTTTGTTTACTAATAATAATTCATATTTATGGCATGCAATGCATATGTGTTATTGTCTTCATTTATTTAAATTTTTCATTCATTTATCATTTAAAAATAAAGAAAATCAATGTGAGAGTCTGCTCCATACTGTTTCATTATAAAGTATTTATTTTTGCCATAACATTCATAGTCTTGCATTGCCAAGGTAAAAATATTGGTACCACACTATAGACTATAGATAGTACACTTTCTCTATGACTTTAAGTGTGGTGAGTAACACAAAAAAACATACTACAATTTTTCAACTTATACAATTCGGATTAATTTTTACCCCTATGGTAGATGGTTTTTTGCTGCATTACAAGCTTAAAATGTAGCCTATCATACTCTCTGTGCAATATTAGTACATATAAAATTGCCTTCTTGGCCTAGTGGCCGAGTATATGGACTGTGAACTGGGTGGTACCAGGTTTGGAATTTCAGATAATTCTTACACAATTTGTGCGGGACTGAAAAATGAAGTGTTTCGTTGACCCCACATTGAAGTGGAATAAGAGCAGGACAAAAAATACTAGTATAATAACATTGATATGCAGATATGTGTAGTGCTGGCGCATGATCAACTTTTATCACAAAACCTAGATTATACACATGCTGCAATCTGCTTACTGTATAAAGCGGAAACATCAAAGTGCAATATTTAATAAGTAATCAGAGACTAATATTATTGTTTATGCACATATAGATCAAATTGTGATTTCAATTTAATATAATATCAAAGATCATTTTACGTCCCAACAATTTGTAAACATTGCATTGTTTGACTCAACATTCACTGCATTTTTGTTATCAGATGACATTGTTTTAAACTTCTTTACTTATCATAAACAAATTCTGATTATGTAGAGCAAATTATTGAATGCAGAATCATATTTTAGCACATCTTCTAAATGGATGAAAAGCATGATTACTATATTTTAAAACCCATCATGGTCTATTTATGATCCAAAATTTTAACAGGATATTTTGGATTCGGAAGACAGACAATCAGATGGGCCACATGATGGTAAGTCATCACCATCACCCATAGACCTTGAACATGCGACCAAGTGTATAGCCAAGACATTGCTTAAAGTGGAAAGCAAAGGAATTGGAACTGAGAGAGGTTATTTAAGCTTTCGAAAATCTTAGTCAACTAACTACACCAGCAATGACACATCATGTTTGTTTTGTATAAGACAATGGTTATAATCACTTCAAAATCATTCATGATGTAGGCAGAATTATCTAAAGCATGGATTTACACTTACATCCGGCCATAAAGGTGGGATCTTTTGAAAACATTCAAAGACACACATGGAAATATTAACAAATGATGATAGAAAATTAGGTACCATAACTGACATGCATAGGCGTTCATATTAGAGTAGACAAAAACGTGCAAAATTACTAATTCTTGTATTTAATTTATTTTTATTATGATCATAGTTGTGTCGATTTACAATATGAGCCTAGTACTCCAACTTTGTAAATGTTTTTGGTGGTGATTTTTTAAAATTTGTAATCAGCAAATAGTCAGGATATATGTACATGTGTCTCTTTGCCTGTAATTGCACGCCGTCACCTCATTATTCAGAAACATTTTATCTCAATACACATTAATTTACACATTTATATTTATAGCAAAAATAAATATGCATGCTCATTAACATCTCCCAATACTGTATTTTTATGTTGCTTATAATGTTACAATATTTCAGGTGATGGATATCAATATTTGCCTGTTTAAAACAAAATTGTACAACACCACTTGGTATTGTGTATGTAGGCCAATTTTGAATTTACTATGGCGGTTATTAGTTTGAGTCCTTGATATACGCTCTTAACATCTGGCCTATTAAAGCTTTCTATTATTGCACTAAATTTATTTCAAATTGGAACATCTGTGAATTTATCTGATGTGTTATAAATTGATTTATCGCTTTTGTCTTACAGCTATACAATTTCAGATTGATTTAATCGGATTGGCATATCTGCTTCCTTAATTGGCTTATTGTTTTTTATCTGGCTTTAATACAAAATCTTTGTAGTGGTCTAGTATGAAGTGTGGGGAAAACTGTACCTTAATATTTTATAATGCCTCATGTATTAGGTATTTTTGGTGCTTTCTTTATCCACTTTCCAAATTATAAATGGTTATCGTCATGAAAATCTATTGTCGTATTATTAATTAAATTATTATTTAATTCACGATTTATCTAATTTTGCATATCGTTTGTCGGATGGTATTGAAAATATTTTGTACCTAATCTATACTTAATCATTTTAATGGTTTTATTGTCATCAAAAAAGGCTTATGACTTCGCAATTTAATATTGTCTCTTCTCTTATAACTTTCAGGTTGTGTTTATTTTTAACCCTAAAGCTTACATCTATTTTTAGCTTAATGATTTTATTTTACACAAGTTAATGTAGTTATAACTAACACTGATTTCATGTTTTGTTCATTTATGATTCAATTTACCAAACTTACAGGCAAGTGGAGTGGAACAAAGGAACGCGGCGCTTGACTGGCTCAGAGGCCACTTAGCAACTGCTGAGGACAAAAAGGGTGTGGTCTATTTCATGGATGACGACAATACATACTCCTTGAAAGTTTTTGAAGAGGTAAGCAATGTGTAATACACCTAGTTTATTCAGGATGCGTTTTGAGACGTGCGGTTAAATTGGATGATTTGGTGCGCTACAGTTTCCATAAAACCTCCACGGACGTAAAAAAAAGAATGGACGGAGCGCTAGGACCATTGAAAGTGAAGCAGGGTTTTCGTCCCATTCGATCAGTCGCTGCCATTACGTGTCGATAGATCGAATGGACCGAAAACTGTTTCACTTTCAATATTCCTAGCACTCTGTCCATCTTTGATCATCATCCGTCCATTGTTGATCCTGGCTTACAAGAGTTACAGTGGCGGATATGTGGGCGGGACAGTCTCACTCCGTACATCTTTTTTTACGACCGTGATAACCGTATAGAAAATGGCTGTGTCAGTATCGCCTGACTCGAGTGATGCTCGTATTTTACACGCTTTGTTTTCGTGCGTCTCACAGACAACCGACGTGAAGTGGCACTTCGCTGTTACGTTTTGTTCAGTGAGTGAGATTTCCGGTGGCCCAAATCCATCCTCCCCTGCGTAATACCTATTCTATTGGCATGGGTATAGGTGGTGGAGATCACTCACCATCAGTTGACCCATCTACTTGTTTGCCTGCTATATAAAAAATGAGTGATAAATTTAATATAAGCTACACATTATCATTCAATATATTTTCTAAATAATTGCTTTAAATGCTAACACAAAATTAATTCTCATTTTAGCGTCAAAGGTAAGTAAACAAATAATAATAATGCGTAAATCAGTTTCATATTATATTTGTACATCCTCTATACTCTAAAGGATGTACTATCAATTATGTTAACTATGACAAATTACGAAAAATCAAAATAAAAACTATTTATACATTTGATAAACGGTCGCTTGGGGATATCAACTAACGCTAGATACTTTAATGTTCATCAAAATGTATTACAAAGTTATCAACGTTGTTAAATTAGCGCATCTGCGTGCTTTTAAAATGATTCGATTTATTTATAAATTGTAAATATTACGAAGTCTCGGTCACGATATCTAGGATCACTGCGGTTTGACCTTCCTGTAGTACGGAGATTTATACTAGGGATCAAAGTTTAGCAAAATCAACGCAATAGATACTGCAATAGACGGGTAAACAGTTGAATTAGGACACGTTTTTTAGCAAATGAGTAACCTAGAGCCAAAATATTTTTCCTGCACATATAAAAAATAATTGCCAATGTAATACATAACAATATAACTTAAGCTCACGCCTGTATCCCCGAAGGGATAGGCAGAAGCAGACTAGCGAACTAGAACATCCACATTTCGCCAAGCCTAGTTCCGTCCCAGATGTGATAGGGGGCGAGCCTATCGCTATATCGGGCAAAAGTTCGAGATAAAACTCCGGGATGATATTGAAAAAATCCAATATCACTGCCAGACCCGGGGATCGTACCCGAGACCTCAGGGCGGTAGTCATGCCGGAATACACCTACACCACCGAGGCGTTATGTAATAATTAAAGTGAAAGTAATATCTTTTACTTGATTATTAAATACTTTGGCAAATGTTCTAAGTTAGAAGAAAAAGGAGAAGTAACTGATAAAACTGAAGTATATTTACTGTTACGTTTACTTTATCTTTTAAGAATGACTTTAGCTTTGGATGAAGAAATTGGGGGTTATTGATTATATTTTCACTGTAGGAATTCACTGTCAGAGTTTCATCATTTTCGAGACAGGAGTTTGGTCAGGTATTGATGAATCAGTCACTCGAGATGCATAATATTATGTATAAATGTAAATGAACTGATATAACGACCTCTTTACCCACTATTTTATAATGCATACACATACAGATAAGAGAGACTTGCACAGTGTGTCCTCAGTCAATGTTTTCATCTTACATAATCTATACAGCTTACACAAAACTGTAATTTTCTGCTTACTCTAACATAACATAAGCTCACGCCTGTATCCCCGAAGGGGTAGGCAGAGGTGCACTAGCGAACTAGAACACCCACATTTCGCCGAGCTTAGTTTCGTCCCAGATGTGATAGGGGGCGAGCCTATCGCCATATCGGGCACATATTCCAGACTCCGGGCTGATATGGAAGAATCCAATATCACTTTGCCCGACCCGGGGATCGAACCCGAGACCTCAGAACCGTAGTCATACCGAAATACAACTACGCCACCGAGGAAGTCTTACTCTACTACCGTTTAAAAGCTATTGGACTGATCTGGGTGATGTTTTTATAATTTATAACCTTGTGATTCTAATTTAATTTAACAAAGGCGAATTGCACTACTATTCATAACCTACAGTTAGTCATTACATGTAATGAATTATATGTCTTTCATATATTTTTTTAACTTGAGGTTAAGACTAACCGTTGGTTAGTAATAGTAGTGCAAGTTGCCCTAAGTGGCGTAAACTTTATTCTTGCAATGGCCATGGGTACGAAACTCCTGTTGGGGAAAATATGGACAAAAATGTTGGCTATACCTATTTATTGAGTATGATACTGTTTCAAATATAATTTTAATTACCTATTGCTAATTAAGTTTTTTTTTACCTTATCTTGTTTTTGCGGTTGTTTCCTAATTAAATATTGACGTTACAAGGGTTTTACCATTGTTAGGCTCAATTGCACTATTATTAACCTAGAGTTAGTCCTAACCGCAAGCTAAATTGTCAGAAAATGTATGAATGACATGTAACTTAACTTGCGGTTAGGACTAACTCTAGGTTAATAATAGTGGTGCAATTGAGCCTTATTCATATTGCGATAGTAAAGTACGAAACGTGTCGATATTGTGATATTGGATTACTCAACTTGGAGTATGGATAGAGCATCACGGACGTAAAAAATAGATAGACGGAGCGCTATGAAAATTGAAAGTGAAGCCGGATTTTCGGCTCATTCGATCTATCAACATGTAATGGCGGCGACGGATTGAATGAGCCGAAAACTGCTTCACTTTTAATGATCCTAGCGCTCCGTCCTTCTTTTATATACGTCCTTATTTGTCTATAGCATCTACTACATACATACATACATACTCCAAACATACTAGAGTTTTGCAAAATAATATTATCATTTCTTACTAATCGTCTTCCCCCTAGATCGGTTTTATTGCATTTCTTAGTCCATATGTCAATTAATGACGTCATAACTTATGAAGAACGCATAATTATAACATAATTATACGATAAATGAAACATAGATGATTTTTTTATAAATACACAAAACATAATAATATGCACTAACTTTTCTTGCCTGAACAATCGCAAGTAGAAGCTATGATTAAGCGTAGTCAAACGACTTGAATCTCGCTGTTGTGAAGCCGGAACCAAAGATATTTAATATTACTAAATTAAAGAGAGGTTATCAAGCAAGTTTCCATACAAAAAAATGATCTCTAACATCAACAACGCTATCTACCACTTATTACAATGCAAGGGCGTTCATTACATTTGCACCCTAGAATATTCTGTGATTGTTCGAGAATCACGTAAGACAATTTTATAGTCTAAATATTATACAATGGCACGACATAGCGCGCGTGTTTCAAATACCGACTGAGTGACTTATGGCCATGAGGTCACAACTTTTTGATAACAAGTTTCGCGCTATTGTCCTGTCTATGTACTGTCTTTGGCCGGAACATTTCACAATATATAACCCTTCTAATCGCTCCGATGGCCTTAGACTCTTATCTTAACCCAGAAACCCGCGTGGGTTGTTGAACCGACCTCTCCATTCTGCGGATTAGATTCCCTACATAATAGCACGTAGATGTCGATTTTTCAGTGATATTTTTCATTTGGGTTAAAAAAATAATTAATAACAATAAGTAAAGGGATTTTGTTCGGTCGATTTGCTAAGGGAAGGTCGTCTGAGGAGAATCGCACTGGGAGGTATTGCCGCCAAAATTTCATTAGGACCTGGAGATCGTACACATCTGGGTTTCATGGCACTACGAAAACTTGATACCATTTGTTCTATTGAAATTGATGATGATGATTGATGAAAAATTGAATACTAATTGACATTGGCAAAATCACTGCAACGCGGTGGAGCCATTTAATTTTTTTAAAAAAAGAAGAATAAGTAAAGACTGTATCAATAATGTGGAAAAATGACAAGTTACTTTGAATAATGTACAATTAATATAAAACATAACTGTAATAAGGGGCCCTCTACTTTTTCTTAATTCGGCCCTGGTCGTGTTTAACAGGATACATCAACATTTGTAGTGCAAAGATGGGGAATTGTAATCGCAATTTAATTATGCTTGTTCAAATTTCAGAAGTAAATAAATTATCAAAGTTTAAAAACTTAACTGAGCTACTTCCAACTGGATCCGATCGTGACCAAATTTATATCGGACCACCCTTGAAATATCGAACACAAAAAGAATTTTGAAAATCGGTCCACATTTGGCGGAAATATCGCGTAACATACATAAAAAAAAGACGAATTAAAGAACTCCTTTTTGGAAGTTTGCCGAAAATTTAGAGTAAATTGTTATAGTGAAGCCAATATCTAAGCAAAGTTTACTATTCATTTTCAGATGCGAAAAATTAAGAAAGTAGGTGTGTGGCCAGTGGGTATCGTAGGAGGTATGCGTGTGGAGATGCCATTGGTCACCAATGGGAAAGTGACTGGATTCAACGCTGTGTGGAAGCCTTTTCGACCGTTTCCAATTGACATGGCTGGGTTTGCGATCAACGCTTCAATGTTCCTAGATTTTCCGGATGCGAAGTTTTCTAGGAGAGTGCAGTCCGGGTTCCAGGTAGGTGGATTTTAATAGAAAATTATGAATTGCATAGTTTCATGTTATCCAGTTATGCCAATATAGATTTTCTTCTATTCTGGACGAACTTTTTGTCGAATAAATCATAATATAGTTTATATACTTAAATGACAAACATCCAACTTGGTCTGATCGTGGTCAAATGTATATCCGACTACCCTTGAAATAAGCTCTATCAAACACAAAAAGAATCTGGAACATCGGTCCACATTTGGCGGATATCGCGTAACATATAAAAAATACAGACGAATTGAGGACCTTCTCCTTTTTGGAAGACGGTCGAAAATATTATAAATAAATAAATACACCCAACAGTCACACACATAGTCCCCACACTAGGTAGTAGTTACAACCTATATCGTGGGTATCAGAAACTACGAGAGACTCGGTCTCACAACACCCAGACCCGAAACAAATATCTGTGGGCCACACAGACATTTGTCTCGGTGTGGGAATCGAACCCACGACCTCACGTTTTACAGCCGGCTATTCGCCCGCTGTGCCACAGAGGCTGTATGTTCTGGTTATATTTTTTTTTTATTCGACAAAACAATTAGGTACTTGACTACAGTAAGAAATATGATAAACAAGTAGATATTAAAAAAGAAAGTATAATTATTAACGGATGTATTATAAAATGATGTCAATTGGTCACACATGTGTTTCTATTATTTAAATTGAAGATAATTGTTTTGTGACGGCCATTTATTAATGTCACCTTATGCGTCGATTGGCCTAATGGCCGAAATAAACTTTATTGATGGCTAAAAGGTTCACAGTTCAATTTTTATTTATTTATTTATTTGGACAACCAGTAGTTGTTACATTAATACTTATGTCTAAGATAATGTATAATCATTAATTTAAATGCACAACATTTTAAGATGTCACAGCATGCATAGAAGATTGACATCATATTTAAATGAAAAAAAAAGAAGATAAATTATACATAATTGTTATAATTTAGATTCTTCGTCTCTTAACAATGTCAATACAATTCTTTTGTAATTAGGCAATTTATCGAGGAAAACATCTACGTTTTTTGGAGTGGTAGAGCCACACTGTAGACAGTTACATCTACAGCACGAATGGGTCGGCTCGACCGGTTTAATACCACTGTCTCACAGAAAACCGACGTAAAGTGGCAGCTTGCTGTCTCGTTTCGTTCGGTGAGTGAGATTTCCGGTGGCCCATCCCCCCCCCTTCCCCAATCCCCTTTTCCTCCCCTTCTATTTCCTATTTTTAGGTTGGCAACGCACCCATGATTCTTATTGTGTCTTGGGTGTCTATGGGCGGTGGAGATCACTTACCATCAGGTGACCCATCTGTTCGTTTGCCAGTCTCTGCTATAAAAAAAAATCTTTTCCGCAAATAGTGTACGCCCTGCACAAATAAGATATGGGAGATATTTATAACTTGGATCGATAATAGTTTTTGCAATTTGACTTGGGATTCAAACCTAGGAACTAAAGGTCCACAGCCGATATACGTTGTATGTATTATTTATGCCAATATTTCTAAGTTTCCTTATCGCGACCAGGCGAGATACACACTCGTTTTAAAATATGGGTATAGAAAACCAATTCTGTATTCGGTAAGTTCAGATCAGAAATAAATGTCGAGTAATAACGACAAATGCGTAAATGTGCGATAAGTTTTATCTAACTTTCACGTTTAAACTTATTTTATGTAGGCCCTTATCAGCTACATAATATCCTGTACTGATATATACCCGTTTAATTTTAATATCGCTGTATGAAACTTTCTTGCGTATATTTTTAGTTAGGTATTTGCGCGGGGAAAAGATAACACATTTTTTTATTCAAAAGATACGTTAGGAGGGATTTAGCTTCGGGGTTAGCATGACATTATTTCTTATAATTATTAAAAAATATTAAAATCATAGTAATATTATAAAGGCTATAGTTTATGAGTGTGTGCGTGTGTTCCTTCTTCACGCTCGAACTACTGGACCAATTTTCACAAAATTTCAAATGCAAATAGCTGATAGATATTATGAAAAATAACTGCCTCGGTGGCGTAGTTGTATTTCGGTATGACTACCGGCCTGAGGTCTCGGGTTCGATCCCCGGGTCGGACAAAGTGATATTGGATTTTTCCATATCAACCCGGACTCTGGAATTTGTGCCCGATATGGCGATAGGCTCGCCCCCTATAACATCTGGGACGGAATTAAGCCCGGCGAAATGTGGGTGTTCTAGTCCGCTAGTGCACCTCTGCCTACCCCTTCGGGGATACAGGCGTGAGCTTATGTAAAAATAACCACTACATTTTCAATCATTGCAGGAAAGCGAGATATTGAAATATTTCACCACCAAAGAAGAAATGGAGCCTCTAGCAGATAATTGTACGAAAGTCTACGTATGGCATACTCGTACTCAGAAACCTTCAATTCTCAACATGAAGAAATTAAAACATACTCCAGTACCGGACGATCACATCGAGGTATGAATTGCTAATAGATTCTATATTGGATCAAACGTCTGAAACTATTTTCTCGTAGGTATTAAAAAACTATGGTCTCTTAAAGTTCTATCGCGGGTATAGGATTTTTGGGAAGGGTTAAAAATAGAATATCTGCGGAAAAGAATGGGGAAATATTGTTATGTTTTTTGTGGGGGGTCATGTACCCTATGAGCCTTTATCCGCATCTGTCTATAGTGCTTTTTAAATTCATTTTTTATAACTAAATAAATTTCAGTCACAGTTAATGTGGTAAAACAGGAATACTAAAATATGGCCAACTGTTATGAAATTATTTATTGATATTATTAAATTTTAGTTCTGTTGATAATATACTCAAAAATAATAATGCTATAGCATGCATACATTAAATTCAATTATTTTTTAAATTTATCTGTGCTTTTTTTATCTGGGCATAAGGGTTAGAACCTTACTTAAAGGTAAAACTTAAAGTGTAGGAATCGCGTTTTACTAAATGTGCTGAAAAAACATAAAAAAAGAAAGCTCTTTGGTAAAATTTAAATATTCAAATAATATTTTTGCAATATTTTATTTCATGTTTTAAGAACAATGTTAAGTTAAGAGAGACCATTGTGTAACGTATTTTAATTTATATTTCCATACATTCGGAATACTCAATTGATTAGTTCTATAATCAGTTTTATTGTAATTTTAGATTTTATGTACCTAATTTAAAATTAATTAAAAATATTCTAAGTTTTTTTTATACCAGCTGTTTGCTAGCCACTTACTTATATCAATATGTGAATCATGTCATTAAATAATTTGTATAGATAAAGCAATATTTTCAAGATCAAATATGATTATTATTATTTTATAACCTATCATAAAAAGAACGAAATTTTAATATTTCATGTAGAGAAAGGTAAATCAGTGAGAGTAACTTGGACAAAATTTCTTTATTGATATTAAATTGTATTCCAATGCAATCAACGTACTTGAAATATGTAATTATTATTTTATCCTCAGAATAAATAATATCTTACTGTGTACTACAGAGGCTTGTACCTCAATTATTATGTAGTTATTATGGTTAATAATAATTTTCTCATTGACATATCCATTTCCCAATGAACTCAGTATTAAATTTAATTACATTTAATACTTTAGATTTAATTGTGACTAAATGTATATTTTCGGCACGAATTATAGTTAAAGCTAGATGATTTTTCAGTCATAATTTTTAGGGCAATATTTTTATTAAAATAGCTGCATTAAGCATTAATTAAGCATTAAGCCGTTTTCATCAAAATCTGGATTAGAACAGTTATATGAAAACAGTATGAAGCATTAAAGTAAATACAAAACATAATATGAAGCACTCTGCCTGCCTCGGTGGCGTAGTGACTGCCTCGGTGGCGTAGTTGTATTTCGGCATGACTACCACCCTGAGGTCTCGGGTTCGATCTCCGGGTCGCGCAAGGTGATATTGGATTTTACCACATCAGCCCGGAGTCTGGAATTTGTGCCCGATATGGCGATAGGCTTGCCCCTATCACCTCTGGGACAGAACTAAGCTCGGCGAAATGTGGGGGTTCTAGATCGCTAGTGCACCTCAGCCTACCCATTCGGTGTACAGGCATGTTCTTATGTATGTACAGACACTGAAAAAACAGTTTTTCCAATATCACTGCAACAAATCGCGTTCTGGAGCGTACACACCAACCGAACGAAGGCTAAAGAATGTTCGCGAACGGGTCGGTGTGGACGCAACACTGAAGCCGAATGAACGAGCGTAAGCGTTCTGTCCCGTTCGGATGTGCGCAGGATAACTGTTGTGTGAACGCAATAGCGAAGATTCGCGAATATTCGGAAACGTTCGATCGCCGATGGCCCTTCGCGAACATTCTTTAGCCTTCTTTCGTTGGTGTGTACCCGGCATTCCAGGTTTTATTGAACAATAAATATTGCCTTAAAAATTACATAGTCATTCATATTATTTAATCATATTATTTATTATTACTCTAGTTTATTACTAGTCTCTTTTATATATTTTGACATAAACAATTTTGTAGATAGAATATTATATTATTTTAAGGTTATCGGAGATTTGATATTTTATTTCATAGTAACTGGGTGACAGCTATATGGGGCAATATCGTTTCTATGCTTTTCAGTATATCTACAAGCGTAATAAATTAGGAAGTTATGAATGTCCTTTATCTCCCTTAGTGCCATTTCATTATACGACGAACTAATGTGCTTTAATAGTCCTTAATTATGGTTATACCAGGAAAATTTATTAAAAAAATATATTTTAGCACCAATTTTTATCTGGGCTATAATTTTTTTTTATATTGATTGTCTAAATGTCGAATTATTCACCAAATAATAGTTATCTGGCTATTGAAAAATCAGCCCTTAAAATGGATACATTTTTATTTATGTAGGTTAAATGAAAAACTCAGGGTGGCCTATTTTATAAATTGGCTTTTCTATCATTCCCTTTGAAGACTGAATTGAGACTTTTGCAAAGGTTTTTCATAAAATATTTTGGCAATTCCAGATAACTAACATAATATTTGCTAATTTTCTATGAACTTGGGCTATTCTTATTTTGTAAAAAAAACCCTATGACCTGTGTTTTCAGATTTCACTTTTGTTTGTCTATTTTGATGCCACTTGGAATAGACAAGCAAAATGGTCTACACTAAGGTTTAAGTTTAACTTATGTATAATTTTTTTTAGTTAGGTACATTTGTATTTATTTTAGGATTTAAATTTAAAACTGAAACGGGCAATATTGTCATTAATAGTTGATTTGCTGTAACTACCTTAATTTATATGGATTACATCAATACATTTTTTTTTTAATATGTTGAATTCAATTCATTGAATAATGTAAAATCAAAGAAAATCGTAATATTCTTTAAAAATATATGTCAAGAGATTTATGAAATTATACAAATTAATGAGATAATTATGTGTAATTTTATATTTTCTGATGAAGGTTATAAAGCGATAGAAATAAAACACTTAATTTTTCATCATTATAATAATAGTAACTTTAAGTTCGCGGGTTCGATCCCCGCACCGAGACAAATATTTGTGCGGCCCACAGATATTTGTTTCGGGTCTGGGTGTTGTGAGACCGAAAGTCTCTCGTAGTTCCTGATTCCCACGACACAAGACTCGCTTTTAGTTGGGGGTCAGGACTATGTGTGTGACTGTTGAGTATTATAATTATAATAAGTATCACACTCACTATGTATACTCTTTCACAGTGGCGAAGGTTAAACATATTTGAAAAGTCAAGCCTATGCTAGTTTTATTTGAATTAATATCTATTTTATACAAAAGTAAGCCGGAAGGTATCTGTTGTATGGACCCCTAGCCACTGCCCTCCTAGGAATTAACTATCCCTAGAGATGTATCCTATGCATAATAACTTAGATGTAATTGCTCAAATATGTCGGTCTAAAACTTGATTCCTTTAGAGTTTAGAGTGTTAAAATATTGTTTGTACTTACATGTTTGTAGACGTTTTTTCACTTATTAGAAAAATCACTTTACATTGTAGTGAATTTTTGATATTTTTATTTACTTCTGTAAGAGATTTCTTTACAAATGAATTAACACTTCGTAACACGTAATGATATTCACTATTTTTAAGTATACTCATGCTGAGATTGGCGACAGGTTATTATACGAAATAAGATAATCTCACTCAGTAAAAAACTCAGTAACTCAATCCTATAAATTATTTTTGAAATCATGTTTGAAAGGTATGACGTCAAAATAATTAAGCTACGGCTACTTTAGCTAAGCGTTTGACAGTTATGACGTCAAAATTATTTAGCTACGGCTTAGCTGTGCGTTTGACAAGTATGACGTCAAAATCATTTAGCTACGGCTACTTTAGCTGTGCGTTTGACAGGTATGACGTCAAAATCATTTAGCTACAGCTACTTTAGCTGTGCGTTTAACAGGTATGACGTCAAAATCATTTAGCTACGGCTATTTTGTCTGTATGTTTGACAAGTATGACGTCAAAATCTTTTAGCAACTTACTACCTTTTTGAGTGATATATTTTCTGTTGCTTATATATTGAAGATGTATATAATTATATTCAAGCCCATGTTTAATAGCAGATATATTAATCTTTTCTTAGCATAAATATTTATTTCTAGAAATTACTTTTAAAATTACTCATTGAAATAGAACAATTATATTTCTCACTGCGAAGCAATAATATTAATGCTAGGATTTATGTAATAGGCATAAATTTTATTTTATATTTATTATAGTTGTAATCAAATCGAACATTGTATCGTAGGTAATTATATTCGAACGAATAGTAAATAGATGAATTTATGTGATGATTTTTTAGATCTTTATTTCAATGTAAATAAATAGATTTACGGAAAATAAACACTTCCAAAGAATATTGTTTTTAATTCGTTATTAACCCCTAGTTTCTTCAACAGCAAAAGTCAAAGTTAAGTATAAAGTAATGGCTAACAATTACTACAATCATTTATGTTGTCGCTTTTATCGTTACTTTTACCTCTAATTTTGAATACTCATTTGCCAAGATGCTGAGATCTATAGAGCGACTTCAACTTAGTTCGAGCCGTTTTTTTTACAAGAAATACAGGCTGACAAATAAAGGTTTTCTTATAAAAATGAGTTGGACTAAATCAACATTTGATTTCAAAATTCTAAATCCTGGTCGAGTTCGTTTCTTTGATTCGGGCTTAGTCGAAGTTCGCTCTATAGATATCGGCCCTAATGTGAAGTAAAAAATGACTTGTTTTTTTTTGGTTATTATTGTACAGTTCGTTGTTATGTTATGTTCGTACATGAAAAACTAAAGTAGTAGACCGTGGTCGAATTGGAACTAATATCTAAATGTTACGCCAGATGGCGCTTTATAAAATTTATTTAAACCATTCCTTTAGTTTTTGTATTCTTACGCTCTGCGCCACTCTGAGACTGGCGCAACATATTGTTGACTTGACTGTCCCGGAAGGAATTTGTCAATGTACTACGTTATGTTATTATAAATGTAATTCTGTGTTATACTGCGTCTGTATCTGTACTTAAAAAATAAATAAAAGATTGGGCTTCAGTTTCTACGATTGACTGTTTAGCTGAAATCAGCACTCATTTTTTTATAGCAGAGATTGATAAGCAGATAGGTCACCTGATGGTAAGTGATCTCCACCGCCCATACACACCCAAGACACGAACATCATGGGTGCCAACCTAAAAGGAGGGAAATAGGGAAAAGGGAAATTAGCCACCAGAAATCTCACTCACCGAACGAAACGCGACAGCGAGCTGCCACTTTATGACAGTGGTATCAAACCGGTCGAGCGGCCCATTCGTGCTGTAGACTTAAGTAACTGTCTACAGCGTGGCTCTACCACTTAAAAAATACTACCCTCTATAAACAATCCTCTATCGTCTATCCTCCTGTATTACCTATTAGATGTATATTATCTATCGTTAATATACATCTAATAGATAATACAATGAGGCTGAGGTAGGTATGTACTTAATATAAGTTTACTTTCAAAAATATATTTTAAAATCCTCGCCCAAATATTACGCACAGGAAAATAAACCGTAACACAGTTTCACTGAAAATATGCGTTGTCAACTGAAAATATAGCAGATATTGCATATTTAATATCCAGAAACATTTTCACATAACCGGATGTTTTACGGTTTCCGCCAAGCGCCTGAACGATGTTATAGAAAATTACAAAACTTCATGAGAAGTTTACGAATTTTTCAGGCAAAATATGGGCACACCTTTAAAACTTATGTAATATCGCGTTACGAACCCGAAAACACGAACCTCGTTTTCATTGATCTATGTGACGTGCAATAAGGTTTACATGCGAGAAGTTCGATAAGTGTAAATACTCGATATTTGCTTATACGGTCAGTGGCGTAACTATACCATATGAGGCCCGTGGCAAATTCATTGGATAGGCCCCGTAAAAATCGTCACGTCGTAATTGAATTTTAATATGATATGATTTTAATATGAAATTATATATTTTAATATTGATGACGAAAAAAATTAGCCCGGAGTTTCTTTCTGCCTTTCTTCTTCGGGTTGTCAACCGTAGGTAGCTAGAGAAAGGCTGGTAGGTTAGCTAGCTGCCTCACGCACCAATCCCAACTGCTTCCAGTATTTCCAGTCAATCCCCTGCCACCATTCCTGCCATATGCCATTCCCATACAACCCATTCCCTTACACTCTATTCCTATCTCCCCTTATCACCCTATCTTAGCCATCCCATCGTTATTATGTCCATACTTGCCTGCCTGTCGTCAAATTAAAATATATAATGTAAATTATATTAATCTTAATTTAAAAATTTACTTGTGTTGACTTGTCATAAGTGTTTTTTTACATGCCTACGTGATCAATAAAAAATTTTTTTTTATTTTTATAATCACCTGAACTAGTTAAATCATAACATAAGCTCGCGGCACCTCGGGCCATGGGCCCGTGGCATTTTGCCAGCCCTGCCGCCCTATAGTTCCGCCACTGTATACGATATTGGTGAATCATTACTTTCAAAGTAATTCGATGTATTTATTTGCCCATACATTGAAGCTTAACAGTGATTTTGAATTAGAAATGAGTGAACATGTAATGAATTACATGTCCTTCATATATTTCTATTTAAATTTAACTTGAGGTTAGGACTAACTGTAGGTTAGTAATAGTGGTGCAAGTCGCCCTTAATGAGGAAGGTTCCTACTGATCACGGCAATCGTGCGATACAATCTCACAGTGCTTGAGCATCTCTAGACTTTTGACTCATCAGATTTTATATAGGTACCTCAAGGTAAGTAGCTTAGAATTTAAGTATTTAGTACGTATGATTTTTCGACCGACTTCAAAAAAAGAAGAGTTCCACAATTCGTCTATATTTTTTTTAAGTATGTTACGCGATATCTCCGCTTAATAAGGACCGAATTTCAATATTCTTTTTTTGTTCGATAAAGCTTATTTCAAGGGTGGTTCCATATGAA
Source organism: Clanis bilineata (assembly GCA_036417725.1). Lineage (NCBI taxonomy): Eukaryota > Metazoa > Arthropoda > Insecta > Lepidoptera > Sphingidae > Clanis > Clanis bilineata. The sequence goes on from CM071154.1 coordinate 10,419,737, forward strand.
TTTGGTCAATCAAATCGGATAAATTTTGAAGTCGGTTCGTTAAGTTTTTAAACTTATCTATACCGCACTTAGATACCACTGCTAAAGCATAGACTTGCCTAAAGTCTAGCAAGTGATCTACACCTCAAGATTGTAGCTAAGCAATTTAAGTATATGATTATTTATGTAGCTACCTAGTTATGCTTTGTAATTAAACATGATTTTTTCTCTGGCATTTATATCCATCCCATGGTTGTCTGTAAGATATTGCCCCGAGCGATAAGACCGCCAATTGTACTCGATTATCATTTTTATGTTTTATTTTATAACTATGGGTGTTCTAGTTCGCTAGTGCGCCTCTGCCTACCCCTTCGGGGATACAGGCGTGAGCTTATGTTTATGTTATGTGTTTTATAACTATGTATGTTTTTGGTGTACAATAAAGATTGTAAAATATTTTTTTTTTTTTGCGTATCTATATCGCACTAAATTACCAGCTTAGCTAGCAAAGATTGACGCTGTTTAGATTGCATTCAGTCTAGCAAGTGACCTGTTTAATCCACAGTCCAAATAACACGAATAAGCTAGCAAGAGTCGAGACTACTCTGAGTTGCAGGTCGTGGGAAATTAACTTGGTGCTGAAGTTTGTCGGGCGCGTAACGCGGAGATGGGAGTTTAAACGAAGCAAGCCTACGTAGTGATGCCGTTCAAGATTAGCAATTAAATTGCATGTAACTAGATATTGACGGAGCTAATCTGCCCCCTGACCTTTGACACTCGATTCGATTTTATTTAACGACTTAAATTGCTTAAATTGACATATTGCTGGTGGTAGGATATTCGTATCCGACCGGATGGTGACCACCGTACACATGGTGCTAAAACCTGCCATAGTGACTAACACTCCATGTGTGGTTTGCGTTCGAGGATCAGCCAGTGTACTTCCGGTTCTCTCGAGGGGCTTGCGGCATGACTAGATGGTTGGTTGAGACGGGTATGGGGGTATCCCTGTATCTGCATCTGCCATCCGCCTGTCTTGTCGCAAGCCTCTCGATTTGCTTCTTCCCTCTTCGGATTCGGAGTGAGAAGAAGCATAAATAGGCTGGCATGATTCTGACGACCACTGATAAACAGTGTTTGTCAGTAGTCGCTAGTTTTTTTTGGACTGCACTTCGCTTACCATCAGGTGCAGTGTAGTCACTTTGCCCGGATAAAAAAAAAACACCGAAATCGAGTAATGATGCACTGATGTGGCTTTAGCTTCAAGATGATACATAATATATCGTTTGGTAATTTTTAACGCGACACTAGTGCACTTTTTAATTTGATTACGGTGGAATTTTAAGTCACTAAATAAAGTCGAATCGTAACGATAACGAATCGAGTGTCAACTGTTACCCTACTGGGTATTTTAATTGAGTGTGGTAGGTGATTGCGTATTTGGGTACGTTTTTTGAGACTGGAAAACGAGCAGTGGGTCATCCAATGGTGATAGTAGCGAAGGGTCTATGGATATTGTATGCAACACGATTCCTTCCGGCTTACCTTTGCCAAAATATCTGCTAACAATTCAAAGAGAGCAGGCATTAATTCAAAGAGGAACTAGCCTCAGCTTCCCCTTTAAAAAAAAACACCCTTCGCCGCTGGTAAGTGATCTCCGCCACTAATAGACACCCATAATAACTAACGAAGCACTGTTGTGTTGTCAGGTTGATTAGACATTATCTATACTAATATTATAAAGCTGAAGAGTTTGTTTGTTTGTTTGTTTTATTGAACGCGCTAATCTCAGGAACTACTGGTTCGATTTGAAAAATTATTTTTGTGTTGGATAGCCCAAGTATCGACGGTGGCTATAGGCTATATATCATCACGCTATGACCAATAGGAGCGGAGCAAAAATGAAAAATGTTTAAAACCGGGGAAGGCGATATCTCAGAAACTACTGGTTCGAATTGAAAAATTATTTTTGTGTTGGATAGCCTATTTATCGAAGATGGCTATAGGCTATATAACATCACGCTTTGACCAATAGGACCGGAGCAGAAATGAAAAAGGTTGCAAAATCGGGAAAATTTATATCTCGGACAGAAACTACTGGTTCGAATTGAAAAATTCTTTTTGTGTTGGATAGCTCAATTATAGAGAGTGGCTATAGGCTATATAACATCACGCTATGACCAATAGGATCGGAGCAGAAATGAAAAAAGTTGAAAAGACCATATTTCAGAAACTACTGGTTCGAATTGAATTTTTTTTTTGTGTTGGATAGCCTATTTATCGAGGATGGCTATACGCTATATATCATCACGCTATGACCAATAGGAGCGGAGCAGAAATGAAAAATGTTTAAAACCGGGGAAGGCGATATCTCAGAAACTACTGGTTCGAATTGAAAAATTATTTTTGTGTTGGATAGCCTATTTATCGAAGATGGCTATAGGCTATATAACATCACGCTTTGACCAATAGGAGCGGAGCAGAAATGAAAAAGGTTGCAAAATCGGGAAAATTTATATCTCAGATAGAAACTACTGGTTCGAATTGAAAAATTCTTTTTGTGTTGGATAGCCCAATTGTCGACGGTGGCTATAGGCTATATAACATCACGCTATGACCAATAGAAGCGGAGCAGAAATGAAAAATGCTGTAAGCGGGGAATTTTATATCTCAGAAACTACTGGTTCGATTTGAAAAAATATTTTAGTGTTGACCAAGGGGACGAATAGTAGGGTGACTAAGGGGTGACTGACGGGGTGATTGATGGGGTGACTAATGGGATGACTGACGGGGTGACCGACGTGAGGAATGACGGGGTGACTGACAGGCTGACTGATGGGGTGGCGGACGGAGTGACTGTCGAGGTGAATGACGGAGTGACAGACGAGGTGACAGACGGGTGACAGACGAGGTAATAGACTGGGTGACAGATGGGGTGACAGACGGGGTGACAGACGGGTGACAGAAGGGTGACAGACGGGGTGTCAGACGGGGTGACAGACGGGGTGACAGACGGGGTGACAGACGGGGTGACCGACTGGTGACAGACGGGGTGACCGACTGGGTGACAGACGAGGTGACAGACGGGGTGACCGGCGGGGTGACAGACGGGGTGACAGGCGGGGTGACAGACGGGGTGACGGACGTGGTGACAGACGGGGTGACAGACTGGTGACAGACGGGGTGACCGACTGGGTGACAGACGAGGTGACAGACGGGGTGACCGGCGGGGTGACAGACGGGGTGATAGACGGGGTGACAGACGGGGTGACAGGCGGGGTGACAGACGGGGTGACAGAAGGGGTGACAGACGGGGTGACGGACGTGGTGACAGACGGGGTGATAGACTGGGTGACAGACGGGGTGACCGATTGGGTGACAGACGGGGTGACAATCGGGTGACAGACGAGGTGATAGACGGAGTGACCGACTGGGTGACAGACGGGTGACAGACGATGTGACTGATGGGGTGGCGGACGGAGTGACTGACGAGGTGAATGACGGAGTGACAGACGGGGTGACAGATGGGGTGACCAACTGGGTGACAGCCGGGGTGACAGATGGGGTGACAGACGGGGTGACAGACGGGTGACAGACGGGGTGACAGACGGGTTGACAGACGGGGTGACAGACGGGGTGACGGACGAGGTGACAGACGGGGTGACCGACTGGTGACAGACGGGGTGACCGACTGGGTGACAGACGAGGTGACCGGCGGGGTGACAGACGGGGTGACAGGCGGGGTGACAGACGGGGTGACGGACGTGGTGACAGACGGGGTGATAGACTGGGTGACAGACGGAGTGACCTACTGGGTGACAGACGAGGTGACAGACGGGTGACAGACGAGGTAATAGACTGGGTGACAGACTGGGTGACAGACGGGGTGACCGACTGGGTGACAGCCGGGGTGACAGACGGGTGACAGACAAGGTGACAGACGGGGTGACAGACGGTGTGACAGAGGGTGTGACTGACGGGGTAAGAGACGGGGTGACAGACGGTTTGACAGACGGTGTGACTGACGGTGTGAGAGACGGGGAGACTGATGGCCGAAGTAAATCATCCCATTACCTCTTTTAGAATTATTGTGCTATAGGTGCCTACGACTCACTCTTTCAACCCTCTCTCTCATACGCAGACGAAGTTGCGCGGGTCAGCTATTCTAATATAAAGTAAATAAATTATGATTGGTAAGTTAGGCACTTTCGTTTCGTATATATTTCGTACCTAGATATTTGTTAAATTCCGGCTATCATCCGTATCCATCAAGTAGGTTCCTCTAGGACCATTTAGGAACATTAAGTAGGTATGTACCTCTATATATTTTACAATGGTGTAGAGTACACACATGTTTTCTTTCGGCTTACTTCTTCCAAACTGTAGAGGTACTAATAAAAAGTAATTATGATTTGAAAACTTTTATCCGTCGCCACTGCTATTTTATGTATTAAAGCGCAAAAAGAAAAATATCTTGGATGTTTTTTATGTTATAGATGCTAGCACAATTTTATAAAGTTCAAATAAAACTTGGTAGATCTATTGCTAGCACGCAATTTACCATTTTCTTACTTGGATTCCCGCATAGCGCATACAAATTATGAAACTAAATTCTCTAACTTGGAGTTAAAATATTGCCTTTCCGCATATGCTTTGAAATATTAACGTCATCTGCAATGTTGCTCATTATGAATTTCCAGCGAGACGGAAACAAATAAATTGGACTATTACATTACCCTGCATCATATACGTTTGAATTTGAAAGACAGGGTGTACGCTGTTTGGTATTAATCTGCTTTAGTCTTTAGTCTACAATTCGCCAAGTCGTCTCCTTGGTCTAGTGGTTCGATTCCCAGGCCTGGCAAAGCGAATTTTCAAATTTAATTCGCTCGGTACTGGATCCCCCAAGGGGGTTGACGTCAGGCAGGCAGCCGGTCTTAAAAACTTAGCCAGATCCTTGCTGCAACATCCTTGAAAAAGTGTGTTGTGACCCCTCATTATGGTGGGATGAGGGCAGGTAGAAATAAAGTCTTTAGTCTACAATTCCAATTTTGCTCGTTATTCTTCGTTTTGGTTTAGGAAATTTAAAAGGCAGCGTACTTGGCTGGCGTAAAGTATTCGTATTTCGTTTGGATTGCTAAACTATTCTTAATTAAGTTTTCAGTTTTGGATAAAGAAGTAGACCAATAGTGCACTCACTCCAAATTAGGTAACTATATATTTATTCAACTATGATGTTTTTACAATTTATAATGTTAACTATAATAAAACTAATCTAAACAGTTACCTGCGGTTCTTCATTGAAACCAAAAGTTAAAGCAAGGTTTCGTAAAACGGCAGCCAACGATTTTTAAGTATTAGGTATATTACCTCTACACTAGGTGTAGCCAGCGGCTTCGTCCGCGTGGAAATATCTCACGAGAATTGTAATTTTTTCTGAGATAAAAAGTAACCTGTGTATTATATAATTATTATATGTCGGATGGCGAACGCTGGCGTTGTTTTTTAAAAACGGTGACGTCAGCATGGCTGACGTCAATTTTGACAATAAGATGATTTGTCATCTTATTTATCAACTGTGAACACTGAAATTCACTAATTCCCTTTATTAACGGTGCTCAAGAGCACCGTCTAGTCAGGGATGTGGACAGTCCGAGTGCCGGAGCACGACTGTGTCGAATTTGCTCTGAACACTCCTTTTATAGGGTGCAATATTTGCAACTACCTACTCGATACCGAATATCGAATGTTAAAGAAATAATTATAACGATTATTTTAACTTTTTAGAATCTTTTAACGATTCAGCAGTATAACAATTGTAAAATGAATTAATAACGTGAAATAACAACGGCTTTTTAAATAAGCGTGCGATTTTGCGCCGATACGGCCATTCTGATAGGCGGTGCGTGCTCTGCACCAGCCTTGTAATTTGTTGTGAATACTCGTAGATTAAAATATTTTTTTTTCTTTTTCTTTTTCCTTTCTTTTCTTTCTTTTCATTTGAAATAGCACGTGCTCCTATTGAAAGCTCGTGGTTGTACGCCGATACGGTCATTTTGAAAGACCTCGTTTATTATTGCGAATTTAAGATTCCGATTTTTTTTTTAAAACTACCACCGGATCCAAACGCGGCCCTGCCTGAGAAGACCCGGCGAAACAAACTCAGCGGGCAAAATTACCTAGCTCACAAAACAATTTCCCGAATTGACCCCTCAGGATTTTTCAAATTGACCACTTATGATTTTTAAAGTTGATCACTGACGTAGACATTTAGACTTAAAAAATGAGTGCAACAGTGTCATATAGACCGTCTCGATCAATCCTGACCATAAATCAGGTAGTTTCTTGTTTTTATTTAGACGCACCGCGTGCCCTAGTTTATATGGTTTTCAGAGGAGGTATCCGACCAGCCTTGCTAGACCATATTATAAACATTTGTACAAATGTTCCACACAATGCACTTTTTATGAATCAGTAGTCAGAGTGCGAATGCTCCACGCATCTATGCACTTTTCTTACGGGGACGATGCCGTGGCTCACAGGGGTTCTAAAGGAACGGGAAGGGTCGATGCTATGGCGCTGAGCGGTCCTGTACGCCGTGGTCCACAGAGGCTCTGAAAAGGTTTTTTTTTTTTGTGCAAATGTTCCACACATTAATGCACTAGTACAAATGCTCCACGCATTTATGCACTTTTTTTTTATTGTTAAGGTTAATGCTGTGGTTCTGAGCGGTCCCGTACGCCGTGGTCCACAGTTTTTTTTTTTTTTTTTTTTTTAATGATGCTGTGGTTCTGAGCGGTCCTTTACGCCGTGGTCCACAGGGGTTATAAAGGAACTGGGAAGGACGATGCTGTGGCCTGGACCTTTATTATTAACCGTGGTCCACGAAGGACCTGAAAAACTAGTTCGAAAGTATCGATCGAACTGAAAGTATCTCGGACTGAAAGTATCAGTCGGACTGAAAGTATCAGTCGGACCGAAATATCAGTCGGACTGAAATATCAGTCGGACTGAAACATCAGTCGGACCGAAACATCAGTCGGATTTAAATATCAGTCGGACTGAAACATCATTCGGACTGAAACATCAGTCGGACTGAAATATCAGTCGGACCGAAATATCAGTCGGACTGAAAGTATCCGTGGGATTGAAAGTATCCGTTGGATTGAAAGTATCCATCGGATTGAAAGTATCAGGGCAGAAAGGTTCAAGTTAAATGAGTGGGATAGCGATCCCACTTCTGATGTCGGAGGGCCAACGCAAACGTTGTTTTTTAAAAACGGTGACGTCAGCCATGCTGACGTCACTTTTGACAATAAGATGATTACTCATCTTATTTATCAAGTGTGAACACTGAAATTCACTAATTCCCTTTATTAACGGTGCTCAAGAGCACCGTCTAGTCAGGGATGTGGACAGTCCGAGTGCCGGAGCACGACTGTGTCGAATTTGCTCTGAACACTCCTTTTATAGGGTGCAATATTTGCAACTACCTACTCGATACCGAATATCGAATGTTAAAGAAATAATTATAACGATTATTTTAACTTTTTAGAATCTTTTAACGATTCAGCAGTTTAACAATTGTAAAATGAATTAATAACGTGAAATAACAACGGCTTTTTAAATAAGCGTGCGATTTTGCGCCGATATATATTATATTGGAATTTGTGCCCGATATGGCGATAGGCTCGGCCCCTATCACATCTGGGACGGAACTAAGTTCCGCGAAATGTGGGTGTTCTAGTTCGCTAGTGCACCTCTGCCTACCCCTACAGGCGTGAGCTTAGGTTCATGTATGTTATGTTATTTATGTTTAATGTATAGCCTATGTAACTACAAAGTTTCATCAAAATCCATTTAGCAGTTTTTGTGTGAAAGAGTAACAATATCATACAAACTTTCGCGTTTATAATATTAGATGTCAAAAGATATTGCTTTTACTTTAGCGTAGTTATTATTACATAAATAATTTCGTCTGCCGCAAATTAAACACATGCTCTGTGTAAAATGTTATCGCAAGTAAACCGAATTATTTGGCCGATGATTTAAATTAGGATCTCGTAAATTTTCTGTTACGTCGTCGCCCTCACACATCATTTGCATGTAAATTAATTTTATTCCACTTCGTGTGTGTACGTATCGGGATGAAAATCTAAACCAATTTCTTGTCGACACAGCATCTTACGGTCTTCGTTATAAGGTTTTAATAAGGTACGTGCGTTATATATTCTACGGTTGGGTTCGTTTATTAAATGTATTTATATGATAGTATTCTTGGTGGTTTATCTGCTCTAATTTATAATAATAATAATAAGTCTCAAAATAACTAATCTCACAATTTTCTTGCTTGGCCCACAAGCCCGCAGAAAATGGTATTACCCCATCCACATGGGAGAATATATTGAGTAAAAATATAATAATAATATTAGCCCTGTAATATTACTGTCCCACTGCTGGGCACGAGCCTCCTCCACTAATGAGAGGGATTAGGCCTTAGCTTACCACGCTGGCCTAATGCGGGTTGGTAGACTTCACATACCTTCGAATTTCTTGTGGAGAAATTCTCGGGTATGCCGGTTTCCTCACTATGTTTTCCTTCACCGTTATACCAAGCGATATTTCACAATGAAAATACAATTAACATAGAAAAGTCAGAGGTCTATGCTCGATTTTTGGGTTGGTTTCGAACCTGCGACACTTGTCTCGGCAGTCCGTACCATTCACAACTGAGCTATCGCTCTAATTTATATATCTTCTTTTTTACATGGTACTTTATAAGCAATTATTGTCAACTGGCATTTAAAGAGCAACGCCAGGGTTTCTTGCCCGTTCTTCTCTGGCGAAACGGCCTTCCGAACCGGCGGTAGAGGAACTTTGACGGAATCTAAATGATGTAGTAACATTTCATGGATTCAATAAATATTTTGATTTGATTTGAAACCAAATAGCTCGAATTTGATATTTTCTACAAATCAGAGGCGCCAGCTGGATTATTTTTGACGATCGAATTCGTATCGATCTCGATGCACGTCTGACATTTTTGTATGAAATATAAACCAAACGCCATCAGTACGCAACGAGCTCGATACGAATTCGATGATCAAAAATATTTCTGCTGGGGCTACTGTATGATATTCAAGTCTTTAATATCAACTTATGTATGGATTACCTTGATTTCTCAATTTTAAATTGACAGCTTCAGTTCTTATGGATCTTAAGTTTAGTTTAGGTAAAAAAAGAAAGCCAAAAATAAACATACATTGACTAACGCCTGTATCCCCGAAGGGGTAGGCAGAAGAGAACTACAGCACTAGATCACCAACATTTCGCGACGTTTTACCTCCCAGATGTGATAGGAGGCGATACCAAATCGGGCACAAATTCCAGACTCCGGGCTGATACTGAAAAATTCAATATCACTTTGCCCGACCCGGGCATCGAACCCGAGACCTCAGGAATGGTAGTCATATCGTAATACCACTACGCCACCGAGGCAGTCAAACATAAAAATAAACCTAAACCATAAACTACTATTGCCTCAATAACGCGCCTATAATGTAAGTGTAACGTGTATATTCTGCAACATAATTTTATAGGACAAGTTTGCTGTTCAGAACTGTATTCCTTTACATCAGCTCATTACGGGCTTGACGGCCACATTGACGGCAAATGACGGCTCCATTCAGCCGCAGTTTTCAGCTCATAAAATACCTGAAACTCGGGTTCATGTTACTAAGAGTGACACGTATTAAAAATTTAAAGCAAAGAAAATCAGTATTACGGATGAACTTCCCAAAAACACTGGCTTGACATGGTTTTGCTATGGAGGATTCTCGAGACCGGGCGAAGTGGAAGCGTTTAAGTAGGAAGGCGGACCCATGATAGAAAACAAGCATTATTTATGAAATAGGTTGTAATTTATAAAACCAGAGGTATAAAGTAATCCAAAAGCTCTGCCCTATTTTTAATAAATAACACCCAACAGTCACACACATAGTCCGAACACTGAACCCACAATAAGATCGAGTCTTGTGTCGTTAGTATCAGGAACTACGAGAGATTTTCGGTCTCACAACACCTATACCCGAAACAATAACTGTGGGCCACACAGACATTTATTTCGGTGCGGGAATCGATTCCACGACTTCACGTTTCACAGCCGGCTGCTCGCCCCCTGCGCCACGGAGGATGTCAGAGGTAATGACTAGTATTTTCAAATATTTTCAAAAGAGAAGCTGATGATAGTTTTTTGTAGTTATAATTGTGTAGTAAATTATTACACCATTTTATTCCTGGAAAATTGAGCAAAAGTACCAAATACAGTGTGTTTCATAAAGTTGGTATCCATAAAAGGTACATAGATTGAGGTTCTGTCTAACAACATATCCGTGAAGAGAAAAACAATTTATCACGCGATTTCGAATTTGTATACGTTTCATACTTAATATTTGTGGAATAATAAATCGTGCAACCCTAATCAGCTGACTTCATTGACGACGCGACGCGCGGTGTAGGTACATACACCACAGAGCGCGGTATTCTCTTTGTACTCCAACAGATAGCACGGGCGGTGACGCCGCGGCAGCGTGGTGGCTTTCTATGAGGATTATTTTTTTATTAAATGTAATTTATTTCCTTTAATAGAGAAGAATCGTCATGTACTGAGTTTGAACAATGTATTAAAAGATTAGTAGTGTAATTGTCCACTTACCACATGTTGCGTTTCGTGCAGCACAAAGAACTTTGCACTACACTTTTCTATGAACACTTACTTAAAAATAGGGTTCGAAATGAGCTCCTCCTTTTTCCAAACACTTAATTATTCTGTGGTATATCAAGGACCTAGTGTTTCTTAATATTTGTGGGGTTACTGATTCAAAAGCGGATTTTGATGAAACGTGCATCGATGAACCGCCACCGATACAGCTCCCGACCCCTACGACAGCTACGCCCAGCAGCACCGACACATAAAATCATTTCATAGTACTCGCTATTCAAATACACACTCGATCGCGACATTTTTATAAAAGTTGAGAGCGACTTCACAACTTTACGGTTAGTTAGCAACTGCCGAAATGAAGGTACATAATTTTCAATATGGCGGTAGAGTTCAACAAGGCATAATTAAGAAACCCCGATAGGCTACTATGAACTGAAGAAAAAAAAAACATTCAACGGAAATTTAAAAACTTCTTGATACGTTTTTATTTATCCGCATCAAGCATCATTGAAAAAAAGTCAGTATTATAGGATAAAAATCAACATTAACTACAATTACAAAATTATGCAGAACCATTTTATCTATTTTCATAATTTTTTAGCGTTCTGTCGTGTAGTGTGTTTTTATTGACGGCGAAAAGTTTGCCGACAAGGAATGCGCCGGCTTCCTATCAAAGGATTGCCGCACGTAGCGGCGCATTGGCAAAGAGTTAAAAAAGTGCCGCGGAAATATGGCAGTTCGAACATAGTGATGCTTTAGTATGATCTATTCGGATAATCATTAGAACTAGGTACTAAATATTCGAATAATTTTAATGGAAATTAATACTACCTTCAGGTAGGTGAAAAAAACCTCGTATGAATGCTTAACCGAAGTCCAGGTTTTCGGTAAAGTTATTGCAAACACCACATTATTCGTATCAGCTCAGAAAATGAAATAGTTCGTAAAGATTAAGACAATGCATCATATTCATACAAGTAAAAGTTGTACTTCATTTGTAGAAAGCGAAAATTACGATAAGTACGGATGTAAATTTTAATTAGAATAATGAATTAACTTTGGTATTAAATATTGAATCATTCTAATCGATTGAATCAATCAATTCATTGCATATTTAATATTTATCAACCGCCCATCCCTAGCGCGGTAATACAGGCAACACTCAAAAGACACAGCTACCGCTTTTGAAATATGTGCCGCTAATGTCTGATTGGCGATAAACTACCGACTTTTCTTTGAGTTCTTGCGACAGTCCACGTGGACTTCATAGGTATAGCAAGAGACAGTGACCTACCCCTCTGCGCAGGCGACTAGCAAAGAGTAGTGAATGTTCGTTGTGAAATATGGGCGATTTGATACATGCCTAATTAGTTTAGACATGTAGAGGTGCTTTAAAATGAAAGAAGTGAAAAGTTGATCAATATTTTGTTGTCACTAAGCAAGTGTAATATTATAATTTACGCATTTACTTTAAAAAAATATTCGTATAAATTTTAAGTATGTAAAATACTTCAATTTTAGTCATCGCGCACAAAACTAAATCGTTCCATTCGTTCATTTCGTTAAGTTAGTAAAGTTTTGTGTGCAGGTTTCGACACATCTAGTTTTATTTAGTCTTTGTAACCATGTGTTGTTGACCGCTGCCAGCTGATCTAGGGTCATCACAACGAAAGATTTCATATTATTTTCGAAGTCTGATTGCTCAGTAACTATAAGGCCTATGGAGTTTTTAACTTCACGAAAAAGTTGCCAATCACCGGCTCTTTGTGTGGACTTTTCATGGGTACCAACTTTATGAAACACCCTGTATATTGTAGATATTGTAAAAATCATATTGATCTGCGGTCAGCTAAGCAGCAAGCTGTAGACATCTTTTAGAAAGTACTTAATTGAAAAATAACGAATTCATAATATACAACAAAACCATTACAAATATGTAGTTAAAATTACATATTATTTGAACTTTCTTCCGCGTGCAACATGCTTGTGGAACTAGCTTTCGGCGGCTGTATTTCCAGACCGTTACGAGTTAGAGACCTTCAAGAAAAGAGCCTATATCTACCTTTAAGGCCGGCAACGCATCCATGGTTCCCCCGGTATTGTGGATGTTTATGGGCGGCGGTGATCACTTAACATCAGGTGACCCGCTTGCTCGTTTGCCCCCTTTTCTATAAAAAAATTAAGTTATCATAATTCACAATATATTCAGTATCATCAACACAGTACATATCCGGTATCTTCACACCCAAATTAAATATGAATATTTGATACTGATGAGTTTAGTATGCAAGTCACACATCTGCAGCCAGATTTTGGACCACCCCTAATCATTTCTCTTGTTCCGCCAATAAGGGTAGCTACAATTCATTCGTTAGCTAGTTCAAATAATGTAGAATTAATTCCACTGCAGATATGATTTTAGTTTTATTCCTTACGTTCCTACGTTACGTTCTTACGTTCCTTTAGTTCTACTAATGGACTGCTTTCTTTCTTTGCATAATTTTCTAGAAATTCCCAGTGGATTGTGTCATTTAATTATGGAGGTAATAATTTAAATTTTAAATACAAATAGCAGTAGCTAAGTCTATTTTAGTAATAATAAATTATGGATAAATAAGACCAGACACTGAGAATATTGTAGAGAAGATCGAAGAGGTTTCCGCATATTTTTAGTTTTGACAGTCTGAAAGTAAGTTAATAAAGATAAAGTTCATAAACTGTCTGATAACTTTATCTTTCTTACCACCTGCGTTAATGCCACCTCAATGTGGGGTCAGCGCAATACACTTTTTCATCTATGTTGCAGAAAGGATTCGGCTTAATTTTATGCCCATTTGTCTGTCTGATGTCAATCCAATAATTGTTTAATACTGCCTCGGTGGGTTGTTGTATTGCGGTACGCCCTACGACTACCGTCGTTGGCAACGCACCCATGATTTTTTTGTGTCTTGGGTGTCTATGGGCGGTGGAGATCACTTACCACCAGGTGCTCGTTTGCCAGTCTGCAATAAAAATAATCACTATAATGTCGTTTATTTACATATTACCTAATGCCATTATTTTGCTATAATTATCGACTTATAATGTGCAATTACAAGTTACAACGTTTTATTTATCGATAATATACCAACTTTTTTTATATAGCAGAGTCTGGCAAACGAACAGATGGGTCACCTGATGGTAAGTGATCTCCACCGCCCAGACACCCAAGACACAATTAAGATTCATGGGTGCGTTGCCAATCTTAAAGGAGGAAATGGAAGGGGAGGGAAATGGGCTTGGGAAATGGAGGGGGGAAATGGGCCACCGGACTTGCCCTACCTGTACTGATTTTTACTCAACTTATAATTATATTATGTTTTTCATATTTTTCTTAGAAAAACGACATGTCAACAACATTTTCGATGTGGATCAACTAGATTATTGTTTATTTCCCAAAAGTCTTAGGAACTTTTCAAAATACCGGGTTTGGAGATCAATTTTCCACACGTTTAATCCAATTTAGGGTTAACATGTCAGGGGTCCGTCACAGTAGTTTCTGCGTTAATCAATCAGTTGACTCGTGTGGATTTTATAAACTGTACCTATACATGGCAGTGATTTACGTGAGGGTAAATTAACTTGAGATTATTTTTATTTTACGAAAATTAACTCGGTTGTGTGATGTATTCAGTTGTTGATTTATTCACTGTCGTTATTAAAATCCATCTCGGGTAAAAAAGACTCAGGGATAAATCTTTCCTTTTGTTAAAGCATTTTTAAAACTAGGCGAGCAACTGGCCGTTGTTATAAAAGACTACTATGGTGCAAAGGTTGCTGAGAATTTCTTCACAAGAATTTTAAATGTATGTAAAATGACCGCCTCGGTGGCTTAGTGGCATTGCCAGCGCTGTACTACCATCGTTCTGAGATTTCGGGTTCGTTCTCGGGGTCGGACAAAGTGATATTGGAATTTCAGTATCAGCTCGGAGTTTGAAATTGTGCCCGATATAGCGGTAGGCTCGCTCTCTATCACATCTGGGACGAAAGAAGCTCGGCGAAATGTGGGTGTACTAGTTCGTTATTGAGCCTCTGCCTACCTCTTCAGAGATACAGGCGTGAGCTTATGTTGTGAAGTTTACCAACCCGCATTCGGCCAGCGTGATAGACTAAAAGAAAAAGTGGCCCACATCCAAAAGTAGAACAGTATTATTAGAGCCTAAAATAATTACAAGTTTTAAAACTTAACGGACCGACTTCAAAATGTATACGATCGTTACCAAATTATGGGACCACTGTTAAAACAAGCTCTATCGAACACAAAAATAATCTGAAAAATCCGGCCACATTTGGCGGAGATATCGCGTAACACACATAAAAAAAATACAGAGGAATTGAGGACCTTCTCCTTTTTTAGAACATAAGCTCACGTCTGTATCCCCAAAGGGGTAGGCAGAGGTGAACTAGCGAACTAGACCACCCACATTTCATCGAGCAAAGTTTTGTCCTAGATGTGATAATAATAAATAAATACACCCAACCTGTATCGTGGGTGTCAGAAACTATGAGAGACTTTCGGTCTCACAACACCCAGACTTGAAACAAATATCTGTATGTTACTCAAACATTTATCTCAATGCGGGAATCGAACCCGCGGCCTCTCGCTTCACAGCCGGCTACTCGCCCGCTGCGCCATGGAGGCACTGTGAGGCTGTGACAGAGGGCGATCCTATTTTTTTTAGTCGGTCGAAAATAAGTTTCCACGGAAAACTAAATTCATTCTAATTCTAAATCAGAAATGTGTTCATATCCAAAACCGCACGAAACCTGCTTAACATTTTTAACATAAACATTACATGAAATATTCAAGCGCAGGGTCCACACTCCACTCCGGGCTGTAATTTAAATAAATTGTTTCATCATAATGCATAGCCGGACGGCTGGCAGCCCTGCAAAAGGTTCCGTACGTTGCCATTAGAAATAATCCAGTTATTATCTGGTTAAGTGCAATGTTTGCGGTGTAAATGAGTAAAAATGTTTTAAAATGTATTTGCTTTATGGAATTTAACGAAATTATATTTGGGTTTAGATGATTATGTATGTGTTTGTGCATCGTTGTTTGTTCGTCCAGGGAATTTGGCAGCAGACCGACTTTGATCTGATAATAGATTATTTTAGTAATTACCATTTTTTCGAGTTGCGAAAGAGCTCAGTTGGGAATGGTACGGACTGCCGAGATATATTGTTATTTAGTTTCTTGAAATACTTAAGTATGTCATTCAAGTATTGTAGAAGTATACTGGTTTAAGTCCATAACTGTCTCATTTTACTGAAAATTATTTTCTAACCATTTATTCTTGAATGACAATGAGCTTTATTTACGGCCGGTTTCAATAAATGATCTCAGTTTAGAGTGCAGATAGATCGCGATTATAAACCAATCAAATCAAGTCATTTGACGGAGTCAAACTGTGTTCTTATTGGCTAATTTTTGTAATCTATATATTGAAACCGGCCGTTAGTTTCTAGCTATGCGACTTGAATGTTCCAACGTCACTCACATTTGCTATATAATATTCCGACCTGTCCAAAAACAGAATCCAGAAAGAAATACTTGAAAAATACCCGTCTACACGTTTCACAAAAAGAGCTCACGACCTCAACCATAGACGATTCATCCGATCCGAAATCTATCTCGAAATATTGGATGAAATTACAGAAGCGTTGTATTGTATGTTATATTTATGTAGAGGCTTGGCTCGGGCCAAATCACGTATTGAACATTAGTAGTCGACTTGCCGCGCGCCAACTCTCTAATGGCCTGAAACGTACGTGCAGCGTGCTCGATCACACCGACTCTACTCTATTAATTTAGATAAATATTAGTTTTACAATTAAATTATTCTATCGACCGACTTCAAAAAAAGGATGAGGTCCTCAATTCGTTTGTATTTTTTTACCGTCTTCAAAAAAGGAAGTATTTTTTATGTACCTATATTACCATATCTCCGCAAAATTTGGCCCGATTTTCAAGTTTTTTTTGTGTTCGATAGAGCTTATGTCAAGGGTAGTCCCATATACATTTGGTCATTTGGATAAGTTTTGAAGGCGGTCCGTTAAGTTTTTAATTTAAGGATCAAATATAGAAGTTTTCCTATCCTTGTTTATCAAGTTTATAAACATTTAGACAGGTAATGATAATATATTAAAATATCGATATTATGTGATCATCCGATACATATCTTGTTGATATATTTTAAAACTTAATTTAGTTAATATTAGAAGCATTTTTAAAATTTACCTAATTGTAATCGTTATAATGCGCCATAAATCTTTCTTGTCCAATGTTTTGTTTTCATAATAACAATCTATAAATAGGTACTAGATGCAGGCCGCTTCCAACAGGTCGATCTGGAAATCTTTGGATGAGGCCTATGTTCAGTAGCCCGAGCACGAAAAACTAATGTAAATGTAAATGTATTCGAGTTCGCTGCGCACTGATGACGTTTGGTTAATATTTCATACAAATTTCATAGACGCGCATCGAGTTCGAATACATTTTCGGTTGTCAGAAATTATCCTGCTCAGGCCGCTGCAGTGGACGTCCTATGGCTGATGAGGATGATGATGATAATGAAATAGGCACTTTCAAACGTACCATATACTTTGTTTGCTATAAATACATTCTGCTGAACATACAATTTTCCAAATAAAAGCCTTATTTAAACCCACTTAATCTAAAATTTCCCGGTACAGACCTATTGAAGATAATCCTCGGAACATCCCCGTGAAATGTACAAAGGTTTATACTGAAACTACAAATATAACGAAACATCCATTTTGTGAAGTAAATTAGCCACTGGCTGCTCGGAATCGTGGGCGCTAATCGCCACCCGGCAACCAGTGCCGGTAAACGGCGTTCGCTCTTTGATAAATTTTCAATTTCAACTGGAGCTTTATCTGCGCTGGCAAATGAACTGCATCACGGAAAACAGATACACCATTCTGTTTCAAATTACTGAGGGAAATTATTTTACCTTTGTGTACAAATTCAATATGTGAGCATTGAAATATTAAATTGAGTGTGTATTCAATGTGAATTTTAGTTCTAAATGTGGAGGGGACACTGAAATATCGGTCTCACTAGTCCCACGGGACTAGCGGGATGAATTAGTCTCACTAGTCCCGTCGCTGGACAGCTCAACGGGGAGGTGGGGCAGACAGGTTTTATTTTCTATATGACCTTATTTAACCCTCATTAGTAGAGAAGCTTTGTACCCAACAATAGTATAGTAAAATGGTCTCGCCTCCTTGGTCTAGTGGCAGTGTATATGGTCTGTGGACCGGGAAGTTCTACGTTCGATTCCCAGGTTGCGGAGGGATGTTTTTTTCTCATCATTTGCCCGGGACTGGATTTCCCAGATGAGGGTTGACGTCAGGCAGGCAGCCGGTTGTAAAAACTAAGCTAAAAACCTTTCTGCGACATAATTCAAAAAGTGTGTTGCGCAGATCCCACGTTAAGATGGGATAATGGCAGACAGATTGTATAACTTTTACAATAAATATCAATTATTATCTTAAAATAATAGCTTCTGGTGTGTTGCGTCTTAAAATTATACTTTAAAATCATAATATATGTCCCGGTTACAGTAAAAATCTTGAAGTTTGTTCAAAAGGTTTCAAAAGCGGCGGATATTGCAAATCACGTGACGCCCAGGATATTGGCTTTTCCATAATATTCGTACTCTGTAGATTCACTCACGATAGGGATCAAAGTTTAATGTAAAATGTACAGCTGTTCTAGATTTGCAATTTTGCTGAAAATCATTTTTGATAGTCATATATCAAAGGAAGATAGTTGTTGAAATGGATACATAAGTTTTCCTCGCGGTTTCTGTTGGATGAAACGTCTTTTTTGAAGATAAAGTAGCTTTTATCTAGATACCGACGTAAAGTGGCAGCTTGCTGTCGTGTTTCGTTCGATGAGTGAGATTTCCAGTGGCCCAGTCCCCCCCCCCTTTCCCAATACCCTTTCCTTCCCCTTCCATTCTCTCCTTTTAGGTTGGCAACGCATCCATAATTCTTTTTGTGTCTTGGGTGTCTATGGGCGGTGGAGATCACTTACCATCTGGTGACCCATCTGCTCGTTTGCCAGTCTCTGCTATAAAAAAAGATAAGATATAATGTCATTTCGTTGAGGCTTAAGACGTATCGTACATTTATATTTGGTACCTATTTCTATAGGTAAGACAAGCAGGAGTTCAGAAGATCTTTATAATTTACCATAAAGATTTCGGATGATAACATTATACAGGTTGCCATTCCAGAAAATTGAAAATCAGACTAAAACAATTCATATTATGGGTATTCTGGATCACTAGTTACCCGCTGCCTATCCCTTCGGGGAAATCGGTATGAGCCTATAGAAATAATTCACACTGCACTTGTATCAATGAAAAAAAGATTTACGTACTCAATTACTGTATAATAAATTCTACGTTAAACTATTCCATGACTATTAAATAAAACATCGTATTAGTTAATAATAAATCTCTGTTTATTCTTCAAAATTGTACTTTTATATTTTATACCTGCATCTGTGAGCACGTAAATCGGATTTAAAAGAATAAGAGAAAGTTAACTGTAGTTGTGACTGGCGGTTAAAGTTAGGACGGTGTTCGTAGTTCGTCCCTTCCAGCGGATTCGTGCGGCTGTCCAACTGTTGTACTCTGACTGCGTTCGTTGGAAATGTTGCTAGTGAATTGTACTGGAAGTGATACGGTATCTTTGGGCACAAATTATTTAAACCCTTTGGTGCTGCAGCGTGTTTTTTGAGCGTTGAGAAGGTGTTCAATCCGTCTCTATTTATAGATTTGGCGATATTTTTGTCACCTCCTTGGTGGCATGTTAGCTGCAGAGTTATGGACTGTGAAACTGGAGGTTCTGGGTTGAATTCCCAGGGCGGGCAAAGCGAATTATCTAAAACGATTTTGCGGGGACTAGATTCCTCAGAAGGGGTTGACGTCGGGCAAGCAGCCGGTATTTACTATTAAACAGGGGGTGGAGGTTGGTCTCTTCTTATTCTTTCTTATATAGGAAGGGGGAGGAGGTCAAAACTAGCAAAAATAGTGTTACGTAATTAATGAATGGCGCCTTACCAGAGCGAATCGAGTTTTGAAATCGGTTGTTTTAATTCTTAAACTCCAGGCGCCCAGTTTACGAGTATAATATTGTAAAATGATGTACAGCATAACTCTAGCACTGATAAAAGTAAGGACTGATATTGTAAACATTTCTTATGTAAACTCGAAGTAGGTATTCATTCGTATAAAACGATATAATAAATCCAGTTCCAGTTCAGCATATCCGTGTTCTTTGTGGTTTAGTTGGACTTTCCGTACATGGTGTAAGCTTGTTTAAAACGTGAGTCGCTCTGGTTTACTGTGATAGAACATTGCCAACTGATATCTACTCGCATGAATATTCATTTAATTATTTGTTTGGGAAGTGAATCCAGTTAATGCCAGTCTGCAAATAGTATTACCATCTTAATAACCATTGAGCATTCTAGAGCTATCGGTTGGATTGTTAAATGCAATATGAAAGTTCCTGGATTTTCGATGAATGAAAATGTGGTTTTGAATATTATTTAATTAGCAATATGAGCTTACCCTTAAAATTCAGTCGTAATCCTTTGTCAAGTCTTGGTTCAATGCTAATATACTATCAAAAATAAATCAATGAATTTAATATTTCGCGGGAAATCTATTTTTAACATCGATCCGAACAAGGAGGTTAAGATCGTTTATAGAAATCGTCTAACAAAAATTGCAGCAATGTCGCTTGAGAAAGAATATCGTATGGTTATGTTTTGAGGAAATCAAAGGAGTAAGTACGCACTTGTCGGGACCAAATGGTACCAAGGGTCCCCGTGGACAGCCCAAAACAACAGGCTGGACGTTTTAGAGAATCAATGGTCTCATTGTGAAGGATTCACAAAACCGGGCGAGGTAGAAGTGTTTTAGTAGGAAAGCGGACATTCGCACTAGGTCGGATAACGCTAAGCAGAAAGATATAATTCGTCGAACAATACTATGTTTCTAGGAATTATGAGACTAATGAGACGACTATTGAGTCGTAAAGATCCATCATTATAACACCTATAAAACATCACCAAGACGGCACATGACGTAATTAGATACAAATGTTTAAACTGGCATAAACTGAAGATAAATCAGTCATTTTTAATTAAAAGCCAAGGCATAATTTACGCGTTGGGGACACGGTTATTAGATCTTAGACGCGAAGTGATTTACGAAAAACTAACGCATATAATGCGAAACAAAGGGAATGGATACAAATGGGTCATGTTACCATGATGAATAGGCGTGCTATAGTTTCTTTGTTTCTGGAATAACAGAAAAATCTTAGAGTACCAGAAAAATAGATTTCAAATTCATCCTTCAAATTTGACAGCGTCCGTGACGCAGTAGGCGAGTAGCCGGCTGTGAAACGAGAGGTCGCGGGTTCGATTCCCGCACCGATACAAATGTTTGTGTGGCCCACAGACATATGTAGAGGTATGAATGGTCTATGTAGGTGTTGTGGAACCGAAAGTCACTCGTAGTTCCTGTTAGTTAATACCCACGACATAAGACTCGATCTTAGTGTGGGGTCGTGTTTGTGGCTGTTGGGTTTTATTTGTTTATTTATGTTAGGATATCCAGCCAACAAATTGGATACTTCGTGAATTAGACATGCCGTAGGTACTCATAATATTATGTCATAAACCTGCTGTGTATCTTCTATATACTTATTTGGTTTCTTTTATGATCACAAATTTACAAAATTAAGTCGATTTTGGTTACTTTTTCGTGGTGATATCGCTAAGATAGGTAGGTACCTAAATTATGCCTACATTGCGCTGACTTGAATATGGCGCTTAACATATAATTTGTAAAAACTAAACCAAATCCCTTCTGCAACATGCTTGAAAAAGTTTGTTGCGCTGACCCCACAGTGGAAAAGGATAGGAGATGGTATAAAAAGAAAAATATATTTATTGCATCTCATTATTTGCCAAAATATTCTATCTTTTTAACTCCTTTATATTTGCTTTAGTTTTCTTACGATACAGGAAACTCCTGTTAATGAATTGCTAAAAACTTTGTTACAAAGGCTTCTCTGCTCATTAGTTATGTACGTAACATAGTTTTGTACCGAATTGAATTGTTTATCAACTTAGTTAAGAAAGAAGTTGCTCTGTTGTTCTCTAAATTACAAAGGTATAAAACTACGTTGTTGCTTTAATCTTTTTGTTGGATGTTCCTACTCTCTATGCTCAACCTGTTATAATTCACAAGAGGATTAAAGATTCTCTTTATTACGAAGATCAAGAAATTTTCTTGCGGTAAATCCACTCCTATCCAAGCTGTACGGCAACTCGACTTGCATGCACCGAGGACATTGAAGTTGGTACGGTCACAGAAGATGCGACCCCTAAATAATCTAATTGTAAATTGTACTTTTTTACCTGTTACTTTTTGGCAGCCTCCGTGGCGCAGTGAGTATGGACGGCTGTGAAGCGAGAGGCCGCAGGTTCGGTTCCCGTATTGAGACAGATCTTTGACCCACAGATATTTGTTTCAAGTCTGGGTGTTGTGAGACCGAAAGTCTCTCATAGTTATTATACCCACGATACACGTTATACCTAGTGTGGGGTCAGGTATACGTGTGTGACTATTGGGTGTATTTATTTATTAATTTAAAAACATTTTTTTTTTTAAATGTCCCATTTAACATTGTAACATTTATGGCAGCCCTATATATGTCTACATTCATGCGGCTCCTCCTGTGCTGAGAGATGTATAAACACCTTTACAGCATCTTAAAAAATATACTATAGACCCATTCATAGATTTTCTTTAGTGATGTCGATATTATAAATAGCTAATCATTTTTTTTCAAGAGACCCTAAGATGCCTAATAAAAATAAGCACAAAACATACCTGACAGACCTGACAGACCTGACAGACCTGACAGACCTGACAGACTGCCTCGGTTGCGTGGTAGTATTTCGGTACAAATACCATCCTGAGGTCTCAGGTTCGGTTCCCGGATCGGGCAAAGTAATATTGGATTTTTCCATATAAGGTCGGAGTCTGAAATTTGTGCCCGATATGGCGCTCGCCCCCTATTACATCTGGGACGGAACTAAGCTCGGCGAAATGTGGGTATACAAGTTCGCTAGGGCGTCCCTGCCTATCTCTTCGGGAATACAGCCATGAGCTTATGTAAAAAATATTCATTATAACCATTGATACATTTTCTTTACTAAGGTCGATATTGTGAACAGCTACTCAATTTTCTCCAAAAGACCCTAAGATACCTAATAAAAATAAGCACAAAACATACCTTCATGTTAACACATCGTAAAGACAAGCCTTACATTGCCTTAAATACCACTAAAAATAACCGTTTAATTTACCAGCAAATTGTTCCGACGGCAAACGTGACCTGTGCAGGCTATTATTGACACCTGCGTGGCTACCATTCAGTTAGGACGTCAATAAATTCGCCAAATAGCCGTTTTGTGTGGGAAGTGGCAGTTGCATGGATCGGGATATCTCTTCGTAAACAGTGGCGGAATAAGGGATGTAAAATTTTAATACATCCATGTTTGAATGGTAGAGCCACGCTGTAGACAGTAACGTTTACAGCACGAATGGGCCGGCTTGACCGGTTTGATACCACTGTCTCACAGAAACCCGATGTAAAATGGCAGCTAACTGTTGGGTTTCGTTCGGTGAGTGAGATCTTTGGTGACCCATTTCCCCCGTCCCCTTTTCAATATTCCCCACCTTTAAGGTTGGAAAAGTACCCATGGTTATTTTGGTATCATGGGTGCCTATAGACGGTGGAGATCATTTACCATCACGTGGCTCACCTGCTCGTTAGCCAGACTCGGCTATAAAAAAAAATTAGGAACGTATGTTCTCTTTCTTTCCAGTGTGAATAAGCTGGTTCAAGTTATTTACCGATGTCTCATTTATTTTTGGTGAGCCTTACCGACTAAGATAGTTTTTTTAGGTCCATGTTTTATACATTTCATTATAAATATTTAAAATAACCCACGTGAATCAAAGTCAATAGCAAGATATTACATGTTTAGTGGAATTTCCTGAGTTTTAAATCCCATTTTCCATATACTCTCAAATATGAAATAGACTTCTTAGCAAAGAGAAAACAAAATAATAAAATATTTTTATTTAGAAATGGAATAATCATGTACTTAAAAGCATTTGCAAATTGCAACCGTTGTTTTGTAACTTTGTACAGGCGTTAGTCCTACTAATATTGTAAACGTGAAAATTTGTGTGTATGTCTGTGTGTGTATGTTTGTTACTCTTTCACGCAAAAACTACTGGATGAATTTTGATGAAATTTTACAATTATGTATCTTATACATCAGAATGATACATAAGCTATTTTTTATCCCCAAAAATAAATTTCAACACGAACGTAGTCGCCGGCAACAGTTAGTCAATTATAAATTGCTACACATTATACTGAAAGTTAGCAACAAAGTGGTAAAACCTAACCGTCTCCAAATCTCCATTACACTTCACTTCCAGCTACATTTCCAAGACTAGAAACTTCTATTAGTCTTACACTACATAACAACATAACATGTTGTTACTTGTTATTTCTTACACTAATGTTGTTGAATCTTGCCATCTCAAAGTTTTTCAGCCCTCACTCTCACACACGCCCTCTCACTCACTCCGCCCCTGATGTCCTAATGGGAGTTTGGGAGTGCACACTGCAAGTGAACACGTAAACCATGAGCTAATAGAATGCTTTCGAAATTTGTTGTCTGGGCGGCTTAAATCACTTTTTTCTTACTGTTCTTCCCCCATGACACCTCTATGTGGGGTAGGCGCAACATACTATTTCAAGCATGTATGCATGTATGCATGCACCGCCTTTACTTTGGTTGCCATTTAAATGATATTAGACTCACACTTGTATCTCATTATTTATACTACTTTATTGTATATTTGCTAGTAACATGCTAGAAAATCTAACAATGTACTATCAAAATTGTAGGGGTATACGAACTAAATTAAATATACTACATATGAATATATTAGCGAATGCGTATGACATTATTATATTAACAGAAACCTGGCTTACTCATCAAATATTTGACACTGAGTATATAGATGACAGATACGTTGTTTATAGAGATGATCGCAATCGTTCCTTTACTGAAAAAAAGGATGGTGGTGGAGTACTTATTGCTATATTGAAGAATCTATGCCCTTCTTCAATTCAGGTCAGTACTACTCCACATACAGAACATGTTATGATACAATTGTCAGGAGATGGTCTAAATAAGTGTTGTATTAGCGCAGCATATATTCCCCCTAAATGTTCTGCAGAAGTTTATAAGGCTCATTTTGAAACACTAGAAAGCGTGATTGAAAAAATGAATTATGGAAAATTCTATATCTTGGGTGACTATAATCTCCCTGATATTAATTGGCTTCCAACTAAAGAAATACCTTCTGCATTAAGTGGCGAAAGCAATAATTCAATTAGTGGCAAACATTTAACAAATTTCATGGCCATGTCTGCTGCTCTACAATATAATAATCTTAAAAATTGTAAAGGGCGCATCCTTGATTTGCTTCTTAGTAATGTAGAATGTAGAATCTCAGTTCCATCGGTTCTATTATTACCAATGGATGATTATCATCCTCCTTTTTGCGCGACTATTCAGTACAGCTGCATTAATAGCTTCATAAAACCAGCGAAAGAGCCGAGGTACAACTACTTTAAAGCAAATTATGAACATATAAATCAAGATCTTTCTGAAATAGATTGGAGTAGTTCTTTGGGTAACATACCCGCTGTGAGCGCTGTAGACAAATTTTATGACATTATTTTCAATATCATAAAAAAACATACCGCTATATCTTGTCCTCGTTCTTCTAAGTTCCCGGTTTGGTTTTCCAAATCGCTTATACGCATTTTTAAAACTAAGAACAAGGCTTGGGTAAAGTGGAAAATGTACAATAATATATCTGATTATGAGCAGTTCTCAATTCTCCGCTGCCGTTTTCAGCGTGTATGTAAAAGTGATTATTTAAAATATATGAGCACAATAGAAGATAAAATTAAAATAGATATAAAGTACTTATGGAATTATATATCCAATCGTAAATCTAATGCTGGGTTTCCTTCTAACATGTTTTACAAGAATCAAAGCTCTAATGATCCATCTATTATTTGCAACCTGTTCTCGAAATTCTTCCATTCCGTTTATGAAACATCGACGCGTGTCACCTATAACTGCTTACCCCCTGAGAGTTACGATGACAACTGTGTTATACTAAGTAACATTGGGTTAGATACTGGTAAAATCTTAAAACAATTGAACTCACTGGATGCCTCTAAGGGGCCGGGGCCAGATGGATTACCTGCATACTTCCTTAAAAAGACTGCTAGGAATATATGTATACCATTAAGCATAATTTATAACAAATGTCTCTCAGAAGGAACATTCCCTGCAGTTTGGAAGAAAGCCAATATAACACCCGTTCACAAATCTGGTTCTAAGCAGGACATTGAGAACTATCGTCCCATCTCTATATTGTCTGCACTGGCAAAGCTTTTCGAGAGACTTGTGCACAATGAAATCTACCCGATTTTGCATAACCTAATTATTAAACAACAACACGGATTTGTCAAAAGAAGGTCAACCGTAACAAATTTATTGGGTTTTACAGATTATCTTTTTTACAATATGGATCGGCATGTACAAGTTGATGCAGTGTACACAGACTTCCGAAAGGCTTTTGACAAGGTAGACCACGAACTTCTCCTCAATAAAATAGCGTATAATGGTATACGAGGGGACTTGTTACGATGGTTCTCATCGTACGTTTCGAATAGATCACAAAGAGTAGTCATCAAGGGTTTTCAATCTCAGATGGTTGAGGTCACATCTGGCGTGCCTCAAGGTTCCATACTAGGTCCTTTACTTTTCATCCTGTTTATAAACGACATTGGTAAATGTTTTAAATACTGTAACTTCTTACTGTACGCAGATGATCTTAAACTATTTAGAATCATAACCAATATTAATGATTGTGAATTATTTCAAGATGACCTCATAAGGTTTAATGTCTATTGTAAACAAAATAAAATTCAACTAAGTATTCCGAAGTGTATGGCTATCTCATTTACTAAAAATAAAAATGTAATAAATCACACATATAAGATAGCCAATTCTACTTTATCAAGGGTTTCAGTAGTTAAAGATCTAGGGGTCTTACTCGATAGTAATTTGCACCTAGACTTACACGTTGACACTATTGTTAAAAATGCTTTTCGCATGTATGGTTTTGTCATGAGAGCATCTATTGACTTTAAACGTTCTGCTACCTATATTCACTTATATAAATCTCTCATCAGATGCCAACTAGAATACGCTGTTCAAATATGGAATCCTTTGTATGCCAAGTATATTAATAGTATAGAGAGCGTACAACGTAAGTTCCTCAGAACGTTACATTATAGATGCTCACGTACTTCCGCGCCCTATGATGATCTCCTTCGTCAGTATAAATTGTTGAGCTTAAAGTCTAGGCGAACGTACCTTGATACTATGTTTCTTTATAAACTTTGCAATGGTGGGCTTGATTGTGTTGACTTAACAAATAAATTGTACTACATTGTTCCTAGGACAGTCGTAAGACGCGAGACACGCACAAAACCTCTGTTTGGTACTACTCCCTGTCGCACAAATGCAGGGGTGCGTGCTCCTCTCCGCCGTCTTACAAAAACATATAATGATTTATTTTCGAATTTGGATTTGTTTGCTTCATCACCTAATATGTTTAGAATAAACTTAACACGAACCATTCTAAATTTAGATAATGCAGAAATTTAATATACATACTAACATTCTTGTTTGATGCCGTCTCACCCGCATTTGAAAAATTTTCAATTTTTGTTTATATTTTGTGAAGAGCGTGGTAGGTTATACATTTGTAATTCTTAGTTTTATAGAATGTATTATTTTAACTATATATAATGTATTCCTGTTTGTTTTTCCAAATAAATAAAATAAAATAAAATGTTGTAGGAGGGATTTGGCTTAGTTTTACGACCGGCTACCTGCCAGATGTCAACCAATCTCTGGGAATCCAGTGGCATGCAAAATGTGTAAGGTAAAAAGGCATAAAAACACACTGATCGATCTAGGATCTAACCCGTGACCTTCCAGTCCATAGCCCATATACATACGTTACTTGGTCTAGCCAAGGAGGCGTCAATACGTGACTTGCATTACCCCTAATTATTACGAGCGCATGTATAATTTATGTGACCCTACATAATTTACAATTATGGTATGATATGTATAAACACCGACGTAAAAAAAAAGATGGACGGAGCGGTAGGAACATTAAGAGTGAAGCAGGGTTTTCGGCTCATTCGATCAGTCGCCGCCATTACGTGTTTATAGATCGAATGAACCGAAAACCCTGCTTCACTTTGAATATTCCTAGCAATCCGTCCATTTTTTTTACGTTCGTGGATATATAACTACGAGTACAACTAAAATATATCTTTCTTTCTACCTGCCCTTATCCCACCTTAATGTGGGGTCAGCGCAATACACTTTTTCAAGCATGTTGCAGAAATGATTTGGCTAAGTTTTTACGACCGGCTGCCTGAAACTGCCTGAAATAACTAGAAGATGTACTTAAAAAAACCTTAATATACAAACTACCATGAAACAGTATAGTAACAGACAGTAACATGCCTCTTTAAACACGCAACGCATCTAAAAACATTAAATCCAACCTTGATTGAATATTTCCCTCATATGTTTTCCTCATTTTACCCCAGAGATTAACTAAAGCCGAGGATGTATCGTAAAATATCACAAATTTTCAATACTTCACGCGGCTGTTCTGCACTTCAAACGTTTAATATCAGCACTGCAGGTGTGCTCCCGGTAAGACCAAGCTACAAGAAACAGCGATGTAATAAAAATGTAACTAAAATAAATTATATTTTTATATTCCAAAAGCTACCCATTTAATTAGCTACCAATTGCTATTTACCTAAATAGTAACATAGATCTATAGCCCATTTCATTTTTTACAAGATTTTCGCTAGCGACGTATATAAATTATTTATACGACAAACACTCTAGTGCCTCTAACCGTCATGTGGGAGAATTAATGATTTTCATACAAACATTTGATGTAGTCGCTAGCGAGAAACGTGTAAGAAAACTGGCCGAGACGACCCATTTATACTATAAACGAAATTGTTAACAGCGTACATAAGTTTACGCCCGTATTCCCGAAGAGGTATGTAAGGGCGCCGTAGCGAACACACCCACATTTTGCCGAGCCTATTCTCGTCCCAGATCTGATAGGGGGCGAGCCTATCACCATATCAAACACAAATTATAGACTCTGGGGCTGATACTGAGTAGTACAACCCAATATTACTTTACCTGACCCGGCGAAAATAATCATACCACGCATGCAATACAACTAGTTTATTGAGGTTATATTAACAGCATGTGTATTGTATATTTATTAGGTACATTCACGTTTAAATAAACTTACAATGGGCTATATTTGTATGAAATATTAACCAAATGCCATCAGTGCGCAGCGAGCTCGAGTACATTTTCGATTGTCAGAAATTTTCCTGCTCGAGCAGCTGATTCCCCGAGGCAACCATGTCATTGTAATATTATTTTCCGCTCATCGCCGTTAAATTAAGTTCCCTCATTATAGATTCTCTCCGCTAAAGTATTAATTTTCAATAACAGGTGCGCTTCAGATATTCCAATCGAATTCATTACAGATCCTACATAATTCAATATGAAAGAAAGATTGCGTTATTGGATGAATTAATCAACTCCCGCCGACTTCGTTAGAAATCCGACGATTATTTGATTTGAGTGGGTTGCTTTTAATTAATTTATATCCCAAATTGTTGAAATTTATTTAGATTTTTACAAACCTTTAATGGTAAAATAAGAAGGTCGATTTTTCTTTATTATATTCAGTAACTCGAAAATTGTTTTTTTATATTTCTCGCTAGCGACTACTTAAAATAATTGTATGACAAACACTGGAACGCTTTTAGTAGTTAAAAGGTTTTCATACAAATTTCCAGCAAGAAATGACAAAAAATGTCATGCTCTGGATTTTTAAAAGGCTTTTTAGACCTACGATATACCAACTGTATTATGTAAAACTTAAAACTTTAATACAACGTTGTTAGTGCGAGGTCACGCATTATCATGGAAAGTCATCTTGTCTTCCTTTTAACTTCGCATAATTTATCATCCAAGATTTCGTATAACAAAACAAAGTACTCATTATATTTTATTTAGAAATCTTACAAAGTATATTTATCTTTGGCATTGCATCTAAATATAACAATTTGTAAAAATGGAATAAAGAATTAGATTATTAACATTATAACAATGTTTAACAAGATTTGAGACATTTAAAAAAAGAAAAAAAAACTTTAAATTTTTTTTTTTTACAAAATAGAATAACAAAAGGCACTTTAATTTGTACTTTTTACTGGTGGTTATTGTATGCGTAATGTTGAAAATAATAATTATTTTATCATAATAATAGTAAGTATTCTACTTTTATAACTTAAAATCATCGATATATTATTTACCTAGATACACAGTTGACGCTCGGAAAATGGGACAGCAAAGAAGTGCAACGCCGATGGAACTCTAAATTTCAAAATTCAAATTTAAGAACGCTTGCTGATTTCGTTTAAAAAGCTACTTTATTACACGTGCATAGGGATATATTTGTGTTGATTTAATTAGTACTTGTGATCTTTTTCTTTGTTTTATTCCTGAGACTACTTTTTAGGAGGATATTTGCAAAGAACTGTGCATCTAGGGTATATTATATTGATGCTTAAAATATTGATTTTATCTGCGTATGTACAAAAAATACAATATCTTAATCTTAATTTCATAATATTGTGTTACCTATATAACATTTATGTATTATTTTGTTTATTATAGATATGCAAGATAAAATTCCATTATAATAACATCAAAATAATTTGGTACCTATGAAATTTAAAGTAACGGATTTAAATAATGCAATATAAGATACATGTTATAAAGATTTTTAACTTTCTTTTATTTTTCATTGTTATTAAAATATTTTACTTCTCTTCATCATCATCATCATCATCATCAGCCATACTTCACTTATTTCCTTACTTCACTTAATACAAATACATTTCAAAACATTTACGATCTTATTCATAATAACTTAATGGGGCTTATAAACGTTCGATTGTGAAAACATGGCCGCTTACGATCAGCTGTTTCAAGTTTGAAGTTGTTTTTTATATGCTTAAAATGCATTTTAACTAATATAAGTTTAGCTTCGATGAGGATTATTATGAATAAGGACCTTAAGGTTTTAGTAGGTTTAAAGAATAACTTAATTACTTAGTTTCACTAACGTATAAATGAAAACAAAAAAAAATTCTGAACTAATTTCCAATAACATGAGTTATTATTGATTGAACTTTAATTAGCGCATTGCATTATAGTAATATATTTGTATATATTGAACAAAGCAGCAGAAGCTTATGTTCTGCCGTGGACGTCCTATGGCTGGTGATGTTGATTTATATTGATGGTTTTAAATAATACGTACAAGTTACAACTAACTTATACTGGTAATATAAAAAAAAATACTAAAACAAATCTAAAATTAAAATGTACAAAATTGTGACAAAATTATCCGCCTATGCTGCTAATATTCGTACATTATTGACAAGATCAAAGTAAACTTTTATGACATATTGTCTTGAGTAAAGTGTCGGTGGAAGATTTTTGTTGCACAGAATTATTTTACTTATCTATTGAAACTTATTCATATTATAATACAATTTATTGAAGCCATATGAGATTTGAAGTCGCTCGATTAATTTGTCGAAAACTAAGCTTGACACATACAATGATACATTATGCATTTCACTAAGACACGCGGGTTCTGAGTTATATCGCTTATAATGCATACTTATGTACTACAAGCATTAGCTAGCTGTTATATACTACGTGACTACTGTATTATTTTGTGGTATTGTAGTACACACTTATAGCTATAATAATCTAGTAAAGTTGCCCCCGAATACAGAAAGGCAACTCAAACACTTGAGGATATGTTATGTCATTTGAAGCCGCCGGCCTTATCTGACAATATTTAATTGTATGCCGCAAAACGACGTAAGTAGCCATTATAGTTAAGTAGCATTTCATTTAGTTAGTTAAGTGGGTTAAATTGAGAATCTTGAAACCGCGCGTCTTCTTGAAATATTAAGTATAATGGCGCGTACACACTGGGCCAAACGAAGGCGAACGAATCATGCCTGTTTCATTCCCAAAACAGCGAAAGTTTGTTTGTGTGAACGAAACAGGTATAGATTCTTTCGCCTTCGTTCAGCTGGTGTGTACCCGCCATAATACGATATAATAATTCGATATTTTCACAAAGTGACATATTTCTATACGGCCGAATGTTTTCCAGTAATAACTCCAGTCGTTTTGTTGTATTCGTATTCTTTGTGCCCTTTGTTGGCCCTCTTTAGGCTGTCGTCCGTCGGATCCCTGTTGTCTCTCAAAAGCCCTTTCTTGTCGCTGAAAATCAATGGCTCATGTGACGTATGACATGCCTTTAATATTCTCTCATTTATTTGGGTCGGTTGAGTAATGTTGCGTTCTGTGTGTAACAAAGATTGTGAATATACGGTAAAATGGGGTGAATAGAAACGATATTTTTAATATGAGTATAATACAGATTAATAAATATTAATTTATAAATATAATTCGTATCAAAATCGATGATAAATTGTTTATTAAAAATATAACGGATCGACTTTAAATTTATCTCGATCGTGACCAAATTTATATGGGAGCCTCTATAAGCTCTATCGAACACAAAAATAATCTTGAAAATCGCTGCACAATTGGCGGAGATATCGCGTAACATAAATAAAAAATAAAATACAGTAGAATTGAGGACCTTCTTTTTTTGAAGTTGATCGATTATTTTAAATTGATTATTATATATAGTTAATTATTCATATTATAACTCGACCTGTTGGAAGCGGCCTGCATCCAGCGACTTCCTGCAACCTTTATCAGGTCGTCGGTCCACCTTGTAGGATAGAAATCTTTGGGGGAGGCCTATGTTCAGCAGTAAACGTCCTATGGCTGATGATGATGATGATGATTATAACTCACCGTGCATTAAGGTTTAAATCCTTCTTCTTCTTGTTTTTCTTATAGTAACAGCTTGCTATGATGCCTTGTTTCTTCCACGCGAATAGTATCACATCCAAGAGCACTAAACATAAGATGACTACCACCACCGCTATGCCTATTATAATCCCAGCAGATAGGAATGGCCTTGTTTCTTCGACACCTGCTATAAAAACAAAAGGCCATTATTGATGGTAACAGAACAATTTTTTTCCATAAATTATTGCTTAAATAATCAACGTATCGGACAGACTTTAAAACTTATCTGATCGAGACCAAATATATAATGGAACCTCCCTTGAATAAGCTCTATCGAACACAAAAATAATCTTGAAAATCGGTCAATATTTGGCGGTGATATCGCTTAGCACCATCGATATATTAATTACCTAGATGCGCAGTTGACGCTCGGAAAATGGGATAGCAAAGGAGTGCTTAAGCACTCGTTTTGCATACAGTCCGACGCCGATGGAATTCTAAATTTCAAAATTCAAATTTCAGAACGCTTGCTCATTTCGTTTAAAAAGCTACTTTATTACACGTGAATAGGGTTATATTTGTGTTGATTTAATTAGAACTTGTGATCTTTTTCTTTGTTTTATTCCTGAGACCACTTTTTAGGAGGATATTTGCAAAGAACTGTGCATCTAGGGTATATTATATTGATGCTTAGCACACAAAAAAGGCGAATTGAGGACCTTCTCTTTTTTGAAGTCGGTCGAAACAACAATAATAATCCCATTTAAGGTTGTTTACAAGAGATAGTTATTTAGCGATTAGTCTAATCTATTGTGAATCATGTAATTTGCGTGTTACTCTATTGCCCTCACTAATAAATATATTTACGCGCTCCTTTACTTTAAAACTAGTTTGTCTCTTTCATTTTCAATATTGTGTTGCAAGGAAAAAACGTGACAAATTATACTTAAAGATAAGACGCGCGTGAATATTTTTATAAGTAAGGGGCGTTATGTTTTATACATGTATGGTGTTCAAAAGTGTTATTATCTAAATCTAAATTGTTAAAACTTAAACATATTTGCAGCACCCTGATGTTTCGTTCATCAATCCTAGTTCGGGCAACATGGTTTTTCCAACTTGGTGGTTTGTAACTAAATTACGAGGAGTTGACGTCAGTCGCAATAACTAATCTAAATCCTTTCTACAACATGCCTGAAAGGTGTTGCGATGACCCCACTTCGAATTGGGAGAACAGCAGGTGTAATACAATTGTAATAGCTCCGTGTATGCATTGTCATTTTTGGACAAAAGTTTTCCTTTATTTATTTTGTAATTTTGATCTCAACAAGTACTAACCAGGTGTAGTGAAAGATATATTGGCCGCCGTAGAATTCCCCTCGGAGTTATGGGCTACCAGTTCCACATGATACGTCGTGTTACACTGCAAATCGTGAAGCTCTATCGAAGTGGTCAGATCTACGAGCTCTTCCAAGCAAAGCTCGTTTGGTTCGTCGTATTCCTGGTACAGAAGCAGAATTTCTTTACATTTATTTGTTTGATTTTATTTTACAAAATACAAATTAAACTAAACTTAGGTGTAAAAACTAAATAAATTAAACTATACACTGTGCTATAGCGATATCCGTCTTTTTTTTAATAGCAGAGACTGGCAAACGAACACATGGGTCACCTGATGGTAAGTGATTTCCACTGCCCATGGAACAGAAGACACAAAAAGAATCATGGGTGCGTTGCCAATCTAAAAGGAGGGAAATGGAGATTGGGAAAGGGAAGGGGGGAATTGGGCCACATACACTGACGTAACGATTTGCAGCTCTATTACTAATCTAGAGTCAGACCTAAACTACATTTATCCTACAGCTCATTCCTATATTTAATTTAAGATTTGGGTTACATCGCGATATATCTAAGTACTGCAAGTCGCTCTAAAGATGCGTTACAATGTAAATATTGAACAGTTTAATAAATGTTAAGATCTCAATAAACAAAGCAAAATAAAACAGAAAATGTATACTTCAGATGCATATTTTAGTAATAATATTTTCAAACCAAGACAGTCTTTCAACTTAAATTGGGGACAGAAAGAAACCAGACTTGTAAAAATGCAAATTGCCTGCCAGCAATTTAAACGTCCGCCACGACAAATTGTCAACCATTTACTCAGCATTTGGAAATTCAATAACATTTTACAAATATAAAATCGAAAACAAAGATATTCGAATATTGACGGATAATGCTTTGAGCATTACCCGTCGAAGGCGGCACATATAACGGATAATGCTTTGAGCATTACCCAATATATATGTGTACCCCATATATATATGTTACATAAGCGTATGGGCCACCGGAGGCCGAGCCACCCGTGACTATTTAAAATCACATCATCAAATCACGGTCCGTATAGGAACTGAAACGGATTTCATTAACTGCTGCATGGAGATGACCGGTAATATGACTAATAAGTTCCCTGACTCTAATATTTACCGGTGGTAGGACACTCATATCCTAGTACAGTGTGAGTAGGTATCAGTAACCCTAGTACGTGTTTATTTTGACAGTTCTCCATTTGCGGAATCGACGATAGTTTGACTTTGACTAGGTTTGCGCTTTGCAGAAATTATAACGAACTAAAAAATGTATGGAGAAACTGTAAACTGCCATCGATTTCGAGATCGAGAAACACTCGTACTAAGGGTATCAGGTCAACCAGGTGTTGCGTTCCAGTTTGAACGACATGGTAGCCAGTTTAATAACTGGGCATTAAGGGACTTCATGTCTTATAGCTTAGGCTAAGAAGTGACGAGCGTAATGCAGTGCGACGCTGTGCCCTAAAACAGTTTGGGTGATATTGATACTGTTCATGGGCATTCATTTCGCTTAAAATCATGCGTATTAAAAAAAGCAGGTCCAAGATTGATATCATGTTATGTCCTGACCGAACATAAAAGATAAATAATATATAAATAATAAATAACTATTACCATGCAATAACGTAAAACGTAGTAGTCTATCGGTTCGCCATTATCCACTGGTGCCTTCCATTTAATCAGCTGATCACATCCTGAAGATGTTTCGACACAATCTACATCTAATACCGGAGGTTCTGGGACAGACCTGGAAACATAACACAATTATTATAGAGAAATGTATAAAATAAAGTTTTATTTTTAAATTACTGCATTTTGGTGCACTACAAATCGTAATTAGATTCGCTTTATCCAGAATTTAATTTTATTTCTGATGAGCATAAATAATAACTTTAAAATAAAATTCAACCATCTTATATAAGAATATCAATAATAAAGCATCAGATATTTCGTCCTTTTCATGGCAAAGATATACACCTGATGGAATATTTACTTGTCACATCATAGCTACCTTCAAGTCAAAAATAAGGCATATTATTCTTTAATAAATATTTTAACATACTTCTCAAGAGTGTTGAATTCCATCATGTCACTCCATGCGCCAGCCCCAACATCATTCACAGCAGCAAACCTAACTTGATATTTTGTATTCGGCTTTAATTTTTCCAGTTTGAAAGGCCTGTCGATAGCCCAAGTTCTATTTATATGGATGTTGGTAATCTTGTAATTTTCAGCCTCGTCGTATTCAGCAGTGAATCCCACAATATTAGGACCATTCACTTCATCAGGTTTATCGATAAGGAATAATACTGATGTTGCTGTTATATCAATAATACTTGCCTGGAAATAATGGTTACAAAGTTGTTATTATCAATTAATTACTTCTTGTATGTAGATTATACAGGTAGATATTGTTATTGAAGTCATATTCATTAAATAAAAATTAAAGGCGTAGAAGATAGATTATGAGAGGGAGCAATTTAATTTAACTACAAATAATATGAAATTTAAGATATCGAGTTCATCATCATCAGCCATAGGTCGTCCACTGCCAAACATAGGCCTCCCCCGAGGTATCGGGTGGCAATTTATCACATCACATATTTAAATAAAGAAAAAATATTTAAAATCATTAAGAGGCAAGATAAAGCCTTAGTTACACTTGTAAAAGACTTAGTTAAAACGCGCCTCTTATATACACTATATTCGCTACACAACTTTACTGTATATCTCAAACTAGTTGTGTACACTTCGAGCTCCAAAGGGAGACTAACTCAATAATGATAGCTCCCGCTCTTTTATACCTTTTGCTTTAGTTAATAAAGAAATACCTTCCACAAATATTATGAATTACTTGGAGGGTAGTTTATATAAATATAATTAACATACTACCCCTCAATATCGTGTACTAAATCACAACAATTATCCGAATTCGTAACATTCGGCCATCCGATACCGTGCTATCTCCGGAGCACGCACTACTATATTAGTAGTTACGTACACAATAAAGTAATCATAACACTCTTGGTTCTTGAAAAAGTTAAACATTTAGTAATTTTATATGGCCCAGTAAACTTGGGAAGTCATTTCTAACATTTGCCATCGTTATTAAAATTAGTCTTACGGCCAAATGTCTTTTCCCATATCAACTTCTGAAATAGTTTGTGATTTAACTTCAACCACGTCTGCTTTTATTCAGGCCATAGGCTCTAGATATATCTAGACTAAGTAAGGGTCATAATTGAACACCCTACTAGTGTGTTCATTCGATTAAAGCCAAGCACTAAGCACATAATATAACAAGTCAATCATCTAGATCAGACTTAATTCAAGTAAACCTAAAGAGCACACATACATGGCTCTTGAATCATTTCTTGCACGCCTGCATGGCTCTTAATTTTGAGCACATCCGCATGGCTCTTCAATAATTTTGAGCACACCTTCACAGCTCTTCAATAACTCTGAGCACACCTGCATGGGTCTTGAATAAATCTGAGCACGCTTGCATGGCTCTTGAATAAACCTGAGCGCACCTACATGGCTCGTCCATAAATCTGATCACTACAAGACTCATCTGAGCTCACCTACATGGCTCTTCTTTAAATCTGATCACACTACATGGCTCTTGAGCACACTTACATGGCTCTTAAATCTGAGCACACTTACATGGCTATTCAATAAACCTGAGCACATCTACATGGCTCTTCAATAAATCTGAGCACATCTACATGACTCTTCAATAAATCTGAGCACCACAAAGCTCTTCAATAAATCGGAGCACAACATGGCTCTTGAATAAATCTGAGCGCACTTACATGGCCCTTCTATAAATCTGATCACAACATGACTCTCCAATAAATCTGAGCTCACCTACATGGCTCTCCACTACCTGACTCTTCAATAAATCTGGAGCACACCTACATGGCTCATCACTATATGACTCTTGAATAAATCTGAGCACACCTACATGGCTCATCACTATATGACTCTTCAATAAATCCGAGCACATCTACATGGCTTTTCAATAAATCTGAGCACACCTACATGGCTCTTCACTACATGTCTCTTCAATAAATCTGAGCACACCTACATGGCTCTTCAATAACTCTGAGCACACCTACATGGCTCTTCACTACATAACTCTTCAATAAATCTGAGCACACCTACATGGCTCTTCAATAACTCTGAGCACACCTACATGGCTCTTCACTACATAACTCTTCAATAAATCTGAGCTCACCTACATGGCTCTTCTTTAAATCTGATCACACTACATGGCTCTTGAGCACACTTACATGGCTCTTAAATCTGAGCACACTTACATGGCTATTCAATAAACCTGAGCACATCTACATGGCTCTTCAATAAATCTGAGCACATCTACATGACTCTTCAATAAATCTGAGCACCACAAAGCTCTTCAATAAATCTGAGCACAACATGGCTCTTGAATAAATCTGAGCGCACCTACATGGCCCTTCTATAAATCTGATCACAACATGACTCTCCAATAAATCTGAGCTCACCTACATGGCTCTCCACTACCTGACTCTTCAATAAATCTGGAGCACACCTACATGGCTCATCACTATATGACTCTTGAATAAATCTGAGCACACCTACATGGCTCATCACTATATGACTCTTCAATAAATCCGAGCACATCTACATGGCTTTTCAATAAATCTGAGCACACCTACACGGCTCTTCACTACATGTCTCTTCAATAAATCTGAGCACACCTACATGGCTCTTCAATAACTCTGAGCACACCTACATGGCTCTTCACTACATAACTCTTCAATAAATCTGAGCACACCTACATGGCTCTTCAATAACTCTGAGCACACCTACATGGCTCTTCACTACATAACTCTTCAATAAATCTGAGCACACCTACATGGCTCTGCACTACATGGCTCTTCTATTAATCTGAGCACACCTACATGGCTCTTCAATAAATCTGAGCGCACCTACATGGCTCTTCAATAAATCTGAGCGCACCTACATGGCTCTTCAATAAATCTGAGCGCACATACATGTCTCTTCAATAAATCTGAGCGCACCTACATGGCTCTTCAATAAATCTGAGCGCACCTACATGGCTCTTCAATAAATCTGAGCGCACCTACATGGCTCTTCAATAAATCTGAGCGCACCTACATGGCTCCTCAATAAATCTGAGCGCACCTACATGGCTCTTCTATAAAATCTGAGCGCACCTACATGGCCCTTCTATAAATCTGATCACTACATGACTCTTCAATAAATCTGAGCACACCTACATGGCTCTTCTATAAATCTGATCACTACACGACCTCAATAAATCTGAGCGCACCTACATGGCTCTTCTATAAATCTGATCTCTACATGACTTCAATAAATCTGAGCTCACCTACATGGCTCCTCTATAAATCTGATCACTACACGACCTCAATAAATCTGAGCGCACCTACATGGCTCTTCACTACACGACTCAATAAATCTGAGCTCACATACATGGCTCTTCACTACATGACTCAATAAATCTGAGCTCACCTACATGGCTCTTCACTACATGACTTCAATAAATCTGAGCTCACCTACATGGCTCTTCACTACATGACTCAATAAATCTGATCTCACATACATGGCTCTTCACTACATGACTCAATAAATCTGAGCTCACATACATGGCTCTTCACTACATGACTCAATAAATCTGAGCTCACCTACATGGCTCTTCAATAAATCAGAGCACAACATGGCTCATCAATAAATCGGAGCACACCATGGCTCTTCAATGAATCAGAGCACAACATGGCTCTTCAATCAATCAGAGCACAACATGGCTCTTCGATTAATCAGAGCACAACATGGCTCTTCAATGAATCAGAGCACAACATGGCTCTTCAATCAATCAGAGCACAACATGGCTCTTCAATCAATCAGAGCACAACATGGCTCTTCAATCAATCAGAGCACAACATGGCTCTTCAATTAATCAGAGCACAACATGGCTCTTCAATTAATCAGAGCACAACATGGCTCTTCAATTAATCAGAGCACAACATGGCTCTTCAATTAATCAGAGCACTACATGGCTCTTCAATTAATCAGAGCACAACATGGCTCTTCAATTAATCAGAGCACAACATGGCTCTTCAATAAATCTGAGGACCTTCATCGTCGAAAAACACGGTAGCCATAATGTAGCACTACCACTAAATACTAAATATAAATCGATTGCCACAAT
Source organism: Clanis bilineata (assembly GCA_036417725.1). NCBI lineage: Eukaryota > Metazoa > Arthropoda > Insecta > Lepidoptera > Sphingidae > Clanis > Clanis bilineata. Next base: position 10,460,356 of record CM071154.1, read on the forward strand.
TTCGGGGCACAGGGTAGCCACAATCTCGTGAAAACAAATCAACTGTCCCCATTTCGGGGCACACGGTAATTTTGTGGGCGATGATAGGCTTTTAAAGCCGATCCCGCTTCTGATATGTAAAAGACTTAGTTAAAACGCGCCTCTTATATACACTATATTCGCTACACAACTTTACTGTATATCTCAAACTAGTTGTGTACACTTCGAGCTCCAAAGGGAGACTAACTCAATAATGATAGCTCCCGCTCTTTTATACCTTTTGCTTTAGTTAATAAAGAAATACCTTCCACAAATATTATGAATTACTTGGAGGGTAGTTTATATAAATATAATTAACATACTACCCCTCAATATCGTGTACTAAATCACAACAATTATCCGAATTCGTAACACACTACAATTTTGTTAAATAATCCGCAGTTAAAGTAATAGAATTGATGTCTGTTATTTCTGTAAATCTTAAAAATCATTAGAATAATACTTACGTTTGTAACTTGTGGTGGTACAAATCCTTCCTTCAAAGTAACAGTTTTTATACTTTTGCCAATAGAGTTTTTAGCTTCGCATTCATAGACACCGTATGAGAAATTTTTATCAATGATGATGGGTAAGAAATGATTTTTAGCATCGGATAACATTTCAAGCAAATGCTTATTTATTTTCACTTGCTCCTCTGTTCTTATATCGTTTCCTTGGAACCTAGTTTGGAAAAAATTGGTTTAATTATATCAATAAATACATACAAAATGGCTTCTAATGTTTAATTACAAAAAGGGTTTAAAGAGTTTCGCGACGTGTTGATTCCAGCATAATAATTGGCCAGGGTTACCACGACCTCTTATAGCAGTATTATTATAATCGTTCTTCGTTTGTTTTGTATGGGAATATTGACAAGTAAAATTATAATAATACTGCTATAAGAGGTGATGGTAACCCCCCAGCTTTTTACATATATATGTTGTAGAAGATGAGCAGGGCAACCTGGACAACAGCAATTGTCGGAAGCTGTTCCTCCTTGCGTGACTCTAGTCACGTATTCTCTTGTGTCTTCTATGTCATTAGTCTAATGGCGGTAATTCGATAAAAGGTAAAACTCAAGATACGGGTCAAACATATTATCAGTTTAAAAGCGAAGCTGATTAAGTAAGTACTCACCTCCATAATGTCTCGGCTGGCGGATTACTTTTATGCGCGCAACTTAAATTCACTGTTTTTCCGTTCCAACCCCATTCAAATTGAACCATTTTGTGGAAATATGGCTTATGTAATACTGTCAAATACATTTCTTTAACATCGGTACCCACTGTAATAGAATATCATATTATATTTTAAAGTCTTATTTAATAATAATTAATAATAATGTTGTACATCCCATATTAGATTAAACTTGTCTTGAGCCTCTACGTGTAGGCTTAGGCCCCACACACGCCTACCAAAGCTCCGGCACTTAAATAATCCCGAGATGTGGAAAGACATACATAATAATCTTTATTTCAGACTCATTGTTACATTACAGATATTACATTTAAAGTAAGATTAAGAAGGGATTATAATTTAATATAATAGGATAAGAACTTCATACTTTCATTGGTAGCGTTGCACACGTATAAACCTTGAGATGAATACTCTACTGGCCATGAAATGTTATGTGGTATTGTAGCTGCATACTCTCTAAAAACAAAACAATATTTAATATTGTTTAAAATGTAACGTGCTGCATTATTTCTTTGGCTACATACCCTTCTTCATAGTCATCTCGTTTTATAGCAGATATTGTAATGATGGGTCCGGGTCGACCAGTAGCATTACAAGTTAAGGTAATCATTGTACCTTCTGATTCAGTTCTATTGGAAAAATCAATAATTTTTGGATGTTGTAGTACCTAAAACAAAAACACAGAATTTTTAGGTATATTATATAGTTAAATTACATTTGAAAATAGTTAAAACATTATCTGGAAGTAATGCACGATACTGTCTAACATTTTTATAATTATTTATTAATATTCTTGCGATTTAAGAGTACAATAAGTCGGAAGATGGTTCCTATCGTTACTATTTAAATAGTATTCTACAAGAAGAACTTATTAGAGAATTCCAGATTTTAATATTTGTCCTGTGGCTGATGATGATGTTGTTTATAAATACCAATATTATATATGTAGGTATAAAAAATTGTCAACTTACATTTACTTCAATTTGCCTTTTTGCTGTTCCTGCAGAATTATTGGCTGTACATTCGTAAATTGCACTATCATTGACTGTTACTTTATTAAAAAATATAGTGTTATTGTGTTGTTCCCAAGTGTGATTTGCGTTCTTAACCTAAAATGTTAAAGATTATAATATTCTTAATAAGCTTTTATTTAACGTCTTATTTAGTCTTCTTACCTCGTCAGAAATTTTCTGCCAATGGTATTCGGGATTTGGCTCGCCTTCTGCTTGACATTCAATTGACAATGGTTCTCCTTCAGCTACATTAGCTTCTGGGATAGCATTCAAATTTATTATCACTGGTATCGTGTCAATCTATCAACAAAATAAATATTAACATTTTAAGCATATGCTTTGTAGGTATTCATTTCAGAGGAACTGTTTATTAGTGTATTACCTCTACTTTTATGAATTTATCTACTTCTTCACCTGTAGTTATTACTGACGCGGTACATTTGTACTCGCCGGCGTCTTTTTTGGTTACATTTTTTACAATGACGCCTTGAGGTGTCACTTCATATTTATCGTTAGATTTTATCTAAAAACGAATAAATTATTAATAAAACTTTATAGTTACTTTATTCTGGAATATCATCTGTATAATCTTACTTTAATTTCGCCAACTTTCTCCCAATTTATTATTGGTGTTGTGTCACCTCGAGCAGTACAATTAATACGCGAATTACTTCCTTTGACAAGATGTTGGGTTTCAGAGGTGTCATAAAAATACATTGGATCTGAAATATGATTATAGTTATGAGTATAATTTATTTCCAGCGGCGGGAGCAGGAATTTCTGACAATCGTAAATGTATTCGAGCTTCATACAAATTTTATAGATCATATCGAGCTCGAATACATTTACGATTGTCAGAAATTTTCCTGCTCGGGCCGCAGGAATACGTTGTGGTTCATAAAACCAAAAAAATATATGTATGTACCATATGCTTCTATTTTGTAACTTCGAATGTATCTTTGCCCTTCAAACTCAGTGACGCATTGGTATGTTCCAGACATCGTCTTGCTGATGTTCGATATGTGGAGATTGACACTGTCACTCTGATACTCGATGTAAATGTTTGATTCTGTACCTGGTCTTGTGAAAACAATACACTTTAGTAGATGAATGTTTATGAATGTATTCGAAAATTATGTAAATGACATACCCTGCAAGTATAAAGTTGTTGTCTTTATCTAGCCATACAAGATTTTGTAAGCTGTATCCAGATTCATTACATTGACATTCTTGGTAATATGTACTGTTGGTGGACAGTATGGTCGTATGATATGTATCTTCGTGAAAACATGCAAAAGTACCTGTAAGGAAACATGTTTGGTAAGTTTTATGTTCATGAGTGATTAGCAAAATAGCACATTTGGAAAAAAAAACATACTAAACAGTATTATACCACTTATTCAAAATTTTAAAGTCTTAGACAATATTGTAATCTAGGACCACACCACGTCATAGGCCACGAGCTCGATTCTCGAATCGAAGCAAATGTTTGTGTTGCACACATAATTATTTGTTTCGGGCGTGGGTGTTGTGAGATCGAAAGCCTCTCGTAGTTTCTGATACCCATGATACCGGTTACATAGTATGGGTTGAGCACTATGTGTAAACTGTTGGGTGTAAAACTGCTGCATATCGCGAATAGGAATGAGAATCAGGAAAGGACGTACGTACTAGTACGGTAGATATCATTATCTACAAAATCATAATAGTAATGATCGAAAAAGGCACAATAATAGGGATCCGACATGAGTTAGACTTTACTTGGCTGTAAAGTAAATTGTACCATCTGAAATACAGGCATAGTTAAAACTCGGCTACGAAGTTACTCTAATAAACGCTTAGCTTTATAAGGAAGCATCAGGTATGAGATTGGAAGAGTTTCCCCATGGGCAATCTTATTTAACTTGAGCAAAAGTCAGTCGTCACGAAAGATCGCTCGGGCGTTGAATCAACGTTATATTAAACTTTTAGTTCATTTATCGGTTCACTCGTGCTTGTTGTTTCAATAAGGTTATTTTAAAGTATTTATTTATTTTCTCCGAATCTACAACAAAGGAAACGAATTCATAGTTGAGCTTTTAATAAGTTTTTTTTAACATTTTGAAAAAAAATGTCTGTATGTCTATTTGTGTCCGAGGGCTTGTAAATATTATATTAAGGTTTTGAACGGGTTTTGACTGTTGTGTTAGAATGTATGATTCTGACACAAGAGTCAAAACTAATGTTGTATGAATTGATATATTTTTAAAATTTACATTAATAAAATATCATTGATTTATATCCTTTAAAAAATTTGCATAATCTTTTCAATCTTAATTTTTATCTTTTATCGGAAACACAATTCTACCAAAGTGTCGTTTTCTTAGAAATCTAACCGGCTTTCTCCGACATCGGTTAGGTATTAAGGTGGGTTGTGTCCCTATGGACACGTAATAAGATAAAATTGACTGAGTGGCCGAAAATTGCGTTGGACCGATGTCCCTTATAAACAATCCAAATGAGGCTCCCGAAGTAGACAGAACAAATTGCGTCTTCTCTGGTGTATTTTTACGTAATTTTATGAATATGTACATATTCACATAAATAATTTATTGCATTGAGGAAGTAAGCCGAAGAGTCAACAATACTCAGTAACCATCCTGTCGAATTCCATGACCGCGCAATTGATGTACCTATCTAATATCGAAAATGAAAAACAATAAGTTTGTTATTTCCCGGCTTGTATTTTGTGTACTCCTAATGAGGCGATAGTTATGTAAAGACAAAAAAATCATAAATAGACTAATCTTACAGTTACAAGCATGTGTGCTAGAATTCTTTGAACATTTGCGAGCCGTTCATAATGATTGTAAACAAATATTTATGACATTGTTTTATGAGCTGAACGATGTTTAGGTTTTTAAGTAGGCCGTATTGGGGTTTAGTATGAACAGATAAACGCTTTTTTGTTAGCAGGAGCAGATGTTAACAATGCTTAGTGAATCTGTAAACATAATCTAGATATACGAATAGATCTTGCAGTTTATCAATTTGTTTTTATCCGGGCACGGCAAAGTGACTATACTGCACATGATGGTAAGCGTAGAGCAGTCCAAAAAAAGTAGCAACTACTGACAAAAACTGTGTTTATCAGTGGTAGCCAGAATCATGCCGGCCTATTTATGCTTCTTCACACTCCGAATCCGAAGAGGGGAGAAGCAAATCGAGGCGCTTGCGACAAGACAGGCGGATGACGGATGCAGATACAGGGATACCCCCATACCCGTCTCAACCAACTATCAAGTCATGCCGCAAGCCCCTTAAGAGAACCGGAAGTATACTGGCTGATTGGAACGCGAACCACACACGGAGTGTGGGTCACTATGGCAGGTTTTAGCACCATGTGTATGGTGGGCGCCATCCGGTCGGACCACCTTCTAAAAAATATTATAAGAATTATGTTGGGCGTTCCCTTTAATCTAATTGTTTTATTACTATTACAATTAAATAGATGTCTTCGACCAATTATTTTGCAAAATTTATCGATTTATGGTTTTTGATGTTCTGTTTATCATTCATTGGCATTGATCATTGGCAATTACAATTTCAATGAATTTTTATTTGGGGTTGATATCTTCTTTCACATGCCTTACCCTTTTAGTATTTTTAGAATCACGTCAATGCACTATTTTTTCTTGTATTTAAATATGATTTACGCTATCTGGTGAACTGAAGTCAATTTGATTAATACTTAAAATGCTTCCCATATGTTCAGCTCATGCCAGATTGTTAATGAATGAACCTCTACTTAAATCTTATAAAACATTGATGATACATGCGGAACTGTTCTATGTTTATCTTTTGTACATCCAGCCAATTGTTCCACATCTGGGTTAACCTTATGTACATTTCTTACGACTATTCCTGACATCATTCCTATTTCTAATATTTCACGTCATTTTTATGAGTAAGAAAAATGCTACGTTAACTCGCAACTGCCTCAATGATAAAATGGTATGGGGCGCAGTACGTCTAATGACTACCGTCCTGAGGTCTCAGGTTTGATCCCGGGTAGAGCGCATTAGCGTTATAGGGTATTTCTGCTCAGTATCAATTCGAAGCGAATTCGTCCCCAATTTGGTGATAGGCTCATATTATATCACGTCATGGGGCGAAAATGATTTGGACAAAAAATCACAATCGATTTCCCGTGGTTGGAATTTGTGCCCGATATGGTGTCTCTTCCTCCGACCTTTATCAGGTCATCTGTCTACCTAGCAGGTGGACGTCCAACGCTCCGGGTTGCTTAATAAGAGGTCGGTGAATGCAGGCCGCTTCCACCATCACCAGTTGACGTCCTGTGGCTGATGATGATTATGATGTATCTACTTCATCTTTGCCTACCCCTTTGTGGTTACGGTGACCGTGTGTATAGACGATACGACGCGACAGTAATTTACCATGTCGCTCTAGGCCACTCTGCTGAATTAGTGATGTGACATTTTACCGGATGTGAAGTAAATTGACTTGGATAAGTGACGCTGAGACAGTGATCACTTTGTTGCTTCTTTTTCTGGCGTGGCTGACTGTTTTGGCTAGTCATTGAATAATAGTATGGTGGATGTATTGGTGGTGGATGTCATGTTATAGAGTGCTATAGCATACTCATGCTGCATATTGGCAGCGCACCCATGATGCTTTATTATTGTCGTCTATGAGTAGGTAATGAAGACACGTAAAGCACTAACGGCTCGCTAAGTATAACTAAAGTTTTGATTTAAAGCGTGACGCATATAACATAACATAACACAAGCTCACGCCTGTATCCCCGAAGGGGTAGGCAGAGGCGCCCTAGCCAACTAGAACACCCACACTTCGCCGAGTTTAGTTCTGTCCCAAATGTGATAGGGGCTGAGCCTATCGCTATATCGGGCACAGACTCCGGGCTGATATAGGAAAATCCAATATCACTTTGCCCGACCCGGAGATCGAACCCGAGACTTCAGCACGGTCGTCGTACCGAAATATAACCACGCCACCTGGGCACTGGGCAGTCGTGACGCACATAACAATGATTAAGAGAATCTTTCTTAATTTATGGTAAATATTTACCGAATACAGTTGATTATATGAGGATAAAATTTTCAGTTTTTATTGTAGAGTAAAAATAAACAATTCAATCGAATATATCGTAATGTAATCGAATATTCTATTCGACTAGCGCATAATCTACTTGTCTTAACCCGCTGTTTATAATTCGATCGAATTGTTGATTTTTACTCCACGATAAAAACTGAACGTTATATCAGTAATGCCATAAGAGTACGCCGCATAATAGCGTACTCTTATGTCGTTCCCAAACATTTATTTTATTCGACTATTCTATTCGATTAGCGCATAAGCCACTTGTCTAAACCCGCAGTAAAGCTAGATAATAAAAAGACAGCAATACTATAAGTTCTTTTTAATAGTTACATTAATGTTTACGACGTTTTAAGTGAGTCAAACTGACGATTTCTACGTATGAGTAATGTACATATGTCGGGAATTAAGCGTTCACTTCTATGGCTGAAGGAATACAAGGCCATATAAATTGTATAGGAAGCGACAATCACAACTGAAAGATTTTCGTCCTTTATAACAATAGCAAAAAAAGAAGATTTCTTTTGATGTATTTTATCATCTTCAGCCATAGGACGTCCACTGCCGAACATAGGAATCCCCCAAAGGTTTACAAGTGTTGGAAGCGGTTTTTTTTGTACGGGAATCGTAACAAGCAAAATTGTAAGGCAGGTAAGCTAATTTATAACACGTGCATAGCGTTATAATTGTGTTGATTTAATTAGCACTTGTGACCTTTGTCATTGTTTTATTGCTGACCACTTTTTAGGATTTTAGGATAATTGCAGATAACTGTGTATCTAGGGTATATATGTATATTATATTGATGGTAAACGACGTGAAATTATTTGACTGTGTACAAAACATAATAAACACATCCAGCAATGTATGAACTGTTTTAGTTAGTATACGTTCTTTTACAGTTCTACATAGTTAAGAGAACGTAAAAATGTATGTACAAATTGTCCTAATGATGTAATTGTGTTGATTATAACGTACTTATGAATTTATCCGGTAAGCTGTCAAGGGCATAAGAGATTAACAGACAAGAGCATTCGTATAAACTTGCACTTTGAATTAACCACTAAGGGCGACTTAGAGAGCTATTACAGATCTAGAGTTACACCTTATCTCAATTTATCCTACATCTCACTCCTACCTTTCAATCAAAATTTGGGATAAATAGAGATTTATCGCGGAGCTGCAAGTGGCTCTAAAAACTATATTCACTGTAACTCAATTTTATATTATGCAAGAGTTAGCGTATATAAATCGATTATGATTGAAATATCGATTGATCGTTCGCCCTAGTTGAATTTAACATAAACAGATAGTCATACATAATGTGGATATGAATAGATTTAAATTGGTCGACGTTATTGATGCTAGTTAACGCGGAAGCCACAATCATTGGGAGAAAGTGGATGACACAATAGTCTAACCGTAACGTCGTACACTTAGGGCGACTTGCACCACTATTACTAACCTACAGTTAGTCCTAACCTAGTTAAATTGAAAATGAAATATATGAAGGGCATCTAATTAATTATATGTAATGTCCTACATGTAATTACAGATAATAAATGATAACATTTAATTAATCGTGACCAAATTTATATGGGACCACCCTTGAAATAAGCTCTATTGAACACAAAAAGAATTTTGAAAATCGGTCCATTTGGCGAAGATATCGCGTCACATACATAAAAAACAGACGAATTGAGGACCTCTTCCTTTTTGGAAGTCGGTCGATAAAAAAAACACATTCAAAAGAATACCACCCCTATTGATGTTTTCCATGTGCTAATTCTAACACTTGGGAAAAATAACATTAAATCGTGTAGCGCCAATTCCGATGCTTTTCGACTAACGAACCGATAAGTTAGGGGAGCGCTTATTTACTGCATTTTTAAGATAATTTCCCACTGCACAAGCAAGTTGGTAACAATTCAAAGGATGGATAGGTTTACCATTTTAAGGTTATTTATTTTTTTCACAAAGAATAGACTGGCAATCAGGCAGGTGGGTCATCTGATGGTAAGTGACCACCACCAATAAACACCCGCAATACCAAAAGCAACACACGGTGACAACTTAAAAGGAAGGGATAGAGGGTCTGTGAAGGAGAAAGGGATAGGGTTAGCTGATCTTACCAAACGAAACGCAACACCGAGTAACCATTTCACGACAGTTTTCTGTGAGAACTTCATATTGAACAAATTAAAACACTCATAATTTTTAGCCAATTTATGATTCACGTTAATTCACCCTTATTATTCAAGTTTTTGCTCACTTTTTTCTTTGTTAGAATATTTCTTTCGCTTATTAAGTCCTCCTATCGCCTACATTTATAATTCCTTAGTTCTAGCCGGTTATTAAAGATACCACAAACAGTTAATACGGTATGTGGCGCAATACACTCGTCCAATTAAACTCCATTAGCAGTATAGGCTAGTATTACACTTGTTATAACGCATTATGTAATTTGTCACGTATGGGAATGTTTGTCGTTTTTTAGTTGTGTCAATAGGTTTATAAATTCATTGCCGAGGCTTTTCGGTGCTAACGTACCAAAGCCTGAAGGCAAAATCTTCGAATAATATATCCTATCAGTAATGAAGTAAGGAGCGGAGACATGGACAATCTGGTTCGGCTTGACCAAAAATTCAAAAACCATTGAGAGAGCTGTGTTCGTTATCTCTTTGGGGGATCGGACTAGAAAATGTGTGAATCATAAGAAAACCAAAGTTTAAGTTAAATTAGCGGTGGGCTGTTTATACTAACCGTATAATTAATAACCGTTGGAGTAGCCTTCGCCCTGTAGTTTATAGCGACGATATCAGCTAGCAGCTGATACAAGTCCATAGACAACCAAGACTAGAAAAAAAATAGGTGCAATTCCTACTTAAAGAAAGGAAAGTGAAATTGATGACGGGCAAAATCTGGATGCAAAGAGCTAAATACCAAGCTCAATGAGGTGCATTGGGAGAAGCCTATGTCCAACAGTGGACCAGTGTAGGCTGATGACTATCGCACTCATTATTGTATTGATATGGTGGATATCTATGGGTTTATATGATATGAATTAAGGAAGGCCTATACCCAGCAGTGGGATGAAAACGGGCTGTGAATGATGATGATCATGATGATACCTATGGATGGTATATATCCATACCATCAGATGACCCAACTGCTTGTTTGCCAGTTTCTGCTATAAAAATATGGTTTATAATCAAATATATGTAGTTTATATTGTTTCATATACCAACAATGAATATTTCCCTTATTTTAAGGGAATGACGTCCTCGACATAAATATCGGAACTATTTTAAAATGGATGCCGTTATATCTGACACTGGCTGATCTGTGGTGATCTGTGTCAATCTAAATAAAACTAAAATAGCTTACGCGTCACTGTTAATTGATAGCTGTAGCACTTTACACTTCGGCATAAATTAATAAAAACAAAAAAGTGTGTGTCGCTATATTTGGTCGGATTAATATTTGAAAAAAAAAAAACGCTTTATACTTAACAATACTTACATAAAATGTTCTACACAAAGTATCTTGAATTTTGAAATCTATTTTGTTGGCAAAATATAGACTCTTAGTATTTGTTTATGATGATTACGAATTTCTCTGTCATGTTTTAATTATTTTAAAGTATCATTCATGATAATACGAGCAGGTCATTCAACGAATCGCAAATGACGTGCCTATCCATTAATATAGAAGTATCATCATTAAGACCTTTTAATTACAAAGTACTGCATGGCACTTTACTGCTCTTTTTGTCCCAAAACATCTATAACAAAATATTTAGATTTATCATTGGCATCCAACATCTCAATGAAATATGTACACGTTTGATGGTATTTTGAAGGCAAAATGTAAAATTCCCATCTGGTTCGGAAATTCCCATTACGACCAGTTGCAACCCAATAATGCCGCATTACGATTATTTCGACCGTGAACTCCGAACTACATTGTTAAGGCTTGTAAATATTTATTAAACTATTTTGCTGAAACGTGTTCAATGGCTTGCTGGTTAGTTACGCATGAGGAACGAATGTAAACAATACGCTAGAATTTAATCAAATATAATCATAGATTCTTGTAGCCTCTGTCTTAAATAAACCCAAAAGTCAGGCACATAGCCCTGACCAACACATTGGGTTTAACTTGTATCCTGGGTATCAAGAACTACATGAGACTTAAGCTCCCACAACATCCGGATACGAAACGAATTTCCGTGAATCACACAAATATTTAATTCGATGCGGGAATCAAACTCGCAACCTTAAACTTCACAGCCGACATCTCGCCTCGAAATTCAAAGAAGGAAAAAAGCATTAAAACTTTCCAGCGCGTATAGTTGATTGCTTCTTATAATAGACTACTGAAATAACTGTAGTTACCCATATAGAGGTATAAATAAAACAAGAAAGTTTTGGAGATGATTAAAATAAATTACATAGAAGCGAGCTAGTATTCATAAACACATTACTTTCAAAGGGTACATGATTAATATTGTGACGATCATTTCCTTCAGATCGTAAATATGAGTAGTGATATGGGTTATGAAAATGTTATTGATGATAGCAAAGCTTACAAGAATTTATTATATCGCTTTCATCTAAGCCTATTTGCGCAAACACCGTTTTATACACTTTCGTACAAGCATCAAAGATCGAAATAACGATGATAAACAAATTCTGTTCATAAAATATCTATAAATATTTTCATCGCTCATTTGCCACTAATTAAAGCCCATGTTCCCTAGGGATATCCGCTATAATGAACAAATTAATTGGTCTTTCTCCACTAGAAACATTTTGACGGTACACTTGACCTTGCGAACTTAGTTTAAAGGTAAAGACCTTATTTCTAACGATATAATTGATTGGAGTTGAAGCGTTTTCAAGTGTAATGTTAACCTCTTCAATTGGAGTGTTTTTACCATTTAGAACAAGTTACTTTGCCAGATTTTGTTGTTTTCTTTGTTCCAAGGCATCATGATATATTTCATGGAATACTTGAAAATTGTTTGAAACTCATTCAGTAATTAACTGTTATTTGTTTCTACTAAATTATGGTCTTTAATATTTATAAGTGGATGGAATATAAGACTCTTGTTGGTATACACCGTGCCTTATTGTGTTTCAAAGATTCTTTTATCTTTTGTTTAATTTGCCTTCGTCAACACTTTGGGTAAAGGTAAAATTTGGCCTTTTTGTAATCAGGAACAATAGAACATGTTTTACATGCAAATGATTTTATACAACAGCACTAACCTAGCAGATACACAAAGCGTATCTGCGTAGAGATAAACCACTGCAAATCCGGTGAATAATGTACACTGACTCGTGCGTGTGGCATTTTCAAACGGACCGGTGTGCATCCTATTTTGCAGGTCGGGATAGTGGCTTTGATTGATGACAGTTTCTCAATACTATTGATCCTTGTGTTTAGATTTGCTGTGTTTTAAGCAACATTGACTACAATGCTCCAGTCTAATTGGCATTTACGGTTCTGTCCGCTTTATAATTTTCTACCTTGTTACAGTCTTTTAGATTCTGATAAGCGCCAGTGTATGTGGTTCGAAATTGGACTTAGACCCGAGCATGAAACTTCTGACAATTGATAATGTATTTGAGCTCGCTGCACACTGATGACATTTGGTTAATATTTCGTACAAACTTCATAGACGCGCATCTAGCTCGAATACATTTACGATTGTCAGAACCTTTCCTGCTCGGGCCGCTGATACCTACTTCGAAGAGATTAATTCCCTACGATATTTGTAACACATTTTCGCAATAGAATTTCAAATAAATCTTTTTAGTGTTTATCTGGTCTATATCGATTAGAAATCTACTGTTACATAAAATGTTTATCTTTAACTGTTCAGGGGTGTTTCAGGGCGTTGATGAGACAATCAGGTACAAGTTCTGTTTTATGTTATGGATGTACAAAATAACATAAAAAAAATATTTTGAGTTCCATACTAGCTTTCCTAAAACTGACTTTTCAAGGTGAAATTAAGTAATATTTCTGTTGAGTTTTTTAACAATACATTATAAAGAAGCTATAAATTTCTTTAATGAGACGATTTTAATGCACTTCCCGACCAGATGTTTGACATCGCCGCTACGAGTATGTATCTTTCCAAGACAGACCGTAACTGTTACGTCTTATTATCCAATTGAATAAATTTTATAAACGCTGAATCTCAAGTTTAATAAAGGTAGATCAGTATTTGACTTTTGGACTTGAGGGTTCTCCGGATTATGCAAACTAAACTGTGAGAAATCCTTAGTTAAATTCGATAGTGATTTACTTAGCATTAGGCAACTAATTTGAATAAGCGTTATGAATGAATTTCAGTCAGTGTTTGAGGAGTTCAAACTAGTTCATAATCTACGTGCTCCGTATAATTGTATAGTGTAATTTTATATAATTTTACTATTACTAATGTTCGCAATTTGTTCATATTAAAAAAACTGTTGATAATTCACTAATGCTCTTTAAGAAAATTACTTGACAAAGTACAGAGGAAAAGCAGATACCTATAGCTGTTTTGAATTTTCTTCTTTGTATATATTTGACTAGTCCGGCCTGGTAATAAGCCAGTTATGTTTGTTAATTGATTTGGCATTTCGTAACGTATAAGATCAAATACTTCATTGAGTAAACATCCTATCGTTTATTCCATTTTTTGTTTAACGCTACTCAACTTTAACGGCTTCTTACATCGATATATTATTTACCTAGATGCACAGTTGACGCTCGGAAAATGGGACAGCAAAGAAGTGCTTAAGCACTCCTTTTCCTTACAGTTGGACGCCGATAGAATTCCGAAATTGAAAATTCAAATTTAAAAACATTTGATCATTTCGTTTAAAAGCTACTTTATAACACGTGCATAGCGTTATATTTGTGCTTGATTTAATTAGAACTTGTGATATTTTTCTTAATTTTATTCGTGAGACCACTTTTTAGGACGATATTAGCAAAGAACTATGCATCTAGGGTATAATAATATTGATGGCTTCTTACATTAATTTTCGCCATACAATTTTGACAGATAAGGCGATAAATAAACGACATGAGGCGACCTTAAGTGTATGAGCATTCAGCGGTTAAACTCCCACTACCGATGCCACCGATTCATGTTTATCATATTAGCTTACCAAAACGTTCACATCTGGACCAATCTGATCCAGATTCATCACATGTTTAAATGTCCATATTTTCAACAGACTAAAAGAAGGGGGTACTGTAAATTGATGTTAAAAAGAGCAACGTCAGAGTTTCTTGCCCGTTCTTCTCTGGCGAAACAGCTTTCCGAACAGGCGATAGAGTAAAAACTTGACGGAATCTAAATAATATTTTAAAATTTCATGGATTAAATAAATGATTTGATTTGATTTTGGTAATCAATTTGTCTTTATTTTTATGTATGTACCGCCATAACTCCGGCAAGATTTTTGTGTTCGGTAGAGCTTATTCTACGGTCCCATATAAAATTTTGAAAGATAAGTTTTGAAGTCGGTCCGTTAAGTTTTTCAGTATCTAATTATTTTTTCTTTAAAATCAAAATATAATATTATATAATATAATATAATTATGTTATAAAATAAAATTTATGAATCTCATATTCTTAAACTAGGTTTACTATATTTCGTGCTAATTCCGCAATAATAAACTTTTCTTGCTTCTTTGTTTCAATTTTACCTGCAGATAACTAAGTTTAGTTTAATCAACGACTTGTATTTAACACCTACGGAAACTTTTGACATTTAGCAAGTTTAAACTCTGAGCTCTACGTTTACGTCCAAACAATTTGTATAAGGTCTCCAACTTTATAAAACACTTGTTTTATTAAAGGATTTTGAGTTTATTTCTGTCAAAACAACAACGACGACTACGGCAATAGAAATATACATACATAGGAATATTTAGGAGTGAAGGTAACTATAGGTACTTTTGTATGCGATTGGATACCAGCGTCCTCATGGTGCAAGTACAGCAGTATCTGTATCTGTATCAGTGTACATACTTTTTTTTTTGTTTTCGCGGGGAAAAGCGTTTTATCGGTACCGCCACGCCTGGGGGAAAACGTGACGGTTATGTCGGATTCGCCGGTCTTACGACCCAACGTTAAGCCACCCAGGATAGATGGAAGCAACCAGGCGACCGTTGGGCCGAGTCCCTATCACTATGTACACCCTATACCGGCAATACCGACTAAAAACCCCGCGGTAGCCCTCTTCGGCGCATTGGGACGGTCCCGGGTTTCCCTAGACGAGAAGCGCCCAGGATCAGTGTACATACTGCAGGTCGATTCTCTAAGAAACGCCACAACGTTGCGTTCGACGACGAGCTCCCGCAGCGCACATTGTTGAGGTCGACGAAGCGTTAACGTTGTTGGGTCTTACTCTTAGAGAATACCATTTATGTCAAACGCCTCGCTTAAGAGAGCTAGTTCGCATAAGCGCCGTCATCACGCATAGCGCTAGTGCGTGCGCTTTGTATGTATCTTGCTGAATACAAAAATGAAAACATCGTTGCCGCAACGATGCCGCAACGTTGTTTTCACAAATGAAACCTTAGAGAATCTACCTGTAGAGATGTTTCATAAAGTTGGTATCAAACTATAACTACACTCAATACTGTAATAACTACACTCAAAGAGAGGATGGCAATCGAGCGGATAAGTTTAAATTTTCGTAAGGCTCATAGTTTTTAAATAATGGAAAGTTGAATTTGCAACGAAATATTGTTTTCTGGCTCATTGGGTCAGCGGCACTATATTTGCAAACCACCTATGGAGCAATTAATTATTTTATGCATTCCGATTTTAAAAAACCCATGCTTAATAATTGGTTAAAAAAATTTAAGTTCAATTCTTATTTTTTAACTTTACCATTGCGCTTTAAATCTTTATCCCTGTATGTGGAATTATTATTGGTACCAACTTTATGAAACACCCGGTATAGTAATATATTAAGTTTTCAGAGCTCTTAGATTATAGTAACATTCACCTTTATTTCGGAAACTTGTGGTGTGTTTCTAGACTTGGCCGGTTTTGGGATTGGTCTGGAACCTTCTATGTATATTCATCTTAGTAGTTTGTACAATACTCAGCTATTGCTGCTATATGTTGCTTAAAGGACAAAAATCGTGACAACATTCTCGGAGCGCGTGCATCGAAACGACAATTTGATGCGTTCGGTCAGCAGCTAGTTGAGCTCGTTAACTGACGTCACGCTACCAATTCCTAAAATTATGTGCCGCCATTATTTGTGTCATGGTGGTTGTAAAATAGGACGTAAAACAACGAAATATTAATTGTGCAGAACGGTACAATTAATATTTCGGTATTAAGGACGCCGAACTGCGCGAAATTTCATTTGTTTGTTAGTGGCTGTTGGGTAAGCCCTAGTTTTGAAGGAATGCAAACTATTTTGGATGATATTGCTACAATAGTTGAACGAGGAACAACGCGAACTGCTGAGACGAAACTTGCAAGTTGGAACCAGACCTAGGAGCATGCATCACTTTAATAGATTTTTTTTATAAACAGACTAGACTTTTATAAACAGAGTATAAAAACTTGGAAGATATGTAAAATATATCAATCAAATTAGGCAAGCTTGGTGAACTGAAGTTTAAACCTCAAAGGCGAAGCGAAAGAGGAGCCAATGTGAAGCTAAAGGTCACTGGTTCGATCCTCGCATTGAGAAAACTGTTTGTGTAGCCAACAAATATTTATTTCTGGTCTGGGTGTTGTGAGAACGAAAATCTCCGGTAGTTTCTAATGCCCACCACGCAAGACACATATTTTAGAGCGAACTTCGACTAAGTCTGAGTCAAAGAAACGAACTCAGTGACGATTTGGAATTTTCAAATCGATTTTTGACTTAGTCTTCTCAATTTGAGTTCGTTGATTTGACTCAGATTTAGTCGAAGTTCGGTCTATAGCTCTTAGCTTTAGTATCATTTTATTTGAAGACGTGACTCAACCCCGCAATGGAATTGCATTATATAGGGCTGACGCAATCATATTTTTATAATATTGCAAGCGGACATGCAAGAAGGATATTATCACATTTATTTTATCCGTTTGCAAAGGAAATGATAAATCATCTTGATCATGGTCTTAATGGTTTTAAATCGATAAAAATACGTTTTACTGGAATCGATTAGGTGTTGTATACCCTTCCCTTCACAGACGTTTGAAAGTTAATCGTTTTAATATTCTGTGACATTCTCAGAATGTTTTTTTTTATTGGCTAACGGCGCTTCCCGTCTTTAATGAGCGATATGATTTCTTATATTTTAAACGGCTTAAGTAACATCGATTACATTGATTTTGTTCCTAGTAACTCCATGCGCACTAGGAATGTCACAAATAATAGAATACGAAAAATTGCTAACCTGAAATGATTTGTTTTTACTTGTACTGAATAATATAATTAATAATACGTTGAAATAAAACTAGATTTGACGGATTTTATCGTGATTTGATTTCTCGTGACCACGAAGGCTGTAAAGCTTTCGAAACGTCGGAACTAAAAATAAAATAACTACAAAACAAATCGCGATAAAATCCATAAAAACTAGTTTTATTTCAATGAATAACATTCGCGTAAACCTAAGAAATCATTAATAATAGGTTATTACTTAGAACCGTACTATATATACATGTATTATACATACTGATATATAAGGTTTGTAAGCTTGATTCATCAGTTTTCAGAACTAACAACCCAAAAAATATTGTCAAACCCTTAAAAATGAGCCAACATTTCACCAAATTTTTTTAGTTAAAAGTGCAACTAGTTTTTCGGCTAAACCAATTGACTTTTGACACACTGTTATGTTTTTATACATGAGTGTTTCAAATGGTTGTTAGTTTGATCGACACTTTGAAAATTGTGTTCCACAAAGTTTGTAGTGAACGAGGCAGCTCGTGCAATTTGACGGGACTATTTTCAACATTCTCTTCATTTACCTGCAGGTCGATTCTCTAAGGTTTCATTTGTGAAAACATCGTTGCGGCAGCGATGTTGTCATTTTTGTATTCAGCAAGGTACAAAGCGCACGCAATAGCGCTATGCGTGATGACGGCGCTTATGCGAACTAGCTCTCTCGAGCGAGGCGTTTGACATAAATGTATGGAAAATGGTATTCTCTAAGACCTAACAACGTTGAACGCTCCGTCGGTCTCAACGATGTGCACTGCGCGAGCTCGTCGTCGATCGCAACGTTGTGGCGTTTCTTAGAGAATCGACCTGCTGGTCACAATGAAATGTTTACAGTAGGTACCGTATTTTCATTAAAACATGCAGTAAGGCATGTAGAATGACATTTATGGTTTATTTATGCAAAAAATGTATTCCATAGTAATGCCAAAGCCCTTACGATATTATCTTTGAAAATTACTGCATATTTTTCGACCTCAAAAAATTTTATTTAGTCGTCTGTTTTATGTAATACGTCAAGTTACACTTCCGAACAAATATTATGCACTAACCTTTAAGATTCTATTATTATTTATTAACTGGAAGTATTCCATTGACTGCCTCGGTGGCGTGGTTGTATTTCCGTACGACTACCGTCCTGAGGTCTCGGGTTCGGTATCCCGGTCGGTCAAAGTGATATTGGATTTCTCCAATCAGCCCGGAATCTGGAATTTCTGCCCGATGTGGCTATGGCCTCGCCCCCTATTACAACTGGGACGGACATAAGCTCGACGTAATGTGGGTGTACTAGTTGGCTTGTGCGCCTCTGCCTACCCCTCCAGGGATACAGGTGTGAGATTATGTTATGGAAGTATTCTGTTCCCCACCGCTATTAGGCGATAATAGACGATAAGTTTCCCTCTTCGGATTCGGAGTGTGAAGAAGCATAAACAGGCCGGCATGATTCTGACCACCACTGATAAAGGTCTAGATAGTAGTGTCAGTGGTCGCTATTTTTTTTGGCCTGCACTCCGCTTACCATCAGATGCAGTGTAGTCACTTTGTCGTGCTCGGATTAAAAAAGAAATGTCTCTAAATGAGATCTTTAATTGAAATAAAAGTATTTTTACGGATTCTATCACGATTAGATTTTAATTATTATTCCCGACATTTCGAAGGCTTTGCAGTCTTCGTTGTTACGGGTCAGACTGAGGAAACGTCGGGAATAATAATTAAAACCTAATCGTGATAGAATCCGTAAAAATAGTTTTATTTTAATGTATAATATTCGCGTAAACTTAAGAAATCAGTATCTTTAATTGAGTTTCGAAATTGTTTGTGATTATATTGTGATCAAGTATAGACAATGGCAGTATTAGATCTTTTACTTGCACATTCGCACATCAACGTGACGTTGGGCCGATTTTAGCTTTGCTTTTAAAAACAGCATTAAATATTATCTCCCAGTACGACATCAAAGCTCCACAAAGTATTTTAACTAGGCGACATTCATATCTCATGTAAAATATCATTTAATGCTCGACAGTGATAAGGGTTATTGTGACAAACACTGTAATTACTTTGTACTACTACATAGTTTTGCGTTTAACTATTTAAGGAGCAGCTTTATATTTATTATCTTTGGTGCAATAAGAGTCTTACATTTTAGGCAACTAAACGCTTGTCCCTATCTCTCTTTCTGGCTGCCCTTATCCCACCTTAATGTGGGGTCGGCGCAACACACTCCTCAAGCATGTTGCAGAAATGATTTGGATAAGTTTTTGCGACCGGCTGCCTGCCTAACGTCAATCCCCTCTGAGGGATTCAGTCACGGGCAAATGAAATAAGGAAATACGCTTTAACTGACCTTGGAATCGAACCCACGACCTTCCGGTCCACAGCCCATATATGCTGCCACTAGACTAAGGAGGCAACGAAGGTATATATATATATATATATATACTTACACTAAGTGTATGTATATATATATATCATCACACACACATACATATATATATATCTACGCTTAACGGTTACATCTCTGCCTTCGGAAATAAAGATGTTTGCTTGGTATATGATGGTGACATCGTGGTCTTCATGCATGGTCTTTGAACTGCACGGTTCTGTGTTCGAATCCATTAGTCAATAGAGCGACGTTGTACAAACATTCCAACCATGTTTTCATTGGTGGGTATCAATTTGAATTGATTTCGTCAATGTATTACGAAACTGTCCTCGAGATTGTAAATTTAATATTAATTTGATACAATTCATACGATACAAGTTATATTTGTTGACGTTGAATTTTAATTATACATTAATTAAACTATAATTAATTTATTATGTACACAATCAATCCACTCGCTTTTATACGAGAAGTATAAGAAAGTGATTCTTATCAAGTTGAAATTTACATAAACATAATAAGAATTAAACCACCGAGACAAATGTTTATGTAACCCACAGACACATTTTGTTGACTGCCTCGGTGGCGTGGTGGTATTTCGGTATGACTACGGTTCTGAGGTCTCGGGTTCGATCCCCGGGTCGGGCAAAGTGATATTGGATTTTTCCATATCAGCCCGGAGTCTGGAATTTGTGCCCGATATGGCGATAGGCTCGCCCCCTATCACATCTGGGACGGAACTAAGCTCGGCGAAACGTGGGTGTACTAGTTCGCTAGTGCGCCTCTGCCTACACCTTCGGGGATACAGGCGTATGATGTTATGTTGTTGTATATTTTGTTACGAGTCTGGGTGTTGTGAGACCGATAGTCTCTCCTAGTTCCTGATACCCATGAAACAAGACTCGTATCTTACTGTAAGGTCAGGAACTACATAGCGTACCTGGCTTTGATGATGTTGCCTGTCAATCATTACGCTGTTAATTACCTCATAAATTATTTCAACCTTGACATAAACAACGTGTATGACTAAAACATTTTTTACTTACATTATAGATATAATAATTATGATTATATATAACAACGGAAAACATAATTAGCAAACCGTATAGTTTTATTTTAGACCGACTTCAAAAAAAGGATAATTCCTCAATTTGTCTGTATTTTTGTGTATGTAAGCGATATCTCCGCCAAATAAGGACCCATTTCAAGATTATTTTTGTGATTGATAGAGCTTATATCAAGTTTATTTGGTCACGATTAGATAAATTTTGAAGTCGGTCGGTTAAGCTTATTTTTTATTGCGATATTAGGTTTCTTATCAAAACTATTATCATTATATCTGTACCTACTTCCTTTCTTTCTGCCTGCCCTTATCCCACCTTAATGTGGGGTCGGCGCAACACACTTTTTTTAAGCATGTTGCAAAAATGATTTGGCTAAGTTTTTTACGACCGGCCGCCTGCCTGACGTCAACCCCCTCTGAGGTATTCAGTCCGGGCAAATTAAATTACAAAATTCGCTTTGCCCGACCTGGGAATCGAACCCACGACCTCCCGGTGCACAGCCCATATATGCTGCTACTAGACCAAGGAGGCGACATATCTGTACCTACTATGGATTATTAAAAAGCATAGACTGCTAAATTAGCGGGTGGTGCTAATTAATAGGAAGGGATTTCCACTGCGCATAAACACCCGTGGTACCAAAAAAGTCATGGGTCGCATGCCAACTTGAAGTAAGGGATTAAGGATTTGAAGGGGAAATTGGATTTAGGTCACCGGAAATCGCATTCCTGGAACGAAACGTACCGCGTATCGCTTAGAATTATATTTACTAACACATACTGTTTAATAAAAAAACATATCATAGAACAGTACAACAGTATTCATTAATTGTTTATTGTTATTTATTTTCAAATACATTTTATTGGGACATTTTCACGATTTTGGCTCTCTTCCAATTATTTAAATACGAAAGGATATTTAGGAACATAAACAAACAGTTGTAACGCAAAATCTTAAACAACAATTGAATACAATTTATCCGCATTAACAAAATAATTAAACAGCAAAAACTTACCTCTGAAAAAAATCACGCAGACCACAGATAAAATAAGGCTCGACATTGTACCACAATCACTTTCCCGGTATTTTTACATGGAGACGCGTGCGCGGCGCTTCACTGGCGTTTGACTTGTGTTGCCCGTGTTGCCCTACTCGCTTGACACTCAGCGGATTCAAGATAAACATCATGATTATTTTTAGAGGCACACGGTATTTACTGAATGGTGTACCGTTTGTTTAGTATTTACATTTTTTATGTATTATTTTATGCGTAAACAGCTTTAGTTATAAGTGCTATCATTGCTATCATTCCATTCCCGCACCGAGACAAATGTTTGTATGACCTATAAATATGTATTTGTTTCGGGTCTGGGTGTGGTGAGACCGAAAGTCTCTCGTAGTTTCTGATACCCACGAAACAAGACTCGATCTTAATGGAAGTCAGAACTATGTGTGTCACTGTTGGGCGTTATTTATTTATTTATTATATTTATAAAAGTCGCCTCCTTGGTCTAGTGGCAGCATGTATGGGGTGTGGACCGGGAAGTCTTGGGTTCGATTCCCAGGTCAGGCAAAGCAAATTTTCTAATTTAATTTGCTCGGGAATGAATCCGTCATAGAAGGCAGGCGGCCAGTCGTAAAATCTAAGCCAAATCCTCTCTGTAACATGCTTGAAAAAGTGTGTTGCGCCGACCCCACATTAAGGTGGGATAAGGGCAGGTAGAAAGAAAGATTTATTAAAGCTTTCCTGTCTCACAAAGTGGGGTTGGCGCAAAACACATTTACAAGCATGTTGTAGAAAGTATTCGGCTTAGTTTTTACTCTGGAGGTTCCAGACACGGACAAATTAAATTAGGAAGATTGCTTTGCCCGATCTGGGAATCGAACTCCGGACCTCCAGGAGGAAAGCCCGTATATGCTGCTAATAAACCAAGCAGGCGTTGAACATGCATTTACATATAGGTTGCATATTTTGATTAAAGTTTGTCTCTACATAATAACTATTATACCCCACTAGTAAAACGTTTAAGCCAATTTCATTCATTAAATGGCTTTAAAAAAGTTCTTGTCATTTTTATCAGATCGTTCTTCGATGAGATGAAAAGAATTATAAGCACTATTGATCTTCAATTGAAATCAGTCGTATTTCATACCATTACGGTTTAAGTGGACTCAAGTTTATGGCTACATTGAACACAAATCACACATTATAGATCTTCATTGGTATCAAAGAGATTTAATATGCCTAAGTATGAAAGTCTTTGATTGTTTTACTATGACTTTTTTTCTTTCGACTTACCCTTATTTCCCTTAGAATAAAAGTGGTGTCTCGGTGGCGTGGTTGTATTTCGGTACGACTACTGTCCTGAGGTCTCGGGTTCGATCCCCGGGTCGGGTAAAGTGATATTGGATTTTTCCATATCAGCCTGGAGTCTGGATTTGTGCCCGATATGGCGATAGGCTCGCCCCCTATCACATCTGGGACGGAACTAATCTCGGCGAAATATGGGTACTAGTTGGCTAGTGCGCCTCTGCCTACCCCTTCGGAGATATAGGCGTGAGCGTATGTTACGTTATGTAAAAGTGGTGCATGTTTATCTAGACAATAGCCTAGAACATTTTTTTATTGACCTACGAAGGCAGACGAGCAGACGGCCCACCTGATGGTAAGTGGTTATCGTCGCCCATGGACATTGGCAATGCCAAGGGCACAGCCTAGCTGCTGCCTACCGTGCAGGTGCTTTTTAAGCCTCTTTTGAAGAAGGACTTGTCATAGCGCTGCGGAAACATGCGATAAACATGCACCATCTAAATGGGTTGTACGCTCTCCTGTCTCGGTAGCAAACCTCAACCCCTCAACGTAAGCAAAAACGTCACCGTGACCTCTCTCCCCGGTATTTACTGTACTTGTTTATTGATCATTAACGCCCGGTTTCAATAAACGATCTCAGTTAAGAGTGCAGATAGATCGCGATTAGAACCAATCAAATCAAGTCATTTGACGATGTCATGTTCAAACTGTGTTCTTATTGGCTCATTTTTGTAATCTATCTGCACATTCGAACTGAGATTGTTTATTGGAACCGGGCGTTAATAATCAATAAACAATAACATACATAATCCTAAACCCACACTAATACCACACGAGTCTTATGCCGTACGAACATTATTATACCTACATATTGCACTACAGAGTTCAACGAAATATTTACTTCGATTTAAGTACACTATTCATTAAATTGTACTAAGTGGTTGTTGAAAACATCCACTTTTATTCCAATTTTCAACTTTTATTTTTCTAATAACTCATATAAAAGGTCATAACAAAAGCAATAAAACAACTCAAAACTTGCCAGACCGAGAAAAATACCAGAAAATTGTATTTACGCTCCGCTCAGATTTTGATCTAAAGTGCCCAATTAATTTTGTTTTACAAGAAATATCGCGGCTCGCCCTTATCTATTTAATCGTTATTTTTCGCCACAGCGCACATTTTTTATATTTTTTGCATAATAACCCTCCCTCGGATTTAAGGGATGTAATAGGAGCAATGAGCAAGCATGGTGTTCTTTTTTACAGGGATGCATTTGGTGTTAGTGGTTGTTTACCATCTTGGCATATAATTCTAATCAAACAAAATAAAATAAAACTTCAAATCCGATCGTAAACAAATGTATATGGGATGACCCTTGAAATAAGCTCTATCGAACGAAAATAAATTTGAAAATTGGTCCACATTTGGCGAAGATATCTTATTTATTTATTTATTTATTTATTTCTCGGAAAACCTACAGCTAAGTATAACTAAATAGGTAACAGCTTAATAAACGAAATGCCATTTGACGGTTTTCACGGGTAGGTAATAGTAAATTAATTGGTAAATGTATACAAAAAATATTATAAGTATTATGAAGATCATCACCCTGATACAAGCCTTAATGCCAAGTTATTTCAAAAAGAAAGATAGGCTAAGCAATCGTCTTGCCGTGGAAATATTTGTTGTAAATGAATCTATGTCGAACTCTTTGCAAATTTCGTTAAAACTCTTGCTTGCTCGCACTAAATAGGTATTTTGTCTGTAATTTGAGGAAACTGAGGGAACTTGAATAGGAGGATTGAATCTGGTTGATTTTTGCGGAATTCTAAACGCGACTTTACTGAGTAAGGCTGGACAATCAATTTCATTGGATAATAATTTTAAGAGTAAAGTGCAATCAGCTATTTCCCGACGTTTGACAAGTGGTAAAATATGGAATTTTCTACAGAGTTCTATATATTTGGTAGAGCTGTAAGGCGTTTTAAGACGAAAACATAAATATTTGATAAATCTCTTTTGTATGTTTTCTATACGATCGATATATTTATTATAACAGGGATTCCAGATTTGCGACGCGTATTCTAGGTGATATCGCGTAACATACATTGAAAAAATACAGACGAATAATTGAGAACTTTCTCGTTTTTGGATTCGGACGTAAAATTGGAGTGTGTGAGTGTTCACGTGTAAAAATTTCAATTTCAAAATATTTCTTTTATTATATTATTACGTGAATTACTATATTTAGAAACGTATAAAATTTTATCGTTTTGCAAACTATGAACTTTATTTTATTTAAAAATATTTGTTATTAATTCCGACCCTGTCCCTTTGCACTCTAACAAATCGCTTCTTGTTACTGAAAGGAACAGCATTAAAAGGGGGATGCCGTTTTGGAAAATATAAAGGGTTATTCAAATGTAACAACGTTGCTTAATCATCCGCTTGTATTTTTAATGGTATAATCGCTATTTGGTATTGAATATAAAAAACCGCTTGAAAAGGTATATTAATATTATTTCGAGCTAATTTCTCTTGATTATCGCCGAATACTCTAACGCTACTCAACTGTGGTATTGCGTGCGGGTTACAACTATCGTCCCGAGGTCTCGGGTTCGATCCCCGGGTCGGGCAAAGTGATATTGGATTTTCCGTATCAGCCCGGCGTCTGGAATTTCTGCCCGATATGGCAACAGACTCGCCATTTATCACATATCAGCTCGGCGAAATGTGAGTGTTCTAGTTCGCTAGTGCGCCTCTGCCTACCCCTGCAGGGATACAGGCGTGAGCTTATGTTATATAAAATAAAATAAAGTTTAAAGTACTTAAAAAGGGACTTCAAGAACACCCAACAGTCACATACATAGTCCTGACCCCACACTAAGATCGAGTCTTGTGTCATCGGTCTCACAACACCCAGACCCGAAACAAATATCTGTAGGCCATACAAACATTTGTCTCGGTGCGGGGATCGAACCCGCGGCCTCTCGCTTCACAGCCGGCTACTCGCCCGCTACGCCACGGAGGCTGTCTGTGAACTGTAAAAGTCTGCTTGTCTTTCACAGTTGTCATTGTGTATTACGACTTCTTTGATTTTAATTGCTGAGGATTTGGAACAATAAATAACAATAAAATACACCCATCCTCACACACATAGTCCTGACCCCATACTAGGTGTAACCTGTATCGTGGGTATCAGAAACTACGAGAAAATTTCGGTCTCACAACACCCAGACCCGAAACAAATATCTATGGGCTACACAGACATTTGTCTCGTTGCGGGAATCGAACCCGCGACCTCACGTTTCACAGCCGCCCACTCGCCCGCTGCGCCACGGAGGCTGTCACAATAAAGACTTAGTTCATGCATACATACACTTAACCGGTTTTTGCCATGCCATTTCCTTATAACAAAGTTGCAATGGACGCTTAATGTAAAATAATATAATTACGGTAAGTGCTAAAGCCGGTTGCTGGTTGCATTTAAATATTAAATTCAAAGTTTACTTTCCCATTTATTTCATATACTGTTATGATTGTTTGTGAAAGTGAGATTAAAAGTTATTTAATGCGTTAATGCATTTTGCTTATAAGTTTTAAATATTCATATTTGCATTTAAAATATTGGTTTTAATATTAAATTTTAATATTAAAGTATTGCAGTTGATGGATAAGGGCCAAGAAAAGCTACTCAACTTTAATGGCTACTTAAATTCTTTTGGGCCATAAAAATTTTGACAGATACGGCGGTCTCAATTGATACAACACGACCTCAAGTATTTGAGTTACGTTTTATTATTCTCATTATCCCATATAAAATTGGAAGCTACTAGTAAAATAACTGCCTCGTTGGCATAGTGGTTTTGCGTGCGCGGTGCGACTATTGTCCTGAGATCTCAAGTTCGATCAACGGGTCTGGCAAAGTGATATTGGATTTTTCAGTAGCAGCTCGTAGTGTGGAATTTGTACCCGATATGGCGACTCATCGACATCAGTCATCGAGGTCGTCCCCTATCACATCTGGGACGGAACTAGGCTCGGCGAAATGTGGGTGTTCTGGTTCGCTAGCACTTCCTGCCCACCCCTTCGGGGATACAGGCGTGAGATTATATATATATGTATATGCAGAAGGACGCCAATCAGTCGTATCTTAAACTATGTTATGCTATTGAAATTATTCTTTGAAGTTACAATATCGCCTCTAGTCTTTTTACACCCGAATACTGAATCGCATCTCTAACACTTGAGGTGGTTTTATATCATTTGATGCCGCCTTATCTGTTACAGTTGTATGGCGCAAAACAATGTAGATAGATATCCATTGCAGTCGAGTAGCATTAAATAAACGAGAGTTAATGTTTCAAGGCTTTGTATGTTTTGGTTTATTAACATTTCATATTCATCATTATCATCATCATCAGCCATAGGACGTCCACTGCTGAACATAGGCCTCCCCCAAAGATTTCCAGATCGACCTGTTGGAAGCGGCCTGCATCCAGCGACTTCCTGCGACCTTTATCGGGTCGTCGGTCCACCTTGTAGGTGGACGTCCTACGCTGCGCAATAACATTAAAAGGAAACATATTAAAACAACATTCATATTAAAACACATAAAATCGAAACTCTAACACTTCGTTCACTATCGAGAAAACATTGCCAACTAAGTAATGATATTTAATAGGGCAATGGCAAAGCCGAACGAACAAATTGGAATTAATATAGAAACTCTAAGCTCAATTTTCAATATAGAAAATAATCCTATTTGAACTAAAGCCGAACTAATAATAGCGTTCCGACTTCCGAATGAAAGGGCAAACCGTATAACTTTGGTTCTTATTGCACAAACCTTTTGGAGAGGGAAACAATTTCGCCATTCAAGGGTCATTTCGGCCACCTCCACTCTAATTGTAGGTAAACGCCTCGAGCGGTGGCCAAACATTACCTGGGTTCCCTTTGTATTGCTTTGTCAGTTGCTTATTAGATACTTTCTGCCTAAAATATTGTTTTAATATAATATTTTGGGGTAGCTGTTGCGCAAAATAATTGTGATTTTATTTAACTGTTAATTGTTTATAAAACACCTTCAATTCCTACGGAAGCAGTTGATGTGAATCAGCGATCAATCGTAAAACTAAGCCGAATTCTATCCACAACATGTTGGAAACGTGTGTTGCCTCGACGTCACGTGAAGTTGGATAAACGCAGGTGGAAAAAAAGATTAATTGTTTATTTTTCCCATACACATAGTATCATCTAGTCGCCTCCTTGGTCTAGTGGCAGCATGTACGGGCTGTGGACCGGGAGGTCCTGGGTTCGCTTCCCAGGTCAGACAAAGCAAATTTTCTTATTTAATTTGCCCGGGACTGGATCCCTCAGAGGGGGTTGACATCAGGCAGGCGGCCGATCGTAAAAACTAAGCCAAATCCTCTTTGCAGCATGTTTGAAAAAGTGTGTTTCGCCGACCCCACATTAAGGTGGGATAAGGGCAGGTAGAAAGAAAATACATAGCATATCATCTAGTTTTTAACTTAAAATAGTCACGGGCGGCTCGGCCTCCGGTGGCCCATACGCTTATGTAACATATGTATATATGTGCCGCCTCCGACGGGTTAACGAGCCAAAATCTTGAAGTAACATGGTTGTTACTTGTTACAAATGGGATTCTAAAAGTCCTCAATTGTCGTTTAACTTACATTTTTTCCCACTAATTGAGTCGTAGCAACAGTTAAAAATAAAGGCTGAAATTAGAAGCGTCATTAGTTCAAAAACTCCAAGGTCGTAACAGTTTTAATCAATTCAATTTGGAACAATATACACAAGTCGTGAGAAGTAAATAATTAGCGCAGTCCCTTTTTACAACGCATTAAAGTTCCAACAAATTAGAACACAATTAGATTCGTTTCGTTGCAAAGACATTTAATAGTAAATAGACGGGACAACAGCACGAAACTTGTGATGCAAAGTTGTAACCTCGTGGTCACTCAGTCGTATTTGAAAGATACGCACATAAGGTCGTGCCAGCATAATAATGTTCAGAAACAATACATTTCGCAATACAGTTCTTTCAATTAAATCTCTGGATAACTATAAAGCTCGCCTCCGATAAACATTCTAATCTGTAATAATAGTTTTTCTGTGAAATAATCAAAGATATTCAACAGTACATAGACGGGACAACAAAACTTATGATCTAAAAGTTGTGACTTCGTCCCATAAGTCACTCATCATCATCAGCCTGTATCGGTCCACTGCTGGACATAGGCCTTTCCCAGATTGCGCCAGCCTTGGCGGTCCTCCGCCTTCCTCATCCAGCCGCTTCCTGCTACGTCCCGCAGGTCATCGGTCCAGCGGGCACGAGGTCGGCCTATGCTGCGCTTGGATAGACGTGGTCTCCACTCCAAAACCTTTCGGCCCCAGCGTCCGTCATTGCGACGGCATATGTGACCAGCCCACTGTCACTTCAACTTGCTAATACGGCGGGCTATGTCGGTCACTTTAGTTCTCCGACGTATCTCCTCGTTTCCGATCTTATCCGTCAGAGAAACTCCAAGCATAGCCCGCTCCATAGCTCGTTGCGTGACCTGGAATCGGTGTATAAGGCCCTTCGTTAGAGTCCACGTCTCAGCGCCGTACGTCATAACCGGTAGGACGCACTGGTTAAATACTTTTGTCTTTAGGCATTGCGGTATTGGCGACGTAAATATGTGACGCAACTTTCCGAATGCTGTCCATCCCAAGCGAATTCTTCTATCGGCTTCAGCATCGAGATTGTCTTTCCCCAGCTGTATAACTTAATAAAGTATATAAGTCACTCAGTGGTATTTAAAACATACGCGAGCAAGATCGTGCCAGCATAATTATGTTTAGACAATAAAATTGTCTTATGTGATTCTTGAACATTCACAAAACATTCTAGGGTGTAAATTGTAATAAGCGCCCTCGCTTTGTAATAGTACATGACATTCCTAACGTTTGAAATATTTTTTGTATGGAAACTTACTTGATGGCCCCTCTATAGTTGTAATATTAAATATCTTTGTTTCATTGAAACTGGGGCTCACAACCGCCCGCCTAATAGATATTACTTTTGAACTAATTCACTTTAGTTGTGACGGACTCTGATTAAATTTTAAATCGTCGTATCTGCTATTAACGGAACTAATATAGTTAACATCTGTGCCACTGAGCCCTGGCGTACCGAAAAGAAAAGTGGATGTTGAATTGTAGATTTTGACCTTTTGCTTTACTTTACAAATTATAAAAGAGGTTAGATTGTTTAACCTTTATGGTCACTAAACCTTAATTTGTATACATGGCAGATCCCATAAAGCGAATATCTGGGTCACCTGATCATAGGCGATTTCATTTGGGTATGAACACTCGCAATAACACTCTTTATCCTCAGAATAATTACCAACATAGAAAGAAATACGGACAGATGTTATGTAATGCCTTAACTTACCTGACGATGCTATTCGATCTCCTTCTTTTAAAAATAATGGCTTCCACGCATTTGCGATGATTTTGCCAATGTCAAGGTAAGTATAGCAATTGTCGAGTTTTCACAATGATCATGAGACCCAGATGTGGATAATCTCAAGGCCCTGTTGGGATTATGGCGGCAATTCCTTCCTGCGCGATGCCCCTCAAATGACCTTCACTCAGCGAATCGACCGGACAAAGCCAGCCAAGCAAAACTCATCAAAGATCACCGATTAAAAAGTTTCCACATTATATTGTCCATCTTCGGTATATTGTCAATTTTGGTGCATAAAACCATATCACATTAAAACAAGAAACACAACTCTAGACAATAATACGTAATAATTTTAACAAGCGACGCCTACCCCTTCAGACTTCCCGTCAAAATCCCGATTACGATCTATGCAAAAGCGTAATTGATTAACAAATATTCCACATACATAAATGTCTTATCTTCTATGTTATGATGCAAACACATAACGTCATATTACAAACAATGGTTATTAAATTTTGAAATTACAGAACAAAACACTCGATCCACCCTTATAACAAATAATTGCAAAATAAACATTTAAAGGAAATTCAAAGTGAAAATTCGCTTTACCTGTTACGTTTCGAATATTGTTGAAGGAGTATTATGAAATGTAAAATATTTTCGATCTCGCGTTTAAATCCGATTTGATAGTTCGCTTGAGGCGAGGACAGTGTATTTCGAATACACCTGCAGAGTATTTTTCTTGAGGTTTATTTATGCTTACTCTTTGTTGACCAAGTGACGTGTTTTCGAATCATTTGAATATTCTAGAGTGTTAACTGAGTAATTTTCGATTTTTTAGAAATCGTTCGATGTATTTTGTTTGTTGTTTGTTTGTTGTGTGGGAGTCTTTTTCCGCACTAAGCCTCATAACAAGTGGACCATTGTGCGTGACGCGAATGCTAGCTAGGAATCTAGCCAGCCTAGCTCCGACCAGAAGCGCAGGATCTTTCTGGGGTCTCCACAGGCTTCTCTTGTGCAGCAACGCTTTCGCATTCCAGGATGACGTGGGCAGCTGTTTCGTCGACGGACAGGCATCCCTTACACAGGAGGCTGTCTGTCGAACCTAGAACATACAAATGTTTGTTAAGTGGGCAGTGTCCTTTTATGGTACCTACGACTTTGCGTAGAGATGGCCTATCTAATCGTTCGATGTATTTTGTGGCATAGCTAGTCAATAGTATTGATAATTTATTATAATGTAAGCTTCTATATCTCTAACAATAACAAAGACACAACTAGTGCTAGAATCACCTCTCTAACTTTCTATCATTTAAAGTAATAACGAATCCGTAGCAATGTCAAGTTAAAATCGCAATGCCGGGCGACTTCTATTTTCGTCTATCATCTTCTATCATATCGAATCAGAAACTTAAACACATACATAATATTGTGATTGATGCGAGAATTAAATCGTGAAGTTATGAGCTGTCATTCTTGTTTAGATTTCGACAAAAAGCCTGGCAATAACGGTATAAATGTAATACTTAATAACTTTGTACCAAAAACTTGTTAATTAAAAAACGGTGGTGTGACTCCAAAAAGTACTCCATTGTTCGTCCCCCGTCCACGTACAATGATTGATACGTTCGGAAAAATAAGCAAAACCGTCATTTCCCTACGGCCGCGGTCCGTGGTGACACAAAATGGCTTTTAGATTAAAAGCCGCCGGGCTGCCTGCCGAACATGACCGACTGATGAATGTCCCGTGGGCATTGTGCACTCCCGTGTGGTATCTCAACACCACGACACTTGATTCGATTAAGTTATTTTCATTCTTTATATGTGGGATATATTTTCCCCAAAAGGGGATGACATTACTTGACATGCAGGCAGCCGATCGTGAAAACTAAGCCGATTAATTTCTGCAAAACGCTTGAAAAAGTATAACACACTTTTTACCGACTCCATATTAGATATTTATGGTATAAATCATGGTAATAATCATCAAATCATGAACACCTACTATCAGAAAAGTAATTATATGTTCATGAAGCTTCAAGTCTTGATTCAATTCGACTCAGATGTAGTTAATTTAAGGTAAGGTAATTTTTTGAAGGTAAAATAAATTTAGTTGAAGTAAAGGCTCGTCTCCTGCTTTGATTTTAACGAAACATAACATAACATAAGCTCACGCCTGTATCCCCGAAGGGGTAGGCAGAGGCGCACTAGCCAACTAGTACACCCACTTTTCGCCCAGCTTAGTTCCGTCCCATTGTTCCATGAATGGGAGACAACCTGTGCCTAAACAAAAACATTATTTTATGTAGGTATTGGTGTATTTTGTTTCCAGAAAATCATGTACAGAAGACGCACCTTAAGATCAATATTTGAAAACACGTCACAAAATCATACCTACTTCGGATTCATGTCAATTATTAACAAGTGAACAAGTTGTGTGTTCAATATAACCACATCCCGGGAGGGGAGACGTGGCACAGATGCTCCACGGTTATTACCTACGAGGGGAACTCAAAAGTGAATCGGCAATCAATAAGTGTTGTTAACTTATGTCTCGTCTTCTGCGCTAGTTTTCTCGAAACATTACAAAAAAACACATACAAACAAACAACAAAACAACGATTTTAGCTGTCTCCTCGTAGAATAATGAACAATAGATACAAAATAGATGTTTTGTGTAGATGTTTTGTGTAATGTTTTAGTGCAGGAGACGTGGCTTTAGAAGTATCTAATATTTCGTGGAATGCTAGGTATTGACAAGCAAGATATATATTATAAAGGTTTTCATAGAAGCCAAAGCAAAGCTTTATAGAGGTACAGATTGAGATAAATTTCAAAATGAAGGAGGCTTTATAAATATTCTTGATAAAGATTTTTATCTTTTTTGCCGTTTATTATACGTAGCTTTAAATGTATTAAAGTGTTTTTTATAAAAGAGGGAACAATAGGTCTACCTCAAAGACTTTGAATGGTAATTTTAAATATAGGAAATAATATTCAAACATTTTAGATCACGAAAAACATGAAAGCCTCATACATCAGTCAAAAATATGATACTTAACATAACATAACATAAGCTCACGCCTGTATCCCCGAAGGGGTAGGCAGAGTTGCACGAACGAACGAACTAGAACACCCACATTTCGCCAAGCTTAGTTCCGTTCCAGATGTGATAGGGGGCGAGCCTATCGCCATATCGGGCACAAATTCCAGACTGCGGGCTGATATGGAAAAATCCAATATCACTTGGCCCGACCCGGGGATCGAACCCGAGACCTCAAGACGGTAGTCGTACCGAAATACAACCACGCCACCGAGGCAGTCTTATATAACGTAATAAGTTTGTAAGGCTTTTAAAAAGTGGAAAAAAAATTATATGGATCATTAAAAAATGATTTATTTCAAAAATAAGTACCTGTAAGAGCCTTGTCGGTTATTTGAGCAGCGAGAAGCGTTATGGCGTATATGGGCATTAAAATAGTCAAACGTTGCTAGCCTAGCTTTTCGTATCTTTATCGAACTTTTTCTTGTTACATCACACATTCGTAAACTGATTGGTACCATCTGTCATCCCCATCGTGTTCACGATCACTAAGTTAAGAACTTTAGCACGTACAACTTTCGAATATCAAGTTTGATCCGTGTACGATATTTCTATAGGATTCTGCAATCAGCTCTATTCGAATCCGTAGTCGAAAGTTCCTCATGCTAGGGCCTCTGGTCACAGCTGCGTCGAACATTGCGATCCCAGACAAGTTGCCAGCGCATTACGTACAACGATCGTTTTTCGGTCACAAATGCACGAACTTTTCAGACGTGCTAAGTTGATGGTTATTGGTATGAAAATAATAGTTTGAAATATTCAATAGAATTTGCAGTGTAGAAGAAACTGGTTTCATCATCATCGTCATCATCATCATCATCATCATCATCATCATCATCATCATCATCATCATCATCATCATCAGCCTTCATAGGACGTCCACTGCTAAACGTAGGCCTCCCCCAACAGGTCGATCTGGAAATCTTTGGGGGAGGCCTATGTTCAACTGGTTTTATATTTACACATAAGCTCACGCCTGTATACCCAAAGGGGTAGGCAGAGGCGCACTAGCGAAATAGAACACCCACATTTCGCCGAGCCTAGTTCCGTCCCAGATGTGATAGGGGGCGAGCCTATCGCCATATCGGACACAAATTCCAGACTCCGGGCTGATATGGAGAAATCCAATATCACTTTGCCCGACCTGGGGATCGAACCCGAGACCTCAGAACCGTAGTTGTACCGAAATACCATCACGCCACCGAGGCAGTCAAGTGGTTTTATATTTGCTTGTATTTAATATACGGAGCTCCGCTTGGTACTGACGCTGAAGTAAAGTTTCATGTCTTGATGGTTGGTTGGGGCGGGAATGGAGGTTCATCCCTGTCTGCATCGCTCATCCGCCTGTCTTGTCTTGCTTCTTCCTTCTTCGGAGTGTGAAGAAGAATAAATAGACTGGCATGATTCTGCAGGGTTACCACAACCTCTTATAGCAGTATTATTATAATCGTTCTTCGTTTGTCTTGTATGGGGATCGGCACAAGTAAGATGATAATAATACTGCTATAAGAGGTGGTGGTAACCCCCCTGGTGACCACCGATAATTCAATTGTGTGTTGATGGTCGCTGATTTTGTTGGACTGTGTAATACGAAAACGTATAATCACAACTTTAAAAAAACGGTCGTCTTCATAATTTATCCGATCGTGAACAATTTATGGGACCACCCTTGAAACAAGCTCTATCAAACACAAAAACAATATTTTGAGTGGTAAAACCACGCTGTAGATAGTCACGTCTACAGCACGAATGCGCCGGCTCGACCGGTTCCATACCACTGTCTCACAGAAAATCGACTTAAAGTGGCAGCTCGCTGTCGCGTTTCGTTCAACAAGTGAGATGTACGGTGGCCCAATTTCCCAATTCCCTTTCCCAATCCCTATTTCCCTTCTTTTAGGTTGGCAACACACCCATGATTATTTTTGTGTCTTGGGTGTATTTGGGCGGTGGAGATTACTTGCCATCAGGTGACCCATCTGCTCGTCTGCCAGTCTCTGCTATAAAAAACTTGAAAATCGGTTCATAAATGGCTAAGATATCGCGTAACATACATAAAAATATAAGAATTGAGGACCTTCTTTTTTTTAAGTCGGATAATTAATTAAAATCGTTTTTACTAGTAATGATCAGCGCGTTTTAGCCTTATTACAACCAAACAAACGAGAAACTATAATCCGATGTTTCATTGATAATTAATTTGCTCTAATGTTACCTGGAGATTATGTGGGATAACGCGAATATAATATGTAGAATGAAACATGCATTGTTAAGTACGTTCTGTACAAATAAATTATGGAGACAAAATGCGCACGTTGATTAATTAAGGAATAGAAATGCATGTTATCTTCGTATTACTAAGTAGTAACTACATTTTATTACGTTTGTTATTTAAATTCTTATTGCAACTATCTTTCACCATTTTTAAGCATGTTGCAGAAAGCATTTGGTTTAGTTTTTACTACCGTCTACCTGTCTGATATCAACTCTGAGGGATCAATTCAAGGACAATCCGGTTAGAAGAACACTTTTTAATCGACCCAAAATTCGAACCCAGAACCTTCCCTCCAATTATCCATCTGCTATATATGCTGCCATTAGGCTAACGCCCGAATACTGAAACGCAACTCAACATTAAAGGTCGTCTTGTCATTTGAGGCCACCTAATCTGTCAAAACCGTATGACGCAAAATAATGTAAGTACCCGTTAAAATTAAGTAGCATGTTAGTATTCGGGGTAAGAGCGACTAGTAATAATCACAAGTTTAACAACTTAACCGGCCTCAAATTCGATCGTGATCAAACGGGAACAGCCTTGAAATAAGCTCTATCGAACACAAAAATAATTTTGAAAATCGGTCCACATTTGGTGGAGATATCGCGTAACATACATATAAAAAAAATACAAAGGCATTGAGGACCTCCGTGGCACAGCGTGAAACGTGAGGTCGCGGGATCGATTACCGCACTGGCCACCGAGACAAATGTCTGTGTGGCCGACAGACATTTGTTTCGGGTCTGGGTGTTGTGAGACCGAAAGTCTCGCGTAGTTTCTGATACCCACGATACAGGTTACACCTAGTGTGGGGTCAGGACTATGTTTGTGACTGTTGGGTGTATTTATTATTATTATTATTTACCTTCACCTTTTTGGAAGTCGGTCGACACGTCTTTTTAATTAACAAATAGAAATTACTCTCAGAGGACCGTAGCCTAATAAAAAGTTCTGTGAAACCGTACTAAACTATTTCTTTATAATTAAAGAGCCAAAAGTAAACGACACTGATAAATGGTGTTTTTTGCTTCTTAGACTAATTAATTGAAACCTTACGTCTCATTTCTTTGCTACGTTTGCCGTTGAAAAGTTAAACTTGTATTATTTATTAGTGGTTTACGTAAAATTTTAGTTTTCGTTGAAATTAAAGTAAAATAAGATTTTCATGCCTCGGCGGCGTGGAGGTATTTCGGTACGACCACGGTTCTGAAGTCTCTGGTTCTATCCCCGGGTCGGGCAAAGTGATATTGGATTTTTCCATATCAGCCCCGAGTCTGAAATTTGTGCCCGATATGGCGATAGGCTCGCCCCCTATCACATCTGGGACGGAACAAAGCCCGGCGAAATGTGGGTGTTCTAGTTCGCTAGGGCGCCTCTGCCTACCCCTTCGGGGATACAGGCGTGAGCTTATGTTATGTTATGTA
The DNA here is from genome assembly GCA_036417725.1 of Clanis bilineata. NCBI lineage: Eukaryota > Metazoa > Arthropoda > Insecta > Lepidoptera > Sphingidae > Clanis > Clanis bilineata. Next base: position 10,498,217 of record CM071154.1, read on the forward strand.
AGATTTTCATTTTAAAACCATTTACCAAAATTTTTACACTTTAATTTACATCTAAAATTAACTAGGTAATTGTTAATTATCCATGTAGAGGTATAATATTTTTATACCCAGGTGTATTCCAATTACTATCATCGCACATAGTAGGAGTTTCTTGTTGACTGCACATAAATGAGTTTATTTACACTCCCACGCCCAATTCTCCCTCCCTTTTCCAATTCCTTTTTTCCTCCCCTTTCATTCCATCCTTGTAGGTTGGCAACGCACCCAGGATTCTTTTTGAGTCTTGGATGTCTATGGGCGGTGGAGATCACTTGCCATCAGGTGACCCATCTGCTCGTTTGCCAGTCTCTGATATAAAAAAAAAATCACACTTTAAAATACCTGCCTACGAGAGGAAATAACTCATAAAGCACCTATTTGTATTATTAAATAATTTAATGATCTATTTTGCCTTGTAAATATCATGATAATAACCGATTACTAATGGATAGGTCGTCTATGAATATTTACTTCTATAAAAAAAAATTAAACATCACTCAAAATAATGAATACCCATTCCGTCATAACTACTAACCCAAGATAAATTACTTTACCATTAAAATGTACGGAAACCATAACTAATGGTGAATTGATTATTATAGACCTTGTCATTCAGGTGTCTAAAGAATACTTTAATACAAAGAATTAATGTATGTGTATTTAATGAACCATAATAATGATTTATTGTTAGAGATGACAGCCTCCGTGGAACAGCGGACGAGTAGCCGGCTGTGAAACATGAGGTCGCGGGTTCGATTCCCGCACCGAGACAAATGTCTGTGTGGCCCATAGATATTTGTTTCGGGTCTGGGTGTTGTGAGACCGAAAGTCTAGGCGTAGTTTCTGATACCTACGATACAGGTTACACCTAGTGTGGGGTCAGGACTATAAATGTGACTGTCGAATAAAAAAAAATAGAAAAAAAGATGCCTAGAATATATCCTAGAACTAAAGACTGCCTTGGCGGCGTATTTGTATTGTGTGCGCGGTATGACTACCATCCTGAGGTCTCGGGTACGATCCCCAGATCGGACAAAGTAATGTTAGGTTTTTCTAGTTAGTAGTTGCCTCTGTGGCGCAGTGGGCGAATACCTGGCTATGAAGTGAGAGGCCGCGGCTTCGATCCCCGCACTGAGACAGATGTTTTTATGGCCTACAGATATTTGTTTCGGGTCTGGGTGTTGTGAAACCGAAGTCTCTCGTAGTTCCTAATACCCACGACACACGACTCGTACCTTAGTGTGGGGTCACGACTATGTATGTGACTATTGGGTCACTTGGATGTCATTTATTATTATTATAGTGTCAATCCGGAGCCAGAAAGTTGTGCCCGATATGGCAATGGGCTTGCCCTCTATCAAATCTGAGGCGAAGGTGAGTACGGCGAAATGTGGGTGTTTCCTAGTTCGCCTCTGTCTATCCCTTCGAGGATATTGGTGTGAATTTATTTGAGTTCTACATACATACAAACATACATACCTACATAAGTATGTATATAAAACTAAAGAGGTCTATGTAACATTTTTGACAAAATCAACCTATAAGCAATTTTAAACTTAGAAATTTTATATGCATCCATGTAAACGTGCCATATAAGATTATATTAAATTAAAATTGCAAATGTTATGAAGAATACGCTAACTTAATGTTTTTCTTTGTTTTCTCAACATTGTAGATAAATCACTTTCACTCCAGACTACCCAAATAATCTACCGTCTCAACGGTTTAGTGTTACTATCCTTAGGTTGAGAATCATGGGCTCCTGGATTCATATCCCATGTCGGGCAATCACAATTTATGCGCAAGTTTTTCTTCTCTCAAAATCACATATAGTTGCCGGGCGATGTAATTTATAAACACTTATAAAAACATTTTAAATGAGCATATTGTTAAGAATACTCTGTCACTTATTTCCTTGAGTCACATTGTTTGAAAATAAAAGGGACAGACTATTCCTTACCATTTGCTCAGTTAAATTGTTTTATAAGTAAGGTCCATAGAGTCTGACAATATAGATATATATATCCATAATAGCGGAGCTGAAACAAGCCTGCAACCATTTACTCGGCATTACGGTCTGTATTAGTTAGTGCCTAACTATTCGATCAATTTTTTATTCCATATTTATGGAAAATATACACCAATTTCTAACCTGACCGAGCTTTCATAATATGAAAAAATATAAAGGTTTCCAGTAAACATAACAAATAAATCTGGACCTTTAATATCCGTTCGGAAATCCATTTACGCAAAACTCTCGGAATGCTTATACAGTATTGTAATACCATAGCATAAACAATTTACTTATAGCCCCTTACTTAAAAATACTTCTACCATTCTTAACTTTAAAACGAATTTGTCCCTTTCATTTTAAAACAGTTTGTCGCAAGGAAAAGTGACAAACTACTCTTAAATATAAGAAACGCGTAAATGTTTTTATAAGGGACATAGAGTTTAGAAAGTAAAGGCAAGGGAAGGCTTTAATATAAATTAGTTGTTCAACTTCCTCGACTCAGTAGGAATTTCTCATGAACTCTCGACTCTCAGTGACTTCTAACTTGGCTCAAAGTCTTCCGATGTAGTTATATGAAATAGCGTCGATGCTAGTCCTAATACTATTGCAATACATACTGTATATAGTTACAAATGAAAACTTATATATACTAGTGCTAAGGGCATCTTGCAGCGCTATTACTAATCTAGAGTTACACCTTATCTTTATTTATCCTACTGCTCAATTCTATCTTTAAATCAAGATTTAGAGTAAATAGAGATTTATCGCGGAGCTGCAAGTGGCTCTAAAGGATGAACGGAGACCAGGGTTAAATATAAGCTCACGCCTGTATCCCCGAAGGGGTAGGCATATGCGCCCTAGTGAACAAGAACACCCGCATTTCGAGCTTATTTCCGTCCCAGACGTTATAGGGGGTGAGCCTATCGCGATATCGGGCACAAATTCTAATTCCAACAAATTCCAACAACTCCTGACGCTCGATTCGATTGTGATTTCGATTCCACCGAAATTGACTTTTAAAGTGCGCTAATATTGCAAAATATTCGAGAGCTTGTCATTTGGTAATTTGTAACGAGATATTACATAACATAACATAACATAAGCTCACGCCTGTATCCTCGAAGGGATAGGCATATGCGCCCTAGTGAACAAGAACACGCGCATTTCGAGCTTAGTTTCGTCCCAGATGTGATAGGGGGCGAACCTGTCGCGATATCGGGCACAAATTCCAGACTCAGAACTATTATTGAAAAATCCAATATCACTGCCCGACCCGGGGATCGAACCCGAGACCTCAAGACAGTAGTCATACCGAAATACAATCACGCCACCGAGGCAATTGAGTTCTTCTAAAAAAATTCAATATTGTCACAGAAATCTAGCTTACGACGTCTTATCTATTGTATCAACAATGTCAACAGATATAAGTCCAAAAATCAGATCAACAGTAAATTACACCACAAGTTTCGCAACGACAAGTAATCGATACAACAAATCCTTGTTAATGTTGCCTGTGTAAGATAAATAGTTTCTGGCTCCGTGGATTTATGGCCGTCTTCCTCGATGATTCGGCATGATAACAAGGGTAATGAGGCTGCGACAGCCCTGGATACTGTTGGTTACTGCTCTCCTTCACACTTCACTGAAAAGGTCTGAATTATTAGGGTTGCTGGCTTCGCTTTCTGTTGGAAATTATTTTTACTTCTGCCAGACACGTTTAATGTTATCTAGGATTTCTTCGGAATAAGTCACAATAAAGTAGTAAATAGATGTCAAAAATGTATTTAAAGATTATAAAAATAGATTTTGGTAAATAAATAATAAAATGATCTCCTTAAGGCGACTTGCACCACTATTCCTAAGCTACAGTTAGTCTAAGCTAAGTTAAATTGAAAAAGGAATGTATGAATGTCATGTTATTCATTAGAAAGAAAGAAAGAAAGAAAGAAAGAAATGTTTATTGTCACTAAACGCATGCAACATCAGTTACTAAATTGAACTTATAGATAATAACTTAATAAGCAAAAACAAATATATTATATAATAAACATAGTGCATGCGTACTTTGTGACAATGTACATAATTAATTAAATGTCGTCATATTACTGCCCCCCTCGGTAGCGTAGTTGTATTTCGGTACCACTACCATCCTAAGATCTCGGGTTCGATTCCCGGGTCGGCCAAAGTGATATTGGATTTTTCCATATCAGCCCAGAGTCTGGAATTTGTGCCCGATATGACGATAGGCTCGCCCCCTATCACATCTGGGATGGAACTAAGCTCGGTGAATTGTGGGTGTACTAGTACGCTAGTACGCCTCTACCTACCCCTACGGGGATACAGGCATGAGCTTATGTTTATCTTTATATAATTACAATTACATGTTGTACATTACATGTAATGAATTACATGTCATTCATATATTTCTTTTTCAATGTAACTTGAGGTTAGGACTAACTGTAGCTTAGTAATAGTGGTGCAAGTCGCCCTTAATAAATATTATTAACTTTTATTGAAAGAATCACCGTTTTGTCACTTTCTTACTGCTTTTTCTTCAACTTGTCCTTATATTATTCCTACGTTGAAGCCAAAAAACACCTTTTTCAAACATATTGCAGAATCTATTAAGCTTTGTTATTATGACACAATAATAATTAAAAGGTAAGATTACTTTTGCTTAAACGTTGTAAACATTTCGCGTAACATTTGTTAAAGAACAAAATCATCAAAGACTTCTGAAAATCGCTTCTAACCAAAACCATAATACGCTTAAAGTATCCTTGGATACTAAGAAATACTTATTTGGAAGGGACAAAAACACAATTTCCATTAAAATAGCAAAATAAGGTAAGCGTGTATGAAGTTTTCTGTAGACCACTCTATCTGTCTGCATGTCGGGATCACTCAATCGTCGTAAGTAGATTAGCTGGTATCCTTTGAACCCGAAGGATCAAAGCAAGCCTCTGAGCCAATTGTATTTAACTACCCACCTACAAACTCTATTTTTATGTATGGTTTTGAGGAGCGTACTTGGAAATTTAGAATGTATGGGATAAAACAACATCGACGTTTTGCTGTTTCACCGTTAATTTTTTATTGCCATTCAATTTATTGATATAAATGAATCTATTTAATATTACGTGTTTACTAAGCAAAGTTACTAAGCGATTTTTCTAATTTGATTAGGATGGGACTGGATCCTCCAGAGGGCAAACGGGCAGCCGATCATAAAAACTAAGCCAAATCCTTTCTGAAACATGATTGACAAAGTGTGGTGCGCCAGATCCATTTTAAGGTAGGATAAAGGCAGGTAGAAAGAAAGTTACGTATCTAATATATATTCCATGGTAAAGTCTTGTCGCCTTGGATAAAGTATTTCGTTAATTTTAACAAGACTGAGGTAAAAAACTTGGGCTGAGATCTATAGAGCGAACTTCGACTAAGTCTAAGTCAATGTAACAAACATAGTGAGGATTTTGACCTAGTCCAAGTCATTTTTTACAAGAAATATTTTGCTTAGTCTGTCTGTCAGTCTATTTTTCTTGTAAAAAATGACTGGGACTAAGTCAAACTTCGATATAACAATTCCAAATCCTCACTATGTTTGCTACTTTGATTTAGACATAGTCGAAGTTCGCTATAAAGATCTCAGCCTAAGGTGGTATAAAGGCAGGTAGAAAGAAACTTACGTATCTACTAATATATATTCCTTCGTAAATTCTTGTCGCCTTGGATAAAATCATCATCATCATCATCAGCCATAGGACGTCCACTGCTGAACATAGGCCTCCCCCAAAGATTTCCAGATCGCCTGCATCCAGCGACTTCCTGCAACCTTTATCAGGTCGTCGGTCCACCTTGTAGGTAAAATAAAATATTTCGTTCTTTTTAATAAGCCTGAGGTAAAAAATTGGACACGCCTTGTAAAAATAATTATTGAAAACATTTTTTGTTGGATCAACGTACTGAATCAGAAGCTTTCATTCGAACAGAATGCTTAATGATCCATCGTAAAAATGAAATTATTTGCAAAAGCCCATGATGGACGATCGCTAATTGTTGTTGACGTAATACAATTGGTGTTCAATGTTTGTATTAGTATTCAATGGATATCGTATTTGTCATACATAATTTATAAAGGATTCATCAATTTTATTATCCGATTTCAATCGGCAAAATTGAGGTGAGCATGTTTACATTGCGGCCAGTATGAGGACACCTACTCTCCCATTTTATTGGATTGTTTACACAGGGATAGGCCCAAAAGATGTGCGGTGAAATAAAACGGAAAATGAAAATTACTTCAAACCGTATCGTAAATACTTTGAAAATGTTACAAAGTGAATAGGAATAGCAATAACATGTGAGAAGAGGGTATATTTCACTTTTATAATACGTTTATAATATAACATTATATCCACGGACCTAAAGAAACAGGACACCATCTCGCCTATATTTAAACGGACGCCACAGAGAAGCCATGCACACAAAGGCGCCTGTACAAAAGTGCTCTACGCACACACGCCATTACGTGTCGATAGATCGAATGAGCCGAAAAACGTGGGGGCTAACACTCGATTCATATTTGTCTTCGATTCGACTCCATTTCATCATCATCATCATCATCGTCAGCCATAGGACGTCCACTGCTGAACATATGCCTCCCCCAAAGATTTCCAGATCGACCTGTTGGAAGCGGCCTGCATCCAGCGACTTCCTGCAACCTTTATCAGGTCGTCGGTCCACCTTGTAGGTGGACGTCCTACGCTGCGCTTGCCGGTACTTGGTCTCCACTCGAGAACTTTTCTGCCCCATCGGCTATCGGTTCTACGAGCTATGTGCCCTGCCCATATCGACTATTCTTATCGACTCCATTTAGTAACTTAAAATTCGACCGAAATAGAGTTAAAAACTGCACTAATATCACGTTAAAAATTATCAAATGACAAGTTCCCGAATCTAATGCAACATTAGCGCACTATTAATTTGGTTTCGGACGAATTGTATTCAATAAATGATACCGAATCGAAGTGATATTCGAGTTGAGTGTCAAGAGTTAGGGGGCTGGTTCACTTTTAATGTTCCTAGCGCTCCGTCCATTTTTTTGACGTCCGTGACTATGTACTAATACTTTTCTAAATTAACACGTTGTTTACATATCGATAATTAAACTGAAGTAGGACTTACGAAATTTCGAACACGAGGGTACAATAATCCCCGCTAAATCCATTAGTCCCGGTGTAGTCCATTATGTGGATGGCACGTTGCGCGGGATTATCGAGATCAACAAGTTTCGAGATTGAACAAATTCCGACGCCTATGTAATCTGTAATTTAATAATACCGAAGCAAAGGTGAAAGTTTAATCGAGTTTACGAACAAACGTTTTGTTTTTGATTAGTTTAAATATTTTGGCACGACAGATCCCTAAGTCTATTTCGAAGGTTTTGCACGTGACTGCCTTTCTTTTCACTTACTCTTAAATCTTACCCCAGTCGTGGAGACAGCGCATGACATTTTAACTGATTTTAAAAAATAAGGTTTCCAATTCATCTCTAACTGATGACTCAGAGACGCGTTGAACTGATTCGGATGATTTTTTTTCGTTTAAAAAAGGATATTTCAGAGTTGGTCCCAATGGAAAGGCTGCGAAATAAATAGTTTCGCAAAATTTGAAAATCGACTTAAAAAAGTCAAAAATAATGATAATATCTAATATATTTTGACAAAACAGTCTTACATGTAAATTTCTTAAGTCTAGTTTACATATTATGTTGTAAAAATTATGTAACATTTTATGTACCTACTAGGCAGTAGGTACATAAAATGTTACATAATTTTCTCTAATTTGCATCTCTAATTTGCTACAGTAGGTAGGCACCTACTGTTGCAAATTAGAGAATATATAAATAATTCCCACATTAAGCTATCATGGGTAATAATATCTTTAATTTTGGATATAATTTCTCTTTAAAATCGGTTCCTGGGTCAAATTAAATAGTCTTTTAAATTTTGTTTAACTTTATCACTAAACTAATTTCCTAACCGTCACACCGATGTGAACGCGAAAACCGAATATCAAAGTGAATTGCCATTTTCCAAACTTAACCGCAGTGTGATTACAGTTTCTGTGATCAATTAGTAATAAGCTTTTGAGTATGGACGTATATTACAAAAATAACGAGCACATTACGTATCGAATTTCACAAATTAACATACGAACAAACAAACCACAAACACTATTTTCAAATAACTGATTGCAATATCGAATTTAATTAATTTTATACTAGTTTTAGCACGCCACTATACCCCAGCTGAATGTTTTTCCTGTGATAAAAAATAGCGTGTGCATAATATTCAAAGTGAAATATATCTTTATGTTACTCAACCATTTAAGAACATTTATGTATATCTACAAACATCTTACGTAGACAAAAAAAATGACTTCAAAATTCATTGAATCTTGACTCAATAGGACCACCCTTGTAAGCTAAATAAGCTCTATCGAACACAGAAAGTATCTTAAAAATGCATCCACATTTGCCGAAGATATCGGCTTACATATAATACAGACATAGAGGTATTATAATAAAATTACAATGGTTCTGCTCTCACATACAAATTACAAGAGTTCTGACTTCTGCTATATTCGCTTAAGGAACCCCAAAACATTATTGATAATGGCTAACAGTTAATAAGCGTCCTTCTTGATTGATGGTGCTTACATTCCTTCATCATTCGTTAACTACCACCCTCCATCAACATTAAAGGGTTATAATACAAATAAAGTCATAACATACTTTGTATATTAATAAAAAAATATGATATTAGCCCTGTGATGTTACTGTCCCACTGCTGGGCACGGGCCTCCTCTGCTACTGAGAGGGGTTAGGCCTTAGTCTACCACGCTGTCCTAATGCGAATTGGTAGACTTCACATAAATTTGAAATTATTGTGGAGAAATTCTCGGGTATGCAGGTTTCCTCACGATTTCTTTTTCCTTTACTATTATAGAAAACTATAATTTACAAAGAAACATAGAAAAATCAGAGATGTATGCTCCTCTTTGGGGTTGTTCGTGAACTTCCGAAACTAGTCTCGGCAGTCCAATACCATTCCCAACTGAGCTATTGCTGCTTACCTTCCTTTGTATATTTGTTATTACTTTATTTATTAACTGCTGGTTACTGCTGACTGCCTCGGTGGCGTGGTTGTATTTCGGTACGACTACCGTCCTGAGGTTTCAGGTTCGATCCTTGGGCCGGGAAAAGTGATATTAGATTTTTCCATATCAGCCCGGAGTCTGTGATTTGTGCCCGACATCGCGATAGGCTCGCCCCCTATCACATCTGGGACGGAACTAAGCTCGGCGAAATGTGGGTGTACTAGTTGGCTAGTGCGCCTCTGTCTACCCCTTCGGGAATACAGGCGTGAGCTTGTGTTATGTTATGTCATTTATTTGTGAAAAGTCTTTTCTGGCGTCCTTAACACTGTATTTGGGTATTCCGTTTCCTCCATAATTAATCAATCGAAATGTCACTGACTCTGAAAGGTCAAAAGTATATTATATATACTGTACCTATGCTATATGCCCAAGGTTGCTTGATAATTTTCATTCACTGGTTAGGTTAGAGCAACGTTACATACGAATTAAAATTATAATTTATTTTTATTTTATATTGTCTTTTTAAAATTAATATTAATTAAGCTTGTTGTTTTCGACGACTAACGACTTGAAAAAGTTGGCGGGTAGCGGCTTAATGCGGGATACCCAAGACCGGAGTAGTTAGCGATAATATGAGGAAGCTTTTTCAATACTATCCAGCTTGCTGAAACGAACAACTCGTCAATATAAAATATATGTTTCCCAAATGTTCATAAGCAAACGTCGGATATATGCAGGTCAATAGACTTCAAACTGTCTGATCTACAAGATGACCATAAATATTCATCATTCTTCAAAATATTTTATTTCAAATGTACTTTCCTAAATCTTAAATTACTGTCTCCTTTACTACTGAACCATTTGTTTATTACTTCATTAAAACATTACACATAAATTGTAACATTTTAATAACTTCGCCCATTACTCTCAAACACGCCGATGTAACTTCGAAATGCCAAATGAGCTATAGCTTCATTAAATTCACGAAACACCTAAGAGTTCATGATGTATAATTCTTCCATAAAATTTTTGATTAAACGCCATGCATTATGGGATATAGCTTGGCAAACGTTTTTATGCGTGTGATAGAAGCGCCACTAGTAGAATAAGTTTTGTCAGATGATAGAAGTTGAGTTTGTTTCGGCATTTGTTTTCAGGGATAGCCACTAAATGCCGTCGCCATTAATATTTTGTCAAAATATACATATGTACTCGTAATTGACATGTAAAAGTGATATAAAATATCCTAAATAACAGAGCAAATTATTTGAATTTGAATTTAAAATGTAATAGAAATGGTAACTGTTAAATCTCCATACATGAATTTATCACTTAATTGTAGCTTCCGCACATTTTTTCACGCAAACACTTTTTTCAGGCATGTTGCAGAAAGTCTTTGGCCTATTTTTATAACCGGCTGCTTGCCTGACGTCGACTCCCTCTATGGGATCCAGTTCAGGGCAAATTAAATAAGAAAATCTGCTTTGCTGGACCTAGGAATCGAACCCAGGACATCCCTGACTACTACAGCCCATATATGCTGCCACTAGGCCAAAGAGGCGAAATCTACATAAAATATTATTTAAAAATTAATTATAACGGATGAAAAATAATTTCTGCAAAACTTGGTGTTTGTAATTCAAAGCTTACCTCTATGAGTTTTTTTACGGTAAAAGATGCTGTTTCCAAACTTCGCCACGCATAGAAAAGTTTGTCAAGCTATATGAAAGGTCAGCAAACCCATGTACATCAATGCAGGGTTGCTAGGCGACGCGACGGGAGAGGCGACGCGACGTCGCGACGTTGTGGCGCGACGCGTAACGGCGCGGCGTGACGCACCCAACACCTTCAAGTTTCAGTTACATTATACCCTTTGTAACGCCATCAGACGCTGCTTTAGATCTATGGTACTCAACCTTTTTAAGGGTTTTTCTTTAAGCTAGCTTTTAAGAGACCGTGATTTTCTATTTCATACTTATCCACCGACTTCCAAAAAGGAGAAGGTCCTCAATTCGTCTGTATTTTTTTAATGTATGTTACACGATATCTCCCCCAAATGTGGACCGATTTTTAAAATTATTTTTGTGTTCGTTAGAGCTTGTTTCAAGTGTGGTCCCATATAAATTGAGTCACGTTCGGATTTGAAGTACGTCTGTTAATTTTATCCGGGGAAATCGTGATAAAAATACCGCTTTGTACGAGGTGGGATTTCTACACAGAACCTCCCGGTCCCCAGACGTGTTGCCACTACAACAAGGAGGCGATATCTCATATTTTATTAGGCAGACTGCCTCGGTGGCGTAGTGGTATTTCGGTAAGACTACGGTTCTGAGGTCTCGGGTTCGATCCCCGGGTCGGGCAAAGTGATATTGGATTTTTCCATATCAACCCGGAGTCTGGAATTTGTGCCCGATATGGCGATAGGCTCGCCCCCTATCACATCTGGGACGGAACTAAGCTCGGCGGAATGTGGGTGTCCTAGTTCGCTAGTGCGTCTCTGCCTACCCCTTCGGGGATACAGGCGTGAGCTTATGTTATGTTATGTTATTAGGCAGCTAACAAAATTAACACTCAATTATTATTTTCTTGGTTATTCTCAGCAATCACCATAACACTTTAAATAAATTTCCATAATTTGTAATTCACCCCGTTTGTAACATGAACCCGGTTAAAACGCTTACAAAATTAATCATCCCCGTTCACTGGATCCTCTTAGCATTAAAGATTATTCAAGTTTATAGTCTATTTAAGGAAGCGTTAAAAAGCGCTGACTCAAATACATACTTATTATTTTATGCTCTTTAGATTTTGGTCCAGTAAAGATGATCAATATTTCATTTCATGTGATTGATGTTCTGTTTTGAAAAATAGTAACCTTAAAAAAACTTTTATATTTTAACATTATAGGAGAAGAAATCTCACCCTTATCCCCACTTCAATGTGGGGCCAGCGAAACACACGGTTTTTGACCATGTTGCACAAGTGATTTGGCTTTAATTTTTACGACAGGCCGCCTGCCTGACGTCAACCCCTTCTGGGTGGTATAGTCGGAGTCCCTGACAGAAAAACAATCCTTGCCCTACTTGGAAATCGAACCTTGACCCCTGGTTCTAAGCACATATACCACTACACCAAAGAGGCGACTTATACATTAACTATTCAGTAAATATGTAGTTTTATACTTCCACTAGATTTGTAATTAAAACTTAAACATGATCTACGAGATTACATTGTTCTAAACTAGCATTAGACTGAAAGTCAATTTTCTTGCCTCGTGTAAAACGGGACTAACAAAAGACTCAGAACAGGCTTGGTAAGAGGGTGTTAAGCACCATGATTACAATACTTAGTTTACATGCTACTGGCGCAAGAGAAACTTTAAGTAGGAAATGTTTTAAAGTTTTAAGTTTCTTTGGCGTTCACTGCATGGATTTCGTGTGCAAAATGTTTACGTTTCTTAGTGGTTGTATATATTTATTTTATTTATTTATTTGGCCACCAACAATTGTTTATACTAATACTAATAATTAAAAATTATGACTATTACAATTATGTAGCCTAAATGTAACAATTAGTTAAAGGAAGGCACAGTTTTTCAGTAACTGACTGCCTCGGTGGCGTGGTGGTATTTCGGTACGACTACGGTTCTGAGGTCTCGGGTTCGATCCTCGGGTCGGGCAAAGTGATATTGGATTTTTCCATATCAGCCCGGAGTCTGGAATTTGCGCCCAATATGGCGATAGGCTCGCCCCCTATCACATCTGGGACGGAACTAAGCTCGGCGAAATGTGGGTGTTCTAGTTCGCTAGTGCGCCTCTGCCTACCCCTTCGGGGATACAGGCGTGAGCTTATGTGTGTGTATTTTTCAGAAAAACATGGTATATAACGCTTATTTATACATATAAATGTGCTGTTGGATCAGGATTTCAAAACTTCGCAAATTTTGGACACTAATACAATATTTCTTGTCCTATTACTTCACTTTAATCGTGTTTTAAAATAGTTAGGCATTCTTTATTTTTGTTAATATTTTTTTACATTGCGATTTCTTTTTAACGCTTCAATTTAACGACAATGTAAAGAACAACGGAAGGTAAAAAGCCATTATCAAAATAAATCTATTAACGTTTTTCAAACGCCGATGTTCCTTTCAAGGCTTCGCGATTTTTCCACAATTTCGGCTAGTGCCCCGCGGCTGAATTTTAATGGCTTCCTTGATTAATGGATCGCATTTCGCTTGGAGGACTTCAATCAATTTATTTGCTCATCAATTTCTGTTGTAATTTTGTTCACTATTTTAAGGGTTGATCGACACAACCTATCTTTGCGGTCGAATGCTTGATAATGGAAATTCTGCAGTAACCATGTAATAAACATGCCTCATCATAGGTTTTGGAAGGATTATGTGCGATGCTAGATCTGAGACCTTATTCACTTTTTTCTACACACTTTTTCAAGTATGTTGCAGAAAGGATTTGCCTTAACTTTTACGACTTAGATAACATAACTCTTTTACTTAAATAATTATGAAAAGACGTACACGCTCGTTTTGACCTTTGGAAAAAGTTACTGCTATAAGACGTATATCATCAGTTACTGCCTATCTCTATGCGAAACAGGGGTGAATCTATGAAATTATAATTAATTAAGCACCTGTAGTTTTATTGATATGACTTATTTGCAAAGACTTCTATGTACCTCTATACTATGAACACACAAGAGAAAAAGACACAAAAACGTGATAGCATTTTTATGACATACATACTTTACGTACACATATGTGCAAAACCCTAATAGAATGTCAAACCGGTATAAATTAAATAATATTGCCAAAATACAGCTCTCTATTACTAATAGTACTTGAGGTTAACCGCCACCAGACAGACAGACAAACGAATGACATGACGAAACTATAGGGATTACTTTCTTCCTTCGGAATCCTAAAAATAACAATACGTTTATTTTTTTTAAATTGTTTAAACCCTAGAATAGACAATTTGACACTAATTGATAGACCTGGCAAGCGACTCAGCTGATTGAAAGCCAGAGCGGCCAATTTATTTAAAAACTAAAGGCTCTTTAGCTATCGGGATGTGCAAATTGTAAATCTATTTGCAGTTCCATAATATTTTATTGATATCTGAGTCTATTTTAAACTGCGAAAGGTTTTAACTTAACTTAGTTGATTTTGGGCAATCCGTTCAAAGATTGACAGTAATAAATTGATTCGATGATAATGAAGCCTCATTTATGTGTAAAGAGTTACACATATATGTACATACATAACATTACGCCTGTGTCCCTGAAGAAGTAGGAAGAGGCGGACTAGCGAACTAGAACACCCATATTTCGCCGAGCTTATTTCCGTCCCAGATGAGATAGGATGCGAGCCTATCGTCACATCGGGCACTCAGACTCCAGGCTGATACTGAATTGAAAAAAAAACAATATAACTTGCCCGACCTGGGGATCAACTTTGGTTTGTAAAGAGTCTATAACTAGACTAGACTAACTAGACTAAGACGAGAATACCACCTGTGAATACGGGTAAAAAGTAGTAATTCCAGATACTAACGCATTCAAACAAACAACTTTTCAGATTTATAATTATTAGTATAGCATAGAGTTCAGGTAAACTACATACCTGTTTGGTTAACTGCAGTTAATCGATCGTTCACATCGCCACGACTAAGTATAGGATTGGTCGGACGTAGCATGTAATTATTAACGTTGATTAAGTTGTACACGGCTGTAGTGTGGCGCGATAGAACCTCGATAAATTGGGTTTTAACCAATATGTTATCAAGAATTCGTGTGTTCGTCATCAGGTGATAGGGATAGAAGAAGAAAGATTTATTGTAAATTGACATTTGTCTTTCGCCAGAATTTATTGTTATCGAAAACATAATAAATGAAATAAATAAATACACTCAGCAGTCACACTCACAGTTCTCACCAAACACTAGGGTAAACCTGTAGGGTAAATTTTGATACTCAATTTGATTTCCACTATGATTCGTTGGATTCGCGAACTTTTCATTTGTCATTTTTAACGCGACATTAGCGCACTTTTTAACTTGATTTTAGTGGAATTTTAAGTCACTAAATGAAATCGAATCGTAGTCGAAATCGAATCGAATGTCAAAAGTCAGAGGACAGTATCGTGGGTATTAGAAACTCCGAGAGACTTTCGGTCTCGCAATACCCAGTCCATTGGGCTGTCGATAATGGCGTACTGTGCTGTAGAATAAATGCCTCCAAAGGATATTTCTTCGACAATTTGTGATGGTGCTAATTGTGACATCAGTAAATATTTTATGCGGTCTCACAACACCCGGACCCGAAACAATTATTTTTGGATCACACAAACTCGAAATATTTACACTCGAACTCATTTCGATGTTTGAAAGCAATCCAATAGTAGGGCCATCGTTTAAATCATCGACATTCTGAGCGTAGCTTTTTGTACTGTATTTAAGTTTTATCAGGTTAGCCATTATTTCAATGCAGAATTGGCCGTCTAATTGAAACCGAATACCAGTAACCAATTCTGAAAGTAGAACTTGTTGGATCGATACCCGCATTGGGACAAAACATTCCGCAAATGTTTGTCATAGATATGAAAACTTTATACCAAAGAATTTTACAGCTTTTACCTACAGATGCTAGAATGGAATTGGGATTGTGTTGGTTGGTTAGGGATGTTTGTGGCCTCTTTGGTCTTGTGGCAGCATATATGGCCTGTGGACCGGGAGGGCCTGGGTTCGATTCTTAGATCGACCATAGCGAATTTAATTATCCCGGGACTAGATCCCTCAGAGGGGGTTGACTTCAGTCAGGCAGCCGCTTGTAAATATTAATCCAAATCCTTTCTGCAACATGCTTAAAAAAATGTGTTGCGCCGACCCCACATTAAGGTAGATTCGCGTCAGGTAGAAAGAAAGAAAAGTTAGGGATGTTTGTATACGGGTTTGTGATATACGAGTAATCTACACTCGTGAATCACATTTATAAGGCGTGATTATTCTTTTTAAACGACTTCAGATGTGTATTTAAATACATATGTTACAAGATATCCCGCTAAGTGTAGATTGAATTTAATCATTCCTGTGTTCCTGATCCAGTGATCCATTCTTGAATGGGATGCGAAAAGCACAAGATCAGGATGAGTGGCGGCAATGAAAGCCGAATGAAGAAACATTACAGAATGTTTCTAAGGGTATGACAGCATACCCTACGCATAGACGTAAAAAAAAATGGACGGAGCTCTAGGAACATTGAAAGTAAAGCAAGGTTTTCTGCCCATTCGATCCATCAACAAGTAATAGAGTCTCTGTGTGTGTAGGGCACTTTTGTACGCACTTTTGCGCGTTTGTGTGCGTGGCTTCTCTGTGGCTTTCGTTTAACTATAGGCGAGATGGTGTCCTTCTTTCTCTTTACGTCCGTGACCGTACGGATTGTTAAAAACCTGCAACGGATTTCAACTTTTAGCTAGAAATTAGGATAACCACAAAACATTGAAACCCACTAAAATACATCAGTGGATACACTTACAGACGCATGTGTTCTCCCTCCACTATCTAACTTGATGAGGTAATAAACGTGGCGGAAGGCTGAAAAATAAAAGCATTTCGAGATTGTGCGCCCGTGGGACCCGGCGCGGCGCGGGCCCTGCTGATAGACGGCCCTTTGACCTTAATTGCAACTATCCGCACCTTTAGCACAAGTTTCGTGTGCAGTTATTTCTGGTGTTGTTTTTGTTTGAAGTTTTTGGTTAGAGTCCTGTAGATATAGGCTAGATGATATTTTTTTTGAACACCAATTTTAGGACGACAACAAAATTGACATAAATCTATATGCAATATGAAAAATACACAAACCTTATAAGTACTTTATTGCAAATAAAAAAATGGTAAAAAATGTCACATAACTAAATATTGTAAATAAAAATTTTACTATGTAAATCTTTGAATAAATTTTAAAAAAGGTGAAATCTTTAAATATAGGGCCATAGCATGAAAACCGACAGAAAGTTTAATTCAAATAAAAGCAAAAATCTACAGACGTTTCCTTTATTCCGAATGCTTATTGAAAAGAATTCACTTCAGCAAAAGTAACTCATTTTAACAAAGCGGAAATGCTAAGTAAAACTCTTAATAAACCGAATGTCTTTTTTAAAGAACAATTTAATTTTAACCCTCACAATGCTATTGGTATGCGAGAGACGATTTAACAAATCAACATTTCCAATGAGCATTGTCTATTCCGGTCGTGTACGTCCCAACCCTTTCGATTTTCAGTTCATTTCATCCACAGAGTTGTGATTTTATTCACCCTGAGCAAACGCAATAAAAGATCAATGAAATATTTCCAGTTGGGTGTAGAAATATTGAGCAGTTTTTGTTTTAACCTTTTTTTGTTCGACTGTTTTGGGTGGATAAGTCGATAGGCTCGCCCCCTATCACATCTGGGACGGAACTAAGCTCGGCGAAATGTGGGTGTTCTAGTTCGCTAGTGGGCCTCTGCCTACCCCTTCGGGGTTACAGGCGTGAGCTTATGTTATGTTATGTTTGTGAGGAGGATATTATTTATTTTTTGCAAAGGCTGGGAAACGTGGAGATGAGTCACCTTATGTATAGTGATCTTCGCCCATATACATCCACAATACCAAAATAAGCATGGCTGCGTTATCAACTTTAAAGGAAGATAATTCGTTTTGTAATGTAAGGAAGATTTGGTAACGAAAATCTCACTCACCGGTCAAAAATCAACAGTGAGCTACTATTTTACGTCGGCTTTATGACAGACTATATCAAACTGGACGAACCGGCTCGTCTATACTATAGACACTAGAGGTGCTATCAAGCAAGTTTCCATACAAATAAATTGATCTCAAACTTCGGTACCGACGTCAACTATTTATTACAATGCGAGGGCGATTATTACAATTTACACCCTAGAATATTTTGTGAATGGTTAAGAATCACGTAAGATAAGTTTATTCTCTCAATATTATTTCGCTGGCCGCCCTG
Organism: Clanis bilineata; assembly: GCA_036417725.1. Classification (NCBI taxonomy): domain Eukaryota; kingdom Metazoa; phylum Arthropoda; class Insecta; order Lepidoptera; family Sphingidae; genus Clanis; species Clanis bilineata. The sequence continues at coordinate 10,516,466 of CM071154.1, forward strand.
GCGCGCGTATATTTCAAATAAACTGAGCGACTTATGACCACTAGGTCATAACTTTTCGATCACAAGTTTTGTGGTGTTGTCCCGTTAAAGACATAACTGTTTATAGCAAAGGAGCCCTACCCGTGCCACTCAAAATATTTTGCTTTGATATTAAATTTTAACTGGTTAAATCACTCCGTGCCAAATTGGGGATTGAAAAAAACAATAAGGACAAGTTAGTCGCCCATTGAAATGGCACAGGGTGAGTTCGTTTGGACGAAATTTCGTCTATAGCGTGCTTCCGTTTGTCACAAGGTCGGTTTTGGAATAATTAGGCAGGTCGTCGGTCAGTGGCCGGGTCTGATCGACCCTCACATCGCCGCCGGCACTCATCACAGTTGGGTTTTATGGAATGTTATAATTAATTTCACTAGCCATTGTCTCCCATTGTTTCAACAAATGAAATCAAATTAAATATAACACAGCCTAATAGAGTATACCATCGAAATAAAACTAGTTAACACGATTTGGTTTAATCGAGATTTTTTGGGTCGCACTGACCCGTGACCACAAAGGCTGCAAAGCTTTCGATAAGTTAGGCCTAAAAATAAGACCAAATCGCTATAAAATCCGTATAAACTAGTTTTATTTCAATTTATAACATTCGACTGACTCGGTGGCGTGGTGATATTTCGGTACGACTACGGTTCTGAGGTCTCGGGTTCGATCCCCGGGTCGGACAAAGTGATATTGGATTTTTCCATATCAGCCCTTAGTCTGGAATTTGTGCCCGATATGGCGATAGGCTCGCCCCCCATCACATCTGGGACGGAACTAAGCTCGGCGAAATGTGAGTGTTCTAGTTATAATTATCATCACCATCACATAACATAAGCTCACGCCGGTTCACGTAGCTTTTCGCGAATGTTATAAAACAGTTATTTTTATAACACTCGCGAAAACCTATAAAATCATTAAGAGATTCTAGAAGAAGAGGCAAACGAGCATATGTGGCACCTGATGGTAAATGATCACTGCCGCACATAAACATCCATAATACCAGAGGAATCGTCATTGGAATAGGTCATATGGAAAATTTATCTTAATCGAAATAGCAAATCAGGTTCATCGTTTTAATTTTCAGACATATAAAAGTGTGACCGGTTCGATCCCCGGGTCGGGCAAAGTGCCCTTAGCCCAAAGTCTGGAATTTGTGTCCGATATGGCGATAGGCTCGCCTCCTATTACATTTGGGATGGAACTAAGCTCGGAGAAATGTAGGCGTTTTAGTTTGTTAGTGTACTTCTGCTGACAGGCGTATACAGACGTGAGCTGTATGTATGTGTGTAAAAGTGTAAACAATCATTTGCAATTATTCGATATTTGAAATTCAATAACTGAATAATGCGATTATTATACAGCTTTGTTAAAGACAATAGAGACAATCGATAATTAATATCTGGAATACGGGTCGTAATTCGTATCACATGTTTTTGACACAATGCATTCTAGTCGATTCCGAGCTAATATCAGTTGCAGAAATGTGCGGTATTGAACCACATTACATAAACTATTGTATACCTCTACATAAACTTATTCCCAGTTTTGGCTTTAATGTAGTACCGAGTTACATATGATGGAATGTCCATGATTATTTACATAAAATAATATAAGCTCACGCCTGTATCCCCGAAGGGGTAGACAGTGGCGCACTAGAACACTAACTAGAACACCCACATTTCGCCGAGCTTAGTTCCGTCCCAGATGTGATAGGGGGCGAGCCTATCGCCATATCGGGCACAAATTCCAGACTCCGGGCTGATATGGAAAAATCCAATATCACTTTGCCCGACCTGGGGATCGAACACGAGACCTCAGAACCGTAGTCGTACCTAAATACCACCACGCCACCGAGGCAGATGATCATTTATTTAATGATAATTTAAATACATATAAGGTTGTTTTTCAATAATTAAATATAAACCAATGTGTTGCTCTGGAAACAGAGATTTATTTTATAAGATTATAAATTATAAATCGAACTAAACTATAACACTGATAAGCAAATTGAACAAACCTGGAAACAGAGAAACGACATTTAAAGTTTATTATCCCAATTCTTCCGTAAATTAATTTTAACAATCTTTTCAACAAATTTGTATTTTCTTTTACCTTGACAGTTATATAACAGAATCAAATATCAAACAGTTAGACATTTGCTCAACCGACCTTAGAGGTTAAGCAAAATTAAAAAAGTATTAAAATAAATAAAGAAATAGACTTATTTCTTTACATCTCCCCCCCACAAGGATGAAAATGGTCGTACAATTTTCATTACAACTAATCACTAGTCATCATCTGTTCCTTCTTCTTCGAATCTAGAGACTGGGATAAGTTTTGTGATATGAAAGAGATTAGATTCTGTTTTTTTATGTCCTGTATCTATTCTGTATATAGTTTTTGAAATCTTCTCAATAATCTCATAAGGTCCGATCTTCAGTTCATCTAATTTCTTTCTATTAAGCTTATTTCCATTTTCCACATATACCATATCACCTACAATACAAAGTGCTTTCGGTTTCTGTCAAATCGAATTTTATTATAATTATGTGATTTCATTGAATTCTCAAGTGCTCTTTGTCTATCATTAATCCAGTCACTATTACTTTTTTCTTGTTTTAACTCCTTCGGTAAAATACTGACATCTTTACCATATAAAAGATAGCTTGGTGCAAAACCAGTAACAGTGTGATCAGTATCATTATATTGATTTACACATTCATGGGCTATCTTCGTCCATGTCCTCTTTTCGCCTTTTTCATTAACTTTACATCTGATCTTGTTAGTTAGAGTTTGGTTTAACCTTTCATTTAAACCATTTGAAAATGGTGCATTAACTGCTGTAAAAACTATTGGTATCCGTTTATCTGTTAAAAAAATTTTTAATTCTTTTGAATTGATTCCTGGGTATTGGTCAGTTAAAAGCATACCGATGTCATCTGTTTCCGTTATATTCATGATCAGCCTTATAAAATCATTCGCGTTTTGCGTTTTTGAGGTAAGAATATATGCATATCTTGTAAAGTGGTCGACTAATAGATGCAGATATTTTTTTGTTGATCTAGAGCCTCCAAAACCCCCTATTGTGTCTATAGACATTACTTCGAACGGCTTTGTGGCCGGGCCTAAGTGTGACATGAAACCAAATTTGTCTTGTCCTCTTGATTTGTTTTTAATACAAATTTCACAATTTCTACAAACCTTTTTAATATTATTAGTTAAATTTCTGGCTGTATAATATGGACTAATCGTTTTCTGCATTTGCGTAATACCAATATGGTATAGGTTGTCATGTACTTCCTTTAAGAATTTAATACTAAACTCTTCTGATATGATTATTTTTTCTTTTTTTTTAATATTTTTAAAGTACAAACTATGTTTTTTAATTAATTTTTGTTTTTCCTTTTGTACGTCTTCATTATTATTTTGATCCGTTAATATATCTTCTAGTTTTACTAAGTTTACAACTTTTAATTGTTCATCAGTATTTTCATCTGATTCCAATACAGGATTCCTGCTAAGACAATCGGCTTCCAAATTCTGTTTACCCGGAGAGTATTTTATTTTAAATTCATATTGTGATAGATAATAAGTTAAGTCGCCCAACTCTTCATCGGTTCTAGATTTCAGATTCATGTTTTCCAGTGGTTTATGGTCCGAATAGACTGTAAATGCTTTACCTATTAACCAGTATTGCCAATATCTCACTGCTTCTTTAATGGCTAAGCATTCCAAGTATATGGCCTTTTTCTTCTTCTGGGCTAGATTTAATTTTTTCGAAAAGTATGCTACTGGTTTTTCTTTCCCATCAGGTTGTATCTGTTTCAAAATTGCTCCAACACCTTCCAATGAAGCATCTATGTAAATATTGATAGGCAAATCTTGATCAAAAATTTCCAAAATCGGTTGTGAACATAACAAACTTTTTATCATCTCAAATGCTTTCTGACATTTATCGCACCAAATGAACCTTCGATCTTTCCTTAGTAAATTATGCAGTGGGTCTAGTATTATTGCACTCTTTGGTATATACTCATGGTAAAAATTGATTTTTCCTAAAAATTGTCTTATATTCTTTTGTGTTTGTGGTACAGGAAAATTCTTTATAGAGATTAAATTATCCTTTAACGGTCTGATTGAATTATTTTGAATTATATGACCCAAGTATTTGACTGAGTCCGATGCAAATGTGCATTTAGTAAACTTCAGCCTGAAACCTTCCGTTTTGATTGCTTCTAGCAACTGTGTTAAATGATGAATGTGCTCACTAAATGTTTTAGAAAATATAAGGATATCATCAATATAATTAACAGTAAAATTAGTAAGTTTATACTTGCGTAATATATTACTAAGTATTCTTTGAAAAATTGCCGGTGACGTCTTAAGCCCAAAAGGTAGACATGTCCACTGAAAGTGACCTTCTTGTGTTACAAATGCAGTCTTCTTTCTGTCTTCAATACGTAAAGGAATGGACCAAAATGCAGAATTTATATCTAAGGATGAAAAAAAAACACAGTTTCTGGTTTTCACCATCAAATCTTCAATTAACGGAAATGGTTGCGCTTGAGGTACTACTATTTTATTCAAATCTCTAAAATCTATGCATAGCCTGGATTTTCTATTGTCTTCTTTTTTAAATGCTAAAGTAACAGGTGCAGCAAATGGACTGTAGGATTCCTCTATTAGTTTATGGTCTAATAATTTTGCAACCTGCTCTTCTATCTCTTTTTTATCTTCTACAGTACATCTGTAAGGCCTCTTGCTACAATACTTGTCGACTAATAAGTCTATCCTAGCCTCATATCCATTAACCGTACCAATATCATACTTATTTTTGGCAAAAATTGATGTATATTTGCCAATAAGTGTATTTATTTCAGATTGTTGATACTCGTTTAAATGATTTACTTTTATTACAAAATCTTCTTCTTTAACATGTTCATTAAAATTAATTTTATATCTATTTGTATCCATGCGTGCACATTCTTTATATTCCATACTTTTACATCCATTATTTGTTTTTATATTTATTGAAGTGTTTTCATCTTCATTCTTATTATTCGAGCACAGCTTTTGTATAATTTCCAATTCTTCATTTTGGATCAATTTGAACTCTTTTATTAAGTCCAATCCAATCAAGAAATCATATTTAAAGTTTTGTTCATCAATGATGTATACATCAACATTCTTTTCCACGTCCATAATTTTTATTTTTAGAGTTGTCAAACCATTTGTTTTCTTAACACCATTAATTGTTACTAAATCGGCTTCATTCAAACCGTTTTGTTTACCCTTTAATTTCAATAACTTAGAATTAATCAGAGAAACATTTGAACCAGAATCATAAATTCCATATATCTCTAGTTTATCATTCAATAGTAGTTTGACATTTATTAATGGTGTTACTGTTAGTTTTTTTTATCGGTTTCATTTAACTCTGTTTCTATCACTGAATTGTTTACATGCTTAATGACACTTCTCTTTAGTTCATGTTTATTGTCTTGTTTTATTTTAAACCAACATGCATCTTCTGGATGATAACGAATACCTTTATTTAATTTTTCACAATTTTTACATGGAACGTGTTCCTCGTTTTTATTGCTAGGTCTTGGGTTCCCAAATTTCTTTTTAGACAAAAAACTTTTTCTGTTAACCATATGTTCATACTTACTTATTTCATTAAACAAATCTACTGTATCCTTCAGTATTTTCCTATCAATCTTATTAAGTATAAATTCTGGCAATCCAGCTGCAATAAGATCCACCAAAGTATATATATCAATTGTTCTTCTCATATCCAGCAAAAGCTTTTCTTTCTTCAAGGCATAATCTAATAATGAGCCATCTCTATATTTAAATAATAAGGCATATGTAACTGGTCCCCAACCTTTGTTTGCAAATGACTCACAGAATTTGTTTTTCCATGTTGACCAATCTGCGTTTATCGTTAATTTTATAAACATTGAACTGTACCAATCTGCACAACTTTTATCCATAAACAATCTCAATATTTCAATCTTCTTTTCATCTGTTATCACATCAAAGCGTAAGCATTCTTTTTCAAAAATATCAATCCATTGGTTTGCATTAGAAGTTTTGCTTGTAAATTTTTCAATTATAAATTTTTCTGCAATATGTTTTAAGCTTTGCTGTTTATTTTCCAATAATTTTTCCAATATTTTTTCCAATGTACCAGTATCTGCGTGATTTGCAGTTTCCAGTTTTTCTTGATGCATTTCTTCGAGATATTGATCCCCAAATTGTAAATTGCCGTCCTCATCTATATAAGTTTTCCCAAGTTCTCCTGTCATTCTTATCCAAACCCTTCTTATCTGATACCGTTTCTTCAAACTATTTTTTGCTTTAGTGTACGCGGTTGTTTTAATAATTTCTTTATGATAACCAACTGGTTGTAGGTCCTCAGGTATTGCATACATTTTATTGTCACTTGTAGTTATTGAGGTGATACATAAAACATTTGTTTTTTCATCACTTCCAGGCAATATCGTAAATTCAAAACATAGCTTTTCCATTTTTATTCATTTATAAACAAAAATGTCGTTTTATAAGGTTGTTTTTCAATAATTAAATATAAACCAATGTGTTGCTCTGGAAACAGAGATTTATTTTATAAGATTATAAATTATAAATCGAACTAAACTATAACACTGATAAGCAAATTGAACAAACCTGGAAACAGAGAAACGACATTTAAAGTTTATTATCCCAATTCTTCCGTAAATTAATTTTAACAATCTTTTCAACAAATTTGTATTTTCTTTTACCTTGACAGTTATATAACAGAATCAAATATCAAACAGTTAGACATTTGCTCAACCGACCTTAGAGGTTAAGCAAAATTAAAAAAGTATTAAAATAAATAAAGAAATAGACTTATTTCTTTACATACATATGGTAACGCCTGTGTCTCCGAAGGAGTAGACAGGGGTGACTAAAGAATTAGAAAACCCACATCTCGCCGAGCTTGTTTCGGTCCCAGATATGGGAGTGACATTAAAGTAATTGGGCAAAAATGTCTAGATTTTGTGATGCTGATCAGAAAAACTTAATATCAGTTCTAGTCCCAGGGATTTTTTTATAGCAGAGACTGGCAAACGAGCAGATGGGTCACCAGATGGGAAGTTATCTCCATCGCCCATAGACACTCAAGACAAGAAAATCATGGGTGCGTTGCCAACCTAAAAGGAGGGAAATAGGGATTGGGAAAGGGAGGAGGGAATCGGGCCACCGGAAACCTCACTCACCGAACGAAACGTGACAGCAACTTACCACTATTACGTCGGTTTTCTGTGAGACAGTGGTATTAAACCAGTCGAGCTGGCCTATTCGTGCTGTAGACGTTACTATCTTCAGCGTCGCTCTGCCACTCAAAAAACATGATGGTAGTCATACCTTATACAACTACCGAAACATGCCAAGAAATAAGATGCGACTTACTGCATGTTGTTATATTTGTCTGTAGCTCATTAAATAGCTGGCCGGAAAGAACTATCTATCTTTTTGTATTAAATTCGATAGCGACTACATTATAAGTACATTATGAAAAAAATCATAAATAATAGTATCGAATTGTACAGAACAGTAATTCCTTTGCGGTCCGGCTAAGTCAGAGTATCATCCAGTAATATCAGGCTTCTAACCAAAGCAACCTTTTTTTCCTCTAAATTCTAAAATATTGTTATATGTATAAATGTATGTCCCTCGTTTGTGCTATGTTACCATTACACAAATGTTTCGGATTTTTAAACCACCAACTTTTATGATGGCGTGCAACACAAACGTAATGGAACGAGTTCTCCCCGAAGATTTTCATAAACGATGTCGACATTACGAAATTTTGTGGAATTAACATAAATGCAAATGTCAGACATGTTTGCTTTGCCCGTTTCATTATACATTCAGTGTAGTTTTTTTCTCTTCAGTACGTTCATTTCGTCTGAGCTCATTACATTTTACTCTCGTTGCATAATTTCAAGATAAAATCGGTCAAGGGAAAAATATTTTATTTAAATGTATAATAACAGTTACATTTGTAAAGTAGGATAGCTTATTACAGAAAGTATTTTCATACAGGTGAATGTTGAGATGTGATTATAAACAACTAGCTTTGCTCGCGGTTTTGCCCGCGTGGTAGTTTTATCTGGGACCTTTTTGGAGGGGTCTTGCCTCAATCTGATTAATATTATACAGGCACTTCGGAAAAACTTTTTTCTCCTATATCATCCATGTCACTTTTGATGAGTTAAAAAGTAGTGCCTAATTTTAACCTTTTTATACCATTTTATTAAAATGCGTCCAGTGAAATAGCTGTGAAAATTTAATAGACAGACAGAGTTTTGCATTAAAAATAATATAAGTATGAATGGCAGTAACACCACTTAGAACTTTGAATAACAAATATCTCCATGACACTGTTCTATGCTCATCCTTTCGAGATAGGGTCTTATTTGTATTTTTATCTCACTTTCAAACAATGTACCCTTAATAAAGGAACACTGTACATTTCAAGGTGTTAAGCATTATTGTTTTTTATAAGAAATGTACCTATAGCCCCTTACTTATAAAAATATTTAAGCGCTGCTTATCTTTAACCATAGGTTGTCCCTTTCATTTTTAAACAATGTAACGCAAGGAAAAGAGTGACAGGCTATTCTTAGCGAAAAGATAAACGAAATGGTTTAAGACATTTATTTCTCAAAAAGAATACATTGATTCACTTATTATGAGAAATACAAGTTATTTTAACAAGTAATGCTAAATTAATATTTTATAAGTAAGGCCCATAAAGTTTAATCTCACGTTACGCAATACATCAATACTAATATTGCAGAGTACAAAAGTTGTAAGCTACCGTCAATAGTCAGGTTGAAGGGGCCCTAATGGCTCTTTCAACTTTACTTACAGTATCCCAGTATTGTAAGAAGGGAGAGGAAATAACACCAACTGGTGTTGCGTAGACACATAATGGGATGGAATTTAAGATTGTTAACATACATACATACATACCACATACATAGACATACATAGACTCACGCCTTTTTCTCATAGGGTTAGGCAGAGACAACGGATTTCCACTTGCTATGATCCTTACATACCTCTTTCGCCTCATTCAGTCTCATTACATTCTTCATGTTTGCACGTCGGTTTAGGGTACTTTTAATTTGACCTTTCTCGAGTATATCTCTGACTTGGTCAGAGAAAGTTCGATGAGGTCTTCCTCTTCCAACTCTACCATTCACGCTTGCCATATATATTTGCTTTGTCAACGTCCTTTCATCCATCCTCTCTACATGCCCAAACCACCGCAACATTCCTTAACATAACACTGCGGTCAAAATTGACTCTAGATTCTTCGCGACCCCCAAACGGACATAATAATCCTTCGCTACCACTACTAACTCTACGTTAATGAATACGCTGATACTTTAAGAGGCATTTCACATTTTATGCGAGAAATCCAAGTTTTGAACGCCTAATTTCCCATCATATTGTACTATCATATCATCATACCATACCATCACAAGGGATTGAATACTACTATTGAACATATTAAAAAAACACATCAATTTTTTTGGTGACACATAATTAAGCACATTTACCAATACTACTATGATTTTTTTGAAGCGATTAATCTCCCGTAGTTTGTTTCTTGAATATAATGAAACAGGTTATCTTCAGACTCCTAATGCTCCTATCAAGAGTAATCAAATAGACACGAAAAAAAATCCCTTCATCAGGCATATAAATGTATTGACATACTGTTAGCTAGAATATCAATAATTAGTATCATTATTTGTAAAAAAAAATAAAGAGTTCGGTCGGAGATTTTTACGATTTATGACCGAAGTTTACAACGAGGTTTACATAGAAATAAGGAAAATTATAAGAAACAATTTATATCGAAATAAACTTTGTTTCATAAATAACATAATCTTGTAGGTTAATTGGAAATATTTTGGTTAGAAGAGTAAAAATAAATTACACGAAAATGCTACAAAATAAGACGTACGTGCGGGCGACAATCAGTATTTTGTGTTTATTTTGTCTTATTTCTTTATATTTCTATTAATGGTACAATCAGAAAGCATACACTAATACATATAATCATTATTTCATTTCATAATTATTTCATTAATAACTATTTGCTACGGTACTGTCTAATCTACAAGAATTGCGATCACAATTCTGTGAAATGGCTCTTAATAAAATTGACCAACGATTTCGCGATCTTAGTACTTGGATACATCTCCCGGAGGGGGGGGGGGGGGGTCCAGAACCACAGTTTAGCATAGCCCAGACAACAAAGAATCAGATAAGTAATATTTTAGTACAAATCTTATTGTCCTAATATGTGCCATCGAAGGACATGTTTCATAAGACATGTTATATTAGGTAACTTTTCTTTCTTCAGAAAAGATGTCCCTTGTTGGCTTATTATAAGAGTATCTGCCCACGTTTGAGCGACAAAGCCTTGTTCTAATAACTTCCAAGAAATATATAAGCAGATAAAATACTAACACGACAAAAAATACTTCGTTCGTTACTACTATTTCGATGTTTGATTCGGTTTATTAAAATACAGTGTAGGTAGGCATACAACATATGTACATACATAATGTAGGTAGGTAGAGGCGAACTAGCGAACTATAACACCCTTTTTTGACGGATTTATTTTCGTCCCAAATGTAATGGAAGCGACTCTATCGCCATATAGGGTACAAATTCCAAACAATACAATACAACTACGACACCGAGGCCGGTATTTCTTTATTAATACAAACGAATTACAAAATAAGCAAGCCGCCTCGCTTGATGATAGACGACATAACTACCCATGAACAGAAGCAGCACCCCCCGTAGTATGAATAGCGAAATATTGGCAAAGCACTGCGCTCGTCACCCTGAGACACTAGATGTGCAGTATCATAATGCCCAGTAATCACACTGGCCACAATGTTCTTTAAACTGGAACATAGTTTTGCCTGCACAGTGGCAAAAGGTTCATACAGCACAATATCTACCGGCTTACCTAAATTATCGGCGTATAAAAAGGCAACAATTAGAAAAAAGGCAGCATCGCCTTCCCTTTTGAAACTAATCATCTTTCGGCACTGTTGCATATTGCATAATGCTGCTTGGCGATTGAAATATACATTACGGTGTACAATGCCCGAAATGGATTTTTTCACGAAATGGAACGCTGTTCTCCCTGCATTCCTGACTTTATCAAACGCTGCTTTTATGAAACGGAATGGTTATTTTACGAAAGAGTACAGTAAGATTTTTTTTACGAAAGGGAACGGCCATATCACGAAAAGGAACGCCGTTTCCACACGTTCCTGTCCATTGCGAGCACTGATTATTTCATTGATGTTTGTTTCTTACAAAAGTGCTACTCATGCCTCGTCTGAAAAGGGCCAATTAGGGGCGTGCAAAAATAAAAACATGAGGGATAAATTAAATAAGGTCTGTCACCGGCAATGATTCATGGTTAGCGCCCTCAAATCCCGATACCTCCGTGGGGCTGACCCACCCTCATAAACAGAGATTGGTTGAGATGACCAAATTTACTTAGACACGAACTGTACACAAATTTCTCAGCATGATCACGCACAAAAGTTTTAGTAAATATTAATTTCAATGTCAGAAACAGAATGCCATGTGTTTGATGTGCAGGTATAATCACTTTTATGTTAATATGGCAAAGACTTCTATGTATTTACTAGACAAGGTGTTTAGAAGTAAAATTATGGCACATGACGGCGAGTGTTTGACGTTTCATGGCTAAGAAAAATAACAGTTTTCTATAGTGAGTTGAGGTCGATTAACAGAGACTTAGTGCGCACATTCTATGTACCGAACAGCCAGTCTCGTAGTATACATAGAAGTCTTTGAAATATGGTTCGATTTTTCGTCAAAAAACATGAATTATCCATTTTGATAAAATTATGAGGAACAAATAATCTTTTTGATTGTGAATGGTCTTCTAAACTTGGCACAATACTCATTAATCGTTTCATCCTTTTTTCGCTTGCCTTTTGCGACTTCAGTGTGGGACAAACGCAACTCAGCTTCACAATCATGTTACAGAAAGTGTTCAGCTTAGTTTTTATGACCACGATCCAGTCCAGGTAAATGGTGTTAGAAAAAGCAAAATAATAATAATAAATACACCCAATAGTCACACACTTAGTCTTGACCTCCACACTAGGTATAACTTGTATTGTGGGTATCAGAGACTATGAGAGACGCACGGTCTCACAACATCCAGACTTGGAACAAATATCTGTGGGCCACACAAACATTTGTCTCAATGCGGGAATCGAACCCGCAGCCTCTCGCTTCACAACCGGCTACTCGCCCACTGCGCCATGGAGGCTGTCTTAAAATTAAAATTATTATCAAAAAATATTATTAAAATTATTTGTCGAACGAAAACGACAACTCTTTTCATCAACGACATAATTCGTGTACATGAGTAATTTAGATAACATAAACTTTGCAATTGTGTACGCGAGTGTATCTCTTTGGAGGGTTTCGGCAAACATTCCGGATGAATCATAAAAACGCACAATAGTTTACGATACGAACTATTTTATGACGAGCTGTTACACCCCTAGTGCTCAGTTTTGTTTCAACTTTACTCAAAACTGCGACACATTATCGCATTTAATCATTGTGATATATTTTTATACACGACATGGAAAATTATGATGAGTTTCACAAGAGCAGAGCTGAGAACCACGCTGTAGACACACTATAGATGTATATATTCCGGCTAGGGCGACCATATCACGTTATAATTGTATTTGTTGAGCTTTGGTGTTTCGCCCTTACATGACTAATGTAGCCAATTTTTGCTTTGAATGCTTTGTTTGAATTTTTGCTTTTCGTTCGTTGAACCGAAGTGATGGCTGTGAGCGCGACAGATCAAGCACCACTAAATTTACACATCTGTGGGAAATATCTGAAACAGGTGGATAAGTTTAAATATTTGGGTAGCAGTATAGACACTACTGTGTCAGCCAAATTCGCTTAATATAATCGCAAGTTTAAAAACTTAACGGACCGACTTCAAATCTATATGGGGCCACCCTTGAAATAAGCTCTATCGAATACAAAAAGAATTTTGAAAATCGGTCCACATTTGGCGAAAATATCACGTAACATACATAAAACAATGCAGACGAATTGTGGACCTCCTTTTTGGAAGTCGGTCGAAAAAACATAAAATCCTATCTCAACATAAAATTATCATAGCACATATTCTTATTGACTTGCAACATCGTAAAAAACATTCATATCTCAATAAAACATAACGATAATACAAAATCGAGAACAGTGAATGGTTAACATTGTTTTATTCCGATACCTTACCCTCAGGAATAATCCTCGGTAATGCAACAAAACGTCCGCAAAGGAAAGGGTTCCGTATTAATTCCAATAAAACTCAAAACGTGCTACGAATGTATACGAACTACGGATCTATTCTTTGAAACAGTGGGGGGAGTTAAATCCAGAGCATTTTGTCTTCAAAACGGCTTACAGCGATTATTAACGTGATGTGCCCATTTGGCGTATGTTTATAGTACGTTTTTGGCGAGATTTGCGAGATTAATTAAGGTTTGACAGGAGAACTAAGGGGTACAGCCTAGCTGAAAAACGAGAAACTGCTTATGATGGTTCTCCCATGAACAATTTGTTTTGTTCCAAATAGAATGAATTTTATTTATTTACAGTTCCTTTGTTTATAACGAGGAACCCTAATGCGAAATGCTCAATCTCTTGTACTTTTTTCTTTCTATCTGTCCCTACCCCACGTTAATGTGGAGTCGGCGGAACACCCTTTTTTAAGCATGTTGCAGAAAGGATTTGGCTTAGTTTTTACATTTTTAAAAATATCAATTTGCTTTGGGGTAAATATATCAAGAAAACACTCGGAAAACACATCGAGTGCAAAAACAAACTCTGTTCTACTAATTATTTGCTTTACTCATAAAGGCGTATAAGTCAGAAAAAAAGCATATGGAAGATGGAAGAATGAGCAAATGTTACAAAAAATATTTTAGTGGATATGCATGAATATACTTGATGGGACGCAGAGGCGTATTCAGGACAACGAAGAATTAAGTCCTTTATATAGGAATAATAGACACCGATGTAATTAGTCTGTGAGCCTTCTGAAAATGAGTAAATAAATAAATAAATAATTAAATAACATATAAAACCTTTCACAAAAATAGCAACTTCGTTCTAATTAGTAGATGTAATGTACTCGTATAATTATGTTTGTGAGTGAAAAAATAAATTATTTAAATAATAATTTACTTACACCGAATAGTGGTCCCATGATGCGTAAATATTACGTAAAACTTTCAGCCTTACAACACCCAGACCCGAAACAAATATTTGTGAATCACACAAACACTCTCAAAAAGAAATCTAATCAGGGACATCGAAGACTTGCCTTGCTCTCATTTTGATTTATTGATTTTGTATCTCTAATTGAAATTGACCAATCGATCGATATCACAATAATGAACTTAGCGTTCTAAGGCTGTGACATGATTTTAAAGAAGTCGACATGCTTTGGATGGTTGAAGGTGATTCGTTATGCAAGGTGAACTTAAATAGGCATACAATTGAATAATATTGTATTGCAATTATTGTGATATTTTCACCTTTTATTGTCGTATTTTATTGAATTGATAAGTATTACATCAGGTTCGTTCTGCTTAATAATTATTATGTCCCATTTCATAGCGGTATTTAATTTCACTTTTTCATTCCTTTGTTTAACCTTTTTCATGCGATTTTCTCAGTAATATCGACTAGAATTTATCGTCTGAAGAAAAATGGTTCTCTTGGCTACACAATGATTGATTGTGATTGTGATCAAAATGCGTCGAATGTTGAAACAAATTGTTGATTGCAGCCAGACTTTAGATTTGGCCACGTGCCGGTTTTTAGGGAACCCATAATGAAATGCTGATGCTGCTGTCGTCTCCCCTCAGGACGCTGGTGGAATATTGATGCGTTCTGAAATGCCGCTCAAAGTAAAGCCACTTCGCTGTCAACGAAAAAACGTATTCTACGAAAAGCCATAATAACATATGCAGCCATTTTAAAAATACGTGACGCCGCGACGCGACGGTGTTGAAGTGTCTTCGTGCAAAAATATTTGTTTGCAAAGGCATTATAATATTTGCCTATTTGTTACAGTTTCGAGCTGAATCGCTCTGTAAATGTTCAGGGGCATTCATTTCATCATCGTAGTTTTTCTATACGTATTCTGACTTTTATTTAATGATGTCTTAGGTTTACGCGAATGTTATTCATTGAAATAAAATTATTTTTACGGATTCTATCACAATTTCGTTTTAATTTTTATGCTCGACGTTTCGAAAGCTTTTCAGCCTTCGTGGTCTGACCCGTAATCAAATCGTGATAGAATCCGTAAAAATAGTTTTATTTCAATTGTCATTTATTTTCAAACATAAAATTCAATTCAATATCATCATAACTGTAGTAAAAGTATATTCAAATGCGAGTGAATCTTAATGTGGAGTCAAGTTGGTGTGTGTAACTGTTGGATATCTATTTTTGAATAAACTGTTATTGTAGTAAAGTATTATTACCATGATTCTGCGATCCAGTTAAACGAGTATATCAAATAATGACTTCAAACCAGTAGTTTACTATGAGGTTTTCTTTAGCCACCGCCAACGAACGCTTGAAAGGAAAACGATTGCATTATTTTTCATTGAATATTGAAATAGTTGATATTCTTCTGTCTCTCTTTATCCCTGAGGAAATTTTAGTTCTAGTAGTAAATCCAGTAAAATATGAATTATTCACGTATCAGTAAATCTTAACTATTTCTAAAATCTATATCTTAAAATTTCTTAAGGACGGTCCAAATATCCTATATTCAACTTATCCATATTACAAACGTTGGAATTAACATAGATAGTATGTTTCAGTTTACTCAGAAACTAAGTAGTGCTCCGTTGGAACAAATATTTGAACGAAGACAGGTGTTGTTCTCGGGTATGTTTGTTTGTCATATGTTGTCCATGTAAGCAGACGTCGTGGTTTCAGTATGAAGTGTTACAATGATCCTAGTTTAAGGAGAAATCCTTGGTTATTTGCTACTAATAAAATTTTCTTAACTAACTTAACATAAGGTCGCAAACACACTTTTTAAGCATGATACAGAAAGGATTCATTTATACTTCTATTACATATATCAACCATTAACTATCTATAATCAATAAAATTATCTATCAGGTAATGTTTCGTCAGCATTCGGCATAATAATTTAGTTCTATTATATCTGATGAACACAACAAAAATCAAAACTAGTTACATAATATATAATTACGGTCTTAATCACAATAACTTAGTGGAACTTATAAACGTTCGATAGTGAAAACATGGACGATTTCAATCAGCTGTTTCTATTTTGAAGTTCTTCTTATTGGCTTAAAATTCATTTTAACTAATATAGGTTTATACCTTCGATAATAAAATAAAACATTATGAATAAGACTCATAATTTATAAATGTCCATATCATATAACCGATTACTATTTAGTTTAATTTGGAAATCTGTATACCCTATTCCTTTCCAAACTCCATGCTTTTTCTTTCCACGGTGATTAGTCGCTCCATGGACTTTCTAATATTGCTTATTTCCATGGTTTAAATTGAAATTGTTTAGTTACGACTCCTCGGTGGCGTAGTAGTATTGCGTACTCGGTACGACTATCGTCCTGAATTCTCGGGTTCGATCCCCGGGTCGGGCATGGTGATATTGGATTTTTCAGTATCAGCCTGGAGTCTAGAATTTGTGCTCGATATGGCGATAGGCTCGCCCCCAATCACATCTGGGACAGAACAAAGCCCGGGGAGATGTAGGTGTTCTAGTTCGCTACTGCGCCTCTGCCTACCCCTTCAGCGATACAAGCGTGAGCCTATGTATGTTGTGTTTTTAATACACACATAAAGGCTGATTAAAACAAACAATTAAAGTTTATATCCTATTAATCATAGGGACGTCCAAAGCTCAACGCCTTTGTTCCTCGCGAATTTATCTTTTTCATACGAAAGGATATAAGCTGTCGCAATAAACCATATCCACTTACACTGCATCGTGTGATGTGGGTCGACATTATAATAACACGCTTCTGTGCTGCTCTACTAGAAAATAATTTTAGAATAAAGGTATTGTCATTTTATTTATAAGGGTACACTGGTTTCAGCAGTAACTGAATAAACAAGATAAACAACTAAAGTAGGTACATAATCCGACGATTCTCGAAAGCTTAAAGAGCAGTGAAGTACAACACTACGAATACTTATAATCGAGCGGTAAGCTAGAGGTAGAATAGCTAAAGATCTATGAGAAAATGTTAGCAAATTTAAATAAATACATGTTACAGACATCAATGTTGTTTTTATGCACATAAATGATAATCCAATTATCAAAATATCATATTCGCTAAAGTCTAGAACACCGACATATGTACATATATCTAGCCATGTTCTGTGTTATAACACGTATTTCACGATTTTTGGTCGTTTTTGAGCAAGTTTCGAGTTATTGATGTTTTTCTGGAATAATATAAATACCTAATCAATGAAAATAACAAAATATTTAGATCAAATAATGAGTCGACGCCGAATTGTCTAATATCGACCGTATCGTCTTCGCGACAAGGCGCGTTACGTATTTTATTATATCGAGTCGAACACTCCACCAAACGCATTTACGCCACATTCACGTCACTCGGCATCTATCACTCACTTCGCTTGCAACCAACGTACTTCCAACACTCCACACGAATTATCTGTAAAGATCCAAAATTATCCAAGATATACAAGATTCGAACAATCCAATCTTTCTTTTGTTCATCACGAACAAATGTATTTTTAACATAATGATATAAAGACTATAAGTGGTATAAAATCTTCATTAAAAGCATAATAGATAATGAACAGTATAAACGCTTTTGTTGTTGTAATTTTCGATGCGGGCGCTAAAACTTATTGTGGCTATGGTATTAATTTGCAAGATGAATTAGGGAACAAAGTCCACAACTCCAATTAAGCGTATCAGATAAGAGATGAAATTAATTAGTGCAAACGAATCGGTCATAAATTCCGAAAAGCCCGGATGGTTAAATCCACTTGAGTTAGAGAATTTTGCGCTTCGAATTTTATCATTTGTAATTAAATTTGCAACCATTTATTGTTGCTGTGACTTCGTCTTTACTTAACCTTTGTAAGTGATAACAAAGTGTGTTTTCATTTACGTTATGTTTGTTATCTGTTGTAAGGGAAATCTTTGCTTCCAGTTTAGAGAAAACATTATATTATGTGTGATGAACAACCGCAATCTGAAAATGATAATTTGTATTTCATTTTTCGACCGACATCCAAAAAGGAGAAGGTCCGCAATTCGTCTGTTTTTTTTGTATGTATGTATCGCGATATCTCCGCCAAATGTGGACCGATTTTCAAAATTCTTTTTGTGTTCGATAGAGCTTATTTCAAGGGTGGTCCCATATATAATTTAATTTAGTTGCGATCGGATTTGAAGTCGATTCGTTAAGTTTTTAAACTTGTGATTATAATAAAATATCTTATCATTTTTTTTCTCCGCATATTTTGTATGTAGTTTGTATATTAATGATTGCATAATTGGGTTCTTGACAATTTTTTTTAAAGTATTCAGGACTATTTATTACTTTATCCTAGACATGTAAAAAAATAAGTATTTAGGGTATTGAAATAAAATTATCCTTGGCTTATTTTTAATACATTTCTGTTGGACACGTGATTTTGGTGACTAATCTAACTTCTTACACAAATTCAATAATATTTGTTACTGTAGTCAAGTATCCAATTATTACCATTTTTCAGTTATGTAGTGACGCTATTCAATTGGTCTTATTTCAGCGGTAACAAATAAAATAAAACATGACATAAACTGTGCTAAGTACAAAGAGGTAACCCGAGACTTGCAAGTTGCATCGTAATAACCATTACAGTAATTTTTCTATTTAGTAAATGCCACAAACATAGATAGAATTAGAGACCATCGCTTCAATCTGTAAGAGACCAAGTGTGTTACGTCTTATGAGCAATTTATGCATGGCATATTTTGGATCATTATAATCGTTGATAATCCATCTGCCTTCCTGAAGCCATCTCCCTTTAGGGATATACCGAGGAATCGTATTATAATAACAGCTTTGCCAGGGCTGGGATTCGCACCCAGAACTTCTTTCTTTCTTCTATTTCGATCCACAGCCTATGTACGCTGCTACTAAATCAAATAGGTGACATCGTTTATAAATCCTATTAAAACTAAGATATAAGCAAAGAGCACATTTGCGGTATCTATTTAGATTTATGTCTATGGTAAATACACGTTACCAAGATACGTAAAGAATGAGTCAAAGTTTTTGATGACTCAACGACTGAGTATAAGATATAAGCAAAGAGCACATTTGCGGTATTTATTTAGATTTATGTCTATGGTAAATATACTCTACCAAGATACGTAAAGAATGAGTCAAAGTTCTTGATGACTCAACGACTGAGTAATCTCAGAAAATAGGGAAATGAGGTGATCCTATATCACTATGACTAATTTTAATAGATCCTGAGTAGTATGACCTCTATGATTGTTAATTTTTATATGAGCTGAAATTAATGTGACCTCTGTCTTGCAAATGATAAAAATATCAAGATACGATCATTTTATTTAAAACATATTTTTTTGTATCACTCGAGGGGCATTTAATTTGCCCAATGACTGAATCCCTCAGACGGCGTTGACGTCAGGCAGGCGGCCGGTTGTAAAAACTAAATCAAATCCTCTCTTCAATATGCTTGAAAAAGTGTGTTGTGCCGACCCCACATTAAGGTGGGATAAGGGCAGGTAGAAAGAAAGATCGCTCGAGGGGCATGCGACATGACTTGATGGTTGGTTGGGACGAGTATGGGGGTATCGCTGTGTCTGTATTGGTTATCCACCTGTCTTGTCTCAAAATTCTCGATTTGATTCTTCCTTCTTCGGATTCGGGGTGAAAATAAGTTTAATAGGCCGGTATGATTCTGGTGACCACTGATAAACCGATTGTTTGTGAGTGGTCGCTAGTTTTATTTGGACGGCACTACGCTTACTATCTGCGGCCTGAGCAGGAAAATTTCTGACAACCGTAAATGTATTCGAACTCGATGCGCGTCTATGAAATTTGTATGAAATATTAACCAAACGTCATCAGTGCGCAGCGAACTCGAATACATTTACATTTACATTAGTTTTTCGTGCTCGGGCTACAGATGCAGTGTAGTCACTTTACCGTGCCCGAATAAAAATAAATAAAGAAAAACACACTCATAATGTGTGTACTACGAATTGTGTAACACAAAGCCTTTATGATTATCGAAAGAATTGGGCATGGCTAAGGGGTATTTGGGGCTCCAATTCTTTCACTTACCGTACACGACAGTTTTCTGTTCGTGACAAACCCAGCTGAGCCGGTCGCTTCGTTCGTTTTATTTCAATAATTCTTTCTATGGGTTAAAGAATCTACAGAGTCACTCTACTACTTTTTTATATAAACAATATTTTTCCGTGATCGTGAGGTCACGCCATGTTCAGCCTAGGTAGGCAAAGGATTTGTGAAGTGCATTAATGGGTCCCAAAAAAAATAAGTTTTATTTTAGGCCGTGGTGTCAAAAAAATGTACTAACATTAAACTAGAATTTAAAATATTATCTTCTCATTAATAACATCAGAAATATCTGCACTAAGAATACATTGGAGCCGCACATAGCGCCGAAGATTTGTGCATATTACCCGTAACACAATAAAACGCGCAGGGGTGTATTTACAGTTTTATCGGGACTTTTATAGTGAATATGATTTAGTGAGAAACGTAGCGGGGCGGTTGTGGGACGTCCACCATTTCCGATTTCACGGTTCGATTCATACGACTTCCTGAGTTATTCTCCTTTACAATACACGCATTTATTTTGCGTATTTTGCAATCGTTTTTAGTACCTTCGCCGATTCATAAGTAATTGTATGAATATTCATGATTACTTTGAGTTGTTAGATCTTATGATTGGTTTTATTATTTAAATTGGAGGCGTTTGTCTTCAATTTCGGCACACGTGCCATTAAATTTGTTATGTGTTGACATGTTTGTTATATATGTTGCTATACGGGTACTACATCATATGCTATATGTACCATATATGTTATACGAGTTATACATAGAAACATCCAATAATGCCTCGGTGCCTGCCTCGGTGGCGTGGTTTTATTTCGTTATGACTACCGTCCTGAGGTCTCAGGTTCGATCCCCGACTCGGGCATTGTGATATTGGATTTTTCCATATCAGCCCGGAGTCTGTAACTTGTGCCCGATATGGCAATAGGCTCGCCCCCTATCACACCTGGGTACGGAACTAAGCTTGGCGAAATATGGGTGGTCTAGTTCTCTAGTGCGCCTCTGCCTACCCCTTCAAGGACACAGGCGTGAGCTTATGTTATTCAAATTAGAAAAGATTTGCACATCCAAGAATCAATCCTAGGCTGCATTGTAATATTCGCTGTACATTATGGAAATTACTATGGTAATTTTTAATGCAATTTAATCCTTGTTTTAGCGTGGGAATCGCATGCTGTCTGTTGCGTGACTTTCGAGTTTAATCGAAGCCTGATAAATATCTTACCATACTTTTAATTAACACCCATCACAAATAGCACAGTCACGTACTTTAATTAATTAAGCATATATCACGTAGTATGTCACCAATATATCAATTACTATTAATAACAGTATTAAAACTGACTTCCTAGTTACTGTGGGTAGCGATAGCTCAGTTAGGAATGGTACGGACTGCCGAGACGAGTGTCGGAAGTTCGAGACCAACCCAAAAATCTAGCATACACCTCTGTCTTTTTTATGTTAAGTGTGTTTTCTTTGTGAATTATCGCTTGCTATAACGGTGACGGAAAACATCGTGGGGAAACCAGTATACCCGAGAATTTCTCCATAAGAATTTCGAAGGTATGTGAAGTCTACCAACCCGCATTAGGCCAGCGTGATAGACTTAGGCTGAGATCTATAGAGCGAACTACGACTAAGTCTAAGTCAAACTCGGTGAGGATTTTTACTAAGTCCGAGTCATTTTTTACAAGAAAATCTTTGCTTAGTCTGTATGTCAGTTTGTTTTTTTTTTTCTTGTATAAAATTACCCGGACTAAGTCAAAATTTGATTTAACAATTCTAAATCCCTACTGGGTTCGTGACTTTGACTTAGACTTAGTCGAACTTCGCTCTATAGATCTCAGCCTTAAGGCCTAACCCCTCTCATTAGTAGAGTAGGCTCGTGTCCAGCAGTGGGACAATAATATTATAGGGCTAATATTATTATTATTATTCCTAGTTACTAAGTTCTTTTTTTGTTTCTTGTAATTTTAGATAAGTTATATTGAGTTATCGGTATTTATATTGCCTTGTAAAAACGGTCAAATAACATATTTTTCTTTCTTTCCAAACTAAGAGTTATTATTTTTATCATTTGTAAATGTTTTACATAAATAACATCACATACACATAAACATAAGCTCACGCCTATATCCCCGAAGGGGTAGGCAGAGGCGCATTAGGGAACTAGAACACCCACATTTCGCCGAGCTTAGTTCCGTCCCAGATGTAATAGGGGCGAGCCCATCGCCATATCGTGCACAAATTCCAGACTCCGGGCTGATATGGAAAAATCCAATATCACTATGCCCGACCCGGGAATCGAACCCGAGACCTCAGAACCGTAGTCGTACCGAAATACCACCACGCCACCGAGGCAGTCAACATAAATAAAAGTGTTAACAAAAATCAAATATCTAAGTTAAAAGTATATTGAAGATGTATAAAACAAAGCAAAAATACACAAAAGACTAACATTTGTTTTAGAACAAAGCAATAATTTTATTTTACAATCCAAGAAATGTGTTTAGAAAACTTCACATAAAATAGTTTCGTAGCAATTTCGACAACAGATTTAAAAAGGATTTAGAAAAAATCGTACTATTCTCAAGAGATATTTCGGTGTTTCTATCATATCGTACATGTCGCCGCGTCCCTGAAGAAAATCCTTCAATTTGTACGCAACCTTAGTACTACGTGATATAAATAAGAAAACTTGTTTTTATTTTTGGAGATTATATACTAGGTCCGCTTTAAATCTTGAAAAGTTGAGACATCTTATCAGAAATTTCATTTAGGCACTTTATCTTTCTACACGCGCGTCTTCAATGTCGAGTTAAAACACTTTTTAAGCACGTTGCGGAAAGAGTTTGGCTTCAATTATCATCCCTTATGAAGGCTCCAATCTAGAGCAAACTGGAATTGTCCAGCCTAAGGCTAAAAGCCAAAGGAATTCGGAAGGTAAAAAGGATTTGGGAGGAGAGGCTGGATTTGAGTCAGGAAATCTCATGAACAGCTACTGAACGCCGGTTTTCTGTGAGATAGTGGTAACAAACCGGTCGAACCGGCCTATCCGTGGTGACCGGTTATAACATAATATAGACTCACGCCTTTTTCCCATAGTAGTAAGTAGAAACATAAAGTCGCCTTGGTCTAATGGCAGCATGTATAGGCAATAGACCGGGAGGTCCTGAGTTCGATTCCCAGTTTCAAAAACTAAGCCAAATCCTCTTTGCAAACATGCTCGAAAAAGTGTGTAGCGCCAACCTCACATTAAAGTGGGATAAGGGCAGATAAAACTAAAGGTAAGTAAACAAAAAAAACAATAGATTTGTTTTAGTTTTACCTAATTCAATTGTATTACATTCTTCAAAGTCTTAATAATTATTACAATGTATGTAGTTAAAAAACCCTCGTCCATAAAAAAATATAATCTTATTAAAAACCATTTCTGCTTCATAAAAATAAAACCCACTCTACAAATACATGTGCCTAACCTCAAATATTCTGTTTGTCATGAATTGTTTATGCTCGAAAGCCAGGTTAGAAGCGTTGTGGTTCTGTAAGCTTAGCTTTACTGTTCCCGCCGCGGCCATTTTTGGGAGCCCGGGATGAACATAAAATAAAATAGAATAACACAAATATGAGATACATTACTGAATCAAGGGAAGATTTTGTCCGAGTTGTTTAAAATGATTTTTATTTAGAAACTAGCTGTTGCCCGCGAATCCGTTCACGTGGAGTTGATTGTCCGGGATAAAAGTAGCCTATGTTAAGTTAATCTAGGGTGTCAGTTACCTTCGTACCAAATTTCATTAAAATTGGTCCAGCCGTTTGAGCGTGAAGAAGTGACAAACATACACACTCACAAACTTTCGCATTTATAATATTATAGTATAATATTATAAGAAGCGCTGGTTAGACGTTCTGGAGGAAGATATGAGAGCCAATGGCCTCACTGTGGAGGATGCTCAAGACCGGGCGAAGTGGAAGCGTTTAAGTAGGAAGGCGGACCCTGGCAGAAGGCCGGGATAACGCCAGGCAGAAAGAAAGAAAGAAAGAATATGATATGATGATGTAATGATTATCTAGAAGTGTATTGGATTTTCAATATTTAAGTAATGGGTTAGCAATTGATATTTGATTTAGGTCTCCAACTAATCCCACTCAAATATTTTTAGGGCCACTTGCACCTCCTTCCTTCACTAAGCGAATAGATCAGACAAAGCCAGCCAACACACCAAGCAAAACTCATCAAAGATCACCGATTAAGAAGTTTCCACACCATACTGTCCATCTTCGCTGAATTTTGGTGCATAAAACCATATCACATTAAACAACAAACACAACTCCAGACAATAATATGAAATAATTTTAACAAGCGACGCCCACCCTGTCAGAGTCCAGTCAAAATACTCTAAGATTTTTTTATCTCTCAATTTTATATCTCACATAAAAACTTTTTGAGGTCTAAAAGGAAAAGATACATAATAAAAATATCTCCGCCCTCATATTAAGAAACAGTACTGCAACAGACATGTATCGATCTAATTTCACGTACACACCTAATCCTCGCTAACAACGTCCACACAAAACCGCAAATTGCAAAGAAAATAATTTCACCAACCCTCAAACAGCGAGAGGGAAATAAAAGAACACCATACTGTCAATAACATCAGCAGGTGTCCCTTAAGGGATGGGGGTCGTTCACCCCGCACAGCTTGTCTGTACTTACGCCTTTATCACCTCTGAGGGGTTAAACTACAAGTTATGGGTTACCAGAAACTTTGGCTGTAACGTGGTTTTTATAGCTTTGTTGCAAAACTAGTAATTTACTGCAACCGGACGAATAAGTAAAAAGTTTTTACTGGACATTTACAGTTTTAAATTGTGTCCACCAATTCAATTTTCTATTGTGTAGCGTAATATGTTTCATAAAGTTGGTACCAATAACAATTCCACATACAGGGAGAATGATTTATAATAATTAAATAATAATAGCCCTGTAATATTACTGTCCCACTGCTGGGCACGGGCCTCCTCTACTAATGAGAGGGTTCAGGCATTAGTCTACCACGCTGGCCTAGTTTGGGTTGGTAGACTTCACCTACATACCTTCGAAATTCTTGTGAAGAATTTTCTCAGGTATGCAGGTTTCCTCACGATGTTTTCCTTCACCTTTAAAGCAAGCGATAATTCATAATAGAAATACACTTAACATAGAAAAGTCAGAGGTGTATGTTCTTTTCGGGCTTGGTCTCGAACCTCCGACAGAAAAGAATGATTGATCTAAAAAAATCCAAAATGATCTAAAGAATAAAAAATAAAGTTAAAAAATAAAACATGCACTGATTTTTTTTTATCAATTATTATGCAAGGGTTATTTTAAAATCGCAATGTGACTTGTAAATCGTCGCAATTAGCATAGAAATGATTTTGTGTATGGTAAATTTAATAATTGCCAATGTAAGTACTGCAGCTGACCCGATGAGCCAGAAAAAAATATTTTGTCATAGTTTCAAGTCTCCTTTATTCAAAAACTGTTAGCTTTACAAAACTTTAACGATTGCATCTACTGGTAATTTGATGATCTTAATTTTTTTATAGCATAGACTGGCAAACGAACAGCGGCCTGAGCAAGAAAATTTCTGACAACCGTAAATGTATTCGAACTCGATGCGAGTCTATGAAATTTGTATGAAATATTAATCAAACGTCATCTGTGCGCAGCGAACTCGAATACATTTACATTTACATTAGTTTTTCGTGCTCGGGCTACAGGTGTGTCACTTGATGGTAAGAAATCTCCACCGCCCATAAATACCCAAGATACAAAAATAATCATAGTTGCGTTGCCAACCTAAAAGAGGGAAATAGGAATTGGGAAAGGGAGGGGAGAATTGAGCCAGAGGAAATTTAATTCACCGAACGAAACGCAACAGCGAATTGCCACTTTACATCTGTTTTCTGTGAGACAGTGGTATCAAACCGGCCATTCGTGCTGTACTTTATTACACACAACGTGACTCTCCCACTCAAAAAAATCTGTCCGTTGATGCATCATACGACAGAGAACGAGGTCGTATCAAAGACTGCTCTTATAGGGCCCAAATAGATGAACATTATTGTACATAACAATCTGGAGTTAAAATAAAAAATACATATCCTTTTTATATCCCAATTAAATTAGTTGCAATAAAAGAATAAAGACATATTTATCTTCTTCATAATATTATTCAGAATGGACCTTAAAGCCGCTTATTTACTAGATAATGAAACTGTTCTACCTACGTAATAAAAACGCAGTATAAAACCGGAGGTCCCTCAGGATTTCATGTAACTGACCGCCGTCGAATCCCTTATAAATTCTTTATTTGCAATGTACTGAATTTTTTTATGTCCATATAGGAAGTCGTAAAAGTGAAAGATTGTCTCCTGAGTTCATTAAATTTCTATTACAGGAATATTTTCTGATATACCTTACGTTGAAATTTATGACTACAGTTTAACTTTTTTTTCATTCTAGACTTAATTTGTAATACAAAATTAAGTAGTTTTAATTAATTTAAACAATACAGTCACAACAGTATTTCGGTACGACTACCATCCTGAGTTCTTGGGTTCGATCCCCGGGTCGGACAATGTGATATTGGATTTTTCCATATCAGCCCGGAGTCTGGAATTTGTGCCCGATTTGATGATAGGCTCGCATATCACATCTGGGACGGAACCAAACTTGGCGAAATGTGGGTGTTCTAGTTTGCTACTGCGCCTCTGCCTAGCCCTTCGGGGATACAGGCGTAAGCTTATGTTATGTTTTATTTTTGTGAAACTTACTGGCGCCTAACATTTTATTGATTACGACCTAACTTACATTCTAATTAGATACTAATTACATGAACATAAGTCGCTTTTTAGTTAAATGTAAAATCAGATTTTGATTAAGTGTTATTTGCTACGACGCTTATCAGAGTTCTACACTAAGTTTTGGGCAATGTTGAGCGACGCTATGAACAAATTACATACAAGTTTCGTAGAAGTGCTTGGCAGCTAGTTTCAGAGCTCAGAGTTCTTGTTTTACACTTTAATGTACACATACAACTAGATAAATGTAATTTATAGTACGTAGCTATGATTAACGTGGCTGTTATCTATACTAGTATTATAAATCGAAAAAATCATTGTAGAGGTAGTCTCAAATAGCACATGCTACTTTTAGTCTTTAAAAATGTAAGGTTCCCATGAGATAGATCCGTTAAAAATTACCACGCGATGGACAAAAGAATAATTCTTCCGAACGTATATTGCTTGTTCGTGTCGATTAAACGATACTGAGAGTTATGAACAAAATTATCGTTTCATTGCTGTAATGGCAGCGTACTACTACTAGAAAATAAGATCTTGGGTTCAAATCTAAAGTCGGATTGAGCCACCAGAAATCTCACTCACCAAACGAAACGCGACAGCAAGCTGCTACTTTACGTCGGTTTTCTGTGAGACAGTAATATCAAACCAGTCGAGCCGGTCCATTCGTGATGTAGACGTGATTGTCTACAGCGTGGCTCTACCACTCAAACTCCACTGGCTCAGCGATCCAAAGTGGGTCTTGGCTTCCGTAATGAGAGATCTCCTACTGTCTCTGTTCTGTGCCAGTTCTCACTAATTACTGACTTGAAGTTACCGCAGGTCACCTTCTACAATATCCATCCAGCGATACCTGGGGCGACCTACCGGCCGACGGCCAATTGCTCGACCCAATGCAGCTTTTACACTCCGATCCTCTCCCATACGCTCCAGATGCCCAGCGACGCCAGCAGGGTTACCACGACCTCTTATAGCAGTATTGTTATAATCGTTCTTCGTTTGTTTTGTATGGGAATATTGACGAGTAAAATTATAATAATACAGCTATAAGAGGTGATGGTAACCCCCCAGATCTATAGAACGAACTTCGACTAAGTCTAAGTCAAAGAAACGAACTCAGTGAGGATTTGGATTTTTTAAATCAAACTTTCACTTAGTCCGAACCATTTTTTACTAAATTCCAAATCTTCACCGAGTTCGTTTCTTTTACTTAGACGTAGTCGAAGTTCGCTCTATAGATCTCAGCCGTAGTGTCACCGATGATGTTAGGTTGCGCCACCAGTAGCCCGAGCACGAAAAACTAATGTAAATGTAAACTCGCTGCGCACTGATGACATTTGATTAATATTTCATACAAATTTCATAGACGCGCATCGAGCACGAATACATTTACGGTTGTCAGAAATTTTCCTGCTCGGGCTACTGTTCTTCGATCTTAACATTTTTCCGAATCCACTACGTTCCGTCTCTCCTGACTGGTCCTAAAAATTATCTCTGTATAATGTAACACATAACATAAGCTCACGCATGTATCTCCGCAGGGGTAGGCAGAGGCTCACTAGTGAACTAGAACACCGACATTTCGCCGAGCTAGTTCAGTCCCAGATGTGATAGGAGGCGAGCCTATCGTCATATCGGGCAAAAATTTCAGTCTCCGGACTGATATGGAACAATCTAATATCACTTTGCCCGACCCGGGGATCGAACCCGAGACCTCAGGACGGTAGTCGTACCGAAATACAACCACGCTACCGAGGCAGTCTCTCTGTATACGTCACTGAATATGCTCCTAAATACATACGATAGAACTCAAAGTCCATGTTCAGTACTCTTTTTTTTTTACATTTTTAAATATATGTTATAAAAATACATACATTTAAAAATATAAAAATATTCCCCTCCGATGGCGAGTCTCGGGACCCAAGCCACCGGCGGTTAGGACCCCAGAGTAAGGACCTCCTCACAATTCGTGCCGTATCCAGTAATACTGCCTTCTGCATTTGGCTCTTGACCCAAACACCAACCGAGAGCCTCTTGAGGTGTTGGTCGAGGCTCAGTGGTATTAAACCATGGGCAGAAATGACTATCGGAGCAATGATTGTTGAATCCACATCCCACATGCGAGTAACCCCATGTGCCAGGTCTAAATATTTCGACATTTACTCAAAGTCCATTATTATTATGACACGCAATCGGCGAATTATTATAATCCATCTCTAATTATGACTAATGACAAACAAATGCACATTGAAAGTGATACAAAATCCATCTCAACTTTAATGAATCAAAGTCAATCATCAATATCACTAATGAAGTTTGGCGCGGCAGATCCGAAATCCGGCTGTATTGAACATAATTAATTAATTGACAATACAATGGGGTGGGTCGGGTCAGCTGCATGGGGGGCACGGGTCACTTCCGCATTAACAGGGCCGGACTAAGTTTGTTTTGCGTGGCCGATCACGGCACGTGACGCGTCCGTTATTAGGGGACACCCGGCTTATTTGAATTAGTTAATTGTATTCATTTTGACCGTATATGCGATCCTAAATTTAATTTCAAAGGCAATGTTTGAGGTTATGATATGAATTGGAATATGCATTTTGTTTTATTTATTTATGTTAATTGCGACGCTAGTTAATGTGCTGGCTGAATAGAAACATCGTTTTGTATTATTGTGATATTAATTGTATCTGCTTGCACTTATCACTTCCACGTATCCCATCTCATATTTTCAAGCATGTTGCAAAACGGAATTGGCTTAGTTTTTATGACTGGCTGCATGCTTGACGTTAAATGCTCTCTAGGGCGTATCCTGCCTCTACCTGACCTGGGAATCGAGCCCAGGACCTACCGGATCTTGGTCATGTATTTTTTACTGTTAGCAATTTTATGAATGTATGCACCAACTAAATAACAAGGGGTTTACAGGAAATATTTTTCCAGTTCAATTCAGAGAACCGCACAGGTTTTTTTCTGGAAATATGACGGTTGAGATTTCCACACAGATGCAGCCACGAGCAAAAACTAGTATCCTATAAATAAACGAACGCAAGTGACTTTTACCAGTAGTTTCTCGCAACTGTTTGCGAGTGGTTTGCTTTTAAAGCAAGTTCTCACTATGAGGTTTTCTTTAGCCTCCGCCAACACTGCAACGAGCTTGAAAGGAAAACGCCAACTTGTATTTGTTTCGTGAATCGTGCAATAAATAGTTGTGAAGTGTTTATTATTTTAGCTTAATAATCTGTAGTATGACTGCCTCGGTGGCGTAGTTGTATTTCGGTATGACTACCGTCCTGAGGTCTCGGGTTCGATCCCCGGGTCGGGCAAAGTGATATTGGATTTTTCAATATCAGCTCGGAGTCTGGAATTTGTGCCCGATATGGCGATAGGCTCGCCCCCTATCACCTGGGACGGAACTAAGCTCGGCGAGATGTGGGTGTTCTAGTTTGCTAGTGCACCTCTGCCTACCCCGTTGGGGATACAGGCGTGAGCTTATGTTATGTTATGTCTGTAGTGAGGTTTATGTTAATAAAAATAATAGGCAATGTAATAACAGGAGGGTTACCATCACCTCTTATAGCAGTATAATTATAATTTTACTTGTCAATATTCCCATACAAAACAAACGAAGAACGATTATAATAATACTGCTATTAGAGGTCGTGGTAACCCTGCTGAGCATTATGACTTTTAATATCTAATGTGGGTGTCGGGCGCAGGCTATTTCCACTCAGTGTTTATTAAGTTACAAAAAATAAAAATAATATTAGCCCTGTAATTTTACTGTCCCACTGCTGGGCACGGGCCTCGTCTTCTAATGAGAGGGGTGAGGCTTTAGTCTACTACACTGGCGTAATGCGGCTTGGTAGACAATTTAACGTAGAAAATTCAGAGGAGTATCCTCCATTTTGGAGTTGGTCTCGAACCTCCGACACTAGTCTCGGCAGTCCGTACCATTCCCAACTGAGCGATCGCTTCTTCCCATGGCTCTGTTTACATATTATTGTATTATCTATTGTAACATGTAGGTATGGAGAGGCATTTTAAATACATCATCATGTATATTATAAAACAATGTCCTCTGTCGCTTCTGTCTGTCTGTTCGCGATAAACTCGAAAACTACTGAACGGATATTCATGCGGTTTTCACCAATAGATAGAGTAATTCATGAGGAAGGTTTGGGTGTATAAGTTGTACCTTAACGCGGGCGAATATACGAGCAAAAGCTAGTATAGAAATAAATTCACCTAAACGCACCTTGTGTAGTACAAAGCATACTTAGTGCTGAATTCCATACAGTTCCAAGCTCTAACGGTGCCACTGACGTAAGTCAGCTTTGTGCACACAATAGATTTGTGTTGCGAACTCGGTAATTCTGCAGATAAGCATTTTTATGACAAGGTTGAGGGGAAACCATGGGGAAATAAGCGTCCTCAAGGAAGACCGCAAATGCGCTGGAAAGACGACGTGAAGAAGGTCGCCGGTTTGAACTGGATACACAAAGCACAAAGCCACGAAAATTGGAAGATGATGAGGGAGGCCTACACAGGCCAAAATGGTTGCGAAAGGCTGAAGAAGAAAAAGATGACGAGGTTAATCTTTTTTTTTGGTAGAAGAGATCCATGCTAAATAGTAGGATAGTAAAGGGCTGATACCAAATTGATAAATTCTCAAAAATGCTGGTTTAAACGCAGCTGCAAAATTAAACTTTTTATTTTACACTTTTGGATTGCCTCATTGATTTAGCACCCCACTAAGGCAGTGAGATTCAATTTCTAGTTAGTACATAATATTGTTATCATATAAACAATGTAGTATTAAATATGCATAACAAACCAAACCTTTTATTGAAATGAGAAATCTCAGCAATTCTAAATAAAAAGCACCATAATTTTCTAAAGAATTTATGTCACAGTTAATTCAGTAAACACAACAAAGTAGAAAATAACGTTTAAGATAATCTTGTAAAGAAAAATAGCAATAAATAATGCTAATAAAAGCGGCTCAATGAACACAAGGGCAGAGGAACGAAAGTATAAAAAGGACTACAAACACGGTTACGTTAGGGTGGAAATATATTAAACGTGCACTGAGTAACATGATTTCTTCATTTTTTATGTTAAAATATTTATAACCAAAGAAAGCTTGTTTTTTTTGGAAGATAAATAATACTTACGTATCTGATACACATTGAAATAAAACTAAAAATATGTATATTTTTTTTTACCTATGGTATCACCAAATTGGTAGCGTTTTATTGTTATTATTTTTAGGAAAAATACTTTATCCTTTGTGATAATGATGCCATCATCACGTGTGACAAATACACGCCCACAAATGAAAATCATAAAAATGTTTACCTAATAAATACATCTATACAGAGTGTTTCATAAATTTTGTATCAATAATAAATACACTTAAAGAGGGGGTGGCTAGCAATCTAGCGGTAAAGTTTAAAATTTTGTGAAGCTCATAGTTTTTGAGTAACAGAAACTTGAATTTGTGACGAAAACATCTTTTTTGGCTTATTGGGTCAGCTGCAATACCTACATTTGCAAAAAAACGATGTGGTAATTAATTATTTTTAGCATACACAAAGTCTTTCCTGTAGTAACTGCGATGATTAAAAGGAAAAGGTTGCATTCTGATTTTAAAATCCCCTTGTTTGATAATTGATAAAAACATAAGTTCCATTTTTTTTTTAATTTACCATTCCGCTTTAAATCGTTCTCCCTGTATGTGGTGTATTATTAGTATCTACCAAATATAAGAAACACCCGGTATTTAAGGGAGGTGACTAACACAGATTTCGATGATTTTTTTATTTAAACTTTGAATTTGAAAAGAAAAACCTATTACAATATAAAAAAATATCTCGAAAAATGAATAAGTATACACGCAAAAAGTATTCGCGTTGTTTCTTTGTTTATTTCGGCCCTACATTTGTTGTATCTTCACCCTAAGATGATAATTTCGTAGGCAGATGATATCTGACTGTGTAACAAATCATACCATTGTCCTAGCAGGATCCCCTCGCAACGCTTTTTCCGCGCCATAAAATTAAATATTACTTCGAAAAAAGAATTGTATGAAGGAACCGTTTCCTTTGCCGCGATAATGATATGTGTCTTCATAATTGGATTCCAATGAAATTCAAAGAGCTCTTTTTGATGTTATTTTCTTTTGTATTTGTAAGGCTTTTGTGCTATATTTACCTACCTACCTAGAGTACCTACTTACCAATGCTGTATATAGAATGTAGGTCCATGACAACATGATAAATTTTTCTTTCACAGGAAATTATGAGTTGCTCGTGGAACAAGAAATTGTAAAGTACCTACATACGTATAATATTGATAAAAGGCAAATTTACAAAATAACATCAAGAATACCTGAACCCCAAAACTTACGGTGACTTGCACCACTATTACTAACCTACAGTTAGTCCTAACCTCACGTTAAATTGTCAGTAGATGTATGAATGACTTGTAATTAATTACATATTAATACATGTAATTACGGAAAATATATGACTTTCACATATTTTCATATTATATGACTCTCACATATTACATGGCTATTATATGACTTTCACATATATGGATTTCACATATAATATGACTTTCACATATTTATGGCTTTCACATATTTTCTGTCAATTCAACTTAAGGTCAGGAGTGAGTCTAACTGTAGGTTAGAATTATTATTGCAGTCACCCTTAAAACAATAATTTAGAGATCAAAATATCCACACTAAGCGCCTGAATAATTTGTTATAGCAACCGCGCACGGCAGACGTTTCCATTAGGCTAACACACTAATAACTTCGTCTTCTAATGCACTAAGTGCTTACAATGGGTTTTAACGTTATGGGATCGGTATTCAAAGTTCTAACACGCCGCATCCTGTGAACACTAAAATGTCTGTTATTTACTAAGTTTCCAAGTAAATGCACTATAGTTGGAAGTGGTTGGACGTGCCCGGAATTCCGTTGCGGTGTTTATATTTCATAAGGCGTTTTGGAGTTAGTACGTTTATTTTGCTATCATATTTTTAAAACGTATATAACGCAATAAGTTTAGATTTGCAAATAAATGGATAGAAACTCTGGGCCTTACTTATAAAACATTTTAGATGAGAAAATGGCTAAGAATAGTCTGTCTCTTTTATTTTCAAACAATGTGACACAAGGAAAAAAGTGACAGGCTATTCTTTACCATTTGCATTTTAAAATGTTTTTACAAGTTAGACCCTATATTGTAGATACAGAAAATACTACTCGGTTGTTTCTTTCCAGTTACCCCAGCAGGTCCGCAGTCCAAATACGCTAATAACAATTTTACAATTTCCTAAGTACATCTTCCTTCCACCTGCCCTATCCCTACCTACCTTTGTGGGGGGGTCGTCGCAACATATTTTTAAGTATGTCGCAGAAAGGATTTGGCAAAATTTTACGACCGGCTGCCTGCCTGACGTTAACCTCCTTCTGAGGGATCCAGTTTCGGTAAATCATGTTAGAAAACCACTTGCCTGACCTGAGAATCGAACCCAGGTCCACAGGCCATATACGCTGCCACTAAACCAAAGAATCGACTAATTTAGTAACTTGTGTGTAGTTTCATTATAATAGGTACCTAACTCAAATACTGCCATGTTTTTTATTAAACCTCGCACAATCATTGAATCTCGCAGTAATCCACAGTACTGACGAGTCCCGGGTGAGGTACACAGTGCCATAACCGTATATTTGTGTGGGGTGACCCAGCTGCGTGGTGAAAGTAACCGCGCCCATTTATCCCCATACCTTGAACTTAAGCCCCATTTAGATGGAGACAATTTATCGCACGTTTGGCGATAATACCTAATTACAATTTACTTCGAGAAGTCTCTCCATAAGAATTTTAGTTTCAAATTTCGTCGCGAGCTTAAACACACAATAATAATAATAATAATATCAGCCCTGTAATATTACTATCCCACTGCTGGGCACGGGCCTCCTTTATTAATGAGAGGGGTTAGGCCTTAATCTACCACGCAGCCTAATGCGGATTGGTACACTTCATATACCTTCGAAATTCTTGTGGAGAAATTCTCGAGTGTTTCCTCACGATGTTTTTCAACCCCGTTATAGCAAACGATAATTCACAATGAAAACACACCTTACATAGAAAAGTCAGAGGTGTGTGCTCCTATTTGGAGCTGGTCTCGAACCTCCGACACTCGTCTCGGCAGTCTGTACCTCTCCCAACTGAACTATCGCTGCTTTTTTTTAAACACACAGTTTCCTTTTAAATTCTCGCCTCGAAAGAGCAATAAACTTTCTCCATTTCATTGCAGCTTGTAAGTTTAGGGTTGATGATTCCTCATTTTATTGTATTTTATGAATGTATTCTTGTACACTGCTAGGTACTGAAAATATAAATATAAAAATATAGTTCAATAGACAAAAAAGGGCGAAACTACATAATTTATTATCAACGTTTTTGGAATATAATAGTGCGGTTCGTGGTATAAAGAATTGGGTAAACAATCAAAAACACCATAAAAAAAATCTGAAAAATGATCGTATACCTACTTCTTTATGCCATAGAAATAAAACTCCATACAA
The DNA here is from genome assembly GCA_036417725.1 of Clanis bilineata. Classification (NCBI taxonomy): domain Eukaryota; kingdom Metazoa; phylum Arthropoda; class Insecta; order Lepidoptera; family Sphingidae; genus Clanis; species Clanis bilineata. Next base: position 10,552,514 of record CM071154.1, read on the forward strand.
ACAATGAATGTTTAATGCAAACCAAAAACAAAACACGAAGAAAACTTACTTATTTTCGGTTATCGCACACAATTTCCATCTATTTGCGAAATCTTCATTTGTGATGCTCAGTGCAGCGACTAGACTACGACTGCCCTGGGTGTTGTAATTAAATTATAAAGTTTTGTAAACGCGTTAGAAGGGTCAACTTGCTTAAATAAATGCTACATAAAAGTTTATTGCGTGCTAAATAAAGGGGTTGTGAACTTTTGTATGAACAGTATTCTTACGCGGTACGCCTTATCACTGATGGTTGGTACTAAAAATAGTAATTGAGCAGGAATAGCGTAGTAAATTAACTTGCGGATTGTATTTTATTTTTGATATAGCATCAGTTCGGAAAAAAAAGTATTCCATTATTGCTTTCAAACACGTAAAAGTTTTTTTTTGTTACTGATTTCTTAAGTTTACGCGAATATTATATATTGAAATAAAACTATTTTTACTGATTCTATCATCTATTTTGTTTTTGTTTTCTTTATGGAAATTGAAATACATTATGCCAATGTAAGTTAGGGAAATTGTTTTCCTACATGTAAGTTTTCGCAAGTACAATGAAGTCGGATGTGTTCGATTTCAAGGCCCTGCTGGAGTTTTGGCGTCAATTCCTTCCAGTTTGATGTTTTTGAGACGATTTTCTCGCAGCGAACATGGTCGACCCATCCACCCGAATAAAAGCATCCAAAATCACTTATTTCCAAGCTTCCACATACTGTCCCGCTTCGTTGATGTTTATTGCTTAGATACATATCACATTGAAACCACAAATACAACTTTAGACTAAAATATGAAATATTTAAAACAAGCAACCACCGTCAAGCACCGTCAGAATTCCCGCCAAAACTCCACGTAAAAGTTTAGTTATTAACAACTAATCGACTTAGGGCAACTTGCACCATTACTATTTTTTTTAACTTAACTTGAGGTTAGGACTAAATGTAGGTTATTAATGGTGGTGCAAGTCGTCCTTCCAGAGTTATTTTAACATTCTTGAAAATACTTTATAAATATTTATATCAATGTAGTATTATTTTCGCCTCGAAAAGGCCTGTGGACTGGGCGAAGGCCTTGAGTTCGTATCCCTGGTCGGGAAACGCGATTCAAATAAAATGTTTTACTTGCTACTAGATCCCCTAAAGGTGGTTGATGTCAGTCAGTCGGTAGAAAAACTAAGCCAAATTCTTTCCTTAATTAAAACATGTGTGACGTTGACCCCAAATAGGAGTAGTATTAAGGAAAACTGTAAAATGAATTTTAATTTAGTCACGCGAATCAAAAAATTCAAATAGACTCATTTGTTTTGCTTAGTAGAAAAATGTTGCGTACCTATAGTCAAATAAATATGTCTTACGTTTGGAAGTAAAAAGATGGGAACTAAATGACGTCTACAAAATGCATAAAAGCTTCAGATGTGAACCAAGTAGACATGGTACGTGCGGAGAATTTTAGTTCAAGTATATTCGAGAAGCGAGACAGTTCGAGCGACGACATTGCCTATGTAGCATCAGATGGCAAAACTGTTAAATCAAGAGATTTGTCACAATCTTTTACTGATGTCGTTTATTTATCTTACTAGTTTTTATTTTGTATAGAGCCAGATTTGGATTGAAATTTGTGCATCTGAATGAGTTTGGATGAATTTTGTAACCAGGTGTCTATGTCATAATTTAAGGAAGCGTAAATGACGGGGTAATTAAAACGCATTGGGTAAATTTCCAAAAGGGAAGCTGATGACAGTTTTTCGACCGACTTCCAAAAATGAAGAGGTTCTCAATTCAACGATATTTTTTTTATGTATGTTACGCGATATCTCCGCCAAATGTGGAGCGATTTTAAAAATTATTTTTGTATTTGATAGAGCTTATTTCAAGAATGGTTCCATTTAATTCTAATTTAGTCAGGATCGGATTTGAAGTCGTACTGTTATATAACAATGTATATGTTACGAATATAACAATATTCGTGTCAACTTATTTACTACTTGCCAAGTTTGCAATTGTAAGCCGCTAGGAATGGTATTATACGGAAGGTTGGACTCTTTGCTATTGGAATCTAAATTAAGAATACTTTTAGAGACACAAGTGGGACCATTTTTGCGGCAAGTAAAATTATTTTTATGAAAGAAAAAGTAATTATTTGTTGTACCTATATGGCCCAGATCTCTGGCGTGCCCTTTGACCTAATCACGTAAGTTTATCCACAGTGATATATTTTTTGGCTTAGATGGTTTAGGATTGTCCGTTTCACAGATATGAAACATTCGTTATATTTCTATTATTATTGTTTGTAAGTTGTAACATAACCTTAGACAAAAGAAGATAGAGGACAGGAAGCATTCCTAATGTATGGAACTAAACCAAAATGGCGACTTTGTGAAAGAAAGATCCCATTAATATGACAGGTAGGTATATTCTTCATATTCCGAAATTAGTATTGTTGTAATTAAAGCACAGTATTTACAATAAAATCAATAATTACTTATACGTTATTTAATTCTTATGACACGGTGACAACTTACATGTAAATAGATCGCGAAACTGAAATGGCGGAACCGGCTTCATAGTAAACACGTATTTTTCGAGTAATGCCGGGTCCTCTTATTTTTTCTTTAGGCATTGAACATATCCAATCGAAATCATGTTTTTAGAAAATAAGTACCTTTATCATTATCTTTATCAATAACAAAAACAATTACAGTTTCTTAAAACGTTTTCAACATTCTTTACAAACAAGTAACCTTTTTCGACCATGTGCTGGTATAATTCAATTTCAGTAAAATTCCTCAAGCCGGTCCTTTCGCTAAATACCAAAAACTTTTCCTACGTGATCCCATCAAACTACCTCCCTGGGGTACCTTGTGTTCGTTTACTTTTTATTTCCACTCTTAGTGTAAAAATGGGCTTGATTTATAACTTGCTTTAGTTAAGGCGCACGTCGGTTTTATGTGCAAAGATTCATTATGAAACGTGAAAATTCTCGCCAAACGTTCTGGATTTGCATAATTTATATAGCTCTAAGATTGCCATAAACGAGCTGTGTTCACGAGATAAAATATTACTTACATAATGAAATGTTATAAACGTAATAAAATGTTCATAAATATGACAAGGGAACGTAGAGGCTATGAAATGTCTTTCGCCTATTTAACAAGTAACAAAGAAGTAAATCAGTATTCAATGTATGACTACATAATTACTCTTAAATGTACCTACTCTTATAAATAAATAAATAAATAACACCCAACAGTCACATACATAGTCCTGACCCCACACTAAGATCGAGTCTTGTGTCGTGGGTTCAGGAACTACGAGAGACTTTCGGTCTCACAACACCCAGACCCGAAACAAATATCTGTAGGCCATACAAACATTTGTCTCGGTGCGGGCATCGAACCCGCGGCCTCACGTTTCACAGCCGGCTACTCGCCCGCTGCGCCACGGAGGCTGTTAACTTTAATACTAAAGTATAAGCCTGAGATCTATAGAGCGAACTTCGACTAAGGCTAATTCAAAGCAACGAAGTCAGTAAGGATTTGGAATTTTTAAATCCAACTTTGACTTAGTCCGAGTGATTTTTTACAAGAAAAACAAACTGACAGACAGACAAAGCAATGCCTTAGACTTAGTCAAAGTTCTTATCCTAAGAAAAAAATAAGTTATGTACTATCATGTGCGCCTATTGCTCGAAAATTTCATCAACTTTGTCTAGAAACAATACATTTCGCAATGTAGTTCTTTTTATTCAGTCTCTGGATAAGAAAGCTCGCCTCAGATAAACATTCCAATCTGTAATAATAATTTCTATGAAATAATCAAAGACATTTAATAGTACATAGACGGGGCAACAGCGCAAAACTTGTGATCCAAAAGTTGTGACCTCGTGGTCATAAGTCACTCAGTGGTATTTGAAACATACGCGCGCAAGGTCGTGCCAGCGTAATTATGTTTAGACAATAAAATTCATTGTGATTCTTGAACATTCACAGAACATTCTAGGGTGTAAATTGTAATAAGCGCCGTCGCATTGTGGTAAATGGCGTTATTGACGTTTCAGATCATTTTTTGTATGGAAACTTGCTTTAGTAATATGTAATCTCTTTGGAAATAATCGTCCACAAATATAATAATTTATACACTTCAACAAAATGTCTATTTACGCAACATTTGCCGAACTAGCAAATGTATTGTGCGATTTAATGGTCTTGTTGTATACACTACGTGTCACGTTCCTCACAAGTCACGGTCCATTCAGAGCCGCACAATCCTATCGATTGGATATGCTTTTGGCATGTTACAAATTGGACTACCCTTTGACTGTACAACATTGCAATTTTAGTCTACTCGCCAGTTACATAGTTCTGATTTTAATACCTAAAACCCAGGTTTTAAAACAGTTATCAAAAAAATATCTTTGATTTTGACAAAGCTGTCAGAATTGCTGTTTTTGTTTTCAAAAGCGTTTCATTTTTGTTCATTTTTCAAAAAACTGGCACTAAGTGTAATAACTTTTTCAATTTGTTGTTTTTTACCTCTTAGCTTAAGAGTGCTTTAGCAAAACCTTTCCGCTCAAGTTTAGGTATTTTATGACAGCGCTGCACCTGTGTGCGTCGCACACATGCCCGAGTTGCAATCCAGCACGTAAACTCAATGTATACTTGGATTGAAAAATTTTGATCCTTAGTAGTTAGTAGTTAGTAGTTAGAAAAATAAACTTCAATGTCGGATCGACGCATCATATTTATACACGCTTTATTTCAAGCATGTTGCTGAAAGGTGCTTTCTAACTGATTGTTGTACTCAGTCTGGGTAGTCATGCTCGTTTAAATGTCTATGTTAGCGATGCCTATAGGCACAATAAATAAATAAATTGCATAATTTATTTGCCTTGCCCTTCGGAAATAATAATAAAACGTCTGTCACCTCTTTGATCTAGTGATAGCGTAAATAGGCTGTGAACCAGGAGGTCCTGGTATAGATTTTCAAGTCAGACGTGTATTGTTCTAGCAAGATTTACCGGGAATTAGATAAGAACAGAGATAAGAATGTTTTTTCCGAGCCAGACAAATAAACGGTGGACCAAAATCGTTTGCAAATTTGAAACATGAATATAATTAAAACTAGAAATGATACAAATGATTCCTTCGACGTAACAAACATCTATGTTTTTTTAATGATGTCTCGTCGTCGGGAATCTAGCAAACATCTTTGCAAGTCTTTGAAAACTCTCTGCAACATATGCTGCCGGTGATTTTTTCGTGGATGTTTTATTTTAATCGGGATATTGTCGTCGGTTTCTTAGATATACACAACTTTTCAGGTATCCCCACACGAAAAATTCGCAAGGTACGGGCCGGGCTCCTCAGAGACAATGGAATATCTTGTAGTTGGTATTGCCGGAGCCACCGAACGCTTATGTTTCTTACGAAAATTTGAACCTCCCAAATGTTCTATTTGCTCCTTGTTGAACGTGGCCGCCTTCTTTAATATTCGGTATGGAAATAATTGGTTCGAACTTCTTGTTGGCTCAAGTTTTCATTAAATTAAGACTCACACCGGGTAATCAATATTCAATTCTACACAAGCGTCGTCTAGTAATGTAGGAGTTGTTGTTTTTGTTAAATTTGATACCTGACTCACAGAAAACCGACGTAAAGTAGCAGTTTGCTATTGCGTTTAGTTCGTTGAGTGAGATCTCTGGTAGCGCAATTCCCTCGCCCCTTTCCCAATCCCTATTCCCCTCCTTTTAGCTTAGCAACGAACCTATGGTTCTTTTCGTGTAACGTTTTTCATATTTCGTCTGGGCACAGAGGACAACAGGCAGTATTTTGGAACATTGGCAGTGTTCCGACAGTTCCAAAATATATTTTAAAAAAATTGCTGTTACTAAAGTATTGACTATTTTTATATTAACCTAAAAATATATATAAGGTTGATTTATATAATTGTTTTGTGTTATATTTTATTACTAGCTTTTGCCCGCGGCTTCGCACGCGTATTTTGTTGGGCCAACGGTAAAGGTTTTGATTTATCGATCAGCCATGTCGTTTTAGTCTAAATATTCTACAACGGGGCGACCCAGATATCGATTTTGAAGTCTATCGGCCCAAAAACAAAAAAAACAAATGACGGCCCATTTTGACAGTTTTAACATCGGTTCCGTCGTTTGGAACCACAGGGCGCCTCAGATATCGATTTTGAAATTAATCGACCCAAAACAAAAAAAACAAAATGGCGGCCAATTTTGACAGTTTTGACATCGGTTCCGTCCTTTAGAACCACGGGGCGACACAGATATCGATTTTGAAGTCAATCAGCCCACAAACAAAGAAAAACAAAATGGCGGCCAATTTTGACAGTTTTGACATCGGCTCCGTCCTTTAGAACCACGGAGTGACCCAGATATCGATTTTGAAGGCAATCGGCCCAAAAACAAAGAAAAACAAAATGGCGGCCAATTTTGACAGTTTTGACATCGGTTCTGTCCTTTATAAATAAAAATAAATAAAAATCTTTATTAATCACGTAGGCATATAAAAGCACTTATGACATGTCAAAAAAAGCATAATTTAGATTTAAGTATTTCTTATAATATTATTATACCTTTAGAACCACGGGGCGACCCAGATATCGATTTTGAAGTCAATCAGCCCAGAAACAAAGAAAAATAACATGGCGGTCACTTTTGACAGTTTTGACATTGGTGGCGTCGTTTGGAACCACGGGGTGGCCCAGATATCGATTTTGAAGTCAATTGGCCCAAAAACAAAGAAAACCAAAATGGTGGTCACTTTTTAGATTTTGACCGCGGATCACTTAACGACTTTAAAATGGTTCAGAATTCGTAAAATATTTAATATGACTCAGAAAATATGGTAACGCCATCTATTGATAAACTTAAAAATCACTTTCAGGCTTTATAGAACTCCCAACAATCGCACAGATGATACAAAAATATCCATATCTTTTGATAGAGTTGACCGATTTCAATAAAATGAAGCCTAAATGTTTTTCCAAGATGTGGTCTGCGATTTTCTATCCAGTTCCGTAAAATTACTTTGGTGGTTTTCATTTGATGCGCGGTCAAACATACAAACAGACAGACAGACAGACAAAAATCTAAACATGATAAAAATGTATCCTATTACTAATTCTAACCCCCCCCCCCCCAATTAGTTTTTTTGGAAATCTATGTAATGTACAGACGCGCGATATTTACATTCTTATTATATTACTAGCTGACCCGCGCAACTTCGTCTGCGTATGAGAGAGAGGGTTGAAAGAATGAGTCGTAGGCACCTATAATCCAATAATTCTAAAGGAGGTAATGGGATTAACTACTTCGGCCGTCAGTGCCCCGTCTCTCACCCCGTCAGTCACACCGTCTGTCACACCGTCTGTCACCCCGTCTCTTACCCCATCAGTCACACTGTCTGTCACCCCGCCTGTCAACCCGTCTGTCACCCGTCTGTCACCCAGTCGGGCACCCCGTCTGTCACCCAGTCTGTGACCCGCCTGTCACCCCGTCTATCACCACGTCCGTCACCCCGTCTGTCACCCCGTCTGTCACCACGTCGATCACCCGTCTGTCACCCCGTCTGTCACCCCATGAGTCAGCCTGTCAGTTATTACTTATTATTTTTGACAATATTTCAATATTTCTTTCTGTTCTATATTTTAAACGATGTAAACATATAATTTGCACAATACACGTGATTGATTTGATGGTAAATGTTAGGAAACGAATAACTATTTTTTTTTACTTTTTTTTCACAATTTCATAGTGAACACAATACCGGTTTGTCACATGAAATTAACTGAGCAGAGAACAATGAGTAGCTGTCAAACAATGTATCACGCACCGGCGCCATCTACTTAAAATATTGGTTTGTAGTACATGCTATGTATCAGACATGGCGCTGTATGTGAAAAAAGATTTTCCCGCTTTTCTGTTGAAATTTTTCCCGAATTTTCTTTGCTATAAACCTCACGGAGCCCGAGACCTTTCCAACGAATGCAAAACTGTGGAAATCGGTTCGTGCGTTCTGGAGTTATAGTGTCAGAAGGGAAAACCCGACTTATTTTTATATAGTAGATGTATTGATGATGATGATATTGACTTGTCATAAGAGGTGTTTATTAGCCTACATTTCATTTTATTTCAGTGTAGATCACTTACCATCTGGTGACCTATCTGCTGGTTTGACAGTCTCAAAAGCACGCTAAGGCTCAATCTTGACAAAAATTGCATGTAGCGACGCATGATGCATACATAAGTTCACCCCTGTATCCACGAAGGGTTAGTTAGAGGCGCACTTGCGAATAGAACATTACATTTCGCTTAGCTTAGATTGGTCTCTCGTAACCTGATTTTAAATAATATCCCTAATCTCAGTTTTCCGCATGGCAAAGGCCTCCTCTAACTCCCTCTGTTGGGTCCTATCCCGTTTTACTCTTTTTGGCGAAGAAGTTACACGAAGAGGCAGTCATAATAACCGCATAATATTCCGCCACCCCTGAGCCCATCCCTCTTATGGTTTTCTTTAATAAACTCAGACGGTCGATATTTGAAAAAACTTTTGGCCCACACTTTATATCGTATGGTAAGCGCAGTGCACTCAAAAAAACTCCAGTAATCACAAAATATTACATTCAAATGCTTGTTCACACTAAGAAGAGGGAACTAGTAAATTAAATTGAGGGGCCACTGCCACTTCAACTTGCTAATCCGTTGACTTATATGTCAAGAATGTTCGTTCTTCTAAAGATCACCTTATTCCTGATTCCGAGCATGGCCTCCTCATAGTCAAAGAACTTGTTTCAGTGGCCGTAAGTTATAACTCACTAGTAACGGTAACACACTATGATCAAAGACTTTTGTATTCAGGCACTGAGGTATTTTTCACAGGAAGACCTCAACAACATAATTTGCCGAATGCTATCCAGTCGAACTGAATTTGATGATTGACCTCTTTCAAAATTGAACCTGTTTAGGTAGATACCCCATGTAATAGACATTTTTTGATTTTTCTATATCCAGAGTTTCCTATACTAATTTTGGAGTGTGCACAACATGAAAATTTGACATGATCGTCGTCTTATGCATGTTCATTTTAAGACCCCTAGTTGGAACATTTGGGAATATTATATTACCTAAGAAGGGTACCCATATACTGTTACATTTTATACTCCAGAGGGGGGTTAATGTCAAGCAATTTGTCGTAAAAACAAAGCCAAATCCTTTCTGCAACATGCTTGAAAAAGTGTGTTATGTTGAGCCCACGTGATCGCTGCCGTGAGATAAGGACAGGCAGAAAGAAAGATATCACATTCTAAATTCTATTCAGTTGCTATCGCTTAATTCATTACAATCAATCATAATCATGAGATGAATAATTTAAATCAGAACAAAATCCAATTATGTAATTCAATAAAAATGTAGTTAGAGAAAATCTCAAAACATGAATACAAACAAAAATCACCTAATATCAAGTCGAGTATGGTCGCGCTATAATTACTACAAATAATTGAAAATTTCGTAATTCGAACAACTGAAAATGACGAAAAAATGCGATACGTCCTCACTCTGAGACCGCTCAGCGCGGTGTGACTTGACTGTTCAAATGGCTGGCTATTTATTCGCTGTTTATATCGATTTTTGCTATGGTTTCAAAAACATATTTTAGATATTATATCAAATAATTTGGCCCTCATATTTTTTTTTATAAAAGCCAAGATATTAAACTTTATTATGCGATATTTTTTATTTTCATGTGTAGTTTATATTGCGCAAAATAAATTATGATTTCAGACGCAATTTTCAAAATTGTGTTTGTTTTAAAAGCTATTTTCTTGACATTTTTGTATAAAACGTAAAAAAAATAGAATAGCCACCACGGATAAGAAGATATTCTTGTTATGTGTGCATCAATTGTATGTCATAATATTAATGTATCGTTTCTCAAAAAGTTATCAAAAGTCACTAAAAAGTAACATTTTCGAAAACACCTCTTCTAGTACGCGGAATCATAAGGTTTTGTCTTATTTAATGAAAAAATTAAGATGTACACCACGTCCGGAATTAAATGACCTTCAAAATGCATATGTTTTTAGGATTTGTTTGGTACAAAAATTTTCAGCGAGACACTTTCAAAAGTCAAGCAAAAACGTCGAATTCACTGAAAAGTGCGAACGCCCTCTTAATAGCTTTAAATTTTTTAATAGCTTTCCTTTTCAATATTTTAAACTCTTAAAAAGTAAATGATATATTTGCAACTAACTTTGCTTTTGCTCATGTTTCACAAATTGTTTTTTTCCTGGATAAAAATAACCTATGATACTTATGCATAGAGTAGGTTTAAGAAGCTTGTAGTTTTACCTAATTCATAGCCTAGGTATTGGTTCTAGAGGTAGAGATATATTACTCTTATATGAATTTCACTTATTCATCATATTAAATAACTTACGAAACTGTTTATTACAAATAATGTAATCATTATGAAAAAACTCTAACGAAGCGGTAGTACGGTGAAATTTAATTTCTATGAAAATTCGTTTGCTACGGGCTACCACGATCAAAATTTTTCTTTAAAAAAGTTATGAAAGCACATAAAAAGCTGTTAAAATGCTAAAAAGGTTTTCAAACCCCGAATAACATGGCGGTATAAAAGATTAAAAAAGAAGTAAAATATGTGCAAAACTTAAATTGCTTTATGCACGCTTAATTTGTGAGTATTCAAACTTTTTGCTATAAACGGAGCAAAGCTATACTTAAATGGGGAAAAAATTAGATAATTTGAGTTACGTATTATCAGTTAGTTTACAATACATTTGGTAAACTGGGCATTATATTGAAAACCAAACAACATCTGTCGTTGGTCAATATTCGGGTATTAGGTGTCCGTTTGAAAGAGATCCGGTCAATTGCTCGACCATCTGCGTTGGGGTCACGAATTCAATGGCATTTGGTCACGCTTAAACCCGCACTTTCGCTCTAATACCGGTGAATTTGTTCGAAAGTATAAGCACCGTGTTTATGCTTTATTATAATTAGACTAAAATATTGTTAGTCTGACCCGTGACCACGAAGGCTGCAAAGCTTTCGAAACGTCGGGCATAAAAATTAAAACCAAATCGTGAAATAATCCCTAAAAATAGTTTAATTTCAATAAAATATTGTTCTTTAATTTTCGTAAAAGGTGTACCTACTTCTATTTAGGTAGTTTATGCTGTAGACTTGAGGTCCTGGGTTCGATATGTTCGAATCCAAGGATGCGATTTTTAATATGTTGTTTGGCCTTATCTAGGTTTGCCCGGGAATCTCTAGACGGAGTTGTATATCTATACATATAAATAAAATTAGAGTATCTGTTTATAATATTGAAATAACCGATTTTCACTACATGTTTATAAATATAATACGGTATTTACACCAAAATAACATTTTTTATCTGTCTGTCTGTTCCGGTTAATCTCTGAAGTGGCTGGACCGATTTTGACGGAACTTTCATTGGCAGGTGGCTGATGTAATAAGGAGTAACTTAGGCTACGTTTATTTTAGACATAATAAAAAACAATAAAAAATAAAGAATCGACTGTTAGGCGGAACGAAGTTTGCCGGGTCAGCTAGTTGTGAATATAATTTGAAATCCACGTCTGTGTTCCATGCTTATGTCATTTTGTTTTCTTGTGCTAGTAAAATCTCTCCAACTTCATTAGCGGGCAGTATTTATACTTTCTTAATGAAAGTAAACTCAATATTATAATCGTGTGATTATTTCATCAAGTTGACGTCAGGCAGACAATCGGTTGTAAAAAACTAAGCAGACTTGTTTCTGCAACATGCTTAAAAATATTACATAAAAAAAAATTATATGTAATGAATGTACCTCTATTATGTAAGTGAATTATATATATGTAGATAGTTTTATTTTATTGCGCTTGAAGCAGCCTAAAGCAGTTCACCAAACTCTCATTGAAAACCCTTTATAGAAGTGTGATATTTCAAACATCATGGAGTGCTTCCTTATTTATTTAAATTTCCCGGCGGTCGCCAAGTTTTAACTCAAAATTACCATTTACCAAAACGTATTTTACGAGTACTAATATCTTGGTAAAGTTGTTGCAGCGAAAAGGGTAATTTTGCCTCGCTTAAAGGTAATTTTAGCAGACAACCTTCTTAGAGGATTAAAGACCCAAAAATGCAGTGAGCAAGCGTCTCTCAAACGCTCGTTTTCTTCAGTAACCCTTTCATTTTAACATTTAATTTAAAAGGAATTAACTTGTCTATCTATATATATAAAAATGAAACCCGTTTTCCGTTGTCACGGCATCACGCGTGAACGGCTGGACCGATTTCGTTAATTCTTTTTTTAGAATATTCCTCGAAGTACGAGGATGGTTCTTACGGAGAGAAAAAATTTAAAAAATGCCTAAAAAGTCTAAAAACAACACTTTTCTATACTCCCATACAATCAATTCGTAATAATACTTAAAAGTCAATTTGAACTTTAATTCCATACGATAAAGTTCAAATTTTAGTGGAGAGGTTCCGGGAAGGCAAAACAATTGAGTGACGTCAATATTTGTCAATATTTATACGATGGTAACGTCACTCTGACCCGGCGCGGCGTCCCGAATGGGAGCGGAGCAAAAATGAAAAATGTTAAGAAGCGGGGAAGTTGATATCTCAGAAACTACTGGTTCGAATTGAAAAAATATTTTTTTGTGGGATAGTCTATTTATCGAGGATGGCTATTGGCTATATAACATCACACTATGACCTAAGGTCTGACTGACGAGGTGATTGATGGGGTGACTGACAGGGTGACTGATGGGGTGACTGACAGGGTGACTGATGGGGTGGCGGACGGGGTGACTGACGAGATGACTGACGAGGTGACTGACGGGGTGACCGACGGGGTCACAGACGGAGTGACAGACGGGGTGACAGACGGATGACAGACGAGGTGACAGACGTATGGCAGACGAGTGACAGATGGTTGACAGACGGGTGACAGACGGGTTCACAGACGGGTGACAGACGGGTGACAGACAGGTGACAGACGGGTGACAGACGGGTGACAGACGTGTGACAGACGGGTGACAGACGGGTGACAGACGGGTGACAGACGGGTGACAGACGGGGTGACAGACGTATGGCAGACGAGTGACAGATGGGTGACAGACGGGTGACAGACGGGTTCACAGACGGGTGACAGACGGGTGACAGACGGGTGACAGACGGGTGACAGACGGGGTGACAGACTGGGTGACAGACTGGGTGACAGACGGGGTGACAATCGATCAGACAGATGGGGTGACCGACTGGGTGACAGACGGGTGACAGACAGGTGACAGACTGGGTGACAGACGAGTTACATATAGGGTGACAGACGGGTGACACACGGGTGACAGACGGAGTGACAGACTGGGTGACAGACGGGTGACAGACGGGGTGACAATCGAGCAGAAAGATGAGGTGACCGACGGCTTGACCGACAGGGTGACTGTCGTGGTGACCGACGGGGTGACCGATGGAGTGATGGACGGGGTAACTGACGGGGTAACCGACAGGGTGACTGACGGGGGTACTGACTGGGGGACTCACGAAACCGGACCGAAGTAGATCATCCCATTACCTCCTTTAGAATTATTGGATTATAGGTGCCTACTACTCATTCTTTCAACCCTCTCTCTCCTACGCAGACGAAGTTGCGCGGGTCAGCTAGTTTATAAATAAAATGATAAAATGAGTGTTCACTGAGTGAGGGGTTCATCTCTTTTTAGACATCACACGTTTTTTTTATTTTTTTTATTAGCCGATACTGGCAAACGAGCAGATGGGTCACCTGATGGTAAGTGATCTCCACCACCCATAGACATCCAAGACACAAAAGGAATCATGTGTGCGTTGCCAACCTAAAAGGAGGAAATGGAAGGGGAGGGAAAAGGGATTGGGAAAGGGGGGGGGGGGTAATGGGCCACCGGAAATCTCACTCACCGAACGAAACGCGACAGCAAGCTGCCACTTTACGTCGGTTTCCTGTGAGACAGTGGTATCCAACCGGTCGAGCCGGCCCATTCGTGCCGTAGACGTTACTGTCTACAGCGTGGCTCTACCACTCACTGACACGTTTTCTTAATCGCAGAGAATCGGTGGATGCAAGCAGTTACGACGCTACCAAGAAGTATGTCTGGAAGTATTAGAGGGAGGCCTATTTTCAACAGTGGACATCATGTCGATGACGATGACATTGTTAAAGTAATCATGATGAAGTTATCTGCGGCCCGAGCTGGAATATTTTTGACATTCTGATTCGTATCGAGCTCGCTGCGCACATATGACGTTTTGGTTAATATCTAATACAAATGTCATAGACGCGCATCGAGGTCGATACGAAATCGATTGTCAGAAATATTTCTGCGGCCCCAGCAGGAACATTTTTGACAATCGTAAATGTATTCGAGCTCGCTGCGCCTTGATGACATTTGGTTAATATTTCATACAAATTTCATAGACGCGCATCGAGCTCGATTGTCAGAAATATTTCTGCTCGGGACGCAGCTTGGACCATTGTACTGATATACCTACCTATATAGAGTGACCCTAATGTCATGCGGAATTACCTTAACGACAGTATAAAAATAGTTATTAATATAGGCGTACAGAAAAAAGATAAAATAGTAAGATCTGATTTATAATATCATCTCCGAGACAACATGACAATATCAAAAGGACAATTCCCAAACAACTAAACACTGAACAATAAAGCTAAAATAAAAGGATTTTTTTTTAAAAGTAAATATTCTAATTTTATACCAAATTTTTACTATCATACTAAATTATTTGTTACGCAACGGTGGTCTCTAGGAAAATGGGCATTCTCCCGTATTAACTATTACCAAATATTTAACGTCCAGAAAATAATTGCCTAAATAAATAAGTACCCAGGTATACCAAATATGGCTTTGCATTTTACATACTTAATCCGTCCACATAAAACGCATACCGAATGCACCGTCACGAAGCAAGGGGCAGTTGTTTTTGGGCACAAATACGGGATCAATTAGACTAACGTCATAATCCAGGCTCCCCTGTTTGATCCGAGACTGGACAAACAAACACGCGATAGCATTACATTAATGTACTATGTGCCCTTCGAAAACCTATGTAATGGTGTATGATTAATTAATATTGATGTTTGTATATGTTAAAGTGGTCACCTTTTTGGTCTCGTAGCGTATATAGACGGTGGACCAGCCTGCCTAGCATGTGCGCCACGAGAAAATTTTGTCTACGCTTTTGGTCCTGTTATAACCGTTTTTTCTATTTGTCGACGAACACTAGCACGCGTCCTCGTTTATTTTCATACAATATTGTAGACAACACATAGACAACATCTCGACTGTCGATTATCGGGATATCTCGTGGCGTGCATGCTAGGCGCGCAGGACGTTCTGGATTCGATTATCAGATCGCAAAGCGATTTTCTAATACATTTGTCCGCGAATGGATCCCTCATCGGCTTGACGGGCTACACATCATGTGGACAGTCAGCGCGGTCGCAAAGGCTATAATCTGTGGCATACTCCAAATATAGCAGATATAGCATTATATAGCAGAAAGGATTTGGCTTAGTTTTTACCAACGACTGCCTTCTTGACGTCAAATCCACTCATAGGGATAAGATGTTGTTTTAAACCGACAACTTCAAATGATTTAATTCCAAGCAAACAATATAATCCTATGACTAATTGTTCCCAACTTGACTGCGAGCGTCTAGACGCGAGAGCAGACGTCCCCCCATCCAATCCTATGCAATAACTCAAACGGGCGGAAAAAGTTTAATTTGCTGTGAGTGATCAGCGCTGCTGTGACGTCACTGCAAAGGGGTGCTTTATTGATGCGCATATAATATCGGTACAAACACATGGTGACTTGAAATTAAGGGTCCATTTGTTGACCGACTTCCAAAAAGGAGGTTCACAATTAGTCTGTTTTTTATGTATGTTACGCGATATCTCCGCCAAATGTGGACCGATCTTCAAAATGTCTTGTTTTTGTTTTCGATAGAGCTTCTTTCAAGGGTGGTCCCATATAAATTTGGTCACGATCAGATTTGAAGTCGGGCCGTTAAGTTTTTATTTATTAATAAAGTCTCAATTTTGCAGAAATTACATCAGTCACTTCAATTACAACACAATCTTCGTGCGTATGTGCACATAATGAAAGCTAGTGACCAATGAAAATCAAACTTTATTGTGGTTCTGAAGCCAATCACTTCACCTGCCATCAGTAGGCCAACCATGAGTTTTTTTTACATTACTCGCTAGCGACTCCGTAAATTATTTGTATGCCAAACAAACGATTCTAGCGGTTACGCGGGGACCTAACATTTCCATACAAATATTTTACATCCTCGCTCGCGTAAATACGTGCAACAAACTCATGGTTTGGATCACTGTTCGGTCTCTCAAAATACAATAGCTGCTAACTGCGCTGCTCATTATTTGGTGGTCGAGTATGAGTCACTCATACAGCCTATGCCTAATTCTTCTTTTTTTCCGTCGGTTCCTCAGTGATGAGGATTGCGACCTCATACAATCTGTCGCCAAGCTGAGCATTCATTGGACTATTACTAATATGCCTAATGCAGGTGTATTTATTGATAATACCATTATTAGAAAAGTTCTTTCTCCCAATGACAAGAACATAATTAACAATCCTAAATTATAAGGCTAAATTTTAAGTTAAGTTTCGATTCCCGCACCGAGACAAATGTTTGTGTGGCCCACAGGTATTTGTTTCGGGTCTGGGTGTTGTGAGACCGAAAGTCCCTCGTAGTTCCTGATACCCATGATAAAGGTTATACCTAGTGTGGGGTCAGAACTATGTCTGTGGCTGTTGGGTGTATTTATTTATTTATTTATATCTCACTTTTCGGAGATATTCCTTATTTACACGTTTTTCAATCATTTATCTTCTGTTACAATACATATTACGCTGTGAATCTTAATATCTATTGTTATGCATTGGAATGCACAGTACACATTACATACCTGGTTAGATAATAACGTATCTAGAATTATTGCTCTGTCTGGAGTGCACCGTCGAGCTTATTCCACGTCAGTGAAAGATGGCGTGTAATTTTTATCACTACACCACCTTTCTGCAGCCCATTATATAGCGACGGTGCTATAAAAGATATATATTTGATACTTTATACAATAGGTTAACTTCTTTGAAAATGGAAATCATACTCCACCTTTTTTTCATTTTATAGCAGAGACTGGACACGAGCACGCTGATGCCACTTTACTTCGGTTTTCTGTGAGGCAGTGGTATCAAACCGGTCGAGCCGTAAGTTCTATAGACGTAACTGAATATAGCATGGCTCTACCAGTCCAAATATTTGTTTAACGTAGACACATGAACTTCAAGAGAACTTCAAGAGGGTGAAATAAAATTAAACGTTTCGTTCAGGATAAATACAATGAATTGATGAATAAATTTCAATCACACCGTTAAATTGTAAAGTGTATAGCAATTTACAAAGCGTCTGCAATCAATAGGCAATTTAGATAACCTTTATTAGAAAGCTTTATAAAGTTACTGTAGTCGACAAGGGAGCGTCGTAGATTAGATTCCTAAAATACCCATACTAAGGTGTAAAGCGATATTACTTAAGTCTACGATATTAAACCCCTTTGTGTAGACGCAAACGCTTTTTTATGTAAAATAAATAGCAAACTAAGCTGACGATGTCAGATAAAACCACAATAGCCTATTATAGTGATTAACTTTTGAAAGGTTAACTTACCTATTATCGATGCTATTATCGTATAGAGTGGAAAAGTAGTGAATCTTTTTGACTATCCCTATGTTCTTTAATATTTATACGGAATTTTATGAATACGAAATTTAGTCGTACGTATGAGGTTGCTCGACCAAGGATTGACTATTTTGTGTAACTTCTATCTGATTTGACCTCACAACTAAAACTTCTCATTATGATTCCATTAGAATGAAATAATATTATAATGATCTAGATTTATCAACAGGTAATAGTTTTCTTTGTTGTTGTTTAGTCTTTGGGAGAGGCCTCTGCCAGCAGTGGACGTCCTGTGGCTAATGATGATGAATAGTTTTATCATAACAAACAGTTTAAAATCTAGCAAATATTTTAATGTCCTCTTTCGTCTATGCATACCAATTAATTTAACAAGCTGTTACATTGGATAAAAACAAACCATAACCATAATTTTCTGTTAAGCAACCCTATCCCCATTGAAGGCGTTATTTTATCACCCCACCGTCATGTCTGGGATAGTCGACAGTTTGATGGATAACACATCGCCATTGGGATGTCAATATCTGAACTAAATTGATAGAGCGCCGATCTAAGTAACGTATAATGTGATTACCGAAGCTTCCTGTGCAGCCAATATTCTGTATAATCGTGTTAAATGCCAAGCTAATGGCTGTTTATTTACATATTATGGATGTGTTGCGGTAAATGAAGCTGGAATTAGTGTAGAGGTGTTCATTAGGAATGATATGTGCGGTGTAGATTAGTTTTCGGAGGGAGATGAAGGCATTTTCTACATTAGTAACGCAATTAACCCACGAGAAATTGCTGTTACGTTTTCGTGCGGACAATGAGATTGTCGGAGAATCAAAAAATTCTTTTGCCTTTCATTTTCTATTGCTATTAATTCAGCATGCTTAGGTGTTTTTGTTACGTAATTATTATTTGCTACTGTAGACTATAAATTTACGAGTATTCTAATACTATTGGCACTTTTTCAATATCTTACATAGCTATGTTCTTGTCTATTTACCGTAAGTTTTTGAAGGTTCACATAAATTCTGCCAAGATTGTACCTATACCTGTTTTCTACGTCTGCGTAATCCGAAACTAAATTATGTTTATATTTTAGATTTCTCTCTATCACTAAATAAAGTTATATGAAGGTAGAGTCTATTCCGTTTTCTCAGGCTTCAGCGACTTTCGCAGTCGTACCAGGATGAACGAAAATCCCAACAAGCAAGTCTCAGTTTTGCAAAGTAATAAGCTTATAAGCCGTCCTTTGTTCTGTAGATAATACTTTGTTCTGAGCATGTTTCGTTGCATTTTGTTTTGCATTAGAGTTTTCTACCTTCTTACATTTAATCATCTCCAGTTGATGCCTCAGGCTTTGGGATTTTGATACTTAGAGCAAAAACTTGTTCAGTGTGAGACTATTAATGCTACTAGGCTTTTTATGTAGTTACGTTTTTTGACAATCGAATTATAATCAAGCGCGTCTATGAAATTTGTATGAAATAGTAACCAAATGTCATCAGTGCACAGTGAGCTCAATACGAATTAGATTGTCACAAATATATCTGCTCGGGCCGCTGTAAATTAACATCAGTCGCTATTGCCATATTTTTTTTGTAAAAAGTTAAAGCTTCATTGCCTAAGAGCATAAATCCCGCAAAATAATGAATTATTGATATCGTGAATTGACATTTATTGATGTCTACTACATTGGCCCCAGTTTATCATCCCATATGAACATTAATGATGAGTATAAGTACCCGAAAAATGACAGCAACACTATTAATGTCCATAATTATTTTAATACTCAACAATTTATCACACAGACCAATACATAAATTAATATTATCGACAAGGGATTTAAGTTTTCATACGTTGTTAGGGCGTGTACACAACGGGGTCGTGGTGTGCGGGACTAATCCGTATCATCTGCTACCGGGGTAATTATTTAAAAGGAAAGTATGAGCCGTAAGCCCGGCCGCGTGGCTCGCCCTAATTGTTGCATCTATAACCAATAAGAGCTTAGCGTGGGGTAACCACGTGTTTAGTGTTGATTGAAAATTATGTTATTATGGGCGGATTTTTTTACCACTTACATGAGATTGATAGTAATTTGTATAAGTAGCGTTTTCTTTAGGAACTTTTTATATGTGTTCCAAGGGCATCGCCAGTGGTTATTTTACAATTATATTTTAAGTTTATAAATAATACATATGATATTATTATTATTTTTAATTTTACAGTCATCCAAGACTGTTATATTTTCAAACTTACTTTACCAATCTGCGGATTATATAAATTAAGTATAATATCTACTATATTACTTTATGAGTGTGAAAATTCGGGCATAATAATAAATCTGTAAATTTAAATAGCCTTCGTAATTTATCTTTTTATTTAAATATATCTTTAATATATTTTTTAATAACTAACATTGAGGAATATTTCGTAAAAGTAAAATAATTAATTTTCAAAATAAATTGCATCGCCAAATGCATTCTTTCCCCGGAAAACAATCAGATATCATCCATAGATAAGAAGACAATATTTTTATACAAACTTCATTAATACACCCCAACCTATCCGGCGAGATACGTCACGCATGGTTCCCCTTAAAAGTTGCAAAACATAAATTATCGTAGTGTGGGGTGTGTCATTGTGTGTCCGAAACTCGAAATGTATTAAACCACAGAGATTGACTGTATGCGAGCATGACGCGTGGCTTTTATCAGTAGTGTTGTTACTCCATCGATATATCGACTGTGTCGGGGAAGTTGGGGAGTTAATGACATAACGGATAATTGTCTTTTTGTTTTGATGAGAAAAGGAATGACCGTATTTTATTTTTCTCAAATGAGACTGAACTGTTGTTTCGCTTCCAGATAAGTAAGTACATATTAAAGTAATCACTAGGTTGATTAAGTTATTTTGTGATTCTGTTCAATTATTATTTAAAATCTCATTGTCGGCAAAGAACATTTGTCGCTGTAGTCGGTTTACAAAACTTCTTAGCATGTCCATAATAAGACGGTGTCAGTCTTATTTTAGAGTCGGATAGTAAGTATTCTAAATTTAATATTTCCAAAGATAACATAGCAAACGTTGCAAACTACAGAAAATCAATCAAAACGCTATCATTTTATTTCGGTATCCCTAACTCCACAATTCGATTCAGTTTTTCAGGCTCTAAAAAAACGAAACCAATGTACATATCGGTTGTTCAATTATTCTGAAACTCGACTCTATACGCAATTTTTACAGCATTCCGAATCCAGGATTACTTTGTAGTATCTATATTTTACAATCGCGACGTTCGATCGCGACTTCCAAAATACTATGGAATTTTAAATTGATAAAACGTTCAAGCTACTTGAAGTAGCAAACATGCTTTTTATTTATTCAAATATTTATTTTGGAATCACTATTTACATTAGAAAAATTGAAATTTACTCAGTTTTTTTTTACCATAACAATATTTTTAAAAACATATGGCAACCACGTAAGGGTCCAGAACCGACGATAAAAGAGTATTTAATCTCTCTATTTATGAGATCACATATGGGACTGCACAACCATGACTTTTTGACATTTCTCGCTTGCAACTTGTACGTAGTAGACAATAATTTGCATGAAAAACATTAATTTACTACGTAACGCATTTGAGTAACGGAGTCGCTAGCGGAAATGTCAACAAAACTCATGGTCCAGTTTATGTATATCATATTAATTTACATAACATAACATAAGGTCACGCTTGTATCCCCGAAGGGGTAGGCAGATGTGCACTAGCGAACTATGCCCACAACTAACTAATGCCCACATTTCGCCAAGCTTAGTTCCGTCGCAGATGTGATAGAGGGCGAGCCTATCGCCATATCGGGCACAAAATCCAGATTCCGGGCTGATACTCAAAAATCCAATATCACTTTGCCCTACCCGGGAATCGAACCCGGGACCTCAGGACGACAGCCGTATCGCGTACGCAATTCCACTGCGCCACCGAGGCAGTCCATGTATTAATTTATATCGTTCCAATATCCCTAAAGACAGTTTTCACACTTATTTATCTAGTATAACTCGTTAAACGTAATCGTATACCCCCATCTCCCCAATAACAATGCATTCAGTATCCTTTATCTCTACGCATCACTAATACGTCAGTGAGTGTTGTATAACATTTGTACCATTGTAAGCCTCGCGTCCCCATGCTCCCCTAAAAGATTACATTATAATATAGCGTTTAAAAAGCGTACCATTTTGTACTAACGAGGATAAATCAACTCTTTTGTCAATTTCTACCCTTAGGTGCTATGTTATACTCATTGCAATTAAAGCAACAATGTGGTTTGGTTCTGAACCAAATTTCATTTTACTACTATATAATAATACGCCTCCTTGGTCTAGTGACATCATTCATGAGCTGTGGACCTGGGTTCGATTCCCAAGACGGGCAAAGCGAATTTTAAATTTTTTTATTCGAAAATTGCCTATACTTCTTTTTGTGTATTCGGTGTCTATGGACGATAGAGATCACTTACCATCAGATATAAAATAATCACAAGTTTAAAAACTTAACGGACCGACTTCAAATCCCATCGTAACCAAATGTATATGGGACCACCCTTGAAATAAGCTCTATCGAACACAAAAAGAATTTTGAAAATCGGTCCACATTCGGCGGAGATATCGCGTAACAAACATTAAAAAATACAGACGAATAGAGGACTTTCGCCTTTTTGGAACTCGTTCGAAAAACTAACCTTTGAAATAAACGTAACTAAATATGTTAAAGTAATAACATTTGGGTAGTATATTTGGCCTATGTCCAGCAGTGGACGTCCTATGGCTGATGATGATGATGATGATAATTGAAATAAAACTATTTTTACGGATTCTATCACGATTTGGATTTAATTTTTATTCCTGACGTTTCGAAGGCTTTGCAGTATTCGTGGTCACGGGTCCGACCCGTTTTATTTCAATGTGTAACATTCGCGTAAACTTAAGAAATCAGGGGGGGTTACCACCACCTCTTATAGCAGTATTATTATAATATTACTTGTACCGATTCCCATAGAAAACCAACGAAGAACGATTATAGTAATACTGCTATAAGAGGTGATGGTAAACCTGCAGGATGATGATTATATTTATGTCTTTGTCCAAGTGAAAGCCTAAAAAATATTCGGGTAAAAAGAAAACAAAATATTTATTCATACATTTATTTTTATAAAAATGCGTTTTCGTAGCGTCCCCCATCATACGTCCAATATCAAGCTTACAGACAGTCGTAACATTCAAGCTATACATACATAGAAGCGTAAATTGCGCTCAAATATACCTACAACTTTAGGTATCTACATGTATTGTGTTAAACTAAACGTATGTGGTGCTATTGAACAAAAATGTGTTAGTCTATTAAGAAATAACTATGGCTTGAAACTTACAAGTAGATTGTCTTTACTTAAAGTATCTATAAATACACCTTGTATTTCTGAGAATTTGAATTGAAAAGTCACGGACGTAGAAGAAAGAGGACGTAGCGCTAGAAACATTGAAAATGAAACAGGGTTTTTTACCGATCCGATCTATTGACACGTAATGGCGGGTACACACCGGCCGAACGAAGGCGAAAGAATCTATGCCTGTTGCGTTCACACAAACAAACTTTCATTTTTGTGTGAATGAAACAGGTAGATTATTTCGCCTTCATTCGGACGGTGTTTACGCGCCATAAGGCGGCGACTACATTGCGTGTTAGTGTGTTCGTAGGGCACTTGTGTAGAAGCGCGTTTGCGTGCGTGATTTATCTGTTGGGTCCAATTAACTATAGGCGAGACGGTGTCCTCTTTTTTTATACGTCCGTGGTAAAAGTGCCCCAACTGGCCTAATTACTATTGAAAAATCCATGTATTTCAGGACTACACATTTTATATTTTTATCATCATATTTTTTATAAACTGTATAATCTTCATCACGATTTCGCCCGAATTAATATGAATAGGTATATGATCGTATAAAATTCATTATATTAAATATTTTAACTTAAGGGCTTGTCTAAGAGTTATTAAGCGTCTCATAGCTTGCAGTTATTATATATTATCGAATTTCAGTATATGTTAAAATACGTTTAAATGATGTTATTAATCTAAGTTTTATATGAGCTCAAAACCATTTTAATAGAAAAAGATTTTTGACTTATATGTAAGGTATTTTCTTTGAAATATTGTGTATAAAAACCTGTAATATGTAAGATATTTTAACATAGTTATCCATATCAAGTGTTTAATACTCTAAAAAGATCGGTACAGAAATACATATGTTTATTTTATAATAGATATATCTTACAATTAATATAAAATAAACAATATAAAAGTCTATGCATACAAAATCTTAAAGTAAGTACCAGTTAAGTAGAACGTCGTCCGTTATTTCAAACAACTCATTAATATGTTTCCCGCATGATAGTTACATAGAGCTACTTTCAATGAGCTATATATCCACGATGTATTATGTAAATGCTGTATTACTCCCTCTAAAACACTAGATATGCTAGACACGGACGTAAAAAAAGATGGACGGAGCGCTAGGAATATTGAAGCAGGGTTTTCGACCCATTCGATCTTTCGACAAATAATGGCGTGTGTGTGCGTAGAGCACTTTTGTACAGGCGCGTTTGTGTGCGTGGCTTCTCTGTGCCGTCCGTTTATCTATAGGCGGGATGGTGTCCTTTTTCTTTACGTCCGTGAAGCTAGACTATTCTTAATAAAATTTATATTTTCTTTGCGTCATACATTCATAAATTCGGTATAAAAACAATAAAATAGCTAAAACAATAGGAATCTTAATTTTAACTTACGTTACAAAGTAATTACATAACTTAACAGAAGTGCGCATTAAGCAACTTTGTTTAGTCAGAATGGATGAAATTTTGAGTAATAATTCAGATTTAAGCGGAATGATGTAGAGGTATAAAGTTTACAAGGCAAAGATAAATTATTCATGTTCAGGCAACCTTCAGAATTGTCCTATTAAATAGAGCTCCATTTGAATCGAACTGTGCTCATAAGATGGTGATGTTTCTGGGTAAAAATAAAAACAGCGCAATCCATATTTATGGCCTATGTTCAGCAGTGGACGTCCTATGGCTGATGATGATGATAATGATGATGATGATGATGATGATGATTATGATTATGATGATGATGAATCCAGATTTTACTTTGATCCCCTTGCAAACTTCAATACACAAAACTTCATTAATGAGGATTATCTGAACGAGTATACCATTATCAATAAAACTAAGAATGATATTTACAAACCTAAAGTACTATTTACATATTATAAGCTTTCCTTAACTATACTCTATCAGATTTCTGTCAAATACGAATAATGAAATTCGTATTAAGTAGACCCTACTTTCAGGGATTTCTCAAACGAATTACCATTTTAACAAGATTTTGCTGATTAGAATAATTCCAAGAATAAACAATATTCAAATACTCAGATTATTATGTCTAGACTACATAAAGATGTTGTAGGTAATTCGAAATGAGAATTCATTCAAATAGACTTTTGATTTGACTTCAAAACAAACTTTAATACTCAAGTCTCCATTCTTCAAACTACTAGTAATGAGAGGTAGTAAATGACTATAGAAAATAGAAAACAAATAGTAAAATGAGATGCATTTTATGGAATAAATTAAGAATATTGTGATTTCATGTGATGTCGCCTTACATTAATATGTACACTAACCTATCCTATAATACCCTCATAAACAAATACACTAGGAAGTAGAAGGCACGATTTGTACCTCTGAAGCTGTATAATCCGATCGATTTAAAAATACATTTTATATTGAATATTTAAAAGATTATCGTGAACTCTATATTCTGCTGAGTTATAAAATATATACTAATTATATCCAAGAGACGATAAAGCTGAATACAATTATTTTGATAATACAATGAAGAAATGTTCATTTGTCTGTTAGGAATACTGCGCGCGCGTCACAAGTACACAAGCTTATTTAAAACATGATCATGAGTCTTATATTAAATATTATTTGAGTAAGTGGCGGGCGATCATGAATGATAGACATACTTAATCGAAATATTTTGTGACTCTAATTTTACATCATAACGAATTCCTAGTAAACTACTATTGGTAGGTAATATCGTGTCTCAGTCTCAGTCGATGTAATGTGGATAATCAATTATTAATCATTGATATATAGGTAGAGACATCTTGAAACTCGTAATCGAATGATCTCCTTTGTATATCTCATAATCACCCACCGCCATATTATAGTGATCTGTAGTACATGTGATGTAGCGAAATGATACCTATGTGAATACATAATTTCTAATCATTCAGTCAATAACAAATAAACATAATAAATATTGTATAAAATACGACAGTATAACACAAGTAGGTCTTTGTAAAGATTCGTAAAAACAAAAAGCACTACATCACTACTTAATTAAACGTTGAGATTTTTCCTTGCATTATCCTATGTATGTTTAGACAGCTGAATTTTTGCCAATTATTGGTCCCCCACTCGTAGCGTACACTCGATGTCCGTCGAACTCTACAGAAGAGTTGCGTTTAATGGCATCATCTCCCGTCTCCTTCAAGGGCTCCTTCTCGTCTCTGAGAAGAGAGTTAATATTAATCACATATTGTGGAAGCAAATTAACAATCATTTATATACAATCTACGCTTGTGATATTCACAATGATACATGGAAGCGAGTAAACAAAATAAGCATAACTTGTGCAAAATATAATTGTAAAGCCGTATTGATTACACAAACACAGAACACAAATATGGCTATAATATTATATACATCAAAATATATGAATAAATCTTACACTGGCGTGGTCGGTACATAACTAAACATGTGGTAAGGCAGCGTGGAGAAGAACAAAATGAAGTGTTAGTGCTGTCTTTAGGATTTATTAATCAAGATTTTTCGTATACTTCAATTAAATCTCACCCTTACAATTTTAAATATAGGATAATATGAGATTAATTAAAATAAACGATACAAGAGTATTAATTATATTAGTGGGTTGTGTCATAATTTATACAACAGGTTATATGAAATTACACAAAATAATAAATGAAGGAAAAAATTTACATTAACAATGATACAGAGAAACTGTCGTAAGAGATGTTCCGAGTAGAACCAATCCATAAGATTGATTGTAGATGCGCAGCTTATATTGTTAGATCACTCTTTTAAAATATAGGTAATCAAAGCGTTTACTGTACACTACCGTATTTTGCAGAATCTAAATACTCTACCGGACCATTCAAAGCTTCAATAACCAACGTCATTATTTGCAATAGTAACGCAAAATGCGAAGCTTTTCTGCTGTCCAAATATTTACAGTTTGGTCGGCCCCGGCGAAAAGTTCCTTATCACCCGTTTATATCACATTATACAAAGTTATTTTGCGCCATTTTAATGAAATAGGTGCTGGTCAGATCATTGTGTCGATTAGTTACTGTTCTCCTCACAAGGGCTCAACCATCCAAAATAAAGCATGCAGGCAGTACGGCTATTGTATGGCGCCTTACGTAGGGGTCGACACGAGCTTGACTGGTGGCGGCAGGGGCGCGGGGGAGGGCGGCGCGCGCGGCTTCGTGCTGCAATAAGGGAGCGGGAAGCGCCAACCGTACAGACTAGCGGGCAGAAACATCTCTCATCGACACTAACACTCAAGAGACGGACAACGGAGGACGAAGGGTCTCGAATAATTAAACACATAAAGATAAAGATTAAAAAGATAATGTCGATGATGTGCTGTCACATGAATATTCATTGGTTTGATTATGAATGGGAAAATTTGCAAAAATGTTAACACAAATGAAACAGTAGTAAGGGAATTTGTAAAAGGCCTTACCTTCCAAGTTTAGCTTCTTCGTCGTTGTGTTTCTTAGCGCGCTTGCCACAGATGGTGGCTATAACCCCTTGCCGTCTAAAGCATAGAAGGAAGAGGTCCACTATCAGCAGACAAATGATGACTCCAGCCAGCGAGAGACCAATAATAGCTCCGCTAGAGAGAAGCTGTGGTTGCGCGTAATCGTATCGTCCCACACCTGTTGAATTTAGAAGCAATTGTTAAATTAAAATCAATAAAGGTAAGAACAGTAATCGTAATATACCGTGTCTGTTAGCTTGAAGAAATAGTATTCGGTAAATATATTTAATTAAGTCAGAATAAAATAAAAAAAAACGCGAAATCAATTTTTTTTTATATCGAATTGAATTCAGACAGGGAGCCGGTCGTAAAAAGGTAGTAAAATCCTTTCTACAACCTTCTTGAAAAATTGTGTTGCGCCGACCCCACGTTAAGATAGAATAAGGACAGGCAGAAAGAAATAAATTAAATTGAATCAATATAAAAACAATGAGTAAAATTAAGTATTAGTGTTTGGGTATTATACCATTCACATTAAACAGACACAGCATTTACCTAATTTACTGTTCTTAACGCCATTAGTTATATCTCGTCATAAAAGCTGAAGATGTTAGATGACATGGATGTGATTGTAACAAATACATTCTAAGCGTTCACGTGTACTCTGATTAGTAATTAATGCACAAGGAAATTATTGTACACAGCAACTTTGACATTCATTACAATCATAATATTGGTGATCAACAAGGAGTGCTCTTAGAAAAAGAAAACGTGCACCCAATCACCTATAGCTGATACTAAACTATCGAAGTCTTTTGGAGTATAAAGCTCTTCACTAATGAAATGGGGTTTGAATGGTGTGAAATGAAATGACGATAAATGATGAAAATGAATCATAATGATACATAAATAACCTTAAAATTAACGATAATAATTTATAAGAAAAAAAAGTTGTCAAGATGCAAACATTCCAGGTGACTCGTTTTAGCGCAAAATAAATGTTCAAACCCCATAACAATCATATTGTTCTATTGAAGCGATACCGGGATCTATTGGAATAATGTTTGATAAGAGAAGGACATAAATGTTATACGATTAAAACTTTGATGGAGAACTATGACCATCACCTCTGGATTCTTTTGAAACACAATTATTACTTGAAAGGGTATGTTAGTGGCTTGTTATCTCACATTAAAACTATAATTAAACTAATAAACATCTACTGACAAGTCAGAGGTAAACACCTTTTCAAGCAACAATTTAACATATTTATTTTATAAATCTACTAGAAAACTGAAAAAACTGATTGTTTATTAAAGTCGCCAGAATCTTATATAAGACTAGCGAGTCCATTACACCATTCATGCTTGAAAAAAATAATCAAATGATTGAAACGATTAATTAAAATCATCTAATACCTAATGAAATAAAATCAATATAGAAACATCGGTCAGTAAAAAAAATTTCGTAAAACTTATGTTATTTATTAATGCAGCGAACATGCCTGTGATAATGTGATTCAAATTCATTTCCGAGGGGTGTACACAAAGATCATGCAGAAGGAATTAGTACATTCCGAAGAATACTATGCAGCAGGTTTATAAACTATTTAAAGTATATTATATTAATTTAAAATATATTTACCCAAATTTCAGTCAGGATGACACAAACACACTTGGCAAACGGTCAACAATCAAAGGGTTAATGGATTGATCTCTTGATAAGCATCTTGACAGCTTTCTTTTAAATTACATTATTATCGTTAATTTGTTAATTTTACGGATAATATTTATCTATTGTGTATATTCATTAAAGTTATAATCAGTACTACCAAAATGAATGAAGCCTCGAATAAATCATGTATCACATCATTCAATACGAATTGAATATCAAATTATTATCTTCATTATCTTTATCAACAACATCTTCATTCATTTTATAATGACGTAAAAGTAGTAAATAGTTTGTGTTTTGAAAACATTTATTATTTTTCACATTGGTCATTTCTTTCTGCTAAAACATCACAATTCAAACGCTTCGTAGTTCAAGTAGAATTTTTGGCTAACTATATTATATTAACTTAACGTATTTGCCTCGCATTGCTATTACAACAATCGTATTACCACTCTCATCTACACAAACATTCATATCGTGGACAATTTATTCGCAAATCTTTACTTTATATTACATAATCTATATCAAAAAGACAAAGTCATCAAAAATTCGTACATAAATCTTATTAACCCTTAAAGATTTTCTAAATTACGATATACTGGGTGCCGTATTTTTGGCATTATCTTGGCATTAACGCTACGATTTTATTAATTTGGCAGTGTTAATTTATTAGCCGTTTAACTACCTACACACTTTATAGAATACTAGTCAAAGTATATTTGGCACTAATTGAAAATATCTATTAAAATCAGAAACAGAGAATATTACTTTGAATGAATACAATGTCTAGTCCATTTTTAGAAACAATCATAATATTATTTTTAAACATAATTTTTATATCTTATATATTTACACATCAACCAATTGTTTTATCACAACAAGTAGGTATTTCTCCTAAGTAACAACAGTAGTCTTTAGACCTTTGTTAATTAAATCGTTAGTCTTAGTAAGTATACTAATATCTTTACATTAAATAGAATGTGATAAGGATTGTAGCTACAACATCCATTTTAGTGTGAGCCCCTCTGAGGCTTGGACTTCCATTTGGGTTACCTAGAAAATATTTATCATGATAATTACGTAATCTAACACAAAAACTAAAAGGATGTGTTAAAAAGAAACAAAAATAAAGTATAGGTAATTAAACTTACCGTTATTAATAAATTAACACCAACATAATATAACTCTTCAATTCGAAATTATGTTAAATTGTACAATTTTGAAATAATATTAATACACTACAAAGCAACAATATTAAAATTATATTCTATTTGGGTCAAAACAAAATCCAAATCAACATGCCAAGAATACTAAGAAATTAAAATAACTTAATCACACACTATATTTGCACAATTCAGTGTCATCATTTTGTACCTATTTTATGGGCAAGATGTACCAATATAATTGAAAAACATCATAAAGTCTAGTGAAACAAAGGAGTTGATTTGCTTAAAAATAAATAAATAATTAGTATCTGATAAAACTGGTTAACAGCAGAAGTCTTATAAATAATTGTACTTATAAGAAAGCGAAACATATGATGAGAAAAGCAAGTTAAAAATAGCAAATAAAAACTTCGTTGTTTACACTCGACAGGAGCACATATGATTCAAAACAAATCATTGGAATGGGCACAGAAACACTGACACAGTAAAAAAATACTTGCAGTTCACAAAAACAAACACAAAACAAACGATATGATGAGCATACGAACGCAAGAGGTGGTGATGATAGCTGAGGATGGTTTTAAAGCTTCAGACGCAGTGTATACGTCGTAGAAGCCTGGCTGCCGAGGCACTTCATTACTCTCACTGTTGTACTCACCGAGAGCGGTTTGGACGTATAGTTGAGCAGGGAGAGAGAATCCAAGCACGTTGTGAGCCCGTAAATGTATGCGATAGCGAGTGTCTGGGCGCAGGCCCCGCACCTCGTACGTAATAGCTTCGAAGGATAAGATTTGTTCCTTCTCACATAAACTTTCATCCGATACTCGCCATTCGCCGCTTACTTTTAATACCTGATTAAGGAAATACATAAATTAGTTGAAATTCTTATAAAAATATTTTGCCATTTCATTTCCGAATTACTTACAGGACAGTATTGCACTTCGTACATGTCGATCGGTTCACCGTTATGGGCCGGAACTTTCCATTTCAGTTCATATCTATCAGCATAGTTGCCGTGAATAAGCGACTCAGATGTAACATCTTCCCTCCATTTAGGTTGTTCAGGTGGTGACCTGCAGAATTAAGTTATTATATATTTTTTGCTTCTTATAATCAAAGAAAACGTAGACGTATTACATTCTCAAGCAATGTTGGCGAAGGATATGATCATCTTACCTCCTGGGCATCACAACAGTTATAGGACTACCCCAGGCACCTGCTCCCACTTGATTGACTGCTGCGAATCTAAAGTCATAAGTGAACATTGGCCTCAAATTTTCGACTACATAGGGTGAGTTGACGGACCACGTTCGATTCATTGCCAAATTCCAATCGAAGTTGCCGTTTTCCTTGTATTGAGTCGTGTAAGCCAATATCGGAGGGCCCATCTCTTCAGCAGGTCCGACAATGCCGAACGTGACCGACGTTGCAGTTATTATTTCTTGTTTGGCCTGCAAAAATTAGATTGTCATAGTATGAACAATGTGTTGTATACCAAATATCTGTTATTGAAATGATTTCCGAAATTATTTTGCTTAACACACGCATTCCTCTACATAAACCAAACTAAAGAAGTTGATTCTGCCAGAAATTTTGATAACAAATGGAATTTAATTATTAATGGAAAAATGATCTTACTTGTACGACAGGGCCAGGGGGAAAAGCACGTCTAAACTGAATGATATGTTCGGCTTCACCGTGAGTATTGGTGGCAATACATTTGTAAACGCCAAACAAGTCTTGATCCAGTGGGTTGATTGTAATATAGCTTATAGGTCCAGAGCCAAAGATCTTAACATGAGGACTTTCTACCAGTTCTTGATCACGGAACCTGAGAAGTAAAATCATAATAAATATTTTAAGGAGGTATTGATGCTTAGTACTAGTCTCTTTTGATATTGTATTATTATAATTATATAAAGTGAGATTATCTTATGTTTTCATTAGAAAGAATGAATTTATGTGACCTAAAGAAAATATTAAGGATATAGAGTTATAAGAAAAGAATTTCGTAATGAATACAATGACGCGTACTTACCTCCATTTGATTGTAGCGTTGGGGATACTTTCAGCAATGCAAGTGAGGTTCACTGGTTGATTGTTCATACTCCAGATAGGAACAGTGGGCATGTGTTCGAAGCTAGGCCTAAACTCGACCGTTAAGTGGCCATTCCTCCTTGCCTCACCACCTGGTATTCAAAATTTTGGGTTTTATACAATAATATTCTTATAATAAAAAAAAATGCACTAATAAGTATTAATGCCAATTTACCATCATTTTCAGCAACACACTCGTATAGGCCATCATCGGTTCTGTTTAAGTTGGAGATAGTAATGACGCCAGTAGATTCCATTTGATCACCAGTTTGCCTAGTGCTAGTCTCCACTGTGATTCTGGAAACAACAATTTTATTTACGAAAGTTATGAGTAGCCGTAACTCAAAAACAAATGAAAGGAACAAAGATAGATAACTAGTGAATAGATAGCTGATAAAATATGCAATTGACAAGAATGAAATAGATCTGGAATAAAATACACGAACCTTCCTCCATCATTAGGTCCATTCAAAAAGCGATCCGAATTGCTTAGTTTACGGAAACTAATCCTAGGTGCTGGCCGTCCGGTGGCTGTGCATTCCAGTCTTCCTTCTTGTGTTTGAGGTGCGGTTGTGTTTTTCAGTTCGGAAATTCTCGGCCTTACAAGTACTTCGACTTCAATTTCGGTTTCGTTTTGTCCCGCTTTGTTAACGGCATTGCAAATGTATTTCCCGTAATCACCCGCTTCGACTCTGTCAAATGTTAGAAGTCCGGAAATTTCGTTTACGCTGAATCTAGATGTCGTTGCCAAATTCTGAAATAATAAATTAATAATAATAATTAATATTAATATAACAAATTTTAGTTATATTTTTATTGATAGGTTATCTTTTTGGTAATTAGTATTATTTTTCTCGTAAGATATAATGTACTAAAAGTGTTTTACCTCCCGAGTGGACGCTCTTATCCATGTATACCTCGGCGGTGGCTTGCCTCTAGCTTTGCAAGTAATAGCTGCTGATTCTCCTTCTTTGATCTCAACCCTTGATTCGCGCTCTTCCATTTCTGGTGCAGTATAAACCTAAAAGAAACGAAAATACGCTTTAAGTAGGCCTAGGTATAAAAGATGGATAATGATTCCAAAGAGAGCGATGTCAATACATTATTATTAATGGCATACGCCTTACTAGAATTATGATCTGCTTATAGCGCCTTCCTATAATGAGTGTTATATAATATCTATGTAAACTTACCTCAAGTTTTATATTACGTTCAGCAAGTTCACCAGTTTGAATGACGACAGCTCGGCAAGTGTAAGTTCCATCATCACTTTCCTCTACACCCTTTATCATCAAACCATTGGTTTGGATGACATATCTATCACCGGTCACGATCTAAAAAAAAATTTACTTATTACAATGAATTATGGTTTAATTCGTTCTAAATAATTATATGATTATTAACTAACGAAAACTGGGTATTGTAATTATTCTTCCTCATTTATTTCAACTAATTTTTTTTTTACATTTTTAAATATAAATAATATAAAAATAAATACATTTAAAAACATAAAAATAAATAAATATCACCCTCCCGATTATTATTATTATATTCTTATTATTAAAGCCCCAATTGTACCACTCCTGGGTAAAGGCCTATCAACATTTCCTCCACATATCCCTATTTTATTTTTATTACAAAATGGTAAAACTAAATAAAAAAAAAATAAGTTTCACTTACAGGCGTTCCTTCTTTGAACCAATCAACCGACGGCGGAGGTTCGGCGGTCACTTCACACATCACCTTAAAATCTCTACCCTTAGTTGCGTATTGGTTTTCATTAGCATTAGTCCATGTGATAGCAACTAAAAATAAAATAACATCATTAGAATCATCATTCAAATTATCCACTTTTATGATTTGTTTTACTTTTAACATTATATTACGGAATTATTTCCTTGTATACCTCGCAGTATATATATAAGGTTGAGCAATCAGAGTTAAAAATTTAAAAACCTACTTCAAAATTTTATTTTTATTTTATTTATATATTTATTCAACACACACACAGTCGTTACAGGATATACCCAATTCGAACTGGTGGGACAATTACACAAATCTACTTAAAGAATTACTTACTTAATACAAATTTATTACTGAATCAAAACTTATTAGATCTTGACCAATATATCCCTGGAAGTGGGCTCTAACAGAAAAAAAATCCAAATTTGCCGGAGATATCGGATAACAAAATACCCGACAAAATGAGAACATCTTCCTTTTGAAATTGGTTGAAAAGCTAACTGATATGAACATTCAAGACTAGTATCCAGTATATCGAAATAATGCTTACCAATTGTTTCCAAAATGACACTAGCGCTCAGCGGTATGTTAGTGTACGTAGAAACGCAAGTGTAGTTCCCAGCCATGGAAGGAGTAATTGACGATATGTACAGCAGTTGCAGTTGCTTCGCTAACATTGCTTCAGTGTAGATTTCTGGTCGAGTTCCGGCTCTGTATGAAATGTGCAATTGGTAAATAAGATTGTTGCATGCATTAATGCATAACAGAACGTAATATAGTGGACTCCTTGCTTTAGGTTCAAGTTCCAGTTCGAAATGTTGTTTATTTAACACGATTTGATTGGGGCTGGACCCCCGGGAAGGGTCGACGTCAGACAGGCAACAATAACTAAGCCAAATCCTTTCTGTTGCGGTTTCAAGCATCTTAATACTTAAAGACGTGTGTTACGCGAACCTAACATTGAGGTGGGATAAAGGCAGTTGGATAGAATTTCGATGCACAAAACGATAGAAATTGTAAGCACAAAACTTGAATGTACCTCTAATATTAACTTGCATCTGCTTTGCTAATTATCTCAGTAACTTTAACTTTAATAATATTGCGTATGTTAATAACAGTCAACATAAATACTTAATTACATACAAAACAAGAGTCGTAAAGGTACTCACGCAGCTTCGTTAATGACAAGTCCTTTAGGGTCCTTCCATTGTGGCTGGGTCACGAGCGACGGGTCGTCGACATCGGCTTGGCAAGTAAGCACCACAGACTTGCCCACAGCTACTGTCTGCTGCTTCTGGATCGGGAATATTTTGAGCGACTGTGCTGAGCATCCTATGACAAAAAAAAACACAATATTAGTTCTTATAAACTCTTTACGATCTATTACGGGACATTCGTACGGTGTGTTTTGAAGTAAAAATGAAAATACAATATTTCTAATTAGTAGAAGTGAAATAAAATGGAGTATAAACAAATCCAATTACTAAATATAACTTTTAATAACACATAACATAGGCTCACGCCTGTATGCCGAAGGGGTAGGCAGAGGCGCACCAGCGAACTAGTACACCCATAGGGGGCGAGCCTATCGCCATATCGGGCACAAATTCCAGACTCTGGGCTGATATGGAAAAATCCAATATCACTTCTGACACTTCCCCTATCACATCTGGGACGGAACTAAGCTTGGCGAAACGTGGGTGTAACTTTTAATGTAAATAGACATATGATCATAAAGACAGTGAAATATTTCGAAGCAACCCATATGATAAACTTAATAGAAACAAAACAGACTTGAAAAACTACGCAGTCACATTACATATTCAAACACATAATGCACATAGCATAATTACGTATAACACAAACAGAGAAACAGAATGGGGCCAACGCGGACCTCTTACAACTCTTTAATTAGCTTCACCGCAATTTATTCCCCGGGACGTGACGAACCTAATTATTAACGATGTTTCTCTTCACTAACTCACATTTGGAGTCCAACTTTGGACATTTCAACGCTTAAAGTCATTATTTATGAATTTTAAGTTATGTCTTCCACGAATTTGGTGGAAATCTTCTGTTTAATTCAAGGAAGTTGTTTAATTTGGCTCTAATGGTTAAGTTTTTGCAAAGTCACCCTGTATATTTAAATTCCAGCTTAATTTGTATTAAGATTATACCACCTAATAGAGATATTCTATGTTAAAAAATAATTTTCCGTCTTTGAAAAGGTCTTCGGTGCTTATCCTACGCAGTTTTCTAAAACTCCATAGGTAAATAAATAATAGGCTTGTCAATTATAGAATTGTTTTCTATGTATACATTGTACCATAAATAGACATTATACTGTTCTTAAATAGTGAACTACTTTCTTAGAAACGAGACCCCAAAACCTCCATACTATTTGGCTTATTATAAAATAACATAAGCTCACGCTTGTCTCCCCGAAGGGGTAGGCACACTAGCCAACTAGTACACCCACATTTCGCCGAGCTTAGTTCCGTCCCAGATGTGATAGGGGGCGAGCCTATCGCCATATCGGGCACAAATTCCAGACTCCGGGCTGATATGGAAAAATCCAATACCACTTAGCCCGACCCGGAGATCGAAACTAATAATAATAATCGAACCTAATTGGCTTATCATAATAATAATTAATCATTATCAGTATCTCCCTTGCACTACTAATCACTGAAATTTTAACATAAGATAAATATAGTCCCTTCTAAAGCCGCGTTTCCTGCACTAAAACACAAAACATGGTATTTGTACATTTATTTTGTCTATGCTAAATTGTTACATGAGCAGGAGACAATAAAAAACTTTGTTTTGTGTATGTGTTTTTTGTTTCGAAAAAACATTTTCTGCACATTTTAAGACACGTCTTAACATCAACATTCATACATTTATAAAATTATCGATCACTACTCCCCTAGGCATCTATCGGCCTTGCATCTAGTGTCATCTCAAGTACCGACAGTTCTATTCATCCGATCACGTATTTTAGGGAATTTCAAAACACTTTTGTTGTGCTATTTTTGTTGTTAATATTAAAATAATTAAACGTGTTGCTTGTGCATCAATTTGTTACAACTATAACAAAGATAGAGACAACAATCTACTCATACGTAGGTATGTTGTATAATACGTAGTCATAAGTATGATATTAGAATTTTATTGCTTTTCAAATGATGAAATAAAATTTAGTAATACTTTTCGATGCAACACAAGACTCGTATATTTATTTATTACTCAAACCATTATTATAGACCTCGAAAACAACGCAAAGGAAAAATAAACGCCTATGAATATTTCAATGTCCGAAGAAACTCGACAAAGAAAATATGTCCGTTCTAAAATGACTTAATAATGGAGTTACAAAAACTTGCCAAGTACAAAAAATATGAAGTTCGGTAATTGTTTCGTAATGAATATTATTTTTATATGGACGATGTATTTTGAGAGTTTGCCAACAATTCTTGTAATGGAACAATAATTATTTTTTAACTTGTAGCTAAATGCTACGTGCTTGAAATTGTTTTGGACGTTATAATAAACCTGTATTTTTAGACCGACGTACTTTCGGGGCTTTCGGGATCTACTGCATTATCTATGGTAGCTTTAATGTTGTATCTTTGGAGTGGTGTAGAGTGTAATTAATGATTTCTATTTCTAACAATAATTTATCTTCATCAAAATAATAAAAAAAAAATGCTAATTTGAAATTTGGGTTGATAGTCTCATTTCTACTAGAATAATAAATAACATCAACTTTATATTATTTATATCTGAAAGCTGGATATGGAATTACTTTTTTTATAAAAGTTAGACTTCAGTCCACCACTCTGACCTAAATCAGATTAGTAATCTCTCATACCTTTAATATTTATTACTTATTCTGCAAACAACGGTACCACTATAAAATGTTTCAAATAAGCATAGTATCATTTGTCGTACAATTTTATTTATTATATATCATGATGTAAAAATGTATTCACTTTTTACGTCATGATTGGATGTTATTTGTTTACCTGTAATATAAACTTTATAGATACAGAAAACATCTCCCTCTGCTTTATGGGGAGGTCGGTTAAAAAAATTCAGATAGCAAATTTGGTTCTATTCCATAGTAATATCAGGATTTTAATTTCTTTCTAAAATGAATCGTCATACAAAACATCCTATTCAAAGGATGTTTCCAACTCTTTCGTAAAAATCATAATTATTGCTCCACGCTATACTTTGCTAATAATATAATTTCTTAATAATGTAGGAATATTATCTCATATAAAACTAATTAGTGTTCTTTCGTACGATACCATATGAAAGTTCCGAGTTTGGTACCAAAGGGGAAATTAGTACACATGTTAAGTATGCGAAATTTGAAATTAATTAAAAGTTTTCTTAATTAAATTTCATACATAACAAAGTTTTAGACTTTCGCATAATTAATAATGTATTTCATTAATTTTATCTTAACGATCCATTCTCATGCTGTGTATGAAAGTAACTAACACTATATTATGGTATTTAGTGGAAGTTCTATGGCTGATGATGATAATGATGAAAATACAACAACTTATAGAATACTTACAAACGTATAACATGACAATACATAACATGTATGTTCCATGTATATTTACATAACATACATTTATATAATTTTAAAGTATAAAGTACATAATTCTGTTTCCGAATATAAGAATCAGATTCAGATAACTCACAACAATAATAAATACTGACAAAGAAAACCTATGAACCAAACAAAATATGAGATACTGTCAGCAAGCGCAGAGAATTTTTTACAGAGGTTTTAGCAATGCAGCTCACGAACAAGGGACCCTTCGCTTATCCTTAAATTTTTCTCAACAAAGTGCGCTGCCTGCATTTTATATAGTTGAGGAAAGTGGGCTCAAAAACTGGATACATTTCTATGTGTAAATACATCGGTGTGTTAACTGAGTAAATAAGTGAGTATCTCAGATACTTAAAATGTGAAATGTAAGGTTTTACTAATAATAAAGTCTGTACAC
Source organism: Clanis bilineata (assembly GCA_036417725.1). Taxonomy (NCBI): domain Eukaryota; kingdom Metazoa; phylum Arthropoda; class Insecta; order Lepidoptera; family Sphingidae; genus Clanis; species Clanis bilineata. The sequence continues at coordinate 10,592,016 of CM071154.1, forward strand.
AATGTTTGATGTCAGTTTATAAACCGAGACAAAACCATTATATAACTATAACACATGTATATTTTAATAATTGTAAGGTTATAATTTAAAACGTAATATATCCCTTGAGAAACTAACGCGAAAAATTAAACTAGATTATACAGAAAATGGAGACGTAAAAGCAATAATAGAAAAAATTAAATTCAATCCTCAGATAATCCCAAACGAAAATCACATTACAACCGAAAAATCCAAATCGTTAACAGTAACGTAAGAGATATTGCACTGAGAATACCGAACATCTGTTACTTCCAAATGGCGATATGATTAGCGAATAAGCGCTAACTTTAGTTTCAGTGCTACATCGTCCCATTATAACAGTGTGTCTGGGTTCATTACATATTTATGACGTCGACACGTTTTATCGTGATCACGAGGGCATAATGCCTATGTTGGTGACAAGTACGCCGTAAGAATACCTACGAATAATAGAGGGTGACAACACTGAGCTTTTTTGAAAAGATTATATAGTAGAAGATTATATAGTCCATGAACGATCGTAGTATTACTGTGATAATTACGTGACTGACGATAATGAAAGTGGTATGAGATATCACAACACAGAAGAATTTCTGACACGAAAAGCAGATGTATACGTATTTAGATTCGGGTACAGAGATACTGAGACGTATAATTGCAACCAATATTATCTATGATAGAAGTAATTCTAATGCCATTAACTAAATTTAAATGTAAATATTGGATAAGTGTTCTGTAGATAATCTTAAATTGTCAATTGCTTTAAAGCTTCATACATCTTCAAAGATCATCATTTCCATATACAATGATGAAACTATAATCATAAGTATATACAAACGAAAAAGTAAATTACTTGCTGTTTTAAATATACACCAAATAATTCTTGACGTGAAGCTTATCGATGAGAAAAATGGTTATCTAAATAAGGAACTAAAGCAATTATGTCACATAACATACTAAATAATTAAAATGAGAATATTGTTCTTTTCTGGACGAGGTAAAATAGAAGTTACAAAAATTTATACAATACACTATCGAACAGCCTACACGATTGTTTGCGACACTAAACTTTGTAAAGAAATTTGTGAGTTCCGAAAAAAAGTTTAACAAAAAATATCTAGCCGGGATATAATATGCGGAAGATTTATTCCCCAAAGGTTGTGGGACTTTGTGAATTTATATTTAAAAAATAACTTTTCCGACCTTCTACATGTGAATTGGTTGAGGGAGTTTGTGTGGGATTCCCATGAGAGTATATTAAGGGTTGTGTGAAGATATAAAAATAATGTTAGATTTGTATAGTCAAACTGAAATAACTGAATCTTTGTTATTTAAAATTAATAAGATGTTCAAATTATCGTTAATTTTTCATTTAAAAAAAAATCTAAAAAAAGGAAGATATATACATAGATTTTATTTCCAGGTTATTCAATTTCACGATCCAGTTTTCGTCAAAAACCAGTAAATATTTCGTTCCCTATGCGATCAAACTTTATAGGTACTAAAGCAAAATAACATCTCTGCGATTGTTTCATATTTTATGGTGCGCATAAAATGCATATTCACTTCAAGATGTTCTATCTATCCGCGTCTTTTCCCCAACCATAATGTAACATGCAAGGATATTGAAATTAAAATAGAACCATTACCACACTCCCCTGTGTGCCATATACAAAAGAGCACTACACCTGCAAAGTAAAATGTAGTGAATTCTGAACACCACATTCAAAGCTTTGAATGAATATTACAAACAGTCTGTACCTTGGAGGCATCGCCAAAATTTCATCAACTGCAGGGAGATGGGGCGATATCCAACGAGGGGACAAGTGAAATAAGCGAGCGGTGGATTAAAGGGTTTGCGGAAAATTTGTATGCTTCATAACGGTGGCGTCCCGTGCGGTTTTGTATTACCAATTACGTTCATTTAATACGTAACGAGCTGTTTCGGTGGATTCGTCTATGTCGCAAAGCTCGTTAATAACAAAGCGCACTAGTAATGCACCGAAATTTAGTTGCCCGGGATATGTAAATAGGTAGTTTTGTTTACTATTGATACTTGATTTTCATTGAATTGTGTTCATTACTCTTTATTTGAATGCAACGTGGTTTTGTTGGCACATATTTACAGTTGCATAAACGTACTGACAAACTTGGTCAAATAAAAAACAAATTTTAAATCCAAGAACTACATTAAATGTCCATTTTATATCGGCATTTTGTAAAACATCTCAATTTTGACCTTTATAATGGACAAATAGTAATACTGAGACGAAACGAACCGGAACGGTTTCGGGTCTACCGGCGACGTCCCTATACACGTCCCATTGGAAATCAACATCAAGGCAGTGCTGGGGCTACGATTTGAAACAAAAGACTGTACTATATACGTAGGGGCATTGTGATTAATCGCTTAGGCATTATTTCCTAATTAAGCCCACCTTCCCCTCGGAAGAGATGCGTCGCCCGAGGGAATGTCTGCGAACTTGAAACAAATACAAATGGGCTCACGGCTAGTGGAGAAGAAAATCGTTGAATCTGTCGAATTAACGGTTCGCACAAATTAAGAAGGATCGGCCAAGTTCGTATTCGACTTACGCATTACCCATTTAGTTCTGGCATTTACACTAATTCAGGTTGGCAGAAAGAATGGTGAAAGGTTTACTTTTTTGAAAATATAAAATCTTTTGTGTTAGGAACTTATCTGACACACTGCCATGTGTCTACATCCAGCCCTATAAGGCTTTATGTAGGGTTAAACCCTAAACATTTAAATGATATAGTTAAAATTATTGCAGCTGCATCCATAGCAAAACATTAAGCAGTGATAATTGCTAGTCGAATGGCAACACGATATTTGACTTTGTAAAACAAAGGTATCAAAAGTATTAGAACGAATTAGACAAAATTGCACTGAGAGCAAACTTCCTGATCATGCTGCCAGCCCGATAATGCGTGTAATTACTATACAAATGATTGAGTTAATAATATTGACTGCAACGCACATAAACAAGCTATAGAGACTTTATTTACCTACAATAACAGAGTAAGACATAATGACCCCTCAAATAAATCTAGTCACGTTAAGGTCACTTAGGACGTGGTTGGAAATATTAAAACGATTAACTTTACGATCCCACCAGACGTGTAAACAAATGAAGCAATTACTAACTAAGATGAACATACTAAATAACTCATCGCTTGACATACCCACATAAAGTACACGCGAGTTCACCCCATTTGACATGTGACACCGACTTCACTGAAAAGGCCGTAATTGAGGGAAATGAGATAAATTACTCTTGTGGATTGTTAGGGATGTGAAAGGGGAGAACCTTGAAACAGGAAAAGCCTGTAGTTAAGGGCGCAAACGAGGTTATATATTCTAACAGAATCATCATAGATTTTACCCGGCTTTTAAGTGGCTGACCCAGGTGCGGGTTCCTTACACTACCATTAAAGATCCTATTACCAGCAAAGAAACAGCATTGCAGCCGTTACAATAAATTTTACGTTAAAGCCTTGCTAAACTCCTCGAAACATTCGCATTCCCCTAAAACGGACTCCGTCATTATCAGTTTAACGTGAGGGTTCTTACAACAAAAAATATAAAAAGTCCGATCTCAAAAATTCAGCTAAACGTAGGGGCGTAACGAAGTGCAACCCACTTAAAACAATAGCTAAATACGAGGGTCGGATGGCACCACCACCCGCTTCCCATACTTAAAGCCGTTCCAGACCACTCTATACGTGCTGAATCCGTAGAATTTTTATGGGGTACATTTTGGGCTGCGTTATTGCATTGGATATTTACGACATCCCATGGGTCTTATAAATTGTTGTAGAAATTTAAAATCAGCTGCAATAGGCGTACCGCATTTCTATTTAATTAATTGTTCAGTGTGAATAGTGTATGGAATATAGTTGATTTTGTCTAAGCATTTGTTTTCGGTGTTCGAATGCTATGAATAGCTTGCAAATTGATCCAATTTCACCCCTGCTTCCTCTATCAGACCATTAATTACTGGCCAATGCCTACTGTTAGCCCCCTTTAAGCCTACTCCTTACTTTATAGCCCGCAAACAAACCGTCATTTCACCCCGCGTTTGTTTATTGCCTATTGCGAGTGAACTTTTCATCTCCTCTTTAATTGACTCCGAAAGTTTTGAATACTTGGAATATTAGATATTGCGATGTCACGGCACCATGGGATTATTTATGAGTGGGGAGATTTATGGCACAATTATTAAACAAAACTTTTGACGTAAGTACGAGATTTATAATCATATGGATTATTTTGATAATCTGAGTAAATTTGCTTTAGTAGCCTAATGACAGCAGGAAGACTTCCGAAGGAACTATAAGGTCTTTGAGGTTATTTTTTTAATATTTTGTGATAAACTGTAGTACTCGTCTTACAATTAATTATATAAATATGAACGGTTATATCGTTAATGACTGATATGGAGACTTAGAAAGCATTCTTGGTGGTATGTCTTGGATCTATAAAATATAAGATGGCTATTCGCTAATCTAAAAATTGTGTGAGGAGAATGAATGAGTGACCGCGATGTCGGTCACCTACGCATCGTTTACGCTCAATTGACGAAGCACGCAATGGTTCGGTGTCGAAATCGGTTCTACCGGCTATCATATGATATTTATACTTGTGATAATAGAACTGAACTTAACATAAGACCACTTGATAATCTTATACGTTTGATGATGTGTATAAAATGATCACCAAATCCAGCAACAATTATTATTTTAGATGTAAATTCAATGTGTAAGAAATAAAAGAAACTGTATTAATGGATAATCACCTACCTAATTATTTTAGAATATCTATATACTGAAAGAGTCAAATATCTTAATAGGATTAGGTCCGTTTCATCATCAGCCATAGAACGTCCACTACTGAACATAGGCCTCCTCCAAAAAAATCCGTAATTTCCTCAAATATTTAGGTCCGTTTAAAACTACATATTAAATTTATAGTTAGAAGCATGGGCAATTAGACGTTCATAACAGAAATATCTTAATGACAACTACAACTTTATTAATGTTTATAATGACTAATAAGATTGTAATACAATAAAGTTTAGAAAAAAGGCTGAGGCATATGCGTTTTGTTTTGTTGATTTGCTTAACAAGCATAAAATTAAAGTTAAGAAGGGTTATAAAAGAGCCAGGAAGTACAATAACTTCATACAATTATTAACCTTTTTAAAATATCCAAGGACAAGCAAGATTACGAAGAATAAATGGCTTCCATTCAGACCTCAGTTCTCTGGCTCAAACGAGACCTTTTTGCTCTAAGCTGCCATCGCGAAATTCTTTGAAAATTTTATCCAACCTCAAACAACGAGATGGCTAGAGTATGCTTAGTATGAAAACTCGTATCACCTAAAGAGGGTCATGAATAACATATGTGGCAGAATTAGGTCGCCACGAAGGAAAAGATTGGATGGTTAGTCATGAAATATAAATAGAATTCTACGAGTACAACTAGTAAATCCACTAATTGGGCTTTAATGTGTGGGAGAAAAGGGACCGAGATTGGTCTACAGAGAACAGATTAATAGCGTAATCTCTAATGGTAAGGTTATTCAGTACGGAAAGCTAATAAGGATACTAATAAAGGTATTCAATTATCATTAGTGTCTTCTTTATGTAAGCGTGGCATTTCGTATTCACACATTAATTATTTTAATCTTGAGCCTTGACTTAACATTATAATGAAGATTGAGATTTACAATCAATTAAAGAATAGTAATATGACGATCCAAATTACTTGCAGTAAGTTGTCGGGGCTGCTTTTTTAACAGACTGTAGGTTTTGATACTGGAGACCAATTTAACTAGACCTTATATAATTAGAGTACTGCTTTACCACAGCGATATTCTGGAGAGGGTTTGGATTCGTTTTTGATCTGATGGTCGTTCCCGATGTGTTGAACATAAATTAATAAATTTATACAAAGGCTTACCGTGTAAATATTTAGTTAGACAATAGAATAGCTGTAAAATTTACAGCTAAAAAAAGTTGAAATGTTTGATTTCCAATTATAACGTAAGATGAAACTGTCAGAATTATACTATTAGATTAAATCGAGGTAACAAAAATGCTGCTAATCTCAAATAAAAAAAAACACAAATATATGCTCAAAAGAACATAAAAGAAGAAGTTATCCCCAAAATTTTAATTAAACAGCAAAAGGTAAATGAGTATCAGATATCAAAAATAAGTGACCTAGCAAAGCTGGGAAATTCCTGCGAACGACAGCTAAAGTATTAGTCGAATTGGGTCCCAGTCTTAGTAATAATCAAACGTTCGTTGTTCACAAGTCTCACAGCTGCCGAGCGAGCAGCTTCAATCCTTTCTATAAAACTTTTCAAAGCGGAACTGCCGACCCTAAAGGAATGCCAATTTTGTTTGTAAACTCATTCTGCGATTTAATTTCATTTGCGGCGCAGTCGTTTCGAATACCTTGAGATGCTTCATTTGCTCCGAAAGCGGTTTAATCATGTGATTCAAACAAAACTTCTGTAGTTGAATTACTTTTGTGGTTTTTGGGTTCAGCAGGCAATGCGTCTTTATCCTTTGTAAACTCTTCTGTAACCATGATTGTAATTTGCATCGTAATCGGATGATTGTACATTGAACAGTACGCACGATTAAAGTTATTAGCGTTCATATACTTTCTATTTCGAAAATATTATAATAATGTGATTATGGAGTGGGTCGGCTCGACCGGTTTGATACCACTGTCTCACAGAAAATCGACGTAAAGTGGCAGCTTGCTGTCGCGTTTCGTTCGGTGAGTGAGATTTCCGGTGGCAATTTCGGTGGATTTTCCGGAAAGGAAGGGCGGAAACCCCCCTCCCCTTCCATTTCCTCTTCTTAGGTTGGCAACGCATCCATGATTCTTATTGTGTCTTGGGTGTCTATGGGCGGTGGATATCACTTACCATCAGGTGACCCATCTGTTCGTTTGCTAGTCTCTGCTATAAAAAAAGATCTTGGTTTAATTACAATATCACATCTATTTTACTTTCTCTAAAATGAATAAAGCCACACAGGTGTGTCAACACTTAGAGTGCCTGATTAGAGTTAATCAGGCTGTAAAATCATCAGTTTGATATTACTAAATTACGAAATCGTAGTATTATTGTGAATATCTGTTTTTAACATTGGCTAGAACACAAAATATACGATTATTCGAAAAAATAACAAAGTGGGTGATCATTGTAAAGGTCAATCGAAAATTAACTTGACCTTTTGCAATACAATAGGAATTGTATTATTCGATTCAATAAGTGAAAACGTATTTCTTTTTGTATGGGTTTGTATTCGAAAGGTCTTTCTCTATTATTGGTAGAGGCTGAAGGTGTTGAAGTGTGTTTTTAGCTTTGTTAAACGTTTTATATCAGTAATATAAAATAAATTATATATCTACGAGTATTTTCAAAATGCTTCATTAATACATTTAATACGCTACTGTGTACGATACTCGGTTCATCGTACTGTATTTCCATTCCGTGATTGATAGTGGGCGAATATCTTACCTAAAAGAAAAAATTCAACCCCAAAAACTGAAAGATAAATATGGGAATTGAACCTAAACTCTGGGCCACACCCACAAGGTTTCATCACTAATAAGCTGCTATGATACTAATACAATGATAACGTATCAAGTATCAAATCTATGCATCTATAAATAGCATAGACAGCATACAATGCACTACAATTACTTATGTACCGAATATGAGACACCGCAATTTGTATTCCGCAGTTACCGGCGACCATCCGCCGACCCGGATTAATTATCCTCCCCATGCCTGCCAATAAGCCTCCGTGACTCTCAATATAAATCTCCCGACATTTCACAATTCGCGCCGCATAACTGATTAGGGAATATTTTCCTTAATATAAATAGATATTTAAACTTTGCCGATCTAACTTCGATTAAACTTTGCAAGAATTTGCGGAAATAATTTCGCGGTAACCGTGATTGAACGTCTGATTTTGTTGGGCTGGTATCGGTGGAAATCTAATATTTTTATTAAGTACTAGCTTTTGCTCACAGCTTCGCCTACATAGTATAAAACAAAGTCACTTCCCGCTGTCTGTCTGTCCCTATGTATGTATGCTTAGATATTCAAAGCTACGCAACGGATTTTGATGCGTTTTTTTTTTAATAGATAGAAAAACCGCAGTGACTCAAGAGGCAGGTTTATATGTATAAAATATGCATAATAATTTGAGATCTTCCGTTGCGTGCGCTGTGCATATGTGACGCAGACGAAGTCGGGTCAGCTAGTGTTTATATAAAACGCTAACGAAATGAAACATACACGAAGTATTTAAACATAATTATGTATGTTGTATTATAACGTAAACGTCCTTATAACGTGATAGCTAGACTCGGTGCCACGAAGTATTTATAAACTCAGTTTGTTTAGTCATATTTCACTTAGGCTTATGATGATCCGAAGCAGCATATCAAGACTTAAAATAACTTAACATTCCTTGCGGATCGTAACTCTGCACATTCCTCAAAGTGTTTACAATCGGAATCCGCGCGAGTTGGTACACCATGTAGTTTATTTACGTCATATCTATTTAAGTACTCTCTACTTAAGTAATCTTATGCCCAAACACTTCGGTCACAAAACAACCAGACCGGAATAAATATCTATGTCGGAATACGGAAATCGAATCCGCAGCTACTCGCTTCGCAGTCACCTATTTATCCGCTGCGCCACAGAGGCTATTTGTCTGTGAATTGTTCTGTAACCGTTAAATAAAGAAACAGTACTCAACTTTAAAGGCCACTTATCCGGATTTTAGTGTAAATATACCATACAATTTCGACAGATAAGGTAGCTTCAAATGACATAAGACGACCTTAAATTTTGAGTTGCGTTTCAATATTCAGGCTTTAAACACGTTAAGTAGAGTAAGTGTCTGAAATCTCGCCACATCGCCATCTATCACGCATTGTTTGCACAAAGATTCGACATTCAAGCGAAGACACCGCGGCAGACGAACACAAACGTCTCTTTACTTAAATACTAGTGATTACAAACAACGAAGAGCTTGTGTGAATTAAAACGTAAACTTTGGTAGTAAAACTTTAACTCAATTCTGTAAAGCCTTTTTTTATAGCAGAGATTTGCAAACTAGCAGATGGTTGATGGTGATGGATGAAATGGGCCACTGGAAATCTCACTCACCGAACGAAACGCGACAGCAAGCTGCCACTTTACGTCGGTTTTCTGTGAGACAGTGGTATCAAACCGGTAGAGACAGCCCATTCGTTTTGTAGACGTTACTGTGTACCTACAGCGTGGCTCTACCACTCAAAATTGACACCCTTCAACATCACTTGACAAACAGATGGCGAATGGAAAAACATGGCGAAACAAACAAAAAATTTGAGATCACCACGCATTGCTATTCGTATATGTGTTACCACTCTATTCAAAAAACAATACAAGAGACCTCACACACAGCAAGGTAAAAACGCCTTGCCAAACTTTTGATTCGCTGCGAAATAAGCTTAAATAGGATTTAAGAGCCGTTGACTAAATGACATTCTTTGTTAACCTACAACTGTTCTTATACAGTTAATGGTCGACACATTAAGCACAAACGTACCGGTACTTGAATGACAGGCCTTGTGTTCGATTCCCCATCATGCCAATTATTTATTTCAACAACTGATTGTTCTTAAAGTTAACAGTACTTCTCAGAATTGAAATTAAAGAACAAAATATAAGCAATATTTTTTATTAAAAAGTGAAAACCGAATTAAAGTTAATATTCAAAGGAATAATACAGAAAAAATAACAATCACTAGAAACGAAAGTGAATAAATGTAACATAAAATGTTAATGTTATTATTGTACTCAATAATATTTATAATTCTATGTGAAAAGTATTTACACAATAATTTTAGCTGATAAAATCTGCTAATCATTATGACACGTCAAAAACATATTTTAAATATTAATCCCATAATTTTTACTTCACCATTGTGAGTGTGATATAAATATTTTTTCACAAACACAATTAATGAATTATAAAATTCACCCTTTAAAGTGTGTTATATTTGTTTAACCAATGCATAAATTATTTCAAAAGTGTTTGGTTATTTTTTTAAGCCAATTTGTTATTTTAAATGTACCGTAAAAAGAATATTTTATAGCTGGTGCTTATCTTAGATGGTAATATGTTTAAGGCTGAACAAGGATCATAATAAATGTAGCCAGTTGAAGGAAAGGAACCACTTAACCCAGGGTGATGAAGAAATAAAATACGGTGGGTGTGTGGTAGAAAAAACATACTCGTAATACCATAAATGTATATGAAGTTCTCCCGAATGTTAGCGACAGTTGGTATAGCAGACTGGCACTCGAGCAGACGGGTCACCTGATGGTAAGTGATCTCCACCGCTCATAGACACCCAATACAAAAAGTATCATGGATGCGTTGCCAACCTAAAAAGAGGGAATGGAAGGGGAGGGAAAAGAGATTGGGAAATTGGAATTGGGTCACCGGAAATCTCACTGACCGAATGAAATGCGACAGCAAGCTGCCACTTTACGTTTACGGATTTCTGTGAGACAGTGGTATCAAACCGGTCGAACCGGCCAGTGCGTGCTATAGGCGTAACTCTGTCTACAGTGTGAGTCTACCACTCAAAAAACCTTGGTCCGTGTGCCTGCATCGGTCATACCGTCTTGGTCTTTCTCCAACAGACTGTAAAGAAGCATTAATGCAGGTCGGAATGATTGGTGACCAGTGACGAAGGGTGAAAAGTTTCAAAAAGAAAGCCAATGCTACTTTCTCCTCCATACATAACCTAGATAATATTTATTTATTAGCCTACAATCTGACAAAGGGATGCCAGTAGGAATCGAGTTGTATGGACCTTTCGTCACTGCTGGTGACCATCGATAAACTCATTGTTTCATGGTGGTCGATATTTTTTGGACTGCAATGCATATACATAGCATGAGGTACAGTATAGGATGTTCGGATTAAAAAAAAATATAGATGCCTTCTTATAAAATAATTCATACTTTTATATTTAGATACTACGTGTTACAGAATACCTAATAATACTACGTCCCGCTGTGTATTTTGCCTGAAAAGCGTGAATTGCAGACAGCCATAAATTTATTATTCCAGAGTCACACCGAAGTCTCGTGAGAGCGAAATGTTCTTCCAAAACATCTCGAGTCTAATTATAATTGAAATCCATACCACCGAACCGTGAATGCGTTGCGTAAACGAAATTTAATTAAGAAATCTGCCACGTATCACGATTCACGACACTTCCTTGAAAATAATTTGCTGTGGGACTTACAATATTACTCTTGTTTCCTCAAGTTCACAAAACATAACATAAGCTCACGCCTGTATCCCCGAAGGGGTAGGCAGAGGCGCACTAGCGAACTAGAACACCCACATTTCGCCAAGTTTAGTTCCGTCCCAGATGTGATAGGGGGCGAGCCTATCGCCATATCGGGCACAAATTCCAGACTCCGGGCTGATACGGAAAAATCCAATATCACTTTGCCCGACCCGGGGTCGAACCCGAGACCTCAGAACCGTAGTCGTACCGAAATACCACCACGCCACCGAGGCAGGCAAGTTCACAAAACACGGGGGAAATTTCCGAACTATCATAACATCAACTTGGCAAAACAGATTTGCTCTTGAATCTAATAGTCATGGCGAAATTGTACAATTCGGGTAAGGCCTCATTCGTACGAGCGCTTTTTCAACGCGCGTTGAAATGGAACATATGAGTATATTATAGTATAGTTGTTAACACGCTGGGGTTTTTATAGCGCAGCTTTTTTTGACGAAATGTAGATTATACCTTATTAGAAACAAGGCAAAAATGATTTGCAAGCAATCATATTATGAACAGACATGTTGAGACGCTTTTTTAAAGCGCGTTGAAAAAGCTCTCATGCAAATGAGGGCTAAAAAAAGCTTGAAGTGTTGAATTGAATTTTAAAAGTTGAAAATCGTTAAGAGTAGTGTTTTTCAAACTTTATGAAGTGTAAAGAAGAATAATACTTACTTTAAAACAATGAACGCGTTTTAGAAATACGAAATTGTGACCGATAGTTTAAGAAGCACACAAACAGACTTTAGACTGTAGTCTGTTAAAATAAGTGAAGTCACTTACTTAAGTTGTAGTCATTTTAACAAGACAAAATAAGTTATTTGAAACAAGATTAAGATAAAAATTAGATTAATTTGTAACTAGTTTGAAGCGAAGAAAAATGAAACTTTTATCGTCGTGGCGGATAACGAACGGTGTCCTGCAATATCTTTCCCAAGACTCGCGGATAAAACTACACTTGAATCAAATATAGGGTATAAACTAAGCTCAGCGGGTTTATAGCAATCGGAAACTACTATTGCTGGAGCGGAGTTAAAAATTAGAGGCCTCTGTCTTTCCTTTTTTCGACCGACTTCCACAAAAGGAGGAGGTCCTCAATTCGTCTGTATTTTTTATGTATGTTACTCGATATCTTCGCCAAATGTGGACCGATTTTCAAAATTATTTTTGTGTTCGACAGAGCTTATTTGAAGGGTGGTCCCATACATATCATTTGGTCACATCATTTGGTCACGTAAGTTGGAAGTCGGTCAATTAAGTTTTTAAACTTATGATTATTTTTTAATTGTAAAAAGAAATTTCCTCGCGTTCTAGGATCGGTCAGTGTATCCGGTTGTCTTTAGGGGCTTGCGATAATAATATTATTAAATGCTTATTTAAGATACTTTTGGCATACATTTGAATGGTTGAAATATTTAAAAGCACTCGGAGCCAAAATTATTGCCTCTTTCAAAAACAAAGCAGACGTTTAGCGAAGTAAGTTGTTGAGGAGAGCAGTTCATTAGCTGACGAATGAAAAATGGACGGCAATTGAGCGAATGTAGAACAAAGTCAAGAGCAAAACCATTTACAAGAGTTTATTAGAAATACGTATGACAAAGGCACTTGTACGTTATTGGAAAAATGCGAAGAGAAATATTGCTAAAATGAAATTGACTTTGTGTCTGTTGGAGGAAAGAAAGTATAATATAAACAGATTGATGTATATTTAAAAAAAATATCTGAGCGCACGTTTTCTTTGGAAAATGAGTGGTAGAGCCACGCAATAAACATGTCTACAGAATGAATGATGGCTCTACCGGCTTGATGCCACTGCGTTACATAAAATAAACGTAAAGTGGCAGCTCCCTGTTCATAAGGCTTCCGGTGGCTCAAACCGTCCTCCTCTTCCATATCCCGATTCTGTAACACACCCATGACTCTTGGGTGACTATAGGCGGCGGAGGTCACTTACGATCCATCTGATAAAATTTAAAAAAATCATAAAAAAACAATTTTTGGCTATCACATAAATACATGTAACCTGATGAAAAGCTTGTCTTATTTAGGAGATTAGATCAAATTTTAAATGTATCAAAATTCAATAATGTATAATTACTACCTCATAGATTCAATACTGAACAATACCTTTAATACGTTATTAATGACAATAATAAACCCAAATATATTTTATCAGAATACAGGATAATCACTCGCATATAAACCAACTTAAAACATCTTCCCTCAAATCATAAACAATTTCTATTTAAAATTTCGTCCCATCAACTATTGGGTGGCAAAATGTAATTCGCTACGATCACAGCCACGTAGCAAGTGGCGAACCCTTATAATTTTCCAATTATATTTCCCGTCCAATTTTCCGACGTGTCGCTTGCGGCACTCGTCAAACGCAGCACCTAGTTATAATGGTACCACAACGCCCCTCGACAGCTCTATTTATTATAAAGCAGCAAAAGTCAGGTGACGCCGTAGCTATTTTTGAAGCCCAAACCTTAAAAATTCACTGAGCGTGACTCGTAAAAAGTTATTGAGAATCGTATAGCTTTGAACACTGTGTAGATTCTTATTAGGGTGTTATAGAAATGGGTCGTGAATTCTTGTTTCCATTTTCATCTTTCAACCGATTACAAAAGGAGAAGACGGTACTTTTTCGTCTGTATATTTTAATCGATAACTCCGGCAAACGAAGACCTATTTTCAATATTCAATAGAACTTAATACAAGGGCGACTTCGTGTTAAGTTAATCAAGATGTGATGAATGTCCGGAATCTGGAATTTGTGCGTCTAGGACGTAAATGAGCTCGGCAAAATAAAGTCGAGATGACGTGACGAGCGAAGCGTAAGTCTATGTATGTAATATGTGATGCATTTCAAGTCGGTTTTTAAAGTTGTGATTATCTAAACAAAATATTTTCGAATCTTCTTACTACCTAACCTTATCATACCTTAATGTGGCGCCGGTGCATCACTCTTTTTCAAGCATGTTGGAGAAAGGATTTAGCAAGTTTTTAGGACCGGCTGCCTGCCTGATGTCAACCCCTTCTTAGAAATCCAGTCCTGGGCAAATTAAATCAGAAAATTCGTTTTGCTCGACTTGGGAATCGAACCCATGACCTTCCAATCCACAGTCCATATATGCTACCACTCGACCAAGGAGGTGATATTTCAAAAAAGTATTTACAATTTATTTATGATTCAAAACACAGTCATTCTTCCTTCAACTTGTAGGTCCACACTGAAATCCTCGTAAGTTCAACAATCCGCAAGGAACGTGACGGAAACTGGTTACAAACACAATTTAATGTTACACACGGAAATACGCAAGCAATCTACGCGTATCACAGTTTGGCAAACAAGCTCTGTTTGTGTACATATCAACGCAGGGCGATAAATTGTACGAGAGATATTAAGGCGCGGTTGTGTTTATTTAAGTTACATTTCGCCGAGGGTGTACATCTGCATGTCTTTTCACGCTTCGAGAAGCATACTCAGCGCTGAAATATTTTTCCCATGCTTGTTGTAAATATCTTCATTGTTAGTTTATTTAACGATGAAATAAGCGTCTGGAGACCAAAATGCGATATCAAATCTTTGAGTATCTGATTATTAGCTGAGGTAGCTGTAATAGCTGAGGTAGTCCTAAAAAGTCAAATGGAAATTAGTAATTTATTTATATCATACTAATATTAAAGGCAAAAGTTTGTGAGTATGTTTGTTTCTTCTTCACGCGGGAACAGCTGCACCAATTTTGATGTTATTTGGTATGGAGGTAGGTTAAACCCTGGACATGAAACATAGGCTACCGGGATCCTGGAATCAATCCCAGGAAATAAATTTCCACTTGAACCGACAACAACTAATTATGATAAAAATTATAATAATGGTTGATCTCAAACCTGAGTAAAGCAGCATTTCGCGAACACGTAAGTATCACACATTCAGAGCAACCATTTTCAAATCATAATTACATGACAAGTTACAGAACATCTAATTTCTCTTCTCTATCTCTATCTAATCTTAACTTGCTGGATAAAGCAATGTACAGAAAATGATATTAAAAATTCTTAACACTGCCAACTGCAGTGCTTCTTACTTCTAAATCAACCTCCTTGTTATTGATAAAATGATTAATTTCGATTCAAAGCCCTCTACTTTCGAACTTGGTATTAATATCTCGTAGACTCTGCTACGTAGAATGTTCCCCGTCTTGAGTGTATTTTCATACGATGTGCATTTATCCGAAAATTTCGTAATTTGTATTAGGGAGATTGAAGCCTACACCCAATGGCAGAGTTTATTAACGCTCGCTTAACAAATTGCTGTAAAGTTCTTGATGCACGCTTATGGAAATGAAGTTTCAAATATTTTAACAAAGGTGATGGTTATGTAAGGTGGCGTTTATTGATATGGGTCTTGTTGGTAATTTTTTTTTAACCACAAGATCTCTTTTGGTAAGTAATTCCCTTTTCTTATTACTTTCCTTTAATAAGACAGTAGTACAAGCCATCACTGTTGTAATAACAGCGCGAAACTTGTGATCCAAAAGTTGTGACCTCGTGGTCATAAGTCACTCAGTCGTATTTGAAACACACGCGCGCAAGGTCGTGCCAGCATTATTAAGAACTTTAAAAACCTTAAGACAATAAATTGTCTTACATGATTCTTGAACTATCATAGAACATTCTAGGGTTTAAGTTGTAATAAGCGCCCTCGGATTGTAATAACTGCTGGTGCCATTAGTGACGTTTGAGATCATTTTTTTTTTTGAGGGAAACTTGCTTGAAAGACTCTCTATAGTACTACAATAATGTAGACATACACATTTTTAACCATCTGAAATACAAGGATCTTGCAAAACGAACAAAATAACAATGCTTTGGTTGTTCTTACTAGCGTCCAATTAAAACAGACTAGTGACCTACAAACCAGACATTTGACAAAAAAGACAACGAAGTCCTTTACTAAAAACTTCTAACGATGTAATTGAATCCACGGCTTCTTGTGTAACACTAAGGGCGACTTGCACCACTATTACTAACCTACGGTTAGTCCTATCCTCAAGTTAAATTGAAATAGAAATATATGAAGGACATGTAATTCGTTACATGTAATTAATTTAATGTCACCATATATTATCTGTAATTAGATGTAGTACATTATATGTAATGAATTACATGTCCTTGACATATTTTTATTTCAATTTAACTTGAGGTTAGGACTAACCGTTGGTTAGTAGTAGTGGTGCAAGTCGCCCTAATTATAATAATTATTAACAGTGCTAGCGTTGTTTAACACAGAACGGTTTTTAAAGTCAATGAAATTTTATGACAAGCTCACGCCTGTATCCTCGAAAGGGTAGGCAGCGCGCACTAGCGAACTAGTACACCCACATTTCGCCGAGCTTAGTTCCGTCCCAGATGTGATAGGGGACGAGCATATCGCCATATTGGGCACAATTTCCAGAATCCGGGCTGATATGGAAAAATCCAATATCACTTTGCCCGACCCGGGGACCGAACCCGAGACCTCAGGACGGTAGTCGTACCGAAATAGCAATAAATTATATAATAACGGGACCTAAATGAATTTGTTTTTAAAATAAAACTATCATAGTAGTTGAACATGATTGCCACAATCAATATTATAATTTAGTTATTAACCATTCATGAGAAATGCGTAATGAAGATACTATATTTCTCCCACATCTTTTGCACTAATCATTCCGCAAATCAGTGAAACAATAAAACAGTAATTATCTATGTGAAAAGTAGAAAGCACTTTTTCCCACAAATGCCGATGAAAAGGAAGTGAATTCAATTTTGATAAAAAATATAATTTAGTGTTTATAGTTGCAAATGACTATCATCCGCCATGTGACCGAATCATTGTCGATATTTTTCTATTGAGAGGTTGATCAAAGCTTAAATTATTACCTACATCAGTAATTTACCGTAGAAAAATCACGACTTTCATATTAATCGCAAAGAAGTAAAACGTGCTTTCATCTATACTTGGTAATATTTTAAATGCGAAAGTATCTATGTATGTGAAGTACATGTCTGTCTGTACCGATATTACGTTTTCATGACTAAACCAATTTTGAAAGTGGTATGAAGAAAAATATCTGATAGTACTAATAATAATAATAGTCGATATGGAAATCTTTGGGGGAGGCCTATGTTCAGCAGTAGACGTCCTATGGCTGATGATGATGATGATGATGAAGAAGAAGAAAAAATGGATGAAGTTTTCGTGCGTAAAATTAATTTATGTGTTGTAACATTTGTATTCACTATCATTTCATATCTTCCACTATCAATAAAAGTAAAAAAATTAGTTGATGTTTATTGTGTATAAAGAATTGCATTTATAAAAACAGAATAATACGTAAATTAAATGTTATATGTAAAAATTCTGTAAAGAAGGTACACATTTTTTAAAACATTGAATAAGCTTAGAATAAAACAATGTGTCCACGAAACAAACAAACAGAAATCAGCTTTGATTAAATCTATTATAAACCAAATAGGCGCCAAATAAGACTTCCTGGTTTTGGCCTGAGCAAAATCTGTTATTATTATCATTGAAAGAAACAGTAATACTTCATAATTGCCAAATACAGACAAGAAAATATGCATTGTGTCACCGAAGAAAAAACGCTACGATTGCAAATCTCCGTGTTACGAATTCTTGAAAAATGTTAATAGAATTCGTTCATTCGGAGCCAAAACGTATTCGACACGTTTTAGTACAAATTTTAGCACAATGGAAATATTTGCAGCAATTGTTTAGTTTCAATAAATGTGGAATTTATGTAAACACGTATGGCGGGATTTAATGTGTTTTAACATATTTCAAATATTTGGGAATAATATTTGGATAAAGCCAAAATTCATTGAATATATGAATTAGTGTATCGGTTGTTCTAATTGTCGATATTTTGAAGTGAACGTAAAATCTTGAATGGATTTGTGTTGATGAGACATATAATATACTAGTTGTTGCCCGTGACTTTGGTCGCGTGGAAGTTTTTTATTACCACGAGAACCGTAATTTTTCCGGGATAAAAGCAGTCTATAATCTTAACTGTGTATTTTCGTCCAGATTTTTTAATAAAATAAATAATAATAAATACACCCAACAGTCACACATCCAGTCCTGACCCCACACTAGGTATAACCTGTACTTATCTTGGGTATCAGAGACTATGAGAGACTTTCGGTCTCACAACACCCAGACTTGAAACAAATATCTGTGGGCTACACAAACATTTGTCTCAATGCGGGAATCGAACCCGCGGCCTCTCGCTTCACAGCCGGCTATTTGCCCGCCACGTAGGCTGTTCAGCCGTTCTGGCGTGATTGAGTAATAAACATCTACCCAAACTCTCACATAAATATTAGTATAGATTAGCCCATCTGAATATTATGTCGGGACACATACATTGTTAGGTAGTGTTTACATATAATCTTACAAGGATTCTCCCTACGTCTTGCGGCGAAAGCCTTAGCTACACTGTCGAGAGAGCTTTCATAATACTACTATATAAAGCTCTTCATCACGTCTTAAGGCATGCAGGATTACTGTTCTCTCAAGTATTAACAAAGCAAAATGTTCTCTTTTTAAAGGGGATGAACTCATTAGCAGGCCACGGACGTCGTACCCAATGAATTCTAATAAAGTTAATCGCAGGAGGTTCCCCTCTATTTTAATTTGCGAAATTCCGATCAAAAAAGTCTCCATTGCTTTCAAAAGTAGACCGGTTTTTAAAGTTTGAACGTTGTTTTAATTAGTGATGGTTTTATTTTAAACATAAACAGGTACAAGATTATAATTTATTGGAAGAGCTATTGATTTGTCGGCTTATAAAAGATGTTTTATATGACTAATTAATTGGATTTCGATTATATTCATATTACCTTTGAAGTATGAATTGAAACCAGTTTATTTTATTGGTTCCCACATTTTCTTTGTATATTCTGCTAGACTCGTTACCTAGAAAGCCAGACTTAATCTTCTATCCAAACTTCTATAAGTACAAACGAGCTATTAACTACTTTAATTGGCTAATTAATTTTAGAAGTAGTCAGATCAACTTTGTTGACATTAACAGTAGTAGGAGTTTTTATCGATTCTCGAAATCGACGATAGTTTTCAGTTTCTCCAAATATTTTTTAGTTCGTAGTAGTTCCTGCAAAGCGGCGCTGCTAGTCAATAATAATGTAAGGACAAAACGCAAACTATCCTTGATTTCGATAATCGAGAACTGTCAAAATAAACTCGTGCTAGGAATACAGGTGAATATCTTGAATTGAATAATGAAATCTGCGGCCCGCGTAATAGTTTTGACAATCGTATTCGAATGAAGCGTTTACAAACATTTTAATGAAATTTTAACCTAACGTCAAGAGTGCGCAGCAAGTTCAATAAGATTTCGATTGTCAAAATATTCCTACTGGAACAGCAGCACGTGTCTGATTAACTAACCCCGAAATATCAATAAGGAACAACATTTTAGCCAATAGTGACAAACAAGGCCAAAACAGTTACCTCAATCTAGAAATCAATGTATGAACACCACTCAATTATCGTTGATTGAAAGATTGAGCCGATCACACTGTTTGACGTCTATCATTTGAAAACAAGCATCATTTAAACGATTCGAAAGATATTTTGACTTTGAACTAAGTTTAAGGCTATAATTGCTTTACGTAACTGGATACTTCGTTGAATTTAATAACAAAAACTGGTATTTTTTACATTTTTATTAATGAGTAGATAGATAAATAGAAACTCTTTATTGCAGACACACACAAAAAACAGGTAACACAACAGGTGAGCAACATAACTGTGCCACAAGTGCCGGCCTTATCGCTAAAAGCGATCTCTCCCAGGCAACCATTAATTTACAGTAACAGTACTTTCTAATTTCTATGGGACATACTTATAAAAACTGTTTAGCTAAGCAAATGGCTAATAGGCTGTCACTTTTTTCCTTGTGTCACATCGTTTGAAAATAAAAGGGACAGGCTATTCTTTACCATTGGTTTTTATATGTATCTATAATCTTCTATGTACTGTCCCACTGCTGGATGAGTCTACCGCGCTCCCCTAGTGTAACCACCTGGATATTCCAATTCTTAGGTTAACACGAGTTTATTTTTACATAATTCTCTTTAGAAGATCGTCTGCCATGGCTGTCGCGACAGCCATCGAAAACTAATTACATAAATCAGAACTAATTAAATAATTGATCACCGCAATACTTAAAAAGCTAAGGCGGACACCTACAGAGCGAACTTCGACTAAGACTGAGTCAAGAAAACGAACTTAGTGAGGATTTGGAAATTTGAATCGAACTTTGAATTAATTCGACCCATTTTTTACAAGAAAATCTTTGCTTAGTCTGTCTGTCAGTCTGTTTTCCAGTAAAAAAATGGCTCGGACTAAGTCGACGTTCGATTTAGAAATTCCAAATCCTCAGTGAATTCGTTTCCTTGGCTTAGACTTAGTCGAAGTTCGTTCTATAGATCTCAGCCTTACTCGTTGAGGATTTGGATTTTTTAAATCGAACTTTGACTAAACTAAACTTTGACTAAGTCCGAGCTATTTTTTACAAGAACAGACTAACATACAGATTTTCTTGTAAAAATGACTCGGACTAAGTCAAAGTTCGATTCAACAATTCCAAAACCTCAATGAGTTCGTTTCTTTAACTTAGACTTAGTTGAAATTAGCTCCATACATCTCAGCCTTATACAATACTTAATAAGTATTGAATGTCTCCACATGGTGACTTTGACATTCAGTTAAAATTCTAGAGTTATGACCAAGCTTGTTAGCGCAGAATCGAAGCGTCCGCCGATATCAGACTTCGCCAGGCGTTGGAAATTTTTCAATATGTCAGCTTAACTGAATACTCTTGCGATATTGCTTTTATTTCCAACTAGGATCCTGTGAGACATCCGTTTTATTATATTGCTTGTGGAGCACGTCTGCTATTTATCATATATATCATATCATCATTACATAATATATTTTAACAATATTTTGTAATATTACAATAACGTTACCGTTCTTGTTAAAATGAGTTCATTTGATCAAGAACTAAGATGGATTATTTATTAGCCAGCAAAATTAAAGTAATATTGAGATAAGAACCCATCTAAGTATAATAAGAATTATATAGTATAAGATTTCATATGTCCATCTTAAGACTTAGGCCTCTGCCTAACGTCTGAGGGTACATACGTTTGAGATTTACTTTTAATGGTGAAACGTAATCTATTTATTTATATTGATCTAATTATTGAAATCACCCAAAAACGTAACAAAATAATACATGTGCATTTCGAAGATTAATGTGGTTAACTATTCAGTTTTACGTTTACGCATTTATCTATGTCATATTAATCATCTATACGATTTTGTTACATATGTAACCCCTACTCATCTTCCGAAGTTAACTACACGAGCTGTCGTCTCGTTTTCCATAATAATTTGCAACGCCAGTATTGTGCAGTAGGTTTAAAACATGATCCGACAGGGTGGTCGGGTGATCTGACAAGACAAATTAGAGGAGGCAACATGGCACCTGAGTACCAACTATAGCTTAGCAAACTTATCTGTGCATGTGATGGAGTCGCCGCGCCATGGCCATTAGCATATTTAATGTTGTCAAAAATACATGAAATTTTAACGTCACTTATAGCTAAACATTAACATTTTATTGATTTTCTTAACTTATTTTCGCCGTTTAGTACGGAAAAATAATGGTCGTAAAAATTCCAATTAGTCTATGTGTAGGCAAAGCGATTAAGAGCGAGCGAAATTACATGATTATATTTGGCACTTTATATTTCTAATACAACAATAGCTATTTTGTAGATTAATGGATTGCTAAATGCAATGTTGGCAGGTACCCGGTCGTTCAAAAACCCCAGTAGTACGTTTGGAGAAGTCGTCTGTCCCGGGGGCCGCTTGCGACCCTGGGCAGACCAAGAATGATCGACATCTGTCTGAGATGTCTGCGAGGGGATCGTTGTCTGTTCCGGCTCTAGATCTTGGGGCGGGAGTGGACACATCCTCCTCGCTTGGTAAGAGGAGTCGCCGGGATCATCCTGAAACCCCGATCTCGAGCGACAGTGACGACGGGCCTACTGCACAAAAGGTCGTAGCAGTGTCTGACGGCGAGGCCGAGCCGTCAGGGGTAAGCGAGGCGCCTTACGTGCACGAAGATTGGCGTCTTCGGATGGCGGCATCGATTCGGGGCATAGCCCAAAAATCGAAGAACCTTAAAGGTACATTTAAGCAGGAGCTGAATTTGGCCGTGAGCGAGCTCATCCAAAGGGCCGAGGAGCCAACTCCGGTTGAGATAGCTCGCCTGGAGGCAGAGAAGGCGTCGTTGGCGCGAGAAATCGCCCAACTAAAGGCTGCCCAGGCCGCACAGGCAAGAACCCTCGAGGAGGTTCTGGCTACGGTCAGATCCCTTGGGGATCAGATACCGGAGGCCGTATCAGGTGGTGCCGCTGG
This sequence comes from Clanis bilineata, assembly GCA_036417725.1. Classification (NCBI taxonomy): domain Eukaryota; kingdom Metazoa; phylum Arthropoda; class Insecta; order Lepidoptera; family Sphingidae; genus Clanis; species Clanis bilineata. The sequence goes on from CM071154.1 coordinate 10,614,992, forward strand.
CCGAGGCGATCGCCTCGGAGAATTTGAGCGCCGTCTACTAAATATAGTGGACGCGCGCTTCGAGGCTTTGGCCATGCGGCTGCCCCCAGAGCCCATCATCCGGCCACCCCTGGCCGCGGATAGGGCTAGAGAGGCTAGAGACCGGGCTAGAGACCGGGCTGGAGAGTGGCCTGCTCTGCCACCCGTTGCCGTGGCGGGGCCATCCTCTGCCCTGTCTGCCGCAGTTGGCCCGAAGGGGAAGGGCAAGGGCAAATCATCTGCCCTGCCTGCCCTTGCAGCTGCTCCTCGACCTGCCCCTGCCGCCGCGCCTAGGCCCGCCCCGGCCAGGCCGACTCTCCCCCCACAGAAGGGGGGAAAGAAAAAGAAGAATGGCCCTGCACAGGCACAGCCCGTCCCTGCGCCCCGCCCACTTCCGCCACCCCCTACCACTTTGGATGAGGGTTGGGTGGTGGTTACAAAGAAGGGGAAGAAAAAGGCTCCCCGGCCCGCATCGGGTGCTCCGGCCGCGGCGCTGTCGCAGCAGCGGCCTCAGTCGAGGCAGCGCGCACCGGAGCCCAAAATTCGCCTGCCCCGAAAGGCAGCTGTCACCGTGACAGTGACGCCCGAGGGGTTGGCGAAGGGTATAACATATGCCCAGGTACTCCGTGAGGTGATGGCCAACGTCCGCCTCGGTGACCTGGGCATATCGGAGATGCGGGCCCATCTAATGGCCACGGGCGGGTACCTCTATGAGGTGCCCGGCCCAGAGACGGAGGCGAGAGCGGACACCCTCGCCGAGCGCATGAGGGCCGTATTCTGCGGCACGGAGCTGGAGACCGTCGTTCGGGTCTCCCGCCCATGTAAGACCGCGGAATTGCGCATCTCCGGGTTAGACGCGTCCGCTGACCCGGAGATGATCGCGATGGCCCTCGCAGGGGCGGGCGGATGTTCATCCGTGGACATTAAAGTCGGGGAGATCCGCCCCGACCGTTCCGGTCTTGGCTCGGTTTGGGTGCGGTGCCCAGCCAAGGCCGCGGACAAAGTGATCAGGACAGGGCGCGTCCTGATCGGATGGGTGTCGGCAAGGGTCCAGCTCCTTGAGCCTAGGCCCATGCGGTGCTTCCGGTGCCTCTTTAGGGGACACGTACGGTTGCACTGCAGTGACGAATGTGACCGTAGCGGGATCTGCTACCGCTGCGGTCAGTCGGGCCACAAGGCCAGGGAGTGCTCCGCGGAGCCGCACTGCACGATTTGTGCAGGTGCAGGCAAACCCGCAGGCCACCAGGTGGGCGCTAAGGCTTGCGTCGCCTCCGCTCGTCCCCGCCGCGGTAATCGCGGTGGAGGCGCGGCGGTTGTGACGCGGCTCGACCCGTCCACCAGCGCTGCACCCATGGAGATCGCCCAATAATATGGCGCAAAGATTCCTCCAGGCGAATGTTAACCACTGCGCCAGGGCCCAGGACCTGCTGGTCCAAAGCCTCGCGCAGTGGTCGATACAAGTGGCTGTGGTCGCTGAGCCGTACTTTGTTCCCCCCAGGGACGACTGGGCGGGGGACCTGGACGGCTTGGTGGCCGTCATCACCCGGGGCGCCGCCGGCTCCCAGCCCTTTGAAAAAGTAGCGAAGGGCTCGGGATGTGTGGCGGTTCTGTTGGGGGGGGTCTGGATTGTGGGAGTGTATTTCTCCCCCAACAGATCCCAGCCTGAGTTTGAGCACTTCCTCACTCGACTGGGAGCCCTGGTGGTGCAAGGCAGTCAGCCTCGCCCCGTCCTCGTCGCCGGCGACTTCAACGCCGAGTCCTTGGCTTGGGGTTCGTCGGTGACTAACGCACGGGGCAGGGCCCTGGAGGAATGGGCGATCTCGTCCGGCTTGGCCGTCGTGAATCGCGGGACGGCGGACACGTGCGTGAGGCATAACGGCGGTTCGGTGGTGGACATCACGTTCGCCACCCCGGCCCTAGCCCGCCGTGTCCGGGACTGGAGGGTCCTGGTGGGCGAGGAGACGTTGTCGGATCACCGATACATTCGGTTCGACGTCGCCTCGTCCTCAACCACCCGGTCGGGTGGGGGACCGACCGTCCCGCGGTCGGACGGCCCACGCTGGGCCGTTAGTCGCCTCGACGTTGAGGCCCTGAAGGAGGCCGCTCTGGCCCAGGCGCTGGTGCCCGTGCTGGACGGGCCGGTACGGGTCGACGAGGAGGCGGAGTGGTTCGGGGCGGCTATGTCGCGCGTCTGCGACGCAGCCATGCCCCGGGTCCGACGCCTCCCGGAGAAGCGCCAGGTGTTCTGGTGGTCGGCGGAGCTCACGCGGCTACGCGCGTCCTGCGTTGCCGCCCTCCGCCAGCTATCCAGATACCGTCGTCGCCGGATTCGTCTTCTCGGCGACGAGGACCAGGAGCGGCTGCTTCACGGCCTCCACAGGGAGGCTAAGAGAGCGCTGCACGTGGCCATAGCGAGGGCAAAGTCTGCGGCTCAAACTGAGTTCCGGAGTACTCTCGACAGCGACCCGTGGGGGCGTCCATACTGTGTGGCGTTGAGAAAGCTCCGCCCATGGGCGCCCCCGCTGACGCAGAGTCTCCGGGGCGACCTCGTTCAGGAGGTCGTCGCGGCTTTGTTCCCGGCCACGGAGGATGTCACTCCTCCACCGATGGCGTCGCGTTCGTCGACGCCGTCGTCCTTGGATTCGGCAAGGGTTATTTCGGAGGTTTCACCCGAGGAAATGAGGGTGGCGGTGCTTCGGCTGCGGGGCAAGAAAACCGCCCCGGGTCTCGACGGTATCCCCGGACGCGCATGGGTGTTAGCCGTCGAGCACCTGGGGGCGAGGCTCCGCGGCCTTTTCTCCGCGTGCATGGAGCGGGGCCAGTTTCCATCCCGGTGGAAAACCGGCAAGCTGGTCCTGCTCAAGAAAGACGGTCGACCCGCAGAGTCGCCATCGGCCTACCGGCCCATCGTGTTGCTCGACGAGGTCTGCAAGCTCTTCGAGCGGATCGTGCACGCTCGCCTCGTCGAGCACCTGGAGGAGGCCGGGCCGGACCTGGCGGATTGCCAGTTCGGCTTCCGGCATGGCCGGTCAACGGTGCATGCGATTCTGCGGGTCAAGGCGCACGCGGAGGATGCAGTTGCCCGGGGTAAGGTGGTGGTGGCGGTGTCGCTCGACATCGCCAACGCCTTCAACACCTTGCCCTGGGCCTGCATACATGAGGCACTGCGGTACCACATGGTGCCACTTTATTTGCGTCGTCTGGTGCACTCGTACCTATCTAATAGGTATGTAGTGTATCCCGGCGCCGCTGGGTGGCACCGGAGGGCTATGTCTGCCGGTGTTCCACAGGGCTCAGTTCTGGGCCCGCTACTGTGGAACATCGGTTATGACTGGGTTCTCCGTGGTACCAACCCCCGAGGCGTCGCTGTTGTCTGCTACGCGGACGACACCCTGGTGACAGCGACGTCGGGTACTTTCGAGGATGCCATCCTGCTCGCCTCGTTCGGAACCGAACAGGTGGTGGGCAGGATTCGGCGATTGGGCCTCACGGTGGCCCTGAACAAAACCGAGGCCCTGTTCTTCCACGGGCCTCGGCGAAGGCCACCTTCAGGGGCCCACATCATTGTGGAGGGGGTGCGGATTCCCATCGGCGCTACGATGAAATATTTAGGGTTGATTTTGAGTGGCCGGTGGGACTTCCGCGCCCACTTTGAGAAGTTGTCGCCGAAATTGGTGCGGGCAGCGGGCGCGCTTGGGAGCCTGCTGCCGAACCTCGAAGGTCCCGGTAACCTTTGCCGGAGTCTGTACGCCGGAGTCGTGCGGTCCATGGCCCTGTACGGTTCACCCGTATGGGCCGGGTCCCTGAACGCCCGTTGTGTTACCTTGCTGCGCAAACCGCAGCGTCTGGTGGCGCAGCGGATAATCAGGGGCTACCGCACGGTCTCCCACGAGGCGGCCTGCTTGTTGGCCGGCACTCTCCCTTGGGACTTGGACGCCCGGTCGCTCTCGTCAGCATTCCACTGGCGGGAGGGGGCGTCCCAACAACGAGAGAGACTTGCCCCGAGGGAGATTGCGGCCAGGTTTCGCAGAGCCGCCGTGGAGGAGTGGCATGCCAGGCTGGAGAGCCCGAGTGCGGGCTTGAGGACCGTCGCGGCAGTGCGACCTGTCCTCGAACAGTGGCTGGACAGGCGCCACGGTGCGCCTGCATTCCGGCTGACACAGGTACTGACGGGTCACGGGTGTTTTGGTGCGTACCTGTGTCGCATAGCCGGAAAAGAGGCGTCCGCCGTGTGCCACCATTGTGGCAACTGCCGCGAGGACACGGCCCAACACACTCTTGAGGAGTGCCCAGCCTGGGTGGAGGAGCGCAGCGCTCTCATAGCAGTCGTCGGAGGAGACCTCTCGCTGCCGGCCGTGGTGTCCGCCATGGTCGGCAGCCGGAGGTCATGGCGTGCGATGGTCTCCTTCTGCGAGCGCGCCATCTCGCAGAAGGAGAGCGCCGAGCGGGATCGTGAGCAGAGCGATCCCGCCCGCCGCCAAAGGAGACGTAGGAGGCGCCGGGTGGACGACTGACCGGCGTCTCCCGCCCTGTGGAATGGGGGCGTTTGGAGAATTCCACCACGGTAACCCCTGCCTGTCGTAAGAGGCGACTAATAGGGGCCTTCCGGGGTCGCGGGCGTGCAGCGGGGGGCTGTGCGCCCCTTATAGTACTATTGTACTTGCGACCCCGGGACGGACGGCAGCACGGAAGGTCGGCCTCGTGCTGCCGTAGACGCCGAGGGCGTCCTTCGGCGGCGGGGGCTTCTGAGCCCCCCCCAAATCGGAGACGGGCCGCAAGGCGGCACCGCGCAGGGGCGGTTCCGGTAGCAAGCCGAGGCTATCTCAGGATACCCCGGGACCGCCCCACTCATGCGCCGAAGTAGGCCACCGCGGGGTTTTTAGTCGGTATTGCCGGTGTAGGGCATTTGTTAGGGACGCGGCCCAGCGTCGCCCGGATGTCGACCATCTCTCCCGGGCATCACGGCGCTGGGTCGTAAGGCCGGCGAACCCGACATACCCGCCGCGTCCACCCCCCCGGGCGCGGCGGCAGTGGTAAAACACTTTTCCCCGCGACAAAAAAAAAAAAAAAAAAAGGTACCCGGTCGTTAATTCTAAGCTGAATTATTTCTGCAATACCAAAGATATTTAATACTACTTATTTACTACTGTGCAACAGTGCGTTGACCCCACATTGGGTTTTTTTTTTTTTTTTTTTTTTTTTTTTATAGCAGAGATTGGCAAACGAGCAGATGGGTCACCTGATGGTAAGTGATCTCCACCGCCCATAGACACCCAAGACAAAAAAAATCATGGGTGCGTTGCCGACCTAAAAGGAGGGAATGGAAGGGGAGGGAAGGGGATTGTGAAAAGGGAGTGGGGAAATGGGCCACCGGAAATCTCACTCACCGAACGAAACGCGACAGCAAGCTGCCACTTTACGTCGGTTTTCTGTGAGACAGTGGTATCTAACCGGTCGAGCCGGCCCATTCGTGCTATAGACGTTACTGTCTACAGCGTGGCTCTACCACCTGGAAAGTTAAAGTCAAGTTAAAAGAAAGAAGTGTTAATATTTAACTATATTATACACTGCCTTGGTGGCGTGGTGGTATTTCGGTACGACTAAGGTTCTGAGGTCTCGGGTTCGATGCCCGGGTCGGGCAAAGCGATATTGGATTTTTCCATATCAGCCCGGACTCGCCCCCTATCACATCTGGGACGGAACTAAGCTCGGCGGAATGTGGGTGTTCTATTTCGCTAGTGCGCCTCTGCCTACCCCTTCGGGGATACAGGCGTGAGCTTATGTTATGTTGTTATATTATATACCTAATTCTATGTTAGTACTGACATCAGAACAATTTTATTAATTACCCCAGCTTTGTACCCCAGATAAATATCACGATAACTGACATAACATGAAAAACATAAAATTATTGCTATTAAATAAAACAAACATTCGTTGACGACTAATAATATTTCGAGCAATGAAAATAGAATTCATTTTCAAACCCGTAGTAGGGACTATTAAATAATCCCCATAGCAAATGCATGCACGCCCGAAACATTCGGAATGCATTGTTTCGACTCGCTTAGTTAGGGAAATACATAATCAGCGCTTATTTAATGCGATGTTTATCCAATGTTTAGGGGCCTTAATTTGTTGCCAATTAATCTGATTTCAATGTTTTAGTGTTTATTGTTTGTTAATTGTGTTTGGTTTTGGTTAGACATTGTTTTGGGTAATTGCGGTTTGAGTCAACTATGTTAGCGATTAACGTTTGATTTAACGTGAGGTCAGCGCAACAAACTTTTTAACCATGTTGCAAAAAGGATTCGGTTTAGTTTTGGGGCAATGAATACCTATTAATATTTTTAGTATCCTTTCTTTAAATGTGGGTGTTCTAGTTCGCTAGTGCGCCTCTGCCTACCCCTTCTGGGATACAGGCGTGAGCTTATGTTATGTTTCTTTAAATACAGATGATATAACTCATACCATTATAGAATTTGTATTTTCAACCGACTTCCAAAAAGAAGGTCCTCAATTCGTATGGTTTTTTATGTATGTTCCGAAATATCTCCGCCAAATGTGGAATTATTTTTAAAATTCTTTTTGTGTTTGATAGAGCTTATTTCAAGGGTGGTCCCATATAAATTTGGTCACGATCGGATCAAGTTGAAAGTCGGTCAGTTACTAAACTTGTGATTATTATTCAAAAGAATTATACATTTACTTCATTGATAGTAACTTTAAAGTGTTATAATCGTTGACGCTGCTCTAGGCAGCCAGAAAGAGCTTTATGCCAATGCAATAAATGTGTAAAAGACATCATCGATCGTTTTGTTATAGATCCTTTTGTTTTCACATCTTAATTTATAACTAGCCATAGTTATGTAAAAAATATGTAACACATAAAAATCTATTGACATGTAACTACAATTGCGCTGAGATATCGCTTCGCTCAGTGTGTTCTATCGTCTGTATCACGGGGAATGCTCCGAAGAATTGTTCAACCTCATCCCTCCCTCTCCCTTCCTTAACAGAACTACGCGTGCCGGCTTGCGAAATCACAGCTTCGCGGTTTCTACCATCTCGGCCCGAACTAAGAAGTTCGGTAACTCCTACCTTTGCCATACCGTGAAGCTGTGGAATAGTTTGCCGGCATACGTATTCCCTCCCTCCTACAACATTGGGTCCTTCAAACGGAGTGTGAAGAAGCATTTATGCAGGCCGGCATGATACTGGTCGCCACCGATGGACACAAGGTCTATAGGTGGTGACTGGTATTTTTGGACCGCACATCGCTTACCATCAGGTGTTGTGTGGTCACTTTGCCGTGCTCGGATAAAAAAAAACGACGAAAGACACAAAAGAGTAAGCCTTGCGTGAGATTAAAATCAAACCCCAAACAACAAAAACTCCAAAACGATAATAATCAATAAACAACTCCTACAAAAAATTCAACTGGAAATGTCAGAAACAGAGCAGGTGTGTACATCCGCAATCCAAAAGAGTCCATCTGTGACTTGTCAATGTTTTTGTCACACAACTGTTTCCGTTTGCACCGAGTTTTGAACAAATGTACCACAGTTAAATATTGATTTGTTCTTACTCTATTACGGATTAGAAAGACTGTTGAAAGTGTGGGACGTAGCTAATAGTTAGATAGGTTTGTAATAGACTAGCGGAAGAGATTGTTCGAGAATAACGCTGAGATCTATAGAGCGAACTTCGTCTAAATCTGAGTCAAAGAAACGAACTCAGAGAGGATTTGGAATTTTTAAATCGAACTTCGGCTTAGTCCGAGACATTTTTTTACACGAAAAACAGACTAAGGAAAGGTTTCTTGTGAAAAATGATCCGGACTAATTGAAGTTCGATTTAAAAATTCCAAATCCTCACTGAGTTATTTTCTTTGACTTAGACTTAGTCGAAGTTCGCCCTATAGATCTCAGTCTATATCACTACTTTCTCTCTACCCACGTGTATATAACTTAAGAATTAGGCAGATGCGAACTAGAGAACTAAGACACCCACAATACCGTCCCAGATGTGATAGCGGGCGAGTCTATCGCTATAACGGGCACAAAATCCAGACTCTGGACTGATACTGACTATGTCCGACCAAGGAATCAAACCCGAAATCTCAGTAGTTGTACTCCGCACGCAATACATTATAGGTACTTATAAAATAACAAAAGATGTCGCATTCTTGGTCTAGAGGCATATGTGCTATGGATGAGGTCTTAGATTCAAATACCAGATTGGACAACGTTTTCCTAACATTATTTATCCGGGACCAGATACCCTAGATGCGGTTAACGTCAGGCAGGCAGTCGGTTGTAAAAACTAAGCCATATCGTTCATACAACGAGCTTCAAATATTATGTGGCACCAACCCCATTTTACAGTGAGATAAGAGAAAGTAGAATAATCAAAACAGGTGACTACGAAGCTTCTACTCTTATGTTGAAGCATTAGTAACTGCGAGAAACTTTACATACACATGTATGTATGTAGACTTTCCGATATAAAAAGTCCCTGATGATTTACAAACGATATGAAACAATACAAACTCAAAAGGTGTGAGAAGCACTAGTAATCCAGATTAATTGGAATTCACCACCTAGGGAACCAACATACAACGTTAACCTGTTTTACGATGTGAATTACCCAATACCCATATCGGTTGCAATTTATTATCATTGACAGCCAACAGGGAAACATTGTTCCTGAATTATTTGCAAAAATAATGTGCTTCCATACGCCTCGCATATAGGGCTGTCGCGTGATACTTTATTTTACCTGTATATTGTATGAGAAAATTTATAAATACTGTCAGATGTAGATATTGTATGGAAACTATGGACTAAGCTACAAGTTATTTAGGCTGGCATAATTAATGCGACTATCTACTAACGACGACGACGACTGCCTCGGTGGCGTGGTGGTATTTCGGTACGACTACGGTTCTGAGGTCTCGGGTTCGATCCCCGGGTCGGGCAAAGTGATATTGAATTTTTCCATATCAGCTCGGAGTCTGGAATTTGTGCCCGATATGGCGATAGGCTCGCCCCCTATCACATCTGGGACGGAACTAAGCTCGGCGAAATGTGGGTGTTCTAGTTCGCTAGTGCGCCTCTGCCTACCCCTGCGGGGATACTGGCGTGAGCTTATGTTATGTTATGTTATGTTATCTAAAGATTGATGTGATTTTTATCGCGATTGGGCATTATATTGACCACATTGTAATCTAAAATCAAGTGGTAGAGCAATTTTGTAGACAGTAACGTCTACAGCACGAATGAGCCACCTAGAACGGTTTGGTACCACAGAAAACTGACGTAAAGTGACTCGCTATTGTGTTTCGTTCGATAAGTGAGATTTCAGATGGCCCTATTACCCCTCCCTTTCCCAATCCCTATCTTTGATTGTCTTGGGCATCTTTAAGCGGTGGAGATCACTTAACATCAAGCGCCCCACCTTTTTTTTTGCTCGTTTATTATGTCGTTGCTAATTAAATGTATGAAGAAAATTATCATAGTTTGTGGAAACTGACAAATATCTTATAAGGGCACTTATTATTTCGTACAACCCTAGAGCAGAGTGATGATACAATGTGCTCATGCCATCGTAATATTATTCACTCAATGATGACTTCGTAAATATTTTATACATTAAAATACTCCGTAGTAAAATTTAATTAAAATTGTGCATACTTTCATATGGTGATATTCGATTCTTGGTCAATATACACAATATTTGTAAAGCTGGAATACATATTTTGTTATTGACACAATGGCATCAAAAACAGGGACTGAATTTATTTATTGCACGTTGTAGGAGCTTTGCTAAGAATCTATGTGCCTTGTGAATTCTTTAATGCCAGGGTCCGAAACTTTGTTAAGAATTCTTTGTTCAATTGTTATTTTATAAATTCCTCTTACTCCTTACGAATTATTTTATGAAAATATAATTCTAATTCTAATAAAATATAATTATTGTTTTTGATACAATATTGATGTATGAAAGTAATGGTTGAAGCTTTTACATAAATATTTATATGGCTTTAAAATTTAATAGTTCGTAAACACGTAACATAAACTTCCGACTTCCAATCGCGGTTAGCAATCCGCAGGTATGAAAAATCGCACAAAATAAATATGTATGTAGGCGATAGGATCTTAAACTTGTTTAATTTAAACTTGGTCTAAACTTTGACGGTATTACCTAAATCAACTTGGTTCTATATTGATTTCAATTTTCATGCTCTTATTCTATTCAAATATAACTTCATCATCAGCCATAGGACGCCACTGCTGGACATAAGCCTCCAAATATAACTTATAAGTATTAAAGTAGTAATAAAACTATTATTACGGATTATATCACGATTAGGTTTTAATTATTATTCCCGACGTTTCGAAGGCTTTGCAGTCTTCGTTGTCACGGGTCAGACAACGAAGACTGCAAAGCCTTCGAAACGTCGGGAATAATAATTAAAACCTAATCGTGATAGAATCCGTAAGAATAGTTTTATTCCAATGTATAATATTCGCGTAAACTTAAGAAATCAGTATATTAAAGTAGTAACTTATAAATATCTATTTTTATTGAATATAAAATACAAAACTGCTCTAAGCTCTAATCTGGTTGCTTACTTTGATATCATACTCTAACGAATACAAAATGAAAGAAAAATTAGTTATGAAACTTAACTCGCCCAGACTTTCCTAGCCTTTTTCCTCGACGGCTGGTGTAAAGACAGTGTAATTCAATTATTATAGCATAGTTATTCTTATACAAATGGAATTTAAAATTCTTGCCTGCAGGTTGTAGCAGTTTATCTTGTTTATTTAACACTATACTATCTTTTGATTAGCTTTGCAAGCTATTATTATCGAAAAATTATTTCAGACTGCCTCGGTGGCGTGGTTGTATTTCGGTACGACTACCCTCCTGAGGTCTCGGGTTCGATTCCCGGGTCGGACAAAGTGATATTGGATTTTTCAATATCAGCCCGGAGTCTGGAATTTGTGCCCGATATGGCGATAGGCTCGCCCCCTATCACATCTGGGACGGAACTAAGCTCGGCGAAATGTGGGTGTACTAGTTGGCTAGTGTGCCACTGTCTACCCCTTCGGGGATACAGGCGTGAGCTTATGTATGTATAAAATTATTTTAGGATGTTTGAAAATCCCAGAAACTGTACATATTTCTTGTTCAAACAAACGTATAAAGAGGTAAGTTCATCCAAGCTAACACACGGCGCTAAGTGTTGCCTGCTTAGAATAACAAAGGGTTAGATTTGTTTGCTTAATCTCCAAGCAAATCTGAAGATCCGGTGCGCTTTCTCAAGGGGTGAGATGAATCGCAAGCTCTGTTTGACTTCAACCACCCCGCCGTGGGAATGCGCTGATAATCGAAGTTTGGAATTTTAGGTAAATATTGATTATAAATTATGTGGCTTCTATTCCTTTGTCAATTTCAGATTACATTAAAAAGATTAATCCAACTTATATAAAAGTAAAACTTAAAGGTTGTTTCTCAAAATCTTTCCGTTGAAGTATTTGTCGTCCCAAAAATAGTTGACACATAAAAACTGATATTTTCAGACACCAACCTCTATATAGCTTAGAATCATAACAAAATGCTGTGCTCAATAGCTATTCCTTTATTGTAGTTCGTCGCTCTGGTATTATTACCTGAAAATAACAAAAACAAATTATTTTGCAATCTTGATACCTTACAAATATGAAACTTTCTAAAAACATTCTCGGAACGCACCAAATATATATTACAATTAGGTGACTTGCAAAACATAGAGAATAGAGGAAAATTCGTGTGCAGAATGCATAATGATGGTCAAATAATAGGGTTGTCAGCCGTAACAAACATAGGGGCCTCTGCGCTGAGCAGTGAGTAATGGAAGACGTTTGGTAAGTGCAAACACACCAACCCTACTCGTCCACATTAAATCACGGCTTTTCTGGCCTTTATCCTGCACAAAACCTTTCCTGGCCGTTCCACTGTCACGTTGAAATATGTGTCAAATAAACGCTTTAAATTGTTCGAGTCCCAACTTTATATAAGCGAGAAATGGATCCTCAATTTGTGTTGATTACCGCCGAATGTTCATACACTTAAGGTCGCCTTATGTCGGTTAAGGCCGCCTTATCTGTCAAAATTGTATGGGAAAAATCAATTTAAGAAGCCCTTAAAGTTGAGCAGCGTTTGACCATTCGGGCGTTAGAGTTGTTAACTTTGTTATCAAACCTTATACAACGAGAGTTAAAATACAATGCACAGATTATGAAACTTTCACTGTATGAAACTTACAAAGGTGGGGAATTAACAGATCCATCGCATTTAAGTACTTACTAATTTGAGTTATGTTCGACCGACTTAACAAAAAGGAGAAGGTCCTCAATTCGTCTGAATTTTTATGTAACGCGATATCTCCACCAAATGTGGAATGTCCAAGATTATTTTTGTATTCGATAGAGCGTATTCCAAGGTTCCCATATAAATTTAGTCACGATCTGATAAGTTTTGACTTCGGTAAAGTTTTTAAACTAGTGATTGTCATCATCAAGCTCTAAAAACAAGGTGCTGCATACATAACAACACATTAGTAAATACGATCTCTTTATAGTCAATAAACAGGGTACTCAAGCCCCACGTGTCTCACATTCAGTGTCCCAAGGCCTTGAGCCACCGGAATCACGGCGACATCCGGAACACTCTCGGTTTACATCGTAAAGATGACGCGAGATATCACGGTCCTACGAATTTTGACGAATGAGATAAGAAAATAAAACAGGCCAAGTACGCGACAAGGTTTAACCGGAATACGAGGTAAAACATCTCAAGGGAGGCACTTGGTTCTTTGACGCAAGATAAGCTAAAAATTCATAATTGCCGTTTCTTAGATAGTAAATTTAAAAGAAATAACAGACTGACTTCAAATCCAATCGTGACCAAATTTCCCTTGAAATGTGCTCTATCGAAAAAAAAGAATTTCGGAAAATCGGTCCACATTTAACGGAGATATCGCGTAACATACATAAAAAAATACAGACGAATGAGGACCTTTTATTTTTGAAAGTCGGTCGAAAAAGGTAAAGCATGGCTATAATCTAAATTTTACAAATATTATGTATATTCAAAGACTGGCAACCGACCGAAAGTGGTTACTTAGGGGCGATTTTGAATAGCCAAATAATTTTATGCTGAGAGATAATTTCCTTGTTTTAGCAGAAGACTTATACATTAACTAACAAGATGTCAACAAGAATACACCATATATACCTCTATATAATTCTAGGTCAAAAGTTAAAATGTTTAGCTACGTTTATCCACAAATGTGGAAATAAAAGTAAAACTGTAGCAAAATAAAATCACGCCAAAAGCTTAATAAGTAAAAAAGGATTTGGCCATTTTGGGGTCCTATCATTGCCGGATAAGAGCCGAGTGCGGACACGTACCGCAAAATAAATTCTAATAAAGTTAATTAAGCTGTGGTACGGCATTATCTCTGTCAAAATTTAAGCCGGAATTAAAACGAATAAAGTTATCCACCGAGTGTTGACGGTAAACAAGATTAACAAGATGTACCCGTATTAATTTTAGATTTATCATTGAAGTATAGATTAAGAGCTAGCTCTAACTTCGAATTAATGGTAAACGTTGGTGTCTACTTATTGTAATTGGGTCAGAATATTTTACTAGATAACAAAACATAAGCTTTTATACCCGAAGGGTTAGGCTGGGGCGCACTAGCGAACTAAAACCCCCACATTTTGCAGAGCCTAGTTCCGTCACAGATGTGATAGGGGGCTCGCCTATCCTTATATCGGGCACAAATTCCAGACTCCGGGCTGATATGGAAAAATCCAATATCACTTTGCCCGACCCGGGAATCGAACCCGAGACATCAGAACCGTAGTCGTACCGAAATACCACCACGCCACGGAGGATTACTTTTCTCAAAAAGAAGTAATCGCCTCAAATATATTAGGAGGTCTCATTTACCGATTACGCCGTGAAATCAAAACCTTATTAAATGCGATCGAAAAGGGTAGAAAGGTAGTAATCCAATCTGGCGCTTGAAGGGGTTCCGAAGCGGGAGGAATGTCATTCTACCATTTTATTCTTACCTTCCATAGGTAATTAATTTGTCAGTAAATACCCACGACACAAGATTGAGTGCGTTTCTTTGACTCAGACTTAGTCGAAGTTTGCCATATGGATCTCAGCCTTAGTGTGGGGTCAGTATTATATGCGTGATTAATGGGTGTTTATTTATTTATTTATATAACTAATCATCATCATCATCAGCCATAGGACGTCCACTGCTGAACATAGGGCTCCCCCAAAGATTTCCAGATCGACCTGTTGGAAGCGGCCTGCATCCAGCGACTTCCTGCAACCTTTATCAGGTCGTCGGTCCACCTTGTAGGTGGACGTCCTATGCTGCGCTTGCCGGTACGTGGTCTCCACTCGAGAACTTTTCTGCCCCATCGGCTATCAGTTCTACGAGCTATGTGCCCTGCCCACTGCCATTTCAACTTGCTAATCCTCTATATAACTAATAGATCTAATCAATTTGGAAATCTTTGTGAGAAGCCTATATCCTGCAGTGGACGTCCTGTGGCTGATGATGATAATGATATATAACAGATGCAGATTATAAAATTGGTAGGAGTATATGAGACAAAAGAAGGGTACGATTCACGAATAATGATAACAATTCCACCTGTGTAACATTTCTCCCAAAAATTATAGCCGCTTAGTCAACGCCAGGCAGGTAGAAAAGAGACAACAAGCTTGTTACTCAAGTAATAAAATGGAGAAGTAGTGTAATACACTTGTTATAATAACTTATTTTATGTTTATAACGTATGGGAACATCATAATATAATACGAAATGTTGTTTTATAACATGTGGGATCTTCATAATATATGAAATTTTATCTTATGTAATAAAATAATACTTCCGAAGCTAGTCAGTTTTATTACTTTATATTTTCGTTGTTAATTTTATTATTTATGCAATTGTAATGAATAGCATCTTACTTAAATGAGCCATGTTTGTTTATCATTTTATTAATCATACTGGACTTGTTGCCTTTAATATCCAGAATCAGAATGTTCTTATTTATATTGATAAATTAGGAAATGAGTAAGACGGGCTCCTGCTGGGTGCTACAAAGTGATGTCCATCCAATTATATCTCAAATCTAGACCGTGTTAAATCCAAAAGAAAAAACAAGAATAATGGGTACGTTGTCGCCTCCTTTGTTTAGTGGCAGCATATATGGGCTGTGGACTGGGTGGTCGTGAGTTCGATTCCCAGGTCTGGCAAAGCAAATTGTCTAATTTAATTTGCCCGAGACTGGATCCCCCAGAGGGGTTTGACGTCAGCCAGGCAGCAGGTCCTAAAACAGCCAAATCCTTTCTGCAACATGTTTGAAAAAGTGTATTGCGCTGACCCCACATTAAGGTGGAATAATGTCAAGTAGAAAGAACGGGTACGTTGTCGAGAAGAAATAAGGTTGTGGCCAGAGAATAGGTAAGATCTAGACCTACTTTTACCCTACTCACGAAAACACAAAACTTACACAACCCAACAGCAAGCTGCCACTTCACTTCGGTTTTGTATGACATAGAGGTACAATCCTGGGTGTCTATTCTATGAAACGTTATCGGATGAACGATATCGGACCGATACTCTACCGCAGAGACTAATATAGATGCACGTGGATCAAATAAATGTCAAACACTGAAGAGTGGGCTGTCAAACGGTTTACAGCATAGCATTCTCCGAAACGAAAATTATAGCACCGATATCGGTCGGACTCGTGAGCCACATGGAATAGCAAAACGTTCGAAACGAAGTCCGCAACTGCGGATTTCGTTTTACAAACTAGGCCTCCAGAACCCTGATTGAATCAGACAGTAGTACAAGTCACTATGATGACCTTTACATAGAATAACAATATTTCTAAACATTGCGCTGATTAGGTCAAGACTCAAGACTCATCATATTGAATGTACAAACCGCGTGGGTTTGTCTCGTGTTTCAATTTACACAGATGTAGAAATAAAATCCCTATGACCTTTGGTGTTTATCCTCACACTCTGTATCTTGTAAGCCTATGACCGCACTGTGGTCTATATAAAGAATTTTTCGAAATATTGTGTTTATTTAACTGTGACTGCCTCGGTAGCGTAGTTGTATTTCGGTACGACTACCAATCCGCATTAGGCCAGCGTGGTAGACTAAGGCCTAACCCCCTCTCATTAGTAGAGGAGGTCAGTGCCCAGTAGTGGGACAGTAATATTAAGGGGCTAATATTATTATTATAATATTGTGATTATTGAAAAACCCTTTTCTGTCTGGTTTGATCCGTACCTAAAGCTGGGGCCCGTCTTTGTACACAGATGCTTCTACTTCCTCCAGTCTGGATTTTCGACCATGGCTCTCAAATCTTTCCTAAACCTCAAGCCTCACAGCTGATACGGCGCATTGACTATTTAGAACGTTAAATAAACCTTTTCATAAAATTTAGCACACAGAGTATGGGCTAGAAACCATAACATTATGTTCATAATATATCGCTGTTCACATTACTATGTGCATTCAATACGTGCGGAGAAAGCCGACAGCAAAAGTTAGTCAAAAATAAAAAAATAACCGAAGCAACGCGGCATAAATTAGTTAAAAAATTTATTATGTGCTTGAAACTGTAGCATCGATTTTCGATACAATTTATTTAACTGTGGAGCGTAGATACCGTTTATTTACGTACTTGTAACTTTCGTACCTCGGCAAAGTTCGCACTTCGCACATACGAGTAGGTACTTAGTACGGAACCACCAACAAACTGAACGAAAACTGTGAGACTCTACCGGTGTGAATACGTACATTATGTTTGTTTTGCCTCTGTAAATCTACTTTCTGGTATGGTATGAGGTAGAGGACGAGAGCGTTTTTCAGAAAAAAACAAAATTCTAGGACAAGCTGACAACTTCTTTAATCTATTTTTCTTTCTGCCTGAAATTAGCCCGGATTTCTGCCAGGGTCCGCCTTTCTACTTAAACGCTTCCACTTCGCCCAGTCTTGAACATCTTCCATGGTGAAGCCTAGCTCTCATATCTTCTCTAATTTACTGAGGCTCTTATCTTCTTTAAATTATGATCCAACTGTGGAACCAACACTAACAGGCAATGATGCCGTGATATTCTTATGTTATGACAATAGTAGATATGGAGAGTAGATAAATAACATAAAGTGCATATTGAAAACAATTTATTAACATTTCTATAAAACATAACATCCTTAATAATTAGTCCTAAATAATTACATTTACTATAAACTTTAACAGAAGCAAATAACAGACAACTTTAACAGAAGAAAATATGACAGAAAAATAGACTCAATGGCCATCTCAAACACAAAACCTTCTCCTATGTTCTAAGAACACATCCATGTTTAACAAAGAAACTTGAACAGTGCTCAATTTAATTATCGTTTAAGGAACGACGCTCTGCAAATTGTATAGGGTTTTTAGATATTCTTGACTAGCATTTATTCAGTTTATTTTATTTAAAGTAAACATTATGGGCCTTACATATAAAAGACAGTTTAGCTGAGCAAATTGCTAAGAATAGTCTATCACTTTTTCCTTGTTTGAAAATTAAAGTTTCTTTAAGTAAGGCTCTATGTATCTAATACAACAAAAACATTTAAAATTCATAAATGAGTCAACGTTTAAAATACGCCCGCTACCTCTCTTAACACACACCACACGAGACAACCGTGAGTGGACTTACGAACTTTTACAGTTATTGTTATTTAGACGACCAATATTTGCCGTCCTAGGCTACTGCTTGTCCCGTGATATGGATTTCTATTGTTTCCTTAGCTTACGAGGATTTTAAAATAATCTCTCTTCGCCAGACTGTTTGCTTACATCTTATCTAGACTTCATTTTTCAACGATATTGGATGGAGCAGCGTTCAAATGGTACTCCAGTTACGTTGCTCCAACTTTGAAAGTATTACGGCGGGTAATGCGAAATATGAAATACTTTAAAATGTACTTGTTTGTGGTGCTGCATTCATTGGAAAAGTACCTTTACGGGAAAATATTTTTATTTTATATGCAGGCTTATAATAATCTTTCTGAGTAATATAATTGATGTTTGGTTATTCATAATACGCCTGTAGATAATGTTGAATGGAATTAAATTCTATATATCGCATTATAAGTATGTAAGACTGCCTCGGTGGCGTGGTTGTATTTCGGTGCGACTGCCGTCCTGCAGCCTGAGCAGGAAAATTTCTGACAACCGTAAATGTATTCGTGAAATATTAATCAAATGTCATCAGTGCGCAGCGATTTTACATTTACATTAGTTTTTCGTGCTCGGGCTACTGAGGTCTCGGGTTCGATCCCCAGGTCGGGCTAAGTGATATTGGATTTTTCCGTATCAGCCCGGAGGCTGGAATTTGTGCCCGATTTGGCGATAGGCTCGCCCCCTATCACATTTGGGACGGAACTAAGCTCGGCGAAATGTGAGTGTTCTGGTTCAATAGGGCACCTCTGCTACCCCTTCGGGGATACAGGCGTGTATGTACTTACTTATGTATGTGTATGTATGTATATGTATGTTCACATAATAATAACGATTAAATATATCCTATATTTGTATTTAGATACAATGGTGTCACTAGAGAGGATGCTCAAGACCGGGCGAAGTGCAATAGTTTAAGTAGGAAGGTGGCAGGAGGCTGCGATAACGCCAGACAGAAAGAAAGAATGGTGACGTACTTATTTATTACTATCTTAAGCTTTTTAAATATGTTATTTAGAGAAACATACATATTACGTATATTTTAAATCTTCAACATACTTTTCCTTGATTTTTAATGTGTTCATTTACGTCGAGATTTATGAACAACATTCCAAGTTATCTTCTTATAAAGACATCAAAACCAAATCCAATTACAAAAGTTGTGACGCGGGTGATGAATATTCATGATCCATCATCCGAGGACACGAAAAATGTAATCAAACTCGTAAATGGATGCCAAGTAAGTTACTTACGACTCATAAAACCACCAACCAGTGTTGCCAGATTTGACGATTTTCTAGCAGAAACACAGCTTTTTGATAAAAATATTTTGCGGTAAACATGTAGATACAATTTTAATCCAATGTTCCATTTTTAAATTATTGACTTTAGTTATTTTTGATTATTAAAAAAATGTTTTTAGGTCTCTGGTGTTTAAAATACTACAAAATAAAAACCTAGTGAAAGCTAAATTATTTTTACCAAAATGCAAAAACAAAGTCACAAATCACGGAAAATACTCGTAGTTTTTAAAGAACGCTTAAAGTTTGAGTATCATCCCGGAGTCTGGAATTTGTGCCCGATATTGCGATAGGCTAGCAGCGCCCTATCACATTTGGAACGCAACTAAGCTCAGCGAGTTATAGTTCGCTAATGCGCCACTGCCTGCGCCTTCGTGGATAAAGGCTTATATAGATACAGGCGTGAGTTTATGTTATGTTAATGTAAAATTTTGATCAGCCTTTAATAAAATGGTTTTCAGGCCCAGTTTTGCAAACTACTGATTTTGGTCGTGCTCTTACTATTAAATAAAGTTCTGCTAAAATTTTCGGGTTCAATCTGGCAACCCTAACCAACCAACATTTCTCAGAGATACGTAATCAAATGTAATCCATTTAAAACTTTTCCAATAACATCCCCCAGATGCATTGCTTCATCGTGAAACGTTAATCTAGTGAAATGGTGACGACTGACGAAATGACACAAAAGAGGGTGAAAATATAGAGTGGTAAGGAATTAATGCAGCGTTTACGTATTAGGGTAAAATGTTTTATACGAAACAGGAATAGGTTGTGTATGTTCATGGGCGTAGATTACTACATCTAATCTTTCTTTTTGCTTGCCCTTATCCCACTTAAGGTGGGGGTCAGTAGAACACTTTCTGCATAAAAGATTTAGCTTAGTTGTAACAACTGACTGACGTCAACCCCCCTCTAGGATTTAGTCCCGAGTATACCGTGTTAGAAAAAACCTGTCTGACCTGGGAAACGAATCCAGAATCGAAGAAAAGTAAAATATGCGTAAAATAATAGGCGTCGCGATACCGTCTACACCTTTATGTGGGGTCGGCGCAACACACTTTTTGACAGACTTCCAAAAAGGAAAAGGTCCTCAATTCGTTTGCATTTTTTATGTATATTTTACGCGATATCTCCGCCAAATGTGGACCGATTTTCAAAATTATTTTTGTGTTCCATAGAGTTTATTTCAAGGGTGGTCCCATATACATTTGGTTACGATCGGATTTGAAGTCGGCCCGTTAAGTTTGTCATTATTCAAGCATGTTGCAGAAAGGATTTACCGTCTACACTTTTTGTACAACACAATAAACAAACTTTATAAAACCTCTAACTCTTTATACGCTTGTTCCACATTTATATTTAAAACCAGATTATATTGTCTTCGCTATCATGTATAATTTAGTATGAAGGGTGTATCCGTAAAATTTAAATTGCAAAATGTAAATCTCCCATACTTAACTGTTTTATTACTATATCGTGCAGTCTTATTGCTTTCGTAATTGTACTGTTACCATATCGTAAAACTTTCACTGCGTTAATATTCATACAAAAATATTGTAACATTATGAATATTTTTATACGCGAATTCACGCAAGACTAAATTTCGTTTTATGATGGGAAATATTTCTTTCTACTTTGTCTCTTCAATAGTCATTTAGTAGATAATAAATAATAATGTGACATATTTCATTTATCGTATACTTAGGTCGTGTATGGGCTGTGGTCTAGGATGTCTGGCGTTCGAATTCACGTCGGGAAAAGTAGTTTTTCTAATACCATTTTCCCGGCAATTGATAAAGATCCAGTTAGATCAGATCTCAGAGGGGGGTTGACTCCAGTCATCTGGTCCTAAAATACTAAGCCAAATTCTGCCTGCAACATACTTGACAACTCCCCGTTGAGGTGGTATAAGGACAGATGGAAAAAAATACTAACGTGAAGATTTTTCTCATTAATATTATTTTAGCACCATTTTCAAGATAAAAGCCGTTTAATACTCTGATATAAATCTTATTTTTAATCTTCTACACTTCGCCGCATACAATTCTTATTACAAATATATGCTTAGTAATAACATAATTTTATTTTGATATTATTTTCAGAACCTCACTAAGCCCTACTTCAAATATATTAGATTGAAATCCGTAGATTCAGAGCTTTGGGATTATACTGCCAAATTCATAAAAGTGCTATAAATATAAGATTCGAGAAACATCAACGAGATTATATTGAAATGGTCCAATAAACATCCATTTTTGTTATAGCTAAGATTGGCGAATGGGTAAGTGGGTCACCTAATGGTAGGAGGATCCATAGTCCATAGTTACCCACGATACCAAAAGAATCATGGGTGCAATAAATGAAAATATAGAGGTAGAATGAACGGCGCGCTACATCTTAAATTATTAAACCATAATATAATCTTGCTAGCTAGTAAGTTGTTATTGCTAAGTTGTATAACTTTAAAGTTGTATTGCAAGCTGTGTTCGCCTACATTGGTTGTCATGTTTAGAATAATACTGTTAGAATTAAGTTAATATTGAATAATATAATGTGAAACCTCTGGTGGACCGAATAAATAAAAATGCATCTTTATTCCCATTATTTAAACTTACAAGGGCTGCTCCATCCGAATTGGCATCGCGTCTGTTTTAACATAAGCTTTTCAGGGTTCCTAAGCTAAATGTCAAAAATAAAACTTTTAGACTTTCGCCATGTCCGTTCGTCTATGTGAATGGCCGCGATTTACCTCAGAGACAATTAGTAAGGCCCACAAGGCCCAGGCCCTATATGGGCCACTTGCAGCTCCGCGATAAATCTCTATTTCTCCTAAATCAAGTTTAGGTTTAACTATAGATTAGTAATAGGTCTGCAAGACGCCCTGAAACTGTAATTTGATATGAGGATACATTTCAATAATGCTGACAGAGTTGTAAAATAAAATCTAGTTAAACAACTTTTTTTACCTTCCCTACAAGTTGTGATGAATATTTTCGTTGTATGAAACGGCATGTAAATATCAATTTTCTTTTCACGTTTAGTTTGATCAAAAATTCTACCTATATAATCACAAGTTTAAAAACTTAACGGACCGATTTCAAATCCGATCGTGACCAAATTTATAAGGGACCCTTGAAATAAGCTCTATCGAACACAAAAAGAATTTTGAAAATCGGTCCACATTCGGCGGAGATATCGCGTAACATACATAAAAATACAGAGGAATTGAGGACTTCCTCCTTTTTGGAAGTCGGTCAAAAAGGGGGTTTACTTTTACATAAGCTTGGTCTTCACCGTCGACGAATAATTTTACCGCGTCTTTCAAAGACGCCTAATTAATCTACTAATTTTCATTGACTGATACCCTAGTTCCTCAAAAGCCCACCTCGCTCCTAATTACCGTCCTGAAAAAGGTATCTATGCTTAATTTTCTTTTTCATTAACCTTGTGAAAGGCCCAGAGCTCAAAGGATTCCTTAAATTTTCCGACGAAGCTATTTGGGTATCTGAACGTGAGGTCATAGAATTTCGTAGTAAAACGACCGCTAATTTTATTACGAGTATAATAGAGCGGACTAATATTTGACTTTTGGCTGTACTAATATTTAAAAGCATCAATATAATATACCCTAGATGCACAATTCTCTGCAAATATCGTCCTAAAAAGTGGTCTCAGGAATAAAACAAAGAAAAAGCTCACAAGTTCTAATTAAATCAACACAAATATAACCCTATGCACGTGTTATAAAGTGGCTTTTTAAACGAAATGATCAAGCGTTCCTAAATTCGAATTTTCAAATTTAGATTTCTATCGACGTTCGACTGTAGAGAAAAGGAGTGCTTAAGCACTTCTTTGCTGTCCTATTTTCCGAGCGTCAACTGTGCATCTAGGTAAATAATATATCGATGTTTAAAAGAGATAAAATTTATATGCAATCTCTGACACGAGCCGCGACTGAACTGATTTTTGAAAAACAAAAATATAGAAAGATACATTATTCTTTTATCTTCCCTAAGTCGAAAGCAAAAGTCTAAAGCAAGGGCTAAATTTAACATTTATCAATTTTATCAATTTATTTTATTAATTTTAGTTGTTTAGGACAGAGTTTCAATAGCCATATAACTTTTACATGGAAAAAAAATGAACTTTTAACAATTAATGTATGAAACATATCTCAACACAAAATTATTTTTGGGAATATGCTCAAAATAATAAAATTATCCCTCAAAATAAAGTCATCATAGTATTGAAAAATCTGTCCTAAACTATGTATGATATAAAAACTTGAAACTGTATTAAAAAGTATCTATCTTTCTATCTGCCCTTAACGCAGCTTAATGGGCGGTCGGCACTATACACTTTTTGAAGCATGTTGCAGAAAGGATTTGGCTTAGTTTCATGTCCGGCTGCCTGCCTGACGTCAACCCCCTCCGGAGAATTAAATCCCGGGTAAAACAAATTAGAAAATTCGCTTTCTCCGATTTGGGAGTCGAACCCACGACCTCCCTGTCCACAGCCCTTATATGCTGCCACTAGACCAAGGAGGCGAAATAAGTATATCTAATATATTGCATAAACGTATTTCCAAACGATTCCCAACTTCTTTAATTACGAATTCTACACTCAGTGTATTAAAATACCTAGAGTCTAGATGAGACCAGTGACTCAATGACAGAGACATACCTACAGCGATTATTCATCTTTTTTAATTGCGAAGATTGTATTGGGGGCGTTCACTTAATTCCGATGTCTAGCTCAGTCGACGCACCATTTAACTGATGAGATAAATCTACTGAGGGAGCTGGGGAAAGATTTTAGCCCTCGAGAAGCGATATAGCTTGGCAAACTTTTCTATAAGCGGTAAAATTAGGAAACAACTTATTTTATTTATGTGAAGCAACGACTACAATGTATACCCATTATATCCGTTTTTCATTTTTATTATAGGATTTTTAAATATATCTTACAACCGAATATAGGCATTCATAATTTAATTTTAACTATCCTAGTAACAGCAAAGGGTAGAATCATGAAGTTCTGGGTTCAAATCCCGGGTAGGTAAAATTACACTAGAATTGCCCGGCGTAGGTGTTTATCGCCGATAATAAATAAAAACCAAATAAGCTCGTCGAAATGATAGAGAACCTCATGAGGTTATGTACGACTGTACATTAAGAAATTATCAACACCGTCACCTACCGTCATATGCATAGATACGTTGGCCACGCTACAATATTTCAATCTTTTAATGACATAAGTTGCGCTTCGAAAGGATGATTGTCGGATTTTTCGGTTCGTTCATAGGATTACGCGGCTCAATTTGTGTTGAGGGCCAATGAGGATTATGAAACCCGAAAAATTGTAATGAAAATGTCGAGTATTAAGGTACATATTTTATTAGCTTCGTGGAAACGGAAAAGTAGGACGTATTTTATCATATAAAAGAAGAATTGCGAACTCCTTTATGTCTGAAATATTATTCTGTTATAGTCTAGCGAATTTATGGCCTATTCATAATCTTTCAGAAATTTCTAATAATCGTCCATATAAACCTTTATGTAGTTATACTCGTGGCATGAAAATAACTGTTAGATTTTCTTAAATAAAATAAATTTTGTTTACTAGAATATACAGAATGTCCTAAAAAAGTGTCAAGCGGAGTTCCAGAGATAGCACCCTTAGGGTACCCGAATACACCACCATATATATTCCGCGATTTTTGATTTTTTTTCTGAATATTTGAGAATGAGAGATATTGCGATAATTCGGTCTCTCATATCTGGACTCATTGTTATTGCAGGTAAAATAGTAGCGCCCACGTTTAGAATTTCTAATATAAAGTTTGTCAAGATAATTTTACATACATACGAGTATATAAGCTCAATTTTATATTTAAAAAAACTTTTTAAGCCTGCATAACTTTCTTTCTTTTTAAATATGAAGATGTACTCTAACACTCTAACACTCATTTACCCACCTAAGTAAAATGTTTTATTTTTAAATAATAAATATGATTTTAATGAAAACGATGAAGAACGTTATCCATTTCCAAGTAAACAGCTTTTTAAGAATTAAAGAATAAATACACCCAACAGTCACACACCTAGTCCTGACCCCACACTAGGTATAACCTGTATCGTGGGTGTCAGATACTATGAGAGACTTTCGGTCTCACAACACCCAGACTTGAAACAAATATCTGTGGGCCACACAAACATTTGTCTCAATGCGGGAATCGAACCCACGGCCTCTCGCTTCGCAGCCGGCTACTCGCCCGCTGCGCCACGGAGGCTGTCAAACATCTTTTCAGACATCTCTACAATTTTAATACGAGACTTACAAAATACCTTTTATTCGAATAGTAACAATGAAAATTGGAAATATCTTTAAGGATTGAATAGAAATTCTTGGAATTATTGTATTAAGTTGTAGTTACAATACACTTCTAGCTATTTAGTTTGTATCGCACTAGCATTTTGTCATAGCTGTGCTCGCGAAAAAAAACGTCTTAAATCTATGGGCTTCTTACGCACCTATTAATTTCATCCAATTTCATACACATGGGCACATGCCCAACATTGCTTAATGGATATAAATTAATATCCTAAATGTATCTCGTATTAACTTACCATTACTTCATAATTATATGTTTGCTCAATCTTGAACTGAAAACTGAGACATAAGCTATCTTTGTCGATTTTATTCGGTTTTGGTCAGATTTTAATATAGACTTATTTCGGAGTAATTAAAAGGATAAATATTATAATGTTACTCATCCTTAAACTGTCTATGAAATTATGTACAATACTGATCAAAAAATAATTATACGAAGTAGTTATACCCAAAATTAACATACTCCCCTTTATTTCTTCAATGACTCATTCCCATTATACCGTAACGAAACAATTGGGACATAACATTATTCAACAGAATACCCTTCGTTTTATTACATGAAAATAGTTATTGTTGCAATAAAATAAAATATTATGTATCAAAACAAGAAATATCAAAGACATAACATTTTCACGCTCAAATCATAATGTCCGTGAATTTTATAGAATACAAAATGGCGGCCATTGATTTACGGTAAATGAAAGTTGTAACACTTATTTAATGGCTTTATATTATTAACTAACAATATTGTTGATTGTCATGACACGATACAGAAACCATAGTCAGTAACTTGATAGCCTCCGTGGCGCAGTGGGCGAGTAGCCGACTGTGAAGCGAGAGGCCGCGGGTTCGATCCCTGCACCGAGACAAATGTTTGGTCTACATATATTTGATTCGGGCCTCAGTGTTATGAGACAGAAAGTCTCTCATAGTTCCTGATACCCACGATACATGACTCGTATCTTAGCGTGGCGTCAGGACTATGTATGAGACTGTTTGGTGTTATTTGTTGTTTTTAGTAACTGAGTAAGAAGCTCTTTATTTAATCAGAGCTATGAACATAATAAATGCCAAGACACACACACCCTGTCTAAAACACCTTTTGTATTGCTACAAACGTCATTTATATGCCTTAAGTCCTTACTACTGCCTCATCAGAAGAGCAAGCGGAAATTTCAAATGTTCCTAACATTCAAGTAAGAATAATATACTCTCCAATCTTCATTAATATCGTTTCATACTTTGTCAGTTCGTGGTAATCTTGAAACGAACGATTTTAAATATTCATTCCCTTTATGACGTAGTGTCTTGGCTCCGCAGGTCCTGTGGGAATGGAATTTATACGGGAAAGAAATTAAGAGCAAAATCTAATCGGAGCATAATTTAATCCAAGTTACTATGGTTTTGAATTATTTATTTCGCCGTTTCATTACTCGCATTGAGTATCAGTGCTGGATAAAATTATATTGGGTTTTTCTACTCAGCATCAGCCCAGAATCGGAACGGTGGTAGGTTCGTCCCCTATCACATCTGGGATGATGTTTGCTAGTTCGCCTCTGCCTACCCATTCGGGGTACAAGCGTGAGGCTTTGTATGTATGACGTATTCACTTGCATTTAGATGAACAATGTGATATTGATAAGTGACGCTTAATGTTAATTGCTTCGATTCGCTTTGATTTCAATTGTATGCTGTGTCCTACTCTAATAATATCAGGCCCTGTAATATTACTGTCCCACTGCTGGGCACGAGCCTCCTCTACTTATGAGAGGGGTTAGGCCTTAGTCTACCACGCTGGCCTAATGCGGATTGGTAGACTTCACATACCTTCGAAATTCTTGTGAAGAATTCTCGGGTATGCGGGTTTCCTTTAGCGTTATAGCACGCAATAATTCACGGCACGAAAAGTCAGAGGTGTGTGCTCTTTTTATGGGGTTGATCTCGAATCTCCGACACTCGTCTCGGCAGTCCGTACCATCCCCAACTGAGCTATCGCTGCTCGTTTACAATTCTGTACAATTAATTATAATTGAGCACTATTCTTAACCATAGGTCGTTCTTACCATGTTCTTAGATCGCAGGAAGTTGTTGGATGCAGGCCGCTTCCAACAGATCGATCTGGAAATCTTTGGGCCTCCCCCATTGTTCAGCAGTGGACGTTCTATGGCTGATGATGATGATGATGCATGCATGCATCTTAACCATGCCGTTCACACTCAACGAATAACTTATACAAATAATTCCAATATAACCCATATTAGTGTAACACAATTTCAAGTGACTGTCTCAGTGGCGTGGTGGTATTTCGGTACGACTACCGTCCTGAGGTCTCGGGTTCAAACCCCGGGTCGGGCAAAGTGATATTGGATTTTTCCATATCAGCCCGGAGACTGGAATTTGTGCCCGATATGGCGATAGGCTCACCCCCTATCACATCTGGGACGGAACTAAGCTCGGCGAAATGTGGGTGTACTAGTTCACTAGTGCGCCTCTACCTACCCCTTCGGGGATACAGGCGTGAGCTTATGTTATGTTATTTATGGGGTTGGTCTCGAACCTCCGACACTCGTCTCGGAAGTCCGTACCATCCCTAATTGAGCTATCGCTGCTCTTTTATAATTCTGTACAATTAATAATTGATCGATATTCTTAACCATGCCGTTCACACTCAATGAATAACTTATACAAATAAGTTCAATATTACCCATATTAGTGTGACACAATTTCAAGTGAAGAAGGGTTGTGTCGATGTAAGTAATAAATCACTGACTATAACATCTTGTGTCGCGTCATAATGTGAACATTTCGTAACATGTGCCGCACAGCACACTTAATAACATCCATAAATTCTCCGGCGTGTATTTAATAACTATCATAATGAAGTATTGAAACTATTGAGATTTATTACTTTATCGACTACAAAAAAAGGAGAAGGTCCTCAATTCGTCTGGTTTTTATGTACTATGTTACGCGATATCTCCGCCAAATGTGGACCGATTTTCGCCCGACTTCCAAAAAGGAGGAGGTCCTCAATTCGTCTGTATTTTTTATGTACTATGTTACGCGATATCTCCGCCAAATGTGGACCGATTTTGGACCGACTTCCAAAAAGGAGGAGGTCCTCAATTCGTCTGTATTTTTTATGTACTATGTTACGCGATATCTCCGCCAAATGTGGACCAATTTTCAAAATTATTTTTGTGTTTGATAGAGCTTATTTCAAGGGTAGTCCCATTTAAATTTGGTCACGATCGGATTTAAAGTCGGTCTGTTAAGTTATTAAACTTGTGATTATCAAGATTCTTTTTGTATTCGATAGAGCTTATTGCACAGATGGTCACGATCGAAAACATTTTGAAGTTGATCCGTTAAATTTTTTAAACCGACTTAAAATAGAAGGCGGTTTTTAATTAATCGGTGTTCCATGCATGTCACGCGATATTTCTGGAAAATGTGAAACGATTTCCAAAATTATATTTGTGTTCGATAAACTACTTCATTGGTCAAATTCTTTAACACTTGAAAGTATTCGCTCAATTTCAGATAGATTCTGTTGCAGTCTATAACTATAGCAGGCATAAATAAGATCCTCCTAAAACGGATTGTGGTTCCCTAGGAATCCATTCCTCAGATTTCTGTATAAATAGACCGCCGATGAATAAAACGACATAACGCCATATCGTTTCATAGTTTCAAAATAGCCAACGCGACAAACATAATCAGTTATGCAAAACGGACACCACAATCCTCAAACAAAGACAGTAAATAATAATTTGAGCAATGCAAAAGAACTTTAATAAAGTAATTGAAACTTCCGCTCGTTCATCACGTGTTGTACCGGTCGAGACTCGAGATACAATGCACTGAACTGGAATGCACGATGTGAAGTTTAATTAATTACGAGGTTTAAATACCTAAACCGTTACTCATGAAAGTGAATAAAAACGCTATCGCAATCTCCATGAAATATACCCATTTACAAGCAACTCGAATAACTTGCGTACGTTTGAGATTAAGCGCTAATTAATATGAACCGGAAGGTCCTGGGTTCGATTACGAGGTCGAGCGGGCTTTTTTTAATACAATTTGTCTGTGACTGGATCCCTTACTAGGGCTACCCCTAGTTGACGCCAGACAGGCGGCCTGTCGTAAAACTACGCCGAATTCTTCCTGAACTTGCTTGAAAGTGTTCGCGCTGGCCCAATATTGGAATAAGATAAGAACAGCTGAAAGAAGAAATATATCTAGAATTTAAGAAAACCCACCATCATTCAATTTCAATGGGCCTTTCCAAATTCCATAGTGAGTATTATTATTCATGAAACATATCTCTCCTTCTTTATTTAAAGTCTTTTTTCAACTTCAATTATCTTCCAAGACATTGATATTTAATATTGTAATTAATGTAAAAACGTCCTATGCTGGCTTGGCGTTTTGGAGGAAGATATGAGAATCAATAGTATATTGAGAGGATGCCCAAGAGTTAAAGATCGGTCGAAGTGGAAGCATTTAAGTAGGAAGGCAGACTGTAGCATTCAGCCGGGGATCCAGAATAACACCTAGTAGAACATACATACTTCTTTTTGTCCGACTTCAAAAAAGGAGAAAGAAAGTCCTCAATTCGACTGTATTTTTTTTTGTAACGCAATATATCTGCGAAATGTAGACCGATATTCAAAATTATTTTTGTTCGATAGAGCTTATTCCATTATTTTCTCGCTAGGGAGGATGCTCAAGACCGGGCGAAGTGGAAGCGTTTAAGTGGGAAAGCGGACCCTGGCAGAAGGCCGGGATAACGCCAGGCAGAAAGAAAGAAAGAAAGAGCTTATTCCAAGGGTGGACCATTATAAATTTGGTCACGATCGGGTAAGTTTTGAAGTCGGTAAGTTCAGTGACGTGCACAGGCATTTAGATGAGGGTAGACAAAAATCTTACATAATTATTTTCTTTAATTTATTTTTGCTTTACATACTTAAATAAATTGATTATTTAAAATAAATCATAAACCCAGCGCTGTTTGAAAAACTCTATGATCTTTTTTTCTTTCATTATTAATTACTAATTAAAGCAAATTGTCAGAATAGACATGGGTCCGTTAAGTTTAAACAAAGTATCGACTTGTTCGCTATAAACAATCCTCGCCATAATAAATCGCACAGAAGATAAAAACCATTAAATGAAACCTACATTCATATTTGAACAAGTGCTTCATTCATTCAACTAAGAAATAGACTCGCCACTTTAGAGATCTAAATAACTCGAAACCTGATCTCCATTGAGACATGCCTATTCAGCCCTCTGGAATTTACAATAAACAAACATAAACATGTTCGAAATGAATACAACGACTTGGTAACATAACATAACATAAGCTCACGCCTGTATCCCCGAAGGGGTAGGCAGAGGCGCACTTGCGAACTAGAACACCCACATTTCGCCGAGCTTAGTTCTGTCCCAGATGTGATAGGGGGCGAGCCTATCGCCATATCGGGCACAAATTCCAGACTCCGGGCTGATATGGAAGAATCCAATATCACTTTGCCCGACCTGGGGATCGAACCGGAGACCTCAGTACCGTAGTCGTACCGAAATACCACCACGCCACCGAGTCAGTCAGTTATAAATGGTATTAATGATAATTAATTTAACACCCTTCGTAATAAACGAATGTCTTTTAAGTAAATTAAGATACATACACTTTTTAGGTATATATAGTAGAAACTGGCAGTTCAGAAGATAAGGCACCAGATAGTAAGTGATCTCCATCGCCCATAGATACCCAAGACACAAGAAGAGGGTGTTTTGCCATCCTAAAAGGAGGCAAATAGGGATTGAGAAAAGGAGGAGGTAGGAGGTTATTGAGCCACCGGAAATCTCATTCACCAAACGAAATGCGACAACGTCCTGCCACTTTACGTCGGTTTTTTGTGAGGTAGTGGTATCAAACCGGTCGAGCTGGGTCCATTCGTGCTGTAGACGGAACTATCTACATAGTATAAAGTTACATTTAAGAGATATGTTGACATCATAATATAAAGCGATTATATTATGTAGTATAAAGTATTTATACAGTCCTCCTTGGTGTGGTGACAGTAGCTACGATCCGAGAGGTCCTGGATTCGATTCCCAGGTCGGCTGATATATTTAATACCCAGGCTTTGACGTTAATCAAGCAATCGTAAAAACTAAGCCGAATTCTTTCTGCAACGTGCTTGAAAAAGGTATATGATAATACAACAACGTTACGCATTGTGCCAGACCTATTTGCAATACGTAAGTCCGTACGAAATTATACCATTTTAATAAATTAAGCGTTTCATTACACTAATACTAGCACAAAAGGCCGAATTACAACTAATTCCCTAACAAATAACATGTTGAAAGCACAGAGGTTGACCAAATCCATTAGCATTGACCCCTAATTTAGCGAAATTAATATATGATTGATGGCCCGTAGTCCATTACAATTTTAGAAACGAATTTGTTCATCATTAATAATTTATATAGATAGTCACGGGCGGCTCGCCCTCCGGTGGCCCATACGCTTATGTAACATATATATGTGCCGCCTCCGATGTTTTTACTATGTCATATTGAAAGTGGTTTTTATGTCACCGCTTTGATTTTTTTCCAGCTGCCTTTATCCTTACCAATTTAGGATCGACGCAAGCCTTTCCCGGTGATGCAAATGCCCCCCGCTCTTCTCAAGCCCTACTCCCCCGAACTGCTCCTTATACCTCCAATTATTATGGTACCATGGTGATAGCGGTAAAGATCATATTATGCAATCAAGTGACCCACCTGTTCGTGTGCCAATATCTAATAAAAAAAGAAAAACCCAAATTTCTGCAACATTCATCCACGTTCTAGTTATCATAGATAAACCGTACTATATTGTATTCCTAATATTCAAAATACCATAATATTTATGTATAATACCGTACTAATAAAATCTACTCTCATTAGTCATATTACTTTTCAAATTGAATGAATAAAAAATGAACAATGAATAAATTGGAGAACGAATAAATGAATTTTATTCCAATTACCTTTGAATCAATAGTCCTGTTCAGCCGTGGCTTAACAGAATTAAAACTGCCGATATTTAATCTCAACGGAAAAGCTACTCTACTACGCTCGATGCTCTATTAATCCATTTTAGAGTCTAAGGCTGAGATTTATAGAGCGAGCTTCGATGAAGTCTGAGTCAAAGAAACGAACTCAGTGAGGATTTGGAATTTTTAAATCGAACTTTTACTTAACCCGAGTCATTTTTTACAAAAAGTTGCTTAGTCTTAGTCTTTTTGTGCTTTGCTTAGTCTGTCTGTCAGTCTATTTTTCTTGTAATAAGACTGTAAATTGTAATGGCTCGGACTAAGTCATTTTTTTTTTACTTAGACTTAGTCGAAGTTCGCTCTATAGATGTTAGTCTTATAATCGGCGGCAGTCGGCAGATCGCAAACCTGCCCCCTAATTTTTGACACTCGATTCGATTTCATTTAGTGACTTAAAATTCCTCCGAAATCGAGGTAAAAAGTGCGCTAATAAATAAATAAATAAATAAATAAATAACACCCAACAGTCACATACGTCGTGGGTATCAGGAACTACGAGAGACTTTCGGTCTCACAACAATGTAGTGTTGGATTCGACAACTTGTAATTTGATAATTTTAACTGAGACTTCTATTTCCAACAGTTACACCACACATCAAAGGCTTTTAAGTTTTTTATGCTTGAGAATATTTCAATGTTTCTTTCTGTGCTATGTTTTGAATGACGTAAATTTCATATATTATAATTTGTATCAATTAGGCATTTCATTTATACTGTTAAATTGGATTCCTTATTCATGTAAAATTTTAATATTCTGTGTTCCCTTAATAACATTACTTTTACACCTGCCACGTACATCTCTGCACCACACCTAGGTTGACTGGCAGAGAATGCTTGTAGCAAGACCGCCTTTATACTTCGTGTATAACATACATACATACATAAGCTCACGCCTGTATCCCCGAAGGGGTAGGCAGAGGCGCACTAGCCAACTAGAAAACCCACATTTCGCTGAGCTTAGTTCCGTCCCAGATGTGATAAGGGGCGAACCTATCGCCATATCGGGCACAAATTCCAGACTCCGGGCTGATATGGAAAAATCCAATATCACTATGCCCGACCCGGGGACCGAACCCGAGACCTCAGAACCATAGTCGTACGAAATACCACCACGCCACCGAGGCAGTCAAGGCATATATTATAATTTGTATTAATTAGACATTTAATGTATACTGTTAAATTGGATTCCTTATTCATGTAAAATTTTAATATTGTGTGTTCCCTTAATAACATTACTTTTACACCTGCCACGTACATCTCTGCACCACTCCTAGGTTGACTAGCAGAGAATGCTTGTAGCAAGACCGCCTTTATACTTCTTTTTTTTTTAATAATTAATACACCCAACAGTCACACACCTAGTCCTGACCCCACACTAGGTTATAACCTGTATCGTGGGTGTCAGAGACTATGAGAGACTTTCGGTCTCACAACACCCAGACTTGAAACAAATATCTGAGGGCCAAGCAAACATTTGTCTCAATGCGGGAATCAACCCACGGCCTCTCGCTTCACAGCCGACTGCTCGCCCACTGCGCCATGGAGGCTGTCACTATCTTCGTGTATAACAAGTGTAATAATCAATAACAAAAACTAATCAAGTACCCAATTACGTCTCAGCTATATACAGACATCAACCGTTGTAGCCAAAGACCCATTAATTCCCTCTAACCCTCACAATAGGAATGTTAATTCAGCAAGTGTTACTAATTCCGTCCACGATATTGTTTAAGACTGCCGAGTGGTTTACGTCGAGTTAAATGCGCCTGCGCAAAAATAGCGCTCTATTTCCCACAACCGAGTTCCGTGACCACGTAAACATTTGGAATCAAGTTCATTGACTTTTTGGTCTACAGAACTATTTTTGGGCAATGTGGGAACGGAAAAATATTTTGTCTTATGTACGATTAATTTATTGTGTGTAAGGAAGGAAGCAATCTCAACCACAATTTATGTTCGTGTAGCAAGCAACGTGACGATCTTAGATTAATAAAGTCATAGATACCTAATCCACGCGTAAAAATCATGACATTCATGTAGACCTACTTTAGCCGCCTTCAGTCGCAGTTGTCATAGAAACCAGTGTTGCAAAAGTGTAAAATTAAAAATCGGTAGATTTGGCACCTGAAAATCGGGAGAAATCGGGAGATTTTTATTCGGAGTAAAACAAAAGTATTTTATGTTAATATATTTCGTTCATTTGTTTCATTATAATCAATAATTTACATAAAATGATTTATTGTTTGATATATTGTATATTGATTAATCATTTTCGTCTTACCACCTCTTATTAGCTATTTTCGTGAACATTTTCTCATCTATATTAAAATTGTAAAAACATTGATTAGTGTCTCATATACATATATTTTTGGGTGTAGAAGACATACCATTGACTTAGTAGAAAGATTATTTCTTTGTTTTTGTGCGAGCTCTTCATACTAAGTTTTGACCTTGAACAATGACATGCCGCGCCGTGCGACGTAATGAGACAATAATGTCTTATTTAGAAAGCCCTCACGCCGCTCCGCCGCCGTGTACTGTCGTTCTATATGTTATATTTCTATGATAAGTGCATGCAATTCTATGAACGGACTATAATGAACGACTTAGGCAAGTATAAGTTAGTCTGTGCCTTTTCATTTTGACCATTGAACCTGGCACTGACTCCAAAGACAGAATTTAATTTTCAATTAGATGTGGTCGGTTTTTGTAAACTTTAAATTTTCAAATTTTAATTTGAAATGAATTCTGAAGAATCGTCCAAAAACCTCTTAATTTGAAAACGACTGAAAAAGAATTGTCAAAATAGGTCTAAAGGAGACGGAAACGCTTCCATACAATCTTGGGCCTAGATTATAAAAGGTTTTTAACTCTTTCATCTTAACCGATTAAGTATTCGATTCTATTTAGTGTCCTTTACTTATTTTTCAGATATCTCATTTTCTAGATTGTAAATTGGGCTGATTTTTTATATCTTGAAATAGAAAAAAATGACAATTTTTTAAGCCTATCTCAACTCATTACATTTCGGCCCAAAGTTTTGTCAGAAATATCGTGTACTTAAAAATACGAATGAGTAAAGAACCGTATTATTAATTTCCGAAATGGTTAAAAAGTAATCTCCCTGTTTATTGTGAAAATTTTATTTTTATAAAAGAAAGAAAATTACCCATATTTAGGAAAATGGAGTGAAACCTGGTATCACTGTCACGCACACTACGATATCCAAAATTGCCTCATTTCACATTGACATTTTGTTTGACGCTATCCTTTTAGGCGTTTAAATTCTTTGGTGACGATGTTACAAACCTCAGTATATTATTTTGAATAAAACGAATTTGATCTTATTAAAGAACGATGTACTGATTTCTTAAGTTACGCGAATGTACATTGAAAAAAAACTATTTTATACGGATTCTATCACGTTTTGTTATTTCAAGGCCTAACGTTTCGAAGGCTTTGTAGCCTTCGTGGTCACGGGTCGGACTGAAAGTACGATGTATAAAATATCAATGCCCTTATTTTCTATGGGCATATATAAAGTTATATAAAATTCATACCTATAATGTAAAAGTATTTTTATGCTATTAACGTGTATATTTCTGCTTTACTTAATGTAACTTAGCAAAGCAGTTTAAACATTCTTTTACAACGATCATTAATAATGCCTCCAGTCTTAAATTTATGACGTATATAAACATGTGCTGAGTGTACATATTATATGTAATTGTAATTTAAGGTCTGCCTCGGTGGCGTAGTTGTATTTCGGTACAACTATCATCCTGAGGTCTTGGGTTCGATCCCCGGGCAAAGTAATATTGGACTTTTCTATATCAGCCTGGAGTCTGGAATTTGTGCCCGATATGGCGATAGCCTCCTCCCTTATCACATCTGGGACGGAACTAAGCTCGGCGAAATGTGGGTGTTCTAGTTCGCTAGTGCGCCTCTGCCTACCCCTTCGGGGATACAGGCGTGAGCCTATGTTATGTTATGTAATTTAAGGTTGTATCACATAAAACAATTCAATAAATACATCACGTAATTTTTCATTCATTCGGTAAACTTAAAAGATTTGTGATTCAAAGAACAGAACTTCTATTGGTTCATAACAAACACGTACTACATTATTAGGCTGTATGTATTCAATAAGATATCCAGGAAATAATATGCTTACGAATGACAACAATCATTTTATTGAACGCTCAAGTAATATACAAACAATACCAGTATAAGATAACTTTATATTTCTACCTTGTTTAATATTACAATATCTTATTTTTCTTTTGTATCCAAAGATTTTATACAAATTGGCACTCAATTGACTACTCTTAGACTGCCTTCGTGGCGCAGCGGGCAAGTAGCCGGCTGGGAAACGTGAGGTTCGATTCGCGGGTTCGATTCCCGTACTGAGACAAATGTCTGTGTGGCCCACAGATATTTGTTTCGAGGTCTGGGTGTTATGAGACCGAAAGTCTCTCGTAGTTTCGGAGACCCACGACACAAAACTCGATATTAGTGTAGGGTCAGTGAGGACTATGTGTATGACTATTGGGTGTATTTATTATTATTATTACAATATCTTATATTTCTTTTGTATCCAAAGATTTAATACAAATTGGCACACAATGCACATAACATTTATTTCGAAAACATCACAAAAAACTTTGTGGAGTGTGATAAAACAACAAAACCATTTTAGCTCTCCATTGGCAATGTTAATGCTTTAATCTGTAATTCAATAGAACTGTAATCGCATCGGTACACGATTCAAATCGTTACCTACTTTGGTTGGGCCTATTGGACTTGTAAATGGGTAAGGCGAAACGCGCACGTAACTAATTACTCGAATACTAATGTGTGAAGATCGATGTAAAAATGCCTTATTGGGAATTAGAATGTAGATTATACAGTAACATACATAATACCACATTATTCCATAGGAACAGACAGAGACTGTGGATTTCCTCTTTGCACGACTCTGACATCCTATTTTCGCTTTATGTAGTTGTATCAATATTTCATGCATTTTCGTAGAAAGCATCTTGACTGTTCTTTATTTAACAGTAAATTTCAGGAAAATACGTTAACACTTTAAAATTAACACAACAACCAATTGCCACATAATATTGTCTTGAATCGACAATAAGATTCGATGATTAGAAAGACTTTCTGTCTCAAAACCAAGAACCAAGATAAATGTTTACAGATAGCACACGACGCCTGCCCGCCTGACGTCTACCCTTTGGGGGCAAATCCAGAGCAAATCATGTTATAAAAACACCTGCAAGAACTGGGATTCGAATACAAGACCTCCCGGTTAGCCCATATACGCTGTCACTAGACTAAACCGATTCAGATTAATCGATAAAGCTAATTTCTAAAAAGCATTTATGTATACAAATAGCGAGTATTCAAATAGACGATTGTTTTTGTTGATTGGACCAAACCATTTTAAAATCAATACTCGTCTACATGAAAGTATAACCTGCCTCCCTGATTCCAAATTCATAGCATTCTATATTCTATAATATTATAAGAAATACTTAAATCTAAATTACGCTTTTTTGACATGTCATAAATGCTTTTATATGCCTACGTGATTAATAAAGATTTTTATTTTATTTTATTTTAAAATCAGGATCACCACTTGATGATTGATTGTTCTATTAAATTATATTCTTTACTCAAAGTATTTCTTTACGATGATTGAGTGTTCGTATTACCTCCGCACCGGAGATTATTACTCTTTCATCAGATTTATCGATCCATCGTTTATCAAGTCTATTCATCTTCATGTATGTAAGCGTTTTGGCGTCTCTATTCAGTAACATTACTGGAAATGTACGTACTTACCTCAATCGACCTCATTACGCTACCATCAACCATCGAAAAGTGTAAATAAATGGTAAAGTGGAGATACAGTGAGGCAGATCCAGTATGTGACTGCGGGGAGGCCCCACAAACTATGCTGCACTTGTTGTCATGTCCGCAGTGCCCTCACACCTGCACTGTCGATGACCTTGCTGGGGCTACTCCTGCTGGAGTGGCAGTGGCTGAGTACTGGGCCAAAACAATATAAATATTTTTTATAAACCATCGACACGACGAAGAAGAATTACGCTACCGTTTTCGTATGTTTTATATCACATATATGTGTGAAGCTCTCAGATATATAGGTATTTGTTATTGAGAGGCAGAGCCAGTCTCGTAGATAGTAACGTCTATAGCAAGAATACAGCTTGGCAGGTTTAATACCACTGTATCGCAGAAAACCGACTTTTTTATAGCAGACTGGCAATCAATATAGACACCCAAGACAAGAACATCATGGAGGCGTTGCCAACCTAAAAGGAGGGAAATAGGGATTGGGAAAGGGAGGGGGGGAATTGGGCCACCGGAAATGGTAGTTCACTGTTGCGTTTCGTTCGTTGACTAAAATTTCCGATGATTCAAATTTCGCCTTCCTTTACAATTCCTAGTTTCCCCCTTTAATTAGCATTATTTTGGGATCATGGTGGTGTTCACTTACAATCAAGTAACCTCACTTCTCTCAAGCTCACTTCTCTTCTTTGTTCCTACTATAAAAAAAGCAGGCAAAAAATTATACATAATTGTAAGGCATATTTATTATTTTCGAATTATAAATGAGGTCGAATGACGACTGAATCATGTGTCAAATATGTCGTACCTAACAAATTAATAAAACGTTTAAAGAATTTACAACTAGTTACATGGAAATGTGGCACAATTTCCTTGTATTCCATTAAACATTCAATATGTTATTATATTGCTACGCACATATTTGTTATTGTTTAGACAGTATTGTATACCGGCGTTTTGTGGAATAAGCTTCGCTATGAATTATGATACACAGGTGGTCAATAATGCCATTAGTTTTATCGATATCCAGTATCATAAAACACGCATGTGGAATATTTATTACACCTGGAATTACTGGAAACATAGGGTCACTTGAAATTACACTTCAAACTTTACCAACCGACTTCTAAAGTTATCCATTAACGGCCAGGCTCAATAAACGATCTCAGTTTAGAGTGCAGATAGATCGCGATTATGAACCAATCAAATCAAGTCATTTGACCGAGTCATGTTAAAATTTGCTAATTTTTGTAATCTATCTGCACATTCTAACTGAGATTGTTTATTGGAACCGGGCATTAAAGGTTTTTATCTTATGTGCGATTTGTTATGGCGAGGATTATTTATAGTGAACAAGTCGAAACTTTTTTATTAAAACTTAACGGACCCAGTGGCGGGCTTTTCATATAGACAAGGAGACATTGTCTACGCTGACAATTTGCTAAAATTACATAATGAAAAAAAATGGGTTTATTATTTTAAAATTGAAGAAAATAATATTTAAGATTTTTGTCTACCCTAATCTAAACGCCTGTGCACGTCAATGAACTTACCGACTTCAAAACTTACCCGATCGTGACCAATAACTTTTGACGAAGATATATCCCCTTACTTATAAAAATATTTAAGCGCTGCTTATCTTTAACCATAGGTTGTCCCTTTCATTTTTAAACAATGTAACGCAAGAAAAAAGTGACAGGCTATTCTTAGCGAAAAGATAAGCGATTTTTTTTTTATAAGTAAGGTCCAATATCACTTCATTGAACTATAGCTCGATCATGAGTTTTTTGACATTTCACGCTAGCGACTACGTAAAATAATTTCTATGAAAAACGTCAGTTCCTGCGTAACCGCTAGATGCGTTCGGGTGTTTGTCATACAAATATTTTACGAAGTCGCTAGCGATGTCAAAAAAACTCATGGTTGGCCTACTAGCCAAGCTTAAACTCAAACTTTTGTTTAGATTAGATTTTATTAAATTTGGTATTCTAATAGGAATTTGTATTTTATGCTTGTTTTTTGGTGATGATCCATAATAAATTGACAGCTTCCGTGGCGTAGTGGGCGAGTAGCCAGTTGTGAAGCGAGATGCCGCGGGTTCGATTCCCGCATTGAGACAAATGTTTGTGTGGCCCCCAGATATTTGTTTAAAGTCTGGGTGTTGTGAGACCGAAAGTCTCTCATAGTCTCTGACACCCACGACACAGGTTATACCTAGAGTGGGGTCAGGACTAGGTGTGTGACTGTTGGGTGTATTTATTAATACGAGTTAATCTCAATGTATTCCAATAATAATCCCTTGTAGTTCGCATCTCCAACGTCTTTCAATAGGTATTTAAATCACTATGTATAAGACAATATCTTCACAATAGTATGCCCGTTCGATATTCTCTTTCGATACAAAAGCCTTAGGAAGCCACTCGATATACGTTCTAATAAAAACCGGATACGGCCCGGTACACCCGGATGCGAGCTCGGGCGACAATACTTTTTGTCCGCAAAAAAAAGCACCCCAAAATTTCAAGCGCACTCCGTCAATGAACTTAGTGGCTTTAACATTTCAACAACACTTTTTTATTTCGA
Source organism: Clanis bilineata (assembly GCA_036417725.1). Taxonomy (NCBI): domain Eukaryota; kingdom Metazoa; phylum Arthropoda; class Insecta; order Lepidoptera; family Sphingidae; genus Clanis; species Clanis bilineata. The sequence continues at coordinate 10,656,119 of CM071154.1, forward strand.
GTGTTGTTTCGTGACGTTTCCGTTACCCCTTTGAGAGGGCTGATAGATTAATATTTAGCTTTATTAACCATTTGTACTCTCCAACTCATATTTCAACTCAGACTGCCTCTGTGGCGTGGTGGTATTTCGGTACGACTACGGTTCTGAGGTCTCGGGTTCGATCCCCGGGTCGGACAAAGTGATATTGGATTTTGCCATATCAGCTCGGAGTCTGGAATTTGTGCCCGATATGGCGATAGGCTCGTCCCCTATCACATCTGGGACGGAACTAAGCTCGGCGAAATGTGTGTGTTCTAGTTCGCTAGTACGCCTCTGCCTACGCCTTCGGGGATACAGGCGTGAGCTTATGTTATGTTATGTCAACTCATATTTTTTAAAATTGGTGTCAGTCATAAATGATCGAGATTTTTGCTGAATGCGGTCGTATAACGCAATCTAGGCACTAATTAGGCTGAGCTCGAAAGATATCTCAGTTATTCAATACACCATTATGGAGAGTAAGTGAAAAAACTCTAGAGGTTGACATCGCTAGCGAGGTTAAGTTACGTAAGTTTTGATTTGATCCACAACAAGGAACTACCATATCAGTGCTTTTTTATAATCGACTTATAAAATTTTACAACTATGCCTTGATACAACAAACATAATTCTTGAAATAATAAATAAACTCTAAATAAACGTTTACATAGTAAAACTATTACAACACGTATAACGAATCCAACCAGCTTAACATTATAAGAGAATTCATGTCAAAAAATAATATATTATGAATGTGTACGCAAATAAAAGGCCTACATTGTCTCGCTGAATGCAAAAATACGTTACAAGAAAACGGGTGAAAGTCACGAGAAGTGGATTCTAGGGTAAAGCCCGTTATAGTGAGGCGATATGTCCCGGGGTAACCAAACAAACCAACCCCAATAGAAAACAAATTGACATTTCAATGGGACCCGCCCGAGGACAGCCTATTTGCAATTCTAAGAAGTCTTCAATAACACGCGAACGTATGGAAATAAGTGGGTTCTGAAAGGGATATGATTTCTTGTACAGGACTCGAGTGGATGATAATATTGAACAGTATGATCAAAGTTAGGTTATAAGTTGAGACAATGTTTATATAATCAGAAGTTTAAAAACTTAACAGACCGACTTCAAATCCGATCGTGACCAAATTTATATGGGACCACCCTTGAAATAAGCTCTATCGAACGCAAAAAGAATTTTGAAAATCGGTCCACCTTTGGCGGAGATATCGCGTAACATACATAAAAAAAATACAGACGAATTGAGGACCTCCTCCTTTTTGAAAGTCGGACGAAAAATATACTGCTATATTTAAGCTACAGCTTGTTTAAAACCTGATATTACATGTATAATTTTTGAATTATGTTCCATCCTTTAATTACGTGCCAGGCTAGGGGAAGGGAAAAAGTCAACGAAGTGGAACATGACGTCATTTGGCAGTCGACAGGTGTCAAAGCGACGACGTCATTTTTGTTGCGAAATTGTGCAACCAAATTACTGAGCAATTTTAATGAAGTCTTACATTTAAATGAGTAAATTAGATTATTCATACTGGTTAAGTGTGACCTAGATGCATTATACCGATTTATGCCGTAATATAAAAGAATTGCGTGAATGGACAACACAGGTCATAAAACTCCCAAACTTAAATATTTAATATCACTTATCGTCCTCTAGAGGTAAATTTTCGAAAATCACATAACTCAAAATTCCTGTCGATCGAATATAACATTTTCGTAGATAAGCCATCCACATCCCTCGGGACGATAGGAGCATACTGTATGTCACCAAATATTGGAAGTATCTAACATTAGAATGAAGTGATTCGTTTGCATTTTACACATTTTTTCCATTAATCCAATTGTCGGACATTGAAACAACATTAATAAAAGGGAAAAGTTTTTATATGTGTATCAATAAAACAAAATGTACGGGCGTAAAATGCATTACTGAACGCGAAATGCTCGCCCCCAAATGAGAGAGATTCCCTGGGGGTAGTTCCCGCTGCTTAATTTCACGACACATATATAATGTTATTTATTACAGTTACTCTATAAAGTTACATTAGCTTTGTGAAATACCGCAATTGTTTCTTCGTTATATTTATTTACTTGAAGTCTACATTTGAAACCATTTGCTTTCATTTGTTGGTTTGTATGTTGGTTGTATGAAAATTTAGTAATGTACACTTTGACTCCATATAAGCTTGCAAATCTGTCCAAGAAATAAAATTTCTTCTCACTATTAATACTTTCTGCGAGATAATTACTCATACCTCGGTGGCGTAGTGGTATTGCGGGCGCGATACGACTATCGTTCTGAAGCGATATGACTGCCTCGGTGGCGTGGTGGTATTTCGGTACGACTACGGTTCTGAGGTCTCGGGTTCGATCCCTGGGTCGGGCAAAGTGATAATGAATTTTTCAGTATCAGTCCGCAGTCTAGAATTTGTGCCCGATATGACGATAGGCTCGCCCCCTATCACATCTGGAACGGAACTAAGCTCGGCGAAATGTGGGTGTTCTACTTCACTAGTGCATCTCTGCCTCCTCCTTAGGGGATACAGTAGCGAGCTTATGTAATTACTAATACCAATAAGACAGAGATTAGAAGATTCCAGTACGACACAGGCGCGGATGTGATGGAGAAACTGGTTCGCCTCACCGACGCTGTCGTCAAACGAAGCCACACGATTTGCTGACTTCAGCAGTCGATAGCAATCATGCGAAAATATCTAAATATCATAATAATAATAATATTAACCCTGTAATATTACTATCCCACTGCTGGGCACGGGCCTCCTCTAGTAATGAGAGGGGTTAGGCCTTAGTCTACCACGCTGGCCTAATGCGGGTTGGTAGACTTCACATACCTTTGAATTACTTGTGGAGAAATTCTCGGGTATGCAGGTTTCCTCACGATGTTTTCCTTCACCGTTATAGCAAGCTATATTTCACAATGAAAATACACTTAACATTGAAAAGTCAGAGGTGTATGCTCCATTTTGGGGTTGGTCTCGAACCTCCGACACTTGTCTCGGCAGTCCGTATATCCCAACTGAGCTATCTCTGCTCCTTAGATATCATAATCACTAAATAATAACATGTCAAAAAGTAAAAGTATAATCACATCTAATACCACGTCAGATACTGGCGAGTGGCAGTTTTGTTTAATACTCGATGCAATGGTACTCGCAGTATAATTTATAATTTCACCTGTCAAAATATAATACAGATATAATCGTATCTTAATTAGTATGGAGGGTTGATCTTGATTGTGTCAACACTGATATTCTTCGACAAGTATATCTATTATAATCATGAATTTAACGACTATCATAATACAATGGATGACTCTTTGTTTGTTTGTATAATCCCAAGGCTTACTGCCTTTTTGGTCTAGTGACAGGATAAATGGACGGTAAAACGTAGGATTCTGGGTTCGACTCCCAGATCGAGCAACTCGATTTTTCTGACACGACCTGGGACTGGACCCCCTAGAGAGGGTAGATATCAGGCAAAATCTTATCCGAATCCTTTTTGCAACATGCTTGAATAAGTGACTTTACATTAGAGTGGGATAAAGGAAATTAGAAGGAGATGCGATTATTATAAGGATAATATACCACATAACATAACCTCACGCCTGTATCCCCGAAGAGTTAGGCAGAGGCGCACCAGCGAACTAATACACTCACATTTCGCCGAGCTTAGTTCCGTTCCAGATGTGATAGGGGGCGAGCCTATCGCCATATCGGGCACAATTTCCAGACTCCGAGCTGATATGGAAAAATCCAATATCACTAAGACCGACCCGGGGATCGAACCCGAGACCTCAAGACGGTAGTCGTACCGAAATACAACCACGCCACCGAGAATAATATAACTTCTAAATTAAATAAGATACATTTTGGTAACTAACACGTCCCCGTCGGAGGCGTCACATAAATATATTACATAAGCGTTTGGGCCACCGGAGGCCGAGCCGCCCGTGACTATATCGGTAGCCAACCATAAAAAACGAACTCCACACACTTAAAATAATCGCCGATAATAACATCTCACACCTAAATTACAACCCGGACATCTCAATTCATGGCTTCTAATTTTCCTTTCATATCCATCCGTAATTCCGTCTATTATGATTTCGTATAATTCTTCTACCGGAATACAACTGACAGTCCGATGACAGCTTAAACGTGGTCATATGCAGCGCATTTGGTAGTATGAAAGTTTGGATTTTGTCGATGTTTTTGTAGATCTATGAAAAATTGCTTTGGCATCGTCTCGTGACCTTTAAAAGACGAGTCATTATTGTGTGATTTATGTCAGTAATTATTTTGATGTCTTTTCGACCGACTTAAAAAAAGAAGAAGGTCCTTAATTTGTAATTTCTGTATTTTTTATGTATGTTACGCGATATCTCCGCCAAATGTGGACCGAATTTCAAGATTCTTTTTGTGTTCGACAGAGCTTATTCCAAGGGTGGTCCCACCGTCCCATATAAATTTGGTCACGATCGGATAAATTTTGAAGTCGGTTCATTAATTTTCTTTTGTTGTAGATGTATGAAACAATAAGTGACTATCGATCTAATAGCCACTACTCCTCTACCACTGCAGCATAAGAATGTGACGGCAAATGTAGAGTTAAGTGCATGGTATTTAGATATATTTTGCAGTGGAGAAGCTTACTGTGCGCTTACGGAATAGTTAAATAGCGCTATAGTAAACAAAATAATTTGTCTTTTTAATGTTAGTAAATAAACACCAAAGAATAAAAATAAAAATCAAGATATACGTGTTTAGACTTCTCTACTATTTATCTTTATTTGTTTCGTGGGATAACCTTTTATAATAGTTTAATTAAATAATGTATTTCATTATTATAATTTTTCTTCAAATGATTATCCAAAGCCATTAGGACAGGTTCTGCCTTCATTATGAACCAAGCCAGGATAATAATTATAATAATATAGTTATTACGTGACGTGATCTGTATAGGTTATACTATTAATGGTAACTAACACCCATTCACACGCGTTCACACGGCCACTGATCCTTGTTAGGGCTGCCACTGTTGTTTTTAATTTCATTTTAACCTGTCAAGAGCCTTTATGAACACATACGCATATAAACAATTTGATGTGTCATAATATAGAGGTATAAGACAGCCTCCGTGGCGCAGTGGGTAAGTAGTCGGCTGTGAAGCGAGAGGCGCGGATTCGATTCCCGCTTTGAGACAAATGTTTGTGTGGCCCACAGATATTTGTTTCAAGTCTGGGTGTAGTGAGACCAAAAGTCTGTCATAGTTTCTGACACCCACGATACAGGTGGGGAGTGAGGTCAGGACTAGGTGTGTGACTGTTGGGTGTATTTATTTATTTATCTATATAAAAAGCAGCGATAGCTCAGTTGGGAATGGTACGGACTGCCGAGACGGGTGTCGGAGGTTCGGACCAACCCCAATATGATGAAGCATACACCTCTGACTTTTCTATGTTCAATGTATTTTCCTTGTGAATTATCGCTTGCTATAACGATGAACGATAGCATAGTGAGGAAACCTGCATACCCGAGAATTTCTCCACAATAATTTCAAAGGATCGTGAAGTCTACCAGCCGGTATTAGGCCATAGTCTAACCCATCTTATTAGCAGGGGAGGCCCGTGCCCAGCAGTGGGACAGCAATATTATAAAGCTAATATTACATAGACAATATAAAAAATGTATATGACGGCGTTGACCGGAGCACTCATTTTAATGAATTAAATTAGTTACGCTCTATAGATTATGGGTTTTCTAATATTTCGACAAGGACAAGTTTCAATTCAAGCATTAAAGATCGCAATTATTAAAGTATCATCGTTTGCCTCATTATGCAACATAAAATTTACAGGTGACCCACCTGCTCGTTTGCCAGTCACTGCTATAAAAAAATTAACTTTACCGCACTTTTTATAACATCAGTTTAATCTCCCATATAGAGATGTAAGTTTTGGCAAAGGCCAAAACCCAATATGAATTGTTAACACTACAATAAAGACAGAAATCCCTTACTCGACAATGACAAAGGAACTTGGCAACCCTCAGCCTACACGTCTTAATCCCATATTACGAAATCTTACATCTGCGTATTACACAACTCACACAAAAGGAGCGGAACAACACGTGTTTGTTGTTATAAACGATAAAAATCAATTTAACACACGCCCGGTCTCTGGTAACCAAAGCACTCGTCGGTCGGTAGTCGGTGAATCGATTATTTTTGGTCCACAATCGATTTTTTGTTTAAATTCGCACTATCAGTCGTAAATATATGATTGTATCTATTGGTTTTAGTCGATTCAACTATTGTCATATCAACTTTGACAAGTGCTGTCATTGTTATTAGATTTAAAATATTTTTCACTATTTTACGAATAAAAACTTACACTGGATTTCATTAAAATACAGGCGGAGAAGCAAAAGGCTGTTCTTCCACATGCGTGATTCATAAGATTTAATCGATCAAAATAAATAAAATAATCGATTTATATACTCAACAAAAGATAGAATCATTAAAAAATAGAAATATCGATTTTAGAATCGATGTTTGAATAAATCGACGACCCTAACGTAAAAAAGAAATATTTCTCGGCGAAGAGTTGAGTGCGTCATAAACTTCAAGCATGTTCCGCGATTTATGACATGGCGTTATCCAAGCATGGAAAACGTGTGAGTAATTACTTCATAATAATTAGTGAAGATGTAGGTCAAGATACAAGATTCATATTGAAATAATGAGATACAAAAGGCTACACCGCTTTGAGAAGAAAGAAGTACACTGTTTTTAATACAGAACTCGATTTTAAAAACGTTACTTACTTTTTCAACCTTTCTTGTGACATCTTTTATAACCTACAGATATTTGTTTCGTATCTGGATGTTATGAGACCGAAAGTCTCTCGTAGTTCCTAATACCCATGATACAAGACTCGTATCTTAGCGCGGGACTATGTGTGTGACTGTTATTATTATTATTTATTTATATTTGTTTCTTATTATTTCAGAACTGTATTTTACACCCTGTACATCACATTTATTTTGTATAATATAATAATACTTATCATGCCCATATACCCTTTTCTGAGTTGATTAATGCGGGTTTCTGGACAAAACACGATCAATCATTCTAAATCAAATTAACCACTTTCCTACAGCAATGAGATTTAAGTACAAATTCTACATATTTCACACGGTTTCTGGTCCTTAATTATTATTTCAAATATGTTTACAAGTATGGTTCATTTCAACGAATTAATATTAGCCCTTGAAAATTATGGTAAAATCGTGGCCATGTCGAATGTCTGCTCCTTAACAACAAGGTATTGTGTGACGTAATTGAAATTCGAAAATAGAACGTTCTTTGTTCGAACAACAGCGTTCCATTTTCAAATTGGAATTGCCTAATATGTCAATGCGTTGACGTTTCTACAAACGCAGAACTATGATAAGTGACCCTTGTAGGTAATATTTTGTTTTATAAATAAGGCCCTTTGTGATGTTTTTTCTACAAAACATTTACGATCAACAATGCGCTTATTCATGTTTGACTCCCTCACATAATTATGTAGTGACTGCCTACAAACCCAAATATTTTGGTTAACAAACATATAATGCACAATTGGCTACTTGACTCGTTTTTTTTATTAATTTTATATGAAATTTACGTCGTTTAAAATATAAAACAGAAAGAAATATCGAGATATTGTTAAAAATAAAAAAGTTATAAGCCTTTGAAGTTTAGTGTAACCGTCAAACTGCGGGAAAAAGAAGTATCAGTATAATCGCGTCACGCCATAATGGTACGTGCGTTGGAAAGGGATAGCAAGATATCTTCAATGTACCCTCACTCCAAAATTTTAAATATTAAATACTGCCTCATTTTTCCACCAATTTCGATGCAGTTTTTACAGAAGGGTTTCTTTTTTCTATTTATTTGCTATTACATATAAATATATGTATGAAATCAAACGTAGTCAAGTACCCCATTGCATAATATTTGCCTCATACGTGAAAGCTATCTAGCAGACCACGTTGGTTGAGAAACCGTGTGATCCTGAGTTTAATTTCTAGTCCGTGCCATCACAGTTTGTGATTAAACGTTTGATTTGAGTGTGTCTTGCCAATATTTGTAGATTCGCGACAATTACATCTTGGAACGGAAAATAAGCTGGACGAATTGCGGATGTACGATTGTACATCTGCCTACTCTAACAGTGTTACAGGCATGAACTTATATCCCAGTTTAAGTCATAAAACCAACTCTGCTGTAGGTAACGACTTGAGTTTTCATTATAAAACCACTAAGCGCGGAGTATGTACCATAAAATTAATATGTTCCGTATCCTAAACTTAGGCATAAAGAACGCATTCATTAGGAAATATTAATTAAAACAGTCTGAGAACTCAATTCGGCATTAAAATAAGGGTGGGCCACATCATCTAAATCAACAATTTCCTGTATGAGGTGAGGTGGTTTATCGACACAAATCTAAAAGTCTGCTAACGTAAGCTGTTCGGCCCTGTATACAGTCATATTTATTACCACCTATTTATTTTTAGGCGGTCAGAGGAGGTCGAAAGGTTATCTCTTGTAGTAGAGCGGCGAGCTTTAAACCTCGTTTGTACATAATATGTAGAGGAAACCTTATCTAAACCAACCACGGTTCAAGAATAGTCATCTTAGATATCCGCAATATATTAATTAAGTTTTTTTTTATCCGGGCACGGCAAAGTGACTACACTGCACCTGATGGTAAGCGTAGTGCAGTCCAAAAAACTAGTGACCACTGGCGAATAATAGGTTTATCTGTGGTCGCTAGAATCATGCCGGCCTATTTATGCTTCTTCACACTCCGAATCCGAGGAGGGAAGATGCAAATCAAGGGACTTGCAACAACACAGGTGGATGACCAATATTGACACAGGGATACCCCCATCCTGTCCCAACCAACTATAAAGTCATGCCGCAAGCCCCTCGAGAGAACCGGAAGTACACTGGCTAATCCTGGAACCTAAACCATACACAGAGTGTGGGTCATCATGGTAGGTTTTTGCACCATGTGTACGGTGGTCGCCATCCGGTCAGATACGAATATATAAAGTATTAAATTCTACCTCAGAATAGTCCCAGAAAATCTCCGCCATACCTGCAGAAGAAAAATACAAATTAGTGTAATAAAACCTTATTAAACGTTAATTAATTTTAATGGTCTGAAAACATAATAGCATTTTTAATTAAAATTGTAACCTTAAACCTAAATACATTTTTACAACGTAATTTTTAACAGTATAATGGATAAAAGTTTATTTTGTTCTCATGTAATTAACGCTGATTCGAGACGAAAAAAGAGTAATTCGATTTGATCGCACATTTGATCCTTTTTGTGTCTTGAGTGTCTATGGAGATCACTTACCATCAGGATTTAGTCTAAGCCATCAGGTGACCCATCTGCTCATTTGCCAGTCTCTGCTATAAAAAACAATTCAGGTGCTACTTCATATTGTAACATAAAAAAAAAGAGATGTAATCGATTAGTTAAGACTACGATGGCAGAACGACTCGTGTTCCTTGGGTAATTAAAAAAAAAGAGTTCATTTGACATTGTGTTTTGTCAGATTGACAGATGAGTTATTGAGTTATTTTAATTGTCAGATGTCGATCGGTGCGATTAATCATGTTGTGAATTCTGATTTGTGATATGGACTTTTATTTGCGTCGTTGGAGTTTTGTCTATTGCCTAGCGAAATGGTATAAATACCGGGATCCGTTGGTCGAGCGGTCCTTTTTCTGAGAATCTCGATCTGCGAGCATCGATTTCTTTGGCGTGTCGACTTGTGGCGGTCCGTCCGCGGCTGAGACCAGGAGCGCTCCCCATGCAGCGCTTCGGTAACAACATCTAACCAGAAGGTCCTAAGGCTGAGGTCGGCAGCTTAGGACATCCATCTATAGGCATCCTTCGCGTTCCCTCAAGGTAAGGACACGTGTATTTTCCTTTGTAGTCACCAATCACATGGTGCTTTTGTGTTTCTAAGGTTATAACCTGGAATTTATTGGTTCCAGGGGCCTTCTTGGTTTTAACTATCCTTCCTGGATGGTCTCCATGGTCTGGACTGCATTACCTGGGTGAGGTGCGGTCCAGGGCCGGCTGCGTGGGTAACGCTGACCACATGGCCGCGTCGCCGCGACGTGTTAGTGTCCACGTATTTGGTGGATCACTCCATTTTATATGTGGTTATGCTCGGAGTTGGCTGCGAGTTCCACTCCGCAAACCCTTTAGAAGGTACCTCCAATTTCATTTCCAGTCTGTCCCGGAGGCTGGTGGCGCCCTTTTAGTTTTTCTTTAAATTAGTATTTGTGGTAACAATTTACTTTCATAACATCAAAATTAAATGTACTCGAGCATTGAACGATAGCGAAACCAGTAAGCTCACGACCCGCTCTGTATCTATTTTATAAAAAAAAAGTAATTTAATTATAATTATGTGTATTATGTGACATTTGAATAATATATAGATTGTATGAGAACATCTCGGTCTTTGGTTTTTTAATTTGTTTTAACCTGACACAGCGACCAAACATACACTTGCTACATTTTTACACGTTACAATATCTAGTACTACATAGTAGTAACGTTCATTTACTAATATAGTATTAATTTTTTATTACTAACACATTTATGTAATTATTTTATATTATATGTTAGTTTGTAAGGTATATATCTATGGGCCTTAGTAGCCTGAAACAAATAAATAAATAAAATATCTGTTTTCTGCCTGGTTGGAGTCCAACAATTCGTGCTGGAGAGATAATTGTCTACAACGTGACTTTGCCACTCATATTACTACTGTCTACATTTCTGAATTTACATAGGAATGTTCCAGATACATTTTTCTGTACATTAATCTACCTCTATATGCCTCGGTGGCATAGTTGTATTTCGGTATGACTACCGTCCTGAGGTCTCGGTTCGGATAGAGTGATATTGGATTTTTCCATATCAGCTCGGAGTCTGGAATTTGTACCCGATATGGCGATAGGCTCGACCCCTATCACATCTGGGACGGAACTAAGCTCGGCGTAATGTGGGTGTTCTAGTTCGCTAGTGCACCTCTGCCACTCAGGCGTGAGCTTATGTAATTTTATTAAGACAGATTATAAAATTATAAAATTAAGACAGCTTCTCAAAAATAATAAACGTACGTGATGTAACAAAGTATGCATGGACCTTTCTGCGATTTGCAGTTTTATTGCGATTGACGAGCGATAAGTGCACGCCGTACGCCCCATCCAATTACTTACTGCGTGAGCATCGATACTTATCTAAATTCGATCTAAAGAAATCGCAGCATCACCACGTCCCTAGCCCTTATCGACTATCGACTATCACAATCGATGTATCGGCAATGCAATTCCATTTGAATGAATCGATTCTCCAAGGGTGTCGAGATATCATTTATCTATGTGAACCGTGTCGCTACAAAGTACGCACGTTTCATATTTGTTCCCAGATTGAATATTAGCCGAAATATGTATCAGTTAGATGAAATGTTCGTGGAACTAACAATTTCTATTCCACATACAAATGGAAATACGTAGAATTGAAATTAATGAAAGCAGATACATAGGTACCGTGAATGAACGGGTATTGAGGCCGTGTCTATCATTATATTGCTTTGAAAGAGCAAGTTCAATAGCCTAATTTCCCAACCAATATCCAGATTTCAATAGTCTAATTTTATTTATTATTTTAAATTTTACATTAGTTGTATGGCAATTTATCCAGGATTGCCAAGTGTCAGGCTTTAGCTAGATAATAAACAACAATATTAGGCATATTATAATATTATTATATAAATCATTATTAAAATCAACTTTAACACAAACAATTTTTATCGCAACAAAATCCTAAGGACGACTTGCCGCACTCACATAAACCTCGATTTATATTAAATCTCGATTTAAATATAGGAACGACATGTAAGTAAAATCGAGATTAGGTCGCCACAATATAAAAAAATATTAAATCATGAATCAATCTCTCCTACATAGAACAAACCTAGGCATTTTTAACTAATGCAATTCTAAAGCTTCCGTGTTCTGAAAGAGATAACAAACCATTTAAAATTACGAACCTTTTATCAGACTCTAAGAGAGTTCCCTCTGTAGTATTCCAGTTTTAATAGAAGTGGTTTGAGTCAACAAAATAAACACCAAAAACTTATCACGGATCGATTTTATCGAATCTTCGCCTTTAATTTGTTCAATAAACAAAACAAAACAATTAACGAACGGAATTAAACTACACTGTGAACACACCAACTGAATTTTCATCGGTTTAATTGCTCCGTACAAACAATAGAACGAAACGAATCGGCAAAGGAATTTCTATTCTAAATGCCCACTTGTAATTAATCAGGTGAACGAATTCGGTTAATCAAACTTTTGAGTATCGAGTTACCTCAGAGTAGGGGAGATAGCAAATTATATACAGTATGCTATAATCAAATCGGTAGGACTTTTTACTACATTTTTTTATAGCAGAGACTGGCAAATGAGCAGATGGGTCACCTGATGGTAAGTGATCTCCATCGCCCATAGACACCAAAGACAAGAAAATCATGGGTGTGTTGCCAACCTAACAGGAGGGAAATAGGGGTTGGGAAAGGAAGGGGGATTCGGTAAAATACTAATATTCAGATAAGAACATAAGATAATATAAAACCGCGTCTCCTGCACTAAACATTACACAAGACACCTACACAAATCATAGAATTTCTAAAACTTTTTGTCTATGGTCCACTGTTACATGAGCAGAAGACAATGGAAAAACTTAACAGATCGACTTCAAAACTTATCCGATCATGACCATATCATATTTATATGGGACCACCCTTGGAATAAGCTTGAATTGGAAAAAAAATCTTGAAAATCGGTCCACATTTGGCGCAGATATCGCTAACATACATAAAAAAAAATATAGACGAATTGAGGACCTTCTCCTTTTTAGAAGTCGGTCGAAAAATCTACGTAGTCGCTAGCGAAAAATGTAAAAGACCTCATTTTCGAGCTGTAACCCTAGTAAGATTTATAACAGTTCTTGTTTCTAACACTGTCAGAATTCAACCCAAATTACAAACAATACCTATCGATAACATTGCTTTACAACCTAACAATACGTTATTGATAACATTTCAACCTAAAGCATGAATCATGAAGCCACTATAAAGTCTGTCTCCAAGCACTTCTGAATTTCAATTTTCCAGTTGATTTATTTGAGCATTTTTAGATAGGCTCGTGGCGAGAGGGTGGTTGGTACATTGTATGTGTGATGGATGAATTTTGCCACGTTTGTCTCAAAGCCTTTCATCTTGACAACATTCTTTAATACCAACGCCTTTGTGTACTTTGTGTTTTGACACTTTTACAGTCATTTTAGCTTGTTCATGTTGTATTGCTTAATTGTCTCGGTAGCGTAGTGGTATTGCAATATGACTACTATCCGAGGTCTCGGGTTCGACCCCGGGTCGGACAAAGTGATATTAAATTTTTCAGTATCAGCCCGGAGTCTGGAATTTGTGCCCGATATGGCGATAGGCTCGCCCCTATCACATCTGGGACGTAAATTAGCGCGGCGAAATGTGGGTGATCCAGTTCTCTAGTTCGCTTCTACCTACCCCTTCGGGGATACAGGCGTAAGTCTATATATGTTATAACATAACATAACATAAGCTCACGCCTGTATCCCCGAAGGGGTAGGCAGAGGCACACTAGCGAACTAGAACACCCACATTTCGCCGAGCTTAGTTCCGTCCCAGATGTGATAGGGGGCGAGCCTATCGCCATATAGGGCACAAATTCCAGACTCCGAGCTGATATGGAAAAATCCAATATCACTTTGCCCGACCCGGGGATCGAACCCGGGACCTCAGAACCGTAGTCGTACCGAAATACCACCACGCCACCGAGGTAGTCAGTATATATGTTATGTATGTATGTATGTACATATGTAGTATAAGGATGAGTGAAAGATGATGTAGAAAACAACGGCGAGATAAATATTGTTGTAGGACAATAAATATTTGCTTAGGAACCAGAAATAAAAATAGAAGGAAAAGACCAGTCTCCAGATAATGGAAAAACATAAAATCGCTGACTAACAAAATAAATTTCATTGAAAATAAGACAGTGGAAACACAGCTTACTTCTCAAACCGATGTAATCCAATTAAACGTTACCACGTTTTATAGACATCGGATACTATGGTTACATGGCTTCTTCCCGGGACAGCCAAACCGCATATAACATAGGGGCGACTAATTAATTGAATTTCTCGAAAGTCAATTTTGGTGTATGGATTTATTTCCCAATCATTACAATTATAAATCATGTCTGCTGATTTATCTAAAATCTAGGTAGAAAATTTCCGAATTTCCAATTTGTCCTGTTCAATAATAATAACTGTAAAATGTCAAGATATTAATATATCATCGCAGATTAAGAATCTTCGAGCAATTCCATTAGAAAACAATAGTTTTAAGTGACAAAACAAGATATAGTATCTTTACTTAAGCATAAACAAAAACAAAAAGCCGCGCCCATTGCTACCTAGTTAATAATGTTGTAAAAGCACACCCTAAGGAAATAACCATTATTGATTCTACAATTGTTGATAATATTTTTACATTACCGATCAATTTGGAACCATTACGTAACCCAAACAATACGCATTGTAATACGGGTGGAGGCTAACAACAAGAAAATAATAGGAAATATTCGGAGAATTCTTTTCGGCCCGATAAAAATTATCCGAAAATGTTTTTCGTAATATCCAGAGACGAATCAAAGCGGGTATTCAGATATTTCGAATATTTAAACAGAAGAACTCGTATTAATCAGGTCGCTTTTTGATTCGGAATAAATGATAGGGCAGGTAACGGAATTCGATTTTCCACTTCAGTGATTTTTGGATACATTAATTCAACAAACACTCTTTAATCAACTTGAAAATGTATTATTACATACTGATTTCTTAAGTTTACGCGAATGTTATACATTGAAATAAAACTATTTTTACGGATTCTATCACGATTTGGTTTTAATTTTTATTCGCGACGTTTCATGTCATTTGTTCAAGAATGTTAGACAAGATTAAAAAAGTTAACCATTTATGTTCCGATCTACGCAGTACGAGCTCATGGTGTCTTGAGGTCTGACCAAAAGTTGGCTGATGATGATGATGATGATGATGATATTATAGTAATGATACGAATTCAGTAGACTAAACTTCAAGATTTTTAGTTTATACGTCATAATCTGAAATCATAACAATGAAACAGCATCCGTCTGGAGTAGACTGTTTCCATTCATGATACAAATTAGCATTTAAATGTACATACAGACATGGATTGGCTACTTCAACAACCTTATATATAGTTATGCGATAAACCTGAGCAAGAAATATACTTCCACAAGTTGTCTATAGATAACAACTTTATGTCTCGTACCATCATCAATCTTCACGCACATTCCCTCCATCGGGAATTCTTTTTGCGTCACCATTCACAATTATCATTCTTGTCATGTTTTTTAGACGAAATAACAATAATACCCTAGAATATGTATTCAATGCAAATAGAAATTAAATCTACAAACATAAAAATAAGTCCAGCATGCAAAGCCCGTTCAGAAAAATGGGAGCGAAAATATTACAGTATATTTAATTTAGAAGTGTTATAGTCGGCAACAAAGGCTGTAAATTCAATAACTTTATTGAAATACAAGCAACGATAAAGCGAAAGCATTGTTGGCGAGAAGACATCTGCGGACAATGCCGCGGAAGAACT
This sequence comes from Clanis bilineata, assembly GCA_036417725.1. Taxonomy (NCBI): domain Eukaryota; kingdom Metazoa; phylum Arthropoda; class Insecta; order Lepidoptera; family Sphingidae; genus Clanis; species Clanis bilineata. Next base: position 10,672,032 of record CM071154.1, read on the forward strand.
ATATCGAACGAATGAAATTTATAGCAAAACTGATATTTATTTAAAAGAAGCTATATAATATAATATTAAAAATACGAATCAATTTCATATGGCCTTATATCGTACTACGATTATAAAAATAATAATAATAAAAGCCCTGTAATCAAAGAATTTAAACGCCGTAATATTACTGTCCCACTGCTGGGCACCGGCCTCCTCTGCTGATGAGAGGGGTCAGGCTTTAGTCCACCACGCTGGCCTAATGCGAGTTGGTACTTCGTTTTTCTTGTGGAGAAATTCTCGGGTATAGGTTTCTTCACGATGTTTTCCTTCACCATTATAGCAAGCGATATTTCACAAAGAAAACACACTTAACATAGAAAAGTCAGAGGTGTATGCTCCATTTTGGGGTTGGTATCTAAAACCCATACTCCTCTCGGCAGTCCGTTTCATTCCCAACTGAGCTATCGCTGCTTATGCAGCAAAACCACAATAATGAGATCTAATGTAGGAAAAAATTAACAATGTGATAAATTGCGGCTCCCAAATCACGCTCCGACTATATTTCTTGTATCTGCGACAGGCACGATGGCTGCTTGGTTTGAGTCATGATCAGGACAAACGTTTGATTAATGATGAGTTTATGTTTGATAATGGTAATTTGTAATGTATGAAGCCAATACTGTATAAGACAAGTAGCTCAACCATGAGTTTGTACGTATTTACGCGAGCGAAGACGTAAAATATTTGTCTGGAAATCATCAGTTCCCCGCGTAACCGCTAGAGGCGTTCGGGTGTTTGTCATACAAATATTTTACGGAGTCACTAGCGTGTAATGTCATTAAAACTCATGGTTGGCCTACAGGAATTAAAACACTGATAAATGACAAGTTAGAAGTGGTTCCTCCGTAATTCGTACATATTTTGGCATAACTTATACAGATAATAATTATTTAATTCTGTTCAGCATCATTCATCAGCCAATATATGAAGATTAAAAGCTGTTTCTTTGTTTAGGATTTATAGAAAAACTTGAATGTTATTCTTAAGTCCTTCAAATGCTATTTTAGATTAGCAAGAAAGAAAGTTTAGTTCATGAGATTCTCAGTTTCACTACCGACTAATAACTACAATTTGTACAAAAATAAAGCGCAATACTAATAACACGTAATAATAGAGCTCTTAGTTAACAAAAAACTTTAGTGTGCTATTACAAGAATGAACCCCTATATAGCAATTACTCAAACAGTTGGCTCTGTAGGACGCCATAAAAATCAACCGCAAAATGTTCAATGAATATCGAAAGCGATAACAAAAGGTGAAAGCGAAATTACTCCGAATACGACAAAAGCTATTATTGATCCGACTATTTTTATGGTTCCATAGTCAAAAAGTAAAACCCTTACGCCCGAATGATCAAACGCTGCTCAACTTTAACGGCTTCTTACATTGATTTTCGCCATACAATTTTGACAGCTAAGTCGGCCTTAAACGACATAAGGCCACCTTAATTATATGAACATTCGGCGGTTATAATTTCATTCGCGGCGTTGCCACACGTCAGTATTTTATCCATTGCGTCCGTATAAAATGTCAAGCTGAATTGAGTAGATAGAGATTGTTCGGGAACACAATATATACCTAAATTATGAAACAAACTAACTTTTTGTTTATTTAATTAAATAGTTGGTCATACTTATACTTCAGACGCACGACAAACCTCTAAATTGAAACTTTTAATTTTAATAATAAAGTGGAAAATTTCGAAAAAATAACTTAAAAAGAATTAGTCGTAACAAATAAAGCACAATAGATTATTGAGGGGGGTTTTATTATTTGAACGTTCATCCCACTACGGAACCTTTTATATTATTGTATGCCACGGAAATCCGACATGCACTTGGTGGTTAGCTCCCTTCGTGAAAGCTTGTCTTAACAAATTAATTCGTCCATGTCCGTTCACTTAGATTCTTCCGGAGATGCCATACCAGTTCAATACTCCCTATTGGGGAACCCCAACTGGAATTTTCGGTATTGCATTATGTGCATTGTCTTTCACTAAAAGGTTGGAAGAAAAAATATTAGTCCCAAAATGCTTAGTAATGATTATGACTGTGCTCTTTGTATTAGCTATTGTCTGTGATTTGATGGCGTGGTGAAGTTAATTGATTATCTTAAGGAAAATGTTTATTTTTTCGGCATATCATGTTTGTTTAGAGCGGATAAAGCATAGCAATGCTTTAAAACGGTGGACGTTTTCACTATATGAAAAAATGCAAAATTTTGGTTGAAACTTTAATTTTCAATAAATAATAAAAAAATAAAAACGTACATACGTAGACTCACGCCCTTTTCCCATAGGGGCAGGCAGAGACAACGGATTTCCACTTGCTACAATTTTTAGACATATATAAAGACAAAAACAGCTGTTGAAAACATAGAAAGCAACCAATTATAATTTTCTATCGTGTTACATTTAATACTCTATAGTTGCAAAAAAGGTTGGCTGCATGTTTTAACTAAATTATTAATTTAATTGACGGTTGAATACAACCTATTGAAAATGCAATTAATGAAACAATACGCTACAACAAGAAATACAATTAATTAAACAATATGCTAAAACAAGAAACGCAATTAATCAAACAATACGCTAAACTAAACAAGCTAATGCAAACCACAAATGAATTTCAATTCCACTAACAAAAATAGAGTTTGCCATCGCATGCGGTATAAACTATGGTTAAAGTTAAGTTTAAATGAAAAAGTTAATCAATATGCGAACGCGTTCAAAGCTCCAATAATACGCTCGATTTATATTACAAATAAGTTGTAATTCAAATATTCTGTGTCAGCAGTTATTTGCGACGAATGAACCGTAAAATCACTCTGTTGCAGTGTACATTCAGTTATTTCAACTTTGACATTAATTCTGGAACAATGCGCTTCATTTTGCGGCAATTTTAATGGTTAATTGTCTTTTGTAAAACGTTCAGATGAATATTTAATGTAAATTGTACTCATTCAGTTTGGAAATTGAAAACTCAGATGAGTTGAAACGCAGATAATGTAATAACAGAAAGCACACACACTTAAATACATACACACATAACTTAATTTTTGTTAAAAGCTTACTATAAAAGCAAAATGACACGAGACCGTCAACTTGAGAGTCAACTTTTAAGGGATATTATGTGGTTGTACTAGATTTTTTTATGATATTTTATGAGTGCAATCGATCGAATTAATGGTAATCGATAAAAGTACACATGAACAGCAGTACATAACATAAGCTCAGGCCTGTATCCCCGAAGGGGTAGGCAGAGGCGCACTAGCGAACTAGAACATCCACATTTCGCCGAGCTTAGTTCCGTCCCAGATGTGATAAGGGGCGAGCCTATCGCCATATCGGGCACAAATTCTAAACTCCGGGCTGATATGGAAAAATCCAATATAACTTTGTCCGACCGATCCCCGTCGATCCCCGGATCGAACGCGAGACCTCAGAACCGTAGTCGTACCGAAATACCACCACGCCACCGAGGCAGTCGAACAGCAGTAATACCACCAAATCTATAAACGATAAAGGGCGCTAATTAGATTTTAAATCTCATAATGCTGAATAATTACAATGCCCTTACAGGCCATCATTACTCGTACAATGCTTCTTGGCGATATAAATATACATTGCCGTTATATCCAGAACTAATTTCTTAAGTTTACACGAATATTATACATTGAAATAAAAGTATTTTTACGGATTCTATCACGATTTGTTTTAATTTTTATGCCCGACGTTTCGAAGGCTTTGCAGCCTTCGTCAGTTCAGTTCTTCAATCTGACCCGTGACCACGAAGACTGCAAAGCCTTCGAAACGTCGGGCATAAAAATTTAAAAAATCGTGATAGAATCCGTAAACATACTTTTATTTAAATTTAAGAGAAATTCGGTAAATCCAGCGACCATGTTTTTTCATAAACCCTCTCCGATAATACAGTGAAGGTGCACCGCGGACGCTCCAATAAATTTTGATGGAGTATACCCGGTTGTTTTCGGGGCTTACTGCTTTCCCCCATCCGGCAAATATAATAAGCCGTCTATAAAATTTACATATAGATCACCGTGTCCCTATTCCCAATAGAGAGATGGATTCAGATGTTTTTGTAAATGAAAATGTTACACGCCCAAGTAATGGTAATTGGTAATAAACAAACATAACCCCACGCATGTATTGAAGTGGTAGCAGAGTCGCACTTTTTTTTTCTTTCAACAGTCACACACGTAGTCCTGACCCCATACTAGGTATAACCTGTATCGTGTCAGAGACTATGAGAGACTTTCGGTCTCATAACACCCAGACTTGAAACAAATATCTGTTGGCCAAACAAACATTTGTCGCAATGCGGAAATCGAACCCGCGACCTCACATTTCACAGCCGGCTACACTCTCGCTGCGCCACGGAGGCTGTCGTGTCTAATAGATCGCGAACTGATTCTACGTCCTAGAAAACCATCACTCGATAAAACTATAACCTTCACACGCTAACAAAGACTCTTGTGACGCGTCACATCGTACGCGACGTATAATTCATACCTCCATCTTTATAGGTGGGGTCATCGCCCCCGCATCCAAGTTGGCGCCTTACTGCCGCTCTGTCTATATTGTTATTTACACACATCTCTTATGAGGAGATTGTAAACAACGCCACACGCGCAGATGCGTTCACATTTGCACATTGGATATTTTGCATAAAATTTAAATAGTGGCGTCCTTGGTCTAGCGGCAGCATGTATGAGCTTTGGACCCGGGAGCTTAAGTTCAATTTCCAGGTAGGGCAAAGCGAATTGTCTAATTTAAATCATTTGTCCGGGACTGGATCCCCCAGAGGGGGTTGACAGGCACCCGGTCGCAAAACTAAGCCAAATCCTTTGTGTAACATACTTTAAAAAGTGTGTTGCACCGTAATGCCGTTTACTAGGCATATAGTATGTGAAAATGCTACAATATGTTACATAATATTACCCATAGTGGCCCAGAAAAGTGATGTGTTGTATTTTTGGAAAGTACAGACTTCTTTCAATAGGTCAATTTTTTTTTATCTGTGCACAGCAAAATGACCGCTTCCCTATCATCTGCGTTGGTCTACATGCCTATTTGTTTCTTCCCTCCCTTTCCTGTTGATAACTATGATTGATTCTGGTGAACACCTTGACGGACCCTGGCACTAGGCCGGGATAACGCCAGTCAGAAAGAAAGATTCTGGTGATCACCGATAAATTCATTGTTTGTCAGTGGTTGATAGATTTTGGACTGGACTGTACTTGACCAAATATGGGACCACCCTTGAAATAAGCTCTATCGAACAAAAAAATAATTTTGAAAATCGGTCCACATTTGGCGGAGATATAGAGTAACATACATTAAAAAAACAGACGAATTGAGGACCTCCTCCTTTTGTGGAAGTCGGTCGAAAAAGTAAACATTTTTCCTCAAGTAATAGTAGTTACCAATGGCGAAAGGTGAACATTTTCAAAAGGGAAGCCAATGACACTTTCAGATATTTGTTTCGGGTCTGGGTGTTGTGAGACCGAAAGTCTTTCGTTGTTCCTGATACCCACGACACAAGACTCGATCTTAGCGTGGGGTCAGTACTATGTATGTGACAGTTGGGTGTTATTTATTATTTTAGATAATAACTAGATAATACTTATTTATTAATCTATAATCTGGCAAGGGGAAGCCGCTAGGAATCGGATTGTACGGACCGTTCGCCGCTGGAACTGGATTATAAACACGACTATCACAATTTTCCCGACAGGTCCTAAAGTATATCAAAGGAAACTCGGTGTCATGTTTTAAATATCGATCTGTCTCAGCATCAAAATTCCGCATGTGTCACTGTTTGTCAGGGGGTTTGGTACAGACGGACAGGAAACACTCCGGTTATGGTAAACAGCTCGCCTGAATACCACCCACTGCGACTTTATAGATAGACGCATTATATTTTTTGTGTCCAGGAATGTGTATCGGATGAATAATGGACATTAGACACACTTTTTAATACAAATAGTTTAGATGTCTTCTCTAATAATTTTATCCGCTTCAGTTGAGAATTGATATTATTATTTTATGTATTAGTCATGGTGTGTTACTACCACGGGAGGGCCAGTTTGAGTCGATTTGATTATCGTTAAAACATTCATTACGTGGGTGTGTAAAGATGAAGGTAAACCCAAGTCTCTTTTGCAATGTATTTTGATGAAATGATTGCGGCCGCTTCCAACAGGTCGATCTGGAAATCTTTGGGGGAAGCCTTTGTCCAGCAGTGTACGTCCTATGGCTGATAGTGATGACGATGATGATGATGATGATAATGATGATGATGATGATTACGGAAGATGTGGGTCTTATCATGTTAATTATATAATTATATACGACGTAGTGTTATTACCAATTAAAAATAATAATGATTATGTCGCCTATGGTGCGGATATGTGTACTTTATCCTAAGAGCTGATAAAGTTTATGACCGAAAATGCCAACATATTATATTGACAATGGAATAGTGATCCAAATACTGTAATAATTAACACATTACAAAACACAAATGAATAATTCTTAATTAAAAAGAAATATATACTTCTACAGTTCATTGACCTTGTTACGCAGAAACCATAAAGAATGGAATAATTGACGTCGATCTATCTTCTAGTTGCTCAATCAACCGACGACTTCTGAAACACTTCACAACAATCATCGAGAGATCTAAATAGTATAACTAACCTGGCAGATAATTGCCGGATTAACGACAACCGAATTTAATTTTACCGTACTTAATCCTAAACAATGATTTCACAAGGGTGACAAAATATTGTAGACTTGTAGTAACTTGGTGAAAATAATCAAGTTGAATTAGTACCGTAAAATGTTTATTATTTATTACACTTTAATGACGTCACACACTCTTTCTACCTGCCCTTATCCCACCTTAATGTGGGGTCGGCACAATTCACTTTTTCAAACATGTTGCAGAAAGTGTTTGGCAAAGTTTTTACGACCTGCCTGTCTGACGTCAACCCCTCCTCTAACAGATCCAGTCCAAGGCAAATTAAATTAGAACATTCACTTTGCCCGACCTGGGAATCGAACCCACGATGTCCCGGTCCACAACCCATATGTGCTGCCACTAGACCAAGGAGGCGACTGACGAATGCGAATGACGTCACACATACTATTATTTGTATGTCTCTAGAGTCTTCTGTAACCTGCCCTAACAAGCATTCAGAATAATGCTTGAGCATGTTACAGAAAATATTCTGTATCATATTTTTACAACTGGGTGCCTTCTTGACGTCAACTCTATGGCATCCAATATTGGGCAAATCGTGAAGCAAAGACACTTTGTACGATCTGGTATTTGAACTCAGGACCTCTCGGTCTGCAGCCCAAGTCCAAAAAGGCGACTATACCTCCCATCAGTATCAGACTAAAAATCCCCGAAGGTGTAGACAGAGGCGTACTGGCGAACTAGAACACCCACATTTCGCCAAGCTTAGTTCCGTCCCAGATAATGTTAGGGGCCGAGTCTATCGCCATATCGGTCACGAATTCCATACTCCGGGCTAACATCGAAATATCCCAATATAACTTTGCTCGAACCGGGGATCGAAACCGAGACCGCAGGACGGCAGTCATACTGAAATACAACTACGCCACCGAGGCAGTTCATAGTAAAAGGTAATAATGTTTCTTCGTTATACATGACAGTTTATCAAGAATCCTATAAGCAGTTCGTACAGTACAAAAACCCAGTTTGCAAATGAACAGCCGTAAGGCGATCGCGCGTAAACTGCACGTTGCATCCGAATAGGATTCGGAGATGCAATTTCCTCAATTCCAACAAAGGCTGGCTTTGTCAGGCGTCCATGTAACGGGAATCACGTTCATTTTGACGAGAACAGCTAACAAAGCACGGATCACGGGGTCTCGGGCGAATTTCGAATCAGTAAAATGAACCCTTAACACGATTACAAAATCAATGTCCAGTTTGGGACCTTTATTTATAAATATTTAATTTTTGTTAATGTGTTAAGACTTGAATTATATACTTAATCTTTTGTTACTTTAATTAATGAAAATTTCATGATTGGAGCATCTCTTAGCATCTTCATCATCGCAATATTTTTGCAATCTAAGCATAATTACTACAATACCATTACTTTAAACACCGTCGCATTCATTAATAATTATTTTAATCACTTTAGCGTCTTCTGTGATCTTTACAATAAAGACGTTTCATCCACCATCATTAACAATTATTTATATAATACAAGTGATTGATAGACTTTCCCTAACTTTTGTTAAAGTAATTAAACTCGCGAATAACAAAGCTAATCTATTACTCTTACTTTCGATTACCAAACCAGTTGCAAATTAGAAATTTTTCATTAAAATCGCAATCTCATTGCGGGAACCTGTTAATTACATTTCCACAATACAACCAAACAAAGACTTGGGTCTATTGACTTGCACAATTTTATCAATCTTCGCAGAAACAAAAGCCTTTACTTTCTTAGTTCTATAAATTCAGTTATCTAGATCGCGACCAACGGCAACTTTATAGCGGGCATGAGCTACTATAACTTCCCTTTTCATTGTCTCGTTGATCGGTACAAATAGATTTTTAAAGAGAAAGTGTATTTACTGCTGTGAAAGGGTATCATCGTGTTAATTTATAGTACATTTTGATCAAAAATGATCTTTCGCGTCCGTCCCTTCACTGACTGTTAAAGTTTACACTATTTTACTTACTATAAACTTTGATTTTACTCTGATATTGAAAAGTAAAGCCTGATTAGGCATTTTCTGAGTAAAGTTTTTATATTTAGTTTATATTTTGACTATTTCCAAATCTGTATTTCTAGTATTTAGTATTATTTTGACAGTTTTCGATTCTCGAAATCGATAACAGTTTACGTTTTCTCCATACATTTGACTAGCAGCGCCACTTTGCGGAAACTACAACAAACTAAAAAATGTATGATGAAACTTTAAATTATCGTCGATTTAGAGAATCAACAAAAACTCGTACTAAGTGTACTGGACTATTTCTGAATGTAGATAACAAAATATACAAATTTTCCTTGAGACTTGCTATGCTTCAATTAAAGATATTAATTATTACTAAGTACTGTATTGTTGAATGTATTTGGCTTCAGTGCATTCGCAATGTCGGGCAATGTCGATCCTGGATTACAGAAGTTTTGTGTGTTTGAAACCGAGACAGTCTCTTCCTAGAAGACGCTACTTTGTTAATTAGGTTTAAGCTAATTTCTCTCATTACTGGTGTTAGACGAAATAAAAGAAAATAAAGATACTAAAGATTGAATTTCTGTTCCAACATTCAAACTTTAATTAAAAACAAAGATGAAACATAAAATAAATATGGCGAAATATTTGTTTCATAAAATATACTTCAGTGATAAACACAAAAGGAATCCATACGAAGAGTCATCTAACAAAGCAGTTGCTAGTGTGGTTTCCCGTACCACAGCTTAATTTTAATTATAATATTCTTTCAATATACCGCAAAGAAATCTTCGTATTTTTATTAAATTAAAATTATAGTATATGTTACGTGAATTCTAAAGCCGGGACCGACGCTACTCATTATGGAAAGAGACGTGGGCCGTAATCTTCTTGGCTAATTAAAGTGTATAATAGGTTCTTTATACAAGAATTTAAGTAGGTAACATCAGAAGATTTAGTGAAAATAAATTATCCTACCTTAGTGATTGCTAATTTAAATGAAAATCTAGACTATTAATTGACTCTAGTACAAAACGTTTATATTTTAGCCTAATTTCAGCCAAGTGGATATCTGTATTCGAATCCATTAGTTAGGGATGTCCACCGCACCCCCCTATTTAATATAACAATAATAATATTCTTTTAAATAGAATTTTAATTGTATATAAATGTATGTGTGTATGTGTATGTGTCTGCATTTGGTGTATATGTGCACATACACAATATAATAATGATTTGATGTGAATGTGAGACCGAAAGTCTCTCGTAGTTTCTGATACCTACCCACGATACAGGTTACACCTAATGTGGGGTCAGGACTATGTATGTGACTGTTGGGTGTATTTATTATTTATTTATTGATATTATGATTTGTTTTTCTTTTTATAGAATTAAGTGATTGTACCTTATAGTTAAAACGCAATAAATTTGATTATATTTATTTATTTATTTATAATACTATACATGTTCTAACATACAGTTACTGAAAATATGCAGTCATTAAAGAAATTTCTGATTGCTTATACTGATTGGTTCATCATACAGAATATTCTTCGTTAAAACTTAAAATAGCTATCGAACATTTTACTACATTAAAATGTTTTAAAACAACCTAAAAATATAGACGAATTTTCCTTCCATCTGCTTTTGTCCCACTCTAAAGTGGGGTCGGCGGCTTTGAAGCATGTTACAAATGGCGCTTAGTTTCTACAACCGCCTGACAGCCTGACATCTATTCTCTTCTGAGGAAATCAGTCCAGAAAAAAAAAAGTTTTGCTCGACCAGGAATTCGAACCCAAGTTCACACTGCCATTACACCAAGAAGGCGAAAAAAAGAAACATCAAGTAAAAAACATTAAACAAGTAGTAAGTCAGACATAGACATATTGAACAAAACGACCCAATATTATGATTACGAACAAAATGACTGAACGCTGAGTATTCGAAGATCCATCAAAATGCGCATAAATCAAAACTTACTGAGACACCCGCAGCCAACTCCGTGGAGAAATGTCGCTTTCAATCACCGAAAACGTTCCACCCAAAGTTGTTTATCGTGTTTTTTGTTTGCTCTATTGATGGCGAAAATTTTAATACGTCTCCATTCTTGGCGAAGTGAAAATAAACTCAGGTACGCTCCAGGCGGGTTTCCTTTTTGTTACGTTGTTTATTGTCTTGAAAACGTATAATGTCTTTTGGCTTTTATGTATCTGATTTCCCAAATTGCATAATAATTTACTCTAACGATTCACGCCTGTATCCCCGAAGGAGTAGGCAGAGGCGAGAACCTTTTGCCGTCCCAGATGTGATATGTTACCTGAGCTCGTTAGCCTATCCGTATTGGGTGTAAATTCGATACACCGAGCTGATACTGAGTAGAAAAGACAATATCACTTCATCCGTCCTAGGGATCAAACCCGAGATCTCATACCAATACAACTACGTTACCGAGGCAGTCATCGTGATCTTTGATACGAATTATTTAATGCACATAACATAAGCTCACGCCTGTCCCCCCAAAGGGGTAGGCAAAGGCGCACTAGCAAACTAGAACTCCCATATTTCGCCGAGCTTGGTTCCGTCCCAGATGTGATAAGGGGCGAGCCTATCGCTTACCAGGCACAAACTCAGACTCCGGGCTGATACGGAAAAATCCAATATCACTTTGCCCGACCCGGAGATCGAACCGAGACCCCAGGAAGTTTACACACTACGCCTTTGAGGTAGATAATGCAGTTTACAATTAAATGATTGTGTACAAAGTTTGGATATAGGATAATTTGTTATGTAATAAAAGAGTAACATTAGGTGCAAGTGTTGCCGTGTGCATCCGACTTCCGAGAACGGATGCGGACGGGTATAACAATAAATAACAAAAGTTGCTCTATGGCTTATTACTCCGAAATTTTACAAAACAAAAGTAACGCTTTCGAACTTATTTTTACGTCTTTATATCGTGATTAAATGCTTATACGTTAGTATTTGTTTTTCATCTCTATAATTTAGTTCGAGCAACCTAATACAACTTTATTCTTCAGACTATTGATTAAGATAATATAATACGCAAGGAAGCAAAATTAAAATACATCATGGTGATCGAATCATTGATTGAATAAACTAATGCACGAAATATATTTGTAACCGGTTCAAATCGTGGGTTGAAAACCGTGTTAACTACTAAAATATGCAGTAAAACAAACTAGACTAGAAATGAATGCTAGACTAGAAATTAATAAACCGTTATATTTTACGAATTTTATTTTTCTGCACATTTGGTGGACGCACGTTGCCCTCCATAAACACCATTCAAAGTCAACCCTTTCGACAAAGTTCCATAAACAGTTCCGTACTCGCACTAAAGAACACATAAACGTTAAGTTGTGTAATATACGCAATAAACGATCAAGTGCAAGTACTGGCCGTAAAAACTTCAAGCGAAACTAAAGTTCCAGAGTGCTAAGGTCTTTGTTCTCGCAGCCAAAACAAACGATGTTTGGGCATTTGTTACAATAACAAACATGGGAACGCAGGCGACTGGCAAAAACGTGCCTAATCGAAAAGTATTCGGAATATAAAGCTGTGATTCCTGCGTGTCGGGTTCCTGCCAATGAGGATTAAGAGCGTATTGTTGGATTCGCGGAACCAGCACGCCAGCTTTACCGGTAAACTAGCACCCTGCAACTTTACATTCACTTTTCACACTTTTGAGGTAATTTCTCATTATTTACAGTACATAATTTATATTAATTTTATAGATTGCAAAATTACCTATCCATCGATACCGAATCTATTAAAATTTAATTTATTTTATAAAAGTGCATTTAGTTTTGAACTTATTGCAAGTTGGTCAGTTTTTACTTGCAAACACTTGATTTATGAATTCACCTCAGTGCATTCAACAACAAATAAGTATGAAAAGGCTTACCCGAACAATTTGTCGTGATCATAAAACAAATTACGTTAATAAATACTGCGGAGTTGCGAGTTTTGCTTTCGTTCCATTTGCCTTTAAATGAACCTCGTTTACAGCAAGCCTTTTTATTCATTCACGTTCTGTATTTTGCCATTTAATTCATCGTTCATTTAAGTCATCAATAAATTACTGGTAATTTGCTTTCATTATGAGCAAAACCTTTACTGCAGTACCTAGAAATAAATTCACGCCTTTTCCAAAAGGGTAGGTAAAGATGCAACCAGCACACACATTGTTCGTTAAAGTTATCACTATCTTGGACACAAAAAATCTCCGCCAAGTCATCAGTGATTTGGAACCGTAAAAATCAAACCCAAATTATGATTACGTGACCAGTGATTTGAACCCATTTAAATCGCAGTAGTCGTCAGCCAAAGGACAGTCTATTGGTGAACATAAGCCTTCCGCAAATATTTCTAAATCGACCTGTTAAAAGCAGTCTGCATCCAATATAAACTGAGTACAGTTTCATTAACTCTTATGGATTGACGAGATATAAGTGCAAAATATTTTAAAAATAACTAAACAACAAAATAAAATACAATGTTACCAGCAAACGGTACTTGCTTAAATGAATAGTTGCCATCGTTCTCGGCGGAGGCTTTATTAAAAATACCTGATCTTGAGGAGGGTAAAACTTTAAATTGTCTTTGAAGAATGTCGAGGTCTTCTTTCGCTACAGATACATACTTATATTTTAATACTCCTTTGTCAAACTTTAAAATTCCAGGAATATTACGAAGATGAGATTTTATTGGTGTAGACCTAGTTATAATCTCAAGTTTAAAAACTTAACTGACCGACTTCAAATCGGATCGAGATCAAATTTATATGGGTCCAACATTGAAATAAGCTCTATCGAACACAAAAAGAATCTTGAAATTTTGGTCCACATTTCGCAGAGATATCGGGTAATATACATATATTATTATTAAAAATTACAGAAGAATTGAGGACCTTCTTCTTTTTTTGAAGTCGGACGAAAAACATTGTCAACAAGCTCTACAGCAAGACTCTATGGGCCTTACTTATAAAGTTACAGTTACAGTTTAGCTGAGCAAATGGCTAAGAACAGGCTGTCACGTTTTTCCTTGCGTCACATCGTTTGAAAATAAAAGGGACAGGCTATTCTTTACCATTTGCTCAGTTAAACTGTTTTTATATGGCAACTCCACGATCAACATTTGGATTTCACTCATTTTACACCCCATCCCGACTCAAAACTCAGTCGTGTAAACATTACCTCACTAAGGAAGTATTCACCCTTTGGCAGTAAACGTAACAGATACAAACGCAATTCCACCTGAATTTGCGAGGTCTGCATCGCAGCTAATTGTGCAAACAAACTCCCTCGCCGGTATTTATTTACAAATACAGAGCAAACGGAAACTTCCAGTCTGTTTCCATTGGTAAATTGATTCGTTCCATTCGAATTTTTAATAATGGAAATAATGCTGAGGTTTCCAACGCTCGTTTCCTATTTTTTATATCTTAGAACAAATTTTTATTTATTTTAGTGGAAAAGAAATGGGCGAGTACTTCAATCGAATAAATATGATGATCGGTTGATGTAGTGAGTATAACGAATAGGCAAAGACCTTGCTTCTTTCCTTTATCTTCGTCCCACTTTAATATGGGGTCAACGCAACACCCATCAAGCATGTGGCAAAGAGTATTTAGTTTTTACAACTGGTTGCCTTCCTCACGGGAACTCCTGATAAATCCAAATCGTGTTAGAAAAACAGCTTTGCCCAACATAGGATTCGAACGCAGGACGTCCCAATGCACTGCCCATATACGTTGTCACTAACGGCCGGTTTCAATAAACAATCACAGTTCGAATGCGCAGATAGATTACAAACATTAGCCTATAAGAACATTGTTTGAACTTGACTCCGTCAAATGACGTGAGTTGATTGGTTCATAATGGCGATCTATCTGCAATCTAAACTGAGATCGTTTATTGAAATCGGCCGTTAATGAAGGAGGCGACGAACAAAGACGGTGCTTATAACTGTAGTTTAGAACCTCAATAGACCTTAAAAGTTAGCGTTGTATTTATTGTAGTTATCTTAATACTGCCAAACTCATATACCAGAAAAAGCTTAAATGTCCCCAAAACACTTTTAAACATAGACCAAGTTAATATAAACCAGATAATGCAGCTAAGCACGAAATTCCTGAACTCAGAGCAGTGCACTCGACTTCTCCCAGAAGGCCACATGTTTAAAATTCACAAGATAAGTCAGCCACGAAATTGCAACCACATGTCGCCGGACACTTTGAAATTCGCAAAAAAACCGTTACCTGACTCAAGTGGCACAGTCGACTCCGCGAGTCATAAATATTGTTTGTGGTTTTACTTTTTAGCATAGTTTCTCCAGTTTCATGTTGTGTTTAAAACAGTCTTTTTGCCAAAAATGGTAATGCTCTACATTATAATACAAAAAATTTTGTGTTTGTTATATTTACACAGCTCGTATATTTTATTCCTCAGGTGTTTGCCTATATTATGTCTGAATGAGGTGCATGCATGCAAGTCCTGGCAAGGCAAAAACATATGTACTTAATAAAAATATTCATATGCAAAGAAATATGTAGAGCAGACTGCGCAACGTAATCTCTAACTGCCGTACGCATCATCTTGTCGACCAACTTCCAAAAAGGAGAAGGTCCTCAATTCGTCGGTATATTTTTTATGTATGTTACGCTATATCTCTGCCAAATGTGGACAGTTTTTCAAAATTATTTTTGTGTTCGATAGAGCTTCTTTCTTTGGTCTCGATTGGATTCGAAGTCGGTCTTTAATTTTTTTAAACTTGTGATTATATCTAGTAAGTAGTAGGTATGAAGGTAAAGGTAAGGTGAGGTGTAAGGTAAGGTGGTATATCGCGCAGAATTTCGTCAGAAAACAGTAGATCTTAGATCTAATCAAGTTGGCCACCCGTGTTCTAGAGTATATACATAGGTAAAAGTAAACCACTGTCTTTTTTCTACCTATCTGGCCTTATCCCACCTCAACGTCAGCACAACCATTTTTTCAATCATGTTGCAGAAAGATTTGGCTTAATTTTTTACGACGGGCTGCTTGCCAGACGGCAACCCCCCTCTGGAGGATCCAGGCCCGGGAAAATCAAATTAGAAAAATCGCTTTGCCTGACCTGGGAATCGAACCCAAGATCTCCCGGTCCACAGCTCATATGTGCTGCCAGTAGACCAAGGACGACCGACTAAACCACAGTACAGTCTAAAAATACAGTTGCCTATTCATCGATAAATAAAAACGTAAAATAAAGTCACAACATTTAAAAATAGTCCTTTAATGCTTCCTTATTTATATCAATAAAAAAAACATCAAATCATACAATCCTTATTAATGTGATTGAAATTACAATCTCTGACGGCCTTAATTTGGTCCATTGTTCTTGAGTTCATAATACACTTTGTTTTGTTAATTCAAGACGTGACAAGCGAGTAAATAAATTAATCGAGTTTCTGAGAATTAAATGGCGTATGTAGGGCTTGAAACTTCCTGCTAATGAAAGTCTGAGTTTCGTAATATTTATTAACGTTAATCGATATAAGAGACGCCTCTTTGGACTAGTGGCAGCATGTATGGGGCTGTGTACTGGGGTATATTTGGTTCGATTCCCAAGTTGGGTAAAGCAGTTTCTAATTTAATTTGCACGATACTGGATTCCTCAAAGGGGGTGGACTCCAGGCAGGCGGCCGGTTGTAAAAAACTAAGCTAAATCCTTTCTGCAACATACTTGAAAGTGTGTTGCGCCGACCCCACATTAAGGGGGTAAGTGGATAAGGGCAGGTAGGAAAAATCGATATGGGGTGCGAAGTCAGGAAACCTCCACGTGGTGCACCCTGGGCAACGGCGGTCACGGATGAAGACGGTTTCGAATTTTCGTCTGCTTTCATCCGTGACCACGGCTAATATCCTGACGAGGCTGGTTGGCGGTCGTCGCCTGTTGCGGCGGCCGTCGTCTAGTGGGGAGGGTTCTTGGGGACACCCCCTAGGTTCTGTCCTGGGGGCATCGGCGGGCTCGGTGTGCGCTCACCCGCCGCCGAGTAGGCAGTGGAGGGGACGCTCTCCTTCACTGCCACCGTCGAATATCGTAATCCGGTCTCGGAGGTCTGTGGTCATGTCTCGCGCTTCGACCGGACCGAGGGTCTTGGCTTAACCGCCCGGATCGCGAGGGAGAAATCCTCTATAAAAAGTCACCCCGAATCCCAAGCGGCGGCGCACCGCGAGGGGATGCATGGCCGATGGGTAGTTCGGTCTCTAGTGCGACCCCCGTCGGAGTAACGGCCGACACTCCGGCGGGTTACACCATAGGCTTACCCAGGTACAGGGGGCTCTGCCTGGGTCGACCGTTTATTTCCCCCATACTCGTGGGACTATTATGAAATTATCCTTTTCAAAACCAAAAACCCCAGTAGTACGTTTGGAGAAGTCGTCTGTCCCGGGGGCCGCTTGCGACCCTGGGCAGACCAAGAATGATCGACATCTGTCTGAGATGTCTGCGAGGGGATCGTTGTCTGTTCCGGCTCTAGATCTTGGGGCGGGAGTGGACACATCCTCCTCGCTTGGTAAGAGGAGTCGCCGGGATCATCCTGAAACCCCGATCTCGAGCGACAGTGACGACGGGCCTACTGCACAAAAGGTCGTAGCAGTGTCTGACGGCGAGGCCGAGCCGTCAGGGGTAAGCGAGGCGCCTTACGTGCACGAAGATTGGCGTCTTCGGATGGCGGCATCGATTCGGGGCATAGCCCAAAAATCGAAGAACCTTAAAGGTACATTTAAGCAGGAGCTGAATTTGGCCGTGAGCGAGCTCATCCAAAGGGCCGAGGAGCCAACTCCGGTTGAGATAGCTCGCCTGGAGGCAGAGAAGGCGTCGTTGGCGCGAGAAATCGCCCAACTAAAGGCTGCCCAGGCCGCACAGGCAAGAACCCTCGAGGAGGTTCTGGCTACGGTCAGATCCCTTGGGGATCAGATACCGGAGGCCGTATCAGGTGGTGCCGCTGGCCGAGGCGATCGCCTCGGAGAATTTGAGCGCCGTCTACTAAATATAGTGGACGCGCGCTTCGAGGCTTTGGCCATGCGGCTGCCCCCAGAGCCCATCATCCGGCCACCCCTGGCCGCGGATAGGGCTAGAGAGGCTAGAGACCGGGCTAGAGACCGGGCTGGAGAGTGGCCTGCTCTGCCACCCGTTGCCGTGGCGGGGCCATCCTCTGCCCTGTCTGCCGCAGTTGGCCCGAAGGGGAAGGGCAAGGGCAAATCATCTGCCCTGCCTGCCCTTGCAGCTGCTCCTCGACCTGCCCCTGCCGCCGCGCCTAGGCCCGCCCCGGCCAGGCCGACTCTCCCCCCACAGAAGGGGGGAAAGAAAAAGAAGAATGGCCCTGCACAGGCACAGCCCGTCCCTGCGCCCCGCCCACTTCCGCCACCCCCTACCACTTTGGATGAGGGTTGGGTGGTGGTTACAAAGAAGGGGAAGAAAAAGGCTCCCCGGCCCGCATCGGGTGCTCCGGCCGCGGCGCTGTCGCAGCAGCGGCCTCAGTCGAGGCAGCGCGCACCGGAGCCCAAAATTCGCCTGCCCCGAAAGGCAGCTGTCACCGTGACAATGACGCCCGAGGGGTTGGCGAAGGGTATAACATATGCCCAGGTACTCCGTGAGGTGATGGCCAACGTCCGCCTCGGTGACCTGGGCATATCGGAGATGCGGGCCCATCTAATGGCCACGGGCGGGTACCTCTATGAGGTGCCCGGCCCAGAGACGGAGGTGAGAGCGGACACCCTCGCCGAGCGCATGAGGGCCGTATTCTGCGGCACGGAGCTGGAGACCGTCGTTCGGGTCTCCCGCCCATGTAAGACCGCGGAATTGCGCATCTCCGGGTTAGACGCGTCCGCTGACCCGGAGATGATCGCGATGGCCCTCGCAGGGGCGGGCGGATGTTCATCCGTGGACATTAAAGTCGGGGAGATCCGCCCCGACCGTTCCGGTCTTGGCTCGGTTTGGGTGCGGTGCCCAGCCAAGGCCGCGGACAAAGTGATCAGGACAGGGCGCGTCCTGATCGGATGGGTGTCGGCAAGGGTCCAGCTCCTTGAGCCTAGGCCCATGCGGTGCTTCCGGTGCCTCTTTAGGGGACACGTACGGTTGCACTGCAGTGACGAATGTGACCGTAGCGGGATCTGCTACCGCTGCGGTCAGTCGGGCCACAAGGCCAGGGAGTGCTCCGCGGAGCCGCACTGCACGATTTGTGCAGGTGCAGGCAAACCCGCGGGGCACCAGGTGGGCGCTAAGGCTTGCGTCGCCTCCGCTCGTCCCCGCCGCGGTAATCGCGGTGGAGGCGCGGCGGTTGTGACGCGGCTCGACCCGTCCACCAGCGCTGCACCCATGGAGATCGCCCAATAATATGGCGCAAAGATTCCTCCAGGCGAATGTTAACCACTGCGCCAGGGCCCAGGACCTGCTGGTCCAAAGCCTCGCGCAGTGGTCGATACAAGTGGCTGTGGTCGCTGAGCCGTACTTTGTTCCCCCCAGGGACGACTGGGCGGGGGACCTGGACGGCTTGGTGGCCGTCATCACCCGGGGCGCCGCCGGCTCCCAGCCCTTTGAAAAAGTAGCGAAGGGCTCGGGATGTGTGGCGGTTCTGTTGGGGGGGGTCTGGATTGTGGGAGTGTATTTCTCCCCCAACAGATCCCAGCCTGAGTTTGAGCACTTCCTCACTCGACTGGGAGCCCTGGTGGTGCAAGGCAGTCAGCCTCGCCCCGTCCTCGTCGCCGGCGACTTCAACGCCAAGTCCTTGGCTTGGGGTTCGTCGGTGACTAACGCACGGGGCAGGGCCCTGGAGGAATGGGCGATCTCGTCCGGCTTGGCCGTCGTGAATCGCGGGACGGCGGACACGTGCGTGAGGCATAACGGCGGTTCGGTGGTGGACATCACGTTCGCCACCCCGGCCCTAGCCCGCCGTGTCCGGGACTGGAGGGTCCTGGTGGGCGAGGAGACGTTGTCGGATCACCGATACATTCGGTTCGACGTCGCCTCGTCCTCAACCACCCGGTCGGTTGGGGGACCGACCGTCCCGCGGTCGGACGGCCCACGCTGGGCCGTTAGTCGCCTCGACGTTGAGGCCCTGAAGGAGGCCGCTCTGGCCCAGGCGCTGGTGCCCGTGCTGGACGGGCCGGTACGGGTCGACGAGGAGGCGGAGTGGTTCGGGGCGGCGATGTCGCGCGTCTGCGACGCAGCCATGCCCCGGGTCCGACGCCTCCCGGAGAAGCGCCAGGTGTTCTGGTGGTCGGCGGAGCTCACGCGGCTACGCGCGTCCTGCGTTGCCGCCCTCCGCCAGCTATCCAGATACCGTCGTCGCCGGATTCGTCTTCTCGGCGACGAGGACCAGGAGCGGCTGCTTCACGGCCTCCACAGGGAGGCTAAGAGAGCGCTGCACGTGGCCATAGCGAGGGCAAAGTCTGCGGCTCAAACTGAGTTCCGGAGTACTCTCGACAGCGACCCGTGGGGGCGTCCATACTGTGTGGCGTTGAGAAAGCTCCGCCCATGGGCGCCCCCGCTGACGCAGAGTCTCCGGGGCGACCTCGTTCAGGAGGTCGTCGCGGCTTTGTTCCCGGCCACGGAGGATGTCACTCCTCCACCGATGGCGTCGCGTTCGTCGGCGCCGTCGTCGTTGGATTCGGCAAGGGTTATTTCGGAGGTTTCACCCGAGGAAATGAGGGTGGCGGTGCTTCGGCTGCGGGGCAAGAAAACCGCCCCGGGTCTCGACGGTATCCCCGGACGCGCATGGGTGTTAGCCGTCGAGCACCTGGGGGCGAGGCTCCGCGGCCTTTTCTCCGCGTGCATGGAGCGGGGCCAGTTTCCATCCCGGTGGAAAACCGGCAAGCTGGTCCTGCTCAAGAAAGACGGTCGACCCGCAGAGTCGCCATCGGCCTACCGGCCCATCGTGTTGCTCGACGAGGTCTGCAAGCTCTTCGAGCGGATCGTGCACGCTCGCCTCGTCGAGCACCTGGAGGAGGCCGGGCCGGACCTGGCGGATTGCCAGTTCGGCTTCCGGCATGGCCGGTCAACGGTGCATGCGATTCTGCGGGTCAAGGCGCACGCGGAGGATGCAGTTGCCCGGGGTAAGGTGGTGGTGGCGGTGTCGCTCGACATCGCCAACGCCTTCAACACCTTGCCCTGGGCCTGCATACATGAGGCACTGCGGTACCACATGGTGCCACTTTATTTGCGTCGTCTGGTGCACTCGTACCTATCTAATAGGTATGTAGTGTATCCCGGCGCCGCTGGGTGGCACCGGAGGGCTATGTCTGCCGGTGTTCCACAGGGCTCAGTTCTGGGCCCGCTACTGTGGAACATCGGCTATGACTGGGTTCTCCGTGGTACCAACCCCCGAGGCGTCGCTGTTGTCTGCTACGCGGACGACACCCTGGTGACAGCGACGTCGGGTACTTTCGAGGATGCCATCCTGCTCGCCTCGTTCGGAACCGAACAGGTGGTGGGCAGGATTCGGCGACTGGGCCTCACGGTGGCCCTGAACAAAACCGAGGCCCTGTTCTTCCACGGGCCTCGGCGAAGGCCACCTTCAGGGGCCCACATCATTGTGGAGGGGGTGCGGATTCCCATCGGCACTACGATGAAATATTTAGGGTTGATTTTGAGTAGCCGGTGGGACTTCCGCGCCCACTTTGAGAAGTTGTCGCCGAAATTGGTGCGGGCAGCGGGCGCGCTTGGGAGCCTGCTGCCGAACCTCGAAGGTCCCGGTAACCTTTGCCGGAGTCTGTACGCCGGAGTCGTGCGGTCCATGGCCCTGTACGGTTCACCCGTATGGGCCGGGTCCCTGAACGCCCGTTGTGTTACCTTGCTGCGCAAACCGCAGCGTCTGGTGGCGCAGCGGATAATCGGGGGCTACCGCACGGTCTCCCACGAGGCGGCCTGCTTGTTGGCCGGCACTCTCCCTTGGGACTTGGACGCCCGGTCGCTCTCGTCAGCATTCCACTGGCGGGAGGGGGCGTCCCAACAACGAGAGAGACTTGCCCCGAGGGAGATTGCGGCCAGGTTTCGCAGAGCCGCCGTGGAGGAGTGGCATGCCAGGCTGGAGAGCCCGAGTGCGGGCTTGAGGACCGTCGCGGCAGTGCGACCTGTCCTCGAACAGTGGCTGGACAGGCGCCACGGTGCGCCTACATTCCGGCTGACACAGGTACTGACGGGGCACGGGTGTTTTGGTGCGTACCTGTGTCGCATAGCCGGAAAAGAGGCGTCCGCCGTGTGCCACCATTGTGGCAACTGCCGCGAGGACACGGCCCAACACACTCTTGAGGAGTGCCCAGCCTGGGTGGAGGAGCGCAGCGCTCTCATAGCAGTCGTCGGAGGAGACCTCTCGCTGCCGGCCGTGGTGTCCGCCATGGTCGGCAGCCGGAGGTCATGGCGTGCGATGGTCTCCTTCTGCGAGCGCGCCATCTCGCAGAAGGAGAGCGCCGAGCGGGATCGTGAGCAGAGCGATCCCGCCCGCCGCCAAAGGAGACGTAGGAGGCGCCGGGTGGACGACTGACCGGCGTCTCCCGCCCTGTGGAATGGGGGCGTTTGGAGAATTCCACCACGGTAACCCCTGCCTGTCGTAAGAGGCGACTAATAGGGGCCTTCCGGGGTCGCGGGCGTGCAGCGGGGGGCTGTGCGCCCCTTATAGTACTATTGTACTTGCGACCCCGGGACGGACGGCAGCACGGAAGGTCGGCCTCGTGCTGCCGTAGACGCCGAGGGCGTCCTTCGGCGGCGGGGGCTTCTGAGCCCCCCCCAAATCGGAGACGGGCCGCAAGGCGGCACCGCGCAGGGGCGGTTCCGGTAGCAATCCGAGGCTATCTCAGGATACCCCGGGACCGCCCCACTCATGCGCCGAAGTAGGCCACCGCGGGGTTTTTAGTCGGTATTGCCGGTGTAGGGCATTTGTTAGGGACGCGGCCCAGCGTCGCCCGGATGTCGACCATCTCTCCCGGGCATCACGGCGCTGGGTCGTAAGGCCGGCGAACCCGACATACCCGCCGCGTCCACCCCCCCGGGCGCGGCGGCAGTGGTAAAACACTTTTCCCCGCGACAAAAAAAAAAAAAAAAAAAAAAAAAAAAAAAAAAAAAAAAAAAGTAGGAAAAATCGATATACATAAGGGTGAACTGAAATTGCATCGTACTTGGTTGTATTAAAATCGTTACCTCTATCTAAGACGTTGTTAAATAGACAACGAACAGAAAAGGCAGAAAAGCAATAGATACAAAGGTATTGCTTACACATCGCTTTATGCGATATGCATGGTTCATTTCAAACGGTCTCATGTTCCAAAATAATAACGCTCCGCTACTCCTTATATTGATGCCTGTTCAGTGGGGTTACCACCACCACTTATAGCAGTATTATTATAATTTTACTTGTACCGATTCCCATACATAACAAACGAAAAACGATTATACTTAATAACCCTGCTGTTTGACAGAGCCTTTACGTTAAGTTTTAAGGGCCACTTGCAACTCGGCGATAAATATCTATTTATCCTAAATCTTGATTTAAAGATAGGAGTGAGCTGTAGGACAAATCGAGTTAAGGTGTAACTGTAGATTAGTAATAGCGCTGCAAGTCCCCTTAAGAGACATGGGCCTTTTAACATAATAAACATTCTTTTCTCCGACTGCCTCCGTGGCGCAGTGGGTGAGTAGCCGGCTATGAAGGGAGAGGCTGCGGGTTCAATTCCCGCATTGAGACAAATGTTTGTGTGGCCCACATATATTTGTTTCAAGTCTGGGTGTTGTGTGACCGAAAGTATCTCATAGTCTCTGACACCCACGATACAGGTTGTGCCTAGTGTGGGGTCAGGACTAGGTGTGTGACTGTTGGGTGTATTTATTATTATTATTATTTATATCTTTCCTCAGGTTTGCCCTTATCCCATCTTTATGTGGGGTCGGCGCAACAAACCTTTTCAAGCATGTTGCAGAAAATATTCGCCTTAGTATTTACGACTGGCCTCCTCGAGGGGATCGCAGGCAAATCGTGTTAGAAAACCCGCCCTACCTGGGAATCGAACCCAGGATCTCCCAGTTCACAGCCATACGCTGCCAATAAACCAAGCAAGCGACTAACACCTTTCGACGCTATAAACGATTAAGTTAATTTATATTAATGATAACGAGTTCTGATAGAGCACATAAAGAAAGCCCGTTATGACAAAATTACCTTCAACGAATACCGAGAAGTAAAGACAGCATTATAAGCCACTTACAGCAAAGTGGAGTTCAGTATATGTGATTTGTACCTTTTAAAGTAATTAGTTTGAAGTAAATAATGTGTTGAAATATAGTGACGAATTAACAGCATTCGAAAGTGTGAAAGTAGCTTAAAATATGTACCTAAAGTTTAAGATCTTTTTGAATCAAATTAAGTCTTGTTTAAATAAACCTAATACATAAAATAACATGAGCTCACGCCTGTATACCGGAAGGGGTAGGCAGAGGTGCACTAGCGTACTAGAACACCCAAATTTAGCCGAGCTTTGTTTCGTCCCAGATGTGATAGGGGGCTAGCCTATCGTCATATCGGGCACATATTCCAGACTCCGGGCTGATATGGAAAAATCCAATATCACTTTGCCCGACCCGGGGATCGAACCCGAGACCTCAGGACGGTAGTCATACCGAAATACAACTACGCCACACGAGGCAGTCTTAAGTAATAAAATTAATGGGTACATAAAAAGCGCCTCTTGTTCCGTAGCTAATCTTTATTCCGAGCGTAACACACCTTTTAAACATGTCGAAAGGATTGGGCTTAGTTTTTACGGGTAGCCTGCACGAGGACAATTTTAAGTACTATTCTCTGTAATCATTCTGCTACTGACACTTTACAGTGAACATACAAGTTCTTAATTATAACTAGCTTCTGCCTGCGGCTTCACTCAAGTATTGAAGTTTGCAGCTCGAACTTAGTAACGCTACGTTAAACTTTAATATCCACGGATTTGCACCTACGGCTGATTTTGGCCAAAGATAGTTAATACTTAATAGTTTTGGTAGTTAAGGTTGTAGTCATACTTACAAAAGAGTACATATGCTTATAAGCCCACGCCCGTATACCCGAAGGGGTAGGCAGAGGCGCACTAGTAAACTAGAACACCCAAATTTCGTCGAGCTTAGTTCCGTCCCAGATGTGATAGGGGGCTAGCCTATCGCCATATCGGGCATAAATTCCAGATTTCGGGCTCATATTAAAAAAAAAACAATATCACTTTTCCCGACCCGGGAACGAACCCGAGACCTCAGAACGGTAGTCGTGCCGAAATACAACTACGCCACCGAGGCAGTCAAAAAGATACATACCAGTAAGTAAATGGTAACCTATAGGTAATTAGTATATTGAAATATAAAATGAATGTGTAATATTCATTTATTTCGCAAACTCCACAAATTTTGCTTTATTTAGATGGAGAAAGTTTATTTCACGTCCGAGACGAATATGTATGGAGGGTGAAGAAGCATAAATAGGCCGGCATGATTCTGGCGACCACTGATAAACTCATTGTTCGTCATTGGTCGCTAGTTTTTTTGGACTGCATAACGCTTACCATCAGTGCAGTGTAGTCACTTTGCCGTGTCCGGATAAAAAAAATAAACCACAGAAAACTAAGAAATTTACGAAGCCGCTACATGCCATTATTATTTTTAAATTTAACGAATCACTTACAAAGTTAATGTCAATTTACAGTTAACCTGTGGTAAATCCATAGTTAAATTATTGCCTTACGCCCTGTTCCAATAAACACTCAGTTCTAATGTACAGATAGATTACAAAAACTAGCCAATAAGAACACAGTTTGAACATGACTCCGTCAAATGACGTGATTTGATTGGTTAATAATAGCGATCTATCTGCACTTTAAACTGAGTTCTTTAAAATCTAAACTGAGATTGTTTATTGAAACCGGTCGTTAAACGATAATATCCATGTACCTACAAGGCTGAGCTAAGTCACAAACATATTTAGAAACGACATCTGAAAAAAATAATATGATTGAGGACTGAATCAACTGAATGAGGACGTTGCATAATTTTATCCTTAATTACAAGGACTAGACAACGTCACTGCCTACTTACACCACGCTTCATGCATTTCTCATAGAACAAAGCATTTAACATGCATAAAAAGGCTTAGGAGTGAAGACGGGTGTTTCCGTCTGGTCTATAATATCTAGTATTTAACCGCGACAACCGTCCATGTAGTAACGGCTTTACTAAAATATTCACAAACGTATGAGCTCGTTAACTGCCAGGAAATTGTTGTCTTGTGTTCATTAATTTAGTGACAGTAACGTGTAAAGAGACTTGAATTAAATGTCTTTAAATAACTCTTCTTTTGCATAAAAAAGTGCCTATGTATATCTTGCTAGAATTTTTTTTAGTCATAATGGCTATTAATAGAACGTCATAATCTTATGCCTGAAACTTAGTAGCTGCAGCATTTTACGTGAAGCAGGCAACGAAAAAAGTGAGGTTCTGAAATTAATTCGTTCGTCCTCGGATCAGGCAAAGGATTTGGATTTTTCTATTCATTATCAGCCCGGAGTCTGGAATTTGTTACCGATACCGCTCGCCCAACTACCATATCTGGAACGGAAATGTGCTTGGCGAAATTTAGGTATACTATTTCTCTAGTACGTGCCCCCTCCTACCTGTACCTACCCCTTTGAGTATGTATTTATATACAAAAAATTAAAGATAAAATTATTATTATGATTATTACCAGACCGACCTGTTAATAGCGCCCTTTGGGATGTGACATTGATTTTGATTGATTGATTGTTCCTGTGACATATAAATAAATAATAAATAACACCCAACAGTCACATACATAGTCTTGACCCCACACTATGATCGAGTCTTGTGTCGTGGGTATCGGGAACTACGAGAGACTTTCAGTCTCACAACACCCGGACCCGTAACAAATATCTGTAGGCCATACAAACATTTGTCTCGGTGCGGGAATCGCACCGGAGGCTGTCAACATGATGGTGATAATATTATGATTATTTCCTCGAGCCTCCGTGGCGCAGCGGGCAAGTAGCCGTCTGTGAAGCGAGAGGCCGCGGGTTCGATTCCCACACCGAGACAAATGTTTGTATGGCCTACAGATATTTGTCACGGGTCTGGGTATTGTGAGACCGAAAGTCTCTCGTAGTTGATACCCACGACACAAGACTCGATCTTAGTGTTGGGTCAGGACTATGTATGTCACTGTTGGGTGTTATTTATTTATTTGACTTAAAATTTGAATCGATTTCTTAGACAATACTTACACAGATACTACGCTATATATCATAGACGTATTGCAACCGTATGATATATTGCCACATTAATGTTTGAGGCTAAACCATATGTGTGTGGATATATTGAAGCCAGGTAACCGCAATCATCGCGTGCCATCCTCGGCCATCATTCTATAAATATTAAGCGGACCTGGCATTTAACATTACGGTAAAGACTAATCTATTTGTTAAGGTGTACACCATGGGCATTTTTCCAAATGTTACTAACAAAAGGGATAAAGTATCTCGTGTCACACAAGAAAGTACTACATAACCCTCTGATAATGAAAATATATTAATATTTATGATATTTAATAATCACAAGTTTAAAAACTTAACAGACCGACTTAAAATCCGATCGTGACCAAATTGATATGGGTCCACCCTTGAAATAAGCTCTATCGAATACCAAAAGAATTTTGAAAATCGGTCCACATTTGGCGGAGATATCGCGTAACATATATAAAAAAGTAGACGAATTGAGGACCTTCTCCTTTTTGGAAGTCGGTCAAAAGTAAATACCATTGGAAAAAAACACGTTCAATATTTTAATAGATTACCCTTAAAACCAACACCTTTTTATTGAATTGAAATAGGATTATACATTATCATATGAAGACCTAATTTACAGTATAATCGATGCAAAGTACACACATTAGAGTAAATCTTGCCGCCGAATTAAGCTCAACCAAATAGCGGTGCGATGTTATTCATAGAGAAGCTGAAGCGACGTAGCTTTTGGACGAGATTCAACGTACATTTACTTTAATACGATTTGTTTTTCGTAATTTAAATCCAACAGAAAACATACTTACTCTGTTACTCTTGTTTTCCTTTTTACTGTTACTCTTGCTTGCCAATATGTTTGCTTTTTACTGCGTATTTTTATATTACGTAATTTGGTTTTAAAGAAACCACATGTCAATCAAGGAGTCGGACAAATGTTTTGCTAATATGTTTTACCAGACAATAGAGACCCAAAGAGAGATTGACTTGAGACAGCCAGTCGTTCGTAAAAACCAAGCCAAATTCTTCCTGCGACATGATTGAAAAAGTGTGTTGCGATGACTCCACATTGAGGTAGAATAAAAAGACAGGTGCAACGAAAGAAAAACCTTTTTAAAGACTACTTAACCTGCAAATCAATTAAATTAAAGTTACGAAAATTAATTTCTAAGCAACATTTATGCAACTGAAACTGCAGGAAAACAGATACATACTTAAAATTTATTTTAGATATAGCTATGAGAGGCCAATGCCACTATTCTATCATTGTATCTTCTCAATTACTAGACAGGGGTTAATGAAACCTAGCGTGCTTTAATTAACCTTAGTTAACATTATATTTTTATAGTAAATTATGTTCCCACAGTTGTAATTATGCCTAGAAGGTTTTTTATAAGCAAGTCCCTGCTAACGTCCAGCCACTTGGCCATATTATTTTTTTAAACCTGTGTAAAGTGCCTGACTCGGTGGCGTAGTGATATTGCGTGCGCGGTACGGCTATCGTCCTGAGGTCTCGAGTTTGATCCCCGGGTCCGGTGTAGTGATATTGGATTTTTCCTTATCAGCCCGGAGTCTGGAACTTGTGCTCGATATGGCGATAGGCTCGCCCCCTATTACATCTGGGACGGAACTAATCTCGGCGAAATGTGGGTGGTCTAGTTCGCTAGTGCGCATCTGTTTACCCCTTTGGAGATACATGTGGGAGATTATGTTACATTGTGTAAAGTTGTTTGTTCGCTAAAAATCTAACCTTACCAATGGCTTAGAGAGATTGTGAAAACCTCAATATTAAATTCATAAAAGTCATACAATATGATACTTTCAATATTAACATAACATGTTTTTTTTGTTTGCGACTTTTTATAGCATTGCATGTGCAAATATAATTTGAATTCAACTTTTGTTGCCAATTTAACAACCCTTATTCTTGCAACCGTTGCTACCCAGGTAATTATAAGTTAATTTTGGCAGAAACAATGAGTCATTGCCCTTACGCACTCAAGCGAAACGCCGAGTTCGCACCCTCAGTCGAAATATTGTTTGAAATGATTTAGCAAAGTGTTTGCCAAATTAGCGGAACAGAAGAGGTTTAAGGAGCCCTTATTATAACAGCCAGAATAGAAGCGAGATAATTGAGTTTATTTTGTGGTATTTGCTTAACAAATTGGTAGTAGAGAGCATTACCACGATTTGTGTACAATTAAAGGTGTAACTAAGACACCGTGAGCGCGTACTGCATAGATCGGAATACAAATAATTAACCTTTTTTGATTTTGTATATTTTTTTAATGATGGTAGATATTGTAACACTAACCTTTTTTGGACAAATGACACCTCAGTCTGACCCGTGACAACGAAGACTGCAAAGCCTTCGAAACGTCGGGAATAATAATTAAAAACTAATCGTGATAGAATCCGTAAGAATAGTTTTATTTCAATTAAAGGTGTCTACTTAATTTGTATATAAGCACTTTTGCTTTAGATTTGCTACTGCAGCCACCTCTTAACTCATTCCAATGTGAGGTCTTACTCTCATAATATAATAATAATATAAATAATATTAGCCTTATAATTTTACAGGCCCACTGCGGGGCACGGGCCTCCTCTACTAATTAGAGGGGTTAGGCCTTAGTCTACCACGCTGGCCTAATGCGGGTTGGTATACTTCATATACCTTCGAAATTCCTGTTAAGAAATTCTCGGGTATGTAGGTTTCCTCACGAGGTTTCCCTCGCCGTTATAGCAAGCGATATTTCACAATGAACACACCTAACATAGAAAAGACAGAGGTGTATGCTCCATTTTGAGGTTGGTCTCGAACCTTGTCTCTCTCCGACACTTGTCTCGGCAGTCCGTACCGTTCCCAACTGCGCTATTGCTGCTGCTCTCATAAATTCATGATTAAATAATGAACATGCTAAAAAACCTCGTTCACAACCTACAGAATCGCAAAACAAAAATCCATATATTCTATACAAATATATTTTATTTTGTATGAAATACCGCAATATAATATAGTGCGCCTCTGCCTACCCCTTCGGTGATACAGGCGGGAGCTTATGTATGTATGTAAAAATACCGCATTCTGGTCGTGCCGCATTGCACTTTTTTTGTGACATCTGGATTTTTGCGACATAGTACTTTGCGGCCCGTTTTAATGTGCATGAGCCTTCCAAACACATCATAGTATAAAACAAACAAGTAAACGCCAATACTGAAACCACTTTAAACTTAATCGAATCGGTTGCGCACCAATTGAAAACCGTAACAATGTTAATATCGGAAACCAACATTATTTACCGCGATTCATAACGAACTTTCACACAATAAACGAGTTAATGAATTCAGTTCAGTCAACCACATCATTTCCAATGTATTTACTCGGGGTAGTTGAAGCTGGTAAGCGAGCAGTTACACTTGGCAAGTATAGTTGCGACTGTCATGATAAATTAAATACGGCCTGGCTTTCATCGCAAATCGTAAATAAGATAAGTCAAGGTCATGATTTCACGCACACTGGACAAATTGAGTAGAGTAAATTAGCCACTAGAAAAAAATGATCAGTTAAATCCATCATCATCAGTTACAGGACGTCCACTACTGGACATAGGCTTTCAGCCACAGGCATCATCCCCAAAGATTTCCAGATCGACCTGGATCATATCGAGATGCGGACGTTGCAGGACACTTTCAACAAGTCGATCTGGAAATCAATTAAATTACTTGGCATTATTGTTTCGACGTAAGTACCAGAGACAACAAGGGTTTCGATAGCAGGCTGCAGAGTCTAGACTGCATAGTTTTTTGGTATCGTAGACAAACAGCTAAGTTCTCTCCTGTTGTAAATAGGCTCTTATCTGCACCAACAAACCGACATAATGTATCATCTCGCTTGCGAACTTTTAGCCGTTCATTAAGTTGAATGAATTTAATTTATGCGCCAAGTATTTAGAACTCTGAACGGCCATTTATAAATGTTGCATAACAGATCGTTTATCATGCGAGTATGCAAATTGTACAGTTTACGAGTTACGCTGGCTACTTCGCATGTACGATCTGTATGGAAATGTGTGTCTGAGTTTTGTATATTTATATGCTTAGTTCACGCTCTTACATATATCGTATGTATTTTCATTCAAATTGGAGTTGTAGATTGAATTCC
Source organism: Clanis bilineata (assembly GCA_036417725.1). Classification (NCBI taxonomy): domain Eukaryota; kingdom Metazoa; phylum Arthropoda; class Insecta; order Lepidoptera; family Sphingidae; genus Clanis; species Clanis bilineata. Next base: position 10,703,320 of record CM071154.1, read on the forward strand.
CAAATCAATAACATTTGTGTGAGATTTTTCATATAAATTTTAGAAAATAAGTTCGGCAAAATGCGGGTGTTGTATTTCAGTGGTGGATATATAGTAGGTGGTAGGGCTGGCAAAATGCCACGGGCCCCAGGCCGAGGGGGCCCCCAGCCCGAGGTGACGCAAGCTTATCTTATGTTTTTAAGTAATTTAGGTGATTTATTAAAATTCAATTACAACGTGACGATTTTTACGGGGAATTTGCCACGGGCCTCAGATGGTATAGTTACGCCACTGTTCTAGTTATTCCATTTATGCCTCTCCCTTTGGAGATACAAATCTGAGCTTATTTACGTTTCCAAATTCGATGTATTTTTTAGTTTGCATGAATGGGTAATTTTTGGAAACAAACCGATTATAAAAAATCTATTACTATTAAAAGACTTATCTAATCACGGTATTGAATCAGCAGCCAAATTCAAGTAATTTAGTAAGTAAACTACGTATATAGTATCATTACATATAATTATATTACAACCAACGATTAACGTATGCTGTTCCCTACATTAACCATCTAACATTATTACCATCTAACTATTATACTAGATTATTACCATCTAACTATTATGTTAATATCCTCAACATGAAGCTATATGCGCCTAAATTAATTAACGCAACAAGAGCTGAGAATGCCTTAATCAAAGATCTAGTTGCAAAATTGAGTGGTTCAAATCATAAACATCTATCTTGGCAGCAGCAAAGTTTCCCACATCAAATTGAAGTTTAATTAGTTTCTGCAAATAGTCATGAGTACAGCAGGACTTTGGCAACTTCTACTGAGGCATACGGTTTCAGTTAATGTTTATATATGAAGTATGTACTTAGGTATTGTTTCACTGATGGGCATCAAATTCCCAATGAAAAGGGATAACTCTTATTCTACTCTGGGCTAGCACTCAACATTTTTTTATACACCTTATGAACAGTCATAAAAAGTCACATCTGGTCAAACTTGGTGAAAAAAAACTGAGTATTAATGTTTTATAAATCAGAATCGAATTTTCTAATTTAATTTGCCTGAGACTCCTCCTGTCGCCTCCTTGGTCTAGTGGCAGCATATATGGGCTGTGGACCGGGAGGTCGTGTGTTCGATTCCCTGGTCGGGCAAAGCAAATTTTCTAATTTAATTTGCCTTTATTTTAATTGGATCCCACGGCGGCGGTTGACGTCAGGCAGGCAGCCAGTCGTAAAAATTAAGCCAAAATCCTTTCTGCAAAATGCTTGAAAAAGTATGTTGCGCCGACCCCATATCAAAAAGGGATAAGAGCAGGTAGAAAGAGAGAATAAAAGTTGAAGAAAATTATGTAAATAATGGATACTTCAACGATTTGAAAACTCAGTGGTGCATGTATATAAATTTGAACCAGCGATGTTTGCTCCATACCACTCCCCACTGAGCTGGTGCTGAGAAATAGTATAGACAATATGCTATGCAGATTTTTCCTTGTGCAAGAGCGACGGGACAAGACCCCGCGATTTACATAAGAAAAGAAGTATTTGTAAGAAAAGACTGCCAGTAATGTTATTTAGAACAGCCAGTCCGTTCAACTTGACATGAAGAAAGTTTTTCTATAGTTTGTTCTGTGGAGGAATAAAAAGCGCTCAAAGCCTTTTTACATTTCCACTGTGCTTCGTGTTGAAATAATATGTTGAAATATTAGTTTACTCATTTTGGGGCGTCCATAAATTACGTGAGGTGTTTAAGGGGGGGAGGGGGTCGAGTCAAATCTCATCTAATCTTACGTTGGAGAGAGGGGGGGTCTCGGCAAATATCACGCAATTTTTTTTCTGATTGAAACAAAAAAAAAATATACTATTTTGGTCCATTTAATCCAGATTGTACATGCGTTTACGTAAGAAACACACATTTTGAAAAATCTCACGTGAGATTGGGGGATGGGGGAGGGGGTTGAATAAAATCTCATGACATCACACCACGGGGGGAGGGAGGGGCAGAAAATTTAAAAAAACACCTCACGTAATTTATGGACGCCCCCTTTCGGATTTATTACATAACATTTATATTTTGTTTATAATATTATAATTACTGATTTTCCATATAAATCATATTATGTGATACAGAATATTTCAAATAAACCTGCAAATCCATAATAATATAATAATATTATTTCTGTAAATTTTCAGTTCAATACTCAAATAGGGTAATAAAATATTCATCCGTGTTCATTATCTCAATAACACCGTTACATACAAATTACCTGCAGTCCATTACTTTCATAACCACGTAAAGTTTTTAATTTCCCAAATAAACCAGAAAATACAATCCCATACCTACAAAGACTCACGCATGTATGCAGAAGTGAATTAGCGAACTAGAACACCCAAACGCCGCGCTAATTTCTGTCCCAGGTGTAATAGTAGGCGAGGCTATCTCCAAATCGAGCACAAATTCCAGATGGTGGGCTAATTTTAAGTAGAAAAATCTAATATCACTGCCCGACTCGGGGATCAAACCAGAGACAAGAGACGGCAGTCGTTCGGCACACGCAATACAACTACGCCAACAGAATACAAACCTCTAACCTCACACTACTTATACAAAGCCTTTCATCCCCATTTTCTGTAACAGGTAATGATTTATGAAGCGCTTACAAGATACAGAGTTGGCGTCAATATAAGAAAGGGCTCGCATCAAAGGCACCAAGGCATCCCGAGGGGCCGAAAACTTTTATTTATGGACCATTCCATTGTATATAAATAGTTCACGCGTTTGAGGGTGTGATATAGAAAATTAATGATGTGGTCAGCAGGACCAATGGAATGGTAAAAGGATCCCGTGGCTTTGTAAAACATAAACCCTTAAGTGGATTGGGGTGAAGGATTGGGGAGTGATCGCTCGAGGCTGTTATGCAGATCTTAATTGTATTTCAGTGTAGTGTTTTGTTTAAAGTGCGAATCTCTTTTATTGATATAAATTATCTACTTGGGTTAGGCTTTCATGCAGAATGTTTGTTCTTCTTTTAAGCAATAAAGGAGTAACGAATCAATTTTGCGATAATTAAAGGCCGAAGAGTGACGTAGATTAATATTGATTCTAAACATGACAGGATAAACGTCTACACGAGAAAAGTCATAATTGGTTCACACCTAAATTACAGTGAATTATAATTCTAGAAATCTTTGTGAGAAGTTGATGAGGTTACATTGATAAGAATATATAAAGTCGGAAAGATAAGCAAGTATTTATTTTGCAAAATTCAACCTTTATAAACCGTATCCAAACAAAATTATAATATTTATCTAAATCAAATCGTAAAACAGAATGTTTCTAATACACGCCGATAAAACTTTTACAACAGCGGCCTGCGTACTAAATGTTTCTACGAAACCATAAATACGGTACAAATACGGTACCCCAAATGTTACACATTCGTTCCTATGTATAAAATTTGTATAATAAATTACGGCGTGAAGTTAGAAAGGGTGTAGGTCAGCCAGCCTGTTACTTGAGATTGTAATAAACTTTAATATATTCTACGCGATAAATTTGTGAAAGATGATGTAATTTGTATGATTAACAGATATGATTCCTTTTAGGTCATATTGTGTTTTCTAGATGATCTTGAGTTTATTAATAGAGATTAATAAAGGTAGAGTTACTTTATATTGCAAATAGATTGCAATCACCTCTTTCTTTCTACCTGCTCTTATCCCATTTTATATGGAGTTGGAGTAACACGTTTTTTCATGAATGTTACAGAAAGGATTCTGGTCAATTTTGACGGCCTCACCATTAACTCCCACTAGAAGATCTAGACCCGGACAAATCTATTTAAAAAAATCGCTTTGCTCAAGCTTTCATTTGAACCCAGGACCTCTCGGACAACAATCCATATATGTCTCTAGACCAAGAAGGCGACATATAAATCTCAATCATTTCACGCAATGTAAAGGATGATCCACTATTATGAAGCTACCGAAGTACTAAGAGTACTAAGTAAGAGTACTAAGAGTACTAAGAGTACTAAATAAGAGTACTAAGTACTAAGAGTCGGAACAGCTAGAGAAGTATCTTTAAAAGCAAAACAGAGATTTAATTCAAATAGTGCAATGAGAAATGCAAAAAATGATTTTAATATATTAAATGATCATGACTGCCTCGGTGGCCTAGTTGTATTTCGGTATGACTACCGTCCTGAGGTCTCGGGTTCGTTCTCCGGGTCGGGCAAAGTGATATTGGATTTTTCCATATCAGCCTGGAGTCTGGAATTTGTGCCCGATATGGCGATAGGCTCGCCCCCTATCACATCTGGGACGTACTAAGCTCGGCGAAATGTGGGTGTTCTAGTTGGCTAGTGCACCTCTGCCTACCCCTTCGGGGATACAGGCGTGAGCTTATGTATGTATGTATGATCATGAAGTTGATTCCAAGTGTTTAAAGAGTAAGAACCCCGTTCTCAGTGCATTTGTGTGAATGGGTTGTCGTGATGGTAAGTGCATAGGGCGACACGCTTCTTGCACAAGACGTGAGAAAATGTTCCGCTGCAACCTTATTTACTAAATTAAAAACACCACTGCTGCTTCTAAGCAATGTAAGAAGTTTTTATCGAAATTTGCTTACAGCTAAAAAAAAGTATAAACAAAGTGACACGCTTAGGTAGGTGATAGAGCTTATAATAAGATACGTGCTTATGAAGGACTGTTATAGATTTTGTCTCGTTCAGAATTTAGGAACAAATATTATATAGATCAAAATATTATGGCTGTGTGGAAGTGCGGAAATCTGGAAACACAAGAGTCGACATGCACCCTGCTTGTATTATTATAATAGTCATCATCAACATAAGAAGATTTTACACTATTCTAACATTAATCGATGTATTGAAATAAAACTAGTTTTTAGGGATTTTATCGCGATTTGTTTTGTATTTATTTGAGTTCGACCCGTGACCACGAAGGCTGTAAAGCTTTCGAAACGTCAGGACTAAAAATCAAATAAATACAAAACAAATCTCGATAAAATCCGTAAAAACTAGTTTTATTTCAATAAATAACATTCAGGTAAACCTAAGAAATCATTATTAATCAATGTAGTAAAAAATCGGATCCCAAATAACAAAAAGTCAATCCCATTTATAAACCAAAACAAAAAACTAAAAGCGATTATCTCTTATATCGAATTTCTTCACACCATTGCAAAACTGAGACCTACAAGCATTTATCACCCCGATGGAATTTCTGTTCGCATCGCATAAAAACTGTTGCCAAGGAAAGCGATGCGAAAGCAATTTGTCACTCTCGGCACTTAGATTCACGAAAGAGTATTCAGTATGCCAGCTGAACGGTACGATAAGGGTTAGACGCAACCCTAGCCGGGATTACTTTAGTATTTTACTTGTATTCTTTATCGATTTTGATTCCCAAGTATAATATGTAAACTTTTGAATGATATAGTAGCCGCAATGACGTAAAGTAAATTTGTGATGAATAAAAAAAGAAAATTAAGAACACTCATTGTACGAGATTGGTTTCTTAGTTATGTGCATCAAGCTAAAAGTTGGCATTGTTTATGAATATTTAGATGTAAATGTAAACATGTGTCCGTTCCCTGTGTGGTAAGGACATTATTCATGATCAATAAAGTCTATTTTTGTATTCTCTAGTTTGGTTCACAAACTTAGGTTAGTGTTTAATTAAAGTAACGCGGCTATTGTACCATTTACGTATTACCTGTTCAATATTGTATGCTGTTTAATGTATTCGTGTTAGCTAAGCTTGAATGCACCACATTATTATTAATTCAATCAGCGACCATTACGAAATGCCTCATCGGTTAGTGGTTGCGTGGATGAGTGAATGTTTTGGGTTGGATTAGCAAATTCTTATGGCTTTTTTGAAAATCACTTTATGGCTTATAATTTCTAGTGGTACTTGTGCCAAAATCTAAGCAGTTTTCAGAGAATCTCTTTGAAAATCCCATCATGTCAATAACCTAGGTTGTATTTTTAAACCATGAAGTAATTAGAGAAGCAAGTTGCTAGTCTGATACCAAGCGCCAAGGCTTGTGACCTGACCGTAGTAATAACCCAGACAGTAGCAAAAACTTCAAAATTCGAGTTAATAATTCCAGCAGGACATAAAGTCTCAAATGCTCTTGAATTCCAATGACTTTAATATCTTGTAAATTGCATACTTCATACGAATTAAAGATATCCACGCTTAAAAACAGCTTTCTTCAATAAAAATAATTACCCCGATGCATTATCTCAACTCGGTGTCTTAGTAAGGAATCTTTCTCATCGACAATCTGGAATTTTAATTGCTGCAGACAGAAATACTCTTTTATATTTACACAAATGTTTACTAACAGTCATTAATGAGCACTCGGAATACAGCGCACCACTTGTTTCTATTTCTGTTTATCTCTTTTTGTTCTTACTATGATCAAACAATGTGTGCAGGCTTTATACGAGAATCATCGAGTTACGACTTCATAACAGTTTCTAAATCAGATTTTATAATTTAGTTTAAAGCCAGTAGGAATTTCTCAGTAAATCTTTCAACAAAAACGCTTAATGAGATGTAACGGTATATGTGTTTAATTTGTGAGCAAAACACTTCGACTTTTTACTAAATCGTGTTTTGCAAACGCCGAATTACTCTAGGCCTACGGAGAGCAAAAACAACCGAAGCAAATCTAATTTTGCTAAATAAAAACTCTGTACGTGTCTCACGAAGTGTAGCGTTCTACTTCATTGACGTTGGAGTAGGTGACTGAATGACCTTCATACTTTATAGATCACATCCTCTTCACCCATTCATGAGCCGTTGAACCCGTCCACAGTAATGCAATAACGTATAATTCATGGCGGGTGGCTGTGATAAAAATTCCTAGCATTTCGACCGTAGATCGGTGAGGCTGAGACAGGCATGCTGTTGTGCATATTCGCGTGCACTCGCTAAAATCTCGAAGCTCACCTTGACATTCGCTACGTGAACACACCAAACCGGTTCTCCGGTGCGTAAGAATGTATCATAACTCGACCTTCAACTTTATGTACTTTTTGCGATAGACATCGTGGATTTTGTTTCGATTTTACGCAACTTGGTGTTTAGCAATTGAGCAACAGCTTATACCTTGTTCGTAAAAAATAATATTTTTTATATAATTGTACCGAAATCATTCTAAATCCTTGTGTAGAGTACATGATGGCTAGAGGATATTGTGCCACAACTGAAGGAAAATAAGGATAAAAGTTAGGCTTGTACAATTTTTCTTCCAAGTGATTCTGAAAATAGACTGTTAGAAAATATTTCCGCGAGCGAGATAAAGTCACCACCTTCAGTATTCCTCACAGCATGAATGTTATGATCGTCTTATATCACCGCGGGCTGGGCGACAATAACCATTGTCCGTGTCTCATGAATTTCCAACATAACGTTGCGAAGCCCAGTGCAGTTGTATCAGGCTTTGTCTAAATTTATGACTCTCCATTGTCACGTGGGTTTAATGAAGATGATCTACGAAACACCACTAAAGTACCAAATACGTACGGACTTCTTAATGCATAAATTATAAGAGGTAAGACACTGGAATAGGACTGCTTTTGCTAGAATTGCAGAAAGCCCCACATTGTCGAAGACGGGAAAGATATTCCATTACAGCCATATATAGCTAATGTTGTTGGATTAGATCATGGAATAGAACAAGACCAGGCAAGAATCGCTAACGTAGAATGACCGTATAGCCCGATAAGTTTAAAATAAACTACAAAGTGATAAAATAATAATATTCAGTAATTATTTGTCATTATGAGATATTACTGAGAGTAAACTTAAATCTCACAGAAAAATATTATACGCATGCTTCCTTATACTACACCATGACAGGATAACATTTTAAATGTACTGTAATATATAATTTTGTTCTTGTTGAAACCAATCGTTTCATCTGGCGTAGTCATAGTTATTGCTATAATTAGGTATTAAATGTCCTATTTATATAATGGGGTACCATTTAGCATTACCTACTTGTCAATCTGTTATTGCCACTGTACCCATATCAATTATACTTTTCCGTAACATCGGTAAACCGACAACTGCCCTAAGTACTGGCCTATTCATAACAAAACAAATAAAGTTATCTGAAGAGCTACTTTCCGGAATAATGTAAACATTTGGACATCAATATTAACACAACAAAGAATGCAATTTGGCAACCCTCTGTCACATCTTCATTCCACTATCAGACGATTTCTTTTGTCATCAACTTTTGTATGGGTGGTAGAAAACTGTGATGTTCCATAAATATTTGTGAATATAAGGTAAATTCGTACCATTCTTTTGGTGTTATGTTACTTTGTTTCATATGTTATTATGTCATTATTGACAATAATCATATCACATCATAGAAGTCTTCGACCAAAATTTAGAAAACACCATTTGTTATTTAACTTCTACATTACCCCTATGGCTATGTATTAATTTTGATTTTTATAATATATATTTACCTCTGCGGATTTTATTCCAGTGTGTCTTATCTAAAATATGCATGTTTGCATTTGTCACTAGTTAAAGAAATTTTTCAAATTAATTGAGAAGGCCTACGTGAGCAGTGATCGGCGAGAGGTTGAGATGATAATAATAAAACAAATAAATTTGGAAAGGCATCCTTGGAGGAGGCCTGTGTTCAGCAGTAGACATCTTGTGGCTGATGATGATAATGATGATCTATCTAGGTATACCGGATGGAGTGATAGTAATAACCTACCTAAACACTGTGTTATAAAGGACAGTCAATATTAATGACTCATGAGAATAACAATACACTATCTAATAACTAATTATTCAACTAACCAAGCAATGCATCACGGAGATATATTTATTACACAATGTAATAAGAATAAAACCACAATTCGTTCCATAACTGTAAACGCATAATTGAATAATAATTTTAAAAAAAGTGTTGTAGGAAACTGAGCTCAAACATCTGCTCAAATTGTAGATAGTAAAAAAACGATAAACATCGCGAATCTAGGCGTGAAATTCCATCTTATCTGCCATTGAGGAAATCGCTTTTAAATTATCAACCAATCTATAAATGTCAGTGATACAATACATAAAAAGACTACTATAAAACGAATATCATTGAGACACAATCTAATTGAAATGACTCATGCCTTTCCTTGTCCGTCTCATTTTATACCGGAACTAACCAATCTGAACTACGTCACTTCAATATATTCTGGTAAGTCTAAAGATGGATGCAGGCCGCTTCCTACAGGTCAATCTGGAAATCTTTGGAGGAGGCCTATATTCAGCAGTGGTCGTCCTATGGTTGATAATGATGATGATGAAGCCTAAAAGTAAGGTTTTGAACATCCCGGTTTATCAAAGAAGTTTGTCGCCTCCCACAGGGAGTCCGTATGGGGTCCCAAGCGTCTGACCGTACACTCTTACCACGGAGAAGTTTTGTTCAATAAATATCCGATACGGCTCATTAAACTCCGGTATTAGACACGCATTAACTTGAGCGAAGTTTGTTACACCTGTCGGGGAATTTATGATAACTTTGCTGTTTTTGGTAAAATATTAGTAGGTAACTTATAAGAGTATAATATGTAACTCCTCTGGTATATAAGTACAATATAATCTTATTCCAATTCACTGTTGGGGCAGCCCAACGCTTTTTCAACTAGTTTACAGAAGTGATTCGACTTAGTTTTTACGATCAGCAATCGGCCTGCCCTCAACCACATCTGCAGAATCCAGCCTCAGAAAAACCGTGTTAGAAAAACCGATTTGCATAAGGTGAGATTCAAACCCAGGATCACCCGGTCCTCATCCCACATACGCTGCCACTGCGGTAAGAATATATCGTCAAGCATTATCATTCATCAAAAACAAAAGAAAAAAATGGACATCACTCAAGGAAGACAAAGCTATATTAAGTTAGAAGATCAAAACTCCGAGTCATGGTGCTACTTGATTATTCTGATATCTCGATACAGGAATGTGAGTACAAAATGCCAGTTGTCATGTTACAAAGCAGCCTCGGTGGAAGAGGTCTCACGTGGTTAAGCAACGGAAGCCATCAAACTCTCTCGAACTGTCTAAAGATAGCGTTCGGATCTTAGCGACTGCGACCGCCACCCAGTAGCTTGCAAGCCTATTAACGTAGGTCCGTCATGAGAATTTTGGCAACTTCTGTGGTGCAGCAGGCAAGTGATGAGCCAACTATGAAACGAGGCGCCGCGGGTTCATTTCGCGCACAGAAACACATTTTTGTGGGCCGTATAGATATTTGTGTCACAGAGGTCTGAATGTTACAAGACTGTCTCTGGTAATTTCTGACACCCATTATACTAGACTCGCATCCTATTGTGGGGTCAGGACTATGTCGTTGTTGGGTGTTATTTATTATTTACAAAAAAACAAAGCAGTAGGTTGCAATCGCGGGTCGCGGTCGCAAGAACCGAACGCTACGTTAACCAAATGTAATTGAAATTACACGGCGTTTAATGTATCCTCATAAAAAATCGATCGTTGATAATATTCACACTAAGATACTTCCCTATTGAATTCTCGATAAAATGATGTTATCAAATCTATTAATAACAACTTTAGTTCAGTCCAAAACGATGACAATTGTGAGGTGAATGACCCATGTAAATTGGAACCACTGTTACCTTAATAAAACCATAGTTTTTGTTACTTGATGGAATTACAGACTTTGTTAAAGATATCTTTGTTATAAGTATACTTGTAACACAGTAAATAAACGTAATAAAAGTAAAATTGGATGAGAAGAAACTCTTGAGTGAATTGAAACAAAGTTGTTTTGCTTCATCAACAACTGACGTAACTGATATTAGTAAAAAATAAACAATTTACTATTAATTTCGGACGGGAATTATGCATTGATAAATTAATATATTGAGCAATCCACTTATTTTATACAATTGTCTTAATTTCTAGTTTCATTTAGGGAACATTATTTTCTTTTAATTTTTTTTAGTACATAAAAAAAACAAACGTTTTCGTCACTACACTCCATTTTCTAATGTACGATTAAAAATTTTAAAGTTCCTATAGATTTTGGCTTACGAAAGCTGTCAATTTCATTATACTGTGATGGAGTAACGCTTCTTTGCCCTTAAGTATTAACTTATTTTACTTAAAAGTTTTAATAAGAAAATCTGATCGAAAAACTTCTGTATACTTTAGGCGTCAAAGTTTATTGGTGGATAAAGTATCTTTTCAACAGTTTATTAGGGTATAGATTTGAAAAAAAAATGTGAGAATCGTATCGGAAATATTTAGCAAAGTAAAAATAAACTGATACGGAAATCCCCTCTATTTAAGTTGTACATATAATTTTTTTTTTTTTACTAACCTGTATCATCCCACTGCTGGGCAAAGGTCTCCCCCCTCTCCTTCCACTTCCCTCGATCCAATGCCATCACCATCCATAGTGGTTCAAATGTATCCAGATCGTCGCAATTATTATTATTATTGTATTGTATTCTATTTTATGTAAGAAAAACTTTTGATTTTCCAATGTTGTAGTAAAAGTCAGAAATAATTACTTATCCGTATTTTTATACAAAATCCTATCTCTCATTATAAGTTTAAAGCAATTTAAACCATAAAACAATACATTTTAAACTCATTATAGAAAAGAATTTGTATTGGTGTAAATATAGCAGATATACAAAAGGGTTTCACACGATACGTACGCTTTGAATACGAAGCACGGCCAACAAAAGAATATTTCACTTTTCATTGAAATACTGCAATGCGTACCTGAAACAAAAATAACAATATTTTAACGGTACTGTATACTATTCGGATTAAATTTAAAAAATACTGTTGATTAATAGGAACTTTTTTGACTTTTATTTTTCTATAGCAGAGACTGGTCGTCCCCTCCTTAGTCTATATATGGGCTGTGGACCAGGAGGTCCAGGGTTCGATTCCCAGGTCGGGCAAAGCGAATTTTCTAATTTGTCTGATACTAGAACCCTCAGAAGGGGTTGACGTCAAGCAGGCGGCCAGTCGTAAATCAAAGCCAATTTTTTTTCTGCAACATGCTTAAAACATGTGTTGCGCCGACCCCACATAAAGGTGAGATAAGGGCAGATGGAAAGAAAGCAAGTTCATAACTAACAAATGATGTTTCAGTTTTTCCATTATACATTAAAATTATTTAGTTAGTCGAAATAATAAGAAAATAACTAGCCACTCAACATTCCAAGTAAAGATATGCAAAAGAACAACGAAGATAAAAGATTGCATATCATTTAACTGCACAGAGCAATTGTACTAAAAATAACATCCATCGTGTCCATTAACATTAATTAATGCTATAAAGACGCAATTGCACAATTTATGTCACTACAGAAGAGTGTGTGTAAATAAAGCACCATTTAAATTAAGAAAATTTCTCATATTCGAGAATTAAACAAAATAACTGTCATGTGCGGTAGCGCGACACGCTATTCTGTGTTCAAATTGACACGACCTTAAAAAAATGTGTTTTGTTATTCTGTTATTATAGCTAAATAGCCCCAAACTATCCATGTAAACAGGGTGCAGCACCTTAGGTATTTATTTATGATGGTTGTAGGAATGACCCATCAAACAAGTTCGATGTTCATATTCGTACTGTTAAGGAGTATGGGGCGAAATAAGCCTCGAGTACTTACAAAAGCTGTTAATTGTATTAATTTATGACCGCAGTGGGTGGCTTACCAATTGATAGTTAACTACGGGTTTAAATAGATAATTTAAACAGATCTTACTCTCATGCATCAAGTTATGCCACTGACGATGAAAATAAAAAGTGAATTGGTTTAATTAATACAATTGCATGCGAGAATTAAACTAGTTAACGAAGTACTATTAAATTTAGTTACATTCAACGGACTGAACTGCTGATCACAGTATTAAAATAACGAACCATAGTATTATTTATTTAATTTTATTAATATTGCAAACGGAGTTTACAATAATAAATTAGAACTATATTTCATGCGTAGTAAGGAAAACATAATTGCAACTGATTATACAACCACAACACAATTATGAATTGCAATCACAATTATGTGGTATTTATTATAAAAAATTTAATCATACTCAACTTACAAAAAGCAAACAAAGAAATATTTTACTAATATGAATTAATTGTAGTATTGCGCTGGAAGAAAACATTTAACATAACAGCTTGCGTAACAGAAAAACTAGCCGTTTGTTTGAGAATAGGAAATGTACGTGGTTCACAAATATCATTTCCAACTTTCGAGTGTCGGGGACCCAAAAGTTTCTTACTGTTTCCGATACTTTGGACAGCGAATCCTAGTGTAGGGTAAAATACACGACTGTTTCAAAGCCACAGAGAGCATGTCCAAATTTGTTTATTTATTGACGATATCTATATTATACAAAGAGGTAAACCAAAATTTAAAAATCCTTTTACTAATAAAAGCCGATAGTTTTTCTACATCTTTATAATATATTTCGGTGGACGATTTTTTCGTCAAATTCGCTTTTATATTCATATGTCACTAATATTCTTGTTGTTCCAACCACGAGGTATATCATAAGGAAACGTAATAATGGGATAATAATAACATGTTTAAAAACTTAAACATCGACTTTAAAATTTATTATATTTTAACCAAATGTATATAGAACTACCAATATAACAAGCTCTAATAACAAAAACAATATTAAAAATCGATCCACATTTGCTAGTAATATCGAGTTTGCCTAAACTCAGGTGATATTCGAGTGACGGTTTATCCGTTAAGCCATGATTGATTTAACCACCCAAATTCAGAAACATCTAAACTTTCGTATCTCTATTAGCATGGTTGAATTTTTACATAAAGCAAAAACGCGAATCTTGAGTGTGGAGGTTATTGAAAGAACGAGCTTCATAAAACATCGTAAATTCTTATAGCAGACAGTAAAACCTCTCTAAAGTTACGACCTTACAAAATGTGTGGGTTTCTCAACATTCTAAAATATAATCTGAGTATACCATAAAGTAAATTTTAATGATTTCGTATTATCTTCTCAACGGAAAGGATACAACTCTTCTTGTTTCCTTTAATATTACATTATACCGCATTTATTTTTATTATCTGCTTTATGTTTTATATCATTTGCCCCCTTAACTTATTGCTAGACTATAGTAGGCAAGCTAATTTTCATTATATGATAGGGGGCGAACCTATCGCCGTAATGGCCATAACTTCCTAACTTCGGACTGATAATGAGCAAAAAACCATCACTTTTCCTGAACCCGGGGTCAAACCCAAAACCTTAGTTTGTCATAAAAAAAAGGTTAATCATCACAAGTTCAAAAACTTAAATAGTCACGGGCGGCTCGGCATCCGGTGGCCCATACGCTTATGTAACATATATTTGTGCTGCCTCCGACGGGTTAAAAACCAACTTCATTATTTATCCAATTGTGACTTTAATATGGGATTAACCTGGAATAAGCTCTAATAATAATAATCTCGAAAATAAGTCCACATTTGCCAAACCTCCTTTTGAAGGCGATTAAAATACCAGCATGTTCAATCTGTTGGTAGAAAATTCCAGACAAGTGCTTTTTCTAAAATCCTAATTTAGTTCGGCGGTGCTATCGGTGGAACATAAAGATTGTAACCGCCAGCCATCCTCAAACTGTAATAAATCGTTGATGGGCCGACGTTATGGGCTCGCACTCCGAAACAAGTTTATTACGATTTAACCTTAAGGCGCAGTAAACTTGTTTACTTTACAACGAATTTGATAAGGCGGTTGGATTTTTAGACTGTTAATTAAGTTATTTGGATTATGATTTCGTACCGTAGTGGTAAAAAGGAAAAGTACCAAAAGGGGAATAGCTAGTATTAGTATAGTCATCATCATCATCATCATTTTCAGCGATAGGACGTCCACTGCTGAACATAGGCCTCCCCCAAAGATTTCCAGATCGACCTGTTGGAAGCGGCCTGCATCCATTGACTTCCTGCGACCTTTATCAGGTCGTCGGTCCACCTAAATATTTTATATGTGATATGTTATTGCGAAAGTTTACAGCGGTAGGCTGCAAGGAATCCTGATAGACCGCGATCCGGCTGCAAGATCACTACGTTCATAATGTATGTAGTCAAAATCAAATTGTTATGGATAATTATAAACGGGGGAATCTATTTTTGTCAAGGTGCCAATCAAAATTTTATTTCAAGTTTTTTTTATTATCCTTAATTTGATTAAAAATACTCTCGGTCAAATTTTTATTGACACCTTGGCAAAAATAGATTTCACCATTTATAATTATCCATTTTTTTTGTAAAGATGTACCATAACAAGTACATAATTGTAATTACAAACTAGCTTATAGACTAATGAGTAATTTAAGTTTAACCTAAACTTCTAGTGTATATGCAGCCGGATCTCGGCCTATAATTAGAACTGTTTGCCGTCTAAGAACTTTAGAACGTCTCTGGATCCGTATTTTAAATCCTACGTTTAACTATCAATTACAAACCCAACATACTTATTCTAAGAATTTACGTTACTTATGAATCATAGTATGCCTACCACGTATATATGTAATATGACAAACACTGCAAAATTATTTACAAAACAGCATTCTCAAAGTTCAAGACCACACAGCACCCGATATCTTCCATCTTTCGTTCGTCAAGTTGCACCGATAA
The DNA here is from genome assembly GCA_036417725.1 of Clanis bilineata. NCBI lineage: Eukaryota > Metazoa > Arthropoda > Insecta > Lepidoptera > Sphingidae > Clanis > Clanis bilineata. The sequence continues at coordinate 10,719,036 of CM071154.1, forward strand.
ATTTTGTCGTAGTGTGCAGACGAACAAAAAATCTTCAGGAACACTTGACCGGCTCGGTTGGCTCCGATGTTGCCCAGAAGCGCCGTGGGTCATAAAAAACAAAACACTTGGACTGCAGCCAGTGTGCTCCTCAAACTCATTGAAAAGATGCATTTAAAACTAAAGTGAAAAGAGCACTCGAATGTTCTATTAAGAGTTTAAATCCGTCGCTGTAAAATTGTTGGGATTTTGTTCCCATTTTAACTTGCTACCTTTTATTTTTAATAACCTTGGCATCGGCTATTAAGTTTCACTACAGGCTAACCTGTTTTAGTGTCCGACACAGCGTAAAATCAGTGGCGTATAGTTCATGCAGGTAAAAAGACACTGACAATTTGCTAATTAAATAAAAACACAAACAAATTATTTTTCCACCTGACTTTATTATTCACTGTAGAGTCAGCGCAACACGTTGCAGAAAGGATTTGACTTAAGTTTAACAACCGACTGGCTAGTGGCTACCTGACGTTAACCCCCTCTGAGGGCAGGAAATTAATAACCAATATTATTTAACTTCGTTAATAATTTAACATTGCCGATCTCTGTTCAATTTAAATCGACACCGCAGCAATAATTATGGATATAATGGTGATGATGGTTAATACGAATTGAAAAAAAAGCCAGTGGTTTGTCTTAAAGCGATTTCCTGTGCATGTCACTGCACTATATAATAAATTAGTACCTGCGTTTTTAAGATTGCCAAATTCCCAAAAGTGGACAATGAGCGTCTATCCATATAAGGCATCTGACAACTTGCACGATTGCTTAAAGCATGCGGTGGAGTCTTGCAACGTCGAGCTCTCCCGTGGATTGTTCATATATGTGGTTCCGCATTGCGTCCACTTCAGGTATTTTTTAGTGCGAGTAGGGTCGTCGAACGACCCTCCGATCACGAATTCCTTCACGTCCGAATGTCTCGCTACATTCTCTCATTCGAAAATATCTTGATTTTTTGACGTCTCCATCCCTTTCATCTCGCATTCCAAGGACGTTTTTCTCCCAATATAAATCGAAATCGTATTAACGATAGTTATAAGTCATACAGTATTTTTTTTATAGCAGAGACTGGCAAACGAGCAAATGGGGCACCTGATGGTAAGTGATCTCCACCGCCTACAGACACCAAGACACAAAAAAATCATAGATGCGTTGCCGACCTCAACGTAGGGAATGGTAAGGGAGGGAAAAGGGATTGAGAAAGGATGGGGGGAAACGGGCCACCGGAAGTCTCACTCACCGAACGAAACGCAACAGCAAGCTGCCGCTTTACGTCGGTTTTCTGTGAGACAGTCGAATCAAACCGGTCGAGCCCATTTGTGCTGTAGACGTTACTGCCTACAGCGTGGCTCTACCACTCAAAATCTCTAATTTCACTATAATTTATTTTACCATTAAGAAGAGACGAGCAAAGTTTATTTAAATACGTAGCTTTACTAAAGGAATTTCATAAAGCTTTTAATTTTATTTAGCTGAGCATATAGCCGAAGTGGTCGAGATTGTGGTACTGAGAGATACCTGCGCTTAAAATAGAACAGCCTGGAGGAATAAAAGCGCCACATCTCACCGAGCAGCGGCCACGTCGAATATGCAATATTATTTTAAGTTTTTCATACTAAATGGTTCTCTCACGCGAGATAATTACGCGAAATAAAATCAGATGCAATAAAACCGTGTAAACGCTAGTTAGGCACCAACGCTTGCACAAGAAAAGATATAATCAACTCGTTCTTCAACGGGATTCACGTTTGAGAACTCACATTGTGGCTCCGATTACAAACGGTCGAGATCCCAAGATGCACTTGAAACTTAATCGCTCGCCGGTTTTTGTTGCGCCCAAGTAGATGGGAGTCAATGATTTATTGATACTTCATAATTGAATATGGATTTATTTGAGTACGCATTACTTACTAAATCGAAGGCCAGTCAAAATTGATGCACACAATTCATTGTGTGTTCGGAACGTGATACAAAAGCGCGTTCAAAGGGCGACGGCTCCAAAATTCGACTGCTAAGAGCGACTAAGAGCGATGGGGCTCCAACAATGGACCGAAACGCCCCACGCGTCACGCTGCTCACGCGTTCTATTGTTTAGCATCTTTTGTTTTTTTTCTTTTGTGGTGTAATTCGGCGTCAGGGAAGCTGTGCGTGAGATTAGGCGTGAAACTGGTGCCTATTGTTAATGAGATGATTTTAATGAGCTTCTGGCATTGGCAGCTATGTAGCAATTTTTACAAGCAACTTTGTCACAACAGAAAACAAAAAGGTCGCGTTTATAATGTTTAAGTCTTTTAAAGTCCCCCACATCAAATGGAACAAAAGATTAAATAAGAAACAAGTGATGTAGAGTTGAGGAGCACTCGTTTATAAAAACTGAGGCACGCGCCGACAAAGCCCCAAGCAGGTAGACGAGGTATGTTGCTTGCTATTGTGTGTTCCGTAACAGAGCGTAAAAACTGCGGTTTGTAAATCTCATTATGGGATTTAGGGCCAATTTAAACAGTCAGATGTTTTGATTTGAGGAATAATTTTGTTGTTTCGACAGACCTTTCCTAGGTATTACATAAACTGTCTAAACACCAAATTATTTTTGTAATAACGAAATTCGGTTATAATATCAATCCCCGGCTCGGGAAAAGTTTTCTATTCAGCATCGGCCCGGAGTCTAGAATTTGTGCCCGATATGGCAATAAGCTTTTCTCCCTATCATATCTGGGACGAAAATATAAGCTCAGCGAAATGTGGGTGTTCTTAGATCTAGTTCTCTAATTCCCTTCTGCCTACCCCCTATACATAGATACAAGCTTGAGCCTATGTATAGTGGTATATGTCTTTTGCTTTCTACCTGTCCTTATTCCATTCAATGTGGGATCGGCGCAACAAACACTTTCAAGCTTGTTGCAGAGAGGATTTGGCTTAGTTTTTACGACCGGCCGCCTGCCTGACGTCAACCCCCTATGAGGAATCCAGTCCCAGGCAAATCAAATTAGAAAATTTGCTTTGCCTGGGAATCGAAACCAGGACCTCCCGGTCCACAGCCCATACATGCTGCCACCAGACCAAGGAGGCGACAACCTATGTATGTATAGGTTATAAATTAAGGATGTCTAACATGTCTTACAAACATACATGAAGTAGCATATCTTAATTTAAACGTTTTATATAGCACAGATAAGATGGCTACTCCATTTAATGCAGTTTATGAGCACCAGTATTTTCTTCTTCAACCAAAAAGTAAATGTTAAAGCTTGGCGGGAGGAAATCTTAAGGCATCCCACATAAAACATTAAGCATAGTTTTGAGAGAGCGCTGAGTTTTTATTAAAATGTTCTATAAAGTATATTGCTTTAAATTTTTACTCTAAAAGAACATTTTTTAATCGCCAAACTGTGTCCACAAAATAAATGACGCAACAAGATAAAATTTGAAGCTACCGTTGCATCACGATTCCTTCATACATTACAATTAATGAATTACATTCTTTTGGTTTCCGGTACAGTAACCCAATTTGGGAAAACAAAACCGAGCAGCAAAATAATTTATGCTCTGTAAAACAAGTGACAATCGTTGCAACAAACAATAAAACAACAGCATTTAGATGACAAAGCTTTGCTTCGGAATGCGGTCGAGTCGCGTCAGTAATTGTAACAATTAACCAAATGTCTGTATTTATTAAGCAAATAAAACACGTCGAAGTTTTAGGCATAGATCCGTTGGTCTAAATCCCAGACTTTTATTAGCGCGAATTAAGAATGGTCCGTCTGCCATTAATTCGTACCAAACTTTGTCTGTTGAGAATTTCAACAGAACATAGTTCCCTAGCCGATGTATGGCAAACAAGCACTGAAAAAAAACCTTTCTTTCTTTCAAATATTGGAGTTCTACTGCCAAAGATTTACCATGGCAAAGATTTTTATTTAGAAAGAAAGACAGAAGCATTTATTGGCAAATTGGTTGGGTGGTACACATTACATTTATGATACAAAATGTAATGATGACAGGTTACAAATAGCAGTTACAAAAAGCAGTTACAAAAACGAAAAGCAGTTAAAATAGTGATATAATAACTTTGCGTCCTTCTCTTTTCTAAATGTTACTGCGTCCGTCAGGGTCCATATAAGACTTTGTACCTACACTTTGTAAACACCTAGTATGTTTTATGGAAGTAATAAATTATCTGAAACTGAGCGATACTCTCGCCGTTTCAAACACAACTTCCAAACTTGGAAGTGATACTGAGAAGAAATCCCAATATCCCTTTGCCTGACCCGGGATCAAACCCAATAGCCCAGGACGATAGTAGTACCACAAGCTAACTACGCCACCGAGGCAGTCCTTTATATACCCTGATTGCTCATTAGACGGAGTAAACTGACAGATCGAGATATCACTTTAAAAAATAATGTTGCTTACTTCCAAAACATACTGATTGATCTAGTTCAATTTTTGTCATTCAAAGAAACAATATCTCCGCATTAACTTACGAAATTAGAATTTTATTGCTTATTTTAGAAATTTCAGCTCAACCCTTCGGCTAAATGTCTTTGTAAATAATCTTGCGTAAACAGATACGCGAAACGATGAAAGTTACAAATATTATATATTCACTGAAATGTTAATAATTTTGATCTTTTCACCACATCACTATTTAGATTTGATAAATGACAACATTCGATATGTCATTTTACTCCGTTTAATTAGACATCGGACTATAGTAAAAACGAGCCTCTATTATCTGTCATTACGTAGAACCAAGTAGATATCATTTAAACACGAGCACAGTCGTAAAATGGTCATCGCGAAGCCGAGGTGTCCACTTTAATTATAACCACTGGTGACTGGGCGTAGCCCGAAACCCTAATTGTTGGCCCCTTTGTTTATTCGAAAGTAACGCGATATGAGACAGCTTCCCGCCCGGATGTGTTACCCGTTGTGTCAATAACGCCTAAAGCTGACGACACATTAAATGATGACTCACTGTTAAATGATTCAATGGACCTACTTTCCAGTTTTTTTTTTTTTTTTTTTTTTTTTTTTTTTTTTTTTTTTTTATAGAAGAGGGGGCAAACGAGCAAGTGGGTCACCTGATGTTTTTCCAGTTTATTCAAAGTATTTGTTGCAGTTGAGTTAGTTTCGAGATATGTTTTCTGATATTCGTATATTGTTATTTTTATCAAAATCTCTGATGATTTTCGCGTTGAGCCCTATCGAATATAGATACAAGAATCATCAAAATCGTTTTACATTTGACTGACGTAAAAAAAATCCCTTAAGATGTTCATCTATATATTATGATGATTTTAGCATTCAGTCCTATCATAATAGATTATCCATACAAGAATCGTCAAAATCCTTTCATATTTGAGTAACATAATATGTAACATATAAAAAAATCAAAGACCAATAGAAAACCACCTCTTTTATATAATAAAATAATATTAGCCCTGTAATATTACTGTCCCACTGCTGGACACGGGCCTCCTCTACTAATGAGAGGGGTCAGTCAGGCCTTAGTCTACCACGCTGGCCTAATGCGGGTTAGTGCCTCTTAAAATCGGTTTAAAAATAATAAAGGGCACTTAATAATTGAAAACATTGTCGGTTAAGAGGGTTATTAACAATTGCTGGTCTAGACTGCAGAATTAGATATAATATCATCAGAATTAGATACTACGAACTTACGACATTAAGTTATTATCGCTGGCTTTTCATCATTACGAAAAACTAGACGTAACGTAAATAGTAGGTATACACGTATTTACAAATCTAGTGATTTCCCGTGATATCTTTTCTCATTTCAGTGAATTTTGTGACATCATTTACACATACAGTGTGTCGTACGCAAATATATTATTTTTGGCCTGCAGCGTCAGCTCATGAACAGTAACGTCATTTTCAGTGAGAGCTTTGAAGTATATAATAGATACCTACAACCATTTTATTTAAAGATATATAAAAAGAAATTTCAACTTGCTAATCCTCCAGGACAGGACCTACAAGGTGGACTGACGACCTGATAAAGGTTGCAGGAAGTCGCTGGATGCAGGCCGCTTCCAACAGGTCGATCTGGAAATCTTTGGGGGAGGCCTATGTTCAGCAGTGGACGTCTATGGCTGATGATGATGATGATGAAAAAGAAATTCAATAGAGGAGGGCTATTTAAAAGTTTTCACAAATAAAATCATGCCAGTATAAATTGTATCTCATAATGCTCAAAGCTATTTATATTATATTATTATCAATCAAAATAACACGGGAATCTTATGAATTAAAATATTTTAGTGGTATAAAAGTAAAATACTCTTTATTTTATAAGAGCGACAAAACAAAGCACATAGAGACAGTGCTACCATAAAACTTTCAGCCCACACCCTGGCAGGATGTGTCTAATTGTGGGCTCTTGTTGAAACAAGCAGTAAACACGCTGATGACATATTAAACACTCTCTTTTACTTAATCACGTATAAACTTTTATTGGATCTAATAAGGAATGGTTTAAGCTTCGATTGTGTTAGTGTTTAGTGGGACGTGTTTTATGGATTTACCAATGTGCAAAGCTTAATTGTTGATTCATGATGTTCTCATTAAATCAGTTAAACAAATTGAATATCTCATAATATAAAACAAAATTGTTTACGTAATTTGGAGATGATATAATTCTTATTAAATCAAACACTATTATGGTTATAGAAAATATATTTTTTTTTACCGATTTTATCACATTTGATTTACAAATGTTTTGAAATTAGGTGCATAACAAATCGCAGTAAATTCTATTAAATGTTGTTTTATTTTAATGAAATAAATAATAAACGAAACAAACTATTGCTATATCCACCAACTAACCTGTGTATTATAGAGTTTTACTATAGTACTTATATTGCAAGGGTCATTGAAACTCACTAATCTAGAAATAACTAAGGATATATAATGAATTTCATAAATCCAAGATAAATAATAAATATAAACTTAATTGCAGGTGAATGATCCCGTGTAGTAAATATCTATAATATTTTATAAATTCTAAGTTTGGTTTCTTATTTAATGCATCAACCGGTCAATGACTTCGTGCAAAATTTGCCGTATAGTTTGGTTACGGAAAACGCAATTGCGATTAGGGAAATCGAAATTCTCTAATATTTTAGATAATCATAGTTTATTATAATACCAGTGGTCGCCCAGTGGTCGAAATTCGACCATAATTATTTATTTTTTATTAAATTTGAACTTTATTGGGCTTTTGTCAAAGATAAAATACTAGCTTTATGCACTTCTCCATATAAACTTTAACTGTGTCAAATTCACGTTCATCCGTTCGCGCAATTCTCTTAAAAAGGTGTACAGACTTTTCGCTTCACGTTTTAATATACCAATACTAGATATTAAATATTGCAATAAATGCACTGTAGATCAGAACAATACATCGTTTCTGTTAAAAATTCTCCTTTTAGCACTAATTCGATACCATTTTACCTCAGTTTTATGCTCATACTATAACCTTATTAGAACTTGTTCTGAACCTTTTTTCTTCTGCCTGACGTTATCCCGGCCTTATTCCAGGGATCGCCTTCTTCTTAACTTATTCTGTACTACTTATTTAAATTGTTACTTGGAGGAATACAACACTGATTTTCTACGACATAACTTGCATATTTTAAAATCCACTACATAACCGTCTCTATTGACTGCCTCGGTGGCGTGGTTGTATTTCGGTACGACTACCGTCCTGAGGTCTCGGGTTCGATCCCCGGGTCGGGCAAAGTGATATTGGATTTTTCCATATCAGCCCGGAGTCTGGAACTTGTGTCCGATAAGGCGATAGTGTCGCCCTCTATCACATCTAGGACGGAATTAAGCTCGGCGAAATGTGGGTGTTCTAGTTCACTAGGGCGCCTCTGCCTACCCATTCGGGGATACAGGCGTGAGCTTATGTATGTTACGTAACTGTATATAGTAATTAATAGCTAAGGTTTATTCTAAACATCTTTTACTCATAATTCAATTGCAAATAACATTCTCACTTTTACATATTGATAAATTTTTAATCGTACAATAAATCCTTAAAAACTAGGTCCTACGTAGACTGCACGAGTAAAAAGATTTCGGATAAGATACAGCAACGAGTTCTTTACGTGGGATGGAAATGTGCCAGAAGATGAACGTGTAAATATTAAATAAACTGCAAACAACACTAAGATGCTGTGTAAAACAGTGAGAATAAAATTGAAAAGGCACCGGAATACTTACTAGACGGCAAAATTACTACGAAATGCAGATTCAATTGAGTTAAGACATCTTTCACCGAGACATTGGCTAACTAAAGTTTATATCTTTCTTTTTTTTTCTTTCTTTAATTCCGTGTATAATTACTTTATATAATAATACGCATTAATATAATAATACGCAAATAATATGTAAACCCCATTGCTGGAGACATATCTTTCTACTAATGATAGAGATTAAATTTTTTAACCCCCACTCGCCTTTTTAGGCTTCATAATAAAATTCTTATTAAGAATTTATAAGTGTGCAAGTTCCCTTACAATGTTTTCTTCGTCATTAAAACAAGCGACTCGCAATAAATATGCACTTCAAAAAAGTCATATACAATTGCATACTCTTGGAATTTTTCTCATACCTTTTTCATCATTATTGTCAGTACAGGCTACGGTATAAATTATACCAGCCAACCCTTTATGCTAATAACCGTAATGCTTAAATTGAAGTGTGATGGGTTTCCTTCTCATAACACTTTCAGCTATGACTAACGTAATTTTAAAATATAAACGTATATAAGTTATGTCTATGGGGGAATGATGAGTGACTTTTTGCTACACAACTTATACCGTTAAGGGCATCCCGGACGAGTTGTTGGGTTGTTAGTAGTCACAGGCAATTGAGCGCATTAATTTTAATACAACAAAGACAAGTACGTTTCATTAATATTTATGAAAGCGTGACAACCCTGGACTGTTAGTTGCTTTGTCATAACAGTTCTTTATGAATAATTTGTGGAAAAATAATGTGTAACTGTAAGAAAGTTACAGAATCAGGGTTATTTATAGAACGCAGCTCGTATAACCAAACGTCTGCAGATGCAATATCGAAGGATATTTTTGATATGACTTTATAATAGGATTATAATAATAGTCAATGAACACGAATTACTACACTCTTTTTATGTTTCAATATTTTATCCCCATCAACATTTCTCATATTGCAGACTCCAGATTTGGAAGCGGCCTGCATCCAGCGAATTCCTGCGACCTTTATCAGGTCGTCGGTCCACCTTATAAGTGGACATCCTACGCTGCGCTTGCCGGTACGTGGTCTCCACTCGAGAGCTTTTCTGCCCCATCGGCTATCAGTTCTATGAGCTATGTGCCCTGCCCACTGCCATTTCAACTTGCTAATCCTCTGGGCTATGTCCGTGACTTTCTTAACGTAATTATCCTAATATATTATATTATCCTAAAAGGAGTTAGTTTTTAATCTAGACAACTCTCGAATTTGATGAGTGATTTGATTCACTACATATATTTTAGTAGTAGTATTGAGTGGTAGAGCCACGCTGTAGATAGTTACGTCTACAGCACGAATGGGTCGGGTCGACCAGTTTGATACCACTGTCGTACAGAAAACCGACGTAAAGTGGTAGCTTGCTGTCGCGTTTCGTTCAGTGAGTGAGATTTCTGGTGGCCCATTTCCCCCCCTCCCTTTTCTCCAAGTTACCGCAAGAGGCGCTGCTAGTCAAATGTAAACTAAAACTTATTTGTATACTTTTTCTAAGTAAAATGTAGCGCACCAATGTATAAAAATAACATCCAATGAAGAATTTACCTACATTTACAAATAAATGATTTGATTTGATTTGATTTGACTTATCGTTCGCAACCTGTCAAAACTTACTGCGCTAAGATACGTTACTAGCAAATTGCTTTCGCATTTATTCGTACGTATCTATTTCTGCAAAGCCGCGATGGAAAGGCGCAAAGATCAAGTTTGAAAAGATGCTCCAAGGAACGTCTACATGACTGATGTAACTTAACGATGATAAACTATGTTCCAAGTAACATTATTTAACCATACAAATAGAGATGAATCACTAACAATTTCTTTTATTTTAAAATATCTCATAAATATGACGTTGTCGTTTAATTAATAAGTATAATTATTACTCACTACACTGGAAGGAGGGAAATAACTGATAATATTGGGTTTTTTGACCAGACGAAGACTACGACCACAACTCCGAGACTTTCCAGGTTTAATCTATACCTAATAACAATATCCAGAGACACGAACAGTGCCTTAGCTAATGCACTTAAAACTCTCCACGTGAGACGAGGTGTCTGCCAACATATTTTTAAAATTTTAAGCACGTAGTCTACAAAACTACTTACATAATATTTTTATTGGAATCTTTAATTTACTCCGAGAATTTATTCGCAAGAAGTTTTGTGATTCATAAAAAGGCCGTAGGTACCAAAATAAATTGAATTATAATCGAAATTTTCAGTTATTGGAAGATATTATATTAAAAACTAGCATTGGTACGCAAATCCGCCCGCGTTAAAGTCTACTTCAAATTAAAAACTTACGTTTATAAATTAAATAAAAACTAGCCTGCAACATTAAAATATAAAGTAAAAAGAATTTTCATAATAAGATCAATACTTTGATGCGAAATGTGGGTGTTCTAGTTCGCTAGTGCGCCTCTGCCTACCCCTTCGGGGATACAGGCGTGAGCTTATGTATGTATGTATGTAGATCAATACTTACAGAGATTAAAACTTTATAAATAAAATAAGTTTCTACAGTAATAATTGTTTAGAATTATTGATTTCCCGGAGGGAGTTGACGTCAGGCAGGCAGCCGGTCGCAAATACTTAGCCAAATCGTTTCTGCAAGATGATTGAAAAAGTGTGTTGCGCTGACCCCACATTAAGGTGGGATAAGGACAGGTAGAAATAAAAGTGCTGATTTATTTCAAACTTAGCTTATTCAAGTATGAACCAAGCAATAGAACCTTAATAATAATTTGATATACAAACTCTAATCCATCTATGCCACACCCAGCGTACTAAAGTAACTTAACCAATCACCGAAACTAGTATTGTGAACTGCAGGTCATTAACCGGGCATTAAACATCGGGGGTAAGCCGGGTTGAGTGGTTATCAGTTGGCATACTGCCAAAGTAGCTTCATACGATGACGTCATTACACTAGGTCCTTTGCAGCTTTACCGCGCACCGGATAAAGATGAAAATGTTTGCATCCGGATTAAACTACGTAATGTCATAATCTAAATGAATAGATTTGGCATTTGTTAGCGTCAAATATTATTTTACTAGCTGACTGTGGAGGATGATCAATAACGTGTGACGTGGAGGCTTTGAAGTAGCAATGCCAGGATAGCGCCAGGCAGAAAGACTAGTGATTGCTCGCAAATTAATTGTTTTTTTTTATAGCAGAGATTGGCAAACGAGCAGATGGGTCACCTGATGGTAAGTGATCTCCACCACCCATAGACACCCAAGACACAAAAAGAATCATGGATGCGTTTCCAACCTAAAAGGAGGGAATGGAAGTGGAGGGAAAGGGATTGGGAAAGGGAGTGGGGAAATGGGCCACCGGAAATCTCACTCACCGAACGAAACGCGACAGCAAGCTGCCACTTTACGTCGGTTTTCTGTAAGACAGTGGTATCTAACCGGTCGAGCCGACCCATTCGTGCTATAGACGTTACTGTCTACCACTTAAAAATTAAAATTCTCCCTACAAAGTAGTTCCAGAGAATACCCAATATAAAACTGGATAGCCTCCTATGCGGAACTGGCCATCTGCACCGAAAAAAAATTGTGTGACCAGTGAGTCAGACCTAGTGGGTCCTGGGTTTTGAGAGAAGTCTCTCTCAATTCCTAATACATACAACTAGACTCGAATCTTATTGTGGAGTCAAGAGTCAGGGCTTAACGTGTGACTGTTGGATGTAACACATAAAGACAGGCTCGACGAGAAAATAAAAATGTTATTCTTGAAGCCGCGTCATAAAATTCTTATATCCAAATATGAAGACACATAACATAACATAACATAAGCCCACGCCTGTATCCCCGAAGGGGTAGGCAGAGGTGCACTAGCAAACTAGTACACCCACATTTTGCCGAGCTTAGTTTCGTCCCAGATGTGATAGGGGGCGAGCCTATCGCCATATCGGGCACAAATTCCAGACTCCGGGATGATATGGAAAAATCCAATATCACTACACCGGACCCGGGGATCGAACTCGAGACCTCAGGACGATAGCCGTACCGCGCACGCAATACCACTACGCCACCGAGTCAGGCACTTTACACAGGATTAAAAAAAATATATTATATATCACTTTGCCCGACCCGGGGATCGAACCCGAGACCTCAGGACGGTAGTCATACCGAAATACAACTACGCCACCGAGGCAGGCCAAATATGAAGACGTTTGCTAAATTACAATATTGTGTTATATTCTCGCATCTGTAGTATGATAAACTTACTTTTCAATTAATTGCTGTCAAATATCATTAAACTTATAAATGCTTAATAAAGCGGAAAGCATCACACATTCACCAAAGTATCGAACACATGTTTACGAAGTCGGTCAAAACAAAAGAATAGCCAATTTGATTAGCGGTGTAACTGACCATGGCGGTGAAGCATGATAGCGCCAATGACCATAAACTTGCTATTTATACGCTCTAAATAAAGAACAAGTTCATACGATGGTAAAGCTTTAATAATAGGAGATGCAAAAATAGCCGGCGGGGTACTTATGGCTACTCAATCATATCGGTACAAGTGGCGCTTTAATGTTGCCAGGAACGATTGAGGATAGATTATTCTGGTGCATCATTAAATAAGCATGTTTATAATGTTTAAGTATTTTGATGATATAAATATAGCAGCGATAGCTCAGTTGGGTGTGGTACATACTGCCGAGACGAGTGTAGGTGGTGCGACACCAACCCCAAAATGGAGCATACATCTCTGACTTTTCTATGTTAAATGTGTTTTCATTGTAAAATATTGCTTGCTGTAACGGTGAAGGAAAACATCATGAGGAAACCTGCATACCCGAGAATTTCTCCACAAGAAATTCGAAGGTATGTGAAGTCTACCAACCTGCATTTGGCCAGCGTGTTAGACTAAGGCCTAACCCCTCTCATTAGCAGAGGAGGCCCGTGCCCAGCTGTGGGACAGTAATATTACAGGGCTAATATTATTAAATATTGGATATTATGTCTCAATATATGTAATGTCCAATGCTGGACATAGGCCTCTCCCAAAGATTTCCAGATCGACCTGTTGGAAGCGGTCTCCATCCAGCGACTTCCTGCGACCTTTATCCTTTAGACGTCCTGTGGCTGATGATGATGATGATGATATGTAATGTATGTTAATGCAGGTGGTATATATTTATCCACCCGGATAGTGACCACCGTATATTTTTTTTATAGCAGTGATTAGCAAAAGCCACCGCCCATAGACACCCAAGACACAAATGTATCGTGGGTGCATTTCCAACCAAGGAGAGAGGGAATTGGGCCACCGGCAATCTCACTCACCGAACGAAACGCAACAGCGAGCTGCCAATTTACGTCGGTTTTCTGTGAAGCAGTCGTATCAAATCGTTCAAGCCGGCCCATTCGTGCAGTAGACAGACCAAATCTATATGGGACCACTCTTGAAATAAGCTCTATCAAACACAAAAAGAATTTTGAAGATCGGTCCACATTTAGCGGAGATATCGCGTAACATACATAAAAAATTCAGACGAATTGAGGACCTTCTCCTGTTCGCAAGTCGGTCGAAAATCTATAATCTACACTAATATGGCTTCACATTAGACACGACTATCAATTTATTCTTTATCCAAAAGTTTGTATACAAAATACGTTATTATTAAAATGTATTCCAAAAAATAAGCTTTACGATACGGTCATACGCATCGTAAAAATACCTTTTGGAAACCTTGAACCCTTTCTTATTGGGTGATCGTGTAGAAAACCTTTAGAACTCTATGTAGCGTGGTTAATACCGTACCCCTTTTTATCACACACTTTTATGAGATCGTTATTTAAGAATCAAAACTGTTATTACGGCTATTTGCATGTTGGAAATATTTTCCTTTGGAGTTTAATGGTGGAAAACGGAAGGGAAAAGGTATGGTTTATATCAATTACAAAGAGAAAACTCTACTGTGTAAAACATTTCAATAGCACTTATCTTTGCTGTAATAAGTTTTGTTGAAAAACTACAGGTTATTTCCTTTTTTTGAACGCAATGACCTATTTATTTATAGGTACACTTCTTTCTTTCTACCTACCCTTATGCAACCTTAATGTGGGGTCGGCGCAACACACTTTTTTCAAGCATGTTGCAGAGAGGATTTGGCTTAGTTTTTACTACCGGCCGCCTGCCTGACGTCAACCCCCTCTAAGGGACCCAGTCCCGGGCAAATTAAATTAGGACATTTGCTTTGCCCGACCTGGGAATCGAATCCAGGACCTCTCGGTCCACAGGCTATATCTGCTGCCACTAGATCTAGCATCCGAATAATCTAGCATTCGAATATAATTGCAAAAACATGTATAGTGTTATCATATAGTATAGAGACGTGTATATCACAGACCACATGATTTGTATTAACACTTTGTTTTCCGAATAAAAATAAAATCCCAGACACTGTTGAAGGAAAGAGGGTTAATATTAAAGAATATTTGCCTTCTCAATGAGCGTATGTCGTTTTCTGTTTAATGTTCTTACTCAATTGATACTTCAGAGGGATGCGGTGCAGACTTATCATTCCACTTACGATCAAGAATAGCCCGAGATATGAATGAATCATTAAATGTTATGGGGTAAGATAATATGGAAGTGTTTGGTTGCTCTTGAAAATTCTATATAAACAGTAGTTTAAATATAATGGTCGTAAAGATGGTTATGGTTGTTGGTGACGTCAAGAGGTTTACTTCAAATATTTCTTTACCTACAAATGAATAAATGTATATTTAATAGGCGGCGCTTAACTTTTTAACGAGTTTGTCCCATACTTTTTACGTCGAATAATTTCAGCGGCCTGTAGCCCGAGCATGAAAAACTAATGTAAATGTAAACTCGTTGCTCACTGATGACATTTGATTAATATTTCATACAAATTTCATAGACGCGCATCGAGCACGAATAAATTTACGGTTGTCAGAAATTTTCCTGCTCGGGCTGCAGAGCAGTTAAATTTCTGACAAATGATATGAAATGAAAAAGATAGAACAATGGTTAAGTTACGCGCCGCTTAAAATTTTGTATAAGAAAAACACTTATTAGTTTGAAGCTTATTAGCTTGAAGTAAGAGCAGGTTATTCAGGCAACCATCGAGGAACGCATTTTTTTACGAACAACGCGACGTTATATTTGATCTGCAATGACTTTACGCCACTTTACTTGTCCAGTATAGTTACTTCGCTGGGCGAGTAAAAGAGTTTGGTGTATATAATTAACAAGGCTGTCCACGTTTATTAATTGAATAACGGACAAAGAAAGACGCATAGGCCGATATCATCGCATGGTTTCATTAACAAAGTACAATTATACGACACAATAGTGGGAAAGAGCTTCGCAAACGAATTCATGCTCGAAAAAAACCATGCGAATTATTGCATTTCTCTTGTTTCAACGGTTTTTACTAACGCGAATGCACCTTCCATTGTGTTAACGACTGCAATTGGATTAAATTAAATACCAAGTTACTTTCTTTTAATTGAATTAAAATTAAAATATAACATTATTATTTGCATCTTAAAAGTCTTTTATAAATATCGAATACTTACCCAATAGGTATAATTTATCGAAAGAACTTTGTATTATGATATAATGTAGGGCCGTTGCCACTTTGCTATATAAATAAAAATGTTGAAAAGATAAATGAACAATATTTATCAGCTGAAAAATCGATACCATTAAAGACCAACAAGAATCTATAAATTAATCGATAATTCTAACATTTCTTATTTTGAAATCACTACAGACTTAATAGGATATCAAGCAAATTAATGAAAGGAAGACAAAGATCAAATTACTATATCCTACAAATAAACGTCCGTTACGGTTAATTATACATTAAAAGTCACTTTTTCTACAATATAACTGCTAACAGCTATATTAGTTACAAAATTATTCAGTTAAAAGTGCATTGCCGTCTAATGATTTAACTGTAAACTACCGGTTCGTAAATCGTAGTAAAACTACATTTTTATGATACTTTTTGTTATGTTTTTTGCTTTGTATTACACAGGATATTTTGTCATGAATGAATGTTGATTTATAAGATATAACGTAGTGGTTGACAATGTTTCTTATTTGATATCGATATTATGATTTATTCTAGTCACTAACGGTAGCATGTTATGACGTCACAATGTTTTATTTTATTTATTATATATTTTTGTACAACAGAATATTACAGATAAACAGCTGTACTGTTTAATACAGACATCAAGGAAATAAAAACTTACAATGTATTTTTAACTACTGTTACATTTCTCTATAATTTATTCAAGGAATATTCATAACCTGGTAGGAAAGAGCATTAATATCGAGAAAGATAAGATCATATTATAATATAATAGGTAAAGGTTATACATATTATGAAAACAAGAATACGTTTTTGCCAGCACGGAAATCCCCATCCAGTTTCGTCTCCACCATTTGTCATCCCGAAAGTTTTGTGACGTAACACATTTGTATAGATACTTCCAGATTGTTTAACTTGTATAAAATGCAATTATTTTGTTATTAATTTATGTTGCGCCTACCCTATTGAGAGGCAAGGGCAGGTGAAAAGTAAGAGGGACGAAATAAGCCAATAAGAACGATGTTTGAACATGACATAGACGACTTGAAGGACTATTACTAATCTCGAGTTACTCCTAAACTCGATTTAACCTACATATCATCCCTATATTTATATCGAGATTTATCTAAGTCAAGTCGCGCTTAGTTTGATTGATTCATTTTTGTGGTTTATTAACTGACTGCACAAACATTGATTAACATTGATTATTGCGACCAACCGTAAGTGCGATTCGCGTTCACCGCTTTACTTGAAATAACGTATCCTACAGCAGTGATTCTATAACCCATTGTGTGGGTTAAGCAATGCCACGATAAAAACCTTTTTAATTTAACGTTAGCTCCAACGGCTTCGTGTCCAGTGTGTGCCAAACAGAGTGTATCGGCCGCCGCGCCGCAGTACCGCCGGTCCAACCGGACTGACGACCAGGCGCCGCGGACCTTGACGACGCGACGTTGCACTCATTATGTATGAAATGCCAGGTATTTCTTTCCTCGCGGACATTTCTAGTACTCTGTTGAATGAGTTATTAATGCTTTAGGTTCCCACAGATTTTAAATATGTCTTTCGTTGAATTGGATGTGTTGATTTTTGTATTTAATAATGATGAGGTGTCGCAAGTTCGTAAGTTTGTTTTTAATTTAAGGTTCTTAGACAAGGTAATACACCATACGATATAGCTTTCTTATTCTTGAAAATCCATAAATTCTGTTTATGGCCAAAGAGCAGCAACTATTAGTTAAATCTGTTATTAATATCCATTTTTTTTTTATTTATCAAAATACACAAAGTAATGTGGTAAGTAGTCTATGTATATTACGCACTATCTATGTATGTACCTTTAGTGTATTAACATACCATAAGCATACACCTGTATCCCCGAAGTGTTAGGCAGAGGCGCCGTAGCGAACTAGAACACCCACATTTCGCTTATTTCCGTCCCAGATGTGATAGAGGGCGAGCCTATCGCCATATCGGGCGCAAATTCCAGACTCTGGGCTGATATACCTCTAGAAAAATGCAAAATCACTTTGCCCGACGCGAGGATGGAACCCAAGACCTCAGGACGGTAGTCGTACCGAAATATTTTAAATCACACAATTTTTGTCCTACGTTAAAATTCATCACGTGAAACAACCCCTTTGCGACGAATGCCAATATCATGTTATCAATAAAACCAACCAAAACCGATTAAACTCCAATGAATAGCGGCGTCAACTGCATAGTGTAATTTTTCATCGCCACAATTGTGTACGTTCTTTATTTACATTCACCCGTGCTAGTAGTTTAGTCAATTTACTAAGTCATAACACCAAATACGAGTGACATGTTTACGAGGTGTGGTTGTGTGACTCTGTAGGTCTCTCTGTCGCTTGTCAATTGGTTAAGTCTCAATTTATTGTTTGTCGTGCGGAGTAACGCTTGTTAACTATAGCAGCCGAGCTATTGTTTTAACGGATAGATTCCAGTTGATTTATTTCATTTCTGTATTATATTCTAAGGTGTGCTGAGCTTGTCGCTTCTTACGGTGGGCTTTTAAAACACTAAAAAATTAAAATTACTCATAATTATATTTCGCAGATTAAAAAGAAATCTTTTATTTCATTTACCCACTACACGGCTAGGTTTATTATCATACTCTCAAAACATCTTGTTCTCATTATAATATTATTCCATATGAATATGGAATGGTATATACTTTCCAAGCGTTCTTTCACTTAAAAAATATAAGAAATCCTACAATCCTCGATATGCATAGACATTCCGTGGCAGTGACGTGCATAGGTAATTCAAACAAAGTAGACAAAAATATTGCAATTTTATTTTTCCCACACTATCATCATTCCCATGTCAATTCAAAATAGGTATAAGCCAGGCGCTGCATTTTAGAAAATTTGTTTTTGGCATGATTTAAATAATAAAATGAATAAATAATAAATGATTTTTATTGTTTAACTTATGTAAACAGTAATGTCGCCTCCTTGGTCTAGTGGCAGCATGTATGGGCTGTGGATCGGGAGGTCCTGGATTTGACATGTCGGCCCAAGCAAATTTTCTCATTTAATTTGCCCGGGACTGGTTCACTCATATGCGGTTGACGACAGGCAAGCGGCCGGTCGTAAAAACTAAGACAAATCCTATCTGCAACACGCTTGAAAAGTGACCCCACATTAAGGTGGGATAAGGGCAGTTAAAAAAAAACTTATGTAAACAGTAAATTATCAGGATAGATAGTGTATCTTTGTCTATATGGTCTGCACGCCACTGTTCCATGGCTCCATGCTAAAAAACTCATTATAGCCTGGACATGACTCCGGACCACACACAATCCAATCAATAGAGCTGTGGTCAATCAACTTCTACCACACCCATATTTCATCAACAAAAATATTTCACCACGAAAAAACAAAATTAATAAAAAAGTGAAATTATGACATCAACATTATCCAAATCTGACGGTCACACTTATCTAACACCATCAAAGGCATCCACCATGAAATATCTCAAAATAGTAAAAAATGACCCGTGCTCACCGATTACCGCCTTTTTGTTACCATTATTACAGTCAAATTAGAAAGCATTGCCGTACTATAACTCGAATTAACTCATAGCTTATTTTGTTCGTGTTATATAAGTATGACGAATTGGTTGCGACTTGTAAGTATAATAAGATCTACATAGAGCAACTAATGACAGAGAAATTAACATAAGCTCATATAAGCTCACGCCTGTATCCCCGAAGGGGTAGGCAGAGGCGCACTAGCGAACTAGAACACCCACATTTCGCCGAGTTTAGTTCCGTCCCAGACGTGATAGGGGGCGAGCCTATCGCCATATCGGGCACAAATTCCAGACTCCGGGCTGATATGGAAAAATCCAATTATCACTTTGCCCGACCCGGGGATCGAACCCGAGACCTCAGACCGTAGTCGTACCGCAATACCACCACGCCACCGAGGCAGTCAGAGAAATTACTATTTACTACACAATTCAAGTAACTAATACCTAATTCAATTAACACAAGGTGGACTGATAAAGGTCGCAGGATGTCGCTGCAGGCAGACCGCTTCCAACAGGTCGATCTGGAAATATTTTGGGGATGCCTATGTTCAGCAGTGTACGTCCTATGGGTGATGATGATGACATAATTCAATATACTTATTTATTTATACGTATTATACTATTTTCTGAAGCAGATTACCTTGGTCTAATAGCTGCGTTAGACTGAGACACCGTGAGGTTTTAGGTTTAAAACCCAGGTTAGATAATTACGTCTTACGTTATTTTCGTCAACCTACCCTTATCCCACACCAATGTGGGGTCAACACAACATGCATGTTTGCAAGCATGTTGCAGAAAGGATTTGGCTTAGTTTTACGGCTGCTTGCCTGACTTCAACCGTTTCCGATTCTTGCCATGGCCCAATCGTGCTGAAAAAAGCGTGTATCTTGAATTTGAACTTAAGACCTCCCGGTTCACAGCCACTAGATCAAGGAAGCCATCATATTAATATTTTCGAGGTGTATGTAATGTGTAATATGTGATTTAGTGTCTTCTTATTATTTTAAAACTGAGCTGAGGTGAAGGAAAAAACAGAACGTTTAAAAGGGTTAAACGTTACGTTTAATTAATCTCATTAATATGATACATCATCATTAAAATAACAACGTCGTTTCGTCTACTAAATGATTAAATAGCCTGTAAAATTGAATGGCTATAAATTACCATATCTACGAGCTGAAAGGCCTTCGCTTTATGAGCCATAGAATTGTCGTTTTGTTTTGTAGTACTATACTTTATAAACATGATAGCGTTCGCAACAAGCCTATAAAGGACGAAATAATCTTGATCTTAAATACGTAGCTTTTACATACAAATAAAAGTTTTAATTCTATGCTGACCGTAATCACAACAAGAAATCGGCGAGTTTCGAAAATGTTATTTTTTACTTGTTGGCAATTTCGCCTCGAAGACCGACGCCGTGAAATGATATAGTTAATTGAAACTGATTTGACTGTACTTTCTATGTTGGAACGGAACATTTCAGTTGTTAAATAATCCAAATTAAGCAGTTTCGTCAAAAAATACTTCATTATAGTTTTTGCTAAATTAAGCCCCGTTTACGAGGAGAAAGCTTATTGCACGTTGCGAAAATTTAAGAGAAACCTATGACTAGGCCGCGTCATACAATTTATTAATAAAAATCCTTAACGGACCGAGTTCAAAATTTATCCGATCGTGACCAAATTTATATGGGACCACCCTTGGAATAAGCTCTATCGAACACATTAAGAATCCTAAAAACCGGTTCACATTTCGCGGAAATATCGTGTAACATACATAAAAAAAAACGACGAATTGGGGACCTCCTCCTTTTTGGGAAGTCGGTCGAAAATCATTATAATTTTTCCTTAGGCATACCCATCAGTCACACACATAGTCCTGACCCTACACTAAGATACGAGTATTGTGTCGTGGGTGTCAAGAACTACGAGTCTTTACTCTGGTACTTTCAGTCTCTCACATCAATATAATATACCCTAGATGCACAGTTCCTTGCAAATATCCTCCTAAAAAGTGGTCTCAGAAATAAAACAAAGAAAAACATCACAAGTTCTAATTAAATAAACACAAATATAACCCCATGCACGTGTTATAAAGTAGCTTTTTAAATGAAACAAGCAAGCGTTCTTAAATTTGAATTTCGAAATTTAGAATTCTATCGGCGTCCGACTATAGGGAAAAGGAGTGCTTAAGCACTCGTTTGCTGTCCCATTTTCTGAACGTCAACTGTGCATCTAGGTAAATAATATATCGATGGTCTCGCAACAACCAAACCCGAAATAAATTATATTATTTGTCAAACATTTGTTTAGATTCCAAGCTTCTCACTCACTTACACTCGGTCACTGCGCCACGGAAGTTTTCAAAATGACTATTAGGAAATTGTCGCTCAAACGTACGATATAAAGCTTTACTTTGCAATTACCACTCCTTATGTAGTTGATACTCCGACGTAGATATTTTTTGCCTGGGGGTGACTCCTGTCGCTCGATTCGAACTTGAGTACGATTCGGTTTTATTTATCGACTTAAAATTCCATCGAAATCGGGTTAAAAAGTGCACTAATGTCACCTAAAAAATTACCAAATGACAAGTTCTCGAATATTATGCAACATTGGCGCACTTTAAAAGTAGATTTCAGTGGAATTTTAAGTCAATAAATGAAACCAAATCGAAATCACGATCGAATCGAGCGTCAGGAGTCAGCCCCCTGTTCCGATGTATCGGCCCGAGATCTTGAAGCAAGAATTTGACACAATACAGTATTTCATTCACGTACATATTCTTTGAAGTATTCACTATATAATACGTATGCATAGTTTTGGGTGTTAGGAGTGCAAAAAAGTAAATTTAACTTCGAGAACGAGGAGTGCTACGTGGATACGCCCTCAGAATAATTCACGATGAATTACCAAACTTCACGGACTACTTTGTTACCTTTTTGGTTCCGTACGTCGTATATATCTTTTCGCTTTTTAATCGATCAAAAAATAAAGGTTGGTTATTGTAATTTAGGCCTATTACCATCGTGAGCAAGCGATCTTAAATTAGAATTTGAAATTTAGAATTCTGTCAGGCGTCCAACTATAGGAAAAGGAGTGCTTAAGCACTTCTTTGCTGTACCATTTTCTGAGCGTCAACTGTGCATCTAGGCATATAGTAGTAGGCATATATCAATGCCTATTACTTTTAGTTTTTTGTAATACGACCATGCATATTAATTGTTTTAATAAGGGATTCAACATTAAAGGTATTTTTTTTAAATATTAATTGGTAAATAAGTTTCAAAATTTCGGTTAGTATGGCAATAATTTAAATAATTATTAAATAAATACTATCGTCTTGAGGTCTCGAGTTCGATCCCCGGGCAAAGAGATATTGAATTTTTCAATATCAGACCGGAGTCTGGAATTAGTGCCCGATATGGCGATAGTCTCGCCCCCTAACACATCTGGGTCGGAACAACGCTCGGCGAAATGTGGATGTTCTGCGCCTCTGCCTACCTCTTCAGTGATACAGGCGTGAGCTTATGTTATGTATGTATTATGTACCATCCTGCCCCAATATTTTCACCAGCCGTTACTAAATTCTAGCACTGATCGGCCTGCCGTCAAGTTTTGTCACTTTGCGGACCTTACACAAAGGTTGACGACCGCTTAAATCGATAGACTTTCGGATACTTAAATACGTTTTCAAGGTTGCCAACAAGGCCCATCCTTAGATATTTAGGTACTAAACATTATTACTCTCCTTAGAGATTTTAACTCAATTTTAGTGCGGTCGGGTTTACGAGTTATATACTTTTATTCCCATAAAAATGTCGTAAAGGCTATGGATTCTAAAATTTTGAAACTAAATATACTCATCATAATCGACTTAGCTACCATAATTTGCTTTGATAGCCGTGGCACAGCAGGCGAGTAGCCGACTGTAAAGCGAGAGACTGCGAGTTCGATTCCCACACCGAGACTAATGTTTGTGTGACCCACAGATATTTGTTTCGGGTCTGAGTGTCGTGAGACCGAAAGTCTCGCGTAGTTGATACCCACGACACAAGACTCGTATAGAGCGAACTTCGACTAAGACTGAGTCAAATAAATGAACTTAATGAGGATTTGATATCATAAATCGGACTTCGACTTAATCCGAGTCGTTTTTTACAAGAAAAACAAATAGATTAAGCAAAGACTTTCTTGTAAAAAAAATCTCGGACTAAGTAAAAGTTCGATTTCAAGAATTCAAATCCTCATTGAGTTCGTTTCTTTGACTAAGATTTAGTCAAAGTTCTATAGATCTCAACCTAATGTGAAGTCAGGACTATGTGTGTTACTGTGGGTGTTATTTATTTATTTCATTCTCGCACTAAAACGGCATTGCTGAAGAAACATTCTGAGTAATCAAATGTGAGTGCAAACTCGATACCGCAATATTGTTGGCACTTGGTACTAAACAACATCAGACTTCCCGTGGAAGGCAATCGCTTATAGAAACCAATAGTAGTCGTGCAGGTTCTAGCTATTAGCACGCGACAAGAAAAACATGGGTAACGGAAATTTATATCCTGGAAAGTTTCCTCTAATAAAATATATTGAGCGAGGTTTATAGCGCAAAAAAACGATGTAGACAAAGTATTGTAACTTAATTAAGAGGATAAAAGGTTTGAATTGAAATAAAAATATTTTTTACGGATTCTATCAAGATTTGTTTTGTATAAAATAAATTCAAAACAAATCGCGATAGAATCCGTAAAAACTATTTTTATTTAAATTAATAACATTCGCGTAAACCTAAGAAATCATTAGGTTTGCATTTAAATAACCGACACTTATATCCTGGTAAATTTCCTATAATAAAATATTTTGAGTGTATTTTGTATTTTATATTTTTTTCAGATCGATCTGGAAATCTTTGGGGGAGGACTATGTTCAGCAGTGGACGTCCTATGGCTGATGATGATGATGATGATATTTAAAAAATCTCACTTAGTAAAAATAATAAAAGATTAGCATTGAAATAATTAGGATTTAAACTATGGATAGAGGAAACTCATATCCTGGTAAGTGTATTTTAATAAAAATATTAAAAAATATTTATCTTAAATAAATGTAGAGACAGAAGCCTTGTATTAAGATACAAGGCTTCTGTCTGTGTTAAGGTTGGTTGGTTTGGTATTGAAAGAATTACAGTTCCAGCCTTGTATGAAAAACCGCAATTTCTTATAGTCAATTATACTATTTTTACTGAATTATTCGTACGTGAAAGTAACACTCAAAATGTTTACATTAAAGCACTTTATTAATGGTCATTTTAGTTATGCAAAAATTAAGTTTTAAAGTACTTTATAAACTTCTAACCGCATTATACAGTCACAGTTAGCCAGTCTATTTAATTTTAATTAGGCAGTGCTTTGCTCTTTACCCTTGTTTTCTAACCACTTTATGTTTATACACTTTATTTAAGACTGCCTCAGGGGCGTAGTTGTATTGAGGTACGCCTATCGTCCCGAGGTCTCCAGTTCGATCCCCGAGTCGGGGATTACGGAGATATTGGGTTTTTCTATTCACTATTAGCCCGGTGTCTGGAATTTGTGCTCCATATTGCCATAGGCTCGCCCCCATCACATATGGGACGGAAATGTGCTCGGTGAAATATGAGTGATTGAGTTATCTAGTTCGTCTCAATGGTCTGCCTACCCTTTCGAGAATATAGGCGTGCGTTTATGTACATATGTGAATAATGTACTATCGCTATTGCACTTCCTTTTATACAAGTTGAATACGCTTGCATAATAACTATCAGAAAAATCGTAATTAAAAATAAAATCACCTGTCATTTCTCGCGCCAAATACGGAACGTTATCGTACGTAACACGTTACGTCACTACATCGAGGTGCATACTCGATACCTTTACCGGTTTCAGATTAGATAAAATTGTTTTATCTGTTGATGACATAGCCTAGTTTGCGTCCACACCGGCCCAACTCATTGTTTACTTTATTGGAAATATTTATTCATGTATTAGAGCGGTCATGTGAATGCGTTTTGACGTATCGACCAATAGCTGTTTGAATAACGGTAATATGTCAATTTTGAATTTAGAATTTGTTTATTTTGTTCCTTTTGTTTTGGAGCTTGTTACTGAGTAGGTAACTTGTGAGAGGCTATGCTTCAACATGAAATAAAATCTTAACGAACATTCATAAACTCACGTATTTTTCCACAAAGGTAGGTAGGTAGGTAGGACGAAGCAAATTTTCACTTTTATCGGATCTCGCACACCTCTTTTACCTCAATCAGCCTTATTACATTCTTCATGCATGCATGTATTAGGGTACTTCTGACTTGACCATTCTTGAGTATATTTCTAACTTGTTAATAAAACGTTTTTAAGATCTTCCCGTTCCAACTATACCAATGATACAATTACTACGATTGGATCTAATAAAAAGGTGTTTTGCATTTAGCTATAAATTTAGTAATTCATGATGCGAAGTATAAAGTTAAATCTAGGACACTAATGTACATAAAAGTATGTGTTGCCAACTGAACTATAACCTCGCGTAGAACTGGCAAAGTAATGACTTCATTTAAAGGCTTTAATCTGCTTCTGAGAAAGCCTAACCGCGGCATGTAGAAAATAAGAATACTCAAGTTTATCGAAGCAATTTACGGAGTAATCTCGGTGCCGATCTACTTTACTAGCTTACGTTACGACGTCACGTACTCTAAAGGCTATTCCACACGTGTTACTTAGAAAGAGTTCACATGTGATTCATCATCCTGACCCACATCACCCGTACAGTTACATGAAAGTGTGCATTGTTGCTTGCTTAGAATGCGAGGCAAAGTTTACATTCTTTGTAAGCTAGGATATAAAAACAAGGTATTTTTAAATCTTACTTCTTCTGCATCGTAATGATTAAACAATTAATGATTGTTAAATGTGGACAGACGACCTGAAACAGGTTACAGAAAGTAGCTGGATGCAGGAGCTTCCAAGAGGTTGATCTGGAAATCTTTTAAGGAGGCCCATCTGCGCCAGTGATAATGATAGTGATTTCCTGTGGCTGATGATGACTAATCGGTGATGTAGGACTAACTTCTCCCCCCGTGAAGCGCTATTATAGCTTTGCACTGTAGGGGTTTTGGCGCGTTTCTTTAGGAGGTCCCAAAGCCCCTTCATAATGCTGATGGCGACAACCATGGGGTTTTAGCCGGTAAAAATCCGACATACCCCGTCTTAACGACGGGGATCCAAGAGGATTCCCCATGTAAAAAAAAAAGTACAAATTTTCCAATAGCCACATAACTAAGATAATTTTCTGCTTTGATAGCTGTTTCATACATTAGCTATCAAAACGTCATAATTATTCGCTAAATAAATCTATCTTTTGAAAAATCGTCTCTAATTGTAAAAACATCCCTAGATAATTATTATCTGTTTGGTGAAAAATCAGAAATATAAACTCAATTTGTCCGATGTTAGTCAAATCATGCATCTAGACTTGTCCTAAGCAAAATCATCACTTCTTCAATCCAAAATATAAAGTGAGACCAAAAAGCAGACCAACCACAGGAATATATGAAGCTAGAGGGCGCTGACGTACCTTACAAACTCGACATCATTAGGAATGTTCTTGCATCAAGCTAAGCCGCCAAGCTGTGTCTAGACATGCATTAGCATCAACAAATCTGAACTTAACCATAAATAATCAACGCCTTCAATGTAGCAATCCAGAGCGCATTAAATCTCAAGCTATTTTGATCCAGGAAGCTTCAGTAAGCACTACCTATAATGGTAGATCAATCCATAATGCTTCTCATCTACAATGATGTAACAAGAAAATTGAAAGAAAGGAATATGGGGAAACTTAATGGACCAGCGACTGAACAATTGATTATAATAATATAAAACAAATGATACACAACAGTCACACTCAGTAGCTCGAATGAATGTAAATCGTTGGGCAAAGTAATAACCGCAAGGATACTTATAGCTCAATCATAAGTTTGTTGCACGTATTTCCGCGAGCGAAGACGTAAAATATTTGTATGGAAAACGACAGTTCCCTGCGTAAGCTCTAGAGGCGTTCGGGTGTTTGTCATACAAATATTTTACGGAGTCGCTAGCGAGTAATGTCAAAAAAACTCATGGTTGACCTACTGATGGTCAGCGATGACACAGCCGATGTTCGTGAAACATAAAATGAGAATGGTTATCTTAAGGCGTGTCTCCTGCACATGGTTTTCCGAAATAAAACACTAAAAACACCTACACAAAACAAGGTTTTTCATTGTCTCCTGCTCGTATAACAATGGACCATAGACAAAAAATTTAGAAAAACCTTGTTTCACATAACACATAAGCTCACGCCTGTATCCCCGAAGGAGTAGGCAGAGGCGCACTAGCGAACTAGAACACCCACATTTCGCCGAGCTTAGTTTCGTCCCAGATGTGATAGGGGGCGAGCCTATCGCCATATCGGGCACAAATTCCAGACTCCGGGCTGATATGGAAAAATCTAATATCACTTTGCCCGACCCGGGGATCGAACCCGAGACCTCAGAACCGTAGTCGTACCGAAATACCACTACGCCACCGAGGCAGTCAGTGTTCCGTGTAGGTGTATTTAGTGTTTTGTTCCGTAAAAACATGTGCAGGAAATGCTGCTTTACACTAATATACGAGTCCTGAGTCGTAGGTATCTGGAATTACGACACTTTCGATCTAACAACACTCGAACCCGAAATAAATATTTGTATCCAAACACTTCTATGTATTTACTAGACTAGCCGTTTCGAAGTAAAATTGTGGCACATGACGGCGAGTGTTTGACGTTTCACGGCTAAGGAAAAGAACAGATTTCTATAGTGAGTTGAGGTCGATTAACAGAGAGTTAGTGCGCACATTCAATGTCCCTAACAGCGAGTCTATAATACATAAAAGTCTTTGTTTGTATCAAACTCGGTAACTCGCCAGCTACGAGAAGCAAGATGATATCATTTAAGATTTGCTATAACTTGCCAGTCTCCCACTATACTATAGTCACAAAATCTTTATTTGTCTGTGATGTTTTTATTTAGGTGTGTTTAATTGTATTTCTTATCCTGATTTCTCATAAACGATTCAGCATCGATTTTTGTGCTCTACCTTATTTATTCCCATATTGAATAAGCTTCCAGGATGTAAGAAGCGGGTGAATTAACACACACCTTTTTTTGCGAATTCCGATCGCGACAGGTGATGGAATCAATCGGAATGTCTATTATATTCATTTATTGGATGCAAATAAATATAGAATAATACGCCATTGTCTCAAGTTTTATATTTGAACTTTATTGTTTTGCTATATGCGGAAGTAGCCCATTCTATATTTTGGCCACAAGCGGAGTGTTAATAAGCATTAATGAATGATTCTGGTTACCACTGATTGAATAATTGTTTATCAGTGGACGTTGGGGTTTTTGGACTGTTCTGAATATTGGGTATATGTAGTTCGTGGCTACGGTGGCGCGACGCGGTTTTTTCTTCGTTTTTTTCTAGTCATAGAAAGAAGAAGCATTTATACAGGCCGGCATGATACTGGTGGCCACCGATGGACACAAGGTTTATAGGTGGTTGCTGGTATTTTTGGACCGCACATCGCTTACCATCAGGTGTTGTGTGGTCACTGCCGTGCTTGGAAAAAAAAAAGAAGTATGCAAACGCAAAGACAATACAAAACCATATAATTGTCTCGCCTCTCGCTTTTTATTTGCCATCTATCTGACCTTC
The DNA here is from genome assembly GCA_036417725.1 of Clanis bilineata. Taxonomy (NCBI): domain Eukaryota; kingdom Metazoa; phylum Arthropoda; class Insecta; order Lepidoptera; family Sphingidae; genus Clanis; species Clanis bilineata. The sequence continues at coordinate 10,748,300 of CM071154.1, forward strand.
AATGACTCATTAAAACAATGCAACAAAACTACTAACAGCCTAAGACTCCTATAATATCGCAATTGGCAGTCGCTCCGTCCAATTTCTCAAAACAGTTACCCAATAATCCCAAGTCTGAATTTGATATGCTAACATTTGTTCATAAGATAGTAATCAACGATAGCGCAAGTCACAATGGTCATGGACGCAGAAAGTGCCGTCAACATGCCATTACAACCGTCTCGGAGAGTTAACAGGCTAAATTACCGAGGTTAATGACACGGCAGATGCTACAAATTTGTGTAAATACTATGTAGATAGTCACATGTCCGAGCAAGAAGTGCTGGCTAATGCGAGCCGTTATTGTGGGGTTGGTGGTGCTAATGTTGCGTCTGCTAATGATAATCTTTGACGTCATAATGTACGTATTTGCAAATACGTATACAATGTGTCGTATGGAAGAGAGAACGTATTTGATATGTAATATTTAGTTTTCATAGGCGTCCCCCAAAGATTTCCAGATCGACCTGTTGTTGTTGCAGTGGATGTCCTATGGCTGATGATGATAATGATGATTTAGTTTTCAATAGCAAAACGTATTGCGGAGGGGACAAAACCAAATCTCGTAACTAGTATAGTACATCATTACTTTTATATTTAGTGGTAAACATATCATATTTTCAATAAAATAAGCTGTTCCGATAATCTTTCAAGAGTTTTATTTTTACCCGACTGCCCCAGAAGGATATATTTTGAACTAGAGTTTCCATTACCAACTTAAAAAAATACAACTCAAAGTACGTTTACGACTAAGGATTTAATATTTTAATGCAACATACAATAACAATTATCAAAAGGTGACAATGGTTGTTTGTACTTGTTTTGTTTTTGACGGATATAGTAATTTCTCTTGTATAATCAAATCAAGTTTATCGATGCTTTCGAGAAATTACTTTACAGACGATGATAATTATTAGAATAATTTCTTTCCTGACTACCATTACACAGTTGAGAGTATCAACAACTTCGTCTAAACAATTCTATCCGTTTCACTGATGGTTCTGTTCTATTTGTTCTGACCCGGTATATTCGAATCTGTCAATACTGATTACTAAAATATCGGCAGCGCGGTTTGAATTATCAATACTCATAAATCAAATATTAAAGATGCAAAACTTTTAATTACGTTTATTATTGAAGTTAAGCTATTTCATACGAACTTGACGTTCCAAACTTTCCAATTTTATCCATCTTGGTGACAAATGTTTGCGTGAACTTATATTATATTATGAGTGCCTCGGTGGCGTGGTGGTATTTCGGTACGACTACAGTTCTGAGGTCTCGGGTTCGATCTCCGGGTCGGGCAAAGTGATATTGCATTTTTCCATATCAGCCCGGAGTCTGGAATATGGCGATGGCCCGATATGGCGATAGGCTCGCCCTATCACATCTGGGACGGAACTAAGCTCGGTGAAATGTGGGGGTTCTAGTTCGCTAGTGCGCCTCTGCCTACCGCTTCGGGTATACAGGCATGAGCTTATGTTATATTATCTTATATTAATTTTGGGTTTATACTAAATCTTGATCCTCAACACAAGACAGAGAATTTTAAAGTGGAATCAGCTCTATGTAGCTCTATGTATGTCATGTCAAGTCATTGTTCATATTTATTACATTACAAAGTATTTGTTGCGTCGCTTACATCAGAGAAATCTAGATTGCAGATAATTACGACAGCAATCTCTTAAGCAATGTCTCTACAATTTTGTATAGACTTTTTATTTTGTAGTCTTTTTATAGTGATCTAGTTTATACTAAATTTTATTAGTATTGATATAATATATATAATATAACGCTGTAAAATTGCTACTAAATTATCTATTTCTAATGTCACAAAATAATTTTTACCAAGAATAATTTCTTCGTGTTCAATAGAATTTTATATACTGATTTCTTAAGTTAACGCGAATGTTATACATTGAAATAAAACTATTTTTACGGATTCTATCACGATTTGGTTTTTAATTTTTATTATTTTTATTCCCAACGTTTCGAAGGCTTTGCAGTCTTCGTTGTCACGGCTCTGACCAAATCGTTATAAAATCCGTAAAAATAGTTTTATTTCAATAGATTTTTTTTTGTATGATATAATATTGTTTTTTAGTAATTTGTTCTTGATTTTTGTGCAAGCTGTGTTTGCCTGTAATTGTAACGGCATTTAGCCTAAGTAATCTTTATATAATTTATTTTTAAATGTTGCATTGATATAATGTACGTTACGTTGGCGTTACTAAATAAATAAAACCATAATTTTTCATCAAATGCCATTTTTCTACTTCGTCTTCTCATAATGCCGATTAATCTAAGGTGGATTTGTTATCTAATATTGAGGCTCTAGCCCGTCTCCAACATTTTATCTATTTCCCAGGTAACCAGACTGAATTAAGATTCTCATATCGGGGACTGATGGAAAGATCCCAAGCGCCGAAGCAATTTATTCCGGGTTAACGACAAGATTACTTTACTAAACTCTTTACATTGCAATATTTTTACCTGGCTGGCCATTAAAAACCTCATTTCAAGCGCTATTGTCGAGTGCTATTACTGACTCCAATACTTGCTCGGGAGTGAAATCGGTATTGTTAAGTTATTTCGGGTTATTCATGGCTTAATTAAGGTTTTCTTTTTTTATGAAGGTAGTAAGTTACTATTTTATAATGTCATCAATTGATTGACTTCTTTGTGAAGGTAAGGTTAGGTTTAAGTTTTTTTTTGTTTTTTTCATCCATAGATTGATATTGAAATTTATATTCATCCATAGCTTTATAGATTATGTTTTCTTTTCAGAATTAATTAGAATCTCAGACTCTATATTAATGTTAAACATTTAAATAACGTTTAAATAGTGATTTCTTTGTAATCTCCTTCCTGCCTAACTCTAAGTAGAGCCCAAGGAATTTCAAGATAAAAACAATACCAAATTAAATCAGCAATCTTATCTGGCGATAAAGCATGTTGTACAACGTTCGTGCGGTATCGTGCATAGATTTTCAATTGATTGATTCTGTGGCGTTCGGATGCGAGGCTCCGCGTCAGTGAGTCCAGAACAAATGTACCACCCATTGTTGCAGGAAAGCGAGTTTCCGCCGCATCTCGCCACCTGTTCACTAACGGACGACAACGGTTTTTGCACAACTAGGCCTCCACACGGCCAGCGACGCCGACACGACTCCGAAACAATTCAACGCAATTTCTAATTGTTTAGCCTAGTTGGATACTCTGATTTACTCTGGCATTCGCGGGAAAATGTCTGTTGAAATCCGTGTTCGATTTTTAAATGCGGTAATTGTTTTTTTATTTTTTCAGGTTTATTAAATTTTATAAGTTCTTTAAACGTATTTTTTTTAATAAATCAAAACACAGGCTCATTATAATTATATGACTATTTATGTATACTACATGCTCTACAATGCAAATTAAAGTAATAGCAACATCCAAACAAAATATAACCTCTACAATGCCTTCGTGAATCATACTTATATCCTCACATGTTACCAACATAATAAAAAATAATAATTGACAACTTCATATTAAAGGTTAACTGCTTTTCGTATTAGCACCTTATTGGAAGTCCATTGTAGAGTTCCAATTTGGTTTGGGTCGGAACCCTTGTTACAAAATATTTGATGTGGTACAAAAAAACAAGGAGTTTCAAAGTAAGTTACCTGTTATAGTTGCCAACAGAATCACTAAGGCCGCCACACCTGTCGCTCCTGCCTGCTTAAGCCTCATCTTGTCTCTTTTCAACGCGCTATGCGTCCGCACAAACAAGAAAAACAACAGAAAATTCAAACTCTTCAACGGCAAGTCTTTAAACAATAAACAATTTCACTCGTGTTTTTGTTTCAACTAGTATTTAGATGCGATAAAGAGACCACAAATTGCACAAGAAATCGCTGAAAAGTTAGCAAATAACTTCGATGACAGTTCTTTTTACGTCAATACACAAGTCCATGGTGATGTTTTGTGTGATGTAGGTATTGGGAGAGAATCTCCTGATTATTGAATTGTAAAACTTTTTCGTACGAGGGTTGGATGCGACCGGCATGCGTCCGTCCTCGGTGAAGTCTCGACAGTACTGGCGCGACGGAAGCGACGCGCCGCTGTGACGGACTGACGCGGAACTACAAAACTCGCCGGCGGTATTCCATCGCGCGGCGCCATCGTACGCTAGGATCAAGATTAGTCATCCTTGGTTTATTGCGTTGATTAGAATAAAAAATAAGGCTTTAGTAACGACAAGGCCAAGACGGCATGGTATTTATATTGACAGTATAAAAGAAAACAATCTTACGATGTTTTCAGTAATCAGGTTTCAAAAGGAATGTTTCTTGAATGTCTCATCTTTCTAGCATAGGTATTAAATAAGGGTTGCAAATGTTTATCACTGGAATAGAAATGCAGCATTGTGACGTAAGTAAACAACTTTTCAGTGCTAGTTCTAGTTTTGGTTTTATTTTTCTATAAATTTATTTTAGTTCGTATAATTTACACAATTGGCGCTACTAGTCTTTGTAAACTCTGTCACTGTTTTTGAAAACTATAAAGTCACGTAATAAACACACAGATATTAAACTCTACCTCATCAATAATTGAGGTATCATTACTTTTACGTGTCAATATACTACTAAAATCCTCAGAAAATATCACACACTAAATTATAAATTACATATACAAGATATTTCATAAACTTGGTATCAATAATAACCACATCCTAAGAAGGGATGGCTAGCAATCTCGTGCTCAAATTTAAAATTTCGTAAGGCTCATAGTTTTTGAATAATAGGATCTTGAATTTGTGACGAAAAAATGATTTCTGGATTATTGGGTCGGCTGCAGTACATTTGCAAACTACCGGTGGGGTAATTAATTTATTTTTAACATGCACAAATCCATTTATATGCTAATTGCGACAATTTAAAGGTCACATTCCGCTCTTGGCAGCGGTCGCTCTCGGACGTATTGTCACTGCACCTGCAGTGATTTTACAACCGATTACCGGCCTGTTTGTCAGGTCGGATTGCAGCCCCGCGCTGCCGTCTCGGTAATCCGACCATAAAACAAAGCTCCGCTTTGTTTTGTCGGTTACCAGACAAAGGGCCCATCCGCGTCCATTTCAGGACAGGGATTAGCCCGAATTTTCGGTATATTGTTTATTGTCCCCTTCAGGGAATTAGCTCGGTGGTAAACCTCACGGTGTCAACAAGCCGATAGCTAGCGGTGACCCGGCCCGCGCCACGCCCCCTCAGGGCTGAAGCAAGCCGGACGGGTGCGGACAAGGAATTAGTGGAGGCACACCACTCTTTCCCCCGCATATCTCCTTCCCAACCCTACCCATCCCGATTTCCATCCCGTGTATCCGGTTGAGTGTGCGGTCCCCGGACCAATACCACTTACGGTGCACGGACTGTTAGGAACCCTTTCGCACATTAAGATTGGCAAAGGGATACCAGCTTAGGGCACACCTAATTTTAAGTACACCCCCCCTCGCCTATACCCGGCGAGGAGGGTCATTCACATACTCAGCCCCGGGCACACCCACCCGGGGACGTAAATTCACGCGTCCCACCGCGACCCGCGACCCGCGATCCGCGACCGTACGTCAGTGCGAGCGCCGCCCGGTTTCTTGTGTGTTCTTTCCCGGGCGGAACGCACCCGCGTCGGAACACACTCGCGCCTTAAAATTAAAATCAATTTCCCAAGCACTCGCGATGGCCCCGCCAAAACAGAAGCTTGTCGTGGCCCTCGCGAAGGCGGCGGAAAACCCACTCGCGTGGGCTCGTATTGAATCTCTCTTTAGAGAGATTATGCCGGACCTGTTTGCCGACGCGGAATCCCCTTAGAAATGTCGACCGAGGAAGTTACATTAGGCCTTCAAGAGAAAGGCATCTCTTGCGTCCGGGTTACCCGTATGCACCGTCCCGCCCGCGCAGACGCCACTCAGCAGCCCTACGAGATGGTCCTCGTAGAATTAGAGACCCCCGCTGATGCCAAACATCTGTTTGCCATCAGCGACATTCTTGGATTCCGCGGCTTCACCGTGGAGACCCCCCACCGCAAACGGCTAATCGGGCAGTGCCACAACTGCCAACTGTATGGCCATTCATCGCTGCGTTGTCGCATGCCCGCCAGGTGCGTCAAGTGCCTCGGAAATCATGGAACTGCACAGTGCCCACGTCCCAAAGATAGGACCCAGTGCACGGAGCCGCCTTCGTGCACCAATTGCCGCCAAGTAGGCCATCCGGCTAGTTATCGTGGGTGCACGCATGCCCCCAAAAAACCGACCCGAGCTCCTAAAGCTCTACCCCCCAAGGCCCCCCAGGCTAAATTCATCCCTGCACCCATCCCGGCGCGCAACCATTGGCAGTTGCCAAGCAAGCAAGCCGAAGAGGTAGCAGCCACCACCCAGGCCCCCGGCGGAGTCACTCCCGCCACCCCGGCCACACCTCCCGCCACTCCCAGTCAACCCACCGCGGTTCCTACCACTCCTGCTCCAGCTCCCACTCCTGCGGCCTCCCGGGCTAACCCTCCCAGGGCAGCCCAGCCGCGCCCCAAAAACCCTGCACCCCCTACCGCGGCGGGTCGCACACTCTCTAAGGCTGAAGTAGATGCCATCTACGACGCCATCATAAACCCCCCGATCGACTACTACACCCTTATCTCTGATAAAATAAGGGAAATAGCAGCCAAGGGCCACCCGGACGCAAGACTGGTGTCTGACTTAGAACTTCTGTATAGGGAACAGCGATCCTACATCGCTGACTTAATTTTACCGCCTTCCGATGGCTAACAACAATAATATTTTTTCCCCCCCGTCGCGGACCAAGCCTCGCTCCCTCAGAGTGGGCTTTTTCAATACCAATGGTATTCGCGGCCAATGCGCCGAAATCGCACACTTTGTCCGCGATAACAATCTGGACGTTTTCCTCATCCAGGAAACGTTCCTCAAACCTGCTCACCGAAACCCTAATATCCCCAATTTCAAAATGGTGCGGAACGACCGCACTACTGGCCCTTTTGGTGGCACCCTAATATACTTTAAAAGGTCCCTGCACTGCATACCTCTAGACCCCCCCGAAAACCTGACGAACATTGAGGCTTCAGTCTGCAGGCTAGCAATGACAGGACATCCGCCGATCACTATCATCTCGGCTTACCTCTCACCCAAAAAGGAGCTTCACTCCAATGAAATTTCGACCCTACTGAGCATGGGGGAGTCTGTCCTTCTGGCGGGCGACCTCAACGCCAAGAACACGCTCTGGAACTGCAACTCTACCAACAGCAGAGGTGCAGCACTAGAGCGGTGTTTAGACACTATGGATATGGAAATTCTAGTTCCATCAGAACCCACCCATTATAGTACAATTAACGACAATCACCGACCTGACATACTCGACATAGCGCTTGCAAGGAACGTATGCCTACGCGTGCGTTCCATGCAGGTGCTACAAGAGTTGGACTCTGACCACAGACCTGTGATCCTAGATCTAGTCCCTATAAACGGTCCCACAGACACAGGTCCTAACGTACCGATGAAGGTGAAAACGAACTGGCGTCTCCTAGGCACCAAGCTCGAGGACACCTCATCCCCTGATCTCTCCGCGATCCCGACCAACATAGTTACTCCTGAAGAGACGTCCGGCGCGATTCGCTCCTTCACCGCACATATCCAAAACGTCGTGAGCGACAGCTCCGAGAGGGTGCCGGAGGCTATGCTTAGCCATTGGCACCTTCCCGAAGACGTGAAATGTGTGGTGAGGAGGCGAAACGCCGCGCTGAGAGCCTGTAAGACGAATCCCTCCCCGGATCAACGGCATCTAACGCGTTTCCTCCAACGCGAGGCCAAACGTCGCATCCAAGAGGCCGTCGATTCGAGGTGGGAAACTCACCTATCAGAGCTAGATCCAACTCACCAGGCTTTCTGGCAGTTGTGCCGTTCCTTCAGGAGAAATGATACAGTCACCATGCCCCCGCTCAATCGTCCGAATCAACGCCCGGCGTTTGACGACGACGAGAAAGCGGAATTGCTTGCCGACAGCCTGGAGGCTCAATGTTCACTCACCTCAGTTCCCATTGACCCAGAGCATCTCGTTGCGGTTGACAATTTTGTCGAAAGTAGGAACGCAATCCCGCCGCCACCGATACCGGTTCCGCGTCCGCGCCCGACAAACGTCGACCCGGATGTCGACCAACCGCCCGACCCACTCGCGCCGGTGACAATCGAAGAAGTCAGTTCTCTGATCAAGGCGCTCAAAAGACGAAAAGCCCCCGGGGGTGACGGTATATCCAATAGAGTCATGAAAATGCTCCCGGAGCATCTAGTTAAAATTCTCGCTGACATCTTCAATGCAGCGTTCCAAAACAGCCTCTTTCCAGACGTCTGGAAAGAGGCGGTTGTGATAGGTATTCACAAGCCGGGGAAACCCGCTTTCGAACCCTCCTCTTACCGTCCCATCAGTTTACTCAGCGCTCTGGGTAAACTCTACGAGCGAATCGTCCTCGATCGCATCAAGATAGTCGCCCACCTTCACCATCTGCTCCCTCCAGAGCAGTTTGGTTTTCGTAGTAGGCACAGTTGCGTGAATCAGATCCTCCGCATCACGGAGCATGTCCACGACAACTTTAGGCGCGGAAACCCTACCGGTGCTCTTTTCTTTGATATTGAAAAAGCATTCGACAAAGTGTGGCACAACGGCTTGCTCTACAAGTTGTATACCTTCAATGTGCCCACACAGCTCGTGCACATCATACGAGAATTTTTGTCGAATCGCGGTTTCAAATATCGCGTGGAGGGAACTCTTTCCTCCCGACACACCATCACTGCCGGAGTCCCGCAAGGCTCCGCTTTGTCCCCTTTTCTTTTCTCGCTATACACAAGCGATATCCCTAAACCGAAAGACGCCCATCTGGCGCTCTTCGCTGACGACACGGCAATCTACGCTTCACGTAGAGACCCGGACAAAGTGATTCGCATTTTGCAAACCGCAGCCGATGAACTCGGTGAGTGGTTCCGCAAATGGCGAATCACTGTCAACCCCGCCAAAAGTCAGGCAATTCTCTTTACCAAGAGAATTTTCACCCAAAAGCCTAACGCTTCAGTCACCATGGCCAATAAGGCTATCCCTTGGACCAACAACGCCAAATATCTAGGAGTCAACCTTGATCGGAGACTGAACTTCATCACTCATGTAAATGCGGTACGCGCGCGAGCCGCAATCGCGTTAGCACGATTACATTTTCTCTTAAACCGTAAGAGCAAGTTGTCAGCCCGCAACAAGATTAGGATCTACACAACGTGTATTAGGCCGATAATGACTTACGCGTCGCCCGTGTTCGCTCACATACCGCCCGCTCGACTTAAGCGTATGCAAGTCCTGCAAAACGTCTTTTTAAGACGAGCGCTTAACGCTCCGTGGTACATACGTAACCACGACCTCCACGTGGACACCAACTTGCCGACCATCAGGCATTTTATGCAGATGGCTAGCAGACGCTACTTCGATCGGGCGGCACACCACCCAAACACGCTTGTCCGTCAAGCGTCAATATACACTCCATTTGACCGTGCGAAATGGAGACGTCCTAGATCCGTTTTGTGAGACCCTGATGACGCCATCACTCTGGCCATTCAACGTAAGATCGAGCATCTTAAATCGCTCCCACACTCCACACGACCGATGTTCCGTCCCCGCCGACGAGGACCACGCCGCGCTCCCAGTAGCAGCCCCCCCGACCCTGTTAACAATTCCGGCCCGCGTGCCGATGACAGAAATGGATAGTTAGGAAAACACGTCCACACTCCCCTAATCGTTGATGTCTTCAACATCACCCTCTCAGTGACCGCCCTGAGCCGAGGTTCGTAACCCGTTAGTGGGTTGCCCTCAGCGTGGTCACCTAACTTTATGGGTTGGGCGCACCTGCGTTCATCCCAACAGACCGGTGTGGCTGAATTTGCCGACTCGGTTAGGCAAGCAGCTGTAGGGCCAAAAAAAAAAAAAAAAAAAAAAAATTTAAAGGTCGCATTCTGATTTCAAAATCCCCACGCTTAACAACTGATAAAAAAAAAATTTATTCAATTTTTATATTTTAACTTTACCATTATGCTTTACATCGATCGTCTTGTATGTAAAATTGTTATTGGCACAATCTTACAACAACTTTATGAAATACCCGGTACACATCAATCGATATAATAAAACATGTATGATCCGAACTCTACCATCAAATCTCATACTTTCATTGTTCCCACACATTAGGTGACAATTGTATCACTACATCGCAGGCGTCACATATGCGTGAAACATTCTGCCTTTATTTCCACGCCATCCTACCATAACCGTTATGTTATATTGTCTATGGAGCAATTATATATAAACTTATTACCTAATTAAATTTAATAACAATTAGTTATAGGGAGCAAAATGACGGGTTATTATGTATTAGTTAATTGAGCTCTACATTATGGATAAATATTTATAATTAAATATTTAATTATAGGCATTATTAACTCACTTAACCACATTAATTATTTTCTAAGAAGAAATATTATTAATTGCAATCAAATAGTAACACATAAATGACTCTACGTAAAGATGGGTCATTTAATTTGTATCTATCAACTGCCTCAATTGCGTAGGGGTATTGCGTGCGCGGTACGACTATCGTCTTCGGGTTCGATCCCCGGGTTGGGTAGAGTGACTCTTTCTAATCAGTGATAACCAAAGAAAAAAGCTTGGTCAAAAATTAATGCACTGTTTTTTTATGGCAGAGGCTGGCAAGCGTCACCTAATGGTAAGTAATCTCTACCGCACATAGACACCCAAAAAGAATTATGGGTGCGGTGCCAACCAATTATGCCAAAGAATTATGGGGGGAAGTGGGCTACCGGGCCAACTCAAACACCAAACGAAACGCAGCAGCGAACTGCCACTTTACGTCGGTTTTCTGTGAGACAATGGTATCAAACCGGTTGAGACGGCCCATTCGTACTACAGATGTAACTGTCTACAGCATGGCTCTACCACTCTTTACGTCTTTGCTTACCTCCTCGAGGATAATAGGCATGAAAATGTATATTATTATATCAATCAAAATTCACAGCATTGGTTTACGTTAACATAGATCAATTAACCATTAAAATATCAATTATTAGTAATGAAAAAAATGGGGTGTAAGGGGGTCCAACCACGAACTCTCGGAGTCCAAGCCAACCTCACCTGCACGTGGTGCACCCTGCTGGCTAACGGACGAGGCTCTGGCAACCGATCGATGGCGGGATAACCATCGCAGTATGAAGGCGTAGATAAATGTCACAGGCTGATGATGGGCAGCAGCATCATCAGCGCGAGAATCTACGCCCTGCGCTCGCCAACCCGCCTGCCAAGCGTGGCGAGTAACGGCAAAACCCCCCACATATATGATTTCACAAAGAAAGGCCAGGCCCCCAGTCCCCGGCAGCCCTGCTATTCCTGGCCCCGGTAGCGGCTACGGTAACGGCGGGGCAGGGGGTGCTAAGAATCCCCGGGTAAGATCCCGCTACCACCCCCGACGACGACTGGCCCTGGTAACACACAACATTCGCACTTTGAGGACAGACGAGAAGATTTTTGAGCTGGAAGAAGAAATGAGTAGGTTACGCTGGGATATCTTGGGGTTATCAGAAGTCCGAAGAAACGGGGAGGACACTGTAATCCTCAAGTCTGGTAACCTGCTCTACTACCGGGAGGGCGACCAACAGTCCCAAGGCGGTGTCGGATTTCTCGTCAACAAGTCCCTCATCAACAACATCGTATCCATTGAAAGTGTGTCGAGCAGGGTCGTATACCTTATACTCAGAATATCCAAGAGGTATTCGCTGAAGGTCATACAGGTATACGCGCCGACCTCGACACACCCAGATGAGGAAGTAGAGGAGATGTATGAAGACATTAGTCGGGCCATACACACCTCCGAAACCTACTTCAATGTTGTAATGGGGGACTTCAACGCAAAGCTGGGCAAGGGAAGCGATGAAGAGTTGAGGGTGGGGCAATTTGGATATGGGATACGGAACCTCCGAGGTCAAAGGCTGGCCGATTTCCTGGAGAAAGAGGGACTCTTTGCGATGAACTCTTTCTTCCAGAAGCCGCCTCATCGCAAATGGACCTGGATGACTCCGGATGGTTCGGCGAGAAATGAGATAGACTTCATCTTGACGACGAAAAGACGGATATTCAATGATGTCTCTGTGATCAACAGGGTGAAAACCGGAAGCGATCACCGAATGGTAAGAGGCACATTGAATATCAACGTCAAGTTGGAAAGAGATCGCTTGATGAAGTCTACGCTCCGCCCTACTCGCACCCATATCCAAAACCCCGAGAGCTTTCAACTCGAGTTGACAAACCGCTTCGATTGCCTAGCTGATTGCTCTACCGTGGACGAGATAAATGACCGGTTGGTAGAAGCTGTTCATACGGTGGGATCTAAATTTTTTAGACCTCGTCGTAGAGATAGACCTCAGAAACTCTCGATCAACACACTCGATCTCATGGCCGAACGCCGATCTATGGCGCTGCGGTCTTCCGTCGACGCTGAAGCATATAGGCAGCTCAATAGACGAATAGGGAAGTCCTTGCGACACGACGTCCGTGCTCACAATACAGTGAGCATAAAGGAGGCGATTGAGCGGAACAAAGGCTCCAAAGTGTTCGCCAAGGATCTGTCTATTGGGCAAAGCCAAATGACCAAGCTGAAGGGGGAAGACGGCAGCGTAGCTTCGACAAAGGCAGAGATATTGAGGGAGATTGAGAGGTTCTACGGACAGCTTTACAGCTCGGTTGCCAAACCTGTCACTGGCTCGGCCCAAGACCCAAGAGCCGAGCTGGTCCGACACTACAGCGAAAATATCCCGGACATCAGCCTGTGCGAGATTAAGGTGGCCCTCGGACAGCTTAAAAACAACAAGGCGCCGGGCGAGGACGGAATTACTGCAGAGCTTCTGAAAGCGGGCGGAGCGCCGGTACTGAGAGTCCTTCAGAAGCTCTTTAATTCTGTCTTGCTCGAGGGCGCTACGCCTGAAGCATGGAACAGGAGTGTGGTGGTACTGTTCTTTAAGAAAGGTGACAATACCTTGTTGAAGAACTACAGGCCCATCTCACTCCTGAGCCATGTGTATAAGCTGTTTTCGAGGGTTATCACGAATCGTCTCGAGCACAGGCTAGATGACTTTCAGCCTCCCGAACAAGCCGGTTTCCGAAAAGGCTATAATACCATAGACCACATTCATACGCTGCGGCAAGTTATACAAAAAACCGAGGAATATAACTTGCCACTCTGCTTAGCGTTTGTGGACTATGAGAAAGCCTTTGACTCGATCGAGACCTGGGCTGTGCTGCAGTCTCTCCAGCGGTGCCATATCGACTATCGCTACATCGAAGTGTTGAGGTGCTTGTATAGCAACGCCACCATGTCGGTCCGAGTACAAGAAGAGAGCACGAGGGCTATTCCACTTCAGAGAGGTGTGAGACAGGGAGACGTTATCTCTCCGAAACTGTTCACTACCGCATTAGAAGATGCCTTCAAGCTCTTGGAATGGAAAAGATTCGGCATCAACATCAATGGCGAGTACATCACTCACCTTCGATTTGCCGACGATATCGTTGTCTTGGCAGAATCGCTGGAAGATCTAGGTACTATGCTCGAAGACCTCAACCGAGTTTCCCAACAAGTAGGCCTTAAAATGAACATGGACAAGACGAAAATCATGTCGAATGTCCATGTCGTTCCTACCCCAATTGGTATAGGGAACTCAACTCTCGAAGTTGTAGACGAATATGTCTATTTAGGACAAGCGGTCCAGCTAGGCAGGTCCAACTTTGAGAGAGAGGTCATTCGTCGAATCCAGCTCGGCTGGGCAGCATTTGGGAAACTACGCAAGGTCTTCTCGTCCAAAATACCTCAGTGCCTGAAGACAAAAGTCTTCGACCAGTGTGTGTTACCAGTGATGACTTATGGCACTGAAACGTGGCCTCTAACTATGGGCCGCATTAGAAAGCTCACAGTCACTCAGCGAGCTATGGAGAGGGCTATGCTCGGTGTTTCTCTACGTGATCAAATCAGGAATGAGGAGATCCGTAAAAGAACGAAAGTCACCGACATAGCCCAGAGGATTAGCAAGTTGAAATGGCAGTGGGCAGGGCACATAGCTCGTAGAACTGATAGCCGATGGGGCAGAAAAGTTCTCGAGTGGAGACCACGTACCGGCAAGCGCAGCGTAGGACGTCCACCTACAAGGTGGACCGACGACCTGATAAAGGTCGCAGGAAGTCGCTGGATGCAGGCCGCTTCCAACAGGTCGATCTGGAAATCTTTGGGGGAGGCCTATGTTCAGCAGTGGACGTCCTATGGCTGATGATGATGATGATGATGATGATTAAAATCCGATGACTCGTGACTAATTTCGACGCGGCCATTCAACTGTGACTAATGTGCTACATTTACGCTATTAATTGATTAGCCTGCTATTTGTTATCGACTACAATTATCAATGAAGCAGCAAGTTTCTGATGACACATTATGTATGGTAGCCAGTTAATATGGCAATAGTTTTTACGCGTGGATTTGCTTATGTCGGGCTTTTCTGAGAAAAAAACAACTTTAGCGCAGCGCAGATTCCTAAAAATAAAATGTTTAAATGCTGCGAGTTCTTTAAGAAATTCAATACCGTCAAAATAAACAAACATACAAACAAATACATTAAAATCAAGTTATCACTATTACTTGAATAAACTTCGCGTCAGTGTAACATCCATATTCATAATCAAGTAATATCCTAATTTATCTTCAAATTATATAGAAATATTGACAAATGTTAGCACGTAAATACGACTGTATGTCTGTGTATAATACGTATAGAATAAGACCGTAGCGTCGTACCTATATTACGTCACAAATCACCTTTATAATTTGATAAAAACATATCTGTAGTTCTATTTGGGGTTTGCGACTTCCTTAATATCTCCTACCGATTTTGAATCTTGTACTAGAAATATCCAAACGTCCCGGAAACACGTATGCTCTACTTAGACTCATTTAAATTCATTTTACCAAGTAATTAATTCCAGAAAAATCTTTTAAATCACATATAAACGAAATCACATCCCTAACTTTTTATAATGTGAAAGGAAGTCTCAGCCCAGCAGTGGAATGAATTATTCCCCGATAATTCTCATGCATGTATAACATCCGTTTCTTAACTACTTTCGAAATGTCGCATAAATGTGTCAGCGGAGAAGAATCGTGTTTGTTTAGGCTGGAATAACGTAATATGTACCCTTTGGAGTGAGCGTAATCATAAATTATTTAAAACAGGTATATCAGGGTTGACTTTCAAATTACTAACTTTCGATACACTCAAGTGTCCTTTACGTTAGTTGCTCTACCATTTATGAAACTCTACATTATTAATATAGTATTGGAATAAGTACTTTTAATGATATTTATGTATGTGTTGTGAACATAGGCCTCCCCCAAAGATTTCCAGATCGACCTGTTGGAAGCGGCCTGCATCCAGCGACTTCCTGCTTCCTTTATCAGGTCGTCGGTCCACCTTGTAAGTGGGCGTCCTACGTCGTCTTTGGGGGAGGCCTATGTTCAGCAGTGGACGTCCTATGGCTGATGATGATGATGATGATGATATGTGTTGTGTTTCCTAAAGTATTAATACTTAGTTCTAGTAGAAAATACTTTGTTATTTCGATGTTTATTTTATATTTTACAATGTAGTCGCCTTCTTGGTCTACTGGCAGCATATATGGGCTGTGGACTGGAAGGTCCTGTCGCCTCCTTAGTTTAGCTTAGCCATATTGCCACTAAACCGTGAAGGTCCTGGGTTCAGTTCCCAGGTCAGGCAGGGGCTTCGTCAGAGGGTTGACGGCAAAACTTTGCTTGTAAAAACTAGGCCATTTTTTTCTGCAACACGATTATTTTTTACAGATATTTTTTTTTATTAGCAGAGACTGGCACACGAGCAGATGGGTCACCTGATGGTAAGTGATCTCCACCACCCATAGACACCCAAGACACAAAAGGAATCATGGGTGCGTTGCCAACCTAAAAGGGGGCAATGGAAGGGGAGGGAAAAAGGGATTGGGAAGGGAAGGGGGGGAAGTGGGCCACCGGAAATGTCACTTACCGAACGAAACGCGACAGCAAGCTGCTACTTTACGTCGGTTATCTCTGAGACAGTGGTATCAAACCGGTCGAGCCGGCCCATTCGTGCTGTAGATGTAACTGTCTACAGCGTGACTCTACCACTCAAATAATTAATATTCAGTATTTTACCTAAACCATCTTCTAAATATATAGGTCATACATCTTCATTAGCTGGTAATTCAATATAAGCAGGGATCACTTGATTCCGTGATTCCGTCGAACGGTGGATGGCACGGCTACACACCGATACCATAAATTATTCATGCCATAATCAGTCACAGGTGCTGATTTTGCGCAAAATATATAATGCGATGAGCCGAGCCCAAAGCTGATTTAGAGCAAAAATCTAAACGCATTTTCTATATTATAGATATTTCTAACTTCGTTAGATATGATAATAATTAATCCATTATTACGACTCTATGTACCAAACCAGCATTGTAATCATTTAGTTACATCAAATCTACTAAATTAAATGAAATTATTTATTATTCACCGAGGCTAATGTGATAAATAAGTCATTTCATTTCAGTAGTTTTGTTGTTAATTTGATAAAATCTACTTTTTTTAGTATTCCAATATAGAGCCAGCTCTATTTGATACTAACCTTCGGTTTACAAAAGGATGATCGAGTTCAATTCAACTAACAGATCATAGGCTAAATTTGCAAACAAAACACTTCGGGATTTCGAATTTACTACGCCCTCAACATATATTTTGACATGATAAAACTTTTGAATGACGAATTTGAGTCTGAACTTTGACTAGTCTTCGAGAAATTGGACCGTGTTTTGCAGAAACGGGCCAACCCACAAAAAACATTTTTTTACATAAATATGGTCTATTAATGGTTTAGATCATGTTGACATCAATAAAAAAAAACTTTTTTGTGGGTTGCCTCATTTCTGCACAACACGGTCCAATTGGACGTAAGTTACTTATTTTGAACTAATTGCAATATTTGTCTTCACTGGTACAGCAAGAAATGCCAGTCAGCTAATAAATACAAAACATTATCTTTTTAATTGCATAGAGTCACGTTTTCTATTTATCTTGCGCTTTAAAGTAGCAATTTTTCTCTAAAGACAAATAAAACAATACATAGACCTTTTCAGTTGCCAACGGAGTTATGTTTTTGTGCAGGTATAGTGGTTTTATCTTAAACGCTGTAATACAAGAGAAACGGGCGAAAGTTAAAATTTATTGCGCGGGTTGCGGGCTTCGGGCCAATTTTAGTTGTATGCAGAATATGTACATTTTCCAATCACAAGAATCATAAAAATGTTTTTTCCATTGTACGCCACCGAAATTAAAAGTAAAAGTACTCGTAGCTTCGATAAAGATAGACGATTTTTTCTTATGTTACAAACAGTACCTAGGCGGTTACCACCACCTCTTATAGCAGTATTATTATAATCTTACCACGTTTTTTGTACAGGAATCGGAACAAGCAAGATTGTAATAATATTGCTATAAGAGGTGGAGGTAACTCCCCTGGTAGTAATTGGTTACCGGCGAACATCCCGGCGATCAAGGACATCCTCAATGCCAAGCCGACACACTGCCGACCGGAGAAATAAAAGGTATGGAGATTAGGGCTTAGATCTATAGAGCGAATTCCGACTAAGTCTGAGTCAAAGAAACGAAGGCTGAGATCTTTAGAGCGAACTTCGACTAAGTCTAAGTCAAAGAAACGAACTCAGTGAGGATTTTGACTTAGTCCGAGTAATTTTTTACAAGAAAATCTTTGCTTCATCTTCTGTTTTTCTTGTAAAAAATGACTCGGACTAAGTCAAAGTTCGATTTAACAATTCCAAATCCTCACTGAGTCCGTTACTTTGACTTAGACTTAGTCGAAGTTCGCTCTATAGATCTCAGCCGTAGTCAATGAGGATTTAGAATTTTTAAATCGAACTTCGACTTAGTCCTATCCATTTTTTACGAGAAAAACAGATTGACAGACTAAGCAAAGATTTTCTTATAAAACTGGCCAAGTGCGAGTCGGACTCGCGCACCGAAGTTTTCTTTATTTGTGCTATAAGACTTTGCTGCGTACTAAATTTCAAGATTCTAAGTTTACGGAAAGTACCCTGTAGGTTTTGATTCCCTTGCGAAACGGCTATATCTTTTGATTGCGTTGGCTTAGAAGTTTTTTTTTCACAGCTCCAAGGGATAGTAGACCTGAGTATTTGATATGAACTTCAGCTTGATACCTCGGCGTTCCTGAGAAAAAGTCGTGACAGACAGACGGACAACAAAATTATCCTATAGGGGTTCCGGTTTTTCTTTTGGGGTACGGAACCCTAAAATGACTCGGACTAAATCAAAGTTCGATTTAAAAATTCCAAATCCTCACCGAGTCTCAGACTTACGGGACTCAGACTTAGTCATAGTTAGCTCTACAGATCTCAGCCTAAGATTGGGTGGTGGTGGTCACGAATGCGAATTCGATTGTCAAAATTATTCTTGCTCGCGCCACAGGGTGCTTACCACCACGTCCTATAGCAGTATTATTATAATATTACTTTGATTTTTGTGCAAGTAACGGTACAAGTCAGATTATAATAACATTGCTAGAACACGTTGTGGAAACCCCCTAGATCTCCGACCAAAAACCTATGTATTCTTTACAGAATACCTTGTATACAAATTCTCACTACGTACCGAAATATCATATCAAAATTGCCACATCCACAAAACAATATCCGTTTGGAATTAAAGTTATTCATTTACAGACATCGAAAACGACTTCCGAAATTGCGCACATTTACTTTGTCGTGTTACCGCAGTATTCGAACGGTTTTCGATTTAGCTCCGGGGTGAAATAAAGTAAAAACCGGGCACCAGGATATTTGAGAAGGACGTAATCAAGGCCCGGGAGAATTGACCGCCCGACATTTGATTTGTTTTTTAAATAAAAACACACCCAAATCAGATTATTACACAATGCTTAACCTAATGCTTAGGATGAGAAATAATTTATAAGATATTTTTATTTAATAATTATTGTAATAAATACACCCAACAGTCACACACATAGTCCTGACCCCACACTAAGATCGAGTCTTGTGTTGTGGGTATCAGGAACTACAAGAGACTTTCGGTCTTACAACACCCAGACCCGAAACAAATATTTGTGGGCCACACAGACATTCGTCTCAGTACGGGAATCGAACCCGTGACCTCACGTTTCACAGCCGGCTACTCGCCCGCCGCGCCAGGCTGTCAAAATATACATTAAGTTGACAAACTAATTACTATAGTCTTCTTGGTCTAGTAGCAGCGTATATAAACTGTTAATCGTGAGATCCTGGGTTCAAATCCCACGTCGGGCAATGCTGTTACTCCAAGACGATTTGTCCGAGATGCATCCCCAAAAGGAGTTTACGCCAGACAGGCAGCCTGTACTAAAAACTTTTTCTACAACATGCTTTAAAAGTGTGTCGTGCTGACTCCCCAGTAGAAGGGTATAAGGATGGGTAGAAAAAACTGTGAACTAGTTTCACATTAAGCATTAGAGAATAATTAATTTTATGACCCATACAGCTTGTTGATATCTACTATTTATGTAACACTAACTGTTGCCCGTGATCCACGATGTCAGCTACTGCCATACCAAATTACATAAAAATTGGTCCAGTCGATTGAGTGTGAAGAAGTAACAAACATACAAACACTTTCAAATTTCGCCTTTATATTAGTGTGATATGCAACAATGATGACGAATACTTTCAAAATATCATTATATTTTGGCATGTTTTGCATACAAAAATATCGACAAATAAAAACATAAGTCGAAAAATTACGAAATGTCAGATCAGTGTCTAAAAATCCGGATACGTATCTGTTCGGATAAATTAATTGAAAGGGGATCAGGACAGGCCCTTGTTTTGACTGTACAAATAGAATTAAAATACTCCCCACGCGATATGAAGCGGGCTATTTAACATAACAAATAAAATATGATATAACGACAGGACAGTTAATCGAATAATACACAACCATTTAAAACGATTTCACTAAATTGGTTTGGATGTTTAAACTTAGGGATGAATTTTAAAATGGAATACTTTGATAGAACTATTTAGCAAATAATAGAGATATATAGAGGTACATACATAGAAGCAGCTAAAGCTCAGTTGGGAATAGTACAGACTACCGAGCCGAGTGTCGGGAGTTCAAGACCAACCCCCAAAAAAAGAGCATACAACTCTAACTTTTCAATGTTAAGTGTATTTTTATTGAGAATTATCGCTTGCTATAACTGTAAAGGAAAACATCGTGGAGAGACCTGCATACCTGATAATTTCTCCACAAGAATTTCGAAGGTATGTGAAGTCTACCAACCCGAATTAGGCCAGCGTGGTAGTCTAAAGCCTAACCCCTCTCATAAGTACAGAAGGCCCGTGCCCAGCAGTGGGAAAGTAATATTACAGGGCTAATACTATATTATTAAGCTTAATCTCACGCCTGTATGACAGGGGTAGACAGAGGCGCACTAGCGAGCAGCGAACTAGAACACTCACTTTTCTTCCGAGCTTAGTTACATACTAGATCGGGGCAAGATTATCACCATATCGGGCATATTTTGTAATTGATAATTCATCATAAATATACGCCACATTCAAACCTGTATCCTCGAAGAAGTAGGCAGAAGAGTTATTTAAGCAATCACGGTTCGCTGAGCTTACTTGCGCTCTAAGATGTAACAGATGGAGAGGTAAATTTTACAAAATTTACCATAAAAAAATTTGATACTTCGCTTAGGGCCACTTTCAATTTTGCGATGAATGTCTATATATCCCAAATCTTAATTTAAAAATTAGGGTGAGCTTATAAGATAAACCGAGTTTAGCTATAACTCTAGATTAGTAATAGTGCAAGTTGCCCTTAGTAATTTTATTAAATCTATACTTTTATTAAATCGTTCCAACTAAAAGAAAAACATTTTAATTTCAAACAATGTACAAAAATATTGGCCTTCTATAAAAACAAATAAAAGGTATAAAGCGAACTTTATTAAGATCGCGTCCTAACTCAGGTAGAGCGCAGAAAGAAAATCCAAGATACAGCTAAAGAAATGGCTACTTTGCATAAAAACTGTTTCAGCGTAACAAAGTTTCGATAAAGCGCTGAAGACGCAAGAAACAATTTCAAAGAGAACAATATTGTCGTGTATTTTTATTGTTTCGCAGGGATCCTAGGTACTTTGTGCATCGATATATTATTTACCTAGATGCGCATTTGACGCTAAGAAAATGAGACCGTAAAGGAGTGCTTAAGCTCTCATTTGGCCTACAATCGGACGCTGACAGAATTCTAAATTTCAAAATTCAAAAATAACGTTTGCTCATTTCATTTAAAAAGCTACTTTATGACACGTGCATAGGTTATATTTGTGTTGATTTAATTAGAATTTGTGATCTTTTTCTTTGTTTTATTTCTTATAACTACCGAGACCACTTTTAGGGTGATATTTGTAAAGAATTATGCAGGTAGAAAGAAAGACGAAGTACAGAACTAAAATAATATTTCTACAAGATTAGTGTAAGAGTAATGACGAAGTATAAGTTTCAATATCTTTTCCTGCTTTTAACTTCACCCATTCAAGAATTCTTATTTTTTCGATTTACACATCATCTATACATGAATTTAATCAAGCACCTCAATACAATACCTCCCAACTTGAGAGGCAATAAAATAATATTAGAAATGATGTAAAAACAGCAATAATATCGACTGATAAACGTGATATGAACTCAGTAGAGTTAGGGCTGTCTCCATGACAGCTCCGCTGACAGCTAGGGTTGGCACAGCTCCCCACACAACGTCCCGCCGGATTACTGCCGGTCCACTGACTCCTCGAACCAATATCGTTAAGGTAAGGTACGAAATATAGCGAAATTCTAAATATAGCAATATGGTGCGGCGATCAAGCATGAAATTAAAGGATGACATTGTCGCGGAACACGACCGAGTAACATTAATGGTGATATTAAAAAAAGATTTTCAGATTTTTGCCCTTATTTCGGAAAACTAGTTCATGAAGATCAACATTTCGTGATTTTATCGTATAATGCTTTTTAAAATGCCTATAGACTATAGTAGAAGTAAATATACCTATACTGGAGAAAGCAGTAGACGTATAGTCAAGCCCCAGGTGTTGTCAACCTACGACGGTTGTTCTAAAACTGTTCAAAATTTAAAACAAATTTTTACTATTAAAAAAAAAGAAGTACGAAATACACAGTATATCTAAATAATATTCTGATTTTAATTTCATTAACCCTATGTTCTGTTATTTTAATAAAATCACCCTTTTCAAATTAAAATAAACTCTCAACCACATAATCCTTTGCGGTGTGGGTTTGGTTTAATATTTTTTTCAAATACATGTTATTTGCCGCAGAATAGAAAAGTAAGTTAAGGCCATGAAACATCAATAATATAATTTGATACTGAGTCACCTACTTCCATCTTCTCCCAGCTACAATTAGATAAACTTCCCTCGTTCTGAATATCAATGCCTTTCTTAGAAAATAGATGAAAGCAGGAACAGCTATGACTAAGATGTTAGTCACAGTCGGGAAATCACTTAAAACGTTGAGCAAATAATAACGATAAGGATATCCTTTGATATAACGTTTCGACAAAATGTAAAAATATATAATTATAAATTTCTAATATCCTTAATAAGGCTAATGGTTTCAGGATAAATACTATTCTGTTGAATTAAATATTATATGAAATATTTTTATTTTTCACAATGCAGTAACGACTGAGTCACATGCACATAATTATCTTGTGTCGTGTGTATCAGGAACCACAAGATACCTTAGCATCGTGCCCATAACAGGCTGAAACGTAATAGTTGATAAGTATGGATCACATTTTTCGATACAAATGTTTATGTGACCCACAGGCAAACTGTTGTGTGTCTGGGTGTTGTGTTGTGTTGTGTGTCTGCTTTGTTAAGTCTGGGTGTTGAGATTGAAAGTCCCTCGCAGTTTCTGATACCCACGAACAGGTTAAGTTTAGTGTGGGGTTAGAACTATGTGTGTGAGGTCTAGGTGTATATCAAGCCGATAAAATATTCTACATCACGGACCTTACTTATAAAAACATTTTAGCAGAGCAAATGGTTAAGAATAGTCTATCCCTTTTATTTTCAAACAATATGACACAAAGAAAAAGGTGACAGACTATTCTTAACTATTTGCTCAGCTAGAATGTTTTTAATAATAATAATAATCCATTTATTTCAGACAAGTGTCCATAAATTGTAGTGTTAGTATTAAACAATGGTCCTTACATACTATGTTATTTTGTAATGCAGTTTACTCATAGCATGCACTATAGGACAATCCAGTTTTTGTCCAATTACATTCATTTATTATATTATTCACATTTTTATAAGTGAGGCCCCATGTAGACATCTCTCAACTTATTTCACAGGTTTTCAACTTACTTTGAGGTTCCAAAGCCCCACCATTGACAAAATCGCCTACACCCCTCATAAACACAAGAGTGCATTAAGAGGCTACGTTATGAGTTGGAAAATGCGACACTTCTTACCCCGGGGGAGTATTTATGACGTCACTTGATTTATTGCCGCCGCCCCCGCTACGTTTGTTATCCTTTGTCTTGGGGGCGACGCACTCTGACTCACTGTTTGAGAAACGCTTTGCATAGTTCACAATTGTCTTGCGATGTTGAGGTCAATTGACGACCATTCCTGAAGCGAAGTTGCAAACATCAAAGTTTGAACGAACAAAATGATATTGCCGATATTGGAATTGCGAAATCTGTATCGGTATGCGAAATCTATGCCATTGTTACACTAGCTAGTAGCAAAACATATAAACCTATTTTTGAAATAGATACCTTTAATTTTTATAGCATTACCACAGAATGTATTGTTAATTTCTGCATTTGTAATTCATGATATCAACATAAACTGTCAACGTAATTATTATGCTTAGTAAATATTTAGTCACACTGAAAGTAACGAAAGAAACGAAAACATGCACTCTTGTTGCCATTGCAGTTAATTTCAACGACGACCGAGACAAACGCCCGAATACTAGAATGCTACTCAACTTTATCGGCTTCATACATTGTTTTTCGCCGTACAATTTTGTCAGATAAGGCGGCCTTAAGCGACATGAGTTAACAACAACAACCTTAAGTGTATGAGTATTCGGCGGTAAATGTCATATTAAAACGCAAGAAACGTCCACAGATAAACATAGTTAGAAGAAAAACTTAGAAGACCTTAGAAGCTCGGCGAAATGCGGGTGTTCTAGGTCGCTAGGGCGCCCTTGTCTACCCCTTCGGGGATACAGGCGTGAGCTTATGTTATTAACTTAGTTTCTAATTAGGGTTCGAAATAATTTTGTACACGATACGTACACGTCCAATCTCCTATCACCAAGACAATGCAATGAAACTGTAACAAAACCTTCTAAAACTTCGTATTTGTAGCACGATCAGCACTCTTTGGATCCAATATATTCTGTAGATCCGATCGCGGTGAAGTGTTTCCATACAATACGAAGCACTCCGCTACAAAGTACAAGCTACATCGTAAGACAACATTGCAGCCCGTTTGCACTGAAATTGTCTTCATGTTGATAAGGTTTTGTATGAATTTATTTGTCTGTTGTTATGTAACTTTAACAGAAGGTTCAATTAACCATAGTATCTAAAAGTAAACAACCAACTTTTTCGGTATGTCATTAGGAAAAAATGGACAAAGCAACTATTTTCTCAATCATTGTTGCCGAAGACATTGGCTAAATAAAGTGTATTTCTTTCTTTCTTTTAACTGGACACACACAGTCTGATTGCTAATTAAGACACCGATAAAAGATTAGTTTGTGTTTACACTATACAATTAAAGACATTGGAACTGTAATTATGAAGAGGTTTATCTGCTCTTATCCTACTCTAGTGTGTTGTAGGCGTAAAACTCGTTTAACCAACCTGCGGAAAAGGATTCGTCTTCGTATAACGACCGGCTGCCTACCTGACGCCGACTATCTTTTTGGAATTTATTCAAATTAGAAAAACCATTTGCCAGATCCAGGATTCAAACCCAGGACCTTTCATTTGACAGTCTATGTACGCTGCTACTGGACCAAGAAGACAACTAAACATCAGAATAGGATAGATAGAGCACCAAATTACAGTAGTGTACTATAAAATTACACTAATACGACGCAACAGTGGACACGCATAAAATCTGCGTAATTAAATTAAATGCCACCAGTGTTACCACCCGTCCGGCAAACAATTACCAATTCCTACAGCGTGCTTCATTATTCACATTTCATTGGTTCGTGACAACAACGAGACGGCCCGCGACCTCGGGCGCATTTCAAATTGCGATAATATGGCTTTTGTCACACGTGTGTTAATGTTTATTAAATATAAGTGCTGGTAAGTGTGTGGCTGCCTCGGTGGTGTGGTTGTATTTCGGTACGACTACCATCCTGAGGTCTCGAGTTCGAACCTCGGGTCGAGCAAATATTGGATTATTCCATATCATCCCGGAGTTTGGAATTTGTGTCCGATATAAGAAGTCGCTGGATCCAGGCCGCTTCCAACAGGTCGATCTGGAAATCTTTGGAGGAGGCCTATGTTCAGCAGTGGACGTCCTACGGCTGATGATGATGATGATGGCGATAGGTTCGCCCCCTATCACATCTGGGACGGAACTAGGCTCGGAGAAATGTGGGTGTTCTAGTTCGCTAGGGCGCCTCTGCCTATCCCTTCGGGGATACAGTCGTGAGCTTATGTTATATTATGTTTGCAAGTAATCTTTTAACTTACGGGCAGTAAGATTTATAATAATAATATTAATCCTATACTATTACTGTCCCACTGCTGGGCACGGGCCTCCTCTACTAATGCGAGGGGTTAGTCCTTAGTCTACCACGCTGAACTAATGCAGACTGATAGACTTCACATACCTTCCAAATTCTTGTCGAGAAAGTCTTAGGTATGCAAGTTTCCTCAAGATATTTTCCTTCACCGTTATAGCAAGCGATAATTCACAAAGAAAACTCACTTAACACAGAAAAATCAGAGGTGTATGCTTCATTCTGGGGATCGTCTCAAACCTCCGACACTCGTCTCGGTAGTCCACGCCACTCCCAACAGTCGTCGCTGCTTTTAGGCATATATAACAGTAGCCCGAGCACGAAAAACTAATGTAAATGTATTCGAGTTCGCTGCGCACTGATGACGTTTGGTTAATATTGCATACAAATTTCATAGACGCGCATCGAGTTCGAATACATTTACGGTTGTCAGAAATTTTCCTGCTCAGGCCGCAGAGCTAATATTATCATATTATTATTTATTCCAGGGTCATACTTATGGGTCATACAGCGTTATAGTAGCGTGCCATAACTCGACATAAATTCGGTGTACAAGTTCCATGCCATAACACAAAACATTCCACCACGCACGGACGTAAACAAAAAGAAGGACACCATCTCGTCTATAGTTAAACGGACGCCATAGAGAAGCCACGCATACAAACGCGCCTGTACAAAAGTGTTCTGAACGCCATTAGATGTCGATAGATCGAATGGGCCGAAAACTCTGCTTCACTTTCAATGTTCCTACGCTCCGTCCAACTTCTTTTTTACTTCCGTGCCACCACGGTTGCGTTTGTAATATAATATTCCATTCATTCATACCATCTTATACGCGTGTTGAGCTTCATTTACACTCGACCTTATTATGACGCATCTATTTGCACTGCATAAAATGAATGCGAATGACATAATATGTTTTATTTAGTAATGTTGGTGGCGCCTGCTGAGCTGCGATACCACGGTGGGATGTCTCTATTTCTTATTTTCTAGTCTTTGCATTGTATTTATCAAGTTGCTACATTATTTTGTTGATAATTATATAAACAAAAATTAGCACCATATACAATGATCACATAAATATGTAGTGCTATATAATATAATATTACACTGGGACACTTTATTTCGTTAGCTTCATTTAACTATTAAACACACATTATTTGCAACTGTAATTTTTAAGCGATATATTTCACCCATGACAAAGTCTCCTTCAGACCCAGGCGACAGCTCACAGTTCGGTCGATATTGTAACGTAAATTGTCATCTATTTTAAACTAATATTATCTAAAATGTTGTTTATTATAATTGCAAGTGTATCTGACACAAGTATCTATGAATACTTAATATAACATCCTAATCATGTATTTATATTTTGTAACAGAGTTAAATAAATAAATATTTCATTTCATTCATCCTTTCCAGAACGTTGACGGCTGTGGGCGTTACGTGTTGTTGCTAATATAAATGTTATAGGCACCGAGAGATGATAAGTCAGGCAAATTAAACCAAGTAAATCAAAAGTAAATGCTTCGAAAGTAAAACTAGTAGATATTTAATAGATTTTTTTATAGCTGAGACTGGCAAACCAGCAAGTGGGTCACCTGATGGTAAGTGATCTCCACCGCCCATATACGCCCAAGATACTAAAAGAATGGGTGCGTTGCCAACCTAAAAAGAGGGAAATAGATATTAGGAAAGGGAGGGGGGAATTGGGCCACCAGAAATCTCAAAATTAAACCATTTTATTTATACCAAAACTACGTTACGACTATTGTTACGACTACATACTAGAATAATCGCTAACCGAACGCGCCGCGCCGCCGATTCCATAAATATGTCGAGCGTTCTAGTGCGTTCGAGCCGCGCCGACGGCCGCGTGACGTCACGCGCCGATAAGGGATCGACGAATATAAAAGGCGTGTGTGTGTTGGCGGGACACAGTGTTTCTTCGGAAGCGATCGAGTGCGAACAACGAGCGACAAGCGAATATTCGGAGCGATTATTTAGACGCGTATTCTGTGCAGTACAGTGTTTAATTTTAAATAAAGTGCTGAGTCAGTTTCGAGAACAGTCGGCGTTTAATTGTTTGTCCTGAACCCCGTTAGCCCGTAACATTTGGTGTCAGAAGTAAGGACAAATGCCGGTGTTCCCGAAAGACGACGAAGGTATCCGTACCCGAAGCCAGCGCCAGCAAGAGATGGACCGAGGGCGTTTCGACGATAGTCCGGTACAAGAGCCGGTTCCACAGCCAATGACGCAGACGACTGCAGGCCCATCTGGAGTGTCGCCAACGTGGGCACCTAGTGAATTATCGGCCATTATGTCGATGCTGCAAGAGCAAGCTCGACGTCAAGAGGAGCAAGCTCGACGTCAAGAGGAGCAGGCTCGTGAGTTGAAGGAGCAGCTCCAACGCGACAAAGAAGAACAAGCTCGACGTCAAGAGGAGCAGGCTCGTGAGTTGAAGGAGCAAGCTCGACGTCAAGAGGAGCAGGCGCGTAAATTGGAGGAGCATCTGCAGCGTGGGCAAGAAGAGCAGGTCGTACTGATGAAAAACTTGCAAGCTACGGTCGGAAAGGAATTAAAAATCATGAAAGACCAAGTGGACCAGCATGAGCAGCGTATTGCAAAGGCCGAAGCCCAAATCGCCGACGTCAAACAACTTGTGGAAACACGTGTGTGTAGTGCCGCAAGTTCTGTGGTGGCTGCACCGTCAGGACGTGGTTTTAAAGTACCACCATTTGATGGCACATCATCTTGGTCGGCCTACAAAATTCAATTTGAGGCCGTGATGCAGGCAAACGGGTGGACCAAGGATCAAGCCAAGACTGCTCTAACCTTAGGTTTACGTGAGCAGGCCTTAACCGTCCTGGAGGCTCTTGGCGGAGATGTTACATATGACCAGCTGGTCGAGGCCTTGGAGTCGAGGTATGGTGATGCCCACCTGGAACACGTCTTTCGTGCTCAGCTTAAGGATCGAGCTCAACGTAATACCGAAAACCTACAGCAGTGGGCCCTGGAAGTTGAGAAGCTGGTTCGTAAAGCTTACCAGTCCACACCTGCACTAATTGATGGAATTCTAGTGCAGGCTTTCGTCGACGGAATCCGCGACTTAGAGGTGCGGGCTGCTGTGAGGCTTGGGCATCACGAGACCCTGAAAGATGCGTTGGCTCACGCGCTGGAAGTGGAGGCTGTACGACAAGACCATCGAGCTCACCGCATTAGAGAGGTTGTGGCATCACCTCCACCACGCAATCGTATTCAGGGGTACAGTCCGCGTTGCTTTAACTGCGGTGAAAGGGGCCACCTCCGCTTGAACTGTAGAAGACGACGAGGTGAAAGAGAAGATAGACCTGACAATGAGAAGAGTAAAAGCAACTGGAGGCACAAGGTTAACAGCGCCGAACAAGCAGCAGGGAAACGAGTAAAGGCCAGGACTATGGGGCGGGTGCTGACCGGGGTCCATGAAGCCCCAAGGGTGTTAATCTCACAAGCACATGATGGGAAATCTCACGGTAATGCAGACGCCCTATCAAGAAGACCTTGTGCAGAGAACTGCAAGCACTGCGTCAAACAAGACGTTAAGGAAACAGTGCCTGTGCGAATAATAAGGACAGACCTCAGTAACGAGTGGCGAGACACGCTACTGGAAGCGCAGGATAGTGACGCAGATCTTAAACCGATCTTTGAGCGGTTAAAAGCTGGTACCGCGAAACCTAAATGGCATGAAGTTGCAGCGTTAAGTTCTACTACGAAGAGCTACTGGGCCCAGTGGGACAGCTTGGTTATACATGATGGAGTACTGTGCCGTAAATGGGAAAACGCAAAAGGCGATCGATGTCATTTGCAAATGGTAGTCCCTAGAGCTAAGGTCCCAGAAGTTCTGCAGCTCTACCATAATGGATTATCAGGAGCTCACATGGGGGTCAAAAGAACTCTGCTGAAGATCCGCGAAAGATTTTATTGGATCCACTGCCGAGACGATGTTGAGGAATGGTGTCGTAAATGCACAACTTGCGCGGCTGTGAAGGGTCCTCATACTCGAAGTAGAGGAGCATTAAAAATTTACAATGTTGGAGCTCCATGGGAGCGGATTGCTCTGGACGTAGCAGGACCTTTCCCTGTAAGTGACAGCGGGAACAAGTACTTCATGGTGGTCATGGATTACTTCACGAAGTGGCCGGAAGTATTTGCCATTCCCAACCAGGAAGCTTCAACAGTCGCAGATAAATTGGTCCATGAAGTATTCTGCCGGTTTGGAGTACCTTTAGAAATTCACAGCGATCAAGGACGTAATTTTGAATCCCAAGTATTTCAGGAAACATGTCGAGTATTGGGCATTCACAAAACCAGAACGACCTCCTACCACCCGCAATCTGATGGCATGGTGGAACGATTTATTCAAACGTTAGAGAGATACCTGGCAAAAGTTGTAGAAAGCAGGCAAAAAGACTGGGACAAGCACATTCAACCATTTCTCCTGTCATATCGTAGTGCGGTTCACGAGAATACGACGGTGACACCAGCTTTCGCTAACTTTGGAAGAGAATTACGACTGCCTGCTGATCTGATAACTGGTATCCCTCCTGACACCCCACGTAGTGTAACAGACTACGCGGACGATCTGCGCAAGAGATTGAATGACGTATATGAACACGTCCGAGTATCAGGTCAGCAAATGTCCGAGAGGATGAAGACCCGCTATGACCGAAAAATGAACAACAGCGGTTTCGACGAAGGTTCACTAGTATGGTTGCACAACCCAGTTCGATGCAAAGGCAAGTCTCCCAAATTACAAGCGAAATGGGACGGACCCTATAGAGTTGTCACCAAAATTAATGATGTCACCTACCGAATCCAGAAAGGCCAGCGATCTGCACCTAAGATAGTTCACGTCGACCGTTTAGCGCGTTATTATGGCTGTAACAATGCTCGGGACGAGCATGTCTTAGGAGGGGGCAGTGTTACGACTACATACTAGAATAATCGCTAACCGAACCCGCCGCGCCGCCGATTCCATAAATATGTCGAGCGTTCTAGTGCGTTCGAGCCGCGCCGACGGCCGCGTGACGTCACGCGCCGATAAGGGATCGACGAATATAAAAGGCGTGTGTGTGTTGGCGGGACACAGTGTTTCTTCGGAAGCGATCGAGTGCGAACAACGAGCGACAAGCGAATATTCGGAGCGATTATTTAGACGCGTATTCTGTGCAGTACAGTGTTTAATTTTAAATAAAGTGCTGAGTCAGTTTCGAGAACAGTCGGCGTTTAATTGTTTGTCCTGAACCCCGTTAGCCCGTAACACTATTTTACATGTTTACGCAGAAAGACACAGAAGGGAATGAGAAATTCCAAGTAATATTTAAAAAATAATAATTTTAAAAGTGTTTCTAAAATCAATGTAGGCTATAATGACTGTAAAATTATAAAGTGTTAAGGTGCAAAATAAGAAACGTTGGAATAGAGCCAGTACCGCTCGACAAAGTTTTGCAGGTAAGAGTTGTTCCACTAAAGGCGACTTGCACCACTATTACTAACCTACAGTAGGCCAACGATGAGTTTTTTGCACGTATTTACGCGAGTGTAGCGTAGAGGACGTAAAATATTTGTATGGAAAACGTCAGTTCCCCGCGTAACCGCTAGAGGCGTTTGGGTGTTTGTCATACAAATATTTTACGGAGTCGCTAGCGAGTAATGTCGAAAAAACTCATGGATGGCCTACAGGTAGTCCTTACCTCAAGTTAAATTTAAAAAAATATTTTTATATGACGTGTAATTCATTACAGAAAATGTAATTATTATTACCACATGTAATAACAGAAAATATATGAATGACATTTAATTGTAATAACATGTCATTCATATATTTTTTTCAATTTAACTTGAAGTTAAGACTAACTGTAGGTTAGTAACAGTGGTGCAAGTCGCCCTAAGATTTTAATTATTTACATTGTGATTACCATTTGCCAAACGCTCACTACAAAGTACACAGAACTCACTAAAATGAACATAATATTTTAATTTACTTATTTATTCTACCGTACTTCACTTTCTTTAAAATTGAGATGGCGCACGTAATAAAGGCCCGAAATATAAAGTACGTCACTACATATATATGTCACTCTTCAATAGTGCATTTCATATTAGCGTTTTTTTTTTCAAAATCGGTTTAGATGCTGTACAGATTACGGCATTGAAAGAAACACAGTTACAATAAGCCGTGAACTATTTGCCCAAAAGTTGATTATCGTCAGCCAAAGGACGTCCACTGCTGAACATAGGCCTGCAATGACTTTTAAGGATTTGCAAGTATGATAAACACAAGTTGAAACACTAAGGGCCACTTGCAGCTCTGTAATATATCTCTATTTATCCCAAATCTTGTTTTAAAGTAAGAGTGAGCTGTAGGATAAATCGGGATAAGGTGTTAACTCAAGATTAGTAATAGCGCGGCAAGTCTCCCTTAAAACCGACTTCAAAATTTATCAGATCTTGACAAATTATAGGACTACCCTTAGAATAAGCTCTATCGGACACAAATCTTAAAAATCAGTCCACATTTTCCGGTGATATATTATATAGGCCCGAGGATTCCAAGATTGATATACCCCCTATTAATATACTTTTGTAGAGGAACGGGTGTCGGTGTTCCTCCACCAGAGGGGAGATCTCCTCGTCAGGCGGGTGTAGTGCCTGACCGCCGCGGCCCCTCCGATGGTTCATCTTCGGAGGTTGTATATATGCTACGTCCGCGGTAAACTTTGCCATTGTGATTTAGGATTCGGTGGCTCGATCTGTTGTTCCGTAGCTGAAGCTAGTGCGCTGACGCTCGATGCGTGTAAGTTCGGCGCGCATTGCAGAGATGTCGCCACATCACTCCCCCCGGAGACCGGAGGTTGAAAGTCTTGAAGTCTTCAGCTGTCGATGCTTGAGAGAAGCTTGCCAGTGCCAGTAGAGTAGTGTCGGGAGAGTAGCGTCCCAGTGAGTTGGGAGAGTAGCGTCCCAGTGAGTCGGGAGAGTAGCGTCCCAGTGAGTCGGGAGAGTAGCGTCCCAGTGAGTCGGGAGAGTAGCATCCCAGTGAGTCGGAACTGTAGTAGCAGTCGTAGTAGTAGTAGTAGTAGTCGTAGTAGTAGTGCTGGCTGGCTGTGCGACGCTGAGTGCTGACTGGTTGGCTGTAGGGAAGTTAATGGTGATGTGTATGTGGCGACGATGCTGGTGGTTGGCTGGCGATGCGATGTTGGCTGCAGGTGTTCGGCGTCCGTTGTCATCACGTCGGGGTCACCAATGTAGAGGAACGGGTGTCGGTGTTCCTCCACCAGAGGGGAGATCTCCTCGTCAGGCGGGTGTAGTGCCTGACCGCCGCGGCCCCTCCGATGGTTCATCTTCGGAGGTTGTATATATGCTACGTCCGCGGTAAACTTTGCCATTGTGATTTAGGATTCGGTGGCTCGATCTGTTGTTCCGTAGCTGAAGCTAGTGCGCTGACGCTCGATGCGTGTAAGTTCGGCGCGCATTGCAGAGATGTCGCCACACTTTCGAATTGCGAACCTCATCTTTCAAAATCGGTTAAAACATTCATAACATAATATAAGGATACAGGCGTGATCCCCGAAGGGGTAGGCACAGGCGCACTAGCGAACTAGAACACCCACATTTCGGCGAGCTTAGTTCCG
The DNA here is from genome assembly GCA_036417725.1 of Clanis bilineata. NCBI lineage: Eukaryota > Metazoa > Arthropoda > Insecta > Lepidoptera > Sphingidae > Clanis > Clanis bilineata. The sequence goes on from CM071154.1 coordinate 10,782,087, forward strand.
TCCCAGATGTGATAGGGGACGAGCCTATCGCCATATCGGGCACAAATTCCAGACTCCGGGCTGATATGGAAAAATCCAATATCACTTTGCCCGACCCGGGGATTGAACCCGAGACCTCAGAAGCTTAGTCGTACCAAAATACCACCACGCCACCGAGGCAGTCAAACATTCATAAGTCTTCAGTTATGTAGGAATTGGGTCGGTTTGGACGTGATTATAGCGTTTTATCACGCGACGCTCGCCGGCGACCTACCGCAAGAGATCAATGAATAATCAGGTCATTACCGCGCATGTGGGACAGTGGCCAACTTTCCTTACAGCAGGTTAGTTAAAAATGTAATGGGTGAGGCGTTTTTATAAATGTACTGACACTTTATACGAAAGAAGTATAAAATAACAGCAATGCTAAGAATAATAATAACACCTACACACTGACACAGATAATTTATTTATTTATTTATTTATTTATACACTTAGGCCTTTATTCATAATGACTTAGTGGGACGCTATAATACCGCTGAAGGACGTTTCCTAAAAATTGTTATTCATAATAGCTCAATAGCGTTAAAACGTTCCCAAAATCTCCCATAAAATATCTGCAATTTATAGAAGCTGGCACCCTACTTTAACGCTTCAATAGCAAAAAATATGGCCGATTTCGATTAGCTGATTCGTATTTAACGTTCCACCCGTTTTGGTTGAGATTCATTTGAGGGTGCCTGCGACTTCTATCATAAACATAAAAACACAAGCTCACGCCTATATCCCCGATGGGGTAGGCAGAGGCGTACTAGCGAACTAGAACACCCACATTTCGCCGAGCTTAGTTCCGTCCCAGATGTGATAGGGGTGAGCCTATCGCCATATCGGGCACAAATTCTAGACTCCGGGCTAATAAGGAAAAATCCAATATCACTTTGCCCGACCCGGGGATCGAACCCGAGACCTCAGAACCGTAGTTGTACCGAAATACCACCACGCCACCGAGGCAGTCTTCTAGACTTCAGAGAGACTTCTATCAAATGCAATTAATGTTATAAACACGATAGTTTGTGAGGTTGTATGGATGTTTTGTTACTCTTTCACACCAGAATGGTTGATCGGATTTGAATTTAATTCGGTAAAGAAATGGATTATAGTCTAGAATAAAAATGTCTAGGATAACAGGACAAATAAATGTGATGCAAAAGTTATGACCTCATGGTCATAAGTCGCTCAGTTTATTTGAAATATACGCGCGCCAGGTCGGACAGCGTAATAATATTGAGAGAATAAACTTGTCTTAAGTGATTCTTCACCATTCACAGAACATTACATTCTAGGATGTATTTATTTATAGAGGAATAACACATAGGCTACTTTTTTCCAGAAAATGTAGGGTCTCCGTAGGATAGATTTGTTTGAAGTCAGCTAGTATTTAATATTTTCCGTGTGATATTTAATTACATACCTTGATTTCAACAAAACATCTTTTTCTTCAATATCATCATTATCTAAGCACGAATAAATCAAGAGAAATAAAACACTTCAAAAATACAATGATGAATTTTATTAAATCTGATTCAACAAAAAATACTTATACACGCATGTTGCCTAATTATTCTTCAATACAATGTTATGTTGAAGCCGCTGTGAACTGGAAAGTCCGGTCCTGAATTCCATTCTCAAAGAAGGCAGGGTATTTTTCTTACACGATTTGCAAAGACTGGAAGCCCCCTTTCATTCATACGCTCCAAGGAATATCCTCCAAATCTAAATTTCATTTCCAAATATCCATAATCTACCCATATTCGTTGATGTTTAGGTATTGCATAAAACAAAATCACTTCACATGCAACAAACATAGTTTTACTTTGATTAAATTAATTAAATAAATATATAAACAAACTAAACTGGTCGCCATGGTCGCCATTTGCCATTTCGAATTGCGCGCGCAAGACGCGCGTGAATGATTGTTTTTTTTATTAGGCCATCGTTCCATGACTTTCCAGAGACAAAACTTGTTAAAATTACGTTTTATCTATGTACTAGCAACATTGTGACACGGTAAATATATTTTAGGTAATGGAGCTATAGTAAACTATTATGAATAAAGAATTTTATCGAACCTTCGATAGGCTTAAAATGCATTTTTACCAATATGAGTTTATATCTTCATTAGGGGTTTTATTATGAATAAAGGCCTTAATATACAATGTATATAGGCGGACTAGATAATCACAAGTTTAAAAACTTAACAGACCGACTTCAAGTCCGATCGTGACCAAATTTATATGGGACCACTCTTGAAATAAGCTCAATTGAACACAAAAAGAATTTTGAAGATCGGTCCACATTTAGCGGAGATATCGCATAACATACATAAATAAAATACAGAAGAATTGAGGACCTCCTCGTTTTTGGAAGGCGGTCGAATAAAGATGTTCGGAGCGCTAGAAGCATTGAAAGCGAAGCAGGGTTTTCAGCCCATTCGATCTATCGACACCATCGATATATTAATAACCTAGATGCACAGTTAACGCTCGGAAAATGGGACAGTAAAGAAATGCTTAAGCACTCGTTTTGCATACAGCCTGACGCCGATGGAATTCTAAAATTCAAATTTAAGAACGCTTGCTCATTTCGTTTAAAAAGCTACTTTATTACACGTGTATGGGGTTATATTTGTGTTGATTTAATTAGGACTTGTGATCTTTTTCTTTGTTTTATTCTTGAGACCACTTTTTAGGAGGATATTTGCAAAGAACTGTGCATCTAGGGTATATTATATTTATGATCGACACCAAAGAATTTTAACGCGACACGTAATGACGGCGACTGAGCGTGTTATGAGTGTTACCGCCGAATGTTCATACACTTAAGGTCGCCTTATCTCGTTTAAGGCCGCCTTATCTGTCAAAATTGTATGGCGAAAATCAATGTAAGCAGCCGTTAAAGTTGAGTAGCGTTTGACCATTCGGGCGTTAATGTGTGCGTAGGGCACTTTTGTACAGGCGCGTTTGAGTGCGTGGCTTCTCTGTGGCGTCCGCTACATAAAATCACGGCTACATTTCTAAGGAGATGAACTATGGAATTATAAAACCTCCCGCCACGCCGCGCCGCTCGCCTTAACATATAAAACAATGGCTTTGCCTTCGCTCGCTTATTACGTTTACGCCGGTTAAGCTAATTCCTGTTTAAAATACCAATAGCATGAAGGAATGTAACATTTTCATATTCACCTGCCTCACCACTCACCAGATTTATGTGTCCCTAGTTACAGTTTTGTGTAGTTTTCACAGTTTTCTAAAAGATAGTATTTGTTTTCGTCATATTATAGGTGCTTAAAACTAGTAAGTAGTAGCCCGAATGAAACCTCTATTGCGAAAACTACATCGAACTAAAATAAATGTGTGGATTAAACTAAAACTATCATTATTTCCGAGAAGTCAAAACCTCAAAACTAACTCATTTTAAACAGTGGATATGCGCGTATTCTCTTCGCACCACAAATGGCGAACACTAATTAAATGATGCCACATTATGAGCACATTATAGAACGGTCAGTCTGCCGACCACAGAGAAATGAAGTGAGCGATCCGCGTGAACGCACCACTACTCCCATCTAACTCTGTTATTAAATAGGTCGGCCCTCTGATTGTATAGGTTTTGAATAGCCATTTGTAAAGCAACTGACTATCCGCCGAATGTTCATACATTTAAGGTCGCCTTATGTCGTTTAAGGCCGCCTTATCTGTCAAAATTGTATGGCGTAAATCAATATAAGAAGCTGTTAAAGTTGAGCAGCGTTTGACCATTCGGGCGTATATGGAACAAGATTTGAGATTTCAAAAGTAATACATACATAAGCTCACGCCTGTATCCCCGAAGTGGTAGGCAGAAGCGCAATAGCGAACTAGAACACCCACATTTCGCCGAGCTTAGTTCCGTCCCAGATGTGGTAATAAGCGAGCTTATCGCCCCGTGTACAAATTCCGACTCCGGACTGATACTGGAAAATCCAGTATCACTTTGCCCAACTTGGGGTTCGAACCCGAGACCTCAGGACGGTAGTCGTACCGAAATACAACCACGCCATCGAGGCAATCTTTATAGTTATAGTATTTAATACGAAACAATAACATATAATAGCGAGTCCGCGGTTAACCCTTAGGAGTTAGGACTGTTGAAGGAAGCATAGACTTTGGACGGTTGACATTATTTGTAAACTCCATTTTACTTATCATCAGACTAATATAATTTCTGTCACTTAACTGCATCGATATAAATATTACGAAATACGTATGCCGTCATATCCCAAAAACAACATAAGTTTTAGAAGATTCTAGTGTATAAAAAACAAAGTCTTGTCTCCTTTTTGCTCTAGTGGCACCATATATCGGCTTTGGACCTGGTCGTGTTGGGTTCGGTTCGATTCGATCGAAAGCGAATTTTCTAATTTACTTTGCCCGGTACGGAATCCCCAGACGGGGTTTCCATCAGGCAGCCGGTCGTAAAAACTAAGCCAAATCCTTTCTGCAACCTGCTTGAAAGAGTGTGAAATAAAAAACAAAAGCACATCACACAATGTTAAAGCTAGATCAATACACAGTTGTATTCGATACACTAACACGTCACTTCGTTCTTTCTCATGCATACAAATCCTACAATGGAGAATGATTTCATCGCGAGTGTCAGCCCCTCTCATTCCCGCGCCCCTGGCTCATTCACATGTCATTCTCCAACAGAACAGTGGCGCAGCACGTGGTGTTGTCATATCAGCTTTATTTTTAATAAAAAGTCGATGGTATTAAATGAAAAGCTGTATTCATTGTGACAAAGTCATTGTCTGTTAAACAAAAGGTTTGAGATAGATGTGATCCAGATACGTACGTTGATTAATATTTTTTGTCACGATTTGTAAACAAAATATGTACATACTAAGTGAATAAAAATTATAATATGTTATGAATACTTTACGGAGAAAAATGAATATACTAATTTTAGCTTATGTTAGCGTCCGGCGTGGCGCGGCGTCTCGAACACATATTTTTGAAACTCTTCAGGTAAGTGATTTCTAAGTTGAAGATTATTCAATTCATGCTTGCAAAACTCTCTACATGAACAACTTGAATTGTTTTCTAAAACAATGGCTGTTAATACTAATAGTAATACGTACAAAAAGGTTTCTTTTTTATTTATTTTTCTAGCGAAGGCTGGCAAATGACTAAGTGGGTCACCAGATGATAAGTGATCTCCACTGCCCATAGACACCTATTACGAATTCGGATAATTGTTGTGATTTAGTACACGATATTGAGGGGTAGTATGTTAATTATATTTATATTAACTACCCTCCAAGTAATTCATAATATTTGTGGAAGGTATTTCTTTATTAACTAAAGCAAAAGGTATAAAAGAGCGGGAGCTATCATTATTGAGTTAGTCTCCCTTTGGAGCTCGAAGTGTACACGACTAGTTTGAGATATACAGTAAAGTTGTGTAGCGAATATAGTGTATATAAGAGGCGCGTTTTAACCAAGTCTTTTACATATCAGAAGCGGGATCGGCTTTAAAATCCTATCATCGCCCACAAAATTACCGTGTGCCCCGAAATGGGGGCAGTTGATTTGTTTTCACGAGATTGTGGCTACCCTGTGCCCCGAAATTGTGGCAATCGATTTATATTTAGGCCTTTATTCATAATAACTTAGTGGGACGCTATAATACCGCTGTAGGACGTTTCCGAAAAATTGTTATTCATAATAGCTCAATAGCGTTAAAACGTTCCCAAAATCTTCCATAAAATGTCTGCAATTTATAGAAGCTGGCACCCTACTTTAACGCTTCAATAGCAAAAAATATGGCCGATTTCGATCAACTGATTCGTATTTGACGTTCCACCAGTTTTGGTTGGGATTAATTTGGGTGCCTGCGACTTCTATCATAAACATTAAAAAATAAGCTCACGCCTGTATCCCCGAAGGGGTAGGCAGAGGCGTACTAGCGAACTAGAACACCCACATTTCGCCGAGCTTAGTTCCGTCCCACATGTGATAGGGGGGGAGCCTATCGCCATATCGGGCACAAATTCCAGACTCCGGGCTGATACGGAAAAATCCAATATCACTTTGCCCGACCCGGGGATCGAACCCGAGACCTCAGAACCGTAGTCGTACCGAAATACCACCACGCCATCAAGGCAGTCTTCTAGACTTCAGAGAGACTTCTATCAAATGCAATTAATGTTATAAACACGATAGTTTGTGAGGTTGTATGGATGTTTTGTTACTCTTTCACACCAGAATGGTTGAACGGATCTGAATTTAATTCGGTAAAGAAATGGATTATAGTCTAGAATAAAAATGTCTAGGACAACAAGACAAATAAATGTGATGCAAAAGTTATGACCTCATGGTCATAAGTCGCTCAGTTTATTTGAAATATACGCGCGCCAGGTCGGACAGCGTAATAATATTGAGAGGATAAACTTGTCTTAAGTGATTCTTCACCATTCACAGAACATTCGAGGATGTATTTATTTATAAAGGCTACTTTTTTCCAGAAAATGTAGGGTCTCCGTAGGATAGATTTGTTTGAAGTCAGCTAGTATTTAATATTTTCCGTGTGGTATTTAATTAGCAGCGATAGCTCAGTTGGGAATGGTACGGACTGCCAAGACAAGCATCGGAGGTTCGAGACCAACTCCAAAATGGAGCATACACCTCTGACTTTTCTATGTTGTGTGTTTTCTTTGTGAAATATCGCTTGCTATAACGGTGAAGGAAAACATCGTGAGGAAACCTGCATACCTGAGAATTTCTCCACAAGAAATTCGAAGGTATGTGAAGTCTACCAACCCGCATTAGGCCAGCGAGGTAGACTAAGGCCTAACCCCTCTCATTAGTAGAGGAGGCCCGTGCCCAGCAGTGGGACAGTAATATTACAGGGCTAATATTATTATTTTTTATTATTATTATTTAATTACACACCTTGATTTCAACAAAACATATTTTTCTTCAATATCATCATTATCTAAACACGAATATAGCGTCACATGAGTAAATCATGAGAAATAAAACACTTCAAAAATACAATTATGAATTTTATTAAATCTGATTTAACAAAAAATAGTTATGCACGCATGTTGCCTAATTATTCTTCAATACAATGGGTTTTAGACGGTTCTGTTGAAGCCGCTGTGAACTGGAAAGTCCGGTCCTGAATTCCATTCTCAGAGAAGGCAGGGTATTTTTCTTACACGATTTGAAAGCCCCCTTTCTTTTCATTCATACGCTCCAAGGAATATCCTCCAAATCTAAATTTCATTTCCAAATATCCATAATCTACCCATCTACGTTGATGTTTAGGTATTGCATAAAACGAAATCACTTCACATGCAACAAACATAGTTTTACTTTGATTAAATTAATTAAATAAATATATAAACAAACTAAACAGGTCGCCATGGTTGCCATGGTCGCGCGCGAATGATTGTTTTTTTTAGGCCATCGCTCCATGACTTTCCAGAGACAAAACTTGTTAAAATCACGTTTTATCTATGTACTAGCAACATTGTGACACGGTAAATATATTTTAGTTAATGAAGCTATAGTAAACTATTATGAATAAAGAATTTTATTGAACCTTCGATAGGCTTAAAATACATTTTTACCAATATGAGTTTATATTTTCGATAAGGGTTTTATTATGAATAAAGGCCTTAGTATTTAGTGGTAGTGCTACATTATGGCTACCGTGTTTTTCGACGATGAAGGTCCTCAGATTTATTGAAGAGCCATGTTGTGCTCTGATTAATTGAAGAGCCATGTTGTGCTCTGATTAATTGAAGAGCCATGTAGTGCTCTGATTAATTGAAGAGCTATGTTGTGCTCTGATTAATCGAAGAGCCATGTTTGCTCTGATTGATTGAAGAGCCATGTTTGCTCTGATTGATTGAAGAGCCATGTTGTGCTCTGATTGATTGAAGAGCCATGTTGTGCTCTGATTGATTGAAGAGCCATGTTGTGCTCTGATTAATTGAAGAGCCAGGTTGTGCTCCAATTTATTGACGAGCCATGTTGTGCTCTGATTTATTGAAGAGCCATGTAGGTGAGCTCAGATTTATTGAGTCATGTAGTGAAGAGCCATGTATGTGAGCTCAGATTTATTGAGTCATGTAGTGAAGAGCCATGTAGGTGAGCTCAGATTTATTGAGTCATGTAGTGAAGAGCCATGTATGTGACCTCAGATTTATTGAGTCATGTAGTGAAGAGCCATGTAGGTGAGCTCAGATTTATTGAAGTCATGTAGTGATCAGATTTATTGAAGAGCCATGTAGGTGAGCTCAGATTTATGGAGTCATGTAGTGATCAGATTTATAGAAGGGCCATGTAGGTGCGCTCAGATTTTATAGAAGAGCCATGTAGGTGCGCTCAGATTTATTGAGTCATGTAGTGATCAGATTTATAGAAGGGCCATGTAGGTGCGCTCAGATTTTATAGAAGAGCCATGTAGGTGCGCTCAGATTTATTGAAGAGCCATGTAGGTGCGCTCAGATTTATTGAAGAGTTATGTAGTGAAGAGCCATGTAGGTGTGCTCAGATTTATTGAAGAGTTATGTAGTGAAGAGCCATGTAGGTGTGCTCAGATTTATTGAAGAGTTATGTAGTGAAGAGCCATGTAGGTGCGCTCAGATTTATTGAAGAGCCATGTAGGTGCGCTCAGATTAATAGAGCCATGTAGTGCAGAGCCATGTAGGTGTGCTCAGATTTATTGAAGAGTTATGTTGTGAAGAGCCATGTAGGTGTGCTCAGATTTATTGAAGAGTTATGTAGTGAAGAGCCATGTAGGTGTGCTCAGATTTATTGAAGAGTTATGTAGTGAAGAGCCATGTAGGTGTGCTCAGAGTTATTGAAGAGCCATGTAGGTGTGCTCAGATTTATTGAAGAGTTATGTAGTGAAGAGCCATGTAGGTGTGCTCAGATTTATTGAAAAGCCATGTAGGTGTGCTCGGATTTATTGAAGAGTCATATAGTGATGAGCCATGTAGGTGTGCTCAGATTTATTCAAGAGTCATATAGTGATGAGCCATGTAGGTGTGCTCCAGATTTATTGAAGAGTCAGGTAGTGGAGAGCCATGTAGGTGAGCTCAGATTTATTGGAGAGTCATGTTGTGATCAGATTTATAGAAGGGCCATGTAGGTGCGCTCAGATTTATTCAAGAGCCATGTTGTGCTCCGATTTATTGAAGAGCTTTGTGGTGCTCAGATTTATTGAAGAGTCATGTAGATGTGCTCAGATTTATTGAAGAGCCATGTAAATGTGCTCAGATTTATTGAATAGCCATGTAAGTGTGCTCAGATTTAAGAGCCATGTAAGTGTGCCCAAGAGCCATGTAGTGTGATCAGATTTAAAGAAGAGCCATGTAGGTGAGCTCAGATTTATTGAAGTCATGTAGTGAAGAGCCATGTATGTGAGCTCAGATTTATTGAAGAGTCTTGTAGTGATCAGATTTATGGACGAGCCATGTAGGTGCGCTCAGATTTATTCAAGAGCCATGCAAGCGTGCTCAGATTTATTCAAGAACCATGCAGGTGTGCTCAGAGTTATTGAAGAGCTGTGAAGGTGTGCTCAAAATTATTGAAGAGCCATGCGGATGTGCTCAAAATTAAGAGCCATGCAGGCGTGCTCGAAATTATTCAAGAGCCATGTATGTGTGCTCTTTAGGTTTACTTGAATTAAGTCAGATCTAGATGATTGACTTGTTATATTATGTGCTTAGTGCTTGGCTTTAATCGAATGAACACACTAGTAGGGTGTTCAATTATGACCTTTAGTTAGTCTAGATATATCTAGAGCATATGGCCTGAATAAAAGCAGACGTGGTTGAAGTTAAATCACAAACTATTTCAGAAGTTGATATGGCGAAAAGGCATTTGGCCGTAAGACTAATTTTAATAACGATGGTAAAAGTTAGAAATGACTTCCCAAGTTTACTGGGCCATATAAAATTACTAATTGTTTAACTTTTTCAAGAACCAAGAGTGTTATGATTACTTTATTGTGTACGTAACTACTAATATACCTCTAGTAGTGCGTGCTCCGGAGATAGCACGGTATCGGATGGCCGAATATTACGAATTCGGATAATTGTTGTGATTTAGTACACGATATTGAGGGGTAGTATGTTAATTATATTTATATTAACTACCCTCCAAGTAATCATAATATTTGTGGAAGGTATTTCTTTATTAACTAAAGCAAAAGGTATAAAAGAGCGGGAGCTATCATTATTGAGTTAGTCTCCCTTTGGAGCTCGAAGTGTACACAACTAGTTTGAGATATACAGTAAAGTTGTGTAGCGAATATAGTGCATATAAGAGGCGCGTTTTAACCAAGTCTTTTACACACCCAAGACACAAAAAGAGTTGCCAACCAAAAGGATTGGAAAAGCGGGGGAGGGATTGGGCCACCGGAAATCTCACTGAACGAAACGCAACAGCGAGCTGCCTCTTTACGTCGGTTTTCTGTAAGACAGTGGTATCAAACCGGCCGAGCCGGCCCATTCGTGCTCTAGATGTTACTGTCTACAGCGTGGCTCTACCACTCAAACGTATTGCTTATATCCGTCTATAATAATAACCCAGCCTATTTCAAAGCTATTAAAAGGTTCATTTTTCCCTTCCTAAATACAGTTACTCAACTTTTCCATTCCAAAGCCAAGTTAAAATTGGTGTCGAATGCAGCCGCAGCCGAAATTTTTAACGATGCGTGTCAGTTCTGATCGTTTCCGAATTAGAACTCCAGGTAAAGTTGTTTGAAGCCTTTATAGTTGGTAATACTTTTTTATTTCAGTTATTTGAAAATTGAGGAATTGCAAGTTTTTTAACGTTGATGTACCGATGTCTAAAAGTAAGTATAATATTTTTTCAAAATATTATGGATCTGTCCGTCGCCTTCTTTCCGTGGTGGAGTATATGGGCTATGGACCCGGAGACCAGGATTCAAATCCCAAGTTGGGCAAAATCGTTTTAACATTTTTTTTATGGCAGAGCCTGGCAAACGAGAAGTTGGGTCACCTGATGGTAAGTGATCTCCACCGCCCATAGACCCCCAAGACACAAAAAGAATCATGGATGCGTTGCCAACTTAAAAGGAGGGGAATGGAATGGGAAGAGAAAGGGATTGGAAAAGGGAGGGGGAGGCAAAATGGGCCACAGGAAATCTCACTCACCGAGCGAAACGCGACAGCAAGCTGCCACTTTACGTCGGTTGTGAGATAGTGGTATCAAACCGGTCGAGCCGGCCCATTCGTGCTGTAGACGTGGCTCTACCACTCATCTCTCAGTGGAGGACGAATGTTGACATCAGGCAGGCAGCCAGTCATAAAAACTAAACAAAATCTAAGCTAAGCTAAGCTAAGCTAAGCTATCGCAGTTTTTAACAATTATACATACATACATAAGCTCACGCCTGTATCCCCGAAGGGGTAGGCAGAGGTGCACTAGCGAACTAGAACACCCACATTTCACCGAGCTTAGTTTTCGTCCCAGATGTGATAGGGGGCGAGCCTATCGCCATATCGGGCACAAATTCCAGACTCCGGACTGATATGGAAAAATCCAATATCACTTTGCCCGACCCGGGGATCGAACCCGAGACCTCAGAACCGTAGTCGTACCGAAATACCACCACGCCACGGAGGCAGTCAGAGAGAGAGGAGGAACAATTATGTAACAATAAAATAACAGTATTTGACTATTGACCCTATTTTCATCCGTTAACAATAGCAAGACCCTAAGCAGTTGACAGCAGCAGTTAAATCGAATATTAAACACGTGTCACATGTCGTGACATCGCTTTAGCTTATCAACAACAGTAATATATTTTTATGAATAGAACTCAAGTAACAACCGTGACGATCAGAGCTGTAGGGCCTTAGGGCGATTTGGCAACTATAGCGAGTTTGTACCACTTGTGCCCAGTTGTTCAGAGGCTAATCAAAGCCAAAATGAACTAACCATCTGTGAAGAAATATAAAGGTGAAATGTCTTTGCTAGGAAAGTCTTTTTATGTATTGATTTTGGAACCCCACGTGTTTTTACAAAAATGACAGTAGTTACAATCCAGTGGTTACCCAGTTTATGCATCAAATGATCACTTTTAAAAACTGGTAAAGATCATGTCTTATAAGTAACGTTTCAGCATTTAATATGAATAAAAGCATTGAGACAATTTTCTGTAGCAAGTCGAAATTAAAATAAGGTCGGTTTTCAATTTCTAGGAATATCTGTTGGCCAATAAGCATAGGTTGTCCGTATATACATAGATTTAATACCTAGTGGACACCTATAATAAAATGTTTATTGCGCATACAAACTCCTTGAACAAACTAGCAAGCACTACCAAAAATAATAATAATAATATAATAAATACACCCACAATCACACACCTAGCCCTGACCCCACACTACGTATAACCTGTATCGTGGGTATCATAGACTATGAGAGACTTTCGGTCTCACAACACCCAGACTTGAAACAAATATCTGTGGGCCACACAAACATTTGTCTCTATGCGGGAATCGAACTCGCAGCCTCTCGTTTCACAGACCGCTATTTGCCCGCTGCGCCACGGAAGCTGTCTGCTATAAGCATTGATTATATAATTTTGAAACAAAACTCATCATGATCATGACGCACGTATTAATTCTTAAAATCATCATTATCTCGGTGCTTCTACCAATCTGTGCAAGTTTTCACAAGGCCCCTTCATTGAACTGCGTCAGAGCTTCTGCCCCTACCCGGCCCTATCGGCCCCTAAATCCTACATATCATAGCAATGTGTCCGATGGCGTAAAAAATCGAATTAGGACCCGTAACAATCGTACCGTGAAATATAGGAATATTGTTAAATCCTTGTCAGTTCGTTTTGTGCTCGGATTTGCTTTATAATGCGATTAAGCGTTTTGTACCGCCGCGAATTTCGTTTCTCTTGACGATATTAGAATGTGTAGTATTAATTTTACTTTGGATAATTGTTTCAATTTAGGGTGTGGTTGATATGATTAAAATTATGCAATCTATGTATTATTTAATTATATTATTAAATTATAACATTTAAATATTCAAAATTAAATATAGTTACTACAAGTTTACTTACTTTAATTATTAACTTGTTAAAGATATATTCCCAAAATTTTGTTAAATCAAATTATTATACACTGCCTGTATTTTTTTAAGTAATAAAGAAAGATGTAGGTTTGGTTATAATGAAAGTTTTGCGATGGTATTCTAGCCAATAATAAATGTAATTTAGTGCTTAGGTACCAAATACATTCAACATTATATAGACGGGATAACAGCACAAAACTTGTGATCCAAAAGTTATGACCTAGTGGTCATAAGTCGCTCAGTTTATTTGAAATATACGCGCGCCAGGTCTACCAGCGAAATAAAATTGAGAGAATAAGCTTATCTTACGTGATTCTTAACCATTCACAAAATATGGTGTAAATTGTAATTGTAATAAATAGTTGATGGCGGTACTGAAGTTTGAGATCATTTTTTTTTGTATAAATACTAGCCTCTCTATAGTTAGTAATATTAAATTTCTTTGTTAGGTACTTAGCTATACTTATGTAGGCTACAAAATAACAAATTACATCCTCACAAAGTCTGGAAATACTGATATTCCCAAACAAAGAGCTCGTAAAATAAACAAGAAAGCATCGTTATAGCCAATAAAATGTTAATGCACCTTTTATGAGATTTCTATACTCTTACACATTCAAACAGTAATATCGTAGTGCTTATGGATGGCCGGATTAATTTCAGCACCCCTAGTACGAGTCAACCAGTTCTCGCTTTGAAAATGACAATAGTTTTCGTTTTCTCGCGATTCAGTCCCGGATAAATCGTATTAGAATAAACACGTTGTGTGACCTGGGATTCGAACCTACGACCCGATCTACAACCCAACTAGTCCACTAGTCCAAAGAGGCTAAAGTAGCTTGCAATTCTTATTAAATGTTCAATTTCAACAATAAACTTCTATATGATAAATTAAATTTGAAAATTCGTTTGCTCGACCTCGGAATCGAACCCAGAACCTCCCGATCCACAGCCCACATACGCTGCCACTATACCAAGGAGGCAACTAAGATATACATAACATACAAAAGAAAAATATGGACGCTGAAAACCTCTTCTTTTTAAAATTCGTTGGAAAGGTCGTCAAAACAATCATGTTTATTGAAGTTTGTAGGAATTCAATTTCTACCATAGCAATACGTCGAGCGAAGCAATCATTTGCATAGAACGATTATCGTGTCCCTGTCGACGCATCTAATATAAGTTTACGTAGCGCAAGTCCAGTATTGCTTGTAGATTTTGCATATTCATGAGCGGCGAAGTTGCCGGAACCGATGAGATCTACTTGGCACTTGACAAATCAGTTTACAACACACAAACATTTATATTGCAATTAAAAGTTTGGTGTATCGAAATTAATAAAGTGTGCGATCCTTATTGCAAAAATATCAACCTATGTCTACCCCCTTTTTATTTTTAAGCCCTTAGTAAGTCAACCAAAACATAAAATCAAGCCTACTATTATTAGATTCGAAATTTTCGGATTTTTTATATAATACTCTGGTTTTTGATCTGCGGCCTGAGCAGGAAAATTTCTGTATTCCATACGTAAATGTATTCGAACTCGATGCGCGTCTATGAAATTTGTATGAAATATTAACCAAACGTCATCAGTGCGCAGCGAACTCGAATACATTTACATTTACATTAGATTTCCGTGCTTAGGATACTGATCTCATATTTTAGTTAAAATATGTTTTATATAGGTATTTTTTATTATGAGGTCAATAAACACGCATCCACGATCGAACGACATATCAACCAACCAACTCAACATCAAAAATAATTTGTATCACAGACATTTATTCCCCACGTAACTGCTATAGCCGTTTGGGTATTTGTCATACAAATATTTTATATAGTCACTACGAGACTATCCCGCCCTTACACCCACCACTATAACTCCTCTAAGCCAGTATCAACAATGGCACGCATTTTACGACACCGAGAAACGAAGCTTGGCGATTCTCAGATAATGCAAAATTGTCTTCATCCCGCAACGAAATTAATCGATCACTTCCCTGCAACATGGTTGAGGTGGTCGATGGCTGGCACATGCGTCATACTCGTGAACGGGTGCTGCTTGTGGAGACTGGTCTGCCTGGACTGTTTTGTTTTCTTGTATCAATTCAACTTGCCGTGGCTATGGGGGTCGCTCAGTATACCTTGTATGTTATTTTGTCCGATATTATTATATATCTATTGTTACCATGGTTTAGCTTAATTTTAGGTCTTTATGTGTCTGGTGCTGTACCTGTATTAGATGTACTGACTGTAAATTGATGTTAAAAAGAGCAACGTCTGAGATTCTTGCCCGTTATTCTCTGGCGAAACAGCCTTCCGAACAGGCGGTAGAGTTAAAATTTTACGGAATCTAAATAATGTTTGAACATTTTATGAATTCAATAAATGATTTGATTTGATTTGAATCAAACAGAAAGATAGGGAGGACTTGGATTTATAAGGTTTACATAGTCATTAGCGAGAAACCTCAAAAACTCACGATTGAACTACTGAAGTCCAAAGTTCTGCTACAAACTGCTGCAAGTTGGAAGCCACTGAACACGGGTCAGAGCCGGCAATCCGGCGGAACAGTTCGCGACTCATGCAATATTCAACAGACAAACAGATGTCACGCTGACGACACGTGCATCGTGATCGATTAAGCCATGATCTAAGGTAAGCGAACCAGTAAGGTAACGACCGTATTTGCATAGTTCAGGTATTGGTACAATGTTTGGAGTTTAAGGAATGTGTGTAGGTTGGCATTAGGTTGTTGCAAGATTGAGAGAAAATACTGAGTTTGCTGTCAATTGACCTAGACATACCACTTGGAAACTCACTCACTCAACGAAATGCGACAGCGAGCTGCCACTTTACGTCGGTTTTCTATGAGACAGTGGTATCAAACCGGACCAGCCGGCACATTCATGCTTTAGATGTAACTGTTTACAACGTGGTTCTACCACATCTTGGTTCAAAATTAGGATATTATTTTTATTATTCTTATGCCACCACGCTGACCTATTATGGATACATTTCACATAAGAGTTTTCTCCACATTCGTATTTTGAAATTCTTCTCATGTAGGTCGGTTTCTTCACGTTAATTTTCTTCACAATTAAAGCAATCAATAATTCGTAATACATATTAAAACAGTTTTACTTTGTTACCTAAAAATATATCACATTTTTACGTCAGACAAAAACAAACAAACCACATTTACCACTCATATCATGTTAAAAATGTCTCTGTCATCCGTGTGTGTCCGAGCACGAATGTTCACTCTATTTTCCAACACGTAAGCGATCCTAAAATACACCAAAAGTAATAAATAAAGCACATTCTACTTTATATTTTCTATTTCTGCATATCACAATGATTTTCTACCACGAGTCTTCGAATTAGTTTGATTTTTAATGTAAACTCGAACGCGACGCGACGGCACCGGGGCTGAGGCGTCGGAGTGGAGTTAAGTGGAAAAAATAACATTTCATCGGAATTGGAAATGGAACATTACTAAGTGGCGAAATGAAGATTGAAAGAAAGGGAAAAAGATTTACGCTCCACGCAACATTCGGAAGTTGTGGTGAGCTTATTTTGCTCCATTAGAGAGAAGGACCACAATGTCTTTGTCAATTATTGTGTTATTTTTAACTTATTTATCTCGTATTCAAAGAATAAACTGTTATATTATTTGAAAGTATATGGCACTACTGTTTATTTACAGACTTTAATTTTATTGTATTCGAAAAAATGGTCGCACTGGTAAATCAGCGGCCTGAGCAGGAAAATTTCTGATAACCGTAAATGTATTCGAACTCGAGGCGCGTCTATGAAATTTGTATGAAATATTAACCAAACGTCATCAGTACGCAGCGAACTCGAATACATTTACATTTACATTAGTTTTTCGTGCTCGGGCTACTGAAACACCATACAAATATATTTAAAAAACAACTAGAAATTGCGTTCTTACATATAATTAAAAAAAATATAAGTTTTAGCTTATATGACAACGATTCGACTCTTAATAATTCAATGTGAGTTATATAACCATAGTAAAAGATCATTGTGCACTTGCAGAAAAGGGGAGAGTAGACATTTGTATCCATTATTGTCGTCAAATTAAATCTGCATGGTGACTGCTCACCGCCCGCCGCTCACATTCCATTCGCTAATGGATTGCACTACTCGAATTGATGCTGCCAATCTAACTAACGATGATCGACTTCCGACAATTCGCCATGTAAGTTATTACTATAAATAGTTTTAGTTACAATTATTCGTCTAGTTTGCAACTATTTGTTAATTTTTTATCTCGAGTCTGTGTAGTTAGGGTAAGAAGGCTCAGTATCCAGAGCAGGAATAGTTTTGACAATCGAATTCGTATCGACTTTTGAACTTACTATACACTGATACTTAATATTTCATACAAATGTCATATACGCGCATCGAATTTTGACATTTCAAAATTATTCCTGCCAGCGTCTCAGGAGTCTGAACAGTAGCCCGAGCACGAAAAACTAATGTAAATGTAAACTCGCTGCGCACTGATGACATTTGATTAATATTTCATACAAATTTCATAGACGCGCATCGAGCACGAATACATTTACGATTGTCATAAATTTTCCTGCTCGGGCTGCTGATCAAATTGTTTTGGTTGTTTTATTAAAAAACGTCAGACTTATATGCTCCTTAGGTTCGTATTCACTCTCGTAATATCATGGGATGTAAATAAGCTTAGCGAACCCTAGGTGCAATGTTGAACCTCTGCCTAAACCTTCGTAGTTACAAACGTTATTTTAAATGTAAATACGAAATCTTTATTTGATTTTTTTTTCTAAGTTACATATACTTTTAACAAAATATAAATGTCGCATCGGTACAAACCATCAATTAAAACTCCAATAGTTTATCAAAACGAAGCAAGTAGAAGTATTTCACTAATATTTTTTAGTTTTGATTCTGTCCATATCGATCGTAGACAGCTAATCCGAACACATAAGCACCTACAAAACGTTCACCATATATTCAAATATCCACTAATGCATTCTCGGGGATACTAAATCTACTAAGATAAGAAGATTACGTTTAATATTTCAGTATGAAATCCTCCCCACGCTGCATATCTTTCTTCGGATTTCCATTTTATTGCAAAAAGTACATGACGTCTTAAAGCGAAAGTAGTTTTAAAATGTCACGTTAGAATATTTTAGATATTAGTCGATATTTGACTTATTCGACAGCCTCCGTGGCGCAGCGGGCGAGTAGCCGGCTGTGAAACGTGAGGTCTCGGGTTCGATTCTCGCATCGAGACAAATGTCTGTGTGGCCCATAGATATTTGTTTCGGGTCTGGGTGTGAGAGCGAAAGTCTCTCGTAGTTTCTGATACCCACGATACAGGTTACACGTTACAGGGTTGGGACTATGCATGTGACTTTTGGGTGTAGTTATTATTTATTTATTATTATTTATTCGTAGAGCATATATTTGGTGTATTTAGCTTAGAAGTAGATGAGAGCAACATGATTTTTAACCAAGCTCAGGTTTACTATGCGTGTGTAAAAATATATCAAGACTATATTCGACCAATAATATTTACGATTTATGTGTATTGTTATAATTGTTGCCTCGCTGGCGTGGTTGTATTTCGGTACGACTACCGTCCTGAGGTCCCGGGTTCGATTCCCGGGTCAGACAATGTCATATTGGATTTTTCCATATCAACCCGGAGTCTGGAATTTATGCCCGATATGGCGATAGGCTCGCCCCCTATAACATCTGGTACGGAACTAAGCTCGGCGAAATGTGGGTGTTCTAGTTCGCTAGTGCGCCTTTGCCTAACCCTTTGGGGATACATGCGTGAGCTTTTTTTTCTAATTGACTTTTGCTGTTAACTTATATTGCTTTTACAGCTTCATCTGACAGTGAAACCGGCGCGGTTACGTATTGCTTACTTACTCACTTGCGTACCATTGTTGCTCCAGGCTTACAGGAATTAGTGGTCATTGTATGGACGGGATAGTCTCCTAGCAAACTGAGAGCCCTGCCCCCTTACTCTTACGCTCGATTCGAATTTGACTTCGATTCGGTTTCTATTATATATTACTATATTTCTATTTCGGTGGAATTTTAAGTCACTAAATAAAATCGAATCGAATTACAAGAGTCAGCCTCCGTACGAGTTGGCAAAAAGCACTATAGTTTTCATTTTCCGAACACTTCTTTATATGAGCTGTTGACATGGAGGCCCTAGGATCGAATTTCGGGCGTGGCTTTTCAAATGTTTGTCCGGAACTGGATTCCCCAGACGCATTAGACATTCTGACCACGACATTTTAATTTTCGGAGTGTCTCACTGATATTACGATATCTAAGGCAAAAAGTAATATCGTATTATACGCCTTTCATAATATCGTGAAAATATAATTTAGCAAAATGGAGGGTTATCGTAAAAAGTGTCACGTTTTTAATAAAAATGCAAATAAACAATATAATACGCGAGTATTGTGTTGTCGTTGACATCATAAAACTTTTTGTGATATCATCCACCCCATAAAGGTGCGTCTACATGTTCAGACATTGAGCGTGTTAGACACGCACCGTAACAGCTACGGACAATGTTCATTCAAGTTACTCTACGATTGTGGCCCGATAGATCCCCTCAGACTGGCACAGATAATTGAACTGCGCAGACAATATCTGTACCTCGGTGTTATAAAACAGTAACCAAATTTCAAAACGCTGTTTTTACACGAATAGATGCGTAAACACCAGATCTTTATAATGGTATAAAACATTAAAAAATTAAATATAAATAAAATCATTCCTTATTTAAGTTGACCAGTATTTGATTCATAGTTTTGCGGCGCACATTTACGCCTCTCCTGTAATCTTGCCGTGAATGTTGGACGTCCTGTGTCTGCCGGTGTGTACATGGCCTTACGATAGATATAAAACATTCGTACACAATGCATAGTACACGAAATAATTATTTATATGACACGGGCTACAGAGCGGGTCTGACACGCTCTGTATCCGTAAATGTGAACGGACCTTAATACATTGGGTGTAATAAGAGTGCCTATAGGAGTCGTAAACGAGTAGTAAATTAGTCGGGAGCATTGAGTAACTCCTATATTTAGAAGTCGATGATAACCACGGGGCGTAAATAATTGAGGCTCTGTCAGGCCCAACAATGTCGCGGCTTAAATAATTATTACGTAATAAATTGTGTAAATGGGTAATTATATCACCGCTTCGTTGATCTTGTGGTAGCATCGCTTTGAAAGGTTATAGATTCAAATTTTAAGTAAAGCACACAATTTGTGAAAAGTTACGTCAACCCTTTCTGGAGGATCTTGGTACTTACTTAAGAACCTAGAATGAAAAGAATTTAGGCGAACCGTGCACTTAAGTTGCTACCAGTAGATCCCTTCTGCTCGACCATGATTTTTTGGTATTTCGCGTTAGCGACTACGTAAAATAATTTGTGATATTTTTCTTCAATTCCCTAAGTTACCTCTAGAGGCATTCGGATATTTGCCATACAATTTTTTACGTAGTCACCAGCGAGAAATGTCAAAAATTTATAACCGAGCTACAGCAATTAAGTTCTAAGAAGACGACACAAATCAAGTTAACTACCATCAACTACTCCTCAGGCTATGCATTGCTGCCATCAAAGTAATTTAAAGTGCGATTCCACGGTCAAAGTACGCGATAAATTAAAATGCGGACTACTAAAGAACGTATTTGAGATACGCATCTTTTGTAGCATGAAGTTGCCAGACAAGACCGTTGAAACTTTAATCTAGATAAAAAAATGTTTTTTTGGCATCCAAAGACTTCTATGTATTTACTAGACAAGCTGTTTCGAAGTAAAGTTGTGTCACATGACGGCGAGTGTTTGACGTTTCACGGCTAAGGAAAAGAGTTGGGAGGTTACCACCACATCTTATAGCAGTATTATTATCATCTTACTTGTACCGATTCCCATACAAAACAAACGAAGAACGATTATAATAATACTGCTATAAGAGGTCGTGGTAACCCTTCAGATTTCTATAGTGAGTTGAGGTCGATTAACAGAGACTTAGTGCGCACATTCTATGTACTGAACAAGCAGTCTAGTAGTATACATAGAAATCTTTGTTGGCATCCCATTACCAATGTCGCTTGCGATACCGGTCACGTTTTGAGAAAACTACAGGAGTACGTTGGTCGCAAGTGTCTGGACCATATCGTACCAGGGGTGCGTCCCCGTGGACGACCCAAGAAGCGCTGGCTGGACGTTGTGGAGGATGATATGAGAGTCAATGGTCTTACTGTGGAGGATGCTCAAGACCGAAGTGGAAGCCCTTAAATAGGAAGACAAACCCTGGCACTAGCCCAGGATAATGCCAGGCAGAAAAAAAATCCCATATAACACAACCATATCGCCTGAGAATAGTGTGCAGCCAAAAAGTCGCAGAAAAAATGTCTAACAGCAACCATCCTCTGGGGTATTTAGTTCCGGAAAAATCAAATAAGAAAAATCGCTTTGCCCGACCTGGGAATATGCTATATGCTGGCACTAGACCAAGATGAAGGCAACGACCTCCCATAAACACTCACAACACCGAAATAATCACGGGAGCCTTGCTTTACCAAGAATCAATAATCTTCTTCTTCTTTTCTATCTTATTGTGTCCCACTGCTGGGAAAAGGACCCCAACTTTTTCCACTGTTCTCTGTCATTGGCTAGTTCAGTCGTAGGCATCCAGATCGTCACGCCATCGTTTCCGGGGTCTACCACGGCGTCGCGTCAATAATAACAACTATCATTTATAGCTCCTGCTCCAACAAAGAAATTGTTTTTATTTGACTCAAATAATCGTACGTATTATCCGGGTTTATAATTTATGTTCCGGAAATAGATTCGCACTAGTTATGTCTCTGCCTACTTCTACAAGAACACAGGTACGCGCCTATGTTACGTACCACAACAATTCTACGAAAAACAGCTAATTAAATATATCCATCAACTAATCACGAAAGGCTGAACTCAATAATGAAACTCAATAAAACTTTGCCAATTGATACGCCGCTCAGCATTGCATTGCGAAAAGTAACCATATTTATGCAAAGTTACAAAGCGACCAAAAACTTCCAATACGAAACGCGGGCACCGAATCTGTCCATTTCACAGTAGTTTTTGTTAGAGACGGCTAAAATGTGATTTCCGCAACATTAGGCGGAACTTGTACTGGTATTGAGGAGCGCAAAAAGTCTACACAGATTTTCACTCAGCCGCCAGCTGGTAATATATTAGTCGAAGGAAAAACGATACATCGGAATGGACTGAGGTAATCATAGCATGTGAAATTTAACTTTTCCGACGATTTTTTTGGCATTTTTTAAATTGGCTATTTCTGGATAGTCTGATCACAGCCGATCAGAGTAATTTTGGGATTAAATGAAAAAACGCTAAGGATACTAAAAAGATATCTAAAGCAAGGACTTTGTCGACCTTTTTTTTCTTTCTACCTGCCCTTAATGTGGGGTCGGCGCAACACACTTTTTCAAGCATGTTGCAGAAATGATTTGCCTACGTTTTTACGACCGGCTGCCTGCCTGACGTCAACCCCCTCTGAGGGGTCCAGTCCCGGGCAAATTAAATTAGAAAATTCGCTTGGCCCGACCTGGGAATCGAACCCACGACCTCCCGGTCCACAGCCCATACATGCTGCCACTAGACCAAGGAGGCGACCGATTTTCGACTGATTTCAAAAAATGAGAAAGTCCTCAATTCGACTGTATTTTCTATGTATGTTTCTCGCCAAATGTGGACCGTTTTTCAAGATTATTTTTGTGTTCGATAGAGCTTACTCCAAATTTGGTCACGATCGGATACATTTTGAAGTTGGTCCATTATTGTAGGTCCATGATCTAATGACTGTTAATACAAACTCCTAAGCCCTAACACTTTAATGATGAATATGTAGTTGCAATTAGAATTGGGTACTTGCCAATTTTTTTTATTAATATCATATGAAAATTACGTCATCTGAAATATAGAACAGAAAGAAATATTGAAATATTCTCAAAAATAAAAAAATATAAGCCTTTAAAATTTGTTGTAACCTTCAAACTGCGGGAAAGAGAAGTGTCAATATAATCACCTCACCGCCATAACGGCACATGCGTTGGAAAGGGGTAGAAAGGATTGTGTCCAAACATGTGATTGCGTATTAATTTATTAAAAACATACATACATAGAGAATCCATGTTCATAGGAATGAGCAGACAACGGATTTCCATTTGCTACAATTCTTCTAAAAAACACAATTATGTAGAAGCCTACTTATTGGAAACATGGTAGGTATTCCTAAAAACCAATACTGTGCCCATACATTCAGACCTCTTCTTTCATTATAAACTATGTTATTGTACAACACAAAGCCATTCGCAGGTTATACCAATAGAATGTGTACAGTAAGTGCGAATCGGTTCAATATAACACCTACCCCGCAATACCAAGATTTCGCGGTGAAGTTATTGAAACGTCGCGAAATCCACTTAGTTTTATGAGTTGGAAAATGCGATATGCCGCCGCCGCAAGCAGGGGGCGCTATTATACCATACGTACACACTATTTCGGAATGTTGGCGTTACCGAATCTTGCACAGAAGCATAAGTTTTCCGCTGTATTTATGGACATATTTGCTTCCGCGATCTGCATGTCGATTCTCTAAGGTTTCATTTGTGAAAATAACGTTGCGGCAACGATGTTTTCATTTTTGTATTCAGCAAGGTACAAAGCGCACGCACTAGCGCTACGCGTGATGACGGCGCTTATGTTCGCTGCCGGAGCGAGGCGTCGATCGCAACGTTGTGGCGTTTCTTAGAGAATAGACCTGCAGAACACCGAACACTGACTCTAAAAGTCTCATTCACCAAATGCAACAGCAGCTTTACTGAACATAGGTGTTTTGCGAGACTATCCTTATAAAATAAATAAGCCTTCTTCAAAATTAATAAAATAAATAAATAATCTGGTTAAACCTGCCTCCTAATATCGTAGGCGTAATTGTCCAAACAGAAGTTCTAATTTCTAACAGATAAAGAACAGTGCCTCAAGCAGGAATATTTTTGACAATCAAATTGTATTAAGCTCGTTGCGCACTGATGATCATCATCGTTCATCATCATAATCTCACGCCTGTATCCCCGAAGGGGTAGGCAGAGGCGCATTAGCCAACTAGTACGCCCACATTTCCCCGAGCTTAGTTCCGTCCCAGATGTGATAGGGGGCGAGCCTATCGCCATATCGGGCACAAATTCCTGACTCCGGGCTGATATGGAAAAATCCAATATCACTTTTCCCGACCCGGGGATCGAACCCTCAAGAAAGGAGGAGGATCGAGACCTCAGCACAGTAGTCGTACCGAAATACAACCACGCCACCGAGGCAGTGCGCACTGATGATATTTGATTAAAATTTCATAAACTTCATAAACGCACATAGAGCACGATTCGAATTCGATTGTCAAAATGATTCCTGATAGGGCTTCTTAAACTCACTGTTTCTTAAAGTATTCGTGAAATTTCAATGTAACATTACGTTTATATAAAAACCACGTTTGATGTTAATCGCCAGGTGATGCTTCTTTGTTTCCCGAGTTAGTGTGAATAGTTCATAAACTATATACGAAGGGTTGTCCGCTAACAATTTTTTTTTTAAATTGTTCATAGCCATGGATACAATGTCCTTCAGCCGTATACTTTTTATTATTTATTACACTTTGTTTCCTATATCTAAGTTTTCGCAAGTGCATTGAAGTCGGATGTGTTGGCGTCAATTCTTTCCAGTTTGATGCTTTTTAGACGATTTTCTCGCAGAGGAGGAGTCGAACATGGTCGACCCATCAACCCGACAAAAAGCGTCCAAAATCACTTATTTCAAAGCTTCCACATACTGTCCATCTTCGTGATGTTTATCGCTTAGATTCACATCACATTTAAACCACAAGCATAACTTTAGACTAGAATATGAAATCATTAAAACAAGCGACCACCCGCACCGTCAGAATTCCCGCCAAAACTCGTCCGCTAACTATTGTCCAGCTGTGCTGCCATGCCAAAATGCAAATCTATAGAAAATACTTTTTCTTGTCTACATTAAACCCTTTGCTAAGTAACATTACGATACGACGAAGGTCAATCACAAGTATGAAAGAATGAAGTCACTAATTTTACAAATCAGTTAGGGGAGAGTCGGGTAGCCCCGGCCGGCGGGTAGCCTCGGCCACTATCGGTTACAGGCAATCCCGCACACATAGATTAATGGTACAAACCTTAAAATGTTCGCAAGTCCGCATACTTTAATATTCGCCGTAGTAGTAACTTGATCACCCAGCGTACAAAAAGTAACAGTTGATTGTTTTCTCAGTGGTGATTTTTTCTCGCGCCGTTTAATTTTAAAATGCAGTTTATGGACATTGAATGTAAGTATTTCATCATCGTTTATGAATTATTCTGAGCCATTATTATTATAGTTCAACAGGTAGGTTAACTCTTGTTGCTAGTATTGGTAATTTTGTTTATATAAATTGAAACATTGGATAAAGACGGCCGGGTAAAACCGGACACAATTTTGTCGGGTACCGTCGGACACTTTTTGAATGAAGATTATTTTTTTATTTAAACGATATTAATGCGTTTTGATATGTAGGTTCTATAATATATTAAGGTAAGTATGAGGTCTATTTATTTTTTGCAGATCGCGCCAAAATTTAAAGAAAGAGAGACTCAGCAAACGAATTGAGCGGTGGTTAGAATGAAAAACGCTATAGAAATTGTTAAAGAAAAGAAGTTATCAGTTGGAGAAGCAGCTTACAAGTATGAGGTGCCAAGAAGTACTCTACAGGATCGAATAAAAGCTCTTAATAGTGGACAAGAGGTTAACATGATACCAAAACTGGGAAAAGTTAAAAACACTTCACTCTTCAAAAATGCATTAGCCGAGAAAAACGCAACTGCAATTGACTAAGCTTAGACTAAGCGTAACAGCCATAAAGAAAAAAATTAAAACAAATCAGATCATTCAAACTTTGTCAAAAAATCAGAAAACAGAGTGCATAACTTGCAGAGAAACGTTTGAAGAGGTTTGGATCCAGTGTCAAAACTGGGCGCATGAAGCATGTGTAGATGTCGATACTTCACAGCCTTATTATTATTGTGACATCTGACAAGCTAAAGAGCTATTTGGCCATGTGTAATATGTATGTCCGGGGCTACCCGCCAAAAAAAGAGTTGTCGAAAATTAAAGACTGTTTGTTACATTAAATTAGAGCTAAGATAAAGAACTAATTAGATCGTTACCTATCTTAAAATACAATACATATGTTTTATTGATCGTTTAAGTACTAAATAAATATATGTTTGCGTCCACTTTAGAAATATTATGACTTTTGCTTATGTGTCCGTGGCTGCCCGACTCTCCCCTACATAATAATACGAGTTCTGTCACTCTGAGAAACTACAAATAATTACGTTTGTTTGTTGTTTTTGGGAGACGAACCCTGGCTTTAGGCCGGGATAACGCCAGACAGAAAGAAAGTAAGTTATTTAGACTGCTAGTTTCATTTTTCAGTGATAGAGCCACGCTGTAGATAATTACGTCTACAGCACACATGGCCCAGCTAGATATGCCCGACTTTGATACCACTGTCTCACAGAAAACCAACATGAAGTGGCAGCGCGCTATCGCGTTTCGTTCGGTAATTAAGGTTTCCGGTTGCCCAATTCCCCCCTCCAATTTCCAATCCCTATTGCACTCCTTTTAGACTGGCAACGCACCCATTATTATTTTTATGTCTTGGGTGTCTATGGACGGTGGAGATCACTCACCATCAGGTGAGCCATCGCCTCGTTTGCCAGTCTCTGCTATAAAAAATATTTAGTCACGTACTTTCACCACATATCATCACCACCACACATCAGCTCACGCCTGTATATCCGAATGGGTAGGCAAAGGCGCACTAGCGAATTAAAACACCCACATTTCGCCAAGCTTAGTTCCGTCCTATATGTGATAGGGGGCGAGCCTAATGCCATATCGGGCACAAATTGCAGACTCCGGGCTGATATTGAAGAATCCAATATCACTTTACTCGACTCGGGGATCGAACCCGAGACCTCAGAACTATAGTCGTACTGAAATACAATCAGGCGACCAAGGTAGTCTTTCTTCTTCACCATTATAATTTTAAAAAGTAAAATTGAAAACAAACCAATTTTTCAAATAAGTGGTAACACTGGGCACTCAACAAAATTGAGGCACGTTTTACGTGTACCCTATTATAGTCTCGTTAAAAATTTACGACTGTCACAGTTGGGGAAGTCCCAAACGTCCTTGGACAAAGGCATCTCTAGAATAATTACTAATTAGTTGCTAGGAACTGCTCGCTTTTTTATATCATAATCTCTCTTTGTAGAATTTTTGATTTCATTTACAGACTAGTTTCTTGGCTTCTCTTACACAAAATTAAAGTTTGATACTGGAGTTCTAATAAAAATTAAACAGCAGCCCGAGCAGGAAAATTTCTGACAACCGTAAATGTATTCGTGCTCGATGCGCGTCTATTAAATTTGTATGAAATATTAATCAAATGTCATCAGTGCGCAGCGAGTTTACATTTACATTAGTTTTTCGTGCTCGGGCTACAGAAGAAATTCATTCAATAATCATACAAGTACTCCTTGCATCCTTGCTTTTATGAGTTTTTTCGGTACGAAGAGCTTTTGATCTCCCCTAAACTAAATATAATCCACATAGATAGCTCTAAGTAATACAACGGATTGCGAAAATATATACCTAAATATTGTATTAGCTGCTAATGCCATGTTAATTAAAACCACCAACCCGCATTAGGCCAGCGTGGTAAACTAAGGCCTAACCTCTCTCATTAGTAGAGGAGGCCCGTGCCCAGCCGTGGGACAGTAATATTACAGGGCTAATATTATTATTTGACTGCCTCGGTGGCGTGGTTGTATTTCGGTACGACTACCATCCTGAGGTCTCGGGGTCGATCCCGGGTCGGGCAAAGTGATATTGGATTTTTCCATATCAGCCCGGAGTCTGTAATTTATGCCCGACACAGCGATAGGATCGCCCCCTATCACATCTGGGACGGAACTAAGCTCGGCGAAATGTGGGTGTTCTAGTTCGCTAGTGCGCCTCTGCCTACCCTCAGGGATACAGGCGTGAGCTTATGTTATGTTATGTTAATATTATTATTTATTATTTTTTAACCATGTTAATAATTAGCATGTGCTATCACAATATTGATTAGTCCTCCCAAAAGTCCCTCAAAGAATATAAGTAAATAGTACTAATGCCTTAACGCTAAAAGCTTCTCCATAAGATAATCCGTTACACGCTCGTCACAAACCAAAACTTTCCAGCAAAATCATTTCAAATTGTATAAAAATTACAACAAAGGAAACTACTTTAAGAGAACTGCAAATGTCAAAAGTTTAAAGTTAAACTTTCATGCATCAGTTTTGACTTGCCGCAGTTTGCAACGAAAACTTAAACTTTTCTGTGACAGTTTTATTATTTTCTAACTAACCGAAAACATCTTATACTGGTATGACAGTGACTGCGCCTGATTTTTTTTAAAAGCTGAAAGTGGCAAACGATCACTTGATGGTTAGGGATCTCCAGCGCCCATAGACACTCAAGACACAAAAAAAAATTAAAAGGAAGGGAGGGAACAGGGATTAGGATGCACTGCATTTAGTTTCAATGTAGAGGTAATATAAAGCATCAAAATGCATAGCGTCATAGTTACATCGTCTCGACAGTCATTTATTTCCGTCACTTCATGTGCTAGGTGACGAGTCTATCGTCATCTTTCATCATGACGTATGTATTTACATCCTGGATTTTTCACGTAATTATGATTACCGTCCTTTTTCAATATGAAGTTCTCATCAACATCCTAACTACTATATTATAGATCTTTAGTGACTTAAATTGTAAAAATCAAAGTTATAATCTAAGAAAAGTTTGTGTCTAAAAAGAAAAAAGCTAATAATAAATTCACCCGGGAGTTGTGCGCTTTGAGGTGGCTTGAATCCACCATACAGTAAATTATATCGAAGTGTTTCAATTGTGGGCAAAATGAGAGTTGTAACGACTTTTTCAAGGTGTACTTGGGGGATGTAAAGATCTCTTAGCACACTTAATTTTCTTATGACGCCGTAATAGCTGATTGTTAAGAGACCAAAAGACTCTGGTAAGTGTGGTAGCTCAACGAAATTTGGGTGTTCTAGTTCGCTAGTGCATACACAGATATCGCCGATTTCAAAGTCTTTCTGGAGTTTTGGCGTAAAATACTTCCGGCACGATGCTTTTAGATAAATTTTCGAAGCCGAACCAGCACCACTTTAAAACATTAAACAACAACAAATAAAATTTCATTCGATTATTTTCATAAGTCGTCGATTGCACTGTCAGAATTCCCGCCAAAACATTATTTACTTATACCATTAAACATCAACGTAAGTCTGGCCTACTGTCACCACATCCACTGTGTCTGCGTCTGCTCAAATTATAACAAATGGCGCCATAGATCACGTTGTCTAGGTAAGCCTAAAGACGCGACACGACGGGGCAGGTGGGGACACCGAGTACTTGTATAGTCATTATATTACCTTCGCAATATATGTCTATGTTCTATAATACCCCAGTAATAATAATAATTTTAGTCTCATATTGAACCAAAATGTCAAAATCTACGACGATATTTGTCTTTTTAAACTGTATTAGCAATAAAATTAAGATTTTCCTATACCTTAACTGCGACTTATGTTGAGTTTTGATCTTACAATAGACCTTTCTCTCTTTATTTATATAATAATAATGTTATTAGCCCTGTAATATTACTGTCCCACTGCTGGGCACGACCCTCCTCTCCTAAAAGAGGGGTTAGGCCTTAGTCTACCACGCTGGGCTAATGCGGGTTGGTAGACTACACATACCTTCGAAATTCCTGTGAAAAAATTCTCAGGTATGCAGGTTTCCTCACGATGTTCTCCGTCACCGTTATAGCAAGCGATAATTCACAAAAAAAAAAAACACACTTAACATAGAAAAGTCAGAGGTGCATGCTCGATCTTGGGGCTGGTCTCAAACCGTCCACACTCGTCTCGGCTGTTCGCACCATTCCCAACTGAGCTATCGCTGCTTCTCTTTTTATTTACTTTGAAGAAAATCGGAACGCACGAAATACATTATACCCAAAAAGACTTCTATGTATACTACTAGACTGGCTGTTTGGTACCCAGAATGTGCGCACTAAGTCTCTGTTAATCGACCTCAACTCACTATAGAAATCTGCTCTTTTCCATAGCCGTGAAACGTCAAACACTCGCCGTTATGTGCCACAATTTTACTTCGAAACAGCTTGTCTAGTAAATACATAGAACTCTTTATATACCCACTACTATTTATATTTAATATTATTTCTTGACAACCGCTATCACTTAAAATTCTCTGTAAAGTGCAAACTTTTTCGACATAAAAACATCAATCCGTCTTACTTTGAGGCACAGACAGAGGTTTATAAGATTTTTGTGTTATAAAAACAAATGTTACAAAGATTTCCCAAACCGTGCGAGGCACTCCATCACGTCTGTGTAACATCTCAAAAAAATTGAAAGTAAATAAATAGACCGTGAATTTTTACGCAAAATACATGAGACACATTCTCTCCCCTGTTTACTCTAGGTGACGGGAAGAAAGTAATCGCGAAGGGAAATGTCCCTTATTGACAAAACGTGCCATTTGCCCTGGCGAAATATTAAAAATAATCCTCGCTCAGAACCTTCACAAAATAAGGATTTAAAAATATAAAGAGAAAAGCGAATCTTGGACTTTCTCTGGCGCTGTTTTTTGGAAATAATTTGAGACTGGGCTGCGTTTTAAAATAATAAACATTAGAAGTACTAATAGTTGTCTCCTCTTTGGTCTAGTGACTGTGAACTACATCTCAAATCCTTTCTGCATCATGCTTGAAAAAGAGTTCACTGGCCTCCAATTAAGGTGGTGAGAAAAAATATCTACATTACTTTAGACATTTGTGCCCCACTGCTGGGCAAAGGCCTCCTACTCCTTTCACTTATCACTGGTATAAGGAAGACCAGACCTAGAAGGAGATGGCGGGATGAATTAGATTCACATCTACACAACTGGCGATTGATAGCAACAGATCGAAAAAATATTTGTAGTATGTCGTGATTCTTAGACGACAACCTCCATGCGAAGTGGCCGAGTATCTCCTATAAACGAGAGACAAATTTGTGTGATCCGAGAATATTTGTTTCAGGCCTAGGTGTTGTATGACTGAACGTCCATCGTAGTTTCTAATACACACGATTCACAATACAAAACTCGTATCTTACAATTGTAGGGTCAGAATATGTGTGTGACTGTCGAGTGTTATTTATAGTACTAGAAGAGATTTGAACTGCTCCTTGTGTCTCTAGATACTAGTTATCAAGTGCCTTGCTAACAAGAGCAAATAGCCAACTCTATCCTTTGGAAAAGCGGAAACTGATTAATAAATATTTAACATAACATAAGCTCACTCCTGTTTTCCCGAAGGGGTAGGCAAAGGCGCACTCGCGAACTAGATCACACACATTTCGCCGAGCTTAGTTCCGTCCCAGATGTGATAGGGGGCGAGCCTATCGCCATATTTATTCCAGACGCCGGGCTAATATGGAAAATCCAATATCACTTTGCCCGGCCCGGGGATCGAACCCGAGACCTCAGGACGGTAGTCGTACCGATATACAACCACGCCACCGAGGCAGTCATAATAAGTATTTATAGAGCGGAAAATTCTATTACAAACGCTGAGCCATCACTGTCTTGGAACAGCACACAGAGCGACTAGCTGTAACATTATGAATATTCCTAATCTTAAAGTAAACAAGTTATTAGGTCATATAATAGCCATTGTCTGATAAACCAAGAACAATATTTTTTACGTTTTTACCGACATCTCGAAATTAGGTTTATTTACTTAGGGCCTCTCCCTGCTCCCCGATAAATCTTGATTTACAGATAGGACTGAATTGTAGCATAAATCGAGTTTAGGTTTAACTGTTGATTAGTAACAGCGCTACAAGTCGCCCTTAATGGCATTTTAGTCATAGAACGGCAGCCCGCTCTTGGCAGCGGTCGCTCTCGGACGTATTGTCACTGCACCTGCAGTGATTTTACAACCCGATTACCGGCCTGTTGTCAGGTCGGATTGCAGCCCCGCGCTGCCGTCTCGGTAATCCGACCATAAAACAAAGCTCTGCTTTGTTTTGTCGGTTACCAGACAAAGGGCCCATCCGCGTCCTTTTCAGGACAGGGATTAGCCCGAATTCTCGGTATATTGTTTATTGTCCCCTTCAGGGAATTAGCTCGGTGGTAAACCTCACGGTGTCAACAAGCCGAAGCTAGCGGTGACCCGGCCCGCGCCACGCCCCCTCAGGGCTGAAGCAAGCCGGACGGGTGCGGATAAGGAATTAGTGGAGGCACACCACTCTTTCCCCCGCATATCTCCTTCCCAACCCTACCCATCCCGATTTCCATCCCGTGTATCCGGTTGAGTGTGCGGTCCTCGGACCAATACCACTTACGGTGCACGGACTGTTAGGAACCCTTTCGCACATTAAGATTGGCAAAGGGATACCAGCTTAGGGCACACCTAATTTTAAGTACACCCCCCCTCGCCTATACCCGGCGAGGAGGGTCATTCACCTACTCAGCCCCGGGCATACCCACCCGGGGACGTAAATTCACGCGTCCCACCGCGACCCGCGACCCGCGATCCGCGACCGTACGTCAGTGCGAGCGCCGCCCGGTTTCTTGTGTGTTCTTTCCCGGACGGAACGCACCCGCGTCGGAACACACTCGCGCCGCGCCAAACTCTGCAACACTCGCAATGGCCCCGTCACGAAAGAAGTGTGCCGCGGCCCTTGCGAAGGTGGCAGAAAACCCACTTGCGTGGGCACGTCTTGAGTCCGCACTCAAAGACATACTGCCGGACCTTTTTGCCGACGAGACGGAGAGCCCGTCAACGGACGATGGACCCTCCGCCTCGCCCACCGCTCCCTCGGGGCCCATCGCTACGGCGATGGAAACCGACCCACCCGCATCCACCAAGAGGCCCGCGGCTTCCTCAACCTCCGGCGATTCTCGGTCGGAATCGTCGTCATCCGAGCAGGATGACGGACAAGGCTCTGCTTTGTCCCCTTTTCTTTTCTCGCTATACACTAGCGATATTCCTAAACCGAAGGACGCCCATCTGGCGCTCTTCGCTGATGACACGGCAATCTACGCTTCACGTAGAGACCCGGATAAAGTGATTCGCATTTTGCAAACCGCCGCCGATGAACTCGGTGAGTGGTTCCGTAAATGGCGAATCACTGTCAACCCCGCCAAAAGTCAGGCAATTCTCTTTACCAAGAGAATTTTCACCCAAGCGCCTAACGCTTCCGTCACCATGGCCAATAAGGCTATCCCTTGGACTAACAACGCCAAGTATCTAGGAGTCAACCTTGATCGGAGACTGAACTTCATCACTCATGTAAACGCGGTACGCGCGCGAGCCGCATTCGCGTTAGCCCGATTACATTTTCTCTTAAACCGAAAGAGCAAGTTGTCAGCCCGCAACAAGATTAGGATCTACACATCGTGTATTAGACCGATAATGACATACGCGTCGCCCGTGTTCGCTCACATACCGCCCGCTCGACTTAAGCGTATGCAAGTCCTGCAAAACGTCTTTTTAAGACGAGCGCTTAACGCTCCGTGGTACGTTCGTAATCACGACCTCCACGTTGACACCAACTTGCCGACCATCAGGCATTTTATGCAGA
This sequence comes from Clanis bilineata, assembly GCA_036417725.1. Classification (NCBI taxonomy): domain Eukaryota; kingdom Metazoa; phylum Arthropoda; class Insecta; order Lepidoptera; family Sphingidae; genus Clanis; species Clanis bilineata. The sequence goes on from CM071154.1 coordinate 10,816,154, forward strand.
TGGCTAGCAGACGCTACTTCGATCGGGCGGCACACCACCCAAACACGCTTGTCCGTCAAGCGTCAATATATACTCCATTTGACCGTGCGAAATGGAGACGTCCCAGATCCGTTTTGTCAGACCCTGATGACGCCATCACTCTGGCCATCCAACGTAAGATCGAGCATCTTAAACTGCTCCCACACTCCACACGACCGATGTTCCGTCCCCGCCGACGAGGACCACGCCGCGCTCCCAGTAGCAGCCCCCCCGACCCTGTTAACAATTCCGGCCCGCGTGCCGATGACAGAAATGGATAGTTAGGAAAACACGTCCACACTCCCCTAATCGATGATGTCTTCAACATCTCCCTCTCAGTGACCGCCCTGAGCCGAGGTTCGTAACCCGTTAGTGGGTTGCCCTCAGCGTGGTCACCTAACTTTATGGGTTGAGCGCACCTGCGCTCCTCCCAACAGACCGGTGTGGCTGTATTTGCCGACTCGGTCAGGCAAGCAGCTGTAGGGCCATACAAAAAAAAAAAAAAAATAGAACGGCAGCACGGGTAGTCTGACAGAGAATGCCTCGGGTTTAAGTCCGCCGTTATAGATGCATATAAAATTTACATAAATAGCTTGTGCAGTGTCCCTTTGCCAGATTGTGGGCTAATAAATAGGTATTTTTAAGTATTATCTAGAAGAGAAAGTAGTATTAGCTCCCCTTTTGAAAATTGTCAGCCCTCGCCACCAGCATGTTTATTCCAGACTAAATTCCAATCTCTACTTACGGTCTAGCCAGTTCCTTTAGACAGAGTAAGTCATAGCTCGAGTCGGTGTCTCAAGTCTCATGTGTCAGTGGCGAAGAGTCTATACTTTTAAGTATTATCTAGAAGATAAATTACATAGTATTGGCTTCCCTTTTAAAATTGTCAGCCCTTGCCACTGGCATGTGTATTCCAGACTAGATTCCAATCTCTAATCACGGTCTAGCCAGTTCCTTCAGGCAGAGTACGTCGTAGCTCGAGTCGGTGTCTCAAGTCTCAACGATGCGTGCACTTACCAACCGCCAACATGGCGCCCCGTAATGACGAGACGACCGCTCCCCGCAGCCTCTTTAGTATCTTATTTAATCCAAAACATGCTGTTACACCGAAATTCTATAAAATAAGCATTTTATAGTAATTATGAATGTAGGGAGGCTCGGGTAGTGAAAATTTTGCCGGAGTTTAAGGTCTTTGGAAGGAGGATTATGTTTTCCGAGTGTATTATACAAAGTATTTTATATTAATGTGTGCCATTATGGAATTCTCGAATACAGTCATCAAATTGTCTATTAAGTAGTTAGAAATACATTAATACCAGTGGTAAGGCCGTTGTACTTTGTTTTTAAGTATTTAGGACGACTTGCAACACTATTATTAACCTGGAGTTAGTCATAAACTCAATTTAACCTACACGCTACTCGTTTATTTAAACAGAGACTTAGATAAATCAAGAATTATCTAAATGCTGCGAGTACTTTAAACTAATATTTAATGTATTTGCAATTGAATTTACCAATTTTTTTATCAATCTACTCACAATGGAGAACAATTTACCGAAACTTATCTTGGGAGAAGAGGTTGGCTGACCCTTACGCTAAATGTCCTTTAAGGGAGGTGAATGAGTCTCGATAACCAAAGAAGCCAATGAAAATTCGCTTACTGGATCAGGTAAGAGGCTATTTCTTTCAAATTCCGACTATATAAGATCATACAGAATTATGTTGCGGTAATTTTTTTATCGAATACAACATTATCTAAACATCGAAAGCATAGAGTATGATTTAAATACGAACATTGAATTGAACACATATATTAATAAGCTGACCTCAGATTTGAACTAGAAATAGGATAAGAGTAAGTCGAAAGAGTGTTTATAAACCTATAATGTGACGGTGTGAGAGGGACTTTATAACAGCGGCTACTGGATCAATCACTTAATCATCGTCTATTACAGGGATGGCCAACAGGTCGATCACGGCTATTTGTCCAGTCAATCGTGGCAAGGTAAAAACATAATTTTAATATACCTAATAATAATATTCATAGTATACGTAAAACAGACTGCGCGACGTAATTACCAACTGCTGCGCGCATCATCTGGTATCCAGTATGTAATTGGTAGATCGCGCAGGTTTTCGTCAAAAATCAATAGATCTTATATCAAATAAAGTTGGCCACTCCTGCCCTGTCCTGTCCTGTTATAACTGGTTTTCTCTATTTGTCTACGGACACTAACATGTGTCCTCGTTTATTTTCATACAATATTGTAGACATCTCGACAGTCGATTGTCGGGATATCACGTGGCGCGCATGCTATAGTCGAATTGCTAATTAAACGGAGTAAACTGACAGATCGAAATGTCACTTTCCAAAATAATGTTGCTTACTTTCAAAACATAGGGATTGATCCAGTTCAATTATTTATCACTCAAAGAAACAATAACTCAGCACTAGCTTGCAAATTTTATTGCGTATTTTTAGAAATTTCAGCTTAACCATCCGACTAAATGTCTGTGTGAATAATTTTGCGTAAATAATCACAACAGATACGCGAAATTATAACAATGAAAATTACAAATATTATTTTTGTTATTTGAGAAAAATCACGTTCGGCATTCATATTTTTTGTAAGTTTTGTTTATAATGAACCATGACTATAATTCCAGTAGATATGCCATAACTTAGCATGCAGTAATTTACTATCACTATAGTTCAGTAGACATGCAGTACTAACTACATATTATGCAGGAATTACGATTTTTAGTTGGAATTTAGAAAATGAAAGAATGAAATGGTTCACTGAATTGAAATGTTTAAATAATCTTGATCTTTTTACCACAGCGCTATTTAAATTTCATGAAAAAGTGGCAACATTCGAAATGTCAGTTTACTCCGGTTAATTAGAAATCCTACTATAGGCGGGCTGGTCTATTAAGTCTACTTTGTTCACCAGTACTTGATTCGGTACTTTATACCTACCTTCTTAAATAAAATGGAAATAATAAAAGATAAAAGTGTTTAAAAATTGCCTAAACTTTTTTATTTTATTTTTTATTTATTTAAACATTTACAATACTATTATTATTTAGTACCTAACCATCTAGCAATTATTAATTCACACTGCATCGCAGCCTTAACTAAAACCCTCGGTATCTTTACTGCGTGCTTTGTTATCCTTCTATTGTAGTGAGAACACGCTCTTAAATCCTCACTGGCATTGTATGTAGCAACATAGTGTATAAACACCTTACACACTGGGCTTTACACCGCGCGGTTTTATGATTTTGAGGTTATGTGACAGTTTCTTATCCAGTTTTTTAGTACTGTGAATACAAAAGACCAGATCCTTTCTGCGAAGTGTATAGCTACTTTATATCTGTGTAAAGTGAATATAAATCTTTGAGTCCCCAACCCTGAGTGACAAAAGTAAATGTGGCACTTTTATTTCGATGTATAAAAGAAGCTCAAAACATTATTTGGTAAGTAAAATTGTAAAATATTATTACAAACCAATAAAAAAATATTAATAAACAGTAGGCCCGAGCACGAAAAACTAATTGAAATGTAAATGTATTCGAGTTCGCTGCGCACTGATGACGTTTGGTTAATATTTCATACTAATTAGAGTTCGAATACATTTACGGTTGTCAGAAATTTTCCTGCTCAGGCCGCTGAGAATTTGTGAAAACCCCGAAACGATTATAGATTCAAAGTTAATTTAATATGACAATAAATTTATTGAGTAATGCTCTATCTCTAATCTCATCCCTGAATCCCATCGTAATCTCATGAAATGCACTGCCGCTCCTTTTATTTACAATTATGTTTGTTAATAATAGAAGGTATAATATTAAGAACCAAAATAGTAAATAGCGAATTTTATATAAAAAAACGCAGCGATTTTACCCCAGTATGCACGTACCGTCTCACATTTCCATTTTTCTGGTTTAGCTCACAGACGCGGAGCCTCGGGCCGCGGCCGTGGCTCATGCGATATTCAAATCGTATAATCTAACATCAATTCAAACTCGGTCAGCTACCGATACGGAACAAAAACCGGGAAAAACCATTATCCGACAAGATACCCCGCTTATTGTCCCAGTGATTTTTGAGTTATCGGAAAATATCATTGCTGATGAAAAAGTTTTGAACAATGAGTGTCTGTGGGTCTCAAATGTTTGCATAAAACGTTTCAATAATACGAAATATTGTTGTGAATATAAATGTGTCTAAAATTAATAAAAATATATCTACCAATTTTAATTAAAAAATCTCCCTCCTAGCGCAATTATTTAATTTACTTAAATTTATTCAGTTACAAATTTTATTCCTAACATAAATAACTGTATGTTATGTCATGAATAGCGATTACTCGAAATTGCTAAGAATATGATTTATCACCCTAAAACAACTACAAAAACAAATTTTACTCGGAAGGAGGTTCGACCTAAATAAAATTACCAACTTAAGAAACCTACCTAAACCTAGACCTACATATATAAAATAATCAACTTAAGAAATTCTTTATTCCATTCTCGTTCACACTTTAGCCCCAGAAATCCTTGTCAATTTTCAACTGCTCAATAAAATCTGAAATTCCATTGAAAGAAAACTAACTTTTACGAATTCTATCGTGAATTCTTTTCATTTTCGAAAGCCATACAGCCTTCATGGTCACGGGTCGGACTCAATGTGTAACATTCGCGTAATCTTAAGAAAACATTACTAAAATTCTGCCATATCAATGTAGCTAAACAGGTTTATTACGAAATACTTTACATTTTTATAATACAAGGCACGTGGCCAGCAGAGTAAGGGGGATGAACTTGAGCGAAACAATTCGTAGCACCCGTCGCCACTCGCCGTCCATTAACCGTTGCAGACTGCAGTGCTGCTCACAATGGCCGAGGATTCTTTATAATATATCTGGAAGTTTTTATGTTGGAAAATCTTGGTATTCCTTTGATTGCAAATTTGTCGTAGGTATCACAGCTTAGTTGTTAACTAATTACTATTTAACTGTAAATTACAATGACTAATTATTATTTATTGAGCTCGGCAAAATGTGATTGTTTTGGTTAGCTAGTTCGCCTCTGTCTATGTATATAAAAAATATCAGTAAATACCCGTCATTGAATCTATCGGTCTATGTAATTAAATAAGAGATTATGTTATTTTTTTATCAATAGGAGTACGGCCAAATAATTAGTATCTACACTAAAGACTCATTAAGGGGAATTCTTATAAAAAATTACATAACGGTCCTTTAATTTGTAGGGGTGTTATAATGAACAGTGAAAACGTGACGTTTTTCCTTATCTTTCACTCTTAATTGAATCGTGTTGTTCATTTATTTAATTTATGTCCTTATTTTATCCTGCAACGTCGTCATACCTGTTGGTAAGAATAGTTATTTTTATAACAGACTGACAAATGGGCCACCTGATTGTAAGTGATGCACTTATATTATTGTAGTTTACTCAATATTAAAGATGTTGTTTTTATATACCTCTAGTATTTAATTATGTGATTCTAATGAGTAGAATGACCACCTGAGTGTTGTTTTTAATCCAACCGTTGTTCCTACGCACTATCTCGAAATAATTATTAGTTTTATAAGTTACGCTATGTATTTTTTCTAAGTTAATTTTATTCTTTAGAGAAATAAATGTAACCGTAATATTACTAACATAACATAAGCTCACGCCTGTATCCCCGAAGGGGTAGGCAGAGGCGCACTAGCGAACTAGAACACCCACATTTCGCCGAGCTTATTTCTGTCCCAGATGTGATAGGGGGCGAGCCTATCGCCATATCGGGCACAAATTCCAGACTCCGGGCTGATATGGAAAAATCCAATATCACTTTGCCCGACCCAGAACCGTAGTCGTACCGAAATACAACCACGCCACCGAGGTAGTCTATAATATTACTAAAAGTTTCATTAAAGTCTGTTCGATAGTTTTTGCGTGCAAGAGCAACAAACTACCATCCTTTCAAGGAAGTCGTCTAAGCATCTCTCTCTACATTTATAATCAGAAACTTTTGCGTTTATGATATTTAATCGGATTTTCGACCGACTTCCAAAAAGGAGAAGGTCCTCAATTCGTCCATATTTTTTTATGTATGTTACGCGATATCTCCGCGATATGGACTGATTTTCAAAATTCTTTTGTCTTCGATTGAGCTTTTTTCAAGGGTGGTGTCATATACATTTGGTCACGATCGGATTTGAAGTCGATGTGTTAAGTTTTTAAACTTGTGATTTTTGTTCGTATTTTTCTATAAAAGTGAAATCATCATCCTCATCATCAGCCATAGGACGTCCACTGCTGAACATAGGCCTCCACCAAAGATCCAACAGGTCGGTCTGAAAAGTGAAATATTTTAATAAGAATATTTTTATCTAATCGAAACCAGAGGGGTGAGACATCAAGTAGCCGGTCGTAAAAAATAAGCCGAACTTTTCTGCTACGTATTTAAAAAGTATGTAGCGCCAACCGTACATTAAAGTGAAATAAGGCAAAGACATATTAAATACTTAAGAATAAAAATATAATTTATTTTGTAAGTGTTGATAAAATTCCTTTTTTTTAAGTCTTGTATATTTTATTTAATCTCTACAAAAATTAATCTAAATTTCCCAAATAGCTCGAACCAAATTATGTATAAAATCTAATACCGCCCGAGGTTACTTTAGTGTTATTTAATTAATTTTCGAATTCTTCTGAAGCTAATAACGGACTAGTTCTAGACCTTGTCGGATTTAATATTCCTTTGATCTTAACTTTTAGACGTTCTTTCAGGGAATTATTTTTTTATGTTTTGTAGAAAATTTTAGTAATTGGGAAATTTAATTTAACAACCAGTTAGTAAAAGAATTATGAAAGAATAACACAACATAAGCTCACGCCTGTATCCCCGAAGAGGTAGGCAGAAGCGCACTAGCGAACTAATACACCCACATTTCGCCGAGCTTAGATCCATCCCAGATGTGATTGGGGGCGAACCTATTGCCATATCGGGCACAAATTCCAGACTCCTGGCTGATATCAAAAATCCAGTATCACTTAGCCCGACCCGGGGATCGAACCCGAGACCTCAGGACGGTAGTCGTACCGAAATACAACCACGCCACTGAGGCAGTAAAAAAACTATTTTGTACTATTTGGGCTAGTGACGAAGGGTGAAAATTTTAAAAGGGAAGCCAACAATCTAGCAAAGGGAACTCGATAGGAATTGTCCGAACCCTTCGCCAATTATAAAGAGATTTAATAACTACTAACTATAGATGGCCTATAAAGCTTGTTTCCATACTTGCTAAAAAAACTCTCGAACGTCAGTAACCCCCTTTTACCCGTCATTACAATGCGAGGGAGCTTATTACAGCTTACCATGTTAGTTAGCTTACTTAGAATGTTCTATGAATGTTTAAGAATCACGTAAGACAAATTTATTGTCTAAATATTATTACGCTGGCACGACCTTGCGCGCGTTACTTTCAAATACGACTGAGTGACTTATTACCACCAGGTCACAACTTTTAGATCACAAGTTTCATGCTGTTGTCTGTCTTTTGCCAATTATTTGGTCAATAGTTTTGTTGGTATCAGTATCCTAACTAGAGCATCCTACACAATTAATTGAACGTAATTCAAGGGCCTGTAGTTGTTAGGGCGTGACCACAGTGCCCGAGGGATCCGAGTTCGAATGCCGGATGGAGATACAAGTTTAGGGGTTCGAATAGTAAATTACTCTAGAGGTATATGGTAGAATACATACATACATAAGGCAGTAATCCCGGATAACGTAAACTGTAAGGTCATACATAAATAGACAAACTCGCGCCTGTAACCCCCGAGGGGTAAACAGCGACAAATTTGATCTAGTTATTTAGTTCGCAGAGTTTATTGTCACACTGATCAAATAAATTTATTTATTTATACTTTTTTTGAACAAAACTGATGTAGAGGCGGACTTAGTGCCAAGGGCATTCGCTACCAGCCAACCTGATTAAAGCTAAATTGATGCTTGAATGAAAATAAAAAAAATAAACTAAAACATCTGACATAAGAAAAGTTAATATCTAAGTAACCATACGTCTAAATAATAGTAGTAATAAAAGTACAATAAAAAGTATGGGAAAATTAATACGCATCCTGGGCTCAACGTTTTGAACCACAAAATGCATGCGAGAATTTAAAGCGATGCTCCTGCGTACAATATCCACAGAGGAGTACCGCTCTTTCTTTCACGAGCTTTTAATATTGTCTGGTTCATTTTCCTTTGTACGACCTCAAAAACTTGACTACAGAAGGGTTGAATATTCGGATGAATATAAAAGATCAGCGGCCTGAGCAGGAAAATTTCTGACAACCGTAAATGTATTCGAACTCGATGCGCGTCTATGAAATTTGTATGAAATATTAACCAAACGTCATCAGTGCGCAGCGAACTCGAATACATTTACATTTACATTAGTTTTTCGTGCTCGGGCTACTGTTAACATTATATTGATGGCCTCGGTGGCGTTGCTGTATTTCGGTACGACTACCGTCCTGAGGTCTCGGGTTCGATCCCCGGGTCGGGCAAAGTGATATTGGATTTTTCAATATCAGCCCGGAGTCTGGAATTTGTGCCCGACATGGCGGTAGGTTCGCCCCCTATCATATCTGGGACGGAACTATGCTCGGCGAAATGTGGGTGTACCCACTAGTTCGCTAGTGCGCCTCTGCCTACCTTACCTTCGGGGATATAGGCGTGAGCTTATGTTATGTTGTTAACAATATAATGTTATAATGATAAAGCCACGCTTTAGGGTCTAAAGTTTAGACTGTTTTGCCTACATGATTTTGCCTACTTTTAACATGAATAACATTCCGACTTACATACATAAGCTCACGCCTGTATCCCCGAAGGGGTAGGCAGAGGCGCACTAGCGAACTAGAACACCCACATTTCGCCGAGCTTAGTTCCGTCCCAGATGTGATAGGGGGCGAGACATTCCGACTTACTTTTACCGATTATTTACTATTTTTTATAAATGTACGAATAAATAGGTGCCAATATAAATAGAAACTAGCGTTGACTTCCCTTATGAAAATATTCACTCTTCACCGCTGGCGGCTCTACTGGACCAATACTGCAGGGTTACCACCACCTCTATAGCAGTATTATTATAATCGTTCTTCGTTTGTTTTGTATGGGAATCGGTACAAGTAAGATTATACTAAAACTGCTATAAGAGGTGGTGGTAACCCCCCTGTTTCATAGAAAATTGGCGTGAGGAGGTAGCATGCAGTTACATTTCATACGAGTGACATTTCTAGAGGCGAAAATACTAATTAATGTTGGTACTGAAATAAATATCCAAATTACTAGTAGTTCTGCCTCGGAATCTAATTTCTTTTACGGTGGGCAGCGGCTAGGCTGTTGCTGATGCCTATGGAAAATGGCAACAAATTGGCACTCACATACCAATGGATGTCATCTGCTTGTTTACCCTCGAGTTGAAATAGCCTAAGAAAAAAGGTAACCCGTCGCTTTCTCTCAGACTAAAAACAAAGAAGAATCACCCGAATCGGTCCACGCATCGAGGATATCAGCATGAAATATACACACGAATTGAGAACCTTTTCGAAGTCTGTGAAAACATAACTTCAATAACATCAATACCATAACGATTCTTCGACAGCATGCTTTAATATATTTTGTGGCGTCGCGTCGTTCCGTTCACCATGGTGTATGTTAGCTGGCAAAGGCTGCGCTTTGATAAATGCGACACGCCCAGCGCGCCGGACTCGGCCCGTGTCAGTGATTTTTCTTATCGTGTAAGAGTGCAGTTCGCGTGTACACAGCTTCTTTGTAAGACAATATAAAAATCAGAACCGACACTTAGTGGCATCGTATCTTCTATATCATTCAAGACACGAAGACATTACATAGCAGATGATATGAAGGTCTGTAGTATATGTATTTTTATTATTTTAATTTTGAGATTACTTGTCACACCAAGCGACGCACTGTATGAACAAGGCTGATATCATCATGTGTTGTTTAATGAATTGTTGGAGGTTAATAGGATCATAAGGCATCATAGGCCTATGTCTAGAAGTGGACATCCTGTGGCTGATAATAATGCATAGGATCTTTGCTGTCTATGCGCCTCAACGTAGTATGTACCGGTGCTATACCTATTTTTTTAATTATGTTCATAAGCTTAGTATTGCAAAATACGTAATATTATCATATTTTTCTCATTCTGAGCTTTTCGTATTTCCTGGCTATATTTTTTATAAGATTTGTTAATAAATCATAACAAAACGATATTTCGATTAATATCCATTTTATATTATATTCAGTGATGTATAAAAACTATCCTTATAACTTCGTTGCACCCCCGATGCATTTCCAGACATTAAAACGTACACGTATTTAAGGAACTTGGGGGTCTTGACCACCTATAAAACTATTATCTACAGCTACATAACTGTGACAAGTTGTTCTTTACCCGAGCACGCCAAATTGCCTACAGTATTGATAGTAAGCGCAGCAGTTTAAAAAAACTAGTGATCATGGATAAAACATTGATTAACGGCGATCACGAAAATCATGCCTGTATGCATCAGGAGTAGGTATCGAATTTTCAATAAAACAGTGCTTGGTACTAAGCAAAAAATATACTCAGTAATAAACTCGGGTATTGTCATGTTACTAAGAATAGGAAAAAGTGAAAATAAATTTACGACATAATTAAAAACCGGCTTTAAAGTTCGTGAGATCGTAACCAAAATATAGGACAACCATCAGAAAAACTCTATCGAACTCAAAAAAAAATTTGTAAATCAACGAAGTTTATCTAAAAATATAATCTTTAGAAACTTAGTTAAAAAACTTAACGGACCGACTTCAAATCCGATCGTGACCAAATTTATATCGGGTCACCCTTGAAATAAGCTTTATCGAACACAAAAAGAATTTTGAAGATCGGTCCACATTCGGCGGAGATATAACATACATAAAAACAATACGAATTGAGACCCTTCTCCTTTTTGGAAGTAGGTCGACAAAATTGAAAATGTCCGAAATATAAAGCAATGTCCCCTGCCCCCCATACCGGAACCTAAATACCTTCCTAGTGTTTGCCGATTGTATCATGGTTTTTATTGAGTTATTATCGGGGGTCGACTGGATTTATTTTACGAGCAATAGTAAATGTTTTACAACAGAACAATATTTGACGAATGGCTTGCATTTATTTTATTATGCGCAGAAAATTCTGCACAATTTGAGATAGAGTATAAGTTTTATTACTGAAGTAGTATTGTTGTATAACTGTTAAATCGAGATTTTACACGAAATATATTAAACTGTACTTAGTATAGAAAGTTGTCCTACATGCGTAAAGCTTGTAAATTTTGGAAAGACTTTATGTCGTTTATCTTCTTTCACATGCCTTTATCCCACTCCAAAGTGGGGTCAACGCAACAAACTTTTGCAAGCATGTTACAGAAAGAATTCGGCTTAATTATTACGACCGTCTACATGCGTCAACCCCCTCTGGGGGATCCAGACCCGGGCAAATCGTGTTAGAAAAACCTTGTCAGAAAAACCTAATTGTGTTAGAAAAAGCCGTGTCCAAACTGGGATTCGAACCCAGGGTCCCCCCGTCCACAGTCCATACACTACCACGAGACCAAGAAAGTGATAGCAAACTAATAAACAAAATAATTGGTTTAGCTCAAGTTCCCCAGTATCTTAACACCATGAAATAAAATAGTATTTTCACTGGAATCACGTAAAGATAAGGCGCGAGTTCGTATCAGATGTAATTTCATCTTAAGTGAAGGGTGACCAAAGCCGTAGAAGAAATAAATTGAGTAGGGAGTGCAGGGAGGGACCCCAAAGTAACGCTGATTTATACATCTCTATGTACTTATTAAATTACTTGAAATACTTTTCACTGATATGGAAGCCATAACTCTATAAAGTTATATGATATTCTACACATTTGACCCCTCGAAATCTCAGCGTACGAAACGCAACAGCAAGTTGCTAATTCACGATGTGTTTAAGCGACTTTAAATTATAAGAGATTAGAGAATGTCAATTCTTCTTTGTTTTTTATTACCTGTTATTTATTTTTATTGAACACCAATTTTTTCGGCAAATGAAGACTGATTTTCAAGGTTTTTTGTGTTCCATAGACCTTACTCCAAGGGACCATATTTTGATTAAGATCTTATAAAAGGTTGTTAAAGGCGAACCTAGAAAACTAGAAAACCCACGTATCGCCGAGGACATTTCCATCCCAGATGTGATAGGGGACGAGCCTATCGCCATATTGAGCACAAATTCCAAAATAATATCAAACTTATAATATTACTAACACGCTTCTGATTAATGAATTCCTCCATTTATAAGAGCCATGGACATCAAGATATTAAATATTACTAACTATAGAGGAGCAATAAAGCAAGTTTCCATACAAAAAAAAATATCTCAAAAGCCAGTAACGCCATCTACCACTTATCAGAATATAGGGCGCTTATTACAATTTACACCCTAAACGTTCTGTGAATATTGAAGAATTACGTAAGACAATTATTGTCAAGATATTATTACACTGGCACGACCTTGCGAGCGTATGTTTCAAATACGACTCAGTGAGTTATGACCACGAGGTCACAACTTTTGGATCACAAGTTTCGTGCTGTTGTCCCGTCTATGTTTTGTTGAATGTATTTGTATGGACACTAGACAATCCTAACAGTACTATAACAATAATAAAGCAGTAATATAAAAGTAGACACCGCTGCACTAAAGGCGATGACATAGATATATTTCAGCAAATATTTCCCCATACCAAGGCACGTAGATAACGACCAAAAACAAGGACCCGACCACTGAACGTTTTAAAAGCGAGTTTAATTTAAAAGTGGGGAAAAGATAACCGTGTTCTGTAATTTATGGCGTCATTATGGCGGGAAATAATGAAAAACGCGCCGGCAGACGCGTCCACCGTCCACATGCATGTTTCAATAATGAAAATTAACATCAGGCATTATTCGGGATGTATGAAAGGGTTATATCGTAAATATGAAATCACACATCTCATAAATTACACCATCAATACACCTACATTGTTTCTACGTGCCCTTATCCCTTATTAATGTGGGGTCGGCGCAACACACTTTTGAAGGATGTTGCAGCAAAGACGTCTCGGGTTCGATCCCCGGGTCGGGCAAAGTGATATTGGATTTTTCCATATCAGCCCGGAGTCTGGAATTTGTGCCCGATATGGCGATAGGCTCGCCCCCTATCACATCTGGGACGGAACTAAGCTCGGCGAAATGTGGGTGTTCTAATTCGCTAGAGCGCCTCTGCCTACCCCTTCTGGGATACAGGCGTGAGCTTATGTATGTTGCAGCAAAGATTTGGCTTAGTTTTTACGACCGGCTGCCTGCCTGACGTCGACGTCTGGGGATCAAGACTCGGGAATCGATTAGAAAAACACCTCCTTGTAACTAATAATGCTCTGCAGGGATACCACCACCTCTTATAGCAGTATTATTATAATCGTTCTTCGTTTGTTTTCTATGGGAATCGGTACAAGTAAGATGATAATAATACTGCTATAAGAGGTGATGGTAAACCCCTGTTTTTCGCATCTCATAATTAGGTATATAAAAAACTTATATATTACGTAATTAACTAATCTAATTTACATAAACAAATAAATATCTCAGCAGTTTCGGTACCTACTTTTGATTAGCTAACGTTCCAACTTTTTGTTTTAGTTTTACCAAAGCTGGCCGAATTCCGTAGAAATGGGATTTATATAAGAAACTGCGTAATTGTAAGTAGAATTCCACGAACATTCCTCTTATTTACCGTTCAAAATGTTCTTTATTAATAATTATACTGATATTATAAAGGGATTTGTATGTTTTAACCCGTCGGAGGCGGCACATACTCTTATATATGTTACATAAGCGGATGGGGCACCGGAGACCGAGCCGTCCGTGACTATTTAAACCTAAACTCTAAGATTCTTTCATCTACAGAAAACATGAGTAAGTAGCATAGGATATATTATGAATTAGTGACACCGAGAGAAGATCTTTCACGGAAGTGGACCTACGGGCAACAACTTCTTTGATAAATATAAGATCGATTTTCTCCCAAACACGGGCGTAAATAATCCTGAACTTAACGGACCGACTTCAAATCCGATCGTGACCAAATTTATATGGGACCACCATCAATATATTATACCCTAGATGCACAGTTCTTTGCAAATATCCTCCTAAAAGTGGTCTCCGAAATAAAACAAAGAAAACGATCACAAGTTGTAATTAAATCAACACAAATATAACCCTAGGCACGTGTTATAAAGTAGGTTTTTAAACGAAATGAGCAAGCGTTCATTAATTTGAATTTTGAAATATAGAATTCTATCGGCGTCCGACTGTATGCAAAACAAGTGCTTAAGCACTTCTTTGCTGTCCCATTTTCCGAACGTCAACTGTGCATCTAGGTAAATAATATATCCATGGGAACCACCCTTGAAATTAGCTCTATCGAACACAAAAAAGAATTTTGAAGATCCACATTCTGCGGAGATATCGCGTAACACACATAAAAAAAATACAGATGAATTGAGGACCTTCTCCTTTTTGGAAGTCGGTCAAAAAAATATGGACGGAGCTCTAGGAACATTGAAAGTGAAGCAGGTTTTCGGGCCATTCGATCAATTGACATGTAATGGCGTGTGTGTGCGTAGAGCACTTTTGTAGTTTAATACAGGTGCGTTTGTGTGCGTGGCTTCTCTGTGGCGTTTGTTTAACTATAGGCGAGATGGAGTCCTTCTTTTTCTTTACGTCCGTGAGGACATATTATATTTTGAATTAGGGACAGCTAGACAAGATCTTCCACGGAAGTGAACCTACGGTCAACAGCTACTACGATAAATTACATATCGATTTTCTCCAATAATAAAAAATACTTAACTATTTTATATGAACACTTCAGTGCCCAAATATATCCCATACATACATAGGCACACGCCTGTATCCCCAAAGAGGTAGGCGAACTAGTACAACCATATTTCGCCGAGCTTAGATTCCGGCGAACCTAGCGCCATACGAGCACAAATTCCAGACTCCGGGCTGAATTTGAAAAAATCCAATATTACTTTGCCCGTTCCGGGGATCGAACCCGAGACCTTAGGACGGTAGTCGTACCGAAATGCAACAAGCCACCGAGGTAGGCATATATGTATGTACATAGGTCCCATATTGAATCTTCAGTGTCACAATATTAATTTCTGCACAGATCCAAACTATTCTCCATTATTGTAGTACATAAATTCTAATGACATAGGTCTGGGGACCCTGAACTCGGAACAAAACGCGCCGTATATTTTCAACTTCGGCCATTATTAGGATATTATTTAGGCAACACGCATTACTGGGATTTAATACAAATCCAGTGAAGGCTCCGCGAACTTCTTGTAATAACTATAAATATAAAGTTCAACCACAATTTGTGATCGCTCAATTTATGTGAGGCAAGTTGGGAGCTGTTACAAGCTAGATAAATTTATAACTATAATAATATTAGCCTTGTAATATTACTGTCCCACTGCTGGGCACGGGCCTCCTTTACCATTGAGAGGGATTAGGCCTTAGTCTACCATGCTGGCTAATGCGGGTTGGTAGACTTCACATACCTTCGAAATTCTTGTGGAGAAATTCTCGGGTATGCAGGTTTCCTCACGATGTTTTCCTTCACCGATATAGCAAGCGATAATTTACAAAGAAAATACACTTAACATAGAAAAGCCAGAGTTGTATGCCCTATGTTGGGTTTGGTCTCGAACCGTCGACACTCGTCTCGGCAGTCCGTACCATTCCCAAGTCCCAACTGAGCTATCGCCGCTTATTACTATAATACATACATATGTCTCTATTTAAATATAAAACTAGCAATTACAAAATAATCAAAAGGGAAATATCAAAATTTCCTTTTTTCCTTTCTACGACTGTTGTTAGCTCTTACATCTCTCTAATACAAAATCACCAATATAATATAGAACAAGATGAAGGCAGAATTCTAAATTAACCAATTTCAATCCAACAAATTAGCTCCTAATCTAATTTCATTTTCAGATTTTCTGGCATTTTAGTTTTTCTAGAAATCGGTCGAATTACAATTATAAAACTGACTAACATTTGCTCTCAGTTTCGCTCCGTGATCGATATAATGTCCTAGGATAGTGTACCTATTTATTGATAAAAAGTTTTAAATCAGTAGCCCGAGCACGAAAAACTAATGTAAATGTATTCGAGTTCGCTGCGCACTGATGACGTTTGGTAAATATTTCATACAAATTTCATAGACGCGCATCGAGTTCGAATACATTTACGGTGGTCAGAAATTTTCCTGCTCAGGCCGCTGTTCTAATATTTTTGAAACTACACCCTACATACAAAAAATATTACCTCTATATAAAGTGATGATACATTGAACAATTCTTCACATTCACCTTGTTAGAGCATATCATATTTTACTCCTGTCTGAGCAATTTGATGAAGATTAACACGCGTCCGCACAAACAACAAATTGGCCACGAGTCGCTCACATAGCTGCGGAATATGCAAATATGCTAAACGTTTATGCATAACAAAACTGAACATCCGTTGGCAAAATACAGCATAAATGTATGAATATGTGTGTGTCGATCCTTTACTTTTACACAATAAGTATTTTAATATGTGAAGTGAGCAATCTTTCTCAGATTGGGATATTATGTACTAGTGACGACATACTGTTGTTTTTGATCTAGTTTACTTCAATTATTTTGTGGCTATACGCCTAGGTTGAGAAACCGTAGACTTGGATCCGATTTCCAGCGGCCTGAGCAGGAAAATTTCTGACAACCGTAAATGTATTCGAACTCGATGCACGTCTATGAAATTTGTATGAAATATTAACCAAACGTCATGAGTCCGCAGCGAACTCGAATACATTAACATTTACATTAGTTTTTCGTGCTCGGGCTACTGTTCGCTTTGCACAATTCGTGTTTGATATTTTTTATCAAAAATCACATTATTAACTTGGGACAGGAATCGGTGTCGAATATGGCGGCTGTTCACCTGTATCATGGAACAGAAATAAAGTCGACATGCCATGCATACCCCCATAGGATTCAGGGTCTATAGTGTCTTAGGTACTTTATTTAGGATGTTAAGCTTTAATTTTTTTTTTCACTTATCTCTTATCACACTAAGGACGACTTGCAGCGCTATTATATCTTAAGTTACACCTCATTTTGATTTATCCTACAGCTCACTCCTATCTTTAAATTAAGATTTGGGATTATTAGAGATTTATCGCGGAGCTGCAAGTGACCCTAAAAAATAGGGATTTTAAGTTAACTGCTACTTAACGAGCTGACTAGTCTTCCAGTCGTATATATTATTTATGACTATCAAAAATCAAATATTTTAAAATCCCGACTATATTTTCCTTAAATGTAATCCAGGGCACCATTTACTAGCCAAACCTGCAGAATAACTCAAGATTAAATTAATTACAAATAACATCTAGATGTTGCTAAGAATATTAAAAGTTTGATAAGCAGCTTAAAGACATAGCAGTATTCGACGACACGACGCTACATAATCTCAAGAAAATGAAGCCTTCGTAACCTGGGCTGCCAGTAGAATTAAATTATTTTATACTGCTGGGTTGGGTGAATTTGCAAAAAATACATATAATCTCATTCTATGACCACATAACAGAGGAATATAGATATATCCCTAGACAGAGTTCATTATAATATTTAATGAATCATTTTTATCTCAAACTTATTAAACGTAATATTTTGTCTTTATAATTAATATTATAACATTTTAAACAAATATGCACATTTTTTCAAATTATATAATGAAATAACATACATGAAATAATATATCATAACGTAATACTAATCGTACAAAAATTTAATATTTGCCATCAAATTCGGCTAAATATATACAATCCACAACTCAATAATACAGTTTTTGTACAAAATCATACAACCTGGCAACCCCGTTCGTAACCCGCGCCTCAATCCCGAAGCTCGCTGCTAATATCGCCATGAAATTGTAGTTTCCGACGTGTTCAAGTGACGTCCCAGTAAACTAGCAACTCAATCCACATTACGTTATAATCATACGAGCCAAGTTCGATTGGAAAAGTCTTACCGAAGCTTTCATACAAGAATATTATATTTGCTGAGTGTAATCTGAGCTGAAATATTTAGA
The DNA here is from genome assembly GCA_036417725.1 of Clanis bilineata. Taxonomy (NCBI): domain Eukaryota; kingdom Metazoa; phylum Arthropoda; class Insecta; order Lepidoptera; family Sphingidae; genus Clanis; species Clanis bilineata. The sequence continues at coordinate 10,834,487 of CM071154.1, forward strand.
GCACGGGCGATGTTTGCATGTAGAGCGTAGATAAAAATCTAAACGATTTCTTATTAAAATGTCTGATGCGAAGTGCTTTGATATTACTTCCGTGGAGCTTCCTGGTACGATGCATGTTTATAGACCCTTATAATAACTTGGAGTGGAGTCTTGGAGTGGTAGAGCCACGCTGTAGACAGTTACGTCTACAGCACGAATGGGCCGGCTCGACCGGTTTGATACCACTGTCTCGCAGAAAACCGACGTAAAGTGGCAGCTCGTTGTCGCGTTTCGTTCGGTGAGTGAGATTTCCGGTGGCCTAATTGGGGAATTAGGCCCAAGGTAGGGGGGGCCCTACCTTTCCCGATCCTTATTTCCCTCCTTTATGTTGGCAACGCACTCATGATGTCAAAGGGATATCACTTACCATCAGGTGACCCACCTGCTCGTTTGCTATAACAAAACGCGTATAGCAGTCTCTGCTATAACAAAACGCGTTTCGTGTCTTTAAAAGAGTTTGTCACTGTTCTCGCATCTCATTGTTTGAAAATGAAAGGGACAAACTAGTTTTCAGAACTTTATTACTGTTTTTGTGAATTTTTCACCTGCATTTTAAATGTATTGGTAAAAGGAATTGGCTTATCATTTACTACCGATGGAGTGCCTGACGTCAGCCCCCAATGGAATTTCCATAGCTTACATTAAAATCGCCAATTCTGCAGAAGTACCAGAGACAGACATATTTCGATTGAATGGAAAATTTAGTATCGACGTCGCCCTCGTTAGTAACATAATTGCTTATCCAAATAAACAAAGCTGAAATAAAACAATTTTTAGGGATTCTATCACGATCAGAATCTGTAAAAATAGTTTTATTTCAATGTATCACATTCGCGTAAACTTAAGAAATCAGTAAACAAAGCTGAATTACAGATTAAGTTCATATAACAACTCTCAGCATTACGAAATATTGAATTCCCGAACGGTTCCAACAGCGAAAACATCATGATTCCATTCAAGGAGCTTTGAACGTGAGCTCTAACACTCCTCTGATATGTCAAAGCAGGTAACCACTTCACTAATCTAGCAAATTTGCTGCCACAAGGCACGACGGTGTTACGGTCGATAAAGTTCAGACGGCAACGTAGTGATGACCAGAGGTATCGATGCTATTTATAGATGCCGATAACGAATACCGTGTTATGGTGAAACTGATATTTTAAATCTTGTAGCTGAACATTGATGGCAGTACGAGATACGCGTTGGATCAGCATCGATATTAAAATAGTTTCGATTTTAAAATGCGTTTTTGATAACCAATGCCGTCGAAATACGCTTCTTATTTATACGCTATTGCATTTGATAACGACTAGTTATGCTAGACCATAACCAAAAATAACGATGCCGATAACGGATGGCTGCATCTTTGGCATTTAATACAAAAACTCTACTCTCACGTTGTAATGTCGACTCAAAGTTTGTATTGAAAAGTATTCTTCATACTCTTTGTCTATTTTCAAAAATGCGATGCTAACTCGTTTTGATCTATAGCCATAGAGAATCAGGCCCCAGGTCTAGCAACTAGGTTAGTCGTAGTTTCACGTGGAGTAATCTAAGCGAATGTTGCCGTCAGTCTATGTAGTGCGATGTGCTTCAATGCGTCACCCGACTGAGGAAGCAATTAAGGTCCTGTCTTAGAGCGCACGAAGTTCGAAGGTACATGTTGAGGAGGTGAAATGTACTTTTATTAAGATGTTCGAGATTTAGATATCAAATGATTATTCTTGAAGTTACTATAACTATTACTAGAAGACCAAAAAATCTTCGCGGCTACTTTCTGAATACTTACTTTTCTTGTATATACTATTGTCTGCAACACACCCACCATATACTATTATAAGTGTTCATAGCAGAGATCACTTACCATCAGGTTAACCTGATTACAACCGAGTAAGAGGTTAACCTCTTACTCGGTTGTAATCAGTTTATATTATATCGATGGCATTATGTAATAAAAAATATCAAGTAATCATAAATATCACAGAATGTATAAATTCGACAAGCATTGAATAATTCAATTAAATCACCCTCGTTACTGCACTTCCGAAGTAGGTACATAATTGAATTCGCCTCGGATCGTAAAAACTTAATTCGATTATCATCTAAGAGAACTTTTTAATTATTACAAATATTTACTTGAAAAAGTTGCTTAAATTTTCCTTAATTCATTCTACTTGCGTCAGTCAACAAGCGTTCAATCAAACTTTTATTGGAAGATGAAATAAATCACTGTTTGCCATGCTGTAGACAATTTCGTCTACATAAACCTTTATTCACTAGAAATAAAAACTTATACATATCTCTCAACATTAAGGGAATGTAAATAACTGTTAACAACCACAGAGAAGTAGATAAAAGTCCCTGAAACAAACATATTACCGTAAGTGAAATGTCATGTTTTTATCTGTATAGTTCTTGGCTTGCTCTTCATAAGAATATTATTATATCTTTGTCTTCATATCAGACTGGAAATAGACTTTGTGAGGAGCTAAAGTTAGCTTATGTTCATTTATTCTATATACATACATACATATACATGGAATTTCGAGGAATTCCGAAGATATGTGAAGTCTACCAACCCGCATTAGGCCAGCGTGGCAGCGTGACAGAAGGCCTAAAACCCCTCTCATTAGTAGAGGAGGCCCGTGCCCAGCAGTGGGACAGTAATATTACAGGGCTAATTTTATTTATTTTTATTTTAATCCTAAAGTATAGTTAGATAAATTATAACCACTACACACCTTTATAGGCCACCGCACACACAATAGTGATTATAGCAGACAGATAGTATCTCGCATTAAACGTAATAATAGTCCTTGCACTGAATAAGAAGCAGTAAAGAGTGAGGATGGATAAGTGTGACACGTACCACAGGGAACAGAAAAATACATGGTTTTTAAAATGTTGCTGCAACAAAAAAGGATTACACTTGAAGTTATTAAGGCGACTTGCCGCGCTATTACTAATCTAGAGTTACACCTTATCTTGATTTATCCTACAGCTCTCTCCTATCTTTAAATCAAAATTTGAGATATATAGAGGTTTATCGCGGAGCTGCAATGGCGCTTAATAATTTCCAGGGGGATTAATGTAAAGAAAGCAGTCAATCGAAAAAAATGCATTCATTTTTGCAACATACTTTAAAAGTGTATTGCACCGACCCCACATTAGAGTTGGATAAGGGCACGTGGTGAAAAATATAATAATTTAAATCACAGCATTCATTACGTAATAAAATAATGTCTAAAACTGCAGCTCCAAACCAAGATACACATAGATCGAAATCACAACAAAAATGTTTTAAATATTCCACAAAACGAATTTGATAAAGTTTAGAATTACCTTCAAAACATGCCAAATAAGAAAAGCTGATATAACTATCTGATACGAAGATATAGAGCTTGAATATAGCACAAACAACATATTTACAGCCAATACCGGATTCTTATTGTACTGACTCTCGGTTGAAAGTATTTGACTTAATGAAACCACCGATATGATGAAAATTAATGAGCACACCATCTGGAAGATAAAATTGTAGCTTATACCAGGTGCTGCAGAAAGTGGTACCATTCCATATACACAGGTAGAGCGATGTGAAGCATAATGGTAAAATTAAAAGATTCAACTGCCTCGATGGCGTGGTTGTATTTCGGTACGACTACCGTCCTGAGGTGTCGGGTTCGATCCCCGTGTCAGGCAAAGTGATATTGGATTTTTCCATATCAGCCCAGAGTCTGGAAATTGTGCTCGATATGGCGATAGGTTCGCCCCCTATCACACCTGAGACGGAACTAATATCGGCGAAATGTGGGTGTACTAGTTGGCTAGTCCGCGTCTGCCTACCTTTTCGGGAATACAGGCGTGTGCTTATGTTATGTAAAAGATTAAATTCAAAAGAAATTCAATTATATACAAGCATTTATATAGGTAATCTGTGTGTATAGAGCCATGCCATTCCAGGTACAGGAAGACCGATTTTCATAATCGTAAAGTTAAAAGATTAACTTCAAAAGAAATTCAATAATATACAGGCTATTTATAGGCAATCTTTGTTTATAGAAAATTGTAATCAATCTTCAGACCAAAGAATTTAAACGCCTTCAGACTATAACGATCTACATACGATAGTACTTGTTCCCACAAAAATAACGCCTTGCCAGAGATTCAATCCGCACATAGATTTAACATTACAACATTTACTTTTGGGATCCATCATAATTGCTTAATCTATATTGAATTCACATATATGTTCGAGCTTTGTGTTCGATACAATAATATTACGTTGTTAAAATATAACCTAGCAAATTATTCGCTAATAGGTTAGGCTTGACTTTCGGCTTGACAGCTGAAACCTTAAAAACTTTTTTATAAATTTTAATATGAGGATGGATGTTGACTGAGTGAAAAAATGCTCAACATTAGATTATTCTGCTCAACAATAAAATGAAGTGTAAAGTAGAGTAATGAGCTTAGATTATTCTGTAATCAAATATCCTAGAGATGCAGAATATTATCCCTCACATGTTATTAGAACGATACCTCTGTATGAATATTTTATTTTACAATGGAAACTGTTTAAAAATATTGTTTATCAATCGACGCTGTCCTTAGGGACATTTAGATAAATTAGATTTAGATAAATAAACAGTATTCTGTAATTATACATTATATCTGTTATAATAGTAACAAAGAGTAAAAATAATACCTTCTTCTTTAGTATTCCTATTACTTTAAGGGCCACTTGCAGGTCCTCGATAAATCTCGATTTATCCCAAATCTCAATTAAAATATAGGAAGTTAGGAATGAGCTGTAGGATAAAACGCATTTCGGGCTAACTATATTAATAATAGTACTGCAAGTCGCCCTAAATATAATCTTAATTCAAATATGTATTGTAATACATATCCCGAGTTATCCTGTTGTGATAAAATAAATGAATCCAAAACCTTTTTGTAATCTAAACTCTTGGCAGTGGCAGGAAGCACACACGCAATTTTGGAACAAAACCACTGTTTGCTCACTCTGATAGTACATTCGTAACCAGAACCCATGACGTCAGTGTAAGTTTAGTTCAAAAGAGAATAAATATGATGTTGGTTTTCTATTGTGTGTACCTCTATAAAGGCGCGTCTCCTGCACCTGCTTTTCTCGAAACAATATACAAAACACCTACGCAAAAGTCCGTAAAACAATGATTTTCGCTCTCTCCTGCTCATAGAATAATGGACCATAGACAAAAATGTATAGCGAAACACATACGCAAAACATGGTTTCGCTACCAATGTAGCGTAGTAGTAGTTTTAGTACAAGAGACGCCGCTTTATCTTGATAGATTTTAAGTATTCTTCAATATTCTTATTGATATTGTTTTACACATGCTAGAGGAATTCTCGGTACATAGCAGCGGTCGGTAATCCGCGGCCTACATCAAAATTCGCACATCTATTATATAATTTTTTATCAAACAGGGGGAAACGAGCGAGTGTTTCCACAGTTTTTTATATTTTCACCCATCCACCCCTTCCGGGAGGCTAATATTATACTCGTTATTCTAATATCCAAAAAACATACATACATCTACATAAGAGAAAAGCTTCTTGAACTAATTAAATCTAATTTAATTCTAGGAAACCACACAACATAGTAAACAAATTATTTCAAATTACAAACAATGAACACAAAAGTCATTAAGCGAATTTGTATGACGGAATATATCCATAGATATTAGTCCATTATCCCCCTGACGTGGACACAATAAAATGCAAAACGACATTGCTTCCCGTTGGAGGGTATTCGGAAATTTTAAAATTGTGGTTGTACTGTCGAAAGTATACCGCGCGCCAGTCTGCCGCTCTTGGCAACACTTGCATGTTAACCACATTTACTGCTTTAGTGAAAAATTTCATTCTATTTACATTGCACTTATTACGGAGAAAATTTAATGCAGTTAGTCAGTTGGCATAACCACTTTAAAGATTGCTCGGATTTAGTTTGCTTTAGCTAACATTGTTTACTCTTCTATTGTGAATGACAGAATTTTAGGGTCAGTTTTTGTTTTTATAGCATAGACTGGCAATCGGGCAGGTGGGTCACCTGATGGTAAATGATCTCCACTGCCCATAGACGCCCGAGATACTAAAAGAATCATGGGTGCGTTGCCAATCTAAAAAGAGGGAAATAGAGTTTGGGAAAGGGAGGGAGGGAATTGGGGCACCGGAAATCTTACTTACCGATCGAAACGCGACAGCGAGCTGCCACTTTACATCGGTTTTCTGTGAGACAGTGTTATCAAACCTGTCGAGCCGGCCCATTCGTGCTGTAGGCGTATCTGTCTACAGCGTGGCTCTACCACTCAGTTCTTCAATAATAACGCCAATCTATCTTTGGTATAATCCAGTGGCTAGGTACGCTACTTTATCTTTGAGAGAGGTTGCCTTTCCCTATAATACGCTCGTCTAACTTAGGTAGGTAGCAGGTCAGTAGACTTCACATACCTTCGGAATTCTTATACACCTCAAATTTAGAAATTTACCAATGATTTCTATAGGTTCGTGTTGTTTCCTTTACCAACTGATAGATACAATTACACACATCCTTTCACAAAGATAGAGCATACATCAGAAGTGGGATCAAATCTGCTACTGAGACTTAACTCCGTCCCACACTCCGCTACTTTTAACTCGTAATCTAAAACCATCGTGAAAACGATCCACATACATAGACAATTACATTACTTTTGAAAGTGTCACTCGTATGAACACAAAGTAGAGCAAAACATACGACCTTGCAAATTCACAAAGAGATCAAACGGTAGTTTATTACGTGTGTCAGAAGCACCACACATTTGGGTCAGTCATTATTCGTGGCCGGGGCGGAGTCCATATTTTAGATGAAACATCTTGGGACAGTGCCGGCGTAAATAATGTTCCCCTGGGCCGAGTTAGGCACGGCACGCTCTTAGTCCCTTTTATGGCCCAGTGATGCCCACTCGTTACGTGAATTTTAGCTTACTTATTTTCACTGTTTGGCATATTTCCATTGTTTCGATAAAGTAAGGGTGAGATTTGCCAAATGTTCTTTACCTATGCTGATTTTAATATTACTACTTCTTAGGGTGACTTGCAGCGCTATTATTAATCTAGAGTTACACCTTATCTCAATTTATCCTATAGCTCACTCCTATCATAAATCATGATTTAGGATAAATTGGGATTTATCACGGAGCTCCATGTGGCTCTAAGGGCGACTTGCAGCACTATTACCAATCTAGAGTTAGACCTAAGTTAGATTTATCCTACAGCTCATTCCTATATTTAAATCGAGATTTATCAAAGTACTGCAAGTCGGCCTTAGTGTTTATGTATAATACGTTGTCGCCTCCTTGGTCCAGTGGTAATGTATAACCGGGAGATCCTGGGTTCGATTCCCAGGTCGGGCAAAGCGGTGTTTCTAATATGATGTGCCCGGACTGGATACTCCTGATCCTGGACAAGAGATTGACGTCATACGAACGGCTGTTGGTAAAAACTAAAAGCCGAGTACTTTCTATAACCACTCCATGTCTATGGTAACAATTACCATTTACTTCTTATATTAACTAACAGGCTATATATAGTATTTGAAATATTGACTTTAACTTGGACTGCCTCGGCGGCGTGGTTGTATTTCGGTACGACTACCGCCGTGAGGTGTGCGCACGAAATGTGGGTGTTCTAATACGCTAGTGCGCCTCTGCCTACCCTTTCGGGGATACAGGCGTGAGCTTATATTATGTGTTGTGTTGTGACTTTAAAAATCTTTTAACATTTAAACTTAAAAATCCAAAGAAGAAAACGTAAAAATATCCATTCTATTTGCTACATTCACAATACACTGCTAGTGTTTACGAATTCGAATGCTTGCTACGTGGATCCAATATCAATTCAAAGATAGTGCATTTACTATAGAACCAGGAAAAAGTCTGTTGATAAAAGAAAAAGGTTTCGAAAATAATAATTTAGGTACCTAACTATATTATACATCTATACTATTCCATCTGCCCTTATCCCACCTTAATGTGGGGGCAGGGCCATTTAAAGGTATGCGTGGAGACTAAAAATAAGCTCACGCCTGTATCCCCGAAGGTGTACGCAGAGGCGCACTAGCTTTTCGCCGAGCTTAGTTCCGATCCAGATGTGACGAGGGCGAGCCTATCGCCATATCGGCCACAAATTCCAAATTCCGGGCTGATATGGAAAAATCCAATATCACTTTGCCCGACCCGGGGATCGAACCCGAGACCTCAGAACCGTAGTCGTACCGAAATATCACCACGCCACCGAGGCAGTCAGAACTCCAAAAGTCCTATTTATAATTTTACATTCAGATCACGTTCATCATTCACAGCGATCCGTTGAGACAGAATTTTCACACTGTATAAATTTTCACCAATACCGAGCAAGGAAATCCGGGGTTCACTCGAATTCTAATGCGTTTAAAACTGAACCCGTGGTAGGGGAATTAATAAATAAAGCCATTTTGATTTATTTTACTTTGCGTTTCATAATCCTCGTGGTTAATCTAAAATATAATCTTAATTATTTTGTCAATACAGCGGCCTGAGCAGGAAAATTTCTGACAACCATAAATGTATTCGAACTCGATGCGCGTCTATGTTTGTATGAAATATTAACCAAACGTCATCAGTGCGCAGTTAACTCGAATACATTTACATTAGTTTTTCGTGCTCGAGCTACAGATTAGAGAGCGAAACTAATACATCAGGATTAAGAGGCATTTCACACTTTATGCGAGATTTCCAAGATTTTGAGCTCCTAATTTACCATGATAAGAACGGGTTGAATGTCATTGAATACATTCAAAATATAGATCGATTCTTATTGTGGACGTATTGTATAAAACATTTACTAATACTACTTTGATTTTTTAGTCGCGATTAATCTCCCGTACCTTGTTTCTTGAAAATAACGAAACAGGTCATCTTCAGGCTCCTAATTCTCTTATTAAAAGTCATTAAATGGACTTGAGAAAAATCCTAGATATCAGGCATATAAAACTATTGACGTTTGGTAAACAGAATATCGATAATTAATCACACTAATTGTAAAAAAAATAAAGACTGTGACGATTTTTACGATTTATATCCGAAGTTTATCGCGAGTTTTTGCAAGGAAGAAAAGCAAATTACAAGAAACGATTTGTACCAAAATAAACTTTGTTTTATAAACAACCTTATTTTGTAGGTCAAATGAAAATATTTTTATTAATAACTTTTTTATTACAAAAAATACATCGCACAAAATTGCAATGAATTTGCGTTCGGAAATCAGTCGCGCGCCAGCGCTCGTCGAAGCAGGACCTGTGTCGATTATTTTCGTGCTGCTCCCGAACACTATAGAATTCGTAATTACAAAATATACCACAACTGACAAGTTTTGATCCATGAGAGTTTTTTTTTTTATTACGTTATATAATTTTAATTATTGTACGTCATTGTACTGTAATTGCATTTTATTAACCGAGTTCAAAAAAAGGAGGAGGTTAACAATTCGTCGGAATCTTTTTTATGTATGTTCCCCGATTATTCGAAGACGCCTAGGCCCAATTTGTGAAATTAGTTTTTTGTTGAAAAGGGTGTACTTCCCAGGTGGTCCCATTGGCACCAAATCAGGATCTGATGATGGGATCCTAGAGAAATCGAGGGTAATCATCAAATTTTATAGGGACCCATAGTGTGATTTATATATTTTCTAAAACTATATTGGTATTTGCGTCTGGTACTCATCATCTCATGTTGCTGAGCTGATGATGTAAAATATAACTCCTTAACTATTAAGAGTTGTAAGGATAATTCTTTCAATATTACACTAAAAATAGATAAATAATAATTAAAGGTTAACAAAAACTGAAACGCGATTTAAGAATTGAAGACATTTTAAGTGTTCGTTTTTGAAGTCATTTTTCAGTTTTTGTTATAATCATCATCGAAGTAATATAAATGCGAAACTTAGTGTAAGTGTATGAGTGTATGTGTATGTTTGGTACTCTTTCACGCAAAAACGACCAAATACATTTTGATGATATTTAGTAGGGGGGTTGCTGACATCCTGGATTAATACAAAGTCTCCTTATTTTTTAAATCAACCCCTAATGGGATAAAACCCCGCTTAATAGATTTTGGTAAAATAAGGATACCATCGACCCTAGGGACTCAAATAGAGTTTATTTCAACCTCTAAAGGCATGAAATATGGGATGAAAGTATATATAGGAATTCAGATACCGCTGATCAAACTGTTTTTGATGAAAGTTGGTATGAGGATACCTTTAGCCCTAAGATCAGACAGAGGTTGTGAAATTTTTTACCCACAAAAGGGATAAAATAAGGTTTGAAAATTTGATTTTTTTGTCTTTGATCCTTAGTGCGACATATTCTGTCATATTTTTTTTTTGTTGTTTCCCACACACAACCACGGATCTGGTGTCATAACTAAAAAGGTGGTCCCCATTTTGTTTTTTTTTTTTGGGTTTGACCCGATTTACTTCAAAATCGTTATTAGGGCCACCGAGCAAGTCCGAAGGGCGGATACGGGGTCAAAACTAAAAAGGGGTCGTATTATTGCGTTGTATTAGTTGGCAGCTAGTAATCTATATAAATAAAACATATAATACTAGCTTTTACCCGCGGCTCTACACGCGTATTTTTTAGGACTAAAGGGATTCTCTCTCAATAAATAAATAAATACACCCAACAGTCACATACATAGTCCTTACCCCACACTAAGATCGAGTCTTTTGTCGTGAGTATTAGAAACTACGAGAGACTTTTGGTCTCACAACACCCAGACCCGAAATATATATCTGTGGGCCACACAGAGATTTGTCTCGGTGGGGGAATCGAACCCAAGACCTCACGTTTCACGGCCGGCTACTCGCCCGCTGTGCCACATGCGCATGTAAAATATTCAAATTAAAATGATAGATCAGATCGACAAATCATAAACTTTTCCCTTCAATCCTACAATTTTAAGCATGTGGAGCTGCAAATAAAAACTAATTGACTTATATTAACCATTTTTAGCGCCCTCATGATGAAGTATTATTAGAATAGTTAGTTTTGTTGTTTCATAAATAGTATTAATTTTTAGTTCAAGCAATGGAACGCCTGCAAATAGCTTCATCTATTTCGAAAACACGAAGATGTAATAATAATAATGGTGATATATAAAGTTGGTATCAAAAACAATTAAAAGCGTAATAGTAAAGTTAAAACATAAAAATTGAACCTAATTTTGTCAATGACTTTACGCATCAAAATAATATACCATAGATGCACAGTTCTTTGCAAATATCTTCTTAAAAAGTGGTCTCAGGAACAAAACAAAGAAAAAGATCACAAGTTCAAATTCAATCAACACAAATATAACTCTATGCGTGTGTTATAAAGTAGCTTTTTTATTGACATGAGCAAGCGTTCTTAAATTTGAATTTTGAAATTTAGAATTCTATCGGCGTCCGACTGTAGACAAAAGAAGTGCTTAAGCACTCCTTTGCTGTCCCATTTTCCGAGCGTCAACAGTGCATCTAGGTAAATAATATATCGATGCCTTTACGGGAAATAATTTATATACCTCTAAATTTAATTAGATTTTTTTTTTATATTACACTATGTTGTAACAAGACTGGCTTGTTTTAGTATACATCTACATATTATATATAATAGTTTACAATACATATAGTACATTATGATAAATAATAAAATTAAAATTCGGATGACTCGAGTTTAGTGAGATGCAAAGTATCAAAATGTTTTAGTCGCGCCATAATCGCTTATCTTCGATTCGTACGCGGCTCGGGTGTTTATTTACCTATTCTGGAGCAGTCGAATTTTGTGAAATGGCTCTTAAAATAAATATTATAAATTATGCCATTTCACCCATGTTTCTCTTTGTGTCTTGGGTGTCTATTGGCGGTGGAGATTTTTACCTGATGGTACCCATCTGCTTGTTTGCCAGTCTCTGCTAAAAAAAATGTTTTTCGCTATAAAAGTTAAATATGTTTTATGTGCGGACATTAAAGAAGGTTATCCTGAATAATGTGATTCGCACAAGCTGACCCGTGCATAATGAAAGCTATAAACAAACCGCCGTTTCAAACGTTTCGGTCTGCACATAAAACTTCATTACCGCTACAATTTTTCTTCTATAAGTAGCTTTTTAGGGTTCCGGGAAATTATAAATACAATATAATGAAGTTTCGGTAATTATTATCCTTGTTAGTCTAATGATAGATAAATAAATAAATACACCCAACAGTCACACACTAGCCCTGACCCCACTTTAGGCATAACTTGTATAGTGGGTATCAGAAACTATGAGAAAGTTTCGGTCTCACAACACCCAGACTTGAAACAAATATCTATGGGCCACACAAACAATTGTCTCGATGCGGGAATTGAACCTGCGGCCTCTCGCTTCACAGCCGGCTACTCGCCCACTGCGCCACGGAGGCTGTCAAAATAAGGCTCAGTATCGTACCGTATATCGAAACTAGAAGTACAATCTTTCCACCCGTCCTTTTCCCTCCAATGTGGAGTCGGCGCATTTTTAGGCATGGTGGAGAAAGCATGCGGCTTAGTTTTTGACACCGGCCTAACGTCAAGCTTCTCTGAGTATACCAGTCCCAGGAAGTCGTGTAAAAGGAACCGCTTTGACCAACCAAAATTTGAACCTCGCACATCGCGATCCATAACCCAATACACCAAGAAGGCAATCGGAAAATTCACTTATCGTAGTTCAAACAGAACAGCGAGTTGCCATTGACGGTTTAAGGTAAAACAGCATCGATATATTAATTACCTAGATGCACAGTTGACGCTCGGAAAATGGGACAGCAAAGGAGTGCTTAAGCACTCGTTTTGCATACAGTCCGACGCCGATGGAATTCTAAATTTCAAAATTCAAATTTAAGAACGCTTGCTCATTTCGTTTAAAAAGCTACTTTATTACACGTGCATAGGGTTATATTTGTGTTAATTTAATTAGAACTTGTGATCTTTTTCTTTGTTTCATTGCTGAGACCACTTTTAGGAGGATATTTGCAAAGAACTGTGCATCTAGGGTATACATTAAAACAGTGGTAATAAGCCAGTTTATCCGGCAACCGAATTCCGGCTCATTCATGGTGTAGGCAAAATTATCCACAACATAGTTACACTTACAAGTTACAAAAACATTAAACAGAAGATTATACAAATAAAGGCGTTAGACTGTACAAATTGTTAACCGAGAAATTCCCAGATCTTGTACAATTCCTTTACAAATTATAATATTAATTGGATTTAGTTAATGAAAACGCGAGAACATTTCGTTATTCCTGATCCAGGCGGTGTTGAAAATGTACTTATTTAACGCCCGTTTTACAAGTTACAACACTTATTTTAATGACGCAATACCATTTCTCGAATAATTTCTTAAATACAAAAGTGTGTTTGTTGGTTTGTTTTTTGTAGCAGATACTATCAAACGATTAGGTTAGTCACCTGATGGTATGTGATACCATAGACAGTCAGGAAAGAATCTTGTTTTCGCTGCCCATCTTATGGACACCCGTACAGTAAGCACTGGGGTTTGCCACAGCTATATTTGCAGGGTTGGGTTAAATTAAACTGAGAACAGCAGACCGCGCTCACGCAAGAATCGAACCCGCACTAGGAAAAAAACTTTCCCGCTTATGTCATTAAATCAAATCTACTCATACTTCTAATCATTCGTTTCAGACCTATACAGCACTAATCTAGTTTTAAAACAAGATCATACATTTAGGGCCACTTGCAGCTCAGCGATATATCTCTATTTATCCCAAATCTTGATTTAAAGAGTGAGCTTTAGGATAAATGGGGATAAGATGTAACTCTAGATTAGTAATAGCACGTGGCTCTTAAAAACTTTCCTTAATAGATATTGCTGCCTCGGTGGCGTGGTGGTATTTCGGTACGACTACGGTTCTGAGGTCTCGGGTTCGATCCCCGGATCGGGCAAAGTGATATTGGATTTTTCCATATCAGCCCGGAGTCTGGAATTGTGCCCGATATGGCGATAGGCTCGCCCCCTATCACATCTGGGACGGAACTAAGCTCGGCGAAATGTGAGTGTTCTAGTTCGCTAGTGCCTCTGCCCACCCCTTCGGAGATACAGGCGTGAGCTTATGTATGCTTAATAGATATTCCTGAATGTCGTCCTGCCTTAATCTCTTAATTAAATTAAGCATCGTTTAGTTAATCAGCGACAGCGGGATGCACTTACATCGCGCTCATTGTTGGTACAAAGTGCGTCATTTCCCTCGAAACGCAAACACAGTACGCCACACTCCGCAAAACAGCCACTAACCGGCTCAGTGCTACTGGCGTGCAGTTTACATAATCCCTGAAGTCTAAACTGCGCGCTACATTCAGATAAATGCAATGCGTTAGTGCCGTGCCCTCGTCTAAATAGGCGCTTTGGATTAGACATTATATACTTCAGACTAGAGGACCAAATAAATACACCCGCAACAGTCACACATAGAATGAGATCTATAGAGCGAACTTCAACTAAGTCTAAGTTAAAGAAACGAACTCGGTAAGGATTCCGAATTTTTAAATAGAACTTTAACGTCATCATCATCATCATCATCAGCCACAGGACATCCACAGACAGGTCTCCACCAAAGATTTCCAAAAAGAAAGTCCTTGCTTAGTCTGTCTGTCAGTCTGTTCGTTTCTTAGACTTAGGCTGAGATCTATAGAGCGAACTTCGACTAACTCTTAGTCAAAGTCACGAACTCATTGAGGATTTTAACTTAGTTCGAGTCATTTTTATAAGAAAATCTTTGCTTAGTCGGTCTGTCAGTCTGTTCTTCTTGTAAAAAATGATTCGAACTGAATCAAAGTTCAATTTAAAAATCCCAAATCCTCACTTACACTTACACAGACTTAGTCGAAATTCGCTCTATGGATCTCAGACATAATTCTGACCCCACACTAGGTTTAACCTGTATCGTGTGTATCAGAAACTACGAGAGACTTTCGGTCTCACAACACCCTGACCCAGAACAAATATATGTGAGTCACACAAACATTTGTCTCGAAATCGAACCCGCGGTCTCTCGCATAGCCAGCTGCTCGTCCGCTGCGCCACGGTGACTGTCCAACGATTAAAAACCGCACTAGACATAGTCATGTAGTTTTAAAAGGAATTTATTGAATTGCAATTGTTATTATTAGTCCTTATGTCATCGTGTAAACGACTTGATTAATTGTGGCTTTAACGAAGAACGATTGTGGTCATGTTTTCCTACTGGACTGGACTTAAAACCTGGTGTACGTGTTAGTGGTGATAGTTCAGTTGGGAATGGTACGGACTGCCGAGACGAGTGTCGGAGGTTCGAAACGAACCCCCAAATTGGAGCATACACCTCTGACTTTTCTATTATAAATGTGTTTTCTTTTTGATTAATCGCTTGCTAAAACAGTGAAGGAAACCTGCATACCCCAGAAATTCTCCAAAAGAATTTCGAAGGTATGTGAAGTCTACCAACCCGCATTAAGTCAGCGTGGTAGACCAAGGCCTAACCCCTCTCATTAGTAGAGGAGGCCCGTGCTCAACAGTGGGACAGTAAAATTACAGGGGTTATCCCATTATTATTATTGTATCATTGTTATATAATTATTATATTAGAGGTGTTAAATCCTGCCATTGTGATCCGTAGTACTCCTTCTGTAGTTCGCGTTCTAGGATCAGCCAGTGTACATACGAGTATATCCAGCCTCGAAGGCCTAGCGAAATAACTTAATGGTTGGTTGAGGCGGGTATAGGGGTACGTCCCTGTGTCTGCATCGGTTATTCGACTTTCTTGTCGCAAGCCCCTCGAATTACTTCTTCCCCCTTCAGAGTATTCTTTTCTTTTTACTATACCGCGCTTACGAACAGTAGGCCAATCATGAGATTTTTTAGCAACAATCTAAGAAGCCGTTAAAGTTCAGTAGCGTTCCAGTTTTCGAGCGCTACTATCAGGAAAGTTTAAGTTGGTAATTCGCGTTTAAATCATAACACAATCATCATCAATAAATATAATAAGAATGTAAATATCGCGCGTCTGTACCTCTACATTACTTAGATTTCCAAAAAAAATAATTGGGGGTTTGGAAATAGTAATACAACACATTTTTATCATTTTTAGAATTTTTGTCTGTTTGTATGTTTGAATACGTATCAAGTGAAAACAACCAAAGTTATTTTAGGGAACTGGATAGGAAATCGTAGACCACATCTTGGATTAACATTTAGGCTTTGTTATATTCAAATCGGTCAACTCTATCATAAGATACAGATATTTTTATATTATGTCTGCGATTCTTGGGAGTTTTATAAAATATTTCCTGAGTTTTTACGAATTACGTATCATTTTGAAGTCGTACCATTTAGTGGATCCGGGGTTGAAATTAAAAAAGTAACTGCCATTTTGTTTTTCTTTGTTTAAATTGACTTCAAAATCGATATCTGGGTCGCCCCGTAATTCCAAACGTCCGAGCCGGTGTCAAAATTGTCAAAAGAGGCCGCCATTTTGTTTTTCTTTGTTTCTGGGCCGATTGACTTCAAAATCGATAGGTATCTGAGTCGCCTCGTTGTAGAATATTTAGACTAAAACAACAGGGCGGATCGACAAATCAAAAGCTATTCCTGTTGGTCCTACAAATACGCGTGAGAAGCCGCGGGCAAAAGCTAGTGAATAATAATAATGTTAACCCGTCGGAGGCGGCACATATAGAGGTATATGTTACATAAGTGTATGGGCTACCGGAGGCCGAGCCGCCCGTGACTATCTAAATCCCATGATACATCGATTTCACAGATATACAAGTTACAGGCATTACCCACACAATTATTAATATGAAAATCATAGAATGGGGTTTTACGCTAACGTGTGTGCAACTGCAGTATCATTGAGGAAAGTACAAATTAATTTAAAACATAATTTACAATACATTACTTATTGTCAAACTTTTGGACGTGTCGGGCACGTTATAAATTTATTAGTTTATTAAATCATACTTAGTAAGAATAATGAAACCTTCAATGCCCATCGGTTTAGATATCTATCAATCAGATGCTCAGTTAAAAAGCGTAGTGTTGTTTGTGGGATATCCTGACGCGTTACTGAAGTTTATTTCAGCGTGTTGTGTGATATTTACTGTAATTGGAGTACCAGGGAATCTTATCACTGTTATTGCACTCACGAGATATAAAAAGGTAAGCAAGCTTTCAAAGCCATAATTAGATCCGGTCTTGGCGGAGTATTATCTAAAATATAGAACAGAAAGAAATATTGAAATATTCTCAAAAATAAAAAAGTTATAAGCCAAAGTTATAAACCTTTGAAGTTTGGTGTAACCTCCAAACTGCGGGAAAGAGAAATATTAGTATAATAACGTCATCGCCATAACGGTACGTGTGTTGGAAAGGGATAGCAAGATATCTCCACTATAGTGGAGTATACCCCCACTCCAGAATTTAAAATATGAATTTCTGCCTCATTTTTCAACCAATTTCGATGCAGGTTTGGGTTGCAAAGGTTTTTTTTTATTTGCTATTACTTATAAAAATGTGTATAAAATCAAACACAGTCAAGTACCCAATTTCTAGGTGTGCCATAAATCTTGAAGTGACGACCATGACGTTGTCAAGAGTGTAATGACTAGGAAAAAAAAGGAGCAATTTAAATTAACTTTCTTATACTATTCTACATATACAGGTGTTTCATAAAGTTTTATTTTTTTAACCTTACCAATCGTTCTCCCTGCATGTGGAATTGTTATTGGTACCAACTTTATGAATCAGCCTACCCCTTCAGGGATACAGGTCAGTTATACGGGATAACTGAACTGTATCCCTGAAGGGGTAGGCAGGGCTGAACTAGAACACTCACATTTCACCCATTCTTTTTTCCACTTGAGTTTCTTCTTGCTGCTTCTTTTTATTACCGGCTATACTCTTGACATCGACTCCCACTGCTAGTTGTTGTTCCGGGGCAAATAGTGTAAGAAAAACTGACCTGGGAACCGAACCCAGGACCACCCGGTTCACAGCCCATAAACGCTGCTCCAAAGAATGCGACCAATCTCTCTGTATTCTAATAATAGTGGTAATTTTCAGACCCAAAATGCAACTGCGATATTCATAACCAATTTATCGGTGTCAGACCTTCTGTTCTGCGCATTGGTTCTTCCCGTAATGGTGTCGACGTTCTGGACGCACTCCTGGGTACACGGCAAGGCTGTGTGCCGCCTGCTTCCTTTCGTCAACTATACAGTCATCATGGTGTCTATGTACTCTGTGGTCGCAATTGCAATCAATCGATATGTGTTGATTTGCCACCCGATGCACTATCATAGGTAAGATTTGTTTTTTATTATTGCAACGACAGCTCAGTTGGGATTGGTATCTACGCATTGGCGAGACGAATGTCGGAGATTCGAAACTAATCCTTAAGAGCATAGACTTTTGGTTTTTCTGTGTTAAGTGGGTATCTCGTATGATTAATAGCTTGCTATCGATGAAGGAAAACACCGTCAGGAAACCTGCGTATCCTAGAAATTCGCAACAAGACTTTCGAAGGTATGTAAATTCTACCAAACCGCAATATGACAACGTAGTAGACTAAGGCCTAACCTCTCTCATTAGTCAGTAAAGCAGTAAGACAGCAGTATTACAGAGCTAATATTATTATCCTGGAACGGAAAAGTACACTGAACACTAAAATAGAGCAGTTCAAATAATAGATTGTTAAGAGAAATTGCGAACTCGACATACAGCAGAATTATGCCGGTGACTTATGACTGAATATTATCTAGGTATAGTATTATAGTCGCTGGATGCAAGCCGCTTCCAACAGGGGGGTTACCACCACCTCTTATAGCAGTATTATTATAATCTTACTACGTTCATCGTTCACGTTTCACGTTCACGAATCAGAACAAGCAAGATTATAATAATATTGCTATAAGAGGTGGTGGTAATCCCCCAGGTCGATCTGGAAATCTTCGGGGAGGCCTATGTCCAGCAGTGTACGTCCTACGGCTGATGATGATGATAGTATTATACATACAGTAAGGGCGGCCACGCGCGAAAATAAAAAAAAAA
This sequence comes from Clanis bilineata, assembly GCA_036417725.1. Classification (NCBI taxonomy): domain Eukaryota; kingdom Metazoa; phylum Arthropoda; class Insecta; order Lepidoptera; family Sphingidae; genus Clanis; species Clanis bilineata. The sequence goes on from CM071154.1 coordinate 10,853,707, forward strand.
TGTGCACCATGGCTGTGCATTAAGTAAATTATTTTCTGTATTGACCAGTATTGAATTTTTCTTCTAACCTCTCATTATGTTTTCTAGGTTGTACACAAAAATGAATATTTGTATAATGTTGATAACTCTGTGGTCATGCGCTCTCGGAATAATATCACTACCATTCTTTGAGCTATGGGGCCAGATGAGTTTGGATCCTGAGGTAAACTGGTGCACCATAATCCCTGACAAAAACAACAGATGCCCCAAAAACATCATCGTGTTAATGTCGTTCGTTCCAGCTTGCCTTGTCATATTGCTATGTTATATCCGCATTTTAGTAGTTGTGAGGAAATCAGGCTTGAAAGCCAGAGCACAGACACCAAGAGTACAATTAGATTCTATTACAAATAAAAGTAAACGAAACACTGTGACAAGTTGCGAGGCCGCAATAACTTCTAACACAGATGTGTCAGATAGTGTAGAAAATGATAAGACGCACGAAAGACTGCAAAAGATGGCTCAACTTTCCTTCACAAACGTAAATAATACGAAGAAAAAAATGTTACCTTCAAAAAAAGATAAGAAACTACGTACAATGGTGTTGACTATAATTATATGTAAATTTATTTACGTACCTGTGATATTTATAAAACTGATTAACAAAGAGGTAACCACATACCCATCTTTCAATATTTTTGGATACATTTTAATGTTCGTGACCCCTTGCATCCATCCTGTGTTGTACGTATTCATGTCAAGAGAGTACAGACAAGCGTATAAATATATGATTAAATGGAAATAAACAATAAAAAAATTACAGCAAATTGGAAAGTGATCTGCGGCCTGAGCAGGAAAATTTTTGACAACCGTAAATGTATTCGAACTCGATGCGCGTCTATGAAATTTGTATGAAATATTAACCAAACGTCATCAGTTACGGTTGTCAGAAATTTTCCTGCTCAGGCCGCTGCGCTAAATGTATTTATTTACTAAGCAGGACTATATCGTAATAAATAATATTGTGATTACGTATACATTTTTTTATTTATGGCTTTTTTTAGCCGAGAACAGTACAATGTCTATGTATATACATATACCAAATAGCAAGTGGAGGGCTGTCCTAAAACCACCATGCGTCGTCGTCCCAAACACGTTTTCCTAGATCCCAATGATCACAGTTGCTGTCGAAGCAGCCCTTTCCCTTCTCAATACCAATTGTAATATTAACACTAGACCCCGACATCAGACTCGTCTGAGAGTCCGAAGATCTCCCACAGCAGACCCTCGACATTTTAGACATATTACGCAGAGACAATGTCTAATTTAATTCTAGTCTCCAGAAATAGTTTATTATGAGGTCTAAACCTTCGAAAAGGCACCTCTGTGTTCAATCGCAGTCAAATTAATATATTTCTGGTTAGAGCGCCATAAACGCCACCTATAAATTCAGGTGAAGCTGTAAAAAAAGTAATTTTTCTAACAGCTCAAATCCATTCTAAAAAAAATCCTCAAACTAGTTAACACCGACAATTGTCTAAGCTAGTTGCTAATAAAATTATTATAATTTGTGGCCGAAACCAAAATGCTATAAAACTTTAGTGAATAGTTTTGGCAGTGGGCATATCTGCAAAGACTTATGGAAATAATTCCTACGTATATTTATATGTATATAGAATTATTTAATATAAATATAATTATCTTCTGTGTATATCTACATAGGATTCAGAAAGGAATAGAAGCATTGCAAGTTGCAAGGCTGAGCGTAGCTTAATGCAAAGACTCACTCGTCAAAAATGACGTGTGTGTTTTGCAAAAATCAAAGCATAGAACCGTAACGTAGATGCAAAGTTGGTTGGCCCGTCAGAAAGTCCCCGGGGAACTAAAAATATCGGATGAAAGTTGGCCAAGAAAAGCCTTTGCATGTATTCAATCTTGTGCGGCGCTCAGCCAAGACTGGCCTTATAAATTGTGATATATGTTTACACGTACGTCTAGGATCTTTTGAAAAGGTTCCTTAATGGATGTCGACTTGAGTTATTTCTTCGCGTTGAATTAATATCATCAAGGTTTACAAAAACGATAATAATCAAGTATTATTTCGGATAAATTAACGTAGTTTAACCGAAGAGATCAAAGGGATGCAACGATTAAGGAAATTAAATGTGCATTAGATCCCTGTTCAAAATATAGGTATTCCCCATCACTGCGTAAAGTGACGTTCTCATCTGAAAACGTCGCGAAACTGTGACGCAGAAGTTGTCACGAAAATGCACAATTGTCATTGAAGCTGCGTCATTAACACGTGCGTCAGACACTCGAAAAATTTAACGGAAATATTTTTTTTTAAATATTTTTCTCAAGTCAGTGAAAATTCAGATACATGTTTTAGATTCTATACAATTGGACACCCCTTTCTTATATCCTTTAATTAATCATCAATCAAGGCTGGAGGGTCTTGGTGCTTCTTCTCAGACTAGTGGGCTTTTCCGAAGCACCGACAGATTGAACGACGGGTAAAGTGCCCCTAGTGGCCTATTTACTGAATAAATATTTGAATTCCAATTTAAATTAGCCTGTATTAATAGTCTCGAGAGTTCATTTCCATCCTTTATTCAGACTCCACGCAGCAGAAAGCCATTGCAAAGTGCTTGTTTCGGTTCGTTTGTTATTCATTAAGGCCGCTGGAAGACAATAGTCGACCGGTAATTTTCATTTGCCACCCTCCATACTGCTTTTACAGTTTCTATTACAATGACTTTTTTACAACGCTGCATTTCTTCCTATCATTATTAGCAGAAACGAGTAAGAGGTCTATAGATTTGTAATTATTGGCCTCTAAATAATCGATATTGCTGCTGATATAGTGCTTACATTCAAAATAAAAATGTAAAATGGTAAAGCCATGCCTACAGCATGAATGGGCATGTCGGTCAGCTTTCTGTTGCGTTATGTAGGGTAAGTAAAATTTCTAGAAGACCAAATATCCCTTTCCTACCCAATACCTATTAAAATCTACCACTAACAGTCTTCAATACATTTGCATACAAATATGGTTTGCGCAAGCAGCGATAGCTCAGTTGGGAATAGTACGGACTGCCGAGACAAGTGTCGGAGGTTCGAGACCAACCCCCAAAAGGAGCATACATACATCGCTTGCTGTAACGGTGAAGGAAAACATCGTGAGGAAACCTGCATACCCGAGAATTTCTTCACAGTAATTGGAAGGTATGTGAAGTCTACCAACCCGCATTAGGCCAACGTGGTAGACTAAGACCTAACCCTCTCATTAGTAGAGGAAGCCCGTGTCCAGCAGTGGGGCAGTAATATTACAGGGCTAATAATTATATGGTTTGTGTTCACTGTGGAACGTAGGCCTTCCCCAAAAAAATTTAGTGCAGCATGTTGTTCATCAGTGGGCGTCCTGTGGCTGATGATGACGATAATTGTGAAGATCACTTACCATCAGAGGATTATAATAAGGGTATTAGTTTTATTTCTGCAATAAATGTTTTTTTTTATATAGCAATGACTGGCAAACGAGCAGGTGCGTCACCTGATGGTAAGTGATCTCCATTGCCCACAGACATCCAAGAGACAAATGATCATGGGTGCGTTGCCAATCGAAAAGGATGGAAATAGGGATTAGTAAAGGGAGGGGGGCAATAGGTTTATTGGAAATCTCACTCACTGATCGAAACGCAACAGCGAGCTGCCACTCTACGTCGGTTTTCTGTGAGACAGTGGTATCAAACCCGTCAGGCCGGCCCATTTATGCTGTAGACATTATTGTCTAGAGCGTGGCTCTATCACTCCAATATAATAATAAAACATCGATGAATGAGAATAAACATGACAAATACATAAGATATCATACAATACATTTAATATACTTCTAGTTCTAGTCAACGTTGTTTCGAGAAAACCAACATTTAAGAGAACAAAAACTACCAGAGTTTACAGTGGCAATTGCGCAGTGAGGATTATCACTGCGGTTTCGCGATGTTAGGCGCTTGCAGTTACAAGTACTCCTCCATCTTGCAATATTAGACTCTCTACTTTTTATAGTGCCTGGTTCATTCACTGCTCAGCTACACTTGTGTACTTACGTGTAGAACTATGAGGTTTTAGATTTAATTCAAACATTGATAATGGTATTGATTTTCCCCATGTCGAATTTTTAAAACATAATTAACAGTTATAAGAATTTCTTGTTTTTACATCTGACATCACATTCCAATGTGGGATCGTAACAACACTTTTGAAGAAAATTGCAAGAAGGATTCGGCTTATTTTTTAGGACCGCTCGACCGATGGCCTATCTAACGTCAAATCGTCCAGATCCAGTTCCAGGAAAACTTGTTAGAAAAGCCACGTTTCCTGCACTGGGATTCGAACCCGGGACATCCCGGTCTACAGTTCTATATAGAACTGTAGACCGGGATGCAATTAAACTAAGTAAACGACTAAATGACTATTGTAATTAAATATATTTTGCCAAAGCGACATGTCAGCTCAAAAAAACAATCCACTGAGCGCTCACCATCAACGCAAAATAACGAATCTAAAATACCACCTGTATGAAATATTTACCAAACGTCATCAGTGCGCAGCGAACTCGAAAACATTTACATTTACATTAATTTTTCGTGCTCGGGCTACTGAACTTAAAAGTACAAACCACAATAAGTAATGTAATGACGACTAATACAAATAAATCTCACTTATATAGTTTAATTAGTAGTGAAAGTTTCGCAGTTACCCGGAGCTACGGACACCTTTAACCGTATTTTAGTGGTGTTCCCTTCCCGCTGGGGAACATTCTCGAGTCTGTATGTATGGGGAGCCGTGACTCGTAATCTCTTACCACTAAAATAAGTTTAGTTTCGTTTACATTAGGTATTATCAAGAATAAAAATAACTAAATACGGTTTCATCAATCAAAAAAGATTTATCCAAATAAATGACGACGAAATTGCTAAAACCAATAAAAATTACTTTAATATAACATAACAACATCATAAGGTCACGTCTGTATCCCCGGAGGGATAAGCAGAGGCGAACTACCTAACTAGAACACCCACATTTAGCCGAGCTTATTTCCGTCCTATTTCCTATTTCGTCCTTACGTTCAACGCCGTATCGGGCCCAAATTCCAGACTCCGGGTTAATACTGTGTAGAAATACACTGCCCGACTTGGCAATCGAACCCGATACCTTAGGACGATAATCGTACGCAATACAACTACGCCACTGATACTTCCCAAAAATGTGACTATGGATTATTATTAACGATTAGTCAAATTCGTTGAATGATAACTGCATACATTCGTCTCAATAATTCATCAGCCGTTTCCAATTGCAATAAAATTGAAACTAAATATTTGCGTGCGGAATCGAACGCTTTGTGCAATGATCATTCGTCATTGTCGTTCGGAAATTCATTCCATATTAAATGGAGCGACGAAATTTCATATCCTTAGCGGATGTATTTATCGGGGTGCTCATAAATATTCACAAAAACTGCGTTAAAGTCAGTGATACTGTAAACATTTGACCAACAAATACGTATCTATCTATCTAATTGGCGCAACGACCCAAAATGAGTCCTGGCCTCCAACACTAAAAGACGCTGCTTCTCCCTATCCTGCGAAATCTCTTTCCGCGGGGTCGCTGAGAGCTCGCGTAAGTCCTTTTCTACTTCATCTTTCCAGCAGTATCTGGGACGACCTACTGTAGCCCGAGCACAAAAAACTAATGTAAATGTAAATGTATTTGAGCTCGCTGCGCACTGATGACGTTTGGTTAATATTTCATACAAATTTCATAGACGCGCATCGAGTTCGAATACATTTACGGTTGTCAGAAATTTTCCTGCTTAGGCCGCTGGTCTGCGTCCAATCGGTCTTCCCAGGTATGCACTTTTTACTGCACGATCGTCTTCCATTCTCTCTACATGGCCGAGCCAGCGGATTCTGTGTGCCTTTATTTCGCCGATGATGTTTGTCTCGGCCACGAGAGTTTGTCTTGGCCGAACAAATATGTATTTTTTTATTTGATTTTAAGTTTTATCATTTTATTACTGATGATAATATATTTTTATTGACTTACGAAGCCAGGCAAGCAGACGCCCCCTGACAGTAACTACCGTCGCCATCAATAGAAATCGGCAATACCAGTGAGTAGCCTAAATAAAGGTGATAATTAAAGGATATTGATAATTAAACATTTTTCTTACTTTCTTTATTTATGTAGCTACTTATTATTTTTCTACCTATTAAATTATTAGAGACATTTAAATATTGAGTCTCATTATATGTTTACAGACTTAGCAAAAACTCTAAATATTTTACCTGAGGTTTCCGGGCGCTCAAATTCGCTCACGCCTTCCGAATATCTTTAAAAACAACACAACCACGATTATTTGTGCCAGCCGTGTGCTATGGCCGTGTACTATGGCCGTGTGTCTATGGGCGGTGAAGATCACTTACACACACTTACCTACACGGGTGATCCACCTGCCAACCTCTGCTATTAAATTAATAAACACACAGTACTGCAGCTATTACTGTTACTCTTAGTAGTATATTTTTTTAATTCTTTTTTTTGCTACTCATTATTGCCTAAGACATTGGCTAGATAAAGTTTATTTCTTTCTATAATTAAACAGGAATTTCACGTAACATCTACGATTAAAACATTATTATAAACACAAAGCGGGGTTTATTAAATATGAACTGTTTTCAAGCTGCCGTCAAAGCTTTGAATGCAAACAGAATCCGCGGTGTACCGCCCCGACCATAACATACTCCCTTTACAGCCGAAAGGGATTTGTCCAGAAGCCTCAACACGTTGTGTTTACAAATGAATTCCTACTTTATATTCTACAATTATGGCACATTTTCTTTTTCCTGATTGCGTGTCGTTATTTGTCCGACTAAAATGCGATAACTAGTAAAATAAATATTTATAAAGAAAATATGTTTTGTGCTGGTTTTCGTTTAATTTATCTAATATGATAAATGGTTGTATCGTACCTTTTTTCTTATATTTTCGGGTTTTAATACACAGCAACGTGAATAGGATACTATATTTTAATAATAATGTATATTAATGTTTAAAAAAAAATACGGAATAGCAAGTATTAAACCTTTCTTTAACAGATATTACCAAAGTATACAACTACAGTTTTATTACATAATCACAGTAAAATATAATAATTTACATCAGAGATTTCGATTTCATCATCGTCCATGTTAAAAGCAAGTTAGTAATAATAATTACCACAGCAATGAAGTCTGTTAAAATAATTGCTTGCATATTTATTGTAATAATAATTCTTTATTCCCAAAAAAAACAGTTGTAAGCGAATTTATAAATAGCGACTTGCAACTGGCATCTGAGCAAGCTAAGCCGCTCTGTGAAGACAAACAGAGGAGCATATTTTTATGTATATTACAGGGTTGGACAGCGCCTGCAGTGAATTTAAATGGCGCAGTTTGTGAATTATGCAAGTGATATCACGGACTCCACGTTACTGTTTTATTTACGTCCGCCTGTTTAATATGAACATCCTTAATTTTAGTGTCTCGGGTGGAAAATGTATGGGCGTTATTTTGCTTTCATGCAGCTATTTATGTGGAAAATGTCATTCTGTAATGGACAATGATCTGTCGCGTTTCGGATGCAGTGCTTATCTATATTTAGTAGGAGCCTGATGCACCGCAACCGCCATTGCAACTGACATAATGACAGGTCTACCATTAAACACTTCTAATAATATAATTTGATCCAAATACGGGACGGATAAATTCACTATAGTCGGATTGCTAATTAAACGGAGTAAACTGACATTTCGAACTGCCTCGATGGCGTGGTGGTATTTCGGTACGACTACGGTTCTGAGGTCTCGGTTTCGATCCCCGGGTCGGGCAAAGTAATATTGGATTTTTCCATATCAGTCCGGAGTCTGGAATTTGTGCCCGATATGGCGATAAGCTCGCCCCCTATCACATCTGGGACGGAACTAAGCTCGGCGAAATGTGGGTGTTCTAGTTCGCTAGTACGCCTCTGCCTACCCCTTTGGGGATACAGGCGTGAGTTTATGTATGTATGTATGACATTTCGAATGTTGCCACTTTTTTATTAAATCGAAATAGTGCTGCGGTAAAAAGATCAAGATTATTTAAACATTTCAATTCTGTGAACCATTTCATTCTTTCATTATCTAAAGTCCAACTCAAAGTCGTAATTCCTGCCTAATGTGTGATTAGTTCTACATGTTGTATGTGTTTCGTGTTTTGTTTCAAGAAAAACTAGTACAGGAGACGTAGCCTAACTTAAACTAATAACCTTAAGGGTTTAGGTCCAATTTACAACTATGGCTTACTACAATTGGATACTTGACTGTGTTTGATTTTATACACATTTTATTTATTTTATTTTAACTCTTTATTGTACACCACATATAAATTACAAGATATAATGAAAACAATAAACAAAAGCTAAATGTAACAATGGGCGGCCTTATCGCTAATAGCGATCTCTTCCCGGCAACCTTAGGATGGATTTGTGGCAAAAGAAGAATACTGTTGGGGGTGTATTCATTTTATAATAATTTTACACATTTTTATATGTAATAACAAATAAAACAGAAAAGAAACCCTTTTGTAAAAACTGCATTGAAATCATCGAAAAATGAGGCAGTAATTCATATTTTGACTTCTGCAATGAGCAAGAGTAGGGGCGTAGTGGAGGTATCTTGCTATCCCTTTCTGTCGCACGTACCGTTATGGTCGGGGCGTGATTATACTGATACTTCTCTTTCCCGCAGTTAAAAGGGTACACCAAATTTCAAAGGCTTATAACTTTTTTATTTTTGAGAATATTTTAATATTTCTTTCTTTACTGCGTATTAGGTAACATAAATTTCATATAAAATCAATAAAAACAATTGAGTCAAGTACCCAATTGTGTATGTGTCTCTTCTTACACCTTTGAGGGTATAGACGTGAGCATATCATGTAGTATGTGGTAAAATAAAATAGAGATCAACTTCTCAATACTTTTAATTTTTTAAAAGGTAAGTAATTTCTTAACGCCCTACGCCTTCTTAAATTTTTTGACACTCTTCCTTTTTGAAGTTATACTTCTTTAGGCGCGTTATGAAAAAATGATGAGAGTGAAATTTTCAGATGCGCGTGCATCTGTGAGACAAAATTAACAATATGAAGTTGTCTACAGTATGAAGTTGTCTGCTTAACCGCGTACACGTACACGCACCCATTTGACTTCGATTGCAATTTAATAATTGTTTAAATTCTTTGATAATATTAAATATATAATAATAATTAATTAATATACTGTACTTGTGACTAATGTAAGGATTGGACGTTCTGCGAATTGGACATTTAGCGAATTGAACATTGTACAAATTAGACATTTCGCGAATTGGACATTTTCAGAATTGGACATTTTGAGATTTGGTCATTTTGAGAATTGGACATTTCGCGAATTAGACATTGTGCGAATAGGACATTGTGCGAATTGGACATTTTGCGAATTGGACATTTTGCGAATTGGACTTTTGCGAATTGGACATTTCGCGTTTTGGACATTTTGAGAATTGGACATTTAGCGAATTGAACATTGTGCAAATTAGACATTTCGCGAATCGGATATTTCGCGAATTGGACATTTTGAGATTTGGACATTTTGGGAATTGGACATTTTGAGAATTGGACATTTCGCGAAACGGACATTTCGCGTTTTGGACATTTAGCGAATTGAACATTGTGCAAATTAGACATTTCGCGAATTGGACATTTTGAGAATTGGACATTTTGAGATTTGGTCATTTTGAGAATTGGACATTTCGCGAATTAGACATTGTGCGAATTGGACATTGTGCGAAATGGACATTTCGCGAATTGGACACATTTTGAGAATTGGACATTTTGAGAATTGGACATTTTGAGATTTGGACATTTTGGAAATTGGACATTTTGCGAAACGGACATTTCGCGAATTGGACATTTTGAGAATTGGACATTTTGAGAATTGGACATTTTGAGATTTGGACATTTTGGGAATTGGACATTTTGCGAAACGGACATTTCGCGAATTGGACATTTTGAGGACTCGACATTTCGCGAATTGGACATTTTGCGAAACAGACATTTCGCGAATGGGACATTTGGGAATTGGACATTTTGAGAATTGGACATTTTGAAAATTGGACATTTTGAGATTTGGTCATTTTGAGTATTGGACATTTCGCGAATTAGACATTGTGCGAATTGGACATTGTGCGAACTGGACATTTTGAGATTTGGACATTTTGAGGACTCGACATTTCGCGAATTGGACATTTTGGGAATTGGACATTTTGCGAAACGGACATTTCGCGAATTGGACATTTCGCGAATTGGACATTATGAGAATTGGACATTTTGAGAATTGGACATTGTGCGAATTGGACATTTTGAGAATTGGACCATGTGGGAATTGGACATTCTGCGCCTAAACGAACAAATCATGCATCTTATACCATGGGCCATTTTTCTACGAGCAGGTGACAGCTAAAATGGTTGTTTTGCGTATGTTTTTAGTTTTTTAATTTAATTATAAAATATTATTAAACAAAGAAGTATAACTTCTCACGCGCGTACATAAGTACACGCACTCATTTTTTTTTTTTTTTAATTAATGTTGCCCTCATTCGGTAAACGTTCCCTTTCACGCATCTTATATTTCACTCATCCCACATGTATGTATGTAGTATTATCCATTAAATCCTATAAACGCGGTGAATAGCTCCAGATGTTGGAACGTTGCCCGATTATAAAATATTCTGTTTCTATAGACCGACCGAGGATCCGAAGGTGGCTACAGCATTCTCGCACAAATCTTTCTCGGCTGAACGGACCTCGTACAAATATCGTTTCCAATTCGGCCGGGCCGGTGCATTGTTTCCGTTTGGCGCGTTGGAATTTAGATTTGCTTTGAAGAAAGAAATTGCCAGAAATGGCGGATATTTACAAGTTTTTAGAAATTGAACTACTAATATGATATTTTTGCAATTTACAGATAATTATTTAATTTAACTTTTACATTACATTTTTTAATATAAGTAATATGTCGAAATTGAATATATTTTAAAGGAAATTGGTTTTAGTCTTTTGCTGCCTTTTCATCAGAGATATTTAAACATGTATAATACGTATGTATATACGTAACGTGGAATGTACCTAACACCAACTAATAGCATCACTTGCAACTCTGCCTACACTGTCATGCATTGAGAGCTTATTGGGCAAGATCCGAAATTTGCCACCTATAAAATACACTATAACCATTTAAATAAATAAAGAGTGCATGCATCTATCATGTTTGAATATTGCAACATTTACAAAGAGATATCCCCGATGCCTGTGGAAATTTAATTTCCTCTAGCAACACTCCGTTCTAGATCCTCTGGACTCTATCCTACCTTAATTTGGGGTCGGCGCAATACACTTTTTCAATTACATTGCAGAAAGGATTTGGCTTAGGTTTTACAACCGACTGCCAGCCTGTCGTCAACCCCTATGTGGATCCAGTCCTGAGAAAATAGTGTTAGGAAAACACTAAGCCCGACCTGGGAATCGAACCCAGGATCTCCCGGTTCACAGCCCATATACACTGCTACTAGACCACGGACGCGACTATGCTTTATCATAAGAATTATTACAATTAATTATCTAGTATGAATATCAAATAACTATCAAAAAGCTACTGCCTCGGTAGCGTGGTTGTATTTCGGTACGACTACCGTCCTGAGGTCTCGGATTCGATCCCCGGGTCAGGCAAAGTTATATTGGATTTTTCCATATCAGCCTGGAGTCTGGAGTTTGTGCCCGATATGGCGATAGGCTCGCCCCCTATCACATCTGGGACGGAACTAAGATCGGCGAAGTGTGGGTATACTACTTGGCTAGCCCGCCTCTGCCTACCCCTTCGGGGATACAGGCGTGAGCTTATGTTATGTTAAATTGTGTTATCAAAAAGTCAAACTGTTCTTGCCTCTATGTGAGTAAAATACGAGGGTATTTTATAAAGAGCTGATATTTTACAACATGATAGATAAATATATACGCCGGAACATGAAACCAGTTGCCACAAAAGGGAACTGGTCAATCTGAACAATCTGTAGGAATAATGGTTAGATCATTCATCACCTGTGCCCTAGTTTTAGTGAATCGAATGAAAAGCATTTTGTATCCATAATGACACACGCAACTGTCATAACGCCACGAGAATTGTTGCACAACTTTTATTTATACCGATGCTAACGCGTTACAAAGGTAAAATTGTGGTAATTTATTGCTAGGGCCTACTTTGTACAAAACTGAATATATATAGATCCCGGTATATTGAGTTTTAAAATGCTATTAGGTACTCTATGACTGTCGTGATCAAATTTTGACAGCCTCCGTGGCGCAGCAGGTGAGTAGCCGACTGTGAAGCGAGACGCAGCGGATTCGATCCCTGTACCGGTACAAACGTTTATGTCACCCACAAATATTTGTTTCGGGTCTGGATGTCGTGATACCGAAAGTCTGTTGTAGTGTCTGATATCCACGATATACATAGGTTAAACCTAGTGTGGGGTCAGGACTATGTATGTAACTGTTGGGTGTATTTATTTATGTTCAGTACTCTTTATTTTTAAAGATTTTTTTTACATTTTTAAATATATGCTATAAAAAATACATTTAAAAATATAAAAATATTCCCCTCCGATGGCGAGGCTCGGGAAACAAGCCACCGGCGGTTAGGACCCCAGAGTGAGGAACCTCCTCACAATTCGTACCGTATCCAGTAATACTGCCTTCTGCATTTGGCTCTTGACCCAAACATCAACCGAGAGCCTCTTAAGGTGTTGGTCGAGGCTCAGTGGTATTAAACCATGGGCAGAAATGACTATCGGAACAATGATTGTTGAATCCACATCCCACATGCGAGTAACCTCATGTACCAGGTCTAAATATTTCGACATTTTGTCTTTTTCGGCTTTGACAAGGTTCTCATCATGCGGAATCGTGACATCAACAAGCATTGCCCGGCGCGTCAATCGATCTACTACCACAATATCAGGCTTATTGGCCACAATAGTCCTGTCTGTGATAACCCCTCTGCTGCCTATGTCGAACCAATCTTGGGGAGGCAGTCCTGGGTAAATCGAGTTATAAAAACACCCTTCCAAGCTGAGAATTGAACCCGGGATCTCCCGGTTCACAGCCCATATACGCTGCCCCTAGACCAAGGCGGCGACACTGCTGATATCACACTATAGGCATAATAATTTTGTGCTGCAATAATCGATCCATTCATATTGCCAAATGCAGAATGCAGGGTCATATCAATTATATGAATCGACAACATCACATTAACAACGTTTTAAGACTTTTAAGAAAGTTCAAAAAGAATAAAGATTTTTATTTCTTAAGCTTCTATTCGACACGGGTCCAAACCCGTGGCAGAAAGGCTGTAAAGCTTTGAAAACTTGCGTCGGGACTAAAAATCGCAATAGAATCCATAAAACTAGTTTCAATGAATAAAGATGTTACTAGAAATTAAATTAACGTCGAACATTGAGAAGGTTTCCTTTTACTTCTCACACATTAATTAACCTATCAATAGGTTTAAAGACATTAATTTTTCTTTAGTTTATTACTAAAGAATAATTAATGTCTTTAAACGAAATCTCCAAAGAAACGTTTCAATACGGTCACACTAAATTACACTTTCTTAAAAGGATGACAACTCCAAACACTTAAGTTTAATGAATGGTGGAAAACAAATTTCCTTAGCTTGCAACAAACTTAGTTATCAATTCCTTAGCTAAGTTCGTAGTTTCTATCGAAATCAATTTGGAAACTGCACGAAGTTTTTAGAGTAACTCTTATCGGGAGTTTGTGCGAACAAATTTGTTCGGAGTATCTCTCAACAGTAACCTAATTTACTGTTTGTATCGTTTGTAGTTTCACACAGAGTACAAAAAACCTTGCTTGAGACATTGCTGATAGTAGGATAATAGATAAAGTAGATATAAAACCTACCATAGCGGCCCACACTTGTCTGTGTGGTTCGCGTTCCAGGATCCACCAGTGTACATCCAGCAGCCCGAGCAGGAAAATTTCTGACAACCGTAAATGTATTCGTGCTCGATGGGCGTTTATCAAATTTGTATGAAATATTAATCAAATGTCATCAGTGCGCAGCGAGTTTACATTTACATTAGTTTTTCGTGCTCGGGCTACTGTTCTCTAGAGGGACTTGCGACGCGCGCGAAGTGACTTGTTGGTTGGTTGGGACAGTTATAAGGGTACATTCATGTGTCTGTATCCGTCATCATTGTCTTGTCGCAAGAGCTTGGATTTGCTTCTTCTCTTCTTAAAGTGTGAAGAAGCATAAATAGGCCGGCATTATTCTGGTGACTGATAAACCCATTGCTTGTCAGTGGTCGCTGTTTTTTTTTACTGCACTACGCTTATCGTTACATGCGGTGTAGTCACTTTGCCGTGCTCGGATAAAAATAAATACAATTGAATATTACGGTGATATCTATCTAGACGAACTCTATGTGGGAGTTCTTCTACCAATGACAAGTAAAGCAGAGTGAAATGGAAGAATAAATAAGAAGCCTTTGTGCAGCAACGGCTGATATTGGAGAGTTGTAAAAAATCATAGTATTAGGTACATATTTTAATGATAATTTTATGAATTGCTGATATCTAGTTTGTGAAAACACTAGATTATGTTTCGGGCCATGTGGTGTTAAAGATAATTATTATATACATACATATACTATAACTATAGGTAAAAATCTATCTCGATAGTCAAATGAATGCATTTACAATATTTTAGTGCATGATAATTATCTTAAAAACATCATGCACTAAAACAGAGTATAACATAACATAAGCTCACGCCTGTATCCCCGAAGGGGTAGGCAGAGGCACACTAGCAAACTAGTACACCCACATTTCGCCGAGCTTAGTTCCGTCCCAGATGTGATAGGGGGCGAGCCTATCGCCATATCGGGCACAAATTCCAGCCTCCGAGCTGATACGGAAAAATCCTATATCACTTTGCCCGATCCGGGGATCGAACCCGAGACCTCAGGACAGTAGTCGTACCGAAATACAACCACGCCACCGAGGCAGTCAAACAGAGTATAAGTTACATAATACATTATACATCAATATATTATCTGTATTAAGAATTTGCTACGATGTATATAGTAGGTAGGTACTTCAGTCTTGTACCTAACATGTAGGTAACATACGTGGCCTATGATTATATTTCTATTTCGCAGTGCGACCTATTTCTCTTAATTTTACGTAATAGACTACGGTACTAAGTACATTTTTTAATTGTCAAGTAACTATGTAATGAATCACAAGTATGTCGGATATACGTTTCAATGCCAAATGAGTAAATAATTTCTTATTTCTTTGAAATCATGTCAATTATTATAACTCACACTTAGCCACCTACTTATAAAAGAATGTTATAAATTTCAGAATAATGAATGACAAAGTAAACTACACTGCGCATTTGTATTTATTTCTTACATGATTAAGGGCCGAATGGTCAAACGCCGCTCAGTTATCCAAGCTATCTGAGCACTATCTAATTTTAAGAAGCCATTAATTGCCAAGCAGCATGGTCAAACGCAAATAAGAAGACTTTGTGGAACAATCAGCTGACGATCAATCATTTTAATATTTTTTTCAAAGGTCCGAAGATTAATCTAAGGTCCGAAGCATATCCACCGAAGAATTATTTTAATTAAATATTCATCTTGTGACCATAGTTAAAACTAAGCGGATAAATAATTATAACTAATTTGTTAAGTGACTTATAACTTATTCTAAAGTAAAGTTTATATTAAATTTTTTAATATACATCTCCCAATTTAAACCGTAGCATCGAATCACCGTGATTAGGTTCATTGGCCGATTGGAAAGTACTACCAAATAACCTTCGATCAATATCTTAATAATAGTTCAAGACGTGAATGAATCACCCATCTTGCAACTCGTTTTATACGCATCACTAACCACTGTTACTAATTTGCCAAAAAAGTTACGTTCGGTTGCCTGCCTAACGCCAACCCCTTAGAAGCTCCAGGTCCGGGGAAATCGTGTTAAATAAACATCCACCTGGGAATCAAATTCAAAAGTGGTAGAGCCACGCTGTAGACAGTAACGTCTACAGCACGAATGGGCCGGCTCGATCGGTTTGATACCACTCTCTCACAGAAAATCGTCGTAAAGTGGCGGCTTGCTATCGCGTTTCGTTCGGTGAGTGAGGTTTCCGGTGGCCCATTTCGCCCCCTTCCTTTACCAATCCCTTTTCCCCTCTCCTCCCATTTCCTCCTTTTAGGTTGGCAACGCACCCATGATTCTTTTTGCGTCTTGCGTGTCTATGGGCGGTAGAAATCACTTACTATCAGGTGACCAATCTGCTCGATTGCCAGTCTCTACTAAAAAAAAATCAAATCCAAGATTCGGAGCCCATAATGCTACCATTAGATGAAGGAGGCGGCTATATCTACTTATATTAACATTCTGCTGCCCTTACACAATACACAAGATCGAGGCATGCTATGTGAAAGACGGACACAAAAGTAACATGACAAAGTTTTCTTCAGGCTAGAGAGAAGATCAGCGATAGCTCTCTTGGGCATGAGGATACGGATACGGACTGCCAAGACGAGTGTCGAGGTTCGAGACCAACCCTAAAATCGAGCATACATCTCTTTTTATGTATATTCACGATATCTCCGCGAAATGTAGACCGATTTTCAAAATTGTTTTTGGATTCGATAGAGCTTATTTCAAGGGTGGTGCCATATAAATTTGGTCACGATCGGAATTAAGTCGGTCTGTTAAGTTTTAGTTGTAGACAATTTGGCAAAGATAAGCCAAAAGGAATTATGTTATAGGGATCCTATCCCATCGCCGAGTAGTGAAAAGGATTTTGGGAACTACATAGCAGATGGAAACAAGTTATGTATAAAATTTCCTGTTAAGTTCCAAAGTACCTACTGCAAGTTAATATTATCATCTCCCGACCTAAGTGATTCATATTTTCGTAATAAACTGTTTACCGCAAGTTATAGTATTTATGTCAGGGTCGCTAGTATCTACATTCTAATTATAATGATTCGCAAGTAATAAATATCGGTGATTGTTATTTAGGACACTAAACTTTATTATTATCTATGGTTGGTCTAACCGCCGAATGTTCATACACTTAAGGTGGCCTTATGTCTTTTAAGGCCGCCTTATCTGTCAAAATTGTATGGCGAAAATCAATATAAAAAGCCGTTGAGCAGCGTTTGATCATTCGGGCGTTAAAGTCAGTAAATAAGAACTATCGACTAAGCAATATTTATCAGACAAAATGACATAAGCTCACGCCTGTATCCCCGAAGGGATAGGCAGAGGTGCACTAACGAACTAGAACACCCCGTTCGCCGAGCTTAGTTCCGTCCCAGATGTGATAGGGGGCAAACTCATCGCCATAGCAGGCACAAATTCCAGACTCCGGGCTGATATGGAAAAATCCAATATAAATTTGCCGAACCCAGGGATTGAACCTAAGACACAGGACGGTAATCTTTCCAACATACAACCACGCCACCGATGCAGTCTATCAGATTTTTTTGCTAAATTAGTCGGTATAACAATTTACTCCTTTCTTCTCGGCTCGCTTTTGGTCGCTTTCTTGGTGTAATGGCAGCGTATATAGGCTCTGGGGTGAAGGGTCTTCTGTTCGAATCCCAGACCAGGCAACGCGTGTTTAACACGGTTTGCGTCGGTCTGGATCCCTCAGAGCGAGTTGAGATCTGGCAACCATTTGGAAAACTAAAATCAAATAGTTTTTATAACATGTTTAAAAATAATGTGTGTTGAGCTGTGTGCTGTTGAAATTATCTTTATTATACAGTCTGCTTCAGATAATAGAGAACCTGATCCTAGCAACTCCTGCGAACTAGAGGTAGTTGTTAATAACCGATAAATAAATTATGTTATCAGATTGCATGATTATCTACAAGCTAGATACGATATCTAGTTTAAGTTAAACTTTTCGCATAACTATACTAAACTCATGTTTTATTAGAATTATCACATTTTAGATAAGTAGAAATAATTTTACGTAGATAATAAACACTGTTGTCTTAAAATTATGACTATATTAAAAACAAGAGTTTTGAGTGGCAGAGCCACGCTGTAGACAGCAATAGCTACAGCATGAACGGGCCGGCTCGACCGGTTTGATACCACTGTCTCACGTAAAACCAACGTAAAGTGGCAGTTTGCTGTCGCGTTTCGTTCGGTGAGTGAGATTTCAGGTGCCCTTTCCCAATCCCTGTTCCCTCCCCTTCCATTCCCTCCTTTTAGGTTGGCAACGCACGTCTATGGGCTGTGGAGATCACTTACCATCAGGTGACCCATCTGCTCGTTTGCCAGTCTCTACTATAAAAATAAAATAAAAAAAGAGGTAAGTACCATAGTTTGAACCATTTTTTTTTTAATTTGGACTCTATATGGTTTGTTCTCGCTCACCCAAGAGGAAAAATAGTCTGTAGTATATAGGTTATGTCATGACCTTGCGTACTGATATTTCATCACGGTACTAGAACAAATGCAGTTCAGTGGCCGGCCATTCATACTCGCTGCGGAGTCTGCGATCGGACGTCGGATATTTACGCCAAACAGACGTTATTATTGAATTTTTCTATAAATCACGCGACAATACTATATAACAACATAAAAATCCCCTTTACATGATGTTGAGAGGACTTATTATATCGTTTTTATTTACGCGATGTGTTTTCGCTCAAATAAACGGTGAATTTTGGTGGCTAAATAGTAAAGTGATGGAATTAAATGGCAAAGTTATAGCACCCCCTCTATACGAAGACTTGACTGAATTCGATACTGATGATACACGTATCATTTTCAACGAAAATAATCACGCAATGAGGCGTAAAATTATTAATAATCCAAATAATATGGGACAATTTAAGATGAAACCTATACGTACACAAATGAAAAGATACAAAATGGTGAATAGGCAAGATAAAATTGTATTTGGTGATGTGAAAAGGGAAGATAACAATAAATTTGTGTGGCCTAGTGACGACGGAAACAATAAAAATAAAAACAATAATATTGCGACGACCCACCGTTTCAACGACAATGACCAAACAACAAAAGTGACTACCACTGCAAGTAATACGCAAGATCAATTTGTAATCAAATTTCCTGAAAGAGATACATTCTATATACATGAACCCATTAAAACGGTTACTACAACAGAAGTTACCAGTACTCAAACAATTTCGCCGACCTTTGAGAGTACAACGGAACTTGCAAAAAATATTACTGACGCAATATTTTTTGGTAATACCAACAATCCTGAACATGGAAAGAAAAGAAAAAGTATATGCACTTACATAACAAAATATGAATGCATAAATGAGAATGGATTTATTTATACAGCTGAATTTGGAAAGTAAGTATAAAAGTATAATTTTGCTATTCATCCATAAACCGATAACATTAAAAAGCTACAAATTTTGGTTGTACCTACTTGTTACGTTTTACAAAGATTTTATGCTGTGTTCTTAATAAGAGTTAGCGGTGCAAAATAAAACGCCAACTAAAAGAAAATTATATTGATTTTCTTGTTACAGAAATATTAGGATCGGCCCTAAAGATCCAACGCTCATATGTTGCGTACTACCGTTACCGATTAAGGAGGAAGTTCAAAACAAACCTAAAAAGGCCCTAGAAGGTGTAATATACTTTCCGGATAAAATATCTCCACATAAACGCTCTAGAAGATCCAACGACGAACTTAGACAAAGAAACGTACTTTTGCAACGCAGACGTACTCAAGATACTAAAACTAAAGCAGTGCCAACTGAAAGAGTTGTTGTCGAAGATGAAGACCCTTATTGGAATATAAAGAATTCTTTCAACCCCACAAAGAAAACGAATAAGGTAACAGATTACGAGTATAAGGAAGATGACGCCCAAGAGTACGCTGATGAATTTCCTCGACCAGGATTATTAGGTATATATTCTGATAGTGGTCGAAAACCTACAAGCTGGTCGGTGATAAGACCGGATAAAACATATTATGGAGAGGATGCTGATTACGATGACGTTGACTCCGATACTTCTAATGGCTATGCAACTATAGATCCTCGAGAAGGTAATTGTAAAAAACTTACGGCGTCTTTTTAATAGCGTTTTATTATTTTCATTAGTACTTTCAATAGAATTTTCTTTTCTTTCAAATGATGTAGTAAATAAACGATCTATTTTGGTTATTTTGATATAAAAATAAAAAAAAGACGATAGCGTCAACATATTATTTTTTTTTTAGATACGATAGCGTTTGCCTTTGTTTTCAGGTAACACAAAGACGAAAAGAAGAAGAAAGCCAATAAAACTTACAACCCACGAAGAAAAATATAGTCCAGAAAGTCAAATAATAAATTTTCAATCGAATCCCAATTTCGAGGTATTGCAGGGTTTTAAACTCCTTAATTTAGTCCGCAATAAAAATAAAATGTTGTCACAAAGAACTGAGGAAAAGTCTGACGAAAGTGGCGACAGCGAAGATGAAGAATCCATCTTGTCTACTACAATGATAAGCACTGAACACTCTGATGATGATTCTAAGGAAAATTTTCAATTATTTGCAAATTGTGGGAAAACTGCAACAAAAAGACAAAAAGGTATGATCACTTGGTATTATTTTAATGTAATGTAAACTGTTATGATCGATGTAATTACGGAACCTAATCCAAGGATATATCCTTTCTTGTCATTTGACCATGTGCGTTAGGGAAAGGATCGGAAGTGAACGCCGCGATATATGACTGCACCTATAAAATCCACTATCATAAATTAAAAATGTAGGTAACCTACCTATTGCTGCTATGTAGGTATATTTTTTGAAAACTGTATTCCCTGGGATACTTAAATACTAAAATTGAGAAATTAGTTGTTTGAAATGTTATATTTTATATATTTCGCGAAAATTGATTAATGAGCTTCGAAATAAGTACGGGAGCTTTGATGTTCAAATTTCAAACTACAAAATTAAATTAAAATTTCCTGACAAATAACGCAAACTGGAAGAGATAGAAAAGTTTCAACACTAATGCAGTTGAATCTAAGGTTAGGCTTAAAAACTTAATTACTTTAAAGTAATGTCCATATAAACTTCCAGACACGCAAATGGGCGACGCAGAAGAAGGAGCCCACCCATGGCTGGTGATAGTGACACCTTCGAACGACCAGAGCGACATCCTTTGCTACGGCACGCTCGTTCACCCACGTGCTGCTCTCACTGCTGCTGAATGTGTTTCTGAGTAAGATTCGCACCAAATATTACTTGACCGGAATGAAGTGCGTCACTTGATACTTCAACCGCCATCAATGCCTGTCGTTATCTTTAGGCCTCATTTAGATTATGTTCACATGTTCATCACAGTGTGTGTGAGCGTATCACACGTTCAAAGCAAGTATATCTGACGCAGTGGCGTACAGTTCATATAAGCAAATAGACACTGTCTACCATAACAATTTGCTAATTAAGTACCTAAATAAAAAACATAAACACATCCAAAAATATATTTTCAAAATCGCAACGGTTGGCGTATTTTTAATCCACACGAAGATAATGATGGTAGTGATGCATAACGTTAAAAATAATTTTACTAGTTTCATGTTTACCCTAATATAAATAGCTGTGCACGTCATTGATCACAGGAAACTATAACTATTAAGTAGTCAACAATAGATGAGCACCAACTGTTGCTATTGAATGATCGGGCCTATGAGATATTATTTATTCCACTTTCAGATCTAACCGCCATCTATGCACCCACTACCTACCTCTTTAGAAACTCTACCAGCTTTTCAATTATTATGTTTCCCAAGAGGACTGACGCACGGCGGTCAACGCGACGGTCATAAATACTAAGAATCCCTTCCACAACATGTTTTTTTGGAAAAAGTGGAAAGAAAGTATTTGATATTATAACAGGTCCTAATAAAGAACTCCATCGGTTTCAAATACCAACGCTTTATCTCCTTCAATTTGTTTAAAAATAATCGAAAGGTTATCAGTTTTAGATGTTTATTTTATCAGGATTCCGCCAAACGGTATCGTCGTTTTGGCTGGATTGTGGAAGTTAAACGACAAAACAAATGTAAAGAAACGGACTCCTCAAGTACACTTGCATCCGAAGTATAGAACGGGCAGTGCTGCCAATAATTTGGCTGTATTGGTAAGTCCGCATTTTTTTTTTTATAGCAGAGATTGGCAAACGAGCCGATGGGCCACCTGATGGTAAGTGATCTCCACCACCCATAGACACCCAAGACACAAAAAGAATCATGGGTGCGTTGCCAACCTAAAAGGAGGGAATGGAAGGGGAGGGAAGGGGATTGGGAAAGGGAGTGGGGAAATGGGCCACCGGAAATCTCACTCACCGAACGAAACGCGACAGCAAGCTGCCACTTTACGTCGGTTTTCTGTGAGACAGTGGTATCTAACCGGTCGAGCCGGCCCATTCGTGCTATAGACGTTACTGACTACAGCGTGGCTCTACCACTTTAGAATTTTCATAATAAAACTTTATGAAGACCCCACATTTCTTATTCTTATTTAAATAATATAAAGCAATGTCTACAATCAATTTATTGTTACCTATTTACCTACAATTTAGTATTTAATGCATACTTATGAACTTAATTACGGTAAGCACCTAAAATCTGCCAAAAATTATCTCTCTGAATTCATTAAATTCGTTGCGAGATAAAGACAGTTTTGCGTTCCTACACCCTCATTAAGTTTCGGTGTCGATAAATTTGTGCCATTGTTAATCCTGACGTACAGCTTAAGGGCGGCTTGGAGCATTTGATAAATATAGGAATAAACTGAAGGGTAAATCGAGTTTAGGTCTAACTCTAGATTAGAAATAGAGTTGCAAGTCGCCCTTGAAAGTCACAGTAGCGGATGTATGAGCGGATAGTCTCGACGAAAATTTTACGGTAATTTTGTCATTAATTAATTTTAATACCTACCTATTTATTGTTTCTTAATTTCAGACTTGGTCACTTCCTTTCAAATTATGTGATGAAGTCCAAATAGCCTGCGTAGCAGAGCCTCAACAAGGAAGAGACTGTATGCTATACGGCTGGGGAGGATTCGACCAAGGTTATATAACTTACTATTTTTACTTCAGTTTTAAACAAATATAACGAAATTTTAATGTACTAGATTTCCCCTACCTACCCCTAAGGGGATACAGGCGAGAGCTTATATGATAAACAAACAGAATATGATCACAACAGACATAAGGTCACGCCTGTATTTCCGAAGGGGTAGGCGGAGGCGCACTAGAGAACTAGAACACCCACATTTCGCCGGGCTAGTTTTGTCCAAATTTAATAGGGGCGAGCCTATCGCCATATCGGGCACTAATTCCAGAATCCGGATTAATATTGAAAAATCCAATATCACGGCTCGACCCGGAGATCAAACCCGAGACCTCAGGACGGAAATCGAACCGAAATACAACTACGCCACCGAGGCAGTCAGAATATAAGAACATAATCAGTCAAACAAATCGCGATAAAATCCGTAAAAACTAGTTTTATTTCACATAATCAGTTTAGAGTATCTTTACTATTCTTTATTTTCAGCACTGCGCCTGCGATCTCGATGGCAAAGAGCAAGCATGCATGAATGTAATCAAATGTCTCCCGTAACCAAATCAAATCTACCATCCAATGCTTTCTGTGCCAATGTACAGTCTCGTGGAACTGTGGTAAGTGGTTACCTACTTCGTCACCGTCAGCATTCGTCAGCGATCTTTCCGCGTCATATCGTGTGCGTCACAACTTACAATAGTGAATGTAATGTCTCTAACAGCAATATAGATAAAAACAATGTACCTATACTATACCTGTTTGACTTTTAGGAGCTTTGCACGTACCTACTTACATAGAACATATCCCAGGTACCAGAGCCACGTTTCTGACGCAGAATGACGGATAAAGCTAATCTAGTTTCTTTGGATAACAAAATACAGTTCAAATTTGAATATGAAGACTTAACTTTCATAAGTCTAAGTTAATTGTACTTGAATATAATATGTTACTAGATTAACCAGGTGTTGTTTGGTTAGGCCATTATTCGAAAATGAAAACACACAGCGCCTGCCGTGTTTAATTAAATAGCAACTTCCAAGATACGCGTGTCTTGTTGAAATTTGTTATTGCTATATAAAAATCACAGGCGTACATTGTAGACGCAGTGGATGCCAGTGCGTAATTACAGGCATGCTGGTAAAATACCACGGGCCCCTAGCCATAGGGGGCCCCAGTACCGACTACAAGGGAGCCACATGCCAAAAAAACCGTGATCATAGGGAACCGCGGGGGCAAAAGGGCCCCATTGCAAGAATTTGCCACGGGTCCCGAACAGTATAGTTACGCCACCCGTGGTATCTGCCCTTATCCCACCTAATTATGGTGTCGGCGCAACACACTTTTTCGAGCATGTTGCAGAGATGATTTAGCTTAGTTTTTACGACCGGCCGCCTGTCTGACGTCAACCCCTCTGAGGGATAAATAAGTAACCACTAATTAGTATTATATTTCGTTTTTAAGAGTGGTGTAGGTGGCCCGCTGATGTGCCATGTGAACGGGCGAGATGCAATGGTAGGCGTCGCCGTGTCAAGAAACACTGACGTTGTGTTCTTACCCGCCAAGGAATGGGCTATGCAAGCTCAAGAATTTCTGTATGAAGACTGATTTAAAACCGGTAAGTATACATGTATTGTGACTTTCTTTTGTTTCGGAATAAGACATTACATATTTATATCTTTAAAAATCTCATAGCTTCGATGCAAAGACTTCTAATTTATTTAATAGACAAGCCGTTTCTAAAAGAAATTGATAACGGCGAGTGTTTGACGTTTCACGGCTAAGGAAAAGAGCAACCTCTATAGTAAGTCGCGG
Source organism: Clanis bilineata (assembly GCA_036417725.1). Lineage (NCBI taxonomy): Eukaryota > Metazoa > Arthropoda > Insecta > Lepidoptera > Sphingidae > Clanis > Clanis bilineata. Next base: position 10,878,795 of record CM071154.1, read on the forward strand.
TCAATTGACCGAAACTTAGTGCGCACATTCTATTAACCGCTCAGCGTGCCTAGTACTGTAGTATACCTACATAGACGTCTGCTTCGATATGAATTTATCCTTAGTTAAACACACCAGTCGGTAGACTTTGTTTTGGGATATCAAACAAACGTATTTTTATAAAGTTTTATTTTAAATCGTTTACAATTTATGTGCGAGACCAGCTTCTATGATCATTGACAATTTTTTTCTGAGCAAATAACACGACTCGGCACTAACGGTACCTATAGGAACTAAACAATAAAATCTATTAAACAATGGGAATGTCGAGATCCTACGCGAACATACATGAAATCAACACATAAGTTCAACACATTTAAATTTTATAAATTAATGAATTGTACTTAATAGATAAACACTCTTTGGTGACGAACCTGGATAACAATGAGTGAGATAGATGCGGTTATATTTAACTATAACAATTTAGAAAATAGCGCGAAATAAAACGTCTCTATCCATAACGTACAATAAACAAGTCTTACAAATTACAGCCCGTTTGCTTCGACGGAAAATCACCACAAAATTTAACCTGTAGTGAGAATGTCGAAATCATAAGAACTAAACAAAGTAACGTAATAATACTTAGGGCATATTGAATATAAAAATACTTAGATTTTTTCATTTATCTAAATTATGGAAATACGTGTACGTGTTCGCTAGAATTTTCTTTTGTGACTACGAACAACCTCGAAATTCACATCTAGACGTATTGTAATACAAAACACAGTAATAGGCTATTCGGATTGCGGATCGACAATCTTCGTATAGAATTGCCGTATTCTTTACAAATTAAACCGCGTCTCCTGCAATAAAACATTACACAAAACATCTACACAAAACATGGTTTTCTAAATTTTTTTTGTCTATGATCCATTGTTTTATGAACAGGAGACAACGAAAAACCTTGTTTTGTGTAGTTATTTTTAGTGTTTTGTTTCGAAACATGTGCAGGAGACGCGATTTTAGACTTTATTGTCATGAGTCAAGATAAAAAAATCAATAAAAACGAAAATGAAGTTATAACAACTCTATATTAGATAACAAAATTTCGTATATCCGAAGATAGCCGAACGCATTACCATTAGCACACTACAGTACTTATCAAGGCGGGTACACACGAGCCGAACGAAGGCGAAAGAATCTATACCTGTTGCATTTACTCAAACAAACTTTCGCTGTTTTGGAAATGAAACAGGCATAATTCGTTTGCCTTAGCTCGGCCCGGTGTGTCCATGCCATTACACAATAAATATAAAATACTATGTTATGACAAGATCACGGTTACATCACAATGGTTATAGCGGCGCGTCCTCACGCGATCACCAGCGGCTCGTCGTCAGAAAACCCGTGGATCGGCGGCACGTCATCATCGTCTGCAATTATAGCATTTTAACCATAACTTTAACACCAGTATTAAGATAATTTAGTATTCATGTATAGTTTTAGATAAAAATAAAATATTGATATATCTTGTTTCTTTGAATGTATGCCATGGATGTCAGTGTTCAAGACTGGTTACACATACGCCCGGTTCCAATAAACAATCTCAGTTCGAATGTGCAGATAGATTATAAAAAATTGCCAATAAGAACACAGTTTGAACACCACTCCGCCAAATGATTCGATTTGATTGGATCGTAATCGCGATCTATCTGCACTCCCAAACTGAGATCGTTTATGGAAATGGCTTGAATTGACCAGAAAGAGTTTTGTGTCTATGGAACAAAAGATAGAAGTAATTTTTCCTGTTTAGGCTTTCATGGTGCGGTTCGGCCTCGATTGGCATTGAATTTTGATAAATATTCGTTGGAAATATTGGTCAATATAAAAGTTACTGTCTGCCTGACTGCCTAGGTGGCGTGGTTGTATTTTGGTACGACTACCGCCCTGAGGTCTCGGGTTCGATCCTCGGGTCGGGCAAAGTGATATTGGATTTTCCCATATCAGCCCGGAGTCTGGAATTTGTGCTCGATATGGCGACAGGCTCGCAATATCACATCTGGAACGACTCTAAGCTCGGCGAAATGTGGGTGTTCTAGTTCGCTAGTGCGCCTCTGTCTACTCCTTTGGGGATACAGGCGTATAAAGCGCGAGCTTATGTATAAAAATTACCGACGAATTGAGAACCCTTTTACTACGTACAACGACCGGAGTCCGAGTTGTAGGAAAATGTGGTGGTTAGTGTGTAGTGTGTAGTGTGTAGTGTGTAGTGCGTAGTGCGTAGTGTGTAGAGTGTAGTGTGTAGTGTGTAGTATGTAGTGGGTAGCGTGGAGCGTGTAGTGTGTAGCGTGTAGCGTGTAGCGTGTATAGTAAGATTGCTAATTACACGGAGTAAACTGACATTTCGAATGTTGCCACTTTTTCATGAAATTTAAATAGTGCTGCGGTAAAAAGATCAAGATTATTTAAACATTTCAATTCAGTGAACCATTTCATTCTTTCATTTTCTACAGTCCAACTTAAAGTCGTAATTCCTGCCTAATGTGTGATAAGTACTGCATGTCTACTGAATTATAGTCAAAGTAAATCACTGCTTGCTAAATTACGGCATGTTTACTGGAATTATAGTCATTCATATAGTCAGGTTGATTATAAACAAAACTTACAAAAGCTATGAATGTGCCGAACGTAATTCCTCTCAAATAATAAAAGTAATATTTGTAATTTTCATTGTTATTATTTCACGTATCTGTTATGATTATTTACGCAACATTATTTACACAGATATTTAGTGGAAGGGTTAAGCTGAAATTTCTAAAAATACGCAATAAAATTCTAATTTTGCAAACTAGTGCTGAGTTATTGTTTCTTTGAATGATAAGAATGAAACTAGATCAATCACTACGTTTTGAAAGTAAGCAACATTATTTTGGAAAGTGACATTTCGATCTGTCAGTTTACTCCGTTTAATTAGCAATTGGACTATAGTGTGTAGAGTGTAGCGTGTAGCGTGTAGTGTGTAGTGTGCAGTGTGCCGTGTGCAGTGCGTAGTGTGTAGAGTGTAGTGTGTAGTGTGCAGTGTGCAGTGTACAGTGTGTAGTGTAGATACCGACCGTGTTCGGTGATGGTGGCCTGGCCGCGGCGGTTGTCGTACCGCGGCGTGTGCGCGCTGAACCGCAGGAAGGGCGGGGAGGCGGCGCGGCGGTGTCGCGCGAGCACGTGCAGCGCGCCCGCCGCCAGCGCGCCCGCCACCGCGAGCGCCGCGCCCGCCGCCCACCACCACGACCACCACGAGCTTGACGTGGATCCGAGCGCGGCTGACACACACACACACAAACATGTTACAACGTGCCACGTGCCCCGATCATAGACAAAAGAAGATAGAGAACAGGGCATAACTACGAAAAAATTAAGCATTCCTAATGTATGGAACGAAACTAAAATGGCGAATTTGTGGAAGAAATATAACAGTTAGGTATTTTACTATATTCTGAAATTAGAATTATTGTAAATAAAACACCGCATTTACAATAAAATCAATAAATATTTATACGTTATTTAAATCTTATAACACGGTGACAACTTACATGTAAATAGATAGCGAAACTAAAATGGCGGAACTGGCTTCATAGTAAACACGTATTTTTCGTAGTTATGCAGGGTCCTCTTATTTTTTCTTTAGTCATTGGCCCCGACAGGCACCAACGTCAAACGACAAGAAACATTACAAAGAATTGGGTATTAGACTCACTATTTAATTAATTTTATATGTTATTTTACGTCATCTAAAATATAGAACAAAAAGAAATATTGATATTGAAATATTCTCAAAAATTTAAAAGTTATAAGCCGTTGAAGTATGGTGTAACCTTCAAACTACGGGAAAGAGGTATCAGTATAATCACGTCACTCCATAACGGGATAGCGAGATATCTCCAATATGCCCCCACTACAGAATAAAAAGAGATTACAAGTACATAAAAGGGGAATGCAAATATATAAAAGGAAAGACTAACTGACTCATTTTTTCAATAAGAATTCTACACTCTTCTGCTCTCATTAATACAATCCTGCTCATAATCGATTCATATCGATTCCACATCGATAATTGTGGTTTCAATACGCCGTGCTCCCGTGAATTCTACCAACTATTTTTCATGCTTACCTGTATGCATGTATTCGTGTTGTAAAAATATTTTTCCCCCTGTACTTAATCGACAAAGACCACATAGGTTTGTTTGCGAAAACATGCATAATGCCGATTTGCGTATCGATATTATATACTCAAGAAATGTCGAGTGGATAGACACGGAGTTTTATAAAGCAATGCAGTACAAAGTGCTCGCGCGTCATACCAAGACTCGATATAAATATTCTCGCGGATTTACAATACATTAGTTGCATAAGTGCCTAATGTCTTCAAGGATCGCTAACCATTACAATATTGCATATTTCTTAAAAATAAATCGTAAATCTAGCATCTGTCATCAATACAAACAACACACAAATTAATTAATCTTATTATAGTAATTAATTTGTGTATGTAATGTACACTTACTTTCCATCTCAAAGGTCTGCACTTCGCTAAGGTCGCTGTAGTATCCGTCTTTAGTGACCGCCCTCACGCTCACGTAGAAGGGTCCCTCCGTCTCGAAAGGCACCGTCAATAGAGACGGCGACGTCTCCACGGTCGTTATCAATACGTCCTCTGTCGGCTTTATCTTCACCAAGTCATCGGAGATCTCGTTTCGAGATATAATCACTTCGTATTTAGAACTGAAAATGTTGGTATTTGTTAATCCCGTCAAATATTTATGTTTGAAATTAATAAATTTTATATACACACAATGATTGTTTATGATAACGATCGACTTTGAGAATTGTTTTACGCTGTTTGTGTTGAGACTTTTTTAACTTTTCCTTGTAGAACCTAGTCGTTTCAGGAGTGGGTTGGTAAAATGAAGACGTGACTAAGAATTGGCTGTTGTGATTGGTATTTTGGGGAGTTACACCTTTATCCCACTTCAATGTGGGGTTGGCGTAACACACTTTTTCAAGCATGTATCAAAGAATTTGGCTTATTTTTACAACCGGATATCCGGGAGTCTCGGACAGGTCAACCTGCGTCGGTGGCGTGGTTGTATTTCGGTACGACCACCGTTTCGAGGTCTCGTGTTTGATCCTCGGATCAGGCAGTGTTATTGAATTTTTTCATATCAGCTCGGGATATGGAATTTGTGCCCTATATGGCGATAAGCTCACCCTCTATCACATCTGGGACGGAACTAAGATCGGCGAAATATGGATGTACTAGTTCGCTAGTGCGCCTCTGCCTACCCCTTCAGGAATACAAGTGTGAACTTATGTTATGTATATAATACAGTATATTACGCGTAGTCGTCGGAGTGGTGATCCTCCCACGCGACGACGACGTGTCCGTCGCGCGAGCGCATGGCGGCCAGCGCGCGCACGCCCGGCACCGCGCCCGCGCGCGCCCGCACGCACGCCCACTCCGCGCCCGCGCTCTCCGCCTGACACACACACTGCACTGAACACCGGCATTACACGATGCTCTAACCCAGTGGTCGGCAACCTTTTGACAGGCAGGGGCCGCAAGGTGGCAAAATACAGTAAAGGCGGGCCTCACCCCATATTTTCTATCTATAGAGATATAATCTACAACATTTTAGATATTTATGACTAATTTATAAAACAATCATGGGCTGCAAATAGGATTCCACGGGCCGCATGCGGCCCGCGGACCACGTGTTGCCGACCGCTGCTAACCCATCCCTCGTCGTCCCAAACATGTTTTGGCAGACCCCAATGATCCCATCACAGATGCTGTCGAAGCAGCACTTTCCCTTCTCAATACCAATAATTGTAATATTAACACCAAAACCCCGTCATCGGACCCGCCCGAGAGTCCGAAGATCTTCCACAGCAGACCCGCGGCATACCGGTATGCAGAGACGATCTCTAATTGAATTCTAGTCCCCAGCGATAGTTCAATATGAGGTCTGAGCTTTCGAAAATTCACCTCTGTGGTCAATCGCAGTCAAATAAATATATTCTGGCTAGAGCGCCATAAGCGCCAGCTATAAATTCAGGTGAAGCTATAAAAGCAATTTTGCCAACAGCACAAGTCCATTCGAAAAATAAAAAACTACAATCGTTTTTACAACTCATAGGCCCTCGCATACGCGCCATGAGATATCCCAATAATCGACTGTCGAGATATTACCCCTTACTTATAAAAATATTTAAGCGCTGCTTATCTTTATACCATAGGTTGCCCCTTTCATTTTTAAACAATGTAACGCAAGGAAAAAAGTGACAAGTTATTCTTAACCATTTGCTCAGCTAAAAATTCTGTTTTAAGTAAGGCCCATTGTTTACGCGTTGTCTACAATATCATATGAAAATAAACGAGGACGCATGTTAGTGTCCGTAGAGAAATAGAGAAAACCGGTTATAACAGGACAAAAAACGGGCTGAACGTATAAAGAAATACGCATAGATAAAGAAGTAGAAGTTTTTTCAGTCTATATCGATAGATGGTATCGACCTTAATTGGCAAATAATCACAAGATTATGAACTAAACCGACCGACTTCAAAATTTATCAATTCGTAACCAGATTTATATGGGGCCTTGAATTAAATTGCATCGAACGCAAAAAAAATCTTAAAAAATTTCTTCACATTTGGCGGAAATATCACATAACCTACATTAAAATTATGTACGAATTGATTTTTACCTCCTGTAAAATATTGGTACTTTGATGGAAACCTTTGGGAGAGGCCTATGTTCAGCAGAAGACGGAGGAGGAGGTTGATGATGATGGATATACTGTGCTGCTGTTTGCTTTAATATTAGTATAGGCGGTGGGATACGGCTAAAAATTTTATGGTAGCCCCGGGAACATAAGTAAATTCAGTACTTACGTATACGCATATTTTATATCTGCCACCGAATGGTACGTTGTGTATCACGTGTTCATAATGAGAGACTATCGACGGTATCAATTCGAACCGGTTCTTTTTGTCCAATGTTTCTTCCGTTATTTCCAGCTGAAAAAAATACCGTATTTATTTATTGATTTATAATTACAATTACTGTATAATTACATTCTATCGAAAGCCATATCGCCGAAAAGGTACAAATAGTACACGCCTGTATCCCCGAAGGGGTAGGCAGAGGTGCACTAGCGAACTAGAACACCCACATTTCGCCGAGCTTAGTTTCGTCCCAGATGTGATAGGGGGCGAGCCTATCGCCATATTCACAAATTCACAAATTCCAGACTCCGGGCTGATAGGGAAAAATCCAATATCACTTTGCCCGACCCGGGGATCGAACCCGAGGCCTCAGAACGATAGTCGTACCGCGCACGTAATACCGCTACGCAGCCGAGGCAGGTTTGATCCCAAGACCTAACAATTTCGCAAATTCAGTATGTTTCTTTACACAATCCACATAATCCATCAGTTTCCACAAGGGATAATGCTAAGGAACGTTATGTATTGAGTGACTCACCATGTAAGTGACAGGGTTCTTTAGCGCATCACAACTGGCGGTCCAGGATATGGTCATGTCGGCTTTGTTTTCGTCGTACAACACTTTCAAATTCTTCACCGGTGCCCTGAATCACAATAAAATACATTTTGAATATAATTTTATACCGGGTCTCTCATAAAATTGTTACCAATAATAATTCCACATACAGGGAGAACAATATAAAGTAAAAAAAAAAATTAAAAAATCTACTTAATTTCTTCTAATCAATTATTAAGCATGGCGATTTTAAAACCAGAATAAGACCTGTAAATCGTCGCAAATAGCATGGGAATAGCTTTGTGCATGCTATAAATAATTAATTACCCCATATATGGTTTGCAAATGTACTGCAGCTGACCCAATGAGTCAGAAATAAAATGTTCGTCACAAATTCGAGGTGCTATTATTAAAAAAACTATTAGCCTTACGACATTTTAAACTCTACCACTAGATTGCTAGCCATCCTCTCTTTAAGTGTAGTTATTGTTGATACATACTTTATGAAACACTCTGTATACATACAACCTAACTCCTATATAATCATTAATGGAGGAGTAGGCAGATAAATAATCACAAGTTTAAAAACTTAACAGACCGACTTCAAATCAGATCGTGACCAAATATATGGGACCACCCATGAAATAAGCTCTATCGAATACAAAAAGAATTTCGTAAATCAGTCCACATTTGGCGGAGATATCGCGTAACATATATTAAAAAAAAAAAACAGACGAATTGAGGACCTTCTCCTTTTTGGAAGTCGGTCGACAAAGATCAATGGCGCAAGGGAGAAGAGGCTTATGCATAGCAGTAGACAAACAGAAACTGATGATGATGATTGCTCAAACCAGGAATTGGACGGTCCTTACGATTAAAGATTTTAGCGACTAAAGATAACTCACTTGGAGTTTTCTCTGGTGACGATTTCCTTCGGCGTTGCGAACGGTCCATCGAGAAGTGAAACACTTAAAATGTATATTTCACACGGATGTAGGTTATCGATGGTGACGCTTGTGTTCTTTGTAAGGAACTTTGTACCTGTAAAAAAAAGTTACAACTTAAGCATTCATCAACGGCTTTTGTGTCGTAGCAGGCTAGCAGTTGGCTGTGAAACAATCAACAAATCAGTCTGGGTGTTGTGAGACAGAAAGTCTCTCGTAGCCTAGATACCCACGAAACAATTTACACCTAGTGCAGGGTCAGGACTTATGTGGGACTGTTGGGTGTTATTTATTTATTGACTTAAATTTCTACATTGTCGATTTACCACTTACGTACATATGTCGCTTCACAACGATTAGCGATATTTTAGATTTCATATCAAACATCGACATTCGCAATAATTTCGAAAACAATATTATTTTTCATGACACTAACCGGTAAGCTTCCTAGAAATTTTTCAATGACAGGAGAGAGGAGAATGAGAGAGGAGCCCATATCGGTATCGATACTTATACACTTTCGACAAATTTAATTCGCTGATGATCTCTATTTATTATATAATATAGAACAAAACTCACCATTAGGTATTTCTCCGGGACTGGTTTTAGGAACCACATTGCTGTAAAACACTACGTACACCAACTCCTTATTCTGGTAACGTTTTTCAACAGGTGCCGACCATACTAACTGTACCGACGTGCCTTTTTCCTTGAGAAGTATTGCGGTAACGTTCAATACGACGTCGGGCTCGCCTTCGGTTTTTAACGGAATTGTAAACGGTACACCGAATATCGAGTTTTTGTACGCTCGAACATCGATGAATAGGTTCACGCCGGGCGGCAAGTTTGTTACTGAAAAATAATATTAAACATCATTTTATCGACATCGGCAGGACGGTCTTGTGATACTAAAGAAACACTTGCGACACGTTATGTCAGGCAGTGTAACTAGTATGCGTTGGTTTCATCATCATCATCATCATCATCAGCCATAGGACGTCCACTGCTGAACATAGGCCTCCCCCAAAGATTTCCAGATCGACCTGTTGGAAGCGGCCTGCATCCAGCGACTTCCTGCGACCTTGCGTTGGTTTGCGGCAGTGTAACTAGTATGCGTTGGTTTGCCAGGTTTTATACATTTGATCACCTTAAAGTTACCGTAGCTTGTATGGAATTAATCCAGTTTCAGAATTGATAAGAAACGGCCCTATATTTATTCCAAATAAATTGCAGTTACATTAATGCGATCGAATTCGCATATAAGCTCCCGCTATGGACACTGATTTCATCGAGTACACTTACCGGTTACACTGTTGTTAGTAGTGGTGATGGGCGTTAGTTTGTCGTAGCGCAAGGGGGGTCGCACTTGAACCGAATACCCCTCCACTCCGGGGATCTTGTGCCATTCTAAATACACAGCCGTCGCATTGATCCGCGACATGCTCACATTCGACAATTCATCGACATCGCCCACTATATCGAACGTTAGGGAGGCCACTTCAGACGCGTTTGATGTGTATACGTCGTTTACTGCTCGCACCTGGAAAATAGTAAAGATGCAGAGATTTCAGGCATGATTTTCAAAAAATTGCTTGCAAATTATTTTGCTCTTATATAGTTTTTGAGTACATCCATCTAGCTTGCTTACGAAACTAAATTTAATTATGAAATCTTGTCTCAAAATTCAATTCAGTTCTTTATACAATTCAATTCAGTACTTTAAAATATCAATTTAAATTTAAAATCACTCACCCAGAATGAATAATTTGTGTTCGGTATAAAATACGCCTTCAATATAACCGACTGTGTCTTGGTGTCATTAGCCAAGTACAATTTCATTAGCGGCGGGTATGGCGGTGTGTAATAAAGCTTGTAGTACTGTATGATGCCGTTTGAATTGGTCGGCCGATCCCATAGTATTTGTACACGGTTGCCGACTAACTGACGTACGCTAAGCTTCGTTGGTGGAGATGGCACTGTGGAACAAATGTCTTATAATCACAAGTTTAAAAACTTAACGGACCGACTTCCGAATAAGCTGTATCGAACACAATAAGAGTCTTGAAAATTGGTCCACATTGGCGGAGATATCGGGTAACATAAATTAAAAAATACAAACGCATTGAAGACCTTCTCCTTTTTTTAAGTTGGTCGAAATTAACGCCACTGCGTAGAAAACACTGATGAAACCACTGTAAGAACTTCTTTGTTACAAAGCCACAATAACCGAAAATAACTTGTTCGGGCTGAATTTAGTCACTTTACTCGCTCTAAACCCCTTGCTCTTTGGTCTCAGAAGACGTCACTCGCGTGACTAATTTTAAACCATATATATACATATATCCCGAAAGGCTAGGCACATATGTATGAATGCATGAAATGTAGCGAACTAGAACAGCCACATTTCGCCGAATTTATTTTCGTCCCAGGTGTGATATTGAGCGTGCCTATCTTCATACCAGTCAAGTTATTTCCGCGTATCACACAGTCCGCTAGTGTAGATACGGCATTGCATACCTCCTTCACTGGTAGTTGTGTTCACGTATTTGTTAGACGCGTAAGTCCTGTTCGATTTGCTGTCGCGGATGTAGAACGTTACGTTGTAATTCGTAAAAGGCTCCAAATCCGTGAATCTGTAAACAATTATTTCCCGTTAGGCATGGTGAAAATTATAATTATTCTATAATTCGGGTTCGATTCCCACACCGAGACAAATATCTGTGTGGCCCATAGATATTTGTTTCGGGTCTGGGTGTTGTGAGACCGAAAGTCTCTCGTAGTTCCTGATACTCACGATACAGGTTATACCTAGTGTGGGGTCAGGACTATGTGTGTGACTGTTGGGTGTATTTATTTATTAATTATTTTAAAAAGTAATAATGCCCAGAATATCATAATGTCTTTTTCTTACCACCAACTCTTATCACACTTCAACATAGTGTAAATAATATATTAATATTTACGTGATGAAAATTGTCTCCATTAGTTTTTGTATAAATATGAGTAATATTTAAATCAACAATCTCGTTATCGATAACTAAGAAATTATTAATAGATAAACATTTATTATATCCAGCGTACCTGTACACACTGTCGTTTGTCCAAGACATGTTCATCCATTTGCCGTCACTGACTTTCGAAATGGAGGGCAGGAAACTGTATTGGACCAATTTCTGTTGCGCCATCCAGCACGATATTAGGAAACTCGTTGAATTTATCGATGTTTGGTCTACACCTATGCTCAGGAACTGGACAATAAAACGGAACCATGTTAGTCCCAATGAGATTATATGCCTTCTTCATATCGTATGATCCTAGGTTCAACTAAAATGATGTAATTACAATGTTTCATGTTTATTTCGATAAATAACACATACGTAATCTAGGAGTCATATTTTTCCCCTGTAATAAATAAATAAATATCAGTTCATGGGACGGAAATACATCTCTGTATATGTCCTTGGTAGACACACTTGACCGTGCGTATGTATGTTGGTATTATGGCGGGTACACCAACCGAACGAACGTTCGCGAATTTATGCCTGTTGTTTTCATACAAATAAAGTTACGCTGTTGTGTGAATGCAACAGGCGTAGATTCGCGAACATTCGTTTGGTTGGTGTGGATTCGGCATTATAGTGATGTACCGATGTTATATATAAAGCGTCTACGCACCTATATGCATACTTATATATATTGTTGTACATGTTGTCTCGGCTGACGCGCGGCGAGTGTAGAAACACGGACCAGGGGGGTTACCGCCACGTCTCATCGCAGTATTATTATAATCTTACTTTGTTTATTTTTTGTACGGGAATCGGTACAAGTAAGCTTATAATAGTACTGCTATAAAACCTGGTGGTAAGTTCCCTGTTATTATTGTATTAATTCATATTTAACTATAATTAAATGGATGTATGTAATGTACAATTGGGAAATAAAGGCTTTATAATTATTACAAGACCCTTGTTAGTAATAAAGTAGTTCCAAGTAAAAAGATCGTTTAATTAGTTCTATAGGCATGAATCGACCACCGACCTGATACATGCGGTTGTCGCCGGTGCCGGAGCAGTTGTGTTCGTCGGAGCCGTCGTAGCAGTCCTGCCGCCCGTTACACACCGCCGCCTGCGGCACGCAGCGGCCCGCGTCGCACGATATGTAGCCCGGGTGACACTCGCCGGTAGTCTTCCGACCCTGCCCGTATCATTATAATATATTTAAAACGAGCACGCACAGGCACGCGCACGCACGCACGCACGCACGCGCACGCGCCACGCACACGCACACGCACACACACACGCACGCACGCACGCGCGCGCACCCACACGCACACAATATAACCATAGTTATAATTATTAAAATTGTATTTTGAATTTTATTTTTAAAACACAGCAGAGAATTATATGTTATAATAATAAGTACACATTATGTATTTTCTAGTTAAGGACGAGCGGAGTCTCCTAACACAAGCATATTTACATGCTTAAAAGGAAACTCCAAATACTGTTTCTCTGTTTATAATTATTAGTTATAGAAATAAATATATTTCAGTTATTTCAGTAGCTTTGTTTGGCCGCAGAGGGCTTTAAACCGAGAAGAGTGGAAGATGGTAGAGAGGCTTTTGCCCTGCAGTGGGACGACCATAGCTGATGTATGTAGTATGTTGGTGGTAGGATATTCCTATCCGACTGGATGGCGACCACCGTACACATGATGCTAAAACCTGCCATAGTGACCCACACTCCGCGTGTGGTTTGCATTCCAGGATCAGCCAGTGTACTTCCGGTTCTCTCGAGGGGCTTGAGGCATGACATGATGGTTGGTTGAGACAGGTATGGAGGTACCCCTGTATCTACATAGTTCTTCCGCCTGTCTTGTCGCAAGCCCCTCAATTTGCTTCTTCCCTCTTCGGATTCGGAGTGTAAAGAAGCATAAATAAACTAGCATGATTCTGATGACCACTGATTAAACACAGTGTTTGTCAGTGGTCGCTAGTTTTTTGGACTGCACTACGCTTACCATCAGGTGCAGTGTAGATATTACAGGGCTAATATTATTATACTGAATGTGACAAAATTGTCATTTTCATCGAATTATAGTAAATATTAAGTACCTATATAAACACATACAAACAAGTTTATCTATAGTGACCCGAATAGAGCACATTTTTTCTTATCTTTTTTTTTAAGCAACGATATATCAGTTGGGAATGGTATGGACTGCCGAGACAAGTGTTGGAGGTTCGAGAACAACCCTAAAATGGAGCATACACCTCTGACTTTTCTATGTTAAGTGTATTTTCATTGTGAAATATCGCTTGGTATAACGGTGAAAGAAAACATCCTGAGGAAACCTGCACACCAGAGAATTTCTTCACAGGAATTTCGAAGGTATGTGGAGTCTACCAACTCGCACTAAGCCAGCGTGGTAGACTAAGGCCTAACCCCTCTCATTAGTAGAGGGGGCCCGTGTCTAGCAGTGGGACAGTAATATTACGGGGCCAATATCATATTTTCTTTACTTAATTTTGTTAAGAGGATATGAGAACAAAATAAGGATTTTCACAAGCTTGGGTGTCCTAAAGTACTAAGATTACGAAGGTAATTTTTGGAAATGTATTAATAGACCATTTAACTTAAATTCTGTCGTGAGCAAAAACATAATTACTAAAAGTTTTCTCGATAGAAAAAAAATCCAAAGTTACCTCTCATCTGTTTTTGAAAAGCTTGAATCTTCCGTATGGCGAACGATATAAATTTGTAACTTGATTTAAAACGTAGACATCAATATTAATTTAATTATGTCGAAAAAAAAATTTCACCAAGTTATATAGTTTTATCGCAATAAGGAAAAAATTGGTTTTGCACATACGCTGTGGCATTACATCATTGTTTTCTGAGACGGCCCGTGTTGATCTCAGTCGTCCGGTAACCATTGAAGGGGAGGGACGTGCTCGACATTTTCAACTCTGATATTACGTTTATTCAGTTATTTGTGTCAAATATTAGACATTGATAGTCTAGGAGTCAATCCATTTTGAAACTCCTTGATGGATTTCGATGAAATTTAGTATGAGGATACTTTTGACCAAAAGGACACAAATTTAACAACCCTAAAGGGGTAAAAGTTTATATGGGATTCCAGAAACGGCTGAACGGATTTTTAAGAAAGTTGGTATGAGGATACTTTTCTAGTCGCCTCCTTGATCTAGTGGCAACATATATGGGCTGTGAACCGGGAGGTTGTGGGTTCGATTCCCATGTAGGGCAAAGCGAATTTTGTAATTTAATTTGGGACTTGATCGCCCAGAAGGGGTGGATGTCTGGCATGATCCCTATTTCAACCTACATATAAAGGGATGAAATAGGGATGGAAAATTTGTTTTTTGTCCTTAATTCGATTTACTTCAATATATCTGGGTCACCTCGTAGTTTTTAAGGACAGATCCAAGGTCAAAATCAAGAAAAGTGTCCGCCATTTTGTTTTTCTTTGTTTTTGGGCCGATTGACTTCAAAATCGATATCTGGGTCGCCCCGTAGTTGCTAACGACCGAACCAATGTCAAAACTGTCAAAAGTGGCCGCCATTTGGCTTTTCTTTGTTTCAGGGCCGATTGACTTCAAAAACGATATCTGGGTCGCCCCGTTGTTGCTAAGGATGAAACCGATGTCAAAACTGTCAAAAGTGGCCGCCATTTGGTTTTTCTTTGTTTCGGGCCAATTGACTTCAAAATCGATATCTGGGTCGCCCCGTAGTTGCTAACGACCGATCCGATGTCAAAACTGTCAAAAGTGGCCGCCATTTTGTTTTTATTTGTTTTTGGGCCGATTGACTACAAAATCGATACCAGGCCGCCCCGTGGTTTCTAATGATGGAACTGGTGTCAAAACTGTCAAAAGTGGCCGCCATTTTATTTGGGCATGTCGCAGCATATTTTATACAAGCTTTTGCCTGCTGCTTTGCACGCGTATTTTGTAGGGCCAACGGTAAAAACTATTAATTTTTCGATCCACCCTGTCGTTTTAGTCTAAATATTCTACAACGGGACGACTCAGATATCGATTTTAAAATAAATCTGCCCAAAAAACAAAGAAAAGCAAAATGGCGGCCACTTTTGACAGTTTGACATCGGTTCCGTCATACAAAACCACGGGGCGACCCAGATATCAGTTTTGAAGTCAATCGCCCCAAAAACAAAGAAAAACAAAATGAACGCCACTTTTGACTGTTTTGACATCGGTACGGTCGTTAGCAACTACGGGGCGACCCAGATATCGATTTTGCAGTCAATCGGCCCAAAAACAAAGAAAAACACAATGGCGGCCACTTTTGACAGTTTTGACATCGATTCCGTCGTAAGCAACCACTGGGCGGCCCAGGTACCTTTTGAAGTCAATCGGCCCAAAACAAAATGGCGGCCACTTTTGACAGTTTTGACATCGGTTCCGTCGTTAGCAACCACGGGGTGACCCAGATATCGGTTTTGAAGTAAATCGCCCCAAAACAAAGAAAAACAAAATGGCGGCCACTTTTGACTGTTTTGACATCGGTTCCGTCGTTTGGAACCACGGGGCGACCCAGATATCTATTTTGAAGTAAATAGAAAGAAAGAAAGGAAGAAAAATAATTTATTATCACAAATAATTGTGACAATTAGGTGGCCAACTCAGCCTAATGCTGTGCTGCGACGGGTGCCACAACACAACGCTGGTTTTCAGTGGCCACCTAAGTGACGCCATGAACATAAATCAGCCCAAAGGACACGGCAACGCGTAACGAACTCCTATATAGCTATATGACCAGCTTGTTTACAACATTACACCGAGTCCGAGCCACTACTCGCTTGTTATGCAACCGCAATAAATCGGCCCAGAAATAAATAAATACAAAATGGCGGCCTCTTTTGACAACTTTAACATCGGTTCCGTCATTTGGAAGCACGGGGTGACCCAGATATCGATTTTGAAGTCAATCGGCCCAAAAACAAAGAAAAACAAAAAGGGCGGCCCTTTTTGACAGGTTTGACAGTGGTTCTGTCGTTCGGAACCACGGGGTGACTCAGATATCGATATTGAAGTCAATTGGCCCAAAAACAAAGAAGTACAAAATGGCGGTCACTTTTGTCACTTTTAAGAGCGGTTTTGACGTTTGACGTTCGTTTTGGAACTACGGGGGGACTCAGATATCGATTTTAAAGTCAATCGGATCAAAGATTAAAAAAAACTAATTTCAACTCCTATTTCATCCCTTTTTGCACATAAACACATGTTTGCAAAACATCACATCCTCATACCAACTTATATCAAAATCCGTATAATCAGCGGTTTCTAATTTCCGATATAAACTTACATCCTCTATTTTTTTTTTAAGAAAGAAAGAAAAGCAATTCATGCCTATAGGTGTTAATTTAAAAATATAAACCCTTGTGTCCCTTGTGTCTGTCCTCAGACCAAAGATATCCTCATACCAAATTTTAAAAAATCCATTAAGTGGATTATGAACTCCCATACAAACTTTCATCCCTTATTTCGTCCTTTTAGGGGTTAAAAAAATGAAGTACCCCATTTGAGTCCCTACGGACAAATGTATCCTCATACCAAATTTCATCAAAATCTTTTAAGGTTTCCGAATGCCCAACCAAACTTTCAACATGTATTTCATCCCTTTAGGGGTTAATAAAAAAAATAAGTACCTCATTTGAGTCCCTAAAGACAAGTGTATCCTCATATAAAATTTCATCGAAATCTATTAAATTAAATTAGCTTTGATCGATCTGGGAATCGAACCCAGAACCTCTCGGTTCACAGCCCATATATGCCACTAGACCAAGGAGGCAACTGAATTAAATTGTGATTAAACAATTATTTCATCCCTATTAGGCCTGAATTCTTAAAAATATCCTGTCTGCAGATTGAGATGGCTAAGATTATCCTCATACCCAAATTCATCGAAATAGGTTCATTTTGTCAAATAGACCACTTAAGAATTTTAAGATTATTCCAAAACAACATTTCTATAATAGTGGTATATGTTAAAAGTTTCAAAATTTTTGGTCATTTTTTCATACTTAATAATAATATTAACCCTGTAATATTACTGCCCCACTGCTGTGCACGGGTAATTAATAATTAATTATTAATTTAAACGAGTTGCAGATCGTTCAGTTATCTATTTAGGCTAGTTTATAAATGTTAACATAATAATATATAAGACACAACCTTTTTTTTCTTTTGAGCATCTAATCTTCATAATCCAAGAGGTCATGACGCGCGTTAGCATCTTGGCTCTTAGGCTAAACTGTTTAATGTCTTTGTGCTGACAAGTTAATATGTCGGGCATTACCGTGCCGATGCGCGCACCGGTGTGCGCGTAGAATACGTCAAAACCAGCCCTTCACGCTTTCATATTTTATTCTCATATCGTCTTAAACCTCACTGTAAATACAAGGACCTATTTTTCAATAGCCAGATAATTTATATTTGGACAATAATTTTGATAATTAAATACATTAACACACATCTATTGCAGCAACAAAATTATCGTAAGGTTATCTAAGTATTGGGTACTTGACTATTTTTTTAAAATTAATTTTATATAAAATTTACGCCATCTTAAATATGGTACTGAAAGAATTATTAAAATATTCTCAAAAATATAAAAGTTATAAGCATTTGAATTTTTGTGTAACCTTAAAACTGCGGGAAAGAGAAGTATCAGTAAAATCACGTCAGGGCCATAACGGAATGTGCGTTAGAAAGGGATAGCAAGATATCTACACTACGTCATTACTATTGCTCATTGCAGAATTTAAAATATGAATTACTGATTCATTTTTTAACCAATTTCGATGCAGATTTTGCTGAAGTTTCTTTTTTGTTTTATTTGCTAGTATATATAAAAATGTGTACATAATTAAACATAGTCAAGTACCCAATTAAGAAATCATTTGTAAAGATCACTATTTGATGTGACGATGATGTAAACGTATAAGATAAGAACGTGAGTCTCACATCGGTCGGGCAGTGCATCTCGTCGCTGCCGTCGGCACAGTTGTCGGTGCCGTCGCACAGCGCGCCCGTCGGCACGCACCCGCGCCCGTCCGCGCACGGCGCGTGTCGCGGCGGGCACGTCCCCGGCGCATGCGCGGTGGGTGCAGGGGTCGGGCGGCGCGCGCCGCACTCGCGCTCGTCGCTGCCGTCCGCGCAGTCCTCGGGCCCGTCGCACACCCACGCGAGAGGGATGCACACGCCTGCGCACAACGTACGATACGTTCACGGACGTACAAAAAAATGCGACGCAGCGTTAGGCACATTCAAAGTGAAGCAAAGGCAAGGCAAGTAATGGCGGCGACTGATCGAATGGGCAGAAAACCCTGCTTCCCTTTTAATGTTCCTAGCGCTCCGTCCATTTTTTTTACGTCTGTGACTACGTTATACAACTTGTAACATAATTTACACACATCTTGATTGAGTAGTTTGTACAAAATAGACTTCTAAATTAATGTCAGTATTTTTTTAAAATACCTAAGTAAGTAACAGTCACCGTGTGATTAAGCTTCCCAAGAAGCGAAGCGAGATTAAAACTAGTGCCAGGCGATAAGGCCTTTTTAAAAATACAAATAGTAAACAAAATTATGTAAAAAATAAAAGTACAGCACTTTGCGCCAATAGTAACAAAGGTTTTTACAACAATTTGTTGTAAAAATAATTTCAGTCTATAAATTGTTATTGAATTTATATGTTTCAATCGGCGTGTCCGAGTGTGCGTTAATTATATTACCCATTGTATAAACGGAGAAACTGACCGATTCAAGTACCAGCGTACAACCGAAACTAATGGAAATGGTGACGAAATTCTACACACAACTTCCTTTTGTGACGTAGACGAACGCTAAGGGTTTTTGGAAATTCACCCGTGGATGGCAACACGACGAGACCGACTCACATGGATGTACAAAATAAAATACATTATAAACGTTAATCACTTGTTTTTCTCGAGCGCCCACATTTCGCTGCGCTTATTTCCGTCCCAGATGTGACAGGTAACGAGCCTATCGCTATCTATCGAACACAAATTCTAGACTCCGAGCCGATACTGAATCCAAAATATATAAACATAACGGTAGTCATAATATTAACCCGTTGAAAAAGGCACATATATACATAATATGTTACATAAGCATCTTATTATTTACTATTATTTTTGAGAATACGTCACCACCTTGGTCTAGTGGCAGCATATAACATTAGCTGTGCCAGTTTACAAATACTGTAATATTACGACCCGGTCCAATATTTATCACTATCTATATTGTAGGTATAGTAGCGATAGCTCAGTTGGGAATGGTACGGACTGCCGAGACAAGTGTCGGAGGTTCGAGACCAAAACCAAAATGGAGCATACACCTCTGACTTTTCTATGTTAAGTGTATTTTCAATGTGAAATATCGCTTGCTATAACGGTGAAGGAAAACATCGTGAGGAAACCTGCATACCTGACAATTTCTTCACATGAATTTCGAAGGTATGTGAAGTCTACCAACCCGCATTAGGCCAGCGTGGTAGACTAAGGCCTAACCCCTCTCATTAGTAGAGGAGGCCCGTGCCCAGCAGTGGGACAGTAATATTACAGGGCTAATATTATTATTATTATATTGTAGGTTATCTTATTAGTTCACAATGAAACCACACAGACGGTACTTGATGGTAAATGATTAACTATCGCCAATACAGATGAACACTACTAAGACCACAACTAAGCTTCTACGATGGAAAGGAAAAGAATAGAATTAGGATCAAAGAAAATGTTAAACTTTAAAAACCACCACCATTAAAGAGCTAAAACATCAAAGCATGAAGAGGAAAAATGAGTAGAAATTAACACATTTTATTTATTTATTTATTCATAGATATTGAATTAAAATAATAAAATATTGACGTAATGTTTTAATAATATCATCGTAATTCCACAACACATACTCACCAACGGGACACATGAACTGATTCTTGCCGCACTTCTGCCTCGTGTGCGTGTTCTCTGGAACCACGGCCTTAGGTTCCGGCAGCACTAGTCCGCAGCCAACTTCATCCGAATTATCGCCACAATCATCGATACTGTCACACCTCCACCAGTCAGGGATACAGTTGGTATTGTCACATTTGAACATCCAGTTGAGGCAAGTGGTATTCACTGGGAAGTTGGGTCGCTCGGACACGGGCTCCGGCAACAACTTCGAGTGGCCGATGTTGGAGCAGTTTTGTTCGTCAGATGATTCTTGGTCGCCACAATCGTTCTCACCGTCGCATACCTGCAAAAATAAAACGTTTTATACTATTTGGAATTTGATTATTTTGTAGTGTGTAAGCGTTAGTATATAAGTTCTATGTATCACCTAAGTTACAAACAGTATACAATAAAGCATTAAACAAACAACACGTCTACTCTACTCTCTTCCTACATTACATGGCGACCCTGCCAGTCGCGTCAGCGCATCTCAGCCTGAGCGTGCGACGCGCATAATTAACATTTGAAATGAAAAATGAAGAAAGAAAAAAAATATATATTCAGAAAATATGAAGAATATAATCTGAAGACGGAACTATCAAGAAAGAAATTATGAACAAAGAAATATAGAAAAGATTGAAGAAAATTAAATTGAAGAATGAAGAAAAATAAAATGAAGAAAATATTCATGAAGAGAAGAAAACAGTAAATGCAAAATTAAAATAAATATGAAGAAATACAAGTAATAAAGTATGAAAAATATGAAGAAAAAGAAACAATAATTATGAAGAAAGAAAAGTCTAATATGAAGATAAAAACGTATTTTAAGAAAATTATAATGAAGAAATAAGAAAAAAGAAAATGTTAGAAGAAAGAAAAGTAAGAAAGAAGAATATGTTCGAGCGGTGTCCAGGGTAATCCCGGCCCAAGGAGTCCAGGGTATAGCCCGGCCCACCCCACATGTAGCAGCCATGTAGCCAGCCTAAAGCAGCACAGCATCGTCGAGACACGCAATTAATCAGCCCTGTCTCCAGGACGAAGATACATCATATATCCTTTTATAATTAACTACATATACATTTTTTTAGCATATTAGTGTCTGAGATATTTTTTTTTTACTTTTAAATTTTTTACAAGTATATTTTTTTATTTAATAGTAGTATGACGACATAATTTCACTTATACTTTTTTCTATACACATGAATTTTTTTTTTACACGAATTTCAAAGTACTGTTGCTATGAATTTTATTTTAATCTTATAATTGAGATTTTACTATTTAAAAGATTTTAAAATGGGAGAAAGTTTTGATTTAGGGACAGCTATAGAATGTTTACCAATAATGACTGGAAACGAGGACGTAACCAGAAGTTTAATAGATAACATCGACTTTTATAGTAGTATTCTAAATGATGATTCTAAGCAGTTATTAATAAAATTTGTTTTAAAGACCAGATTAACAGAAAACGCAATTTTTTTTCTCAAACAAGATTATTCTGACGTAGAAAGTTTATTATTAGACATGAAAAGTGTATTATTGCCAAAAAAGTCCTTTATTTCCATTCAACATCAACTACTTAATAGCAAACAAGGAAATAGATCGATAAAAGCTTTTGGGACAGAAATTGAAAATTTATCCACTGAATTGACATTAGCACAATCTGATGGTGATTCGGTGAAATGCAGCATACTCCGCCCCATAAACGAGAGTTTAGCTATTGATTGTTTCAGAATAGGTCTTAATAATTCAAGAATTTCAATTATAATTGCAGCCAGACAATTCGATTCTTTGTCCCAAGCCATTCAAACGGCCATAGACGAAGACACAATAATTAAATGCAGTAGGGATTCTTACAATTTTAGACAACATAATTTTAACAGATTTCAAACTTATAAACATAATTATAATTCTAATGATGCGTCACAGACATATTTTAAACTGGAACACTCAAGTACCATATTAGCGCATCAGTGTCATGTATCCAGTAGCGAGTGCATTCCGCAAGCTCAGCGATTACCGCGTAGCGAGCTGTTCGAGTGCCCCGATACAGACAATTTTAATAACAGCGTAATGAAATCTGATTCCGAAGCTAGCACCGTATGGCTCAGTAGTAACGAAAATGATAATAAAGTAATAGGTTCGAATACGTCAGGTATCGAAATGGAATTAAATAATAACGTAGAGTCATCTCAATTAGAAAATATATTAATCAAATCTAGTACGGAAATTGAAACTTCTAATAATAACATTTTAAATGAAAAAGCTAAGTCTCAGTCGCAGACAGAAAATATTGAGAAATTAGAGAAAAGTACTATAGGGAAACGTAAAGTTGTAGAATTGATGTTAGGTAGTTATGATGAGGATACTTTAAAGAGAAAGAAGAGTGCCAGATTTACAGATAGTTTTTATACATATGAGAAATCTAAAAAGATATTATACTTAGATTTAGAGATGTTGTCATTAGGAGAAAATGTAGTTAAAGAACTTGAAGTATTTTGTAGAGATAGAAATATAAAGGATTTGAGCATTAAGAAAAATAAAAATAAGAGAAAGTATATTAAGAAGTTTATAAGATTATTGAAAAAATATGAGATAGAGTCTCCAAGAGTAAGAATAAATAATGAATTAATAGATATGAGAGTAAAGGGAAATATAGATCAATATAAG
This sequence comes from Clanis bilineata, assembly GCA_036417725.1. Lineage (NCBI taxonomy): Eukaryota > Metazoa > Arthropoda > Insecta > Lepidoptera > Sphingidae > Clanis > Clanis bilineata. Next base: position 10,901,943 of record CM071154.1, read on the forward strand.
AAAAATAAATGTAATGTTAATATGATGTCGACAAGTAGTTTGACGAGAAATGATAAACGTAAGATTATAAAAGTGGGAAATCAATGGTCAAATAGTAAGAATTACGAAAATGATAAGAGTTATGATAATACAATAAAGGGAAAGATAAATAAATATATAAAGGAGAAGGAAAAGGTTAAAAGTTTTCTAGAGATATGTCAAGTGTATGATAGGCGTTCCGTAGGTATAACTTAGATATAAATGAATATATAAATTAGATAAAAAATATAAAATGTTATGTATCTGTCAAGAACATTGTGCTCCTATAGTGTTTAGTTTTTTTTGTTGTTTTGATATTATTGTAGTATTTTTGTTTTTATATTCTTATAGTCCAATTTTAATAGGTAACAAAAAAAAACTGTAGTGTGTAAGTATAAAAATAATAATGTTATTGTAAACATTATATTTTTATATCCGAAGGGGGAAGGTGTAGTGTGTAAGCGTTAGTATATAAGTTCTATGTATCACCTAAGTTACAAACAGTATACAATAAAGCATTAAACAAACAACACGTCTACTCTACTCTCTTCCTACATTACAATTTACTTAAATAATCAAATGCGCGACATACACGTAGATCCCTCACAATAATTATTGGCCAAATCGATACTGTAAAGGCAAACGAAGCCGAAAAACTAATAAACCCACTATACTATTTCAGTGACTCAAAAATGTTTACAAGCAGAACGAAGGATCATGCACGGAGCAAAAGCAGTTTTTCTTTGGTATTTTAACTCATCGATATCTTCTAAACTAGTGTCACTTTCTTACTCGATGAACGAACTTTTTTTAAAGCAGACACTGGCGAACGAACATATGGTAACCTGTTGGTAAGTGATCTCCACCGCCCATAGATACCCAAGACACAATAGTCATAGGTGTGTTGCCAACCTAAAAGGAGGGAAATAGGGATTGGGAAAGCGAGGGGTAATTGGGCTACTGGAAATCTTATTCACCGAACGAAACGCGATAGCGAGTTGTCACTTTGTCGGTTTTCTGAGGGATTGTGGTATCAAATCGATCAAGTCGGCCTTTTCGTGCTATAGATGTAACTGTCTATACTGTAGCCCTCTACAACTAGGCTCTACCAGTCAAAACGGACACCCACTTTCTTTGGAATAGCAACTCATCGATGTTTCATGCCTGGCACACACCAACCGAACGAAGGCGAAAGAACATTCGCGAAGGGGCATCGGCGACGGGGATCGAACTTTCCCGATCTTTCGCGAATTTTCCCTGTTGCGTTCACACAACAGTGAGGGTTTGTTTGCGTCAATGCGACAGCGAAGATTCATGAATGATCGGGAACGTTCGGTCTCCACCGCCGACGGCCCTTCGCGAACTTTCTTTCGCCTTCGTTCGGTTGGTGTGTACGCGCCATCATAGACTCGATAAAGGAACTGTAACGAACTCACCCAAGTCTTGAAGATGCACTTGCCCGTGGAGCAGCGGAACAAGTATGGCGCACAAGTGGAGTTCCTGCAGCGGTCGGCGGCCTCGTCGGCTCCGTTGGGACAGTCGTGGTCTCCGTCGCACACCCACGCGCTGGGCACGCACAGGCCCGTGTCGTTGCCGCACGAGAAACCGTTGCCTGTGCAGCTTATGTCGGCACGTTTTGTTTGAATCTGGTAAAAGTACACCCAACAGTCACACATAGTCCCGACCCCTTACTAGGTATAACCTGCAATGTGGGTGTCAGAGACTATGAGAGACGCACGGTCTCACAACACCTAGACTTGAAATAAATATCTGTGGGCCACATAAACATCAATCGTACCCGCGGCCTCTCGCATCACAGCCGGGTACTCGCCCGCTGCGCCATAAAGGCTGTCAATAATCACACCAATATTCTTCATCTTCTTCTACCTGTCCTTAACCCACCTTAATGTAGGATCGACGAAACACACTTTCTGCAAGTATGTTACAGAAAGGATTTGGCTTAGTTTTACGACCAGCTGCCTGCCTGACATCAACCCTCTCTGAGAGATCCTGTCTCGGAATAATGGTGTAAAAAAACGCCACGCCCGACCCCGAACCAGCAGAACCCATTTTCATCATCACACTAATATTATAAAGGTGAAAGTTTGTGAGTGTGTGTTTGTATGTTTGTTACATATTCACGTTCAAACGACTGGATCAATTGATGAAATTTGGTATGGAGGTAGCTGTCACCCTGGATTAACACAAAACCAAAAAATAAATTTCCAAACGAATGAAATCGCGGAAAACAGCTAGTTATTACATGAAACCATACAACACAACCATACAAACATACCGACTTTTTAAGTAGATTAAAAGTCAACAAAGTGATATTGGATTTTTCCATATCAGCCCGGAGTCTGGAATTTGTGCCCGATATGGCGATAGGCTCGCCCCCTATCACATCTGGGACTGAACTAAGCTCGGCGAAATGTGGGTGTTCTACTTTGCTAGTGCGCCTCTGCCTACCCCTTCGGGGATACAGGCGTGAGCTTATGTTAAAAGTCAACACGCAAACTCCTGGTTCAAAATCAAATGTAAACATGTAGGTGCATATTTGGATGCGGATTGCGGTACACGTATTTTGTCGATAAGACGAGGCCGAAGAAAAAAAGACATAAGCGTAGAAACGAGTCAAAGACGCGGCCCATAACAGGAAACAATACGTCGCGTTCACATCGTATATTTTCGGTATGTTGTACCGATATCACGGATCCGGGTCACAAAGTCTAAACAGTAAAGGTCTAACATATAATCATTATCACCCCGTCTTATCATTACGTCGTTTTTTTTTCATACGAGTTTAACAATAAGCATGTCGCCATAGTAGATTTCATGTACGTAAAAAAAATAATTCATACGCACATATACCACGCCTGTGTGTGCTTAGGGCGACTTGCAGCGCTATTACTTATCTAGAGTTAAAGCTATATTCGATTTATTTATTTAAGCTTTATGTACAAAACATGTTTAAAGACGGACTTAATGCCAGCGGCATTTTCTACCAGGCTACCTATGGGCGATGAAGATACGAGACGTGTACACGACTTGGATTCGAGAGCCACGCGCCGCGTACCTACTGAAGTTTACCTACATGTAGATTTTCGCACATTATACCGCTTTTACACAGTATGGTGTGACATTTAGTAGCCGAACTTATGCTATTTATTTTGATCGAAAATGTTTTTTTTTCAGTTTTGACATTATTATTATTGATGAGGTGAAATTTAAACATATCTACATATGCTACTCATTATGAAATTCAATGTCGTTATGTTGGCGCCACTAGGTATAAATCACATATATTAACCTTACAGCTCACTCCATCTTTAAATCAAGATTTGAAATAAATAGAGATATATCGCGGAGCTGCCCTAGTATACCTGGCCCTTAGTAATTAAACTTACCGTACAATTACGTTCATCCGCTCCATCTTTACAATCCATATCGCCGTCGCAAACCCATCGCTTCTCTATACAGTGACCGTTACCGCATTGGAACTGATTTTCGCTGCAGTTGTGATGATCGCAATCTACAACAAGCATAAAATATAAAGTAACGACTATTATATAATAAGAGGAGCAAACTCAATCCAGATCCAGTATAATATCATGGATGATTTAATGTCGGTAGGGCAGCGCCACTTGGTATAGATATGCCGTCAAACTATAATAATGCGTTTATACAAGTCACTAGCGGCCCGAGCAGGAATATTTTCGACCGACTTCAAAAAAGGAGAAGGTCCTCAATTCGATGGGATATGGTGGCATTTAAAAAGAAAACTGGGTTACAAAAAAAAAATTATTAAATTAAAATTCATTTGGCGGATGCTACGTATTTCATCAAACGGATGCGGTCTCGGACGTCGATGTATATCTGTATAATTTTATTATTTTGACGTCATTGGGAGTTCCCGAAATTCCCTTTAAGCGATAACAGCAACGGATGGCAAAAATAATTATTATCAAAATGAATCATACACTGCTCGTTCATGTAATCCTGTCAAATGAGACATTGTATTGAAATAGATACATCAATCTCAAGTCCAGTAAAACTCGCTGTGTTCGAATTATTTCCCGTAGCGATTTGTAAATACGACTACATATTTTCGTTACTACAAAATAAAAAATCTTAAATGAATGAAAATTTTATATATTCTCTAAAAATACTCGAAAACATAATCTTATTAAAATGCTCGAGAATATATGAGCTTGGAGTAAGCAAAGAACAAAAAGAGAATCTTCAAAATCGGTCCTCATTTGCCGGCGATATCGGGTAACATACATATCTCCTCGTTTTGTAGTCGGTCGAGTGACACAGGCAGCCCAGCTCGTCGGAGAGGTCGCCGCAGTCGTTGTTGTAGTCGATGAGACTCGAGACTCGAGAGTGACATCCATACCTTTCTCGTCAGTCCTGTCTATACAGTCGAAGTCTCCGTCGCAGCGCCAGTGCGGCATGTAGCAGCGCGTGTAGTCGCACGCGAGCATGGGCGGCGTGCACAGGCAGCCCAGCTCGTCGGAGAGGTCGCCGCAGTCGTTGTTGCCGTCGCAGCGCCACGCCAACGGGATGCACACGTTGCGAGACTTGCACGCGAATTGATCCTGTACCGATATCATTATACCGATTAGTGCATAGAAGAGAGAAAAACCTGTGGAAGGAGACTCTTGAAGAACAACGATCTGAAAAATAATGTGGCGAAGACTAAGTATATGGGCTGCGGGAGTACTAATCCAGAGTATTCAGATAAGCTTGACGAAAAAGAGGCAGTTTAAGTGCTGTACTGCACGACACTGGTGATATCGAATCCGACGTAAAGGCTCGTATTGGCGTCCGTTGGGCTATGTGGCTAGAGATCATGGGCGTTGCTTGCGACCGTAAAATGCCAATGTGACTTAAAGGTTTCATATACAAGACCATCATTCGGCCTGTATTTTTGTGAGACGTGGCAGATAAACTGCAGGAATGTCGCTTGAGATGGTATGTTCATGTTTTGAGGAAACTAGAGGAGTACGTCGGTCAGAGGTGTCTCGACGTTGACGACCCAAAAACCGCTGGCAAGTCGTTTTGGAGGAAGATAATATGAGAGCCGTCGATGTGATGACTGTAGAGGATGCTCAAGACTGGCCAAAGTGAAGGCGTTTAAGTAGGAAGGCGGACACTAATACTAGACCGGGATAACTCCAGGCAGAAAGACAATGTTGGTATGGATTTAATCTAGTTTTAAGGAAACCACAGCAGTGCGCTTTTTGAATACATTTTGGCGCGTTTAGGTGAGAGTAAAATTGAGAACTGCGCACGCACACCGTTATGGACAAAACAATAGTATGAAGTTGGCATAGAAACCGCTGAACGGATTTTGATAAGAGGTTTTGAGGAGAGTTGGTGAGAGGTTACCTTTAGCCCTAAAGACGGACATGGGGTGCGATGTTTTTTAACCTTCAAAGGGATGATAGAGGGATTTAAATTTCATATGGGAATTCAGACACAGTTTTTAATGAAAATTAATATGGAGACCTTTTTTCACCTTAAGAATGAATAAAAATAATTGTTGACTCTCTAGGCGAAAAAAGGGATAAAAATAAGCCGATTTTTGTTTTAAGGCATCGGCCTTCGGAAGTCGATCGGAAATCTATCGAGACTTCAAAGTCGTTATCTGGGTCTCCCAGCAGTTGCGAAGACAGATCTGGAGTCAAAACTGAAAAAAGTTGCCACCATTTTGTTTTTATTTGTTTTTGACCCGATGAAGTTCAAAATCGATAACTGGGTCTCTCAATAATTCCGAAGGACGGATCCGGAGTCAAAACTGAAAAAGGACCGCCTTTCTGTTTTTCTTTGTTTTGACCAGGTTCCTTCATAATAGATATGCGAGTCGCAAAAACGACACGTCGGATCGACAATTTAAAAACCTTTTCCCTTCGATACTACAAAATACGCATAATAGATTTTTGATAAAAACATTTTGTTTAGTTCAATGTATTAATCTTATACATTATGCATATAAGTATAATACATATCTCTTTATTTAAACATTTTTCGTCGATCACTATATCATTAATTTAGCTACTTTAATTTTTTTTTCTTTTGGGCGTAGCCAAAATTATAACTTCTAACGGTTGTACATAAGTACAGGCACCATTTTTTAGCAGACTGCTAAACAGACGTATCACCTAATTACAAGGGATCTCCACCGCCCATAGACACTCACGATAACAAAAGAATCATTGGTGCGATCTCTATTTCAAAAAAGAAGGTATAGAGACTGTAACGGTGACTGGTGAGAAAGATTAGAGTTAGATATCGTACTCACCGAACGAAACACAACAGCAATCTCATAACGTGGGTTTTCTGTAAGACAGTGGTAGCCTATGCCACATTTTGGGTACATCATTGCATACAATATATATGTCTGGGTGTACCGACATTATAATCATTGTACTGATAACCGGTAATAAAAACTATCTACTACAGTCGACAATAAAGTATTAGTGATATCATTTACAAAAGCCTTATATCGATATCATAAGCCTTTTTGTAAGCAAATACAATGATATTATAACGTGCAGTTATACAATATCACAAGGCTCACACTAATACAGTCCAATACATCCAGATAGGGTAGGTAGAGTAGTGAGTAGTTCACGGCTCACTAAAAAATATTCGACTCGTGAAAAAGTAGACCTGTCGCCCTATCGATTTCTCACTCTCCATTCTTCATTCACGTGATTCAAAAATCAATTCCATTAAATAATAAAAAAAATACTTACCGAAGTGCAAGTAGCACCAACAGGTTTTGGACAAGTCATGTTCGCCAATGGTTCCGATCCATCAAGACAGACGCACTTGCCGTTTGACTTTTTGAATCCATCCGGGCATAGACAACTGAACTTATTGTTAGGCATACCCAGGCATAAAGCATCACAACTGGTGTTCTTGTATGAGCAAGCATTACTTCCATGCTGTACTGAATATGCAAATACTTTCAAATCCATCAGCCCAGACGAAGTATTGTTGATCGTGATGACGTTTGCGCCAGTATCTTTATCGGCAATGAATATTGACTTGGCCTTCCAATCGTCCCAGTACAACTTATCCTTCAACACGGCCACAGCGAACGGATGAATCACTTTATCATCGTTCCACAATATCCTCCTGAGGTACCGACCATCCAAATCCGAGCTGGCTATGTAATCCTCCATGGCATCGACCCAATAAATCCTCTCCGACATTTGATCGATAGTGATTCCATTAGGCCACTGCACTATCGGATTTCCGAACAACTTCTTCACCTCCGTGCCGTCAAGGTTTGATCTCGAAACGGATGGGGCGCTCCTGTCCCAGTCTGTCCAAAATAGGTATCCAGCTTTAGGATGAACAGCGATGCCTCTGGGTTTCATAAGGTGAGTGGAATCTAGAATAGTGACTCTCATTCTTCCTTGGTTTGTCAAATCAGTTCTGACTGCTTCAATCTTTTTCCTCAAACCGTCGACAAAGAACAGAACGTTAGATATGTAGTCGAGAGACATGCCTTCAATACTTGCTAAGTCGGTATCGACTATTACCTCTTGAGGAGAGCCAACATTACCAAAACATTGCCGCATGATCTTGTCAGATTCAATATCAGCCCAGTAAATACAGTTGTTCTTCAAGTCAAATTCAATTGCGACTATGTTCTTCTGGTCTTCCACGGGGTATATCGTGGTATTGTCCGAAAGATCTATTCTGGCAACTTTGTCTCGTAAAGCAACTAACATGAATTCTGTGGGCTCTTCGATTGGACAAGGGATTGTGTCCGGTGTAAAAGACAAATAACCAGATGTGACGCAAGCGTTCCCATCGATCTTTCTGTACCCTTTAGTTCGTTTGTAGTATTGACCTGGTTTACAATCTGGGGGAATCGCATAAGGGTCATACTTGACAGATTTGTTCTGAATACATTCTTCACCCGATAACATAAATCCGAAATCACATTCGAAATCTCTTCGAGTACATTCGCAGACTTCCACCTTCACCGGTCTTTGGTAATCGATACCGTTGTAGCAATTCGTATAGGCCAATCTTCGTTGGAAGATATTTCTAGTACCTAGGACACAGGATACCGAGGAGTTTGGGGGAGATGGAGACCAGAACTTATAGTCATCTGTGGTACAGTTGCGATTGAAAGTGTTCCTTAAGTCTATTGTGATGATGATCCATTGGTGCTGATCGTTTGCCGATCCAAACATTGTGAATGTGGTAGTGTTTTCCCCGGGCTCGGTCATCAATCCATAGATACGTAGATCGTCCGCGTTGAACCTAAAAATAGAACGTTATCTAAACAACATTCTACAATAATTAAGTGACATTTATTTGTAGTGACTCACTCATATGAATTCCATTCGATGCCTTCATTGGTCGAATACAGAATCCTTCTGGTTTCCCCGCGTGATTTGAAGTACTTGACAACCACTAGGACGCCACCGTGGTCTCCGTAGTTGAAGAAGTAGTAATCCTTCAGAATCCTCTTCCAGGTAAGACCTGCATCTCTACTCATGTATACTCCAGGGATTCCCTTTAAGGATTTGCCCATAACCCCGGTCGCCATTATAATCCCGGGAGCTGATTTTGAACTCATTATGCTTGCCGACCTTTAAGGAAGAAAAAGCATCAAAATTATTATTTTTTACAAAGCAAGATACATACACTAAAATACACTAACTGCGGAGTGCACACTTACACCGAGGAAATTCTCAAATACCTGCCACCATATATCTATACCAATATATGTATAATACATCCAACCAGATACTGGAGATACCATCAAAAACGTTTTGTTTTATACATATTACGGGAAATTACGTTATAATAAAAAAGTAATGTCAACTAAATAAAATGACCTAAATAAAATGTCTGGTGAATCGAAACGCCTGATCAATATCGTAAGCCGTTAGTAAAATGGGCAATAAATAATTAAATAAACTTGCTATAAAAATAAATTGCTAATAATAAAAATGACAACAACCCGTGCAGTATGCAAATAAAAAACATAAGCAATCGTGTTAATCACAATAAACTAGTCTATTGAAAAGCTCGATGAACTCTGTTGGCTTTTTACCTCAGGCCATTTGTAATGACATTTCCTGGTGGGCTGTGGACAAGTTATATTTTTTGTGTAAAATATATTATGCATAATTTGCTTAGTTTTATTTAAATCCAATTGTAGTAAAAACAATTAGTGCAATTGTTTGCATATTCAATAATTAAGATAGTCCTGTAAATGGGACTACAAACTTTAGGGGTAACAAATGTACCAGACAAAAAATAAATTTCACAAAAGTATGACCATTTTAGACTTTTTTTTTGTAATTATAAACAAATACGCATTTATATTTCTAAAAACCGTATCGGCGCGTTCTTAGCGGTCGCAGCACTATCTAGGATATTATTAGAACAATTTATCTTAATTACATTTGTTCACAGAGTTTTCTAATAAACAACATTGTTTATGACTTCGCGACTCGCTACATCATGTGATATCATAATAATGGGTACTTTGTTAATACTTTAATGTTACATAGGTAACTAAACCATGTACAACTTATATCTACTTTTGATAGCAGATGTATTGTTTAATTAGAATTAAGCGTGGATGCTATCAAACCTGCATCCATATTGAGTCACATTTGACTCATCACAATTATTGAACAGTCATGCATGATGTGAGGCAGCGGAAATAAAGATCCATGAACCAACGATGTGATAGTACTACCTCTGCCTACCTTTTTCGCGATAGAGACGTAAGCATAAACTACACATACATATCTAATCTATCTTTTTCTACCTGCACTATCCTACTCAACTGTCATTGTAACGCATATTTTCAAACATGCTGGAGAAGAGACTCGGATTTAATTTTAACGACCGGATGCCTGTCTGACGTCAACCCCTTAAGACAGTGATGGGCAAAGTACGGCCCGCGGGCCATCTCCGGCCCGCGGAAGTATTTTATCCGGCCCGCCGAGAATCCATCCATCCTAAATATTCTAGTCAGCATTTTGTCGCAAAAAAAAACAGACGTTTATAATTAAAAGCGTAAAAGTAAAAGGTATTTTGTTTATGAAAAAGATTTAATACAAAATGCATTTTTTCTATAATTCTGGCCCTCCTCTAGAATGTCTTAAACTTTGTGGCCCGCCATTAAAATAGTTTGCCCACCACTGCCTTAGGAGGATCCAGGGTTATTCTAACATGATCCAGACAGACCTGGGAATCGAACCCAGGACCTCCCGGCTGACAGCCCATATACGCTGCAAGGAGACCAAGGAGGCAAGTCATCATTTATATTTTAATACATTTAACATTCATAAATGAGATGAACCAGACAAACGATTCTTCGCTCCACTAAATCTTACGTTTCAATATCAAGTTCAATATATCGTTATGCGGTGATAATCAACTCGATAATAGAAACGGGTTTGACGACCTATCTTAACACATCGGTGTGTGTAAATATATCGAAGTAAATAACTTATAGAGCTGGACAATAGATTTGCTTCTGACGTATACTTCTTCATACCTTGCTTGACGTCATTATCAGTACCGTCTTTATCATAAGGACACACGGGGCCTGTGCCTAGGGCCCCAGACCTCACGGGGCCCCCAAAAGGCTGATAAGTACTTACATTGTCTTACGGCCGGTTTCAATAAACGATCTCAGTTTGAGTGCAGATAGGTCGCGATTATGAACCAATCAAATCACGTCATTTGACGGAGTCATGTTCAAATTGTGTTCTTAATGCATCGATATAATAATATACCTAGATGCACAGTTGACGCTCAGAAAGTGGGACAGCCAACGAGTGCTTAAAATGTAAGTAAGCACTTGTTTGCTGTCAGTCGGGCGCCGACCGTTCGCCTGTGAAGATGCCTAAATGCTCTGTGAAAGAGTGCAAAAATAACACTCTTACAAAGCGCAAAACACATGGGATTTCATATTTTAAGTAAGTATAATTCCCTTACTTGATTCTTAAAACCTTAATCATGTTAAATTAAGTATTAAACGTGTATAAATAATTAATTTAACGAATTCAGTTAATAAAATATTTTGTCCCTTTTGAAATCATGATTTGGAACAATGAAATATATGGAGTAGTTTTTTTTTTGTAAATATATTATATTTATTTTTAATTTATGATTTTTTTTATTAATTTTATTTATTAATAACAGATTTCCATGAAATGAAATAGTAAGAGATAAATGGCGTAAAATCATTTCCGAAGAAAGGAGAGAAGAAAATTTTAAACCCAATTACTCAAGTGTGGTTTGTTCAGACCATTTTGCCGATTCCGATGGATATTATACAGAAAAAGGGATTATGAAAATTAAAAAGAATGCTGTACCAAAAATAAAGGTGATAAATTGTCATCAGCTACATTGTCCTTAACTAATGTTTACTATTTAATTTAACAATATGTATGCTGTTGGTGTACCTATAAATAAATAAATAAATATTGCCACATTTATTGACTTTATTTTAGATTGTCGTATAAACACGAATGTTTGAAGTGTTTATTGTTTTTTAGATATTTTCTGTGTACATTAAAGTATACGATTGTATTTTTTGTAATGAAGTTTAGGTTTCATAAAAAATTAGAAAAAAAGTTTTAAGTGGGTAATCGCGCCGCGTACGCTTTGGCGCCTATGTAGCTTGCCTATGTTGCGCTTAGTAACGTATGTGCCTATCAAAAATTATGACGTCGAGACGTTCAAGTGGTTAAATGAGGCAGGGTGCAGTACAAGTGTAATAGCTGAAAAATATTTGATACAGAATTCATCAATAGCAAGCATATACCAGGTACATACTGCCATGTAAAATGACTATTTAATAATTTGCGGCTAATTCTAATAAATGTTTTCAATCAAAGTGTGCAGATCATAAAAATTTGCCAACATGAACAAAGTTGAACATTCCGATGTCAAATAATAATTTTAATGGTTCATTCTCGCGATTTTTCATTTTATAATTTTTCATTTTTATCTTGGATTCTCGGATTGAGATCATTTATTGGAACCGGTCGTTAGGCATAATTACTATAACAGTAATTGTGGCGTCATCATTTATTGGAAACATATTCATTTCCAGGAACCAGCAATTGAACCAATAAATAATGAAGGATCACCAATACCATCAGAATTTTCATCAATCTTAAACACACCTAAGACGTTATTTTTGAAAGATAATTTGAAAGAACGCAACCAAAAATTTAAACTTAAATCTAATTTAGTGCGAAACTTAAAAGGCAGAACAAAAGATTAAGAAAACGAAATGATAGTCTAAAAGAAATTATTAAGAATCTAAAGAGCAAAGGACGATCTTAGTGTGGGGCCAGGACTATGTATGTGACTGTTGGGTGTTATTTATTTATTTATGAATCACGCTAAGGCAAAACAGTGCTTATTTCATATTCATAACTCATAAGCTTTGTTATCTTCTAAACATTTATACTCTATCTATCTCTTAATGTAAGTAAAATTATTATACAGATATCGCCATTCTCATCTACATTGTACGCCACGTGATCAACATTTCTCACAGATAAATACAAGAACTATTCGACTCCATTCAATCTTTGTCCAAGTGACTAGAATGTTTCTTTTAATAATGTCAAATTATTGTCAAATTCAAAAACGATTAGAAATTCAAAAATTTCGAATACAAGAACGTTTGAACATTCAATTTAAAAAGCTACTTTATGCCGCGTCTATAAGGTCATATTTGTGTTAATTTAATGAAATTTGTGATGTTTATTTGTTTTGTCTGTCGAGGACACTGTTTACAATGATATTTGTATGGAACTGTGCATCTAGGTATATTATTATATCGATGTCTTAATGGCTTAACTTTTGTAATCTATCTGCATATTCGAACTGAGATTGTTTATTGAAACCGGCCGATATACGATTAAATATTTTTACTATCCAAGGGGCCCCCGAATTCTTGTATGCCCAGGGGTCCACGCATGCCTTAAGACGGTCCTGCCTCCTGACTCTTTACACTCGATTCGACTTTGACTTCGATTTGGTTTCATTTGTTGACTAAAAACTCCACCAAAATCGCGTTAAAAAGTGCGCTAATGTTTCGAGGATTAATAATTATTAAATCGAGAAATAATAATTCGAGAACTTTGGTATTTGGTAATTTTAGTGCACTTTTCGACCGAGTTCCACAAAAGGAGGAGGTCCTCAATTCGTCTGTATTTTTTTATGTACATATGTTACTCGATATCTCCGCCAAATGTGGACCGATTTTCAAAATTATTTTTGTGTTCGAAGAGCTTATTTCAAGGGTGGTCCCAAATTTGGTCACGATCGGTAAATTGGAAGTCGGTCAGTTAAGTTTTTAAACTTGTGATTATTCAAGTGTCTAGAGTCAGCCCGCTGGTCATTATTTTACCGATCCCGACATTTTAATACATATATTTTAAAATTATACTATACTTGCACTAAAGTACCTAGGTCCTAGGTAAATAATTACATATTTAAAGTTCTTATTGTTTAAGTTCTCAGAGATACAAAAGAAATATTGTTGTAATATAAATTATATCCGCTAAAGATAGAATTCTTGCAAAGGTCACGAAGTTAGATTAAAAACAAGACATTCATCATTTCATTCATCATCACATTTACTTGGAAAAATTAGTAGATATCCTTATCTTTGTATTAACATACAAATAAAGTTTCAAAGTAAAAAATATTTATACTGTTAACCCCGACAACTTTAACGACGTAAAACTATAACTGTTTTGAAAATCAATATACTATGACGTCACAGTTTAGAAAATGCTTATCAACAAATTATGTAGCACGCGTTTTAATTTGAATAATAATTAACGAATGATAATTCTCACCTTGTTACGGGATACAGTTGACTGAATTTCTGGCACAGGTGTAGACTGCATGAGTTCTCGATGTGGCAGCTCAACGGTTTACCTAAACATTAAAATAACATTAAAGTACTCAGTTACTATTTACTATAATTTAAGTTTTGTTTACAATACAGACCGGCACGGTGGCGTGGCTATTATGGCCCTTACTTATAAAAATATTTAAGCGCTGCTTATGTTTAACCATTCATTGCCCCTTTCATTTTTAAACAATGTAACGCAAGGAAAAAGTGACAGGCTATTCTTAGCAAAAAGTTAAGCGAAAATGTTTTTATAAGTAAGTCCCATTGTGTGAGCGGTACGACTACTGTCTTGAGGGGTGACTCCTGACGCTCGATTCGAACTTGAAGTCGATTCGGTTTCATTTATTGACTTAAAATTCCACCGAAATCGAGTTAAAAAGTGCATTAATGTCACGTAAAAAATTACCAAATGACAAGTTCTCGAATATTATGCAACATTAGCGCACTTTAAAAGTTGATTTCAGTGGAATTTTAAGTCAATAAATGAAACTAAATCGAAATCACAATCGAATCGAGTGTCAGGAGTCACCCCCCTGATGTCTCGGGTTCTATCGGGCAAACTACTGCCCCCTGACTTTTGACACTCGATTCGATGTCGACTACGATTCGATTTAATGTCGAGTTGGATTCCAGAACTTGTCATTTAGTAATTTTTAACGCGACATTAATGCACTTTTCAACTCGGTTTCAGTGTAATATTGAGTCATTAAATGAAATCGAGGCGTAGTCGAAATCGAATCGAGTGTCAAAAGTTACCCCCTACTACAGTGGCAAAGGGTGGAACTTCATAAAATGATGCTAGTTTCTCTTTGATTTAATATTTATCGACCAACTTCAAAAAAGGAAAGGGTCCTCAATTCGTCTGTATTTTTTCAAGATCCTTTGTGTGTACGAAGGCCGGGGCTTATTCCAAGCGTGGTCCCATATAAATTTAGTCGCGATAGGATAAGTTTTGAAGTCACAGTATCAGCTCGGAGTCTGGAATCTATGCCCAATATGGCATGACATTAGGCTCGCCCGTGTGTTCGGCGAAATGTGGGTGTTCTAGTTCCATGCTATAAAATTGTTTGTTCGCCTCTGTCTACTTCTTTTGCGACACAAGTGTGAGGATATGCGTGCATGGTACAGTCCATTATCATGGGGATATTTATAAAGATGTTTATTTGAAAGTGTACAATTTTGTAATATATTTGTTATTATTTATTATAGAACTTAGAAAAGAAAGTATAAGCAACTTAGTACCAACCATTGATAACGATAGCCAGAAATAAAAAAATACATACGATAAATACATAAAAAAAATATGATAAACCATAAAAAACAATACATTGCCAGAGCTTCAACGATAATTAATCCGTTCCAAGTTATTTTTCGAGGCCACATCATGGCAAAAAAACATATTCTACGTATGTTGATTAACGGTAAATATATTTGCACGCACTGTGATCGCGTGACTTCATACAATACAGTGTTTTAACAATAATTAAAAAGGGAAACACATCCTCAATAATAGGCATCACGTCAACCAGAATGTTTTTTGCCAAGATCATCAATATACCCTAGATGCACAGTTATTTGCAAATATCCTCCTAAAAAGTGGTCTCAGGAACAAAACAAAGAAAAAGATCACAAGTTCTAATTAAATCAACACAATTACAACCCTATGTAAGAGTTATAAAGTTGCTTTTTAAATAAAATGAGCAAACGTTCTTAAATTTGAATTTTGAAATTTAGAACTCCATCGGCGTCCGACTGTAGGCAAAAGGAGTGCTTAAGCACTCTTTTGCTGTCCAATTTTCCGAGCGTCAACTGTGCATCTAGGCAAATAATATATCGATGGCCAAGCTACTCAAAATCTCAGTGTTAGAAAAATTGCGAACGACTTTCCTAAATATTGTTCTTGTTTGTGTCAAGACACAAAAATTGTGTAATGAATATAATATATATTCCACGATATTATATCACCTGTAAATCCTAATCAAACTTGAATGTAATAAATAATACGTAATTACTTTAAAATCTTATATAGCGCGATTCGTGAACACATAGCCCCTTACTTATAAAAATATTTAAGCGCTGCTTATCTTTATACCATAGGTTGTCCCTTTCATTTTTAAACAATGTAACGCAAGGAAAAAAGTGACAGGTTATTCTTAACCATTTGCTCAGCTAAAAATGCTTTTATAAGTAAGGCCCATAGGATATTGTGCAACTCAAAAACAATAGTACGTGAGTGAACTTGTCACTCTTATTGTCAAATCTTTGTTTCTTTCTAGCTGCCCTTATCACATACTGTAGGGTCGGCGCACACTTTTCAAGCAGGTTGTAGAAAGAATTTGGCTAAGTTTTTACGACCGACATGTGCTGCATAGACCAAGGAGGCGACTTATTGTCAAATACACAACAATAATTAAACATAATCACAAGTTTAAAAACTTAACTGACCGACTTCCAATTTACCGATCCTGACCAAATTTATATGGGACCACCCTTGAAATAAGCTCTATCGACCACAAAAAGAATTTTGAAAATCGGTCCACATTTGGCGGAGATATCGCGTAATATACATAAAAAAATCGACGAATTGAGGACCTCCACCTTTTTGGGAAGTCGGCCGATTATGTAAATATTATGCATTCTTGTTCTGTAGCCCGAGCACGAAAAACTAATGTAAATGTAAATGTATTCGAGTTCGCTGCGCACTAATGACGTTTGGTTAATATTTCATACAAATTTCATAGACGCGCATCGAGTTCGAATACATTTACGGTTGTCAGAAATTTTCCTGCTCAGGCCGCTGTTCATTCTTTGTTAAATATGCATTAATCGAACTACGAAGATATTCGACGAATGTCGTACTACGGGAGTATTGTTTGTGCTTGCCTGACGAACGATTACTATGAACATATACTTAGCATATCTAGTGTTAGTGTTAAAAACACGAGTGCTTGGCGTAAGTCAGTTGACCCGATTAACTCACTAACTTAAAACTAAAATTTTACATTGAAAGCCTGTATTTTAAACATTTAAGTTTTTTGAGGCAAGATTCATGATCCAAGTGCAAATAAGGTCGATTGTACCTACTGTTGTTTTTTATTTTAATTATCTTATAATCATAACCCCAAAACCTTTTTATTTTTCCGAAAACAGACGTATATTTGACTGTCCCCTGAGGTTAACACACGCCACCAGATCGCGTGACCAGTCACTATAAGTATTTTTTTGCCGTAGAAGTAAAACATTCGCTCAACATTCATATTATTTGTTTTTGTAGAGGAAATGAACTATAAATATTACGGGGTTCACAAGTTGAGGTAAGTTTTAATGTAATAGCTCTGAATGGCTACAACTTTGACACGATAAATAAAACGGTAATTTTTGAACGAACAATTTTTAAAACATAATGAAAACGTGTATGAGTACAATTGAAGTAACAAATGTAAAAAAAAACTGGCCTTGAACTCCTATTTATATAAAAGGAAAAATGGTGCTAATTTGACATAGCTCAATATCGAGGTAAAACCAAATTGTGTTGTTATTAAGCCGGGTCTCCTGCACTAAAACATTATACAAAACACCTACACAAAACATGCATTTTGTATCTATGGTCCATTGTTCTACGAGCAGGTGACAGCTAAAATCATTGTTTTGCGTATGTGTTTTTAGTGTTTTGTTTGGAAAAAGATAGTGGAGACCCGGCTTTAACAAAACTAAAGTATCTACAATTTATTCGTCTCAAATGCATAGTTAAAATGATATGACTGGACGAATTTCGTTTGACGGTACAACATTGATACTATTTGATACACTCGAGACTCTTGAGTGTATGAGTCAAGAGTAATTTGACACAACTATTAGACCAATTTAAAAAATCATGAATTATGACCAGTTGGATTCTAGCTTAGTCAAATGACAACAAAGTCCCTTACTTATAAAAATATTTAAGCACTGCTTATCTTTATACCATAGGTTGTCCCTTTCATTTTAAACAATGTAACGCAAGGAAAAAAGTGACAGGTTATTCTTAACCAGCTCAGCTAAAAATGCTGTTTTAAGTAAGGCCCAAAATATAGAAACTTAGATAATAGTATTTTACACCTACTTTTGGATTGGTTACAAAACTTACCATTTTCATCTTCAGTAGGAGGCTTTATAGGGGACCACGTGACACCATGATCGAAAGTGATCAAGGAGATCAAGTGTTCAGGGCCAATGTTAGATAAGGGCGCTTTGGAATCCACTCTTGAAGCGATGTAGATGCCTTTTAATCCTTCAACGCGATACAGGTCGGTGAAGGGGTCTTCTGTTACATCCCTGTAAACAAAGTTCTTGTTCTAACACAACTTGCACTCTTCATACATTTTGACATTTTACGTCACCACATATACAATGGTCGTGTCGATATACGAAAGCACACACTTAATAAAGGCAGGAATGCTTGTCATAATAAACTTTTCATTTTCAAT
The DNA here is from genome assembly GCA_036417725.1 of Clanis bilineata. NCBI lineage: Eukaryota > Metazoa > Arthropoda > Insecta > Lepidoptera > Sphingidae > Clanis > Clanis bilineata. The sequence continues at coordinate 10,920,369 of CM071154.1, forward strand.
TATTTAAAATTACTAAATACTCCCAACGGTTAAACTCGTAGTCCTGACTCCACAGTAGGTTTAACATATACCGTGGATTGGATATCAGAAACTAGGTGACACTTTCGATGAGATTGATGAAAAACCCGGTTTGCCGGCTCGTTCAGACGAGTCCTACGCTCAAGTCACCAATCCTATATCAACAAATTTCAGGCATGCATCATTTGGGGAAGACCTATGTATAGCAGTGAACGTTCTATGGCTGATGACGATGATGATGATAAATAATTGTGGCAACAGAAATATTTCTTGATAATCAACATTAATTTTGCCTCCACTATACGTATATATATATCAGGTCCAGTGTAATTACACTCCAGGAAAAATAATATACTCACTCCAGCCAGCTGCTCCTCCAGTTGCCATCGGGGAAGTAGCACAGAATCTGTTCCAAACTCAAAACGAAGTTGTACTGAGTGAAGTTCCTGCCTATCTCCGATACGTACAGGTTCGCCAGCGATTCCGTGTGCATGACAGAGACAAATATACGTTTGTCGGTCACATCTGCTATGTGGAACTTGCGAAGATCTAACTCTGTTTGGAACTCAGCTTTGAAGAAAGGGCCTCTTTGGTGCGAGATGTATAGATGCAGGGTATTCTTCTGCAAAAGAAGAGAATCCTGGTACATCATTTTGTTGGAAACCACTGACGTGGTTAACGTCTTCCATTTAGCAACAATCGGATAGATATCAGGCACTACCCGAATGTCTCGGAAGGAGGATAATGGTTTTTGGTAGTACAATATCGGTAATGGACATCTACAATGCCAAAGGCGACACCCAAGTTGTTAGCTTACCTTGACAGTATATTTATTGTTTTTAGATTCATTATCACTTAGCCTAATTACTTCGCTGGCAGAAGTTCGCGAAAATTCACCTAAATTAAGAATATTTTGCATTAAAACGGCGTAAAATTCACGGTTGACTCATAGATATTAAAAGACAAAGAAAAAAGTTATACGTCAGGTATTGGCGAATGGCTATTTAAATTTTATCTTAAAGGTATAAATACATCAAAATATTTATCTTGTTTTGCGCAATCTAAGGCTTTGCGGATCGCGTCACCAATCACCATGTTTGCAGTTAAAGATGTAAAGTCTCTTTCGATTTTCCTGTTCATTGAAAACTTATTGTATATTCTCGAGACCGCGTTTGTACAAGAAATAGATTCTCATAAAAGGAAAACTCTAAAACTTAATAGTTATATTTTGATCGTATATGAATTTCAAGTTGCTTCAACTTCATATTGGAATGGAACATAGTCAAATAAGGCCCGAAAGATGGGGATGTATTCCACATCCCTTATATTAATATGGTATGTTAGCAGCGGGCACCTTATGATAGGTACGTGCAAAATAACTTGACCGTACTGTAATAAGTCACTGTCTCTAAAAATCTTCTGAGACGCAACGTCGTCATACAACTGCGACACACTATTCCGGCCAAGTTATTCGACGCAAAGAGATTTAATATTACTAACTATTATATAGAGAGGCTATTAAGTTTCCATACAAAAAAATATATCTCAAACGTCAGTAACGCCATCTACCACTTATTACAATGCGAGGGCGCTTATTACAATTTACACCCTAGAATGTTCTAGAATCACGTAAGATAATTTTATTGTCTAAACATTATTACAATGACACGTATGTTTCATTACCCACGTATGTTTTTAAATACTACTGAGTGACTTATGACCACGAGGTCACAACTTTTGGATCACAAGTTTCGCGCTGTTGTCCCTCTATGTAAATTATGTTGAATGTCTTTGTTAGACAGTAGGTATCTCCCAAATCCCAACTACGGCATAATGCTTTTTGGACAGAGTATGCTTCTACAAAATCAATACAAAATCATATTTCATGTCACGTATCACAATATTCTTAATCCCTTTGTACAATAACCTTTACAAGGACAGTGTGAGTCAGAGTCAACAAACTGCAACTTGTTTGAGTGGCGTTGTCAGTATAAAAAACTAGTAGTGGTCAATTAGGACCAAGCCTAAGAATAGATCTTATTTTTGTTAAAGAATTGTTTAACATTGCAAATAAGCATATTTTGAACAGAACGAGTTCATATATTTTAAAAAATTCAATGTAATAATATTTATTATTACACTATGATTCATGATAATATATTTATTACATTTAGGACAAGTAAATTAATTAATGTGTAGTCTACCAACCCGCATTAGGCAAGCGTGGTAGACTAAGGCCCAACCCCTCTCATTAGTAGAGGAGGCCCGTATCGAGCAGTGGGACAGTAATATTACAGGGCTAATATTTTTTTAATTTTAGTACAAGTAGATAATACTAGAACTAAAATCCAATATAACAATATAAAACCAAGTGTTTTGGTTTAGGCACATTGTTCTAAAATGCCACACAGTTGACATTCTTATAACATTGTCATTGAAACGCTAATGACCTGATCATGACTCATGAGTCATGAACTCATGACATATGTACACTATTGTAGGTTTCAAATTATGAATCACCATTTATTGACACAAATGTATTTGCTAGTACCACAATATTGAAGGGTTAATATGACTCAATTCCTAATTATTTGCTGTTGCAATCTAACAATGAACAGACTTAACATAATTGACTTTAAAATAGTGTATCAGTAAATAGAAATATAAATATTCTTATAGTAGTACAGAGATCATAGAGTAGAAACTCTCGCCAATATAGTAAAGAGATGTTAGCTCTTACTTACGGTCGGTTTCAATACACGATTTCAGTTTAGAGTGCAGATAGATCGCGATTATGAACCAATCAAATCAAGTCATTTGACGGAGTCGTGTTCAAACTGTGTTCTTATTGGCTAATTTTTGCAATCTATCTGCACATTCGAACTGAGTTTGTTTATTGGAACCGGGCGTAGAACGTTGGCGTTATCATAAGACCGAGAAATCGTGTTTTAGTACGCATTATCACTTCTAAAAGGGAAATACGATACTTTGTCTTAATTCTTTTTTTTGTTTATTTTGGGATAATTAAATAATCAAGAATATAAAATAATCAATCTAGAAGTCTTATTTAATTACATTACCAGCACAATTATCTACAAAGTAATACAAAGCCTTCACAAATTACATTCTCAGTTTCTGTTGCTAAAACGCCGTTCAGAATTCAAGTTACATTTTATAAAATCGTTGGTACAGTAATCCTTACTTAAATAATAAAAGCGAAAGTAACTCTGTCTGTCTGTGGCGTTTTCACGGCTAAACCGCTGAACCGATTTTGATGAAATTTGGTATGTGGGTACCTTTAACCCCAAGGACGGACATAGGGTACCTTATTTTTTTTTTAATCAACCCCTAACGGGATGAAATAGGGGAAGAAAGTTTGTATGGGAAGTTTGGAACCGCTTAATGGATTTTGATGAAATTTGGTATAAGGATACTTTTGACCCTAAGGACACAAATAGGGTACTTCATTTTTTTTTATCAACCCCTAAAGGGCTGAAATAGGGGATGAAAGTTTGCATGGCGATTGTAGGTCCACTTAATGGATTTTTATGAAATTTGCTATGGTTTAGTGGATATCTTTGAGTTTAAAGGCACAAATGGGCTACTTTTTTAAAATCAACCCCCATTGGGATGAAAAAGGGGTTGAAAATTTGTTTCTTTGTTTTTGGGCCGATTGACTTCAAAATCGATATCTGAGTCGTCCCGTGGTTCCTAACGACAGAACCAATGTCAGACCTGTCAAAAGTGGCCGCCATTTTGTTTTTCTTTATTTTTGGGCCGATTGACTTCAAAATCGATATTTGAGTCGCCCCGTGGTTCCAAACGATAGAACCGCTGTCAAACCTGTCAAATGCGGCCGCCATTTTATTTTTCTTTGTTTTTGGGCGGATTGACATCAAAATTGATATCTGAGACACGCCATGGTTCAGAACGACGGAACCGCTGTCAAACCTGTCAAAAGTGGCCGCCATTTTGGTTTTCTTTGTTTTTGGGCGGATTGACTTCAAAATAGATATCTGAGTCGCTCCGTGGTTGCGAACGACAGAACCGCTGTCAAACCTGTCAAATGCGGCCGCCATTTTGTTTTTCTATGTTTTTGGGCCGATTGACTTTAAAATCGATATCTGGGTCGCCCATATTTGGACTAAAACGACAGGGCGGATCGACAAATCAAAAGTTTTTTCAGTTGGCCCTACAAAATACGCGTGCGGAGCCGCGGGCAAAAGCTAGTTGTCAATTTCTGTCTACAATAATAGTAGACTATTTGAAGTGAACGTTACTTATTACCAACTTAATAAACTTGGTTACTTGACTAGAAATCTGTATGGCATCCGGTATTCTATTCAGCAAATTATAACCAATGCTCGCTGTAAATGAAAGTTAAAAAAATAATTTAATCAGTGGTCAATGAAAGAGGTCGCCTCTTTGGTGTCGTGGCAGCATATATGGGTTGTGGACCAGGATGTCCTGGATTCGATTCCCAGGTCGAGAAAAGATAATTTTCTAATTTAATTTTTTTTTTAATTTTTGTTTAAAGCTCAACCTAATTTCAACGCGGATGTGATCGACAATCAATATTTGATCGACGAAATATCTGACCCGTTTTTTTAGTTTGAAATCACACATATTATTTCCACAATTTCTTTTAATGAACAATTTTGTATCTGTGGTAAGGAAAGATGACATCACCCGTATCTACAGTTAAAAGATAGCGTTTAGGCGGCAAATTAAATTAGACATAATATTTTTTTTTAAAGTAATATATGAAAATAAATTACGAAATATTTTTTTACATGTTTAGGATAAACTAATAAATAGCCCTGTATACTTTTTAAAAAATAGTCATTTAAACCAATTGTTCAATGTAAGCAAATGTTACATTAGGTAAATAATTATTACTAACGCAGAATATTGGACAGAGTCGTGCTGAATAGACAACTATAGACACTTTGCACGTGCACTATGTAGGTATATGTACCTAACAACGTGAACAATATTATATATACATATTAGATCAGCACCCTTTAACACTGTACCAATGTTGGGCACGGACCCTGCACGGCCCGGTGTCTGGAATTTGTGCCCGATATGGCGATGGGCTCGCCCCCTGTCACATCTGAGACGGAAGAGCTCGGCGAAATGTGGATGTTATAGTTCTGCCTACACCTTCGGGGATACAGGCGTGAGCTTATGTTAAATAAAAGGTGCACAAGTTCTAGTTCGTGTTTTAGTAACATATATGATAATTTATACATAAATAATACATAGGTTCACGCCTGTATCACCCAAGATGTTATGTGTTAATCTTTTCCTCCAATAAAAAAAATAGTCAGTTTTTTTACATTATGAGAGCTAACAGCGACTTCAACCAAATCAGTGACTAATTAGAATACATTTATAACCAAAACCTACTATACCTAGTAGTCCACCAATGGGTAACTGTAAGTGTTCATTTATAAAATCTCTAATATATCTTTTTTCTTTTATGTAAAAAGTAATATTTTAATGAACAAATGTAGTTTTCATAAACCTGCAGAAATATAAGAACAAATTGTTTTTTTTAGCTAATGACCAAACGCAATTCAAAACACTCGACGCTTTCTCATGCTTTTCAAGCAAAATATTGCCGCAGGAAACCCCACTTAGGGCGACTTGCAGCGCTATTTCTAATCTAGAGTTATACCTTATCTTGATTTATCCTACAGTTCCTATCTTTAAGCTATTTGGAATAAAAAGAGATTTATCGCGGAGCTGCGAGTGGCCACTACAACGATAATTCACGTCTATTGAGTAAGTCCTTAGAAATACCAAATGCCTACTTAAGCAACAGATGAGTACCAAAACACCCTTTTTACTTGATTTAATGCGTTTGAGGAGATTGTCACGAAGCACTTAAAATACTCGCCCACCAACTTATCCAACACCTAATGCCCTTTGTGTCGAAGCGTTAAGTATACAACTTAACAAACAATCCATGTTGCAAACAATGTCATCACTTAGTTTTTAAGTAAGGCCTATATTATAAGTTACAACCACGCGTACTCAGGCATAATAGTATAAAGTTTTAAAACAAGATTTTAGTACCTACGTAAAAACTATCTTTAAACCTAGATTCATTCTTGAGTGGCGTTCTGTACAGTCCCAAAAATCATTACAAAACTTGAATAGCGTGTAATATAGATATAAGAATAAAGCGTTTTAAAAATGTATGATTAAGGAAATTAATACATAAATATTATAATCAGAAGTGGACTGTTACTGAATTTGAGTATTCGTTTATTTATTGGTTTTTACTTTCCGCAAAATAAAAAATAAGGAAGATAAACAAGGAAAACTAACTCTAATTTGCGAACCTCATTCTATTAATAAGAATTTAATGAAGTAAATACTTAATAATCCTCCAGAGGAGGTTGACTAAGCCGAATCCTTTCTGCAACATATTTGTTGTTTCACCTACTCTTCATTATCATCGTCATCATTATCAGTCATAGGACGTCCAATGCTGAACATAGGCCTCCCCCAAAGATTTCCAGATCGACCTGTTGGAAGCGGCCTGCATCCAGCGACTTCCTGCGACCTTTATCAGGTTGTCGGTCCACCTTGTAGGATAAAGATGATAAAGGTAGGTGAAAGATGGAAGATGCGGAGTATCGGTTCAAGACCGGGCTAGGTAAAAACTTTTAAGTAAGGCGACAAATATGGGAACATTACAGACATCACCAGGCACAATGATTTATTTATTTCTGTCTAATGTATTATTTGGACCGTGTTGCAGAAATAAAAACACAAAAAGGATAAGAAATAATATGGCCCATTAATCATACTAGCATCCTTAACTACAGGTATTTCAGTATTTTGTGGGTTAAATAATTCCTGCACAGCATAGACCATTTAAGAATATATTGTTCATTTTAATAATATACATAAGTGCTTAAAGACAGCAAATTTCATTGTTCTATTAAACCAAAATCGCTGTACAAACAGTAAGTAAGCATAATTTTCGCTGAACACTAGGTACATGAATTATAATGTGACTGGCGTTCAATTTCATTGGTGACTAACTAATATTTCTGTTGATATAAACACAATGCTCAAGTTACATTTTGAACCATTTAATAATGACCTCGTGACTTCTCAGAAGTATATCATCATTCCTTCAGAAATAAGGACTATTTTTACGAGGCGATTTTATGTCGGAAATAGTCACGGCATCCAACGGGGATTTCGTCCGGTAATTCAGTATGTAGGGATCCCATCAAACCTTGCAAAAATCATCAGAGGTTGGAAAAAAAGGAGAGGTTGGAATGGTCATAACCGGCCCGAAGACAGTGACTTCATTAACAATACTTTGAAACATAAATATTACCACAAGAGTACGCTGTAGTACTTTTATTTCAGTACTTCTAGAAAAAAAACTCAGAATGCACTGCATTTTAACCACTACCGCCATGCCAAGCCATATTTATAGCCTAATTTACTATATAAAAATAAGTCGGGTTTTCCTTCCTGACGCTATAAATCCAGAACGCACGAACCGATTTCCACGGTTTTGCATTCGTTGGAAAGGTCTCAGGCTCCGTGAGGTTTATAGCAAAGAAAATTCAGGAAAAATTTCAACAGAAAAGCGGGAAAATCTTTTTTCTCATACAGCGCCATCTCTGATACATAGCATGTACTACAAACTAATATTTTAAGTAGATGGCGCCGGTGCGTGAAAAAAGATTTTCCAGATATTAGAGATTTCACAGACGGGGTGACAATCGAGCAGACAGATGGGGTGACCGACTGGGTGACAGACGGGTGACAGACAGATGACAGACTGGGTGACAGATGGGTGACAGACGGGTGACAGACGGGTGACACACGGGTGACAGACGGGGTGACAATCGAGCAGATAGATGGGGTGACCGACGGGTTGACCGACAGGGTGACTGTCGGGGTGACTGACGGGGTAACTGACGGGGTGATGGACGGGGTAACTGACGAGGGTACTAACTGGGTGACTGACGAAAACGGACCAAAGTAGATCATCCCATTACCTCTTTTAGAATTATTGTGCTATAGGTGCCTACGACTCACTCTTTCAACCCTCTCTCTCTCATACGCAGACGAAGTTGCGCGGGTCAGCTAGTCATTCTTAAAACTATAGAAATGATCTGGGTATTGTTCTTAATATATCAACGCATCTAAACACCTTTAAAATAAAGTCGGCGAAAAGAAAGTATGTGGAGTCAATTGTACGAAATATGGAAGGTCTTATTAGAATGAACGAAAGTAGAAAATTTTATCAAGAAATTGGTAAGGTTAAGAAAGGATACCAACCGAGTCTGCAACTATTGGAAGATGAGGATGGTAATTTGATCACAGACCCTATCAAAATCAAAGAGATGTGGCGAAATTACTTCCAAGAATTGCTGAACTGCTCATCACCGGTTGATGTAATAGAAATAAATGCGGAAGAAAACACAGAGCTAATACCTCCACTTACTTTCGATGAGGTACGATATGCTATTATGAGGCTGAAAAACCACAAATCACCGGGAATCGATAACCTTCCCGGGGAACTCTGGAAGTATGGGAGAGAGGTTATCCAAACTAAGTTGTACGAACTGCTGCTGTGCATCTGGAACGATGAGCAAATACCAAAGGAATGGAATCTGGGGGTCATAATGTCCAATACATAAGAAAGGATCCAGAAAGAAGTGTACGAATTACAGAGGGATTGCTCTGCTACCTACGTTTTGCTTAAGAGGTTAGAACCGTATGCTGAGGCCTTAATTGGCGACTATCAGTGTGGCTTCCGACGCAAACAACTCATGGAAAAGAAATGGGAGTATGCGCAGAGCATCCACTCACTATTCGTGGATTTTGCGAAAGCATATGACAGTGTTGATCGAGACACCTTATACACAATCTTGCGAAATTTTAAAATACCTTGCAAACTCATAAAATTGATCCAGGCTGCAACAAAAGAAAATAAAGCGAAAGTACGAGTTGGGCGGGAAATGACGGATGAGTTTGAGGTCACCACAGGATTAAAGCAAGGGGATGCACTGTCTCCTGTGTTGTTCAATTTAACACTGGAACATGTTATTAGAAAATTACTTACAGTCACAGGAGGAGTGCAGCTAAATGGACAACATAAAGTGATAGGTTATGCAGATGATCTGGCTTTATTAGGAGAGCGAAAAGAAGAGGTGGCAGAAGCAGCAGGCATCTTGGAAAGGGAGGCACAGAAGGTTGGTCTTAGGATAAATCATGATAAAACTGAATATATTCATATGCGCCGCTACAGAAACATTTTGATTCCCAGGGACAACCTCGAAGTGGGAGGGATAATGTACAAGGGAGTGGATAGATTTAAGTATCTGGGATGCACTATAACGGACAATAACACGAGGGATCAAGAAATAGAAATTCGTGTACAAAATGCCCTCCGATGTAGTGCAGCGTTACATAAGGTGTTGGTGTCTAGGCTTCTCAGCAAGGGAACTAAGATACGAATATATAAGACAATTATAAGACCTATTTTGATGTACGGCTGCGAGGCTTGGACACTAACACAGAAGGAACAGAACAAACTGCTGATAACTGAGCGGAAGATATTTAGAAAAATCCTGGGACCAATTCGGATGGAAGATGGTAGATGGAGGAGAAGAAAAAATAAAGAAATTGAAGATCTAATGGCCGAACCGAACATCATTGGCGAGACAAAAGCCCACAGACTCCGCTGGCTCGGCCATCTAGAAAGAATGGGTGACGATCGAGGAGTGAGGCGAGCGTATGTGGGACGGCCGACTGGCCGTCGGCCGGTCGGCCGTCCTAGATACCGCTGGAAATATGAGGTCGAGAGAGACCTGCGCGAGCTCCAAGTTGAAAATTGGCAGGAGCTAGCACAGAATAGGTCGAAATGGAAGCTCTTGTTGTCGGAGGCCAAGACTCATTTTGGGTCGCTGCGCCAGAAATAAATAACTAACTAATCTAAACACCTATAGTACGGAAAATGAATTTATATAGTAGAGTAAAACAATGCAAACGTTTATGTGACGAAAACCTTTGCAGCAATACGCTTTGAAACAGTTCATGTTGTAAGTGAAAATACCCACAATTCTTAATCGAATTCAAATATATCGTCATTGTCTGATGATGTGGTGACTAGAATTGATAAAGGGATGTTGAGGTGGTTTGGGCATGTGGTAAGGATGGATGAAAGGCGACTTACGAAAGGTATTTATCGCGCGAAAATAAATGGAAGGGTCAAATAAGTGATCTTCTCCGAAAAGGGCAAGTGAGGAATACCCTCAGCCGGCGGAAATGTATGAAAAGATGCATGAGTGTGGAAGAGGCAAAAGAGGTGTGTCAGGATCGTAGCTTGTGGCGCTCAATAGTCTCTCCTACCCCCATGGGATACAGGCGTGAGTGTGTATGTATGTATGTATGTCTTTATAACAAAACAACACGTGAGACAGTCGATTTGCTGATCCACCGTTCATTCAATGTAACTTTATCTACTAGCTACCTGCCTCACGTCAACAACCCTCTGAGGTATCTAGTCCCAGGCAAACCGTGTAAGAAATACAGCCTCAGCAAGAGACATTCACATTTGACGTATATAAGCGGGTGAACGATTGTGATTTGAACAATTTACGAACGTGACGCATTGAAGGAGCAAGCAAGATGGACAAATTGGCTCGTTCACACTAAACGAGCGACTTCCTCCGTTATACTCCGGCGCTGCTTTATTGCAGGGAGCCCGAGCATAACAACCGACGCGACGCGTTGTGATGAATGTACAGTTTGGGGACAAGAGGGCGCACATTAGAACAGCGTTAGTTAATAACTTTATATAAGTTATATAACAAAGCTTAGGAAGATTAAAAAATATTCGCTATATCAGCGTTACCATAGGATTTGTTACAATATTTAGATTAGTTTTCTAGGGGACGCGAAGATGTTTTAAATAAGAAAATCGTTATATTGAGGTTCGTCGCATTAAGGTTCCTCTATTATATACATGTCATTGACAGCCTCCGTGGCGCAGTGGGCGAGTAGCTGCCTGTGAAGCGAGAGGCTGCGGGTTCGATTCCCGCACCGAGACAAATGTTTGTGTGGCCCACAGATATGTATTTGTTTCGGGTCTGGGTGTTGTGATACCGAAAGTCTCTCGTAGTTCCTGATACCCACGACACAAGACTCGATATCTTACTGTGGGGTCATGACTATGTGTGTGACTGTTGGGTGTTATTTATTATTATGTCTGTAGTTCCACTGTATTCAGTTATCCTTGAATTTAATAAGAATTTATACAATACAACATATATTAAATCGATGAATACAACAAACACGACTTCTTCGAATTTGTTACAAACTTTTCAATATCAATAAATAACACTGCACAAAGGTGTTAGTGTTTTAGAATATTTTACCCTATTTTACCGATGTATTAACATAACACCCGCATTATACTAGCGTCAAGGTAGAGCGATCTTGGAGTTGCAGTATACATACAGCAGTCGGCAGTAGACGAATGCAGGTGAATTTTATCGAACAACGATACGGAATCGTAAAATTCTTAACATCTCATAAAGCGGGGTAACGCCTTTACACAGTCATGCGGCAGCGAATAAATTTGATCCGAGATTCAACACTCAGTTAAATAACGGCATCATATTATTATCCTAAAATAGACACCAGGGACAATACAGAAGAAACTATACAGCCATTACTAATTAACTGCTAAAGTACGGCACTGAATTCTGTACACTTAATGCAATAAGGAAAAAGAACATGAAATTCAAACCGCTATGTTGTTGATTACGTGAAGTAGGTAATGCAATTGGCACTATGGAACCTAATTCCTACAACAGTGCTCGGTGACTAATGTGGATAATGATCACAAATAATGGATGTAATAATTATAATAGGTAACGACTGACATGTTCATAACAAGTTAAATAATTACTTGTTAAAATAATATACCTATTGCTGATAATATGCTGGATGGTACGCGCTTTATATCATCACGCGAATCGTATGATTTAAACACCGTACTGATGTAAAATAATGTACTTTTTGAATGGGAGAGCCACGCTGTAGACATTGTCTACAGCACGAATGGGCCTCCTCAACCATGTTGATACCACTATCTCACAGAAAACCGATGGCCTAATTCACCCCTGCCCTTTCCGATGCCTATTCCTATTCTCCTCTTCATAAAATTACTACATAATTAATTTTGCCATTTTACTTATATTCCAACGTCGATTACATATGCACTATCATTATCGCTCGCAAGTCGCAAGTCGCAACTGATATCGTCTTACTTGTTAGTTGTTACTAACACTTGCAAACTCCAAGGCGACGACATTGAAGCAAAGAGTAAACCTATCGATTTTTCCTGCTTCACCAGAAACAGTGCTATATTTAGTACCTAATTGAATTCGAATCGAACTTCCGACGCGACGAATAACTTCTAGGGACATTTGTAGTGATAACAAAAGCGTTATCAACAAAGAGGACCTTCAATGAGCATCAAGGTCTTGGACACATATTAGGTGATTGTACGAACATTGCATCCAGTATGGGAGTTACAATCTATTAGTAAGAACAGAAATAAATAATAACATGGAGATTCTTTTCTAAATGTTGAAGACTGATAATAGAGCGATATAGCATAATAGTATTGAGGATGGCCGATAAGCCAATAGTTAATCAACGCTGGCGCGCAAAGAAACTTGCGTTATTTGGACAGATAGAAATACTACAATAAATGAAGAGTACGTATTCAAATAACCTACCTCAAAAAAAACGCTCAAATACATCAAAATAGGTATATAGAAATTAAAATAATATTGAGAAGACCTTTATAACACGGTAGACTACATCTCATTGATAAATATGAGGTCGTTCGGTTCAATTTTCGCTACGTTAATTGTGTGATCCTCAAATATGATGGTGTTGAGGCTAAAAAATATTTTGGTTATACCAAGATTCCGATGTGACTCATGTTCTATGTGATTAATAACATTATTGGGAAATAAAAACTTTCCTTAATTTGTTAATATAGACAACAAAACATAGATAACGGCATTATAAACAATTAACATCACATTCACGCGACAGTGCAATGTCTGATAACGGAATTGGATACAATAATACAAATACTAGAATACGGAATTCCTGTAACAAAGAGCACTTCTTTGTAAGTAGTACTAAATTTTAACCCCCTGTCCAAAAACAGGAGTGTTTCAAGTGTAACGAATGTATCCGTATGTCTGTTGTCTGTAACTAGCATCGTAATCTTAAAACGAATTTTCATTTAGTTTTTTTTTAGGGTTCCGAAGCCAAATGGCAAAAAGGAATCCTTATAGTTTCGCCATGTCCGTCCGTCGGTCTGTCTGACCACAGTTTAATTTGGGCTGTAATTTGGCATGAGTATATATATCTATCAAACTAAAAAACGTCGTTGAATAAAATCTTAAAAAATACTTTTTTTTAGGGTGCCTCCTCAACATGTAAAATAGGGGTGACAAATTTTTTTCTCGACTATTCTATGGTGTGGGGTATCGTTAAATAGGTCTTTCAAAAACAATGCCGGTTTGCATAAACAATTTTTCGATTGGAGGCTCTGTTTGCAAAATATTAAGCATTAAAGTGCATTTTTTTGGTAGAGAAGAGCATCCCGTCCCCCCTCTATTTCCTGTTCTTGTATTCTCTTCAGCTTTTTGAAGATCAGATCTTTTCTGATTCGTTTTTACTGTTCTCTCATATTCAGAGTATTTTGTAACTTCAATGACATTACAATAACATAGTAACGGTACCGATACTGCAACATCATTTGGAATACACAATCTACTCAACTCCTCAGTAATAACGACAGAGGTATCGTGTTTGGTCTCATAGGAGTGGTCATAATTAATAAGTTTTACATATACAAGTAACTAAATAACCTAGAGATCAAGCTCAATAACGATCTTATTGTCAAGGTCAATCAATCGATCAGCTTTTACAACTGTGTGGCAACCGACTTAATTACTAGATACGATTAATCACCGTTATTCAGGGTTAAAAAAAGATGAACTATATCAACTAACTAGTTCTGAAAATAATTCTGTTTTAATTTGCTAGGTATATACCTATTGAGGCATTCTAAACTATCAATGTGCACGGCACAATCTGTTTTATTTTCTGTATTTTACGCGATATCTTCACCAAATTACACATTTTATACTGTTATATTATACAAAAGCTCATCTCGACGATAGTCCCATTTACGTCATTATGACGAAACATTAAGAAAAAATTGGAAACTCCTCAACTAATAACAGCAAATGCATGGCGGTTTAGTTTTAAAATTTGCATTAAAGAAAAAGCAGATACCAAAAAGTTAATATTCCTAACAATATAAACACAGGAACCACCATCTGGTAAACAAAGCCGCTTTTACTTCATAATATATTGACATAATAACATCTAGCAACAATACAATTGCAAAGTAGCAGCCAAGTAAATAGTATCTACACATCTAGACTACACACAATGTAAGACATTTCATCATAGATAAGGCCAAAGTCCTCAACCACCATTATTTATTTCCTGACTCAGTCACCTATTAAATCAAATCAGCGAATGCACTATAAGTGCCGAAATAGTTTCAATAACTTTTACATAACTATGAATAGGATCTACCACGACAATGTCTCCAAATTCCGACTACGACGTACGCTTTAAGGCATCGTATCAAAAACACTATATACAAAGTTTATTATCAGGAACTACTCACTTACCTCTTTACTCTGCTTGGTGGCAAACATGTAATCTCCTTTGATCTGGAAGTCTTTAGCCTCTTCGAACAATACTTCGGCATTGATGAGGTCAGTGGGATCGCTCGCGCTGAACACAGTGCTAGTGCCGTCTGGTTTCCATCGTTCAACATAGAACACTTTAGAGAACCCGGGCCCGGACGACCAGAAGAACGTCTTCACGAACCCTTGGATCATCTTGAACGTCTTACCGCCGTCAAGGGTTAAGTATAGCTGAAATAAATAAGATAAGTTAGAATGTACGGCAGGGATACTCAAGATCGGGAGACGTGAAAGCGTTTAAGTAAGAAGGCAGACCCGGGTTAACGCCAGGCAGAATGTAATGTGCTAAGTTTTCGCCTCCTTAGTCTAGTGGAAACGTGTATGGGTTGTAGACCGCGAATTCCTGGCTTTGAATCTCAGGTTGGGTAATGCGGTTTTTTTTTACACTTTTTGCAGACTAGATCTCCAGAGGGGCTTAATTCAGGCAGGTAGCCGTAAAAACTAAGGCAAATCCGTTCTGAAATATGCATGAAAAAATTGTGTTGCGGCAACCCCATGTTGGACTGGAATAAGGGCAGGTAAACGAGGTGTTAAAACAGCGTAGATGAAGAATATTGTAGTTTATATTATCATTTTAAGGGTTAGCACTGACGAACGGAGCGACGTGTTTGAAATTCAACACAAATTAATATTCAAACATGAGTTTATGTCCAAGCCTGTCAATGAGTGTATGCCAAAACAAACGACTAATATTAGTATTACAACATAATTATACTACCACGTATGTATACTTATTTGGCGTATTAATGAAACATAGAACATAGAGAGAATTCTTTAATTTCATTCTGGTTGCGCCTCATCGACGTCACTCGATCATCAACATATGTATCAACAACATTTGCTGCCAAACCAAAGACAAAACTGCACGTGGAATATTAATTTTAGTTTAGTCTCTGTTTGTCTCCTTTAATCTTTGTTTTTCAAAACAATTTATCATCAAGGATGACAGACAGAAAAACGCCAGCGCTATTTTGCGAAACTTTCCAAAAATACGTAAGTTCATATTTGGTGTGCCAACAAGTCCTTCGTAAACAGGTCATCTATTTGAATATAACTGTTATACAGTGTTATTTCGTTTATGTATACGTATTTATATTTTACACACAAAATGTAAACTGGCACACTTATAAAATTAATGAACAATTTTAAAAAAATACATTTCTTATAAAAGTTTTTTTTGTATTTTAAAAGTAAGCTTACGGATATTTCCTGTAAAGGCAGGCAGAATTACAACCACCTTACCGCCATGCATAAATACATCTTACTTAGTTTTTTTGTAAGGGAATCGGTACAAGTAAGTTTATAATAATACTGCTATAAGAGGCGGTGGTAACCCCCCAGGACTGGAAAAAAAATTATAAGCTCACCTTTCTGTTTGAATCCACTTTGTCAAGTATGACGTATTTATCCGGGAACTCCTCGTCAAAAGCCAGTTCTGTGGGTGAGAACGTCAGGTCGGACCGATGGATCGTTTGTCCATTGTCGCTTGTGTAGAACAGCTTCATATTCGTCGAATCCACGAACACACACTATTGAAAATAAAGTAGTTTTAAAATAAAGGCTTGTTAACCCTAATAGTGGACACACCCTGGGTTCCGGTTCCTAGATCACTAAAACAACATACTGAATACATTAAATACAAAACTTCTTTTTTAAGTCGGTAAAAAATGCTGCCTATACTCATACATACATAAGCTCACGCCTGTATCCCCGAAGGGGTAGGCAGAGGCGCACTAGCGAACTAGAACACCCACATTTCGCCGAGCTTAGTTCAGTCTCAGATGTGATAGGGGGCGAGCCTATCGCCATATCGGGCACAAATTCCAGACTGATATGAAAAAATCCAATATCACTTTGCCCGACCCGGTGATCGAACCCGAGACCTCAGAACCCTAGTCGTACCGAAATACCACCACGCCACCGAGGCAGTCATCTGCCTATACTCTCATCTGAATAATATTTCATATCGGTTTTTATGAACGTGTTGGAGACGGCATTATCAACATTACATTACCGGCTCGGCCGCCAGTAGCCGAGCCGCCGCGCCCGTCACTATCAAGACTGGTTATTATTAATTCTTGCTGTTAGAAGTCCGTTATGAAACTGTCAACTTGAATACAAAAACATCTCTAAAAACGAATTATAATATCTGTATCTATTCTATACTGTATCTATTATGTTTAAGGAGAAACTGGCTGACTGACGTATGAGCGTACAGCCGAAACTATTGGAATCAGGAACGTGATTTTTTACACACGGGTTCCTTTTATAAGCGGCGAGTTCTAAGATAGGATTTTTGGAAATTCATCCTCTAACCCCCTACGATGGAGCAGACTCTCACGCAGGCGAATCCGCGGGCAAAAGCTTGTTGTGTATAAAAGCGTAAACACTTCTAAGTATCTGCCATATTCATAGACTAATGTGGGCCATTCGTTCGCATAATTATTCGAAAGGATTAAACATTTTAATAACATTTAAAAATTGAGTTTGCTTTCTAAAATTCGCATTCTGTTTGTAAATGCAAATGAATTTAAATCAACCACAATCATATCCAAAGCGTGTCCAAATCGCACTTTTACGCAACCAAAAATATTTTTTCTACCCACTTAAAAAAAGGAGGTACTCAATTCGCCTGTATTTTTTTTAAATGTTATACGATATCTGCGCCAAATATGGACCGATTTTCAAGTTTTTTTTTTGTTCAATAAGCTTATTGAAAGGATGGTCCCATATAAATTTGGCCAAAATCGAACACATTTTGAAGTCGGCCTGTTAAGTTTTTTTAACTTTAATTAATCATTTTTAGTTTAGTTTTAAGTTAGTACTTGATTTTATAAGCTATTCAAAACTAATTATTCCCAGATGTATTACAAGAACCTTCCAGACGTCGGAATTCTAGTTGCGTTAGTCAGTTTACTTAATTCACTCAGACGGCTAAAGTATAAAGCATAGCAATTTTAATTTAAAGTCCAGGGGCAACGATCGCGGCCCACATACGGTGCATGCGTTCTAACTCTGTATAACGTCTATCGATATTATAAATATGTGTCTATAATGGATAGATGAGACAACATTCTAGAATATTCAATACTTATTCATGTATAAAATTAAGCATTATTGTGCAAGACAATAACAATATTAATTACATTTGACACAGCACATATTGTGAGAAGGCTTGTTCTGCTTGGCTCTCAAATTATTCTTCTCAACTTGAAATATATAAGGAGTGATGAATATTAATGAATAATGTGGTGAAAAACATCTGCTACAGCAATGACTTAAATATACAAATAGAGCACAAAAGTTATTGTTATTTAATTTTATTATTTACATTTAAAATCAAATTAGAGCCATAAAATTTCGAGGAATTTATTACCACATCTTTGTTACTTACAAACAGAAATGAAAGCTGTAGAGCTCCCACTCTGTGGCCTCATATTTGAGGTCTGGGCCCAGAAAATATGCTCCAGAAGTTATACAAGTGTTTCTTAAAGTTGGTATCAATAATAACTACACTTAAAGAGGGAATGGCTAGAAATATAGTGGTAAAATTTTAAATTTCGTAAGGCTCTAGTTTTTGAATAATGGGAACTTGAATTTGTGAGGAGTACATTTTTTTCTTGCTTATTGAGTCAGTTGAAGTACATATGCACACTACCTATGGGGTAATTAATTATTTTTGGCATACACAAAGCCATTCCTATACTAATTTACAGGTCGCATTCCGATTTTAATATCGCCTTGCTTAATAATTTACAACAAAAATGTAGTTCCATTTTTATTTTTTAACTTTACCATTATGCTTTAAATCAATCTCCTGTATTAAATTTGTATACAACACTAAAAACACATACGCAAAACAACGATTTTTAGCTGTCACCTGCTCTTAGAACAATGGACCATAGACAAAAAATACATGTTTTGGGTTATGTTTTAGTGCAGGAGTCCCGGCTTTATTGGTACGAACTTTATAAAACATCAAGTATAAAGGTATTTTAATTTTCAATTTCAATTTTTATAATATTTATGGAGCTTCTAGATAGATCTAGTAGGTAGGTGGATTATAGATAAATGAGATAGACCCAATCTACTCCTCTAATTCTCTACCCCTGATTACTTAGTTCCAGAAATGCTAAAAAGGTAATAGAATGGTCTTAGATCGGCAACGTTTGTAATAAGGCCGGCAACGCATCCATGATTCCCCTGGTATTGTGGATGTTTATGGGCGGCGGTGATCACTTAACATCAGGTGACCCACTTGCTCGTTTGCCCCGTCTTCTATAAAAAAAAAAAAAAAAAAAAAAAAAAAAAGATCTCAATCTATGGAATAATTGCATTCAAAACACATTTTTTTTAAATAAGGTCAATGTTCAGATTACATTTTTAACAGTTTTTATGTCTGATATATTATTTAGAGCAACATTACTATGATTTCAAATTAATATAAATATGTTTTGCTTATTCATCTTTGGACACAGGTGTGGCAACAAAATTTAGCATAAAATTAATTTGTAACAAATAATAACAAGGATTTCATAGCAACTAAAGCTGGTAATATTATTCCTATGCATGATTGTAACATTGTTATTCTTCTGATTAAATATCAAGCAAGTCATTAAATTATTATGATAACCAGTTTGTTATATGATTATGTGAAATAGGTACAGAAATAAACGATTTAAACTTTTTTATATAAGAAAATTATTTGTAGCCGAATCAAACTGTAATTGACTATATTTGTATCTTATCATTGGCAAATAGTTTGTATGTTTATCAAGATAAAAAGTAAAACAACAATATGATTACTATACTATTATGTTTCTTTGTCTTAATTTTAAATAGGTATCCATATCAATAACTAGTATTGTATATATTATTTAGATTTATTGGTTTATTTATAGGTATTGAACAATTTGTAATAAACTTAAATATGGTTAAAAATCGAAGGTATGTTAAGTCTACCAACCCACATTAGGCCAGCGTGGTAGACTAAGGCCTAAACCATCTCATTAGTATAGGAGACCCGTGCCCAGCAGTGGGACAGTAACATTACAGGGCTAATATTATTATTATAGTAAAAAAAGCAATATAGTGGCATTATTCTCAAAATTATAAATAGAACAGTACAATAGTGATACTTACAAATTCTGGGTATTTCGGATGATTGAAGAACTTGTCAAGCTGTGCATAACCACTGTCAGGATTAGGTCCGAGCCTGAAGCTCTCAGTTTTATTGGTGAAGTTCTTTCCATAGTCATAAGAGATGAAGAGCGCTGATGGTGACAGCACACCCTTGTTCCTAGGGCTGGAGTCACGAGCCAGGCAGATGATGACATTGGACCCTTCACCCACCCAGTGCACCATCAGTTGTTGATGACTATCATTCAATGGGGTAGTCTGGGAAAAATAAAAAAATCAAAATGGTTTGTTCAAATTACATATTCTGAGTGGGTAATTGAGAATTAACACTAATATTATCACTTACTTTTATGCCATTATTCAAATAGAACTCATTTATTGTAATTAAGCCAAGATGACAATAAATTAGGTATCATACAGACCGTTAAAGTAATATAATTATTGGTATAGGTGTTTTGAGACCACCCACAATACAGGTTATACCTAGTGTGGGGTCAGGACTAGGTGAGTGACTATTAGATGTATAATTATTATTAGTCATAATCACTCCGTTGGTAGTAGCATTTTTGGGCTATGGACTGAGAAATCCTGGCTTTGAATCCCAAGTTGCGCAACACTTTGTGTGGATTTTACTAACATGATGGATACCCAGATCCCCCATATCCAAAACTGCAACATGTTTATGTAGGTATGGTCCAACCCAATATTAGAGTGGGATACAAGATAAAATAAGCTGGGAGATTTTTACATAAAAAGAGTATAATTGGAAAAAAATAGTTTTTACAGAAAATAGGTAGTCTGTAAACAAAAACGTCGAGTCACGTTCTTATTAATTATAATCGCATTGTGAACAACTAAATATAAATACGGCAAGAAAACGACCTTCAACTTGCCGGCATAACTCTGAAATATACTACGTCATTGTTACATACAAAACAGTGAAAACTGAAAACGGCTCAAAACACCACGAGAGAACAGAACATCGCCAATTTCACCACTCATATCATACGTCGATGCAGTGCAGCGTAGTGTCGAGCGTCGACCACTAACTTATAAAAGGGGACAGAAGCGATTAATAAGGAAATAGCTCGTAAGGCCCGTTACCCATGTACTGATGTTTGGCTGCACGGTCGGTGTCTGTATGGCCGCATCTCGTTTTCTCCTTTCTAACAAGGGACTATCCGTATCAACGTTTCTATTGATTACAGTTATACCACCACTCTTAGCCGTTTCTTCAGCCACGTACAAAGTATTTCCCGGGCTCCCATATTGCCGTAGGCAAATCACACACGAAAATAAACACACAAATGCCACGAAATTAATACGATAAAGAAATGACAACAACATTTTGATCACTGCATTTCTGAACACAACCAAACGCACGTAAGATTTCGATTAAACTGTAAAAAAATGTGAATCAAATTCAAGGCGGTGAAGTTAGCCACAATCGGATGACAGGCGACAGCTATGTCTGACAGTTTGACGTAACCAATGATACAGAAAAATGAGGACGTAACATGTGTCAACTAGAGATAAACAATAAATGTCAATAGTATTAAACCATTCTTATCGATGCATCTATTCATTCTATTCAACAATTCATTTATAAAAAAAATTAGCAAACCCAAAGATATCAAATAAAACAAGTAACAACTATGGTATCAGCTCATCGACAGAAATAAAAATGATTGTCGTATGTCGAGTACAGGAAGATACTGACCTACATGGCAGTATCCTCCTGTGCCAGATCCAAATATTTGGACATTTTATCTAATAAAATAGGACAAAACTTATTATATAATATCAAATATATATATATCAAAGGGGGATAATATCAAAGACAGTTAAATAATAACTTAAAGAAAACGGAAATGCGTTACAATGAAACAGAAAAGCCCCAAAGAAACAAACACAAAAAGTATTATATAGGATATAATAATATGGGATTAATCAAATTACTAAAAATATAAGGACTTGGCATAACTACAAAAACTACGTATTTCCTTTGAAAGCCGGGTCTTTTGCGATTTATTTACATGTAAGTAAGCACCGTGTCATGAGAATGAAATAACGTATAAATACTTATTGATTTTATTATAAATACGGTGTTTTATTTACAAAAATAATAATATTCGAATGTGAAGATGCCTAACAACTATAAATGGGATCTTTTTTCACAGTCACAATTTTGGTTTCTCTCGACACATTAAACATGTTTCAATTTTTCATTGTTATGCCTCATCCGCACAATATCAATATCATAATAAGTGGATTAATTCGACTTACTGCTGAGTTCGTCGGTTATATTGAGTAGTTTGTCTCGAAGTTTAGTTTTCTAAAGTTTCATTTCAACAGAGTGTGAACTACAAACACATTTTTTATCTATTTTACATAGTTATTTATTTATCCAGTCGGGCAATAAAATTAGAAAAATCGCTTTGTTTGACCTGGGAACCAAACCAAGGACCTCCAGGCCCACAGTCATCGACTTAATATACTTTAGATGCACAGTTCTTTGCAAATATCGTCATAAAAATGGCCTCGGTCATAATAAATAAAACAAAGAAAAACATCAAAGTTCTAATTAAAACAACACAAATATATGCACGTGGTTTATAGTAGACTTTTAAATGAAATGAGCAAGCGTTCTTGAATTAGAATTTTGAAATTTAGAATTCTGTGGGCGTCTGAATGTAGGAAAAAGGAGAGCTTAAGCACTCCTTTGCTGTCCCCTTTTTTTGAGCGTCAACTGTGCATCTAGGTATATAATTTAATATATCGATGCCCACAGCCCATATAGGCTGCCACTAAACTGGGCAAGACCAAGGAGGCGACTTCAATGTTACATAATTCGTAAAAATATTTTAACAAGTACTTCAAGAAGAAGTTTCTGTACTTTGCTTAGCAGTGGTTATTGTAAAGCTTATATATTGTGCTACTTTTTTTTATTCCCTCATAGGGGATTGACGTCAGGCAGGTAGCTGGTCGTAAAAACTAAGCTAAATCCTCTCTGCAACGTTTGAAAAAGTGTGTTGCGCCGATCGTACATTAAGGTGGGATAAGGGGAGGTAGAAAAAAAAACTGAACATATTTTAATAATCGACACGTCACTAATGATTTGTGTAACATCCTATCTCTAATTATGTCATTTTTTTTTCAATGATAATAGAAGAATAAAGACTTGGTGTGACATACGTAGTATCTCTATGTAGTTTGTGGGTGTGACTAAAAAAGAAGCATCCAGAGAAACAGTTAATGCATCTTCTTGATATTCCCAAATTTTTGTTAGTATTATTATAAATAAAATGCCCTCTTTATAGTAAAATCAATAAACATTGAATAAGCATTTCCAAAAAAAAAAGTATCCGGGGCGATTTTTACGCACTGACCCTCTAATGCCACCCGGCATGTACGTTCGGTTGTAACGAACGTACGCGAATCTACGCCTGATAGTGGGATTCGTTCGCCATCGTTCGGCCCGGTGTGTACGCGCCATTACGCGAACGTTCATTCTGTTGATGTGTACCCGGCTAGTACCCGGCAAAAAAGTTTTCTTTTACAATTTTTTCCCTTCAATATTTTTACCTAACAAACCACAAATCCCTTTTATAAATTGCGCAACTTCTTTCCAAGTAACGCATAATCCTGCAGGTTTAGACAAGTGGCTTATGCGCTTGTCGAATAGAATATAATAAATGTAAGAATAATCTAAGAATAAATGGGAATACATAAGAGTACGCTATTCGACTAGCGCAATAAGCCATTTGTCTAAGCCCGTTGGACTTCGAACAGCCTTAATATACCACTATTAAAGTCACTCATTAGACACTATTATGGAAGTCCTATTTAGTTTACTATGAGGTCAAATAAAATAAAAAATGGTTATTATTTTTTTATTACAATTAAAATTACAGGACAATCACTTGCTGCTTAGCTTGCTGCTTGGCCTTTAGACGCACTTGGGCGGCGATTCTGTCCAAGTCACGTCTGCCCTGGGTGGTGAGAATACGGCCACCATCTTGCACTTTCTCTACCAACTTGAGGGCTTCAAGGGCCTGCAGGGCCTTGCGGGCAATGCTGCCTGATGATCTGGAAACAAATTAAACACTTTTTAAAACACCACATTGGTTTAATAAAAGCATATTGAGCGGCATCTCCTGCACTAAAACATTACACAAAATACCTACATGTTTTCACTTCACATTTTTATCTATAGTACATTGATCTATGAGCAGGAAACAGTTAAAAAACTCGTGTCTGTTTTTGAGTTTTGTTTTGAGACAAATGGATGCAGGATACGCAGCTTCACATACACTGAGAATTTTAAGGCTGAGTCTAGACCGAACTTCGACTATGTCTACGTCAAAGTAACATGCTTAGTGGGGATTTTGACTTAGTTCGAGTCATTTTTTACAAGAAAATCTTTGCTTAGTCGGTTTGCCAGGCTGTTTTTCTTGTAAAAAATGACTCGGACTAAGTCAAAGTTCGATATAACAATTCCAATTCCTCACTGAGTTCCTTACTTTGACTTAGACTAAGTCTAAAATCGCTCTATAGATCTCAGCCTTGGGGCAATTACAGTTTTTGTTTATGTTAACCAATTTGAAAAACCACACATAACTTGACCACTGTTGGAATTTGTGCCTGTTATGGTGAAAAGCTCATGACACAAAAGATACAAATAAGCACTACCAGATATGGGTCTTCCAATTCTCAAAGACACCTCTGCCTATACCTTTGGGAATAGGTGTGAGCTTATCTTTTTTCTGACCAAATTCATCATATAGAATTTGTGATCACGTTGTACTTATGAGGGCCAATAGATGATGAATAAATTACAGCCGAATAGGAAAACACTACTCAACTTTTAACAGCTTCTTTCAGTGATTTTGAACAACAATCCCTTAGTTTGTTTCGGCATTTCTTCTCAGGGATAACCAAATGATAACATGTATTGTATTTTTTCAATATATACTCGTAATTGACATGTAAAAGTGATGTAAAATATTCTATTTGCAGAATAAATTATCTGAATTTGGTTTTCGCCATACAATTTATGTCAGATAATGTGGCCTTAAACAACATAAGGTGACCTTAATCAGAAAATAAAAAATATTTTAAAACCAGCAAATAGATATTTCTCAAATCACAAAAAAAAATACTTTGTCTAGCCTACTTATAAATGGCAAAATAATAAATAATCAAATTGTGTAATTTCATTTTGTGACAGGATGCCATGATAGTGGCCTACATGCTCCAATGATGAAGACAAGAATTAAACATGAGTTACATTTCCTCAGCCTGTCTGTGCAGATTAATGTACTATTTACACCCAAATAGCCTGTATAGATGTCATTGCAAATTACACAAAAAAGAACCCAGTGTCAGATTCATGTTCACATCTGTTATTATAAATTAGCTAGGGAAGATTATAACTAGTGCACCCATATTTAGATAATTTCAAAACTTACAAGCCAAAGCAGGCTTATGACATACAGAAAGGAATATGCCTTCTAATATTCTGTGGCCCAATGGGTGAGTAGTTGGCCATGAAGCTATGAACTAAGACGCCATGGTTTTGATCCCTGCATCAATACAAAATGTTTTGTTTATGTGTTGTGAAACCAAATCTCTTGTAGTTTCTTATACCAAGACTCCCATCTTACAGTAGAATCAGGACTATGTGTGACTGTTGGATGTTATTAATTACAATCACCTGCAGAAGTGTGAGGGTGTGACTCCATTGCGTTTGCGACCACCAAAGATCTTGGTGACGGTCTTGACTCCAACAGGAGACCTGATGTAGATGTGACGGAGGATGGCAGCACAGCGCACATAGAACCAGTCAGGGTCATACGGAGCCAATTCCTTGAAGCGGGCAGTCTTTACAAGGTCCATATGCTCAGGCACCTTGACTTTACCCGTTCTGGAATAAAAAACATTAAAATTTAAGACCACATACCTGAGTTTCTTAAATGTAAAGTTAATAAAGTTAATCAGAATAAAGCTATTTTGGTAAACAAGTCAAACCAACTTAAAAAATGAACCATCAGCAGCAGAATGGTTTATTATCAGGCTTGATATTAAAAACCTGTCGGAGGCGGCACATATATATGTTACATAAGCGTATGGGCCACCGGACGCTGAGCTTCCTGTGACTATTTAATTTTACAATGTATTTTCTAAAATGTTATGCTAAATAGTATTTCCTATTGTAATAAATTAATGATACGATTTTCTGGCTATCGATGTTAATATAGCACACAATATCTACAACTTTAGCAAGGAATTTGTATATTTTATACAACTGCTTTTCTTATAAGTCAATTATAACTATCCATCAAGATTTCATGCATAGACCGATTTATCTATCAGGAAACTTTGTTGTAAACAAAAAAGATACTATATTATACAACATAAAACAAAAATATATAAATAAATAGTGAAACATGTAAGTTACTTACTTCTTTAGATGGGCTGCGACTGTCTTGACAATCTTGTCTTGTTCAACATCCTTTACTGTGACGGAACGCATCTGGAAAGTAAGTATGATCACCCAAATGGTACAATAATTTCAAGTTTGAAAAGAGTGCTGTGTCTGTAGTAAGCAGACATGACTGAGAAGTGAGGTTATGTTAAGAAAGTCCATAATTTGTATAATGTGTAGGCTGTCTATAGGGAGATTATCCTCGCCATTATATTAATTTGTAAAGAGTAATAACAAAAGTCAACCATCGCTTAGATAAATATAAAACAATAATTCTTGAATTCGATGCATTCCAACTTTGCAACGCTTCACAGTTGTGTGTCACGTCCAACACACTGAAGGTAAAAGTGGTTGTATATTATCACGAAATTTACCGTGTGCACTGGATTATGGGGATTTTTCACTAAAACTAATTATAACTTGTTTATTTCACAAATAAACCATGTGGCTGTTCCAAAATACGCACCTTGCCTTGTGTTGGCAACCGGAAGAAAGAATTTGTAATTTGTATACCGTAGTTAAAATTATAAAGTTTCTATACTACTGACATAAATAAATTATAATTTAAAAAATAGACTCAAACGCAAAATATTATCCCTCTCATTTTTGATTATCCCTATTTATAATATTTCAAATGCAAATGTGGTTACAGCTTGTGTATTAAAAATACAGAAAAATGGTAATAAATTCTCCTAAAGTAGAAGAAATAAAAAACCAGAGAACACCAAATGTGATTGCCATAATAAAATATTATTTGTATGTGTGCTTTAACGAGAATGTCATCTCTTGGTTATGGTTATGGTTCATCTTTATTTTTGTCTATAGAAAATTGTCGATGTACACACCTGTATTATCTATGATCAGAAGTGTCAAAAATTGGAAAATGGCCGCGAAACAAAATTCTATTTCTCAAGAAGGTAATCGTTGATTGTTTTGCCATATCAATGATAAAAAGGCGCAACAAGCCTTATAAGAACTACTTATCATACTTGTATTAAATGTTTTATGTTGAAAAGTGCGTGTTAAACTTAAATTAACGATTTCATGGCTTGTTTCAGAACAAGTCGCTTCAGATGATATTCCTTTGACATCCTTGGAGGAAAGTCTCTTTAGCTCTGAGAAGCTTGATCGAGCCTCACCAGAGCTATGGCCGGAACAAAGTAAGAATGTCCTTGTGATATTGTCAAAATGATGACCAGCAAAAGTAATGGAACATTATTTATTTTAAAAAATGGCGCTATTTCAATATTTATTCCTGATGTTGTCATCCCTTTCTCATATTGTACGTTGGTGTTTCGGTTAAAAACGACAATTTTTAAATTGATAATTTGCAATGGGCGATGTGAATTTTACTGCATGCACTACGGACGAAACTTCACGTTCCTCCGATTCTTTATCAGTTCCTGGCGTCTCTGAGTTTGCTCCTCTACCAAGCGCCAATCAGTCACCGCCGTCTTGGAATCGAGGTCTCACCAAAGAGGACTACCACTACATGCAACGTGAGTTCTTGGTCGTGTTTTGTAGAGCCTAACAATTTGTTTTTGTTACAATATACTATATCCCTCAGAGAGGGTTGACGTCAGGCAGGCAGCCAGTCATAAAACTTGGCAAAATCCTTTCTGCAACATGCTTAAAAAGTGTGTTGCGCCGACCCCACATTAAGGTGGGATAAGGGCAAGTAGAAAATAAAAACTCTTGTGTTCCATTGTGTAAAGTTTTCAATCATTACAAAAAATAGCATTCAAAGATATTATATTCCTATGTATTTATGATATCCTAAATCTGTTGCTTAGTTACTAATTCTTGTATGAAAATCACTAAACATTATCAATTCCTTCATTCAGCAATTGGATAGTTTGGAAGCAAAGGGATCAAGCAAAAATTCTGATCAATATTGAATTATGTGCATTTTAGCTTTTAAGAACCATTATTAAATAGTGATGGGTGGCTCAGCCAGTGGTTGAGATTTTAATGTAATGTGTATTATGCTGCCTCCAACAGTTTAAGTAGATAGTCACGGGCGGCTAGGCCTCCTGCGGCCCATCATCATCATCATCAGCCATAAGACGTCCACTGCTGAACATAGGCCTCCCCCAAAGATTTCCAGATCGACCGGTTGGAAGCGGCCTGCATCCAGCAACTTCCTGCAACCATACGCTTATGTAACATATATGTGCCGCCTCCGATGGATTAAGTTCTAAAATAGGTACTTTATATTTTACAGAGTTGGGAACACTATCAGTAAGTGGCCTAATAATGGAAGTCAAAAAGCTTCATGATCTCGCCTACCAACTGGGGCTGGAGGAAGCCAAAGAGATGACCAGAGGCAAATACTTGAACATATTCTCATCAAGAAGACAACGATAGATTGTGCCACTTAAAGGGAGTTAAATAATTAATTACATGTTAATCTTGTGTATGTTAGGTAATGATTTTTAGAATACTAAGGCTCGATTGCACCACTATAAGGCTCAATTGCACCACTATTATTAACCTAGAGTTAGTCCTAACCGCAAGTTAAGTTACATGTCATTCATACATTTTCTGTCAATTTAGCTTGCGGTTAGGACTAACTCTAGGTTAATAATAGTGGTGCAATTGAGCCTTATTAACCTAGAGTTAGTCCTAACCGCAAGTTAAGTTTCATGTCATTCATACATTTTCTGCCAATTTAGCTTGCGGTTAGGACTAACTCTAGGTTAATAATAGTGGTGCAATTGAGCCTTAGGAAATGTTAATATTAGCTGTTTAAGTACTAGTACTGGATCGCAGAATATATTATACCGATTGTAAGAAAAACTGCAAATATTAATTCATAGCTCAATTTAGTGTTAAATAAAGAATATTTGTCAATAGTTGAACAATTCAATATTTCTTAACAATTACTTTTATGTATACTACTAGATGGGTTGATTGGTACATGGAATTGTGCACAAATTCCATATAAGTTTTTGGTCAATTGTCCGCAACTCACTACAGCTCTGCTCTTAGCTCTGACCTTAGCTGTCAAACATCCAAATACTTGCCATAATGTGCCACAATATTTCTAAACAGCTTGTCTTGTAGGGTGAAATCATTCGAAATAAGTGAGCTGATCACCCGACTCTTCACCATAAATAGTAGCCTGTTACATAGAAGTACACACATAGAAGTCTGTTCTCTATAGTGATGTAAGGTCAGAAAGAGGTGAAATTTACTATTAAAAGTTAAAATTGAAAGTCGAAAACTTTAAATTAATAAAAACCAGATAACACTCCACTATGTTTTATTGTTTACAAGAAAACACCAAAGTTGACTTAATTGTACAATTTTGTAACATTACTAATGTCTATCTATAAACCTTATTTTCAATGGCTTATTAGGCTTGGCGATGAAACTTCTTGTGGGCTGGATGTCACCATAATGATATTCTAGTTTGTACTTTTGCACTAGCTGTAAAGTAATAAAAATCAAGCTGTTTACATTGTCTTATTGGAATCTAAAAGAATATGTAGATAATAGTTAAAGATATACATATAAGGCCTTACTTATACAATTATTTACGCGGTTCTTATCTTTAAGAATAGTTTGACACTGTTTTCCTTGCGTCATTGTTTGAAAATGAAAGGGACAAACTAATATTCTTAAAGATAAGTAGCGCGTAAATATTTTTATAAGTAAGGCTAAAGGCTATTTATTAATAAGGGCTTTGTGAATAAGTTCAGGATCCTGTGTAGTGAAAAAGTGAGACATTATTTTGGTTCATGGATTTTGATCTCTTCCTGGATTCGTATTGGTTAAGGGCAGTGGCTTAGGCGTAGGTAAGTTACATATTTAAAAATATGAAAGGTTAGCGGGCCGTGCAGTACAGATAACTTAAAACGAACAAAAGTACCTTGACAGTCAAAAGTGATAGCAAAGTCTCGGCAATATTTTGCCCCAAACATTTCCTTGCTCCAGAACCAAACGGTATGGACGCGAAAGCGTGGTAGTCAGTAGCCTCTGGTTTGAGCCACCTCTCAGGGTAAAAGATTGCTGCGTCGTCGTAATTGCTCTCCTTTAGAGCTGTGTCTTGTGTCGACATTATGATGAGAGTACCGCGAGGTATACTGTAAACAAGGAATTGGATACTTGATACATTTTTTATTATTATTTTATATGAAATTTACGGCTTCTAAAATATAGCACAAAGAAATATTGAAATATTCTTAAAAATCAAAAAGTTCGGTGTAACCTTCAAATTGCAGGAAAGAGAAGTTTCAGTATATTCACGTCACGGCCATAACGGTAGGTGCGTCGAAAAGTGATAACAAGATATCCCCACTACGCCTCCACTCTTGCAGAATTTAAAATATGAATTACTGCCTCATTTTTTAACCAATTTCGATGCAGTTTTTAAAGAAAGGTTTCTTTTTTGTTTTATTGACTATTACATATAAAAATGTGTATAAAATCAAACATGACTATGTTTGATTTTATAGTACCCATTTATTGTTATCGATAATTCACCATCACTGATTAGATGATGTACAGGACCGTATTATGCATAGCTTATGCGGGGGGTCAAGCAATCTGACTTTAGGACCCTATGGTATCTAACATTATATACGCCAAAAACAGGTTTTCTTTACGGTTTGCAAAAGCAAATTAATTCAACTTTGAAACCTGAATAAAAATTGAGTCACGTTATTTGTGCTCTATTGCCGGGCACACACCGAAACGAAGGCGAAAGAACGTTCGCGAAGGGCCATCGGCGATGGGGACCGAATGTACTCGGAATCATTCGCAAATCTTCGCTGTCGCATTCACACAAACAAACCTGTTGGGTGAACGCC
This sequence comes from Clanis bilineata, assembly GCA_036417725.1. Classification (NCBI taxonomy): domain Eukaryota; kingdom Metazoa; phylum Arthropoda; class Insecta; order Lepidoptera; family Sphingidae; genus Clanis; species Clanis bilineata. The sequence continues at coordinate 10,951,691 of CM071154.1, forward strand.
GATGGCACTTCGCGAACATTCTTTAGCCTTCGTTCGGTTTGTGTGTACGCGCCATATAATAAACATGGACTGCGCGATTATTTTAAAATATTTTGTATACAATGTGGGGTAAATCGATCAATATAAGGCTAGTACTATAGATATCTGTTACTAGTAGGCATATATAATGGGAAAACTAACTTGTATCTGTCCAAAGTAATGTTCTTCGGTAGAATCCGAGTGAGCACTGGGATTGGTGGGACTAATCTGTCAAATGAATATGTTTTAGTATCGAGTGGGCGGTTACTAACGGAACAACATATAACTAAACTAGATTGGCTAAAAACTACAGATAGGTACAGGATGTACTTTGGGCTCGACGTTATTGATATGGGGCTCCTTTATCAGGGTTATCTGCACTAAAATAGAATGCTGAACATTGACTATTTTCGAAAGACTTCAAAAAAGGAGAAGGTCCTCAATTCGTCTGTGTTTTTTTAATGTATGGTCCCCTGATATCTCCGCCAAATGTGGATCGATTTTCAATCGAATCAAAACAAAAATCGATCGATTCTTAGTGTACGATAGAGCTGCCCAAGGGTGGTCCCATATAAAGGTCACGATCGGATAAATTTTGAAGTCTGCCCGTTGAGTTTTTAAACTTGTGATTATATAACATCGATTTTCTAGGTAAAAACTTTTTTTCTCATGAATAAGATTTGGCTATGCTATTGGCTGCTATTACTTAATGCAAACTATCATCGATATCGCCCTAGTCCTTAAAAGTCAATAGTATTAATGTTACTACATTATAAAAGTTTTCCTTTAAAACAGTTGCAGTTCCATCCACCAACAAAATCTTTCCTTTATGAAAGTGACAATATTATAAAGACTTGAATAGAATTATTGATACTACCGTAACGTCTCCTTTATGCAAGCTTGGAGATAAGGTGTTTGTTCTCTTATCTTCGATAAATGTTCCAAGTCCCAATTACTGTTCAGATTGTGCACTTCTTGTTGTAAAAGTTTTTGGGCTCTCTGATATTTCGCCAAATAATACAGCAGGAAGGACATTGACGACGTAATCTGCATGAAATACAGTTTTTTTTAAGGTGTTGGATAAAATCTAACCTAGAAATTCTGCAGTTGCCTAAGAACCCTAGTATAAACTTATGGGTATAATTAATTCCATACACTTGATTTAAAATGAATAACTCTAAGATTTAAAATTAAATTAATAATGATAGGGCGCATCACGTCATTTCATAATACGTGAAAGTTGTTCGGCCTAAAATTCCAACGCCACAGTTATTAACAGAAGAATGAAAGAAAGGGAAAAGATCGTTCAAGAAAGATGGGAGACGTAGACGCCGCAAGGACGTCTTAAATGGTATCAAGAGACGCCGGGTACAATGACCGACTTCAGAGTAGGTAAGGAAATTTATTTATTAATATTTTGTCGCGTTTTACTTACAGTATTGACCCCTATGAGTAACATGTCCATAATAACGGTAGCGATGTCTTCAGGGCTCATCTTGTCTTGTCCCATCAACATCGAATTAATCAAAATGTTTGTTGGCTCTGAAATAATTCCGCTTTATTTAGAGTAGTAGATAAATACGGACTTATATTTGAAAACCATTTTTTTTCTGAGATTTAACAATTCTAGTTAATAGGTATAGTTACCAAGAACAAAAAGTTGTAAACGATACTTTGGAATGGGCTCACCATGGCCTCCCACTTAATACCTCTCTGATTATTCTAGTCGTAAAAATACCTGTTACAAATTAAACAAGGATGGCGAACTAACTTAGACTCTCCTCACTATCCTTAGGTTTGATAGTTAAAGCTTGTTCCGCTTCCAAAACGTGTTTACCGATTAGACTGAAATATGAATAAAGTAATGTAGGTACTGTATGTCTAAATAATTGAAAAAGATTGTCGTAAGATTTTTCTAAAATGTCATATTGCTACGGAAAGCTGTTTTCCCTTCAGAAGGCAGAGTTTGGGACTATTTTGGAAAGGAAATGTTTCATGTTACATTGTGTACCAAGGAGCTAAATAAATAATAACTACAACCAATAGTCACCCATTGCATTGTCTTGTCCCGACCCCACACTAGCACGCCTAGCATGAGCGCCATGAGAAAATGTTTCCTACGCTTTTTGTCGTGTTATAACCAGTTTTTTCTATTTGAGTACGGACTCTAACATGCGCCCTCGTTTATTTTCATACAATATTGAAGACATTTTTTTAATAGCAAAGACTGGCAAACGAGCAGATGGGTCACCTGATGGTAAGTGATCTCAACCCATAGACGAGACAGCGAGCTGTCACTTTACGTCGGTTTTTTGTGAGACAGTGGTATCAAACCGGTCGAGCCGGCCCATTCGTGCTGTAGACGTAATCGTCTACAGCGTGGCTTAGAAATATCTCCAGTCGGTATATTTATATCGTGACACGCATGCTAGCCGGGTTAATCTACCTACTTCTGAAGTAGTAGACCATACAGACCTGTCCAAACTGTCGCAGTACTTGACGAGCGAGTGCCATGATGGCGTGGAGAATATCTTCCACCAGTGCAAGCCGGACTCGCACTTAATGATCGCGTCGGTGGCCCGCTCCAGGCTGTGGTACATCCACGACATGTCGCACTGACTGTACACCAGCTCAGTGTCGAGCATGGTGAACTTCTTGGCGAACAGAATCAGCCCTGGAGGTAGGACTGTCATTTTACAGATGCCTACTAACAGTGCTGGATCTAGGGGTGAACGAGAGGGTGCACGTGCCTTGGGAGGCGGCAAAATCTGGAGGGCGCCCTAATTTAGGGGCGGTAAAATCGGACAAATTGGCACCTAACCTAGAACAAAAACCTAGATCCGGTACCGCCTAATAATATTCTACATAACATAAGCTCACCCCTGTATTCCCAAAGGGGTAGGCAGAGGCGTACTAGCGAACTAGAACACCCACATTTCGCCGAGCTTAGTTCCGTCCCAGATGTGATAGGGGGCCAGCCTATCGTCATATCGGGCATAAATTCCAGACTCCGGGCTGATGTGGAAAAATCCAATATCACTTTACCCGACCCGGAGATCGAACCCAAGACCTCCGGACGGTAGTCGTACCGACATACAACCACGCCACCGAGGCAGTCTTCTTAATATTCTTCGATCTGCTCTATATATTAATCTGTTCTGTGAAATCTCGTTTTTTTTTATTATTATTTTAAAAAATAGTGTGCGGTAAAGTATTCTGTAAGACAAAAATCCCTCGTTTTCCAATTGCTACTTTTTCACTTCAACGTCGAACTAATTTCATCATATTTCGAGTATTTTGTGTAAATATGAGGAAGGTTACTGACCATTATGCGACTCGCGTGTATTTATGAAAACCTATTAATCAGTGCAATTAACGCCCGAATGGTCAAACGCTACTCAACTTTAACGGCTTCTTACATTGATTTTCGTCATGCAATTTTGACAGATAAGACGGCCTTAAACGACATAAGTCGCCCTTAAGTGTATGAACATTCGGCGGTATATAATTTAATTCTCACCCATACAATCAAACGCCCACTTGTGCAGCGCGCTGTGCAGATCTTTGGGCACTTCGTCCTGATAATTCCTCATGTCGTAGACCTTCGCGGCGAAGTTATCGCACACGTCGTTCACTCCACCAATGTGATGTGCTATGGAGTTGTGCAGGGGGGCGTGGATCACTTCCCGCTGCCGGGACCAGTCTTCACCATGGCTGTAACACATATCTCCTGCCTCTAACCTAGATGAAAACTCAGAATTGACGCAGTTAGTGTTGTAGGGGTCTCATGATGGATCATGGAACGTCTCGATTTCGAGCCTGATGAGAACTCCCGCTGATGCTGAAGCTGAAATCTATAGAGCGAACTACGACTAAGTCTAAAGTAAAGAAATCGGTGAGGATTTGGAATTGTTATATCGAACTTTGACTTGGTCCGAGACATTTTTTAAAAGAAAAACAGACTGACAGACAGACTAAGCAAAGATTTTCTCGTAAAAATGAATCAGACTAAGCCAAAATCCTCACTGAGTTCGTTACTTTGACATACTTAGTCGAAGTTCGGTCTATAGATCTCAGCCTGAAAGTCACGGCGAAATAATCCAACAACCCCAAGGTACCCAATATATGCGTGACTCATATCGGGATGTTGGACGGAAATAAGCTCGGCGACATGTGGGTGACCTAATTCGCTAGTGTGCCTCTACCTACTCCTTCGAGGAAACAGGCGTAAGCTTATGTTATGTTATATCCAGCGTGCTATACTAGTTGCATCGTAACCAACACTTGTTAGCGGACACCGCTACTGTAGTTAAGTAGAGACTTTTGCATTACATTCTAAGGTGGCAACATTATTAGGACTTTCGAAGAAAACTAGTAGATCTAAGGGCGCGTCTCCTGCACTAAAACATTACACAAAATATGATTTCGCTACATATTTTTATCTATGGTCCCTTGTTCTATGAGCAGGATACAGCGAATATCATTGTTTTGTGTAGGTGTTTTTGTGTTTTGTTTTGAGAAAAACACGCAGGAGACGCGGCTTAACTTACACAGTAAACAGCCCTCCTAGCACATGATTCCTGTGCTCCATCCTGTATTTCTCCAAAGAGTCGAGAGCAGACCGCACCGGACAGTCCCCCTCCATCGTGAACACCTTCTGGATGTGGTCGGGATGGTTGATGAGCACGACGTCATTACCTACGGGGCTTATGAAGCGCACCACAGGGCCGTACTCGTCGAACAGTGTGGACAAATTCTTCAGAGGTTTCCTCGTGTTTAAGTATGTACCTATATAGAGTACGTTATTTATGGAGTGCCGGATCTAGGGGAGGGGGGGGGGGGGTTAGAGGGTGTACGTGCCCCGGGCAGCAGGATTTGGGAGGCGGCAAAATATATGGGGCGGTGTAATTTAGGGTTGGTAAAATCGGGCAAATTGGCAGCTTTTTTGCCCCCGCATTGGAAAAAACCTAGATCCGGTACTGTATTTATGGCAAGTATTTTTTTTATTGAATGATACAAGTCTTCACTCTGCTGATGGTAAGCTTATAGTCAAACTATAGCGACAAATACATACATAGATACTGCGTGGTATTGCGTTACGGTATATATCTCGAGGCATAAGGCACTAAAACTAAAAATGCCCAAAAATTTTACTCGTTATAATGTCTTCTTAACAAATAAGTCAGTGAGAGTAGTCCTATGATGTTTTGGAGTAGAAACGGGCAACGAGGTGGTTTCTATCACGATGGTCTCACGCTTATGATATAATAATAATAAATAAATACACCCAACAGTCACATACAAAGTCCTGCCCCCACACTAGGTGCAACCTGTATCGTGGGTATAAAAAACTACGAGAAACTTTCGGTCTCGCAACACCCAGGCCCGAAACAAATATCTATGGGCCACACAGACATTTGTCTCGGTACGGGAATCGAACCCGCGACCTCACGTTTCACAGCCGGCTACTCGCCCGCAGCGCCACGGAGGCTGTCCATATCTAACATTACACTTCTTCTTAAACCTAAAAAGAAAAATTTGTACATCAAATTTTACAAGTATGAAGTACATAAGAAGTACTTATTCCAATTTTCAATACTGAGCCAAGTAAGGACATAATATTCTTCATTTAGTAGGTAATCTACCTACGTGGTAATGGTTTCCTTCTCCATCGAAAGCTAATTTTAAATAATGGCACACAGTAATGATAAAATATAAGAATACTCCTTTACCTATGTTGAGACTGATTGTCAAAACGCCAGCTGTAAATTGAGTTCCTATCTCTGATAAGTAGTGACGGAAACTTGACAAATACTTCAAAGATTTCGGACCGGGCACGTCGTCAAATGACAAAACTACGGGTTCTTTGCTGGCAAGTACCATTGGAACTACTCTTGCTGTTGAGAACAGCTCTCCAGGCATCTTGTTGACGGCAGTACTAGGTATCGGCGTACTTGATTCTACTTTAGAAGGTGATTCTTTTTCCACCTCCTTAATTTTAGCTGTCTGCAATACTGGTGTGTGTAAACCAAAGTATCTCTTGGTTATTATACAAGACTGAACGTATCGCAAATGATTTAGTAACATTTTCGTTAATTTTTTCTTTATAATTCCGCACAAAAATATTATTTCCTTCAAAGAATTAAACGTCGCTATGTCAACGAAACAATAGAACTATGGAATTATTTTAAATCTGGCGGTATACTTTACGTACTTCCGGTCAAATAAAAACCTTAAAATACTTAATAAAATAGGTAGTTGATTAATTAATTGCTTAAAAGCACGTAGATTTCAAATTATATACTTTAATGATATTGAATACCAAGATCGAACAATTCAAATTATATTTAAAAAATAGATAATACGCGACATTTTTTCCTGTTGGTAGTAATTTTAATTATATTAATGTCAACCCCGTATATGTCAAAATTCAATGAAAGAACGATTTCGCTCAAGGTAGATGGCGGGAGTGATCTCGTATGTGTGATATAGGTGTCGTAGATTAGAGTTTAAATTTTAGTGTTTAATTTGTAGAATAGTTATTAAAATGACTAGGTAAGCCGACTTCATTTAGTCCATAATCTTGTCATTGCAATTATTACGCGATATGACCTATATCGATCTTCAAAACAGATAGGTAACCCTCGGTTTAACATCATATGAATTTACCCATAAAAGAGCACATTTGCTTTTACAGAGCTAAAATAGAACTCGGCGACGTGACACCGCATAATATAAAGCAACTGAAGAAACTGAACACAGTGGTATTCCCAGTGTCGTACAATGACAAATTCTACAAAGACGTTTTGGAAGCTGGTGAACTGGCGAAATTAGCGTATTACAATGATATAGTGGTCGGAGCTGTGTGCTGTAGGATAGATACGTCTGAGAACTCCAGGAGGCTGTACATCATGACACTGGGATGTCTGTACCCTTACAGGCGGCTCGGCATCGGCACAATGATGGTGGAACATGTGCTTAACTACGTCGAACAGGACGGAAATTTCGACAGCATTTTCTTGTGAGTACTCTGATTACCTTTGTGGCTTGTGGACTGATTGTGTGTAGAAGAGAGATACTTTGTGCATGTCTATAAATAGTCTGAAGGTTATGTAGATATGTTTTCAAATGCTCTGTAGTAAAACAATTACATACCTTTGTATAATATTATACTTGTTGTTTATCTGTCTGTTGGTCTATGGAGTAGTTTATGTTGTGGATTTGAGGGTATTTAGGATAGAATTCAAGGTAATATCAGGGTTTTTGAGTCTAGTACATCAAATATAATATGTTAAGGACATATTGTAGCACAAAAACATAATTATTTATGTTACTGATAATGTTAATTGTTTATTGAGTTAACTCCGAGGTGAGAGTGATTACATCCACATTATTTTTGCTTATAACAGACAGTGATACAGATTAATAGCTGTGTTATTGACCTAAGACACAGGTATAATCAGAAAAATTCTAAATATAATCAATATGCCTACATGTTTTGTATGGGTGGTGTGTGGGCAGTACTGAACATAATTTTATTTTCCAATACTTGAGAGAAAATGTAATACAACTTTCTTTCTACCTTCCCTTATCCTACCTTAATGTGGGGTATGCACAACACACTTTTAAGCATGTTGCTATGCTGCCACTAGAACAAGGAGGTGACTGCAAAATATTAGAGCTGTTTGTTGTTTTTAAGTTATGTGGTTTAATGCATCAAACTTCAGTGAACATAATTGCTCTATTTACCTCGACATTGGCTAAATCATCGCATATGCACGGAAGCCATTATTTTTAAAAGAAGTAGAAGAACCTTTATCAGGTTATCTACCCATTTTATAGGTGGTCATCTAAGATGTGTGACAGGCTGATCTGGAAATCTTTGGGAGAGGCCTATGACCAGCAGTAGACATCTTGTGGCTGATAATGATTTGAAATTGTTTTGTCTACAGAAAACTTCCATTACAATGTCAAGTATAGTTATTAAAAACTGTTTACCCAACTATATGCTATAATGTTATGTTTGTGCTAATGTGTTTGTGTTACATTACTTGTCATTTTTTTAGATTATTTTTTTCTAAAAACAAAATACACAGATCAAGTAACAAATTTACTATAGCTACCGTTAGTAATGCATTCCAAAATCGATGTCCCAATTAGGTACTTGACTAATTTTTTGTTATTGATTTTATATGAAATTTATGTCATCTGAAATATAGATCAGAAAGAAATGTTGAAATATTCTCAAAAATAAAAAAGTTTACCTAAATAAGCCTTCATGGCATGGATGCAGGCCGCTTCCAACAGGTCGATCTGGAAATCTTTGGGGAAGGCCTATGTTCAGCAGTGGACGTCTTATGGCTGATGATGATGATGATGATTATGAAATAAGCCTTTGAAGTTTGGTGTAACCTTCAAACTGCGGGAAAGAGAAGTATCAGTATAATTACGGCACGCCATAACGGTACGTGCGTTGGAAAAGGATATCAAGATATCTCCCCACTCCAGAGTTTGAAATATGAATTACTGCCTCATTTTTCAACCAATTTCGATGCAGTTTTTACAGAAGGGTTTTTTTTTGTTTTATTTGGTATTACATATAAATATGTGTTTAAAATCACAATAGTCAAGTACCCATTTATGATTATTTTCTGTAAATGTTATGTAAAATTACATGTTATACTTTGTCAGCCGACTGCCCCAAAACGAGGGTGATTAAATTGTAAATCTTGTTTCAGACACGTCCAAGTCAATAATGAGAGTGCAATAGACTTTTACAAGAAATTTGGCTTTGAAATAGTTGAGACGAAAGAACACTACTACAAGAGGATAGAGCCAGCTGATGCTCATGTTCTGCAGAAGACAATAAGACAGCCTCAAACCACTCCGATAGTCAATGGAACAGTACCTCATGCAAAGACCAACGGTCATGATAGCTCACAACAAAACAACATCATGTTTTATCTGTAAGAACTTATGTGACATACAAGTGATGTGACTATAAAGTTACTTCTAGTTTAAAGTCACTCAGCCCGGTGAAACAGTATGTAATTGTTATAGATATGTTGGATGAACAGCACCTCATTAGTAACATTACACAAAATGCATACTGGCATACAAAAAATTCAAATGGTCAGTTAACTTATGTTGAGTTATTCTGAGATTTTGTAACATAATATCAGAGAAGTTAGCCCTAATAAATATAATATGATGAAAACCAGTTTTCATATTAACTCTACTTAAATTCTTAGAACACAATGAAATTAACAAAGTGAAGAATATTCATCATCACTCCATGAAATTTATTCTTGTTGGTACATGTGATTTTACAAAATTGCATACCTATTTAAAAATTATACATCTTGATCTAGATCTGGGTAAATTGGGTTAGAAAAATAATATTGCCTGTGTTATTACTACCATTTAATTAATACTTTCTTTCTGGAATCCCTAAGATGTTGCTCAAATATTTTTAGGTAGTGTTGATACTCAATAGATTGTTCTATTTAGGATGTTGAGTGCCAATTCATATGTTTAATGATTGCAATAATAGATATTTATTTCTCAAATCAGTATTTCTGAAAGTTGTGGACTCGTTAATATCTGAATTTTGCAAATGGGCTGAGTGATTCTAAACTGGATGAAAATCATAGAGCAGATGTGTATACAATTTAAATCCAACTATTGTAACAGATGGGTAAAAGGTAAGTTGTGGTTGTGGATACTTGAGGCCATAAATATAGTAGATATTATGACTGATGTTCCATTAAAAGTGTAGAAAAACATTGTTGTACAGAACTTGTTCAATTTCTCGCTTGCAAGTTTGTTTTAGTGTTTGTAGTGGTTGATTCACATAAATACTATTCAATAATTCACATAAACATGTAATAGGCTGTTTGAATGTCGTCTTTTTAATGAACTTTAATGCCTTGCCCCCCTATTCATAATAACTTGGTAGAGCGTAATAAGACCGCAATAGTAAGTTTCATAAAAATTTTATTCATAATAGTTCAATAGCGTTAAAAAGTTCCAATATTCGATAGTGAAAACATGGCCGATTCCGATCAGCTGTTTCAAGTTTGATGTTTTTTCTTAATGACATTAATTTTGTTATAGTCTAGGACCCCATCTAAGATTAATATATATTTTCTATTTATTGTTTCCAGCCAAGGCTTTCTATTTATTTCAAAGATTGCCAGAGATAAAAATAGTGTTTTTTCTGTAACCATTAAAATTGTATTCGATAAACATATTTTAGTTCTCTTTTTACTAAAGTAGGCAAAAGTAATGTTATGCGTTCGATAAGAGCAGGATTATGAATAAGGGGATTAGACTGTACCTGTTTTATTATTAGTGAAAAATAAACACATCTACGGGCAAGCCCATAGAATTAATCCCAAAGCCTTGAGGAATATGTATAAATAACCAATATCATACTTTTTTTTAAAACTAATCAACATACTGGTTTATGGTGTAATGTAAATAAGACAAAATGAGTTATCGGTACAAAACACCACACATTTTTCGAGTCTTAATTAGCGTTACTAATAATTACATTAATTAAATAATCTTTGTTTGCTGAGTATTTTATCGTCTCAAATACTTTTTTGACTTCCTGGCTTCACACAATAAGGAAAAAAATATTTTTATTAAGTATATTTCAATGGCCTATTGCATTCAATTATTCAGACATATTGACAGAATGTACATCTTTTGCGTATGCATACATTAAGACAACTAAAACATTAAAGAATTTGATTTCATAATATCCCTAGGCTAAGACAAAGTAAGTGGCTCTAGACATTCTTTTAACTATAGCGGCATGTTAATATTCGTGTCCATTTTTTACTATACCTTTATATGATAGTATTATGAGCTAGACGTAAAAACTTCACTAAATTAAGGTTCTCGAATTCAGAATGTGTACCTATTTAATAAACATTCAATTAATTGGCGTTTTCTTCTATTTGTTAACAAATGATTTAATTGTCTCGTCTGAACTAAACATTGTTTTACTTGCTTCATACAGTATATTTTAAAATTTGTTGTTGTGTTATATGTTTTGAAATATTTTAAACTCTATGTATTTTAAAGACTTGTCCCAATAAGTTTTATTTTTAAAAAGTTCTTCGATGTAATTAAATTGTTACCAAAACGTCAATTGTCTGTCCCCTAAACAGTACTGTATTATACAACTTGTTTATATCATGTTCACTCCAGCCTTAGAATTAGTAGTATAATAAATATCAATAACATTTCTTATTGTTTTATTTTCGCCGTAGATACGGACAGGGTAGAGTTTTATTGGCTTTTCTGGGCAATGATCTAGCTGTTCCTATATGACATTAACTAAATACAGAAATGACTGCCTCGGTAGCGTAGTTGTATTTCGGTACGACTACTGGCTCGCCCCCTATCACATCTGAGACGGAACTATGGTCGGCGAAACGGGGGTGTACTAGTTCGCTAGTGCGCCTCTGCCTACCCCTTCGGGGATACAGGTGTGAGCTTATGTTATGTTATGCTAAATACAGAAATAATTATGAAGACAAAATTGGATATACCGACATCAGACATGCAACTATAGCAGAGCCTGGCAAACGAACAGATGGGTCACCTGACTGTAAGTGATCGCCACCGCCCATAGACATCCAAGACACAAAAAGAATCATGGATTCATGGGTGTGTTGCCAACCTAAAAGGAGGGAAGAGGAGGGCGGGCCACCGGAAATCTCACTCACCGAACGAAACGCGAGAGCAAGCTACCTCTTTACGTCGGTTTTCTGCGAGACAGTGGTATCAATCCGGTCGAGCCGGCCCATTCGTGCTGTAGACGTAATTGTCTACAGCGTGGCTCTACCACTCAAAAATCTTAATTGTCGAAATCACATCGGGCAGCCAAACACTCAATGTTATGTGCAGGCGAGCCCTATTTTTACCAACTGCCCGGAAGGAGTCTAGTATTTTTTACTATATTTTAGAGATTCGATCCATTACTTTATTAGGTTATCTTGTATTGACTGATCACGCTTACTCAACGTGTTGTATAAGGCGCGCCCTTGAGATTTGTCATAACTTTGAAGCCAACCGCACCACTCACTAGTTCCTTACACGAATCTGTCTAGTGAACGCTTAGATTATTCTTCAATGAACGTATATGAACAAGTACTATGATGAACAAAAATGCTTTATTATATGTACTTTTATTTCAACCATAAAAGCCCAAAGTTTTTCGCGGGAGATTTTTAAGCGGTATCTATGGCGAGTTGTGAGTGTAGTAGTTGCACCTTTGCCTACACCCTCGTAGATAAAGGCGTGAGCTTATGTTGTGTTGATGTAAAGCCGCGTCTGCTGCTCTAAAAGATTACACAAAACACGATATTTTTTTTTTCGGTATTCACAAACATACATAAGCTCACGCCTGTACTCCCGAAGAGGTAGGGAGACGCGAAATAAAGAACTGGAACACCTACATTTCGCCGAATTTTTTTTCGTTAGATGTGATAGGCGAGTTTATTACTATATCGGGCAGAAATTCCAAACTGGCTGATACTGAACAAAAAACTTAATTTAACTGCCCCACCCGGGATCGAACCCGAGACATCAGGACAGCGGGTTTAGACAAGTGGTTTACGCGCTAGTCGAATAGAAAAGTAAATGTATGGGGATGACATAAGAGAACGCCGCATACAGCGTACGCTTATGTCATTCCCATACATTTATTATTCTATTCGACTAGCGCATAAACCACTTGTCGAAGCCCACAGGACAGTACTCTTATCGAGCACACAATACGACTACGCCACCGAGGCAGTCCAGTTACAAGTAGGCTCAACAAGGACAGTTGCACTGCTGCAGAAAACCACGTCAAATTGTACATTTCTGGAGCTCTGTATATGAACATACTTTTTCAACCTGTCCTTATCCCACTCCAATGTAGGGTCTGCGCAACATTTTTTTGAAGTATGATGCAGAAAGAATTCGGATTTTAGTTTGTCGATCGGCTGCCCCTGACCTCAACCTCTTATGGGGATAAGTCCCGAGGAAATCATATTATATAGGTCTCCAAAAGAGAGGACACTAACATCTCCCGCCCCAGAAAGAAAAAAAAATCATAGCTTGTATTAGTTTATTGAAATAAAACATTGTACAATATTGTCGTATGACTAGTTGGTTACTACGGACAACCTTTGGTCGTAACTATTTCGATTCGATTTTAAATATTTGTTTCAAGGCCTAGTTTTCATATGTTCGTAAATAATTTACAATAGGTATGCAATATAATTTTCTACAGAATTCAATTTCAATTATTCTATAAAAATATTATTTTAAATACATCTTTTATAATTTCCTTTACACAAAAAACATATAAGAATCGATACATTACCCGATGTTATTTAAATATTTCAATGTTAATATTTTAGAATACTGTTAGTTATATCACGGACGTAAAAAAAAGATGGACGGAGCGCTAGGAACATTGAAAATGAAGCAGGGATTTTCAGCTCATTCAATCAGTCGTCGCCACTATGTGTCGATAAATCGAATGAGCCAAAAAAAAACCGACTTCTCTTTTAATATTCCTAGCGCTCCGTCCATCTTTTTTTTACGCCCGTGAGTTATATCAATGCATTTCAATTCGCTATCACAGATACTTTAACATATTGCATTCAACTCTCTAATAGTGACCGCAACAGTACCGCGCACACTCCTGACCTCGCCAATATTTCATCACAATATTTATGATGTTCACAAGGCATATTGTTGCACGCACCGTTATGACACAGCATGCAACAAAAAGTATTGAAGTACACAGCAAAATATAAATAAAAGGGACTTAAGAAAAACTAAAAATTCTCTCTAAAGAATCTCTCCAGTTTATATTCCTTTAAAGAATAAGATTTATAGCTATAGTATTAATTATAAAAGTGTAGGTCAGTGGTGTGGCGAGCTGTGATATGCATTAGTCATCTATCAAACGGTGCATCATGGACCCTACGTTAAAACTAATGTGAAAACATTTAAAGCATCAAACTGTAGTACACTCAGCGATAAAAGTCATTTATCAATTTTATAACCCCGGCATTATGACTCCCACAAAATTTAGTTATCTTAATATTAATATAATATGCTCTTTTTAATTTTATATACGTAGTTATTTAACATATAAAGTATAAGAGGAGAAAGGGCATTAAAGAACCATAGATGAATTATCACTTTTATTGCTAATTGTACGAGTTGGTTACTTTGATACATTGAAATGCAAGTAGATTGCATGTATTTTATTATTTAAACACTAAATAGGCTATACCTTCTAAAAATCTATTAAAACTATTGTAAATTGAAATCCAACGAGTGAGTTTAATGAATGTTTGATGTAATTTATATCACACTTCCTAACCTAGCACATCTAACAAAACAAATATTAAATAAATAACTTTCACGAACAGACACATAAGATCTAAGAACTGAACGTATCGATGGAATGATCAAAGAAGTGTAAAAAAACGTAAGTCGTATTTGAAGAGCTTGTATAATAAATAGAATGCATAAGCTATTCTAATTTTTTTGTTTTGTTTTGTTTGTTTAATTCGCACGAAAAAGATTTCAGTTGTAACCTCGAATGCAAATCTAGATTTTTTTCCATTTAGTTAGATTATTAGATAATTTACATAACATATTATAATACAATTGAGCATTCCATCTTTTGTTTATTATCAATACAGTTCAGTGATAGTATACAAAATAAATTATTCAATGTGATGATCAAGTTTCTATAGCAATTGTGAATTATTCGAATATCTTAGGAACTGAACGTTATAAAATTCATTAGTTTTGTAACAATCCTTACATTCGCGCAAACCTTCGGCTGTGATCCATTATTAAATTTTGATGATTTATGATCATATTTTGGCAAATTATATTAAGATAATGGAAATAAGGCTGACTAAAAGTAGCAATTTCTCACTAGACCAGTATAGCGAAATGCGGATACCTTCAACTCACCGCTAATAAGTATAATAAAAGAAATCGCAGTGGTTTGCAAAATTTTAAAATGTCTTAATCTAATTATGTATGATATATCCATACTTCCCCATCTTCCCCTAACCATTGGCTGTATGGGCCTCATTTACATGACTAAACAATACCGAGAATATAAATATGCAGCATATTATATTCAGCTGACCTGAAAGTACGTTTATTTGTGATAACCTGTGTATGTTGACTCTAAAACGAACGCACACAGATTAAATTCTCACACAGGGACTAATAATTGTGTGTGATATTCGCCATATACATATTTATATCCACAGTAAAAGACGTGCTATAAGCACTACACAACTACAATATAGAGTTACTATTTTGACGATCCTGACCATCTCCATCTCTTGCCAGGTTTCGCAAAAAACAAAGGAAATAACACATAAATCATACTTCTAGCATAAAAAACACAACAACAAATAATAACATATAAAGGTTTTGACTAACTGTTGACTAAAATGTTTCAGAGTATTAAATATTCTCATAATAAATATTTTTAATTCAAATAAGACTTTAAAAGTTCTTATTTTTATGTTGGTCATGTTTGCCGTACTTACTTTAATGTAGATAAGTATATTTTATACGTTTAGAAAGCATTAAATTGCACTATATTTCAGCGGCTTTTGATTATCATACGTACAAATCCACCTAGCGTTATAGTATATAGCCGTTTAATACATGGTAACTTTTAGAGGTAGCAATACAGTACAAAAAAGTAACGGATACAAAATCTTTGGCGTATTCAGAAAATACTAAAAGAGTTAATAAGTAATTACTGTAATATAGATGGTAATTAAGGATTAAAAAATATAACATTGGTATATAATATAATAAAAAATCATTTTGAGAGAATCACGTAATGTGACATCGTTACAGATTTGGCATTGTTGCGAATAATAAAATCTACAATACTTGAATACATTTTTGCCAATATTTTTACATGTTAACATCGATCATATCATCGGTTGGCAGAGCCGAGACGTTTAATCGAGTTTTATCTAATTACACATATTAATAAAAGTGTAAAATATTTCCATATCAAGACAATGGGTTTCAATCATATAATGGGTTGGCTGAAGATACTTTAACTGACCTTTATGATTGGGAACGTCTTGAGTTAACCATGGATGAATTGTTAAAATATTTTACTCTTTTATTAAATAATCATAATATGAATATAGAGATATAAATTAATTTACACATATACATTACGAGTGCAAACTTCATATTATGACGAAGTAGGACGATATTATTTTATTGAACATTTTTGACGATTATTTAAGACATGCCATGCAGCCAGACCCAGAAAATCAATACTGCAATATATAAATTAATAGCATTTTTAATAGTTTACAATCGATTATATCAGTATATTTATCGACATTGGCGTAGCACATAGGTAGGCCAGACTGGCTGGATCTACTCCAAAATATTACTGCCCCACATCATATTGTCGCCAACTATCCCTAAAATTTTGTTGTCTCTATTTTATGTGTTTGAAAACTATATCTGCGGACTCTTTTCATAAAATACTTTTCCTTTATGCAGTATTTTACTAGACAGTCTCGTATCAGCTTTGTTTTTCTAACCCCAGGTGTAGGTAGCTCAGTAAAGAAATCTCTATCATGTTAGTGATGTGCACAAAAGCTATTTATATCGATATAAGACACAGTAACCCATGCTGGCGTTTTGATCAGGCTATGTATTGAATCACTCTATGCGATAAATCCCACAAAAATGTTCAATATACATATAAATACGTAATAAATTATCTAAATATACAGAGACGTATGTAATAAGTAACTCTCAGTACACATCGTTCATTATATTATTTTGTCATCGCATCGTATCATGTTCCAGACGAACCTTTAAGCTTGCTTTAGTGCCTATCGACAGTCGGCGGCTGTATTTTTATACATTCCTTATATTTAATCCAGTACATTACACCCATACAATTAATCCTTTATATTGAACGTTTAATTTTTTTTATTAATAATAAAACAGTAAACATTTTGAAGTTATAAAAATCACGTTCCATTTTTTAGGAATATTTCATCTGAATTAACATGACTTGTAATTCAATTAGTCATTTTTTTTAATTAAATTAAACAAATCCATTATAACAAGTCGATCTGGAAATCATTGAGGGAGGCCTATTTTCAGCAGTGGACGTCCTTTGGTAAGATTGATTATAACATTAGTGTTTTGTACATACCTGGACAATGGATATTTCAGGTCACATTCGTGCATCGCTACTCGAAAACTAATAAGTTTTCAAAGATCCAGTGTGGTGAATACTCCACACTGGATCTTTAAGTAGGATAACCGAATTTGCATTACCTATTTATATTTTAAAGTAATAAGGATTTTCCCTTGCGTTTTCGACGTTTGACGCACGGAAATCGTTATTTTCAAATAACGCTATTACCGTTAAAAATAACGATACATTATCGATATCGATAACGAGGTAAACATCGATAAAACTCGCCACGGTATATGGCCCTGTGCATGAGACGTACAGACGCCGACTGGATATCCCATATATATACATATTCTGTACTATATCCCAATAGTACAGATGCCAACCGTCCCATCATGATCCGCAGTAATGAGGCACAGATGAAGTATAGAGTAGAGAGCAGTCTAAACGCGACAGCACAGACCGCACATTCATAAAGAGCTCTCGCTAGGTGGCGCCACTTGTTCCAAATCTAACAACTGTTTGATGCGCTCGATACATAGTTTTGAACCTTCGTTCGCTTCCTTGGCCATCTGTTCGAAAAAATATTTGTATAAATAAGGAGTTATTGAGAAATGTTATGCGATAAAAATTTAACGGACAAACTCCAAAACGTAGAGAGAGGTCTTTCTAGAGTGTATCTCTCACTTGAGTTGACTATGTTCAGTGAGGTCTTCCATGTACTGTATGTCTTTCTTCCTTCTTCTCTACCTTACCCATAGATTATAAATAATGCTAAAGTAAATCGATGATACTTACAAGTGAAAAATTGAGGAATCCATGAGGTAACCCCTCTAATACTTCAATACTGACTGTGTTGCCGAGCCTCTTCAGTTTCTTGGCGAACATCACACAGTCGTCCAGGCATGGGTCCAAATGCACGGACTGAAAACAAAACGTAGAGTATAGATTTATAATGTTATAGTTTCACTCGTTTGAAGGGGCCATTCCAAGTAGATTTTTTACAATTATTAACCCCCTCCCTCCCCTCGTCAGCAAAAGTAAGCAAAGCTCTTATTTCCCTCTTCCATGCTTACCGTACATGAATTTGAATGTGTTCTGGTTTGTGTATTAAAAGAAATTTCAATAAAGTAAAAAAAAAGAATACTGCTTATGTAATCACCATTTAAACCCCGCCCATCCCCCATCTCATCAAAAATAAGCAAAGAAAAGACCCCCCCCTCGTTATACTTACGTAATACCTGAATGGCCCCTAAGGCGAAATTCATTAGCACAACCATTGGGATGTTTCTCTCAAGCGACTACATACTATCCGTACGCCTCTAGTGGATTACGTGGGGAATTAATGTTTGTCATACAAATACTTTACATAGTCGCTAACGAGAAATGTGCAAAAACTCTTGGTTGAACCTTGGTACGAGTATTTTATGACAGTTATTTCTTATCAAGAACGACTAGTTTTCATTTTCTCGATACAAGTTTTTGGGTGGTGTCCGCAAGCGTCGCTAGTATTTGAATGTACATGTAGATAATGACAACTGTCATCTTAGAATGGGTGTAGCAGTAGACTGCGAAATTCAATATTTGATTTTTTTGAAATTGCAGGACTTTTACACTATAGACATCCCCACCAATGAACAAAACCATTGCCAATATCAACATCAGCCTCCGGTCGTCCACTGTTGGACATAGGCCCCAAGGACTTTGAGACCAACCTATACGTGGTCTCCACTCGAGAACTTTTTTACCCCATCAGCTATCAGTTCTACGAGCTATGTGCCTCGCCCACTACGATTTCAACTTGCTAATCCTCTGGGTTTTGTCGGTAACTTTCGTTCTTCTACGGATGTTCTCCTACCTGATTTGATTTGATCAAGGTGGATCGACGACCTGATAAAGTTCGCAGGAAGTCGCTGGATGCAGGCCGCTTCCAACAGGTCGATCTGGAAATCTTTGGGGGAGGCCTATGTTCAGCAGTGGAGACGTCCTATGGCTGAGGATGATGAAGATGATGATACATACCAGTATTCTGACAGGCGGGAACCTCCTGAGAAGATGGTCGTCTGCCCAATATGGCGACAAGTAGGGGTCGCGCGGCACTGAGAATATGAACTCGTCGGAGGGGCTGCGGGCTATCAACGCGTCCAGGTTCGTGCGCACCGCCAGGCTGAAACAATAGTATTTTTAACACACGCATATTCAGAAGATTCTCGAAGGTCGAAATATTCGTTCTTTCCCATTCTTCTTTTTTTTTAAATGTCTTCCACGCGTTTCCGATGATTCTACCAATGTCAAGGTAAGTATAGCAATTATCAAGTTTTCGCAAAGACCATGAGACCCAGATATGGAGGATCTCAAGGTTCTGCAGGAATTATGGCGACAATTCCTTCCAATGTGATGCCTCTCAGATGAACTTCCCTCAGCTAATCGACTGAACAAAGCCAGCCAACGCACCAACCCATCAAAGATCTCCGGTCAAAAAGTTTCCACATTATACTGTCCATCTGCGCTGAAGATTGATGCATAAAACCACAAAGGGAAAAAGGATTTGCATCTTAGAAGAGTGTCGCTTGTTAAGGTCTAGTTGTTTGTTGTTTTAAAGTGATGTTATTTTTTATAGCAGAGACTGGAAAACAAGCATATGGGTCATCTGATAGTAGGTACTGTCCATCTTCGCTGAAGATTGATGCATAAAACCACAAAGGGAAAAAGGATTTTCATTTTGGAAAGGGGATTTTAACGGGAAGTCTGATAGGGCGAGTGTCGCTTGTTAAGGTTTAGTTGTGTTTGTTGTTTTAAAGTAATGTTATTTTTTTATAGCAGAGACTGGCAAACGAGCATATGGGTCACCTGATGGTAGGTGATCTCCACCGTTCATAGACACCCAAGACGAACCCCTAAATGGAGGGAAATTGGGAAAGAGAGGGCGGTAATTGGGCCACCGGAAATCTCACTCACCGAACGAAACGCGAAAGTGAGCTGCCAATTTACGTCATTTTTCTGTGAGAGAGTTGTATCAAACCGGTCGAGCCGTAGTGCTGTAGACGTAACTGTCTACAGCGTGGCTCTACCACTCAAAAAGCCGTGACCGTCTTTTATTTGGACATTAGTATCAATCTGTCAGGTCATGTAATTTATTTCATGTACATATGTATATACATAAAGATCGAACTGGAAATTACTAGTGAAGGTCTATGTCCAGCAAGGAACGTCCTGTGGGTGTTGATGATGATGATGATCATATACATACTCTTCCTGCGTGGGCCTGACGATAGCGTTAGATCCAGTGATATACGCCAGGCGAGACTGCATCGCTCCCATGAAACCCGTCGCAGCTTCACTTATTCTATAACAACAAATTAAGTTGTTATTACATATATACATAGACTGACGCCTATATCCCCGAAGGGGTAGACAAAGGCGAATAAGCGAACTAGAACATCCACATTTTGAAGAACTCACATCTGTTCCATATGTAGGGTATACTAAAACTCACGTTGTTTAATATGATGATTGATGATGATGGACGATTGGAAAGTTTTTTTATAAGGCAGTCACAGACAGTACACGTGTTCACACATTTCAGTACCTGGATTTTATCCTTTTCTTATGTTCAGCGTTCTTGTCCGCCTCATCTAATGGAGTTTCACCAACTAACGTACTTGAAGCGTCTGACTCTTGATCCCTGTGAAATAATTGGACCATTGAATTATTCATTATTTTCTCGCAATTGGATCTTGCCGAGGGTATTTATGTCAGACTGGCGGCCGGTCGTAAAAACTAAGCCGAATGCTTTCTGCAAGGCGCTTGAAAACTAAATAACACCCAACAGTTACACACATAATCCTGACCACATTCTAAGATAGGCTTGTGTTGTGGGTATCAGGAACTAAGAAAAAAAATAAACTTTCGTTCTCGCAACACTCAGACCCGCAACAAATATCTGTGGGCCATATAGACATTTGTCTCGGTACGGGAATCGAAATCACGTCCTCTCGCTTCACAGCTGGCTACTCACCAACCGCGACACGAAGGCTATCGTGTTTACTGATTTCTTAAGTTTACGCGAATGCTATTCATTGAAATAAAATTACTTTTACGGATTTTATCACGATTTGGTTTTCTATCTGGTGTCATTTATAGAAATATACGTTGGTCATAGTTACACAATATTTTGTCTTGCTTTCTATGACGTTAAATGTAACTTAACCCCACGAGACAAACGCCTCAATACTGGAATGCTACTCAACTTTAACAGCTCCTTATATTGTTTTTCGCCATACAATTATGACACACAAGGCGACCTTAAGTGTATGTGTATTCGGCGGAAAGTATTGTATATCATGACATACGTATAGCAAGACTGGCAATATCGAAAAAATAGACTATTGTCAAAATCCTCAAAAAGCGAGCATCAGTATATTTGACAGTGGAACGGTCAGGAAAACCTATGTTTTAAGGTACATACCCATGCATCTCATCAATGACCTCCTGGTTGGGCTTGATGACGGGTATCCTCCTGCCTTCGGAGTCAGTGTCGCTGTCGAGTACGTATCGTTCGAGGAAGTCAGACACGTACTTTTGAGATTTATCCTCCGGTGGGGTTATACCTGAACAATTGGTATCATGGCGTGTATACAACAATCGAGCGAACGTTCGCGAATCTTCACCTGTTGCATTCACACAAACAAATTTTCGCCGTTGTGTGAATGCAACAGGCATAGATTTGGAAACGTTTGTTCGGTTGGTGTGTACCTGGCGTTACAGAAATAAATTGGTTTTCAAGTTATTTTCGGTAATTTTCGACAAAAAGAAAAATATGGATGTATTGTCATTACGTTTTTCTCATGAGTGGTAGAGCAGATTGAGATGATGATATTCATTGTATATTCATATGAGCTACGTTTAAATCCGCCGAAGTGTTCTGTCGTAGGTATTTTAACCCGTCGGAGGCGGTACATATATATGTTACATAGGTGTCTCGGCCTCCGGAAGCCAAGCCGCCCGTCACTCATTAATTCCGCCATTTTTGGTTACGACAACACTGTAATCCGAAACTAACATTTATTGGTCACACAGGAATTTGTTCTGTGGAAATCGTACCCACACAAATGGGCAGTGTTTACCTGTAGCAATGTGTAGTGTCTTTACCTTGGCTTATACCTTCTGTACAGTTACCTGTAGCAGTGTGTTCACTCTGCAGGGACGCGGCGCTGATGGTAGTGTCGGAGGACTTCCTCCTCTCGCTGCCGGACTTGTGCGCCTGCAGCTCCGCCAGGTCTGATGGAGACACCTCCTCGAACGATGACGGACCTTCGCTTATACCTTCTGTAAACACATTGGTATTAGTTGGGATCGCGGTTGAATGTGGCAATCGTCATAACTTATGGCGGTAGGTTTCGGTAGGGCATCTTACTGTTTTCTGCAAACAGTTTTTGTATTGCGAGTTAGCGACGCACTGTAGTGTAGCTGTTAGCAACTGTAGCGGGCGCACAAGTGAGTGTGGCCTCATCGGTCTGTTATATTGCATCCACACAAACCGCACGCTTGATAAAAGAACATTTAGAGGTACACTTATATACCTTCAAATATATTTGTTTTGCTTTGCACTCATCTCTTTCTTATACTGCAGTCCTTCTTCACCGTATACAGAGTGGCGCCAACATAACGACATTTATTTTTAGAACAAAATAAATAGCAAAAGTTAGGTTACTAAATGGACCATTCATAATGTGTAAAACCGGTATAATGCAGAAAATCTACATGTAGGTAAACCTCAGTAGGTACGCGGCACGTGAACCTCGCATCTAAGACATGCCGGATAAGTCTGTACATGTTTGTTAGCGAGTTGTTAAGTCTTTGACCGCTAATATCAGCTGTTTTCGGTCGTCCCGAACGTACATCATGTGCAAACATTGACAAAACTAAAAATCAATCGTTTAGCTCACCTATTCGAGCGATTTTTGGTACAAAGCTTTGCAACGTTGTAAGGTATATCTGGCACGATTTAATGTCGTTATGACGGCACCACTAGGTATAGGCCAACCGAACGAAGGCGCACGAATAAAAAATTCCATATATTTTTAAACGTGCATGTAATGTAATTTCTATAGTTGTTACTCCTTATGACTGCAAATTGAAGAATTTGCATACGGTAAAATATTATTAATAAAATACCTTGCGATGGGCTGACTTTAAGAAAACCATTGCTTTCGGGCGGTGTCGTTGCACTCATTATAGCATTTTGGCTGCCGTGTTTGTCTCCTTTACCACTCGAATTTGGACTTGCGTATGCTGCAAAATATAAAGATTTTTTAACAGGTCTATACAGGTTTAACATTAATCTAGGATTTCTGGTGACCTTAAAAAATCTTCAAAATATGTCTACATTAACTAGAGATTACGGGTAACGAAATGGTGACAGGCTTTAACACTCAATATCTTTACCCCGATATCTCTAGTTATCGATCACAACATACATGTGTAATGTTCTAGTGACCTTCAAACAAATCTTCTAAGTCCACATTAACTAGAGATATCAGGTAACGATATGGTGACAGACTCGAAAACCCCTCCCCCTCTCCCTTTCATAAACAGACGTTAACCTATGTATTTATAGGGTAACTTAAAAAGCAATTGAGGACTTTTTTTAAGTCGATAGAAAAATGTTAGTTGTAACCTTTGAGACACCTCATCATGAACCCGAACGGCAGTATGGGGTCCATGAGACAGAGCAGCCTGGCGGGGCTCGGCACGAAGCTCACGTTGAGCGGCGCGTACGCCAGGAACAGGCCCTCGGGACAGCGCACGCCGCAGTTCAGGATCTTCAGCGTGCACGACGCCACCAGGTTGGCGCCCGCTGAGTCGCCCGCGAATACTATACGCTTACCTGTCGGAGACGTTGTTGTTGAGTTCATTTCCTTATTACTTCTTACTACCTGTTCTTATCCCACCTTAATGTGGGGTCGGCGCAAAACACTTTTTCAAGCATGTTGCTGATAGGACTTGGCATAGTTTTTACGACCGGCCGCCTGCCTGACGTCAACCCCCTATGAGGGATCCAGTCCCGGGCAAATTAAATTAGAAAATTTACTTTGCCCGACCTGCGCATCGAACCCAGAACATCCCGGTCCACAGCCCATACATGCAACCACTAGACTTTTTTTAGTAGATAGAGGGACTCAAGAGGAAGGTTTATATGTATAATACATGCATAATATAGTAGAGAAACAATTATAATTTTAGAGGTGTCTAATGTGATCAAAATAATACATAGGGTCAGACAGACGGAAAGCTACTTTGTTTAATACTACGTAGTGACTATAACAAGGACTGTGGGCCTCGATGACAGGTTTGAAACCATGTGTACGGTGGTCAATGCATCTAACTTATTTCCATCAGCCCTTGTCTCGCTCCAAGGTGGAGTCGGTACGACACACAAGCATGCATGTCGCAGAATGAATTCAGCTTAATTTTTAAAACCAGCCGCCTATCTAAGATCAACCCTCTCTGAAGAATCCACTGAAATTCCAATCAATGTCACGAGACTTGACAATATCAACAGGAAAACCAATTAATCATTATATCAGAAACAATATCGTTTTATAAGGTTGATTTTTTATTCATGAATACAGAATAAAAATTATCATTATCAGAGACGATAAAACAGCTTAGGTGAGTCCATTTAGTTTCCGGTATTTATATTAGCATATTTATCAAATTAATATTAACATTTTAATCGACTCGCGGTCGTATTACACGTCTTTAGGATATTCTTATCGCATTATCATAGTTATTAACGACACCAGGGAAGTAAAACCTTTATGTGACGACGTGCCATTTTTTTTTAAATATTTAAGGTGTTAGGCGTGCCATCAAATAATTTTGCCTTTTGTAATTATTAAGAAATTATAGTAATGCATACTTTCAACTCATAAGTCTTTATTTATTACAAAAGAAAATACATTTTGCATTGTCCCGATGATACTTGAATTGACAAATTGCATTCATTTTGTAATTGGTGACTAGATGTTATAAATATTTGTTATTCAATAAAAAAATCACAAAGTAAATCTTCAATAGTACAAAAGAAGCATACTAACCATAGAAAAAAAATATATTAATGTAGGGTTGACAAAAAAATATCCAAAAGCTTGTCTGACCACGCAAAGTGAAGGTTTGCGTAGTATGCATGATCATTATTAAAAGCCCATTTCTTCAAAAATTATCCAACATATGAAATTATAATACTATTCTTAAGTTTATTTTCACATTTTCCACTCGATAGGTTAAAAGTTAATAATCACTCACCCGTAGTACCTATAGCCTTAAAATTGTTCAGCATCCAACAATATGCGTAGAAGACTTCTTCCAAAGCCCTCGGGAATGGCGCTTGTGGTGCCAAACTATAGTCCACTGATAATATAGGTACGTTCAACTTGGCCGCCCAGTCTCTGAGGTAGGTCTCGTGGGATTTGGAGCTCTGGGCAACAAACCCACCGCCGTGACAGTGGAACAGAACACCATCGGCTGGTGGGATTGATGACGAGCCTTCTGCTCCCTGAGAAAAATAAATTTAAATCGTAATCTACTTGTCTGCGATTTTTTTTATAGCAGATACTGGCAAACAAGCAGATGGGTCCGTGATGGTAAGTGATCTCCACCGTCCATAGACACCCAAGACACAAGAAAGAAAGAATTGATGTAATAATTGAAAAACTAATTTCATGGACGAAAAAAAAGTTATAATAATAATATAATTGATACATAATATATATCATACATATCTTTGTTCCGATAGTCATTTCTGCCCATGGTTTAATACCACTGAGCCTCGACGAACACCTCAAGAAGCTCTCGGTTGGTGTTTGGGTCAAGAGCCAAATGCAGAAGGCAGTATTACTGGATACGGCACGAATTGTGAGGAGGTTCCTCACTCTGGGGTCCTAACCGCCGGTGGCTTGGGTCCCGAGCCTCGCCGTCGGAGCGGAATATTTTTAAATGTATTTTTTATAGAATATATTTAAAAATGTAAAAAAAATCTTTAAAAATAAAGAGTACTGAACTATATAATTGATAAAATTACTCTATGGAAGGCTGTTAGACATGAATATTGATTTATTCATGTGTTCCCACTCAAACAGTCTATCAGTCTATCCTTGCCGTTCTTTCAGACTGTCAACATGATTACACTAGTGATGAATGGTGAATTATCGTTATACTATTTATCGACAACACGCGTTCACAACACATTTTATAGATAAAAGATCATTAATTTTAATCTCACACGTGACTCATTGTGTTCTGATTTAATCGCCGACTGTATTTGACTGAATGAATGTACATTTGTACACAATCAGATAATTATAATTCTTATTTCATATTGTTTGTACTGACTGTACTAAATTCGTGTTATAGTAGGATTGCTAATTAAACGGAGTAAACTGACATTTCCAATGTTGCCATTTGCAGTTGCAATTCAGTGAGCTATTTCATTCTTTCATTTTCTAAAGTCCAAGTTAAAATCGTTATTTCTGCCTCATGTGTGATTAGTACTGCATGTCTATTGAGTTATAGTCATAGTAAATTACTGCAAGCTAAGTTACGGTATGTCTCCTGGAATTTTAGTCTTGGTTCATTTTAAACAAAACATACAAAAGCTATAAATGTGGTGAGCGTAATGTTTCTCAAATAATAAAAATATAAATTGTAATTTTCATTGTTATCATTTTGCGTATCTGTTGTGATTATTGACATTTAGTCGACATTAATCTGAAATTTCTAAAAATACACAATAAAATTCTAATTTTGCAAGCTAGTGTTGAGTTATTGTTTCTTTGAATGATAAACATTGAACTGGATCAATCACTATGTTTTGAAATTAAGCAACATTACTTTGGAAAGTGACATTTCGATATGTCAGTTTACTTCGTTTAATTAGCAATCGGACTATAGTGTGTGTTTGCAACTAGTCTTATCTAGCGTTATCCCGGCCACTGGGCCAGAGTCCGCATTCCTACTTAAACGCTTCCACTTCGATCGGTCTTAAGCATCCTCCACAGTAAGACCATTGGCTCTCATATCATCCTCTAAAACGTCCACGTGTTTGCAACTAGTAACACATATTTATTTATATATGTATATATACATACTGTGATTACCAATTGCAAATTTGGTAAACACAGCTACAGTCATACACATTGTCCTGACCACTAGATTGAACCAGAGTCGTGGGTGTACTTCTACGTATACTGCTAGACAAGCTGTTTAAAGAGTCAAATTGAGTCACATTATGGCGAGTGTTTGATGTTTAACGGCTAAGGAAAAGAGCAGATTTCTATAGTGAGTTGCGGTCAATTGACCGAAACTTAATGCGCAAATATAAACCGACCAGTCTGTCTAGTAGTATACATAGAAGTCTTTGTACGAGATACTTGCGGTATAACTACACTCCGTCACAAATATCTATGGATCACACAAACATTTGTCTCGATGCGGGAATCGAAACCGCAACATCTCGCTTCACAACCGACTGAGTAGCCTGCTGTGCCAAGGAGGCCGTCAAGTATTTTGTTTTTTTTTTATAGTCTGCGAAACGAGCAGGCGGGTCACCTGTGATCTCGACCGCACATAGACACTCACACAAAATAATGGGTAACTGCCAACCTAAAAGAGGAATAGGAATTTGGAAAGAGAGAGGGGGAGGGGCAGATGGACTTTAAATGGCCCACCAGAAATCTCACTCACCAAACGAACCTTTTAGTCTATTTTCTGTGAAACAGTGGTGTCAAACCGGTCGAGCCATTCGTGCTGTAGACGTTATTGTCTACAGCAGCGGTCGGCAACACGTAGCCCGCGGGCCGCATGCGGCCCGTGAAATCCTATTTGCAGCCCGTGAAGTCCTATTTACAGCTCGTGATTGTATTGTAAATTAGTCATAAATATCCTAAAATGTTATAGATTGTACCTCTATAGATAGGAAATATGAGGTGAGGCCCGCCTATACTGTATTTTGCCACCTTGCGGCCCCTGCCTGCCAAAAGGTTGCCGACCACTGGTCTACAGCGTGGCCACTACTACCACTCAAATTTATTGGATATCGTCTCCCAAGTCATCATTAGGGTTTCTGAACTTCTGACATTGTTATCAATTTAGAAATATTACTCACCATACCAGATCTCTTGTTGACACTTATCAATCTAACGTTAAGTCCTTGTAATCCTATGTGTACAGTCGGTGGCAGGATGATGGTTTCCTTCCCCTCGATGGTGGTCACCGTCAGGGGCTCGGGCGGAATCGTTATTAATTTGTTCACAGCCACCGTCGACGACATTAGACTTGGGACGCGTTTCATTATCTCTGAAAGTGTAAAATCTCATTTTAACCGACTCCAAGAAGGAGGTTATCAATTCGACCCGTATAAATAAATACACACCACCACAATACCACCCAACAGTCACACACACCTAGTCCTGACCCCACACTAGGTATAACCTGTATCGTGGATGTCAGAGACTATGAGAGACTTTCGGTCTCACAAAACCCAGACTTGAAACAAATATCTGTGGGCTACACAAACATTTGTCTCAATGCGGGAACCGAACCCGCGGCCTCTCGCTTCGCAGCCCGCTACTCGCCCGCTGCGCCACGGAGGCTGTCAATGTATGTCACATTGTTAAAATTCCCCGATGTTTGCATATGTCAGTCTATATGGGCTTTTGAACAGATGTGGCAAATTTCATAAGTGTATGTATATATGTATGCATGTATGTTTCTCCACGTATATTTAAACTACAAATCGGATTGCAATGGATCTTTTTTTTGAACTATCTTCTAACTTCCTTCTCTAGGGAGTAATGCAAGTTTGATCAAAATCGGTCCAATAGTTTTGAAGATATGCACTTGAGCGTATGAAAATTACTGAAAATGGTAAAGTCAGTTTTAAGTTTTTGTTAAACTTTATGATATTAATTGTAAACTAGATTTTGTTTGCAGATTCCTTCTTCGTCTATTGGCAGCGTATATGTGCTATGGACTCCCGGTCGTGGGTTCAATTCCTAGGTCGAGGTGTTTTTCCTAACATAATTGAATTCGGGACCATATCGGGACTAGTCCCCAGATGGAGTTCGACGTCAGGCAGGCGGCTGGTTGTTTACTATTCCGAATCTTTTCCGCTACATACTTGAAAAAGTGAGTTGCGCCGACCCCACATTGAGGTGGGATAAGGGCTGATAGAAAGATAGCAAACCTCTATGGTAGCGGAAGGCCAATCTATTGCTACGCCTATATATCCTTGAGATAATTGCAAACATTTGCCACAATGCAGCGGCGGAATCTATAATTACGTTCGCTATTAACCTCAGTGTACGATTTAAAATAGCTTTCTACGTATTTAACATTCTCTGATAAGAATTTGGGTTTTTATTATTGGATCAGTCTGGGCAAAATTGTGTTAGATTATATCGGTTTGCCGAAATTGGGAATCGAACCCCAGCCGATATATGCTGTCACTAATACATATAATGAAACTTAATAATTTTACAGTAGGACAAAGTACCATAATAAACCCGTAATACTGCATCTACAGGCAATTATAATAATCATTGTCCTTATTACATTGTAAAGAAATCCTTATGATTATCCATGTAGGTAATAAACAGTTATTTTATATAATCACAAGTTTAAAACTGACTGACTTCCAATTTACCTATCGTGACCAAATTTATATGGGACCACCTTGAAATAAGGTCTATCAAACACAAAGCTACTACAATGTTTACTGTGAATGATGTGTGTACCTATAATTTGGCATATGTATCAGACCTTTAGTTTATGTAATTACTTATAAATGTTGTATATGTATGCTGTTGGTATACCATTTAATTAATAAAAACAAAAAAAAAACAAGAATTTTGAAAATCGGTCCACATTTGGCGGAGATATCGCATAACATACATAAAAAAAACAATACCGACGAATTGAGGACCTCCTCCTTTTTGGGAAGTCGGTCGAAAACTTAACGGACCGACTTCAAATCCGATCGTGACCAAATTTATATGGGACCACCCTTGAAAGAAGCTCTATCGAACACATAAAGATTTTGAAGATCGGTCCACATTCGGCGGAGATATCACGTAACATATATTAAAAAAAAATACAGACGAATTGAAGGCCTTCTCCTTTTTGGAAGTCGGTCGATAAATATTAGATGCAAATAGAATGCTGCCTAGTAAAATAATATACATAATACAAATAACATGTTACATAACGACCTTAAGCCGCCAATACCTCCTAAGTGCTTTGAGATCAAGTTTATAGGAGACAATAAAAGCTTATAAAAACTAGATATATTAAAAAATATAGATGATATTTATGCACCCAAAATCCAAGTTTATTAATTTTACAATAGTTTAGTATTGCTAATAAGAAAATATTTACATCATGTTCCATTAGGACTAACAGATAGCGCAAAAAACAATATTTTGGTAAAATGTTAGTTAGGAGGTATTGGCAGCATACGGTCGATAAAACATTTAACGACTTGCTACCTCAGGACGGTATACAGGGTGTCCCGATACTTGACGTCAAGCAACGAGGCTGAGATATACAGAACGAACTTCAACTAAGTCTCAGTCAAAGAAACGAACTCAATGAGGATTTGGAATTTTTAAATCGAACTTACTTAGCCCGAGTCCTTTTTTACAAGAAAATCTTTGCTTAGTCTGTCTGTTTCTGTTAGTCTGATGTCGTTTCTTTGACTCAGACTTAGTCGAAATTCGGTCTATAGATCTCAGCCCGCATCTAAAAGCAATACAACTACTCCACCAAGGCAGTATACCGGGTGTTTCATAAATTTGGTACCAATAACAATTCCACATACAAGGAAAACGATTTAAAGCGGAATGGTAAAGTTAAAAAATAAAAATGAAACTGTTTTTTTTTTTAATTAATGATTAACCGCTGAATGTTCATACACTTAAGGTCGCTTTATGTCGTTTAAAGCCGCCTTATCTGTCAAAATGTTATGGGGAAAATCAATGTAAGAAGCCGTTAAAGTTGAGTAGCGTTTGACCATTCGGGCGATAGTCATAGGAATTTTAAAATAGGAATGACACTTGTAAATCGTCGCAATTAGCATAGGAATAACTTTGTGTATGTTAAAAATAATTAATTACCCCATACGTGTTTGCATATGTACTGCAGCTACCCAATGAGCCAGAAAATAATCGTTACAAATTCAATTTTCCATTATTAAAAAACTATGAGCCTTTTCCTCTCTTTAAGTGTAGTTATTATAGATACCAACTTTATGAAACATGCTGTATAATTTAAATAATGACATACCACTCTCGGCCAAAAACCAAAACGCCTTGCAAAATTCGATGCTAGCCGACTGCGATATATTGACGATCCTTCTCGCCCTCATCTCAGGGTCTATGAGGTACTGTCCCCCCGTCCACACGGAGCTAATCAGGTTTCCCTGACAATAGTACGCCTCTGAGAAACCCGCCATGCATATTGATATCCCCTTTAGTATTCCACGCATCGACGGTAGAAACTGCAAGAGAAATGTTTGTGTAGTGTTTGCGATGGGAAAAGTGTGCGAATAATTAAATAAACATGTGCTTTGAAAATACATTATTTTGTCACTTTCAAAAGTATTAATGGTTGGTTGAAATATAATAATTGTATGGCGTTCTTATACCTAAAGCAATCTGTAATACAATAATGTCATGTTTATTTTTATTGTATTAAAAATTTTAAATTAATAGCTACTTGTATGCTAACGGTGTTTGCAACATCTTCAACGAAATGCAAAATTATCGCCTTAAAAAGACGATTTTATACACTTCTCTTGTAAGTTTAAAAGACGAAAGAAAAAAAAAGGCAAGTGTATACAGAGGCCAGATTATTTAATACATTTTAGTTTGCTATATTAAATTTCCCATTTATGTCTCTGACTTAAAACTATTAGAAATGGAATAGGTAATAATACTTATTTTTTATGTTTCATATATTAATTTCTTCTTAGTAATTTCTGAATACTTAACTTATATAACAACACAAAATTATTTCTATTTAGTTCAAATCACCCATAAACCCACCATAAGCCCTGTGGGGGTTGAGGTTAGGCAGGCAGCGGATCGTAAAAAATAAACCCAAATAAATATCTTCTGCTACATGCTTGAAAAAGCGTCGTGTAGACCTCAGGATGAAGTGTGAGAAATAGAAGGAAAGAAACCAAGACACTATTATTAATGTAGCCCTGTATTACTGTCCCGTTACTGGGCACGGGCCTCCTCTACTAATGAGAGGGGTCAGGCCTTAGCCAAGACACTATTAAATTGCTACAATTCTAGGCGTTTTTTTAATAAACCTTACCAAACAGACCTATGTAGAATGTACGATGTTCTGTAGCTCAACCATGAGTTTGTTGCACGTATTTACGCGAGCGAGGACGTAAAATATTATATTGAAAACGTTAGTTCCCCGCGTAACCGCTAGAGGCGTTCGGGTGTTTGTCATACAAATATTTTACGGAGTCGCTAGCTAATGTAAAAAAACATCTTGGTTGGTCTACTGATTTCCACAATAACGTGAGGTGAAAAATGTTCGAGATAGACCACGTCATCGCATACAGGAGGGCACGTGGAAGTATGAAGCATCCACTTATGCGCTCATTACGTATGCCGTCTAATCGCTTAGTCATTTCTGTGACCTAAATCTGGCGCAGGTTCACCGTACTGGGATCGAACCGTATCGCGTGAACCGTTCAATGTACCTACTATCTGGTATAATGTGCTACACATAGCTTTGTAGTAAGACTGTTTTTGTTTTATTAAAGCCGGATCCTGCAATAAAACATTACACAAAACACCTACACAAAACTTGGTTTCGTTACACATTTTTATCTATGGTCCATTGTTCCATGAGTAGGAAACACCGAAACACATTGTTTTGTGTATGTATTTTTTGGTTTGTTTCGAGAAAAACACGTTTAAAATGACACTTGCATTTAAGTGCAGGCCAAAATTACACCACCTACCTACCTACCACCTATGTTATACAAAGCATAAATTACAGCTGTAATTTATGCTTTGTATAACATAACGAGCGGTCAAATTGGTGGCGCCTACAAACAAATGACCGTCCATTATGTAACTTGAAATAATAACAAAAAAAACATATTTTTTAAGATTGTATTGCCATTTGTATTGTTTTAAACCGAACAGTAGTTTACATGCATTGCCTATTAGCATTGTGATTTACAGTTGCGGTTTTCCGCTTTGTCATCTTTGCCACCATAACATGAATATACAGGCTGTTGCAGAATAGTGGGGTCAATATAAACGAGACGATAATAGGGTAACATGAAAATGATAAAAGTATGTAATCACAGCAATTTTTTTATCAAAACATTAATTTAATTACCTGATTTTACTTGTGAATATACGATTCGTGGTTTAGAATGGCAATTTAAATCTTTTAACTGTAGCAAGCATTATGTATAGTTCAGTTGTCCTGTAGATCGACATAGTTGTAGTTGTAGTTGAGAGAGTTGAAAGAAATTTCACTTCTTGACTCAGTTGGTGACTTTCACGCGACGTGTGTTCCGTAAAATTGTTGGAAGCACAGTGTTTTCAGTTACAACCATAAAACTACACAAATAACCGCGTATACAAAATTTCACTATCGCAGCTAATTTGCAAATACTCGTTAATCACACAATAAATAAAATGTACATGAGACCGTACACATTATCTAGTTAAAACAGTATTTGAAGTCAAAATAACTTACTTGAAACCCCAAACACCTTCCATAGAAACAATACTGATTTATCGTATCTGCTTGGGCGAACAGTTCTTCGGGAGTATGTGTTTCTGTCGGGAACAGTTCGCCAGGAGGTGCCCATGTTAGTAATGTGTGTAGGTGATGAAGACATGTACCAAGCGACGCAAGTAGTTGACCGCACGATTCTACCTCTCTAAAAGGAAATATCGCTGGTTAATGAATAACATAATTTCGTGAGAAATAGGAAAAACAAATCTTTGATAGATTGAGTTATTTAAGATGTATTCTACATTGAAATTGCGTCAAAATTAATAATAAACACAATAAAAGGTGAACATTATTAAAGACATTAATACAAAAATAATGTTAAAATTGTTAGCATATTTTAGAAGGTTAATGATAATTTAATGGGACTTTAAACAAATTACGTACTGGTTTTTAATAAAAACTGATATCATTGGCATGCGATTATTTGAATCGGAACCGGGTATTGAAACAATTCGCTTCCGCAATTCTCGTTTCGGAGCCAACAAATGACATCGGTGATTAGATCAACATTGTAAATACATCTGATCTTACCTCTGATTGTTTTTTTTTTGTTATATATGCTTCGCCCACAATCAATTCCCAGAAGTAAATATTATTAGGTGTCATTATAGTGTATAATTTGTTAGAATTTCTTAGACTTAGGTCGCCTTATTTGGCCCTATGACAGCAAACAACTGTTTGTTTCTCAGGTTAGATAATCCTTTGAATAATTTTGATTTACAAGATAAGGTAGAATGAGAAGAAGAACGAGATTATAACACCCACCCAATACCCAATAGTCACACATATTGTCCTGACCCCACACTAAGATACTAGTCTTGTGTCGTAGGTATCAGGAACTACGAGAGACGCACGGTCTCATAACACCCAGACTCGAAACAAATATCTGTGGGCCACACAAGCATTTGTCGCGGTGCGAGAATCGAACCCGCGGCCTCTTGCTTGCACAGCCGGCTGCTCACCCGCTGCGCCACGGAGGCTGTCAGGTGCGACGTGTGCAACGAGGTGCCCGGTAAGCACTCTCCTTGTCATTATCATGGTGTAGAAATTCGAAGAGAAAATTTTTATACCATCGTTGAACCTGAACCGTGTAAATAACAGTGCACTGAATAATAGACACCACGTGACCGATGCAGAGATTGCATGTTGAACGTAAAAAATTCACAGAACAAGAAAATGACTCATACTTCAATCAAAAATCTATGTAATGGTCGGCAACGCTGCAATGCCACAAACATGTACCAAGTGGTCCTTGATCAATAAAAGGTTGCGAATGAATAGTGTCAAATGAGAGCCGAGTTTACTGGACTAAGACGTGAAATTAAATTTCATCGTGCCGCTGCCTTGTACAATTTCATAAATCCGTTTACTTTAATAAAATGCTATTGCATACTTCAGTTTTTTGAACTATGACACAACTTATACGCAATAAGCACGTGAATATCAATAAATCTATGTTCAACCGCTTTTATAACATAAAATTACAGTATCTAGTGCAATTTATTGTTGAAACTACTTTAAGTATAAGTACTTCTAGTATTTCAAGCCTTTCAATTTACGAATATGACCTGGATGTCATTGGCAGTTCGTGATCAAAAGGGATTTTGAGTCGTCTTAGCAGCAGAGAGAAGCGGTGATGCGCGATATAAGCGCTGAGAGCGATGGCACATTTCTGTGTCGAAGTTCAAGGAACACTATGATGTCAATTCACCAAGCATATGCAATTTTAATAATACTATTATAATAAACGACAGGGACAAATTTTCTACGGTATTTTATATGATATAAATATTTTGGACCTCGTAATTGCATCAGTAAAAATAAACTTCTTATTACAAGTAATATTTAATACCACCTAACAGTAGCCGACAGTCACACAAACAGTACTGACCTACTACTAAGATATAAGTCTTATGTCGTCTTGTGTTTATCACGAACTACGAAACAAAAAATCATTACACAAACAATTTCTCGGTCGGCCTCGGTGCGGTTTCAAACCAGCTGTCTCTGGTATTCACTCGATGTCACGATTCACGAGTCACTGAGGCTGCCTCTATTATGGATCTATCTTCAATTTTAAAACTTACTTCACAAAGTGCCCCTTCCGAAACAACAGCGCATCCCTGCCAGTTGACACTTGCCGACTCAGTTTTAATCCGTATAGCACACACGAGTCAACCACTGACACAAAACTGCGATAACCATTTCCCGGGGATTTAGCGTCGAAATCGTACAACGGAGCTACCTAAAACAAAGAAACATTAAAATATTATATTTTCATAAGTTTTCTTTACTTGAATATTGATATGGGAATATTATGTTGTATTACTTTAAACGTCCTTGGCATCTTGAATCCCATATTTTTCGCTTAAACAGAACTAGTTAGATACAATATTGACTTTTAGAGATTTCTAAATAACAAGATTTATTTTAGAAGTTTTGAATTTGTTGCCAAAAGCTATATAAAAGTATTTGGCATGGATATTCGACCGAAATAAATGATGCGAAAATCGACTTATTGTCCAAAGAAATGTTATGATTTTACAACATCCTGTAGATATAATCTATATTTTATTTTTGAGCACCCAAATCAATCCAGATAAGTGCGTTAATGCAAGGTAAGATTCCACAATTCTTGGACACAAAAAAAATTAATATGTACTACGTAAACGTGTACGAATCAAGTAGATTTTGTCTTTAGTTTATGGAATAGTGTGCTAATTACTTTCTATTCCCGAAATATGCTGGAAATAAATTCCACACGGGCCGGGTGGGGCCATGACCTGAAGTTAGTATGTACCTACTTTTTTTTTCTCGATGCGGAAATTCGACGTTCTGTTTATTGTAATTTTTATCGATTGAATTTGGAATGAGGAATGCGCGGTTGTTCAGGTTTTTGCCGACCTGTTTTTATGTGTCTGTCTAACGCAAATATTGTTGTATTGGTTAAAACGATTACAAGGCCAAGTCTAAGTTTACATTTTATTACTTTGTATCTTTATCTATGACCAAGTAACTGTATGCATACGTGAGATAATATTCACACCAAACTGCTAGAGTTGCTCGGATCCAGATTCTTGTATTATAAAATGATTACTGTCAGTGTAGGTACTGTCATTTCAAGAAACCTACAGATGAAATAACTTCTCTGCGGTATATTCCTCTCCCTCTGATTAATTAACTCCTGTTAGCTGTCTACTACTGTCTCTGTTCTTTCATTTATATCTAACGGGATGAGAATGACGAAAAATTAATCAAAAGGTCGAACCTGAACACTCGTACACTATTTCAGCCTTAATTGCGTCGACAAGAACAGAAGCGTACACAATTCATTATGAACTCATAAATATTTACGAGCAATTAGCGAACAATGGCATTATGCTGCTATTGAATTTTTAAAAAGGATTTCTTTTACGTTATTATATTCAGAATAATTATAATTCAGATAGCTACTAAAATTAAGTTGATTAAAAATAAAATAAGTACCTATTTGTTATAAGTGTAATATGTAATACTATTACTGTGCTTCATCAATATTAGTTTTTGAAAATATAATATTATATCCGACAGCCTCCGTGGCGCAGCGGGCGAGTAGCCGGCTGTGAAGTATAAGCGAATATTTGTTACGGGTCTGGGTGTTGTGAGACAGAAAGTCTCTCGTAGTTCCTGATTCCCACGACACAAGACTCGATCTTAATGTGGTGTCAGGACTATTTGTGTGACTGTTGGGTGTTATTTATTATTAAATACATATAAGTACGAACTATGAATATCCCACTCAAAAGAAGATAATCTACTGAACATAATATGTTGCATATTAGATAACACCTCCTTGACCCAGTAGTAGCATAATGGAGCTGTTAGCAGGCAGATACATTGAAATAGAATAAGGGCAATGAAGAAAGAGTGGAAAAGTGGCAGAGGAAGAGTGATATACAGGGTGTTTCTAAAAGGTGGTATCAATAATAGCTACACCTAAAGGAAGGATGATTAGCAACTTAGCAGTATAGTTTAAAATTGTGTAAGGCTCGTAGTTTTTAAATAATATATTATTTGCAATTGTTACAAAAGTTTTTCTTTTCCTTAAGGCCTATTGATTACCAGAAAATTCGGAAAAGGTAAGCCGAAAGGAATCGAGTTGTAATGACTTTTCGCCATTGATACACAAAGTCATTCTTATACTAATTGCGACAAATTATAGGTAGATTTCTGATTTTAAAATCCCCATGCTTAATGATTGATTAAAACGATTAAGTTCAATTAATATTTTTTAACTTGCATCACAATTTAAATTAGTCTCCCTAAATGTTATTGGTACTAACTTTATGAAACAACTGGTATATTAGAAAATAAAGGCAACAAAGATTTTTATAGAAATTAAATAAGAAACTACTATACACAACTGTACCACCTGTCCTTGAGGAAATCACTCTCAGTGTGAACTAGAAAATAAAGGCAGCAAAATTTTTTATAGGAATTTAATAAGAAACTTCTATACACAACTCAGTGTGAACTGACTAATTAAAGCATTTAAGAACAAAGTCCGCTTCCATACATATGTGTATCATAACAAGACACTTGCTATTAAAATGATGTGTTGTGAGTTAAATTGCACACTTGTTTCGATGCATGATGTAATAGATATTGTTAGAACTGTGAACAAAGTTCAAGGAAATTTTATTTAAATTAGAGATTTATTGTACCAGGATGTAGGTATCACTAATCATTTCCTCCTTGCCAATGGTATCAAAACAATTCTTAACACCAGAGTATTATAAATTACACACAACAGTAACTTATAATATAATTATTAAAGTTCTCAGGAACTGGAAGTATATACAAGTAAAAAGCACTTAAATGTTTTTCAAATAGTTCCATTGGATGAACTCCAAGATTACAGTTAATTGATAATGAATAGATATTTATAGACATTTTACATAATTGGCAATTAGAATATATGTAGGGCAAAGTGACTTATAGTGGATCTTGTCCTTAGATACAAAAATTCCGTAATTCCTACCGTTTGGAAAAAAATATTCAATGTTTTGATCTACATTACAGCCTCCGTGGCGCAGTGGGCGAGTAGCCGGCTGTGAAGCAAGAGGCCGCGGGTTCGATTCCCGCATTGAGACAAATGTTTGTGTGGCACACAGATATTTGTTTTATGTCTGGGTGTTGTGAGACCGATAGTCTCTCATACTCTCTGACACCCACGATATAGGTATATACCTAGTGTGGGGTCAGGACTAGGTGTGTGACTGTTGGATGTATTTATTTATTATTTAATTCCTATAAAAGTCAATTATTGTCCCAGGGAAGATTTTTCAATAGTCGGGGATAGTTTTGGTGATTTGACAGATTTTTAGAAATTATACTTATAATAAAAGGAAGGAAAGAAAGGAAAGGAATTTGTGCCCGATATGGCGATAGGCTCGCCCCCTATCACATCTGGGACGGAACTAAGCGCGGCGAAATGTGGGTGCTCTAGTTCGCTAGTGCGCCTCTGCCTACCCTTTCGGGGATACAGGCGTGAGCTTATGTTATGTTATAAAAGTTATATAGCTATTAACAAATCGGCCCTTAATTATATTACAAAAATGCTAGTATAATTGGAAAGAATGACATAAACTTTATTGAGCCAATGTGTCAGGCAATAATGACAATGGAATCAGTGTAGCTATCATGGGCCTTTACTTATAAAAACAGTTTAGCTAAGCAAATGGCTAAGAATAGTCCGTCACTTCTTTCCTTGTGTCACATTGTTTGAAAATAAAAGGGACAGAATATTCTTTACCATATGCTCAGTTAAACTGTTTCTATTATGTTCCCATGTATTTTATTGATGTATCATTTTAATGATTGCTAAATTATCATAAGGTCACTCCACAAGATTATCTAAGCTCTTGGAACAAGAACTTGTAAAAAATTATGTTAACAAGATTATTGTAGCCAAGGGCAATTACAATAACGATTATTTGTTAGATAATGATTGTTTAATTTTAAAATTGAATTGAATTTTTTGTGGGCATATTATAATTATGTTATTTTATTTATCATTTATTTAACTTTTTACAAATTATGATGTAAAGGCGGACTTAATGCCAAAGGCATTCTCTACTAATCAACCCAAGTTATTAATGCTATTAATAATTTTTTTGAATAGTTCTGATAAATGTATTAGTCGCCTCCCTTGTCTAGTGTCAGCATATATTGGCTGTGGACCGGGAGGTCATATGTTCGATTCCCAGAATGGGGAAAATGCATTTTCTAATTTAATTTGACCGAGACTGGATCCCCCAGAGTGGTTTGACGTCAGGCAGGCAGCCGCTCGTGAAAACTTAGCCAAGCCCTTTCTGCAACATGCTTGAAAAAATGTGTTGCACCAACACCACATTGAGGTAGGATAAGGGCAGGCAGAAAGAAAGTTCTGATTAATGTAAAATATAAAATATAATATAAATGTAATGATAAATGTTGATAATAAGATTCTGAAGACAATTATTATTTTAATTAATCTAATGAAATTTACTTATTAAACAATAATCACAAATATTTCCTTAAGTGGGTACACAGTACCAACATGTTTTTACATTGTCTAATTTCATTTTTATAACATTTAATAAATGATAACATTTAATTTAGGAGGAGTAGGTACATACTACATACCTTTCGTACATGATCAACAAGCGGCCAAACTGTGTCTATGTGATCCAGCAGAGTCATGAATCCCTGGTACAGGCGTTGGCCGTTTTCGCTGTCGTCTGGCTGGAAGTAAGTCGCATTGTTCTGGCACGAGTCTTTCAGCGCCTCGTACATCGCGTACGTCGGCGGAGCACCTTCCTGAGTCTCTTCGCAACATAGTGACGCCTTTGCAGGCGGCTCCGAAAACGACATTACTTTCGACAGATTCCCCGAAGCAAACCGAAATCCGCGACTAATAAACTTAAGCCTCATCTGCAAAGATTTTATTATAAACATCTAGCACGCTTAGAGTCGTCAAATCAATTAACTAACACCGATCAAAAACATAATTACAAAATACTGCGCGAATAAATTTTGTTATCATTGTATCATTATTATGATATTATTACTTTTATCTTTACATAGCCAATTTAATATTAACATCGATGTTTGCTAAGAATAGGTTTTCGCTATATTTAATTTTTTCGTTTTGCTAGAGTGGCTGAGTAGTAACGGGAAATCTATTTACGTCAATCAACGAAAGAAAAATCGAATGACAACTGACACTTGACAGCTGCTTCACAAAACTTTTCATCATTTTCACAATTTTCTTTTATTGTCTATGTATAAAAATCTAGTAAAATGATTAAATTGCATTAATGTTTTAAATAATTTAAGGTACCTTAAACGAATTGTCAATATTTTTACTTATCTTCTGGGTAGCTAATTTGTAACAAATTTTATTGTGAATATATTAAGTCAATGACGACATCAATCATACGAACAACTCAAAAAATCGTCATCTAAACGCACTAGAGCTTTTCTAATCATACGAATTAGAAAATTATAGTCTCTGCCTCCTCTTATGGTATACAGGTGTGACAATATGTATGTAGTGCAAAAGTATACATCGTGAAATAACTAAATAACACATTTTATCGATATCGATACCATACGCAATAAATCACGCCCCACGTCACTAGACCACCATTTCAGCTGCCGTATTATTATTACTTTGTTCCGGGGGCGTGGCTTATTGACGGATGCGGGCCTATATGAGAAACACTTATATATTGATCCTTCTTTACTTGAGATGATATCCATTAGTAAAAAAGAGATAGCTATATTTTTGCTGATTCTATCA
The DNA here is from genome assembly GCA_036417725.1 of Clanis bilineata. Taxonomy (NCBI): domain Eukaryota; kingdom Metazoa; phylum Arthropoda; class Insecta; order Lepidoptera; family Sphingidae; genus Clanis; species Clanis bilineata. The sequence goes on from CM071154.1 coordinate 10,993,615, forward strand.
AATTTTATACTCGATAGATTGTAAAAGACAATAAGGTGGTTGTGGTTTATACGTAGTTTCTCTATATAGTTTGTGCTCCGTTTGATTAAAAAACCTAGAAAACCGACTCGGGCTAATAGAATAGTTATTAGTTTTGAAATATTTCGAAAATGTTTTATTTATGAAACTGGAGGAATTAACAATGGAAACCGTTAAATCATACGAAAATACCTTATCTGATAATAGCGTTATTAACGATACGACAGAAGTTACAGACAACATAGTAAATAATGCGACTATCGGTTATCAAATACCCGGTTTGTTTACAAGTAAAACCTTGCTAGAGCTGTCGAATTCGTCATGGTCGAGGTCTAGAAATGCAAATGAGAGTATTCAGCCGTATTTGCGAGGGTGCAAGTGGTCTCCAGACGGTACTTGCTGTCTGTGTGTAGTAAATAATGACGGTGTACATGTTACTGAATTGTCGAGAGATTTATACACAGGCGATGTATCTTCAGGGCGGCTTATAGATATTTTAGATTCAGTGATACATGTGAAGGAGGCGGGCTTGGTGTATGATTTTTGTTGGTATCCTGCCATGAACAGTGGTATTCCTGAAACAAGTTGGTAAGTATATCTTGTGTATGAAATAAATAAATAACACCCTACAGTAACACATTAAGATACTAGTCTTGTGTCGTGGGTATCAGGAACTACGAAAGACTTTCGGTCTCACACCACCCAGACCTGAAATAAATATCTGTGGGCCACATAAGCATTTGTCTCAGTGCAGGAATTGAACCCGCGGCGTCTCGTTTCACAGCTGGCTAATCGCCCACTGAGTCACATATGCTGTCTGAAATAAATAAGAACAAGTTTTAAATGTAGTTTCTGCCGTGATAAACACCTTTTTCTAGCGTAAAAATAGCTAATAAAGTAATTATTTGTCTCGGTGCGGGAATTGAACCCGCGGTGTCTCGTTTCACAGCTGGCTAATCGCCCACTGAGCCACAGAGGCTGTCTAAAATAAAATAAGAACGAGTTTTAAATGTAGTTTCTGCCGGCCCATTCGTGCTGTAGACGTTACTGTCGACAGTGTGGCTCTACCACTCAAAAACATGACACAAAACTCAAATAGTACTATGGGGTCCAGAACTCATAGACTATGTGTGTAAGTGTTGAGTGACATCAATTTATTAATTGAAATCTGTCCTGTTTTTCCAGCTGGTTGACAACAATACAGAATGCCCCAATACAGATGTGGGATGCATTTGATGGCTCACTGAGATGTTCATACAGAGGGTACAATGCAGTGGATGAAGTGGAAGCAGCATTGTCAGTGACATTCACTCCTGATTGCCAGAGGATTGTGGCTGGTTATAAGAAAGTTCTCAGGACTTTTGATGTAGAAAGGTGATTTTGCTTAATTATAACATAACATAAGCTCACTCCTGTATCCCCGAAGGGGTAGGCAGAGGCGCCACTAGCGAACTAGAACACCCACATTTCGCCGAGCTTAGTTCAGTCCCAGGTGTGATAGGGGGCGAGCCTATCGCCATATTGGGTACAAATTCCAGACTCCGGGCTGATATGGAAAAATCCAATATCACTTTGCCCGACCCGGGGATCCAACCCGAGACCTTCGAACCGTAGTCGTACCGAAATACCACCATGCCACCGAGGTGCCAGTGCTTAATTATGGGTAATAATACATCAGAAATGAGTTACTGTTGGAGGATTGGTGATCTTTCTTGACAATCCTGAAATTCCAAGATTAGAAAATTGGGCTAAGATTGTGTGCCCTAATTACTGCACCATGCTCATCCAGTATAATGGCTGTTCACAGGTGGAACTAGCTTATTTAAGTTGTACTTGGCACTAGTCACCATCTGAAGCTGTACTGTTCCATGTATATTATATTGCAATTCCTTAAATATTGAGTCTTAAGTCTTCTGTACATTCATAAAATACATAATAATGATAATTATATTCAAATTAAACTTTCAGTTTTATAATATTAGTAGGATTGAATAATTCAATCCTACTAATATTATAAAACTGAAAGTTTATGAGTGTGTTTGTTACTTCTTCATTCTTAAATGGCTAGACCAATTTTAATGAAATTTGATGTAGATGTAGATGTCACCTTGGATTAACACATAGGCTTTTTATCCCAGAAAATAAAGACTATAAAGACCAAATTTTGATAATTTCAGACCAGGCAGAGATTTCGTTGAACACAAAACCACAAGTCCAGCATCATGTCTCGCAATGGACAGCAATATACTAGCAGTGGGTTCTTGGAATACAGTGATCAGCTTATACAATGTCAGTGAAACTGGTACATATAAGAGTATTGGGAAAATGCATGGACATAGTGGTAAATTAAATTGATTACTCTGCAGATATATTAGAAAAATAGTTTTATTTTTGTTCTTCACTCTAATGTCCTTTTCTCCATAAAGACTGTAAAACTAGGGCCATTGTGTATTTTGCTTATTTTAGAATAGACTTTCTTACGCCTTATAATAATTTCTTTTTTATATCAGAGACTGGCAAACGAGCAGATGGGTCACCTGATGGTGAGTGATCTCCACCGCACATAAACACCCAAGACACAAAAAGAATCATGGGTGCATTGCCAACCTAAAGGGAGGAAATGGAAGGGGAGTGAAAAAAGGATTGGAAAAGGAAGGGGGGAAACGGCCACCCGAAATCTCACTCACCGAACGAAACGCGACAGCAAGCTGCCACTTTACGTCTGTTTTCTGTGAGACAGTGGTATCAAACCGGTCGAGCCGGCCCATTCGTGCTGTAGACGTTACTGTCTACAGCGGTGCTGTACCAGACAATTTTAGACTATACTCAGTTTGTGGCAGCCAATTTGCATTTATAAATTTCTTCCTTCAATAACTGAAGAAAATATGGTCCTGTTTATTAAATAGGTGTGAATTTTTCAAGGTTGAATATGGGTTGTTGAATAGTTTTGTCCTTTCCAAACCTTTCTGGGATACAGACGTAAGCTTATGTTGTGTAAAATCATGTTTTACAATTTAATTATTAGTATGTGATAATTTACTAGTAAGTAAATTAGTAATTCATTTCGGGAGATCTACGATCAGCAGTGGACGGTAATAGGCTGAGATATATGTGCTAATTTAGTTCACATATTTCCAGGTGGTGTAACTCACATGAAATTCACTCCAGATGGTTTGAAATTGGTGTCAGGGGCCCGCATGGACCACAGATTGCTGGTGTGGGACATAAGATACTATCGGCGACCGTTAAATGTTCTGCACAGAGTTGTGAACACAAACCAAAGAGTATACTTTGATATTTCACCGTGTGGCAAATATTTAGTCACTGGTGGTACTGACGGAGTCCTCAAAGTGTGGGATGTAGAAAAGTATGATTGGAAATCTGGGTTGGATGCAACTGATGTCAATGATAATGTGACATACAAGGTAATATTTCGGAGTGTTTTCAGTCTAACAATGTAGTTTCTATACCTTCCAAATTGCCTGTATGTCACTCTAATGTGAGGTGGCGCAGCATTTATTTAAATTTTTTTTTATTATTAAATGGTATACCAACAGCATACATATACAACATTTTTAAGTAATAACATAATAATAATATTTTTTTTAAGATGCAAAAATAATTCAGCTTCGTTTTTACGTTTGGCACCCTCTTGGACATATCGTGTTATACCTGGCGCGTAAATTTTGATAGTCGATTCGATTACGACTACGATTCATTTAGTCACTTAAAATTCCACCGAAATCAACTAAAAAAGTACACTAATGTCGCGTTAAAAATTACGAAATGACAAGTTCTGGAATCCAACGCGACATTAGCGCAGTTTTAAACTCGATTTCGGTGGAATTTTGGATTTTTTTGGTACTCGAAATCGAATCGAGTGTCAAAAGTCAGAGGGCTGATCAAAGGTCATCCGGTCCACAGCTCATATATTATTATGCTCTCACTAGACCAATGAGGCGACTTTTGTATTTTCTATCGTGGTTTTCAGTCTGTATTTATATTTTTCCATTTTTAATCAATAATCATTGTGAACGAAATAAACAATAAAATACGTAGTAAAAACTCTTATATTATGGCAAAAGATTAAGCTACATTAATCAAAATTTTAGCAAGATATTACAATACCTTAAACATGGCATACTTCAATACCATTCTTTATTATATTTGAAACATTACTCAATTTTAAGTTAATTTTTTTGTACCAGAAAATGGCCAAGCCCTGGTCTAAGAAACTAAATCAATAATTATAGCTCTTATGTAATTACGATGACACTTTTATTACAGTTTCCACTACACAGAGATTGCTGTAACAGCGTCTCCGTTCATCCGTGCAGACCTATATTAGCAACTGGGTCTGGACAGTTTCACATCACTAATCCAATTACGAGCCTACAGGAATTAGAAGATGAATCAAATAATGACATCCAAGACTTCACAGATGCGAAGGATTTGAGATATTCGACTAGTGTAGAAAACTGTTTGGTGTTTTGGTGGACTGGAGATGTGTTACGATAGTTTTAAAATAAAATATATTTTTATGAATAGCAGTTGTTTTTTCATTACAATACTTTCTTTCTACCTGCCCTTATACCATATTAATGTGGGGTCGGCGCAACGCACTTATTTCTAGCATGTTGCAGAAAGAATTTGGTTTAATTTTTATGACCGGCTGTCTGCGAGATGTAAACTATCTGAGAGATCCAGTCCCGGGAAAATTAAAGAAAATTGGCTTTGCCGGACCTGGGAGTCGAACCCAGGACCTCCCGGTTCACAGCTGATATAGATATGCTGCCACTAGAATAAGCACGCGACTTTATTAGATTACGAAAAAGGTAATTAGAGACGAGGTAAATGGCCCCTACGACACGATGCCAGCTTACCAGCGTAACAATAAAAGAAACTCGGATTCCCATTCAGAAATTTTTACACTTCGCCACTGATACATGTACTATGTACATACATGCATAAGCTCACGCCTCTGTCACCAAATTGTGAAGGTAGAGATGAACGAGGAAAATAGGTCATCCATAATTCACGGAGATTCGGTTATTGAAGTTACTGGAATATAGAGGTACAGCTTTCGTGGCGCAGCGGGCATGTAGCCGACTGAGAAGAAAGAGGCTGCGGGTTCGATACCCGCACCGAGACAAATGTTTGTATACTTATAGACATTGGTTTCGGGTCTGGGTGACATGAGATCGAAAGTCTCTCGTAGTTCTTGATAACTACGACACAAGAGTCACAACTCACAAGACTTGTATCTTAGTGTGGGGTCAGGACTATGTGTGTGTTGGGTGTTATTTATTTATAACTTTCTTCATTCATCTATTCTTACCCACTAAATGTGGAATAGGCGCATCACACTTTTTCAAGCATATTGCCGTAAAGATTCGGCTTTAGTATTTACGACCGGTGACAAATTTCATGTCCTTTTTCAAATCCATGATGCCATGCCGATAAGAAGATATCAAACTGTACGAACAAAGAGATTTTATTTTTATAGTTACAATAATCAGGGAACAAACAAGTTTTGTTGTCCGACCGGGTAGTGCATCGGTCAATTGACAGTGGTTCGGGTCGTAAACCGAAGCGACCGTTTTATAGACCGACTCCAATTGCCTACCGACCCTCTAGGCTCTAACTTCCGAGTTTCCACATAAATCTTTATTGATAAGGTTTATGTTCGTCTATTTCTCTTCCTGATATTGAATGATTCCTCTCAGAAGGCAGAAAATAATTACAGGTCTGTAGGTTTAGCTATCTACGCTGGTCATTTCGGATTTATTTGTATGTATTTCTCAACCGTTTGTGGAAAATTGTGGACCGATTTAATACAGTGGTTTAATAAGGCATAGAAAAATATGTAGTTTTTTAAAAGTTAAATGTTTTTAAAATAATTGAAATGTCTACAATTTGTTTTACTTTTATGATATCAAATGATAATTAACTATAAACAACATTTAATTAAGATAGGGAATGCTTGAGTAAGGCAAGTAAAACAAATATTTGGGTAGCGTTTGAATATTCGGGCATTCCTGTCTAAAATCCATACGATATACTATATAATATATCTGAAGTATCCTAATCAATAATAATGAAAAATCACCTATTATGTGAATCTATGAATGCGACGAAAAATTATTACGTGTCATGTAACAAGTTCTTCGTAGCACGCCTTTTACGAGATGGCGTACTGCGCTACGATATGCTCTACGAAACGCTACGACGCTACAACTACTACGGGTAAGATTACTTTTACGACTGATAAGATTTATTCACGTAGTTATTTCTTTCTACATTTTTTACTAGTTGCCTTTGTGCAAAATTTTATGTATTTAATAGATCATTTATAAGAGAATGAGTATTAATATGTATTTATATCCCTCTTATTTATTACACAGCATCCATGTAGAGGATAGGATTACTTAACCCGTCGGAGGCGGAACATATATATGTTACATAAGCGTATGGGCCACCGGAGGTCGAGCTGCCCGTGACTATTTAAGTTTACGTGAATGTTATACATTGAACATAACATAGCATAAGCTCACGACTGCAAAGTCCATTCCTCCTTCGAAACGTCGGGAATAGAAATTAAAACCAAATCGTGATAGAATCCGTAAAAATAGTTTTATTTCAAAGGATAGGATTAGGTTGAGGTATATCGTAAGTATCTCTCTTGAGTCACGTTAATAACTTATAAGCTAATCTACAAAACGACTCAACGTTATCAATCATTTGTCACTACAATACGTTCCAGCACAAACCACAGGGATTCATCATTCAACCCTTTATTCCGTAATGTGTTTTCTGCGTCATCAGACGCTCCGTTCTCAAAATTGTCTTGTGTCTATCGTTCATTCGGTTCTGCGAATAGTCTGCTCAAATTCATCCATCACTGAGCCACAATTTTCCATTAATTAAGAACTTGCTGTGAAACCCATTTATTTTGAAGACTTGCGCAACCGCAACGTTGGTGCCTTGCTTGTCGGGATTTTAATATAATTTAGTGATCGACTCAGTATCAGTCGGAGTCTGGAATTCGTGCCCGGTATGGTGGTAGGCCCGCCCCCTATTACATCTGGGACGGGAGAGAGCTCGGAGAAATGCGGGTGTTTCAAATGTATATCCATGAAATATCAGGGATGTAAAACAATTATTAAACCGCCTTCAAATGGAGAAGGTTCTTAATTCGTCAGTCGCTTGTATGTGTGTTACACGATGTTATCCATTGTGTACGTTTTAAACGTAGAGCGATTTTTCTGTCGACTTCAAAAAAGGAGGTCCTCAATTCGTATGTATTTTTTTTGTGTTACGTATATCTCTGGTAAATGTGGGCAGATTATGAAGATTATTTTTGTGTTACACAGAGCATATTCCAAGGGTGGTCCCATAGCAGCTACCTCGAAGATCGTCAGGTAAAAGTGCAGTATGCGGGAGTAGAGGTCATCAGAAGTACTAGCAAGGGCTGCATTCAGGGATCGTCATGTGGCCCCCTCATGTGGAATCTTCAGCTGGACCCATTACTGGAGCAAACTATGAGCCTGAAAGCGCATATACAAGGTTTTGCAGACGACATACTCGTTATAGCCTCTGCCACAACACCGGATGAATTATCCAGGATCACAAATCACGCCTTGGAATGTATAGCAAACTGGGGCAAATCATGCAAAATGAAATTTGCTACACACAAGACACAGGCCATTATAGTCACAAATCGCAGAAAATATGACGTTCCGCACTTGGAATTCTCTGGAGTCAGCATTGAAATATCGAATGAGTTAAAGGTATTAGGCCTCACGCTAGACTCAAAGCTCCTTTTTAAGAACCACATAGAGGATGTGTGCAATAAAGCCACCAAGCTATACCAGATGGTGTCCAACTCTACTCGAACCAATTGGGGGCTAAACAGAGAAATTTTAAAGACTATATATTCCGCAGTGGTTGAGCCGACTGTTCTTTATGCAGCCAGCGTATGGGCACCAAACATTGAAAAACAATATATTGCAAGGAGACTCAATCAACTCGCGAGAAAATTCGCCATCATGATAGCCCGAGCACACCGTACAACATCTCTGACCTCAGTACTATGCATAGCAGGAATATTGCCATTGGACTTGCGTGTGAGGGAAGCTGGAGAGCTGTATGAACTAAAACGTGGAAAACAATTCAATGAACTTCCTTCCTATCAAGTAGAAAGAAATATTCCATACCATAAACTTCCGCATCCAACTGATAGGAAACCTATAGCCTTCAGCTTTCTTTACACGCAGGAAGATATAGAAAATATCAAAAACCAAGGGCCAAAGATTTACACCGACGGCAGTAAAATCCAGGGGAAAGTTGGAGGAGCTGTCATATGCTGGAATAACGGGACAGAAGAGCAACAAGATACCTTCTCACTAGCGCCTCACTGCTCTGTCTACCAGTCTGAGTTGGTAGCTATATTAAGAGCTACAAAGATGGTGCAGACATTTCGACTTCAGGACGCTAACATCATAAGCGACTCAAGATCCGCCCTGGAGTCCATAGCGCGTCCAGAAGCTACGAACCCTCTTGTAGCCGAGATACAAGATCGTATCCACGAGTTAAGTACAATAAATATAGCCACACACCTATACTGGGTTAAGGCACATGAAGGCATCGAAGGAAACGAACGTGCAGACCAACTTGCAAAGGAAGCAGCTCTGGAAAACGTTGCAGAGCTGGCGTATGATAGAATCCCGGTTTCTTATCTCAAATACTCTCTCCGCCAGAAAACTATAAAGTCTTGGCAAAATAGATATGATGAGGCTAACACGGCGGCAATAACTAAAATATTCTTTCCTCAAGTTCGTGATGCACACCTTATACTTGACAAAATTAAATGTACAAACATTATAACGCAACTGCTGACGGGGCATGGAGGGTTCAAAGCCTACTTACATAAATTTAAACTTATTAACGATCCAAACTGTTCTTGTGGGTCTGAGGTACCGGAGACAGTGCCCCATCTGTTGGATCAGTGCCCAAGATTCGGTACATGGAGACACGACGCAACACAACAATTAGGTTACCAGATCAGTACAAATAATTACGCGAAAATATTGCTAAACGACGACGATCGCAGAATATTCTTACGCTATGCAGAAAAGGTCGTGAGGGCGGCAGCCAGGGGGAATGGAAGTACTGGGGTATAGACTAAATAAGATACAGTGTATGTCATGTATAATAAAATAAAAGTATTACAATAACAATATTATATAATTGATAATAAATATTAAAATATATATATACAAATATAAATGATTAATGAGAGTGTAAAATATTCATAATAATATATATTCATAATAATATTAGTGTTAGCATAATATAATTAAAATACAATAATCATAAAATAAGAAATAAATTGTAATTAATGAAAACATATGTAAGTAACAGAACTCAAAATTGCCATAAAATAAATAATGGCAGGTGTAAAAGAAATCAATTAAAAAAAAAAAAAAAAAAGGGTGGTCCCATACACATTTGGTCACGATCGGGTATATGTTGAAGTCAGTCTTGAAGGTCGGTTGAATTAAACTTGATCAAATATGTATATAGGACGGACCGACTTCAAATCCATATCTGAAGTCGGTGTTTTAACATTTCAAGATTTTCAATGCAGAGACTGATAAACCGGAAACTATATCTTCTGATGGTACGAGTAAGTGATCTCCACGGCCGACAGATAATAACTTTCTTTCTACCTGCCCTTATCCTACCTTAATAAGACAATAACGTAAGTATAAAATAATGTTGACGATTCTTGAGTTTATGTCCTGTGGAAGTTCTATTTGCATTTCTCATTAACAAGTTTAAATGGAAGCAATTAAACGTGATAGTTATTCTGAATTGTTCTTTTATTTGAACATTATCCTGAGCACTTCTCCTAGTTTTCAAAGTATTAAGCGCAGATTAAGTTATTTTCAAGGAGTCTTAATAGCACCCCTTATACTTCTGCAATTATAATTATGAACGGCTGTGGTGATGAGGCTTCTGACACTTAAATTGAGTATTTTACTTACAGACATTAGAGACTTAATATAAATTTTCTATACAAATATAAAATTATTGAAATAAAACTATTTTTACGGATTACGGACAAATGACACCTCAGTCCGACCCGTGACCACGAAGACTGCAAAACCTTCGAAACGTCGGGAATTAAAATTAAAAACCAAATCGTGATAGAATCCGTAAAAATAGTTTTATTTCAATGTATACATTTGCGTAAACTTAAGAAATCAGTATATAAAATTATTGTTATTAAATTATTATTTTATTATTGTTTCGTATGTTTTGAGTGTTTTTCTGAATGTTAAATATGAGCTAATTTGTGCCATCGCTGGATTTTCGGTCCACATTAATAATCTTCGGGGATACAGGCGTGAGCTTAAGTTATGTTACATTTGTTACATTGCCTCCGTGGCGCAGCGGGCGAGTAGCCGGCTGTGAAACGTGAGGTCGCGGGTTCGATTCCCGCACCGAGACAAATGTCTGTGGCCCATAGATATTTGTTTCGGGTCTGGGTGTTGTGAGACCGAAAGTCTCTTGTAGTTTCTGATACCCACGATACAGGTTATACCTAGTGTGGGGTCAGGACTATGTACGTGACTGTTGGGTGTATTTATTAATTTATTTACATAAAATAGGAAGGAGTCTTCGTTTGTTCTCGTTTTACGAAACAAAGTATCGGTTCCACATTATTTTGTTAGGCGCTAAAGTTAAATAGGCTTATGTATACCATGACATGAAAATACTCCATGCAAAATAAATAACGGGGCTTCAGCTAATATTGTAAATTTTAGTTTCGTATAGTGATAAAGTGAAAATGTTTTCATATTATAAATGCAATGTATTCTTATCTTAACTGACCGGCGATATACGTTTTAATACGCATTAAACACAACACAGCTGGTGCCTCCGCCGAGTTATTAAACGCTCGTTTGCCCAACGTCAGCTGCTTTCTCTATAAAACGCCTTCATCAATGTTTTTTAAAGTAGTAGTAGAATGTGTATGTTTAAAGCACGATAAATTGATTTGGAAATAAGTATCGGATTTTTTTAAAGAAATTGTTTATGAAAAATAAATTATATAAAAATATTTAGGAACATAAACTCGTGCAAATCTTTATTTGACGACTTTGAAGAATCGTTAAGTATGACGGCTTTTTAGTCGCCTTCGTGGTCTAGTGGCAGCATATATGGGCTGTAGACCGGGAGGTCCTCGGTTAGATTCCCAGGTCGGATAAAACAAATTTTCTAATTTAATTTTCCCGCGACTGGATTCCTCATAAGGGGTTGACGTCAGGTAGGTGGCCATAAAAACTAAGCTAAATCCTATCAGCAACATGCTTGAAAAAGTGTGTTGCGCCGACCCCACCTTAAGGGATAAGGGCAGGTAGAAAGAAAAGTTATGTATGACGGTTTTCGACAAGACAAGGACCTAGGAAAACAATGAATTTGCTGTGATAAAATATATATTATACTATCTGTCTTAGAATAAACTTAACGAAATTACACAAGATAAACATAATACCTCTACAATGGAACAAGAACACGGTCTCGTTCCGCGAGCAGCGAGACGTGTGGCAGAACTCGGTTAATAGATAAAGCATTCACAACGTAGTCTACTTTTTAAGATGGTTCTGTCACAGCACTAAAGTACCTACGATTTTTCGACCAACTTCCAAAAAGGAGGAGGTCTTCAATTCGTCTGTTTTTTTTAATATATGTTACGCGATATCTCCGCCAAATGTGGACCGATTTTCAAAATTCTATTTGTGTTCGATAGAGCTTATTTCAAGGGTGGTCCCATATAAATTTGTATATATATATTTGTAATAACTTCAAAACGTGGAGGTTCTCAATTAGTCGACAGTTCTTTATGCATCTTACTCAATATATCCGGCAAATGTGTACCGATTTTCAAGATTCTTGTGTTCGATAGAGTGAGATAGATAGATAGTGTTCGTTTCGTTCCAAGAGTGATACCATATTTTAGTTAAGATCAAATAAATGAAGTCAGATTTTCAACTAGTGATTATATTGATTTAAAATCGCCCGATTAGTCTAATGGCATGATTAGATCGGATATCCGGAGATAGCGTAAATTAGCTCGTACTTAACTTTCAGAAAAACATACATGATTTGGGAGTCGCTCGCTTTATTATATAATACAAAGAATTCACACACGAAACAATAAAACAAATAACATGTTTCCCAGCACATTCTTGGTGTATTGTAAATTTTAAAACGTCTAACAAAATGGCATGTACAAGGCAAAATGGGAACATGTCCGCTTTGCCCACGCTTTGCAGCCAATGCACGTCTTTGACAAAGTGATATCGGGGTGAAGCGAGTAACGACTAGCGACACAGAGACCTGTATTCAAATAGGGTGTCTTTTGTTGCATGTTCATGTCATTTGTTGGTGAGAATGAACATTCCATGCAGCTTAGCATCGTTAATTTTCTTGTACATTGCATATGACAGACTTTATAGATTTTTGTTGAGAATTTGTTTCGCATCGCTCGACTGCCTCGGTGGCGTAGTGGTATTGCGTGCGCGGTACGACTATTATCCTGAGGTCTCGGGTTCGATTGCCGGGTCGGGCAAAGTGATATTGAATTTCTCAGTATCCGCCTGGAGTCTGGAATTTGTGCCCGATATGGCGATAGGCTCGCCTCTTATCACATCTGGGACGGAACTAAACTCAGCAAAATGTGGACTGTTCTAGTTCGCTAGTCGCCTCTGCCTACCCCTTCAGGGATACAGGCGTGATTATATTATGACAAAAGCATGTATTATGTATGTAATTTGTTTCGCGAAATAGTGAAATTTTAATGAAAGTATTAAAAGTAATAAAATTTAGCTTAGTTTAATGATATGAGCATAGAATAGTAGCCCACATTATATCAGGGTCTGGACTAGCCCCTCACAAAAATAACATAAAGTTCAACGATAAGTCGGTGTATATTATTTTTATGGTAATTGATGTACCTACCTAAACCATACAATTTGAAAATAAACATCAACATAGTCATCTAGACAGATTTAATACAGTCACGTTCCACTTGTATAATGTAGCTCGTGTCTCGAAGATAGTCTTATGAACGTTGAATGTAATTATAAACATGTAGGATGGGGTATATGAAAATAGTCGCGAACTTGCGTCAAAGACATGTACAACTATAAATATGTTAAAATGTAGCCGAAAAGTGAAAGAATATGTATGAGAATCCTAAGCAGATGGATGGAGGATATCAAAGGACAACCCATATAATCGCAATATCGTCGACTCTATGTAAGTAAACAACCTAAAATTATTGAATATTGAAAGTAAATATTTGATCGTCGCTTTGTGCCTTCAAATAAAATATCATTCTTATACAGTTCCATGCTTAGATTATTGCTCCATAGTTAATAATTCAACAGTCTTACAGTAATTAAACACAGAGTGATAATAACATACCATAACAATAAGCGATAATAAGAATTTGTTATTTTTGTCTTTCATTTGTTGACAGTCTCTGTGGCGCAGCGGGCGAGTAGCCGCGGGTTCGATCCCCGCACCGAGACAAATGTTTGTATGGCCTACAGATATTTGTTTCGGGTCTGGGTGTTGTGAGACCGAAAGTCTCTCGCAGTTCCTGATATCCACGACACAAGACTTGATATTAGTGTGGGGTCACGACTATGTATGTGACTGTTGGGTGTTCTTTATTTATTTCTAAATTGATAAAGAGTAATAATCACAAGTTTAAAAACTTAACTTCAATAATAACTGACTTCAAATCCGATTGTGACCAAAATTATATGGGACCACCCTTGAAATAAGCCCTATCGAATACAAAAAGTATTTTGAAGATCTGTCCACATTCGGCGGAGATATGGCGCAACATACATAAAAAAATACAGACGAATTGAGGACCTTCTCCGTTTTGGAAGTTGGTCGAAAATGACAACTTTGCATTATTCAAGAGGTTATAACTTAGGTTGTAAACAACATAGGCTCTAAAAATAGTCCACTTAATAGTGTTAGCATACCATACCCAAAAGTTAGATGGTCACTCCCAACAACCGTAAGTATGGTCAGGAAATTTCATTTTTACGGTTATTGCACTCTGTGTTTACGTGCAACCGCAAAAAGTCTATATTACCCGGGCCACAGACAGTAGATACTTCCCATAAAAGCCCCCAAAACATTCTCCTTATAATAAAATCGTAATAACCGCGGCCACCGTACAGTTTAATAGCGAGTGGGATTGCAAATTTGTTTTTAAGTAGGACGCTGCATCGTATCTTTTAACCGACTACTTCGGAAGAAGGGTAATGACATCCGTACCTACATACGAGTGAGCTAGGGCAACATACTTTTTCGAGTATATTGCAGAAAAGATTGGCAAGGGCCGTGGGGAATTGGGCTATCGGAAATCTTATTCTCCTAACGAGAGTAACGAGACGTAACAGCAAACTGCTACTTTACGTCGGTTTTCTGGAGACAATGGTATCAATCCGGCAGAGCCGGCCCATTTGTACTGTAGACATTATTGTCTACAATGTAGCTCTACCACTCAAATCTGACACACTTTACGATCTATGATATAATTTTAGACCGAATTACAAAAAGGAGAAGGTCCTCAATTCGTCTGTATTTTTTTAAATGTATGTACGCGATATCTCCGTCAAATAAATCCGCCAAAGGGTGGTCCCATATAAATTTGGTTACGATCGGATTTGAAGTCGGGCCGTTAAGTTTTTAAACTTGTGATTATTCAAACACATATTGAGCTGTTCACCAATTCAATAGGTACTTGAAATCATGCTTTTTCTAACTTGGTCTCCAAATGATATATTTTTATGTATGAAATTTCATCAAAATAACATTTCCTCTTCAAATATGGACTATGTAGACATGATGATTCAAAGAGTTCGTGAATATTCACTTCAATAACTTTTTATACAACAAAAAGCAAAGGGTGAAATTCTCGCGTGTTTATTTTATATTTCAATGCTTTTCGCTCCAAAGAACCACTGTTGATTGACGGCTGTCGACTGAATGTGGAACAAATATTTGTCCTTATTTACAAGAACTGTCGCGAGATTTTGTAAGGAATACTTTGGTGTTAATATTAAGATTACGTTCCAAAGAATTTATCTTTTTGTGTGGGAAACCAGCGATTTACAAATTGACAGTATAAATACGGAATATTCAACTTGAATTAAAATGGAAACAGCGTTGATTATCGCTACTAAAAGTCAAAAACATTTACTAGTGTCCGAATACTTTAATCAAGATTTACCTTCTATTCAGTTTAATAACATAGATTCACGTCTGTATCTCCAAAGGGGTAGGCAGAGGCGCACTAGCAAACTAGAACACCCACATTTCGCCGAACGTATTTCGTCCTAAACGTTATAGGTGGCGAGGCTATCGCCATATCGAGCACAAAAACCAGACTCCGGGCTGATAATGAATAGAAAAATAGAGTATTAATTTGCCTGACCCCGGAAACCGAGACCTCAGGACGATAGTCGTACCAATACCAATACGCCATTGAGGCAAATGAGTTTAATAAATATATTACTTATACAAATATGGTCACGCCTGTATCCCCGAAGGTGTAGGCAGAAGCGCTCTAGCGAACTAGATCACCCACATTTTGCCTAGCTAATTATAGTCCCAGAGATTTATGAGTGGTAGAGCTACGCTGTAGACAGTTACGTCTACAGCACGAATGGCCGTCTCGATCAGTTTGATACCACTGTCTCACAGAAAACTGACTATTTCCCCCCTCCCTTTCCTAATTCCTTTTCCCTCCCCTTGCATTCCCTCCTTTTAGTTTGGCAATAGGCAGTGTGGCACAACCTTGATTCTTTTAGTGTCTTAGGTGTCTATCGGCGGTGGAGATCACTTACCATCAGGTGACCCTTCTGCTCGTTTGCCAGTCTCTGCTATGAAAAAAAAGATGTTATATATTGCGAGCCCATTGCCATATCGCACGCAAATTCCAAACTCCTGGCGATACAGCAAAACAAAAAACAATATATTTCCTCTTTACTAATAGACAAAGTTTGTCATTAAACAGTAGGGAAGTGAATCGTGGCCGAGGGAGGTCCACCCTTGGGGCGAAAACAACGCCAGTTTATCCATTACTCCATAATTGGCCCCTCGTAAATCTTTAACGGATCACTTTCCCTTATTGTTGTTCTCCAAGTTACTGAATGTACTGATAGGTTTTGGTTACTCTTTAGTTTGTCTAGACAAGTTTTTATGATGCCGAGTTAAGATATAAACTACTGCGATAAAACAATCTATTCCTCGTTAGTGAATCTCGAAGTTAGTTGACGAGTGATTGTACTTAATTTAGTTTGGTTTTGGTTTCGAAGATTGAAGGATCATTTTGTTATTTGAGCTGAGATTAGTATCTAAGTCTGGGTTTACCGAATTATTAACTCGTTTTAATTTTAATTAGTTATTGTAGACATTGTTTCGGTTTATTTGTTATGGTACTTTATAAAGCCATAGATAGCCATATTTAGTAGTTTATGTGTTTATAGTGCGTAACTGTGCCCGATATGGCGATATGCTCGCCCCCTATCACATCTGGGACGGAACTAAGCTCGGCGAAATGTTGATGTTCTAGTTCGCTAGTGCGCCTCTGCGTAGGAAGGGGTAGCCCTTCGGCGTGAGCTTATGCTATGTTAAGTTATGGTATGTTATGCGTAACTCTTTATTTTTTCTTCATAAACATCTTTTGGCAATATGAATAATAATTTCGAATCGTGGTTGATTACATAATAATTTACATTTAGTCAACTAAAAATTGAAACATGTCACGATAAAAAAAATATATTTAATTATATTTATTACAATTAATAATTAACGTTGTTTGATGTAGAGTAAGTTAATTGGTTTATTGCATGTCTTTTGGTACAAATCTATGTACGAGAAAATGAACAGGACTAGATTTAAAAGACCAACTAAGTACCATCCAGCATGTTTTGGACACAGTGAAGTAGATGCTTGGATCAGCATGTGTGTAACGACTAGGAAGAAGTGTACCTGAAACAGAAAATCTAATAAATTCTGTACTTATACTTCATTTCTACCTGCCCCCATCCCATACCAATATGGAGTCACGCTCCGCTTTCCAACGCCTCCATCGCTTGATGTTGAACATTGTTTTTCTTATTATATTTTATTACAATAAATAAACGTATGTAACAAGTAAACGTACAGGTTGAGTTTAAATATAAAAAAGCTATGTACTCGCCTACTAGATCATAATGTAGTAAGCTATAAGCTAAAGGATATAATATGAAATAAAACCTTTATATTTTTTTCTTGTATGAGACGGATGAGACGCGGCAAAGCTAGGCTTAGCCGAGTGACGTAAAGTGACGAGGGGTCCCTCGCACAATACAGTCGACGCGATTTTTACCATTGACTAAGCTAGAGAGAAGAGCAACGATAGCTCAGTTGGGTGTGGTACGGACTGCCGAGACGAGTGTCGGAGGTTCGAGACCAACCCCAAGATGGAGCATACACCTCTGACTTTTCTATGTTAATTGTGTTTTCATTGCGAAATATAGCTTGCTATAAAGGTGAAGCAAAACATCCTGAGGAAACCTGCATATCCGAGAATTTCTCCACAAGAAATTCGAAGGTATGTGAAATCTACCAACCCGCATTAGGCCAGCCTGTAGACTAAGGTCTAATTCCCTCTCTTTAGGGTAGGAGGTCCGTGCCCAGCAGTGGGACAGTAATATTATTAAACTAGAGACTGTGTTATTGTTTTCAGGTAATATAGAATCGAATGTCTGTCAATTTAATGTAATCTTTCTTGGATCATATTATTGGGTTCAATTTCCAAACGGAGCATAACTTTTTATAAATAATAGGTACATACTACATCAGCCCAACGTCTGCATCCCCCAAGGCAACAGCCATATTTCGCCGGGCTAAATTCCGTCCCAGATATGATAGGCTTTTCCTATCGCCATTTCGGGCACAAATTTCAGACTCCGGCTGATACTGAGTACAAAAACCTAATATCACTGTACCCGACTCGGTGATCGAACCCGAGACCTCAGGACGGTAGTCGTACCGTCACGCAAAACTGCGCCACCGAGGCTGTTATAAACTGTTTTCCGAGATATTGAAAACAGGCAAGCGACCAGTCGTCAAAACAGACTCCACTTATGAAATAAAAGGAAATAAAAACCGTCTTTCTGGGTGGCGTGTGGTATTGCGTGCGCGGTACAACTTTCGTCCTGAGGTCTCGGGTTCGATCCTCGGGTCGGCGAAAGTCATATTGGATTTTTCAGTGTCAGTCCGGAAACCGGAATTTGTGCCCGATATGGCGATAGATTCGCCCCCTATCTCTCTGGGACGGAACTAAGCTCAGCGAAATGTGGGTGTTCTAGTTCGCTAGTGCGCTTCTGCTTACTCTTTCGGGGATACAGGCGTGAGCTTATGTATGTATGTATTATTAATTTACTTACCATCTGCATAACTAGCAAATACTTTTTCCACCTCAAATATTTGACGTAGCCAGGTCCCATAGCAGTTAATCCGTTATACACATACATAACTGTATGTATGAAACAATTCATCAGTGCCAGAGGCATCCATTGGTCCGAAGGATCGTACTTAAGGCAGGCCCAAGCAGTGATCATCAAAAATATGTGATACGATAGGTGGATAAACGTCACTTGATTGTGTTCCTTGCGGATTACCAGGAATATTGTGTCGAAAAGATCTAAGATTGATGTGACCATGTATTTCCAGTGAAGAACGGCTATCGTCTGAAAAATAAATACAAATAGTGCTTTTCATATTCATATACATATAAATAAATATACATATATATATTTTTTATTTATAATCTCACGCCTAGGGGCTAATTTAAATCCCCAAAGAATTCGATTAGTTATAAACAATATACCTAATTATTACTCTTACGCCCAGCACGGCAGCTCAGTGCAGCCCGAAGAACTAGTGTGATTGGTGGCCACCAGAATTATGCCGGCCTACACGGCCTCACACACTCCGAAGAAAGTATATGCAAATCGAGAGGCCCGTCACAAGTCTGAAGGGTCGAAACCGCATACCCACCCCAACGAGCCATCCATTCATGTCGCACGACACTCGGGAGACCCGAATGTATACCTCTATATTGGGTGGTTCTAGAATGCGATTATCAGAAAGAGTGTGGGTCACTATTCCGACATCCTCCGTGGTGCAGCGGGCGAGTAGCCGGCTGTGAAGCGAGAGGCCGCGAGTTCGATTCCCGCATTGAGACAATTGTTTGTGTGGCCCACAGATATTTGTTTCAAGTCTGGGTGTTGTGGGACCGAAAGTCTCCCATAGTCTCTGACACCCACGATACAGGTTATACCTAGTGTGGGGTCAGGACTAAGTGTGTGACTGTTGGGTCTATTCATTTATTTTATACTCCGGGGCCGGTTATAAAACTATGTGTATGATGGTCGCTATTCGCACGCATATACAAAACAACAGTAAGCAAAATTAATATAAGTAAAATCGAGCCACATAAAAAGCATCCTTACGTAGATAGTATTGTCGTCGTATAGACACGTCCTCGACAGTAATCCGTTGTCAATAATGTAAGACAGAAACTGAAAGCAATAAGACGAAGTAATAATCTATAAGTATATTTGATTTGTACGTTTACGCACTGTAGGTTCATATTTATTGGGCTGTACAAGAAACATTAATGAGCAGTCAGGTCCTAGGATACAAGGATACATGCATACATACCATAAGCTCACGCCTGTATCCATGAAGGGGTAGGCAGAGGCTTACTAGCAGAATTAGAACTAATCCCAGATATGATAGGGGGCGAGCCTATCACCATCATCATAATCATCATCATCATCAGCCATAGGACCTCTACTGCTGAACATAGGTCTCCCCCAAAGATTTCCAGATCGACCTGTTATAGATCAGCATATTGGGCACAAATTCTAAACTTCGTGCTGATACTGGATGGAAAAATTCAATATCACTTTGGATATTCGGAATCGAACCAAAGATCTCAGAACGATAGTTGAAACGAAATACAATTAGGCCACCAAGACAGTATAAGGATACCAGCATAATATTTAGGTTTCTGAGGGGAGTGGGATAAAAGCAGGTAACATACAGACTTTTAGACAAGTTATAGACAATTTTGTCTACCATAGCAAGTGTGGAATGTACAGTTTTCGAATTTCCCTTTCCGTTTTTTTTAGGAAAAGAGCGTATTGCGAGTTTTTGGGGGAAAAGGTTATTTCGATTGAGTTATCGGCGAGTGATCACGGGTTTCTAACCGTAATATACTATGTATTGTGTCGAAAACCCATGAATCAGCCAGTGACGTGCAGACCATATAGACAAACAGACATTGTCTACCGCAACAATTTTGTATTTACACAAATCATGAAAAGATCTGGATTAAAACAAAAATAGTAGGTACTAGCTTATATTCCAAATCGAAATGAGGATGATGATCATAGTAAATGTGGTATAAGAGTTGAAGAAAATAATTTTGCTAGTATTTTGTCTACCCTCATCAGAAAATCTGTGCACGTCACTGGAATCAGCATGCATTCAATCACAGCGAATCTTAGGGCGGTGTTCAACTGATTAAATTGAAGCGAGCAAGTTACAAGACACAACGTGTGCATAGTGTGAGAAGATAGGTAATAAGAATAGCGAACTAAACACGATAAACGACAGCCCGGGTGACTATACTACTTACCGGCTTAACTTTGCTAAATAGATAATTTATAATATAATACGTTTATAATAAATATCAGCGAATAAATCAGTATTAATTAAAAGAAAAGCTTCCATCGGCTCTCCTTCAGAAAATCTTCACCGAGTAAGATAATTAAAATAGAGATACACAACATAACATAAGCTCACGCCTGTATCCCCGAAGGGGTAGGCAGAGGCGTACTAGCGAACTAGAACACCCACATTTCGCCGAGATTAGTTCCGTCCCATATGTGATAGGGGGCGAGCCTATCGCCATATCGGACACAAATTCCAGACTCCGAGCTGATATGGAAAAATCCAATATCACTTTGCCCCACCCGGGGATCGAAGCCGAGACCTCAGAACCGTAGTCGTACCGAAATACCACCACGCCACGGAGGCAATAAAATAGAGATAAGTAACGATAGTAAAATTTCTGAAATTACATTTTTTTTTAGAAGACAGGCAAGAGTGTCACCTGATGTAAAGTGATCACATCAGCCTATAAACATCCATAATCCCGAGGAATCATCGATGCGTTGCCGGCCTTTGAGGTTTAACGTCTAAGTGCGTCTTGCAGGGCTAATACTAAACGCCGTCACATTCTTAGTAATCTATCCTTGTCTACCCCTGCCAATATCTGGAGATTCCTTAGGTCTTTAGGTATTGGAAAACCCAAAAATATTGACCTCCATGGGGCGATGGTTGGTTTGGAGGACATTAATCGTCATTTCTCCACTACTGCCCCGATCGATCTTCAAGCCAAGTGTCGCACCATGGACTTCTTAGCTGGTCTTCCGAAATTAGATATTGATCAATTTGAGTTTTCTCCAGTTCCTCCGGGCGAGATCAAAAAGATAATCCTCTCCATAAAGTCCAATGCGATCGGCTGCGACGATATCAGCCGTCGCATGGTCATTCCTATCCTAGACTATCTTCTCCCCCCCATTTGTCACTTAGTCAACACCTCCTTTGTCACAGGCACTTTCCCATGTCTATGGCGAAAAGCCTTTATTATTCCTCTCCCTAAAATTCCAAATCCATCACTCGTAAATCACTTCCGACCTATTTCCATTCTCCCTTTCCTCTCTAAGGTACTGGAGGCCTGTGCTTACAAGCAGCTATCGAGCTTTGTGCACCAGAATAAATTAATGTGCCCACTACAGTCTGGGTTTAGGCCTGGTCACAGTACTGTTACCGCGCTCCTTAAAGTGACTGGCGATATTAGGGCGGGCATGGAGGACACCAAGGTCACTGTACTGGCTTTGGTGGACTTCTCGAACGCCTTCAATACCGTCAGTCACGACATCCTCCTCTCAATCCTTTCCCATCTGTCGGTCTCACCTGCGGGACTGGAATGGTTTTCATCTTATCTTCAGGGACGCCAACAGTCGGTACGTCTTGACGATAAATCGTCGAGTTGGCGCGTCACTGACTCTGGAGTCCCTCAAGGCGGCATACTCTCCCCATTGTTATTTTCTATCTTCATTAACCTCATAACTCAAGACCTTCAATGTACGTACCATTTGTATGCCGATGACTTGCAGATTTACTCCCAGGCTGGTGTCGATAGTGTCGCAGACGCTGTGGATAGGGTTAATGGGGACCTGGCACATATCAAGAATTAGTCTGACAACTTTGGTTTAGTTGTAAACCCGACCAAATGTCAGGCCATTATAGTGGGTAGCTCACGGCTGATAAGCAAACTGGACGCGTCGAGGTTTCCTGACCTTACATTTGACGGTTCAGTCATTCCTTGGTGTTCTAGTGTCAAAGACCTTGGGCTGTACATCGACTCCACCCTGAACTGGCGTTCTCAATTAACTTCCGTTAGTCAAAGTATCACAGGTTCTCTTCGTTCTCTTTATCGCCTGAAGAATTTCCTCCCGTCCAAAACCAAAGCAATGCTCGTCCAAACTTTAATCTTTCCAATACTCGACTATGGTGATGTGTGCTATTTCGATCTGAATGCAGATCAACTCTACAAACTCGACCGTCTTCTCAATAACTGCATTCGATTTATTTTTAATCTTCGTAAATATGACCATATATCACGTTATCGCTCACAGTTAAAGTGGCTCCCTATTCGCCAACGCCGTTCAATGCGAGCACTCACTACTCTCTTCTCGTTTCTCAATTCACCCTCCCCACCTTCGTATTTATCTTCTCACTTTAAATTTCTCAGTGATAGCCATGATAGGCAACTCCGTTCATCTAGCAATCTAATTTTAATATGCCCCACTCATACTTCCAACTTCACTCACTGTTCTTTCACTATCCAATCTATACTTCTTTGGAACGCACTCCCTCTCGAAATCAGGTCGTCAACCACCCGCATGGCTTTTAAAGCGAGAGTTCGGCAATTACTATTGAATGAGGTAGCAGAATCTTCTCATTAGTTTGTCATTATAAAATATTTTAGTGTATGTATTGTTTACATAAAAGTATTTATTATATAATATATATGTATATTATATTTATGTTATTATACGCATTTATATCTGTATATATATATATGTATATTAAAATGTAAGTAATAATATTATATTTATTATTTTATTATCATTTCTCCAATTAATGTATATTCAATATGATTATGTTACTTTTTCTTTGTGAACTTTTGCACCTACCTTGTACTTTTCTGTACCACCTGAAGGTTGACTGGCAGAGAATGCTTTTAGCATTAAGTCCGCCTATATACAACATGTATATGAAGTGTAAATAAATAAATAAATAATGTAGAGTTAAACCTAAACTAGATTTATCTTACAGCTCAATCCTATCTTGAAATCAAGATTTGGGATAAATAGAGATTTATCGCGGCGATACAAGCGGCTCTATCTTTTAAGGTCTCGCAACATATAACAGCAGTTTTTAATTTTAAGTTCTGAATAATCCACTGTTTAGACAGATTACAAGACTGACGCCTATCACGAGTTAGTGATTCGTTATTTAGTTGAACACAAAATTTAGACATTGTTATTGTGACCAAATCCTTAATCTATTAACCTTCGTCTGAATGAAGTCATGTTACTATGTACAAAAATCTTTTTGTGCGACCTTATGAACCCGACTTGGGGGAAGTTACTTATGTGTTATGCAAAGAAGCTGGTATTTTTCATCCCGAGAATAGTTTCCTTACGCCTTTTCTTTAGACGTTTATATTATTCGTTATTATATTTTTTACTTTGTCGAAAGAAATATTGTGGCAATATCCAAAAAAGTAACTTAGCATGTACTAAAAGTACATCATTATACTAATTTTCTGACTGATTTTTAATACCATGATAGATCACTTTATATGAAACTTCTGTCCAAATTATCCCCCAAAATGGTCTGACTATTGAAGAATCGCTCCTTAATCACAATTATACTTGTATGTATAATATTAGTATTAGTATATAAGCTTGCGAGCTTACCTTACACCCCAAAATGCTGGAATTTACAATTCTAACAACGTCGTATGCCAAGAGAAGTGGTTTTATTTGAAACGCCCGTCGCTCTTCCATAAAGTGAGGACCCAGTTTGAGTGCGAACGCTAAATATGCAATTAAAATGAATGCAATGTCGTTTGGATTCATCAGCGGCCATTTTTCCACGAAGCTTACTGAAATTGCAACAAAACCTATGTTTAGACGTATTTTAATTTGAAATGTGCATTTTTATGGTTAAATTCCAAGAAATCTTTGGTTTGCTTGATAACAAAATAATATACCGCGTAATTTTGTGTACAACATCATCATCATTATTGTGTATGTATTCTGGAAAACATGTTTTGAACTCTGTCATTGCAAAATTATAATTATTCATGAGCAGCCAGAATAATATTGTCTTCATTATTATCGGATAATAAATAAAATAATACACCCAACAGTCACACATCTAGTCCGGACCCCACACTAGGTATAACCTGTATCGTGGGTGTCAGACACTACAAGAGACTTTCGGTCTTACAAAACCCAGACTTGAAACAAACATCTGTGGGCCACACAAACATTTGTCTCAATGCGGGAATCGAACCCGCGGCCTCTCGCTTCACAGCCGGCTATTCGCCCGCTGCGCCACGGAGGCTGTCTATATAATATCATCATCATTAACCATAAGACGTCCACTGCTGAACATAGGCCTCCCCCAAAAATTTCCAGATCCATTTGTTAGAAGCGGCCTGCATCCAGCCAACTAATATAATATATAATACTCTAAATCACCAAAAATGAGATGAAACCATAAATTAAATTATATTCTTACAAATATAGTAGTTTGTGTCATTTTCCCCATTCAATTTTTTATTTGTAAAAATGTATTTCAATATAAAAAATCTCATCTAGCTTATATAGCGCCTAATAGTTCATACACTAAAATTTTATGATTCAATTAGATCGCTTAGGAAAAAAATTTAAATATGAAACGTGAATTTTCGGGACAGAAGAAAGTATAACGAGACTTAAAATTGACAGGTTTAAGGTAAACTGTAAATTACGAAGATAGAGTACTTTGTATACTTTGCATATCACCAAAGACATTTTTTTATAACAGAAACTGGCAAACGAGCAGATGGGTCACCTGATGGTAAGTGATCTCCACCGCGTGATAGACACCCAAGACAAAAAAATCATGGGTGCGTTGCCAACCCAAAAGGAGGGAAATAGGGATTGGGAAAGGGAGGTGGCCATTTTCCATTTGACACATTCCATCAGCCGCCGATCTTCCATGATGCCAAAGGCATTAAAAAGTATAGTCTGTAATGTAGAATCTCTCTGATGTCAAACTATAAGGACTTTTGTAAACTACGGTGCCAGCGTTTGTGTTCAGCTATTAATCTAAGGTACTTACATTGTCCTTTAGGTAATTGAATTCCCGTTTTAAAACACCACGACATGTAATTACTTTAGTGACCGTGAGTCTCATTCATTCACATAAGTTTTAAACAAAGACTTCTATGTATTAACCTAAGCTTCTATGTATACTACGTTTTAGACGCCCGGCAATAAACTTCTCCAGTATATAATAATAATCTATGAATAAAGTGCCATATAAACTGTCCAAAAGAACTGTCAAAGAATTAATATTTTATCTTGGCAATAAGGAAAATAACAGAATATTAAAAAAGGTTACTATGTTGCCTAAATATCAGTCAGTCTCTCAGGACTTTTTACTCGTATGTTTATAGAGATAGACACGTCGGCTACGTTGTTATTGAATAAGCCTTTGTAGATAAATACCAAGAGCTAACTTCCTCATAACCAAGATAGTTGAAACGTCTCAAAGTCCCAATGAAACATTTATACATAACGTTGAGATTAGTCACTAACAAGTAAATTAATCTTTGAGTTTATCTAACGGCTCTTGGGGATCGTTAGGTGTGAATAACCGAAGTGCTGTCATAAAATATTTAAGATCAAGGAAATATGAAAATGATTCACGTGCTTCGATTCTATTCATTCTCAGTGTATGTAAATAGGTTTCATCATCATCATAATCATCATCATAAACAGCCATAGGACGTCCACTGCTGGACATAGGCCTCCCCCAAAGATTTCCAGATTAACCTGTTGGAAGCGGCCTGCATCCAGCGACTTGAAGTGGCAATGGGCAGGGCAGATAGCTCGTAGAACTGATAGCCGATGGGGCAGAAAAGTTCTTGGGTGGAGACCACGTACCGGCAAGCGCAGCGTAGGACGTCCACCTACAAGGTGGACCGACGACCTGATAAAGGTCGCAGGAAATAGGTTTAATTAAATATTATTTTAAACGCTTTTCTTTATAAAGACGGACTTTATAGGTGGACGTCCTACGCTGCGCTTGCCGGTACTTCTCTTTATAAAGAGATGCGTTTAAAATTATATTTAATTAAACCTATTTCCTTCCTACCCACTTTCAGGTATACCTGACCCTATCATACCTCGGGGTGGGGGTCCATATCTCTGGGGAACACATTTTTTTAGCATGTTGCGGAAATTATTTAGCGTTTAGTTCTAGTTTATTATATCTAGCTTACTGTCTATGCCTTTCGGGTTACATTTCATATAAACTGTTCTGCTACCTTTTGCTCTTCAAAGTTAAAATACGTGTTTTTGAATTATGAAACAAATATCTTAGTTATTGTTATTAATGAGCAACACACTACATAACCCAATTCCAGCTATACAGGTATATCGAGTTGGTCTGAATACAAATGAATTTACAAGAAAGCTAGTCAGAACATGTAATTTTATGTGTATAGAATCTATCGGATAACAATATCCAAGTCCCGGCGATTGAGTGGTAGAGCCACGCTGTAGACGGTTACGTCTACAGCACGAATTGGCCGACTCGATCAGTTTGATACCACTGTCTCACAGAAAACCTACGTAAATGCTCGCAGCCATGTTTCGTTCAATAAGTGAGATTTCCTGTGGGACAAATCCCTCCCTCACTTTCCCAATCCCTATTTTTCTCCCTTTAGGTTGGCAACGCATGATTTTTTAATGGGATATCCTCTATAGACGGTGAAGATCACTTACCATCAGATGACCCACCTGCTCGTATGCTCGTTTAAAAAAAACTAAAAATATAGTTATGAACGCTATAATATGATAGCCTAAATTTTCAATTTAATTAAATGGATTTTCACCACGAAGCCTTTCATAACTGTTAAAGGTATTACCGGTTAGAAATGCAAATGGCAAGGTAAACAGCGAGTGAACGCCTCTAACGTAAATTGATTTATAAATGCTAATACTTAAACGCGTTTGAGGCTAAATTTATTTACCGCTGAGTAATTGCAGTTCAGCACATTTGGCGAGTGTGGGTGACGTCACGAGATTTGTGGTTCAGGCTGTTTCGTTTATATTTTGGCAGTATAGTCATCCAGAGAAAACGTGAGGTCCTTAGTTCTTGTGATCAGGCAGTCATCATTATTTGTGTTTGAATTTTGGCGGTTGTTAGTAAATAGTAGAGGAGGCTCGTGCGTTTTTTTTCAATTCAGTATCAATCTGGAGTCTGGAATCTGTGCCTGATATGGCGATAGATTCGCCCCTATCACATATGGGGCTGAATTAAGCTCGGCGAAATGTGGGTGTTCTAATTCGCTAGTGCGCCTCCGCCTACTACCGCCGACTCCTTCGGGGATACAGGCGTGAGCTTATGTTATATGTTTTGGATTATATTAAGTTCTCTTACATTTAAACAAATTTGAAACTAAGTTCAGCTGATTCATGAGCCCCTAGAGAGGTCCTTAGATCCAGCAAGGCAAGATTACCGACTCTTGTATTTGATACGAGATCAAATTAAAGCCTCTCTCAAGGGAATATTTGAGCATAGACAATTCTAAACAAAGTTGACCAATGGAATGGTGTGTTTCATCTAACTAGGTTAGTGTTAGAATTGAAGAACTCTTGTACAAAGGATTGAGAAGGATACTTCATCGACTTACCATACGAATCGCAACCGTAAGCTACACACGTCGGTTTTATGTGAGAATGTGTTAACAATCCCGTCGAGCCAGCCAATTATTTTTAGTATTTTAACACGCTTTTTATTAATTGAAAGTTCTGTTGGTAGGTATAAATTTAATAACGGTACCCTTAATATTTTTTCTTATTTACAACGTTTGTTAGGGCAAAGTGTAAAACGCATTTGCCGTTAAAATAGAGTCGTCTGGTTTGTGGATTAAAGTATAGTTATGTAGGTATGTTATATAGTATTATACTATACTATATAACATCAGTTTTATTTTAATGTATAATATTCGCGTAAACTTAAGAAATCAGTAGTATTATACTAGATTTTGAAATTGAAGCATCATAGTACAAAATTATCTTTTGAATTCCGAGAACAATTAATTCCTACATACAAAGAGATTTAATATTACTGACTATTATAGAGGGGTTATCAAGCAAGTTTCCATAATTTTTTTTTTATTTAACAGGCAAACCGAAGCTAGTGGTTGATCTGAAACGTCAGTAACGCCATCTACCAGTTTTTTACAATGTAAGGGCTCTTATTACAATTTATACTCTAGAATGTTCTGTGAATGTTCAAAATCACGTAAGTCAATTTTGTAGTCTAAACATTATTAAGCTGGCACGACCTTGCACGTGTTTGTCAAATACGACTGAGTGAGTTAAGACCAGTGTTGGGATCAATCAACTATTTTTTTCAATCGATTAATGTATTACGATAGATTTAATCATGACTAACGTTAGTCATGACTAATTCAACTGATTGAAAAATGTAGTTGTAATCATGAATAACGACATTAGTCATTAGTCATTCAATCGTCAATTTTTTTTATGACTAATGACTAATTGGTTGTTATAAAAAGTACGTAATTATGTACAGATACAAATATAATTACAATTCTGTGTATGAATTTAGTTATTTAGGTGTCAGTACCTATTCGATTAACCATTTAAAACATATTTTTGTCTGCATTCATACTTAATATTGAGAAAATTTTCTTGTATGGAAACCTGCTTGATAGCCCTCTATAGGTAATGAATATTTAATATCAGCACCCTACTAACCACCATACAACATTTTACAAGAGCACAGCGCGCTATAAAACACATTTTACTTCAGTTTGTGGTTATTATGCTCAATCATTAGTCTGATTACTTGACTAATGATTGAAACTAATCAATCATTAGTCACCACGGCGCGACTAAACTAATCAATCATTAATCGTCAATAATGATTGATGTTTTAGTCGTTAGTTGTCAATCGTTAGTCAGACTAAATTTTGACCAACACTGTTTAAGACCATGAGGTCACAACTTTTGGATCACAAGTTTCGCGCTGTTGCCCCGTCTATGTACTGTTGAATGCCTTTACGTACATACGAAGAAAGTAAATATAAGTTGTTTATCATTCGCGGCACGTGTTTATACCGCACGGGAATTCACTGATAAGATGGAGTGGTTCTGTTCTACAATTCTGGAATTAATTCTGAGAGCTTTGCTTGAAATCGTTTACTGTGTTGATTTAAATGTCTGAAGGTTAAACGATTATGTAACAACCAACCCCCTTACTCTTGACACTAGATTCGATTGTGATTTGGTTTCATTTATTGACTTAAAATTACACCGAAATCGACTCTTAAAGTGCCTCAATGTTGCATAATATTCGAGAACTTGTCATTTGATATTTTTTAACGTGACATTAATAAGTAATAATAAATAACACCCAACAGTCACACACATAGTCCTGACCCCGCACTAAGATACTAGTCTTGTGTCGTGGGTATCAGGAACTACGAGACTTTCGGTCTCACAACACCCAGACCCGAAACAAATATCTGAGGGCCACACAAAGATTTGTCTCGGTGCGGGGATCGAACCCACGGCCTCTCGCTTCACAGCCGGCTACTCGCCCGCTGCGTCACGGAGGCTGTCGAGTTAATGCACTTTTTAACTCGATTTCGGTAGAATTTTAGGTCAATAAATGAAACCGAATCGAATTCGAGTTCGAATCGAGCGTTAAGAGTCACCCTCTGGCACGGTATCGACTTCTAGGGAATATAACTACTGACATACGGCCGGTTTCAATAAACAATCTCAGTTCGAATGTACAGATAGATTACAAAAATTAGCCAATAAGAACACAGTTTGAACATGACTCCGTCAAATGACGTGATTTGATTGGTTCATAATCGCGAGCTATCTGCACTCTAAACTGAGATTGTTTATTGAAATCGGACGTAAGAGAACTACTGAGTAGTTGCTGGCTTTTTCGGTCACGTAGAAGTATTTTATGTCATATATGTCATATTTCCAGGATTAAATTAACCTAAATTAATTTCATCCTCGCAATTGATTGTAGTGTAAATGGATTGTATTCAGAATTTCAGTGTCTTGACCAATTATCTATGACGCGGGTATATCAGCGGGTTACCACCACCTCTTATAGCAGTATTATTATAATCGTTCTTCGTTTGTTTTGTATGGGAATCGGTACAAGTAAAATTATAATAATACTGTTATAAGAGGTTGTGGTAACCCCCCAGTTGGAAGCTTTTCCGTTGAAAGTTAATTTGATGACACAAGAAACTAGATAAAGCATTCTCGATCCGGCACATGCGTAAGCTCCACGGCAAGTACGAGTATGCCAATTCATCGAGATTTCTTAATAACCAATATAATATATAAATAACATTAATAAACACATAACAGCCGGTCTTTTAATGAAGTAGCTTAGTGGATTGATACATGATTTAAGAGCTGATTTTTTCAATAGCCATAACTTGTATCTGATAAATAATTTTCTTGTTTTACAGACGTTTCATACAGTAACTATAAAATCCTTATTTCTTGTCTAAAAGTTAAAGTAAACCTATCTCATGAAAAATCAGCCTTTAATGTGTAATGCCTTCGCTAGTGCGCCTCTGCTTACCCCTTCGGGGATACAGGCGTGAGCTTATGTATTTTACCGTTTATTATCACGACATATTGGGCCTTACTTATAAAAACATTTTCGCTTATCTTTTCGCTAAGAATAGCCTGTCACTTTTTTCCTTGCGTTACATTGTATGAAAATGAAAGGGACAACCTATGGTTTAAGATAAGCAGCGCTTAAATATTTTTATAAGTAAGGGGCATAACTTTACCGTATTTCATAATATTATATATCGTTTATCACGACCCGTACGTGTCCAGTAAGTGGTACTTACTCAGTACAGTACAGTGACGGAACTCGGACCCATTAGGATTTGTTTGTAAAATGGGCCGTTCGAGCGTTCCGGGATCCTGCTCTATCGCACCCTCGCTCGTTAATGAGATCAATTAGGATAACACATTGCGGTATTTTGGAGGGTTTCTGAATTCTTTGAATACCGCTGGAAAAGCTTTGAGTAAAAAGGTACTAACTTCGTGATTTTCAAGTTTGTTTTGCGGATAATGGCGAAGGCTTTACTATGGGTTCTTTGTCGTCGACCTAACCGGGGTAATACAAAAGTGAGCGTGTTATATTAATTGAAATATGTAAACAAAAATTGTGTAATCCATTTAAATGATTGTTATACTGATGATTTGTTATATGATGTGAGCGATTATGTATACTTTGTTTTATATATATTTCTATCCATGCTCTCTTTAAGTATGTTGCAGAATGGATTGGGCTCAGTTTTTATTACCGGCTGCCTATCTGCCGGGCTACCACCACCTCTTATAGCAGTATTATTATAATCGTTCTTCGTTTGTTTTGTATGGGAATCGGTACAAGTAAGATAATAATAATACTGATATAAGAGGTGGTGGTAACCCCCCTGATGTCAACATCCTCTGGAAGTTTCAGTCTGAGGCAAATCAAAATAGAAAAATTATGGGCCTGTACTCAAGCGTAAAAATATTGGCAAACATGCATAATTAAATTAGTAACATTGTGATTTATGTCTAGTATCTGGAAAAGTAACCTAAAACGAATTATCCCAGTTGATGAAAGTCCAAAAAGTAATCTACCATCACGACAAGAATAATTACAGGACTAGCGAAGTACGAGGCCGCGGCGGTTTCCAATTAAACAAGATTGTACAGATAAAGCCTTATTTAGTGTCGTGCACTGATCAGTAGCAGCTACCAGCTAGCGGGAATTGTTTCGTGTCTGTCCTTTATTATGCTTAGTTAAATATGGGACTTATATTTTACAGAATAGTTATGTGCGCCCGTGGGCGTAACTCGTGAGCTTAAACGTACAAATCGTAGGATTAACGGCAGGATTAATTGAACAGGATTTTGGTACAAATTGTGTACAGTTTTATGTAAACTAATATATTTACCAGATGTTTGTTTTACCTATACCAATAATTAAAATTGGAGTGTATGTTGGTAATTTCAAATTAATTTCACTAAATGTATATGAAAGTATATAGTATATAGGGTACCTATACAAAAAAATTTTTGTTCAAGTTTTTTTCGGTGTTTTCCGGCTATTCTCAGAAACGGCTGAACCGATTTTGACGGGACTTTCACTGGCAGATAGCTTATGTTATAAGGAGTAACTTAGCTTGCTTCATTGTTATTCCGTTTACTATAATTCTTTTCATTTCAGGTTGTTATCGCACCCATGATTCTTTTGGTATCATGGCCATCATGGGTATCTACGGACGGTGGTGTTCACCAAATTATCATCAGGTCACCTACCTGCTAGTTTGGAAGTCTCTAATATAAAAAAACATACTAGTTTTTTCAATATATATATCTCTTCTTCTACCTGCCCTTATCCCACCTTAATGCGGGGTCGGCGTAACACACTTTTTCAAGCATGTTGCAGATCGGATTTGGCTAAGTTTTTACGACCGGCCGCCTGCCTGACGTCAACCCCTTATGAGGGATCCAGTCCCGGGCAAATTAAATTAGAAAATTTGCTTTGCCCGACCTGGGAATCGAACCCAGGACCTCCCGGTCCACAGCCCATACATGCTGCCACTAGACTAAGGAAGCGCCTTATTTTACTTATACTTTTTCAATATATATATCAACATATCTACAAATTTATTTAAGTTTTCCACCAGATATAACATTAATACAAAGTCTTGCTTAATCTAAACACTTAATACATAATTTGAAAAGTTAAAGTCCAAAGAAAGGAAAATTCATCATGCACGTAGTGGAACTGGACAAAAAATAATTTAATGAACCAACTCTAACGCCTTCTAAAGCTCGTATTTTGATAAAATCTGTAAAATGTGAAGGTTTATATATCTCCATTCAAGCAAGCACTTTTCTCGGCGCTAAAACGAGTAGTTTCTTTTATTCAGGCCCTAAGAGTTTTCCGACATATGTCTGTGGATTTTCAAGAACGTGCTAATAGCTGTGAGTGGATAAAATATTGTTTCCACGGCTTATCCACTATTATACTCAAATACAGTTTCATTTACAACGAGCAATAAATTTTCATGTTACTTCGGAGTAAATTATAGAGCAGAAATGCAGTTTTATTACTATGTAACTGTATATTAATGAACATAGCTACTTTATAAGGTTTGAAGGGCTAGAATTAAAAAGTTATAATATTAATAATATTAGACAGGTTCCGTGGCGCAGCGGGCGAGTAGCCGGCTGTGAAACGTGAGGTCGCGGGTTCGATTTCCGCACCGAGACAAATGTCTGTGTTGCCCATAGATATACCTCTATGTTACGGGTCTGGGTGTTGTGAGACCAAAAATCTCTCGTACTTTCTGATACCCACGATACCGGTTACACGTAGTGTGGGGTCAGTACTATGTGTGTGACTTTTGGGTGTATTATTATTATTTGTTTGTTTATTTTATTTTAGAATCACCAATATGATTAATAATGAATACTTATCGACCAACTTCAAATTTATCCGATCGTGACCAAATTATGGGACCACCGTTGGAATAAGCTCTATCCAACACAAATCTTTAAAATAGGTCCATCTAGCGGAGATATCGCGTAACATACATAAATAATACAGACGAATTGAGGACCTTCTCCTTTCTTGAAGTCGATCGAAAACATTTGACAGCTTTCGTGGTTGTGAAGGAAGAGGTCACAGATTCGATTCCCGAACAGATAGAACGTTTGTGTGGCCCACATATATTTGTTTCTGGTTTGGGTGTCGTGACAGCGTGCGTCTTAGTGTGGGGTTAGGACTATGCGTGTGACTGTTGGGTGTTATTTACCAACAAATACCTACGACTTATGTGTTTGAGTAACTATTATAGTAGAAATAAAACTATTTTTACGGATTCTATGATAGAATCCGTAAAAATAGTTTTATTTCAATGTATAATATTCGCGTAAACTTAAGAAATCAGTATATTATAGTAGAATAAATATTAATTATATTTATCTGCAAGTTAATTATACAAGGATAATTATATTGCTTTTTTATACATAACCATTCTATCATGTAAGACTTCATCGTATTATATAATAACATAAATACTATAAGACAGTTATTGCAAATCTAATGTGTCCGTGACACACATATTGAACAAGAGGAGCTTTTCTTCCAATTTTCTTAAGGATATCCATTTGCCGTTCATCCCACTTCAGATCACGTCCCGTTGAATAAAAGTAAACAACGGTAATCAAATTTCGATAGAAAGCACTTGTAATGCGGTGGAAATAGTTCCCTAATGCGAATAATTTCACGTATAATTCTTTTGTTGGAGTCAGTGTTGGATGGATTCGATTGATTGGGGTTTTGTTCAGTTTTAGTGATGAAAATAGCCATTAAATGGTACCCACACGTACGTATTTTATTTTAAGATCGTATCTCGCCTCGTTGGTCTAGTAGTAGTATAAGGACTGTAGATCAGGAGGTCTTGTGTTCAAAATCCAGATTGGGAAATGCCCGAAACTGGTTCTAGACGTCAGTCTGACAGCCGATCGTAAACTAATGCTGAATCGTTTCTGTAACATGCTTGAAAAGTGTGTTGACCGACCCTATAGTGGAAGTGGAATAAGAGCATTTTAGAAGACTATAATAGTGTATTATTTGTTATGGAATTTGATATTTTATTTGAATTTTCTCAGTAATTCTCTGTGTAATAAAGTTCTTTTCTTTTTTCTTCTTCTTTCATTTATTCTTAGCCTTTTTTCCGTACGTTAAATTCTATCGATTTGATAAGAACGTATTAAATACTATGTTAATAAATATAATATAAGAGAAATATAGAAAATATTTTAACAATAAACTATACAATACAAAATAATCACTATTTGAAATATATCGTTTTTATAACAAAATAAATGGTTTAAGATTTGATACCCGATTTTATAACAGTGAAATGAAGAACGTGACCTGAGTATTATCTACCTCTTCAAGATTTTTCTTCCAACCCCTATTAGGTAGCGTGGTATCTAAGACCTAGCCAGCCTGCTTCATTAGCAAAGACCTGTGAATGCATTGTTATAATACACCTAATATTAATATTCCTCTATATTTTATTATTCTTGTTTATTTACATTTTTACATCATTATCGTCATCATCAGCCTCAGGACGTCCACTGCTGAACATAGGCCTCCCCCAATGATATCCAGTTCGACCTGTTGGAAGCGGCCTGCATCCAGCGACTACATAACAAATATAAAATACAAAATACAACTTTCACCCTTGCGGTAGATCGCCACATGTAAAGGTGGCATGGGGCCTGAGCCTCGGCTCACCTTCAGTTTCGGTTAAGAGTCTAGACTGAGGAACATGCCTGATATTATTATTATGAACTTAAGAATACGGAACAGGCTTACACGAACATATATTTGGTTTATATTTACAATAAAAACGAACTAACATTGTTCAATATTTTTAATCCACGTTTGTTTTGTTAAAACAATAAATATTTTCGCCAAGTTTCATAGCATTACATTCTTGCATACAAGTATAACCGCTGCGTGTTTTCTAAACATTATATTGTTTATTTGAACAAGGAAGAACTTACGTAGAAACGTTATAAATGGAAAATGTATAGTTTGGCAAACAAAAAGGAAGTAAAATAAATGAGAAAATATAGAAGTACTGTAGCCCGAGCATGAAAAACTAATGTAAATGTAAATGTATTCGAGTTCGCTGCGCTCTGATGACGTTTGGTTAATATTTCACACAAATTTCATAGACGCGCATCGAGTTCGAATACATTTACGGTTGTCAGAAATTTTCCTGCTCAGGCCGCAGTACATTTAGTGGCTATTTGTTTGTTTTATAATTACAAGTAGGTAGAGCATAAAAATTAATACAATGATGCATATTTTATACGAATGTGTTGATCGCCCAATGCTCGATTCGAATTCGAATGGAAAAAATGTTCATGCTTAGTACGCAGTATATATTTTATATTATTTATATTCGCAAGTAATTTCTACATTGCGTACAAATCATAACTTTAATAACCCTCCATACCTGTCCATCAAAACACATCACAGAAAAGCTAGATGTGCATGTTCGAACAAAAACAATCTGCACTATACACGATGTTATCGCCAAAACTATCTCTGACAGACGAATCATTTTATATATCTACTATAAAAACTTGTGATAAAATCGCTTTGTCAATGACGAATCGAATCAGGAATATGAAATTACTGTGGAAAATACGCACCCAGACAAACACTGGCGACGCCTAAGTCGCTAAACTCAAGTGAGACTAAGCAGGTGATGAATCAGTAAGAGCAAAGCAAACCAACTAAATAATGGTTCCAAGTGGTATGGCTGGTCTAGGATGGCAAAATAGAGTAAGATTTACATAACAGGCATTGTAAAGAGGCGAGTCGAGTTGTAAAGAGGCTTTTGTCCGTTGCGACATAAAAATATTGTAAAATATATGATTGATACTGTTGAATTAGGTACTGATTTCTTGAAAAATATCAATTATTATCAAAAAACACTTAGGTTAAAAAAATAGAATGTTTATGATATTACAGTTGGGTGGTAGAGCCATGTTGTAGAAAGTTACGTCTACAGCACGAATGGGCTGGCTCGACCGGTTTGATACCATTGTCTCACAGAAAACTGACGTAAAGTGGCAGCTCGCTGTCACGTTGCATTTTGTGAGAGAGATTTCCTGTGACCCAACTCCCCCGCTTCCCTTTCCCCATCCCTATTTCCCTCCTTTTAGGTTGGCAACGCACCCATGATTCTTTTTATGTCTTGGGTGTCTATTGGCGCTGAAGTCATTTAGCATCTGCGGGTTTAGACCAGAGGCTTATGCGCTAGTCGAATAGAATAGTCAAATAGAATAAATGTATGGGAATGACATCATGACATCCATTTACGTATTACATTCGACTATTCTATTCGACTAGCGCATAAGCCATTTGTCTAAACCCGCAGGTAACCCATTTGCTCGTTTGCTAGTCTCTGCTATGAAAAACATTTTCGCCCGTCAACGAGATCTCATTTTCAACGTAAACATGCCAATTTCAGTAGTAATAAATAAAATTTCTCCATACCAAGTTGTAAATACCGTAGTGTTATGCCGTCTCATTGGATAATTTATCGGTGAAGCGTTAATTCTCTCCTAGGATTAATTGGTTATTACTTCTCTCGAGGGATGGACGTAAATAACGTTTCTTTTGGGGCGGAACGTTTGATGTTGCGAGAGGAAAGAGCGCCTATTTTTTCAGTGGTATCTTGTTTTATTTTCGATGTGATTTTATTCGCTTACTTTTTCGTTGTTAATTTATAGTTACATACATACATAGGCCCACGCCTGTATCCCCGAAGGGGTAGGCAGAGCCGAACTATAACCCACTTTTCGCGGAGCTTATTTCCATCTCAGATGTAATAGATCGCCATATCGTCTATCGCCATATCGGGCACAAATTCCAGACTCCGGAGTTCAGACAGATATTGAGTAGAAAAACCCAATCACTTTACCTAACCTGCGACGAACCCGAGACCTCAGGACGATAGTCATATCGGACACGCAATACCACCACGGTGGTGGCACCACCCCACCGAGGCCAGTCTTTTAATTTAGATAGTATTTTACGATACTATAATGAAAATTCGATATTTATTCATTCAATTAATATAAATCAACGTTTATACTTATAGGGCCTTACTTAAAACAGCATTTTTAGCTGAGCAAATGGTTACGAATAACCTGTCACTTTTTTCCTTGCGTTACAATGTTTAAAAATGAAAGGGACAACCTATGATATAAAGATAAGCAGCGCTTAAATATTTTTATAAGTAAGGGGCATAATGTACACTATATTACACATTTATTTGTTAATTTCATAACACATCACGTCGAAATAAAGTTTTGTTTAGTATGTAAATTCTATTTCATGGTTAAGCGAAACTTCAGAGGTTTAAACTTGATGATGCCGCGAACAAAGTTGCCACCAAAACCAAATTTGTTAAAAGGCTATCGAAGTGGGTAAATTCCATGAATCCAACCACATTTATAGTTTCTGCATATAGGTATGTAAATGCAATTAATTAACATGTATAAAGTTAACAAACTTCAGAAACTCTCCGGTAAGATTTCCCTTGGCGATATTTCTAGGAATATTGAATCAACAATAAATTATCGTAAAACTTAAATTACTGATATATGCATCTAAAATTTTTAATATAACATAAGCTCACACCTGTATCCCCGAAGGGGTAGGCAGAGGCGCACTAGCGAACTAGAACACCCACATTTCGCCGAGCTTAGTTTCGTCCCAGATGTGATAGGGGGCGAGCCATATCGGGCACAAATTCCAGACTCCGGGCTGATATGGAAAAATCCAATATCGCTTTGCCCGACCCGGGGATCGAACCCAAGACCTCAGAACCGTAGTCGTACCGAAATACCACCACGCCACCGAGGCAGTCGAGCAGCAAATTGCTAATAGATATGCGGGAATCGACGAACATGTACGGAACATCTCGGTTGGAATCATATTATGCCGCTCTTTTGTGTTAAGTCGTTATAGTAGAGTAAAAAGGGGATTTTAAGAGGCACACAAAAATTACAATAGGTGCCTATAAAATCCTAAGTCAACGAGTTTAAATACAACGAGGTAAAAAATATTAAAAGTGAATATGTATTTAAATACTAAAACGTTTTTTGTTTATGCCAGAATAAAAAAACACTCGCATTTATGATATAAGGGATTATTTCTTCAAACTTGAAGTTTTGTTTTATTGTTCTGACACCGGAGTGGACCGGCAAATGGTTTTATTAAAAAAGTTTCGCGAAATACAATATAACACGGACGCGATTTGTGGTCGTTTCTAATTGCTTAGGTTTGTTTATGAAATCTTTCTTTTGTTCGCTGTTTTATTGGAATTTTAGGTTTTTGAGTTTCTTGGAATAAATTACGGGTCTAGATTAAGTTTTACGATATTTAGCATTGTGTACTGACGATAAATATAAAACTTTTATAGAAATTTTATACAAAAATCATCTTGCTAGAAATGACTTTGTGTTTTGGTAATTTTATAAACTTTTATGAATTAATGTTTCCGAGCTAGTTAGAGTATATTTTAATAATTTCAATTAATATTATGAGCATGTGTAAAAAGTGTTACCCGAGTAATTCAGAGTAAAAAGTAGCTGATATTGGTCTTAATACGCGGAACTACATATTTTATGCGGGTTAAATTGTATGAATATCAGGGTAGACTTTATAGATGGTTAGAATTGGGTACTTGACAATTTTTTTTTATTAATATTATATGAAATTTACGCTATCTAAAATATATTACTAAAATAATTATTAAAATATTCTCAAAAATAAAAAAGTATAAGCATTTGAAATTTTGTGTAACCTTCAAACTGCGGGAAAGAGAAGTATCAGTAAAATCACGTCAGGGCCATAACGGTACGTGCGTTAAAAATGGATAGCAAGATATCCCCACTACATCCCCACTCTTGCTCATTACAGAATTTAAAATATTAATTACTGACTCATTTTTCAACCAATTTCGATGCAGATTTTACTGAAGAGTTTCTTTTTTGTTTTATTTGCTAGAACTTATAAAAATGCGTACAAAATCAAGTACCCAATTGTATTATGCATTAGTAAAGGAGTCAGGATCAGTAACACAGTCATTTTACAGGGCTGATATTAAAAGTTGTATGAATAACAACATGTATGTTATGACAGGTTGAATGCCTGTAAACACTTCGCAAAAAGTAAACTAATATTATGATAGCCAGCCTGCAGGCGGCGTATGTGATGTTATATGATATGCCGTGTGATCTGCCAAACGCATACGTCAAATCATCCACGCTTGAGATTCTTCCTCTGCAAACATTTTAACGGGAACCTTACATGTTTTGTGGACACAACAGCGTTAATGTAAGCGTCTATCCAGGCGCAAAAGCCATCAGTGAGTATTGGGAAAATATGTGACGTCAACAGCAATCCCGAGGTTCTTCCGTAAAATAGAATACAGAACTATTTATTTTATAATAAATGTAAACTAGGATT
Source organism: Clanis bilineata (assembly GCA_036417725.1). NCBI lineage: Eukaryota > Metazoa > Arthropoda > Insecta > Lepidoptera > Sphingidae > Clanis > Clanis bilineata. The sequence continues at coordinate 11,034,301 of CM071154.1, forward strand.
ACGTGGCAATTGAATCGTCTATCTGACTAAAGAAAACACTGTAGGATAGAATTTTAAATTTTAATTTATAATATGTATGTTCCATAAGAAATAACTTAAAATAACGAATGATGACGTAGGTCCGGTGAAAATTATTCCTTAAAAAAACCTTATAACTATAGAGGGGCAATCAAGCATGTTTCCATACACAATACAGATCTTAAACGCCAGTAACTCCATCTAGATACCACTTATTACAACGCGAGGGCGCTTATTACAATTAACACTCTAGAATATTCCGTGAATGTTCAAGAATCGCGTAAGACAATTTCATTGTCTAAACATTATTACGCTGGCATGACCTTGCGCGGGTATGTTTCAAATATGACTGAATGATGACCACAAGATCTCACCTTTTGGATCACAAGTATCGTGCTGTTGTCCCGGTACTGTTGTTCAGGTATTGTTGAATGTCTGATGGCTGGCACGGAACGGCTCGCTCCCTACCACTTGTGATCTGGGTGTCTATTCTATAAAACGTTATAGGATGAACGCTTAGGATGAACGATATCGGACCGATACTCTACTAAATGTCAAACATCGAAGAGTGGGCTGTCAAACGGTTTACAGCATAGCATTCTCGGAAACGAAACTTATAGCACATATCGGTCGGACACGTGAGTCACATAGAATAGTAAAACGTCCGAAACGAAGTCCGCAACTGTGGATTTCGTTTTACAAATTAGGCCCCCAGTACCGGATCTAGGTTTTTTCAAAGCAGCAAGCTGCCAATTTTTTCATTTTACCACCCGCATATTAAGGCGCTCTCTAGATTTTGCCGCCTCCCAAATCCTGCCGCCCGGGGCACGTGCACCCTCTCGCACCCCTAGATCCTGCACTGTTTGTGATGAAAAAACCCTTAACGAGGTGCATCATCGGGGCTAACAGTGTGTGTACACATACCATTACAAATACCTGCAAACGTACAACTTTGAACTGGAAGTTACCATAATTCTGGAACCCAAGCAAATGTGACTGCAATAGTTCTAGCTAAACACGCGAGTTACTCACATGATGGTTAATTACGTGCATAACTAGCCATTGTTGCGACTCCATCGAGCGTTCGTAACGATGTATGTTACTGATACTTTGTTTTGCCTCTTGCGACAGTTCTTTTCAGAAAACAAAGTATTATGTGACGGTATAATGAATGTTACGTGCTGGAATATGATCTAATAGCGACATTTTTGTTCGTTATTTCTGTCTTTATTCATGCACATGCAATACTTATTTGTTGTTACGCTTTTGTGTTCTGGAATGTTTAGAAATATTATTTATTTCCTATTATATTCTATACGAATGTGTATTTTCCGTTGCTTCTATGTGCGTGGATATAAATGGAAATCATGTGTTTTTTTAATAGCGGAGACTGGAAACGAGCAGATGGGTCACCTGATGGTAAGTGGTCACCGCCCAAAGACACCCGAGACTCAAAAAGAATCATGAGTGTGTTGCCAACATAAAAGGATGGAATGGAAGGAGAGGGAAAGGGAGGGGGAATTGGGCTACCGTAAATCTCACTCACCGAACAAAACGCGACAACGAGCTGCCACTTTACGTCGGTTTTCTGTGAGACAGTGGTATCAAACCGGTCGAGCCGGCCCATTGGTGCTGTAGACGTAATTGTCTACAGCGTGGCTCTACCACTCAATACATGTGTGTGTGGACATGCGTTCCCAAATTAATTATTTTCTAACAAAAAATACATATCAAGTGCTTGTTTCGGTGGCGTAGATATGTATATTGCGTCCGCGATTGGGTACGACTACTGTTCTGTGGCCCGAGCAGAAATATTCGTATCGAGCTGGATGCGCGGTTATGTCACTTATGACATTTGTATGAAATATTAACTAAACGTCATTAGTGACTTTATTCTCTCAATATTATTTCGCTGGTCGATCTGGCGCGCGCATATTTTAAATAAACTGAGCGACTTATGACCGCTAGGTCATAACTTTTGGATCACAAGGTTTGTGCTGTTGTCCCTTTTATATACTGTTGAATGTCTTTGGGGTGTTCTAATTCTTTACTTCGCCTCTGCCTACATCTTGGGTGATACAGACGTGAGCCTATGTATTATGTATGTAAAATCACGTTATCATATAATAATACTCAAACACAAACTAGAACATGCGTTAAAATTCTTTGATGCGCACCTTTTATTCAATATGGATTTTTAAAAAAAATAATAATTTAAATGACCCTTTAACACAATGTACAATGAAAATGAACAATGGCATTCATATTTTATTTTGGTTTGGCTTTTTCTTATTAAGTTGTGTATTTGTGATATTTAATAAAACAGTCTAGACATCTACTTATTACCGTCAGCTTATTAAGAAAAGGGTAAAAGTTGGAATTAGTTAATTAAAGATCATGCTGTGTGCTGCAAATTCGTGTAAAGTATTATTTTATCAAAAATGTGTTGCATGAGCCACATGGCTTTTAGCAGCTTCAATTAAAACTATCTTCTTCTTCTTCTTCCTTGCCTTATCCCATTTACTTGGGGTCGTCTAACACTCTGTTTCCATTTCTGGCGATCTTCTGCCATATCCGGCGTTAAGCCTTGTGTATAACATAACATAAGCTCACGCCTGTATCCCCGAAGGGGTAGGCAGAGGCGCACTAGCGAACTAGAACACCCACATTTCGCCGAGCTTAGTTACGTCCCAGATGTGACAGGGGGCGAGCCTATCGCCATATCGGGCACAAATTCCAGACTCCGGACTGATATGGAAAAATCCAATATCACTTTGCCCGACCCGGGGATCGAACCCGAGACCTCAGAACCGTAGTCGTACCGAAATACCACCACACCACCGAGGCAGGCAGGCTTGTGTATATATCATTTTTTATAGTCGAAGTTCAGTTTATTGGTGGGCATCCTCTTCCTTTTTTACTTTCTGTTGTGATTGCCATTACTTTCTTTTTCATATGGTCGTCCTTTCGACGCTGGACATGTCCATACCATCGAAGACGGTTTTCTCGCATTTTGTTGCAGATTTGCGCGACTTCAATTAAAACTATATAAAAATTAAAAACCAATAACAATTATTATTGATTTTGTTATCGAACAGAATAATACAGCCCTCGTGGCGCAGCTGCAGAGGGCCTGTAGCCGGCTGGGAAACGAGAGACCGCCCGTTCGATTCCCGCACCGAGACAAATGTTTGTGTGAACCACATATATTTATTCCGAATTTGGGTGTTGTGAGACCGAAAGTCTCTCGTAGTTTTTGATACAGCTTAAACCTAGTATGGGGTCAGGACTATATGTGTGATTATTGGGTGGCTTTATTTATTTACTGAATAACAGTAAATTATTGACTGCCTCGGTGGCGTGGTTGTATTTCGGTACGACTACCGTACTGAGTTCTCGGGTTCGATCCCCGGTTGGATTTTTCCATATCAGCCCGAAGACTGGAATTTGTGCCTGATATGACGATAGGTTCGCTTCCTATCCACATCTGGGACAAAACTAAGCTTGGTGAAATGTGGGCGTTCTAGTTCGCTAGTGCGCCCCTGCCTACACCTTCGGGGATACAGTCGGGAGCTTATGTATGTGTATCATCATTTACGTAATACATCTACAAACGACTGAGACCAACTTCCCACAAAATAAATCTTTAGGTATTCATTATACCACATTTATACGACTAGGGGATGATAAACGACATCCAGATAAGATACCTGCTCGCCTACTGTGAACAGACCTCGTGGGATTCAAGGTACATTGACCGACACATCTCACCTCGGATTCACAAAAATATATCCTTACGTGAAATGTAACAATGCCTTTTCAGCGGGACCATTGTGTGTAACGATGAGGCATTGTTATCGCCACCTAAGATGTGACTCTATTTTGGAACCATTAGGAACTAACATATGAAATACGAGGGAAGTGATTTGGCTTGATTTCTTGATGATGTATGAAGTCATATTAAAATTAGTTGCAGAGTTTACGTTATTATAATATTTTTCTTTCTAGCTGCCCTTAACCCATTTTAATGTGGGGTCGAAGCAACACACTTTTTTCAAGGATGTTGCAGATAAGATTTGGCTTAGTTTTTACGACCAGCTGCCTGCCTGACGTCAAACCAGGTTTAGGGGAAAAAGTCCTGGAAAAATAGTGCTAGAAAACACCACGCTCGACCTCGGAATCGAACAAACCACACACACACCTCCCGGTTCACAGCCCATATACGGCCACACTTTACGTTTATTATAATATAATTTACATTATAATGTATCTCGAATTAGTTGTTTCTTTTTTAGGGCGTTTTGCAGCGTTATTACTAAAATCTTGATTTTATGAAATAAATTAATAAATTGCACCCCACACTAGATTTCTATTTATCCTCAATCTTGATTTAAAGATAGCAGTGAGCTACAAGATAAAGAAAGAAAAGGTATATAACTCTAGATTAGTCATAGCGCTGCAAGTGGCCCTAATACACGAATTTTGGTTATGTCATCGAAATACACACACGGGTTAGCCATGCCTCGAAACAGTCGAGAGCTAATTAATCGATCCTATTCAGTGAGCGTGTTTCCAAGAACCTTGTAGGCAGAACGGATGTTATTATCGGATATCACCATTGTTCAGGGCTTCTTGTTAGCTCTAACATTTTGATTGGACATGATGCAATGTACACTTTGAACTTACATTCGGTCATACGTAACTAACAAGCGAGTTGTGGTCACCGCTTACTTATCACTATCACAAAAAGTCAAAAAAGCGGCAGCCTGTTGTTACGTTTTGTACAGATTACGGTTACACGTTTTTAGAGGACTAAAATATCTTTCTCAATTCATCTCTGTCTCTCTCCTTGCCTAGCCTTATTACATTTCATTCGGGGTCGGCTCTCCTTGTCATTTTTCTTCAAAGTTGTCGATTTTGGGTCGGCGTCGATGATGACGATGACGAACATCCAAGTTTGGGTGGGTCTCCCTAGTTTCTTCGGGCTTGTGTTTATATTTAGAACTTGTCTGGTCATATGATCATCGGGTATTTTCATTATGTGTAAAATAAGCCGCTGCTATGCCAACTTAAAATGCCAATGCATTTAAATTAAAACACCGTATGACAAAGCTAAAATACGGAAACTTCTGAAATATTCGCGTTAGAAAATGATTATTATTTCCATCACTTGGAAATTTGAATTATCTTCCTTCATTTCAGATTTTAAAAGCCAATTAAATAATCTCCAAACTTCAAATTCAATGAATCGTATAATTTTGTCGAGCGGGTAATTAAGTGAAACATCTAAATCCCACTTAGAGAAAGTTTCTTGTTCAGGAAGCTGCTTTGGTTGTGATTAAAATTGTATGAAGTGACATAATTTTTAACCGACTTCAATAACAGAAGTGGGTCCTCAATTCGTCTGTATTTTTTTGACCACGATCAGATGAGTTTTGAAGTCGGCCGTTAAGTTTTTTTGTTACCCATTTTCGCATTTTCTCATTAGAAGAGGAGGCCCGTGCCCAGCAGTGGGACAGTAATATTACAGGGCTAATATTATTATTATTATTATTTTCGCATATGGTGGTGCAATAAACTCTCTCAATCTAAATTGTGCTTAAAGACGAATGCTTTATCAAAGTCTTTTTAAGATATTTTATAACGAACCGAACAACAACCCCTATCAGTTGCATAAACATAAGCTATCTATAAAACTGTTTTAGAACTTATCTTACCAAGTTTAGGTTGAAACGAAGTATAAACCACTAAAGACTCTAGGGATTCATAAGTTGTTCAGATTTACTACGTTATGTTCAAACTTGGCCAGTGTCTTCTTTAGTGGCAATAATCGCGTGCAGTTTGCGGACTCTCCTATTTGAATGTTAATTTTACTGTCTGTGGTATATGGTTTGTTGTATTTCTATGGCTTGACCGCAGACAGTCTTTGTCTGGAGTAAGTAGACAGATACATTATTTTAGTAATGTAATTTCTTAAATTCCAAACGAGATAAAGCGAGTTCTTAATTTGTGCATACCGATTGGCGCCGACATAATGACATTAAATCATCCCAGATATATCTTACAACGTTGCAAGGCCTTGTACCAAAAATCAGTCGAATAGGTGGAATAGTTTAGCCACAGGATAGATTTTTAGTTTTATCAATTTTGCACATGATGTGCGTTCGGGACGAGCTAAAACAGCTGATATTAGCGGTCAAAGACTTTTATTGATAACAAACATGAAGGGACTTGTTCGGCGCGACACGGATGCAAAGGCCACGCGCCGCGAACCTAATGAAGTTTACCTACATGTAGATTTCGTGCGTTACACCACTACCGTATAAATGGTGAGACATTTATTTATTTTGATAGATTTTTCTGTGTTGATCTTAGAGTTTTTTTTATTGATGCAGCGAAATTTAAACATATCTATGTTACTCATTATCAAAAGTTAATGTCGTTATATTGGCACCACTCGGAATATATAGGCTCACGCCTGCATCCCCGGAGGGGTAGGCAGAAACGAATTAGAAGACAAGTACACCCACACTTCGCCGAGCTGGCCTCTGTCCCAGATGTGATAGCCTGCTATAGAGTCGACAGGTCGCCATATATAGACATATATATCATATAGCCATACATATCATGAATTATATAATTTTAATTTGTATGTTGTTTATCAGCCAATTGTGGATTGATTTTGATGTTTCTTTCTGTATACGACAGGGCTAACCTTAAAGATGATCTCATAAAAACGTTACGAGATGAAAACTCCGAGTTAAAGTTAACCGAAAAGTGCTTTTGGCGAAAACACAGCGCCAATCGGATTACTCAGTTATTTCGAATTTTATTTAAGTTATTCATACCAGATCTATTATTTTGATATTATGCTTTCAATAAGCTGGAATGTAACTATAAATCATGACAAACAAAGAACGACCTTTCACCATAGCTTCTGTTGTGACCTTTGCCAATTCTCAAACCTTTTATTTTAATATTGACTTGCAAGAATATCAGTTAAGCAAATACTTCGAAAGCAAATTGATTTAAAATCTGTAAAATTGAACATTGAGCGCTGCATTGGAAAGAATATTTAAATAAATTCTCGATGTTTCACTGAGAGAACAAATAACAGACTTATTTAGTACGACGAACTTTTCAAATGAAATTTATGGGGGTGTGACTGCAATTTAACTGCCTCAATGGCGTAGTTGTTTTACATAAACATAAGCTCACGCCTGGAACCCCGAAGAGGTAGGCAGAGGCGCACTAGTGAACTAGTACACCCACATTTCACCGAGCTTAGTTCCGTCCCAGATGTGATAAGGGGCGAGCCTATCGCCATATCGGGCACAAATTCCAGACTCCGGGCTGATATGGAAAAATCCAATAGTTGTTTTACGTACGCGACTATTGTCCTGAGGACTCCAGGTTCGATCCCCGGGCGAAGTGATTTTCCCTGCTAGCTAGCTTGTACTCTCTAATTTGTTACCGGTATGGCAGACTCGTATGCTCGCCCCCTATCTCATCTTTCTTTATACCTGCCCCTGTCCCACTTTAATGTGGGGTCAGCGCAACATACTTTAAGCAGCATGTTGCAGAAAGGATTTGGCATAATTGTTCACGACCAGGTAGCCGGTCGCCGTCAACCCTGGTTCACTCCCGAGAAAATTGTGTTTGAGAAACACCCGCACGACCTGGGTATAACGGCTCATATACAGACCTGAAGTGGCCCCCTATCTCATCATGGAACGGAAATCAGCTTTATGATGAGTCACGCCTCTGTTTACCTGTTTGTAGACAATAAACGTGTGTGTATGTGTCTAAGGTTTTACAAAACAAATCGTATGACGGCGCCTGTGGTTTTCAAATATTTGATACGAATGAATACCCACATTTATTACACTGAAATTACACCTGGCGACCTTTACGTGAGAGGAAACTGAGAAATATTGGTAACTGCCTTACGTATAACTTTATATACATATTCTGTACCTTTTATGTAAATATTTATGCTGTTGTCCTTTAAATACTATTTAGTACACAGTTACACGTATTTTTAACAGACTTCAAAGGAGAAGAGGTTCTCAATTCGTCTGTATTTTTTATCTCCGACATATGGGTTGAGTGGTAGAGCCATGCTATAGATAGTTATGTACGTCTGCAGCACGAATGTACGGCTCGACCGGTTTGATACCAATGTCTCACCGAAAACCGACGTAAAGTGGTAGCTCGCTATCGGGTTTCGTTCCACATCGCTGCAATTTGGAATGGATTTGGACACAATGGATTCACAATTTTGTTCTTTCTTTCCACCTGCCCTTACACAAGGATTACACAAAGAGAGCGAGGAGTTGAAAATATGTAGAAATAACAATATTTTATAAACACGTTCCAACTATTTCATCGGATGATATTTGAAATTGACATAGTTTGTTATGGTCGTTAGTTTGGGGATTTGAAGCTATTTTCAGTTGTCACCTGAGAAATCCTGTGGCTTTAGAAATGTATTTTATATCTACGTCCTTTATTTTTCTGGGACATATCATAACCATAATGTTTAATAGACGAAAATTCAAATAAAACTGGAAGGAAATGAAAATCTTGGCCTCAGATTATCCGCACTGAGGGTTTATATATACCTATTTCGTATATAAATTGGAAATTATGGCGTGGTGAAGGCGTTCACGTGTCCCTGATCGTATATCCGTCCCATTATCTGATAGTTAGTGGGTCAGTAGCACGAACATATTTCGAGTACAGATTCAAAACAACATTTTGGTTGAACGCGCAGTGACTGCACTTGTATAAATATGGTATTAGTTAAAAAAAATTGGAAATAAATAAAAAAAAAGATTTTAAAGCCTTGGTGCAAAATGTAATACTTATTTATACTTTGATATCACTGTCTCACAGTCAACCGACGCGACGTATCGTGGCAGCTCGCTATTGAGTTTCGTTCGGTGAGTCAGATTTCCGATAGCCCGATTCCGCCCTAACCTTCCAAATCCCGATTCCCCGCTTTTAATGTTGGCAACACACGCATGACTTTTTTGTGTAGTCTGTGTCTGGGCGGTGGGGATCGTTTTTGCTGCCCTTTTTGCTATAGAAAATAAACTAGCTTCCTGCTTGTAACTCGAATCCCAAGCTAAACGTAGAATTAATTAAAATGGAAACCTCAAATGCCCATCAACTAAGTCAAAGCTTTCATGCCCAAGTTTGAGTGCGGTATATACTGGTATTACTAGGAGTACATTTCCATTTCAAACTCTAATCATACAGGGTGTAGCAAAACGTAGGGCAAGGGGGTCAAACTACTTGAAACGGTCTACATCAAGAAACTAACGGACTTCTAGACGTGACGGATGGAAGCCTTCAAAATGCAGTACGTAAATACAAACTTCAACTATACCTCTATATTGCCGTGTTACTATGTGTAGATTGTTCTTGGTAAAAGCTTGCAATAATAAGCCAAGTTCCTCTTAAAGGTCAAATATGAGTGTAACCATGCAGTCATGTTAAGTTTGTTAACAATTTTGTTTTATACTACTTGATGGCTCTATGAAAGTGTTTAAAAAGATGATGATGTCCTCCTTGACGTATCCGTCAACAGCCACACCCTGTCAAATTTTTTGTGGACGTCCTGTGGCTGATGATGATGATGATGATGGTATCTATTATATTTGATACTTAAGATATATTGATGTTCTAAAGCGATACTTGACAGCAAGCCAGATAGAAGCAAACACCTGGGAAGAACTTGCCCGCGTAAGACCTAACTGGCGAAAAGCCGTCCTAGCTGATACGGACGCCTTCGAAACTGCCAGATTGAAACAACTTAATACCATCCGCGAACATCGCAAGACCCGTCCCAAGACTACGTACAATTATACGTATAACTGCGGCGGAAATTTACACTGCCTCGCGTGTGACCGAATCTTTAAAACGTAACTCGGATTCTCCAGCCATATCCGATCTCATCAAAGAAGACAGTAAGAGTCGCTGTCGACGGATTACGTCGTGGAGGACATCATCATCATATTTTATTATTTAAGTACTTATTTATTATACACATTGAGCCATACAAAAATTCAATTTCACGCATGAAAGCGACAAGGAAATTTTCGTCTATATTAATTTAATACACATTGTAATATTCTCTATCCTGTACTTGACAATTTTTTTTAATTATTTCCGAAACTTATGCTGTTTTTTAAATTATAATTTTTACAAGATGCTTATGGTTTATTTCTTTATTTATTTTAATGTTAGTTCCAGTCTAATATTTTTATCTAACAATAAAGAACTTAAAACATGTAAAGGGATTTTCGAAGAAATACTCGTAAGCAGTGAAGTTATATTACCTCTATGTATTTAGTAAAACACGTTTTATTATTTAACAAGTTGTTTTTTTTCTTATTTAAATACATTTTAAACTATGCTTAATATTGATGGGTCCCTTTATTCCTGGCGTCAAAGGGCCGAATGGTCAAACAGTGCTCAGTCATCCAAGTCATTTGAGCACTACCCAAAGTTAAGCAGCCAATAATTTTTGAGCGGCATGGTCGTACGCACTTGAGAAGACTTGGCGGAAAAATCAGCTGAGGATCAATCATTATGCTACAGATAATAAAAGTTTGTTCTCGATTACAAAATTTTAACAAAATTCTATTTTTGTTTCGTTTCACGTAGAATCATTTTATTTCATTTAGTTTTTTTTTTAAGATAATTATAATAAATAATTGGAAGAATACATGATTCGATAATTTTTATTTAACCTTTTTGCTTTCCATGTGCCATTCCGATCATATTTCATCTGTAGTAAATTTTTCTGTAATGTTTATGTTATCTCTGTCTATCTTTTGTTATTGTGAAGGTAAACACATTTTTATATAATAGAAACGGAACTTAAAATGGATCTTTTTTTAATATTTATTATTATGTTGTTAAAATATTTACCACTTGGCAGAATGTTTCTTTCGTCCTTAGCCAATGATTTGTGTGGAAGAAACGAAAAAAAAATTTTGGCAAATGGCGAACTGTTTGTTTATATTTATTTTCGTATTTAAATAACTGTGTTTGTTGTATGTGAAGTGATTTTGTTTTATGTAACAAACATCAAGAAGATGGAGAGATTATGGAAACTTTGAAGTTTGGATATGGAGGATATTTCTTGGAGCGTTTCAATAAAAGTAGTCTTTTCGAATTTTTCTTGTCAAGGACTGCCGTCCGTCCCAAAAATAATACTCCGCCCGATCTGAGGATGGAATTCAGGAAGTCCCAGTTCACACCGGCTTCATCAGACCATCTAAAAACCATTATATTGGAGAGGAATTCGGCAACATGCATTAGTGTTTTATCGGATTTAATAAAATGAATCATTGTATTTGTGAAGTGTTTTATTGTCTTGGCTTCTTCGAGTGCGCTATATTCTAGTTTAGATAATGATATTGAGGAAAAATACATTTTATTGAAATCAAGGGGTAGGTAAACACTACACGGAACACGGACATTATTAAATACAAACCTATGCCCGCCATTCCGTTCGCGTGAAATTTTATTTATTTAAACATATCTATCCTACGGAAACCATACATTTTTTCGGGGAAAAAAGTAGCCTGTGTGCTATTTCAGACTTTAATCCATCTCTGTGCCAAATTTCATTCAGATCTCTTCAGCCATTCTGGTGTAAAAGAGTAACAAAACATCCATACATCTTCACAAACTTTCGTGTTTATAACATTAGATTTATTTGAGAGTAGTCGCAGGCAATCTCAAACTAATTTCGATCAAATGCTAGTTAAGCGGGCCTTAAATAGCTGTCAAACGTTAGGCAGTTGTTGACCATGCCGTTTTACGAAATAAGCGGGCCTTAAACTGGGTCCTGCTTACATTTAATGTGAAGAGATAGGTTCTGTTTGACCATGCCAAATTGAAGAATAACGAGTGCTTAAATCGATAAGGCCCTCCTAAATATTTAGGCAGCGTTTGACCATTTGGGGGAAATAGTTTCAATGTGAAAATAAAACAATATTTAAGTTAAGCATTGCTTATTTTTATTATATATAAATCCAGTATGTTTTGTATCATTCATTATGCTTAGTTTGCGAGTTATCAGCAGACATTTAACTATTAATTTTGATACCATAAAATCATAGGAAACATTTAATTTTTGCTTTGCAATTAATTTAGTCATCTATATCTAGCTAATAATTAGCTCATCAATTTCATTTTGAACAAGAAAACAAAACGGTAGCCAAGATGATTTATGTTTTTGACATTTCGATTAATTTGATAGTTGAGAAGCCTGTGGATTCAATTTGTCTGGGTAATTTAGCTTAAAGCGATTTCAAATGAAATGGCATTCTCCATTCGAAGTCCGAACTATAGTTACTCATTGTGAAAAAGATAGTGCAGGTCAAAGGCATTGGCATTTGGCAGGTGAAAGTTAATTTAACCTTCAGATGGAGGAGTCTGTGAATAAACATTATATTTATAGGTTCACATCTGTATCCCCGAAGTGTTAAGCAGAGGAGATCTATAGAAATATCGCCGAGCTTATTTCCGTTCTAGATGTGATAGGGGGCGAGCCTATGGTTACTAAACTCCGGGCTGATAGTGAATAGAATATCAGGGATTGAACCCAAAACCTGAGGAAGGTAGTTATCATCATCATAATCAGCCACAGGACATCCACTGCTGGACATAGGCCTCCCCCAAAGATTTACAGAGCGACCTGTTGGAAGAGGCCTGCATCCATCCACGGTAGTTATACCGCAATGCAATCACGCCATCGAGGTAGTCTAGCATATTATATTCAGGTATTAATTATATTGGGGGAGGTACATCCTACATCCAGCATATCGTCTCCTCCTTGATCTAGTGGGAGACCTTGGAATCCCATTTAGGGCAAAGCGGGTTTTCAATAACAATTTGCCTAGGGCTGGATTCCCAGAAAGGATTAATGTTAGGCAGGCAGTCAGTAAAATTACGGCAAATCCTTCCAGCAAAAAACTTGAAAAGTTATGTTGCGCCGACTCCATATTAGAGTGAAAAGAATGTACGTCTTTCCTATGATTTTACTGAGTCCAGACTGATTTTCTTTACCAATGGGGACTCAGATTAAAGACAAGCACTTACATTAAATTTTAACTCAAGAATTAAGAATAATTATGTGTAATAAATTATATTTAAAATATTCAGGTGGAAGTCTGGAGGAAATTATTGTCCTCCAGACTTCTTTATTGTTATATTATAGGTATATCTTTGAGGGAGGCCTATGTCCAGCAGTGGACGTCCTGTGGCTGATGATGATGATGATTATAAGTAACTTTAAATTTTTATTCGACATTAAAAATGTCCCTTTCAGCTTTGTTGTAATGTAAGCAATTATTAACAATTTACTTTGGCTAAATAAAATCACTGGCTTTCTTGGAGACAGTTTGGTTTCTTAAATGTGTATTATCTAAGATACAGGTACCTGCTATGTAACACGAGTATATTTTCTAAAATTTCTTTTATAACTAGAACTAGTATCTCAAAGAATAATGGGACGTTTTATAAATTTTATTTTTACTTTGCGCGAAGTAGATTGCTACCGTTTCCGCTAAAATGCTTTTTTATTATCAAAAGACACGAACAAACCGTGAAGTTGTTATTAAATTGCTGGAACTCTTTGAAGTACTGCTTTTTATTTTGCGGAATGTGTTAGAATGATAAATGTATGTGAAAAGTGTGTAGTTTTTTAATTGTAATTAAATTCAAGCTTGGTGTGTTTTTAATGTTAATTGGAGTGTTTAATGAATTCAATTAAACCGTTTAATTGTAAGCATTTTTATTTTATAACTAGTTGTAGGGTCTAGTCGCCTCTTTGGTCTGGGACTGGAACCCCTTAGAAGGGGTTAACGTCAGGCAGGCCTCCGGTTGTAAAAACTAAGCTGAATCTTACCTACAACATACTTGAAAAGGTGTGTTGCGCCAACCCCACATTAAGGTGAGATAAGGGCAGATAGAAAGAAAAAAGACCTAGTTTTAGGGTCTATTTCATTTTCGTTTTAAGTTTTATGGCCTTCCGTGGTTTATAATTATTAATATTTGTAATATTTTGACGATAATTTAGGATTGACATAGGTATTATTTAACATAACATAAGCTCACGCCTGTATCCCCGAAAGGGTAGGCAGAAGCGCACTAGCCAACTAGTACACCCACATTTCGCCGAGATTAGTTCCGTCCCTAATGTGTTAGGGGGCGAGCCTATCGCCATATCGGGCACAAATTCCAGATTCCGGGCTAATATTGAAAAATCCAATATTACTTTGCCCGACCCGGGGATCGAACCCGAGACCTCAGGATGGCAGTCGTACCGAAATCCAACCACGCCACCGAGGTAGTCGAGTCGAGGCAGATATTTTTTGTATCATGCATTTATATTCATATAATAATACTTAGGACCACTTGCAGCTCCGCGATAAATCTCTATTTATCCCAAATATAGATTTAAAGATAGGAGTAAGCTGTAGAATAAATCGAGTTTAGCTTCTAGATTAGTAATAGCGCTGCAAGTCGCCTTTAGCAAGTAATTATCTATTTTTTTATATATTTTCCCTAAAACGAATTGTGGTATTAGTTTATTCGAGAAAAATTAAGAATAAATGATACACTGAAGATAATTTATAACTTTATGGAGGTAAATATATCAACAAGCTTTTGAAAATGAACGACTGATATAGCAAAATAAGAAAATAAGTATGTCCGTTTATTTATTCTATTGGGACGGAAAACCACGTTGATATTTCGCAAAAATATGGCAGACATCAAAGGCTTCGGCAGCCACTGGACCAACTAATGGAGCGAAATGCTTTTTTACCAAAAAAGTTCGTTTAAGCACACCAACTTCGCTAATTCAAATAAAAAACGTGAAAAGGCACAGTTTCTTCCTTGAAGTTCTATTAGCATAATGTTCGATATATTTTTTTATTTTCTTATTGATGTTTGATGGTGTATTGTGTGTGTTTATTTTATTGGTGTATCAAAATGTTCAAAGTAGTCGCCTTCTTGGTCTAGTGGCAACATGTATGGGCTGTGGACCGGGAGGTCCTGGGTTCGATTCCCAGGTCGGGCAAACCAAATTTTCAAATTTAATTTGCCCGGGATTGGTTCCCTCATAGGCGGTTGACGTCGGGCAGGCGGCCGGTCGTAAAAACTAAGCCAAATTCTCTCTGCAATATGCTTGAAAAAGTGTGTTGCGCCGACCCCACATTAGGGTGGAAAAAGGGCAGGTAGAAAGAAAGGTGTATCGACTATCGAAAAGTTCTAAAGTTTCAAATTGTAGTTTTTAACTTTCTAATTTGTTTTTTTTTCAATGCAATTTTGAGTTTGACAGCCTCCGTGGCGCATCGGGCGAGTAGCCGGCTTTGAAACGTAAAGTCGCGGGTTCGATTCCCGCACCGATATACATGTCTGTATGGCCCACATATATTTGTTTCGGGTCTGGGTGTTGTGAGACCGTGCGTCTCTCGTAGTTCCTGATACATAAGACTCGATCTTAGTGTGGGGTCAGGACTATGTGTGTGACTGTTGGGTGTATTTATTTAATTTTGGAATAAATCTAATTTTGACATAACAGAAAACGCTTTTAAAATAAAGTTTTAAGACCGTTTTATGTAAAATCGAGGTTTTCAAGAAATTTAGAATAAACACTGCTGTAATTCATAAAAAATACGGCTATTTAAATAAACATTGCTTTTATTTTAATTTGAATTTTAATATCCCCAACAGGCACAACAGTTCCAAGTTTGAATATTCATACACTCATAATTTCAACTTGGTAATCTCGCGCAATTTTAATAACTCAATGCCAGTCCCTTCCTGCTGAACTTCATTATATTAAATTAAATTCTCAAGTCTCATATTGAAGGTCTTTTTCGCATCATAAATCACAAAACCTGCGTTTAAGTACATTTGGAGAGCGTCACTGTTACCAAATACTTGACATTCTATCAAGAGCCCTTCTGTTGAAAAATGTCCAGTCTCTTCAGTGTCAGTTATAAAGTTACTTTTACTGGTATAAAAAGCTTACTACAGCGCTAGAGGATATCGGTATAGTCTCCACATAATGATTTTGTGATGAAATAATGATTTGCATAAATGTTGATTTTTCTGTCGGAAGCTAAATTCGCATTATATACCGACGTGGACTAAAACTGCTCCTCTACATTTTCCCTCTAAACTTTTGAGGATAGAGTCTAAATAGACTCAACGAGGCGATACATTAATATACCATGTATTTACATACATATATAAGCTCACGCCTGTATCCCCGAAGGGGTAGGCAGAGGTGCACTAGTGAACTAGAATACCCACATTACGCCGAGCTTAGTACCGTCCCAGATGTGGTAGGGGCGGGCCTATCGCCTTATCGGGCCCAAACAGAGTCCATATATTTATAAAGAGATATATGTGTTGTGTGAGTGTGTGTTGTGTTATGTGTACCAGTAATAATTTCTGCGTTTGTAATTAGTAAGTGTTAATGTTGTTAAAAAAAAACATTTGTTTCCAGTAACAATACTTCAAAAGTGTTCGCGATTCATTGCTTTTTACAAACGCTTTAACGTATTGGAGATTGTAAATAACCCTTTCTAGCACTCGGTAGTGTATTTGTTAAAAACTCCCATTTAATATATTGTTGTCGACAGCAAGCGTGTAAAGCATTACGCACATTGTTCTTTATTATTAAATGGTCTAAATAGTCTGGGTGGATTTTATTAAGCCCATTTTTTCTGTTATGAGAAATGGTAGAACATTTTTGTGTATGAAAAGGCGGTGGTAGGCGACGCGCGACGGCTGAAATAAATGGTTCCATCCCATATAAACGACCACCAGCTGGAAGTAGAGAGAGCTTAACCGTTTCGGATTTAGGGACTCGATGCCCTTTGTTCAAAATAAAGATATATTGCAGTGGCAACGATATTAGATTTTCCACGCACATCATTTTATATATTATAGAGGTATATTGCAATAGCAGCGATGGCTCAGTTGGGAATGGTACGGACTGCTGAGACGAGTGTCGGAGGTTCGAGGTCAACCCCAAAATGGAGCATACATCTCTAACTTTTCTATGTTGCGTGTGTTTTCATTGTGAAATATCGCTTGCTATAACGGTGAAGGAATACATCGTGAGAAAACCTGCATACCCGAGAATTTCTTCATAGGAATTTCGAAGGTATGTGAAGTCTACCAACCCGCATTAGGCCAGCGTGGTAGACTAAATCTTAACCCGTCTCTTTAGCAGGGGCGGACCGTGCCCAGCAGTGGGACAGTAATACAGGGCTAATATTATATTATTATAATTATCATTCGATAAGTCAGATTTAGTAGGTACATTAGATTACATAGATTTACATGATTTAGACGCTTTATACCATCCACGTAATAACTTAAATTAAATTATATAATATTATTCAGTCCGCAAACGTGTTTTCCTGACACTATTTTGCCATCCAAGCCATGACTGTTTGTAGGGGAACAGCACGCCTAAAAATTCCCCTAAAAACAGACTTGCTTTCGCTGCTGAAATAGCGTCAAAGTGTCATAATATTTGGTATGAAAATGTGACGTTTCCCGCTATTTTACCATCGATCGCAAGCATGTCTGTTATCGCAAAAGCCTCAGTTGAAGTCAGGCAAGCGGTCGGTCGTATAAACCAAAGCCGAGTCCTTTCTGCGACGTGCTTAAAAATTGCTGAGCAGACTGCACATTGCAGGATAAGAGCAGGCGCAAGAAGACAGCAAACTCTAGATTTTATACAGACAGCCTCCGCAGCGGGTACGTAGTCGGTTGTGAAGCGAGAGACCGCGGGTTCGGTTTCCGCGCCGAGACAAATGTGTGACCCACAGATATTTGTTTGGTCTGGGTGTTGTCTCTTGTAGTTTCTGATACCTACGATACAGGTTACAGGGTACCTGTTAGTGTGGGGTCTCTACATAATAATATAATAATAATATTAGTTCATTTTTCACTATTTAGTTGAACAATGCCAAGAATTTCTCACAACATTGTCTCGAGCTAATTGGCATAATAAACCAGCTCGCCTAGCATGCGCGCTACGAGAACATTTTGCCTACGCTTTTTGTCGGGTTATAACCGGTTTTCTCTATTTGTCTACGGACACTAACATGCATCCTCTTGGGAATAATAATTAAAACCTAATTGTGATAGAATCCGTAAGAATAGTTTTATTTCAATGCATCCTCGTTTATTTTCATACAATATTGTCGAGAACATGTAGACAACATCTCGACAGTCGATAATCGGGATATCTCGTGGCGCGCATGCTAGGCGGGCTGGGGAATAAATCGTTTTAACTAATTTGTAACATTTGCATATTTTCTTAGCATGGTAATGTGGCTACACTGGATCAAGACAATGCAGTCCAAATAAAATCTCGGTCACCGATCTAATTATGAGGGCTCGAGTTAGATATTCGACTGTCTCGATGGCGTAGGTTGGAGTGAGGATTCGGGTTCGATCCCCGGGACGTGTAATTTGATATTGGATTGTTTTTTTTCACTATCAATTTGGAGCCAGGAACTTATGCTCGATATCGTCTCCTTGGTCTAGTGGCATCATATATGGGCTTTGGACCGGGATGCCCTGGGTTCGATTATCAGGTCGGGCAAAGCGAATTTTCTAATTTAATTTGCCCGGGACGGAATCGCTCTGTCGGGGTTGACGTAAGGCAGGCAACCTGTAGAAAATTAAGCGAAATCATTTCTGCAACATGCATGACCATGTGTGTTGCACAGATCCCTCATTACGGTGGGATAAGGGCAGGCAGAAAGGAAGAAAAGAACTTATGCTAACTTTTGACACACGATTCGATTTCGACTACGACTCGGTTTTATTTAGTGGCTTAAAATTCCACCGAAATAGAGTAAAAAGTGTACTAAACTTTCTGGAGTGATAGAGCCACGCTGTAGACAGTTACGTCTACAGCACGAATGGGTCGGCTCGACCGGTTTGATACCACTGTCTCATAGAAAACCGACGTAGTGGCAGCTTGTTGTCGCGTTTCGTTCGGTGAGTGAGATTTCCGGTGGCCCATTTCCCCCCTCCCTTTCCCAATCCCTTTTCCCTCCCCTTCCATTTCCTCATTTTAGGTTGGCAATGCACCCATGATTCTTATTGTTTCTTGGGTGTTTATGGGCGGTGGAGATCACTTACCATCAGGTGACCCATCTGCTCGTTTGCCAGTCTCTGCTATAAAAAAAAAAAAAAAAACTAGTCACGTTAAAAATTACCAAATGACACGTTCTAGAATCCAATGCAACATTAGTGCACTTTTAACTCTATTTCGGTGGAATATTAAGTCACTAAATGAAATAGAATGGAATTCAAAGTCGAATCGAGTGTCAAAAGTAAGGGGGCTGATCTGGAACGTGACTGTACTAAATATATGAATTATCTCTAACCTAATATCGGTGGTAATTTAGCACGAAAGAATACTATTACAACAAAAACGTTCATTTTTCACGTGTAAAAAGCAAGGCTATTCTGTTTAAGCAAAGTCAAGTAATTTATATTGTTTGAAGAACTTTAGGAAAATTTTCCTTTTAAGGTCCTTAACGACCGGTAGGACAGTTTTCCGAGGTGTTTTAAATGTAATTGTTGTCATTGCTCATGTTCTTTTGTAAACCTGGATATAATGTCCTAAATCTAGGCCGCAAGTCGTATTTGTCTTTCTTTATAAATTACGAAGGAATAGTGTGAAATGTAGCAGTTTTTTCTTGCTTGGGAATTATTTTTTATAAGTCTTCACGCCATGTCGTGTCGCAGTCTGGAAATCTCTGTGAAGTTGTCTAGTACATACACTATAGCTTTAAGCTTATATTTCTCGTGTAAGTAAGTAGATATAATATTAAGTAGATATAATATTAGTACATATTTTCAACCGACTTTAAAAGATGAGGATGTTCTCAATTTTTTTAAAGCAGAGACTGGCAAACGAGCAGATGGGTCACCTGATGGTAAGTGATATGGTAAGTGATGAAGTAGGGGGGGGGGGGTGATTAGCTGTCACTTTACGTCGGGTTTTTGTGAGACAGTGGTATCGTATCGTTTAGTCCGATTGCTAATTAGACGGAGTAAACTGACAGATCGAAATGTCACTTTCCAAAATAATGTTGCTTACTTTCAAAACATAGTGATTGATCTAGTTCAATTATTATCATTCAAAGAAACAATAACTCGGCACTAGCTTGCAAAATTAGAATTTTGTTGCGTATTTTTTGAAATTTCAGCTTAACACTTCGACACAATGTGTGTGTAAATAATTTTGCGTATATTACCACAATAGATACGCGAAATGATAACAATGGAAATTACAAATATTACTTTTATTATTTGAGAAAAATTGCGTTCGGCACATTCATAGTTTTTGTGAGTTTTGTTTATAATGAACCATGACTATAATTCCAGTAAACATGCCGAAACTTAGCATGCATTGATTTACTCGACTATAATTCAGTAGACATGCAGTAATAATCACACATTAGGCAGGAATTACGACTTTGAGTTGGACCTTAGAAAATGAAAGAATGAAATGGTTCACTGAATTGAAATGTTTATTTAATGTTAATCTTTTTACCGCAGCACTATTTAAATATCATGAAAACGTGGCAACATTCGAAATGTCAGTTTACTCCGTTTAATTAGCAATCCTACTATAGTTGAAACTGTCTGCAGCGTGGCTCTACCAATCAAAAGTTTTTATATAATTATCAAATAATTTTGACACCATATGTCACATGGTTCTGTTCCTTAAAAATATGAAGTATCTAGTAGGGAGTATGGAGAAAACTTGAAGAAACTTAAATACAAACATACTTTTGGAAGTTAGTTCCTTAAATTTTTACCTATATAATAATTTAATATTTCAAGAAAATTACTATATTTATATATTTATACATTATATACTTATATCAAGTTCCTACTAGTTAGACCCAGGGAGCCTACATAGGAGATATGAAAAATGGCAGGATATGGCGTCGGACGCATCAAACATGGCGAAATATATGTTTGTCTGAAGTTTATTTATTCAGGTCAGTGGCGGCATAAGAGCGATATATCAGACTGACCCCAATACAAAAATGGTCTTCGGTGATTTATCATCTGGTTTGGGAGCGACGAATTGCACGTGACTTGAATTTTGTACAGGTGAGCTCCAAACTTAGATGCTATTGGCCGAATGTGGTGAAATAAATCATATCCGCACCTCTTTTGAAATATGAGTAGCCTTTAGTGCTTCAAAAGCGTAGTGATTATTAATATTCTTTCTACCTGCCCTCATCCCACCTCTATGTGGGGTCGCCGCAATACACTTTTTAAAGCATGTTGCAGAAGTGTTTTTGAGTAGTAGAGTGTTGCATTGGATTCGAGAATCTGTCGTTGGGTAATTTTTAACGTGACATTAGTGCACTTTATAATTTTTAAATCTTTGGTGTATATAGAGTTACGCTTCACCCCTATTATCTATGAACGGACAGGCAGAGGCCCAACTTGTACTTTTTGTCAAGTAATTCCCATGATGTGATAGGGGGCGAGACTATCGCCATATCGTGCATAAGTTGTTTTCTTTCTTTCTGCTGCCCTTATCCCACCTCAATGTGGGGCCGCCGCAATACACTTTTTCAAGTATGTTGTAGAAGTGTTTTTGAGTAGTAGAGCCACGCTGTAGACAGTAACATCTATAGCACGAATAGGGCGGCCCAACCGGTTTAATACCACTGTCACAGAAATCTGACGTAATGCGACTGTCTTGTTTCGTTAGGTGAGTGAGATAGATAGATGAGTGAGAGAGCCCAAGTACCCCCCCCCCCCTCCCTTCCCCAATTCTTATTCCGCTCCTTTTAGATTGGCAACGGACCCATGATTATTTTCTTTCTCTCCATGGGCGGTGGTGATCACTTACCATCAGAAAACCAATCTGCTCGTTTTCCAGACTCTACTGTAAAAAAGGGATTTGGCTTAGCTTTTACGACCGCCTACTTGCCCGACGTCAACTCCCATTGGGGAGTCCAATCCCGGGCAAATCATGTAAGAAATACACCTCACCCGACCTGGGAATCGAACGCAGGACCTTCTGCTCTACAGCCTATATATGTTGCCACTAGACCAAAGAAGCGAATCTTTCATTATTACTACATGATATGTATTCGCCTCCTACTAAACAAAATAGGTTTTTTCTGCAACATGCTTAAAAACCAGCCTCCGTGGCGCAGCGGGCGAGTAGCTGGCTGTGAAGCGAGAGGCCGCGGGTTCGATCCCCGACCGAGACAAATGTTTGTATGGCCTACAGAAATTTGTTTCGGGTCTGGTCTGTTGTGAGACCGAAAGTCTCTCGTGGTTCCTGATTCCCACGACACAAGATTCGATCTTAGTGTGGGGTCAGGACTATGTATGTGACTGTTGGGTGTTATTTATTTATTATTATTATTATTAAAATATCTATGTTGCGCCGACCCCACATTAAGGTGGGATAAGGGCATCTCAGAAAGAGATTGTTCCCGTCCTACTAGTAATGTCAGATCTCGTAGGAATTCTAAGTCGGCCAAATTTTTTTTTCTAACACTATGCAAAGCTCAAGGAGAATCACTAACTATAAAAAACATAGTTTTAAATCTATTCTGGAGCCAGACAACCCTCGTGTATCCATGTTGCTCCGTTCCAGAGCGGTTATAGCACAACTTATTACAAATGCGTCGGACGTTCGCAACCCGAGCTCATTTCATACAGATTGTTACATTGAAATATTTATTATAAGTAGTTCATAAGATATGGTCTTTCTGCTTTTGAGTTTTGTTTTTTATCAACTTATAACTGAAGATCGTGGAAGGTCAAGGATCGTCGATGGTTTGAAGTACACATCACTATTTTAAATTCAAACAATTTTATGCATTACGCTGTGTTATCGTAGAAGTTTTTTAAGAGACTATAATATACATACATACATAAGCTCACGCCTGTATCCCCGAAGGGGTAGGCAGATGCGCACTTGCGAACTAGTACACCCAAATTTCGCCGAGCTTAGTTCCGCCCCAGATGTGATAGGGGGCGAGCCTATCGCCATATCGGGCACAAATTCCAGACTCCGGGCTGATATGGAAAAATCCAATATCACTTTGCCCGACCCGGGGATCGAACCCGAGACCTCAGAACCGTAGTCGTACCGAAATACCACCACGCCACCGAGGCAGTCTAACTATAATATCATTCTAGGATATGTAGGTTTTGTTTTGTAAGAATATTTTTAAAATGTTTTAGTACTGACTGAGTGCCTCTATGGCGTGTTTGTATTTCGGTACGACTACCTAGGTCTCGGGTTCGATACGTAATAAAACGTAATTTGTGCATATATGGAGATAGGCTCGCCCCTTATCACACCTGGGACGGAACTAAGCTCGGCGAAATGTGGGTGTACTAGTTGGCTAGTGCGCCTGTGCCTACCACTTCGGGGATACAGGCGTGAGCTTATGTTTATATTATGTTATTTACTCACTATTGATGTAAAGAAGAAAAAACCGAAAACGCCGAAACAACCGGTTTTTCCACAAACAAAACCGATCGTCAAAACGGTCGTTTAATAGCTTTTTTTTCGGTTTTCGCTTAACCGGTTTGCATGCCCTTGTGTGTATGTATGTATGTACTCCCTATAGGTATAGATATACAAAATCACAAAACGAATAAACTATTATGTAAGTTATGTATAATATAACATTAGTAATTGGGATTATACAATGTATTTTTACATAACATCCATAATCAATTTGGGTTTATTTTACTTTTATATGTGTTTAACAATGCAAATGTTTGTAGCAGCTGTGTATTCCTAGACCAATTGTCATGTCTCAGGCGCCAGACGGCGCGCCTATTTATGTATATTTGGAAATAAATATTGTCCATAAAATATATCTTTTTATTTTAGTCTTCTTCTTTTTTGATTTATTTAAATAATGGCTTCCACGCATTTACGATAATTTAGCCAATGTCAAGATGTAGCAAGAGATTATCCATATCTGGGTCTGATGGGATTATTGCGGTAATTCCTTCCAGCGTGGTTCCTCAGATCACTTTCACTCAGCGAATCGACCGGATAAAGCCAGCCAACGCACCAAGCAAAACTCATCAAAGATGACCGATTAAAAAGATTCCACATTATATTGTCCATCTTCGCTGAATTTTGGTGCATAAAACCATATCACATGAAACAACCAACACAACTCCAGACAATATGAAATATTTTAACAAGCGACGCCCATCCTGTCAGACTTCCCGTCAAGATCCCTTTATTTTAGTCAAAAGAGCATAGACGGTTATCTTGTCAAATTTCTCAGGGGGACGAGCGCAACCACAACATATAGCGCAGTGCAGTACCATTTAGTGCTTTGTTGTTCAATTCAAACTTCAAAGTGAGGGTTGTGTAGCCACTGTTCATGGTTAGTCGTAGAACTTACCATCAGGCGCTTTCTTAACCCAAACCTTTATTTAATTTTTGATTAGAGCCACGCTGTAGACAGTTACATCTACAGCACGAATGGGCCGGCTTGACCGGTTTGCTACCGCTGTCTCACCGAAAACTGACGTAAAGTGGCAGCTCGTTGTCGCGTTTCGTTCGCTGAATGAGATTTCCGGTGGTCCAATTCTCCCCGTCCCTTTGCCAATCCGACTTGAAAATTTATAGTACAATTAAAAGCACCCGTGATCAAACTAATTTTTAAAAGGACTTAGACACATTTTCAGCTTACTGTGACGATAAGAAACTTGAACTGAGTATTAAAAAATGTAAATGTATAACCTTTTCCAAAAAAATACGTAATTATACTTATCCATATGCATTGTGTGGCTCTCAACTGGACCGAGTTCATAAAATAAGAGACTT
This sequence comes from Clanis bilineata, assembly GCA_036417725.1. Classification (NCBI taxonomy): domain Eukaryota; kingdom Metazoa; phylum Arthropoda; class Insecta; order Lepidoptera; family Sphingidae; genus Clanis; species Clanis bilineata. The sequence goes on from CM071154.1 coordinate 11,059,238, forward strand.
GGGTATTACACTGGACTGTAGATTAAATCTGGACACGCATGTGAACAATATCATTAATAAGGCATATAAGATGTATGGTTTTGTAATAAGATCATCAAAGGAGTTTAAAAAGCCCGCAACAATTTGACATCTATACAAATCTTTGGTGAGATCCCAATTAGAGTACGCTGTACCAATTTGGAACCCGATGTATAATAAATACAAAGATGGTATCGAAATGGTTCAGAAAAAGTTTGTCCGTAGGCTGCATTATAAATGTTATCATAGGCGCTTAGGTTATATTAATTTTCTTGAAAAATTTTACCTTGCTACATTACATAATAGGAGGACATTCTTAGAAGCTATACTTTTATATGATATTTGCCACAACAAATATGATTCTATTGATATTATTAATAAAATTTATTATATCGTACCAAACAGGGCACAGATGCGCACCAATAGATGTAATCAACTTTTTGCAACGCATAAATGTAGAACAAACGCAGGTAAACGATCACCTAATTATCGATTAGTTGACACCTATAATAGTAAATTTCATCACATCGATTTGTTTTCTACACGAATAATTATATATACGCGGATGGTCAAACAGAGACTTAAACCTGAGTGATGAGCTGATTAGGCCATAATGATGATAATAGATGTTACATTGAACATAGTAATGTTAAAACCAAACACTGTTTACTCTATTTATTAAACGTTATAATGTATTACTGTACGTTAGTTAATAGTATTTCTAAGTGGAATGTACAGAGGGCGAAAATATGATAATGCTAGAGATTTTTTTTTTAAAACTGTCATGTAGTCGATGTGCGCCTCCTGTGGGTTCTACTGATAAATACGTAAAAGGGTAATGAGGAAAAAAAAATGCGGCAATCTCATTTTATTGTATCGGCGATGAGCGAATCTTGTTTTCCAAATATGTATGCATAAGCACGTTCAACTCTTACAGTTGGTAAATTGGGGTTAACGGTGTGGGTTACATACTTATTAACACAAATATTTTTATAAATAATACTAGCTGACCCACGCAACTTCGTCTGCGTAGGAGAGAGAGCGTTGAAAGAATGAGTCGTAGGCACCTATAATCCAATAATACTAAAGAAGGTAATGCGATGATCTACTTCGGTCCGGTTTCGTGAGTCACCCAGTCAGTACCCCCGTCAGTCATCCTGTCGGTTACCCCGTCAGTTACCCCGTCCATCACTCCGTCGGTCCCCCCGTCGGTCACCACGACAGTCACCCTGTCGGTCAACCCGTTGGTCACCCGGTCTGTCACCCATCTGTCACCCGTCTATCACTCGTCTGTCATCCATCTGTCACCCCGTTTGTCACCCAGTCAGTACCCCCGGCAGTCACCCCGTCCATCACCCAATCGGTCACCCCATCTGTCACCCGTCTGTCACCCCGCCTGTCATCGGTCTGTCACCCGTCTGTCAGCCGTCTGTGACCCTGTCTGTCACCTTTCTGTCACCCGTCTGTCACCCATCTGTCACCCCGTCTGTCACCCGTCTGTCACCCCGTCTGTCACTCCGTCCGTCACCCCATCAGTCACCCCGTCAGTCACCTCGTCAGTCACCTCGTCAGTCACCCTGTCCGCCACCCCATCAGTTAGCCTGTCAGTCACCTCGTCATTCCTCACGTCAGTCGCCCCATCAGTCACCCCGTCAGTCACCCCTTAGGTCATAGCGTGATGTTATATAACCTATAGCCGTCCTCGATAAATGGGCTATCCAACATAAAAAGAATTTTTCAATTGACAAATACTGACATTAATATTTATACGATACTAACGACACTCAATTGTTTTGCCTTCCCGGAACCTCTCCACTAATACTTGAACTTTATGGTATGGTATTAAAGTTCAAATTGACTTTTAAGTATTATTACGAATCGATTGTATGGGAGTACAGAAAAGTGTTGTTTTTAGACTTTTTCAGACAATTTTTCATTTTTTTGTCTCCGTAAGAACCATCCTCGTACTTCGATGAGTATTCTAAAAAAAATTTTGCGAAATCGGTCCAGCCGTTCACGCGTGATGGCGTGACAACGGAAAACGGGTTTCATTTTTATATATATAGATTTCTAGTAATAAGTTAGTATGTAATTGTTTGTTAACCTAAATAAATAAAAAAAAACCCTAATTCCCTGCCTTTTTATAGAAGAGCTCGCAAATGAACAAGTGGATCACCTGATGTTAAGTGATCACCGTCGCCCATAAACATTCACAATACCGGGGGAATCACGAATGCGTTGCCGGCCTTTGAGGTAGGTATAGACTCACTTCTTGAAGGTCCTTAACTCGTAACAGTCTAATAAATACAGCCGCCGAAATCTGGTTCCACAAGCACGTTGCACGTTGCTCCTTTTAGGTTGGCAGCGCACCCATAATTCTGTTTGTGTTCTAGGAGTCTATGGGCGGTGGAGATCACTTACCATTGAGTGACCTATCTGCGCGTTTGCCAGTCCATGCTATAAAAAAAATTAATCGCCATAATAAACTTTCTCAAAAATGTTCACTTTATGTATCCGATACAATTTTTGTTCAACATTCATCATCATCATCAGCAGGCATAGGACGTGTACTGCTGAAAATAAGCCTTCCCCAGGTATGTCCAACATTAAACATCATTAAATTGTATTTAATCTATATGTTGATTAAACTATCTATTGTATTGAAATAATTAACCAAAAACATTAGTCCGTTCACTTACCCAGACAATCGACGCGAAAAATGCTTACTAAAGCTATGATTAACGATGTTTCCACGATGGTATATTGTTACTTGGGTAATTAAGCTGTAAGTCCAGCATGCACGACGTTGATGGATGGTTCAAAAGAAACAATGAACAAAGCATGACGAGCACTAAAGTATACTCTCATAATAAATTCGAGGCAAGCCCTAGCTGGGATTATAATGATATCTGTTGGAGATTCGCAAAAAATGTTTTACGAGGCCACATTTCGGTGGCAAAAACTCCACGCTTCGTATAATGGATGTGTTTATGTGGATACGTTTCTCCCAAATTATGTTTTGTTGGATTGAAATATTTTGACGCGTCAATTTGGTTATTGTTTTATTTTGAGACATTCGTGAATGTGAGGTTATAATTGATAATAAATATGGAGGGAAATCCTCTACAATATTTTTCTTTTATTATGCTTATAACGTTTATTTTATAAGTTATACCGTTAATGGTTAATTATTTCATTTGTAGGAAATTGTGTTAGATTTTATAATAAGCTTATTAGCTAATTATCAGTTGTACCCAAATTTGTGAATATAATTTGATAAAAGAAAAAATAAATGGTGACAATTGATGATGAAAAAAATAAGCCCGGAGTTTCTTTCTGCCTTTCTTCTTCGGGTCGTCATCCGTAGGTAGCTAGAGAAAGGTTGGTAGGTTAGCTAGGATAGGGCTCTGTAGTATTTTCATCCAATCCCACCAACTCCTATTAATTTCCGTCGCTTCCCTGTCGGCGTACCTGCCACAACCCGTTCCCTTTCCACGGTCCACAAACCTCTCCATTCCCCTTTCCCCATAGGATCCTATTCTTCTAACTGTATAACCTGCCTCACTGATTCCAAATTCATAGCATTCTATAATGTAATATAATATAATAATATTATAAGAAATACTTAAATCTAAATTATGCTTTTTTTGACATGTCATAAGTGCTTTTATATGCCTACGTGATTAATAAAGTTTTTTTTTTTTTTATTATAATGAAATCAATATATCGTTAATTATTTATGAAATATCGGAAAAAATCAAATATGTAACCTTTAGCTTTTCATTCTGACAATGTTTTATTCATAGAGTTTATCATAAGATTGAAATTAAAATAAATCACCAAACATCAGAAAGAAAACAAAGTTCGTCCACCGACATTATTTTTCTAAAAAGCTGAATAATTTGGCAATAAATTTATTGTTCACTACGTTTTGTTCAACGTAACACTTCTGGATGTGAATGAAAGTAACTTTAGCTATAATTTACGTAGAAAGCTCTATTCAGTGTTCATAATAAAGTGTTTTTTCTCGTGAAATTGTAATAATGAGGCTTGTCGCCATTATGCGTAATTTTTTATCCCTTTATAACTTACCACTCAGTGGTCACATTTAGGTGTTCAAGTGGTTGAGATAACATAACATAACATAAGCTCACGCCTGTATCCCCGAAGGGGTAGGCAGAGGCGCACTAGCGAACTAGAAGATCCACATTTCGTTGAGCTTAGTTCCGTCCCAGATGTGATAGGGGGCGAGCCTATCGCCATATCGGGCACAAATTCCAGACTCCGAGCTGATATGGTAAAATCCAATATCACTTTGCCCGACCCGGGGATCGAACCCGAGACCTCAGAACCGTAGTCGTACCGAAACACCATCACGCCACCGAGGCGCGGTTGAGATACTGTAGGTAAATTTGCCTACAGTATGTATGAGATTCGACTGGATGAAAGCCATTGGGCTCTGTCTCTCAGAAAACCGACGTGAAGGAGTCATTGTCGAGACGAGTACTGTGAATCAGATATTCAGAAGTCTAAATAGCTCGTTCTATGCTTTTGACTAGTAATTTGCTGTTGTTTTTACCAGACTACCTCAAAGCTAAGGGGTTATGATTTTAGCAGTTTATGTATATATTAGATAGATATATAGCCATATTTCATTGTAGACACAGGACATTATACATAGCAGACAGTTTACAGTAAGCAACATGATAACTGTGTAAAAGTGACTGCTGACGCTCTCATTATTAAAACCTAGTCATCATCATCATCATCATCATCATCAGCCATAGGAAGTCCACTGCTGAACATAGGCCTCCCCAAAGATTTCCAGATCGACCTGTTGGAAGCAGCCTGCATCCAGCGACTTCCTGCGACCTTTATCAGGTCGTCGGTCCACCTTGTAGGTGGACGTCTTACGCTGTGCTTGCCGGTACGTGGTCTCCACTCGAGAACTTTTCTGCCCCATCGGCTATATATATATAGCTATATATATAAACTAAGTTCTCATTTGATTTTAATTAATAAGGTTTCAATTAATTCGTTACTATTGTCCGGATTCCAGGTAACCATCTTAAAAACGGTGGTGATTCAGCAATAATCCCTTACCATTAACCCCGATTTCATATGATTGCATTATGATCCCGTACTCGGGTTCTTGTTTTTAAATTTACTCACTTAACAGGCGACGCACTTTGAAAACACAAAATGGACAGTGTTAAATCACTCTAGGTTTTATGAAGAAAATCCAAAATTGCTTTTTTAGCGTGTTATCGGCATTGACCCGGGATACGGATAATGATACTTAAATCCCTTTATTGTTTATTGAACCATTATTTTGTTTAGGTACATGAGCGTTTAGGGACAAAATGGCGGGAGGTCGGGCCCCAACAGCCGTTTTACTGTCAGTAATTAATGACCAGATTTAAATTAAGACCCGAGTTATACGTGGTCGGAACATGTTGTAAATTGCTCTAGAAACATGTTTTGTTTGTAGTCGGGGTGGGTAGTGATGTGACTACAACGCCTTAACTCTTTTTTGAAGCAACTATTAAGCCATGTCCCCTGCACTAAAACATTATATAAAACATGATAATTCTAAAATTTCTGTCTATGGTCCATTGTTAAATGAGCAGGAGACAATGAAAAACCTTGTTTTATGTAGGTTATGCGTTTTGTTTCGAAAAAACATGGGCAGGATACGCAGCTTTATATCTAAATATTATGTGTACCTGTTAGTTCATAGTTGATATTAATCAAGTAGATACGATGCAAAAAAAAAACAGAATATGCTGGCTACAAGGTGGACCAACGACCTGATAAAGGTCTTAGGAAGTCGCTGGATGCAGGCCGCTTTCAACAGGACGATCTGGAAATCTTTGGGGGAGACCTATGTTCAGCAGTGGACGTCCATAGGACGTACAATCTACTATCATAATGATTTCTTGAGTTAACGTGAAAGTAATTTAAGTCTGCCTTTTGACCATGAAGTCTGTAAAACTTTCGAACCAAATCGCGATAGAATCCGTAAAATCTAGTTTTATGTCATTGAATTTTCCATCAATTTTGGCCATGAAATATGCCATATTGATCAATCCACTTGTGTATGCTTTAGTTTATATATTAATCAATCCATTTGTGTTGGAGGGACACATTATATGTATTTCGAAGAAATTATATGTCGGATGGCCAACGCTAACGTTGTTTTTTAAAAAACGGTGACGTCACCATGGCTGACGTCACTTTTGATAATAAGACGATTACTCATCTTATTTATCAACTGTGAACACTGAAATTCACTGACTCCCTTTATTAACGATGCTTAACAGCACCGTCTAGTCAGGGATGTGGACAGTCCGAGTGCCGGAGCACGACCGTGTCGAATTTACTCCGAACACTCCTTTTATAGGGTGCATATTTGCAACTACCTACTCGATACCGAATATCGAATGTTGAAGAAATAATTATAACGATTATTTTAACTTTTTAGAATCTTTTAACGATTCAGCAGTTTAACAATTGTAAAATGAATTAATAACGTGAAATAACAACGGCTTTTTAAATAAGCTTGCGATTTTGCGCCGATATATGTTTGCTGACTTAGCATATTTAGGAAGCGCGGGAATTAGCCTGCCGAAACAGTCAGTCGTTCCGCGTCACGCACTTAGTTATATATGTATATAACCTCATTAATAATCTAGTTTCTATTCATTGTCGTGTTCTATTCACCCCGTTTTACCGTACCTTTGTTCTTATCAAATACAATATAACTTCGCACAAAGCAATAACCAATAAGCAAAGTTTGTTGCTGTGGGCATTTAATATTCCTGTCGCAGCCTCAATGTAGGAGACAAAGCCTTTGCTCACCCAACTATTAATACAAAATATTTCTAACGTTATGTTGAATTGAATAATAAATACTAAATATTAACTCTTAGTTCTAACAATTTGGAGCTTTGAATACTAATTTGATATTTCTTGGGTTGCATGTGTTATTTGTATTAAATACTAGGTTTATGTTTGTTTCTATCGAATTTAAATTTATATATTATATTGTATACTTAAATGCATTTCAAAACAGTAGTTGTAACCTAATTTGAATTATTGTCGTTAACTTCTTTCCTGTATTATACATACAAACGATATGAATGTCATTTTCTAAGCAAAACTAATTATGATAAACCATTTTATATAGGACATATGATTTTAATTTTTTATGAGACATATTCTTTAGTTTCAGATAACCTGTCCATTTGTAGCATCTTGTTTCTTATAATTTATTTCTTGTTGATTCCAACTCCCTGCGGAATTTGTCAATTTTCCGCTACTGTTTATATTATTATCGAAGAAATTAATAACACAGTCAACTTAGTCAAGGGAAGTAAGCGAAAACCTTCTGAATTAATTAGTAACTCGAAAATCAACTTCGTATTTCATCAGTTCCACTTTGATGGTTTCACTCAGCTAGGTGTTTGTTGTTTTGTAATCAGATTGTAGTATCATCGTTGCTATGACAACGGTGCTTTTACAAAACAAAGGACCACTTCTGATATTCGTCGTGGATAATTTAACCTAAAGACAGTCTCGCGTAATCTTTAGAATCTTTACCCTCTTGAGTGGTCAAACGATCTTGCAGGTTGTTTGTATTTGGCATAATCGTGTGTCTAAGGATACGTTTTGTGTGTTAAACTGACGTTTATTTTATATGTACGTTTATAATAATAATAAAGAATACGCATGCTATTAGTTCCGAGGTTAAATTATTCTAGACATAGGCTGAGATCTATAGAGCGAACTTCGACTAAGTCTAAGTCAAAGTAACTAACTCAGTGAGGTTTGGAAATTATTAAATCGGATTTTGACTTAGTCCGAGTCATTTTTTACAATAAAAACAGACTCACAAACAGATCAAGCAAAGATTTAATTGGAAAAAATGACTCGGAATAAGTTAAAATCCTCACTGAGTTCATTACTTAGTTGAAGTTCGCTCTATAGATTTCAGCCTCAGATGTGGTAATTTATGTTGTTCTCCATGACGATGACGGTTAACGATCAGTAGAATTTGTACCTTAATATCTTCATAATAATAATTAGTTTCATTTGTTAGGCTACTGTACCATTGTATTAGTTCTATGAAGGGACTAATGGTACTAAATAATGTTTGTATTAGAAGGCCCAATGTAATTCTGTTAGCACTGATCTCGGGAACTAATAACATAATTTGGAACATGTGGTGTCGCGAAGTTAGGGAAATGTTTTAGACGAAGGTTGGGATTGTGAACGTATGATATTAATTGGGTACTGGACTAGATTTTTTAATTAATTTTATATGAAGTTTACGTTGTCTAAAATATAAAGAAGAAAGAAATACTGAAATATTATCAAAAATTAAAAAGTTATAAGCTTTGAAATTTGATGACCGTCAAACTGCGGGAAAGAGAGGTATCAGTATAACCATGTCACGCCATTAGGGTATCTGCGTTGGAAAGGGATAGCAAGATGTCTCCAATATGCCCCCACTCCAGAATTTTAAATATGAATTACTGCCTCATTTTTCAACCAATTTTGATGCAGTTTTTACAGAAGGGTTTCTTTTTTGTTTTATTTACTATTACATTTAAATATGTGTGTAAAATCAAACATAGTCAAGTAACCAATTCTGTAGATTCTATCGCAGGATAATGTTGCAATATCCATAAATCCGAAGTTCTATGTTGCAGGTCGCAGGAAGTCGCTGGATGCAGGTCGCTTCTAACAGGTCGATCCGGAAGTCTTTGGGGGCGGCCTGTGTTCTTCATTGGATAACCTATGGCTGATAATGATGATGTTGCAATAGAATGCTGAGACGAGCAAATCACTTCTTGGTGGTAATCAGTACGACTTTCCATGGATAGTTCCAACACCACTAGCATTTTTAATAACATAAGCTGTGATCTTATTTCCATCCCAGATTGAACCCGGTATATCTTCAGACCACCTCGTACGTTGTCGGCCAAATAAATACATTGGGCTTTATATAAAACTAGCTAGTGCGCCTCTGCCTACCCCTTCGGGAATACAGGCGTGAGCTTATGTTTATTAAACTAGTTGTTGCCCGTGAATACGTTCGCGTGGATTTTTTTTTCTAAAATAAAAGTAGCCTAAGTTACTTTTAAGCTATCTGCCAGTGAAAGTCCCAACAAAATCGATTTAGTCGTTTCTGAAATTATCCTAAGTCTCTTTTTTTAATTTAACTATATAAGTACCATATATACTTTCATATGCATTTAGGGAAAGCTGTTAATGTGAAATTACGAACAGACACTCCAATTTTAATTATTGGTATGTATAGCAAATGGGTAAGAATAGGCTGTCACTATTTTCCTTGTGTCACATTGTTTGAAAATAAAAGGGACAGGCTATTCTTTACCATTTGCATAGTTAAACTGCTTTTATACGTAAGGCCTAATATACATAATGTAGGTTTGATAGACAACAAACCTTACGAAGTTGAACATGATAAATGAAACCATTATGATGACTGATTTTGTCTTTTATTCAGCGACTTGAGATTCTAGATATCGCACGTTGCTTATTTAGAGTTTTTAGATTATAAGTAACTGAGGATTGTACGTTTTATTTCGCATTCTTCAAAATAGTTAAGCTGGGATGGATTCAGTGTGTGCTCCTCGCCATCCAAATAAGATAAGAAGAAGAAGATTCAGTGTGATTCTACCCACTTTCTTCGAGTATCGTTAATATATTCTACTCTGGAAAAAATATATGTGACTACCGTACTATTGTAAACTAGCCCAACTCAAAAAACAATGTCAAAAAAGAGTAACAGCATATAAAACCAACATTGATGGTAAATGCCAACTAATCCTCGGAGAAAAATTGGAATATCATTTTTGAATTATTGAATTTATTACTATAATGATTGGAGATATTGCCTTTTAACATTAAATACCTTCAGCTATTGAATGGCCAAAAGCGTAATTACTTAAATATTTTATTAGGGGTCAAAATTATACATTCAAGATTGCTTGCGAATTAATTTTCCCTTTAATGAAATCGAGCGAAAACTGCCTGATCTGAAATGTGTTCCTCTTACATTTGCATTTTGTTTCATAGATATTGCTTTTGGGATATTACAAATTATAATGCGACCTCAAATATTCATTTATTAAGATTATTATTGTAATGAAGGGAACTAAGTCGCCTCTCTGGTCTAGTGGCAGTATATATGGGCTGTAGGTTCTGGGTTCGATTCCCAGGTCGGGCAAAGCAAATTTTCTCATTTATTTGTATGGAAAACGTCAGTTCCCCGCATAATCGCTAGAGGCGTGGTGTTTGTCATACAACTATTTTACGGAGTCGCTAGCGAGTAATTTCAAAAAAACTCATGGTTGGTCTACTGATAAAGGTCGCAGAAAGTCGTTGGATACAGGCTGCTTCCAACAGGTCGATCTGGAAATCATTGAGGGAGGCCTATGTCTAGCAGTGGAGGTCCTGTGACTGATGATGATGATACATGATTCAAAACTCACCAGGCATCTTTTTAAGTAGGAACAAATATGATCATTTGTATGGAATACTTATTACCCAAATGTGTTTAGTGCGCAGCGAGCTCGATACGAATTCGATTGTCAAAAAGGTTCCTGCTCGGGCCGCATTACACAAGTCTTAAAACTACAGTATTTGTACTGGCCGTAAAAACTAAGCTGAAACCTTTCTGCAATTTTGTTGCAATAGCGTATATTTGAATCGCAAAATATGGTCATTGATTTAGAATTCATTTAAAGCATGGTTTAAATTTAAAGAACTTTTTTCTTTTACCTGCCTTTATCCCACCTTAATGTGGGGTCTGCGCAACACGAACACAAGAGGATTTGGCTTAGTTTTTACGAACGACGTTAACCCCCTATGAGGGATCCAGTCCCGGACAAATTAAATTAGAAAATTTGCTTTGTCCGACCTGGGAATCGAACCCAGGACCTCCCGGTCCACAGCCGCTGCTACCAGACCGAGGAGGCGGTTTAAGTTTAAAGAACATACAAGTATTTTTTTTGTTTAGTTGAAGCTACAATCACAATAACCGCAGATAAGCCTCAATAAAAAGTTTCTTCAAACGCTTCAACCTTTTCAAAGAAAGTTATAAGAGTTACAGAATGTTCATATACAAAGTTACTTGAAGGCATTGAACGATTTAAGTAGGTCAAACTTTTTAAGAAATGGAGCATAGCAGAGGGGGCACAGTATAATGAAACTTTACAAAATCTTGAATTATTTTTGTTGAAATATATTACACATTCAAAATTGTTTGTAAAACAAAAGCGTGTTGTTGCTTTATTGATCTAGCGGCAACATATATGGGCTGTGGACTGGGGGATCCTAGGTTCGATTCCCAGGTCGGGCAAAGTATTTTTTTCTAACTTAATATGCCTGGGGCTGTACTGCATTTACTATCAGATGTTGTTAGTCCCATCATTATTCCATGGTTACACAGAAGACTACTTCGATGGCGTGGTTGCATTTTGGTACAACTACTGTCCTGAAATCTAGGGTTCGATCTCCGAGTCGTGCAAAGTGATATTTGATTTTCCATATCAGCCCGGAGTCTATAAATTGTGTCCGATATGGCGATAGACTCGCCCCTTATCACATCTGAGACGGAAGTAAACTCAACGAAATGTGGGTTCTAGTTCACTAGTGCGCCTCTGCCTACCCCTATGGGGATACAGCCGATAGCTTATGTTATGTTTCACAGAATATAGTCCATAGTCTCTTGCCGTAGGATTGAACCCTGAGTCTCTCATTTCACAGCTTCTTGTCCGCCACAGAGGCATTTGACAAGTTACGGGCCGTTATTTAGATTTTTTTTATTTTTATTTTATTTAATTAGGATCGCTAAGGGGTTACAGTTAAACTTAAGTAACTAACACTTATATCATTGCACCCAGTTACAGTCAACCACAGCATGCATTATTGTGGTGTTTACACTAGACAAAAATTAATATTAAATTTTAAAATTAATTTAACAGATGTTTAAAATAGTTTTTATAAAAATTAACAAAGTAATCTTAAACAATAAACCATAGTGGCTGCTTTAAAAGTTGAACATGGTTTAGGTATATTTAAATGCTTTTGCAGATCCTAGCAAATATTCTTAAATTCTTACCTCCACGCAGTCGTTCATGATAATTATTCAATAGCTTCTTAGTCACATAAAATAAATGAATTGTGATCGGTCTTAATTCTATTATAATTCATTAAATCATTTCAAATAACTCATTAGCCACCATGAATCGTAATAGTTCGTAAACAAAGGTGATTTCAATATTATAATGAGACTCTAACTCCATAGTAGATACAACGGTCATATAGTTTGGAATTCAAACTTTGCTCCCATATTGTTATAATAATTATTGTTCTTATTCCTGGATATGAGATTCAAAGAATCGTGAATATGTGGAACTGTGACGGACTTTACACGGTCTGTATTTTGAATAATCTATTTCAATTAGTCTTAAAACTGCTTCATTGTTCTAGCAGATGGCAGCGTACTAAGAGAACCGTGAGGTCTTGTTTTCAAATCCCAGTAGTCACAATTTGTCTTTCTTCATGAATTTTTAAATTTACACACAGATAGCCTCTGTGGCGCAGCGGGCGGGAAACCGGCTGTGCAGCGACACGGGTTCGATTCCCGCACCGAGACAAATGTTTGCATTGTCCACAGATATTTGTTTCGAGTCTGGGTGTTGTGAGACCGAAAGTCTCGTAGTTCCTGATACCCACGACACAAGACTCGATTTTAGTGTGGGGTCAAGACTATGTGTGACTGTTGGGTGTTATTTATTTATTTAAATTAAATTTTCTCACAACACGTGCCCGGGGCTTGAACTTGCGTACCTACAGCGGGCCGATGTGCTTACCCCTTATAATATGAAGGGAGGGAAATAAACTCCACGAGATGTAGGTGTTCTAGTTCTCTAGTTCATCTCTGCCTACCTCTTGAAAGATACAGACTTGACTGACTTTAACTTTATATCACATACATAAGCTTTTTTTTATAGCAGAGATTGGCAAACGAGCAGATGGGTCACCTGATGGTAAGTGATCTCCACCGCCCATAGACACCCAAGACACAAAAAGAATCATGGGTACGTTGCCAACGGGAATGGAAGGGGAGGGAAGGGGATTGGGAAAGGGAGTGGGGAAATGGGCCACCGGAAATCTCACTCACCGAATGAAACACGACAGCAAGCTGCCACTCTACGTCAGCTCGTCAAGCTCACGCCTGTATCATCGAAGGGGTAGGCGGAGGCGCACTAGTGAACACCCACATTCCGCCGAGCTTAGTTCCGTCCCAGATGTGATAGGGTCGCCTATCGCCATATCGGGCACAAATTTCAGACTCCTGACTATACTAAAAATCTAATATCACTTTGCCCAACCCGGGGATCGAACCCGAGACCTCAAGACGATAGTCGTACCGCGCACACAATACCACTACGCAACCAAGGCATCTTTGACTTTACCTCTTTATGTATCTATGTAAAATTAGACATCCGAGGATCATACATCACCTTTTTCTACTAATAGGGACCGACTTTCGGTGACTGAATGAGTTCATATAGTATGTATATGTATGTAGGTACCTACATACATTGTACAGTACGTTTTCAAAAGAATTTTCAGAATCATATGAACGATTCATACAAACAAGACGCGTGTTGTAACACGAAATGCAATGTAGTAAGGTCGAAAATTGCGTCGTCGAATTGTACGTCGATCACACATACGTCGCATTGTGGTATTGCGATTGACATTTGACATCTTACTTACCACTTTGTTTACTAGAGTTTTTGTAGTTGTCTTCGCGTCATCTTTTAACCAACTGCAGAAAAGGAAGGTTCTTTATTCGTCTGTATATATTTATTATGTATGTTCACCGGTAACTCGTAGTTTTTTTTTTATTGAAAGAGTATTGTTCAGAGTTGATTCCATATTCATTTGTAAAAGCTATTCAAAAAGTTTAAGTTTAAAACTTAAAAACCGACTTTAAAAAGTCATACCTTCAAAATGTATCCGATCTTGAACATATGGGATCACCCTTGAAATAAGCTCTATCGAACACAAGAAGAATCTTTAAAAATCGGTCCATATTCAGCGGAGATACCGCAGCACGAACATAAAATATATACAGACGAATTGAGTAGGTACCTTCTTTTTTAAATCGGTAAAAAAAATCTCTTTGGAATCGTTTTCAGGACTAATGCATACCAATGAAAAAGTACCGAATCCAAAGATAATTAATTTTTTAACTATTTGAAGTATTTGAAGTCGATTATTTATCACACAGCCTAAAATTCATGTGAACAAGTGTGATGTATACCTCTATAATGACGGTACATAATCTATTCTTGAGATATAAAATGTTTGTTTATCTTCCATAGTGTTATATATTATCATGCTATAATAGCCAAAGGGTTTGGTATTCAGACAAAAACACATTAAATTTAACATTTTTATTTATTCTCATTACATCTTTGGTAAGTACAATGGCTTAAGGGATGTCCTGGCCCCAGGGTTGGTTGGTTCTTTGGTAGGTTATATGCGTGGTTATTATTTACAAAATGAGTATTACAGTAAACAGTTAATTAAATCAAAGCGTTTAGAATTTCTGATTAGTCAAATAAAAACGATAAGAGACTTTTCCATCAGCTTAAATCTAAAGAGTAAATTGATTTTAATATAAAAAAAATGTTAACATAGTATACTGAAGTCTACGAGCGAGTTACATAGTCTTTATATTGTTTGATTTCTGCACGTCTTTTTGTGTTTTGATCAATGAGTAAAGAAAAATAAAGGGACGAGGCATAACGATGGAGAGAAACCAAAATGGCGACTTTGCAGAAGAAAGATTCCAATAATGTAGGAGTTAGGCATCTCCTTCACATTCTAAAATTAATATTATTTTTTATTATATAATCAATAAATATTTATACGTTGATTCTTACGACACGGTGACAACTTCCATGTAAATAGATCGTGAAATTAAAATGGCGGAACCGGCTTCAAAGTAAAAAACGTAGTTTTCGTAGTATGCTAAGTCGTTATACTTTTCTTTAGTCATTGGTTTTGATAGTGTAACACCCTAATATATAAACGCTACTTAACCTTAACGTCCAAAGTTACCTACATTGTTATGCAATATGCATGATACGATTTTGATAGATAAGGTGGCATCAAAACAGTTAAGAGGATGTTACATTTCAGTTTCAGTATTTGGACATAAGTGGTACATAGTCATTTCAATAGTACGTACATACACATAGTACGACGTGCAAAACAATGCCTTTTTATATTTACCAATTTTAAAGGAAAGTGGGAATGAGTAATTTATTTATAAATTTATGGAAATTTCCAAATGAAAAAATATATTTCGATGTGTCATTTTCGTGCTCATTTTGTAAAATTAAAACACATTGTTTTAAAATCCAACACGTGGAAATTCATTGTTTTAAAAAAATACAATTTCACTCCCGTTGTGTACTTAATAATATCGGCCCAGAATCAAAACTTTGTAATTGATTACACGCGAATTAGCACTGAAAACAAATTGCTCACAAACATTTTGTAACAACATTCAGACTCTAAATTTGATTTAAACTTTATCTTTGATTACAACCACGAATACATTTGTTCTAGTTACAAAAAATGATTTTCCAGGACATTGTAGCAGAGGATATCAATTCAGTATTTACCTTATATAGAAAACTTATTTAATATAGCATATTTCATATAAATTAAATACTTTAACAGTTTTTATGTCTAAAAGTTGACTACATACACCTTTGGAAATCTTTGATTATAATATATTCGTACTTACAATAATCTATTCTTAGCGTATAAAACATTTAATTTTCTAATAATTAATATTTTTATTACAAAGGTTACGATTTGGAATGATCGTCTTTTTACATTGGGTACAATGCGTGCATAATAAGTTGACCGTAGTGAAGCTAGTTACAATCACTCTCTACATATCTCTTGACTCAATTACACCATCCGTCGAGTTCGTTAAAGTTATCGTAAAAAGCAATGGTTCATGAAATATAAAGATTGCAATTTGAATACTATTGATAACAAACGAAACGATCTTTACATAACGTTACGTTGCACGTTAAGTCGTTCCAATAACTTTGACCGATGGTGCAATTCCACCTTAGAGTCCGACAAGTATAGTTGCGAAGTTTTTGGTAAATAGCTTCACTTCGGTCACGATATTTTGTTCGAATTGTAGTGTTAGTTGTATTGTAATTACGTGGTTATGAAGAAATTATTGCATAATAATGAAGTAATAAATCGAAATTCGGGACCCCTACTATGAGGCGATAGATACGTTTCTTTTTGCAGTTATAGCTGCCAGATGTCTGAATAATATGTTATCATTTTAAAACAATTCGTTTCTTTGTTAAAAAAAATGTTTAACCCCACATAGTAGGGGGAAAGTAATATTTTAAGTACTGCTATACACATATTGAAACTTTAAAGTTTATTTTAGTCAAATAACTGCCAATTTAAGATACAGCCACAATCTTCAGTTAATGTGATGGAATCGTGTTGAAAGTAATTACCAAACATTTCATTATCATCCAAAAGCTAGTCAAAATTTTGTTAAGAAGCACATTATATATGTATAACTCGATACGACAGCACCTTTTTCGATTCAAAATATTAATATCGAAAACATTTATGTCTTTGACATCCATCTTATATACAATAATATCACATATTGATATTGTACACATCGTACGGTACACCTATGCAGTGACTAAACATCGAGAGTTGATAAACATACGGGTGACAGGAAACAATTAGCTGTAACTTGTACGTGGACACAAACCACAAATGTACGGCGATGTGCGTCAATTAACAAGTCGTTTTGCAACGGGATTTGTTCGTTTAACAGAAAACTACACTTCAAACACAATTGTTGGAATACGAACCGCAATTTACGTCAGCTAAACATAAGAACATGTATACACTTTTGTCTTAAGATACTCGATCGTGAAAGTAATAAATGGTAAACTATGGTAGGGGTTGTCGGTACATTTCCGTATTCTGCTATACTTTTCTTATAGAAAAAAGTAGAAACTTTTAGGAATTAATGTTACGAGTATTCATTGTTTTTAACTATTACAGTAAATCAAATATATCAATCTTCTATCATATATAGGATGAGGTAAGAATTTTCAATTGAAAATATTTCTTATTAGTATGGTAAATCGTTATTTAATAATAAATTATATCGTAAAAGTTATTTTAAAAGATTTTTCTGAATTTTAATAGTTTAGTAATGAGGCAAATTTTATCTATACAATATTATTTATTTAACGGAATGTCGTATTCAATATAGCAATCCGAGAATCTATCTACACAGTCCAATTTGCAATATTATTGACACACTATAAGTTACGCGGGGGTTTTATAATCCCAACTACATCTAACAACATATTTACAAATATGAGATTACTTATATATTTAAAATAGAATTGCACGCATTTCATTCATGTCACACCATACAAATCTTATTCAGACACGGACGGCTCACAAGTCACACCTACATAATAAATACAGCTATCGTACACACAAAAATACTTGTCACGCAAAATACTTACAATAAAGTCTTATCAAGGTTTTTAAGAGAGTTCGTCGGGCATTACCGCCCACATTTGCACAGATTCTTGTACGCCTGTCTGTATTCGCTTGACATCACCACGTAAATTATGGGATTCACACACGTTGTCATGTATATTAATATGTAGCTTACTATGTTAGCTTTAGGGTGGGATGTGAAATCTTGAAATATCGTTTTCACTAGTGTAATGGGTAGATGGCATACGAAAAACGCCAACATAATTGCAACAATCATTGTCAGTAACTTTTTATCTTTCTTTGTGGGGAGGCGAGGCTTGGGCGGCCCCGTTGGCCGTTTGAACGTTGCTACAAAACTTTTCCGAATATTGGTCATAGATTCCGCTCCTAAAGTGCGAGTTCTAGGTCTCGAAAGATCCTTCTCTGACTCTTCTGGTGTTGAACTCTCGACGGAAGATGACAATTCCGCGCCTGTGTTTACGAAACAACCGAGATTGAATTGGCAGCGTACATCTTTTGACGTGGGCATATTTTGGTTTAAATTTCCCCGGCTCTGATTGACAGTAGACAATCGTAACTGGTTATTGTTGTCGTGTTGTGCGTTTTCCACTGCAGACACTGGTCTCCTGCATACTGGACCACGAGCCATTTTCGATGCTTTCCTGACAATCCACAAGATGCGAGCGTAGCATATGATGATTGCCAAGCTGGGCAGGATGAATGCAGCTATGAATAGAAACTTCTTCGGTGAGAGGTCATTTTCATCAGGCACTATGGAACAGGAGCCAGTGATGGGATCCAAGCTGAAGCGACCCCACGCATCGAAATAGGTTGGGATGAGCACACCAATCGGAAACAACCAGATCCCAGCAATCATCATTGACAAGTAGAAATTCTTGTATAACCTGTTGAAAAATATGAATTCCTTACGTATAATTGCTATACGCTATACGATGGACAGAAAATGGCAATATTACGCCTGGTGAGT
Organism: Clanis bilineata; assembly: GCA_036417725.1. Classification (NCBI taxonomy): domain Eukaryota; kingdom Metazoa; phylum Arthropoda; class Insecta; order Lepidoptera; family Sphingidae; genus Clanis; species Clanis bilineata. The sequence continues at coordinate 11,077,881 of CM071154.1, forward strand.
TACGAGAAAAAGTAAACAAAAATTTAACATCGCTAAGAGAAATAAGCTCGGCGAAATGTGGGTGTTCTAGTTCGCTAGTGCGCCTCTACCTACCCCTTCGGGGATACAGGCGTGAGCGTATGTTATGTTAAGTTTTAATATATACCTCTATATTATATTAACTACGACATTAAACAATCTAAGTACTGTTAACTTTATGGACACGTAATTTGATAAGAAAACAGACGACTCTGAAGTACCAATTAATTTTCAATAGTAACTTACCTAGGATAAAGTGAGGGGTATGATATCATAACATATCGATTGATGGTGATAGCCAGTATTGTAAACAGTGAGACTGCGACCAAAGCATATCTTGCTAGAGGCAGCATTCGGCAGAGAAACTTTCCGTGAATCCATGCTTTCTCATGAAAGGTAGATGCTTGAAGAGGCAGGATGAAGCAACAGAACAAGAGGTCAGAGCAAGATAAATTGATTATGAATATTGCTGTGGCATTGCGAACCTGTAAAGAATAAGTACATACGTTTAAAATTTTAAAGATTAAGATAAGTAACCTATTAAACTATTGTGTTCTTGTTTGAAATAAAAAGTAAGTTTGCTTCTTTAGAAATGAGTGGTTTGGACAAGAGTTCTCACAAGAAAATCATTTTAACTACTTCTTAGAGAGTAAGTGCATCTGATATAATTATAGTCTTTGGCTTATAAGATTTTCGAGCATTCTGATTCTAGTGTAATATTTTGGCTAAACTTTGTTTTTTGATGGGCTGGCCGAAGAAAAGGTGTGTGAATGCTAAAATAGTGATGAATATTAGAAACCAAGCCAACCCATTCAATGGTCTAGTTTTCTGAGTATTCAACAAAGTAAAAGTAGATTGTTGACAAGTACGAATACGTTATTATGGGACATATTCCAAGAAACTGAATAATTTTGGAATGCTAATAAAGTTCAAAATAAAACATCTAGTAAACAATGAAAAGTTTGAAACAAATAGAATTGTGAAAACTGGTGGGCGAGGCGTGATGAATCGTTTGTAATCAAACTTAATATTGTAATTACGTCAAAGCGTGACCTGATGTTTCATTGCAATGTTGTTTACTTGTTTGCTATGAAACATCAGGTTAAGCGGTAACTATTTCTTAACATTTTCCGTTTACGTTCTTTAATTCCCTTGTGAAAATGTTCATAATTAAAGAAGGGTAACGTAAGTGGATTGCACATTATTGCGCTACTGATAAAACTTTCGCTCAATACTGATATTATACTTGTTATTTAAAGCCTTGCTGTTAAATGTGACGTGTTTACAAAATACATAAACTGTATAAATGGAATTTACAAATTCAATAGAAGTATTAATTTTGCAACAAACGTAAACGATGATGTTGATGTCACTGAATGTACTCGTACGGTTTACAATTTATTTGCGTTATGACGACAACTGCGCCATCTAGTTACTTTACTAACTGTGGCTGACGTTAATAATGACCTTATTTCTAAAAACCTTTGTGTCACGCTTAAATTATAGTAAATGATTACTTGTAAAAATGATGCAAATATACAAAGTAGGTCTTTGTTGTATAATATTATAATAAAACTTACTTAGTAGCATCTTAATACGACATTGTTAGGGATATTATTTATTTCGTTACCTAATCTACATTTTGAATTAGTAGGTGATTGTTACAGGAGAAAAGATTTTTATATAAATACTGAGTAAACTCACCTTTCTACACCGAGCTAGAGCGATGATCGTGACGAGGTTCCCTGGGATCCCGATGAGCATGAAGATAATACAGCAGGCTGAGGCAAACGGCAACAGCCAATCAGGATAATCCTTGAATAATTCCACGGCTGCTAGTGCTGCGCTAGATTCATAGTCTTCCAGACCAGGAACCAAATCCGTATCGTTTCCTTTGATATCACCCATATTTCTTTACTTTAATACACTTTACAACACAACATCCACACGTCGTTTGCTCACAAGCATTTTATTACTAATGAGTATGGTTTGAGAGAATACAGGATTACTGTTTGTTTTTGCTACATTTTCCCTGATGAATCAGCATCACCCCGGTCATGGGTATGCCCGAGCTAGATAAACGCTGCAGACCGCGGTTAGCCTCGTAAACGTTACTCTTTACTACTAACGTATTGCTTCCATCATTATAACTACCGTACTCTTTGGTCCTTCCGACGATTTATTGCTAACTAATACTTTCACATTAACTTGATGATTTTTGGTAATAGCTGTTGGTACATTAACCTTTATAAATTACATGCCCTTACTGATAGCATTAAATTAGTAATGAGTATCTTTACTACTTGTGTAATAACCATATTTTAAATAGTTTTTAGACGACGTTACGTATTTACACACATATCGTTTTGAAATAGTATTCTGGTATAAAAACATTCACAACTTCATTCAGTCCCATCCACACGTTACACGGACGGTTCTCAATTACTCACAATAAAATACATTTTCTCAAAACACCGCTTAGTTAAGTCACGTATACATTGAATAACACAATCACTAGAGCAGATAATTTACAATATTGTCTCTGCTCGTGAGTATCGTAATTGTTATTTGCACATCTTATCTAAGCTGTTCGGCGATTCTGGTGAAGTCACGGCGGGCGCTTCTCAGAGGCGCCATCGCCTGGTGATCGTCACGCCCATCGACGGCACATCAACAGGTTCTTGTACGCCTGCCGGTACTCGCTGGACATCACTACGTATATAATAGGATTGATGCAAGTCGTCAGGTATATAAGGATATACCCAGCTATGTTTGCCGCTGGATGCGAGGTGAACTCGCGGAATATCTTTGTAAGCGTTATGGGAAGGTAGCAAACCCAGAAAGAGAGCATTATGGCCATAATCATTTTCAATAATTTTCTGTCTTTTGGTGTTAGTCTTGGCGGTCTGACTGACGCTGGAGAACGTTTTAGCGCACACGCAGCTTGTCGTAAACGCTTTGCGGTTTCTCCACCACTGGGTGTCCGAGGTTTGGCATCTAGAGCACATTCCTCATCATGTCCGTCTAGCGTATCTACTCCAGAAGACGATGATCGTTCAGGAGCTGGTGTAGGTGGACAATGCAAAGCAGGCGGAGCAAGCAATGCTCGTTTCGGAGCTGAGATATGGTTATTATGATTAGCGCCATTTTCAGGTCCCGGTGACCGCTCCAGAGCTGTAGAAGCCGAACCAACCGCAGAGTCTTCTAATCCTGGTCTTGCTCGACGAACGGGTGCTCGTGATTTTCTCGCTGCATCCCTTACTATGCAGAATATTCTAGCATAGCATATGACTATCGCTAAACAGGGAAGCATGAAAGCACCCACGAAAAGGAATTCTTTCGGAGATCTATTATTGCGATCAGGGAGTATGGAGCATGAGCCTATGGTGGGATCAAGGCCAAATCTGCCCCATTTTTCAAGCCACGTGGCTATTAGCGCTCCGAATGAAAATACCCATGTGCTAGCCACCATCACTGCGAGGTACTGGCGCCTGTACAACCTGTAGAACAAAATGAAGAATGTTTATTGCGATCACAATATATTAGTAAAATTTACCACAATTCGGTTAAGCTTCAAATATTGCTGTCAGGACTTTGAGCTATACTTACTTTGGATACAGCCTTGGATGCGATATCATGACATATCTGTTAATAGTGATGGCTAGTACGGTAAACAGTGATACTGCAACGAGAGCGTATCTTGCCAGCGGGAACATGCGACAGAGAATCTTGCCGTGAGCCCACGACCGGCGCCAGAACGTAGATGCTGCCAGCGGGAGGTTGAAGCAGCAGAACAGAAGGTCAGAACAGGACAGGTTCATAATGAAAACTGCTGTCGCGTTGCGGACCTGCAAAATATGGAAATGTTACATATTGTGTATGTTTTATCAGTCGGTTTTAGGTGAACAAGGTTTGAGCTTGAAAATATTAGACGGTAACTTCTACAGCACGAATGGGCCGGGTTGACCGGTTTGATACTACTGTCTCACAGAAAACCGACGTAAAGTCGCAGCTTGCTGTCGCATTTCGTTCGGTGAGTGACATTTCCAGTGGCCCATATCCCCCCGCCCTTCCTTTCCCAATCCCTTTTTCCCTCCCCTTCCATTTACTCCTTTTAGGTTGGCAACGCACCCATGATTATTTTTCTGTCTTGGGTGTCTATGGGCGGTGGAGATCATTTACCATCAGTTGACCCATCTGATCGTTTGCCAGTCTCTGCTATAAAAAAAACTGCCTGTACCAGGATTGCTACGTTCAGTTCACATACAGTATACTTTCCTGCATTTAATCTTATATGAGGAGAGTTGTAGGTATGCGATATTTTAGTTTAAATAATTGATAAACTTTAACTAGCGATTAAAATTCAAGGCTAAAGCAGATAGAATGCCATCTATCGTATGATGTTGATAAAATTAACTTAAAATTACGAAGTACGTAGGAATATTGGGGAAATATTAATCATAACATTGTAACATTATATCAATATCTAATTAATAAACATCTCGACACTACGTACAAACCAAACTTCATTCCAATAATTTGGTCTGGTAAGTAACTGTCGATTGGCAACAAGGGTCCGCCGTGTCGGCATAAGTTTATGGGGGTTTTTCGGTAAAAAAATGGTAGAATTGGATTTAGGTAAATCTTACAATGTTAGTTTCATGTAGCTTGTAAAAATCAACGGTATAGCCTTCTGCAATGTTAGAAATAAAAGTGTCAATACGATTTCAAAATTTAGTTCAAAAGAATTCGCATTATGACAGAAAAATAATCTTATGATAGTCATCATCAGCCACAGGACGTCCACCGGTCGACATAGGCCTCCCCCAGAGATTTCCAGACCGCCCTGACCGTCTTATGATGCGACCTCGTAAATAACAGTTTATCCATTCTCACCTATAACGTATAAGAATCGTTCCGTACAAGAAACTCTGTCCATGTTTTTAGTGTTATTTAGTTGCAGGTGATTGCTTGGATTCCTATAAGTAACGACCGGTTGCAATAAACGATCTCAGTTCGAATGTGCAGATAACAAAAATTAGCCAATAAGAACACAGTTTTAACATGACTCCGTCAAATGACTTGATTTGATTGGTTCATAATCGCGATCTACCTGCATTCTAAACTGAGATCGTTTATTGAAACCGGCCGTAATTCGTACTATATCTGCGATAGAGTGAGCACTGCGGCCTGAGCAGGAAAATTTCTGACAACCGTAAATGTATTGGAACTCGATGCGCGTCTATGAAATTTGTATGAAATATTAACCAAACGTCATCAGTGCGCAGCGAACTCGAATACATTTACATTTACATTAGTTTTTCGTGCTCGGGTTACTGACCTAGCCCAATAGAGGACCGAATCGCAATATTTCATTATATTGATTGTCACATTTATCACTGAGGACAACAAATCAAGTCGCAGCTGCGTGTTAAATCAATTTATGATCGATGTAACTTAGGTTATTTTCAATGTTAATCGATTAGGTTGCTTCGTGGCCGTGTTTTTCAAAGTGATTTAGCTAAAATTTCTTTTTGGTGAAGATTTCATTCATTAATCTAAATTAGGATAAGAATAGTTATGATCTTTTCTTCATCATTGAAGTCAGTCTAAAAGTAAATAGGCGTGGTAATTATTTTTATCCACCTGCCCTTATCCCACTTTTTTAATGTGGGATCGGCGCAACACACTTTTTAAGCATTTTGCAGATAGGATTTGGCTTAGTTTTAACGACCCGCTGCATGCTTGACGTCAACCCCCCTCTGGAGGATGCAGTCCCGGGAAAATGAAATCGGAAAAATCGTTTTGCTCAACCTGGGAATTGGACCCAGGACCTCCCATTCCATAGCCCATAATATACATATGCTCCCAATAGCCCAAGGACGCGACAAATACGTGCGGTGTGGTAGTAATTATGGTTCGATATATCTACTTAAACCACAACAATCGTTCAGTATGTCACTTACCATATGAAAGTATAGGATTTTTTAAATATTTAACTATACAAAGTACACACAACGAATGGAAATTGTAAATAACTTATAATCAATTTCACCTCATATTACCTCACATATTCCACAGAGCCTGACATGGATTTAAGTAGGCATTTGAAGCGATGTACGTGTATACGTTTGTTTATTTAAACTATAATTACTTTATCCAATTATTGATTTTCAATTATGAACATGGAATAACGTCGTAAGCTACGGTTTTTATTATAAGCTATAGCACGACCACGAAAGTGCGACTGTCTAGTTTCTCACAAGAAAACAGTCGCAACATGAATTCGCATCTTTCTGATGCATTTCGTACTTCAATTACTACTTATTGGATATCTTGAATAATAGAATGTCCATCTTACTCTATTTAATGAAGATGTAACTCAACCAATGATATTTAAAATATATAATTATACGCAAGGAAAATGGGAAAGATATTAAAAAATGACTTTGGATAGTTTAAGAGAGTTTAAGAAACATTTGTTGTCTTTAATTTTTAAATATATTTTGACATTTACGCGGATTTGAATACATTGCTTAAAAATATGTACATATATTATAATAATCACAAGTTTAAAAACTTAACAGACCGACTTCAAATCCGATCGTGGCCAAATTTATATGGGACCACCCTTGAAATTAGCTCTATCGAACACAAAAATAATTTTGAAAAGCGGTCCACATTTGGCGGAGATATCGCGTAATATACATAAAAAAAATAAAGACGAATTGAGGACCTCCTCCTTTTTGGAAGTCAGTCGAAAAGAGAGTTTGTGAAATTGATAAACGCATTTCATTAATTGTATGGACATTCCTCGCGCTCATTAAATGAAAATAGATATGTAAATAGACAAATATTTGCGAATGTAACGTTTGTGAGTTGTGACATTGTTATCGCGGTGTCCCTGCCACTCGCTGACCACTCGCATTATCAAATAGTAAACATTCTAACGTTGTTTTATATTAAACAACTTGTTTTTATCTTGTTTAAAACATGGTAAATCGCTACATTTATCTAATGCAAGCATACGATTACATAGGTTAATAGAGGCCCTTTATACAACACATAACATAACATAAGCTCACGCCTGTAACACCGAAGGGGTAGACAGAGGCGCACTAGCGAACTAGAACACTCACATTTGGCCGAACTTAGTTCCGTCCCAGATGTGATAGGGGGCGAGCCTATCGCCATATCGGGCACAAATTCCAGACTCCGGGCTGATATGGAAAAATCCAATACCACTTTTCCCGACTCGGGGATTGAACCGGAGACGTCAGAACCGAAGTCATACCGAAATACCACCACGCCACCGAGTCAGCCCTTGATACAAATCACTGGTAAAACAGTAATTATTTGAGTTTGAGTTACGATTCGAAAACTTGTTGTTTATAAGAAAATCAGTATTTTGCCTTTTGAAATATAATCAAATCAAACAAAAGTTTAACAAAATTTAAATTTTATGGAATTTTGCCAATGATTTCGTGGGACTACGTCCTTCTTTGATAATTCATCCGCAGTTTGTAACTTTTATTTATCAGTGATTATACTTAATTACCATTCTTAGAAAGCACTTAATGGCTTTGACTTGTAGTAATTAAAGTTACAAAGGACCACACCGGGTATGATAAGTTTCGATATGTTTAAGCAAATAATATTGGTCATTACTTTAATGTATATCGTGAGTTCAAATCATTTTTTCATTTTATTTTGTAACGCGGTTCGCTTGTGACGGTGTTATTTAGTGATTTGGCGTTACGCAGACAGCTAGTCGTAATTATTAAACCAAGTCCTTTCTGCAACATACTTGAATAAATGGCATTCGTTGATTTGTTATTGAAAACTGCATAGTTTGAAGGATATGGCTCATCTGTTAACCATTACATTGATAACTATAAAATACATATTGAGAATTATTTCCTGTTATTATCATAACTCAACATTGCAGTTGTTGGGTTGTGTTAATTAAGAGAATATACATCATTATCATTTATAAAAACAATGATAGAGATTTTTTTGCAAATGTTCGTAAATTCGTAAGTAAAGAAATTTACTAATTTACTAGCAAAAATAAATAAAACTGTGAGCGGTAAAGCAGTTTACAGGAGCAGAAATTTCTACTAAAATATAATTCAGATTAACAATTCCGATTAAGCGCTCACCTTCTTGCAGCGCGCAAGTGCGATGATAGTGATCAGGTTTCCAGGGATCCCGACCAACATGAACAGCACACAGCAAGCAGACGCGAACCGCAGCAACGGCTCCGGGTAATCCCTAAACAGTTCCACGGCCGCCAACTCCGCGTCCGACTTGTAGTCCTCCAACCCCAGCCCCACACTCCAGTTCCCATCTACCTCACTCGCGTACGTACTCTTCGGTATACTAGGAAATAAATCACCCATCTTAGCAATTCAACGCACATCATTCGTCCACAAGCGATGCACTGTTAATGAGTCCATTGATTGTGATGATTGTAGACTCGAGCGGGTATCGTTCGCGACTGATAAACATCCCAGAACTCGAACGGTTTGGTCAGTAAGAGGCTGGTAATAGTTGGTTGATAAGGCATTTCGATGAGTGAGGTCACGGGGTCACAGCTGCTCAGGAAGTGGAGGCCATTATCTGACGACGGCGGGCCCACTGTTGTCTCCAGTATCTGTGTAAAGATAAATTAGATACGTTAATTGCATGCTTAGTTGAAGTATATTGTATAGAAAGTTAGGAAAGTAATACTATACACAGTGATAATGTAACTAATAATAGAACCATTCAAGGATGTAAGATCGAGGGCGCTGAGAATCTAAAAAGCGTTTTCCGTCTGTTTGTATGCGACGTGATGTAATGCAGTTACATTTTACGAAGATATTTTTATTGTTTTGATTAATTCCTTCAATAAAATGTTCAAAATATCTTGACTGCACCATGGGCATATTAGCTGTAAATTAAATAAATAAAAAAACAAAAAATTATAGACACTAGAAGTCTTCAGTAATTGGTGAATGTAACTTTTGAATTTTATCGCAATAAACTTTGACAATGTAATAAAGCGATAATTGGCGAAATTATAAGTGTACAGGAAGCTAAAGATAAATTTAATGAGAGCACATTAAAACACGTAATCACCGAATTTCATAATAAAATATACATGACAATGATACGACGATTCCATACGCTTCACAAACATATATTTCGCATTCACTTTGTTTCAACCCAAAAATTTCGAGGACTCTTGAAATGTTTCTTGGAATCTTAAGTCTCTTTTGGAGTCCGCAAACATGAAAATGCCACGTAAAATGTAAGACAAATGATGAAGTGTTCCGCCGATGGTTGGTGTCGCGACCATTTAAACGGTAATCAGGATCCAGGCTTCACTGACGTTGAGTAATTGATGATATCCTAACATCTTGTGTTCGACACCGATTTGCGGCAGAAAATAAATTGATTTTTGATGTTAAACCCAATGAGATTTAATATTACTAACTATAGAGAGAGATCAAGCATGTTTCCATAAAAAAAAATGATCTCAAAGTTCAGTACCACCATCTGCCACTTATTACAATGTGAGGGCGCGTATGACAATTTACACCCTAGAATGTTCTGTGAATGTTCAAGAATCATAAGATAATTTGATTGTGTAAGCATTATTACGCTGGCCGACCTTACGCACGTATATTTCAAATAAGACTGAGCGACTTATGATCACGAGGTCACAACTTTTGGATAACAAGATTCATACTATTTTCCCGTCTATAGTTAACCCAATTAAAATCATGGTGCTTTGGTGGCTGTGGTTGGTATGGGACGGTACGACTACCGTCATAAAATCTCGGGTAAGATCAGAGTCGGGTAATGTGATTTGGGGTTTTCTACTCAGTTGATACATTCAGATATTTGGAGCCTGGAATTTAAATCTAAAACTGCGACAGGCTCACCCCCTATCACATGTGTGACGGAAAAAAGCTCGGTGAGATATAGGTACTTTAGTTCGTTATTTCGCCTCTGCCTATACGTCGGGGACACAGGTGTGAGTTTATATAAAATCACAATGAGGTGAAAAGAAAAAACTGAGTACCTAAGTTATCAAGATTGGAAGAAAAATTCTCATTCACGAAAATTATTTACGACCAATATTAGCGCTGATTTACATAGAAAAGAACTTGTTATCTCAACACTGAATATATTTTTGTTGAAAAAAGGGAAAATTAGGTGCTTTATCATTTCTCTTCAACCATTCAAACGTTTGAAGAGTGATTTCAGAGTTGATATTGATATAAGCTTCCTCGTTAAATGATGAGGCTTTTTTAGGCACTGTTATTAGTTCAATCAGCTCCTTCATCTAGTGGGAGCGTAATAATATGTGAGCTGTGGATCGTGTGGTCTTGTGTTCGATTCCCAGATCGGGCAAAGCGGTTTTTCTAACTGCATCCCACGTGGATTTTTTTTTCTTTATGGCAATTGAAATACATTATGCCAATGTCAAGTTAGGGAAATTGTTTTCCGATATCTAAGTTTTCGCAAGTGCAATGAAGTCGGATGTATTCGATTTCAAGGCCCTGCTGGAGTTTTGACGTCAATTCCTTCCAGTTAGATGTTTTTTCGACGATTTTCTCGCAGCGGAGGAATCGAACATGGTCGACCCATCCACCCGACAAAAAGCATCCAAAATCACTTATTTCAAAGCTTCCACATACTGTCCCTCTTCGTTGATGTTTATTGCTTAGATACACATCACATTTAAACCACAAACACAACTTTAGACTAAAATATGAAATCATTAAAATAAGCGACCACCCGCACCGTCAGAATTCCCGCCAAAACTCCCACGTGGAATTGACGTCAGGCAGACAGCTGGTTGTATAAGGGAACGTACCCATATTACGTGACCCACTTTTTAAAATTTTTATACCCTTCCCCCCTCGGTGACTACCCGTAGTATATGCCAAGACCCCCCTCCCGTTCTAGTTTATCGTAGTACTTTATAAATATGGTTTTAAATATTTTTTGGAAATAAAAGTTAAAAACAAAATATTATGATGTGTTGACACCTGTGACTTTAAAAAGTGCTAGACGCTGCGCGCCATTTTTGAATATAGGTCGAAAAAGCACGAGATTTCCGTAGTGGATATTGACTACGTGACGAAAACCTAAGACCCCCATTCCTGTGACTAAGCGTGGTATTTTTAACACTCCCCTCCCCCTCCAGAATGGTTCACGTAGTATGGGAATGTTCCCTTATCCCTAATGTCCAATGCGGGGTGGGGTGTGGAAACTTAACTGAAATAAATATTTGCACTTTATTTAATTTCCTTCAGAAACTAGTTGTGAATGAGAAGAGTTCTCTCTAATTATTTTTAGTTTCTAATTGAGTTTAAAAACATCGTCTATTGTGGTAAAACATAAGTTATGCTAACTAATGTGTTTCTATAAATACAATTAAACAAGTGTTAAGGACCCTACAGAGTAATTAAAATAATGAAGCTAAGTAAGTAAGCGTCTAAACTGTCTGTAGGGAAATCATTAAAATGTAACATGAATAGGTTCATTAGATTTTGTCAAAACCAATGTTAATTACTTACTTGAATAGTGTTTGTTAGGGGTATTATTTTGCAATAGAACATATTTTGTACTCAGTGGCGGAATTATAGCGTGGCAGGGCTAGCAAAATGCCACGGGCCCCTGGCTGGAGAGGGCCCCTAGCCCGAGGTGCCACGAACTTATTTTGTATATTATTTCGGTGATTTATTAAAATTTTAATTACAACGTGACGATTTTTACGGGGGCCCCATTCAATGAATTTGCCACGGGCCTCAGATGGTATAGTTACGCCATTGTTTGTATTGTTTAAACTTTATCGTCCGACTTCAAACAATGGAGAAAGTCTTCAATTCTTCTGTATTTTTATTTATTTATGTTACCCGATATCTCCGCCAAATGTGGACCGATTTTCAAAATACTTTTTGTGTTCGATAGAGCTTATTCCAAGGGTGGTTCCATATAATTTGATAATGGATAAGTTAATCGATCTGCTCATAATAATTTTTAAGACCAATAAAAACGAATTACATTTTGGGGATCCAATTGTATAAACGCAACATTGGACAGAATACGTAACGTGTACATCCGCGATAGTCTTGGTGTTAATGACGTAGCAATCGAAGAATGACGCTTGAGGTGGTATGGTTACGTATTGAGGAACCACAGATGTGAGTTGGTGACAAGTGATTGGAGCAGATCATACTAGTGGTGATCATAGATGGCACAAAAAGCGCCGGCTAGATGTGTTGGAGAAATATGAGAACGAATCAGTACCCAGGCTTCATTGACGTTGAGTTAATAGCGTTTAAGTTAAGTTAAGTTGACATTTTAAATTGTGATTTTATATATCATGTATTGTCTGGAATTTAAAAGAGGCGATAACCCTTGAGTTTATTTCGGCATTTCTTCTCAGGGATAGCCACGAAATGCCGACGTTATCATTATTTTTTCAATATATACTCGTAACTGACCTGTAAAAGTGATATAAAATATCCTATTTGCAGAATAAATGATTTGAGTTTGAATTTGAAATTAAAAGCGTAACTGTGGAGGATGCTCAATACAAGGCGAAGTGGATACGTTTAAGTATGGCATAAGCCTGACGTATCGCCAGGCAGAAAGGAGTCAAGTATGTGCCTTGGTGAAATTATGATATATAATAATAATATTAGCCCTGAAATATTCCTGTCCCACTGCTGGGTACGGGCCTTCTGTACTAATGAGAGGGCTTAGGCCTTAGTCTACCACGCTGGCCCAATGCGGGTTGGTAGACTTCACATACCTTCGATTTTTTTGTGGGGAAATTCTCGGGTATGCAGGTTTCGTCACGATGTTTTCCTTCACCATTATAGCAAGCGATATTTCGCCATGAAAACACACTTAACATAAAAAAGTCTTAGGTGTATGCTGCATTTTGGGGTTGGTCTCGAGCCTCCGACACTTGTCTCGGTAGTCCGTACCATTCCCAACTGAGCCGTCGCTACTACTTCTATACATATATCAAAATAAATAAAAAATACAACAATATTAGTTCAGCTTCAATTATCTTTCACGTTGTTTACCGCATAATGCGCGCCCGAGAGTATTTCATAAAATGATTTCCACGCCTCCATAATTTATTTGTTTAGGTATCAAAAAGAATGACGTAAATGTAGAAACCCAATAATGACGACAATCATTATAATTACTAGGCGATGCCCGTGACTTCGTCTGCCGTTCACTGTAATAACGATATTTTGATTTCTTATGTAAATACATAACTTTTTATACAATATGGAAGCTCCAATTAGACCGAAAGTCTCTCATAGCATCTGACACTTACGATACAGGTTTATACCTAGTGTGGGGTCAGGACTAGGTGTGTGACTGTTGGGTGTATTTATTTATTTATAGCACAATGCTTTAAAACTGCAATAACCCTATACCAAATTAATCATAGATAGATAAGTGTTAAATTATAAGTAAAATAATCATAAGTTTAAAAACTTAACGGACTGACTCCATATTTGTATGGGGCCACCCTTGGAATAAAATCTAACGAACACAAATATAATCGTGAAAATCGGTCCACATTTGAAGGAGATATCGAGTAACATACATAAATAAAATGTATAGACGAATTGAGGACCTACTCCTTTTTTAAAGTCGGTCGATAACAAAATTGTATACAAATCCATACAATTGTTTTTGCGTGATTCGCAAACAACAACTGACCTGTATCATTTATTTATATAAATAATACATACATAAACTTTCTCCTGTCCCCCGTTGGGGTAGGCAGAGACTAAGGAGCGCCAATCGCTTCGGTTCAAACACACCTCTCGCTTCTTCCACAGTCATCAGTCTTTTCATGCACGCTCTTCGGTTACGAAAACTCCTTTAAGTTTTCGGAATATATTAAAATTAATATTGTTTTATTATACCATCCAACATAATATGATCCATATTTTATTGCAATATCTATTATTTTTGATGCCTTGAAGCTCTCCGCAGCGCCAATGGAGACAGCCATTGTGTTTTATTCGGCGAGAATCCGGTACTCCTTATTAGGACAGGGGTGGCCAACCGGACGATCGCGGCTATTTGTCCAGTCGATCGTGGTAAGGCGAAAACATATTATTATAATGTGGTATAAAAATACGTAAAACAGACTGCGCAACGGTAATTACCAACTGCTGCGCGCATCATCTAGTATCCCGGATGTAATTGGTAGATCACGCAGACTTTTGTCAAAAAACAGTCGACCTTAGATCGAATAAAGTTGGCCACCCCTGCCTTAGGATATGTGATTCAAATTGAAATAATTTATTTTGCAAATAGCATATTTTATATCACTTTTATATGTCAATTATATGTAAAAAGAAAGTCCATCAGAATTTCGTGACTGCTGAGAAGAAATACAGAAACAAACTCAAGGTTTATCGTCTCTTTTAAAGTCCAGACAATCGTTGTAGCGTTGAAACATGCAAGTGCAAATATATGGCAATATGGAATGCCTTTTGTGAGATCATTCCTATAAGTCTAGCGGGTTTAGCCAAGTGGCTTATGCGCTAGTCGCAATGAAAAGTCGTCGAATAGAATAAATGTACGGAATTGACATAAGAGTACGCTACATGCGGTGTACTCTTATGTCATTCCCATACATTTATTATTCTATTCGACTAGCGCTTAAGCCACTTGTCTAAGCCCGTAGATACAGCAGTCAAATATGACTCTCGCAATAACATTATATGATATGTAGTAGACCAAAACTATTTTATTCTAGCAAAAATGCTTACATACGTAGTGGCATTAAAAGTAAAATTAATCTGCGCAAATACAAATCTTTGAAAATTGAAAGGAGAGTGATGGCTGGTGATAAAGTGAACGGTGCCTTGCGCTCCATAGTGGGTAGTCAGGCAGTGTCGCAAAAGGCACGAATGGCTGTCCACAATGGTGTGCTGATACCGACGCTTACTAGACGTGAGAGCTGGGTCTGGCAGAAGAAGCATGAAAGTTGAGTAAATGCGGTGGAAATGCGTTCCCTGCGGAGTATGTGTGGAGTCACCCTTGCCGATTGTATGAGGAATAGCAAGATAAGGGATTGTTGTAAGTTGAAGGATGATGTGGCGACTAGGATTGAGAAAGGGATGCTTAGGTGGTTTGGACATGTGGAGAGGATGCATGAAAGACAACTTACGAAAGATATTTATCGTGCTAAAGTGAATGATAGGGGCAGAAGAGGGCGCCCAACACGATCCTTTTTGGTTCAAATAAGTGATCTCCTGCGTAAAGGGCAAGTTCGGAGTACCGTCAACCGGCGGAAATGTATGAAACGATGCATGAATGTGGACGAGGCAAAAGAGGTGTGTCAGGATCTAGCTTGTGGCTCTCAATTGTCTCTGCCTATCCCCATGGGATGCCGTCGTGAGTGTGTATGTGTGTATGTACAAATAATTACTCAGTAACTAGGTCACTAGGGCAAATTTTACACGTCATTTGAATCTACCTGCGGCCCGAGCAGGAACATTTCTAACAATCGTAAATGTATTTGAGCTCGATGCGCGTCTATGATATTTGTATGAAATATTAACCAAATGTCATCAGTGCGCGGCGAGCTCGAATACATTGACGATTGTCAAAAAGTTTCCTTCTCGAGCTAATGTGCTTCGGAAAAGTCTAATGATCTGAGAAGAAGCATCAAGAAACTCAGCCGCTTCATAGTATGGAGATATTATGGTATAGCTTTTTTAGTTTAATCAACTAATAAGTTATGTAAAGCCAGCTAGTTATCCCCTGTAAAACTATAGAATTAGCATAGGATTTAAAGTAGATTAAGTGGATCTATGCAAAGGGCATGTAAGGTTAAAGCCCTGCCGAACATTACCTGACGCAACCCTTTTAAATTATCACCCACGTTCGTATGTCAACCCTCATCAACAGCCCATCAATGTAAACTCATGCTTAAGACGTGATAAATGAATTTGCGTGTCAGACCTAAGTGTAAGTAGCCTTCATATCAACGTCTACTTGCTGATATTTCAAACTGAAATATGGATGTGCCCGTATTATACCGTTGTCTACTGCAAACATTTGTCAGTACTCGTTTCCAGAAAGGTAAGGTACAACCACTTGCATTTGAGGACCCTTTATCATATACATATATATACCCAGTCTACTGACTACATGAAGATGTTGACTTTTAAGTGTTTTTCTTCTTTTAAAATGGCTTATACGCATTTGCGATTATTTCGCCAATGTCAAGGTAAATAGAGCAATTATGTTTTCACAATGACCATGAGAGCCAGATGTGGATGATCTCAAGGCCCTGCTCGGATTATGGCGGTAATTCCTTCCAGTGAGATAACCTTCAGTCAGCGAATCGACCAAACAGAGCCAGCTAACGCACTAAGCAAAAGTCAACAAAGATCACCGGTTAAAAAGTTTCCACATTATACCTCTACTGTCCGTCTTCACTGCAGTTTGACGCATTAAACCACACCACTTAAAAACAACAAACACAGCTCTAGAGCTGAGATCCGTAAAAGAACGAAAGTCACCGACATAGCCCAGAGGATTAACAAGTTGAAATGGCAGTGGGCAGGGCACATAGCTCGTAGAACTGATAGCCGATGGGGCAGAAAGGTTCTCGAGTGGAGACTACGTACCGGCAAGCGCAGCGTAGGACGTCCACCTACAAGGTGGACCGACGACCTGATAAAGGTTGCAGGAAGTCGCTGGATGCAGGCCGCTTCCAACAGGTCGATCTGGAAATCTTTGGGGGAGGCCTATGTTCAGCAGTGGACGTCCTATGGCTGATGATGATGATGATGATGATACTGTATATAACGGGTTTTCCCGCTTAGAAAATGTATGGGTGGTGTGCTGGGTTTTGCTTTGCGTGACTGTCTTGCGGCTAAACTTTCAAAGGAAATAATGTGACTCGGTATTTCGTTGGAGGTAATTATTGTCAAACGCCACATACTGTCACATACCGTAATGGCGTAATGTAGGTTGTATTGTGGTTTAATGTGTGCTTTGTGCATTATTCATTATTTTATAAAAAAATAATACCATAATTTTTGTTGGGTATGTAATAGACGAATTAGTAACCGAATGGGTACCGGATGGACGACGCCCACGCGGTCACTCTAAGAAACGGTGGCGAGACGATCTGAATGCATTTGTACCACTATGGATGGTGATGGCATTGGATCGAGGGAAGTGGAAGGAGAGGGGGGAGACCTTTGCCCAGCAGTGGGATGATACAGGTTAGAAAAAAAAATTAATAGACGAAAAGACCATTCATTTCTACAAATACAAAATATATTTTCTTTGTCACGCCTATAAGTTATTTGTTGTCATTGATTCGAGTATAGTAGTTTAGACTACTAAAATTGTTTAAATGTAATTTATTGAACAAAAACCTTAGACCGAATCTTTATAAAATTAGTTTTTTAAATTTTACAAGTCCGATATTTTATTCCTTTTATATTAGCAATTCGATTTGGGCACGAGATGGCCCTTTTCAATTTGGTGAGAAACCCTGCCTTGCCGCAGATAAACTAGTTAGTATAAGGTTCATTTCTGAGTTTCTATTGCGACGTAAGTGCGTTGAATAAAGCCTGATTTACACTAGAATAGTTGCGAATTCAAATGTAGATAGACTCAAAAAAATATTCTGCAAATGCCCGTCTGCAGTGTCGTAAACTTTTATTAAATTTTCTCATTTCTAATATAAGGGTAACCACCCTGGGGTGTTTATTATGAATGTAACCAGGCGATTTACGAGTATACAAAAAGATAACAGGAAAAATATTAAATCACTCAACCATATTTTATGCGAAATAAGAGATCTCTCTCGCTCTTGATGGATTATTTGACACGTATCAACGATGCTTTCATTTTTCTTTTCATTACAATCAATTGTTTGCGAATATTCTGCAGCACAATTATAAATATTTAACATAACATAAGCTCGTGCCTGTATCCCTTATTTCTTTATCCTATTCTGTCTTATTTTTTTTGTTCTCTCGCACTTATTGTTGCCTGAGGCATTGGCTGAATAAAGTTAATTTCTTTTTTTCATTTTTTAAAAAGGATTCATTTTTGGTTCATCGGCTTCGCTTTCGAAAAATTTCGCCTACCGCCACTGACATAGAGTAGATGTAAAATCACTTCAGGATTTTTATGAGGGCGTTACGGATCAGTTTGTATATTTACAATCGTAATAATACAAAGCATAGTTGTAACCAAGGATTACTACCTACGCATAATAATGACATAACTTCCTACACTGTAATCAAATTAACTCGAAAAATACAGGCCAGATGACCCGACATACTTCCATTGCCGGTGAATGTAAGTGCCATAAATTAGACGAGAAACAGGGCGAAAAGTGACGTCGCAATTACCAGCCAAATCCTGCACGCGGGGTGTTAAGTAGAGCCTAACAAAGCGTTATTATCTCAGTTGTGTTCAATTCGTAATCGTTTTGCAAATTTTACGACATTTAAGTAGGTAAACAGGAATGAGGTGCGCCTAATGGCGAATCAGGACCAATGACCCGCTATGACGGTTTCGGTGTGAAGCGTGGGTTGTAATTTTATGTCTCATGCAAGGGAGGCGCAACGTAATTACCTTGGTGACATACATTTAAGGGTTGTAAACAGCGATATATTATTTACCTAGATGCACAGTTGACGCTCGGAAAATATTCTAAATTTCAAAATTCAAATTAAAGAACGCTTGCTCATTTCGGATAGAATTCTAATTTCAAAATTCAAATTAAAGAACGCTTGCTCATTTCGTTTAAAAACCTACTTTATAACACGTGCTTAGGGTTATATTTGTGTTGATTTAATTACAACTTGTGATCGTTTTCTTTGTTTTATTTCTGAGACCACATTTTAGGAGGATATTTGCAAAGAACTGTGCATCTAGGGTATAATATATTGATAGTTGTAAAGGATTGCGTAATTTTTTTGTATACTTACTGCTCATAGCAGTTAGTTATTGTTATTGTTAGTGTTATTAAACAAAATAATGAGTTGTGTCGCAGACGGACGTAAAAAAACTAAGCCGAACACGTCCTACAATATGGTTAAACGCGTGTTGTACTGAACCCTCGTTAATTTGGGATAAGGGCAAGTAGAAAAAAAAAATGTATTATGTAAATAACGGCGAAAGTAAAGAGAAATGAAACTATTTTGTTTTTAGTTTTGAGTGCCTCAAAGGCGTAATTGTGTACTTGATTAATTTTTAAAATTAATTTTATATGGAATTTACATTGTGTAAAATATAGAACAGAAAGGAATACTGAAATATTCTCAAAAAAAAAGTTGAAAGTTTGAAGTTTGGTGTAACCTTCCCACTGCGGGAAAGAGAATTATTAGTATAACACTGCATCACCGCCATGACGGTACGTGCGCAAGAAAGGGATAACAAGATATCTCCAATATGCCCCACTCCAGAATTTAAAATATGAATTACTACCTCATTTTTCAACCAATTTTGATGCAGTTTTTAGAGAAGGCTCTCTTTTTTGTTTTATTTGCTATTATATATAAACGTGTGTATAAAATCAAACATAATCAAGTAGCCAATCGTATTATTGCGCGGTACGACTACCGTCCTGAGCTCTCGGGTTCAATCCCCGGAATCTGGATCTGGAATTTTTGCTTGACATGGTGATTTTCGCTCTCTATCACATCTGGGACAATAATAAGATTAGTACAACGTGGGTGTTCGAGTTCTCTAGTTCACCGTTGCCTACCCCTTCGGGGATACAGGCGTGAGCTTATATGTAGTTTTCACATTTGAAATATGGAGCAGATGAGACGTCATGATGGTATGTATTGAATAAAATAATATGCACTTAGTTTATAACTTTTTTTTATTTTGTCATCAACATCTTTATTTTTTTTGTGAGTCCTAGCTCTCCATAGGTTATGGCGCCTTGAATACGCTTTTATAGGGACGCCCACCGACCTACATACAGATTTTAGGTCGAGAGTCTGCCAGTGTTAATGAAATATTGTTGCCATTCGAATGTTGCCTTTATTGGTCTGTAAAATATCAGGCCTTTCGCTATAATTTGTTAAGAACATTTATCACCATAACATATTTATTGGTCGTAAGCGCCAAAATATATAAAAGATTTTTTATGGACAACGGAAAATTGATATTTGGTGAGACGGTGTAGATTATCTGTGTAATAAATATATTATATCTCAACACAGTTTTTGCTGTCGAGAGAATAATATATGATAGTAAGTGGGTGTTTTTGTAAGAAATTTGTTTTCTTTTTCTACAATATGGGCCAAGTATAGTTTTACTGTAGAAACATGTGTTATTTTAAAATCAGCATTTTCTTATTTATTCTGGATAATGTTTTAAAATAAAGGTTTCGTATAAAAATATTCGTCCTTCCAAGGTTCATATAAGGGTAATCTGTCATCTAACTAGGTTACAACAATCTACAAAGTATGTTCGGGGCACAAGATAAATATAGGCACAAGGTAATATGAGGCTTTATAACCCTTCCACTTGTTTTGTGAGAATATATGTTTACCCATCCGTCTGGTTCATGTATAAACTTTGTATCAATTGGAGATTTTTTTTGTATACCGAGTGGCGCCAAAACGATATTAAATTTGATAATGAGTAACATAGTTATTTAAACTTCGCCGCACCAATAAATAATCTGTAACACCAACCCAAAAAAAAAACATATTTCTAACAAAATAAATAGCAAAGTTCGGTTTCTAAATATCACACCATATATCACCATACTGTGTAAAAGCGATATAAAGCGCGCAATCTACTAGTAGGTACATTTTAATAGGTACGCGGCGCGCGGTCTTCGCATCCAAGTACCGCCGGACAGGTCCTTTCAAGTTTGTCGTCGACAATAGTCTTTGACCGCTAATATCAGCTGTTTTAGATCGCTCCGAATGTACATGATTCGCTAAAATAGAGAAAACTTAAACTCAATCCCGTGGCTAAATTATTTCACCAATTAGACAGATTTTTGGTACAGGTCCTTGCAACGTATTTGTTAGTATATCTCGGTTGATTTAATGTCGTTATGTCGGCACCACTCTGTGTATTTAAAAGGGAAGAAGTCCTTAATTCAACTTTTATATAGAAACAATAGCTTAAATTGAGGACCTGAAATCATAAATGGTACATGACAACATTTTTCGTTTTCCAGGATCCGCTAGTATATATCCGGATTTCTCACAGGGCTTGCGACATGACAATGGTTGGTTGGGCCGGGTGGGGTACATTCCTGTGTGTGCATCGGTCATCCGCATGTCGTTTTCCAAGTCACTTGTTTTGCTTTTTCCCTCTTCGGAGTATGCAGAACCACCGATAATATACCTATTGCGGTGGTAGCTGGTTTTTTGTACTACACTGCACTTACCATCAGGGGGGTTACCACCACCTCTTATAGCAGTTGTATTATAATCTTACTTGTGCCGATTCCCATACAAAACAAATGAAGAACGATTATAATAATACTGCTATAAGAGGTCGTGGTAACTCGGCAGGTGTACTTTTCTGTGGCCGCATAAAAAAATATATTGTGTTATTTAGAACGTCTTTAAATCGTTCTAATTTTAACAAAAATGTTTATTTATTTTATTTAAGGATTGCAAACGGAGTTTAGAGGTACAATAATAAATTAATACTATATTGCATGCGTAGTAAGGAAAACTTAATTGCAACTCTGATTATACGCAACCACAACATGGACCAAACATGTTCTGAAGATGTCTGAACAAGTTCTTCAGAAAACTTTTATAAACAAAGAATCGTAAAGGAAAAAGGTAGCACACACAACGTGAACTACTTCCCGTAATAAAAACACATGAATCGTGCCTAAGTGCCGACACAGATTGTTCACAGTGAGAGTGAACATTTATTTAGTTCGTCTTGTCAATAGGTTATGTCCATACGTGGGTGATGATGAAACATACCTTAACCTAAATGGGGAACTTGCACGAAAATTAAAACGAGTTTGTAGTATAAAATAATTGACATTTTCAAAATTTTAGGTTTTGTATGTTATATTTTGACTGACGATAATTAAATAATTTTGAATTATTTTGCAATTTACCAGAAAGATTCAATATTCAATTTACTATGTTTGAGTTTTGTTTAGGTGTATAGTGTATAAAAATAGGTACGAATTACTTAAGGACTACTTTGCAATAACTTTTAACAAAAGGATAATTTTAGCCTTTTGATAGATTATTCACAATATTTATCAACTTGTTAGAAAAATTATTCCCTAAGTTAAAATTGTTTAGCTATTGAAAAATGTGTCGTTAGTCAATCAAAACTACCTTTCTACCTGCCCTTATACCACATTAATTTAGAGTCGGCGCAACACACATTTTCAAGCATATTGCAGAAAGGATTTGGTTTAGTTTTTACGACCGGATAGCTGACGTCATCCTCCATCTGGGGGATCCAGTCTCAGGAACATAATGTTAGAAAAACACCACGCCCGACTTGGGAATCCAACCCCATCCCGGTTCACAGCCCATATACACTGCCACTAGTCTAAGGAGGCGACTTTAGTCAATCAAAACACTAGATACAAAACCAATTATACTCCAATTACATCAACCTAAACTTCCTAAATTTCTAATTAGTGAAACTATTAACATGAATTACGTCGTTATACTAATTTGGTAGAGACAGTTCGACTATCAAATTTCAGGTCTAGTACTTACAATTAGACTCCTAAGGAGATTATACTAGGTCTAAGAGTTTCGTCACCTTTTGATTGACTAGATTTGAAAGGTCGTCGCCCTGTATTATAAATTGTAGTAAGATCATTTTAGATTTCAATTATAAAGAATTTAGCTCTCTATAAGAACTTAACGGGTCGACTTCAAAATTTATCCGATCGTAACCCAAATTATAAGCTCTATCAAATAATAAAAATCTTGATAATTGGTCCACATTTGGCGGAGATATCGCGTGACGTACATAAAAAAATACAGTCGAATTGAGAACCTTCTCCTTTTTTGAAGTCGGTCGAAAATGACATGAGCTTATGTTGTATACATATACAATATTAATTTTGTATAATATGGGGCGGAACCAATGCTAACACAAACTCGTATTTACGGTTTTTAGCCTCTGTTCTGCCGAATAAAGTTTTTGACAATAAACAATAATATTATTACATAAAGCTTGTGA
Source organism: Clanis bilineata (assembly GCA_036417725.1). Classification (NCBI taxonomy): domain Eukaryota; kingdom Metazoa; phylum Arthropoda; class Insecta; order Lepidoptera; family Sphingidae; genus Clanis; species Clanis bilineata. The sequence continues at coordinate 11,101,131 of CM071154.1, forward strand.
AACTCGTAGCAACGTAGATGAAGTTGGTGGGTCACTAAATAGGCGAGGTGGGGAAAGGGTTAATGTCAGTATCAACTCCAGTAGCCCGAGCACGAAAAACTAATGTAAATGTAAATGTATTCGAGTTCGCTGCGCACTGATGACGTTTGGTTAATATTTCATACCAATTTCATAGACGCGCATCGAGCTAAAATACATTTACGGTTGTCAGAAATTTACCTGCTCAGGCGGCTGTTATTTAATAAACCTTCTATAAGTTCAATATTACTAATGTCTTTCATCGATATAGGGTATAATAATATATTGATGATGTCTTTACTCAAGTGCATCGTAACGGATCTTTTGTCATCACTAACGATACTCTCAGAACAAAGGAGAATTGACTGATTAAACCATTTGATAATGGATGAAAAATAAAACTGTTTTTTTCCGGTATATAATATACACAACACACAGACCTGAAACCTATCTGTAGGCAATACAAACATTTGTCTCGGTGCGGGGATCGGATCAGCGGCCTCTCGCTTCACAGCCGGCTACTCGCCCGCTGCGCCACGGAGGCTGTCGTTATGCTTGATTTATTTCTAATATCTATCTAGATGATAGTTATTTCTGTTCGGGCTGCTTAAACCACAAACATATTCAATAATCTTAAGCTCTAGACAATTATTCCATATATTCTTAACAGTGGAGTGGGCGTGTGTGTTTTAGTTATGAATGAGAACACTAACTTTGTATACAATATTAATAATTCAAGTAAACATTCAAGATAACGTGAGACGTGTTTGTTTTTCTTATGATCATTTTAAGTCTGGCTTTACGTAACATTAATTGAGCCCAGTAATTTTATTATCACTCCCTTTTAACACGACGTAATTCAAACGTGTGGCTTGGTTTATATGATAGGTTTTACCATTGATGATCCTTTAGATTGGTCGACCGACTGCATAAAAGTGGAATATCCTCAATTCGTCTGTATTTATTTTTAAATTGCCTGCCTCGGTGGCGTGGTTGTATTTCGGTACGACTACCGTCCTGAGGTCTCGGGTTCGATCCCCGGGTCGGGCAAAGTCATATTGGATTTTTCCGTATCAGCCCGGAGTCTGGAAATTGTGCCTTTACTTTATAACACGTGCTTAGGGTTATATTTGTGTTGATTTAATTAGAACTTGTGATCATTTTCTTTGTTTTATTCCTGAGACCTGGAAATTGTGCCCGATATGGCGATAGGCTCGCCCCTTATCACATCTGGGACGGAACTAAGCTCGGCGAAATGTGGGTATACTAGTTCGCTAGTGCGCCTTTGCCTACCCCTTCGGGGATACAGGCGTGAGCTTATGTTATGTTATGTTTTTTTAAATTATGTATGTTATATCTCCGCCAAAAGTGGCCAGTTTTAAAAATTCTTTTTCTGTTCAAAATTACACTTGAATCGATTTTTCTTCCGATACAAAGAAATGATCCTCACATAAAAGTTGATCAGAACAATAACTTTTTTTGGTTATTTTGATTAATTTTCAGGGACAACTCACACTTGGCCAAAAATTCGAGTATGCCACAATTATTTTCCAAACAAAAAAGCAATTGGTTCCTAAGACGACTTCTCTGTATAACATAACACATAATATAAGCTCACGACTGTATCCCCGAAGGGGTAGGCAGTGGTGCAATAACTAACTACAACATCCACATTTCGTCGAGTTTAGTTCCGTCCCAGATGTGATAGGAGGCGATCCTATAGTCATATCGGGCACAAATTACAGACTCCGGGCTGATAATGAAAAATATCACTTTGTCCGACCCGAGGACCGAACCCGAGACCTCAGGATGATAATCGTACCGCGCAAGCAAAACCACTACACCAGCGAGGCAGTCAGGCATTTCTCTGTATCTCCTAGTTTCGGATGCCCCCAAACTGTCTCAGTTAAAAAAGCACATTCTACAATGAAAATTTTTATTAGAGAGCCAAAGTCGCGAGCAACTGGTACAATATAAAAATATTTTCCTAACCTACATAATTGTTCTGGCACTCAGCATTGATTGATTTATTTGTATAGCAAAAGTATCTGGCTGACAGACGGCAGAAAAACTTTCTCGTCGTACATTTTAACTTCACTTGTTAGAGATTTCAATTATGATCTGGTAAGACGGATTGCCTGATAAATAAACAAGTTTTAGCAACTAAGTTCAGATATCGCCTGGACTCTTGGATTTATGACTTTTGTTGGTTTGTATTGTAATATTGTTCCGAAACATTTTCGGCCTTATTTCAGAAGTTCCTAAGGGTCATCGAACTCTGTATTAAGTATGTTCTGCGTAATGTAGGTTACTAAGAATGTTTAAAAAAAATGATCCAATCGAGAACCTCGTTGTTTTTTAAATCGGTTAAAAATATAGTGCAGTTTGGTATCCTTACTATTATATTATTATAATATTATAAAGCTGAAAAGTTTGTTTGTTTGAACGCGATAATCTCAGAACTATTCGTTCGAAATGAAAAAATATTTTAGTGTTGGATAGCCCATTCATCGAGGAAGTATATAGCTTATAACATCACGCTATGACTATAAGATCCGAGCATCAATGAAAAATGTTACAAAAACAGTTTTTTCCTTGTGAACGGAGTCGCAGGGTATTCTATGATAAGTCAGATGATCACACAAACAAAATCGCACTTATTTTTTATTTTTTATCCAAATATTTAAAAATAAGGATATTTTTAACATAGTTTACAATTTCCAACCCTACTTCAGCCTCCCTCGGGGCTTGAGATATGCGAAATTCGTTCCTTTGTATCAGCATACTTATGTACATTATCTATTGTCACAGTATTGCCGCATGAAGAATGAGCTGTTGTGCTTGCTTTTTATGACTTTAACATTATTACGCTCGTTAAAACGGTGTTTCGGTGTAAGGCTCGTAGACTCGTAGCAAAATCATCTACCGGCCCTTTTCCTACTTCACTGTGAGGTCAGCGCGACACAAGTTTTTTAAAATGTTGCAGCACGGAATCGGCTTTAATTTTAACGACCTGCTGTCTGCCTGACGTAAACTCATTTTGGGGAATCCAGTCTAGGGCAAATCGTATTAGAAAAACTGTATTGCCTGACTTGACCAGGCACAAATTCCAGACTCCGGACTTTGCCCGACTCGGGGATCGAACCCAACACCTCAGAGCGATAGTCTAGGTCCACTACCACGGACGTGAAAAAAAGATGGATGGAGCGCTAGGAACATTGACTGAGCGGGTTATGAGTGTTAATATGTGTGTAGGGCACTTTTGTACAGGCGCGTTTGCGTGGCCTCTCTATGGCGTCTGTTTAATTAATTACTATAGGCGAGATGGTGTCCTTCTTTTTTATACGTCCGTACGACCACTACACCACCGAGTCAGTCAAACGGAATATTATACTAGAACATTTTTAGTCATATGGAATATTATACTAGAAAATTTTTCTTCTTTCAGTATATAATTTTCTTGTAACCCACCAAGACAGAGTTAGAATTATGGCGCTACTGGATCCCCACCCGTAGGTTTGCGATTCATTATACTCCACAGGGAACTCTCTCGACGAGCAATAATTTAGTAGGGGACACGAAAATACTAGTCCTACAGCTATAGCGAGTTGGAATATCCGACACGGATAAATGCTGCATTATTACTTATTTTGAGTTAAGTATCGTTGGTTACGTAGGGCCTTACTTATATAAACAGTTCGACTGAGCAAACAGTAAAGTATAGTCTGTCCCTTTTATTTTCAAACAATGTGACATAAGGAAAAAAGTGACAAACTATTTTTAGCCATTTGCTCAGCTAAACTGTTTATAAAACCGGGGCTCCTGCACTAAAACATTACACAAAACACGTACACAAAACATGCATTTTTATGTATGGTCCATTGTTCTACGAGCAGGTGACACCTAAAATCGTTGTGTTGTGTTTTGTTTCGAAAAAGCTAGTGCAGGAGACCCGGAAAGTAAGGCCCATAAAGTATATGTGCAAAGATTCACGCCCCTATCCCAAGGGGTAGGCCGAGATGCAACTGGTATATCCAAGGTGCGCCAAGCTTTGTCCGTCCTACGTCATAGATGACTGTGGAACCTATTGCTGTTTTGGGAACAAAATCCAGACATCTCATAAAAATTTTTTGATTGAAAGTTTCAAATATAAGTATTGTTATTGCCTGATCATTCGATTCTAAGTCTAAGGCTCATATTACACAACGAAATTGACATGAATCTAGGTTTAAAACTAAATGTTTACATGCTAAAATCATTTTAAAACTTGATTAATACCTTAGTAACTTTAATAAGGGCCCCCACCAAATGATCGATTAATTTTATAAATCCAATTTATTTTCCCAATTCCTCCTAGATATCGCTCATTAAATAAAAAATAACATAAGCTCACGCCTGTATCCCCGAAAGGGTAGGCAGAGGAACACTAGCGAACTAGAACACTCACATTGCGCTAAGCTTTAAAAAAAAGAGATTTCCGGTAGCCCAATTTCCCCCTTCCTTTCCCAATCTCTTTTTCCTCCCTTTCCATTCCATCCTTTTAGGTTGGCAACGCACCCATGATTTTTTTTTATCTCGGGTGTCTATGGGCGGTGGTGATCACTTACCACCAGGTGACTCATCTGCTCGTTTGCCAGTCTCTGCTATAAAAAAAAGTAACAAATATAATATTTGTATTTGATAAAAGCAAAAGCGTAAATGCAACCTTTCATATTTTAGGAGAGCGGTTTAAAGTTTTTCATTTCTTTCTCATGAGTAATCTTATTTAAAAAATATGTGACTGTATACTTTTTGTATCTACTTGAAATATTATTAAAATTAAATATTTATAACTATGTGCTGTTGATTTTATACAAAATATCATTATTCGTAGTTTTATAATTTATAAAAGTTGTTTTCGTACCTAGATTACGTCATTGTGAGCGAAATAAGCGATGTTTATTACGTTCTTAGCCTACTGTCTTATGGATTTAAGACAAACAAATGCGTTTTCAGCGATATATGTAGTGTAATGTAAATCCCGCTGAGATTGCGTTATCGCCTCCTAGCAGGATAACTGAGGCTTTCCGCCCCCGTGCCGCCGGGTCAACGACCTATGAACTTTATTGAAGCTCGCCAAATCTTAAAAAATGTTTATACGATATGATTTACCGTATTGTTTATTTTTTATGATCAAAATTTGCTTCATATAAGGCGTAAATCATTCGTAAATCATCTACGGGTTGCGATAACCTCCGTGATGCACTGGGTAGGTAGCCGGTTGTGAAACGAGAGGCTGCGGGTTCGATTCCCGTTAGATTAATGTTAATGTGGCTCATAGATATTTGTGTCGGGTCTGGTTGTTATAGAACCGTAAGTCCCTTGTACCTGATACGAAGGTTAAGACTAGTGTGTGTCAGAACCACACACATAATAATAATAAATACACCCAACAGTCACACACATAGTCCTGACCCCACACTAGGTAGAACCTGTTTCGTGGGTATCAGTAACTATGAGAGACTTTCGGTCTCACAATATCCAGACTTGAAACAAATATCTGTGGGCCACACAAACATTTGTCTCAATGCGGGAATTGAACCCGCGGCTGTCATGGGTGAAATGGACATGGATGAAAGTCAGGACTAGGACTAGGAATATATTCATTTATTATGACGGAAAATTCATCTTATATGATACGAGATTAATTTTTAGATAACTCATATTTTGATCTTTTTAGATCAGTTAAGGATGACCAACTGGGTAAACCTGCAGAAGAAACGCCACAGCGTTGCGATCGACGACGAGCTCCCGCAGCGCACATCGTTGAGATCGACGGAGCGTTCAACGTTGTTGGGTCTTAGAGAATACATTTATGACAAACGCCTCGCTCGAGAGAGCTAGTTCGCATAAGCGCCGTCATCACGCATAGCGCTAGTGCGTGCGCTTAGTACCTTGCTAATACAAAAATGAAAACATCGTTGCCGCAACGTTGTTTTCACAAACGAAAAATTAGAAAATCGACCTGCTGATCTAAGCAAAGTTACGGACAAGAGCTAGTTTTTCTAAATAGGTGTAAGATAATTGAATTTTCTACAAGAACTTAGTACTCAGGTACAAGGTAAAATCTAGTATGCAAAGGCCTAATAATGTTAGGAAAGGCTAAGTACTAAGATTCAAATTGTTACCTGACGACCATCTAGGTTCTTGTTAAAACTTTTCGACCTTAATTCTATGTCCGCAGAAGGGTCTGAGCAAATATAACGGTCGTTTGTCGAGAGTTCTTACAGTTTGTTGGTAAAAGGTCTTGTAAATTTATCCTATTCAGCTCGTATATGTAGTAATGTATTTTAACTTTTCTATTTGCATAGTCTGTTTCTATTTAAGAAGAGAATGCGCACTGCGGAACTTTGTGGTTATTTTTAGTGCGGGATTGAACCCGCACTCACTCGCTTCACAGTCGGCATTTGCCAACTGCGCTACGAAACTGAGGCTGTACTTAAAATTTTAGGTAGAGGCGCACTAGCGAACCAGAATACCCACATTTCACCGAGCTTAGTTCTGTGATCCGTCCCACATGTGATAGGGGGCAAGCCTATCGTCATATCGGACACAAATTCCAGACTTCGGGCTGATACTGAAAAATCCAATATCACTTTGCCCACTCGGGGATCAAATCCGAGATCGCGCACGCAATACCACTACGCCACCGAAGCAGTCCTTTAGTTTAAAACGCATTTATTATTAACGTATCTTTACTAACGTACCTTTATTATTGTTTCCAATGTCCATCAACACTAAATTAAGCATTGTGACCAATTCAATATAAAACAAAAGTACATTTTGTATGAAAAGAAATATTCATTTTCACCCCATTGTTTCGTCGGTGGAGGAAATTCACCAAATTCGCCGAGACTTTTGTTCTGGCAGATTTATTTTTCACGCCAAGTCCCTCGCTTATACATTAGAATAAAAGAATAGCTTATTGAATTTGGAAATTTGTAAGAGAGTATTTTGTAAGCTATACATTTCTATATTTTCTACCAGTCGAGATATATCTGAAGAATTTTATCACGTTTAAGTTCATGAAAAGATGAACAATGTTCTTTTCTTTTTTCTTCCTGTGCTTTAGGGCGACTTGCAGAACTTATATAATTCTCGATTTAAATATAGGATTAAGCTGTAGGATACATCGAGTTTAGGTTTTACTCTAGATTATCAATAGCGTTGCAAGTGACCCTTAATAAAATAAATGAATTTAAAAAATGTTTATAAAAGTGCAAAAGTGAATAAAACCTCGTATTATCTAAAATATTATGCTATGTTATTAAAAGGTTATGCTCATAAAAGCATCGTTTAGATAATAATGATTTATAATTAAGTACGTACATTTTCGAATATAATTACATATATTGGAGACGTAATGGTTTTTTGCCGATTTTACATGTTAAATAATTACAAGTTTAATAACTTAGCTAACCGACTTTAAAACTTATCTAATCGCGACCAAATTTATATGGAACCACCCTTAGAATAAGCTCTATTGAACACAAAAATAATCTTAAAAATCGGTTTATCTTTGGCGCAGATATCGCAAAACATAATAGAAAAATACAGACGAATTTTATTGAGGACCTTTTCCTTTTTTTGAAGTTGATCGAAAAAGACAATTTTTTATTAAAGTTTTGTCGCGGTTTAGTTCAACAGGGAGAAAGTGAAGTAATTTTTTTTTCACAGGTAGTTAATTCACGATAATATTAGTAAATATTTATTTTTATGAAGCTTACAAAATATTATTTTCTTTGCTAGCTTACAGAATAGCTATAATAACGGATTTAACGAAAATAACATTAAAGGGGAACACGATGAAATGAGGCTATAAAATTCACTGAGACATTCACGTGTAAAGACGCGAGGAAAAGCTAGTTAATTACCAAAATCCGTTTATGTAGGTTAATTATTATTTAAGGCAAATTAGAATATAAGAGACGCGACACGTTAAAGATACGTTATGTTGAAACGCGTCTACCTTCGTTTAACAGTAAGGAGGGCACCGAAACAGTAATTAATTGTTTATTTAAGTTACTTTATTAATTCTGTGAAATGGAGCGAGAGTAATATATACGTTCTTTAACAAGATCTGAGATGTTTCGATGTAATGCGAAAGTAGTACAAAGAAGCTGTGTGATTATGTTCCTTCTTTTTCGACCGACTGTAGAATAGGATAAGGTTCTCAATTTGTCAAGAAAAGCAGACTGACAGACAAAGATTTTCTTCTAAAAAATGACTCGCACTAAGTCAAATTTCGATTTAAAAATCCTCACTGAGTTCGTTTCTTTGACTTAGACTTAGTCGAAGTTCGTTCTATTGATCTCAGCCTTAGTGTGGGGTCAGGACTATGTGAGTCATTGTTGGTTGTTATTTATTTATGAATCACTTTAGACAAGTACTTCATGTAAAGGCGCATTTAGTGCCAGAGGCGTTTTTTACCATTGAGCATAATAACAAAAATAATTTTCGTCAAATCAAAGTCAGTAGTGACTAGTGATTACATAAAGACCACAGTTATTTTGGTATTTTAACATAACATAACCTCACGCGTATATCCCCGAAGGGGTAGGCAGAGGTGCACTAGCCAACTAGTACACCTACATTTCGCCGAGCTTAGTTCCGTTCCAGATGTGATAGGGGGCGAGCCTATAGCCATATCGGGCACAAATTTCAGACTCCGGGCTGATATGGAAAAATTCAATTTCACTTTGCCCGACCCGGGGATCGAACCGGAGACCTCAGGATAGTAGTCGTACCGAAATACCACCACACCACCGAGGCAGTCTTTGGTATTTTAGTTCGCTAGTATGCCTCTGCCTACCCCTTCGCGGATACAGGCATGAGCTTATGTTATGTTATGTTATTTTGTCTTGCATACTTTACGTTATCAGTCTTACATTGTTGACGTGACTCGTAAAAACTAACCAAACTGTCCGTTTAGATAAACCAAATTCGTATCACGAGGGCAAAGTTTAAAATACACCGATATTATTGTTATCATTTTATGCAGTTTGTTTTTTGTGTGCCACGACGTGGTGTGGTCATTCGGAAGAACGTTGATCTCCAAATTGGTCATTGTCAAATATTATATTTTACCTAGTATTATTATGGAAGTAAACAATATTCTTATTTCAAGTTATTTTTCGATCGACTTTAATAAAAGGAGAAGGTCCTCAATTCCCCTGTATTTTTTATGTATGTTACGAGATATCTCCGCCAAATATGGACCGATTTTCAAAATTCTTTTTGTGTTCGATAGAGCTTATTACAAGGGTTGTCCATATAAATTTGGTCATGATCAGATAAATTCTGAAGTCGATCCGTTAAGTTTCTAAACTTGTGATTATATTTAGAAACTCATGATCGATCTTTCTGTGTTTAAAACTGTAAAACCGAAGGGAATTAATGTCAGATAGACAGTCGGCCGTAAAAGCTTAGCCGAATCCTTTCCGCAGCATTGAAGAGTGTTATGATGTGGACATTGGAGTGATTTATGGGCAGATGAAAAGATTATATAACAAAATAATAACATCAAGAAACTGAAAATACCATCTTGTTTTTGTTGTTATTATTTTGTAATATAATATTATTCAAAACTAAGAAGACAGAGGTAATGAATGAAGACTAAAACTTCGAAATTAGTTTTGTAATCTTTCGCCTCGGACGAAATCAAATTTTCATGGCACGAGATTGACTATTCATTGTAAACAATTCATAGGATCCCAATTTCGTTGCGATAGAATAAGTTAGTATCGCTCGTAAACCTACTCGTATTTTACAATAAATTTGTTATTTACACCAATTTACATGGTATACTATAAAATGATGTAACATTTTAAATTGAATGCTTAATAATGTACAGAAAACAATCATAATAATAAATACACCCAACAGTCACACACAGTCTGACCCCACCCTAGGTATAAACTGTATCGTGGATATCAGAAACTACGAGAGACTTTCGGTCTCACAAATATCTCTAGGCCACACAAACATTTTCAGAAAACAAGATCCTAATTAATTAAAAGTACTGTGTTCAAAGCCCGCCTAGCATGCGTGCCACGAGAAAATTTTGTCTACCCTTTTTCGTGTTTTAACCGGTTTTGCCTATTTGTCTACGGACACTAACACGCGTCCTCGTTTATTTTCCTACAATATTGTAGACAACATCTCTCCAGTCTGCTATCGAAATATATCGTGACACGCATGCTAGCCGGGCAGGTCAGGCGATCACAATTTGTGTGTACACTTTTAATTCCGAATATCACATTATATGTAGGTATTACCCGGGTATCGAATTCGTGCTCGGTAAGGTATAAGGGACCCTGATGGAGAGGTCTGTCTGTTACTAACTATACTGATTTCTTAAGTTTACGCGCATGTTATACATTGAAATAAAACTATTTTTATGGATTCTATCACGATTTGGTTTTAATTTTTATTCCAGTCCAACCCATGAAGGTGTCCACGAAGACTGCAAAGCCTTCGAAACGTCGGGAATAAAAATTAAAACCAAATCGTGATAGAATCCGGAAAAATAGTTTTATTTGAATTTTACTAACTAACTTGTTTTCACTTAGTATATATAATTTATTATTCTAGTTTTGTTTACGTCTCTTATTTTTAAGAAAATTTAAAGCTAAATGTTTAGACTGTTATGTAAACAGGGAAGCTAAGAAATTGAAAGGAATGTGGAAACCGTCGTAATGGGAAAGTAAACTTGGCATTCCACAGGGCTTGTTTGTAAATAACAATATACAACAATGGTAAGCGGCGCCACACTTTGGCTGCTAGTGGCGTAGCTAACTGTTGGGGGCCCGTGGCAAATTTTTTGGATGGAGGTCTTTTCAGCTCGCGGCTTCCTATATGGTCACGGATATTTCGGTGTGACGATTCTTTTCATTCGTTGCTGAGGCCATGGTCAGGCCCGTGCAATTTTTCCGACAAGAAGCCACCCTGTAGTGACGCCTCTGAATGCTACTACATACTCCTTTATAAAATCTTAATTTATAGGGAGCCATACTGTAGATACGATCTTCAGCATTGAGGGAAAGGTTGGATGGATGAATATTGTACAGGGTGGACTGTCTGTTCCTGCACATATACGGAGAGTTTTCTGTGACTGTAGGCTTCGAATCTGCTGCTTCTTACGAGATCGCGCTTTTTCTTCCAATTCTGTTTCTGTATGGCAGTGCGTACGTTTGTGCGTGAGTTGTGTGGTGGGTTGTGAGAGGGACAGTCTTGAAACAATAAAACAACTTAATAAGCTGTGAGTCCCTCTCCGCGCACCACCGGTTACTCCGCCACGCTAGCTTTCTTGAAACGCGTACTGCTGTGAACTGCCGTGAGTGCCACTGTTTTGCACTCTTTTTATACTATTTTCAGCTCCATCTCGCTTTTCCCTATAACTGTGTCTCGCTCTAGCGAGTGAGCGAGATGGAGCTGTGTGTGCGAAAGAGACGGGTATACTAGCGTGGACCTTAAGTAGTAACCGGCGTTACCGTGGGGAGGGCCGTTTTATTAAAAGAGAAAACACGTAAAATGTATAATAAAGAAACAATAAAGTAAACGCACGTAACAATAAAGTAATAAAATGAAAACAAAGAAACTATAAACTATTTACATAAAAACACTATTGTCTCTGTCAATGCACTTTCGTTGCTTTTGTGCTGCACATCTCTCCCGCCGTGTGTCGTCGTCCGAGCGGCGGCACAAATCTTCTAGACGTGCAGCCTCGTTGTCCATCGGGAGTATCACCAGCTTCTTGGTGGGTCGGCGCAGCACTCCTCCCTTGGTGCGCACGTCGGCGGTCCTCACGATGCCGTCGGGCCCGGGGTAGGTGTCGGTGATGACGCCGCGCGGCCATGTGTTCCGCGGCAGCGTCCCGTCGGCCACCAGCACCAGGTCCCCGATGCGAAGCTGAGCGCCTCGGCTGTGAGGCTCCCGCCGGTGTTGCAGCTCCGGCAGATACTCCTTCACCCAGCGGGACCAGAAGAGGTCCGCTAGGCGCTGAGATACGCGCCACTGTGTGCGGCCTGCGGTGTCCCCCTCGGTGAACTCGCCCGGGGCCGCTGTGTTGGCGGAGCCTCCGAGCAAGAAGTGGTTCGGTGTCAACGCCTCCGGATCGCTAGGATCGACAGAGACGTGCGTGAGCGGTCGACTGTTGACTGTACACTCGACTTCGGCGAGCAGGGTGGTCAAGGTTTCTTCTGTTGGGTGTCGCTCTTGTAGCACGGTGACAAGGGCGACTTTGACGCTTCTGACCAGTCTCTCCCAAGCGCCGCCCATGAATGGTGCGCTCGGGGGAATGAAGCGCCAGGAGATGCAGCGACTACTTGCTTCGTTATTCGTCGCGCTGTCGATGGATTGGCGTAGTTCTCGGTCTGCTCCCTGTAGATTGGTTCCGTTATCTGACCATATTTCTGTTGGGGTCCCGCGGCGAGCGATGAACCGCCGCAGGGCCATGATAGCGGAGTCTGTGGTCAGTGTTCCCGCTACTTCCAGATGCACTGCTCGGGTCGTCAGGCACGTAAATAGAGCGACGTATCGTTTCTGTGTCGATCGTCCAACTGTCACGGTGAGGGGTCCAAAATAATCGACTCCGGTGTAGGTGAACGGACGTTTGTGATGTGCCAGTCGACTCACGGGGTGATCGCCGGTTGCTGGAGACGTTGGCTTCGCTCGACGTATGCGACAGCTCAAGCAGTTTCGCAGCACCGTCTTGACTGTTGGTCGTGGTCGTATGACCCAATATCGTTGCTTCACTTCGTTGAGCGTTGTCTCGACCCCGGCGTGGTGTAAGCGGCGGTGCACGTGATCGATGTAGAGGCGGGTTATAGGATGTCTTCCGTCCAATACCGCCGGTCGTTTGGTGTATTCTGGGATATCGCTGGCTTTCTGTATTCTTGATTTTATAACCAAAACTCCTTTTACGAGTTCTATCGCCAGATTTTTCAGACGGCTTTGTGTGGAAGGGATCTTCTGTTTTTGTAGCGCGACGATTTCTTCCCCGAAGCTGTCCTGTTGACTTTGTCTCATCAGCAGTTCTTCGGCGCGACGAAGCAACTCGGCGTCCATGTGTATGTACTGTCTGTTCGGGTTTGTCTTAGGGTTCGTTGGTCGCGTCGGTCGTACCGGGTTTTTCGTCGGCGTCCTCTTCCAAGCCGGGTCAGCTTCTTTGTTGCGTCGGTTTCTTTTGTAGCATACGATTTCTGTTCGTCGTTTGATTAGCTCGATGAATTGAAGTACGCGTCCTGTAGTGCGTACGAGTCTCATCCAGCTGGAGAAACGGGTTGCGGGGGGGGTCGCGTCGGCGAGTGTCGGTGGTACGTGATGCTGTGTGACGAGCGTTCTTTCCTCGCCGGTTTTTTGTTCGCCTGTAGTGGGAGTTTCTGTCGGCCACATCTGCGGGTACCTTTGCAGAAACTCCGGTCCTGCGAACCATCTGTGTTTGCTGTGTATGTTGTGCGGCACGTCCCGAGTCGCGTCGTCCGCGACGTTCAATTTAGTTGGCACCCATCTCCATTCAGATACTGTTGTGTGTTCTTCAATTGCGGCTATGCGATGCGCGACGTACGGTCGGTAAGCTCGCGCGCCGTTCCGTAACCAAGTGAGGACGGTTTTACTGTCCGTCCAATAAATCTTGAGATCCGGTTTTCTGTCGTGTTCCTCTACGACGGCGGCGGCCATGCGGCTCCCCATGACTGCTGCTTGTAGTTCTAAACGTGGTATCGACGTCAGCTTGAGGGGGGCCACCCGCGCCTTGGCCAGGACGAGTGATGTCGAGACTTCGCCGTCGGGTGTAGTGGTCCTCCAGTAGAGTGCGGCTGAATATGCGGCTTCGCTAGCGTCGACGAACGTATGTAGTTCCAGGCGCGCGGCTTCACTGTACTGTAGGTAACATCGTGGAATGCTGACATCGGCGAGGTTCCGTAGTTGTCGTATCCACTCTTTCCACTGCGGTGCGAGGTCATTGTCGATCGGCTGGTCCCATCCTGTACCTCGTCGCCAGATCTCCTGAAGAATCTGTTTCGCTCGGGATGTCACTGGTGCGGCGAGCCCGAGCGGATCAAAGAGTGACATGATTAATTTCAGCACTTCTCGTTTTGTGGGTGTGTCGTTGTCCATAGCTCCGGAAGGCAGTCTGGCCATGTCCAGGTTGAAGGTGAGTTGATCTTCTGAGCACCTCCAGATGAGTCCGAGCACTCTCTCTGTTGTCGACCCGTCGTGTAGATGCGTCGTCGGTTTTTTCTGTCTGTCTGTAGAGAGCGCTTGGAGTACTGTGGCGGAGTTCGACGCCCACTGTCTGAGTTCGTAGTGAGCTCTGCGGTGTATGTCACGCACGTCTGTGGCTGTCTGGATCGCTTCTTCTTCAGTCGGGAAACTCTGTAGGTAATCGTCGACGTAATGGTTGTTGACGATGGCGCGATACGCATCTGGATGTTGGTGTTTATGTTCCTCGGCGTTTGCGTTTTTCACGTAAATCGCTGTGGTCGGAGAAGAAGTGGCGCCGAAGATTAGTGAGGTCATTCTGTATTCTGTCACTTCTGCGTCACCCCTGGCTTCGCCTCGCCACAGATAGCGGAGCGCATCTCTGTCTTGTTCCCGGATTTTGACTTGCATGAACATTTCTGCTATGTCTGCGGTGACCGCCACACGATGTTGTCTGAACTTCATTATTACTCCCGGCAATGATTGGATCAGGTCTGGGCCCGTGAGGAGGTGGTCGTTAAGTGACACGCCTCGTGTCTTGGCGGCCGCGTCATGTACGATCCTTACTTTGTCCGGCTTCATCGGGTTGATGACTGGAAAGTGTGGCAGGTACCAAGTTTTGATGTTTCCTGTTGATTGTGGAGCGACTTCTGCGTATCCTTTTTCCAGAAGGGCTGACATCTGTTCGTTGTATTTCTGTTTCAACTGCGGATCTCTGTCTATTCGTTTTTCGGTGTTGAGAAGTCTTCTATAAGCGTTCTCTCTGTTTTGCGGCATAGGAAGTTTGTCATCTTTCCAAAGGAGAGCGGTTTCGTAGCGACCGTCTTCACGCCGATGCGTTTGGTCTCGGAGTGTGGTGAGGGCGCGTTCCTCCGGGTCGCTCTTCGGCCTTTTTGGTTCGACGATGAGATTTTCGATGGCTAAATATTGTCTTAATTGTTCGTCCATTTCTTCGTCGATGTGTCGTAGGTGGTTGACGCGATGTATCTTGTGCCCGAGTATGCGTGTTCTCGACCCGTGGAGTACCCATCCGAGTGGGGTGTGCGATGCTACCGGTTGGTGACGCCTTCCCTGACGTGTTTCTGTCGCTAATAACAAGTGCCAATTGTCTTGGCCGATGAGTATGCCGGGCGTCGCGTTTTCATACTGGAGTCGAAACGCGACGTCGTGAAGGTGTGTGCAATCTGCTAGGTCCGACGCGGCGACTTTCTGCGGGGCCACACGTAGTTTTTCAATAGTGTGTGCAGTTATTTTGTGGTCGTCTGTGTCGCCGTGTAGGGTCAGCTGGACGCGTCGCGAGTCTGTTGCTTTTACTTCGCTTCGTCCCTTGGTTCCTATTTTGTCTATTATTCCAGAGTCGACGAGCGTTACTGTGGATCCGTCGTCGAGGAGCGCGAAAGTGTCCACTTTCCCTTTTGGGCCGGAAACTTGGACTGGCAGGATCTTTAGATATGACTGTGACTGTTTGTTCGACCAGGTGCTCGTGACTACTTCTGTTTTCGGTTCTTCTGTCGGTTGGCGCTGGAAGTGTAAGGATTCGTGGTGCGTTCTTGAGCATCCGTCTATTCCGCATTTCTTAGGCTTGCACTTGTGTGTCTTCGTCCTGTGTTGAAGACATGAAAAACAGAGACTCTTCTCTTTTGATAGTTGCCAACGTTGATTGTTATCCGCCTCGGTGTATTTGTAACATCGAGCGGTGTCGTGTCCGTTTTTGTCGCATATCGGACACACTGTGTCGGCGGGCTTGTCCGCCGTTGTGTAAGTTTTCTGTTTTCGATAATTGCGCGGTTGATTCTTGAATTCTGGTTCTGTGGCGCGCGCTGTTTCTGGCTGGGCGTACGGGCTGCATTTTTCGGCTTCCTGTTGCATGAAGCGCGAAAGCTTGAGCAGGTCCGCATCCTCTTCTGTGTCTGTTGCCGCAAAGTCAAACCACCTATATCGCAGCACAGGGGTTAGTTTTTCGACGACGACCTTGGTGACTTCTGGGTTGTATAGGTAATGATTTTTCTTCAGCATCTTCAGCGTGGCCACGATGTTATTTATGCGGGTCGCGAATGTACAGATGTCCTTGGGGGCGTCGCTCAGGCGCGGCAGTGTCCTGAGTCGCTCAAGTTCTGCGACAGCTATAGCATCCGGGCGGCCGAAGCGCGTTTCCAGAGTCTTCATTATTTCTTCTGTTGGTGCGCCAAATATTAGCAGGCTTTCGACCGCTTCCTTGGCGAGTCCCTTTAAGCTTCTTCGGAGTCGGGCGATATTTTCCGATTCTGTGTACGACGGTTTTGTATCTGCAAAGGTGGCTCTGAATAACATCCATTCCTGGTGTGATCCGTTGAAGTGCGGCAGCTCGTGGAAGTGTCGATTCAGCGGATGCGGTGTTTTCGCGGCGAGTGCTATTGCGGATGCGAGTTCAGTCAAGTTTATGTTGGTTGCGGTCGGCTGCGATATAGTTTTCTGCTGTTCTTCGGTGACTATGCATGATGGTATGGCAACTGGTACCGGGTGCGATACTGAAATTTTTCTTTCTTCGTTACCGGGTTTTTTCGCTGTCTGTAGTGGTGCCTCTATTTTTTCTGTGATTTCTTCGTCGGTGGCGCGGAGAGGGCTCTCTTCGTGTTGCTGTGGTGCCGAGATTTCGGGTTCGGCCTGCTGTGGGGTGAAATGCGGCTGTGCTTCTATGGCCAATATTTGCGATTGGCTCTTGTTTAGCCATTCTGTAACACGGTGAGTTGTTCGCTGTTCTGTTTCGACTGATTCTTCGCTGTCCGAGTCGGATTCCGCTTCAATTGCTTCCATTGTTGCGGCAGCGAGTTCTATTTTTAGCCGTAGCAATTCTTGCTTGGCTTGTGCCAATCTGGCGGCACGTTCTGATTTTCTGCTGCGTCGTGATTTGCAGCGTTCTGTTGGCGGTCGCTTTTGCTCCGTGGCAATGTGTTGCGTCGGAGCGGCGGCCTCTGTTTGGACGGCGGTTTCTTGTACTGTGATTTCTTGCTCTGTTGTCGTAGTTTCGACGGCGCTTGTGCCTGTGGTGCCCGTGGACGGCGACTGTGCTGTGGTTTCGGTGGCCGAGGCGGTCGCAGAAGCGGTCGTCGAATGTTGACGCTGTTCGTTCTCGTGGCGAGATCTTGTAATCGGCATTTTGCTGATTCTTCACTGTAATCCGGCTCGAAGGACCAAAATGTACAGGGTGGACTGTCTGTTCCTGCACATATACGGAGAGTTTTCTGTGACTGTAGGCTTCGAATCTGCTGCTTCTTACGAGATCGCGCTTTTTCTTCCAATTCTGTTTCTGTATGGCAGTGCGTACGTTTGTGCGTGAGTTGTGTGGTGGGTTGTGAGAGGGACAGTCTTGAAACAATAAAACAACTTAATAAGCTGTGAGTCCCTCTCCGCGCACCACCGGTTACTCCGCCACGCTAGCTTTCTTGAAACGCGTACTGCTGTGAACTGCCGTGAGTGCCACTGTTTTGCACTCTTTTTATACTATTTTCAGCTCCATCTCGCTTTTCCCTATAACTGTGTCTCGCTCTAGCGAGTGAGCGAGATGGAGCTGTGTGTGCGAAAGAGACGGGTATACTAGCGTGGACCTTAAGTAGTAACCGGCGTTACCGTGGGGAGGGCCGTTTTATTAAAAGAGAAAACACGTAAAATGTATAATAAAGAAACAATAAAGTAAACACACGTAACAATAAAGTAATAAAATGAAAACAAAGAAACTATAAACTATTTACATAAAAACACTATTGTCTCTGTCAATGCACTTTCGTTGCTTTTGTGCTGCACAAATATTGTAGATAAATCCTATCAATCCCATCGGACGGCCTCTGTGGTGCAACGGGCGAGTGGCCGGCTGTGAAGCCTGAGGTCGCGGGTTTGATTCCCGCACCGGGACAAATATCTGTGTAGCCCACAGATATTTGTTTCGGGTGTGGGTGTTGTGAGACCGGAAGTCTCTCGTTGTTCCTGCTACCTACGATACAAGACTCGAACTTAGTGTGGGGTCAGATCTATGTGTGTGCCTGTTGGGTGTATTTATTTATTTATCGATCAAATTTTTTCATCGAAATTCATCCACTAACGACGAAATAATCGTCGTACTAAAAATAAAAGCAAAATACGCACCGAATCGAGCCACGCTTCGTGTTTGGAAATCAGTTAACTAGGGTTTCATTGAACAAAGAACAAATTTAATGATTCTTTATTCAGAGGCTTTAGGAAATGATAAACGTGGACCGAGCGTGTCACGTGCTGTCACGTTGAGTTTCGTTAGTGTAATAACTGATGCTAATTTCGTCCCCATCGAGAATAGATTCAATTGTTGGGAGTTACGTCGCTCATTGTGATTGATTTGTGGCAATTGGAATAAATCGGAGTAGCATGTTTCATAGTTACAATTTACGACTAAATTATAGGTGCTGAGGTCGATTATCAGGTAGCGAGTCCTGTAGCCCGAGCACGAAAAACTAATGTGAATGTATTCGAGTTCGCTGCGCACTGATGACGTTTGGTTAATATTTCATACAAATTTCATAGACGCGCATCGAGTTCGAATACATTTATGGTTGTCAGAAATTTTCCTGCTCAGGCCATTGATCTCGGACTGGATGCTCCAAAGGGGGGGGGGGTTTACGTCAGACAGACAGATAGTTATAAGAACTAAGCCAGATTCTTTTTGCAACAGGCTTGCGTGGTGGTGTAGGACATAAAGGCAGGTGTAAAGAAATACATTTTACGAATATATTATCAGGTATTTATTTTTATAATTGTCTTAGGAGAGCTGAATACCCACTTGAAGGAAAACCGTTATCAACTATGGGCATCGGCAGGAAACAGCCAAACTGTTATACCATGGAAATGAAAAAAATGAAGATAGGTAAGCAGAATCATCACCGCCTATCTATTCGCCGATAGGCGTGAACTTGTGTTATGCTTTGAGCAACATTTTACATATATTTCCTTATTTAACCACACGACAAACAAATTTCAAACGTCGGAAGCTACGTACTTACATTATTTACGCAATGGGGAGGCAAATACGTAATAATGTGACCTAAAAGAAATTTTATAGGAAGCCGCAGAGAAAAATATGTTTATACGGCGTCTTGTCTTTTCCACTGCCTCGACTGCCTCGATGGCGTGGTGGTATTTCGGTACGACTACGGTGCTGAGGTCTCGGGTTCGATCCCCGGGTCGGGCAAAGTGATATTGGATTTTTCCATATCAGCCCGGAGTCTGGAATTTGTGCCCGATATGGCGATAGGCTCGCCCCCCATCACATCTGGGACGGAACTAACCTCGGCGAAATGTGGGTGTTACCTCTGCCTACCCCTGCGAGATATAGGCGTGAGCTTATGTGTGTATGTTAATTATTATTTTCTAAATTACAAAAGACAACATTACATACATACATAAGCTCACGCCTGTATCTCCGAAGGGGTAGGCAGAGGCGCACTAGCGAACTAGAACCCCCATTTCGTCGAGCTTAGTTCCGTCCTAGATATGAAAGGGGGCGAACCTATCGCCATATCGGGCACAAATTTCAGACTCCGGACTGATACTGAAAAATCCAATATCACTTTTCTAGACCCGAGGCTCGAACCCGAGATCTCAGGATAATAGTTGTACCGCGCACGCAATATCGCATAGCCACCGAGGCAGTCATCAATAATTTATACCAATAGTAGATATATGTTAAACTCAAGTGTTGGCAAAATAAAGTTCCTTTTTTTTAAAACCAGGGGGTTACCACCACCTCTTATAGCAGTATTATTATAATTTTACTTGTACCGATTCCCATACAATACAAACGAAGAACGATTATAATAATACTGCTATAAGAGGTCGTGGTAACCCTGCTGGTGTGTCGCCTGATGGTAAGTGATGTCACCGATCATAGACACCCAGGATACCAAAAGAATCATAGATTCGTTGCCAACCTCAAAGGAACGGAATAAAGATTGGGAAAATTAGGGAGACTTAGGTCATCAAAAATGCCGAAACCATTCGGGCCGAACCATTTTCGCAGTAGGCATAAGTAACAGACCCGAAACAAATATCTGTGTATCACACAAACATTTATTTGTCTCTGTGCTGGAATCAAATTTGCTATCACTTCACAGCCTCTGCGTCACGGAGGCATAAACAAAAACGTGTAGTGAAGCTTTGTTTTGTGTAGTGTATCGATACAAACATGACAATTAATGAAATGAAATGTTATTGGGAAAGGAAGGGGGGGGGGGGGGAAATGTGCCACCGGAAATCTCACTCACCGAACGAAACGGGACAGCAAGCTGCCACTTTATGTCCGTTTTCTGTGAGACAGTGGTATCAAACTGGTCGAGCCTGCCCATTTGTGCTGCAGGGTTACCACCACCTCTTATAGCAGTATTATTATAATCTTACTTGTTCCGATTCCCATACAAAACAAATGAAGAACGATTTTAATAATACTGCTATAAGACGTGGTGTTAATCCTGCAGTAGACGTAACTGTCTACAACGTAACGCTACCACTGTCAAAATTACATAAACACATAATAAGCTCACGCCTGTATTCCCGAAGGGGTAGGCAGAGGCGCACTAGCGAACTAGAACACCCACATTTCGCCGAGCTTAGTTCCGTCCCAGATGTGATAGGGGGCGAGCCTATCGCCATATCGCGCACAAATTCCCGACTCCGAGCTCATATGGATAAATCCAATATCACTTTGCCCGACCCGGGAATCGAACCCGAGACCTCAGAATGGTAGTCGTACCTAAATACAACCACGCCACCGAGGCAGTCATAAATTAATAAAAATATATAGTCAAATACCCACTTTGGTCCCACTTCAACATTACAACCCTAACGTCGTAACAGTGATCCCGCAGGGCTGCAAACGATAAAGTGCTCGCATAAATCAGATAAATGTTACTCCTCCACGGATTTTCACGTAATAATACCCTTGACCGAGGCCTGCTTCGTAAATCAGAATAGTGGGCCGTGCGCGTGACTTTGTATTACCTTAATTCTTCTATTGACTATGAAATATGGCTTTTTATTTCGATTTGTAAGTGGGGAAGTTAAAGGCTGAGATTTGGTTTGTTTATTTATTGTTTATAACCTCGTGCCTGTATTTACGAAGGGGTAAGCTGGGTAAAGAAAAGAACAAAAGTACCTATACATCGTGTCAATTTTATTTGCGTTGTCTCGTATAATAATGTCCGAGTTTCTAATCCCAGGCAGCTCATATACGATTTTCCGTTCTTAAATATTTTTTTCAACAGTCACACACATAGTTCTAACCCCACACAAAAACACGAGTCTTGTGTCGTAGATATCAGGAACTACGAGAGACTTTCGGTCTCACAACACCCAGACCCAAATACATAAATATCTGTGGGTCGCACAAACATTTGTCTCGGTGCAGGGATCGAATCCACTGCCTCTCGCTTCACATACGGCTACTCACCCACTGCGCCACGGAGGCTATCAGTCCCTACAAGTTGCTAATGTTATTTGCCTTCTGTCGTATGATAATGACAGAGTTGCCAATCCCAGGCAGCTCATATACGATTTTCCGTTCTTAAATAAATTATCTTAATATTTCGCTGGCCGACCTGGCGCGCGTATATTTCAAATAAACTGAGCGACTTATGACCACTAGCGACTAGGTCATAACTTTTGGATCACAAGTTTTGTGCTGTTGTCTACTTTGGTCTTTAAGAATTTGTTGATGTTCCATTTATTACTCTACTTTATAGTACAGAATATAACCCAAGACATATAGATAAGGATTCATGTAATCCAGATTTATTACGCCCCATCCTTCACAACAGGCATAAATTATGTAAGTCACAAGTTGTTTTGCTCCAACACTAGATGTTTTCGTACCTGGGGTAACATTGTTTACCGATTTCATTTAACTATAGATAAAGGATTATGCAATACCCGAACTAGTATGGAGGATTAATTAAATTTAAATATACAGGATGTTGCAAAAAAGTAGTATCAATATTAATTACACTTAAAGGGAGGATGGCTGTCAGTTTAACAGTAAAGTTTAAAATTTCGTAAAGTTCATAGTTTTTGAATAACGGAAACTTGAATCTATGACGAAAAAATTGTAGATGACCCATTTGGCCACCTGCTGTGCATTTGAAAACCACATATGTGGTAATTATTTGTTACGTCCACACAGCCTTTCTTATAACACTAGTTTACAAAAAAATATTTTTTATCTGTTGCCGCGAACTCTATGGTGGATATCGTTAGTCTATGGCATAACAATTGCAAAATTACTGGCAAAATTTTTTGCGTAGCTCTAATTACTTAATTTTTTAAACATAGAATTTAAGCGTGATTGTCAGTTAAAAAATGTTGGTTTTTCTTTGCGAAGATTAATGTTTGAAAGTTTTGTGACATTACTACATCAAGGAGAACCTGTTTAAAAAATACGAATTATTTTTGTTACATATGTGGACAATATGTGTTTAAAAATTATAGAAAAACTATATCAGAGTTCGTCAAAAATACCTATTTCCTCTATTTAGGAATGCTCTTGGATAAAAATGAGAAGTCTTGGGCACCGAATTGTGTTTGTAAGTCATGTGTTGAATATTTAAGATTGTGGAAAGGTGATAAAAGAGATGCGTTTAGATTTGAAATACCAACCATTTGGCGAGAACCACAAAATCATCTCGATGATTGCTATTTTTGTAGTGCAGACATAAAAGGCATGAACTCTAAAAATCTAGTTAAATAGCAGTATCCAAATACCACTTGTGATCAGCGTCCAGTGCAATTTTCAGTGCGTAAAAATATATATATATATACCATCAGTACAAACAGAAAATAAACCAAACTCCTCAGAAAATGATACAGATTTTAAAGATGCATCAGAAAGAGAAAAGTTGAAAATTATATCGAGCTTGTAGAAGATCTCCATCTACAGTTAAAAAGTTTAGGGTACAATATGAGTATAAAACTCCACTTTCTCTATAGTCACCTGGACAGATTTCCTGAAAATTTAGGAGATTTAAGCGAAGAGCAGGGTGAGCGTATGCATCAAGATTTACGCGTCATGGAAGAACGCTATCAGGGTTTTTGTGATATCAATATGATCTCTGACTATTGCTGGTCTCTGATACGCCATTTTCCAAAGTCTACACATAAGAGGAGAACTTTAAAACGAAGTTTTTTAGAACACAATGTTTAATTGAATATTAAATTTTGAAAAACCTAATTTTGAAAAAAATTTATATACACCTGTTTTTACGTTTCAAACGCAGATATCTGAAAGTTAAAAACTAGACCTGATCGAAAAATTCTGATTGTATATTTGAACTTAGTATACCATATGTAGTCAGCAACAGCAAAAATTTTCCCGGCAACAGATTCACTGTAAACTAGTGTAATAATTGCGACGATTTACAGGTCGAATGTCGATTTAAATCCATATGCTTAAAAATAATTGATAAAAAAGAATTAACTTCAAAATCCTTTGACTTTACCGTTAAGCTTTATATTCGTTCCTATAAAACATGTATGTGGAATTGTTATTGGTACCACTTCTCTGCAACACCCTGTATATTAATATTGTCAGTCTTTGTAGCGTGCTGGTTTCATCCTCACATCGAGATAAATATTTAATTCCGATACCCGTGTGTCGTGACACAAAACTATCTTACTTACGTGAAGTCAGGACATGTGTTGAGTATTATTTATTTATAATTTATCAACAAATGAATGAAGCATTGAAGTTATATAAGAACTAATTAAACTTTACTTGCTTTAAATTAATGCCATAATAAATGGCTGAGGGATGGTAAATAATTGAACGCAAAACTTTGTTATAATATGACAATTTGTAGAGCATAATTAGTGCAAACTGCCGTCTAAATTATAGAGATGTGAATAAGTAATGGAAAATGGTGTAACTTCACCAGTGGTTTAACTACTACTATATTGTTGAGGGCCCGTGACAAATTCATGGTCAAGGCCTTTTCTGTTAGGTAATTTCTAAAAATCCATTTTCTTCTTTTGCTTTGACTTCTTTTGGCGTGAATTTTTAACCGATTTCAGAAAAGAAGGAATGTTCGCAATTATCTGTCTATATTTTTTATCTACTCGTATGTTACGTGATATCTATGTAATATGTATGTATCATATATGTAATATGTATGTATTATATATATTTATATGTTTTATATATATTTAATATGAATAGACATAGGAATATATTTTGTGTAAGTTCACCGTTTTATTTTAAATATGTTATGTATACAATCAATTTATATATGTATATATATATTTATATTTAATTAATAATATTTGTAGTTTGTCTACTTCGGTCTCTAAGTTTTTCTTCTCATAATATATTTATATACACCCACATTGCATCTTCTCTGCATCACCCATAGGTAGACTGGCAGAGAATGCCCTTGGCATTAAGTCCACCTTTATACATATAATCATGTATATAAAGTTTAAATAAAATAACAAAAATATATCTCCGATATACATTATTTTTGGTTCGGTTTGATAGAGTTTATTCCTAGGATGGTCGCATCATAATCATCATCAGCCACAGGACGTCCACTGCCGGACATATGCCTCCCCCAAAGATTTCCAGATCGAGCTGTTGGAAGCATATATTTGTATTATACACAATTTGATATTTGATCGTCGCCTCCTTGGTCTAGTGGCAGCATGTATGGGCTGTGGACCGGGAGGTCCTGGGTTCGAATCCCAGGTCGGGCAAAACAAATTTTCTAATTCAATTTTCCCGGGACTGGATCCCTCAAAGGGGGTTGGCGTCAGGGAGGCGGCCGGTCGTAAAAACTAAGCCAAATCCTCTCTGCAAAATGCTTGATAGAGTGTGTTGCGCCGACCCCACATTAAGGTGGGATAAGGGCAGGTAGAAAGAAAAAAAGGTCACAATTTGATAAGTTTTGAAGTCAGTCCGTTATTTTTTTATAAAAATCCCCAGTTTAATTACTATTTGTTAGTACAGTTCCAAGCACTTTTCAATGACTATTCTGCGGCGCATTATGACTGTTCGTCATTGAGCAGGTAAACTACTAGTAATTTGTGGTTTTCCTTACAATATTTTTCCCACCTATCGTAGTTTAGTTACGCTGGTGACATGAATTAACACACTTTACAAAACGAGCGAATTACTAGGACAGTTGCCCTAAATCTCCTATAATTTCGTTTTCCCTGTCCCAGTTAAAAAACTGTATATTAAATATTTTGTTCATACTAAGTATTTTATAAAAACTTAACAGACCTACGTGACCAAATTATGTATGGGATAATGTATGGTAATATATACCTCTATTATATATGGGACTACCTTTGAAAGCTCTATCGAACACAAAAAGAATTTTGAAAATCGGTCCACATTTGGCGGAGATATCGCGTAACATACATAAAAATATACAGACGAATTGAGGACCCCCTCCTTTTCGGAAGTCGGTCGAAAATACTGAACACTTCTGAGTGGTAGAACCACGCTGTAGAGATATGTCTACAGCACGAATGGGTCGGCTCGATCGGTTTGACCCACTGTCTGACGGAAAACAGAGGTAAAGTGGCAGCTCGCTATCGCGTTTCGTATGATGAGTGAAATGCCCAATTATAGGAAGGCCTTTCCATTTCCTATTTCCCTCCTTTTAGGTTGATGATACTCTTTTTGTCTGGGATGTCTATGGGCGGTGGAGATCACTTACCATCAGGTGACCCATATGCTCGTTTGCCAGTCTCTGCTATAAAAAAAATACTCGTCCTAAGGGCACAGGTTAACCATCTGCTCATTTCCCAGTCTCTGATATAAAAAAAACACTTCAATAGCGGTGTGTCAAAATGTCCGTAACAATCTTTCCAATTAAGTTCTTGTCAATAAAGTGTGCAAACAATTTGTTCGGCTAATTGTTATCACGCGAACCGGTATCGAGTGATGTAAAGGAAATTATGGGAATACGCGGAAAATTTACATTATCGCACTTATGGCCATGATACAGTTTTGATAAAGAATTATATTGTTTATTTTAGATTAATTCAATGATTTTAGGTAAAAATAGACCGTTCATGTTGCTTGCATTGTAATCTATATTCTTGGTTTTAAGTGCTATTTTAGTTTGTTGAATATTCTTGTATAAATAAAGTATCTAACAATTGCAAAGCCGTTGAAAAAAAAATAACATCAAATGAGCACATACTACTTAGTGACCATTATATTAATGCTTAAGTAACGACGTTATTCCATTGCAATTGACAAATAAATTGAGAATAAATTTCTTTACACCTTATTTTATTCTTTTTTAAGAAAGAAAAAAAGAAGAAAGAAAATAAATTTATGGCTCTCTCTCACATAATATACGGAAATGTTATGATAAATGCGTATACTTAAATAAACTACTAACACACATAAAATACTCTAAAATAATAAGTATAAAACCTAGGCACAAGGTGCCCCAAAGATCAGATTAAGAGACTTTGAGCCAATTCTGATTATGTTAGTAACATTGTTTCTGTAAACCTTAAAAAATGTATTGGAAATCAGTGATGTTACGGATACAGACAAGCCATTGCCTATCATAAATAGGAATTAATGCAGCAGAGGCGTAACTAGTGCCATATCTGGTACAAATCCCCGAGTAGTGAGCAGAAGCAAAACGACAATTTTCCCGACCCAGAGATCGAACCTCACACCTCCGGTTGGTGGTACTGAATACCTATTTTTTGTGTTATCACGCCACAATGTCCGGGAGAGATAGAAAACATCCGAGCAACATTGAGCCGAATCCTTAATACTATATACACTGTACACCGGCAATACCGACTCAAAACCCCGCGGTGGCCCTATTCGGTGCTTTAGGGCGACTTGCACCACTATTACTTACTTACAGTTAGTTCTAACTAATTAAATTAAGTAATTTGTGCCCGATATGGCGATAGGCTCGCCCCCTATCACATCTGGGACGGAACAAAGATCGGCGAAATGTGGGTGTTATAGTTCGCTAGTGCACCTCTGCCTACCCCTTCGAGGATACAGGCGTGATCTTATGTTATGTGTGTTATGTTAGTGCTAACCTCAAGATCAATTGAAAAATAAATATAAGAATGACATGTAATGTACTACATGCCATTACAGATAATCTATTATTATGACGACATTTAATTAATTACATGTAATGAATTGTGTTTTTTTCATATGCGGAGACTGATCATAAGCAAAATGTTAAGCTATTTTTAGTTACTTATTTGTATTATTAGCCTGTAAGTCTTCCTAAAATATAATAAAAAAAATTACATGTCATTCATATATTTTCGGCAACACAACTACGCCACCCAAGCCTCTCGCTCTGCAATCTACATTAACATAAATGTTTATACCACTTTTCTGATAATGTTATGCGGGCCATCAGCGTTAAGCCATGCTATGTTACTGTTATAGATATAGCTCACAAGATGGCCCAAATTACATAATACTAAGAACAACAAAGATACAACGTTCTCCCGAAATATCCATAACCTTAATGGAAATGTCTGTATTTTCCGCCATAAAACAAATAAGGACAGCATTTCCCATCAAAATGTAACAGGAAGCAAGTGTTTTATGATAAAACACGGCTAAGCCGAAGTTATGAGCGTGGGAAGTCATTTCATTAATTTGTTTTGGTCAACGGACCTATATAAACCAGTACTGGGCCAAGGCCACGCCCTCGATTTAGCAATTTTAAGGGACACGTTATATTAAAATACGTATTAAGGCCGAGCTGAACGTGGTTCTAAGTGACGTTTAATAAAACGTTAAACTGTTTAAAGATAGACATTTTATTTTTTTATTTTTAGTTTATATTTTTATAACAATTGAATGACGAGACGAGCAATCCGCTTGCCAGAGCCACATTCTCGCGTTTTTAAAATTCGAAAAAAAAATCAAATTTGAACTTTTTCAACTAAAACTTTATTGAATTCGAAATGCGTGTTAATTGCCAATACTACGCGATACGACTACTCTTGAACAGTAGCAACACCACCTACACTTTAAATTATCACAAGAGTAGCACCTGCCCGCCTAGCATGCGCGCCGCGAGAACATTTTGTCTACGCTTTTTGTCTTGTTATAACCGGTTTTCCCTATTTGTCGACGGACACTAACATGCGTCCTCGTTTATTTTCATACAATATTGTAGACAACATCTCGACCGTCGATTTTCGCGATATCTCGTGGCGCGCATGCTAGGCGGGCTGGGCTCGTAACTCATCTATCGCGTAATAAGTACGTTGACTACAATATAGTCCATTCTATGCTAATTTGTTTTTTTAAACACTTATTTTTTAAACAAGCTTAAGCATTCTCATACCAGTTAACTCAAATTAATACGAGACAAAGTATCTATTTTACGCGCAACAATCCCATAGTTTTGTATGTAATTCAATACGTCCTCCAATTTGCTGAATGATTTTAAATCTCACGTTTATTCTGCATTTAGCTCGTCTGTGAATGTATAAACCTCGTGTCACGGTAGTATAAAAGATTATTTTGTTTTACGGCGCATTTTATAGTGCTTTTACCGCATCCTCAACGATACAAGCACTCTGCGAAGCTACTATCGAGAATCGTAAAAAACATGGCGTTGATATGTCTAACGGTATTTTATTCATACGTTTCAATCCCAATAATATAAATGTAGAATTGTCATTGTTATGAAATGGCGTAGTGGTACTCTGTGTGTAGTAAGAAGAACTACTATTCTAAGGTCTGAGCTTTGATTCCCGGGTCGAGTAACGAAGTATTATGCTTCTTCTCAATATCACCTTAGCGTCTCGAATTTGTGCCCGACGTGGCGATAGGCCCGCCTACTTGTTATAGTGGCAGCATATGTGGGCTGTGGGCCGGGATGTTCTGGGTTCGACTCCCAGGTCGAGATGGGTGTGTTTCCCGGGGCTGGATCCTGTAGGTGGAGGTTGACGTCAGGAAAGCAGCCGGTCGTAAAAAGTGGGCCGAATCATTATTGCAACATTCTTGAAAAAGGATGTTGCGCCGACGCCACATTAAGGTGGGATAAGGACAGGTAGAGAAAGAAAGAAAGAGGGCGATAGGCTCGCCCCTAAAAAAATAAGATATTAGATTTATTTGTTTAGCACTACCTATATAAAGCTGTAACTGCATTGTACTCTACCTTACAAATATTATCAGGTGTACATCGCATTCAACATGCTCGTTAAGGAGTTAATTAACTGGATATTCAAATTTTGCGCGGTGTTAAAAGGGGTCGCGTTTCAGCAAACTAATTGTTTGTTATGTGGTGGTAACTGGTTATGTTTATAGCCTCTCAGAATAATTACGCAAGATGAAAATCTAATAATCGCATTCAAATGTTACTCTGAAAAACAGACTTCAATATTCCATTTGCGTTGGCTTGTTTGTATGGGGTTGGAGCAACAAACTTTTTCAAGTATGTTGCAGAAAATATTTGGTTTTAACGTACCTGACGTTAAACTACTCAAGTGACCTAGAAAATTCAGATCTACAGGCCAAATACACTGCCACTAGACTAAGGAGGCGGCATAATTTCCCCCACATTTCACCCCTCCTTTCCCAATCCCATTTCTCTCCCCTTCCATTCCCTTCTTTTAGGTTGGAAACGCAGCCATGATTATTTTTGTCAAATCTAAATACAGGCCAAATACACTGCCACTAGACCAAGGAGACGGCATAATTTCCCCCCATTTTTCACCCCTCCTTTCCCAATCCCATTTCTTTCCCCTTCCATTCCCTTCTGTTAGGTTGGAAACGCAGCCATGATTCCTTCTGTGTCTCGGGGTGGAGATCTCTTTCCATCAGGCGACCCATCTGTTCGTTTGCCAGTCTCTGCTATAAAAAAGGATGGCATAACATAAATGAAAATACACATTTAATTATTTTCTTGTCTACGCGGTGGCTTGAGGCATTCATGATATATTAAGCTGGTGGTAGAGCGAAAATGTAAATTATGTTACTTGCATCATGGATTAGTGCACTCCCTTTCCGCGGTAGGTAGCGACGGTAACCACTTACCATCGGGGGGGCCGGAATGATGAGCCCTGCCACCGCATTTACAACCTTCATCATCATCAGCCACAGGACGTCCACTGCTGGACATGGGCTTCCCCCAAATTTCCAGATCGACCTGTTGCAAGCGGCCTTATTGAGCACAAAAAAATACGGTGAGACCATTGATGACCCACATTATGAGCTTTACCGAATAACGTTGTTCGTTTTTGTTTCGTGTATGGTTTAGTTACTTTAGCTTCGTGTGGATCTGACTTGAGGATGATTAACGTGCTCCGGACTTGACTTGCACTTTGACAAATGAATGTTGTACTAAAATATGAATACATTATGATTACGTGATCAACCTATTTTATGGTCTACTACCGGAACCATGTTTGCCCTCATTATAGTTCGAGGTTTGGGATAAGTGACTTGTGGTTCGTGAGTGGGATTTTTGGAAGACTTGAAACTCCTTTCCATAAATTATCTTCCGAATCATCATTCCTTTCTTTTATACAGTGAGCAGCGGCTTAGTCTCTGGCATTTTCGATGTCCAGGAGACGGTAACCACTTTCCATTAGTTGGCCCGTCTTCTCGTCTCTTTTCGTAAGCTAGTAAAAATAATAAAAATAGAATTCCAGAGACGAGAGAGAAGCCTAGAATTATTGAGCCTTCTCACTTAAATAAGAGCAAGGCTTAAAGTAATTGCTTACTTCTAGTAAGTAAGCAACTTCCTGCAATATTTTAAAATCATAGCCTTGTGTATTCGGCTAATCATTTCCCAAATTTCAACATGCAGTAACATAACACTTTACGCAGGGCAATACTTTCTATTTCCACAAAACCACTCAATACAAAACTATGCAGGTATTTTAAACGTGTCATAGAAATCATAAAAATATTCCGTGACCTTACATCCGACGACCTTAAATGAAAATAGTACACATTACGTAGAAAGTCGGGAAACGGATGAAGTGTTTAAAAATGAGACGTTACTCGAGATCACTGGGTAAATGGGTTAGTGTCTGTTTTACGAGTTCGATATAATTCTTTAGTTGTTATTTGGCAGACAAGACTTTGGTTCATTTTCGTCCGACTTCAGAAAAGGAGAAGGTCCTCAATTCGTATGTATTTTAATGTATGTAATAATATATCCGCCAAATATGAACCGATTTTCAAAATTCTTCTTGTGTTCGATAGAGCTTATTTCAAGGGTGGTCCCATATAACTTTCAAATGCTTCTACTTCGTCTGACCTTAAGCATCCTCTCATAGCTCTCGTGATTCGTATTTCCCTCCAGTCGATTAAGCCAGCCATTTTTTTTATTAATGGTCCTTGTTTTGTTCTTCTGCTACGATCTGGTATAAATTTTTATAACTGAAATATTCCAGCGGTTTTCTAAAAATTTTACCCAGTCTCTTAATATTCCTGCAGATACGAAGTTGAGCTTAGTGTAGTATTATGTAGTTGTATAATAAAGTATGTTTATTATTTTCTTTTCTCGCTGCAACTATGCATCATGTCGACATGATTTTTGCACAATGATTTTTTTTTCGCAAAGTGACCCAGGCTACTTTAGTCATGGAAATATTATAACGGAAAAGGCAGCCGATTTTTCCATTTACATGTATACTTGTGGAAGAAAAGACGGATAGAGCTGCCAGCAAAAGCTAGTTCAAGGCTGCAGACACG
This sequence comes from Clanis bilineata, assembly GCA_036417725.1. Taxonomy (NCBI): domain Eukaryota; kingdom Metazoa; phylum Arthropoda; class Insecta; order Lepidoptera; family Sphingidae; genus Clanis; species Clanis bilineata. The sequence continues at coordinate 11,133,103 of CM071154.1, forward strand.
AACTCAGCGGGCACAGAGCGGAGCGGCGGCGGCGCGGGGAGCGGCGCAGCAACGTACTGCTAGCAGGTCTAGACCGGTCGTACGCCGCTCTCCGCGCCGCTGCCTTCGGGCCCAGTTCCATTTAAATATGTGCATTGAAACGCGTCGCTCCCCGCGCTGCTGCCGCTCCGCTCCCGCTGAGTTCGAGTCCGCGGCCTCATACAAATATATTTTCCACCATTTTAATAAAATGAACCAGGAATTCTAGTCATGCACAGACTCGGTTTTGCACAGATGTGAATGGGACGGGTTCCGTGAGGGGTTAATAAAAATCATTCTACCAAAAATGCGGTAAAGGGTCTTTTGTTTTGGGAAATTATTTTTACGCTTTCCGTATTTTAAATGACTGTGTATTGAAAAGGTAGAGGTTTTAGATAGGAGCTTTTGGGATATGTAAATTGCGATTATTTTTTTGATTTTTATTATTGTAAAGTATATTAGCCAAATCATTTCTGCAATATGTTTGAATTGTTCAATAGTGTTTTACGCCAATCCCATATTGGCGCGGGATAAGCATATGTGAAAGAAGATACTATTATGAGTCATACGGATGATTTCAAGACTTCAAATAAATAAATATAAATGACTCTTACTACCACTCATAGTTTATTATCCACTTTTACAATTTAATTACAAACAAAAATGCAAATAATCACAAGGTTAAAAACTTAACTGACCGACATCCAATTTTCCGATCGTGACCAAATTTATATGGGACCACCCTTGAAATAAGCTCTATCGAACACAGAATTTTGAAAATCGGTCTACGTTTGGCGGAGATATCGAGTAACATACATAAAAAAAATACCGACGAATTGAGGACCTGCTCCTTTTTGGGAAGTCGGCCGAAAAAACAATCTTTCCTCTTTATAATATTAGCGTGGCGCATTGGGCGAGTAGTCGGCTATGAAGCGAGAGGCCGCGGGTTCGATTCCCGCATTGAGACAAATGTTTGTATGGCCCACAGATATTTGATTCACGTCTGGGTGTTGTCAGACCGAAAGTTTCTCATAGTCTATGACACCCACGATACAGGTTATACCTAGTGTGGGGTCAGGACTAGGTGTGTGACTGTTGGGTGTATTTATTATTAAAAAAAATAGATAAATTATTCTCTGTAGCTCTACAGAACGTTATTTACACAAACACCCCATCAACATGACTGATAACTAATAATAACATACACCCTAACTCTGAAGAATAATCGCTAGGCAAACAATATTTTTCAAAGGAGAAAATTACCTAAATTACCTTAACGTTATTCCTCAGTGATTTATGTACAAAGGCTAGAATTGTTATCATAATGTGAATTACATCAAAGCTAGGTTACAGCTTGTCCTAATTATCATTTACAGGAAGTAACAGATGGACTATTTAAGGGGATTTGAAATGAAGTCCCCCATTGCGTTAATATTTCACATAACCTCTTTGCAACTTCCAATTTCCAGAAATTCTCTGAGATTCGAAGTCCTGAACAAGTATCGCCAGAGACAAACTCCTGCTGTCTTGGTAGATATAATGAGTTTTGCCTCGTCTATTGAGTATCATTTTACATTACACCAAGAAAGAGTAAGGTAACCATAATACAGCTATTCCAGGGATATGTCTATTTAAGTACAACTTACGTAAGCTTACGCGTGTATCCCCGAAAGGGTAGGCAGAGGCGCACTAGCGAACTAGAACACCCACATTTCGCTGAGCTTTGTTCCGCCCCAGATGTGATAGGGGGCGAGCCTATCGTCATATTGGGCACAAATTCCAGACTCCGCGCTGATATAGAAAAATCCAATATCACTTTGCCCGACCTGGGGATCGAACCCGAGACCTCAGAACCGTAGTCGTACCGAAATACCACCACGCCACCGAGGCAGCCTTAAGTACAATTTTTGTCGTTAATTTACTATTTAATTATCTATTAACAGCTTATTTTAAAAGTGGTAGAGCCACGCTGTAGACAATTATACCGATAGCACGAATGGAGAATGAAGTGGCAGCTCGCTGTCGCGTTTCGTTCGGTGAGTGAGATTTTTTGGTGGCCCTACTCCCTCCCTCCCATTCCCAATCCCTAATTCCCTCTCGGTAGCTTGGCAACGCAACCATGATTTTGTTTTCTTGGGTGTATATGGACGGTGGAGATCACTTACTATCAGGGGACCCATCTGTTCGTTTGCCAATCTCTACTATAATGAACAAAAATGCCTGTGAATTTGAGGAATATAAGCGGTATACTGTGAGTAAACTAGTTGTCTGTACCTATTAATTTAGGAATACGTGCGAGAGTTTATGCGACATGAGTGGTTATAGTGTATCTTTTTTTCTACCTGCCCTTATCCCACCTTTATGTGGGGTCGACGCAACACACTTTTTCAAGCGTGTTGCAGAAAGGATTTGGCTATATTTTTACGACCGGTTGCCTTCCTGACGTGAATCCCCTCTGGGGGATCCAGACCCGGGTAAGTTAAATCAGAAAATTCGATTTGCCCGACCTGGGAATCGAACCATCGACCTCCCTTCGGTCTTGAAATATATAATAGTGTATCAAAATATAAATATAAAACCGTATCCGAATTTTTAAAGAAAATGTTTCTTAGAAAATTTCTAACGATTCTCAGAAGACACTCCACACTTACGTTTTCTGAGCCACAACTGTGAGATACGGCAAAATCCTTGCAAATCTATTATCCTTTATCTCGCTGAGATAAACCTTGTTTTGAGTCAGGTTGTTTTATATTTGCATTTATCCCACAAGGGATTGCGTCGTGAAGGATTATAGCGCAGGTAATCTGACAAACGGATGTCGCACAATACGTTTTGATACTTTTTGGAGGAAAAATTGGATCTCTTGAGGTTTCTCGGCCTTGGTTGGTGTCAGATTATGCTTTATGCTGACAAGTATTAATTACGTATAGTGATTTCTAGAGATGTGTAAAATCATCGCCTATATTATAATCGCCATATAATTCTTGCCAGTCTATGTAACACTGTGAGGGACTTGATATCATTTCTCGAGTCGGGTGACCATCATTTCCGATTGAGTTTTTTATGTAGCAACTACCCAGCGAGTACATGAGTTATCAAATGATACCACCACATAGAACTTTCTTTCTATCTGCCCTTATCCCACCTTAATGTGGGGTCGACGTAACACACTTTTTCAAGCATGTTGCAGAGAGGATTTGGCTTAGTTTTCACAATCGGCCGCCTGCCTGACGTCAAACTCCTATGAGGGATCCAGTCCCGGGAAAATTCAATTAGAAAATTTGCTTTGCCCGACCTGGGAATCGAACTCAGGACCTCCCGGTCCACAGCCTATACATGTTGCCACTAGACCAAGGAGGCGACTTACCACCACATAGAACATGATACTAAAAATATAGCGGGTGTATTGCCAGCTTTAAAAAAAATAATAGGAATTGGGTTGCTTATAGCACAGCTCTTCTACTCATTTAGTACCTGCTTTCATCATTATCATAAATAAATAAAATAATTTATTTAATTTAATGAATAATTTAAAATTCTGCAAAAAATTGACTTTACCGTCAGTTCGTAAAGCTGGCTCTTCAGAGAAGAAAGGACAAGAACTCTGACGTTGCACTTTTTAAAAAAAGAATAAGTTTACAACTATTATTAAAAAAAAACAATTACAAAAGAATTTCTTTCACGAAATTAGATACACTTATTATGTAACATACAATTCCACTGCTTCAATTCAACCTCTTGTAATACAAACTATTTGATCGGTCTTCAATTCGAGTCCCAGTTTAAACCACGCAACGTTACATGAATAACTAGAGTTACTTTAATTACGCGTCAGACTAATTCGAGGTCACACATCAATCATTTATGTAAATCATAGCAATATTTACTTTCAAACTAATAAAAAATATTGTGAACATCTGCGAAATTTTATAGGTTGAACTATATTTAGACCAACCTATTTATCTAAGCCCCGTCGTTTGAGTTAATTAAGAACGTTGTATTTAAAAATGTTACGCGTTTCTCATTTCTGATACGTTGGGAAGTAGAGCGGTCGTTGGCATACGGACACTGTCAGTGTTACCCCAGCTATGATGTATAGATATGTACATATAGGTCAGCACGGGCGTAGCCAGGTTTTTATAGGGGGGTGGGGGCTGGTTCAATAAAATAAAACAACAATAATGTGTTACCGAATATTAATGTTCGGAAAATGAATAATTTTTTTTTTTTTTTTTCATTTATTTAAAAGGCTTTTAAACACAGTTTATGACAGCCCTATACTGTAAACAAAAGAAATATTCTCTGACATATAAACAACCAACTTAAAATATACACCTCTAAATAAAGAAATAGTGGTCAGTGCACATGCGCACCCGTGGACGCCTGTCCACCTCGATGCGCACCCGCACCCCCCACATATTTATAAGTAAAATTATCATAAACACTAATTATCTGTTTCGACTAATTTATACACCATTAGGGCTTCCTTTGAATTCGGGTTGCATAATATAGACTGAAACATTCCAATGTCTTCAATATTAGCATCCAACTTCCTTAGAATGTTTTGCCGCTCAGTTTGGTTCCGGACACATTCCATTAAGACATGGTATACATCTTCCGGTTTATTACACGTTTCACAATTCGGTGACGGTACTTTTCCCATACAGAATGCAAATTTCTTCAGTGGCATGTGTCCGGAACGAAGTCTGTGTGCAATAACAACATGTTTTCTACATATGTCTCCCATGAACCACGGCAGACGAGGTGGTTGACTTTGGATAATTTTGTACCAGATCCCCTTTGTTCTCGATCTTTCATCAAAATACTCTCTCCAGTGATCATAATACATTTTGTTATATTTTGGTAAAAGTTCCGTGTATGAAGGTAAAATGTATATATTTTCTGAGTTGTCTGACACAGCTAATCTAGCTAATTGGTCTGCCACCTCGTTGCCATACAATCCTATATGTGATGGGATCCATTGTAGTACTATTTGGATATTGTTTACAGAAAATTCTTCCAGTTTTCGGAGAATGCTATAGGCTATCGCAGTACCACGATTCCCTTGAGAACAGCTAACTATATGTTGTAATGCACTTTTACTATCACTGTATATTACAATTTTTAAGTGCGAGTTGATGTGGTATTTTATATATGTTAAAGCTTCTGAGATAGCGAATAGTTCCATCGACATTATGGATACATTAGATAAATTCTTAAACCGTTCCCCGTACCCAGAAGCTTTTTGAACCATCTGTGAATATTTTAAACCATGTTCTATATTTTACATCTAGTTCACTTAGTATTTCAACTTTTAATAATGTTTTATCATAATCTCTTTTTGCCGTTTGTACACATTCTAAACTGCATTTAACCATATTTTTAACATTAATCTTTGAGGGCCACATGTCAAGCCGAAACATTTCAAGAGGGTTTGACGACGATATTTTTTCATCTTTTATAATATTATATGTCTCCATTAATAACGGTTTTTTTTTATTTGACCAATATCTACTAGCAAAAAGAGCACTGAGCGATTTCAAGCAATTAAGGGTTATACCATTTGTCCATGATTTAGCTTTAAGACAGAATTTAAGTGACAAATATTGTCTTCTTAGAAATAGAGGAGGTACGCAGACCTCGCTCTCCATCACATGTATGGGTGTTGTTTTGATGTATGAATGAAAAAATGAATAATGTAGTATGATATTTTGGATTGAACCCCCAGATGGGGTTGACGTCAGGCAGGCAGCCGGTCGTAAAAACTTAGCCAAATCCTTTCTGCAATATGCTTGAAAAAGCGTGTTGCGCCGACCCCACATTAACGTGGGAAAGAATATTTTCGATTGAACCTACCGACCGAACCACCACCACCACCAGAAACCACCAGAAAACCGACGTAAAGTGGCAGCTTGCTGTCGCGTTTCGTTAGGTGAGTGAGATTTCCGGTGGCCCATTTCCCACTCCCTTTCCCAATCCCTTTCCCTCCCCTTCCATTCCCTTCTTTTAGGTTGGTAACCCACCCATGATTCTTTTTGTGTCTTGGGTGTCTATGGGCGGTGGAGATCACTTACCATCAGGTGACCCATCTGCTCGTTTGCCAATCTTTGCTATAAAAAAAAAAAACTCAACCTCTCCCTTGGCTACGCCCGTGCAGGTCATTTTCGGATATTTTTTTTATAGGAGTACCAGCTTTTCGCTCGTGATTCCATCCGCGTTACATATGAACTTTTCTATCTCCATACTCTCCGACCGAGCGGTATTTTTTCGTTGGAACATGTCCCTAACGCCATTTATCCCAAGTTTAAAGTATTTCGAAGAACTTCGACTGGAATTTAATTTATTACATTAAAAAAAGCTCCATATGAAATGAAATCAGGTTGTAAGCTTTCAAGGTTCTTTTGTTGTAACTTGTTTTCTTGCTAACTTTTTTCCAGCTATTTCTTTCGGGTAATGAAAAAAAAAAAAGAAAAAAAAGTAAGATTTGTAATTAAACCGAGTGTAGAGCCTGGGCTATGTGTCTCTGCTGGGTGCAGATAAAGAAAAAACTAAGCACACATATTGAAATAAAACTAACTTTACGGATTATATCACGATTCGGTTTTATTTTTATTCCCGACGTTTCGAAAGTTTTGCAGTCTTCGTGGTCACGGGTTGCATTGAGATGTCATTTGTCCAAGAATGTTAGTGTTACAATATTGTGATAGAATCCATAATATTAGTCTTCATCCAATGTATAAATATATTATCGTAAACTTAAGAAATCAGTAATCACACGTAGGTAATCAAATTATGTTGATTAAAATAACGCTACCAACTTTGAAAGCGTTCTAATTATGACATACATATTATTATGTTTTGGTTAAAGGGCGTTACCGCTAAATCGTCTGGGTTTAACAACTACTGTCAATTGAAAAAGAAGCATATATTATAAGGGTATCTTACTGGGTATATTTGGTTGGGTGAAAACCGTATTTTGTGACATGCTCCGTCTGAGAGATAGCGCATAAATTGGGTAACCTCTTGCTAAAATCGAAATCCTCCGTGGCGTAGCGACACGTACTGAGTAAGAAGCCGTGGAACAAAATCCACAAATTGTGTAGTATTTGGTTTTGGGTCTAGGTGTAGTAACTATTAGTGTCGTGCTATCGAAGACGGTAAGAAAGAAAGAAAGAAAGAAATAGTTTATTTGTGAAAGCACATACAATATTAGATTATACAAGATAATTATAATAATAATAATAAAACAACGATTTTTATTATGTGAATATTACAAAAAAGTAGGTAAGTAGCAGGTAGTAGTTTTTGATACTTACGACACAAAATGGGCGGTCGGGGCTATGTGTACGAGTGTTAGATGTTATTTATTTATTAATAGCTGCAACCTGCAGTATTGCTTGTAATTTACTGGGTAAAGGGCATTTAGGGCATTATTTCCCGTGTATACCATAATTGTTAAATACTTTTCTTATACTAAAAGGTGAAATAACATATTTATGACCCTATGGTAAGCCATAGGGTCATAAATATGTTATTTCACCTTTTATGTAATAATATAATAATAATATTAGCCCTGTAATATTACTGTCCCACTGCTGGGCACGGGCCTCCTCTACTAATGAGAGGGGTTAGGCCTTAGTCTACCACGCTGGCCTAATGCGGGTTGGTAGACTTCACATACCTTCGAATTTCTTGTGGAGAAATTCTCGGGTATGCAGGTTTCCTCACGATGTTTCCTTCACCGTTATAGCAAGCGATATTTCACAATGAAAACACACTTAACATAGAAAAATCAGAGGTGTATGCTCTATTTTGGGGTTGGTCTCGAACCTCCGACACTCGTCTCGGCAGTCCGTACCACACCGAACTGAGCTATCGCTGCTATCTTATATATGTATAAAGCACATAAAAAATAACACTTGAACTATGACAAGAACTCGATTGCTTATGCATATATGGGGAATTATCATCATCATCTAAACCTATTTAGTTAAATTAGTACTAAATCTTCAAATAAAGTGAAGTGAAATAATTTTGTTTGCCCTAGAAATGAGCCGTGTCTTTGCAAATTGTTTGAAATCCTTAAAGTTACGCGGCCGAACTCACAAAATTAATTGGATCTATTAATTTTGAGCAGTGAGGAAATTGAATGTCTACTTGAGTGGAAAAACACAATTTTCAGATCAAATCTCGCAGATGGCTTGTCAAATATAAGGACAATCCGGTGTTGGGTGTTGAGATGAGACTGATCGCATTGATTTTTCTCTGGTCTAGACATAGGAAATACTGATTGATGTGTCTCTTGATCATGCGATACAGAAACATACTAATATATATGTACATCGTTTTAATTTATGGGTGAAATAGTTCTGACTGCAGACGTCACCACCATAAAATAAATGGCTTTTTTTCTTGAAAATGATGGCGCCATAATTCTTGTGTAAGACACTGCAATTATGTTTTCTTTAACATTAATTTAAGATTAATCCCGAAAAAAATATATAAAATGGTGGACAATCTATTGAAGTATCTGACATAATAAACGCGTTCGACATTTGAATCTGAAATATAATAAAAATAAGTTTATAACTTGGTCATGCTATTATTTTATGGTCATACTATTAATATTATGGAAAACTCTGTGCAACGGTGTGACGCGTGCCGATTCACTAGGATTTTTTGGATATAATTTATTCTCCGGGGATTATTATAGGCCTTTAATCCCGGAACATTCCGGGAACTGTTTTCATATGGGTAGACGCGAGCATAAATAGAAAATAAATAACACTTGACTTATTTCCTGAAAGGAATAGTGTTATATTTACCTTTATTTTTATGTTTTCACTGCTTTGTGAAATGTGTTTACAGACCCTCGAACAATTTTATTTATAACTCACAAAAGCAGAATTGAATCGAAGAATGGGTTCATTGAATGCCTTGGTAAAGGTTTTCCATTATTATTTATGAATAGGCATCCGTTGAAGTACGAAAATTGTTTGTGATAGTTTAATAAATGCCAATAAAAATCTTTTTTTACTATACTGTATGGTCCATTTACCACCAGTAGTCCTTTTATATAATACAGGCGTGAAAAAACATCCAATCACTTAACGCTAACAATCATGTTACCAATGATATCCCGTCACAAAAATATTGACGGTACGGGCTGCAGATGTAATGAAATGGAACAATTTTTAGATGAGTTTTGACGATAACGCCTTTTATCCATATGTTATATTTGTCGATGGTGATCCTATTTTAATCCAATGGAAATGAACGGGAGGATTGGCCTGGATATTCATAATTTGAACTTTAGTTCCATACCATAGAGTACTTAACCGTACTACATGTTTATTTTCAATAATTCTATTTCTTGTAAGCGTCATTAGTATGAACAAAGTTTTTAAGGACATAATTAGATTTTTGTACTGGACTGCGTTTCATATGGGCTGTGGACCGGGAGGTCGTGGGTTCGATTCCTAGGTCAGGCAAAGCGAATTTTCTAATTGAATCTGCCCGGAATTGGATCCCTCAGACGGGATTGACGTCAGGCAGGCAGTCGGTCGTAAAAACATTGCCAAATCCTTTCTACAACATGCATGAAAAAGTGTGTTGCGTCGACCCCACATTAAGGTGGGATAAGAGTAAAAAGATTCCCGAAGATTCGATTCCCGCACCGAGACAAATGTCTGTGTGGCCCACAGATATTTGTTTCGGGTCTGGGTGTTGTGAGATCAAAAGTCTCGTACTTCCTAATACCCATAACACAAAACTCGATCTTAGTGTGGGGTCAGGACTATGTGTGTGACTGTTGAGTGTATTCATTTATTATTTATTTATTTGCCATAGGTACCATAAACAATCACAGTCTAAATGGGACCTAAATTACGTAAACTAGGACATTTCTATGCGTAGTGTGTAACATAAGTGAACATAGTTAATCGATGTTATTCAATAGTTTCTTGTTAAGGCGATCCGAATAGCATAATGTATGAAATCTGTCACGATCAACGCAGTCTTCTGTCGGCACCGAGCCAAGAGATATGACTTCCTTTTTTTTTTTTTTTTTTTTTTTTAATTTGTTCATAGCCATGGATACAATGTCCTTCAGCCGTATACTTCTTGTTATTTTTAGTACTTTATTTCCTACATCTAAGTTTTCGCAAGTGCAATGAAGTCGGATGTGTTCGATTTCAAGGCCCTGCTGGAGTTTTGGCGTCAATTCCTTCCAGTTTGATGCTTTTTAGACGATTTTCTCGCAACGGAGGAATCGAACATGGTCGACCCATCCACCCGACAAAAAGCGCCCAAAATCACTTATTTCAAAGCTTCCACATACTGTCCATCTTCGTTGTTGTTTATCGCATAAATACACACCACATTTAAACCACAAGCACAACTTTAGACTATAATATGAAATCATTAAAACAAGCGACCACCCGAGCACCGTTAGAATTCCCGCCAAAACTCGATATGACTTCCTATACTGTAGGGTTGCCATATTCATAAAAAACTTAATGTCACGGCGTCAGCTTAATGACCGAGATTAGAAATGGGTTGGCTTTGAATAATTAACTCTACATTACATTTTATATTATTTTTTGCTTTAACTAAAAACTGGGGCTATTTTAATTTAGTACTAATTTTGTAATTTGGAGTAAATTTGAAGAAGAATGATTAATAATTTACATTGAGTTAATTAGTTTCATGCAATTCATTCATAAAGGTTCCCATTTTGGTTAAGGAAGGCGAAATGCAGAATTTATGACTCAAGCAGCAATATTTTGTGTTTGTATGCAGCGACAAATTTTCACACAAAATTTGACTGTCCCGGAAGCAGGGCAATATTAAAGGGCCTAACACAACTAACCTCCACATCACATGTTTAGTGTAGCGCCAACATGATGTGTGACTGTTGGATGTATTTTTTATTAGATGTCGCTTATTATTAGTGCCAACCCTAGGTCACCTAATTGGTTTCGTCGTATGTTCCCATAAGCGACGCGATGGCGGCGCTCGCTAGCCCACATGTTGGTGGGACGCGACGGTCTTTTGTTTTGAACGCACATCATCTGCCGAGCATATTGTGATACACAGTTCCTAATTATACTGCATTTCCAATCTGATACGCCGCCTTGAGGAATGGCACTTTTATTTTATTTGTTTGTGGTTATTTGTGTCGCCGCGAGAGATATATTTTTGTGCTATTAGGACTATTCCGTATTACAAAACGATACTTAGACATTTTAGTTTTGAAACAAGAGCTTCTAGAGTCCAAAAGGTGGCGTTAGATAATTTGTTGGTATTGTTTTATGTTACTCGATATCTCCGGCAAATGAGGACCGATTTTGAAGATTTTTTTGTGTTCGATAATTGTTTTAGGGGGCGTCCATAAATTACGTGAGGTGTTTAAGGGGGGGAGGGGATCGAGTCAAATCTCATCTAATCTTACGTTGGAGAGAGGGGGGGTCTCGGCAAATATCACGCAATTTTTTTTTCTGATTGAAACAAAAAAAATTATACTATTTTGGTCCATTTAATCCAGATTGTACATGCTTAAGATTTAATCTTAAGCGTAATCGTAATACGATTAAGATCATTTACTAATTCTTTCGAAAGAAAATAATTTTATTCATACTTCAACGTTATACATTTACTGACTGTCAAACCACCATATTTGTTTTATACCAAATAGCTCAATTTAATCTGAATTTACCTTAGACTAAATATAGACTGGACTATCCTCACTGACATATTGAAGAAACGGGATGGTGCTATACGTATTTAAGTGTGTTGAACAAATATGCTAATCTAGTTCTTTGTCTCGCATCGAATACCCAGAAATTCTTGCTTTGCGTATTTGCTTTGAGCACAGAATTTGACAACATATTTTATTCTGCAGTTTACGTGGATATAAATCACTTATAATTATTCAATTCTTATTATTGTATTGAAACAGTGAGTTTGCAGAGTCTCATAATGGTGGGATGTTGCATTCGCGGGTAATAACAGACGAAATGAAATTTGTGTTACATTTCACGTAACTAACGATGAAATCTTATTTCTGAACATTTTTACATTTTAGTCGTAAATAAAAGCACGAAGCAAATTTTTTTTTTCTTTTTACAATAACAATCCAACGCGTTTACGTAAGAAACTCACATTTTGAAAAATCTCACGTGAGATTGGGGGATGGGGGAGGGGGTTGAATAAAATCTCACGACATCTCACCAGGGGGGTAGGGAGGGGCAGAAAATTTAAAAAAACACCTCACGTAATTTATGGACGCCCCCTTAAGGGTGGTCACTGGGCGCATAATTTGGCCAAGATCGGACATATTTTCAAACTGGTTTTTAAGTTAAGTTATGGACGAGCCAAAAGAGGTGTGTCAGGATCGTAGCTTGTGGCGCTTTATTGTCTTTGCCTACCCCCATGGGATGCAGGTGTGAGTGGGTATGTATGTATGTATTTGGACATAAAACAGCTGAGTATATAAAATTCTTAAATGGAATCAGAAATGATTAGTGTTTACTGTTCATACATAAGGTCCCATGGATTTCGCCACTGATTCTAATTAGAATATTCTAGAACGGATATACCTCTTCATATAAATATGATAAGCTCCGCGAAACGCGGGTGTACTAGTTCGCTAGTGCATCCCTGCCTACCCCGTGGGGGATACAGGCGTGAGCTTATGTTATAAATAGGATTTCACTTATTCAATCTACCCTCCTAAACAAAGGTAATGTTACTCATCATTCTGTTTACTGGACTTATAAAACACATTTTCACTTCCATACCTTCTACCCTGATATATTAGTTTATTTGAGTTTGTTTACACTCCCTGTATTACGTCTTGTAGAATTCCACTCCAATAGAATTACCTATCGTAGTATCGATAGGTAGAGAAAGGTTTTATTGCTAGCCATTTGTCCGCACCATCTAAGGGTTGCTATACCAAATTGCGAATATCAATATTTAAGGTGGGGTTAGAATATTCGCACCTCTTTATCTAAATAAATAAATACACCCAACAGTCACACACCTAGTCCTGACCCCACACTAGGTATAACCTGTATCGTGGGTATCAGAGACTACAAGAGACTTTCGGTCTCACAACACCCAGACTTGAAAAAAATATCTATGGGCTACACAAACATTTGTCTCAATGCGGGAATCGAACCCGCGGCCTCTCGCTTCGCAGCCGGCCACCGCCCGCTGCGCCACGGAGGCTGTCGATCTAGTGACAGTATTTATAGATCGAGAGGTCCAGGGTTCAAATTTCATTCAGGGTCGATGACAGGCAGTTAGGTTGTAAAAAAATATAATAATCAAGTTTAAATATTAAGAAACAGACTTCAAAACCCAAATATTGACAAAATTACGAAATCGCCCAAACTAAGCTGAGTAATCTCTAACGAATACAAAAATATTATTAAAAAATTGGTCCACATTTGCCGGAGATTATTGAGTAACATATATAAACAATAACCCAGAGGGGGTTGATGCAGATTGGCCGCCAGCCGTAAAAACTTAGCCAATTCCTTTCTACAACATGCTTAAAAAAGTGTGTTGCGCCGATCCCATATTACGGTGGGATAAGGACAGGTAGAAAGAAAAAAAAGAAAAAATATCGACGTATTAAAACCACCTCCATTTGGAGCCGGTAGAAATTAAAGAATTAGAATTTGGCAACCCTATCTTAGGTAAATATTACAGTCTGGTAGGTGATATCGCTTCGTACGGTCGGGATTTCGTAATGGAAAAGGCAAAAAAAACACTCTACGCGCCTATAACCTTAACATCTTGTTGATTTTTTCATTTGAACATTTTTTTATTGCGAAAACACAAGCAGGCGGCAAAGTTGATGGTAAGTAGATAACGTCGGCTATGGTCATTGACAAAGCCAATTCACTGCCTACCATCGAAGCCTCCCTTTCCCAATCCCTTTTCTATCCCCTTCTATTCCCTCCTTTTAGGTTGCCAACGCACCCATGATTCTTTTTGTGTCTTGGGTGTCTATGGGCTGTGGAAATCACTTACCATGAATCCATTATCCCTTTCGCAATTCCTATTTTCTCCCTTTTAGTTTGGCAACACACCCATGCCTTTTTATGTCTTCGGAGTCTATCGACGATTGAGATCACTTACGATCAGGTGACCAATGTGCTCGTTTGTGAGTATCTGTTATACAAAGAAAACATCCGTAATAACCAGATACTATATCGCCGCTCGGTTATTTTTTAGGTAAAGTCTAAATGTAATGTACCGTCGAGGTCCCTCGCCTGTTGATCTAAACTAATAATTTATTTATCTAACTCCTTCCTAATTTAAGCAAATGGTAAAATACGAAACTCCGTTATTTCACGCACCGTTTACATTTTATCATTTTAATGAAAAGGGCACATCTGTGTACATAATGTATGAAGCGGTCAAATAGATTACATTGAAGTATGGCAGACTATGAATAATTGATGAAGGACGGTTTGTCTGAAAGAGAATTGACGAAATACGTAAAGGGCCCCGCACACTGAGGTCACACGAGTATCTCCGAAGTTAAAAATATAAAGCCACAGATGTATAAAAAGAGGATACCGTTTCGCCTTAAGTTACAGACGCCACAGATAAGCCGCGCGCACTAACGCGCCTCTACAAAACCGACTTCAAATCTGAACACTTAAAATTAATTAAAACTTAACGGATCGAATTCAAATCCGATCGTGACCAAATTTATATGGGAACCACCTTGAAATAAGCTTTATCGAACAAAAAAATAATTTTGAAAATCGGTCCACATTTGGCGGAGATATCGCGTAACATACATAAAAAACTACAGATGAATTGAGGACCTCCTTTTTGGAAGTCGGTCGAAAAATAACAACAATTTCTTACTCTTTTTGAGCCTCTTCGGCCTCAGCACCAGTCGGTGAAGCAGATTAAATGAGAAGGCACGTCATTGTCGATGGTCAAAGCTAAGCAGAACAAGACATTTCACACAATAAAGGGATGTGGTATATGTTAGTCCGTCCGTCAGTATAATTGATATACTCAGATCCACGTCTGTATCCCCGAAGGGATAGGCAGAGGTGTACTAGTGAACTAGAACCCCCACATTTCGTCGAGCTCATTATGGTTAAATGTGGTAGAGGGCCTATCGCCATATCAGGCGCAAATTCAAGTATTATTTATTCGCCGAAACAATATTGAGTCTGCACTATGATGACTCGTTTCTATAAAGAGTTTAGGCTGTTATTATATCTAATTGAGTTTTCCAATTAGACGCCAAAGTAGAATTTACATTACGGATAAGATGGCTTTAATACTTTCATGCTTAAAGTAGATCAGTGTTTTTCAAACTTTTAAGCACCGTAGTCAAAAGTCACTTAAAAATTCTTCCCTTAACTCTAACATAAATATAATATCTTTGCACGCCAATTTGAAAATGGCCAAGTCCTGCGGATCACGATCCACAGTAAGAAACATGCTTTTTCGGTATATAAATTAGGGATGCAACGATACGCTCTTTTGCCGATACGATACCGGTATTTAAAAAAATATATCGCCGATTCCGATACCGATACGGACATACAGACTTAGTGTAAAAAGATGTGACCTTAAAAAAAGGATC
This sequence comes from Clanis bilineata, assembly GCA_036417725.1. Lineage (NCBI taxonomy): Eukaryota > Metazoa > Arthropoda > Insecta > Lepidoptera > Sphingidae > Clanis > Clanis bilineata. The sequence goes on from CM071154.1 coordinate 11,148,749, forward strand.
GGAATCGACGAAATTACTTAGTAAATATTTATTTAGAAACAACAATTGACAACAAACAACAAGCGGTCCAGCGGAACAAAATAATAAAAGGTGGGGTTTCCGTTCCGTTTTCCGATAAAGCGCCGCGTTTACATGAAAGAACTATGCGCGGGGATGAAGATGGCGCGTTTACACGATGAGTGGTTAATAGCGCGAAATCAAAAAAGTATGTAAATATGTACCGATATATCGGATAATCACCTGTATCGCCGATATATCGGTATCGATATCGGAATCGGATGCATCCCTAATATAAGTGTGTTCACTTACCTTATAATATAACTGTTTGCTTCTGTCACTGATGGCTTGTAAGACCTGAAAAGATGATAACAATCACTCAATTTCGCTGCATTACATTTATAAAATAAAATTTATAAGAAATGAGAATTACAAAGCACCATGCATTAACGGCCAGTTTCAATAAATGATCTCAGTTTAGAGTGCAGATAGATCGCGATTATGAACCAATCAAATCAAGTCATTTGACGGAGTCATGTTCAAATTGTGTTCTTATTGGCTATTTTTTGTAATCTATCTGCACGTTCGAACTGAGATTGTTTATTGGAACCGGGCGTAAGTCAGCAAAGTAGTGGTCAACTCTTTATTAATAGAGGAGGCCTGTGTGTGAACGATCGATGTTCAAAATTCTTTTTGTGATCCATAGAGCTCACTCTATGGGTGTCCAGTTTTATAAATAACTGATGGGTTTTAAAGTCGACTGTCTGTATGGAGTGGACTGCCTCGGTGGCGTGGTTACGACTGTTATAATATTTACGACTACCATCCTGAGGTCTCGGGTTCGATCCCGGGGTCGGGCAAAGTGATAATGCATTTATCCATATTAGCCCGGAGTCTGGAATTTGTGCCCGATATGGTGCTAGGCTCGTCCCTTATCACATCTGGGACGGAACTAAGCTCGGCGAAATGTGGGTGTACTAGTCCGCTAGTGCGCCTCTGCCTACCCATTCGGGGATACAGGCGTGAGCTGATGTTAAAGTTGATTTTCAAGCTTATAAACTTTTGATTAATTAATTATTTTTAACAGCTCAAATTCATCAAGTACTTTTTGGGCCATCCGAAAATATTGCAAAACATGGTTTGATCATTCCAACTTTTCCAACTTACCGAGGGACACTGTTGTTTATGCAAATATAGTAACTTTCGAATCTGGGTGTTGTCCCAAAAATACAAGTTTTTCGGTGAAGCAGGCTATTTGTTTTCAACTTTGTCCCCATTTACGTTATAATTTTCCGATGAAGGCGAAACATATCCGAGTCTTTTTTTAAACCTTGATGTGTATATTTTTGTTAATGTCGTAAAATTACATACATATGTTCAAGTCTGTATCATCTTCGAAAGAAGGCTGAGCACATACAAAAACGCTGTTTATAAGTGTCTCAATAGTGGTCAGTATTAGGTTAGTTTTAATAATTTTATTAATATTGAATAATATCGTTGAAATTTTTGTATCCACTATTCTACTTTTCTTTATACTAATAACATTGTAAGTTGTAATGTAACTAAACTTGAATGTGTCACCTAATTTGGTTATGATATATACACTCTAGATTGGATTTTGACTAGAGTATTGAACTCATATAGTAATAGAATAAGTCACTTAGCATTGTCAATATCTGTTATGTGTATCGAATAAAAAAGGTAGTCACATGCGTTCTTTCTTCCTTTCTGCCTGGCGTCATGCCGGTCTAATGCCAGGGTCCGCCTTCCTACTTAAACAAACTACGTACGTACTAGCGAACTAGATTTCGACACCCACATTTCGACGAGCTTAAGTAATATTTTTATACAATAAAGAATCAACATAGTATCGCCTCCTCGTCGCAGCGTATATGGCCTATGAACTGGGTGGTCCTGGGTTCGATTTCAGGGTCAGAAGGACAGAAGACAGAGAGGGATTGACATCAGGCAGGCAGCCGGTTGTAAAAAAATTAAGCCGAATATTTTCTGTAACATGCTTGCAAAAAGTATGTTGTGCCAATCCCACATTAAGGTAGGATGAGGGCAGGTATTATGGTTAGTAGGAAGGTAGTAAGGTAATACAAATAATATTGTGGTTTTATCAACAACATTCAAGAATAGGTACATAGACTGGACAACAGCGCGAAACACATCCAAAAGTTGTGACCAGGTGGTCATAAGTCACTCAGTCGTATTTGAAACATACCCGGGCAAGGTCGAGTCAGCGTAATAATGTTTAGACAATAAAATTGCCTTACGTGGTTCTTAAACATTTACAGAATATTCTAGGGTGTAAATTGTAATAAACGCCCTCGCATTTTAATAAGTGGTAGATGGCGCTACTGACGTTTGAGATAAATTTTTTTCGTATGGCAACTTGCTTGATAGCACCTCTATAGTTAGTAAAATCTCGCTGGGTTTTATAATATCATAGTACTGGGGGGTTACCACCACCTCTTATAGCAGTATTATTATAATTTTACTTGTACCGATTCCCATACAAAACAAACGAAGAACGATTATAATAATACTGCTATAAGAGGTGGTGGTAACCCTGCTGAACTATCCATGATTTTATCGTTCACATAACACAAAAAAGTTCTACCTAGCAGTTTGCATCGTAACATTTACGTCTTTCCTTTTGTATCTTATTCCGCTGTCAGTTCCGTTCCCCTATCTTAGTTCCACTTTGTCTGCTCTTATAATTTATCTTTTAAGATAGCATCCGACACTATTCCACATGTAACTTAAGTACACTGACCTTATTTATACGAGTGTGTTTCGTGATAGAAGATAAAGATATCCTATGAAAAGAATACGATTAATCAGGCAGTCGGTTGTAAAAAGCTAAGCCAAACCCTTTTTGCAACATGCTTGAAAAAGTGTGTGCTGACACCACATAGATATATTATGTATAATTTATTTTAATTTTTATTTGATTTTGAGATAAAATATCTATTATACTCCGACTAAACTGAGAGGGGCTTTACGTCATGCAGGTAGCCGGTCGTAAAAACTAAGCCAAATCCTTTCTGCAACATGATTGAATAATCACACGTTTAAAAACTTAACAGACCGACTTCAAATCCGATCGTGACCAAATTTATATGGGACCACCCTTGAAAGAAGCTCTATCGAACACAAAAGGAATTTTGAAGATCGGCCCACATTCGGCGGAGATATCGCGTAACATACATTAAAAATACAGACGAATTGAGGACCTCCTCCTTTTTGGAAGTCAGTCGAAAAGTGTGTTGCGCCGACCCACAGGGCTCTGACTAAACTGAAAAAATTATAACACTACACCGTGTAGACTCTAAACTGTAGAGCGCAGATGTTGATTGTTAATTTTCGCAAAACTCATACAAGAACAGAATATTTACATTATATTATTCATATTGTTTGTTTGTTTATTCGTTACAGCAGATTAGGCTTAGTCCTCAACAAACTGACTCCACCAAATGAGTGTTGTCCTAAATTCAAATCCTCAAATTGTTTATTTTGAGGATTTAATATTGTTACAAGACCTTACTAAATTAAGCCTTCGTTAATCCGTTTATTCATTTAAAACCAATTCTAAACTTAATAGAACGGTTATTAGGAAAACTTTGTAAGTGTTGGGGAATTTTCATTATGCAAACCGTTTTCGGTAACGTTGTTTGGTTATTATCATATTATAAATGCAAATATAACAGTTATGATTTTATATTTCTTTTGTTCGTTTATAAAGTAATGTTCTTTTTAAAAATTAAATAAAAAAAGAAAAGTTTCGCATTATAAATATTGTGTAACACAATTTTTTTTGCAAATCTAAAATAGTTATAGAAATGCAAAAATACAATTAAGGTTAAGATTGTTATGAAAACTTAAAACTAATAAGAGATGAAAAAGTAATAAGAAGCACACCAGCGTATGATTATAATTGGACCGTGTTGTGCAGAAATGAGCCAACCAACAAAAAAAGGTTTTTTTATGCCAACATGTTCTAAACCATTAATAGACCATAATGATGTAAAGATGAGATTGCAGGAAGTCGCTGGATGCAGGCCGCTTCCAACAGGTCGATCTGGAAATCTTTGGGGGAGACATATATTCAGCAGTGGATGTCCTGTGGCTGATGATAATGATGAAATGAAAAAAAATGTTTGTGTGTTGGCTCATTTCTGCACAACACGGTCCAATTATGACATATAAAGTCAGGAAAAAAGTGATTGAGATATTTTGACAACTAGGTATTAATATCCATAAAGTAGACACTAAGCACATAAATTATGAAACTACACAAGTTCAGCCACATTTATGAGTATCATTTTTAATGTACGATTACAAGGAGGTAGTTACAAAAATAAATTATAATTGTGTTTGCTTACTCATACGCCACATCTGCGTACAATATTTCGCAATTATTAGCTTCAGCTGTTTAAATATGATAAAATAACTATTAACATGGCTATATATGTATATTCGTTTTTATTACATCAGGATCACCGCAATGTAATAAAACTTACTCCTACATGGGGTCCCATTATAAAGCGACTCTTCGGGGCTGGTTTTATATTGTTAAAAATGTAGGTAGGATTATTTACTTTTTTATTTTTCGTGAATGAATTGGGAGAATCAGTGCGAATTGCGGATCTTTCACTGTCGTCTTCATTTTCTAGGTGATATTATGATCGTTTTACTATTTGACCAACTTTGAACTGCGGCCTGAACAGGAAAATTTCTGACAACCGTAAATGTATTCAAACTCGATGCGCGTCTATGAAATTTGTATGAAATATTAACCAAACGCTATCAGTGCGCAGCGAACTCGAATACATTAACATTTACATTAGTTTTTCGTGCTCGGGCTACTGTTCCCAACCCATCACCGAATAAATGTTTCTTTCCTTTTTCTTTCTTTCCGATCGACAAAAAATGAACAAATGAGTCGAATTTAAAACATTCTCAATTTTTAAACTAGCAAGCACTCGATGCATCCTTGCTACATTTGTAACGATGTTAAATACAGATACTACAGATGTTAAATAAAGTAAAAAAATAAACCAAATAGGTAGCTACATAATTCTATGATCAAAAACATAAGGTAATGCCTTAATAACACGTTTGCAAACGATTACTACAGAACCGAACACAATAATATCGTTATCAACTCTATACCACGTTTGAAAAGGCAATTTGTTTGGGTTAAATGGACAGGCTTTGTTCACAGTTTGCGACAATCGAATTTCTGTATCGAGATAACGATAATCCCTTTTGCCTAATTGCTTCATAATACGGTATTCAACGGTTGATTTTAGTTTAATTAGTCGGTCACGAATCACGATTATCAATGCATAATTACTGTGGTGTTTGTTGCAAATAGTCGCCTGCTTAGTCTATAATAATAATATAATATAATATTAACATAACATAACATAACATAAGCTCACGCCTATATCCCCGAAGGGGTAGGCAGAGGAGCACTAGCGAACTAGAACACCCACATTTCGCCGAGCGTAGTTCCGTCCCAGATGTGATAGGGGGCGAGCCTATCGCCATATCGGGCACAAAGTCCAGACTCCGGGCTGATATGGAAAAATCCAATATCAATTTGCCCGACCCGGGGATTGAACCCGAGACCTCAGGACGGTAGTGGTACCGAAATACCACCACGCCACCGAGGCAGTCTAGTCAGTCAGTAATATAATATTAGTCGTGTAATATTACTGTACTACTGCTTAGTCTAGTGGCATTTGGGAACTGTGGAGCGAGAGGTCTCGAGTTCGAACCTCAGATCGAGCAATGCAATTTTTAATAGTGGATTCACGTTAGGCAGGCGTCGTAAAAATCAATGAAATACTTTACGCAGGATTCATAAAAAGGTGTTTTGGGCCAATCTTACATTAGAATGGAAAAGGCCAGGTGGAAATAAATAACATCACACACAAAGATCACACATAATAGTCCTGTTATATTTCCGGGCCTCCTCTACTAATGAGTGGGGCCTTAGTCTACCATGCTGACCTAATGCGGGTTGGTAGACTTCACATACCTTTGAACTTCTTGTGGAGAAATTATCGGGTAAGTAGGTTTCCTCACGATGTTTCCTTCACCGTTAAAGCAAGCGATAATTCACAATAAAAATACACTTAACATAGAAAAGTCAGAGGTGTATGCTCCATTTTGGGGTTGGTATCGAACCTCCGTCACTCGCCTCGGCAGTCCGTATCATTCCCAACTGAGCTATCGCTGCTATATGGTGCTATTTAAGTATCTATGTATATTATTTTGAAAAAAAAAAAATGGTTTTATAACTTTTATAAACTGAAAATCACTTCCCCGTTATACCTAAACTAACACAGTGTATGGAATCGGATCAATCGGCTTATGGATTTTGTTGGAACTGTGTGCCGAATGCCGATTTCGGGCTGAACGCGAACAAATAAGCGCACGAAATATGGCTGACAATGACTGATGGGACGACGCAGGCCTAAAACAATATTATATTGTTTTGTAGCACAAAATATTTAACTAAAAACAGAATTTGACGTATTGGTTTGGTGGTTGCGTACTCAGGCTGAGTCTAAGGATAAAGATTCCTGATCGGATTCACAAGTTTTCGAATCGAAAACCGAGTTGCCTGAGATCGCAAAAAGTGCCCTGGGGGTTACCACCACCTCTTATAGCAGGATTATTATAATCTTACTTGTACCGATTCCCATACAAAACAAACGAAGAACGATTATAATAATACTGCTATGAGAGGTGGTGGTAACCCTGCAGACCTGTGACCACATACAAAAGTATTTACATATGTACATTTTGAATCCTAAGCAATCCATAGCTGATTCTTAATAGAAAACTCAAACAATTGATTGCCCAATCTGAATCACAGTCCTCAGACTAAGAACGATATCAATAAGATGGTAGTAAAACAATGTTTCTTTCTACCTGCCCTTATCCCTTCTTAATATGGGATCGGCGCAACACACTTCTTAAGCATGTTGCAGAAAGGATTTGGCTTAGTTTTTACGACCGCCTGTCTGCCTGGGGGATCCAGTCCCGGGCAAATTAAATTAGAAAATTCACTTTGCCCGACCTGGAAATCGAACCCAGGACCTTCTGGTCCACAGCTTATGCTGCCACTAAACAAAGGAAGCGACAATACAAAATACAATCCTTTTTAATATAAGAGTACTTATACCGTATTGAAAAGCCTACGAATCTTATTCCATCGGATCATAAACATTTTTATTCAGAAAGTGTACTAAAATGTTAAAGCTGAGCACACGATCTGCTACGTGAACGTGACTGATCTATGCAATCTGGAGAACATAATTTGCACCACCTGATATTTTACACACAGACGTAAAAAAAGATGGACGGTGCGCTAGGAACATTGAATGTGAAGCAGGGTTTTCGGCCCATTCGATCTTTCGACACGTAATGGCGTGTGTGTGCGTAGGGCACTTTTGTACAGCTGCGTTTGTGTGCGTGGCTTCTCTGTGGCGTTCGTTTAACTATAGGCGAGATGGTGTCCTTCTTTTTCTTGACGTCCGTGGTTTTACATCAGCAGCCCGCGCAGGAAAATTTCTGACAACCGTAAATGTATTCGTGCTCGATGCGCGTCTATGAAATTTGTATGTAATATTATCAAATATCATCAGTGCGCAGCGAGTTTACATTTACATTAGTTTTTCGTGCTCGGGCTACTGATTTGTAGAGCCATATTGAGAAATGAACGCGTCGCAGGAAAATAAGCTCTCTTTACCTTCAGAATTAATACCGCTATTAATAGAGTTGTTTTGCTAAACGTTGGTATTATTAGAGTTGTTATGCCTACCATACCTACCACGTATGTGAAATATAGATGTATTTATCACCCAAAACATACCTTGTAAGAAGTCTTGTATCTTAGTAGTTTTTTGAGTGATAGAGCCACGCTGTAGACAGCAGGAATGGGCTGGCTTGACCGGTTTGATACCACTGTCGCACAGAAAACTGACGTAAAGTGGCAGCTTGCTGTCGCGTTTCGTTCGATGAGTGAGATTTCAAAAGGCAACATTCGAAATGTCAGTTTACTCCTTTTAATTAGCAATCCTACTATATGAGAGATTTTCGGTCTCACAACAATCAGACTTGAAAAAGATATCTGTGGGCCACTTGTTTGTGTGTTTGTTGTATGGGCTCCATATTCCGCAATCAGTCTCATAGTGGTAGACCATTGTGCGTGATGGGCTACACAAACATTTGTCTTAATGCGGGAATCGAACCCGCGGCCTCTCGCTTCACAGCCGGCTACTCGCCCGCTGCGCCACGGAGGCTGTCATTCGGTAATTAATAATCAGTAATTCGGTTGATAAGCATCGGAAGAGATTTTATCATAATAAATGTATCATTAACTACAAACGTTTATATTAAAAGTTGAGTCAATTGCCTCTTCGTATTTTAAAACACTTAAAAAGTCATTTATTAAAACTCTTACACATTGATCACAGATGTCGTCAACTCTTGAAAATAAAAAATAAAATATTGTTAGCACGTCCAGACAGAAATCTAGGTCACGACGTGCCATCTAGGACGTTCTCTCGTATTATTAGTCAGTCCAGTATGACACGTAGGGAAAAATCGATAAAAAATACTTTGACTTGTGGCTGTATTGAAAAAGTATCGACAAAAATGCATGAAACGATGTGAACATAAATTTTATGTTACAATAATTATTTGACTGAGATCCCGCTCATTTTGTTGCTGAGTTGTTGATAATTGACACGCCCCTTGAAACACAAGGCCCCTTACTTATAAAAATATTTGATCGCTGCTTATCTTTATACCATAGGTTGTCCCTTTCATTTTTAAACAATGCAACGCAAGGAAAAAAGTGACAGGTTATTCGTAACCATTTGCTCAGCTAAAAATGCTGTTTTAAGTAAGGCCCAAGATGTGCTAAGTTAGTTGATATGATAATCAATATCAGTGACGTGTATACATTCCAATGAGGGTAGACCAAAACTTTCAGAATTATTTGCTTTAACTTTTGCAGCACTATCAGTATTATTATCATCTCCGTGTCGTTTTTAAACATATTCGAGCGTTGCTCTTTAAAAAATCTGTATTTAGTTATGAATTTTATGCTTTATTTATGAATTTATGAAAACAGCTAATTGTCAGGGTAGACAGTGTCTCTTTGTCTATGGTATATGGAGTGCACGCCACTGATAATTATGTATGAACCTGTACAGTAACGTCTACAATTCGAATGGGTTGTCTTGGCCAATTTGATACCATTCTCTCACGAAAAACCTACGTAAAGTGACGTAAAGGTACCTGCTTATTTGAGTCTTCTGGTTGGTGTTATCCTGGCCTTAGGGGCCATTCAAGTAATACGGGGGACGTAGGGGTCTTTTCTTTGCTTATTTTTGATGACAGGGATGGTGGCGTCTGGATAGGGATTACGTCAGCATTTTTTTTAGTTTAACGGATTTTCTGTTAAGAAATCAGAACACATTGAAAAATTCATGTATTAATGTTTACGTAAGCATTGGGATAAGGGCTTTACTTACCTTTGCTGACGAGGGGGAGAATGGGGTTAATAATTGTAAAAGATCTGCTTACGTCATACTTGAACGGCCCCTTATTTCAGGGTTCGCCTTCCTACTTAGATGTTTTGCCCGCATTCTCTATTATATCGTTTATCGAAAAACATCCAGCTATCGCTTGTAAGATCTTGTCCAGGCAATTGCAACTTACGTACTCTTGTGGTTTCCTCAAAACGTGACCATACCGTCTCAAGCGATATACCTGTATAGTTTCCCTGCCATATCGTGAACGCCAAGACTGCCGCAAAAAAAGTGCATCGGTGCAAATTGGGCGCACGATTTCAATTAATATGACGCGTCATAGCAAAATGGAATATCAGTCTAACCCAAAAAATAACGCCAGTCTGCCTCACTTGTTATTATACCATTAGAATGAGTGTATTTAAGATCAACTGCCCTAGACGGCTATAATGCTCTGTTTATTACCACTTTATCATGTGTTCGGTGAATAAATTCTACCGAAGTGTTTTTGGGTGTTACGTTTACGTCCGGATATTGTATTGAGGGCGTTTCAAGTGATTTATTTTCAAAATAGTATCCTTAGATAATATGTTTTGAATGCCTATGCTATTCCGATTGGGATAAAGGCGTACCCAAAAAAATCTTATTTATTTATTTTTATTTACCCAAATAACACAATGTAGGAAATTGGGAAAGTATATGGGAATGGAATGGGAAAGGTGCTGGTTGATTTAATTATAAAGTCGAGCAGTGCGTTGTTAAAGATGTACTTTGTATTCAATGTAAAATGGGAGAAGAACGGAAGGATGTATAACATAGACAACTTACAAACGTAGCATAGCCACGATCCACAGATAGATATTTTTAATTTAGTGTTAGTGTTACCAACACACAATTCCTAGCTTACCTTCTCTAAATTATCTACTAGTAAAACAAATATAACTGCTGAACATGGGTCTCCCCCAAAGATTTCCAGATCGACCTGTTGGAAGCGGCCTGCATCCAACGACTTCCTGCGACCTTTATCAGGTTGTCGGTCCACTTTCTTTGGGGGAGGCCTATGTTCAGCAGTGGACGTCCTATGGCTGATGATGATGAAAACAAATATCAAGTAAAAGACAATCTGGTACCGACTTCCCCTATGAAAACATTTACTCTTCTCTATTCATTTATTCTTCTCGGGATGACACCAAGTAAAAAGAAAGTCCATTCAGAAACTAATAACATAAAATGACATAAGCTCACGCCTGTATCCCCGAAAGGGTTGGCAGAGGCGCACTAGCGAACTAGAACACCCACATTCCGCCGAGCTTAGTTCCGTCCCAGCGGGCTTAGCCGAGTGGCTTATGCGCTAGTCGAACAGAATAAATGTATGGGAATGACATAAGAGTACGCTATATGCGGCGTACTCTTCTACCTCTTGTCTAAACCCGCTGAGGTGATAGGGGGCGAGCCTATCGCCATATTGGGCAATCATTCCAGACTCCGGGCTTATATGGAAAAATCCAATATTACTCTGCCCGACCCGGGGATCGAACCCGAGACTTCAGGACGGTAGTCGTACCAAAATACAACTACGCCACCGAGGCAGTCCAATAAAGTGAATACAATATGTATTTCACTAGATCGCATTTTCCCAAATACCTTAAAACTACAATATAAATCTACTAATTAGCCGATAAATACAAAAGCTATTCCATCAATTCCAATACAAATCCAGTTTAGTGTTGCGCATTCCACGCGATCCCGTTCGGTCACATTTGGCGCGTTTATTCTTGTCACATTGACAGAGGATCGAATAAATATCGAAAGTAGGGTAGGAACAACGAAATCTGTATCAACGATTCGTACCTGAAAGTAAACGGCCCGTGAAAGATATGTTACCAACAATTCCAACTTTTACAACTGAGAGAATCTGTTTTATTTGTAGACGTAGGTATTTTGTACTTAAGGGTCAGGTCGTATCGAGGCGATGAGCACGTTTCTTAGTATTCAACATTCTATCTTAAAGGTCAAAGAATTTAAACGCCTAGAAGGATAGCGTCAAACAAAATGTCAATGTGAAATGAGGCAATTTTGCATATCGTAGTGTGCGTGACAGTGATACCAGGTTTCACTCCATTTTCCTAAATATGGGTAATTTTCTTTCTTTTATAAAAATAAAATTTTCACAATAAACATTTTTGGGAGATTACTTTTTAACCATTTCGGAAATTAAGAAGACGGTTCTTTACTCATTCGTATTTTTAAGTACACGATATTTCTGACAAAGGATATGGGGAACTTTGGGCCAAAATGTAATGAGTTGAGATATGGCTTAAAAAATTGACATTTTTTTTTCTATTTCAAGATATAAAAAATCAGCCCAATTCACAATGAGAAATGAGATATCTGAAAAATAAGTAAAGGACACTAAATAGAATCGAATACTTAATCGGTTAAGATGAAAGAGTAAAAAAAAAATATAATACTAGATCCGGATGATTAATTCAAGTAAAAGTAATTTAACACATTGGAACTAACATAATAAGCAGTTCTAAAAAATAAAATAGTAACTGAATAGCTTGACGGCATGCATTCTCCTTAGCTGGTTCCATATGGAACAAAAACTATGAATTGACATTTTAATAATAGTTTTCATTTGCTGCGTTTTTTATTGTTTTGTGCGTGTGCGTTTTGGGTGTTTTCCATCGTTTTAATATTTTTCTACTAGAATAATGTACTCAGCTATAAAAACATTTTGTTCCTGAGAATAATCGTCTTTGTGACCAAAATTTAGTTATCGAATGTGGGTGTTCGAGTTCGACGCCTTCGGGGATATAGGCATGAACTTATGTTATCTACAATTAAACATATCAATAGGTAAGATTTGTACTTATAAACATCGGTTGTTTGCGTATTAACCACAATTTTATTTAAGTCAAAGTGAAGTGAAATGGAAACTCTGTTCTCAGATTACAAAAAATCGCCAAATTTTCAGTAATGATGTCATAATATACTATATATTAATTGACACCACTTTCATCCTTTTATCCGTCTCCTTTAGACTTATTTTGACAATTCTTTTTCAGTCGTTTTCAAATTAAGAGGTTTTTGGATGATTCTTCAGAATTCATTTCAAATTAAAATTTGAAAATTTAAAGTTTACAAAAACCGACCACATCTAATTGAAAATTAAATTCTGTCTTTGGAGTCAGTGCCAGGTTCAATGGTCAAAATGAAAAGGCACAGACTAACTTATACTTGCCTAAGTCGTTCATTATAGTCCGTTCATAGAATTGCATGCACTTATCATAGAAATATAACATATAGAACAACAGTACACGGCCGCGGAGCGGCGTGAAGGCTTTCTAAATAAGACATTATTGTCTCATTACGTCGCACGGCGCGGCATGTCATTGTTCAAGGTCAAAACTTAGTATGAAGAGCTCGCACAAAAACAAAGAAATAATCTTTCCACTAAGTCAATGGTATGTCTTCTACACCCAAAAAGATATATGTATATGAGACACTAATCAATGTTTTTACAATTTTAATATAAATGAAAAAATGTTCACGAAAATAGCTAATAAGAGGTGGTAAGACGAAAATGATTAATCAATATACAATATATCAAACAATAAATCATGTTATGTAAGTTATTGATTATAATTAAACAAATGAACGCAATATATTAACATAAAACACTTTTATTTTACTCCGAATAAAAATCTCCCGATTTCTCCCGATTTTCAGGTGCCAAATCTACCGATTTTTAATTTTACATTTTTGCAACACTGGTTTCTATGACAACTGCGACTGAAGGTGTTAAAGTAGATCTACATGAATGTCATGATTTTTACGCGTGGATTAGGTATCTATGACTTTATTAATCTAAGTTAAAGGTAATATATTGTAATGATTGTTTATTTTATAAACAGGTACACATTCGTCTTCTTCTTTTAAAAATAATGGCTTCCACGCATATGCGATGGTTTAGCCAATGTCAAGGTAAATAGAGGTAGAGCAATTATGTTTTCACAATGTCCATGAGACCCAGATGTGGATGATCGCAAGTTCCTGCTGGGATTATGGCAGTAATTCCTTCCAGTGCGATGTCACTCAAATGACCTTCACTCGGCGAAACCACCGAAAAACGCCACCAAGCAAAATTCATTAAAGATCACCGGTTAAAAAGTTTCCACATTATACTGTCCATCTTCACTGAAGTTTGATGCATAAACCACACCACTTAAAGACAACAAACACAGCTATAAAATACACACAATAGAGAATAATATGAAATCATTTTAACAAGCGACGCCCACCCTAGACTTCCCGTCAAAATCCCAGGTATACATTATTTTGGGAGCACAAACGTTGTTTGCTGTGCGCACTATTGCTTGTGATTATTACTGACTGCTCGATGTAAAGCCGCAAAAATATGCACCTCTAATCTTGATCTCAGTTCATCAGGCAATAATGAATAATTATTTTTTGGATGAACACCAAAGAGATTATTAACTATAGAGGGGTTATCAAGCAAGTTTCCATATAAAATTTATTGATCTCAAACTTCAATACCGCCATCAACCACTTATTACAATGCGAGGGTGATTATTACAATTTACGCCTTATAATGTTTTGTAAATGGTTAAGAAACACATAAGATAGATTTATTCGCTCAATATTAATACGCTGGCCGGCTTGGCACGTATATTTCAAATAAACCGAGCAACTTATGACCACTAGGTTATAATTTTTGTATCACAAGTTTTGTGCTGTTGTCCCGTCTACATATATACTGTTGAATGTCTTTAATGAACACTCTCATTTCGTTGATATGAAATTAGGGTGTTATAGTACGCTAGGGCACCTCTGCCTACGGCTTCGGGGATACACGTGTGAGCTTATGTTATTGAAATAAAACTATTCTTACGGATTCTATCACGATTATGTTTTAATTATTATTCCCGACGTTTCGAAGGCTTTGCAGTTTTCGAATCCGTAAGAATAGTTTTATTTCAATGTATAATATTCGCGTAAACTTAAGAAATCAGTAGCTTATGTTATGTTATTTATTTTTGGATTTAAAACACATACATAAATAGACTCACGCTTATATCCCCGGAGGGGTAGGCAGAGAGGAACTAAAGAACAAGTACATTCACATTTCGCCGAAGTCATTGCCGTTGCAGATGTGATAGGTGGCGAGTTTGGTGGCGAGCCTTATGCCATATTTTGTGTGGATTTAAAATACTCTTATATCATCATCATCATCATCATCATCAGCCATAGGACGTTCACTGCTGAACATACGCCTCCCCCAAAGATTTCCAGACCGACCTGTTGGAAGCGGCCAAAAATGATAGTACTCTTATATAAATTAATAATAATAAATGCTGTCAGTATTGCCGTTCTTTATTTATGTTTGTTACACTTCGGCCATACAGAGTTTTATGAGTGGTAGAGCCACGCTGTAGACTGTTAAGTCTACAGTACGAATGGGCCGGCTCGATCGGTTTGATACCACTGTCTCTCAGAAAACCGACGTAACGTGGCAGCTTGCTGTCGCATTTCGTTCGGTGTGTGAGATTTCCGGTGGCCCATTTCCCTGCCTCCCTTTCCCAATCCCTTTTACCTCCACTTCCATTCTCTCCTTTTAGGTTGGCAACGTACTCATGATTCTTTTTGTGTCTTGGGCGTCTATGAGCGGAGGAGATCACTTACCATCAGATGACCCATCTGCTCGTTCGTCAGTCTCTGCTATAAAAAAAATACACTGAAAACTTAGATTATTATATAAGAGTCCTAGTTATAAAGTATATATGGAGCAGTTCATGTATAAACTTCACGAATCATAACTTTTGCTATATACATTGTGCAATAAACCTCCTTACATAAAGAATGTAAAGACAATAAAAAAAATCGCATTAGCCCTCCATTCACGAACTAGGAACAATAACTTACAAAAAAATTACTGTCATTACTTTGCTCCAGTTTTTATATACAAGCGACAGTTGTATTCAGGAAAGTTAAGAAAGCCCGGTGATTTGGCGTTATAAATTCCGACGGTTTTTTGTAAAGAATTCGTGACAGTGTGATTAATCTTTTACACTGAATAGGGCTTATTTCCCTCGATACTTTCTTATAGACTGCCTCGGTGGCGTGGTGGTATTTCGGTACGACTACGGTTCTGAGGTCTCGGGTTCGATCCCCGGGTCGGGCAAAGTGATATTGGATTTTTCCATATCAGCCCGGAGTCTGGAATTTGTACCCGATATGGCGATAGGCTCGCCTCCTATCACATCTGGGACGGAACTAAGCTTGGCGAAATGTGGCTGTCCTAGTTCGCTAGTGCGGCTCTGCCTACCTCTTCGGGGATACAGGCGTGAGCTTATGTTATGTTATGTTTCTTATAGCTAGCAAATTTGTGTAACTCAGCATCTATGGCTTGCATGACAGTTTAAAATTAGAAAGACAAACTAATTCTATTCTATCCTAAATTCTAAGGTCGCCTTGTAGCACTTAGATAAATCGAGATTCATCCCAAATCTCGCTTTAAATATAACTGAGCTGTAGGTTACATCGATTTTAGAACTAATTCTAGATTAGTAATAGCGCTCCAAGTCGCCCTAAATCTAAGAAATGTCATCTTTAATTCCAAGAGTGATACCATATATACATACTCTAAGCATAGGAGTATACTTTGAGTTCATTATCAATTAAATGTTACCGGTTCGATTCCCATATCTGACAGGTGTTTTTCTAGATTGGATTAGTACTGGACAGACATCAGGCAGACAGCCGCTTGTAAAATTTAAGCCAAATTTTTCCTGCAACACACAGTGTGTTGAAGTGGGGTAAAGGCTGTTGGATAAATGAATATTATATTCTAATATTACGTTATATATGAAAGTCTTTCACAATTTATGAATCTAGACAAACGACTTTCTTTTAAGATACTTAGATAATAATATACAATAATAATATATGTATAATACACTTTTAAACGGCGTGTGTCGGGTCACAGCACTCTTATTTTAGAGATTTCCCTTAAGAATAGCGTTATGCATATCTAATAACTATGTATGGCTAAATAATATGAAGAATATTTTTCGTAGAAAATATCAGACTCTGTGTAAAAGAATATTGAGATCTTTTGAAAGTATCTGCTTAAACATCGTACAATAAATTGTATTGCTATACATACGAAGGTATACAACCTATCTTTAAGTACAATGACTAAGCTTATTGTTTGTGATATATATAGATATAAGGATTTTTGTTAGTATGGGTTTTTGCATCCTACAATGCCATTTCACCTTTTAATCATTCTTTTGGTAATTACACCTCCAGTGGTATTGAGGATGCGTGAATCCATATAAATATGATTATCAATTGTATAGACAATTTGTAAATCAAATTTTTTAAAAAAGGAAAATAGACAAAAGAAAATAAAAAAGAAATGGTGACAATTGATGATGAAAAAAATAAGCCCGGAGTTTCTTTCTGCCTTTCTTCTTCGGGTCGTCATCCGTAGGTAGCTAGAGAAAGGCTGGTAGGTTAGCTAGGATAGGGCCTCACGCACCAATCCCAACTGCTTCCAGTATTTCCAGTCAATCCCCTGCCACCATTCCTGCCATATGCCATTCCCATACAATCCATTCCCTTACACTCTATTCCTATTTCCCCTTATCACCCTATCTCAGCCATCCCATCGTTATTATGTCCATACTTGCCTGCCTGTTGTCTAAATCAAATATATAATGTAAATTATATTAATCCTAATTTAAAAATTTACTTGTGTTGACTTGTCATAAGTGCTTTTTTACATGCCTACGTGATCAATAAAGATTTTTATTTTATTTTTATTATTTTTTACATATATAGGTACCTATGTGTTAAGGTTATAAATATGTATGATTTTCATTAATATTCTTTAAGAACTTGCGCATACTATTTTTTTTTATATCAGAGACTGGCAAACGAGCAGAGGGTCACCTGATGGTAAGTGATCTCCACCGCCCATAGACTGGGTGTCTGGTGTCTGGTAGGACCGACACAAATGTCTGTGAGCCACACAAATATTTGTCTCGGTGCGGGGATCGGACCCGCGACCTCTCGCCTCACAGCCGGCTACTCGTCTGCTGCGCCTCGGAGGCTGTCAATTTACCAAATACAATGATATTCGTACTCTATATAAGTTTTTACACCTATCTGGTCGGTCGGTCGGTAGGTATGTGTTTTTACACATATCGTGCCCAGGGTCGCTGCGACCTGTTTTTGCACGTAAACAATCGTACGTACTGATCCATAAAAATGAGACGGTTATGGTCACAACAAATCTTCCGAGGTGTTAAAACGCAAACACTGGAGTAAGAAAACCGTTGCGAATTATACATGTTTACGATTCGGGAGATTATTTATGTGAAAGATGCTTGGGAAGTGAAATTGTGAATAGATTTTTGAATTTTGGGTAAGATTCATTTAGAGTCATTTTCCATTTTAACCTAATAAAGGTTGCAGGAAGTCGCTGGATGCAGGCCGCTTCTAACAGGTCGATCTGGAAACTTTTGGAGTAGGCCTATGTCCAGAACTGGACGTCCTGTGGCTGATGATGACGATGATGATGATGAAGCCCAATATTACAAAAGATGAGTGAGACTTCCATAGCGTAGGTAAATTAATAAAAATATAAATATTTCTCCTGTAGGTATGTACATACATACAAGTATGAAACTTCAATAGAGAAGGAAATGCATTTCTCTGAATGAAAAAATGTCTAGACTTGTGAAGGTTTTGAATCTTTCAACGATATTTTAAAAGGCATAAACCATATTTTGTTAATGCACCAATAGCTTCTATCCAGCACAAATCATGATATTGTTTGATTAAAAAACATGACACAAAATGTTGCATGTTTGAAAAATATTATGAAACTAGCAAATCTAAGAAAAAGGTAAAATAATTTATCAAAGGAGCTATTAACTATCTAATAGGTTTTTTGGGAACTTCTACAGGTTGAAGTCACGAACGTAACAGCAATAAAAAGGGATGCACAAATAATTTTGACAATCAAATTCGTGTCGAGTATCCTTAGCGAATATCGTACGTTTTAGTCCGTACGATTATTTACTTATTTCTTATATATCAATGAAAACTTCATAAGATTTCCATAAGTGTCCATCGAGATCGATTCTAATTCGATTGGCACTAAAATAATTCGGATAAGTTTTATTGCCCATTTCTTGCTAGCGAGTACATAAAATATTTATGTGACAAACATTAATTCACCACGTAATAGTTAAGGCATCTAGAGCCTTAGCGGCGCTGGGGTATTTGTTATATAAATATTTTACGTAGTCGCTAGCCAGAAATGTGCAATAACTCATAGTTCGCCCATTTTTTAATTGCAATATAATAAATCAAAATGGTTATACTATGGTTGCTTGTTTAGTAAATTCGTTTTATTGTCATGCTTCTTTAATCTAACTTGGGCAAAGGATTGTTTTGACATCCGTGTAGCGGGGCGCATTCAAATAACAAACTAATAAGACGTAAGTTATGCCAAAAGTTAGTGCAATGTTACACTTTGAGACATTGCGAAATTTTCTACGAAGAGAATTGCTATGGTTTAAGTGTTTACAAAATTTTACTTTACTAGTGAAACCTTGTTAGTTTGTGGTAATACTCCGGCTGAATTGGCAAATCAATGCTGCAGACTAAGTGTTTACAGAACATTATTAATGAATAATCACAAGTTTAAAAACTTAACTGACCAACTTCCAATTTACCGGTCGCGACCAAATTTATATGGGACCACCCTTGAAATATTCAACACAAAAAGAATTTTGAAAATCGGTTCACATTTGGTGAAGATATCGAGTAACATACATAAAAAATACAGACGAATTGAGGATCTGCGGCCTGAGCAGGAAAATTTCTGACAACCGTAAATGTATTCGAACTCGATGCGCGTCTATGAAATTTGTATGAAATATTAACCAAACGTCATCAGTGCGCAGCGAACTCGAATACATTTACATTTACATTAGTTTTTCGTGCTCGGGCTACTGCTCCTTTTGTGGAAGTCGGTCGAAAACACTTCTCCAAAACAGCAAATGAATTGCCTGACCTAAAGGTACTAGAGCCTCAAAACACAGCCACCTCTAGACGAACAATGCGATTGAGTTTGATTTGTCGACAAGAATATTAAGGTCAACAACCCTATTTCTGTTGTACATAGTTACAATAATACAATTGATTGATAGATTCCCATACACAAAGAGAAAAACAGCAACCAGAAATCGTGGCTACGATATCAAATAAATGTCACGAATCAGAGGTCTGCTAGCGATCGATCCATATTTGTTTGCACAGTTTGATGTCATGTATTTATAAAAGGAAAATGCAGGCTTGATGGAATTTTGGTTGGAGTAAAGATTGGATTTCATGAACTTATATTATAAATGGGTGCTACTTTAATAAGGTTACAATGTAATTAAATAATAAAAGCTTGTGCGACAATAACAATTCTTTCATGATTATTGAACGGCGCAAGGTTAAGTATTAAACGTGAAGACTTGAAGAACCTCGTTCTTTTTTAATTCGATTAAAAATAAATATAATTATAAAGTTTCATTCTTTAGAAATAATTAAAGACTCGTTCTTCTTTTCCCTACAATGTCACTCACCGTTGAAATGTAACAGTAAACTGTTACTTGGCGTCGGTTTTCTGTAGGACAGTCGTAAGTTCGTAACTCGTAATAACCCATTCAAGATGGCCCTTTTTTGTTGTTAATAAAATTATCGACAACGTGGATCTACCCCCTAAAACAATAATTATATTCAAAACTAACAATGTTCATATTTGAATAATATTTTTAACATTATTAATTAAAATCAAGGCTTTTATCAATATTGATTGAAATCGAAGTATTTCCGATTCAATAAGCCTTTTAATTCAAACCCATTGTGAGAAAACAATGAAGATATGTTTTTAATCGAATTTCGAGTTGACAGACAGAATTATTTTTTTTTGGCAAAATAAATAGCCTTTCTACCACTAACGACGTCATTAGCGTAAAATTCGTTTTCAGAGATTTTATTGAGCTCGAAAAATTTGAAACCGCAACCTCTGAATAATTCGCTGTACAAAATATAGATAATCTCTTTGAAGTATTTTCTTTTCCGAGACAGAAATGTGTTTGTTTTTGATATTAACGTGCTTTTGCTTTCACCTCGGTAGAGTTGGGAGATATTTAATTATAAAGGACATTTGTTCAAGTAAAAACAAGAGTAATAAAATCAGAAATTCCAATTGGTTTGTCTATTCCTTTGTAACTTCTTATGTTCTCCACATTACAGATATAAGCTTTGGTAATCTTTTTACAATTACTTATAATCACCGTATAGAAATAGAGACATAATATAAATGCTGTATTAAAATATCGTCATCATGTGAACGTATTTACGAAGTAGACAAAAACGAGGAAACTGAGCCACATCCTTTTTGCAACATGCTTAAAAAATGTGTGTTGCGCCGACCCAACATTAAGGTAGTATAAAAGAATCAAAGTCCTCCGGGGTCGAAACTACGTAATTCCTACGATTGCATCACTGTGTATAAACAACATTTGATACAATTGAACCTCACCCACTTCGATGAAACACAATACGATTACAATTTACAGACGATACCAGTAGAACTTTAATTTCCGTTCACCCAGACAGTTTAAATTAGAAGCAGAAACAAAACGCAACGTGAAGTGTACAGTGAGTGATACATTGTTCACATGTGCTCCCTAATCACTGGAACAGCTCTGTAAATATAATGAGTTTTATTGTATCTCTCACGGCACTTGTAATTGCGTTCATTGATATAACACCTGTTTGGGCTCTAATTGCTTGTTTTTTTTGCGTTTTGATGTTAATTTGACTAGATTTTAATGATCTCTTCAACCAGTGTTTTTAAAGCTCCATAAGACGTCATATTATGTTGTACTATGCTCCTTGTATTATGCCCCTACGTTTTCATAATCATTGACAGTTATTTCAAGATCTACGTATGTATGTATCCTTAAATCATTGTCTGAATACTGAAGTGGTTAGTATTATTATCAACTCATTTTTGCACTTAAAACACTCATTTAGCAAAATACTATTTTAAGAATGTTGCAAGCTACTTACTTTTAATAAAAGTGTATGACTCTTGAAGAGTGAAAACGCGTGTTACGAATTACGATGCTACCGAGACTTCCAATAGCAATGAACAAAAAACGCGTCAGCGTGCTCAGGACAGACAATTTGATGGAAGGTGATGACAAAAGCCGATATTTTGCGTGAAATTCCGTCCCGTTGATTGAGATCGAGCTTAATCATCTTTTTGAGAGTGTTTGTTGTGTACCGTGCTGTTCCCGGTAGGTAATATTTTTGCGAATATTTGGGTGTTATTAGCTTTTTAAATGTAATATACATATAATAATTACTATAGGATGAAAAAAATTACTTGGTTTAGCGACTACACTTTAATACGAGGATAATATGCTCATTAGTTATATCGTCGTTGTTTAAGTTATATTATTAAAATCTTGTTTATTCATAACGTTTATACTCATAAATAGCCACACTCATTTTGTTTGTGTGACTACATATAATTTTTATGAAAGTTTTCAAATTTCCTGCCGGATTTACAAAGTTTGCTTTGACTACGCACTTCCTAATTTATTTTGTTCCAATAGCGTGTTTGGGAACCTTGTTTACGCTCTGTATAATGTAATGTTATTTAATATTGTTTGAACAGTTTGTGTTAGGAAGTTCCTCAGAAGGTGTTCTATGTCACTTTACAATAGGTTGGATTATTTTGTTTATGTTTTGAGAGCACCGAGACTTAGTAAATGCATTATTAATTGCCAGTAGTTTTGGGGAATTTCTAAGTTTACCTGTAATCTATGATACCAGAATTGTTTGTAACAAATGGGCCTTTTTATAGATAATGATCATCTCGTCTATTAGAAATCAGAAGTTCTTGCTCAACACATTATTTGTATGTGTCAAACAAAAGCCTGCCTCGGTGGCGTGGTGGTATATCGGTACGACTACGGTTCTGAGGTCGCGGGTTCGATCCCCGGGTCGGGCAAAGTAATATTGGATTTTTCCATATCAGCTCGGAGTCTGGAATTTGTGCCCGATATGGCGATAGACTCGCCCCCTATCACATCTGGGACGGAACTAAGCTCGGCGAAATGTGGGTGTTCTAGTTCGCTAGTGCGTCTCTGCCTACCCCTTCGGGGATACAGACGTGAGCTTATGTTATGTGTGTGTTGTGTCAAACAAAAGTCATGAGCTTCATTTAAATACTTCATCATTATCATCACCAGCCTTGATCCATCTACTTCTGGGTATAGTCCTCTTCTCTAATATTCCCTGTTACAGATACATACTTCATCAAAATATATGTATATTAAGAAGATCCGATGAAAGAAATTAAAAAGACTGATAATAACTATGTTTTCAAAATCAATATAATAACTATGTTTTTAAAACTGATAATAACTATGTCCGTGATTAGTTTAAGATATTAGATGTACAGAGCTTGAAATTTTACGAACACCAGTCCTAGATAAACCAATAATAGATAATAATAATTCATCTAGTTTCCAGGTCACGGTCCTAAACGTAAACTTTGAACATTCATTATTCCGATGTCTAATAAATTCGAACATAATTCTACAAGACTAGTCCCACAGTCCAGTAAAAGTGTGTAATAAAATAGCTCATAACAACATGTTTAGTGTTGTTGAGTTTGAAATCTATAAGTTGTAGCGTACTTGCATCTGCATAAATAACGATGTTTAGAACGCAACTTAGGAAATGTTCATATTTCCGAAGTACTATCAATGGCTTTTATTAGTTAATCTGTATCCTGTATGTGTATAAATATCGCTTGGAGATTATCGTCTTATCTAATTATTAACTTCATAGGATGAAGGATAATGTTTTTTCAGTTGTGTCGCTGTGAATTTGGTCAGTGGATATCCTGACATGATGATGATGAAATTAATGAATTACCTTGGAATAATTCTATATGTTCCTGCAATATGATTAACCGAAATCAATATAAATATGTTGGGACAAATAAAATTCGTAAGAAGGAAGCATTATCGATTTGCAAAAGGATATGCCATCCATCATATAGAAGGAGAAATATGTTTTCTATTTATGTTTAGCTACGTCTCTCCGTCTATACGAGATATTGCAAAATATACTTACGGATATTCTACTTCCAAATATTAAAGAAATGTTGTTTGTGTTTTTTTATAGTTGTAGTTAGAGCTCATCATTTTAATACTGTAATGCAGTTTTTTTAAAGTTAGTTATAAATTTAAAGTCACTTATACTTAGTATCTTCCTGCTTCTCTCAATTTTATATCTAGAGGTAAAAATAGAACTACTTTTTCCACCTGCATTTATTCCACTACCATTCCGAGTTGGTTCCACACATTTTTGAAGTATGTAGCAGAAATCATGCGGCTTATGTTTTATGATCGGATGCTTCCTAACGTCAACCGATTCTGGCGAATATAGTCAGGACAATTGGGATTTTTAAATTAATTTTATATAAAACTTCCGACGCTTAAAATATAGAACAGAAACAAATATTAAAATATTATCAAAAATAAAAAAGTTATGAGCCTCTGAAGTTTGGTGTAACCTTCAAACTACGGGAAAGAGAAGTATCAGTATAATCACGTCACCGCCATAATGGTACGAGCGTTGAAAAGGGATAACAATATATTTAGAATATGCCCCTACTCCAGTATTTAATATATGAATTACTGCCTCATTTGTCAACCAATTTCGATGCAGTTTTTACAGAAGGGTTTCATTTTTCTATTTGCTATTACATATAAATGTGTAATAAAATCAAACATAGTCAAGTACGCTATTCGTGTTACGAAATCCAATTTACACAGCCAGGGATTCAAACAAAGGACCTCCCAGTCAACATTCAAGTCACGACAGTTTTAGAGACAGCAGTGAGAACCACTGGATCTGGCTCATATAGATGGCTAATAGTAGCCAAATTGTTTATCTACAGCATTGTTCGACCACTTTGCGACATAACAAAAAGAAAAAATCTAGTCTGATTATTATTTGGTGTAAATAGGTCGTTAAATTTGTTTGTGTTGTAGCAAATAGGGACAATCAAACAATGTTTACATCTAATATTGATTACGTAAGTTAATAGAGTAAGGAACTTCAGGGTCACAACGAACAAGAGACATGAAGACGGAGGATAGCTTCCGCATTGGATTTGTTTACTGTACAAACATTTTAGGATTGTGAGGTTAAGTTAATAGAAGTTACTAGAAATAAGCTCCCGCTGTACCTTGAAAGGGTAGACAGAGACGCGACTAGTGCACTCACTATCAATCGAGTTTCATCTTTAGCGCATACATTTTAGTGAGACGTAAAAGACGTAATAGTCAGGAGATCTCAGTTATAAATTCTACGTCCACTATCCTCCCGAAAAGTACATAATATAGGTACATATTGTGGTACGGATTTTTTACGTACTGTCCGGATCTGTTCAGGATTCCGGACTTTTCAACCCAATAAATCACTACTACTAGATTTATAACCTTTTATAATTATAATTTTAATAACGACAATTGTCTCCTAACTTCATAAAAATCATATTCAAGAAATTATTTGTTTGTTTATAGTCAGTCTCCAATTTTTCTAGTATCCTTGTTCCGAAAAGCCGCCTTGAAAACTGGTAACTTTATTAACAAGACCTACATTATGATCTAGGTTCTCATTTCATTTCAAACTTTGGGTCCGTGATTTTTTGTTACAAAACATTTGAAATTAAAATAAATTTTCATCCAGTCCAGACTAAGCAAAAACATTTCAAACTACGTTTAAGTACAGAATACTTTATGCTCAAAGAAAACTAAACTTGTTATATGTTGGGTTTATAAACTTAGGTTGGTATTTTAGTGGTAGTGTTGTTGAAATATCTTTAAATTAGTCGAAAGAGCTTGGACCAGATGGTACTAGGGGTATGTTATCATGGACCGCAAAAATACTAGCTAGATATTTTTAAAAGCATAGGAGCATATTATGGTATGGTATCACTGTGGATAATGCTCATGATCCGGTAGAGTAGAAACTTTCTTTTTTTATAGCAGAGACTGGCAAATGAGCAGATGGGTCACCTGATGGTAAGTGATCTTCACCGCCCATAGACACCCAAGACACAAAAAGAATCATGGGTGCGTTGTCAACCTAAAAGGAGGGAATGGAATGGGAGGGAAGGGGGATTGGGAGAGGGAGGGGGGAAATGGGCCACCGGAAAGTTCTGAGTGGAGAGGCGGAATCTAGTATTGTTAGGCCAGGTAAGGCCAGTTAGGCCAGACCGTCCAATAAAAATAATCTAGAAAACCGGTTGATATTCGACCATTAGGGCGAATTGCAGCGTTATTACTAATCTAGGGTTAAACCTAAACTCGATTTATCCTACTGCTCATTTCCATCTATAAATCGATATTTAGGAGTTAATAGAGATTTATCGCTCAGCTACTAGTATCCTAACTCATTAATTTAAGTTCGAGATTTAACGGTTAATGAGGTTATTCGGTCAAAGTCGATAACTATTATAATAGAAAACTCTACAATTAAATTAATATTTACTATTCATAAACTTTAACTATGTCAAATTTCTCTGAGCTTAATACTCTTAAAAGAAGCCGGTGTTTACATATTAATAAATATATTGAGTCTAGTTCTAAATTAGGACTCTTCGAAATTACATCCTTCGGTCTTCGTAAAACATTGGAATGAAATAGGTTATCTTTATTGCATTTTACTTGAAACTTTTCGGGCTGTTGTACCCAAATCACAATTACACATCTATACAGCCATGATAAGGAGACTGGCCGAATTCCATTACTTTAAACTTAATTGTTTTGGTCATGGAAGGGTATTGATCAAGTGGAAATAATGTTTACTTTTCCACTTTTATACCAGCATTACAGTCATCCATGAGTCAAATTGTGGCCGGAGCAGATCGAAGTTTTTTTGACATTTCTCCCTAGCGAAAACTTAAAATATAAAGCCGCGTCTCCTGCACTAGATTTCTCAAAAATTTATACAAAAACACATACGTAAAACAATGATTTTAGACCATAGATAAAAAATATATGTTTTGTGTTATGCTATGTTTTAGTGCAGGAGACGCGGCTATAGTATGACATACACTCTAGCGCCTCAAGTGTTTACGCGAGGAATTAATGTTTGTCATACAAATTGTTTTACGTAGTCGCTAACGATAAACGTCGAAAAAGTCATGATAGCTCAATTGCAGAATAATTTTGACAATCAAAATCTTATCGAACTAGCTACGGAGTTAAACTTCACACTTTTTTTTTCTACTTGCCCTTATCCCACCTTAATGTGGAGTCGGCGCAACACACTTTTCCAAGTATGTTGCAGAAAGGATTTGGCTAAGTTTTTACAATCGGCTGCCTGGCTGACGTCAACCCTCTCTGAGGGATCCAGTCCCGGGCAAATTAAATTAGAAAATTCGTTTTGCCCGACCTGGGAATCGAACCTACGACCTCCCGGTTCACAGCCCATATATGCTGCCACTGAACCAAGGAGGCGACTGATATAATTATAATAATTGTAAATTATTCCTGCTCTGACTCTTTTGTCTAAATGTATAGAGATAGTTAGCGAATTCTTGATAATGTCGAACATTAGACATGTGGCCTTACTTATGCAAGCATTTTTAGCTGAGCAAATGGTTAAGAATAACCTGTCACTGTTTTCCTTGCGTTATATTGTTACAAACTTAAAGGGACAACCTATGGTATAAAGATAAGCAGCGCTTAAATTTTTTATAAGTAAGGGGCATAAAGACTCATTCACTAGGCCGCATCAGAAAATTCTTTGTTTTCAAATTGTATGATGACTTCATAGATGTAATTTTTTTTTTCCGGGCACGGCAAAGTGACTACATGATGATGGTAAGCGTAGTGCAGTCCGAAACTAGCGACTACAGACAAACACTGTTTATTAGTGGTCCTCAGAATCATGCCGGCCTATTTATGCTTCTTCTCACTCCGAATCCGAAGAGGGAAGCAAATCGAGGGGCTTGCGACAAGACAGACGGATGACAGATGCAGATTCAGGGATACCCCCATACCCGTCTCAACCAACCATCAAGTCATGCCGCAAGCCCCTCGAGAGAACCGGAGGTACACTGGCTGATCCTGGAACGCGAACCACACACGGAGTGTGGGTCACTATGGCAGGTTTTAGCACCATGTGTACGGTGGTCACCATCCGATCGGATACGAATATCCTACCACCAGCAATATAATTTTATGTTATACCTACGAGAATTGTTGCTGATATGGTCTCATAAACTCCCTCCAACTTAATGGAACTTTGAGGATATTTCCAGGTATTTTGGGATTAATGATGATGGACACAAATACTTCGCTACATTTTAAGCTAATTAGACTGGCCTAGGCTCAAGTTGTAAAAGAGTGACTTTGATGGACTCATACATTTTAATGGACTCGTTACTTAGCTGTTGACAGGGCGGTTGTGAATTTAGAATAGCGGCTTTTTAAATATTTCTCATTATTTTGATTATGGCCTTTGCCAGCAGTGGACGTCCTGTGGCTGATAATGATGATGATACATAAGATCACGCCTGTATCCCCGAAGGGGTAGGCAGAGGTGCATTAGCGAACTAGAATACCCACATTTCACCGAGCTTAGTTCGGTCCCAGATGTGATAGGAAGCGAGCCTATCGCCATAATGGGCATAAATACCAGACTCCGGGTTGATATGGAATAATCCAATATGACTTTGCCTGACCCGGGGATCGAACCCAAGACCTCAGGACGGTTGTCATACCACCACCTTTATCTTTTTGAATGATACTAAGTTGAAATTATAATAATGCTAGCCATTTATTGTATGCTACTCTACCCTCTTTCTAGATAATGAAATGTCACTATTATATTTTCTCAAACTTATATTATTCTTTCTTTCATTATCACAATAACATTATACTCTCCAGTAACAATAGCAATATCTTTTTCATACAAATCAAATCTACCTCTGCACAAAGTTTAATCGAAATAGTTTCCCTGTTATCGTGTTGTTCAAGGGCAAATAAATATCAAAACTCATATCGTGGTTCCTAATATTTAGTACCACATTTCATACTTTATTTATTAAATTTGTGAGACGGTGAATAAAGTATGAAACTGTTATTTTAGTTAAAACGTTATTCCAAATTTATTAAAGTAGCTGTGATATTATAATTACCAATTAATATTATAATATTAGTTTGGATAGCGACCAACGTACACAATATGGTTTTAAAATATACCACAGGGTCCTACACGCTTTGGGTACATCGCATGCCAGGATCAGCCAGTGATTATCCGGTTCTTCTGAGGGGTTTACGACATGAATTGATGATTGGTTGGGCCCGCTCCACCCAATACAGGTAAATACATACCTGTACCTGCATCCGCCTGTCCTGTCTTTTTTTCTCTTAGTTCTTTTGATTTGATTCGTCCCTCCTGGGAGTTCGGAGCGCGAACAAACATTTATGCAGTCATAAATCAGTCGTCTATTATTTGAAAGCATAAATAAACTGAAATAGCAAAATAGTTTCTTTCTCGCTTCGTTGGTCTAAAGGTAGTGTACAAGGACTGTATGCCTGGTCAAGAGTTTCAGTCTGTGTTCGAAACCCAGGACAGGCAACACGGTTTTTTTAGCATTATTTGCCAAATAAATTTGACGTCAGGTAAGAAGCCGGTTTGTAGAAACTAAGCCGAACCCACACTGGGACTGGGCAAAGGCAGATGGAAGAAGAATGATACTGCGGCCCGAGCAGGAAATTTTTTGATAATCGTAAATGCATTCGAGCTTGATGCGCGAAATTTGTACCAAATGTCAACAGTGCGCAACAAGCTTAATACGATATCGATTGTCAAAAATATTCCTTCTAGGGCCGCTGTTCCTTTCATGTGGTATCTTCATTATTATGTCGCGCCTTTCTTCGCCGTACATGCCAAAAAGAGATATAAATTGTGTGCTCCCTTTATTTGCTTCCATCGCTCCTCCCGACTGAGCTTTATTTTTATACCTTTTATTGCGTTTATCGGTTAGACTCCGTGTGGGATCGCGCTATAGATCCGTAAATACACCCAAACTTAGCTTTTATTGTGGCTGAACGTTTCACCAGATGTTTATTTATGCTTCAACTTTAGAATTATTACACATCAAACTTTTATTTAATATGTTTTTATTTTATTAGACCGACTCCCAAACTGCTTATGGTTTGAGTTTTAATTATCGTTTAAAAGTTTTGTATATTTATGATCGTTGTTATATTAAAGTAAACACGGGTTATTTTAAGTGCAGATAGTTTGGAATATGTTGTTACAATGTTTGTAATAAAGTATATTAGTATGACGGCAGCCTATTGGCGCCTATTGGGAGCAGCAGGAAATATAAATTTAAGACGTTTGGCGTACTTCAGTGAAATACGAATTAAGTGGATTTTGCATAAATAATTATTGTTTGATTAATTTCAAACAGTTTATGAATCATTGTTGTGAGTTCTTTTAATGCATGACATCAATAAGCTAACCTTGAGGATATGCTAGAACAACATATATTATATATCTACATTTTTTTTAAAACAGAGCCTGGCAAACGAGCAGATGCGTCACCTGACATAGAAACCTAAGACATGAAAATCATCGGTGCGTTGCCAACCTACAAGGAGGGAAATTTGGGATTTGGAAAGGGAGGGGGAAATTGGGAAATCTCACTCACCGAACGAAACGCGACAGCAAGCTCCCACTTTAAGTCCGTTTTCTGTGAGACAGTGGTATCAAACGGGTCGATCCGGCCCATTCGTGCTGTAGACGTAACTGTCTACAGCGTGGCTCTACCACTCAAATACGAGTAATACGACATACATATTCTGCAGACATATTTTGCTCTACATTTATTTCAATTTTTATTAAAGTAACAACTTGACATATTAATTAGTACGAAAGCGCCATGTTAAAGTTGTTAAATGATGAAAGTTAGTTCATAAACTACATTATGTTTTCAAACAGCGTTAACTGTATTTATATTTAATTAATTTTAACTCTCAAGTGTTGCATAAATTGAGGATATCTTGTAAATACAAGTGTTTCATAAAGTTGGTATAAATAATACACTTAAAGAGAGGATGGCCAGCAATCTAGCGGTAAGTTTAAAATTTCGTAAGACTCATAGTTTTTGAATAATGGAAACTTGAATTTGTGACAAAAAATGTATTCTGGCTCATTGGGTCGGCTACAGTACATTTGCAAACAACCTATAAGGTAATTAATTATTTTAGAATACAGAAACATACTTAACAAAGTGGAAATGTTATTGGTACCAAGTTAATGAAACACCCGGTATAATAAATAAATAAATAATGACGATAATAATGAGGTTGGATGTCGCTCTTTGGTGGACCAGGAGGTCCTGGGTTTGACTCCTAGGTTTTGTTAGGAAATAAAGGTCTTGCCTGATGAATTAAAAAAGAACAATATCTTACAGTTACACACATAATTCTGAGACCCTAGCAACTTTCGACTACTTTTACATTTGATTTATGTATATATTATAGATACATAGATAGATTCACCCAACAGTCACAAACCTAGTCCCGACCCCACACTAGGTATAACCTGTATCGTGGGTGTCAAAGACTATGAGAGACTTTTGGTCTCACAATACCCAGACTTGAAACAAATATCTGTGGGCCACACAAACATTTGTCTCAATGCGGGAATCGAACCCGCGTCCTCTCGCTTCACAGCGGACTAATCGCCCGCTGCGCTACGGAGGCTGTCAAATATTAGGATGTAACAGTTCCCTCAAACTTGTATTGCCACAAAATAAATCGACAAAACCGTTATTTAATACCCAATATTCGATTACTTCCGAATATTACAATGGAAAATATATTACGAGGATTACCCCTCATCAACCACTTTATAAGTATTAATTACATATTGGACAGATCCAACTTTCCCAATGAAGATAAAATCGCTTTGTGCGGACATAGATATTGCCCTATTGTTCTTGAAATAGTAGTTACGTTTTGGGCTACGTCCACTAGATTTAGCTTTGGTTATTTCACGTCTATATTACGCGCGGTAATAGTAAAAATAGGGTTTTACGAGTAATTGTATAAAAAAATTACCTTATTAAACTTATTGCCCACTTGCATGGACAAGAATAAATAAACCTTGTTTTATTCCTAAATAACTTACGTTAAACATTATGATAATAGTAACCGCCGTTTTAACCCCCTGCACTGCTTAAAATCGGACTCTTGTTTCATATTCGTCTTTTTCGATATTCATCTATCATGATTTTGCATTCTAAAGGCGAATTAAATAATTTTATAAACATAATTTTAAAGCAATGAAACAAACACCTTTTATTTTAACACCCCTATCACATCTGGGACGGAACTAAGCTCGGCGAAATGTGAGTGTTCTAGTTTGCTAGTGTGCCTCCGCCTACACCTTCGGGGTACAGACACGAGCGTGTGTGATCTTCTTCTACCTGCCCTTATCCCACCTTAATGTCGGGTCAGCGCAACACCCTTTTTTAAGCACGTTGCAGAGGGGATTTGGCTTAGTTTTTACGACCGGCCGCCTGATGTTTAATATATTTTCTTAATTTTACGTTAGTTATGGTTACCGACGGATATGATACCGTTAACCGACTCCATGAAACAACCCGCCCTAAGTCAGAACAAACTGAGAACTTAATATTGTTATTTGTTATCGATCTTTTATTCGACAAATGGGGTTTTGTAAACATGAAAGGGAAACAACCTTCAGTCTTGGGCAACCGCATTCGTGACCCCTTATCGTTATTATCGGGACGTTTAAACTTCTTCTTCACGACAGTGGCAATCGCGAATCTATTATATATACAAGGACGTAAAGAAAAAAAAGGACACCATCTTGCCTATAGTTAAACGCACGCCACAGAGAAGCTACGCACATAAACGCGTCTGTACTAAAGTTCTCTACAAACACACACAATTACGTGTCGATAGATCGAATGGGCCGAAAATCCAGCTTCACTTTCAATGTTCCTAGCTCTCCGTCCATCTTCTTTTTTACGACCGTGTATATATCATTATTTTTAACCAAAAAAAGCTCTAATGAGTACTCAGTATTATTTTTATATTTAAAAGCTGCTGTTAGCCATCTACAAAGTACTTTAAACTAATCTTAGTTGTCCTAACAGCCTGACCTGCGGCCTGAGCTGGAAAATTTCTGACAAACGTAAATGTATTCGAACTCGATGCGCGTCTATGAAATTTGTATGAAATATTAACGAAACGTCATCAGTGCGCAGCGAACTCGAATACATTTACATTTACATTAGTTTTTCGTGCTCGGGCTACTGGAAGCTGATAGAGAAAGCATAATGGAATCGTAATTTAAAACGTTAGTTAAGTAGTTAACAAAAATTCAAAACTAGTTTTTAAGATTTATGATATTATGTATAAAATGTTCAGAGGAAATAAAGACCATTTTTATTTTATTTATTTTAGTTATCCTAATATCAGAAAGATTAAGCCTTTAGGGCCACTTGTAGTTCAGCAATAAATCTCTATTTATTCCAAATTTTGATTTAAAGATAACTGAGCTGTAAGGTCTAACTCTACATTAGTAATAGCGCTGCAAGTCGCCCTTATACGTTATGACTCCGATTTTACTAATCGATATTATCAGCATCTTAAAGTTGGAAAGACAGTAAATTGCTTCAAGCAATTATAAAATGTTTATAACGAAAGCGACTAGTCATAAAATCGCAACGAAGCGAGTTAGCAAACTCATGTTCAGTTACCATTAAATAATCGCTTAGTTCGGCAATTTGTACGCTATCAATGACCAAAGATAAAATATAACGACTTGGCATAACTACACAAAATAGTAAAAAAAATAGTTTCGCCATTTTAGTTTCGCGATCATTTTACATGTAATTGTCACCGTGTCATAAGAATTAAATAATTAATTTATTGTAAATACGGTGTTTTATTTACATTACTACTACTTTCGGAATGTGGAGAAGATGCCTAACTGCTATATTAATGGGATCTTTCCTTCGCAAAGTTTTTCCATATCAGCCCGGAGTCTGGAATTTGTGCCCGATATGTCGATAGGCTCGCCCCCTATCACATCTGGGACGGAACTAAGCTCGGCGAAATGTGGGTGTTCTAGTTCGCTAGTGCGCCTCTGCCTACCCCTTCGGGGATACAGGCGTGAGCTTATGTTATGTTATGCTATGTTCCTTCGCAAAGTCGCCATTTTGGTTTCTCTCCATACATTAGGCATGCTTAATTTTTTCCAAGTTATGCCTCCTCCTCTTATTTTTCTTTAGTCATTGAGCGCTACGAACTAAGTATTTCTATAAGTACCGGGAGCGTTCACAAACTGCCCAACTTTGCCGTTTCTACGCTCAATAAAATTTCCACTAGCCCATTTCCTTAAGAATCTGTGCTGATAAAGTAATGTTTTATTGCTTAATTACGTGTTATATTCACCTTCGGTTTGAAGGAGTTGGGGCTTATGATGAATAGCGAATAATTACAGATTCTATTGTAATAAATAAAGCATAAAATAAAACACTAGCTGGTGGGACAGAGTCTTTTGTATACGATTTTATAGCGAGCATAGTACACATAATCACAAGTTTAAAAACTTAACGGGCCGACTTCAAATCCGATCGTGACCGATTTATATGGGATCACCCTTGAAATGAGCTATCGAACTCAAAAATAATTTTGAAAATCGGTCCACACTTGGGGGAGATATCGCGTAACTCATAAAAAAATACAGACGAATGAGGACCTTCTCCTTTTTGGAAGTCGGTCAAAAATGATGAAAAACCTACAGAACAATGTTACACTATAAGGTCACACAGAACGATACTCAAGCATGTTGAAAGCCTAGTTTTATTAGACTAACCGCCGAATGTTCAAACACTTAAGGTCGCCTTATGCCGTTTAAGGCCGCCTTATCTGTCAAAATTGTATGTCGAAATAAGAAGCCATTAAAGTTGAGCAGCGTTTGACCATTCGGGCGTAATGCATTATTATCGTTTTCTCAAAGAGGCTTAAATCTCTGGTCATTATCACTACATAACAGCCCTAAAGAAATTGGATTCAAATGATTATTCTATTAAACGTCTGATGCCAAGCTATCGCTTGTACTATAAGCTAAAACTTTGCATAATATTGATATCAGATGGCGCTCATACCCCCTAAAATAAAAGTGCACAATATTCATAAATTCACATAAAAAGAAAACTAGTATTACTCATAAACGTAAACTCATAACAACAAACTTCAAATATAGCCTTAATTTTTGTTTATACTTGTATTTACAATTTTGAACAATATCAAGAAAGATACATTTTATGATTTGAAATATTATTTCAATTTCGTACTCTCAGTCTTAATTGAAGTATATGAGCTCGTTTTATGTTGAGGGAAAAGTAATAAATGTGGTAATAAAGCGGCTGGTATCACAGTGGTCTCGGATTTATTTGCCTACGAATCACCTATTTAAAACCTAATGCCATTGTCATTCTGTCCTCTAAGTTTTTTCTTTCATTTCGTAAGCTATTTTACAAACGCTTTAATATAAAGAGTCATAAGTTTTGTTTCATTCATATTTTGTACATAGTTCGTTCTTAAATATACATATTTTTCGTTTTTCATACAGAAATGAATTTTTGAGTGGTAGAGCCACGCTGTAGACACTAGCGTCTACAGCACGAATGGGCCGGCCCGACCGGTTTTATACCACTGTCTCACAGAAAACCGATGTAAAGTGGCAGCTCGCTGTCACGTTTCGTTTGGTGAGTGACATTTGCGGTGGCCCATTTTCCTCCCTTTCCAAATCCCTTTTCCCTCCTCGTCCATTCCGTCATTTTAGGTTGGCAACGCACTCATGATTCTTTTTGTGTCTTAGGTGTCTATAGGCGGTGAAGATCACTTACCATCAGGTGACCCATCTGCTCCTTTGCTAGTTTCTGATATAAAAAAAACATACATTCAATTATCATAATATTCAATTATGTGATTATTTAGGAACCTAGAAAACCTAGCGTCACTTATATTATGTACCTTGAAAATATAGCTAACAGTATTGAAATATAATATTTTATTCGATAAAATTGATTAAATACAATATAATCCATATAGTATAGGTTAATTTCAATGTATATTACGTAACATTCGCGTAAACTTAAGAAATCAGTATGTAGCTAATAGTACTTTACGAGCAGTGTAAATCCAAAAAAGACGCATTGTCGCCTACCACAGAATACGTAATAGTTTCCGCGATACAAAATCATATTATTCTTCAATGTTATGATTTGAGATCTCCATTATATTTGGGATTGCGAGCAGCTGAAGTGCGGAAGCGTGAATCTTCGCGGGATTGTGATTTTTTGTCACAAGCGACTCTACCAGGCTTTTGAAGCGGATATTATGGCTTTTTATTCCACTTAAATACACGCATAAATTGAGTACTTAGTCGACTATGATTAAATGGATACAATAGATATTTAATATACGACATTTTTTTTCTCTCTTTGTACCTGTCGTCATTCTATCGGCGCAACACACATTTTTCAAGCATTTTGTAGAAAGTGGTTGGGCATAGTTTTTACGACCGGCTGCCTGCCTGACCAGTTTGGGTAAAGTGAATTTTGTAATTTAATTTGTCCGGGACTGGATCCCTCAGAGGGGGTTGACGTAAAAACTAAGCCAAATCCTTTCTGCAACATGCTTGAAAAAGTGTGTTGCACCGACCCCACATTAAGTTTGGATAAGGTCAGGTAGAAAGAAAGATGTATATGTACATATAGTTAATACCGTATTTAGTAAAAGGAAACTGATGTTGCCAGCTCGTGTGTGGTATGCCATTATTTTTTGTAATCATTCGATTTATATTCAATAAGTATTCAGCCGACAATACTCATAAATGAAATATAAGTGTTCGCTCTTCTACGTCGTAGCACAAACACATTTGCGCCTTTACATATTCTAGTTTATGTGATTCTTGATTAGAGGCGCCATTCACGTATAAAAATGTGTGGAAAACACGTTTTTTTCAAGCTTTAAAGCTTCAGGGCGAGTAGCCGGCTGTTCATAGCCTGCTGTGGGTTCGATTTCCGCTCCGAGACAAATGTTTGTGTGAGCCACAGATGTTTCGGGTATGGGTGTTGTGAGACCGAAAGTATATCGTAGTTTCTGATACCTAAAATAGGAGACTAGTTTGGATTCAGAGCTTTGTGTGTGACTGTATGGTGCATAATTATTAGTATTATAGAAAGAAGTACTGTCGACACATCCTCAAAAATTATGTCTTAACTTTAGTCGCCAGTCCCCCCTAAGGTTGTCTGGTAGAAATTGCTATTAAGCGACAACAGCGGCTATTGTAAGTATGATATTTTTTATAAGTACACGCCTGTATCTCCCAAGGGTTAGGCACAGATGAACTAGCGAACTAAAACACCTACATTTCGCGGAGCTTATTTCCCTAATGATTCCCAGATGCGAGTCTTTCCCCATATCGGTTCCTTTTTTGTTATATGCCTATTACTTTATTATAAATGCGAAAGTCAATCTGTCTTTCTGTTACAATTTCACGGTTAAACCACTGAACTGATTTTGATAATATTTGGTACAGAAAGCTTGAACCCTAGAACAGAGGCAACCTTATCTTCAAAAACCTAACAGCGTAAAATAAAACTGATAATATTTTTTATACTTCTACGTAAAACTCACTAAAACCGTAAAATATAAATGATCCCTTACTTCAACGTTTTACTAAACATACCAAATGCGAGCGTCGCAAATTATTTAAAGCTACCGGAGAATAAAGTTTTTATTGGCGTGTGTTTATTTCCACGACCTTTTCCACACGTGTCCATGTATAAAAGGCGATAAAGGTACCGTGAGAGATCATTGAAACCTCCCAACAAACTGCGTAAATAGATATGTAGCTCTATATGTATAAATGTTTACTTGTACTCGTATGTAGTTTCTTTGAATATTCCTTATAATTTATTTATGATGTTTTTAGACAAATACATATAGATAGAAAAAGGTGTTTCAAGTTTTTAATAAAATAATCCACATTTCCCCACAGTATTCCAATCTTCACAGTTCACAGTCAGTCGGTATTCCAGTCTAAGGACAATGAAATATGCACATTTTCACTTTACCCAGATTAAAAAATAAAAACAAGAATAACAAGTCATGTAATTGTATTTATAATGTATTTTTGTTCATGATGATGAAGAGGCATAATAATTATGTTTAGGCATAAAAATCACTTGACGGATTTTAAAAATTCTATCACCTATGGAAAGCTATATTATCAGGAAGTAACAATCGCTACTTTTTATCCCGGGATAATGTACAGTTGCCCTGGGATATATTTATTAATATACATATTTCCTGGTGACCAAAGTTATGACTTATAAAAATCGCGATATTTTTAATTAATAAATGGCGCTCGAAAGACTAAAATCAACCGAGAGCCCCATCTCGTGTAGTGCCTTCTAATTAGTCTATGGCAAAGACGTCTATCAGTGCGTTCCACTAAGCGTTCACAACGATCAAAATGCTCCTTTAGCCGTTCCACATGACGACCGCGGTCGTTGTGGTCGCGGCGAAAACGTCACTTATGACGTCATGACTTACGCTCACGCGAAGCTCACGACGACCCATCTAAAAAGGTGGGTCGTCGTGGTCGTTGAGAAAATTAGCGGCGTTTTCAAAATTCAATGCATCAAAAATGGCGACCGTTAAGCTTACGTTATTTCATGCGGAAATATATATTTTAGTAGAAGTGAATGTTTCTGCTGTGGATATAAAAAACTAAATTATATTTTTTTTCAATATAAATCGATTTAAACAATAATTAATTAAGTTTATTTTCAAGACTTACAGATTATAACCTAACCTCTTAAATATTTTGCATTCTTTTTATTAACTCGCCGTTTGTATTATTTACCTCCACGCTCAAAACGCTCTATAATCCATTCCACTTGAGTTTACGACAGTAACGCTCACAAGCAAGTGGAACGGGAAAAACCGCGGTTGTGAGCGTGATCGTTGTGAACGCTTAGTGGAACGCACTGTATATATACTACTTCACAAGCTGTTTACAAGTAAAATTGTGACACGTTACGGCGACTTTTTGACAGCTAAGGAAAGGAGCAGATCTCTTTAGTAAGTTGTGGACAATTGACGGAAACTTATTGCGCATAGAAGTTTTTGGTAATGGAATTCCATTATAGCTATTTCTAACTACATTTCTCTTATTACGCAAAGGAAAATGTGCGGCATTCTAAATGTCGCGAGGAGGTTCTATGCGGTAGGAAGCTGTGGGCGTCTATTAGCGAAACCTTTGCGTTATATGGAGTATTATTAAGTTTGCCGTTGCATTAATAGACTCCGTCCTCTATATGATGGAATTACGTACGAAACTTATATATAATCATAGAAATTGGCTATTTTAAGTGTAATGCAAATGTCAATGAGATATATTATTATTTAGTATTATATATTCAGCTAATTTGAGGTGGGTTACGTCTTGACTTTTACAACTTCATAATACTTCTGGAAGAATACTTTTCAGCTGATATAATTTTATATTCGTACATCAACTGTATGAGGCTTTTTGCCATCATGAAAATACCTGGCGGGATATTCCAATGATGGCGAGTAATTTGATCCGTCGAGTGAATTGAGCGTTAACTTGTGTATTATGTATATTTTAAAGTTTTCGAACAGGAGTTAATCTACTTCTATCAGAAATGGGTGAAGATAATTAAGATACATTTATTTGCTAAAAGAATGAAAATACTATACTTCAGGCTGAATTTACGTACAGATTGAATATCCTTTAAACAAGAGAGTTTATAATGAATCACTGATTAAAATAATTAAAGGCTTTGGTGAAAAGGATGGGTGAAAATGAGACAATTATTTGCTAAGATAAAGAAAATTTTAATTCGAATTTCAGGTTGAATTTACGTACAGATTGAATATCCTCTAAACAAGAAAATTTTCAAATTAAGCATTTAAAATAACTATAGGCTTTGGTGATACGTTAAAATAGTCATTCATAATCATGTTAACCAGATACAACTAATGATTCATAGGAAACGACCAGCAAAAACATTGCACGAAAATGCACAGAAACGTGATTCGTGAAATTGTGAGACAATGGAATAAAAATACTATATTAACAAAACTATGACATAAGCTGTGATCACGAACGTAAGAAAGAGATGGACGGAGCGCTAGGAACATCTAAAGCGAAGCAGGCTTTTAGGCCCATTCCATCTATCGACACGTACCTAATGCCGGCGACTGAGCATGTTATGCGTGTTAATGTGCGTATAGACACTTTGTACAGGCGCGTTTGTGTGCGTCGCTTCTCTGTGGCATCCGTTTAACTATGGGCGAGATGGTGTCCTTCTTTTTTTTACGTCCATGGCCGTGATATTGTCTTGAATGGGGAACGGACGTACGTTGTGTATCGGAGATTTGATCATCCCAGGCCGGACGTCATTGTCTTTTATTACTTCTGTTGATCGTCATTTGTGTCCGCCGGCGACTAAATAAAAACATAAAATAAATTGTCGGATCAGAATGATATAATAAATGTTGTTAAATATGTGTAAGGTTAAACATTATGAAAGAAAGAATGACAAGCTAAATTATTTATCTTTCTTTTGTTACCGACGTAAATTGGCATTTTTTCTTCTAATGCATAATTACATATAACTTAAACAATATTAATTGAAAATACCATCAATATAATATACCCTAGATGCACAGTTCTTTGCAAATATCTTCCTAAAAAGTGGTCTCAGGAATAAAACAAAGAAAAAGATCACAAGTTCTAATTAAATCAACACAAATATAACCCTATGCACGTGTAATAAAGTAGCTTTTTAAACAACAAGCAAGCGTTCTTAAATTTGAATTTTGAAATTTAGAATTCCATCGGCGTCAGAGCACTCCTTTGCTGTCCCATTTTCCGAGCGTCACCTGTGCATCTAGGTAATTAATATATCGATGGAAAATACGTTTAACGTTTTTGACAGACTTAAAAAAGGAGAGGTCTTCAATACGTCTGTATTTTTATGTATATTACGCGATATCTCCGCCATAATATGTGAACCGATTTTCAAGATAATTTTTGTGTTCCATAGAGCTTATTCCAAAGGTGGTCCCAATATTTAAATTCCCATATATTCAATTTTGAACTCGATCCATTAAGTTTTTAAAGTTGTGATAGAAAGTAGTGTCATTAATATTTAAGACAAACTGTTGATCATATATCAGTAATAACTGCCACAAGAGGGAAGATAAGATTTTTATTAGCATTTTCTTTATTTTAAAACTATCTATTTCCTGACCTTATTTCTGATAAACCGGGCTTATTTGAAAATTTATCATCGTATTTATGTGGGGTAGCAACACCATTAAACGACATTTCATCTATAGTAGGATTGCTAATTAAACTGACATTTCGAATGTTGCCACTTTTTTATGAAACTTAAATAGTGCTGTGGTAAAAAGATCAAGATTATTTAAACATTTCAATTCAGTGAACCATTTCTTTCTTTCATTTTCTAAAATCCGACTCAAAGTCGTAATTTCTTCCGAATGTGTGATTATACAGCATGTCTATTGGATTATAGTCATAGTAAATTACTGCATGCTAAATTATGGCATGTCTACTGGAATTATAGTCATGGTTCATTATAAAGAAAACTTACAAAAGCTATGAATGTGCGGAACGTAATTTTTCTCAAATAATAAAAGTAATATTTGTATTTTTTATAGTTATCATATCGCGTATCTGTTGTGATTATTTACGCAAAATTATTGAGACAGACATTTAGTCGACGGGTTAAGCTGAAATTTCTAAAAATACGCAATAAAATTATAATTTTGCAAGGTTGTGCTGAGTTATTGTTTCTTTGAATGATAAAAATTGAACTAGATCAATCACTATGTTTTGAAAGTAAGCAACATTATTTTGGAAAGTGACATTTCGATCTGTCAGTTTACTCCGTTTAATTAGCAATCGTACTATACTAATAAGTATTCCATTTACATCCGATGTGTCATCATAAAAACCCATAAATCAATGACTGTTTCTATTTTAATGACAGACGGTATTCAATATGTAAAGTGGCTGTTTGCGTCTTAACTAGGGCTTTACGATCGACAGATAGGATTACATTAATGTGGAGCCAATACAGTCGATTGCGGATGTTTATTGCTTGTATTTATGTGGAATAATAATTTGGTGTATATGTAGCTGTAGTAATTGCTATATAATGTAAATATATAAACACACCTAACAAACAGTCACGCACCTAGTCTCTTTGCAACATGCAACATTTAAAAAGTGTGTTGCGCCCACCCCACATTAAGGTGGGATAAGGGCAGGTAGGACAAATGTAGGTCACGAACAACACCAAGCAATAAGAG
The DNA here is from genome assembly GCA_036417725.1 of Clanis bilineata. Taxonomy (NCBI): domain Eukaryota; kingdom Metazoa; phylum Arthropoda; class Insecta; order Lepidoptera; family Sphingidae; genus Clanis; species Clanis bilineata. Next base: position 11,190,942 of record CM071154.1, read on the forward strand.
TTAAGATTCCTTTTCTAAAGGTAAAGTATTTATTTCAATCCATCACGAAGTTTGACGCGAATGTCATAAACTTCGTCTGGTCGAGGACGGGGATATCTCTTCAGAAAGTTTATTTATGTTAATGAGTGTTAAGTAATAAAAAAGATTTCGATTTTTTAACTCTTGCTTTTAATGAATTTGGTCAAACTATTAAACTGATTTTCAAAATTGTTTATAAATTATGTAAACCTCATTTTTGTACTTTTATTATAAAGTCGAATTCTTTCTGTAACATGTCTGACCCGTGACAACGAAGACTGCAAAGCAAACGTCGGGAATAAAAATTAAAACCTCATCGTGAAAGAATCCGTAAAAATAGTTTTATTTCAATGTATAATATTCGCGTAAACTTAAGAAATCAGTATGTTTGAAACAGTGTGTAAGACCAAGCCCAAAATAAAACAGGATAGAGGCAAATGGACGACGTGTTATTTTTGTAATAAATACTACTTCTGTAATATTCGAAAATATTCATCATCATCAGCTACATGACTTCCATTGCTGGGCATCGAAAATATTAAGTTACAGAAAAAGTTTTTGAGTGATAAAGCCACGCTATAGACAGTTATGTCTACCGTGGCAGCTTGCTGTCCCGTTTCGTTTGGTGAGTCTTTCCGGCGGCCCAATTCCCTCCTCCCTTTCCCAATACCTGTTTCTCTTCTTTCAGGTTGGCAACGCACCCATGATTCTTTATGTGTTTTGGATGTCTATGGGCGGTAGAAATCACTTACTATCAGGTGACCCACTGCTCATTTTCTAGTCTCTGGTATATAAAAAAATTAGACTTAAGATCTTCATTAAAATTAACCTTTACACATTAAAATCAATAGTTATTACGAAATATAGTCAATTTAAATCGTTCAACAACGTAATCTTGTAATACACGCTCTGACAGCTCTTCAAAGTAATTTTTGGCACGGGGAAGACGTTCATTATCATCATTACATTTCAGCATATTAATAACGAGAGCACTTAAGTCTGGCATCCATGATTCTATTTCCGTAGCCTATTCGAAAAGCCGTTACTTATTATGATGTATTCAACGTACCGTACCACTATTTATAACTTTCGAAAGATTGGAGTATACAGACGCCTTAGCATGAATAACTTTGAAATACGTATTCGAATAACCTTCACTACTCGTGAATTGTGATATTAGTTTTTTAAATTATCATCATCATCATCATCGTCAGTCACAGGACTCCTCCAAAGATTTCCACAAAACTTTTGGAAGGAGTCTGCATCCAGCGCCTTTCTGCGACCTTTACGAATTATTTATTTCTAATGTGAGCGTACAATATCGATTCGAATATGAGTGAAAACGATTCGTGCTACGGGCTCAATTCTTTGGATATTCAATCTTGAAAAATTATTATGAGAAGGAAATGTATAGAGATTTTAATATGCTGCCGTTTTTGGCGTGGGTTGAAGTTATAAAGGTATGAAAATAGCGCCAATAAACTGAGGTTTTGACGTAAATGAAATGTTAAGTAACAAAATATGGACAGACCGTAAGGTTTTGTTAAATATTCCTTGTAAATTAATACTTGATTAGGTGCTTATGTTGTGGGGCGTGTGGGCAAGTAGTTTATTAAATATCGGATCGCTCCATCTTGGGTCATCGCGGGTTTACCCTAGATTCAATTAGCACCAAATCTAATGCTGAAGCATGAATAGAGAGGCTTATATCAAACAGTGATGAAAAATACTGGGATAATGATTATCTCCAATTCGCAGAACAAGCTTCTTTCTCACTTCAATGAGAAAGAAGCTGGAAGAATGAGAAAAAAGTGCAACATGCTTTTTGCTTAAAATATTTAACTTATTTTTTATGAGAAACTACTTGGCTGAAAATCACAATTTCAGATCATCAATAAAAATAAATAAATCAATTGTATACTAACAATTAGAGATTTCCCGAACAACTACTATGCGTTCACTTTAGAAACACTTCTGTTCACATACGCAATAAACAGTTCGCTAACAAGACAAGTATAATAATTTGTATAGTGTGTAGAGGCAGAACAAAAGACGCAACATCTAGGGAGCAAACTTATTATACTGGAGCTGTGACCGTGAATGTTTCCTTGTTATATGGAACAGGAGTCTAGAATATATTGTTAAACTAACTCAGTATTCAATTGTTTATAAAGGAACTGTCTGCCTTGTTATGGTATTGTAGGGTTTTTTAATAGAAGAAAGGGCAATTAAGCAAGGATCACCTGCGGCCTGAGGAGGAATAATTTTGACATTTAATTTTTACATCAAGTTCTGTCATGCAAACTATGGCTTACATTCAATGTAAGCTTTCGATTCTAGAAGATCATATCAAGGTGGAATTAATATAAAGTAGGCAATTGGGTGAATCGGTTCACGAAACAAAGTTGCAGGCTAAAGAAAGACGGAATTACGCATCTCATTACGCAGTCGCTTTAATGACAGATTTTGTGATATTCTCTCTGTGATGTAAGACCTGCGATAAACGCTCTCAATCTAAATGGGACTCTATTATTAAAGTAATTACGTGTCAGAAAACCTAAAGCATCAAATTGACCTGATCGAAATATCTCCTCAAATAATAATGTACCAAGAAGCTCCGACGAAGATGGGAAGTCAATATCGGTCGGGCCTACCTACAAACCCTGTTATAATTAATTTCTATCACTCGCCGATCACCGGGCCGAAGCGAATGACCCACTTTAACTCAATTACACTGCAGACAACTTTTCCCCCAAACTCACGTAATTACGTTATCAGAAAGTTATTACAAGGAAATGTTACGGAGAAAAAATCTACTGTAACTCCATTATTTCTACCTTTGCAGAATGTCAATTATCTGGTCCAGTTGCAAAATTGTTTCGTTGTTTCGCCTGGTTAGCCTAGATTCAGAATCCAGATGAGTTTTCTTGGTTGTTTCATGTTGTATTATTGCTTTTATTTTCAAATTTTGTCACATACTGTTTGTTTAACTGATAACTGATTATTTAACAAATAAATAAGTATTTAGTGTCAAAGATATGCTATACGAATGTTAATTTCATGGTTTAATAACTAGAGTTAAATATATTATTCAATAATCATAATTTATTAAAGAAGAAATTAATATCTCTAGTACAACTTTTGAGAAGACAACCGTATTGAAAAGTCGTAAATCTATAAAATCTTTGTAAGTCATAAACTGAAAATAAGTCTTTCGAGATTCTGATTAAATAATGGTCCAATAAAAGTTTCCAAACTAACTCTCGAATATGTTTTAGACGCTGATTTTACAACTCTGCTACGTCGTAACGACGATATTGAAAGATTTAGTTTTAGAGGGTAGTAAAAAAATCACAATCACATGCCTTCGCATCTATGCTTTCTGATATGTCCAGAATTATGCTCGGTTTCTCGATGGCTATTGAATTCGTAAGTTAACTTCACTCCCATCAAATCTCATCTCTAGTCAAAGTTGAGTTGTTATTAGATCGAAGTCGAATTTGTTTTGACAGTAGTGTCAAAATCAAGCTCTATTACATGGCAATTACTTAATTGTTTTATCACCGTTTCCAAAACTGGTTGCATATTGTTAAAACTCCATCTAATGGGTAACCTATGAGCATTCCAAGAAATTTTTGGGTGTCACAAAAATATGGTTTCAATGTAGCTGTCAACAAACGGCATAAGGTTGTAGATCTTTCAGACAAACTTTTACATAATAATAAGGTTTTAATACCTCCAGATTTGATTACAGAACCTAACATTCCCCGGTTATTGTCCTCCCCAAAAAAGAGCGTCTCATTCGGACTTGGAAAAGAATACTTTGATTAGTGTTCATCACGGTTGGGGAATACGACTGTGTAAATCCTTTACCTTTCGGGTCAACGAACCATTGGTGTCAGACATACCTATTGATTAATTCTACGAATTACTTATTGAAGATATTTTCGTGAACATTCAATGTATTCGCTTACAATCGCGGTAATTACTGATTGCGACATCAATACAATTCGGATCAACGTCCTTTGTATTACCCAGAAACATGTTACACAAGGGAAGAAAACAAATACATTACGTGTTTTTGCTGTCATTGCTTTTTTAATTTTCATTATAAGCAATCCGCTTTACAATCGAATTCGTATCGTTCTCCCTACGCACTGATAATATTTTGTTAATCATAATCAGCCACTGCTGAACATAGGCCTCCCCCAAAGATTTCCAGATCGACCTGTTGGAAGAGGCCTGCATCCAGCGACTTTCTGCGACCTTTAGCAGGTCGTCTGTCTACGTAGTAGGTAAATATTTCATACAAATTACATACACGAGTATCGATACTAGCTAGATTCGAATTCAATTGCCAAAAGTATTCCTGCTCAAGCCACTGTTGCACTGATTATATTGCGAAAAAAGGTTTTTGTAAATCTAATTAATACTCGGTGCTGTAGTTATATTATTATTGAACTAGCTACCCGTCTCGGCTATATACATTATTTTGATCTATCTCGTAGGGTTCAGCCAGCGTGTATAATATAAGTGCAAAAAAAATGTGTTTATTTACATCACATTAGAAACCTCTAAAATTATCAGTGTTTCTTTACTATATTATGCATGTATTATACATATAAACCTTCCTGTTGAATCACTCTAAAATGCATAAAAATGTGTTGCGTGGTTTTAAATATCTAAGCATAGGGACAGACAAACAGTGGCAAGCGGCTTTGATTTGTACTATCACGGACGTGAAAAAAATATGGACGGAGCGCTAGGAACATTGAAAGTGAAGCAGGGTTTTCGGCTCATTCGATCTAGCAACACGTAATGGCGGCGACTGTTCCTAGCGCTCCGTCCATCTTTTTTTTACGTCTGTGGATATTATGTAGTGATGATGATAACGACTACGATTACCGAGATGAGTTCGCTCAGTCCCCGAGTCGGGTAAATATTTGATTTTTCAATATCAGTCTGGAGTCTGAGTTGTGCCCAATATGGCGATAACCTGATCCAATCTCGTATTATTGGACGGAAATAAGCTGGAAAAGGTGGTTCACTAGTTGCACCTCTGCTTACGACGACAAAAGCGTGAGTGTGTGTGTGAAGTGTAAACGTTAAAGTGATGACTACTGCCTTGAAGTCTCGGGTTCGATTCAAGGTCGGGTGAAGTGATATAATTTTTTTCTACTAAGCATGAGCCTGGAATTTGTGTTTGATTTGACGATAAACTTGCCCTATAACACTGTAAAATGTGGGTGTTCTAGTTCACTAGTCCGTTTGCCTCCTTCGGGGATACAGACGTGAGCAGTGGGGATACATACATACATACGCACGCCTGCATCCCATGGGGGTAGGCAGAGACTATTGAGCACCACAAGCTACGATCGTGCTAGCTACTAGTGATGGGATTCTTCTCGGATAAATATCCAAGCGCGAGTAAATATCCATAAACATCCGTTTTTATTGAGTATTTACTGCGCATTTCTTAATAGTTTTTTTGCAATGTTGTGATTGAAGTTTTATACTATAACAGTAACTATAACTTTTTTTAATATGTATAAAATCTATGTAAAAACACGCGAAAACTAACTTCTTTGTTGTAACCATATAAGTATAAATTATGTATAAGCTTAATTTAATGTTTGATTTAGTTTAAAACTTCAAACAATCACAACATTGCAATAAAATTTATAAAGAAATGCGCAGTAAATACTCAGTAGAAACGGGTGTTTATAGATATTTGCGAGTAAATAGTGCGAGCTTGGGTATTTATCCGAGAAGAATCCCATCATTAATCGTGACTCACCTCTTTTGCCTCTTCCACACTCATGCTTATGTGTATCATACTCTTGTATGTCAATAAACCCGAAATCATTATAAATTCATTTACAGTAACTATCATAGATGTATACATTGAATTTAACCAATTTATCAACAAACGAATGGAACAATTCACTAAGTGGTACTAACGTATTGACTATGAACATAAATTGTGAACTTGAAAGGACAAAGTACCACTCGGATTACAGGATGTAGATGAATGGCGTTGGAAAGTTTGTAAGGCAGTTTGGCGTGAGTTCTCATTTGATAGTTTACTAGTGGAATGCGATATTTTTATTTACCTACCAGATATGCCTAAAAAAGAGATAAATGGCAAAAACTGGAGGAGGCCTTTACCCGAGAGGGGACCAAACTATAAAAAAATATTATATTAATTGATTAATTTTTGTTTTTATATATACCTACCTCTGTTCATGGTTATGGAATAAACGGGCTTTTTATTTTATTTATTTATTATTACCAGATAAACATAATCATAAGCTCACGCCTGTATCCCCGAAGGGGTAGGCAGAAGCGCACTAGCGAACTACACCCACATTTCGCCGAGATTAGTTCCGTCCCAGATGTGATACTAGGGAGCCTATCACCATAACGGGCACATATTCCAGACTCCGGGCTGATATGGAAAAATCCAATATAGCTGGCCGACCCGGGGATCGAACCCGAGACCTCAGGATGGTAGTCGTACCGAAATACAACCACGCCACCGAGGCAGTCAATAAAAAGTATCATTATAGATTTAATTGAACCGCAGGACTAAAAGTGGTGTAACTGACTACTTGCATGTTTATAAAACTACATAACATAACATAACATAAGCTCACGCCTGTATCCCCGAAGGGGTAGGCAGAGGTGCTCTAGCCAACTAGAACACCCACATTTCGCCGAGCTTAGTTCCGTCCCAGATGTGATAGGGGGCGAGCCTATCGCCATATCGGGCACAAATTCCAGACTCCGGGCTGATATAGAAAAATCTAATATCACTTTGCCCGACCCGGGGATCGAACCCGAGACCTCTTGACGGTAGTCATACCGAAGTACAACTACGCCACCGAGGCAGTATAAAACTACAATGTTTGTATTTTACTTTCACAAACTTCAACTATGTGACAGTCTTATTCTTAATTGGGCAAACGATCCTATAACGTGGACGAAAATACTGCAATCGTAAAAGTTTTGTGCGTACGTTGTGGTTTTGTACTTTGCAGACTTTTAATACGATATCGAAACGAGTCGTCGAAAGTTCGATTGTTGTTTTGGTAATGAGTATTTGAACTTTGAAGATTCTAATAATGAAATCATCATTTATTATAACATATTATGCTTTTCCAAATTAAATCAGGATTTTTCCATTCATACCTATTTAATATTCAGAATTCACGACTAAATTCAAAATATAAGTTTATATTTTTAATGAATAATATAATATGTCCTGTTGGAAGCGGCCTGCATCCAGAGACTTCCTGCCACCTTTATCAGGTCCACCTTGTAGGTCAATCTGGGAATCTTTGGGGGAGGCCTATGTTCAGATGATGATGAATATAATATGAGCCCTGTATATAATTACTCATTATTTTTTTTACATTTATGGGTGGCGGTGATCACTTAACATCAGGTGACCCACTTGCTCGTTTGCCCCCTCTTCTATAAAAAAAAAACTAATATTACATGTCCGTGGTCATGCTCCGTGGCTATGAACGGTAGTCCCAAAACCTTTATAATGGTTAGGCCTTAGTCCATGCTGGCCATGAGGATTTGCATAACTGAGAATGTCTTCACAAGGTATGTGAATCTTTATAATAAAAAAAAATATTTAGAAGCCATTTTTCATCTCAACTGATTTAAACCCTTTGACGACAACTACAAAGAAGTTAATTAAGAACTTTAAGCCATTTCATCTGTTCTCACTTCTCAGCACTGATGTAAAAGTGTCAAGGTGCTTATTTCAGGTCATTGCCCTTCCAGTTTCTTGTAACACTTCTCCACCGTTTGTATGGTCTTGTTTACGTGAAATTTTAGTGTGTTTGAAAATGTTTATTTACATAGTTATTTTTAGCTCACTTTCCCTATTTTCTGTCATAAGTTCTTAGAAAATATCTTTGAGTATCTAAATTACTAAGGTCTGTTTAACATTTTAAACAAAATTTGTAAGCTAATATCGGAAATGTTCTTTATTGTTCATCATCATCATCATCATCATCATCAGCCATAGGACGTCCACTGCTGGACATAGGCCTCCCCCAAAGATTTCCAGATCGACCTGTTGGAAGCGGCCTGCATCCAGCGACTTCCTGCGACCTTTATTTTTTTTATGTTCACGTTACTTTAAAATATTGTTACTGTAGTAATAGCTGCAATATATTTTGATAACATCTGTGATAGTGAAGAAAACGAACTAGTCTTATTAGTGTAATTAAAAGAGCACTAGTTGCATTTCTGCTTACAGCTTCAGGGATATATGGCGCCCTAGGGTGTATATGTATGTCTATTATAACACATATATGATTAATCTGGGAAAAAGGACGATTAAGGAATAAAAGTGTTTTTCTTTATAAAAAAAACCCGGGATGAAATAAGAAAAATACTAATCAAGAATGTCGATCCATAATTTAAATATAACATAATAAAAAACATAAAAATCGGAAATAATATTAATTAATAATATACTTAATACTTAAAAAAAATGCTTCCAAAGAAAAACAAGTCGCGTCTTGGATGGTAACTCGAACATAGACAATGCTTTGATGCTTTATGTATCGTGTTACTAAAGTCTAGCTCTGACTAGTTCTGAGAAACAGGAAATCTAAATTGGCAGACCGAGAAAATATCTAGAACAATGCAACAGTTTGCAAGCGAGCAACAAAAATGCGTCTACAACGGTTATTTGAATTTTTTTACAGTTCTTCCTATGATATTCATAGTATCCATAGTAATACTATAAATGCGAAAGTATCTGTGTGTTATATTTTCACGATTAAACAACTGAATCCATTTGGATATAATTTAGGATAAATAAATCTAGGGAAGGACATAGGCGACCTTAAGTCTCAAAAACCTAATAAGGCTGATACAGGGGATTTTTTTAAGGAGCACCTAACAAAAGATTTTCCGCAATCAAGCAAATCACCATAATTTGCTGATATAAAGTAAGTGCAGAAAAATCCTTCCTGCGAGCGGAGTCGTGAGCAAACGCTAGTAACAAACAAATTGTCTAATAGCAACTGATGTGTATTTTACTCGAAATACGAACGTTAATCAGTAAGAAAGCTAATTCATTGGACGATGACTCAATAATATTTAAAGCCTCTGAAATACTAATTGGATTTCGAAAAAATTTCTAAAACTGAAATATTTCGTTCGCAAAATTATCTGTTTATCAAAACTAAAAGGGATTTTAACTAAAGGAACGAATTACTTTCGTAATTAGGAACATAATGGTTCGTGATATAATGAAACTTTTTATAATTGGCATGAAACATTCCGGCCGAAGTCTTCACCCTTTATAAATAGTAAGTATATAAAGCTAAATGACTATTAACATCTCTTGTATTGCAGATTATGATGTTCAACTGAGTGAAAATACCTTACAATGGAATTGTCTTGTTCCTGCTCAAGGTAATAAATGAAAATTACTCGACTGAGTTCATATTTCTAATGAAAATTAATCATAATGTCATTTAATATCTCCAGTAAGATATTTGATTTTACAATTTAATCATCCTAATTTAAATGTAAATCCATTAAGGTTTTGTGGAAAAATTCTCAGGTATGCAGATATCCTCACGATGTTTTCCTTCTCCCCTCTCATTAGTATAGGAGGCCCGTGCCCAGCAATGCGATCGTAATATTACAAGGATATATTGTTATATTATAAGGGTAGATCAAATTCTAGGTACCTTGGTACCGTTGTTCTTACAGCTCTTATAGCACCTAATCCAGGAATTGCGAAACAAATTTTGTCTACGATGTTGGTGGAGGATTCAGATTAATTTTTACAACCGGCTATATACTTGACGTCAACCCCCTTTGAAATAAATAATTACGGTGGAAAAATGCGCAACCTCATTATACAGGTTGAAATTGTAATACTTGATAAAGTGGACTCCATGACGATCGGTTGCTTGGTCCGAAACGATATATATAACTTTAACACGACATTGTCACTATTCTATCAAAAAGCACTTAAAAATTCCACATCATAAAGCAACAGCTGCTGGAATTGTAAAGATATTGGGTGCAAGAGACTCATATTAAAGGTAAGATAGACTACGACATCTGAATCGTAAAGCCTGTAATTTTATTCCCTCTGAAGATAAGAAAGCAATAAATATTCGTTTTTTCGGTACCTAGATTTTCAATTTTCCATGCTGTATTTCTTCTTGATTTCTTATTTACGAACAACCTTAACTGCTAGAGCTTATTTATCTTTCGACAGTATGAATGGGCCAACCTATACAGTGTACAAGATATAGTGGTAATTAGCTGATTCATCTTGTAGGTAAAATTGTTTTACTGGCATTTCTACCACTGTCCTACCCAAAATTGTCTACCGCCTAACTCTATCACTGTTATACTTATTCTACTTATCATGGCAGACTGCGTTGTGTTATATTTCATACTAATAAAGGTCGCACGATTACCAAGCCAGTAGGAATTCTGAGTAAAACCGTATAAAGATTACACAAAATCCGATAATTAATTTGTCAATCCCAAACGTTCAAGGCAAAGTTATGACGACAGATGAATATTATATGTAAACGTATATTTAGCAGTCGTTGAAAACTTTTATATTTCCAATAAACAATATGTCGACGTTATTATAGTTACTATAAATCAAATCACCGTACAGAACATTTGGCCTGGTGACAAATCTTGAGTTTGGGATATTAATCATTCGGTATTTAGCCTAAGCTTTTTTAATTAGCAATTGCTCTCGGCTATACTTCAATGAAATAAAAGTCTTTTTTCGTGATAAGCCTTGCCTAAGAGTTTCAAAATATGTAAAATTAATTTCAGAAATTAACCATCTCTAGTTAATTTCCCATTCAAAATCCAGTCCCATTCGCAGAACATCAACTCCCTTGTAAAAAATCTGGCAAATTTTGAACCGCCTTCGTACCGGAGTGGGTCGTTGTAAGACTAATATGATGAGGTGGAGTTATTCATTGGGGCTCGAATGTGACTGTGGTGCCCTTGAGCAGACTTGTCGCACCCGCTTATTTGTCTGCTGTACTCTACCACCTGCGCAAGTGAAGACTTAACAGGGTCGACAGACGCAGAGCTTAGAGTGGCGACCTTCTTCTTCTTCTTCGACCTTCTTCTTCTGACAGGAAGAATTTTACTCGAATCGTTAATAATTATAGATATTACTCTAAAGAAGAAGAAGAAGACCATTACAAAGTGACAAACAAATTATAATAATAATATAATATTAGCCCTGTAATATTACTGTCCCACTACTGGACACGGGCCTCATTTACTAATGAGACGGGTTAGGCCTTAGTCTTATTCTTCATTTCTAACGGTCCGCCTTACTGCATAAACGCTTCCACTTCTCCCGATCTTAACCATCCTCGACAGTGAGACCAGCCAACCCTTTTTAGGCCGACTACATCCGTGCATCTTAGTTTTCATTTTCAAATTCTAATTTCCCCGGACTTGGTTACAGCGATTAATTTAACCTTCAAAGTAAATCAAATACATCAACCCCGTTGGGTGCTGTCCCAACATTAAATGAAATACAATAAATTCGAGATTTGACGAAATTAAATCAACTGCGCCACTGCCTAATGGATTCGAGAAAATTGAATCATAGAATTCCATGCGTAGCCTTCAGCCATCGAATTTATTGTTAGGTACCACGATGAAATAAAATAATATTTTATTGTTTTGTATTTTATCTTGTAAACATTTTCTTGTTTTATTACTATATTTTTAACGACTTGACTGCTCACTACGGTAACTTATTTGAACTTTTTGCCAGAAGCACAAACACGGAGGCAGAAGGCTTACCGGCTATCATATGAAAGGAATGGAACTAGTTTGACGTAATAATAATTAGATTAGATGGAACATATTCAATAGTGGACATATTGTTGCTCATGCTGACGACAATAATGATGATGATGATAATGACGACGATAATGATGATGATGGCACTCATTTATAAAATAAGGGAAAGATTCACATTTGTACTTTGTTCATAGAATTATCCATAGGAATTTCAGAAGTACACTAGCTTGTGGGACTAAGGCCTTAATTATTATTTCATAACAGTAAGAACGTCACACATAAGGCTGAAATTATTATTAGTACAGTGAGTGGAGTTGTTAATCTCTGCAATGAAAATTAGTTCAGAGATTCGAGTGACATTTCTCTAGATTCGGTACAAATACTTCAAAGTGGGTAAATAATGAGCTCTCGAATTTTTTATTATGTTTATCATTCCGTTATTATTTTTCATATTTTGTACCTACATATTAAGTATACGAAGCTCCTTTTAAAGTTCTAAACATTCTATCTTCAAGAAGGAGCACTGAGGTATTCGTTTTATTTATTTACAAAGGAATTCAGGACATTTCGGCATAGCACCCGGTCGTTGTAGTTACAAATGATATTGAGTGGACGATGCAGAACCTCTTGTCGATTATGTTTACATGCATCATCATCGTCATCGTCATCATCATCATCATCATCATTATCATCCATACGACGTCTACTAAGAACAAAGGCATCCTCTAAAGATTTCCAAATCGATCTGTTGGAAGCTTGAATCCAGCGACTTCCTGCGACCTTTATCAGGTCGTCTATGTACCTTGCACATACAATATTGATCTAATCACTTCGATAGCTTTCATAGCACAGTTGGCGAATAACCAGCTGAAGCGAGAGGGACAACTGTTTGTATGACCCGTACATATTTGTTTCTGGTATAGGAGGGTGAAACCAAAAGTTTCTTGAAGCTTCCGATACGCACGACAGTTACCGACATATCTACAATTAAACATAGTACTATATTTTTTTATTGTAATAAGTATTTAGGGGCATTTGATGTCATTTTTATCATGCCAGTCCCATCGTAGTGTGGAGTCAGGAATATGCATGTGACTATGAACTGTTATCATAACTTACTTACAAAATATATCGTGTGACACAAAACTTAATATTGTATTTGTTAGACCAAGTATAAGACATTCATAAAAAAATAATTTCAAGACAATTTCTTTATTTCTAATATAATTATTATTTACATTAGGCGACAACTCGTGGCTCTAACATAATTTATCTTAGGTTACATACTTAAAGCCATGTGCTCTAAGTGCCCGAAACTTTATATCTTGAACCTCTCCTATTTCGTACTTGAAAGGGCATACGCGATTACTTAACTTTAGCAAGGCTTCCTACATTAAGCCTGTATAGCGGTCAATGTTCGATGGAATTCCAGGATCCACTTTACCCTTGACCTTGGTAAAGCCACCCAATTATTTGGAGTTGTAACGTTTCGTAGTTACGTAAGCAAGCTAGCAATTTCAGTTTAAATACATTTTCTAATAAGAAAGTGTAGACTAAGATCAAATGCTATAATTACATTTGTAGATCAGATAAACTGATAATGCGTTTATGTTCTTTCTATTTATCGAATTTATAAATTTTAATCATGAAGTTCTGAGATTTATAAACCAAAAACGATTACTTTTGAATACAGCGGCCTGAACAGGAACATTTCTGACAACCGTAAATGTATTCGAACTCGATGCGCGTCTCTGAAATTTGTATGAAATATTAACCAATCGTCATCAGTCCGCAGCGAACTCGAATACATTTACATTTACATTAGTTTTTCGTGCTCGGGTTACTGATTCTTTGAGATTGATTTATTAAAAGAAATATATAAATAGGGTTACTATCTACCTCTATAAATACATTGAAATAAATTACAGTTATTTTTTTATGTTAAAAAATGTTAGTGGCATAATATTTAGTAACTTTTATTGAAATATTGCTTTTGCTTTAGAAATAATTCAGTCCAGCTAAAATACTTCAGAATATATTACAGTGAACTAGTGACGAACGAAAACAAAAAGCCGATGTTTTTGTTACGAGTTACGATATAAGACAATGTCGTATTCCATCCAATAAATAGCTAAATCTTTCCAGAAAAAATGGTAACGTCACGTACACTATAAAATAAATATCGCTCTACATTGAGGCCAGCATATACAATATACATACACTACGTATGTATATTGTATATATATGACTGCCTCGGTGGCTTGGTGGTATTTCGGTACGACTACGTTTCTGAGGTCTTGGGTTCGATCCCCGGGTCGGGCAAAGTGTTATTGGATTCTTCCATATCAGCCCGGAGTCTAGAATTTGTGCCCGATATGGCGATAGGCTCGCCCCCTATCACATCTGGGACGGAACTAAGCTCGGCGAAATGTGGATGTTCTAGTTCGCTAGTGCGCCTCTGCCTATCTCTTCGGGGATACAGGCGTGAGCTTATGTTATACATTACGTAGTATAAGACTGTAATTCCCAGACTAGTATGAATTTACTACAGTCGTAAGTCGTAATGCGTACAGCCAATGAATAAACTCGCGGAACGTGTATTTGCCCAAATAATTTTAACGACACGTCCGCTCATACACGAGCCATGATTATCTAACTTCACTCTGTTGACAGAGCAAATATTACAGTCGTACGTATCAATAAAGTAAACAAATATTGCACTTAAACATACATAAAATAGATCAAAGAAAACATTCGGGAAATGTGATCATCGTAATTTATTAATCCAGAGGTTAGTAATGTAGTTTCAACGAAAGGCCGGCTCGTCCGGTTCGATACCACTGTCTCACAGAAAATCGATGTAAAGTGGCAGCTCGCTGTTGCGTTTATTTTGGTGAGTGAGATTGCCAGTGACCCAAATTCTTCTCCCCTTCCTATTCTCTTCCCTTAAAGTTGGCAACGCAGCTATGGTTCTTTTGGATAAAGTGAGTGTTTATGAGCCATGGAGATCCTTAGCCTTAAGTGACCCATCTGCTCGTTTACCAGTATCTGCTATTAAAAGCAAAAGGGATGTTTAGACTAAAATGCCTTTGCTCACTTTATTAATGATGTGTGTGCATAACATTCTCTATAGGTAGAACAAATCTATACACTTAGAAAAGTAATATTACAATTACCTAATAACATAAGCTCACGCCTGTATCCCCGAAGGGGTAGGCAGAGGCGCACTAGCGAACTAGAACACCCACATTTCGCCGAGTTTACTTACCTAATAATTCGATTAAAATTCGCAGCATCGTGGGTCGTTTATTAAGTTGTATACAACATTGGTGTATATTGAAGAGTTGTTTTTACAATAGGCAGAAAAACATCCTGAACCCACGCATTGTTGGAATTGCCAATAATGTTGTGATTGATCGTATCCGTGAACAAAGTGGGCTGATGGAAATGGTTCCTAAATGTTTCACTCTAACATTATTAGTACATCTTCTTAGAAGTTCACCCCAAAATCTCAGAAGGGGTAGGCAGAGGCGAAGTAGGGAGCTAGAACATCCATATCTCGCCGTAATAATTATTTTGTAAACGTAGAGTTTAAATTATATAATTTGAATTATTTGTAAACATTGTCAGCGGACTGTAAAATCAGTTTCATACTAAAATCTTGAGTATGTAAAGTAGCTAAGGAAAAATGCTTTTATGATTTAATTGCATAAAGTGTTTGCGTTTAGTAACAATATTGTACATACTTATTTTATCGGCTTCTGCAAAAAATGCTTCCGAGAATGTATGTATGTAGTATGTAGTAATAAGTTGACATTTTAAATTGTGATTTTATATATCATGTATTGTCTGGACTTTAAAAGAGGCGAACCCTTGAGTTTGTTTCGGCATTTCTTCTCAGGGAAAGCCACGAAATGCCGACGTCATCATTATTTTTTCAATATATACTCGTAACTGACATGTAAAAGTGATATGAGATCCTATTTGCAGAATAAATGATTTGAATTTGAATTTGAATTGAATTATGTATTTATCATAATAATTATTATCAATTATATTAATTCGCGTAAGTAGAATAACTTATTTTATTTTATTATTACTTTGACTGCTCAAATTATAACTTATTATTTAAGCTTTGCCGTAGTTGGGTATAAAGGACGAACATATTGTAATAATGATAGTAATAATTGATGTTCATATACTGTAAATATGATGATGGCATTTTAACAATTAAATTCTGAAGCCCTTTCCTTTTCATTTTCCATATCAGCCCGGAGTCTGGAATTTGTGCCCCATATGACGATAATCTCGCCCCCTATCACATCTGGGACGGAACTAAGCTCGGCGAAATGAGGGTGTTCTAGTTCGCTAGTGCGCCTCTGCCTACCCCTTCGGGGATATAGGCGTGAGCTTATGCCCTTTCCTTTAAATATCTCATAGAAGCTAATAATCGGGAAGATTAGAATTTATTGCGTATATCTACTACATTTTTCAAACCCATAAACTTTTTATAGACATACTTTATAGTCAAAAAAGACAATAAAATTGTTTGTACGGAAACGCACTATAATTTTCAATCAGAATTCTTTTCGCAAACTCCACAGGATGTCAACAATAGTTTTACGTACAAAATATACATCTAAAGTTCTATTTTAATGTATCGGCGGGAAGGAACGTTGTTCCCGTATAAATAATTAACATTGCACGCACGTTTGTTGCGTGGAATATTCAAGAATCAAGATTCGTGGTGATGTGCACTTGTTCGACTGGTATTTTTATTCATTAATAGACATAGAGATTATTAATAGACGTGGACCGGGAGGTCCTTAGTTCAGTTCCCGAAAGCGAATTTTTAATTTAATTTGCCCGGGACTGGATCCCCCAGAGGGGGTTGAAGTCAGGCAGGCGGCTGGCAGTACAAAGCCAAAACTTTTCTTCAACATGCGGGCTTAACCAAATGGTTTATGCGCTAGTCGAATAGAATAGTAAAAGTATGGGAATACATAAGAGTATGCTATATATAGCGTACCTACTTTTATGTCATTCCGATACATTTATTCTATTCGACTATTCTATTGGACTAGCGCATAAGCCACTTGGCTAAGCCCGCAGGACCTCCCAGGTCCCAGGTCCCAGATCCACAGTCCATGGTGTCGCTAGACCATTGAAGCGACTTGTCATGTTCCGATAAAACAATGAGAAACTTGGAACCAAATTCTTGTATTTGTTTGCATGAATAACTTTACCCTGTGGTCTCATTCACATACCTATTTCAATTTATTTTTAATTTTATATTTTTTATACAATGATATAACACGTGTAACATCCCGGATAAAAAATATCAATAATGTAACATTCCATTATCATCATAAAGTATCATATGAACATCAGTATAAACAATTACGAATTACAAACCTACGTATAAACGAAAACATTGTTTTGTTTATGTAAACCGAGGCCCGGGTTTTAAAATATTGACACAACGATGAATGAAAACCTCGAGGGAACTCGCGTGTTTTGCTTACTGACGTAGAATTTATGGCTAACGTAATGGTAAACTGTTAACTGTACATTTTCGTAATTAAATATGCTAGAATTAACATATATAGAGTATAGAAAGTTAATGTAAAACAATATTATCCATCAGCTGTGGACGTACTATGGCTGATGATGATTATGATGATGAATATTATCCATACCAAGAATACTGATTTCTTAAGTTTACGCGAATGCTATTCATTGAAATAAAACGATTTTAATTTTGTATAATTTTAAAATGAAGGTAGATTTTGTAACACTAACATTCTTGGATAAATGACACCTCAGTCCAACCCGTGACCACGAAGACTGCAAAGCCTTCGAAACGTCGGGAATAAAAATTAAAACCAAATCGTGATAGAATTCGTAAAAATAGTTTTATTTCATACCAAGAATGTTTTGGGTTTGCGGTAGGAATACAATTAATATTTACCTATGATTTAAAACATATGGCTCTTTGGAACAAGTTCTATCGAACACAAAAATAATCTTAAAAATCGGTCCAAATTTGGCGGAGATATCGGCTCAAAACCCATAAAAAACAGACGAATTGAGGACTTCTTTTTCTTAAGTCGGTCGAAAAAGTTTTTTTAAAATACTGTATCTATCTACGATAGCAACTTTACGAACATCTTTGTATAAATAAGTAAAGCCAAAACATGTTGGTACCTTTTACTCCTATGTTTGCCTACCAATTTTATTTTTCAACCAACTTAAAAAAACATCTCAATTAGTCGATATATTGTATGTATAGAGATATCGGGATATCTCTGGCAAATGAGAACTGGTTTTCGAGAATTTTCGATATAGCTTATGCCATAATAAAGTTGGTAAATATATGTGAATTCTGAAAATTGGTTTATTTTTAATCTTGTGATTATTTTCTGTTTTATGTGTCTCTTGACGAGCTTTAATGTTATGAATAAAAAATGGAAACCAGTTTTTTATTATGTTCGAACTTCGGCCATTAGAAGACTATTAAAAAAAACTCAAAGAAAATATAGTTCCACTAACCTTTTAGACTGACGTCGCTAGAACAAATGCTCAGTTTTTACAAAATCGTAACCACAATAATTATTGATATTACCCAATACTCGGATCCCGCTCAAAACTATTTTTATTGTAACGTACTATTTGAATGAAAACTTGTTTGTATAATGTAAGCGTAATTGTAACAAACGTGCATTAAAATAAACTTAAGTTACCGTTCGGGATTCTATTTCTTGCCTTCGACTCAGTCCGGGCCGTTTCCGCTCACCGTCACAGGAAGCCGCCAGTCAAAGCATAAATCACAGCTATGCGCCGAACAATTGTTTCCGAACAGTTCCAAACATTAATTTATGTCCTCACACCGTCAAATACATTAATCGTCTTTGAATAAATTTATCACTATTTCTAATTTAACATTTATTTTTAATTTAATTTAGTTCGTAAAAGTTCTAAATACACTCACTAGTCACTACTTTTAAAATTAATACGTAAAGTACCGCATAAAGTCTTTTTGGAAATAAGTTCGAAGTTCGCCTCGATGTTATTTACGCGAAGAGTTAAGAGCTGCGTGGCCACGCGTGCCGCCCAAACGACGTCCCGACGTCGACTGGCGCCTTCCTTCAGTCGCGCTGAAAATACAAGCACATGGTGTACGGCCTTCGGTTTTATAAAACGCAGCCTCCGCGCGGGGTCAATCAACTTTGGGGGATGGACTGAGAGCTCTTGTCGCGCCCTATCGAAAAGGGATCGCGGCAATTATAGGATCCATTTTAATTGAAACTGCCGACGTATAATATGCCTGTACTTATTGAATTATGGAAGTAAAAAACGTTTTGAAAGAAGAAAGCACTTTGAATGAGATTAGATTTAATAACATTAATTCTAATTTCCATTCTAATTCCAGTTTCTTGATAAATAGACTTAACCTCAATAAAGTAATATTATAATCCTTAATAATCTTAAGTTTCTAGCTTCAGTACCCACTTTATTGCGTCTCAAATTAGATGGATCTTTTTAATTAGTTATATTTGTTTAATTTATATGTTATATACTTTACTGGCTGCTGCGAATCAGTTCGCGTGGAAATTTATTTACCGGGATAAAAGTAGCCTATGTGTTAATCCAGGGTGTCTGTTATTTCCGTACCAAATATCAAAATTGGTCCTGCCATTTGAGCGTGAAGAAGTATTGAAATTAAACTATTTTTACGGATTATATCACGATTTGGTTTTAATTTTTATGCCCGACGTTTATTATTATACGTATTCAGACCCGTGTCTGACCAGAGTCTGACCCGTGACCACGAAGGCTGCAAAGCTTTCGAAACGTCGGGCATAAAAATTAAAACCAAGTGATATAATCCGTAAAAATAGTTTAATTTCAATGAATAACATTCACGTAAACCTAAGAAATCATTACGTGAAGAAGTAACAAACATACACACTCACAAACATTCGCCTTTGTAATATTAGCGAGATTTAGACGAGTTTATACATATATAACAGTACTAGATAAACTTCAGGCTATAGACAGCACCGTCTACGGCACAAAAGGTAAATAAATAAATACACCCAACAGTCACACACCTAGTCCTGAGCCCACACTAGGTATAACCTGTATCGTGAGTGTCAGAGACTATGAGAGACTTTCGGTCTCACAACACCCAGACTTGAAACAAATATCTGTGGGCCACACAAACATTTGTCTCAATGCGGGAATCGAACCCGCCGCCTCTCGCTTCACAGCGCTACTCGCCCGCTACGCCACGGAGGTCCGGTTCGACCGTCAAGATACCACTGTCTTGCAGAAAACCGCCGTGATTGGCAGCCAGCTGTTGCACTTTGTTCGGTGAAGATGATATTTCCAGTGACCCAAATCCCTATACCCTTTTAAGTTTGGCCAACATGATGGTTTTGGTATCGTGAAAGTCTACAGTCAGCTTAGGGAGAGCTCAAAATACCATGATGGAACAGGGGTGAGTGAACTTTACTCATCTAGTATTCAGATGCAGATTTCTTTGCAATGTTTTCTTATGCCTTTTTTATGAGTGGTAGAGCCACGCTGTAGGCAATTACGTCTACAGCACGAATGGGCCGGCTCGACCGGTTTTATACCACCGTCTCACAGAAAAACCGATGTAAAGTGGCAGCTCGGTCTCGCGTTTCGTTCGGTGAGTGAGATTTCCGGTAGCCCAATTCCCCCTCCCTTTACCAATCGCTTTTCCGTCCCCTTCCATTCCATCCTTTTAGGTTGGCAACGCACCCATGATTCTTTTTGAGTTTCGGGTATCTAACGGCTGTGGAGACCACTTACCAGTTACCATCAAGTGACCCCATCTGCTCGTTTGCCAGTCTCTGCTAAAACAAATGCCATTAATGCGAGCTGTACGATCCAAATAATGAATTTTATGAGTGAGATTTCCGGTGGCTCAATTATTATTGAATCATCTCGATAATCTTAAACAATCTAACTTTCAGTCATCGACATTAAGCTAATCGGGAGTTGGCGCCTCAACACATTTTCAATTCCATACAGAGTCACGGGCCCGGGCTAGTTTCCTGTGGAATTCATTAAGTAAGCACGTGAAAACGATTATAATTACTTGTGATTGATGCTACTGATTGATAGTCTTTCGAAATTACGTGCAAATAAATTGTCAGGTCCATATTCATTCAAATAATACAACTATAATATTATCTATAATGACTTAGATAAAGGTGGTAATACTTACAAGGACTGGACCGACGTCCTGATAACGGTTGCAGGAAGTCGCTGGATGCAGGCCGCTCCCAACAGGTCGATCTGGAAATATTTGGGGGAGGCCTATGTTTAGCAGTGGGCGTCCTATGGCTGACGATGATGATGATTCCTTAAATAAAACTATGGCATCGCAAGTAAAGGCTTGAGAAATAAAAAAAAATGAGTAAAATTTTCCGTATCGGGAAAAACGTCATCCGCTATGTCCCATCAATTTCTAGACCGATCTAAGCCTGCAGCCACTGCCAGTAACGTATTAAAAGACATCTAATAAATACAACAGCAGCATTAGCTCAGTTGGGAATGATACGGACTGCCGAGACCGAGCGTCGGAGATTCGAGACCAACCACAAAAAAGAGCGTACACCTCTGACTTTTCTATGATAACTAAGTTCTCATTGTGAATTGTCGCTTATTAAAACGGTGAGGGAAACATCGTGAGGAAATCTGCATGCCCGAGAATTTCCCTATAAGAATTTCGAAGGTATATGAAGTCTACCAACCCACATTAGAGCAGCGTGGTTGACTAAGGCCTAATCCCTCTTTATTAACATACCACAGATTAACCCATAAAATCGTATAAAACATATGTAGATACATTTAAAAATTTCTGTTGACGACGGACTATGGGTCTCAAAGCTCAATCATTCATCTAAGTAAGCTATTGACATGGTATTGGTAACAATGTTGGTAATAAATCTGCTAGGAATAAAATCGCATTTTGAACATTTTCGAACAATTGAATTCACAAATTCTATGAAAATATTTTTAATTAGACTCTTCGCTTGCATGTATAACACTCCCAAAGGAAATCTTCGAAAACCTTTTGAATTAACACAATCATTTTCACAAAAATACCATTTGATTTCTGTCGGGGCTATAAAGGATTGTTTACCATGTGATAATTGAAATTTATTTATTTGAATACTTTTTTGTAATTGCTGTTGCCTTAATACTTTTGAGATTTTATAGGCAAAAGGCAACCGAATTCTGATAATTTCAACACGTCCATTTATAAAAGTTGCTTCTGAGAGAAAAAGCTAGCTTCAAACTATTGAACTAGAATTACGTTACATAGATTTCAAATCCAAGTTTAGAAACTTAACGGACCAACTTCCAATCCGATCGTGACCAAATTTATATGGGACCACCCTTGAATTAAGCTCTATCGAACACGATAAGGATTTTGAAAATCGGTCCACATTTGGTGGAGATGTCGCGTAACATATATAAAATACAGACGAATTGAGGACCTTCTTGTTTTTTTAAGTCGGTCGAATATGTAACAAAATATTTAATGTATATAAACGATGTATCTATTAGGTCGTATTTATGTCACATTAGAAATTGTAGACTTAAAAGTTTTTTCTATTTATCAATTTAAATTATCCGATTTGGTTATTCACTCCTGTAGA
Organism: Clanis bilineata; assembly: GCA_036417725.1. Lineage (NCBI taxonomy): Eukaryota > Metazoa > Arthropoda > Insecta > Lepidoptera > Sphingidae > Clanis > Clanis bilineata. The sequence continues at coordinate 11,213,504 of CM071154.1, forward strand.
TTTTTTCGCAAAGTTAATACAAAGTACTTCTGCAATTACGGTCCAATTTAAAATCAGCACCCAAATGACGTCATTAGAGCAATATGCCGTGGACTAAAAGTCAACAAGAGTTTTCCTTTCGAATTGTATTTTCCTTTGCCATTTAAACCGGCCGGTAAATTGGATATCGGAAATAAATTAAGGTTTCTTCAAAACAAACCTTAGCAGTTTAACTTCATTTCGATTCAAAAAATCTTTCAAGGCTTCGTGGACGTAGGCGTCTGTGGAATTAAAAATACAACTGTGGTGTGAACTCGGTTTAGGGTGTTGACCTATATAGATTTAGGTCGATTGTTCTTCTCATTCATTCATTTAAAGAGCATTCGATGCTAGGAGCATAAAGAATTTCATTAAACAAATTAGTGACTGTGTTGTTTTTATCTGAGAACTGCAAAAAAACTGAGCGCAGTTCATTTCCCCCTCAGACGGAGGATTAGTCGTAAAAATTAAGCCAAATCATTTCGGCAACATGCTTGAAAAATTGTGTTGCTCCAACCCCACAATCAGAGGGGGGTGGGGGGGGGGGAAAAGTAGAGAGAAAGCAGTTAATTTTCCCTATAAGGATAGGTGGAACCAACAGATTTCCACTTGCAACGATTCTTGCATACCTCTTTTGCCTTATTCAGTCTTATTATATTCTTCGTACATACACAACGGATAAGGGTGCTTCTGATTTGACCTTTCTCGAATCTCGATTATATATCAGCGGCTTGAGCAGGAAAATTTCTGACAACCGTAAATGTATTCGAACTCGATGCTCGTCTATGAAATTTGTATGAAATATTAACCAAACGTCATCAGTGCGCAGCGAACTCGAATACATTTACATTTACATTAGTTTTTCGTGCTCGGGCTACTGATAGTTTATGTTAGTTTTGATGTTGGGTGATCATGATAATAAGTTAGTTTTAACAGCTCCCTGACTTTTGACACTCGATTTGGTATTATTTATTGACTTAAAATTCCACCGAAACAGAGCTAAAAAGTGCGCTAACGTCGCATTAGATTCGAGAACTTGTCATTTGGTTTCCCAGTTTAGTGTGGGATTGGTGTAACACTCTTTTTTTAAGTATGTTGCAGAAAGTATTTGCTAAGTTTCTACGACCGTGCTTGGGTTATGTCAACCACCTCTGAATGATGCAGGCACGAGCAGATTGTTTGGAAATTCTTGCCTGACCTGGGATTTAAACCAAAGACCTCTCGATCCACAGACGATATCCGGAGCTACTAGACGAAGAAGGCGGCTAGAAAATGTGGGTCTTATAGGAAAATCGGAAATCGCCTCGGTGGCGTGATTGTATTTCGGTACGACTACCGTCCTGAGGTCTCTAGTTCGATCCTCGGGTCGGGCAAAGTAATATTGGATTTTTCCATATCAGCCCAGAATCCGGAATTTGTGCCCGATATGGCGATAGGCTCGCCCCCTATCACATCTGGGATGGAACTAAGCTCTACAAAATGTGGGTGTTCTAGTTCGCTAGGGCGTCTCGGCCTACCTCTTCGGGGATACAGGCGTGAGCTAATGTATGTATATAAAACACAGAGTGATAGTTTATTCAAAATTGAGGCAGAAAATAATCAATGTGTGCTAACATGTAATGCTGTGACTTCAAAATAAATAATTTAATGAACATGGCATGTGATTTTATTAAAGTTCATTGGAATGGTACAAAGCTTATTGGACAACGTCTTTTCTGGCAACGTATTTAGCCTTTGAGGGCCTACCTGAAATGTCTCCGTTTGCGCCTATTTATTTTCTAAGCCTAACAATTCTAATTAGGTACTTTAACGTTTTTATTAATTTCGTCGCCTTTTTGGTCTAGTGGCAGCATATATAGGCTGTGGACCAGGTGGTCCTGGGTTTGATTCCTAGGTCGGGCAAAGCGAATTTTCTAATTTAATTTGCTCGGGACTGGATCCCTCAAAGAGGGTTGACGTCAGACAGGCAGCCGGTCGTAAAAACTAAGCCAAATCCTTTCTGCAACATTCTTTAAAAGTGTGTTGCGCTGACCCCAGGTTAAGGTGGGATAAGAACAGGTCGAAAGAAAGAAGATTGAAAGCACGGACGTATAAAAAAGATGGACGGAGCGCTAGCAACATTGAAAGTGAAGCAAGGTTTTCGGCCCATTCGATCAGTCGCCGCCATTACGTGTCGATCTTTTAAAGCATGTTGCAGAAAGGATTTGGCTTTTTTTACGTCAGTGATTGAAACTTACGGATGTACGAACTATTCAACATTCTATTGAATTATCGACCATGTTACCAAAGTAAACATCCCACATCGTTAGGAACACGTTCGAGCGTGTAGTTTACACTCATTGTTTCCCAACTAACGGATTAATATTATCAATTGACGTATGAAACGCCTATAAATAATTCGCAATACGTAATCAAGCACATGGCTAACTGTATACGACATTTCCTGAGCGAATTATGTAGCAATAGGTTCCGTTCGCATGATTTGAATTTTAATTATGCCGGTGTCGCTGTACAGTCACACAACGTATCTGTCAAATTAAGGACCAAGCAGTCGTCGCTAGCTGTAGTGCTGTCAGCGTTTCCTGCTTTAATTGTTTTCTTTTTTGAAATATTTCTAACAATTACTAAATAAAACGCCTGTTAGGTAAGGTCCAATTTTACTAGGCTACATACTTTTATCTCGTTGAAAAATGAGGATTAAACATACTAAATATGTAGTTTATGTTTCCGTGTCTTGGGTGTTTGTCAAATTATCAAAACTCTGACTTCAAATGAGTTATTATTATCTAACAAAAGCTACCAATTTTTGGGGATATTTTTTTTTTCAAATTCATGACGGTGCCATCTTTCGTAAACTTTTGAGTGATATTAAAATACACTCGATGATTACGAAAAAAAATGTGTGAAAGATTTGATTTTGAAATCGCTTTTGAGTTGATTTAGGTATGTTTCACCCTCATCTCACTTTAGTGGCATTTATGTCACTAATTTTTTTTATTTAAAAGGAATAGGTATTGTTTGTGCTAGTTTTATTAAAGGTATTTTTACTTTAGGTATATAAATTAATAGATTATGTGTATAAATAAAATAATAATATGAGCCCTGTAATATTACTGTCCCACTGCTGGGCACGGGCCTCCTCTACTAATGAGAGGGGTTAGGCCTTAGTCTACCACGCTGGCCTAATGCGGGTTGGCAGACTTCACATACCTCCGAAATTCTTGTGAAGAAATTCTCGGGTATGCAGGTTTTCTCACGATGTTTTCCTTCACCGTTATAGCAAGCGATATTTCACAATGAAAATACATTTAACATAGAAAAGTCAGAGGTGTATGCTCCATTTTGGGGTTGGTCTCGAACCTCCGATACTTGTCTCGGCAGTCCATACCATTCCCAACTGAGCTATCGCTGCTACTAGATTATGTGTAGTTATGATTATCTTCTCTTAAAAAAATCTCCGTTCGACAACTTGCGATCGTTGCACCATTCATTTGACAGATACAATGACTGGTCTATGTTGGACTGTTGTTTAATATTCGGGAAACGGGTCGCATGTTAGTGCCCTTTATGTCGCATCATACCCACTTTGTCTGAGTCTAACGATGTATATGGGGCCTAATCGTTTTTCTATGTATGCAAATAAGTGCATTGGCAGACTGTGCATTATAGATGCTGAGGAAGCGACTGTACATGTATCGATTAATAGATAATACTTAGTACGTATTGTGGTTTATTGTTATACAAGTGTGAACATTTAGCTGTGTATATTTAACCCATTTATCATTGTATTTTTTTTTCTACCTGCCCTTATCCTACCTTAATGTGGGGTCGCCGCAACACACTTTTTCAAGCATGTTACAGAAACGATTTGGCTTAGTTCTTACGAGCGGCTGCCTGTCTGACGCCAATTTAATGCAAAAGGCATTTTCTGTCTTATTTGAATAAAAAATGGCGGATTTGCATAATTATACCACTCACTCTCTAGAGACATCTCAGAGATCCGAGACTCAAAACCAACCAAGAAGTTTTGTGAAAAAATAATCTATTTCACGAAATTTATTTAGTTTCACCAATGCTCTAAGGTTTCACCCAACATGCAATGCAAAGTGGATAAAAATATTCTACATTTTGTTTCTTCAATAAAAAATTTCTTCGTTTAAAGGTGAGACCGGTGGTACCATGAGAAAATAACTCGAATTAATATTCACAAAGTGTTTTCTAACACTGAGAAATATAAAAATGTAGAAATTAGAAAGCACGTACCACGTTTCTATCGCCCTCAAGCTAAAATACCGGCAGATAGTCACGGGAGGCTCGGCCTCCGGTTGCCCATACGCTTATGTAACATATATATGTGCCGCCTCCAACGGGTTGTGAATAAATCTTGTTTTGAGATGTCTCAAAAAAAGTGGAAATTATTATCCTTAGAGGTTTTTTAGACTCTGGATTTTATATTTAATAGACTAACGCCCGAATGGTCAAACGCTGCTCAACTATAACGGCTTCTTACATTGATTTTCGACATACAATTTTGACAGATAAGGCATAAGGCGACCTTAAGTGTATGAACATTCGGCGGTTAATAACATGTTTACTTTAAGATTAAATATAACCTATGAAATCTCTAGGGACCATATTTTCTAGGTTTTTTAAGACATCTCAAAATTGGGTTTATTCACTAAACGACATTTTAGCTTGAGGACGGCAAGTTTGTGAGATTTATATTATTATTTAGGTTTTGGGCCGTCATACTCTGGGGTCAGCCGGCAGTGACAGCCGTAGGTACTATTCTTTCTACCTGCCCTTATCCCACCTTAATGTGAGGTCAGCGCAACCCACTTTTTCAAGCATGTTGCAGATAGGATTTGGCTTAGTTTTTACGGCTGGCTGCCTGCCTGACGTCAACCCCGTATGAGGGACTCAGTCCCGGGCAAATTAAAGTAGAAAATTTGCTTGACCTGGGAACCTAACCCAGGACCTCCCGGTTCACAGCCCATACATGCTGCCACTAGACCAAGAAGGCGACTATGTAGTATAAAAACAACAACCAGTGAAAGGAAGTATTCGTGAGGTTTAGACGTGTTTACACGTTGGTAGTAGTAATTGGTGATAACATTTCATAATTTAGTTATTATGCCAGACAAATAAGACAAAAACTCAAAACTTATTGCACTTTGAACCGTTGGTAGAAAAATTATGTCGAGACAAAGTTAATTAGTCTTAGCTAACTCTGTAATTATGTTATTCTTTCCATTACTTTGAACACTAATGCAAGAGCTACTTTAATCATGACAAAAATAAATGAAAATGAAATGGAGATATGCAAATGCAACATAGTGGCAGGGGTCGAGAGGTTTATTATCAAAACAGTGCAGTGTCTGTAATAATTATATGACGCAGATCCTTGGATATTTTGTGGTATTAATCGATGTTGATAATTATAATTTTTAGTTACGGTTTCATTCTATGTGTTTTTTTTCTACCTGCCCTTATCCCACTTTAATGTGGGGTCGGCGCAACACACTTTTTCAAGCATGTTGCAGAAATTATTTGGCTAAGTTTTTACGACCGGCTGCTTGCCTGACGCCAACACCCTCTGAGGGTTCCAGTCCCGGGCAAATTAAATTAGAAAATTCGCTTTGCCCGACCTAGGAATCGAACCCACGACCTCCCGGTCCACAGCCCATACATGCTGCCACTAGACCAAGGAGGCGACGGTTTCATTCTATATGTATCTGATTGATAAATGTTTTGGTATCCATCCTTTGGTTGATTTGCTTCCTTTTTTCTGTCTGATGTTATCCTGACCTAATGCCAGGGTCCACGTGGGCGCACCCATGGTACGATTTGATCCAGACACTTACGACCGATGTACGTACTATCACGTCTGGTTTCCTCAAACCTGACCATACCATCTCCTGTGGTATTGCTGCAGTTTATCTGCCAAGTCGCAGCCAAGACTACAAGTACACGTTACGTAAATCATAATATCAAAATCTCAAATAGTAATTATCTCACCTGGAATTTGAGACCAAAAAAAGAGAAAGGACAGCCTCCGTGGCGCAGCGGGCGAGTAGCCGGCTGTGAAGCAAGAGGCCGCGGGTTCGATTCCCTCATTGAGACAAATGTTTGTGTCCAAAATCCCACAGATATTTGTTTCAAGTCTGGGTGTTGTGAGAGCGTGCGTCTCTCATAGTTTCTGACACCCATAATACAGGGTATACCTAGTGTGAGTCAGGACTATAGTAGGATTGCTAATTAAACGGAGTAAACTGACATTTCGAATGTTGCCACTTTTTTATGAATTTTAAATACTGCTGTGGTAAAAAGATCAAGATTATATAAACATTTCAATTCAGTGAACCATTTAATTCTTTCATTTTCTAAAGTCCGACTCAAAGTCGTAATTCCTGCCTTAATGTGTGATTAGTACTGCATGTCTTCTGAATTAAAGTCATAGAAAATTACTGCATGCTAAGTTATGACATGTCTGCTGGAATTATAGTCATGGTTCATTATAAACAAAACTTACAAAAGCTATGAATATGCCGAAGGTAATATTTCTCACAAATAAAAGTAATATTTGTAATTTTCATTGTTATCATTTCGCGTATCTGTTGTGATTATTTACGCAAAATTATTTACACAGACATTTATTCGAAGGATACGCTGAAATCTCTAAAAATACGCAATAACATTCCAATTTTGTAAGCTAGTGCTGAGTTATTGTTTCTTTGGATGATAAAAATTGAACTAGATCAATCACTATGTTTTAAAAGTAAGCAACATTATTTTGGAAAGTGACATTTCGATCTGTCAGTTTACTCCGCTTAATTAGCAATCGGACTATAGGAGTGTTGTATGGTGGGTATGTATTGGGTGTATTTAATAGGTACCTACCAATCCGCATTAGACCAGCGTGGTAGACTAAGGTCTAACCCCTCTCATTAGTAGAGGAGGCCCGTGCCCAGCTTTAATGTTAAAGGGCTAATATTATTATTATTATAGGTACGCCAGGATGTAAATGATGGTATATAAATTATTAATCTTATTTAGTTAGGAACAAGATTGGATAAAAACTTTTGACAATTGAGTTGACTTGCCCCAATAAATTAATTCACTAAAGCATCGTGCATACACTAAAGTCCCAAACATTTAGATTTGCTAGACAGCTGTATCAGTCGTCCGATGAAGTTCCTCCAAATCATAAATAATCTTGACATCCGCCCGGTCGGAATATAACGACTTGCCTCTTTCTGTCATAAAACTTTTGACTGGATTTGAATAACTTATAATCAGTGCGATGGAAAATTAAGCGTCAGAAGATGATGTTATAGTGTGGTGTAATCATTAACAGTAACAAAGATTATCGATGATTAAATTATGTATACATTCTAAAGCGATAGTTTGATATAATAATAATATTTAATATGTTAATTTGTTGTTAGTCCACTTTGTAACTGGTATTTTCTGAAGTCTATCGTTTGTAGCTATTGATATTTTGTTTTTATTGAAAAACTTCTCCTTTTTTCACCTGTCCTTATCCAACGCCCCCATTTGAGTAGCAATCATCATCATCACTCACAGAACGTTCACTGCTGGTCATAGGCCTTCCCCAAATTTTCCATATCGAACTGCCGGGAGCGGCCCGCATCCAGCGATTTCATGCGAACTTAATCAAGTCCTCTGTCCACCTGTGTCACACACACTGCGCTTGTCAGTAGCAATAATAAGATAAAAAAGGTTTATTGTTGAATTTAATTCATTTTCGATCAAGATATAAAAAAAATAGCATGATATAAGAACTCCCACCCAGCAAAGAAATCGTACAACCTAGTTTTTAAATACGACAGAATTTTTTAACGCCTGTCCGATTCCCTCTCAGTAATCCATAATGCATTCGGGACAGAAGTTGTTGATCCCATCACAACTTCCTAACAATAAATGAATCCGCAAAACCCAATTTCCATGAACCGCGAATTCGTACCCGATTCCTCAGAGATTTTTAACCCCTATCAAAGGGAAAAATTAAGTTCGTCGAGAGGCTTTCGACAAAGAAATATTGGTATTCTTTTGTCCTATAATCAAAATAAATGTACTGCAGAAAAAAAGCTATTTAACATACAAGGTAGGATGTTTTGGAATATTTTGCGGTGTTTGCCATAATGTTCCTTGTTAGGCCTTTATTTATACATGAAGTATGAAGTGTTCATGATCTGCAATCTTTTATGTTATGTACCTCTAGTTTATGTTGCAATAAAATAATTTGATTTTATCATTAATAATCTCTATATTTGAAAAGGTGTTTTTTCATTTTGTAATATATGAAAAAAATACATTTGGAAATCTGCCTCGGTGGCGTGGTTGTATTTCGGTACGACTGCCATCCCGAGGTCTCGGATTCCATCGCCGGGTCGGGGAGTCTGGGATTTGTGCTCATTATGGCGATAGGCTCTCCCTTATCACATCTGGGACGGAACTAAACTCGGCAAAATGTGGGTGTTCTAGTTCGCTAGTACACATCTGCCTATCCCTTCGGGGATACAGGCGTATTGGCGCTAATGCATGCATGCACATTTGGAAAAAAAAATATGCTCCCATGACTTAAATTCCAAGTCGTGCAAACCGATTTTAACATCACTTATCTCACCTGGATCCCCCAGAAGGGATTGAGATGAGGCTGACAGTCGGTCGTAAAAACTAAAGCCAAATGCTTTCTGCGTTATGTTTGAAAATGTATTACGGCGACCCCGCATCGAAGTTAAATAAGAGCAGGATTATTTGAGTGGCAGTGCCACGCTATAGACAGTTACGTCTACAGCACGAATGGGCCGGCGCGACGAGTTTGATACCACTGTCTTACAGAAAACCGACCTAAAGTGGCAGGTCGCTGTCGCGTTTCGTTCGGTGAGATTTCCGGTGGTTCGATTCCCCTCTTCCCTTTCCCAATCCCTATTTCCCTCCTTTTAGGTTGGCAGCGCACCCATTTTCTTATCTTGGGGTCTGTGGACGATGGATATCTTACCATCAGGTGACACATCTGCTCGATGGCTAGTCTCTGCTATAAAAAAAAAATTAAAGCTTAATATTTCGCAAAAAAAATCTTAGATTGAAAATTGATCGTAGTAAACCCTCAATGTTTTTGAACGACCCATTCAACGATACCCCACACCATGAGATAATCAAGAAAAAAATGTCATCCCCACTTTACGTATAGGAGAGGTACCGAAAAAAATATTTGTTCAAAATTTTTTTTACCGTTTTGTCGTTGTGGTTGATATTTATGTATATCCATGCTAAATTATAGTTTTCTAGTACTAATAGTATTTGCGCTAATCCCTAATCAGACATACAGACTGACTGAAATGACGAAACGATAAGGTTTCCATTTTTGCCATTTGGCTTCGGAACCCTGAAAAGGTGGAAATAAAGTGACATATTTGAGCATTTTGGCCTCGAGACTAGCACGTATGAACTGAACAATTCAATCAGATACTAAACCAAAGCAAACTAAAGTGAATTGATGCAATTTTTTCGTGTGCATGTGCACGCATACGTTCAGGGCCGAACTGAAACCGTTCATCTGTTTGGACTCTTTTTATTCGTGGTTTTATTCGTGAACAGTTAACAAAGTGGTCCTTTTTGGTGAACAGGTTTTGTGTGTGATATATTTTTTATCATGCTTAGAGGGGAGAACATCAATGTAGGTGTTCTAGTTCGCTAGTGCGCCTCTGCCTACCCCTTCGGGGATACAGGCGTGAGCTTATGTTATGTTATGTTAGGTAGGAGACGTGACGGACTCTGGTACTAGGCCGGGAAACGCTAGGTAGAAAGAAAGGGAGGAGACGTGGCGGTTATGTCAGAGTCGCTGGTCTTAGGAACCTCAGGGTAAAAAAATCCGGGTAATATTTAAATAAATAATAAATACGCCCAACAGTCACACACCTAGTGTGGGGTCAGGATTAGTCCTGACCCCTCACTAGGTATATATAACCTGTATCGTGGTAAACTATGAGTGACTTTCGGTCTCACAACACCCAGACTTGAAACAAATATCTGTGGGCCACACAAACATTTGTCTCAATGCGGGAATCGAACTCGCGGCCTGTCGCTTCACAGCCGGTTACTCGCCTACTGCACCACGGAGGCTGTCGCTATTGGGCTGAGTTGCTGCCTTATATTATTAATGTACTATTGATGGGCGCGGACCTCATCTATTAGGGATATAGACTAGACTATAGACCTTATAGTCCACCAGACTGGTCTAATGCGATTTCTTAGACCGAACTTTGAAGGATTGAGATTTGGAGACCTACTCGCATCTACTAAAGGAACCATCTTACCTGGATTCATATTCTTTCTTTCTACCTGCCCGTATCCCACCTTGATGTGGAGTCGGCGCAACACAATTTTTCATGCATGTTGTAGCTTTCTGCATATATTGTCTTCTTGGTCTAGTGCCAGCATATATGGGCTGTGAACAGGGAGGTCTTGGGTTTGATTCCCAGGTCAGGTAAAGCGTTTTTTTTATCTGATTTCCCTGGGACTGGATCCTCCAAAGGGGTGTTGACGTCAGGCACGCAGCTGGTCTTAAAAACTTAGCCAAATCCTTTTTTCAACATGCTTGAAGAAGTGTTGCGCCGACCCCACATTAAAGTGGGATAAGGACAGGTTGAAAGAAAAATTGATGACCCTTGTTTTTGGCGGCCGTGCTCAGGTAAAAAATACGGTAACTACCAACAATAGTTACGAATTCAATGAAGAACAAATATTTGGCCGAAAACAGTCGCCCGAGTCGAATTAAGCTGTTGATTCTGTAGCAACTTAAACAGAATTTAGAAATGGTTTTATTTAAGTAGTCTTCCAGAATTCTTAATTGTAAATTTTTTACTGCATTATTCTCTCCAGAAATTCAAAGGATACATTGACCTTTGCAATGGTCACAATGGTCACTGAAAGATATTGTTAATTAATTTGCTTTACTTATTTGTAATGGAGACTTAGAAATAATTTTCAATACATAAACAAAACTAAGTAAGCTTGGCGAATGTTACTTTTTATTACCAAAATACCAGTCTGTAGTGAATATGCAACAAACAACACTGAGCTATGTTTATTTTCATTATTATATAGGACTGCCTCCGTGGCGTGGTAGTATTTCGGTACGACTACGGTTCTGAGGTCTCGGGTTCGATCCCCGGGTCGGGTAAAGTGGTATTGTATTTTTCCATGTCAGCCCAGAGTCTGGAATTTGTGCCAGATATGGCGATAGGCTCGCCCCCTATCACATCTGAGACGGAACTAAGCTCGGCGAAATGTGGGTAGTGGCTAGTGCGCCTCTGCCTACCCCTTCGGGGATTCAGGCGTGAGCTTATGTTATGTTATATACTTAATTAGATTATTCTGAAGTTCTAGATATAATGTGTGTTTATTTTTAAAGGTATAATATCTTACGACGTCTTATTTGCATCTTCATTAGGAGTATGTAAGACTTTTAATCACACACGTTTTTTATAGCAGAATCTGGCAAACCATCAGATGGGTCACCTGATGGTAAGTGATCTCCGCCGCCCATAGAGACCCAAGACACAAAAAGAAACATGGGTACGATGCCAACCTAATGGGAAAGAAATAGGGATTGGGAAATGGATTGGTAAATTGGGAGACTAGAAATCACACTAACCGATCAAAACGCGACAGCGAGCTGCCACTTTACGTCGGTTTTCTGTGACACAGTGGTATCAAACTAGTCCTAAAATGACTCGTGTTTTCGACCGACTTCCGAAAAGGAGAAGGTCCTCAATTCGTCTGTACTTTTTTTATGTATGTTACGCAATATCTCCGCCAAATGTGGGCCGATTTTCAAAATCCTTTTTGTGTTTGATAGAGCTTATTTCAAGGGTGGTCCCATATAAATTTGGTCACGATCGGATTTGAAGTCGGTCCCTTAAGTTTTTAAACTTGTAATTATTACTAAAATAATTCAGAGCTAATAACGTTTCTCACTACTTCTAGGAAACAAGATGCTTGTTAGTTAATTGCGCGAACACTTTAACTGTTCTAAGTATTTGCTTTATGTTTTCATTTGAAATCTGGGCTGCAAACATGAAACACTCGTTAGAGTATAAATTATTAGCTTATCCAGATATGTCACTATGTTTTAATAATCTTGACCGTAATTTATGACAAGGAGTGAATAGCAAGAAGAAGTGAATTGACTGCGTTGGTAGCATAGTGGTATTGCGTGCGCCGTACGACTATCCTTCTGAGGGACCTTGTCCATTGACCAATCGGGTTCGATCACCGTGCAAAATGTTCAGTATCAGCTCGGAGTCTAGAATTTATGCCCGATATGGCGATAGGCACGCCCCCTCTCTCATCTGGGACGGAACTAGGTTCAGCGATATATGAATACAATCTTTAATTTAAAAAAATCATAATAGCAATAAAATAAACAAAATAAACATTCAATTTTTGATTTAAAACATAGAATAACTAACGTATTAAAAGTTTTAGCTATTTGACGTGTTTATGAATCAACTTTAATATCCGAACTCTGCTTCAAACATTTGTTGGAAAATTCCGAATGAATTCCACGGACAAACAACAAAACTATCGGAAACGCGTTAAGAACTCATTGGCACGTGAAACTGATGCGATTTTTGTGCTGTTTTGTTAACAGTGTAGCCTAAACAGTACTTAATTTATCGGAAAAGCAAAATGCTGGAAAGTTATGATTAATTTCTACCTACTAGTTGATACTGTTATTTTTTTTTTATAGCAGAGATTGGCAAACGTGCAGATGGGTCACCTGATGGTAAGTGATCTCCACCGCCCATAGACACCCAAGACACAAAAAGAAACATGGGTGCGTTGCCAACCTAAAAGGAGGGAATGGAAAGGGAGTGGGGAAATGGGCCACCGGAAATCTCACTCACCGAACGAAACGCGACAGCAAGTTGCCACTTTACGTCGGTTTTCTGTGAGACAGTGGTATCTAACCGGTCGAGCGGGCCCATTCGTGCTGTAGACGTTACTGTCTACAGCGTGGCTCTACCACTCAAAATTAGTAATCAGTTTGAACTTTAAGCTCGAAGTAGTTTGCTACAGCGCTTTAATAAACAACAAAACAATAGTAATAGTCACTGCTGATCAAGGGCCTTCTATTCTAATGGGGGGATTAGAACATCACTCTGGCCTAGCGTGGGTTAGGTTAGGTTAGGTTAACACCATTGTGTTTTTTTTAGGTAAGGCATGGGCCTTACCTAAAAAAAACACAATGGTGTGATCATGAATTCATGAACACTACAATGTTTTTTTATGTCAAACTGTTTTCGTTCGCAAGAATGCTACTACATCGCACGTCTTGAACTCTTGAGTGCACGTGTAGCGTCTGCACGACTCAAAACAGACAATAGAAACGCACTCACGGCTTATACGTGAACTTCTTTCGTAGTAACGCGTGGGCTCTTTTATATTGCATTCTAGATCCATAGTCACGTACTGCTTACGGAATTGTCAAATAGTACTATGTGGTTTTAGCTTGGAGCCTATAATCAAAACCGAAAGACTGACTGGTTTTTAAGCAAAGGAAATTACTACACCTGCAGGGTTACCACGACCTCTTATAGCAGTATTATTATAATCGTTGTTCGTTTGTTTTGTATGGGAATCGGTACAAGTAAAATTATAATAATACTGCTATAAGAGGTGGTGGTAACCCCCCTGTCTTCTTAATACGATATCTAACCATTGAGGAATATAAACGCGAAAAAATTGAGTATGTGCGTATGTTTGTTAATCTTTCACGTAATGGAATTTCATGAAACTTTACACAGACTACTCATGAAAAAAGGACATGGGCTACTTTTTATTCCGGAGAAATGTACGGTTATCGTAGAATATTCCCACCTACACAAAATCGAGGCCGACAGCTAGTTGTTTATACAAAGAGTTTAAAAAAATAATTACTTATGTATATTTTGGTACGATAGCTCAGTTGTGAATGGTACGGACTGCCGAGACGAGTGTCGGAGGTTCGAGACCAACCCCAAAATGGACCATACACCTCCGACTCGTGGGTTTTCATTGTGAATTATCGCTTGCTATAACGAAACGATGAAGGAAAACATCGTGAGGAAACCATACCCGAGAATATCTCCACAAGAATTTCGAAGGTATGTGAAGTCTACCAACCCGCAGTAGGCCAGCGTGGTAGGCTAAGGCCTAACCCCTCTCATTAGTAGAGGAGACCCGTACCCAAGTGTGGGCCAGTAATATTACAGGGTTATTATTATATTATCTTTATTTTGTATATAGAAGCTATGGTTAACATTTTTAACGGAAACATATTTTTTTAAACCTTTGAAATATCCCCTGTATAGCTAGCCTTTTATCCTGGCCGCAGTTACTTTAATTTATCTGGCTTCCCTAACAATGCCATATAAGTGAAAAGGTCCCCATACTGTGAAAGTACAATCATTTTGTTGTATTAAGCCACTAGGCCAACGAACGACCTTTCTCTATTGTTTGCCTACTTGAAGACTTTTCTGAAATCGAACATAAGGCTAAAATAAACTCCGCGGCTGTGAAAGGGCAGTGTCGACGTCTTCAGCATATCGCCAAACCACAAGATAAGTATTGTACAGAAAGGCTGACCATTCTACACAGTATTAGAGTACATAACTGATCTTACGAAGTATTTTTTTAACACAAAATATGTATTTAACAAAAAGCAGCGGGTGCTCAGTTGGGAATGGTACGGACTGCCGAGACAAGTGTCGGAAGTTCGAGACCAACCCCAATATGGAGCATACACCTCTGACTTTTCTACGTTAAGTATATTTCATAGTGAAATATCGCTTGCTATAACGGTGAAGGAAAACATCATGAGGAAACCTGCATACCCGAGAATTTCATCGCAGGAATTTCGAAGGTATGTGAAGTCTACCAACCCGCATTAGGCCAGCGTGGTAGACTAAGGCCTTATCCCTCTCATTAGTAGAGGAGGCCCGTGCCCAGCAGTGGGGCAGTAATATTAAAGGGCTTATATTATTAATTTAACACCAGTAGTCAGGGGTGTAGTTACCCATAGTTAGTCGATTTTCCTACCATTATGTGGCAGGGTCACAGATATTATGGATACATATTATTATTCTAGTCCAAAAAAGCCCCCAGAGCTTGCATTACACATATTATACTTACAAAATAAAAAAAATTAGCAGGAGCTGCCAGGGCAACTACGCTGAATCATTTTTGCAATATGCTTGAAAAAGTATATTGCGCCAACCCCACATTGCAGTGGGATAAGAGCAGGTGGAAGAATATTAATTTTATGTAATGTCATTTTATTTTAGATAAAATTATGTGATCTTTGGTCAATATGGCAGCATATATGGGCTGTGAGCCGGGACGTCGTAGGTTCGATTCCCAGGTCGAGCAAAAGTGAATTTTCTAATTTAATTGGCCCAGAACTAGATCCCTCAGAGGGGGTTGACGTCAGGCCGGCAGCAGGTCGTACAAACTAAGCCAAATCCTTTGTCAAAGCCAAATCGAAAAAGTGTGTTGTGCCAACCCCACATTAAGGTGGGACAAAGGCAGATAGAAAAAAAGAAAGTAATTTTATTTTAGATAAAGGAAACAGTTTAACAGTATTACGTACAACTATCATTACATTTTAAAGTGTTAACAAATCAAAGTCCTTGTAAGTTGTAAGTTTTATTCTCTGAATATTATCTTCACAAAAATACATACAAGTCTACTCTTGTCCGCGCGCCAACAACAATGCCCTTAGAGGTCATCAAAAACATTAGGGATTGCTCGACCAACATCGATATCGCAACTATAAATCGACTTAGTATCGATATTATAACTTGAGTATCATGTTAATTATTTAATTATGTAACAAAAGTATGTAATAGACCATCTTAACTAATCTTGTATTGTGGCCAAAACAAATATTTTTCAACGCAGAGTCGTCTCGTTATAAGGCATCAACCTCGTTTCGGAGTGGCACCAGACTAACCCCACTTGATCAGAATAGGAAAATTGCTTATCATGTTTTTTTTTTGCATTAAAAGTCTACCCTTCTGTTCTTATAAACATTTTCATAGTTGTAAAATGTAAATATTATTTACAATTTTAAAACTATGTTGTAACCAGTTTTAAAGAAATGGCTCGACTGTGATCACATTTTTTTTGGCAGAGACTGGCAAGCGAACAGATGGGTCACCTGATGGTAAGTGATCTCCACCGCCCATAGACACCCGATACTCAAAAAGAATCATGAGTGTGTTGTCAACCTATAAGGATGGAATCGAAGATAAGGGTAAAGGGATTCGGAAAGGGAGGGGGAAATGGGCTAACGGAAATCTAACTCACCAAACGAAACGCGACAGTGAGCTGCCACTTTACGTCGGTTTTCTGTGAGACAGTGGTATCAAATCGGTCGAGCCGGTCCATTCGTGCTGTAGACGTAATTGTCTACAGCGTGGTTCCACCACTCAACATTTTTATTATTTTTACATTGTTTTACATTTTTTACATAATTACAACTTCTGGCGGTTGTAAACTTGTGATCGATTACCATAGGGTGGTAAAAAGGCTCAATCTAAGTAAGGGAAGTTCAGGGAGGAGAGGGGGTTCTTCATAATACCACGTTTTGTCACAGGGGCGGGGATGGGGTCTTAGGTTTTCGTCCCATAGTCAATATTATCTAGGAAAATCGTGCTTTTTCGAGCTATATTCAAATATGGCGCGCAGCGTTTAGCACTTTTTAAACTCACAGGAGTGGCAACACATCATAATATTTCTTTTTTAACTTATCTTCGACAAAAAATGATTTAAAACCATGTTTATAAATTACTAAGTGAAAACTAAAGGGAGGGGGGCCATAACATAGACTACGGGTGGTCACCGAGGGAGGGGGGGGGGAACATACTGACACTTCTTCAACGTAGTTCTGGAGAATCATCCAGGAAAGCTCATTCTTTTTATTTTGAGTATAGGTCTGTCAAACATATTTAGCAAAATCTACAAACAATCTTTTAATTATATTATTATAAATAATTTAATACTACCTAAGACAAGGCTCCAGAAAATTAATAATTCTTTTATGTGCCAAAGTATACGCTTTTATAATAAAATCCCAAGTCATATTAAAGAATTAAGCCTTAATAAATTTAAATCATTAATTAAACAGCAACTATGCCGAAAAGGGTTTTATAATGTAAAGGACTACTTACAAGACAAAAATGCTTGGGATTGAGCAGCTCACTCTTGACACTATAAGGCTGTATCAACACAATTTATATTTTACTATTATATTAATTTTTCTGACTTTGCTCTATTGGCATATTAATATATTATTGTATTTAGAAATAAGTTGACATTTTAAATTGTAATTTTATATATCATGTATTGCCTGGACTTTAAAAGAGGCCATAACCCTTGAGTTTGTTTCGGCATTTTTTCTCAGGGATAGCCACGAAATGCCGACACCATTATTACTTTATCAATATCCTAAAATCAATATATACTCGTAATTGACATGTGAAAGTGGTATAAAATATCCTATTTGCAGAATAAATGATTTCAATTTGAATTTGAATTTGAATTTAGGAAACTTGGAAATAAGGCTATTATGGAAGGAGTTTACACTGGCATGAGCATATCTAGTAGTTCTAGTATGTATGTGTATAATTCAAACTATATTCGAACCGTCTAGTCTTTGAGATGAACTGAATCTGTAGGTTTTGTAGTTTGCTCTTCAAAGCGATAGTTTAAAGCTATTCTCAGTTTAGGTCTCTTAAGCTAAAGGATAATGGATAGTCTGAATGCGTATTTTATTTCCATTTTACTGTATACTAACGTTTTCCCGCAGTTTCGCTTGAGTGATAATAATTTGAGTCCTACTTAATAAACTTCTTATTCTTTTTAACATTCAACTAAGTACCACTTACCAAGATCCCAAGTTTTGATAAAAAATACTTATCGAAAAATATTTTTTTCGTTTTCGCTAAAATATATTTTTAGAAGTTCGTGGTAGTTTCCACAATAATAATTATTAATTAGATACGCTGTAGACAGTAACGTCTACAGCACGAATGGGTCGGCTCGACCGGTTTGATACTACTGTCTCACAGAAAACCGACGTAAAGTGGCAGCTTGCTGTCGCGTTTCGTTCGGTGAGTGATTTCCGGTGGCCCTTTTCCCCCCTCCCTTGTCCAATCCTTTTTCCCTCCCCTTCCATTCCCGCCTTTTAGGTAGGCAACGCACCCATGATTCTTTGTGTCTCGGGTGTCTATGGGCAGTGGAGATCACTTACCACCAGCTGACCCATCTGCTCGTTTGCCAGTCTCTGCTATAAAAAAAAATACGAGGAGAAAATGAAAAATTTCATCGTTTTTGCAAACTTTCAAAACTCGTATCTAATATATTATTGTAGATTTTGAACTCAATCGGATGGACCTACTTGTAGACGAAACAAACACACATCCATATTTTAACAATATGGAAACTACACGTGTTCATCGCTTAGTTTTATTACCTTGTGGCAGTGCCTCATTTAATGTTTTCTTCTACTTTATGGTATCTTGATTTATCACTAACATCCCCCGCGCTCAAGAGAAATCAATTGCATACCCCTTTATATGCATACTAGCTTTTATTTGCTGCTCCATTCTAAAACCTTGTCAGTAACCCGAGCACGAAATATTAATGTAAATGTAAATGTATTCGAGTTCGCTGCGCACTGATGACGTTTGGTTAATATTTCATACAAATTTCATAGACGCGCATCGAGTTCGAATACATTTACGGTTGTCAGAAATTTTCCTGCTCAGGCCGCTGTTATATGTTATAGTTATTATGAAATTAAGCATTTCTTGATACAATAAATTTGTTATTTCATCGCCAAAGTAAATTACATAAATGTATTATAAGAATCGATTATTCAGTAGCTAGATTCTACATTAGGAATAATTTTATAAGTGATTTCACGAATTATTTTGATTTTTATATCATCAAAATAATGATAATTACTTCCACCTAACAGTCACACACCTAGTCCTGACCCGACACTAGGTATAACCTGTATCGTGGGTGTCAGAGACTATGAGAGACTTCCGGTCTCACAACACCCAGACTTGAAACAAATATCTGTGGGCTACACAAATATTTGTCTTTCCGCGGTCTCTCGCTTCACAGCTGGCTCCTCGCCTGCTGCGCCACGGTGGCTGTCAAAAATGTCAAAATTATCCCCAATATAAGTCATCTCGCTATTGAATCAGCAGGGTTACCACCACCTCTTATAGCAGTATTATTATAATCGTTCTTCGTTTGTTTTGTATGGGAATCAGTACAAGTAAGATTATAATAATACTGTGGTGGTAACCCTGCTGATAAATCTCTATAAATACACCACATCAGTACCTCATATCCGAATCATTGTATTTCACAGTTCACCAACTTATTAGGGTCGCGGAAGTCCAAACAGTTGTAGGGCAGGTCGGGTCATTCAGTTGGCGACATTCCGAGGTCACCAGATGGCCTGGAGCTGTTTGTACGGAAGCCATATTCGAACTTGCCAAATGGGGCAATAAAAATCAAACTCAATTTAAGTAGTATTTCCCATTGGTAGTAAAATGGAATTGTATTGGTGATTTTATTATTCGATTGACGGTAGCGAGTGTAATGGTATGGACTGCAGAAGAATGTCGCAGGTTCGAATCCAGGCACAAAAGCTTGCACATATTACGTTTCACATTGTAAGCAGTGACGTAACTGTACCATCTAACGCCCGTGGCAAATTTATTGTGTGGGGCCCCCATAAAAATCGTCACGTTGTAATTTAATTTTAATAATGAAAAATAACATAAGCTCGCAGTACGTCGGGCTAGGGGCCCCCTCCAGCCAGGGGTCCGTGGCATTTTGCCAGCCCTGCCACCTACAGTTCCGCCACTGTTTGTAAGTGATTACATCAGAATCGTAAACAATCCACAAAATTTATCTTGAATATTCACAATGATGACGATCTAAGGAAACTTAGATAACTGAGAAATCTTCATAAGAATGTGGCAGGTATGTGTAGTCTATCAACCCGTTTTAGACCAGTGTGGTCATCCACACTTCTTCCGAAGGTACCTGACCTGCCGTTCTCATCAGAACAGAGAAAGCCTTGCCCAGCGCTGGTACAGTAATAAAACAAGAGGACACCTATTACATAATACATCAATAATAAACACGACCAAAATCACACACATAATACTGACTCCACACTAGGTTTATCCTGTGTTGTAGGTATCAGAAAAAACGAGACACTTTCGGTCTCACAACACTCAGATATAAAACAAATATCTGTTGGTCACACAAACATTTGTTTATGTGCGGGAATTGAACCTGCGGCCTTTCGTTACAGCCGGCTACTCACCCGCTGCGCCACGGAGACTATTATTCATGTATGGATACATTGCTTAATGTTACCAATATTCGTGGATCGGCCTTGGATTATTTCTAAGGTCACTTCAAGTACGATTTATATGTAAATTCTTGTTTAAGATATGGCTTCGATCGGATTTCTCAGAAGGCCTGACGTTTGTCTAGAAACACCCAAAACTTGTAAACAATGTCTAAAACATGTTTTCTCACGAGATAGACGAGGGTAGAAAGATGATTGATGTTAATATTATTAATACAAACATTTTTAAGCGATGCTTAACTTTGAAACTATATATACCGGGTGTTTCATAAAGTTGGTACCAATAACACTTCAACATACAGTGAGAACGATAAAAAGCGTAATGGTAAAGTTAAAAAATAAAAATTAAACTTAATTTTTTTTATCAATTTTTAAACATAGGGATTTTAAAATAGGAATGCGATCTGTAAATCGTTGCAATTAACATAGGAATAGCTTTGGGTATGCCAAAAATAATTAATTACCCCATAGGTGGTTTGCAAATGTACTGCAGCTGCCCCAATGAGCCAGAATACATTTTTTCATCACACATTTAGGTTTCCTTTATTAAAATACTATGACCCATACGAAATTTTAAACTTTACCGCTAGATTGCTAGCTATCCCCTCTTTAAGTATGGTTATGATTGATACCAACTTTATGAAACAACCTGTATAGTTTGTTCCATTCTTTACGTAAAATAGTTTGAGGATAAGAAAGAAAACACTGTTTAAGAGCACTGCTTAAATTTTTAAGGTCATCCTACGCGTGTTATTTAGTAATAATGATATGTTTGGTATAAGTGACCCTTGACTTAGTTCTTCCTTCCATTATATCGTATACTATGAACTGCAATATCGAAACATAACCAATAAATTAAATTAAGATGAACGTTTGATAAAATTGCTGAATCCTTGACCAATACAACATTAAAATCTTGTGCAATTAGTAATATAATAAAGAAAGCTTTGTTTCAAAACTACTGAACTGATTTTAATAAAATTCCTTCACTTACTGTAAGTAGTATGTGCATGAGGCTATATTTGAGTTATGGGATCCAGGAACAACACATTTATTTCGGGTGCAGAATCTGAAGCAACGGGTAGTATTTCTTGCGTTTAAACATTCCATTTCAATCATACTAATCTGAGTTAGAGAATTGTACTACCGTTGCTATTTCACTGATTCGCTCTTATGAGAGGTATTTCAGCCGAGTGTAGGTTCTAGCAATTTTATCGAAAATTTCCGTTCGTACATTTTTGTATTTCAAAGGGATTTGTATTCATTTTGTACGGAAGATTAGAGTAAATTGCTTTTTTTAAATATTCATACAAAGCTTAATCATGGATGGATTTTAGAAGCGGTTTTTTTTGTGGTTGTATCTAGTGTTGTGTATATTGTACGTAATATGTATAGTACATATTAGATTAGCTTTATAGGTTCTGCAAGGTTACGTGGTGGAAGTTTCAGTTACTTAAATCTTGAAACGAGGCAGTTTTGAGTGGTAGAGCCACGCTGATACAGTAACGTCTACAGCACGAATGAGCCGGCTCGATCGAATTATACCACTGTCTCACAGAAAATCGACGTAAAGTGGCAGCTTGCTGTCGCGTTTCGTTCGGTGAGTAATCTTTTTTTCCACCTGCCTAATATACTCCGATGTGGGGTCGACGCCACTCATTTTTTTAGCATATTGTAAACATAACATAACATAAGCTCACGTCTGTATCCCCGAAGGGGTAGGCAGAGGCGTGCTAGCGAACTAGAACACCCACATTTCGCCGAACTTAGTTCCGTCCCAGATGTGATAGGGGGCGAGCCTATCGCCATATCGGGCACAAATTCCAGACTCCGGGCTGATATGGAAAAATCCAATATCACTTTGCCCGACCCGGGGATCGAACCCGAGACCTCAGAACCGTGGTCGTACCGAAATACCACCACGCCACCGAGGCAGTCCATATAAGGCAGTAGCATATTGTAGAAAGGATTTAGTTAGACTTAGTTTCCAGGACAGGCGGCCTGCTTGACATCAACCCCCATCTGATCCCTCCAGCTACGGTCACTGTGGTAGAAAACACTAGCCTGACCAGGGAACTCTGAACTTCCCCATTCACAACTTAATATACATCTAGGTTAGGTACATATATTATGTAGATATAGCTGTCGTAATGGAAGTTCACTGTAATATTAAAGCATCCGCTCAGCAGGTTACCACATTTTGCATTACCACCCACCCGTATTGTACCACGAAAGTCCATTCATTTGGATGAAAAATACTTTTCTGCGTTGTACTATTTTAAACAAATAAAATATGTATATTAGGAATTATCATTGTAGCGGTACTTTACGACTTAGCTTTAAATCGTCCTTCCTGTATGTGGAATTGTTATTGGTACCAACTTTATGAAACATCCTGTATATCTTGGTCAAAGACCTTTTTTAAGATTTGTTCCATGCAAGCCGCCTAAAATCGGTACCTTTACTCAGATGGGTAGTTGATAATTTTTTCTTTTATTCATTACTAGCTGTTGCCCACGACTCCGTTTGCATGGAAAATTATTTTCCGAGATAAGAATTTGCCTATGTGTTAATCCAAGGTATCAACTACTTCCATACCAACTTTCATCAAAATTGATCCAGCCGTTTGAGCGCGAAGCAGTAACAAACATACAAACACGCTCACGAACTTTCGCCTTTAATATTAGTATTATTATACTTATAGCCGTATTAAATGAACACTATTGGGGAATTACATCACAAATATGCGTCAAAAGGCCGATGTAATGGTCATTATGTCCAGAAAATCCGTCAAAGGAATGCCGTGAGTGCCGTGACCCATTTTGTGAGATCACGCGCCTGCTGCGTGCCTACTGCCTAATATTTCACCCTATATTAATGTTGTGGAAGAATTTTGGGCACCTCATTATGGACCGGTATGTGCAGAAAACTGTCTTTCAGAAAATTGACGTGATGGCTTGCTGTTGCATTTTGTTCAGTGAGCGAATGCCTCAGTGGCGTGGTTGTATTTCGGTATGACTGCTGGTAGGATATTCCTATCCGACCGGATGGCGACCACCGTACACATGGTGCTATAACCTGCCATATTGACCCACACTCCGTGTGTGGTTCGCGTTCCAGGATCAGTCAGTGTACATCGGGTTCTCTCGAGGGGCTTGCGGCATGATTTGATGGCTGGTTGAGACGGGTATGGGGGTATCCCTGTTTCTGCATCGTTCATCCGCTTGTCTTGTCGCAAGCCTCTCGTTTGCTACTTCCCTCTTCGGATTCGGAGTGTGAAAAAGCATAAATAGGCCGGCATGATTCTGACGACCACTGATAAACGCAGTGTTTGTCAGTGGTCGCTAGTTTTTTTGGACTGCACTACGTTTATAAGTGCAGTGTAGTCAATTTGCCGTGCCCGGATAAAAAAAACAAAATGACTACCGTCCTGAAGTCTCAAGTTCGATGCCCGGGTCGGGCAAGGTGATATTGGTTTTTTTCATCAGCCCGGAGTCTGGAATTTGTGCTTGATATGGTGATAGGCTCGCCCCCCATCACATCTGGGACGGAACTAAGCTCGGCGAAATGTGGGTGTTCTAGTTCGCTAGTGCACCTCTCTCTACCTCTTCGGGGATACAGGCGTGGGCATATGTGGTATATCTGGTGCACCAAATCCCCCTCTCTTCTGTTCTTAGAGGTTGACAACACACCTATGATTCTTTAATCGTGGGTTCTACATCTACATGCGGTGATGATCACTTTGAGTGGTAGAGTCATGCTGCAGACAGTAATGTCTACAACACGAATGGGTCGGCTCGACCGTCCATACCACTATCTCACAGAAGACCGACGTAATACGTGAAGCTTTATCGAGCTTTAGAGTCGCATATAAGGTTTTTGAACCAGAATATCCTAAGTTCCATTTTTATTTCAGGCGGATGTTTTTCCAGACTGTTCATCACGTTTTAATCGGAACTGGATCGATCTGGAGGTAGTTAACGTCGGGGAAGCAGCCGGTTTTATAAACTAAAGCCGAATCATTTCTGTATTACAATACCAGACCCGAAGCAAACAAATGTGGGTCACATCTCAGTGCGAGGATCGAACCTGTGACCACTCGACTGTACGCCACAAAGGTATGTCAAATATGCGTAGAAATAACACACTGATTACAAATCTTGTTTATTTTATCTGTGTACCAATTGTGAGGGACGTGCCCAAAACCGACGCCCGTTTGTTTTCCAACAGTCAAATTATTTTATACTTCGCACCGTGTTTGTATTCGTTTTATTTTGTTCACCTGTTGTCGGGCTCTCGATAAAATATCATTTCTACGTTATTTATGATGCAGAAGGGATTTTCAAACATTTATAAGGCAAAACAGTAAAATTAAGGGAAGTTATACAAAAGGAAATTTAAGGTATAAATTAAAACGGCTACGCACGAGAGATCAATATAATGTGATTAGGAGTATTTTTGTCAAAAAGTTATTGTAGGAAAATTGCCCGAAAGGTTGATGTCAGGCAGGCAGCCTATCTTGTTGTGAAAAGTAGAATCCATTCTGCAACACGCACGACAAACAGCTGACAGCCTCCGTGGCGCAGCGGGCGAGTAGCCGGCTGTGAAACGTGAGGTCGCGGGTTCGATTCCCGCACCAAGACAAATGTCTGTGCGGCCCACAGATATTTGTTTCGGGTCTGGGTGTTGTGAGACCAAAAGTCTCTCGTAGTTCCTGATACCCTCGACACAAGACTCGATCTTAGTGTGGGGTCAGGACTATGTGTGACTGTTGGGTGTATTTATTTATTTTATTTATTTAAACATGCCCTAAAAGGGTGTTGCGCCGATCTCACATTGAAATGTAATAACAATAGGTAAACAAAGCAGACAGTTCAAAAAAGATTTCGATTTTTTTTTTACAAAACTTGATAAAAAAAAAACTCTCAGTGGTGTCATGAAAATATGCCTCGACATTAGCTTAGAATGACTATGGGATTACACAATCATATCAATATCGTCACAGCAACATACGTACACTGCTCCCTTAGGCTTTTCCCAAAAACCTATGGTAATGTAATACTAGAAATTGAATTTAAGGCCAATATAAAATACTTAAAGAAATCAGATATGCACAGATCATATTACCATGATTTATTGATGAAAAAGTATAATAATTAACTTTATCCCTTTTTCGATTCAGTTTAAATTCGATTACAGGATTTCCATTACATTCAGGCTTGACAGGAATAATAATTCAGGGAGAACAAACCATTTAAATGTTTTTTTTTCAGATGGAGTCTAGTCATTTATATAGAGCTGGGAGTACACATGTGCAGTGAGTCGTGGATGTTTTATTAGAACTATGAAGAGTAAGTTACTATTAAATAAATTAAGTCTACCAACCCGCATCAGGCCAGCGTGGTAGATTAAGGCCTAACCCCTCTCATTAGTAGAGGAGGCCGGTGCCCAGCAGTCGGGCAGTAATATTAAAGAGCTAATATTATATTATTATTTACATTATATTACAAAATAAATAAATACAGCAGTCACATACATAGTCGTGATGCCACACTATGTTGAACCTGTATCCAACAACACCTAGACCCGAAACAAATATATAGGAATCACAGAAACATCTGTGTCGGTGAGGGAATCGAACCCGCGGCCTCTCGCTGAAGCGAGCCGGCTGACTCGTCCCCGGTGTCACGGAGGTTCTCAATATTATTATACTAAACCATATTATGTATATGAATAATTTATATATTCTAGACAATAATTTTAATCGAGCTGAACATAATACAATAATCTAAAATCAATATAAAAGGGCAAAGTTTACCCTTCAAGGCAAACTTTGTTGTTGCTATTTGTTAACTAAGTTTCAATTAAGTGAAGCTTGTTAAAAGATTTCTTCCCAAGTCGGACGCTTCATAAAATTATGTAAATAAAATTCTTGTTATTGAGTTGACGCTGTAATATTGATTACGCAGTACGTGGAAACGTAGAAGACTCTGGATGCAGGCCGATTCCAACAGGCAGTCTGGAAATCGATGAGGCTATCCGCCGAATGTTCATACACATAAGGTCGCCTCATGTTGTTTAAGGCCGCCTTATCTGTCAAAATTGTATGGCGAAAATCAATGTAAGCAGCTGTTAAAGTTGAGTAGCGTTTGACCATTGGGGCGTATGAGACAGTCTTATGTTCAGCAGTGGACGTAGCTGTAGCTGAAGATGATGATTATTACGAATGAGCTAGATGTAATATGTCTGCTTGTCTGTCTGGAATAAAAAGAAAATTAAACATTTTAACTTAGAATAAGACCTGAAACTCAACTATGTTTTATACTTTTATCGCTAGCGGGTACCTACGTTAATTCCTGAGTCCCGACTTAACCGCTAGAGACGTTCGAGTGTTTGTCATAAAAAAAATGCGTAGTCGCTTATGAGAAATGTCTAAAACCTCATGTTGAGCTACTGGGGAAAATATTTGCATTTTACCCAATGACAAAAGAAAAATAAGAATTTGGCATAATTACGAAAAATCCGTGTTTACTTTGAAACCGGTTCCGCCATTTTAGTTTCTCGATCTAATACATATTAGTTGTCACCGTGTTATAAGCCTTAAATAACATAAAAAATTATTGATTAATATAAAATAATTTAAATACAGTGTTTTATTTATCAAAATACTAATTTCAGAATGAGAAAAAGATGCCTAACTGTTATATTACTGAGATCTCTATTTCGTCAAGTCGCCATTTTGTTTCCATACAATAGGCCTATACGTTTTATTCCTAGTTATGTTAAGTCCTTATTATTCTTTTGTCATTGATTTTACCTAACCTTTATAAAACCATTTCAGCTGTCAGCCACATTTGCCATTGTAACCAATTTACGAAATTACCTACTAATATATAGGGTTCATATTATAATAAATGAATATTTATGCGTTCTGTAAAGGAAATTACATTTGCGTAATAACACCCTCGCTGTAAAATTAGTGGTAACATTAAGAAATGGAAGTCAAGACATAATTCAACAGACTTTATGCATAATTAAACAGTTAAGCCTTGCCCTTATTTAAATCAGAATACGCAAGCAATATGGCTTTTAAGATCTTTTCCACTGATGCGGAGTGGAGATGTGGATATCAAATACCTATTGGTTGTTTTAGAATCTGCATTTACTATACTGTAGTGTATGTACAAACTCACTTTACCTCGCTCAGATATAATTGAAGTACGTAAACTAATCTTAATTAAGTTTTTTATTGTACTACGGCAGAGTACCTACGGGCTACCTCATGGTAAGTAAGAACTGCAATATCAAGGGTAATCGGCCTCTATATCGGTATAGGCTATCGGGTATCGAGCCAAACCGCTGCCTATTGTGGAAAGAAAAGGAAACGTGATTGGGGTAGGAAGGAGAATTCAAGCTTCCAGAAGTCCAGAAATCAAAATACTCACCTTACGAATTTCAACAGGGTCCTACTTTGTGCTATGTCAGTTTTCTGTAAGAGTGGTAATTATCCGGTCGAGCCAGAAGCTTCTGATAATTATAGTAAAGCAACGCATCTTGCTTGGTGCCGACTGCTGCACTTTCAAGTATATCGAAGCAGACATATAACCAACAAATAATTAATTAGAAGTATAATGTATTTCTATACGTCTGTCCGCTCCATCAATAATTTTCCATTTTAGTGGAAACATACCTTAAGATAAAACAAAATTCTGTGGTTAGGCACTGATTTCCAAATTCATTTATTCATATTTATTCTACTTAATAAAGTAAATTCATGTTCTTTTCTCCTGTTATAACGACTAACTATGCTCTCGGGAACGATTTAACTTTATTGTTAAAGTCGGCCGCGAGAATTTAACTTTGTAATAATTTATCATATTTTTCTAAAGAGTTTTGATAAAACTTTATTTTTTCAGATAGCTAAGTTTAAAGTACAATATTTTTTGTTAAATATTAAAATTTAGAAATTCTCTTTGATTATATCAAAAGAAATACCTGTCTGCAAAAAAATTTAGCTACATAGTACGAGCTGCTATATAAATAACCTAGCTGTAACCCGCGAGTTCATCTGCGTGGAATTCAAATAAAACCGTATTTTTGCTTAAACAAAAGTTACCCTGTTATTCTTTCAGCATCGGCTATCTGCCAATGAAATTCCCATCAAGACCCAATGCTTAAAATCCCACCTTTAACAACTAATATTTTATAAACAAAAGCTCTAATAAAATATCGTGAAACTTTTGCGCAGATAGTGTTTTCTTCAGCGAAGCGTAAACAGGTGAGATATGAAATATGAATCTACTGTTTAACTAATGACTACAGACCGAAGATAACATTAATTTTGTGTGATTAATATCCATGAAGGTACAGTTTTATCGTGACTGCACCATTTATAATATTAATAGTTATTTCAAATAAAATGATTAGAACATTAATGATGTACAACTTATGGTGCTAGGAAATTTTGAAGAAAATTTTTTTTTGACTGATGTTGAAGTAATAAAACGTATCTTTTTATATACATATAGTAATAATTACTATACTGAAATAGAGGTTGGCGCAACATATTTTTCAAGCAACTTGGAGAATGGATTCGGCTTAGTTTTTACCACTGGCATCTTGCCTGATCTAAACCTCTCTAGGGGATCCAGTGCGAAACATTTTTTTTTAAAACCTCGGATTCGAACCAAATACCTACATGCGAGATGCAATCCACTAGAGCAGAGACGACTTTCGCAGATAAATACTTACCCGAAAGTTCCAAATACTCGTGTAAATTTTATAAAAGTGGTGCCTACTCTTAGATCACCTTCGTACAGTTAATATAGTATTGAAATAAGGTCCCAGAGGGTTCAAAACTTTTGCAACATTAGTCTGCAATTAATCTCCGTTATTTACTGGGGATCTGAGGATTGTTAGTTTGGCACCCGGGATTTATACTGACAGAACGTGATTCCCCTCAAATTTATACGCCTAGTCTCAAACCACAATTCTGAAACGATTTGGAAAATGATTTACTGGCAATTATTCAAATAGTCGCAGATGTATGTGAATGTTTGACACGTAACATGTCAACATGTTCAACAATACATAGGCGGACAACAGCGCGAAACTTGTGATCCAAAAGTTATGACCTCGTGGTCATAAGTCACTCAGTCGTATTTGAATATACGCGCGCAAGTTCGTACCAGTGTAATGATGTTTAGACAATAAACGTGATTCTAGAACATTCTAGGAATCTAGGGTGTAACTTGTAATAAGCGATAGATGAAATATATATTATATTTTTTGCTGCCTCGGTGGCGTGGTGGCATTTCGGTGCGACTACGGTTCTGAGGTCTCGGGTTCGATCCCCGGGTCGGGCAAAGTGATATTGGATTTTTCCATATCAGATCGGAGTCTGGAATTTGTGCCCGATATGGCGGTAGACTCGCCCCCTATCACATCTGGGACGGAACGGAAAACGGAAATGTGGGTGCTCTAGTTCGCTAGTGCGCCTCTGTCTACCCTCTCAGGGATACAGGCGTAAGCTTATGTTATGTTATATATTTTTTGTATGGAAAGTTGCTTGAGAGCCCCTCTATAGTTAGTATTATTAAACCTCTTTGCATGTTAATTGTCAACCGACTTCAAAAAGAGAAGGTTCTCAATTCGTTGGTATTTTTATGTTACTTTAATACATTTGGTTAATCCGTAAGAATAAGTTTTATTTCAACTGTATGAAGTGTATGAACTAAAACAAAGAAAACTTTGGAGAAATTCAACAGCCTCACTTACACCTTTAAGGTCGCTTGCAGCTCCGCGACAAATCTCTGTTTATCCTAAATCTCGATTTAGAGATAGAAGTGAGCTGTAGGATCAATCGAATTTAGGTTTAAATCTATATTAGCATTGCAAGGCGCCCTTAGTTTTAAAGTAGAAAAAACACCCGGGAAATAGTTTTTTAGTCTGAAATATTCTCGATTTATTTGAGAAATACTATCAGTGTAGTACAAACATTTAATATTCTCCATTTATTTGAGAAATATTTACTATCAGTGTAGTACAAACATTTAATATTCTCCATTTATTTGAGAAATACTATCAGTGTAGTACAAACATTTAATATTCTCCATTTATTTGAGAAATACTATCAGTGTAGTACAAACATTTAATATTCTCCATTTATTTGAGAAATACTATCGGTGTACCTAGTACAAACATTTAATATTCTCCATTTATTTAAGAAATATGTACTATCAGTGTAGTACAAACATTTAATATTCTCCATTTATTTGAGAAATATGTACTATCAGTGTAGTACAAACATTTAATATTCTCCATTTATTTGAGAAATACTATCAGTGTAGTACAAACATTTAATATTCTCCATTTATTTGAGAAATATTTACTATCAGTGTAGTACAAACATTTAATATTCTCCATTTATTTGAGAAATACTATCAGTGTAGTACAAACATTTAATATTCTCCATTTATTTGAGAAATACTATCAGTGTAGTACAAACATTTAATATGCTCCATTTATTTGAGAAATACTATCAGTGTAGTACAAACATTTAATATTCTCCATTTATTTGAGAAATACTATCGGTGTACCTAGTACAAACATTTAATATTCTCCATTTATTTAAGAAATATGTACTATCAGTGTAGTACAAACATTTAATATTCTCCATTTATTTGAGAAATACTATCAGTGTAGTACAAATGTTTGATCGCTTTACTACTTTGCCATATAGACTGAAATATGGATTAAGCTACTTATAATGAACTAATGTTAATTCATACGGCCTAATTTGGCACAAAGAGTATTAGTACACGGCATTATTTGGCCTGCATCCAATTCGCTCCATTCAGCTGACCATAAATTGCTGTGTAGCACATAAACCCCTACTAATTGGCATAAATCTGCTAAAATTTGCCAATACAGTTGTTATGCTTCCATAAAGTTCTAATTAGTGCACATTTGAAATTCATTAATTTTGTTTTTGCAAAATCAAGACTTATACTAGTGAAAATCTAATAAATAGAATAAAATAAATATCACCCAACAGTCACACACTATGATCGAGTCTTGTGTCGTGGGAATCAAGAACTACGAGAGACTTTCGGTCTCACTGGCACTTCTGGTCGGAGCTAGGCTGGCTTAATATATAGTCGGCATGCACGTCACGCACAATGGCCCAATTTATATGGAGCTGGGTGCGGAAAATGAAGCCCACACAACAAACAAACAAACAGTAAAATGAGTTTGAAAATCACCTTGTCAACTGTATTAAATCACTTCAAAACATCAAAGCCTGTTCAATAACAACAATTGAGTGACGAAAATAACAATCTGCCTCGATGAATTACACTTATAACAGTTTTAGGACATTTTGCTAATTCAAGCTATGAGGGAAAAATATTCTTCGATCTCATAAAACTTTAGTTAATCAATCAAGAGTTAATCCAAACTTGTTTACGCAGTTTGTTAGAGTGATAGAATTTCCTTACGTAATTAAGAAAAAAAGAGTTTAAGGTTTAAGTAGAACTTATCATGTCTATCGATCACGCCAATTAAGGTCGTGATAAATTAGGGACAGAAGAGAAGGGAGGCCCAGGGGCCTTCGGATTACTGTAGAAATTGCAAAAATTAATCACAGACGGTGCGAGGGTAAATATTCATCGCCAAATGAATTTATCAAGATTATCATCATGTTTTCGTGTAACATTTTCTTTAATAATGTTGATGACATTTTATTAATTTATTTATTTACACTCAATATTTTATGTAAATTGAGAACGTCCTTTGGAATCTTTGTTGACCTATTTCTTAATATCTATGTTAATATTTACAGTTAAAGGATATTTTATGTAGATTGAGAACGTCTTTTGGAATCTTTATAGACCTATTTCTTAATATGTTACTTACTTAAATACTTACAGTAAAAAGACATTAACCATGTTAAGTCTACTTAATTAAGAACAAACTTTTTTTTAAACTTGACTTTCTTTGGCATGTGGTCTTTAATGTTCTATGTATTATTTCATCTTAACTACTTACGTGTGAGACATCAGCCGCAATCTATTAGCCAATTGTATTTACGGCCTAACGTACGTACAATTAGTTATAAACAACGAAACTAATACATTGTATTACATAACATAACATAAGCTGACGCCTGTATCTCCGAAAGGGTAGGCAGAGCTGCACTAGCGAACTAGAACACCCACATTTCGCCGAGCTTAGTTTCGTCCCAGATGTGATAGGGGGCGAGCCTATCGCCATATTGGGCACAAATTCCAGACTCCGGGATGATATGGAAAAATCCAATATCACTTTGCCCGACCCGGGGATCGAACCCGAGACCTCAGAACCGAAATACCACCACGCCACCGAGGCAGTCTATTTGTACATTGTATTTTCAAGAACATTTAGCGCAAAGCTTCACGGTTTACAATAACTAATTGAATCTGGAACACATTTAGGCAGAATTTGTATAATAAAGCAATTAACATTGCTAACTTTTGTCATAGTTCATGAATTATTAACGTCCTGACAACCTATGTCACCGAGTATAAAGTTTTGCTGGATTTGAGGCTATGGTTCCTTTAGGCAAATAGTTTGCTGCCGAATGTCGTCAGCTGACTGTGAGCTGTGAATTTTACACAAACTTTTTTTTATTACCTAATGGCCGGTTTCAATAAACGATCTCAGTTTATTGTACAGATAGATCGCGATTATGAACCAATCAAATCAAGTCATTTGACGGAATCATGTTCAAATTGTGATCTTATTGGCTAATTTTTGTAATCTATCTGCACATTCGAACTGAGATTGTTTATTGAAACCGGCCGTAAGTGTACAAAGAAGCTATCGGCTCGCCTGATGGTAAGCGAGTACCGCACATGGACTTCTCGATGCCAGGGGCAAGTGACAACACAGTGCCACTGCATACCGTGAATAAAGCACTATTTTAAACCACGTTTAAAGAAGTATAAGTCAGTCACTGCTAGTAGAACTCTCACAAGCGAGTCGGAGTAGATACCAAATCAATGTCTTTCTACCACTAAGCAGCATTTTGTAAGTAGTTTTGTGATTCAGTTGAAAGAACATTGCAACCAATATATTGAAAAAATAGTCAGTCGCACGGCTTGCCTAATAGGACCACAGCTTTACTTTCAGTTGAATGACTACCGAAGTGATCGAGTAACCTTTTAGGATATTAAATGTCTTCTAGTATTTTATCTGAATGTTTAATAGCTGAGGAAGTGAAATGGAATTGTATAAGTGGTTGAAATAATTGTAACTTTTCTACTTATATTATTAGGTCAGACTATCAGACACTTAGTATTATCTGATGATGAAATAATTTCTATGGATGCAATTAGAAAAAAAAAAGCAGCGATCTTTTATATTCAGTGCCCGTTGTATATTTTTTTATAGCAGAGACTGGCAAACGAGCAGATGGGTCATCTGATGGTAAGTGATCTCCACCGCCCATAGACACCCAAGACATAAAAATAATCATGGGTGCATTGCCAATCTAGAAGGAAGGAATGGAAGGGGAGGGGAAAGGGATTGGGAAAGGGAGGGGGGGAAAGGGGCCACCGGAATTCTCACTAACCGAACGAAACGCGACAGTAGGCTGCCACTTTACGTCGGTTTTCAGTGAGACAATGGTATCAAACCGGTCGAGCCGGCCCATTCGTGCTGTAGACGTAACTGTTTATAGCGTGGCTTTACCACTCAAACTGTCTACAGCGTGGCTCTACCACTCAAATGTGATAGGTGGCGGGCCTATCGCCACACAAAGTCCTGTCTTTTTCTATTTATAATATGAATTTTCCGAAGCTTAAAGATGGGTAATAAAATTCTTACTCAATTTTCAGTTATAGGAGACGTATTAAAAGATTTCAAGTATTTTGTTTGTCGTAAATCCTCAATATCGTATCCTCAATAAATATATAAATAGAATTTCAATATTCTCAGAAAAGTATATCGGAATACTATTTATATCAGAGCAAACTAATCTTTCTTTCTACCTGCCCTTATCCCACGTTAATGTGGGGTCGGCGCAATACACTTTTTCAAGCATGGTTCACAAAGGATTTGACTTAGTTTTTACGACCGGCTGCCTGCCTGACGTCAACCCCCTCTGGGGGATCCAGTGCCAGGCAAATTAAATTAGAAAATTAGCTTTTCCTGACCTAGGAATCGAACACAGGACCTCCCGATCCACAGCCCGTATATGCTGCCACTACACCAAGGAGGCGACGAAATAATATAAAATAACTATTAATAGATGACGCAAAATTTTTTTTTGTTAACTACTCTATTTTTCCCTTTGTAGTCGCCTCCTTAGTCTGTGTACTAGTGGCAGGATATATGGGCAGTGGTTCGGGAGGTTCTGAGTTCGATTCCCAGGTCGTTTAAAGCGAATTTTCTTATTGAATTTGTCCGGGACTGGATCCTCCAGAGGGGGTTGACGTCAGGCAGGCAGCCGGTCGTAAAAACGAAACCAAATGCTTTCTGCAACATGCTTGAAAAAGTGTGTAGCGCCAACCTCACATTAAGGTGGGATAAGGGCAGGTAGAAAGAAAGAAAGAATTTATTTTTCCTTTAATTTTAATTTTAATAAAATATCACAGCGTAGTATATTATAGGTGAAACAAAAAATCAGTTTATTTATTGTATGAAATGGGCCCACACTAGGCCTACGAGGGCAATAATGGAATATCTTATCTCCCGCGCAGAATAAACGTGAAAGCTCGCGACAATACTTACACGGAAGAAAACCAGAAAATAAGATTTTATATTTGGTGTTTATTTTAATAAAATTACTCCGTTTAAGACCATTATTTCGGTAACTCTGTACCTTAGACTCTGTACTTAGGAAGCGATCCTTATTTCTGGTTATGCTAGAGGGATATTAAAGGCTGTATGTGGTATATATCATATATATGTATGTGTATAATTTCATTAATTTTTGGATATTCATACTCGTTTTAAAACAATAATTTGACTTACAGGAATTTTAAAAACAGTTCTATGTTCATGTACTCTCATAATCATGATGCTGGCAATGATGCACATAAATCCTTTATTAATGAGAAGGGTACCTTAATCCACCACATTTTTTTCTGGAAAGCCCTCACGCATACAGGTTACCTCACGATGTTTTCTTCCACCGTTAAACCAAGTGATAAATAATAATCATAAATGTAGACCTAGGACGTAAAAAAAGATGGACGGAGCGCTGGTGCTGGTGCTGGTGCTGATGCTGAAAGGAACATTGAAAGTGAAGCAGGGTTCTCAGCACATTCAATCTATCGACACGTAAGGCACTTTTGTACAGGCGCGTTTGTGTGCGTGGCTTCTCTGTGGCGTCCGTTAAACTATAGGCGAGATGGTGTCCTTCTTTTTCTTTACTCCGTGACATAGACATATTCTAAAATTCAGAGATGTTGAGTTTGGTTTCAAACCTACAACTCTTGTGTCAGTATCATTTTCTCAAGGTTTCTCAAGGTGGTATATAGAAAGACAGTAATATTACAGGGCTAATAATATTACATTATTACTATTATCATCTCGCTGAGTTGTTTTCCCAAAAACACATTTCACAAACAACGTAATTTGTCATTCCACGATAATATGATTCAAAGATCTACGATCCCATTTCCCCGCAAAACATTCGCGCCGTGTTCAGATGCTAATGTCTAAATCATTTTGAATATCAGCCATTCCACCTCACGTCGGCCAGGCCATTAAAGATCCATCAATATCTCAAGCATCATCAATATCGCGTAGTTAATCCTTTTGTGTCGAAAATTGAGAGGTTTTGCCAAACATCTGTTCTACTTTCTTGTATAGAGTAATTTTTCATCTAAAAACATTATGCTCAAGCCACGATAGTTGGTTTGCATGATTGATATCCATTTTGAAAATAAAAATGTTGAAATCTTTTAACAGTCCATCTTTATAAAAAGTCATACTTACATATACTGCCGAATTTTCATCACGCCTCATGTCGTTTAAGGTCGCCTTATCTGTCAAATTTTATGGCGAAAATTAATGTAAGAAGCCGTTAAAGTTGAGTAGCGTTTGACCATTCGGACGATAATGACATGCTTCGGTGGCGTAGTTGTATTTCGGTACGACTATCGTCCTGAGGTCTCGGGTTCGATCCCCGGGCCGGACAATGATATTGGATATTTTCCATATCAGCCCGGAGGCTGGAATTTGTGCCCGATATGATAATAGACTGGGACGGACTAAGCTGGGCGAAATGTGGGTGTTCTAGTTCGCTAGTGCGCCTCTGCCTACCCCTTTGGGGATACGGGCGTGGGCTTATGTATGTATGTATGTATGTAGATACCTATGTATGTATAATGACATTCCTATAATCACTTTCATGATTCTCCTCTGATAAATTAGAGATGGCGTGACGATATGGATGCCAACGAGTCTACGTGGACTGAATTAGCCCATGACAGAGAACAGTGGAAAAAGATGGGCGACTCCTTTGCCCAGCAGTGGGACACAATAGAATAGAATAGAAAGTTAGAAAATAAAGTTTGTGCATATCATGTCATAAATAATAAGAGCTCTTTAGCGTTAATATATTTTATACCTTACACAAAATTACCTCATTGATATTACGGCCTGAATACGCCAAACGATGCCCTAAAAGAATATGCGATGAAGCATTTCAGGTGCCTGGAATTTGTAAGGCTTAATCGATTGCCAATGGAGGTATTTTGTGTATTATTCCTTATCTGTCTATTAATTTATTACACTGCGCCCGTGTTATAGGTTGCCCGTCATCTCTTTATATGAAGCAAATATGCAGAACTACCTAATTGCGCATAAACATTTAATAGGCGCGCTTAAACAAATTTCATCCCTTTCAATCATCGATATATGTATGACAGTTGACGCTCAGAAAGTGGGACAGCAAAGGAGTGCTTAAGCACTCCTTTTCCCTACAGTTGGACGCCGAGATAATTCTATATTTCAAAACGCAAATTTAAGAACGCTTGCACATTACATTTAAAAAGCTACTTTACTACACATGCATAGAGTTATATTTGAGTTGATTTATTTAGTATTTGTGATATTTTTCTTTGTTTTATTTATTGGGCCTTACATAAAAAAACATTTTCGCTTATCTTTTCGCTAAGAATAGCCTGCCCCTTTTTCTTGCGTTACATTGTTTAAAAATGAAAGAGACAACCTATGGTTAAAGATAAGCGGCGCTTAAATATTTTTTAAGTAAGGGACATTATGACCACATTTTATGACGATATTTGCAAATAACTGGGCGTCTAGGGTATATTAAATCGAAGCTTTCAATAAAATATGTTTTAACTAGTGTTAAGGGGGCAATTTTAGCGCATTATGAATTAGAAATAT
The DNA here is from genome assembly GCA_036417725.1 of Clanis bilineata. Lineage (NCBI taxonomy): Eukaryota > Metazoa > Arthropoda > Insecta > Lepidoptera > Sphingidae > Clanis > Clanis bilineata. Next base: position 11,251,398 of record CM071154.1, read on the forward strand.
AATCGAATTTGGCTTAAATTATAGTCGAAAAAAGTTCGAAGTGGATTTTTATGCATCGTTATGGCCGTGACGTGATTTTACTGATACTTCTCTTTCCCGCTGTTTGAAGGTTACACCAAACTACAAAGGCTTATAACTTTTTATTTTTGGGAGTATTTCAATATTTCTTTCTGTGTTACGTTTTAGATAACGTAAATTTCGTATAAAATCAATTTAAAAAAATTACTCAAGTACCCAATTGCCCCTTGATGTTAATTACAATACAGTCAAAATATTAACTATGGCTAGGCCTTAATTTATCTGAATTTCTCGAAAATTGTGAAAGACTTGCTTGAGAACGACTTACCATAGAGATCTATTGGGATTCTGCACATATCTATCTACCTCTATTTGTTAAAATTGCCTATATAATAATAAATTCAAAAACAAAACAGAAAACCTTATGCTATACTAACGTCTTTCAGTCCCAAGACTGTAATAATTTTATCAAACTTCACTCAAAAGCATTTGTAGAATGCGCGACGTTTTCACCAAACTTAAAGTATGATTTATTACTCTAACTGCTAACACACGGGATGGTATTCAAATTGAAGACAATGTTGTAATTAGCATTCTGGAGCTAAAGCCGGGCAAGAATAATTTCGGGTATGGAGTAAATATATTGTCAAGGCGACTTGTAATATCATACGAAAGCTATTCCCAGCTACAATTACTTACCATATAATTACTAAAATACATCTTCTTCTTCTTCTTCAAGTGCTTCTCCATCACTGAAGGTTGGCAGTCAGTTCGCTGAACCTCTCATTGTCCATGGCTAGACGGAACAGCTCTTCAACCGTTTTTATTCCGGTCCACTCCCTTATGTTGCACCATGACTTCCTTCTCCTTCCAACACCTCTTTTTTCTGCTATTTTACCCATCATGATGTTTTTGAGCAGATGGTACCTATCATGTCTCAAGATATGACCTAGGTACGAGACTTTCCTCTGCTTGATGATCTTAACTAATTCTGTAGTCTTCTGCATTCGGGGTAGAACCTCAGAGTTAGACACTTTGTGTGTCCATCTCATCCGAAGTATTTTCCGGTACGCCACATTTCAAAGGCTTCAAGTCTTACGCAGGTCTTCCACCAAAGTCTATGCCTAAAACTAAAATACATACATATACACAAATAAATACACAGTAAACTAAAATAAAATTATTTGGCATTGCTGAAGTCTATGGGCGGCGCGGCGATTACCGCTTACCATCAGGCGGACGGCAAGCTCGTCTGCCCACTTTGGCCATAAAAAAGCTAACTGGTAAAAAAATAAAATATATAATTTACTGAGTCCGTAGGAGGATAATATTGAGTTTTGGCATTTCTGGGAAACAAAGATTGAACAGTATATAGAAACAACAGCACAAAACTTGTGATCCAAAAGTTATGACCCAGTGGTCATAAGTCTCTGTTTATTTGAAATATACGCGCGCCGGGTCGGCCAGCGAAATAATATTGAGAGAATAAACTTATCTCACGTGATTCTTAACCATTCACAAAATATTCTAGGGTGTAAATTGTAATTAATAATCGCCCTCGCATTGTAATTAGTAGTTGACGGCAGTACTGAAGTTTGAGATCAATTTCTTTGTATGGAAACTTGCTTGATAGCACCTCTATACTTAGTAATATTAAATCTCTTTGCTGAAAAACGATAATAAAACGTAGTGGTTATATCCATTGACAAAAGAAAAAATAAGTGGGCGTAACTAAGAAAAATAAGTGTTTACTATGAAGTCGATTCCGCCATTTTAGTTTCGTGATCTATTTACATGTAAGTTGTCACCCTATCATAACAATCAAATAATGTATGAACACTTCTTAATTTAATGATTTCTTAGGTTTACGTGAATGTTATTTATTGAAAATAAACAATTTTTACGGATTCTATCACGATTTGGTTTTAATTTTTATGCCCGACTTATTGATTTTTTATAAATATGGTGTTTATTTACATTTACAATAATACTCATTTCGGAAGATAAAGAAGATGTCTAACTGTTATATTAATGGGATCTATGTTTCGCAATGTCGCCATTTTGGTTTCGTTGCATACATTAGGAATGCTTCATTTTTTCGTAGTTATGCCCAGCAGGTTTACCACCACCTCTTATAGCAATATTATAATCGTTCTTCGTTTGTTTTGTATGGGAATCGGTACAAGCAAGATTATAATAATACGGCTATAAGAGGTGGTGGTAGCCCCCCTGTTCTCCATCTTCTTTTGTCTAAGGTTATATCACTGCGGGGGCATTGAAATTCTTTGACTGTGGGTATTCACTCTTTGAATATGTGTATATGCAGAGCGGCTCTAACGTCATTGCTTTATATAAATGCCATCAGCATCATCAGCAAGGAGCGAGCTCCATTCGAATCTTGGGAAAATTGTTCGTGCTTAGGCCTCTAGGAACATTTCGGCATAATTATACACTTGAAACTTTGTCACTGCGATTTATTTAACAGCGGTATGTAAAACAAAATGGTTGAAAGATTATGAGGAGCTTATTTTAAGTAGTTTATTCAGTAGGGAATTAAGTAGAAATAACATTATATTATTAAGAATTATAACTACTTTTATACTTTAGGTCATATTTTACTACAAACTAAATTAATGGAAATGTATTTGGATATGCGTGCTATATATATACTGCCTCGGTGGCGCAGTTGTATTTCGGTATAACTACCGTCCTACCGTAGGTATGACTACCGTAGGTCTCGGGTTCGATACCCGGGTCGGGCAAAGTGATATTGGATTTTTCCTTAGCAGCCCAAAGTCTGGAATTTGTGCCCGATATGGCGATAGGCTCGGCCCCTATCACATCTGTGACGGAACTAAGCTCAGCGAAATGTGGGTGTTCTAGTTCACTAGTGCACCTCTGCCTACCCATTTGGGGATACAGACGTGAGCTTATGTTATGTTATGTTATTTGGATATACATGTATTTGAAGTAGTCTCCTTGGTCTAGTGACAGCATATGTATATGGGCTGTGAACCGAAAGGTCTTGGGTTCGATTCCCAAGTCGGTTTGCCCGGGACTGGATCTCAGAGGGGGTTGACGTTAGGCAGGCAGGCGATCGTAAAATCTAAACCAAATCCTTTCTGCAACATGCTTGAAAAATGTGTGTTGTGCTGCCCCACGTTAAGGTGGGATAAGTGCAGGTAGAAATCGAATTAAAATAGCCCAATGCCTATGCAGTAGTAGACGTCAAATGGTTGACCATAATGATAAAATATAAGTCCAGGAAAAAATAAATACTGTTCTGTGAAGGGATGTTTTTATATTTGAGAGTCGAGGACTCATAAAGGCTTTAAAAGATTTCATGAGCTTTGCAACGAGTTTGGGTCACTCGGCAGTGAGTGCTAAACTCGGATTTGACACTCGCAATGATCCTCAAAACAATTCCACTTCAAGAAACGTAATTAAACAAAGCAGAAACGTAAACATGGCCTCTAAAGTTACTGTTTTATTTCTACCATATTTGTTTAGAATTCATCAAGGCAGAGAGAGTTGATTAGGAACTTCTCTTTATTTTTGGTTCAATGTAGGTTTATACAGAACATTAGTTGCTTTACAGAATCAACAGCTTCTTTGTGAGAAGTTGAAATATACTTAACATTATAAATCAATTTAAGCTTTTAGCTCTATAATGTCCTAAGATAGAATGCAACTTGTTCCTCCACCCAAACACGCTACAACATAATACATAAGCTCACGCCTGTATCCCCGAAGGGGTAGGCAGAGACGCACTAACGAACTAGTACACCCACATTTCGCCGAGTTCAGTTCCGTTCCGTGATAGGGGGCAAGCCTATCGCCATATCGGGCACAAATTCCAGACTCCGGGCTCATATGGAAATATGCGATATCACTTTGCCCGAGGCAGTCACGCTACAAAAAAAACCTTTTTCAGTGGACCCATAGATAACACACATTTATATGCGTCCTAAATTAAGACTTTTCTTTATTATTACTATGCTTACTTTTCTTTATGCTTATTTCATAAATGTCAACCAAACTCTCACTTTGACTTTCATAATAAATATTATTTGATATTATTATTAATTTGTTTCTTTAGTGTTTTAAGTAAATTATATTTTAATTTGAAACCACATTACAGGGCATTAAGGTTTTAATTAATTTTATTGCTAGTATAACTTGTGAATTTTAGATTTATAAGTATCTTTGGAGGGCCTGTGTTCAGCAGTGGACATCCTTTGGCTATGATGACAAAGACTGATGATGATAATGATGATGAGTATCATAATTTTGATTTTCAGATACCTACATGCATAATCTATATGTGCCCATTTGATTCGATAATCGTACACACAATAACTATAGTATGCAAAATATTAGAAGGTGTTATTCGTGCCATTGTTCACATTATTATAGACCTTACAGAATTGTTGGCTTTGGTCACCGCCGGCATGTTGGCTGGGATATTGGTTTTGAGGTATATGTTTTTTAGCATGATAAAAAGTACTTGTCTAATCATTTTACTTATGTTTTTTCCTGAAGATAAAACTATCTTGATATTAGTTGTTTTAAGTTTGAAGCGGCGATAGCTCAGTTGGGAGTGGTACGGACTGCCGAGACGAGTGACAAGAAGTGCATATACCTCTGAGTTTTCTCTGGTAGATAGTCACAGGCGGCTCGGCCTCCGGTGGCCCATACGCTTATGTAACATATATATGTGCCGCCTCCAATGGGTGTATGTGTGTATTTTCAGGTGAAGGAAAACATCGTGAGGTATGTGAAGGTATTTCAAAGGTATGTGAAGTCTACCAACCCGCATTAGACCAGCGTGGTAGACTAATGTCTCCCCCTCTCATTAGTAGAGGAGGCCCGTGTCCAGCAGTGGGACAGTAATATAGCAGGGCTAATATTATTTTTTATTATTACTGAATTTTGTTGAAAGTCACCCTCTAGACCTGTTGGTAACATACGGCCCTGGGTTCGAATCCCTAGCCGAAAAACATGACTTTCTTACCTTATTTGCCCACAACTAGATCCCTTACAAGGGATTGATGTCACAAAAACAGAATCCTTTCTTCATGATCATGACATACTAAATCACGATAATGTATTATTCAAGTACCACATTTCCCTGAATCATCAAAACAGGCTATTTTCCAAGTCTTCCATTAATATTCAACATATACTAGGAAATTTCATTAAAGCCAACGTATAATGATTAATTGTTTTCTATTGTTTAGATATGAAGTTTGTGAGCCTTCGCGTAACGTTAGTGCCAACATTTGCAAGTTCGTGGCCATGACGGGCTGTGCTCTAGCTGCTTTCATCGCGTACGTCGTTTGTACGAAACTGTTTTAATACTTACATTACGTAGAACAGTAGTTTATAGGCGTTTTTTTTTATAAAGTTTATTTGTTTAAACGATTTTGATTTTAAATGCTGGATTAAAAATAATTAAAATGGAATTATCATCGGTTGCAATTTTTTTGAATTCTGACGTTATCTTTATAGTATTTATTTCACCACAATTGGTTTAGTCTTGGAGTACATCTGAAGCAGTTGAAGCTATATTTAAAAGCTGAAGCAACAATCTAAATATCATCATCATCATCATCAGCCATAGGACGTCCACTGCTGAACATAGGCCTCCCCCAAATCTAAATATATTCGATGACAATAGCCTATACGGTTTTCAAACAATGCATTGAGATGGATGAACATAACTATTGAAATTCTATGCCTAGTTTCGGATAATCCAGTATCAGGAACAAATCACTCAGATTATTGTTGGTAGACATCGTTACTGAAACAATCCTTTGGGCCAGTTGTTCCAATAACAATTCTATCATACATAAAAACATAAGCTCACGCCTGTATTCCCGAAGGGGTAGGCAGAAGCGCACTAGCGAACTAGAACACCCACATTTCGTCGAGCTTTTTTCTGTCCCAGATGTGATGGGTGGCGAGCATCACCAAAATCACATCTTTTGTTATTTAAAATTATCTTTTTTATAAGAAGCCTAAATAAAATTCCTTGAAATTACTTGGCGAAATTCTCTTCCATTTATTTTTTATTATTACACGAGTACTGAAGTCCTAAGTGGTGACATAACAAAGTGGTAATATCGGATCTGATTGAACGTAAAAACATATTTCTACAAAGGAAAAAAAACGTTTCCAATAAATCTATCAAAGGAACACGATAAATTGTTGAAACCAAATTATTTGATTTAGCACACGTGCCCACAGAAGCATTGAATGGATTCGGAGAAATGTTCTGTACATCGTGGCGACATTAATGGGCATTTATGTGACCATCCGTCCCAGATGTGATAGGGGGCGAGCCTATCGCCATTTCGGGCACAATTTCCAGACTCCGGGCTGATATGGAAAAATCCAATGTCACTTTGCCCGACCCGGGAATCGAACCCGAGACCTCAGAACGGTAGTCATACCGAAATACAACCACGTCACCGAGGCAGTCCTTTGGCAAATCTTGAACCTCCCTTTTTGAATTTCGATTTTTAAAATTAAATACCGCATAAATAATATAAGTATTCAATATATTCATTGTATTCAATGAGGCGCTTAACTACACAAACTAAACGAAAATCATTGTTGAACAAGATTACTAGATACGGATTATTGAACGTGCGTTTGAATAAAAAACAAACCTCCCTCTGGTGTATGTTAACTTCCCAAATCAAACTTCAAATTGGAAATCCTCGATAGTATTCGAGCGGGAATTTAGCAGCTGTCAATATATGCGAATCGATTGACTCCGCGACACGCGCAATAAACTAATTAAACTTTACCAAATCAATCACAGAATTCACAGGTGTTCGGAATTTTAGTGAAGGTATATAAAAGTTTGATAGGATCACGATGTGATTTGCCCATTTTGTGTTAGAATTCCAGTTGCTAGCAAGAATTTAAATTGATTTAGGTATGAACTAAAAGGCTAAGTTGAAGAACTAACACAATTAAAGTTGTAATTACATCCATACTTGCACACAGCTCACGCCTGCATCGCAGGGGTAGACGGAAGCGAACTATAATGCCCACATATCGCCGAGCTCAATTCTGTCCTACATGCGACAGAGAGAGAGCATATTGCGGGCATAAATTCTAGACTCCGAGCTGAGAAGAGAAATCGAATATCACTTTGCCTGATCGAACCTGAGACCTCAGAGCGGTAATCGTACCCGCCACTGAGGCAGTCAAAGTTTTAATTATAATGTGTTACATTATATAGTTATATGAAAGTTTATTATAGTATGTGAAATAATATTTAAAGGTGGTCATAGAGAGCTCTCGTTACACGGTGGACGAGTTATTCCAGTCAAACAAGCAATAAAAAGGGATCAACCTGGGAGTGATAGATAATAACCTGGAAACTCATATTCACTTCTTTTCACACCTTCATTTTGGCTGGTCCAGCTTATTATATCACATTTCGAGGTGAAACGCTAATTTGACTGGGGTAAGTAGCCGGGTGTGAAGCGAGAGGCCTCCGAGTCGATTCCCGCACCGAGACCAACGTTTGTGTAACCCACATATATTTGTTTCGGGTCTGGGTGTTGTGAGACCGAAAGTCTTTAATAGTTTCTGTTATCCACGGTCACGGTACAGATTGTCCTAGTGTAGCGTCAGGACTAGGTGTGTGACTGTTGGGTGTATTTATTTATCATTATTATTTTATTATAATATTATTTTTTATGTCTACAATATTACCGTGGTATTTGGTAGTCGAGTTAGTAGTAAGTCCGAAAACAAGATTTCGAGAAAATGGCGATTAAAATACAATTTCGTGATTTCAATAATTCGTGTTTGTAAAAAATGAAGGACGGATCTTCATATTGCATATTACCAATAGAGAGGTAAAAAATTTTTAAGGAATTTAACTGAAGGAAATTTCGTCTTCTGCCCTCTCGGTTACCACGGCAGAATACACGACATAACTGATTGCAAAATTAACAGGTAGTATGACAACTCGGAAAACAAAAGAAAGTCGAAATCTGGATGTTTTATCCTCATAGAAAAATCAGATCTAATAAACATTAAACAGTACAACATTACTTACATTTAGCTAAACAAACACCATAAACCGATGATATGTGGGGCAAGCAATGTAATTTAAGATGCAATAGAGCCAAGAAACGAGCTCAAAGCAAAAAGCTTTCATAAGGAAATAGGTGGCCTTATTCAATCAACAACCGCATCTTCATTGACAGACGAAATAATCATGTCGGTGCCGACTGCCGAATACTGTTACGTCAACCATCACGCCCTAAAAAACAAACAGGCGAATATAGCCCTTATAATGTATGAGAAATTCAGCCTCTGAGGCTCTGACTCGGTGCGCCGATTTTTCGAACCGTAAGTAAAATATCGGGTCATGAGCAATAATTCAAGCTTTCGGAACATTTGGAGGAATGGAAAATATTCGCTTTGAGCATTTCTATTCGTAGCGGGCTGATAGCTAATTTGTATGTCTGGAATAATAGATCGTGTAAAATATCGCTTCCTTGGATAAATAACAACGTGAATATTAAAATAAAATTACCTAAAGCAACAACTAACCAGTGCCTTTTGACAAAATTAATTAAACTTTCTTTCTACTAGCCCTTATCCCACCTTAATGTGGGGTCGACGCAACATACTTTTTCAAGCACGTTGCAGAAAGGATTTGGCTCTATTTTTACGACCGGCTGCCTGCCTGACATCAATCCCCAATGAGGGATCCAGTCCCGGGCAAATTAGAGAAGAAAGTTCGCTTTGCCCGACCTGGAAACCGAACCCAGGACCTCCCGGTCCACAGCCAATACATACTGCTACTAGACCAAGGAGGCGACGTAATTAATAAGACTTTATTAAATTCCAGGTTATTTTATTGCCTTATAGACTGTAGAATTGAATAAATTTCCAACATTCCAGGTAATATAAAGCCAAAACAAAGTTCAAATACAAAATTCCATTTAGGACTAACTAATGAACACCTAGAGAAAGTAAAGTAACCTAAAGTAATGGATCAAATTTTCACTAAGAAACACTAAATTAAATAAGCGCCTACAATAAAACTCATAGCAGTAAGTTTTAAACGCAATAATGTTTTGGAACTTATAAAATAGAAATGATATATGTTTGTTCTAGGCTAATAAATCTACAACAAAAATTTGTTTGTAGTGGTTATCTATGTAACTATTAATCTATTTTATTATGATTGTTTTAATGAAAAGAAAGATTATACTGAAAAAATATTTTTATTATAAAAGCATGATTTTTTTGTTTTTTTAAACTATTACTTATTTCACATTTTTTTGTCTCTAGAAAACGTTATCAGTACCTAATTACAGTCTTACCAGAGACTTGATTTTCAGTGAATCGTATTTCATTATTTTATTCTGGTGATCCTGGTCAGGATACCTTGGCAAATTTATTAAATTATTGTATCGTCATCGGTACTTAATATGTGTGCTAATTTTCAAGTTCATCAGACGTCTGGAACATGGCGAAAAATCACGTTGAAAGATTCCATTACATAGATCAAAAATTTCAGGTTTTTCAAGATGTCTGACTATAGTAGGATTTCTAATTAAACGGAGTAAACAGACATTTCGAATGTTGCCACTTTTTCATGAAATTTAAATAATGCTGCGGTAAAAAGATCAAGATTATTTAAACATTTAAATTCAGTGAACCATTTCATTCTTTCATTTTCTAAATTCCAACTAAAAATCGTAATTCCTGCATAATATGTAATTAGTAGTGCATGTCTACTGAATTATAGTAATAGTAAATTACTGCATGCTAAGTTATGGCATATTTACTGGAATTATAGTCATGGTTCATTATAAACAAAACTTACAAAAGCTATGAATGTGCCAAACGTATTTTTTCTCAAATAACAAAAATAATATTTGTAATTTTCATTGTTATCATTTCGCGTATCTGTTGTGTTAAAGTAGTTTTATAATCTGTGCATTTTAAATTTCGCGCCTTCCCAAACATCTACGTATCTATTGCTCTCTCTCTATGTTCTGTCACTGTACTCTTTGGACTGTGTGTGTTGTACAATTCCTAATATCTATTATAATAAAAGTATTTTCCAGCTTCCGCGTTATTTAATTACAACAGGTTATGGGCCCAGTAGCCCTAGTGATAAAAATAAACTTAAACTTTCGTAAAAGTGCAGAAATTTACGATCAGTTAACCCGGCAAATTCCTCAAAAGTGAACACGCGATCTACGAAAATTACAAATCATCATAAATTATCTTTAAAAATAATGTCGTCAAACAATCCATTGGCATTAATAGAAAAATTAACTGGCCGTGACAACTACTCGACCTAGAGATTCGCCGTTAAAACATATCTTCAGCACGAGGAATTGTGGGATTGTGTGCAAAATGATGGCGTCGTTGACTCCAAACGTGACATAAAAGCAAAATCAAAGATAATATTACTGGTTGATTCAACAAACTACGTTCATATTCAAGAAGCTAATACTGCCAAAGAAGTTTGGGACAGTCTAGCCAAAGCAGTTGATGATTCAGGGCTTACACGCCGTGTTGGATTGCTTCGGGAACTGTGTACAACAACACTCACCGGTTGTCAAAATGTAGAAGAGTACGTCAGCAAGATTATGACGACGTCACATAAATTGAGGAACATTGGGTTTACAGTAGACGACGAGTGGTTGGGTACGTTACTTCTCTCTGGTCTACCCGAGTCTTATCAGCCCATGATAATTGCAATTGAAAGTTCAGGATTAAAGATAAGTGCAGATGCAGTAAAATCAAAAATACTCCAAGACGTCAAAATGAATGAGACTCAAACTTCAGCTTTTGCAATTAATCAAAACTTCAAAAAGAAAGGAAACAAAAAATCCTTTCAGAAAGGACCCCGCTGTTTCAGTTGCAATAAATATAGTCACATAAGCACAGAGTGCAAATCAAAGAAGAAAGGTAAAATAGAAAGTTCAAATTCAAATTATGCTGCTGCATTTGTTGCCACTGATAACCGCAGTGGTGCATGGTATATTGATTCGGGGGCATCTATGCACATGACCAAACATAGTTTTGTTGTCAAATCAAACAGAGCCAATTATCAAAACAATCAAGGTTGCTAATGACAAATCCTTATCTGTGAAGAGTTCCGGTCAATTAAGTCTTGATGTTTGTGATGAAAAAGGTCAGTACAGAAAAGTGTTGTTCCAGAATGTGCTGTATGTACCAGAGTTAGCAACAAATTTAATATCAGTTAGCCAAATCATATCACCAATAAAAGTATTTTCCAGCTTCCGCGTTATTTAATTACAACATGTTGTGATTATTTACGCAAAATTATTTACACAGACATTTAGTCGAAGGGTTAAGCTGAAATTTCTAAAAATACGCAATAAAATTCAAAATTTGCAAGCTAGTGCTGAGTTATTGTTTCTTTGAGTGATAAAAATTGAACTGGATCAATCTCTATGTTTTGAAAGTAAGCAACATTATTTTGGAGAGTGACATTTCGATCTGTCAGTTTACTCCGTTTAATTAGCAATCCGACTATAGCTATTTTTTGAGTAATGGATTTATTAAACACTGTCGTTGGCAAAATCATCAACCTTTGATGGAGGCCATATATATATTTTTTTAAATAAAGAAGAAGATACATAGATTTATAAATAAATACAGGTGAAGCTAATATAAAGCGTGTAAAAAGGGATTATATGTAGAAACATCGACAGCTATACAGCAAAATAAAGCATTCTTACACAATATATTGTTAAGTGAAAGCGCTCCCGGCAACGGTAAGCGAATGTAAAGGAGCTACGACACCGCTCCCATTGAATCTCACCAAAATGGCTCATAAAACGTATTCATGGACAAAAGTCACATCACAAGAGAAGTAATTTTGTTCATTTAAATTGAAATCCAGTGTTCACTTGGCTTCGCTTCAGATAGAAACATTCGCGACGCATTTTATTGTGTAAACGAATTTATATTAACATTTTCTACAAACCAATAAATATTTTGTGTAGGAATTCTCGTATTTATTAAAATTGCTTTGAACCCATTATATAGGTAGAACGGGTAAATATTTCGAATATTCTCGAGAATCTGAAATCCTAATAGTTTTCGTACCTACGTTGCGAAATGAAAATATTGCTCAGTCTTCTTACAAATAAGTACTGAGAGAATCATTATTTTTATTTATCGTTAAAGTTACGCTACAAGGGAGTCGTGATTTTTTTAAAGCTTATCAGAAACTATTACTCTCTGGTTTCTCCTCTTCCCCCCGGACCACCGTAAGGTGTAAACGTGTGTAAAACTAGTGATTTTTTCTATTTTAAAATAAAATTAAATAAGTTTTTTAAAAAAAATCGTATTACAAAAAATAGGAGTTCATAAACTGCAAAGACAATAACACAATAACGTGAGTACATCTTTCACTTCCTGCTATCCTGGTACAGTACGCTTAGAAACTACATTAATCGGGTCATCGCTCCCGTTATTGGTTTACTGGACACGCCCTTCAATTTCAAACTTACCAATCAGCGCATACGCAGATGCATCTATTATGCAATAGTGACAACTATCACCACCCACTTTGATTGTCCTTCGAAAGTTGCGTATACATCTACGGCGCCTATAATACCCTAGTACCATGGAAAAAAGGACGAGAAAAGATACTCTTCAATGGGAACTAGACAACTTTAAGGAGGAGCTAAAAAGCTTTGTTTCTTCTCTATTTTCTTCACAACAAAAAGAATTAAACAAAATAATTAATTGTCAAAGTGAAATAAGGCTATTAAATCAAAATATTGAGAAGTCGATCGAGTTTTTGACGGCACAAAATGAAGAATTTCAAAAGAAAATTGAACTTCTTGAGACTAAAATTAAGGAAGACAGAAAATATATATTATTGTTGGAAGACAAAATTGAAGACTTGCAAAGAGTTAGCCGCAAATGTAACTTTGAAATTAAAAATGTTCCCAGAAAAAATGGTGAAACTAAAGAAGATTTAATTGAGATGGCCGTAACTCTAGCTAACAGTCTAGAATGTAATCTTAATAAAACGGATATCAGCGACATCTATAGAGTTCGCGGACAGAAGGAGAAAACTCAAAATAGCCCAATAATCGTAGAAACTATTTCTACTCAGATAAAGATAGATATTATTAAAGCATGCAGAACTTTTAATGTGAAACGTAAGGATAAACTATGTGCTAAACACCTTGGCTTGCGCACCAACGAAGACACACCAATTTTTATATCGGAACAATTAACGGCCAAAGGATCCCGTCTACACTTCCTCGCTCGAGATCTTGCAAAGACCAAAGCATACAAATATTGTTGGACAGCGTACGGCAAAGTTTATGTAAGGAAGGATGAGTCTTCACCTATTGTTACTATTAACAATGAAGCACAGGTACATAAACTTCTGCAAGCATGACTATATCGTAATTTGTTTAATTCACATTTTATTTGTTCTCATCTTTATATTTTTTTGATTATAATATTAATTGATCTGTTTTTAAATACGAAGCAAAAAAATTGTTTAGTTGTTCTAAATAGGGTTTCATATTTTATTATTTGTAAAAGAACACCATTTGTGCTACTGAATATTTTTATGAAGTGTATTCTACACATATTACTCACTCATATAACTCACTTATTCATACACTATAGAATTCATTTAATATTCTCTCCCGAATATTCTGTAAAGCCTAATTTTATAAAAAATAATTTTCTGTTTCTATTCAAAATTGCAACCTCTTTAAAGTTATTGGATACGTATTTTAACCACTATAGAATTTATTTCTTTCACATAATTATTTCGAATGACTGTTATAAACTGCAGAAACCTAATACTTTCAATTATGGATGATATCATAAATAATCTTAACATAATAGATAACACAGAAGTTGCATCTGCTATTCAATGTGACATAGAAGATTTGAGAAAAAAAGTACGAATTAAAAAAACCGACTTAACAATTATTTCTCAAAACATCAGAAGTATATACAGTAATATTGAAGATCTACAGCTTAACCTCACAAACCTGAATATTAATGTAGATATTCTTGTTCTTACTGAGTGCCGACTCAATATTGATAAACCAATCCCTAAACTAGATAACTATGTTTCTTATGCAACCACACATCACATAAATCAAAATGACGGCGTAGTTATCTATATTAAGAGTTCCATCCATGCAAATGTTAAAGAAATAAAACTTTCACACGCATCCTGCCTTCAAGTAGATCTCAAAAACAACATAATCCTTGGTATATACCGTTCACCATCGAATCCTAATGCAGATGTATTTATCGATTCGTTAAACAATTACCTGAGCTCTATTAAAACTCATAAAAACGTAGTTATTACGGGGGACATAAATATTAACTTAATTTCTAAAATAGCTGAACAACCCAGTGAACGTAATAATAGATCCAATTATTTGAATATGCTCTCTACTTATGGATTACTACCAGGCCATTCATTACCCACCAGAGAGAGTAACTGTTTGGATCACTTTATCATTAAAATCAACAAACATAATACAGCTGTTGATATTGCGGTCCTTAACACTACCGTGACTGATCATTCAATGATATTTATGAATCTTGCTAATCAAAAACAAAATCTTATACCCCAGAAGACTAAAAAAGTTGTAGATTTTAACGAGGCACTTGATAGGTTAGCTAAAAAGAATATTTCACGCTTATTGCTTAGTGATGATCCATATGCTATTATTGAGCAGCTAATATATGAAATAAAAGATTCCGTTCGACATAACACAAAGGTAATTAATATACCAAGAAAAATGCGCACTATTAAGCCCTGGATAACCACAGGCATTCTACGATGCATTAGAAATAGAAATAAAATGCAACAAAGATTAAAAGCTGACCAATATAACGAAGTTTTAAAAATAACATATATTAGGTATCGTAATTATTGCAACAAACTTATTAAGAAACTAAAAAGAAAATATGAAAGGGAGCTAGTAATTAAATCTACGAAATCTTCGAAAACTTTCTGGAAAAACATTAAATCTATTACACACACATCAAGCACAAAAACGGACAACACTGAACTACTTAATATCAAATCATCGCCTATAGAATCTATTAATCATATTAACGAATATTTTGCCAACGTAGGAAGAAACCTCGCAAAAGATATATTCCAACGTAATAATATACAACCGACTTATATACATACATCAATGTCTCAAATGTCCTCATTTGTTTTGACGGACACAAATCCTGAGGAAGTATATAAAGTACTAATGAGTCTTCGATCTGACAGTGCCCCAGGGTGTGACAATATAACTACAAATTTCCTGAAATTGGCAAAATATGAGATAGTTCCAATAATTTCCCATTTAATTAATATATGTTTTAAAAAGGGTGTTTTCCCTGCGTTGTTGAAGCAAGCTATTGTAACACCTGTACACAAAGGTGGCAGCAAAAGTGATGTCAACAACTATAGGCCTATCTCGGTTCTTCCCGCAATTTCGAAAGTATTCGAAAAGATATTAAATAATAGACTTATACATTTTTTAGATAAATACAATATACTAGCAGATTCTCAGTATGGCTTTCGACAAGGAAGGTCTACCGAAGATGCAGTAGCTTCATTAAGTTCCATAATTATTGACGAACTTGATAAGGGGAAACAGTGTACAACTGTCTTCCTCGATTTAAAAAAAGCGTTCGACACTGTTTCTATTCCTCTTCTTATAAATAAACTAGAACATATAGGCATTAGGGGTACATCTTTGGAGATTTTTAAGGATTACCTTAGTGATCGGACACAAAAACTTAAAATAGGAGAACATATTAGTGAAACAGTAACTATAAACTATGGTGTCCCACAAGGTAGTGTTTTAGGGCCGACTCTGTTCTTAGTTTATATAAATGATTTATGTAAGTTGAAGCTTGATAATGGGCAGATTTTCTGTTATGCCGACGACACAGCTATAGTATTTTCTGGTACTTCTTGGGAGCATGTTCGTAGTACAGCTGAGTCTGGACTTGCTACCGTGGCTGACTGGCTTGAAAACAATCTCCTTACACTAAATCTCAGTAAAACAAACTATATGTGTTTCTCTATTTATAGTAGTACACAACCAAATAGTGAATTTTGTTTAAAAATTCACAATTGTACTTCTTTCGAAAAATCGTACTGTAATTGTTCTGCTATAAATAGAGTCACAACTACTAAATACTTAGGTGTCATGTTAGACAACCGCTTAACATGGCAAGCACACATCGACCTCGTTACCAATAGAATAAGGAAATTAATGTGGATTTTTAAAATACTTAGACATGTTGCTCCAAAAAATATATTAAATAGAGTGTATACCGCCTTAGCTGAACCTATTATGACCTATTGCATATCAATATGGGGAGGGTCATCAAAAACCAAATTCATTGAAGTGGAGAGATCACAGCGGTCCTTATTAAAGTTGATGTATTTTAAACCATATAGATTCTCCACTGAACAATTATATATATACGCTGACGTACTAACAGTGAGAAAACTGTACATCTTGTTCACAACTCTAAGAATGCATAAACAACTATATTATGATCCTAATACATATAATAAAAAGAGGAATCATGCTGTTGCGTCTATATTTTCAACAAAAACAACATTCGCTAATAATCAGTTAAAAAAACAATCGTGCCACTTATACAATCAGATAAATAAAATCTTAAACATTTATCCAAAAAACAAGTACGAAATAAAAACATCTATAACAAAATGGTTAAAATTATTAGATTACAATGAAACTGAAGAACTGTTGCAATTTATAGCTTAAACTAAGCTTTATCTCCTTTATCGTCTAATTCTCTATCTCTCTTACTTAGATTCCTTCCCTTTCTTTCCTTTCTTTCTCTGTCTCCTTGACGCACACATATTCATAAACTCACACATTGACACACTCACTCACTCACTTCACTTACACACACACACATAGACACACAAACACACTCACTCACTTATACACACACACCCACACACACTCACTCACTCACTCACACACACACACACACACCGGCCCATAAGCGCCAGTGTACAAACTATTAAAATTTTGTTAAATAAGACTTAACAATTACAAATTCAATGTTACTACAATGTGGAAGAGCGGGGTCTTCTGACACAAGTATCTATGAATACTTAATAGAAGATCCTAATCGTGTATCTATATTTGTAACAGAGAGTTAAATAAATATTTCATTTCATTTCATTATTTCATTTCATTTCATTTCATTTCAGTTAAATAAATATTTCATTTCATTTCATTTCATTTCATTTCATTTCAGCCATAATTTATTATAACTTTCTTGCGAAGAATTTTGCTCGCAGCTTTATCGTATCCCATAGGACCGTGCTATTTAAAACTGAAAATTAGCATTGATTTGACATTATTTAGATTGCAAGCTAATCTTGGTTAGTCGTTGGTGGAAGATATGAGAACCAATGGTTTATGAAGGATCCTCAAAACTGGGTGAAATTAATAACAATTCATTCAACAGTTACACACATAGTCCTGACCCCACACTATGTATAACCTGCATCGTGGGTATCAGAAACTACTAAAGACTTTTGGTTTCACAACACCCAGACTTACAGCATATATTTGTGGGTCACAAACATTTGTCTTGAAGCGGGAATGGAACTCGCGCCCTTTCGCTTCACAGCCGACGGTTCGCCCGCTGCGCCACGGATGCTGTCAAAGGGAATGAAAGCGTTTGAGTAGAAGGTATGAGTTAGTATAAGTAGCTTAGGCTTCTCTTTGAGTCGGTTCCTTGGTCTAGTGGTAGCATATATGACCTGTAGACTGGGTCGTGGGTTTGATTCCCAGGTCGGGCAAAGCAAATTTTTTTAATATAATTTGCCTGGGACTGGATCCCCCAGAGAAGGTTGACGTCAGGTAGGCAGGCAGTAGTAAAAACTTAGTCAAATCCTTTCTGCAATATGCTTGAAAAAGTGTGCTGCGCCGACTCCACATTAAGCTGGAATAAGGGCAGCTAGAAAGAAAAATTAGGCTTCTCTTTTAAAAAAAATCCTACGCCACTGTTACACATTGGAAACGCTATTGACGTCGTAATGCATTACGTAGGCGACGCGGACACGTCACGAGATTCAGTAACGCCAGAAACGACCTAAAACCCTCGAAAGAAAATAACCCGTGCCTTAGTAGGGCGGGTGGGTTTAAAGCACTTTACATGTAGATTCGTTTGTTTACATTCATGGAACATCAAGGGATTTATAATTACACTAATAAAATGTACTGTATACATAATTACCCGCCTACATCCGTTCTAGTAAGGGTTCTGTAGTTCCGCAAAAACTTTATTATGGAGCATCCAGGATGGATGGGCGGTAATATGAAAAATAACAAAATTATAAGTTTAAAAACTTTAAAAATAGTCTTCAAAATTCATCAAATGATATAAGAATTTAATTTTGAAATTATATAAATTGATGAATTTTAAAGACTTACTTATATAATATGAAGGTATAATAAGGTATTTTATAAGAATTTCGAAGGTATGTGGTGAAGTCTACCAACCCGCATTAGGCCAGTGTGGTAGACTAAGGCCTAACCCCTCTCATTAGAGGAGGCTCGTGCCCAGCAGTAGGAAAGTAATATTACAAGGCTAATATTATTATGTATACATCTTTATCAGATTTTTTATTTTGGAATTCGATATAAAACCCATATTTTATTAAACTATTTTTGAAATAAAGTCAAAAGTATTTCATAATATTGAAAAAAATTTTGTTTCCAATATCTTGATGAGTAATTAATTAAACTTACAAATTGCTGCTTCACGTCGACCCATTCTTTAAACTTTAAAGGATAAAGCAAAACAAATACTTGAATTTCGCTTCAAAATTTTCCATAAAAATTAGCAACAATGCTCATTAAGGACGGAAGTTTTCCACTCGTTTTATACTGTCTGTGATTTTTTCAATTAACGAGTAATTAAAAAAGTTATTTAGTATAGAGGTGGAAGATTCCGGTAGTCAGAACAACGTACAGATAGCAGTATAGCTTATATTCTCTGCAGGTTGGCAAACTTATCTTTGCGTATGACAGATGCTACTAATCCTTCGAATATTATAACGTGAAAGTTTGTATGTGTGTGTGTATGTTTGTTACTCTTTCACGAAAAATTATGGGATGGATTTTGATGAAATTTTACAGTTATAAAGATTATATCAGAACAACACATAGGCTGGGTGTTTCATAAAGTTGGTATCAATAATAACTACAATTAAAAAATTTCGTTAAGCTCATAGTTTTTGAATGGGAACTTGAAATTGTGTCGAAAATATTTTTTCTGGCTTATTGGGTCAGATGCAGTATATTTGCAAACTACTAATGGGGTAATCGGAAATTCATAAATCCCCTCCCTTTCCCATTTCTATATTTACCTTTTTACGGTAGGCAGCGGCTTCGTAGTGCCTTTGGCGATTTTAACTACTTCCCATCACTCCGCCTATTCGTTACCTTCCGTAAGACGTTGATGTGCCGTCAGATAAGTTTGCTAAGCTATACCTAAGTTTGCAAGCATTATGAAGTAGGAAGTTAATTTACTTTGACATTTGTTCTTATGGTCGTAAGCACATGTAGCTTAATGAACGGAGTGTTAAGACCTACCCACATTTAACCTTACTAGCTTTTTTTATAGAAGAGATTGGCAAACGAGGAGATGGGTCACCTGATAGTAAGTGATCTCCGCCGCCCTTATACACTCAAGACAAAAAGAATCATGGGTGCGTTGCCAACCTAAAAGGAGGGAATAGAATGGGAGGGAAAAGGGATTGGGAAAGGGAGGGGAGGAAAGGGGCCACCGGAAACCTCACTCACCGAACGAAACGCGACAGTAAGCTGCCACTTTACGTCGGTTTTCTGTGAGACAGTGGTATCTAACCGGTCGAGCCGGCCCATTCGTGCTATAGACGTTACTATCTACAGCGTGGCTCTACCACTCAAAAAGCTATATTTAAGTTTAGCCTATAGCAAGTTAGGTCTAATTGCACCACTTAGTACGAGTTAGTTGTGAAAGTTTTCACTTTATAAGATTCTTCGTTTTATGAAATTTATTTTAGTCTGTAGTCTTTTCTGCAAGAGGTGCTGCTGGTCAAAACTCAAATGTGAGCATAGCTATTATTGATTTTTGCTTTTTGCTATTATTGACTCTTACTAGGTGCCCAGGTAGTGTGTTAAAGTTATTGTTAATCACGGACGTAAAAAAAAATGGATGGAGCGCTAGGAACATTGGAAATTAAGCAAGGTTTTCAGCCCATTCGATCTATCGACACGTAATTGCGGCGTCTGATCTAATGTGCCGAAAACCCTGCATCACTTTTAATGTTACTAGCGCTCCGTCCATATTTTTTTTACGTCCGTGTTGTTAAAGTAGACTGTGATGTAGGTGACCAGGCTCATTCCCACTTCAACCGAGTAGTGCATACGTTGAACTACTGGGACAAAAATAAAATTCCCTGTAGTTCAACTGCATAAGATTTTTTGACACGCGCGATACTACCCTGATAATATACATCGCAATCCTCAATGTGCGACATGTCTTCTACCGCATTGCAACTCTAATAAAAGTTGGAGGTGCTTCTCACTTTGTTTTATACACCGGTGTTGGAGTAATTGTGTAACTTTGAAGTCTCTTTGCATAGTACTTGCGACTGAGAGTACTGCAGTGGAATTCCATTTCCCGCCAGATTCCTTTTTTTATATCAGAGACTGGCAAACGGGCAGACGGGTCACCTGATGGTAAGTTATCTCCACCGCTTATAGACACCCAAGACACAAAAATAATATGATGAAATACATAAATAGAAGAAATTATTATTCGTTTATTCCTATTATTTTTATAGCTTTGGCCAGCAAATATGTAAGCCAGTCACTTGGCGTTAAGATATCTATATCTAAAAGGACTGGTTTATAAATATTATAGTAATATTTGTGTTACTTTAAACTTACATTTTTTCATACGTATATTTCGTTTCTTCCTTTCTTTCAAAAGCAAAATTTCGCACAAATGCTATTGAAGCTCACTTAGATGAAATTATTTATGTGAAACAAGTAGTAAACATGAGTTTATGGCCCATTACCGTTACATTTGCCCCTGCTTCGGAACCTTTCACTGTGCGTGGTCAAATATTCACTTGCCGGGTGTTTAATTTATTTAAATAAATATTCGATTCATCATCATCATCATCATCAGCCATAGTACGTCCACTGCTGAACATAGGCATCCCCCTAAGATTTCCAGATTGACCTGTTGGAATATTCGATTAAGAACTCATAATTAGACTGCCTCGGTGGCGTGGCTGTACTTCGGTACGACTGCTGTCCTGAGGTCTCGGGTTCGATCCCCGGGTCGGGCAAAGTAATATTGGATTTTTCTATATCAGCCCGGAGTCTGGAATTTGTGCCCGATATGGCGATAGGCTCGCCCCTTATCACATCTGGGACGGATCACGGAACTAAGCACGGCGAAATGTGGATGTACTAGTTCGCTAGTGCGCCTCTGCCTACCCCTTCGGGGATACAGGCGTGAGCTTATTATTATTTTTGTTTTTTACTCATAATTACCAAACGTCAGACGAAAGTTACCGTTTCTAGACTGGCGCGAAAGTTGATTAAAATATAAATCCTGTGAAACTTTCTTATTTGTTAATAATTGAATTAGTTGAAGCTGCATTTTAATTAAGTGAAGTTTATAGTTAAATTGATTTGATATTATTTTTAGATGGAAATGTGAGTAAAAGTTTCTATTTATTTTCCTCAGCTGTCGCCTGTCCCTAATAACTTCGTCGAAAGCATGTTTTGCTCAACTCCTATTGATCCTAGCCTGATATATACCAACAAACCGTAGTCTCGACTCTCGACAAAATAAGTATATGATTGAATAAGTTGATGAAATAAAAATTAGACCTTTTGTTTTGAAAATAAATAAATGTTTACAACTTTTGCAAATATTCATTTTCGGATTTGGTATCCTCATTATTTCTTCTACCTTCCCTTATCCAACAAATTGGGGTAGGCGTAACACACTGAAATGTTGCAGAAAGGATTCAGCTTAGTTTTTATGGCCTGTCCGACGTCAATCTTCTCTGTCTTTAGTACCTTATTATGAATTCAATTGTGATTTATGGATCTGGGATTTTAGCCCAGCCCGGCTAGCATGCGTACCACGAGAACATTTTGTCTACGATTTTTGGCCTGTTATAACCGGTTTTCTCTATTTGTCTACGGACATTAACATGCTTCCTCGTTTCTGTTCAGTATCAGAGTATGGAATTTGTACCCGATGTAAATAAAAATAAATACACCCAACAGTCACACACCTAGTCCTGACCCCACACTAGGTATAACCTGTATCGTGGGTTATCAGAAACTATGAGAGACTTTCGGTCTCACAACACCCAGACTTGAAATAAATATCTGTGGGCCACACAAACATTTGTCTCAATGCGGGAATCGAACTCGCGGCCTCTCGCTTCACAGCCCGCTACACGCCCGCGGCGCCACGGAGGATGTGGCGATAAACTTGCCCTTATGATATCTGGGAAGGAAATATGCTCGGCGAAATGTGGGTGTTCTAGTTCTCTACTTAGCCTCTGCCTGCCCTTTAGGGGATACAGTGTATGTATGTTAAATCCTTAGGTTAGAGTGGTAGAGTCATGCTGTAGACAGTTACGTCTACAGCACGAATGGGCCGCCTAGACCGTTTTGATACCACCGTCTCACAGAAAACCGATGTAAAGTAGCAGCTCGCTGTCGCGTTTTGTTCGGTGAGTGAGATTTCCGGTGGTCTAATTCCTCTGCCCCCCCGACCCTTCTTTCCTAATCCCTATTTACCACCTCCCTTAGTTTGGCAACGCACCCTTAATCCTTTTTATGTCTTTAGTGTCCATGGGCGGTGGAGTACACTTATCAGGTGACCCACCTGCTCGTTTGCCAGTCACTGCTATAAAAAAATGAATTAATTTTAAAATGCCTCGGTGGCGTGGTGGTATTCGGTACGACTATGGTTCTGAGGTCTCGGGTTCGATACCCGGGTCGGGCAAGTGATATTGGATTTTTCCATATCAGCCCGGACTCTGGAATTTGTGCCCGATATAGCGATAGGCTCGCCCCCTATCACATCTGGGACGGAACTAAGCTCGGCGAAATGTGGGTGTTCTAGTTCGCTAGTGCGCCTCTGCCTACCCCTTCGGGGATACAGGCGTGAGCTTATGTATGTATGTAATTTTAAAATACCCTTTATATTCCCTCCTTAATACGGCTTAATATTCAGCTTACATACATGTAAATGTACAGCAAATAACATCCAATAAAACGTATTGTTTTAAATTTTCTTGTAAGGACCACTTTTATGGCCGTATTAGAAAGAACATCGCAAAGCAACTCAATTTGGACGAAATTAAAGTTGCCAACTGAATTGAATACAAATGACATTATTTGTCTGGTGATATCTCACTTTGACTTGGCAGACAAATCAGTACGTGTAGTAAGTATGTTATAGATCTAGGAGCCAATATTATTTGAAAGTAGTTGGTCGAGACTGCGAACGTAAAGAAAAAGAAGGACACCATCTCGCCCATAGTTAAACGGACGCCACGAAGAAGTTACAGAAAATATTTGGCTTAGTTTTAACGATAGGATGCTTGCCTGACGTCAACCTCCTAGGGGATCTGGTCTGGAAGATCTAGTCGCTGGCAAATCAAATTAGAAAAATTGCTTTGCCCGACCTGGGAATCGAAGGCAGGAGAAACCAAGGAGGCGACTAAACTAGAGTATAATACAGATACAAAATGTCAATAAGCAGCAGCATCGGACAAATTATAATTAACTTTCACGTGGAATTTCTGTGATTTTATTATTTAGTTTGAAATCCGCAAATCCAGAATTTGCATAGATATAAGGATACTTTTCGCCGAGTTTATGTTACTATGGGTCAAATGATTTCAGTTTATCAACCGACTTCCAAAAAAGAGAAGGTCCTCAATTAATCTGTATTTTTTTTATGTATGTTACGCGATATCTCCGCCAAATTTATTTTTGTGTTCCATAGAGATTATTTCAAGGGTGGTCCCATATAAATTCGGTCACGATCGGATAAATTTTGAAGGCTGTCCGTTTATATTATAGTCTCAATTCTTCTCGCATCTCATTAGCGTGAACTGGTTTCCCATTTAGATCGGTTGAATAGCATGTCACCTTGGAGCGATGTGTTACACGCTATTTGCTCAGCCCCTCGGCTCCGAATGAGGATGTCGACAGTTGGCTGATGGCTCCCCTGTCCTCATAACTGATTGGGACCCAGATATGATTCGGAGTTGTAAACAGATGTAAACTCTTTTATATTGGTATGTTTAAAAAAATATTTGTTTTATTAACTTGACATAATGCCTGGTACACCCCAATCTATGCCTGTTGCATTTACACAACAGCGAAAGTTTGTATGAACGCAACAGGCGTAGATTCGCGAACGTTCATTCGGTTGGTGTGTACCCTCCATAAAATTTGACTTGATGCCTATTCTCTATCAGTTTACCTGTGGGCTGTGGTGACGAAGGGAGGAGGCAATGTTTGTGTATATAAAATGTGAGAGAGTATAGTAGGCCAGATGAAAACAGCCTATTCCAATAAAACAGCCTCGTGTTTTTCGCCGAAACAAGCATATATAAATTAAAATAGGAGTTCGACGCTGTTTCAGCATCATAATATCTAATATTATCAACAATCTTGTATTTATTTTCCCGCGAATTTCTATTCACACTGTTTTACGGTAGTTTCACAGCACTTTATAATCTTATTTATAATATTGTATACGGAGGGAAGAAGATCCGTTGGCAGACCAGCAGCCCGATGGGTGAACGACATTAAAGTGACCGCAGGAAAAACTTGGATGCATTTAGCGCAAAATAAAGATCAGTGGCGCAGGGGAGAAGAGGCTTATGTCCAGCAGTGGGCAAACAGAAGCTGATGATGATGATGATGATGAATATTGTATACATTTGTGCTTTCTTACATACATTTTATAAGATAAGCAGCGATAGCTCAGTTGGGAATGATACGGTCGAGACAAGTGTCGGAGGTTCGAGACCAACCCCATAATGGAGAATACACCTCTGACTTTTCTATGTTAAGTGTATTTTCATAGTGAAATATGGTTAGCTATAACGGTAAAGGTAAATATAGTGTGGAAACCTGCATACCCGAGAATTTCTCCACAAGAAATTCGAAGGTATGTGAAGTACTAAGGCCTAACCCCTCTCATTAGTATAGAAGGCCCGTGCCCAGCAGTGGGATAGTAATGTTACAGGGCTAATAATTATTTTTATTATTACATACTTTTTATATCTATCTCATATAAAAGTAGGCAATGGACAAACACGGTTCAATAACTTTATAACAAAAGATAGACGTGCATCCGCACACATGTAAAAATAATAGAGCACTCATAACACATGTGAGAATAATTGTCTTCATAAAAATAATAGTACTTGGCCATATGTTTCAGCTCAGGGCAAGGGCCTCTCTTCACATTGGAAAGGTCCCTTGTTGTCGTAAAACCTTTAATCATTTTTCAAATGTCGTAATATTCGCGCACGCTTGCGTTAAATATTTTAAAGCTTTTATTATTGTATTATCTTGGAAGAAAAACGTATTTAAAACGATTTGTCCGCCAATAGTATTAATTTTACATAATTTTCACTCCCACTAAGGGTTGAATACGGAGAGTCTGCTTTCTATACTTAACATCTGTAGTATGCCTGTAACCTGTATTCAGCGAATAAATTTATTTGAATTTTGTATAGATATTCTCTTCTTTTCTGAGTTCTGTTCTTTCTATCTCTACTTTAATTTCCCATATAATATTTATATCTTTTGTTTGACATTCATGTTATTAACCAAATGGTTATTTTCAATGTTTGCTGAGTAAATTCAACCCTGCTACAGAATCTAAAGTATAACTATTTAGACAAAAGGACATTGTCTACATGTCAATTTGCTAGAATTACATAATGAAAGAAAAAATGGTCACCAATAAGAGTTTTTCAAAAAGCGTTGGGTGTATTATTTTAAAACGACGTGAAATTCTCTCAAATTGATTAAAGTAAAGCAAGAATAAATTGAAGAAAATAATAATGCAAGGTTTTTGTTTACCCTAATGTAAATACCTGTGCACGTCACAGGACACGCACCCATCATAGGTTTGAAATATTTCATATTTTTAATTTAGAAACTGCAGTAACATAAATACAAATGCAACTTTTCCCATCATGTCGCTTCTGGAACTATTTTTGACACTTTTTCTCAAATAAAGTTTCGTTTGTTTCCGTTTTATGTTTCACAAGAAATACAAAACTTTAATAATTCTATTTTCATCTTATACCTAATGGATGTCGTTAACATTTGATGCGTTTACATTGTCCCCAAGGAACGATAAAATCTGGCAATTGCGAACTGTAGGGTAACTTTGAGACTCGATTTAAGTGCGACTACGATTCAGTTTTATTTATTGACATAAAATTCCACCGAAATCCAGGTAAAAAGTACACTAATCTCGCGTTAAAAATGACCAAATCACAAGTTCTCGAATCTAATGCGACATTAGCGCACTTTTTACCTCGATTTCAGTGGAGTTTTGAGTGATTAAATGAAACCGAATCGTAGTTAAGATCGAATCGAGAGTCAAAAGTCAGAATGTTTTCTGTTTTTTTTTATAACAACGACCGGCAAACGAGCAAATGGGTCCCCCGATGGCAAGTGATCTCTATCGCGCATAGACAACCAAGACAAGAAAATCGTGTGTGCATTGCCAATCTAAAAGGAAGGAAATAGGGATTGAAAGAGGAAAATTGAAATTGAAATTGTTTCAGTATTCCGTATTACAAACATACATAAAGTAACAAACAACCATACATAAAAGTTGTGATAATAATAGAAGCTCAAACACCATGAGGTGACCCGCTTATTCGTTTGCCTAGCTATAAAATAGTTCACATTAGTAGTATTTTGACCCCTTGAAAGTATTAATTCTATACTGTTACTCCTATTATTCTAGCCATGATAGCCGCCCTGGCACAGTGGGCGAGTAGCGTAAGCGAGAGGCCGCGGGTTCGATTCCCGCAACCAGACAAATGTTTGTGTAGCTTACAGACATTTGTTTCAGGACTTGGTGTTGTGAGACCGAAAGTCTCTTGTAGTTCTTGGCTAGACAAATGTTTGTGTAGCCCGCAGATGTTCGTTTTGGATTTGGGTGTTATGAGCCTGGAAGTTTCTCGTAGGTCTTGACACTCACGACACAAGACTCGTATCTTAGTGTGGGGTCAGGAATATGTGTGTGACTGTTGTGTGATATTTATTATTCGATTCCATATTTTTATCCGATTGCCTGTAACGATACTGTATTTAGTGTTAATAAATTAAAGCGATTCATTTTAGGGCCTAAAATTAACGAGACCCATAAATGAATCTAAACAACCATCATCATCATCAGCCCCAGAACGTCCACTGCTAAACATAGGCATCCCCTAAAGACATAATCATTCCCACCAGGGTAGACAAAAATCTTATACAATTATTTTCTTCAACTCTTGCGACATCATCATAGTAATTATCGTTTCTGTGTCGATTTAAAACATAATCCGAGCATTGCTATTTTAAAAATCTGTATCTAGTCATAATTTTATTCCTTGACTGCCTCGGTGGCGTGGTTGTATTTCGGTACGATGACCGTCCTGAGGTCTTGAGTTCGATCCCCGGGTCGGGCAAAGTGATATTAGATTTTTCCATATCAGCCCGGAGCCTGGAATTTGTGCCCGACATGGCGGTAGGCTCGCCCCCTATTGCATCTGGGACGGAACTAAGCTCGGCGAAATGTGGGTATACTAGTTGGCTAGTGCGCCTTTGCCGACCCCTTCGGGGATACAGGCGTGAGCTTATGTTATGTTATGTTTATTCTTTGTTCATGGACTAGCAAATTGTTAGGGTAGACAGTGTCTCTATGTCTATATGGACTGCATGCCATTGTTTTTATCTATGGTCCATTGTTCTATGAACAGGAGACAGCTAAATTCATTATTTTGCGTATGAGTTTTTGACTTTTGTTTTGAGAAAACTGTTGCGACTTAATATCCACTAGACGAAACACACTGGGGGACCGTTAAATTAAATACCAATTCGTCTGAAACGTTTTCTTGTCTGCAATAATTTAAAATTTAAAATGACATCCACTAATAGCATTTTAAGTTCGCATAAACCATTACGATGCATCTTCGACATCAACTTTATATCAGTCGTATAACATCCATCTAATTATTTTGTGTATGAAATACAAAAAGAAAAATGTTTTACGATATGTAAACATCAGTTAGTAGACGTTACTCAGCGTTTTTAATTCGTAAATTTAAGTAAACATTGTGATTTATTTGTTTTGGTTTTGTAATTTATGATACGAATAAATCTTAATTAGGATTTATGCTGGAGATGCATAATACATAAGCTCACGTTTGTACACATATTGAGATAAATTGCTTTATACCGCATCGTAAAATAAAACATATGAGAATTTTCTTAATGATTTTTTAGGGTTTCGAAGCCAAATGGAACTCTTATAGTTAAGTCATGTCTGGCTGTCTGTCTGTATGTCTGATGCGCTTAAAAGTATGCCTTATAAAACTATATTTCAGTAATATTTAACCCTACTTCGGAACCCTGTCCTTTGCGTGATCAGATATGTAGCATGCACTTTGCCGGTTTTAAATTTTCTGTTGCGGCTGTCATGCAAAAACAAAATTTGATACACCCAACAGTCACACACCTAGTCCTGACCCCACACTAGGTATAACCTGTATCGTGGGTATCAGAGACTATGAGAGACTTTCGGTCTCACAATACCCAGACTTGAAGCAAATATCTGTGAGCCACACAAACATTTGTCTCAATGCGGGAATCAGACCCGCAGCCTCGTGCTTACAGCCGGCTACTCGCCCACTGCGCCACGGAGGCTGTCATCTCGAAAACTAATTAAAAAAAACAATTGCGTCTGATTTTCTTTCCATTGCAAAATGCGTGCATGAGTGTGCTAAAACGTAGCCCGAGAGTAACAAATTTCCCTTACAATTAGAATATAAAAATACTAACGTTTGTCCTCCTCCAACTGACCTAAAACTTACTTGTCCTACATTCTATATATGTCCTAATTCTACATTACGATATATAATTAACCCTTATAAGGGGATCTTAATTACGAGCATTCGGTTAATTCAAAATTAAATCTAATTTGAGCTTCGTGATGTATGTCACTTGATTTCCGTAAATAGTATATAGATTGTAATTAAAGGTCCATGCTCTGAATTGAGATCATCTTAAATAGGGATGTGGATGAATGGTGAGCAGCCAATCGTAAAAACTAAGTCGAATCATTTCTGCAACATGGTTCAAAAAAGTTGTTGAACCGACCCCACATTAAATAGTTACGGGCGGCTCGGCCTTCGGTGGCCCATACGCTTATGTAACATATATATGTGCCGCCTCCGACGGGTTAAGTGGGATAAAGGTAAGTTGAACAAAGTGACATTAAAAACTTCAAAAATAATACAAAAATGTATCCGATCGTAACCAAATTTATCTAGGACCACCCTTGAGAAAAGCTCTATCGAACACAAAAAGAGTTTTGAAAATCGGTCCAAATTTAGCGGACATATCGCGTAACATACATAAAAAAATACAGACGAATTGAGCAGCTTCTCCTTTATATAAATAAATAAATACAGCCAACAGTCACACACCTAGTCCTGACCCCACACTAGGTATAACCTGTATCGTGGGTGTCAGAGACTATGAGCGACTTTCGGTCTCACAACACTCAGACTTAAAACAAATCTGTGGGCCACACAAACATTTGTCTCAATGCGGGAATCGTACCTGCGGCCTCTCGCTTCACAGCCGGCTACTCGCCCACTGCGCCACGGAGGCAGTCAGTTTTTGAAAGTCGCTCGATAACTATGACACCATTACACATACATACAACTTTGTCTACAAATGCTTTTCTCACGAGTAAAACCGCATCCAAAATGTATAAAAAAAACATACACCCAAACAGTCACACACCTAGTCCTGACCCCAAACTAGGTATATCCTGTATCGAGGGTATCAGAGACTATGAGAAACTTTCGATCTGACAACACCCAGACTTGAAACAAATATCTGTAGGCCACACAAACATCCAAAATGTACCATTCAATGACCTTTTGACTCTAGAGGTAGAATCTTCAAAGGCTTTTCCACAGAGAAATTCGCGTGATTTTTTTCATTCAAACAATTGACCTTTTTTGGTTTTGTTTTCAACAGAAGTCCGTGTTAATGGACACGATAACCCGCCTGAAGGAATTATTGTTCTCCTTTCCTTTGCAGAGGAATAAATTGATGTTTCAATGACCCTTGGGGTTTGTATTTTAAAACATGAGGGATGATAATTTGGAACCTTAATTTCCCACCATTTTCTCATCCTATCATCACCCATCAATGTGGAGTCGGCGAACACTCTTTCAAGCGTGTTGCAGAAGGGATTTGACTTAGTTTTGTACGATCGGCTGCTGCCTGACGTCAACGCCTTTTGCAGGAACCAGTCCCGGGTAAATCGTATTGGAAAAACTGCTTTGCTCGACATAGGATTCTAACCAAGGACCACCAGTGACGTGCACAGGCATTTAGATTAGAATAAATTATTCTTGCTTTACTTTAACCATTATGATCATTCTCACGGAGATTTAAAATAATACACCCAGCGCTGTTTGAAAAACTCTTTTTGTGTGACCATTTTTTTACTTTTGTTATGTAATTTTAGTAAATTGTCAGGGTAGACAATGTCTCTTTCAATATATACAGGCTAATACGTATACTTAAGGACTATTATTATTATTACTTGTTACAGAGGAAGTCGAGCGATTCACAGCTTGATAGCATATAGTAAATTCTAAATAAGTATAAAGTGTATGGTAATAAATAGCAGAATTGTCTGAAAATTACCTACATTATTGACCTTAAGATACGACCGAAGTCACGAATTAAAGCTAGTACTAAGACAACATAAGTCGCCAAGTTAGTCAATGCCTTAGTTCGAATGCTGACAGATGCTCCATCTAACCATAAATCAAGTTCCACTTCTAGATTTATAGCATTTAGCTAAAATCTACGCAAAGATAAAAGTACTCTGTAAAAGTATGACAGCGGATCGGATGAAAGTTAGATTGTTTGAAGGTTATGAAGTTTGTGAGGAGGAAGCTTGTTTGTAGTAAGTTTAAAAACTTATAAAATCTTGACCATATTTATATGGGACGACCCTTAGAATAAGTCTGATAAACAAAAAAACCTTGAAAATCGATCCACATTCGCCAGGTACCAGTATATCGGTTATCAAACCAACAGAAACCGATACAAAGTGGCAGTGGACGTCCTGTGGTTGATGCTGATGATTAATAAGATATTTGTAAAATTTTATATTTGGCACCCCACGCTTTTTATAATGATTTATATCGCTCTAGAACAAACTATTTATTCTGAAAAAATATTTAATTTTTTTAATGCGGTGTGTTATTCAGAGAATCGTATTTCATTTTTTTGTTATCCCGGTGATCCTGGTCAGGATACCAGACAAAAAAATTGCTGTTTCCATATAAAAATCATTTACACAAGTGACGTAGTCGTGACGGTCGCCATTCTCTACTTCATAGCATCTCACATAAAATCATATTTCTGTCTGAAGTGCTCACGTTTTACAACAATAAGAAATCAGTGTCTGGACTGGGATTAGGACCTCACTTTATAAAGAAGGAACATCATGACTCCTAAGTTTGGTAACTGTATGGCTCTAACTGAATAATCCTAGACATGATTTGAAAGTTAGTTAATACAATTAATTTTATCTTTAAGATGTAAATGAAATGCTTACGTTACAACGGGTGTAGGAATAAGAAATCATTGTCTGGAATGGGATTAGGACCTCATTTTATCAACGAGGAACATCGTGACATTTGTCATTGCTGGTTATAATAGGAAAAGTTAAGACGATCTTACCTCTTCTAACTACATCAGAGATATGGCTCTATATGGTAGCCACAACATTTGTCTGATCACAGTGAACTATTGGCACTTTCTTTTAAAATGTCCAAGCAAAATACAAGAAAATTATGGAAACAGATTAACATTAAATTTTATTTGTTTAAGCCATAGACATGTAGATTTGTGACCCAGGCAGTCTCGCCTTTTAGTAATAAAGACCACAAATAAAACAAGCCACATTAGCTAACTACTACGAGTATTAAAATTAATTCCCAATTAACAGTTTAAAATTACATTCGTCGGTATTGCCAACATTTCTTAAACTACCCATTTAGAATTTTAAACTAGAACTTAAAGTTTAAACTAATCGTGTACTTAAAACCATATTACACTGCTCTCGTATAAGAAAATTACTTTTGCTATGAATAAATTTGTATTCAATTTGAAACACCAAAGGATTAAACAACAATTTTATAAAAGGATTAAACAACGCTTGAAAATACACGAAATTACGAAGTAGAATATTTTACGTTAAATATAATTCAGAAAAATAATTAATATTAAAATAATTGTAATTAATTAAGGCCTATGTTCAGCAGTGGACGTCCTATGGCTGATGATGATGAGGATAATTAAGAAAAGGTTATATGTGTAAATGAAAATTAGAAAAGTAAAGATGGATTTTAAAATTGATCAAATATTATAGCTGAGACTGGCAGATAAGCAGGTCACTTGATGGACGATGGTATGTGATCTATACCCCCATTGACCCCACGACTAAAATAAATATGTTGCCAACCTTAAAGGAAGGGAATAAAGATTGGGTTAGGACGGGGAGGATTTTAGGCAACCCAACCGGTAATATTTTCTTGGATAACTTCATATGGAATTCCGGTAATCTTTTCTTGGTTAATGCATATGGAATTCCGATAATCTTTTTTTTATAAGTTCAAATGCTCCGTTAACTTTGTTAATGTTTTTGCTATCAAACGACTAGTTTTGTAAAGTCATATTTATTATTGAATACCTAGTAAGTAGTACCTTTATCAAATAGGGTAGATACTAGATATTCGAGAGGAGCACTATTAGACTGACAAGAAACTTCTATTAAGGCTCTATTGTAGCGTCTCCATCGAAAGAAAGTATTGTTTGGTAGAGAACACTTTTGAAAACTAACTGCTGATTGTGACAGAATTAATTAGTACATACATACATAAGCTCACGCCTGTATCCCTGAAGGGGTAGGCAGAGGCGCACTAGCGAACTAGAGCACCCATATTTCGCCGAGCTTTGTTCCGTCCCAGATATGAAAGGGAGTGAACCTATTGCCATATCGGGCACAAATTCCAGACTTCGGACTGATACTGAAAAATCCAATATAATTTTGCCCGAAAAATAAAACCGAGGCGATAGTCGTACTGCGCACACAATACTACTACGCCACCGAGGCAGAAATTAATTATTAATAATATTATTATTTTCATTATATTAAAAAGTTTTCTATCTAAGTATCGACGGACTCTGGTGTTAACTCGACCTTCAGAAGTCTACCTATGTGCTAATATAACAGGAACTCGTGCCTCATTAACAAAACCAACGTGTAAGCTTGCATGTACCTTAAGACACCAAACTTCTATTGTTCAAAACGACGAGATGACTAAAGTTGTACTAATTGCCTTGTAAAATATATACGCTTATAACACTTGTTTTAATGCCGTAATAAAACAAAATTCAACACTAATGCCCATACTAATGATATCTTAAGGACTAATACGAACATTAAATGATGCTTAACGAGCTTGGGAATTGTGAACGCTATACAAAATATTAAATGCCGCTTCTGTTTAATGAGGGTGTACCCATCTTATTTACCAAAAATTGTTTGAACTTTATCGCGGTGGTTAACCGAGGACGCAAATGAATGTTGTCAATTAAAGACGTGTGTTTAAGTATAACCATGCACTATTTTTGCAATATTTTCTACCGACTTCAAAAAAGGAGAAGGTCCTTAATTCGGCTGTATCTTTTTGTATGTCCCCGCTAAATGTGGACCGATTTTCAAGATTCTTTTTGTGTTCGGTAAAGCTTATTCCAAGGGTGGTCCCATATAAATTTGGTCACGATCGGATAAATTTTGAAGTCGGTACGTTATGTTTTATTATACTAAACTGGCACGCAAGCCAATAGATCATCTGTTAGTAAATAATCTCCAGGCTGAAGACATCCACGACATGGAAAGAATAATTGTGTTGCCAATCGTAAAGAAAAGAAAAAAAGAAAAAGGAAGAAAAGAAAGAATTATTTATTGACACAAGTGTGGTGGCGTACAGGTACAAGACGTGGAAACATATATTTAATTATACAAATATGTATGTATGTATGTACCTAATTATTAAATATCAATTATCAGATCACCCAAACATGTGGATGATAATAAAAGAAGAAAATAACAATCTGCTACTGTAAAGGTGTTAGACAGTGGGAATATCGCAGTTGAGCTGGCCCATTAATGCTGAAAAGTTTCATAATAATTTATCCATTTAAAAAAATCACAAGTTTAAAAAATTAACGTACCCATTTCAAAACATATCCGATCGTGACCAAATTTATATGGGACCACCCTTGGAATAGTTTCTATCCAACACAAGAAATCTTGTAAATCGGTCCACATTTGGCCGAGATATCGGGCGCATATTACATACAGAAAAATACAGACGAATTGAGGACTTTTGTGGAGAATTGATTCTCCTTTTTTGAAGTCGGTCGAAAAAGCTAAAAATACAATGACTAGAGGATGAAATAATCCATCTTTAGAATAAAGCCTTAACTAAAAATTAAATATCGTAAGTTTCCAAAAGTTATTTACTGTTCCGCGGCCTGAGCAGGAAAATTTCTGACAACCGTAAATGTATTTCAGCTCGATGCGCGTCTATGAAATTTGTATGAAATATTAACCAAACGTCATCAGTGCGCAGCGAACTCGAATACATTTACATTTACATTATAGTCGGATTGCTAATTAAACGGAGTAAACTGACAGATCAAAATGTCACTTTTCAAAATAATGTTGCTTACTTTCAAAACATAGTGATTGATCTAGATCAATCCTTATCATTCAAAAAAATAATAACTCAGCACAAGCTTGGAAAATTAGAATTTTGTAGCGTATTTTTAGAAATTTCATCTTAACCCTTCGAATAAATGTCTGTGTAAATCATTTTGCGTAAATAATCATAACAGATACGCGAAATAATAAAAATGAAAATTACAAATATTACTTTTATTATTTGAAAAAAATTACGTTCCGCATATTCATAGCTATTGTAAATTTTGCTTATAATGAACCAGGATTAGAATTCCAGTAGACATGCCATCACTTACCATGCAGTAATTTACTATAACTATAATTTAGTAGACATGCAGTACTAATCACACATTATGCAGGAATTACGACTTTGAGTTGGACTTTAGAAAATGAAAAAATGAAATGGTTCACTGAATTGAAATGTTTAAATAATCTTGATCTTTTTACCGCAGCACTATTTAAATTTCATAAAAAGTAGCAACATTCGAAATGTCAGTTTACTCCGTTTAATTAGCAATCCTACTATAGTTTTTCGTGCTCGGGCTACAGGTAAATAAATGAAAAATCAATGACAACTAAATTAGAAAAAAATTTGACTGATACAAATCTGAAAATGTTTGGTCACGAACTTCAGTTTCTATTGAAAGTGAAATCTCTACTATCAATACAGTTTTTTGTGTTGATTACTCAGTAAGGTGAGAGCAACGGGCTTAGATGTCCAAAAAATATGTTTTTTAACTTTTACGAAAATACCTAGTCGCCTCTTTGATCTAGTGATAATATATATGGGCTGTGGACCGGGAGGTCTTGGCTTATTCCAAGGGTGGACCTTATGATCGGAGAGAATTTGAAGTCAGTCGGTAAAGTTTTTGTTTTTAGTATTTTTCTATGCTTTTACAAAGCTTTCTAAAGCAAATAGCTTCCGAATGAATTTACTAATTTTAACTCAAATGCTCAAAAAAGGACTAATACATCTGTTTTCTAAAAACAGGTAGCTGTGTAATTTATGCGAACATGGTCTTTAAAGTGACGTCATAGTGTTGAAATCAGGTTGTGAATTGTGCTTATGAATGACGCGACCAGCTGTGGACATTGAATGAGTCACACCCTTGCTCAACTAGTGACTTACTGCATGGCAATATAGCTCGTATTTTGAAAGTATTAGGGTGTCAAAACGCTTGTGGTGTATGATAGTAATACAATTTTATTGACAATGCGTGCGCGCAATACAACACAAGTTTATTTCGAGCTGTCAGTGTGACATGTGCAAGCAGGGAGGGTATACGTGTGCGCTCTTAAAATTTGGCGGGAATTAATCAAAATAATATTTAAATAATGAATGTTGTGAAACAGTGAGGTTTAGTGATAACTAAATGTCAAATACACAATACATAGTTAGAATTGTGTGTATAACATTATTCTATTACATTTTGTTATACGTTGTTAAACAGTTAAAAAACTATTTGGTTGGTGAATTGTACGATTGAAGTTTTTATTGGATTGTCAAGGCAATTGGTGAGTGTTAACAATACCCACATTTAAGATTTATATTTTTATTGTTTACTTTTAATTGTCCCTTTGTTTATTTATAAAAATGTTATTAGCTATATTTTTGGAATATTCAAATATGTGTGGTTGATTTCTTTTACTCTAAAAACATTACACATATACAACATACTCTACATTATTGTAGTGTTAAAATATCGTAAATCTTTAAAATAAGAAGAATTAACTTATTATAATATGAAATAAAGTCTAATAATGTATAATGCAGACAATTGGTAAAAATGTAATGAAATCAGATCGAATTCAAAATCTTCTGCACATTAGGTCGTGTTGCATTTTTTTTATCCAAGATAATTTTTATCTGGGGCCTAATTCTGATCTTTTCACAGATAATGTATGAAAAGCTTTGAGCTTCTATATTCTATATTTTATAATATAAGTACTCTTCGGATATAAGTTTCGGCCTATTGAAAAAAAA
Source organism: Clanis bilineata (assembly GCA_036417725.1). Lineage (NCBI taxonomy): Eukaryota > Metazoa > Arthropoda > Insecta > Lepidoptera > Sphingidae > Clanis > Clanis bilineata. The sequence continues at coordinate 11,288,605 of CM071154.1, forward strand.
TGCGCTAAATAAAATATTTGTTTTATTTGTTGTTGTTATTTGTACATAATTTCCACTATTTAAAAAACATTTATTGTGAGTCTGCGTCATATTTGTTGAAGTTTGATTTTATACCTTAATTAACATTACTCAGAATTGAATGAAATCATAATTTTATGTCATTAATTATTATAAGTGATATGACTATGATTAATATGACTACCTCGGTGACGTGGTGGTATTTCGGTACGACTACGGTTCTGAGGTCTCGGGTTCGATCACCGGGTCGGGCAAAGTGATATTGAATTTTTCCATATCAGCCCGGAGTCTGGAATTTGTGCCCGATATGGCGATAGGCTCGCCCCCTATCACATGTGGGACGGAACTAAGCTCGGCGAAATGTGGGTGTTCTAGTGCGCTAGTGCGCCTCTGCCTACCCCTTCGGGGATACAGGCGTGAGCTTATGTATGTATGTATTATAAGTAAATCAATTATTGTAAAATTGTTCAGTTGTCGCGTCTTTGGTCCTAGTGGCAACTGGCAATACCTATATGGATTGAAGATTGGGAGGTCCTGCGTTCGTTTCCCAGGCTGAAATTTAACTAGAGATCTCAAATTTCGAAGAGTTATTTTTTCCTTCCATTCATCAGGGCCTATCGCCATACTAAGCGCAAAATTAAATCTGCCGCTTTTCCCGACACTAACCTCTCTTCTCGACCTGGGATTCAAACCCAGAAACTCCCAGTATACAGACCGTATATGCTGCTACTACACCAAGGAGGCAAAACTTGCATTGTACTGAGGATAATCAAAAAGACCGACCGACTATTGCCTCCCCTATATTAATATTTTAATACAATTTGATTCACGTATAAAAATCTTTCTTTCTACCTGCCCTTATCCCACCTTATGTGGGGTCGGCGCAACACACTTTTTCAAGCATGTTGCAGAAAGGGTTTGCCTAAGTTTTTACGACCGGCTGCCCGTCTGACGTCAACCCCCTCTGGGGGAAATTAAATTAGATAATGCGTTTTGACCAACCTGGGAATCGAACCCACAGCCTTCCGGTCCACAGCCCATACATATTGCCACTAGACCAAGGAGGCGACATATATAAAACGACAAATCCAATTAATATAATTTTAGAATATTCCGTGAAAAACAATCACTCAAGCAGGACGTCCTGTTTTCAAAGGTTTCCTTGAATCAAAAGAAATAAAATATTCATATATTATGCAGCATTTAATGGATCATTAAAAATACCGGACGTTTGTCAAAATTATGCGTCTCCGTATAGAGGATTAATTAATTTATGTTTACTGTTAATATTTTTATTAAAGCGGCCTTTTCGAGTCATTTAAAATTGTCGTTACATTGAGATGTATTATTCGTAGTCGTCGTAAACAAATTATCACCATCATAAGCTCACGCCTGTATCCCCGAAGGGGTAGGCAGAGGCGCAGTAGCGACCTAGAACACCCACGTTTCGCCGAGCTTAGTTCCGTCCCAGATGTTATAGGGGGCGAGCCTATCGCCATATCGGGCACAAATTCCAGACGCCGGGCTGATATGGAAAAATCCAATAACACTTTGCCCGACCCGGGATCGAACCCGGGACCTCAGAACCGTAGTCGTACCGAAATACCACCACGCCACCGAGGCAGTAAACAAATTATAAACGTTAAAACAGGAAGTAATCTAGGTAGGGACCTACTTACATAAGCTCACGGCTTTTTTGCCGAAGATTATGCAGCCTCCTTAATCTAGTGGCACCATATATGGGCTGTGGATCGGGAGGTCCTGGGTTGGATTCCCAAGTCGGGCAAAGCAAATTTTCTAATTTAATTTACCCAGGACTGGATACATCAGAGAGGGGTTAACGTCAGGCAGGCAACCAGTCGTAAAAACTAATCTGAATCCTTTCTGCAATATGCTTGAAAATTGTGTTCCGCTGACCCCACATTAAGGTGGGATAAGGCCAGGTAGAATAAAAGGTATGCAGCACGATATAGGAAACAAGAGGTTCCTTACGGCCTACAGAGCTTCTTATGGCCTCCGAGTAGGTCCTTACATAATCACAAGTTTAAAAACTTAACGTACCGACTTTAAAACTTAGCCGATCCTGACCAAATTCACATGGGACAACCCTTGAAACAAGGTCTATCGGACACAAGAACAATTTTGAAAATCAATCCACATTTGGCAGTGATATCGCATAACATACATAAAAAAACAAAGAGATGAATTGAGGACCTCTTCTTCGACCAACTTCAAATAATCACAAGTTTAAAAACTTTACGGACCGACTTCAAAACTTAGTCAATCCTGACCAAATTTATATGGACTATGGAATAAGCTCTAAAACTATCTTGAAAATCGGTAAGTTTTGAAGTCGATCCGTTATTTTTTTAAGTCGGTCAAAAACAGTGAAAACACATTCGATTAAGAATTAGATAAAATATCCATAATCCAACTACAAGACATGAGTCATACAAGTACATTATTTGTCCAGTAGTAAAACTATGATGTAAGTATTTTGTCTTGAGGTATTTTCATGCAAATTACAGATAAAACATACATAGATGAATGAGTAATGGATTTGAATAGTCATTTCCTACGCCTTCGCTTAGATGAGGTTGACGTCAAGCGGTTTGTTGTAAAAACTAAGTCGGATTCTTTACGTTACATGCTTTAAAAATGGTCTTACGTAAATCCCACATTGGAGTGGGATAAGAACAGATGGGAGGAGAAAGATTTCTTTAGCAACCAAGACCTAGATTTACAGCCTATTTAAGTTGAGAAACCGTGAGGTCCTGAGTTCGAACTTCAAGGTTGACAATCACAATTTTTATTTCATTTTCTATTGGAAAAGTGACACTTATGTTGCGGAGGATTGGAGCTAGCTCCCAGTAAAGATTTCCCCCTGTCATATCATGGGACGGAAATAAGCTTGCCAAATTATAGATCAACGAATAGGTATCTCGAGCTACCTTTACCAACGAATCATTTTCATATGGAAATATAAAGAGATCTACTTATACATATACTATTTTCTGTATAGGGCTACAATTTCATTATAATTGACCTCTGAGTAGTTGAAATGTTCAATTAATCTACATTGACGTCATAGAGACTAATATCATTGAAACCATTAGCTAATTCCAACAAATGTACTTAGCTGTGTTTAATTATAAAGGGAATTGTACATGTGACGATAGTTATCCTCATCCTATCACTTGATATAACGTTGCTCTACCTGATTTTGTGAAGGATTGTTCTTCACATAGCGCGAGAAAAATCAGAAACCTTGATTTACGAGATCATGCAATTAAAAACACGAATCGTACGATGTGACCTCTATTATTATGTTTCTATTATAAATTAGAAATTTTTATATTCACTCAAAACTTAGACTCTGTTAAATTCGAAAAACATAAGTAATACAGTAGCCCGAGCACACAAAACTAATGTAAATGTAAATGTATTCGAGTTCGCTGCGCACTGATGACGTTTGGTTAATATTTCATACAAATTTCATAGACGCGCATCGAGTTCGAATACATTTACGGTTGTCAGAAATTTTCCTGCTCAGGCCGCTGATATCACTACTAAAGGTATGAACATAAAAGTGACTAAAACGCAGTTAACAAAACTCAAAATATATAAATAATATTAATCTCACTAAAGGTATGAACATAGAAGTGATTATGCAAATTAGTTTATTGCGTGAATAATTAAACAAATATTCAAACTCACAATAAAACTTTCACATTCAATATTAGGATATACTAGGATAACACTCCCTTATTATGCAAAACTTTAATATATGCTACACGTGGCATGCAAACTAGTTCCGCACGCCACTTACTGCAAATTAAAGTGGTAAATAATCCCCAAAGCGGTGCAACAGTGGCGTCATACCTGATATCCATTTTAGAGTCTAGAAGATACTCAAACTAGAATATGACTTATAAAAACTTAACAGAACGACTTAAAAAAGGTATCCAATGATGACCAAATTTATATGGGACCACCCTTAGAATAAGCTCTATTGAATATAAAAAGACCTTGAAAATCGGTCCACATTTGGGGGAGATATCGCGTAACATATAAAAAAATACAGACGAATTGAGGACCTTCTCCTTTTTTGAAGTCGGTCGCAAATACATATGTAGACTCGATTTATTAATAATTATTGAATCCAATAAGTCATATAATCTTATATCTATATTTGAATTTTATAAATTCGATAAATATTTAAAAAGTCATAAGACATGCAGGATGACAGTCGCTGGATGCAGGCCGCTTCCAACAGGTCGATCTGGAAATCTTTGGGGGAGGCTTAAGTTCAGCAGTGGACGTCCTATGGCTGATGATGATGATGATGACATAACAATCTGGTAGAAGGGGTAACCGTCAAATGACGCAAAGGACGTGCTCTGGAAGCATGCGAGGAAAATAGAAAGATGCTCTTACCATGCCCCAACTTTTGCTCACAACAAGAAATAAAATATTATTTGCAGACTGCCTCGGTGGCGTGGTGGTATTTCGGGACGACTACGGTTCTGAGGTCTCGGGTTCGATCCCCGGGTCGGGCAGTGATATTGGATGTTTCTATATCATCCCAGAGTCTGGAATTTGCGTCCGATATGGCGATAGGCTCGCCCCCTATCACATCTGGGACGGAACTAAGCTCGGCGAAATGTGGGTGTTCTAGTTCGCTAGTGCGCCTCTGCCTACCCCTTTGGGGATACAGGCGTGAGCTTATGTTATGTTATGTTGCGGGCACATTTTTCAACTAATTATTGTACTATAAAATAACCACGCATTTTCGACGACAATATCGAAGGAATTTTTTGAGCGTATTATGGTACCTCAGGTAACAAGAATGGATTATCTCAGGTAAGTGATCCGCCTTAAAAACATAACAGAGATCCGTTCGAACTTCGAAATAATGTTGTCTGAAGCCGCGTCTCCTGTACTAAAACATTACACAAAGATACGCAAAACATGGTTTCGCTACACATTTTTATCTATGGTCCATTATATGAGCAGGAGACAACGAAAATTAATAATAATAAATAAATACAACCAACAGTCACACACATAGTCCTGCGGGCTTAGACAAGTGGCTTAAGCGCTAATCGAATAGAATAGTAGAATAGAATAAATGTATGGGAATGACATAAGGGTACGCTATATGCGGCGTAATCTTATGTCATTCCCATACATTTATTATATTTGTCTATTCTTTGAAATAAAACTATTCTTACGGATTCTATCACGATTATGATGGTAGATATTGTAACACTAACCTTTTTTGGACAAATGACACCTCAGTCTGACCCGTGACAACGAAGACTGCAAAGCCTTCGAAACGTCGGGAATAATAATTAAAACATAATCGTGATAGAATCCGTAAGAATAGTTTTATTTCAATGTATAATATTCGCGTAAACTTAAGAAATCAGTTTGTCTATTCTATTGGATTAGCGCATAAGCCATTTGTCTAAGCCCGCTGATCCCACACTAAGATCGAGTCTTGTGTCGTGGGTATCAGGAACTACGAGAGACTTTCGGTCTCACAACACTCAGACCCGAAACAAATATCTGTGGGCCACACAGACATTTGTCTCGGTGCGGGAATCGAACCCGCGACCTCACGTTTCACAGCTGGCTTCTTGCCCGCTGCGCTACGGAGGCTGTCAATTGCTGTCAACACATATGCAAAACAATTTTGTTTTGCGTATGTGTTTTTAATATTTTGTTTCAAAAAAACATGTATAGGAGACGCGGTTTAACAAAAATACCGTCACAGTGGTTGACTGCCTCCGTGGCGGGGTGGTATTTCGGTACGACTACGGTTCTGAGATCTCGGGTTCGATCCCCGGGTCGGGCAAAGTGATATTGGATTTTTCCATATCAGCCCGGAGTCTGGAATTTGTGCCCGATATGGCGATAGGCTCGCCCCCTATCACATCTGGGACGAAATTTAGCTCGGCGAAATGTGGGTGTTCTAGTTCGCTAGTACGCCTCTGCCTACCCCTTCGGGGATACAGGCGTGGGCTTATGTTTATTTTTATGTTTGGTCGACTAGTGGTACAAATGTAAACGTTTCCGCGTTGAAAAAGATATTTTTATCATTGTTTTTACTTCTAAAATGATAAATGTATGACATGTGTTGGGTTAGGAACACTGCGTAATTCGCGAGACGATTAAACTGCTAACGAAACATTTTTATCGCGTGGTTTCTTTGCATGCTCTTCATGATTCCCCTGGTATTGTGGATGTTTATGGGCGGCGGTGATCACTTAACATCAGGTGACCCACTTGCTCGTTTGCCCCCTCTTCTATAAAAAAAAAATATATATATAGGAATGAATCGCTGTATGTGTACTAGTCATTGTTAAACAATGTTTTGTCTTGACTCTTATTTCCTTTGGGTTAAATACCATTTGACAAAGTAAGACAAAATAAACCACAAGTGTATATATAGCCGCGTCTCCTACATGAAAACCTTACACAAAAAACCTACAAAAAACATGATATTTCTAAAAAAAAGTCTATGGTCCATTGTTACATGAGCAGGAGACAATGACAAACCATGTTTTGTTAGGTGTTTTTGGTATTTGTGCCCGATGTGGCGATAGGCTCGCCCCCTATCACATCTGGGACGGAACTAAGCTCGGCGAAATATGGGTGTTCTAATTCGGTAGTGCGCCTCTGCGTACCCCTTTGGGGATACAGGCGTGAGCTTATGTTAAATAATTAATCTAAGATGACACTAAGAAACATAACATAACATAACATAAGCTCACGCCTGTATCTCCAAAGGGGTGGGCAGAGGCGCACTAGCGAACTAGAACACCCACATTTCGCCGAGCTTAGTTTCGTCTTAGATGTGATAGGGGGCGAGCCTATCGCCATATCGGGCACAAATTCCAGACTCCGGGCTGATATGGAAAAATCCAATATTACTTTGCCCGACCCGGGGATCGAACCCGAGACCTCAGAACCGTAGTCGTACCGAAATACCACCACGCCACGGAGGCAGTCACACTAAGAAAATGCTTAATATTTTCTTACCACGACTTCACAATCCACATCTAATTACTTTAGGTACGATATTGTTTCACACTGAAACAATGAACATAATAAATATTACATAATTATAGCTTGTTGACTACTAAACGTGAATCGCTAGCAATAGTTGCACAAAACAATTACTAGAGTGCAACAAAGCACATTCTTCACCAAGGCCGCGACCTTTCGAGATAATGTCGAGTGATGTGACTAATTACGACAAATGACTTATTATTTACGTCGCATCGCGTCGTATGACTCGTGTGCGATAATGAATATTCATGACATAAGGGTTATCGCTGGTTTTAGAACGGTTTTTATGTAACCCTCAACGTTGTTGTTGAAGAAACCTAACGTCCCTGTAGAGCTGTTCGACGTCCTTAAAGCTCATTAGAACGTTTTACTGTCAACAGAAATATTATTTTCATAAATTGTAGAACTAATAATTTCTAATCAGAGCCAAATTCATTCCTAAAACTTTGGATCGCACGACTCCATTTTATCTATACATCTATATATATAAATAAAATTGGAGTGTCTGTTTGTAATATTGAAATAACCGTTTTTCACTACATGTATATGAATATACCTACAGTATATACACCAAAATGTCATTTTTTACAATTTTTGTCTGTCTGTCTGTTTGTTCCGACTAATCTCTGAAATGGCTGGACTGATTTTGACGGCACTTTTATTGGCAGGTAGCTGATGTAATAAGGAGTTACTTAGGCTACGTTTATTTTAAAGAATCGACTGTTAGTCGGAACGAAGTTCGCCGGGTTAGCTAGTTATACAATAAATGTTATTTAGTAAAAAAAAAGTGTGCGTCTCGGGACGCTCGACAGAAGTGATAACTTAAACTAATCTAAGTTTAACTATTTAATATAGAAATCGTTTTAAACTTAAACTTTATGTGTATTAATATGATAAGGAGCCAGATAGAGTGGCACCGTAACGCGTTACGTTACAAAGCGGTTTACCCTCCCATAAGAAGTTATTACTTCAAAAATATATATATTTTTTTTATTTTACTGCTTTAAGTTGTCGCCTCCTTGGTCTAGTGGCAGCATGTATAGGCTGTGGACCGAGAGGTCGTGAGTTCAATTCCCAGGTCGGGCAAAACTAATTTTCTAATTTAATTTACCCGGGACTGGACCCCTCAGAGGGGGTTGACGTCAGGCAGGCAGCCGGTCGTAAAAACTTAGTAAAATAATTTCTGCAACATGCTTAAAAAGGTGTGTTGCGCCAACCCCACATCAAAGTGGGATACGGGCAGGTAGAAAGAAAGACTGCTTGAAGTTAGCCGTTCACATGCAACAATGTCAAATGACTAATGAGGAAAACATCTTAAAAGTTGTGACCATTTATGAATCACCGTAACGGGACGGATCGAATTAATACGAATTAAAATCTTGATTGTACAAATGAATAAATCGTGAGTGTACCTTACCGAGAAATACTTGTAAAATGAGATGTTGAGGCGCTTTTTACAGATGGTTAAACAATTTGTGCCCGATATGGAGATAGCAAAAAAAAGCAGCGATAGCTCAATGAGGAATGGTACGGACTACCGAGACGAATGTCGGAGTTTCGAGACCAACCCCAAAAAGAGCACACACCTCTGACTTTTCTATGTTAAGTGTGTTTTCATTATGAAATATCGCTTGCTATAACGGTGAAGGAAAAATCGTGAGGAAACCTGCATACCCGAGAATTTCTCCACGAGAATTTCGAAAGTATGTGAAGTCTACTAACCTGCATTAGGCCAGCGTGGTAGACTAAGGCCTACCCCCTCTCATTAGTAGAGGAGGCTCGTGCCAGATGCCATGTGCCATGCCAAACAGTAGCAAAAACAATTGACATATAAATTACCTTACTAACCGCTATTCATTTGCAAATAACTTTCAATTTGTCATCGATGACCCTGATAATCTGGAATTTCTCATTCAAGCGAAACGGTATACTCGACTCTACCATTACAAATTAAAGTCTTTTATCGTTTAGAAATTGTTTTTAGATCTCGTAAACAAACGGTAGCCTGTCGTGGCCGTTGATATGGAAACACAGGCAGTATTATCATAATATAGTGACGATTATTTTAAATTTTAATAGCATTTGTATTTCACCTTATGACAGGACGTCGTGTGCGGGATAAGGTTAACTGATTCTATATTTAGTTTGAACCCTATTTCTATTTATATTTTAATCGGTTTGAATTAGTATTGGCGTCATTTAATTATGATTTCCTGTGTTCCTCAAATATGAAATAGCATCAATCAATCTCAGTTATTATATATAATTATTGTTATAATTCTGACTGCCTCGGTGGCGTAGTGGTATTTCGGTACGACTACGGTTCTGAGGTCTCGGGTTCGATCCCCGGGTCGGGCAAAGTGATATTGGATTTTTCCATATCAGCCCGGAGTCTGGAATTTGTGCCCGATATGTCGATAGGCTCGCCCCCTATCACATCTGGGACGGAACTAAGCTCGGCGAAATGTGGGTGTTCTAGTTCGCTAGTGCGCCTCTGCCTACCCCTTCGGGGATACAGGCGTGAGCTTATGTTATGTGTTATTGTTATAATTCATCTCTAATTGTTTAAGACGTGGATAGTTATCGTAATTCGTAGTAGAGTAGTCGCCTCTATGGTCTAGTGGCAGTGTACATAATATATTGGTTGTAGGCTGGCAGGTCCTAGATATAATTCTTGGGTCGGGCAAGATTTTTCTGACAAATTTGAAAAGAAATCCTTTCTGCGACATCCAAAAATGTATGTTGTACCGAACCCTACATTTGAGTGGGATAAGGGTATGTCGAAGGAAAGAGATAAAAGTATTAGGCTTGGTTTTTACAAACGGCTTCTTGACGTCAACTACCTTTAAGGAATCCAGTCCCGGACAAACCGTGTTAGAAAAATTGTGTTGCTCGAGCTGGGATGCGAACTCAAGACCTTCCTGTCTACAGCTCGTATGCTGCCGCTACACCAAGGGGGCCAAAGTTGCATTTGACATTTTATAGCATACACTGACAAACGAGCAAATTAATAACCATCGGCCCGAGCAGGAAAATTTCTGACAATCGTAAATGTATTCGATCTCGATGCGCGTCTATGTTTGTATGAAATATTAACCAAATGTCATCAGTGCGCAGCGAGCTCGACTACATTTACGATTGTCAAAAATTTTTGCTTCAAACAATGTTGTTTCTTCTAGCAAACTTATAAACCTCACCACAATTCCCCAAATACCTAAACAAATTCTATAACCGACGTATATAACAAGATAGTGACTTCATATTCACATAGAATAAATATATTCCTGTAATATTAGCGTTATTATTACTTTTGTTGTATTTATTAAAGTTTACCAAAGAAATTGACGCACATGAATTACTAGACAAACAAAAACATGTAATGCGTTACGTAAATCATTTGCGGACTGTGCTCTGTTTTCAGGAATCTTGTGGTTTCATAATTAATATTAGAATTATATTATATTTTCATATATTATTTCCTTAAACAAACCATTATTGTTAGAATATGTCTTAAATTAAATCACATGATATACAAATTTATTGAAAATATCGTCTGTGTTCGTCATCAATATAATATACCCTAGAAGCACAGTTCTTTGCATATATCCTCCTAAAAAGTGGTCTCAGGAATAAAACAAAGAAAAAGATCACAAGTTCTAATTAAAACAACACAAATATAACCCTATGCACGTGTAATAAAGTAGCTTTTTAAAGAAAATGAGCAAGCGTTCTTAAATTTGAATTTTGAAATTTAGAATTCCATCGGCGTCCGACTGTATGCAAAACGAGTGCTTAAGCACTTCTTTGATGTCCCATTTTCCTAGCGTCAACTGTGCATCTAGGTAAATAATATATCGATGGTGTTCGTACTCCAATACAATAAATAAGCGCAAAATATTAATTAAATGTAACAGACGCTGAATAAAAGTGCTTTATTATTTTATTACAAAGTATTTTATTTTATCAGTATAATGAAAAAAAAAACGGCATGAAGAAATATTCATTCATACAATGAATATACGTAAATGGTCACCTTGGTTTAGTGGCAGCATATATGGGCTGTGGATCGGGAGGTCCTAGGTTAGATTACCTGGTCGGGCAAAGTGAATTTTCTAATTTTATTTGTCCAGGACTGGATCCCTCATTTGGGGATTGACTTCAGACAGGCCGGTCGTAAAAACTAAGCCAAGGTCGTAAAATCCTTTCTGCAACTTGCTTGAAAAAGCGTGTTGCGCGGACCCCACATTAAGGTGACACAAGGGCAAGTAGAAGAAGAGTATAATCAAAAATACGCAATGAAAAAATATTCATTCGTATTTCAATATGACTGCCTCCGTGGCGTGGTGGTATTTCGGTACGACTACGATTCTGAGGTCTCGGGTTCGATCGCCGGGTCGGGCAAAGTGATATTGGATTTTTCCATATCAGCCCGGAGTCTGGAATTTGTGCCCGATATGGCGATACGCTCGCCCCCTATCACATCTGGGACGAAACTAAGCTCGGCGAAATGTGGGTGTTCTAGTTCGCTAGTGCACCTCTGCCTACCCCTTCGGGGATACAGGCGTGAGCTTATGTAATGTTATGTTCTATATACGTAAAATTATTTCATTTATATGCAATAATCTGTTTATGAAATAAGGATGTCACTACTCACTTTATAAATGATCAATAAGCTATGGTGCCAGAACCAGTGAACGTCATGCTTCATTCAAATTTGATCGGCTTGATTAGCATACCAATAGCATAGTGTACGCTATAGATTGATATTAGTATCAAAAAGGGATACCAGAGTCTTTGACCGGAACATGTCTCCGATAACTGGAACGCGTGGCAGCCCTAAATTAAACACCTAAACGCCGAATATTCATACTTCTACTTAAGGTCGCCTTGTGACGTTTAAGGCCGCCTTATCTGTTAAAATTGTATAGCAAAAATCAATGTAAGAAGCTTTTAAAATTGAGTAGCGTTTGACCATTCGGGCGTAAGACTCCTTCACTATCAATACCCCTGACAATCGATATTTGAAATTACATCAAATGCATACACACAATCGATTAGTGAGTTCGATGACCCCACCAATTACCATTATTCTTTGAGCTGCGTGCGTTAACCCTAAGCTAATTGAGTTAGACTTTGTGAAATTGCTGTATGATTATGTTATCAATGACGTCATAATATAGGGTTTGCAATAATATCCCTGGGCAATGCAACCATTGCAGCCACGCTTCGTCGAAATTATTTCTGTCACATAATGTAATAATGCTACGAATATACAGCCTCCGTGACGCAGCGGGCGAGTAGCCGGCTGTGAAACGAGAGGCCGCGGGTTCGATCCCCGCACCGAGACATATGTTTGTATGGCCTACAGATATTTGTTTCGCGTCTGGGTGTTGTGAGACCGAAAGTCTCTCGTAGTTCCTGATACCCACGACACAAGACTCGATCTTAGTGTGGGGTCAGAACTATGTATGTGACTGTTGGGTGTTATTATTATTATTATATAGAACTAAAGGCTAATCCGTGTAATTTGTTTCATTAAATAATCGAGTAAATCGTTTCAGAAAAATGTGTTGCCCGAATTAGGAGTCTATAGCTCAGATACCTTACCTCTAGAGCCACGAAACGACTTTCTTTTTGCTTTTTATCTCTTTGCTCGACCTGAGCATCGAACCCAGGATTTCCAAGTCCACAGCCTGTAGCCACTAGACCAAAGAGGCGACTTAATAATTATAATAATGTGGTTGCGTTATACCTACAGATTTAATTTAAATTCATATTTATTCTGCAATAGACTAATTTATATCACTTTTTCATATCTTACTAAAATGATGGCGTCAGCATTTCATAGCTATCCCTGAGAAGAAATGCCGAAACATACTAAGGCTTTATTTCTTTCCATTTATTCTATCAGACATGGAAACATCCAAAATTTAGCTTCAGTACATGGTATCTAGGAAATAACCATATCACTTCAGACTGCTTCGAACCCAAACATGTCTTTAATGTTTCACATAACATATATTTTTACGCGTTCTTTTTCAGTTCATTGGACAATTCTAAGGCTAAGTTCTATTTAAAAATTCCAAATCCTCACTGAGTTATTTTCTTTGTCTCAGACTTAGTTGAAGTTCGCTCTATAGATCTCAGCCTAAAACATTGCTAATGTCAGTTTGAGTACAAAACCCTCTTATTTGTCTGAGTTCTGGGGTTTTCTCCTTAGCAGGGTTAAATTGGAAGATTCATTAACTTAACTTCGCGTTCAAACAGTCCCTAGAAATTAATTATTTAAACAAGGAAGGAACTCTCTACATAAACTCTTGTTTATTTCTATATTCGAGCTTTCCAACATGGAAAGATAACATAATATGCTGCTTAAAAGAATTGCCTTTCATATTTCAGTTTTAACACAGATCTAATACTCTCTATAAGGGTAGGTATTTTAAATTCAGATTTAGGTAAATGGAAGGGAGCGTCCCCACATCCTGGTACTTATGGCAGCTTACAAATAGCTCTCAAAACACATTGCATGAAGTATAGTGGAAGCCAAAAGTTATTTGGAATTAGTTGGACCGTTATATAATTTATCAGTAAAAAGTAATTTTACCAAGAACAGTCCACGAATCTACATATGTTAACGTTTTAATATTACTGAAGAATTTCTTATGTTCCTATTTGAAGTACAGTTACCTTCAGATTTGTAAAGCTTGACCTCACACTACGGTTGGAAACCTTTACCAACATCACTCACGGTCAGAAGCAGAATGCCCGCATTGCGATGGTCCCTCAAATGATACCAATTAGGTTTAATTGTCGGTTAACTTTCCACATGCGTGGCGTCTATAGTTAACGAACAGTTGGCTTGTGTATCTTTGATCCCTAAAGGGTTGTTAGTTGTTACCAGACTACCGTCTTAACAAATTGAATTTTATATGATGCATTGTCTGTCTGTAGTTGCTTTGGATCCATTAATCCAGGTCATTAGTTTTTATTCTACATCTATCTCCAAACGACGCTATCTCCTAATGTTTACATTTACAATATTTGTTTTCTTTTCTTTGTACTTGTCAAGTAAGTTATGAGGTTTCGCTGACACACGACCGACATTTATTTTTATGTGTTTAATTTCAGTATTTTCTTATACCATTATTTTTTTGTCTTATGTTTACATCAGTTTGTTTATACACAATCGAAATTTCTACACTACTACATCAAAATCAAAACGCTGATTACGAATATTTACATTAGTAACGCCATGTTCATCCAATTAATATAATTGATTCTTGAATATAATAACATGCCCTTAAGAATTTCCAAATTCTGTACATCACTCTTCTTTGCCATTATTACTTAATTGATCAATTAATTAATGAGCTCTTCAATTTATAAAATGAAAGAAAATAAAGGAGTAGTTTATTTTACTTTAATGTTTTATTATAATGTTGTCAACAAAATTATTGTTACGGGCAATATCCAGAAATCATTGATATCGGTATATTGTGAAGAAACCATTAACGTCTACACTAACCCAAAATAGTTGAAAAGAAATGAGCCAAATCGAATCGTTTACAATTAGTTCCACACACGATGCATGAAAAAATAGATTCCCATTTTGGAAATCGGTTTGTTTCCCAATTGTAATTGGAAGTCCAAAGTTCGTTGCTCCATTGTGCCAAGTACGGCAACGCTATTTAAACCTGCCACTGATTAACGTGGGCTTGTAACGAGTCCCGTTATTTCATTGATTACATCATCAGTGTTGTAATCGGCCTTAACAGTAGGCAAATTGTTATTGTCTTCTTGCTGGGATGAGATTTTAGCTAGATTGTATAAGATCTAATCTAACTGATTTGCTAAAAAAAATGATTTAATTAAACTTAAATCATTTTTTTAGCAAATCATTTCGCATATCATCAAACTGACCTCGAGCAATGTTAAAATAATGAAGCGTTATTTTATATTTGAAATCATTACTCAGATCTAAATATATAATTTGTTTAAGTTTATCGTGGATACAAAGTAAAGGTATTTAATTATTTGTGGACTTCAAAAGAAGTTAATCAAACGTCTTATGTTTATTGGTGAAGTGTTGTTTAGTTATGATTGATAATGTCTGGGCTTTATTAGTTTTATTGTTTAATATTATCGAAGTGGTTAACTTTGTTGTATAAATTATGGTGCAACTAAAGTTCGTGCAATATACTAGGAGGTTTTATGCAGCAAAGCAAAATCTTCCCTAATATCCATTGCGACATTTCATCTGGGACATTGGACAGTTTCTGTGGGTCAGTGGACGAATCATAATTATAAAATCAACGTTGTTTTGGATGCAATATACGGGTTTGTTTGACAATTCTCATAATTTGCGTAATATAATACCTATTGACGATTCCATTTCTCATAGATAGCTCGTTGAATTTTGTTCGTCTGTAGGGACACAAACTAATCAGTCAGCTAATGGAACAAACGTATAATAAGTTAGACTCTTTGTTTGGGTACGTCGAAGTTTCATACATTTGTTGTTTTTTAGAAATGAATTTTTTTGTCTAGTCTGGACTGGACTTACTTTGGCTGTCTTCATTAATAGTTGTATATCTTTAAACTGAATAAGAAAATCTATGGAAATAACATTTGTGTTTTAAAATCTAAAATGGTTTGTAATTTTTCAACCGACTTCCAAAAAGGAGGTCTTCAATTCGTCTGTACTTTTTTTTATTACGCGATATCTCCGCCAAATGTGACCGGTTTTCAAGATTATTTTTGTGTTCGATAGAGCTTGTTTCAAGGGTGGTCCCATATAAATTTGGTTCCGATCAGATTTGAAGTCGGTTCGTTAAGTTTTTTCGGTTATTTTGCGTGGGTAATAATATTTTGTGTAAATACGACTGATTTTCAAGATTATTTCTTTGTTCGATAGAGCTTACTCCGAGGGTGGTCCAGTATAAGTAGGGTCAAGATCAAATGAATTGAAGACGGTTTTCATGTTGTTTTTCTGGTTATTTGTAAATTGTATACAACCCTCTTTTTTCTATTTCTTTGTCGCCGCCTTGGTCTAGTGACAGCATATATGGGCTGTGGACCGGGAGGTCGTGGGTTCGATTCCCAGGTCGGGTAAAGTGAATTTTCTTATTGAATTTCCCCGGGACTGGATCCTCCGGAGGGGGCTGACGTCAGGCAGGGAGCCGGTTGTAAAAACATAGCCAAATTCTTTCTGCAACATGCTTGAAATATTGTGTTGCGCTGACCCCACATTAAGGTGGGATAAGGGCAGGTATAAAGAAATTGTATACAACCCATTCATCAACTCTAAACTTGCACTTGATTTTACTCAATTACTATTAAATGACATCCACGTACAAACGAAAGCTTATAATTTTATATACGCATAGATTTAGCAACGTATAGCCGGCCTTTATACGCGCCAGTCGGTCCCGGGCGGTATAGCATAGTTATAACAGGATATTCAAATAAGCTTGTCCGTCACGGATTTTATACAACGCTGTGAATTTTAATGCTTCAACACACGTTGAGTCACCGTGGGTTGAATAAGGCAAGGATATTGCGGAGATCTCATTTCTCTAGGCTACCCCAGTATGTTATTGGGGATATTTATGTCAGCAATCTAAAGGAATATGGCATGTTTATAAAAGTCTAAACATCTCTAGATTTGCTATATTCTTCGTAATATTTTTATTTATGCTTGTTTATGGGTTTAGTGTCTGCTATCTGAAGAAATCAACAAGATATGAGGAAGGATATGTTAAATTGTATGATATTTGTCGCCTCCTTGGTCTAGTGGCAGCATGTATGGGCTGTCGACTGGGAGGTCATGGGTTCGATTCCCAGGTCGGGCAAAGCAAATTTTGTAATGTAATTTGCCCGAAACTGGATCCCTCATAGAGTCTTGGTTATAGGTTGTGGTAGGTGGTGGTAGGTTGACGTCAGGCAGGCGGCCGGACGTAAAAAATAAGGCAAATCCTCGTTGCAACATGCTTGAAAAATTTCCGCCGACCCCACATTAACCTGTCGGAGGCGGCACATATATAATAATAGGTTACATAAGCTTATGGGCCACCGGAGGCCGAGCAGCCCGTGACTATTTAAAGTGGGATAAGGACAGGTAGATATTTATGTAAAATATGATATTCCAGTATTAAAACCTCCTCCGTGAAAATTTTTGGTCACGCTTATATTTCATACACCACAAGTAGTCTGCGGTATACCTGCTAATGCACAAATAATCCCATAGAATACCACAGTTGTCCAGTGGCCTAATGATCAAAAAGGATAACGATCATAGGAATTAGTATTCACAGACAGTCGCATCCTTGCAAATGCATTATCCTTATAAGTTGATGATTTACATGTGTTTACTTTAAGAATTCTTGGCATTTTTCTACGATTCGTACTCGACAATCAGCGGCCTGAGTAAGAAAATTTCTGACAACCGTAAATGTATTCGAACTCGATGCGCGTTTATGAAATTTGTATGAAATATTAACCAAACGTCATCAGTGCGCAGCGAACTCCAATACATTTACATTTACATTAGTTTTTCGTGCTCGGGTTACTGTACATAACCAGTCGATACAGTGACCTTGGCTAATACGCAAAAGTCTGACAACTTATTTTTTATAAGACCTCCTACTGTCTGGTTAAAGAGATTTTAGGCTGAGATCTATAGAGCGAACTTCGACTAAGTCTAAGTCAAAGTCACGAACTCAGGGGGGATTTGTAATTGTTAAATCGAAATTTGAGTTAGTCCGGGTCGTTTTTTACAAGAAAAACAGACTGACAGACGGACTAAGCAAAGATTTTCTTGTAAAAGTGACTCGGACTTAGTAAAAATCCTCACTGAGTTCGTGATTTTGACTTAGACTTAGTCGAAGTTCGCTCTATAGATCTCAGCCTTAACACTAATTACTGAATGTCTCAGTGCCTGGTAATATTCTGGCTTAATGGTACTGCTCATCTTCCTATGTCGATGCTTCTACATTGCCTGAATATAGCTATCCTACGTAATCAGTACATCCTGATATAAATACTCTATCACCTGCCCTTTTTCCACTCCCATATGGGATCCATGCAATCAATGTTCAGAAAGGAATCGCGTTAACTTTGCTACCTATCTATCTACGTGATTGACGTCTACCTCCTCTTGGGGAACATGAAGATTTAAATAATAAATGATACAAGACTTGATCTTAGTGTGGGGTCAGGACTATGTGACTGGGTGTTGTTTATTTATTTATTCTGCTTAATAAAAAAATGCTATTCAAGTTATAGTTCGACTACCTTTCCCAAAGAAAACTACATGAGACCCTGGAAATCACACTTCCCCGTTCCCGAGTGAAGTAAGCAGTGACGAGACCAAAGAGATGACTATAGAGACCACTCGTAATAATAATAATAATAATAACACCCAACAGTCACATACATAGTCCTGACCCCACACTAAGATCGAATCTTGTGTCGTGGGTATCAGGAACCACGAGAGACTTTCGGTCTCACGACACCCAGACCCGAAACATATATCTGTAGGCCATACAAACATTTGTCTCGGTGCGGGGATCGAACCCGCGGCCTCTCGCTTCACAGCCGGTTACTCGCCCGCTGCGCCACGGAGGCATAGTAATAGATGGGAATTCATCCGTCCCCCTACGGACATGTGTATAATAACTAATAACCACGTCCGCGAGAAGGTAAACATCGCGACGTACTCGTAACAGAATAATAATTTATAATTCTCATGCAATGACTACACGATGATATAATGCCATTGTAAGCTAATCCACATGTTGCAAAATGTTTGGTCTCTGGACATTAATAATTAATTACAGAGCTCGGAGCAATAAGAGATATTTTTGAATAACGTAATTATTTATTTTCGACCGATTTCCAAAAAGGAGGAGGTCCTCAATTCGTCTGTATTTTTTTATGTATGTTACGCGATATCTCTGCCAAATGTGGACCGATTTTCAAAATTATCTTTGTATTCGATAGAGCTTATTTCAAGGATAGTCCCATATAATTGTCACGATCGGATTTGAAGTCGGTCTGTTATTTTAAATAATGTAATATTTTATTGGATTAATTTAATTATTTAAATAATACGAGTCATATTGGAATTTAATCTGTCTAAGATCGTAGAAGTATAAAATTATGATTACTTTTAATAATGGTCGTGACATGGTTATAAGTAAATAATAATCATAAATTTAAACTTATCTGATTGTGACCAAATTATATGGGACCACCCTTGGAATAAGCTCTATCAAGGACAAAAGATATCTTGAAAATCGGTCCATATTTGGCGGGGATATTGCATCATTATCATCATCAGCCACAGGACGTCCACTGCTGAACATAGGCCTCTCCAAAGATTTCCAGATCGACCTGTTGGAAGCGGCCTGCATCCAGCGACTTCCTGCGACCTTTATCAGGTCGTCATGCATACATAAAAAATACAGACGCGTTGAGGACCTTCTCCTTTTTTTGGAGTTGGTAAAAAAACTGTAATATTTATTTAAATGTCAAATTTAGATATTGCTCCGTATTCTTAGTCAATAATAACAAGAGTAGTACTGTAGTAAATATTAGTAAATCTGTGGGAGTGCATAATTAAATTGCATAAGATACTCCAAATAGTCACAAGTTTAAAAACTTAACGGACCGACTTCAAATCCGATCGTGACCAAATGTATACGGGTCCACCCTTGAAAAAGCTCTATCGAAAACAAAAAGAATTTTGAGAATCGGTCCACATTCGGCGGAGATATCGCGTAACATACATAAAAAAATACAGACGAATTGAGGACCTTCTTCTTTTTGGAAGTCGTACGATGAAAATATCTCGCTCATCTCTCTCATTCTCGTAAAACTCAGATAAGCTAAATAGTGGTTCAATGTATCGCTTACGTCACGCTAACATAACATTGATGGATATCCAGTTTGATTAATTTACGAAATCCATTTTCCTGAATTGATTAATCGGGAAATAACGACAGACGGAGCGTGACGACTAAATTACATAGAGCTATCGCAACCGCAAACATACATACATACATACATAATATCACGCCTGTATCCCATACCTACTATCCCATACCTACCTATGTATGCCTACCCCGGCAGAGACTATGGATTTCCACTTCGCCCGATTCTGACACACTACTTTCGCTTCATCTACTTCATCAATCTCTTCATACATTCGCGTCGGTTAAGACACCGTTAACCGCAAACATATGTTGATAATTCATGCAATTTTACGAAAATAAGAGCATTTGTTGTATTGGATAAGACAGACTGTCTTTTTTTCGGCCGATTTCCCAAAAAGGAGGAGGTCCTCAATTCGTCGGTTTTTTTTTTATGTATGTTACTCGATATCTCCGCCAAATGTGAACCGATTTTCAAAATTCTTTTTGTGTTCGATAGAGCTTATTTCAAGGGTGGTCCCATATAAATTTGGTCACGATCGGTAAATCGGAAGTCGGTCAGTTATGTTTTTAAACTTATGATTATTATATAGAATAGACTGGCAAACGAGCAGATAGGTCACCTGATGGTAAGTGATCGCCACCGCCCATAGACACCCAAGACGCAAAAAGAATCATGGGTGCGTTGCCAACCTAATCCTGTCTCAATGGCGTAGAATCTCTATTTTTCTTTTATACATATTTGTTCCACAATGGCCTAAGGCCTAAGATCTAAATTCATACTGCCAGGTTATTTGGTATATTATTTTCGTAATTTCGTTATTTCCGCAATATTTTTTTGATGAGCGATTTTGTATCTATGGTAAAAGATGACGTCATTCGCATCTACAGTTAACAGATAGCGTTTTAGCAGCAAATATAATTATACATAATAATTTTTGCTGTTTTGCGTGAGTTGCAGTCAATTGACGGAAACTTAATGCGCACATTAGTTGTACCGAACAGCCAGTCTAGTAGTATACATAGAAGTCTTTGTATTTATTAGATAAGATTCTATTATTTGCAACCTAAGTTCTTAGATCATAACATAAAATACGCTCACGCCTGCATCCCGAAGGGGTAGGCAGAGGTGTACTAGCGAATTAGAACACCCACATTTTGCCAAGCTTAGTTCTGTCCCAGATGTAATAGGGGGCGAGGCTATCGCCATATCAACCACAAATTCCAGATTCCGGGCTAATATGAAAAAATGCAATATCACTTTGCCCGACCCGGGGATCGAACCCGAGACCTTAGGACGATAATCGTACCGAAATACAACCACGCCACCGAGGCAGTCGCCAAGTTCTTAGATCATATAAATAAAACTCATGTCATTGGCCTGATTACACTGTGGTTTTTATAAACCGCTGATACCACAAGCATTATAATATATAAGTAAAGGATAACAGTAAAGAGTGTATCAAATTACTTGAATATGTTTACATTTATACGGCGTGCGTCATTGATAGAAATTATGCATACAATTTGAGCAACTAATACTGGCTCTACACCATCGGTATCGCTGGCGTAGTGGTATTGCGGACGCGGTACAGATTCCTGAGGTTTCAGGTTCGAGTTTTCAGGTTGGGCAAAGTGATATTGGATTGAATGTTTTAGTATCAACCCGGAGTCTGGAATTTGTGCCGGATATGGCGATAGGCTTGCCCCTATAATATCTGGGATGGATAATCTCGGCGAAATGTGTATGGTGTAGTTCTCTAGGTCGTATTTGCTTAGGGGATATAGGCGTGAGTCTATGTATGTATATACAACACCATCGGCCAACTGTCCAAGAGTTTGTGCAACGCGCCACGTATAGAGTATGGAAATAGTTAGTGAATGTTTAATGTTAGAGTCTGTGTTGATCGATCGTAAGTGGGTGCGTCTGCACCTGTTTTTCTAGGAACAAAACACAAAAACATATACACAAAACAATAATTTTCGTTGTCTCGTGCGCATGAAAGAATGGACCATAGATAAAAATGTGTAGCGAAATCATGTTTTAGTGCAGGAGGCTTGGCTTCATATTGAACTGTTGGACGAACGTGTAGTGCCATCATAAAATCATTATTACAATACAATAACCAAGTTCGAATACAATACACGTAATAAAATAAAAATTTAAGGATTAATAAATAAGTTTTTATTTAACTGTGAATTTGATACTCAAATTTTGTATCATGTTTTTATTTGTTCGTAAATAAAATCTTATAACAGTGTTAATGTTTGAAGTTTAAGTATATTTTCTCACATATCACAAAATTGAAATGAGAATCTTTCCACTTTTATTAGGGGTAAGGTGTCTTAAAAAATACTCCAATATTTTATGCTTTTTAAATATATATTTTTTTATCCGGCAACGACAAATAATGCATACATCGATAAACCGATAATAAATACAGAGCAATACAATTAATTATTCAATATCCTCAACCATCAGTTTTTTTTACATTTCTCGCTAGCGATAACGTAAAAAATATTTGTATGAGAACACCCAGTCGCCACTAGCGGTTACGTGCGGAATTAATGTTTTTATGGAATTAATACTTGAATGGCCGCAGAATTTTTAACAGACGTTTTATAAACGTCATAAAATTAAATGAGATCCCTTCTCGGCTGATATTAACACTTGCCTATACAGAAAAATAATGTGACATAACATAAGCTCACGCCTGTATCCCCGAAGGGGTAGGCAGTGGCGC
Source organism: Clanis bilineata (assembly GCA_036417725.1). Taxonomy (NCBI): domain Eukaryota; kingdom Metazoa; phylum Arthropoda; class Insecta; order Lepidoptera; family Sphingidae; genus Clanis; species Clanis bilineata. Next base: position 11,311,376 of record CM071154.1, read on the forward strand.
ACTAGCGAACTAGTACACCCACATTTCGCCGAGCTTAGTTCCGTCCCAGATGTGGTAGGGGGCGACCCTATCGCCATATCGGGCACAAATTCCAGACTCCGGGCTGATATGGAAAAATTCAATATCACTTTGCCCGACCCGGGGATTGTACCCGAGACCTCAGGACGGCAGTCGTACCGAAATACAACCACGCCACCGAGGCAGTCAGAAAAATAATGTGATATGTGATATTGTTCTTATGTTGGATTCTTAGTGATATTACCAAAATTAAACTTATCAATTAACTTCCTTTAAAATCAGTAACGTATTAATGATTTTTTTGGTATGCATGAATATGGACGGTAGGAATTCCATTAGGTAAACTAATTACTCCAAAATTAAGAATTTCGAAGATATGTGAACTCTACCAATCCGCATTAGGCCAGCGTGGTAGACTAAGATCTAAACCCTCTCATTATAGTAAAGGCCGTGCCCAGCAGTGGGGCAGTAATATTACAGGGCTAATACTATTTCTTTATTTTTAAACCAATTACTCATTTACTGGCGTTCTGCTATAAAAATATGTTACAAATACACCACACTACAAAATACATCATTATGTAAACACAAAATATTTACAAAGATATGAACTTATAAAAGTAAAGTATTTTTTATCAAAGTTAACGGGAATCACACAACAAACTCGCTGTCTGGCCGAGTCCACGATTAGATACACTTTTGAATGAAAATGTTTACTTGTTTACCAGAAATGATAAGCACTTAGTTCGTTTAGTAACCTATTTTAAAGATGTCACAAGGATTATTCATTTCTGTTCGTTTATTCTTTAGAATGTTTTTTCGGTCACGCAACTTTCTTAATGACCATTTTGCAGTTCCTTATTCGCTTATGGCATGTGAATTTATTCATGGAAATGTTTAAATTAATAAAACATTAACGCATTTTACTTTCTTTACATAGTTGTAATGTATGTAAGTCTTTATGTACTTACAAGATTTACATATTATCTTTTACCTATATATGCATATTTTTGAGACTGATAAAAAGTTAGGGTAAAAGAAACGTGCCGTGCCTAGCAACTAGATTCTTGGTTAGATCCTAGCTTTTTGCGAATCATTGATTTATTTATTTGCTGTTGCAATTCCCTTGGCAATAAGCTGAGAGAAGAAATATTCAAATATTCTCAAAAATAAAAAAGTTAACAGCCTTTGAAGTTTGGTATAACCTTCAAACTCCAGAAAGAGAAGCATCAGGACATTCACGTCACGGCCATAACAGTACGGGTGTTGGAAAGGGATAGAGATGCCCACTACGCCACCACTCCTGCTCATTGCAGAATTTAAAATATGAATTACTGCCTAATTTTTCTACCAATATCGATCTAGTTTTTACAGAAGGGGTTCTTTTATTTGCTATTACATATAAAAATATGTATATAATCAAACATAGTCAAGTATCCAATTCACATTGCAATATACGAGTGACTGCATCATCTCATTTTAGAATCTAGGCAAGTTGTTCAGTTATTCGACTACAATACATTATAGTGGTAATTCGTTGGTAATGTCCGTTAACTGGGCTAAGGCAAACCGAGCAGACTGTCACGCTCCAATAATTCAACAACATTCAATACAACCGGTCCGTGACGAATCATCTCGTCACGTCACATGTCACCAATGCTCTTGTATGCTTCCATTTGATTACAGTATATGCACTAAGCTATGAAGTATGAACTTAGTGAGAGAAATACTAACTCACACATAAAACATAATAATAATAATAATAATAATAATTAACTGGCAACACTCAACAGTCATCTGGTACTAGAACAAAACATTTTCACAAATCCTTATTTTTAGATCTATAATATCTATAACTTTACTTTATATGCCGTATTTTACAAAAAACCATCCTATTTAAATAATAATTCATCAATATTAATTAGAATTTTTTACAATATGCAAATATAGAACTATGACAATGACAGTGACAATACAGTGCAAATGTAACAATTCAGTTTTACAAAGAAATAAAGAAGAAAGAACAAAAAATGTACCAAGATGATGTTACGAGCCAGGACACGCGCACGCAGAAGATCCCCCATCAGCTCGTCGAGCTCCGCGTCGTGGGCGTCGGCTTCGGAGGTGTTCGAGCCGTCGCCGGGTAACGACGCGTCGAGCCTACAAGACGAGCTGCAGTCGTCCCCGCCGCCACTAACACCTGCGCGGCGAAGAGGACGGCGACCCCCTCCTCCGGCGGGCTTGGGACCAGCGGGGCCTTGTGTCCCGCCTACGGCCCCCGCTACCGGTGGAGTAGTGCGCCGCATGCGATGGACATCTAGCATTAATGAAAATGTCATGCGGGCCTACTTTGGGGCGACAGAGGGAGGAACCAAACTCACAGCGTACCGTGCCAAAATGCTTGCTCTGTTTCAGACCCTGGAACCAACGCTTGATGTATCGACTCAACGTTTATCGGATCAAGTAAGGTTCATCCAGCGGCGTAAGTTGTTGGATGATGCCGTACTTGAGCGGTTGCGCGCAAACTTACAAAATATTGTCCATGTTCCTATCACCACGGCTCCTGTTGAACAAAGAACAGATTGCACACCTATATGCACTTCTAACACAGATCCTGAGTTGATGGACAATTTGGACAGTACAGTAAGTTCCCAAGATATACAGTGTTTGAGAAGGGCTTTGGAAGATGCGATTTTGGAATTTAATTCTGTTTCTGCGACCAGTAGACCTCGGATACCGCGTTTACCAACGCACAGACGTAATTTGGCGCTAGTTGGGGCACTAGACTCCATTCTTTCCACATACATGGAGTCTAGTTGCGACCTTGTTGACACTCATTCGATCCTGTACTGCGCAGCCGTCGCGGTATGTCGTGTGGCTAACGTAAAGTTTCCCAGTGAAAACAGAGTCACGCGGGATACCGTGATTGTTCCTGCCTGGCAGCGCAGGATCGAAGAGCGTATCGGCAAGGCCCGAACTTTAATCGCCAAATTAATTTGCTTCAGGGAAGGCAATGATAGGCCCAGAGTCATGCGTTTTGTGACACAGGCCTTTTCTGGGACCAACATCAGGCCCAGAGATTATAGGGTTTGTGTCGCAGAACGCATAGATTTCCTGAAGCAAAAAGTCTGTGCTTGGGCGAACCGTATCCGACGATTTAGGACGCGCTGGGATAGATTCCAACAAAATCGCACTTTTCAAAGAGACCAGAAAAGAGTGTATGGATGTTGGGAGCGCTCTCATGTTCTAGGAGATCGGCGGCCGCCGGATGTGCTTGATATGCATACATATTGGGCAAGCATTTGGTCGTCGCCGGTCTCTCACACTGAAGGCGCCTGGCTCAGTGTCGTGGAGCGAGCCTGCGAATCGATACGAACTATGGAGGCCGTTTCAATTAGCCCAGAAGACGTTTTGTGTGCAATCCGTCCGTCCCACAACTGGAAAAGTCCCGGGCCGGACGGCCTGCACAATTTCTGGTTGAAATGGCTTCCTAGCACGCATGCTCGTTTAGCGACGCAGTTCCAGGACGCACTTGAGAGTAGATCTCTCCCATCATTTATGACGACAGGTGCCACATACCTCTTATATAAATCTGGTAATACCACTGACCCAAAAAATTATAGACCTATAACTTGCTTGCCCACCATCTACAAATTACTGTCCTCAATTATAAGATTGAAAATATCCAACCACATTAACAATAGTAACATCATGTTTTCAGGTCAAACAGGCTGTAAAGTTGGGTCACGTGGTACAAAAGAACTCCTTCTCGTAGACATGTCCATATGTCAGCAAGTTCGTCGCAACAGAAGGAATTTATCGGCTGCCTGGATCGACTACAAAAAAGCCTACGATTCGGTGCCTCATACATGGCTCATGAGGGTGCTGGATTTGTATAAAATAGATACAAATCTATGCGCCTTTCTGGGGGCTTGTATGAGGCAGTGGATAACGGTTTTAAATTATCCAGGTGGTGCGAGTACTCCTGGTTGTGATGAACCAATTAAGATTGAGCGGGGTATATTCCAGGGTGACAGTCTGAGTCCCTTATGGTTCTGTCTGGCCCTGAATCCTCTTAGCACTTTGCTGCTGGATTCTGGACTAGGCTACCGTCTTCGTAGAGGGGGAGAGCCAATATCCCACTTACTTTACATGGATGACCTCAAGCTGTTCGCACCCAAGAAAACTGATTTGGTGGAGTTGTTGAAAATAACTAAAAATTTCAGCAACTCTATCAATATGGAGTTTGGTGTGGATAAGTGCGCGGTTATCCATGTGGAGCGTGGTGGGAATATAGTCTCTGATGACATCCATCTCTCAGAGACTATACAGCTTAGATCTCTCTCCGAAACGGAAACCTACAAATATTTGGGTATGTCTGAAGCGTTAGGTATATCGAGTGCAGATGTAAAACAATCAGTAAAGGAACGTTTCTTTGGTCGCTTGAAAAAAGTTCTTAACAGTCTTTTGTCAGGTGGCAACAAGATTCGTGCCTTTAATGGTTGGGTTATGCCTGTACTGGTGTACTCTTTTGGCATACTCAAATGGACTCAGACCGAGTTAGATACCCTGGATCGAAAGGTCCGGACTCTACTAACTGCACACCGAATGCATCATCCACGATCGTCTGTTATGAGATTGTATATCCCGCGGAGATGCGGGGGCCGAGGTTTACTTAATGCCAAGGACCTGCATAACCGCGAGGTATGCAATCTCAGGAATTATTTCCTCCGTAGCGAAGTGGTGATGCATAAGGATATGGGCTTGGTAGACAAAGGATTCACTCCGCTCTCACTGGCAAATGAGAATTGGCGGGCACCTGTGGCACTGAGTACCAGGGATCGCAGGGAGGTATGGAAGAGCAAAGAGCTTCACGGACGATTCTATCGAGCTCTCAATGGGCCCGATGTCGACCAACTTGCTTCCGTATCTTGGCTACGTTTCGGTAACCTCTTTGGGGAAACCGAGGGTTTTGTCTTTGCAATTATGGACGAAGTTATCAAGACGAACAACTATAGGAAATACATCATAAAGGACGGGACGGTCGACATCTGTCGAGCATGTCACCGTCCGGGAGAGTCCATTAGGCATGTTATTTCCGGTTGTTCGTATCTTGCTAACGGCGAGTATTTGCATAGACATAACCTAGTAGCCAAGATCATACACCAGCAACTTGCTCTTCGATACTACCTTGTGACTTCTGAAGTGCCATATTACCAATATGTGCCCCAGCCAGTTCTTGAAAATGGACATGCAACACTGTATTGGGATCGATCTATTATTACGGACAGGACTATTGTTGCCAATAAGCCTGATATTGTGGTAGTAGATCGATTGGCGCGCCGAGCAATACTTGTTGATGTCACCATTCCGCATGATGAAAATCTCGTTAAGGCCGAAAAAGACAAAATGTCCAAATACTTAGATCTGGCACACGAGATTTCCGACATGTGGGATGTGGAATCAACAATCATTGTCCCGATAGTCGTTACCGCTAATGGGTTGATAGCAAAGAGCCTCGACCAACACCTTAAGAGGCTCTCAATCGGGCGTTGGGTCAAGAGCCAGATACAGAAGGCAGTGTTATTGGACACGGCACGCATTGTGAGGCGGTTCCTCACTCTGAGCCCCTAACCACCGGTGGCTTGGGTCTCAAGCCTCGTCATCGGGAGGGTGATATTTATTTATTTTTATATTTTTAAATGTATTTATTTTTATATAATTTATATTTAAAAATGTAAAAAGAATTTATTGAAATAAATGAGGAATAATAATAATAATAATCCATTTATTTCAGACAAGTGTCCATAAATTGTAGTGTTAGTATTAAACAATGGTCCTTACATACTATGTTATTTTGTAATGCAGTTTACTCATAGCATGCACTATAGGACAATCCAGTTTTTGTCCAATATAAGTGGGGGAAATGAAGAAAATAATGTTGGAGGAAAAAGAAGAAATATTAAGGTCATATTTTGGTTAGGTCAGTCAAAAACCAAGCGACAAAAGCAGACAAAAACAGGCGTTGACGGTATGGATATATACAAGTGGAAATAATCTGAAAGCAAAGTCGTATACATAAATTGACAGTTTTGGACCAGTTAAGGCCACATCATTCCTTGCTCCAAAACAATGAGCAAACAACTTTGGAACTGCAAAGCATCGTCAGCTACAAACTATTCTTCAAGCATTTTCTCGATGAGTCAGACTGTTGATAGATTTTGGATCTACTACTCCTTTCAAGATATCTTAAGGATGAAGAATTACGGCAGCTTTCATCATCATCATCAACCACAGGACGTCCACTGGTGGGCATAGGCCACCTCAAAAGATTTCCAGATTGACCTGTTGGAAACGGCCTGCATCCAGCGACGTATTGGCAGCTTTGTTCGCCATCAATAGGTTACTATTTTATTCTAAGCATAAATTTATTCATCAACAAAGCCATCCAAAATTATGCTTATAAACTCTTCCTTTCTCCCATTATCCTACTTCAATGTGTGGTCGGCTCAAGACACTTCAAGCATTTTGCAGAAAGCATTCGCCTTAGTTTTTACGACCTACTCTAATTACGAATAACATCCGTAATTATTTAACAAAACATGGTTCCTTACGATTGGTTTGCCTTTAATGTATACTCGTAGAGCAAGTGTTATGTAAATTACTAGACCGTTTGTGTAAAGTAAAACATTTCCTGCCTTTCGATTACATTCAGTATTAGCTGCGATAATTTAAAATTTATGTGCGTTCATTACGTATTTGCATCTTGTTTCTTGTTTCCTCAATATCTACTACCTTGAGGGTAATTAATGAGTTTACAATAAACAATATTTGTGATATTGTAATGGAAGATTAAGGCCTATGTTCAGCAGTGGACGTCCTATGGCTGATGATGATAATAATGATGATGTAATGGAAGATTAAATAGATACATTAGTTCTGTTTAAACTTTAATCTTAATACTTTTAAGATAGAGAGGAACTTTTTTCTTTCCACCATTTTTCTACCATTCCTTATCCCACCTGAATATGCGGTCACCGCAACACACTTAATCAAGTATGTTACAGAAATTATTTAGCTTAGGTTTTGCGACCGGCTGCCAGCCTGACGCCAACCCCCTGGAGGAACAGGTTGCTTAGAACATAAGTAGTGAAAAAAAATTAAAACACTATTGCAATTTATGCATTCAGTCTATCATCGATCAACTATCCACTAATCCATGACGTTTCCACATCGTTAATCTCCTCATTAGATATGCCGATGGGCATTCCTCGATTGTCGATAAACAAAATCAATGCCATGAAATACGTAAATTGGTTATATTATGATCTTTAATACTTAGAATTAAGGTTCAACAGCTTTTCCAGAAACTGCATTTGCTTTGATGTAAGATTATTACATTATGGGAAAACTCTTTTAATGGCACGCCAATCTGAACATTATGGGCCTATGGCTGTACAAATAGGCACAATGTGAGCATAAAAAATATGCTCAATAATACACGGAATGTAATTATTTTGTTAAATAGTTGTGTCGAGAATATTTTAACTATAATATCTCTTATTAAAAGTGTAATTAATAATAATATAATAAACATTAGAAATTACTTTAATAAGAATAGCCAATATGACAAGTGATAATAATACAATGCTTAACACACAATACTTTATATTATTTAAAAAATAAGTGCGACTTGCAACATTTTGATAAATCTCGATTTATCTTAAATTTCAATTTAAATATACGAATGAGATGTAAGATCGAGTTTAGGATTAACCCTAGATTAATAATAGTGCTACAAGTCGGCCTAAGTATGTTAATATGTGAGTTTACCTGCAGGGAATCTTTATAAACTAATAGCTATTTATTTATTCTATAACAAGCGCTTTGTAAGATTATTTAATATTATAATTGTCAGAAAATTTCCTGCTGGGGCCGCAGTTATTCCCCATAATAAATATTTACTAAATATTCAGTAAATGAAACGATTTCAATTAAACATACCTTATAAAACCTCTGTAGTCCGTTACTAAGAAAGTATTTATACATACATTTGTTTAAAACACACTGCCTGCCTCGGTGGCGTGGTGGTATTTCGGTACAACTACGGTTCTGAGGTCTCGGGTTCGATCTCCGGGTCGGGCAAAGTGTTATTGGATTTTTCCATATCAGCCCGGAGTCTGGAATTTGTTCCCGATATGGCGATAGGCTGGCCCCATCATCTGGGACGGAACTAAGCTCGGCGTAATGTGGGTGTTCTAGTTCGCTATTGCGCCTCTGCCTACCCATTCAGGGACACAGGCGTGAGCTTATGTTTGTTTTAAAACATAACACAGTTACTCTTTGTGATTGTGGTCATTATCGTAGGACACACATCAATAATTTATGAATATATTACAAGAATCTTACTAAATGTTCATAGTAGCGAAAGTCGATCGCCACCTTAACTCTTAAGGGAATATGTAGACGTAAAGTATCGTGTACCATTAGTCCATTACTCATACAGTAACGCTAAAAAATAACAAGAAGGCCTCCCAAGAGAGAACATGAAAGAGTTCACTTCTCCCGTGGACCACGAAAAATGTTACATGAATTTATAATGCCTGTACGATGGAAGGAAATTCTTAATGGATTGAAATATTTTCGGCCAAATGTTGCTAGAGTTTAAAATACAATTATAATTTTAATCATAGATTACTTTCGAAATGATTATCATCAATGATAATCAAAACGGTGAAGGAAAACATCGTGAGGAACCTGCATACCCAAGCATTTCTCCACAAGAAATTCGAAGGTATGTGATGTCTACCAACTCGCATTAGGCGAGCGTGGTAGACTAAGGCCTAACCCTTCTCATTAGTTCAGGAGGCCCGTGCCCATCAGTGGGACAGTAATATTACAGGGCTAATATTATTATTATCATTAATGATTACATTGATTATTTATTTCGGATGCACTAACAGACCTTTTGGACGAAGATATGAGAACCAATTGTCTTACTGTGGAGGATGTTCGAGATCAAGAAAGATGTAAGCGATTATGTAAGAAGGCGGACCCTGGTATTTGGCCGGGATAACGCCAAGCAGAGATAAAGATTACGATGTCGAACAATGGATTAAAAGTAGGAACTATAAGCTAATAAAGACAAAAGGCAAAATGTTGGTGTCCTAAATTCTAATTCGCTAGTGCACATCTACCCACCCCTTCAGGGATACAAGCGACAACTCATGTTATGTTAAAGACAAAAGGCCATACATACATAAGCTCACGCCTGTATCCCTGAAGGGGTAGGCAGAGGCGCACTAGCGAACTAGAACACCCACATTACGCCGAGCTTAGTTCCGTCCCAGATGTGATAGAGGGCGAGCCTATCGCCATATCGGGCACAAATTCCAGACTCCGGGCTGATATGGAAAAATTCAATATCACTTTGCCCGACCCGGGGATCGAACCCGAGACCTCAGAACCGTAGTTGTACCGAAATACCACCACGCCACCGAGACAGTCTCAGTCAGTCAAAAGAACATTACCCACAAATATAAGTTTTACTTTAATATAGAAAAGAATCTAGTCTACAACACACTACAACAAATACATTTTAACGTAACATCGTTTTTGGGCGACATAAAATATCGGTGGAATTTGGCCTGGAGCTAAAAACCACTTATAAAAGTTGCTGAAGAATCACCGTCCCGTCGGGGATACAGAGGTTCGATATCTTTTTCTCAAATAAGATTTATTTTTTGATCACAATATCTAAAGTGGTCGCTGTTATTGACTCAATACATAGACATATTGGTGAACTATAGTGTTGCAGCATCAGCCTGTAGAGTATTTTTACACTGTAAAGTTACTACATCAGCCCGCCCAGCATGTGCGCCACGAGAACATTTTGTCTACGCTTTTTGTCCTGTTATAACCGGTTTTCTGTAATTATCGACGGACACTAACATGCGCCCTCGTTTATTTTCATACAATATTGTAGACAACATCTCGGCTGTCGATTATTGCTATATGTCGTGGAACGCATGCTAGGCGGGCTGATGGTGATACAATTTTCGCTAATCTTATATTTGTCCCATGATGTGATAGGGGGCGAACCTATCGCCATTTTCACAAATCCAGACTTCGGACTGATGCCCTGATATGCTGTAAGTAAGGCAGCACCGGAGCAAGTATTTATCTATTTATGAAATGATTTATGTATGTGTATGCTTTGTTGGTGTCGTAATAAATAAAATTAAAAAAAAACAATATATCTTTGTCCGGAGGATCAAACCCGATACCGAGGGCGGTAGTCTTACCGCAGTACAACTCAACTGCGCCACCGGGGCAGTCTTTATGAAATTAGATATAAGTTATAACATACATCTAATTTCAAAATGTTCAAAGTCTTTTACAAATTATTCCAAGTGACACGTACAATGTACATTTTTACCACAATGCCTTTTTCTTTTTATTCAAATACGATTGGATAACGCTGTATTATGTCAGACAAAGGCGAAAGGTTTTAATATTGGTAATGGTCGCCCGTTTCGGTGGATTGAGTACTTGAGCCTTCATTCATCGCTGACTGCAAACATTATTATCATTTAAATTAATATCCAGTCCTCACGAGATTCCGCAGAAAATAAATGTCACGGATATTCCCGTTGTATTAGTTGATAATTAGAATTGAAATTATAGAATAACGGATAAAACAAATTGTGCAAGGAATCAAGATTCTGATTATGTAATGTTTTATTTCGTAATTAATTTAGGTCACGATGTATCAAATGAAAATCTTTTCTAAAAACATTAACACTCGTATTTATAAGCAAGTATAAACAGGAAATTAGTTGTTTAATTTAAAAAAAATGCACAATTTCATCAATTTGAATTAAAGTTAGGAAGTTATCTCAAGATACTATTAGTATTTTTAAGTGGTAGAGCCCCGGTGTAGACAGTAACGTCTACAGCACGAATGGGCCGGGTCGACCGGTTTGATACCACTGTCTCACAGAAAAAAGACGTAAAGTGGCTGCTTACTGTCGCGTTTCGTTCGGGGAGTGAGATTTTCGACGGCCCTTTTCCGCCCTCCCTTGCCCAATCCTTTTTCCTTTCCCTTCCATTCCCTCCTTTTAGGTTGACAACGCACCCATGATTCTTTGTGTCTTGAGTGTCTATGGGCGGTGGAGATCACTTACCATCAGGTGACACATCTGCTCGTTTGCCAATCACTGCTAAAAAAAAATATGAACCAAGCAAAGTAGCATATTTTTGTATTCCATAGTATTAATTTTAGGACTTTTAAATAAATATAGACTCATGAAGATATATCTTCCCTAGCGTTATATCATTAGACAAAACTCGAGCTCATTAGTATGCGTGACAACTAAAGACATTTAGTGCGAGATGACTTTAACAGAAATCTACGAGGAAATCCGATAATTGCATAATTCATGATCGTATGAGTCATTATGATGACTCAGTGACACATTCTCGCCACACGTCTCAGGTACTCTATGACTCACAAATATGTTGTTAAACTGCTATTTTTTTATGAATGGCTTTATAATCGTAAAAAGTGAAACTTCACTGCGGTCCAATGTCGTCATTTGATCGCATCGTTCTAATAGCGTACTTAGGCTAAGAAACTGCTAGAGTTCTTAAATCAATTATTCATAGTCAATCAAATATCTTAGACGATTATGCACACGTTAGAATTTATTATAATCACACTGATGTCCGGGATTGTTTCTACCGGTACAGCCAGATTGGCTCGGATTCAATGATTACGGGATGGAAATATACACACAGTCACGCCTGTTGTCCCCAAGGGGTAGGCAGCGGCGTCACTACTGCACTCACTTTTCACCAACCTTATTTCCGTCCTATGATGCCCTTATCGCCATTTCTTGTACAAATTCTATGCTCCTGGCTGATACTGAGCAGAACAACTCAAGACCCCTTTGCCCAGAATCGAACCCGAGACCTACGATAGTCGTACCGCGCACGCAATACCACTACGCCACCGAGGCAGTCAAGGCAAGTTGGAGTAAAGGCAAATAAAGGTGGAAAGGAGTAAAACCCCAATTATCTATTCGTCTGCTCTATTCTATGGGCATTACGCTTATGTTATCTTTAAGAATAGTTTGTCACTATTTTCCTTGCGTCACATTGTTTAAAAGTGAAAGGGACAAGCTATGCTTAAAGATAAAAAAACGCGTAAATATTTTTATTCTAAGGGGTAAATAAGTAGTTTCTCTTCTCATCCTTAAGGTTGAATACACACATGATTCTATGGTATCAATGTTTGTTTCCACTGCTACAAAAACATCTTATTGTACATGAAACTCTTCATCTTAAATATTATTTAAACAATAATCATAAATTTAAAAACTTAACAGACCGACTTCAAATCCGATCGTGACCAAATTTATATGGAACTCATGAAATGAGCTCTATCGAACACAAAAAGAATTTTGAAAATCGGTCCATATTTGGCGGAGATATCGCGTAACACATAAAAAATACAGACGAATTGAGGACCTCCTCCTTTTTGGAAGTCGACAATGGAAGTTCAATTACCAACAAATGAACTCGTTGCCAACCATGACTAATGGCGCCATGTAACTTTTTGCCAGAAGCAAAACCTCCCTTTCAAATTGCTTCACCTCTGATTCATTTACGGTTCGTCATGAAGCATTGTGATGACTCGTACACTTTTACTCAGCAAAAAACAACTGTTGACAATGGTTCTTTATTGAACCACAAGCATTTTTATAGAACCACAAAATAGGTATTTGCTGTTATACTTTGTTTCCAACTTTCATTTTTGGCCACTAACATAACATAAGCTCACGCCTGTATCCCCGAAGGGGTAGGCAGAGGCGTACTAGCGAACTAGAACACCCACATTTCGCCGAGCTTAGTTCCGTCTCAGATGTGATAGGGCCGAGCCTATCGCCATATCGGGCACAAATTCCAGAGTCCGGGCTGAAATGGAAGAATTCAATATCACTTTGCCCGACCCGGGGATCGAACCCGAGACCTCAGAAACGTAGTCGTACCGAAATACCACCACACCACGGAGGCAGTCAATTTTGGCCACTAATTACTTATGAAATAGTCGAAATTCACATTTAGATATTTAGAAGCTTATACCATACAAAAATACAAAATAATCTCGAGTTTAAAAACAGATTGACTTCAAAACTTACCTGATCGTGACAAAAAATGATTATGATTATACGGGGCCACTCTTGGAACAAGCTCTATCGAACACAAAAAGAATCTTAAAAAACGGTCCACACTTTTTGAAGTCGGCGATAATAGAAAACTCTTCTTTTTAGCGTTGGGTCTGCTGAAAATCTATGGTATCCAAGATTTGAATTAATAATACGATTGAAATAAAATTATTGGCAGTCTTTGCAGTCTTCGTGGTCACGGGTTGGACGGTCCAACCCGTGACCACGAAGACTGCAAAGCCTTCGAAACGTCGGGAATAAAAATTAAAACCAAATCGTGATAAAATCCGTAAAAATAATTTTATTTCAATGAATAGCATTTGCGTAAACTTAAGAAATTAATAATACGACATTTTAGATAAGATCATGGAATGAATATCGGCAGAGAATAAATAGTTCAGTCATATTGTTTCACTGATTAAATTGTTTTTAAAAATCATGAATCACTTAAACTTAAATCGACTGCCACCGTGCCGTGGTGGTATTTCGGTACGACTACGGTTCTAAGGTCTCGGGTTCGAACACCGGGTCGGAATTTTTCCATATCAGCCCGGAGTCTGGAATTTGTGTCCGATATGGCGATAGGCTCGCCCCCTATCACATCTGGGACGGAACTAAGCTCGGCGAAATGTGGATGTTCTGGTTCGATAGTGCGCCTCTGCCTACCCCTTCGGGGATACAGGCGTGAGCTTATGTTATGTTAAAATATTGCAAAAGTTATTATCACGTACAATGAAGGTACAATAGTATTTTGTTTTTCAAACGGCATGGCTAACACAATACTTAACACAGGAATTATAAAACAATATGACGGAAATGACAACATTCCAGCAAGTAAATTCAATACAACAAAGCCTTAATGAACCATTATTCTAAAAATTACCTTTTTTGTACTTTTTCAGTCAAGAAATAACTACGTATGTATGTCAAAAACAGTATTACAGGCTTAAATTATGGTCAGGTTTTAGGGCCACTTACAGCGCTCTTATTAATGTAGAATTAAAGAGCAGCTCACTCCAATCTTTAAATCACGTTTTGGGATAACTACAGATTTATCGCGAAGCTGCAAGTGGCCTATCCTTCCTAAAATTTACCCTTCCTTAACCCCTAAAATTCATTACAGGCTTATTTGTGATAAGCCAGTTTTGTGCCAGAATCCGAAGCCCAAAATTAATTTCCTCCTTTGAAACATCTCAATAATAAATAGTATTACTATAAAACCGTAAAGAAATTTCGATGTAGTTTTCCCTTTTATAATAGGCAGAAATCCATTAAAAATATACCGAAAGCTTTCGTGACATGTAGCCGCTAGATAAAGCTAACTAAACATTAAAAACGAGTTTAAAAAATATCCGACCGACTTCAAAATTGATCCGATCATAATCAAATTTATAAAGGTCCACCCAAAGAATTTTAACATCCATGTCATTAATCGAAGGGTCCATACTTAAAATATCTTTTATCAAACACAAAAATAATCTTGAAAATCGGTCCACATTTGGTGGAGATACCAAGTAACATAGATAAAAAAAGACGAATTGATTTCCACCTTCATTTGAAATCACTTGAAAATAACAACCTAACAAACACAGAATGTATACAATAGACTAAATAGTAACACTTACTCAAGGACAAATAGCAAAAATCACGTCGCCTCATGACCACGACCATAAAATGCGTCATGGTTAAACCCTCGTGACAGTACAATACAAGGAGATTGAATATGGCCACAATGCATAACAGAAAGCAACAATTATCTGTGTAGGATGGGCTACAGTCAACGACCGGCAAATTGGTCCAACACAGTGTCATTATCAAGAGTTCCCGTAGTGAATCTAAACGTTTTTGTCGTTTAAACTGGATTTACCTCTAAAATTGAAGTACTAGGAAGAAACATTATATACAGCCGAGGTCATGACACATCTTCATCAAAATTTTAGTTTATCCGTCAGTAGTTTAACAAACATCCAAACTTTCATTAATAGATAATATGAATTTGAGTAAAACTTACTGTATTATCTTTATATCTATGAAAAATTTTGCCATCAAATTCTGAACTTGAAACTTCTTCGAAATTTCTAATGTTAAAGTCTATTATTTACCAAAATAATGTTAAAGTCTATTAAGTCCTAAGTAATAAGAGAATTTAAGAAACGAAGGACTAAAGACAAATGAGAAACTCTATTTAAAAAAAGAAAGGTCCGTCTACGGGAGCAAGACAGCGTATTGTATTTGTGTTTATGCTGGGCACGCCTGCAGTAGCATAGACGAGTGATGATAATAGGGATAATAATTATAGTTATTTGCAGCATATCAAATATATGACAAAACAGGTACAGGGGGGTTACCACCACCTCTTATAGCAGTATAATTATAATTTGACTTGTACCGATTCCCATACAAAACAAACGAAGAACGATTATAATAATACTGCTATAAGAGGTGGTGGTAATCCTGCTGTATTTTTGCAAGATTCCAAAACGGACAGACTCTCAACCAGAAAGTTAGGACCCTTAAATTGATGTCAGGAATAATGTTATCAAAATGTTTAGAACCACATATCTAACGTCAACCAAACCCAGACAAACACTGGTATCCTTATAAAATGAAAGCTCTATTACGGAGCGACAATACGTGGGCGCTTCCTCTATTTAAGACAACGAACTTCATCCACTATGGTGTTAAATTGGTTAATTGTCGATGCATCTCTGAGCTATCTGACGTAACTTCCGACTAATATATCGTTATTGTAAAATATACTTTAATAGTTACTACGATAATGTTTTTATTACCTTACTCTTTTCAACTAGTTTTTGTCGTTGTAATAACGTACTATTAAGAATTTGTGTCACGTTATAACTACGTACTGGACTTCATTCAGACAATTCGTGTCTTTTATAAACGCCTACGTTTTAGCTACAACTGTTAAATCTACTGTTTACAAGTTTAGAGCGTAAAAAGGCACTATCCTCTTAGTAGTTTTATTTTACAAAACATAATATCAAATTTATTTTAGAAAAGCATTATATAACAAGAATTAAAAAGCAATATAACTTCTTACTTCATAACCATCATTATCATCAGTAATATTAAAGGTTCAAACTACATACACACTTAACCAAGCTTTACAAAATGCTTATAGTATAAAACAACTGTAGCTATAAAAGCAGTAATTTCAAAACTTCAGTGGAATTTACCACAAAATTTGGAAAGAACCGTTTCAAATGGACAGTAAAGGTCGGGTTTCAAAGAATGTCTAAGTCAATCGGAAGTATTGTTTGGGGACCGAGTGGTCCCAAAACATCCTTCAGTTTCCGCTAAACAGAAACTACTATGATACACATACTCACTTATTTGTCACTTTCTTTCTCTCTTTTCTATCTACGGTTATCATAGCCTAAGCATAAGCAGCGATAGCTCAGTTGGGAATGGTACGGACTGCCGAGACAAGTGTCGGAGGTTCGAGATCAACCCCAAAATGAAGCATACACCTCTGACTTTTCTATGTTAAGTGTATTTTCATTGTGAAATATCGCTTGCTATAACGGTGAAGGAAAACATCGTGAGGAAACCTGCATACCCGAGAATTTCTTCACAGGAATTTTGAAGGTATGTGAAGTCTACCAACCCGCATTAGGCCAGCATGGTAGACTAAGGCCTAACCCCTCTCATTAGTAGAGGAGGCCCGTGCCCAGCAGTGGGACAGTAATATTACAGGGCTAATATTATTATCACAGCCTAATGAGATTCGCTATTTTCGACCGATTTCAAAAAATAGAAATCGTCCCTATTTCGTCTATATTATTTTTTATGTATGTTACCCGATATCTCAGTCAAATGTAAACCGATTTTCAAGATACTTTTTGTTTTCGATAGAGCTTATTCCAAGTGTCCCATATAAATTCGGTCACGATCAGATAAATTTAGAAGTCGGTCCATTAAGTTTTAAAACTTGGGATTATTAAGACTATAATATCTGTCTCTTATCATCATGATCATCATCATCAGCTACAGGACCTCACGTTATATCTTCGTCCAAATCCTTACGCCAACGCTTTTGAGCCAGCCATGGGACGCACTCATGGCACGATCTAGTCCAGGTACATTCATCACTCGTTTGTAGATTTGTATTTGAAAATTATATATAACTACTAGTTTTTACTCTTTGCTTCGTCCGCACGAACGTATTACAGGATAAATGGTATCTTATTCCTAGTCTAAGCTATGGGTTATATTGGTCACCAATCAGTGCCTTAGTTAAGGGATGGAACAAAACTAAGGATTAGAACAGTAACCGAAATCTGACCTTAGAAAACTCCAACATAATTATTTCATGAAAACCTTCATTATCCTCTTGGCATCACGTTATATATTGAACAAAAGAAGCGATTGGCGAGTGTTTCTTTAAATGGTTGGCTTTTTAGCATATTCGTTTTTTTTATAGCAATGACTGGCAGACGAGCAGATGGGTCACCTAATGGTAAGTGATTTCCACCGTCCATAGACACCCAAGACACAAATAAAAATCATGGGTGCATTCCCAATCTAAAAGGAATGGGGATTGGGAAAGTGAAAGGGAATTGGGCCACCCGAAAACTCACTCACCGAACGAAACACAACAGCGAGTTGTCACTTTACGTCGGCTTTCTGTAAGACAGTGGTATCAAACCGGTCGAGCCGGCCCAATCGTGATGTAAACGAAAGTTGGTAAGTGAGATCTGCTACAATAGTAACTTAAATAACATCTCATTGTTATCCATTAGCAAGGGTAGTTTCTAAACTTGGACGCGGTAGCGTTACTAAAGTTAGCTCTTCTGACCATAATAGTTCCCCTGGGCAGGTTAGAGAGACGGTTCAATGTTTTTACTTACCTTCTCCGTTATCTTTGGAGATAAAAATATTTACACACGGTGTTTGTAAAAGGCATTTAGTTAATTAAGGATTATCTTTGACAGTATGATTTTAATTTTGCGCTTCATTTGATTTTGGTACTGTATATATTATGTACATATACGCATACATAAGAAAGGTTGATAGTATTTTAAGTTGAGAAATTCAACTATAAAATTAAATCATGTTTTACATTAAATTGATGTAAAATATAAAATTAATTTTGGATGAAACTGCATTACTAGTACTCGCGAAAATGTTGGTATTTGATAAAATAATTTAACTTCGAATACTTCACGAAATAGCACGTTTGATATACTAAAACCATGAAACTATAAAAACACCACGAAATATGAGGAACCATAGCAATTAACTTACTAAACTCTGAAATAGTATATGGTTTTTGATATTACAAACACAGTCATTGGGACAATTGCTAAAGTGCAGGTCATAGGTAACAATAAACATTTCCCTCGATTTACGTAAATCTTACTCTATTATGTGCAATATTAGGATTAACCGATTTTTGCACGAACGACAGTCAGGCAAACTATGACTCGGTTGAAGAGATAGAATATATTATATTAGTAATCATAGATATGGATCTAACTAATGAAATTCCCAAGGAATTAAACGTTTTCAAGAGCGGATCCACGAGTAACAAACTAACAACTGATATTTGGCTAAAATTGATAGAAGTTAATGGACAGTTAATTAGCTAAAGAGGTCGCTTTAAAAATATTATGTCATAGATCTTAATGATGAAATATAGGGCACTAGGTTAGCTTTAAATATCTGTCCCCTATTTGCAAACGGTACTAGATAATCTACTATTGATTTGATAATTCCCGAAATCCTGTTTGACAGTACTCAGTGACGCAAATAAGTATACTAATTATAGGATAGTGTTTTGAGTGTTTAAACTATCTAATTTACTGGTCTGTTTCAGCATCGTCAAGTCTTAATATTATGCTAATACCTACAATGGACTTGGATCCTTAAATACATATTTTAAATTAAAAATTTGCATTGCACAGCAATTTGCACGTACTGCAGGAAGTAATAAATCTAAAATAATTATTTTCTCGTAGAAAAAAAGGTGAATTTATTTTTTGTCTAATCTTAATAGCATTTTTAATTTCCTTTTCTTTTTAGACAAAAGAAATAAATCCCATAATAATTGTCGGTCTAGAGCACGTTTTAGAATGATTCAGTGAGTGCTTTATCTTCGGCGTGGTCTGCGTTAAGTGATCTAAATTGGTATTTTAAGCAATTTAAACAATTGCAACGCACATGCTCGGACAGTGTTAATGAGTTGACCGTATTTTTAGCTTCTCGGGAGGGTATTGAATGAAATTGTAGTGTAGAGGAGAATGCGACTATATTCCTCTGTAATTCGACTGAAGAGATAGGTTTCACCAATTCAGCAAACCCAGGAACCTAAATAGATTTATTTTTTCGACCGACTTCAAAAAAAGTAGAACGTCCTCAATTCGTCTATATTTTTTTTATTATGTGGTCGATATCTTCGCCAAATATGGAGCGTTTTTCATGTTTCTTTTTGCGTTCGATAAAGCTTATTCCAAGGGTGATCTAAAGGGGATATAAATTTTGTCACGATCGGATACATTTTGAAGTCGGTAGTTTAAGTATTTAAAATTGCGATTATTTGGTTAAAAACAACAACGTCATGACAACTAAGGTTGGATAAATACTACAAAAACAATGTGAACGCCCTTGGCATAATATTAATACATTTGAAAACTGAATTGTTCTAATATTTATAAAACTGATTATAATATCATTTTTTGGTTCTCAAACATTTCTACAACTTTAGGAAGTAATGCAAGGATAAACACTAGCAAAGGCGATTCAATAATTTCCATTAATTAAAATATTTCTAAGTGCAACAACTATATAAAGTTAAAGCTCTCGTTAGTTCTATAAATTTCTGCGGTTTCTGTTTTCCTAACATTATAAAGTTCACGCTATTAAACTTATCTAACATATTCCACACATTTTCAAAGTTTCCTTTAATTATAATTTATCGTTCATAACTTTCTCTACCAGTATGAACTTCTTTGCATTATACCTTAGGGATATAAGTATAGCATTGTCCAGCTCAGGAACAACACAATATATGTAAATAATAAATAGAAAATTAAATGATTACAATGCGTTATACTTATGCCCTTGCTGCGTAAAAGTACGAAGTACATTATAGCATTTATAACTATATCTAGTAGATATCTAGTACCTACTGGGACGACATAATTTTATTTTTTTAACGAGCAGATGGGACTCCTGATGGTAAGTGATCTCCACCGCACATAGACATTCGAGACTCAAAAAAATCATGCGTGTGTTACCAACCTAAAAGGGTGGAATGGAAGGAGAGGGAAAAGGGATAGGGAAAGGGAGGGGGAATTGGGCTACCGGAAATCTCACTCACCGAACGAAACGCGACAGCGAGCTGCCACTTTACGTCGGTTTTCTGTGAGACAGTGGTATCAAACCGGTCGGGCCGGACCATTCGTGCTGTAGGCGTAATTGACTACAGCGTGGTTCTACCACTCAATAGATAGACTTATTGAATCCAGTACATAGTCACTACTCACTAGTCAGTTCAGTAATCAATTTAATCGACTTTTGGAAACGCTTTAGCTGAAGTTTCTTTTTAGTTGAAGTAGAACATCATTCAAACATTTTTCACATGGTCTCTAGATGTGAAGGGGACGAGTCCCATTGGAATCAATGACATCCCGGACATATTATTTTCAATCTGGCCATTGACTTTGGACTATAAAAACATTATTTTGTTTATAGTACCTTCATCCTGTTAGGGGAAAATATTCAAATTAAAACATAAGTTTGGAATCGAAATCATGTTTTAACTTTTAACTAAGATTAAATTTCATCTCTAATACGTAACAAGATCACTCCAATCCTACGAAGTACTTACTACAACAACACCCCTTTTTCTGGGTTGGTTTTAAAAAATACAGAATTTCCGATCGTATTTTTATTTAAAAAAAATGTTCGGGTACACTGCGTCCCGAGCTATTTCTGCTCATAAAACGTATTAAATTACATTAATTTAATTAAAATCAATATAGTTTATATTTCTAGCCATGGGTGGATCGTGAAGTCTTACGAGATCTTATTCAAGAAACAAACAAAAATTCAAATTCGTATGTAATTTTATTCATGAAAAATGTACTCATATGCAGAATAAATGTTAAAATGTGTAAAAAATACCACGGTCCGATTGAATAAGGTGAAACGCTAAATCTTGGCAACAGATCGGTCCAACCCGATCCAACAAATAAGACATTTTATCAATCTCCTATTACAGTACGGGTAACCACGAGAATCCTCACTTGATTTATTACAGATTTAATACTTTTGAACACCGTATGTGAAATAATTTATTTTGCGATATTAAACCAGTGAAGAGATTTGTTTCATTTAGAACTGTAGCCTAAAAGGTATCTAAATCGAAATAAAATTAAGAGAAGACAAAAAAATAACGAAAGTATGAACTATAGGTAAAGTAGTGAAAATTACTTAACAGCCATAGCAAAATAAACTTGCTTTTGGTGTGATTCGCTAGTTCGCTATAACTAGAAATAAGTGTGTCAAACCTTGTACCTTTGAATTTTCTATAAACTTTCGTTACTAAATGTATCTAATAGTGTATAATAATAAGCGTAGTGATATCTGTTGAATTCCTTTCAAATAATTAAAATATGTCATACTTTCTAACGGTGTCGTGATATCATAATGCCCTTCCTTCTGCCTTCCTTAACGAAAAATTTATGTAATTGTACGTTACATTAAAAAATACTATAATGATTTAAGAGAAAATAATGAGCAAAGTGTCTTCGCCATCAAGCATACCTCCTAGCGGTGGTTAAATAATTTGGTCACAAGACATCAGTCATTTTTGAAGAACTTCTAAACCGTGAGTCACAGTCCTGGCGACGGTAGTGAGTTGACCTCCAATTATGAGGTCACCGAGAACGGCCCCGTAACCTCTACGGTCGATGCATAATGAATCTACTTCTTGATCCCTTCCTTTATTACGTTTTGTATTGGTTACGTACGAGGGATAACATTAATACCAATGAAGATCATCCATAATATTAATTACATTAGCAGGAATGTTTTAAATGCTAATGACGTGGTAATTAGGTAATTGTGACCTCTAATTATTTGAATACGAGCTGATTTTAAATGTAATTTCGAGCACTTCAACTCTTAAGATTATTAGGAACTTCATATGAAGCATACGTACCATGTTAGACATTATACATAAATGCGAGTTCAACTTCTAGAGCACACTCTTCTATATTTTTAAAGTGCATTTAATATTAACTATTGCTCGTTTTAACGATGCAGCAAAACATCGCGTGGAAAACAGCATACGCCAGAAATATTGGGACTTATGTTATTTCTACCAACTGATATCACACAACGTGTTGGTCTACCGCTTGATTTCTCTTGATAGATATGTCCTAAGAAATTATCCTAATAAAGCAAATAAGCCACAGGTAAAAGGCTGATATTATCGTTCAACTTTTGTTAATAAAGCCAATTTGTTACAGGTACATCACGATGTCTGACGACGGCACTAACTTCACGGACGATGTCTCCTCCAGCTTAGGTCCTAGCGAACTGTCCAAGTAAGTTTTCAATCAAAATACCTTAACATCTGCTACCAAGTTCATCATATACAATATCGCAAAGGAAAATTTTATATATAGTTTTATATACAGTTTCAGATAATACATCTGTATTTAACTAGCAAGTAACAAATAAATAAAGGTAAATAAAGTAAACCTAAGACACTCGTAAACAGATTAACAACAAAAGATTTCTAAATAAATCTAACGTTCCAAAAGCAAGGAAAAACTTCTGCGATCTTTAATTGTTCTCAGATGTTAAAGAGATAACAAATAAGTACCTATTCGAATATTTCTTTGATAACGATGGGAAAATTCAAAGTACCTACATTAAGTATTAAGGAAACCTTAAGAATTGGGTAGGACTCCTTAATCCTGCGTTTAGCCAGATTCTTTATAACAAAATTATCTACAATAAAACTCTGAGCTAATAGTATCTGTATTCAAAAATCTCTTTGGTATTCAAAATTCAGCATTAAAAGACGATTTCTTAATTATAATAATTGAGTCTTACCTCATATTGTGGCAGGTCTTATATGGCAGTAAATCTTAAACTCTACGAATATTCATACAAAGGAAAACCACGGACGCGAAGCAATAAAATGTACTAGTGTTTCGATGAATAGAATTATTTATTAACAAAGGCGCAAGACACAATAGTCTTTGCGAATAACACGTCGGAAAACCTTTCAAACGCCTTCCTTCTCTTTAGTCCAAAATCATTCAAAACTTAATGAATTAAACACCATACGACGCTTATAAAGAAAATGAATTGCTTTTGTATAGCCACAAATATGCTGTATGAAATAAAAGGAATTACGTAAAAGCGATTGTCTTCTTTATAATATTGTTTTGCTGTAGTTTAAGTATAAAATACTTATTACTTTCAATAAAGATTTCTTGTTGATTAAAAAGAATCCACTGTCCAGCAGTGACATAAAAAGACAAGAATTGCAATAAACACACATTAATACGAATGTTACCTGGAATATTCGAATGTACTCGCGAATTTCAATGAACTTATTTTAATAAATAATAAAATATGGCGTATTGTTGGAGAATCCTATAATTTCCTTACCACTGAACACAGGTAACTGGTATCAAGACCTCATGTACAAAGGGCATCCTGCCAAACGTTCCCACAGTTTGATATTACAATGCATACGTAGGAGTTTGTGTTCGGAGATGTAATAAGGAATGTGAATTTGTATAAATTCTTAGTAAACGTATCGTTTTGAGTGATGTAAAGTTTATTGAAGAACGTGAATTGCTAGATTGAAATGTTATATAAACGAAATTACTAACTAGCTTCATTAAAGCGAGGTACGGTTTGAGATGTCTGTGCTGGTCTGAGATATTTTTAATGAATATTTTATTGCAAATCCAATATTTTTTTATACAGTGGTAAGTGATCTCCACTGCCCATGGTAGATACCTATGATACCAAAATCATTGACAACCTTAAAATAACGTTATAGAAATTGGAAAGGGGAGGGCATTTCGGCTACAAAAAAATTTCATCACCGAGCTAAATGTAACAAAGAGCTGTACTTTACATCGCTTTTCTGGGAGACAGTGGTATCAAACCGATTGATCCGGCTCATTCGTGCTATAAACATATTTGTCTATTATGAGCATCGATTTAATATATCATGTGGCTCAGAATATTATTTTTTATCTTGTATACTTCCTTGATAGTTCCTTGCATTGCCGATACGTTAAATCTTCTCTCATTAGTTCTTCTTATTCACAGGTTCTCTCCAGGCTTGCTTACATTTGCAGCCGTGGTGACAGGCATTATAATGCTTGTAGGGCTATTCGGAAACCTACTTACAGTGGTAGCTCTACTCAAATGTCCTAAAGTAAGAAACGTTGCAGCAGCATTTATTATAAGGTAAATATCATTTTTTATAGCACACACTGGCAAACGAGCACTTGGGTCACGCCCATAGGCATCCAATACAAAAATAACCAAGGGTGCATTGCCAACCTAAAAGGGGGAGAATAGGGATTGGGAAAGGGAGGGGGGAATTGGGCCACCGGAAATCTCACTCACAGAACGAAACGCAACAGCGAGCTGCCAATTAACGTCAGTTTTCTGTGAGACAGTGGTAACAAAACGGTTAAGCCAGTCCATCCTTGCTGCAGATGTTACTGTCTTCAGCGTGGCTCTACCACTCAAACTGCTAACTCATTAAGAAATATTTTAAGGTTGAATAGCTTTTATTTCGAGGAGGTAAATACCCATTTAAATTTATGTTAAATATCACAAAGTTTGTTTGTTGTTTTGATTTCTAACATACCTATAGGATCATTGAATACCTACAAAATAGAACATTCGTATCAGAAATTATTCAAAACCATATCATTATGACATTTCATAATTCTTTATCCAAAATACGTGCTTTGAAATACTTTTCAGTTTTTAGCGATATTTAAAATCGTGTTTACTGTTTGAATAAACTACACCAACCATTGTCGCTAGCGCTTGCATAACATTGTGAATAGAGGCTAATATCATCACAGGTATAATAGTCACAATTGTTTTGACAAGTGATGTAATATCATGATTCTGATCTTTTGTTCCATATCCATAAACAAAAGCTTCATTACCGTGACCGAATGTAATGCCTGCTGAATATTCACAAGCTAATAAATCCTATTACTTTATGAAATATATTAATATTGTGTCAAGATCCTTCCATGATTACAAGCAATATTAAATTTGGCAGGGCAGAGCCGTGTTTAGAATTTCGAACGCCCCAGAAAATATTATATTGATATAATATTAAATGACTCTTACTTTCCGAAAAATGACAGCTTTCCAATGTTTAAGTTTGATCCAATTTCTGTACATTGTGAGGCAAATCATCGAAATATTTAGTAAAATCCATTTATAGACAAAATGCGTTTCTGATTAGAGCTTGTAAGTTGTCTAATACCGTATCCCGTGTTATTGATGTCGACCCTTTTACTACCAATGTCAATAAGTTAAAGAAAACTATGTGCGAAGAATACTTCTACGCTAACGGAGCACATTGAATATATACAGGATGTTTCATAAAGTTGGTATCCATAATAACTTCACTTAAAGGGACGATGGCTACCAATCTAGCGGTAAAGTTTAAAATTTCGTAAGGCTCATAGTTTTGGAATAGTGGAAACTTGAATTTATCTTGAAAAACTTTTTGCTGTCTTACTGGGTCAGCTGCAGTACATTACAAACGACCTAAGGGGTAATTAATTATTTTTAACATACACAAAGCCATTATTTGCTATTTACGACGATTTACAGGTCACATTCCGATTTTAAAAAATTCCCATGGTTAATATAGATTAAAAAAATTAAATTAAATTTTTATTTTTTGACTATACCATTGCACTCTAAATCGTTCTCCCTGTATGTGGATTTGTTATAGGTACCAACTTTATGAAACACCCGGTATATATATTTATTTACATATGTATGTATATAAGTATTAATCATTATCTTAGTTAGTAGGTATATATTAACATGTTTACCGCTGCTTTTTTGTTAATTCACTAAGCTATATCTGTGAAAACTTTTAATTAACCTTTTTGTGTTACATGTTATCCATAAGTGTCATGTTAGTTGTAAGTTTTCTGAAAATAAATAAAATAAAATATATTTAAATGCGAATTGCAAAATACTTCTTCTTCTTCTTTTTTCCTATTTTGGCCGTATCGAGACAAAATACTACTTGTAATGTCTTGTCTGAAATTAGATCGAACATTAGTATTTGGTAGTATTAGTATTTAGGAATTTGTGCCCGATATGGCGATAGGCTCGCCCCCTATCACATCTGGGACGGAACTAAGCTCGGCGAAATGTGGGTGTAGTAGTTGGCTAGTGCGCCTCTGCCTACCCCTTCGGGGATACAGGCGTGAGCTTGTGTTGTATGTATGTATGTTAGTATTTGGTACATCAAAGTAATCATAAATCTAAAAGACTTCACCTTTTTTACTCATTAATTATTTATTTAGGACACATTACTTACGAGGATCTTCAATCTTCCATATGCGGTTCTGTCCACCTCTTTCTAGTTCAAGAATTTCTCCTATAATATGTACATTACTCAATAAATCAGTGCATGAGATGGCATTTACCATTATTCTGAAATTCCTGACTGTCCCTAAAATGTGACTTGTCATGCTTAACGATAAGTAGAGTACCCTTAAACTTTTCGTAGCTTAAATACATACTGATTTCGTTTTTTCGTATTAATACGAAAAGTTTGAACGAACTACGAAGCCACTATGATTAAAGTTGTTCTGAATATTGGGTGTAGTGAATTACTTGCTTAAAACTTTTAATGGGTACCTATTTTATTGTAGTCATCTTCTCATTGAAGTAGGTATTTTAATCACAATCAATTTTATTAAAAGAAAATGCTTACGAGTAGATAGCTACTTGGTGATAAGACGCAGTGCCAAAATCTTGTGGAAAAAAATCGAGAATTGCATTGATATTAGAAAACTTTTTATTTGAGATTATTTTTGTTACATTATAATATTATACACACACATAACATATACGAATGAAATCATCATTATTTGTCGATTCTTTTTTGTCTATAGATACTGTTGATTTTAATAGATTCTATAAGTATAATAGAGTTTGGGGGAGGCCTATGTTCAACGGTGGACGTCCTGTAGCTGATGATGTGACTATAATATTATATCATAGTTTGAAATTTAGATTATCTTACTTCGTCAGATGTAATCAACCATTACATGCTTTACTATCACCCAAATTAAATCCTCGTATACATGAGCTCACCCATATACCTAACCGTCTGCAAAATGAGCCTTTATATCCACATAACTATTAATTTCAGTTTATGCATAGCGGACTTCTTATTCTGCGCTATTGTGCTCCCATTCGCCATATCTGGATTCTGGACCAGGACCTGGTCCCACGGGGGTGCTTTGTGCAAGCTGGTACCGTTCTTACGGTATGGCAACGTTGGTGTTTCACTGTTGAGCATCGCCCTGATTACTTTGAACAGGTGAGTGTAAACGAAACTTAACGGACCGACTTCATTTATCCGATCGTTATCAAATGTATATAGGACCACTCTGGAATAAGCTCTATCGAACACAAAAATAATCTTGAAAATCGGTCCACATGTGTCGGAGATATCGGGGAACATACCTAGTTTTTTTTTTTTTTTTTTTCTTAATTATACGAATTCCCCTTGAAACGGTCAAGGGACCTTTGACAGTCGCGAGCATCTTTTCGCTTATTCTTCAATCTACATTACACATTTACAATTATATTCTACATTACACATTTGCAATTATATTTATGATTCATTTTAATCTTAATTATAAGCTAGATAAGATCTAATTATAATCTAGTATAAGATCTAATAGATATCTTAATTATAAGATAACATGCCTAGTTAATAATCACAAGTTTAAAAACTTAACAGACCTACTTCAAATCCGATCGTGACCAAATTTTTAATTTTGAAAATCGGTCCACATTTGGCGGAGATATCGCGTAACATACATGAAAAATAATACCGACGAATTCAGGACCTCCTCCTTTTTGGAAGTCGGTCGAAAAAGACATATTGAGGACCTTCCCCTTTTTTGACGTCGGTCGAAAACGGCTTTATTGTCGTTCTGCTATTAGAAAGTAATTAGATAACACGTCTTGATTGGTTTGGGATTGCTAATTGTGCTTATGCCACTGTTCATGCTGTTGGCCGTTAGCCTTGGCCTATTGATTAAACTAAAACTTTATGTAGTAATTCTATTTGAAAACAAATTAATGTACTAGCTCCGTCAGGGAATACTCATTAGTTATTATCCTTCCTTATTTGTGGACATTCACACAACAAGTATGTGCCCAGCAGTGAATAATGGCCTGATATTATTATAATTTATGGTTATTGGCAAAGAGATTTAATATTACTAACTATGGAGGTTATCAAGCAAGTTTCTATACAAAAAAGTTCTCAAACTCAGTACCGCCATCTACCACTTATTAGAGGTACAATGCGTGGGCGATTATTACAATTTACATCCTAGAATGTTTTTTGAATGGTTAAGAATCACGTAAGATAAGTTCATTCTCTCAATATTATTACGCTGGCCGGCCTGGCGCGGGCATATTTCAAATAAACTGAGCGACTTATGATCACTAGGTCATAACTTTTGGATCACAAATTTTGTGCTTTTGTCCCGTCTATATACTGTTGAATGTCTTTAGTTATTGGTTTTGGCCATTATTATACGTACAGTGGACCAAGCCGCCGCTTGATCACCCTTAAGACCAAAGTCGCGTGACAAGAACATTATTCTCGGCGTAAGCGCGCACACAACGACACGCAAAAACCAGTTTTACGGCTAGGAGGCGCGGAATCCATTACTCATGTAAATGTGAGTGTGTCGAGACACTGTAAATCGTTCAAAGGAAAATGTTTAAAAACTGGATCACCGGCGACTTGGTTAACTGTACCTACTACGCCAATAGTCGATACACCATAAGTTTTAAATACTGTTAAACTAGTAAGATATCTAACATAAAAAAATTGCATTAAAAGAAAAATGGTCACATAAATGCCCATTAATGTCGCCACGATGTACAGAACATTTCTCCGAATCCATTCAATGCTTCTGTGGGCACGTGTGCTAAATCAAATAATTTGGCTTCAACAATTTATCGTTAAATGGAAGAGAATTTCGCCAAGTAATTTCAAGGAATTTTATTTAGGCTTCTTATAAAAAAGATAAGCTAATTTTAAATAACAAAATATTTGATTTTGGTGATGCTCGCCACCTATCACATCTGGGACGGAAAAATGCTCAGCGAAACGTGGGTGTCCTAGCTCGCTAGTCCACCTCTGCCTTGCCCTTCAAAGATACAGGAGTGAGTTTATGTATATATTAAAGATGTAATTTGTATACGTACCTTTATTCTTTGTGAGTATGCGATAGTGTCACAATTTTACAATATTGGTTATGTTCCGTTTGTGTATAATTATCCATAATTATTTTCAGCTCAATTTTGTCACTACCTACTGTTGAAATAGGATAAATATTTCGTTTTCTCATGAATATAGAGCCTTATTTACTAATACATAAATAATAACAATAAAAATATCAGCCCTGTAATATTACTGTCCTACTGCTGAGCAAGGGCCTCCTCTAATGAGAGGGGTTCCGGGTTAGGCCTTAGTCTACCACGCTGACCTAATGCGGGTCGGTAGATAGACGTCACATACCTTCGAAACTCTTGTGGAGAAATTTTCGGATATGTAGGTTTCCTCACGATGTTTTTCTTCACCGTCAAGCGATAATTCACAATGAAAACACACTTAACATAGAAAAGTAGGTGTATGCGTTTTTTTGGGGTTGGTCTCGAACCTCCAACACTCGTCTCGGCAGTCCGTATTCCCAACTGAGCTGTGACTGCTTTTCAACTTTTACATAATAACAAAATGATTACTTGACTTTAGATGGGCTGGTAGATAATAGAGGTAGATATTATATAATAGCTGCCAAGGTCCACAAACCCCTACTTTTAACAGAAAAAATATTGTACTTCTAGGCAAATAACAAGATCGGTACTAGAGGTAGACTCGAAGACACAAATGTTCTAATTTTTTACAGGTATATAATGATAGCACATCACAGTTGGTATGGTCGAGTCTACAGGAAACACAATATTGCTCTCATGATCGTGTTCTCATGGATGTTCTCTTACGGAATGCAGATACCGACGCTTGTTGAAGTTTGGGGTACGTACTATATCTTCTTCTTCTAACTAATCTTATACTTTAACAAATTTAATTTAAGCATTTTACAAAGAGGATTTGGCTTAGGTTTTACTATCACCTGCTTGCCTGACGTGAAACTCATCTGTGGGATCCATTCCGGGCAAAAAGTTAAAAAAAACCGTTTTACCTAAACTCCAAATATAAGCTGACGCCTATACTATTTGCTACCACATGACCAAGGATAAATTATAGAAATAGATCAATTTGAAAATCCATAACTTATCCTAATTCTTGTACTCATCACATTTATGAGCCACCAAATTTTTAAAATGTGATATATCTCAGCAGCAATTTAAGAAAATAAATCGTTTGTTTACTAATGTATTTCTCCGTTGCAGGTAAATTTGACTATGATCCAGAACTAGGAACGTGCTCAATAGTCCCGGACGATTATGGTCATTCAGCCAAAACAGCGCTTTTCGTGATTGCGTTCATCGTGCCAGCTCTGCTTATCTTCATATGCTACGCTAGGATCTTCTGGGTTGTACACAGGTATATTAGATGCTAATGTTACAAATATTTACTATATAATAACTAGCTTGAAGTAATTGAAGGAACTGCAGTATTGTAATTCCTTATATGCAGACTAACATTTTATAATATTTCCACATTTTGTTCATTACATTGTTATGTCATGTTCGTAAATTAGTTTCTTCCTTTATAACAGCGTCTTAAATTTAATTGACCGTTAACGTTTCATAAACGTGTCATAAGAACATCCGTTCACAATTCGTAAAATGCTAAATTAACTCCATATTTCAACGTGACTAATGTAACACCGTCCGTTATAAAAATAGAAGACGAACAAAGATCAGAATAATATTAAAGAATTTAAGTTGATTTTAAGATTTCAGTTTTTGATTCAGTTTGAAAAATGAAATTTCACACTATTCTAAATTTTAAATGGAAAGAATCAACAGATATAGTATCAAAAGAATATAACCAAAATTCTATAGTAACTACTACTATTATCACTGATTTAGATGTAGATAGACCAA
This sequence comes from Clanis bilineata, assembly GCA_036417725.1. NCBI lineage: Eukaryota > Metazoa > Arthropoda > Insecta > Lepidoptera > Sphingidae > Clanis > Clanis bilineata. Next base: position 11,343,007 of record CM071154.1, read on the forward strand.
TTGTTCAAGACAATTGGAAAAAGAATGCCATTTCCACGTCATGAATTAAGGTTCTTAACTATATTATTAACTGCCATCTCCAATGTTTCAGATCAGAACAAAGAATGCGTGAGCACCAGAGGTCACAACACACCAATCCTAGAACTCTAAACAATAGTACTGCTGACAAACGTTCCACCATCAAAGACAACAGGGAGACGAAAGCTCGACGCAATGAATGGAGAATCACAAAGATGGTGCTGGCTATCTTCCTATCGTTTTTAGTTTGCTACCTGCCCATCACGATTGCGAAGGTCGCTGATAATCATGTGCATTATCCAGGTAAGATAATAAGAAGGATAAAGTTATTTGGTTTTATGTGAAAAGGACGTTCGAACGTTCGTGAACTGTAATGATTGTATGATGAGGAATTGTATGAGAATAGAAAAACGAGATTTATAGGAGAATTTATTTTTCTTCAGACGAAAAGAAAAATTGTTTTGTTTTTGATACATACTATATAGGTTTTTAGACTGTGGTCAAGACTATATGTGGGACTTTTATTATCATGATCATCTCAGCCAATTGGTGTATGACTGGATGAGGGCATCTTTAAGCATCTCAGTCAAATCGCTCATGACTGGAAGAGGGCCTTCCCAGCGTTAATCAAAGATATTTAATACTACTAACTACATATAGAGGGGCTATCAAGCAAGATTCCATACAAAAAAAATTGATCCCAAATTTCAGTACCGCCATCAACTATTTATTACAATGCGAGGACGATTATTATAATTAACACCATAGAACATTTAAGATTATTTGTTGAATGGTTAAGAATCACGTAAGATAAGTTTATTCTCTCAATATTCGCTGGCCGACCTGGCGCGCGTATATTGTAAATAAACTGAGCGACTTATGACTAGGTCAAAACTTTTGGATCACAAGTTTAGTGCTGTTGTCCTTATATATTGTTGAATGTCTTTCGCGCTAATCAATAATAATGATGTTTCATTTCCCAGTGTTCCACATCACCGGGTACCTGCTGCTATACGCGAGCGCATGCGTGAACCCGATAATCTACGTAATAATGAACGCGCAGTACCGCGCGGCGTACGCGGCCGCGCTGTGCTGCCCCCTGGCGCGGCTGTCGGGCCTCACGAGCGGTGCGTATCCATCCTCGCCGGTCGCATGCCAACAGGCCGTCAGGAAGTCCGAGCGTACGTCAGCATTCGCCTCCTATGTCAGACCGTGAAGGTATCATTGCTTGTTCATTCACGCAGACACGCGATATACGGGTGGTGTTTCTTTTTGCTTTTTTTCACTTGTGTTACCTTCTTCCAGGAGCTTTCGTCGTAAAACTAAAGTACCTACTCTTTCTTTCATTCTTTCTACCTGCCCTTATCCCACTTTAATGTGAAGTCGGCACAACACACTTTTTGAAGCATGTTGCAGAAAGGATTTGACTAAGTTTTTAAAACCGGCTGCCTGTCTGACGTCAACCCGCCTCTATAGGATCCAGTCCGGGCAAATTAAATTAGAAAATTCGCTTTGCCTGACCTGGGAATCGAACCCACGACCTCTCGGTCCACAGCCCACTGTCTAGCTGTCACTAGACCAAGGAGGCGACTACTACAAACTAAAGTACCTGCTCGTCTACTATATAAAAATAAGTCGGGTTTTCCTTCCTGACGCTATAACTCCAGAACGCACGAACCGATTTCCACGGTTTTGCATTCGTTGGAAAGGTCTCGGGCTCCGTGAGGTTTATAGCAAAGAAAATTCAGGAAAAATTTCAACAGAAAAGCGGGAAAATCTTTTTTCACATACAGCGCCATCTCTGATACATAGCATGTACTACAAACCAATATTTTAAGTAGATGGCGCCGGTGCGTGAAAAAAGATTTTCCAGATATTAGAGATTTCACATACGGGGTGACAATCGAGCAGACAGATGGGGTGTCCGACTGGGTGACAGACGGGTGACAGACAGGTGACAGATGGGTGACAGATGGGTGACAGACGAGTGACATACAGGGTGACACACGGGTGACAGACGGGGTGACAGACTGGGTGACAGACGGGTGACAGACGGGGTGACTATCGAGCAGATAGATGGAGTGACCGACGGGTTGACCGACAGGGTGACTGTCGGGGTGACCGACGGGGTGATGGACGGGGTGACTGACGGGGTAACTGACGGGGTGATGGACGGGGTAACTGGCGAGAGTACTGACTGGGTGACTGACGGGGTAACTGACGAAAACGGACAAAAATAGATCATCTCATTACCTCCTTTAGAATTATTGGGTTATAGGTGCCTACAACTCATTCTTTCAACCCTCTCTCTCCTACGCAGACGAAGTTGCGCGGGTCAGCTAATCGTCTATAAAACAAATTGTTGGGGTCTCATTTTTCAGATCGAGATCGTTTTTTTTCATAATTTATGGTCATTTAATGACAATATTGGACCGAAAGCTTCTAGTGTTAATTCATTTATTTCATTTCCTTGGGTTAAATTCGGATTCCCCTAATAAACTGTACCTATCAATCAAAATGTTTTTTTTTGTGTTGAACTTCTTACAGCTTTCCGTAGTTACACCTTTACCTTTAGTAAATACCTTTACGAAAATCTCAATATAGTCAATATTACGACGACATGAACTGACCAATACCTAGATGATTTCATAATTGCTAATAAGGACTTGGTCTGACACATGAAATGTCGCATGATTAATAAATAACAGCATTATTGTAATTAACATAACCGTTTTACCACCATATTAGTTTTTATGCAGCGCGTAACATTTCATTTTAATAATCATTTTAGGAACATAATTTAACATAACTACCTATCTCAAAGCATTTACACGTGTTTGCTAAACGTACTAATCGCTAATTCAACCATATTGTGTTAGCTTCATGTTGTGTAATGGCTGTAATTTGTAATGTTTTTGTTTGATAAAAGTGGCATGATCTTTACTTTATAACCATAAGTTTAAAATCTTTACCAACCATCTCCAAAAATCCGATCATGGGCATGTCGAAAATTAGGATTAATGAAGTTAAGCTTATTTACCACTGTCCATAGTCATCCATCAAACCAGAAGAACATGAGAAGAGATTGGATGTTGAACTTTCGCAAAATTATCACTTTTATCAAAGGAAGAGAAAGAATATCTTTTGGGACTTTTGCAATAAGTTGTTGTTTCTGGTCTGTGAGTTGTGAGGTCAAAATTCCCTGGTGTTTAATACCGTACTACTCCCGGGTATATACAACGCAAGCCTCGTATCTTCTTACTTTTCAGGGAAGGGACAAGACTGTATTATTACACCCAATAGCATGTATTCATTTAATATCACTTCGGTTGGAAAGGAAAATCAAGTATTGCTTTGCTTTCGTGTGGTTAGTTTCTATGTAGATGTAAATTGAATAATCTTTCGTTAACTTTGTGTAAATTGCTACCAAGAATTGAGAGTTTTGCTCCCTTCCGAAAACTGTCATTCCTTTTCGTAACTATTTTCATCTTTTATCGACAGACTTCCAAAAAGGAGCAGGTCCTCAATTCGTCTGTATTTTTTTTATGTAGGTATGTTACGCCAAGAATCAGGGATGCGTTGCCAGCCGTAGGGGAGGGAAAAGGGATTGGGAAAGGAAGGGGGGTGTTAATTGGACCACCGGAAACTCACACACCAAACGAAACGCGACAGCAAGCTGCCACTACGTCGGTTTTCTGTGAGACAGTGGTATCAAACCGATCGAGCCGGCCCATTCGCGCTGTAGACGTAACTGTCTACAGCGTGGCTCTACCACTCTAAAATGATAAATATATTGAAATAAAACTATTCTTACGGATTCTATCACGATTAGACAAAAGCCTTCGAAACGTCGGGAATAATAATTAAAACCTAATCGTGATAGAATCCGTAAGAATATTTTTATTTCAATGTATAATATTCGCGTAAACTTAAGAAATCAGTATGAAAAATATAAATGTTCGATAGATCTTATATAGGTTTCATGTCTCCTCTCTGTGTCATCTCACATCTCTAATGTCAACAATTAACTAGTCCTTTATTCTTTTTAGAGAAATGGAACGAGCGTCACGGCTACAGCTACAGCAACACACGAACGGCGCTCAGCCAAGTGTCACTGGGGGAGTCGAGAGCAGACCCTCGGGCTTCTCAGCTCCCGGCCGGTACTGGAGGAAGGTAGACCACGACCTCAGGACAGACGGACCTTCAACCCACAGGCTCGCTCAAGAACAAAAGACAGGGTCATTGCAGAGTATCAGGGAGGAGCACGTACCACCAAAAGTTACCAGGTTCCATATAGTTAGTTACGGGCATAGAAATGACAAACAAACAAATGTTTAGCTACTGTTGTTCGCTTGTAAGACGTACCAAAGATTAAAGACTATACCAAATATTTTATACTAAGATACTGAAATATGAATATCATCGTTTAAGATAAAAGGTGCTGCTTTTTTATTCTTAAGTAAAACAATCAAAATATAATGTCCGTCCTAAAAGCGAGCGACAGTAAGCTCTTATTAATGTAAATAAATACAGGTGCCTTTTTAAATTAAGACATTAATATTTATTATGTTTATTTTTTTAGTAAATGTTCGCGTCTTCCACAAATATTTTTTGCAGTCAACAATTTGTTGAAGGTTGTATTTTAATCGTATTACAACTCAAATGTACGTAAACATTCCATACTTAGATAATAGTAAATACTCATAAAATTGCAGTTATTTTACCTATTTGTTTTGTCTTCCATTTATGAGTATTGAAATGGAATAGGTAGTAGATACATACAGGTATCTATGGTATAAGAACTAAGAAGGCCTGATAATGTCATTATCATCACCTACTTCACTGACGTCCACTGCTGGACATAGGCCTCCCCCAATTATTTCTAGCCCGCCTAGCATGCGCACCACGAGAAAATTTTGTCTACGCTTTTTGTCGTGTCATAACCGATTTTCTCTATTTGTCTACCGACACTAACATGCGTCCTCGTTTATTTTCGACCGACTTCCCAAAAAGGAGGAGGTCTTCAATTCGTCGGTATTTTTTTTATCATATTACAATATTATAGACAACATCTCTCCAGTCGGTTAACGAGATATATCCCGACAGGGATGCTAGCCGGGCAGATAGATAAAGTAATAAGTAGTAACTTAATAATTGGTTTTAAAAAACACTTAGTATTAACCTACCTACGACTGGCTGCCTGCTTGAAGTCAACCTCCCTCGGACAAATCGTGTTAGAAAATCACCCCCGACCTGGAAATCAAACCCAGGACCTCCCGGTCCACAGCCCATATACGCTGCCACTAGGCCAAGTAGGCGTACGTAAACCTCTCATAAACAAATATTATTATTTTACACACACTTGAACATTCCACCGTGTTTTTATATATTTTCAATGTAATTTGGCCAAAGATATTTTTAATTTACGTTCCCGTATCACTGTATCTATAAATAAACAGTATTTTATAATTTAATAAATGTATCAATGTAATTGATATCAATTGTATCAACATGCCATAATAATTTTAAGCTTAATAAATGTAAGCCATAATAAAAAGTAATTGTAATAAATTATTTGTAAATAAATTTGTCATTGCGTTATTTATTATTTTATCCGATACTCTTTTTGAATAAAAAGCATATTACTTTATGTTGCTGTTTTTATTTGTGGGATGTGTATTATCTTAGTTGGCTTTGATCAGAGGCTTTGATACGAACTTTTGAAAGACGTAACTTCGAAATCGATCCCAAGCTAAGGTTTCAAGAGCCTGCTTCTCTGACATTTCTCAGTGTAGACTGTAGATTATCGTCTGAGTGTGTGAAGCACATTATATAAATGAATACATTATACACCCAGCCGTCACACCCATAGCCCTGACCCCACACTAAGTCAAAGAGCATGAAAGTCACTAAATATAATCTGTATCGTGGGTATCAGAAACTACGAGATTTTCGGTCTCGCAACACCCAGACCCGAATCAAATGAGCATTTGTAGGTCGCATAAACATTTTATTTTTTTATACACTTCATATACAACGTATGTAGGCGGTCTTAATGCCGTTGTGTGTACCTACCACAAATTTTTGTCTCGGTGCGGGCATCAAACCCGCAGCTTCTTGCAGTCGGCTACTCGCCTGCTGCGCCACGGAGGCTGTCAACAGGCATGAGATAATTGATCACAGTATAACCGTCTGGGTCATTAAACGAGTAGGTAACTTTAAGGTATCATCATAATTCATAAATGCTCTAAGGATGTCATGGGTATCTATCCGAGGGGCGAGGACACAGAAATAAAAGGTCAAATTCTTCATGTTCATCAGGAACCCATGAGTCATGAAAAAGCTTAAATACCACTTTTTATTATGCCGGGTCTTACCGGGTACAAACCAAAGCAGGCGAACAAACCAAAGCGAACTAGTCGATATGGACCAAAGTGTGGATCATTATCTAAATGATGCCGAATGAATGAACCTAAATATTTTTTTATTGTTACAGCCCATCATTGCTATGTTTATTCAAGTATCTGACCGATCACCGAACACATTTTTGTTTCCTTGGAACCGAATGGTAATTTGTAATATTTTTTATGTGAAATGGAACGTCGTGCTAACTCTGTAGTCTGTGGTTGTAAAATGTCAATCGCTTGTCAAATGAAAAACAAGGCGAAACTGAATTAGTGAATTTTCGTAATTATTTCTATAGTTTTAAGTGGTTCTAAGAATGTGTTGGAATTAGAATAGTTTTTTCGTTTATTTTAGCAACAACACATAGTTTATTATAAGAAAGTGTAGTAATAAATTGACCAAAATGGATGTGGTCGGCAGCGAGATTGGACAAAAAATGCGGGTGATTATACCATTTATGGACAAATGACCAATGTTTCTACATATTTACCGAATAAAGACACAAATAATCGTAATAATTATCCAATTCTTTAACTTTGCTTCGTTATTGTGTTAAAAAAATCCCAATTAATTGAGTACATAATGGCGAATGTTTCGTCAATCACCGGTCTTTTGTTGACGCGTGAATATTGATTTACTTATTTTGTTTTAGTCTGCCATCAAGGCCAAACTCACCGAGTTGGGCTGCTACGTTGGTAAGTATTCAATGTTAAGCCAATTTTCAAGCCGATGACACTATACAGTCACACTACAAGAGTGCCTTCAATTTGGTTTCGTACACTTACTGTGCTGTGGGTATGCAGAATAATCTGAAAAAGAAGTCAATAAGTTTACTTTTAAGACTAGTAATTTTATAAGAAACGAGGGCTGAGATTTATAGAGCGAACTTCGACTAAGTCAAAATAACGAACTCTGTCAGAAGTTGGAATTGTTAAATCGAACTTTGACTTAGGCCGAGTCATTTTTTACAAGAAAAAGAGTCTGACAGATTAAGCAAAGATTTTCTTGTAAAAAAATGACTCGGTTTATGTCAAAATCCCCACTGAGTTTGTTGCTTGGACTTAGACTTAGTCGAAGCTCTGCTTAAAGATCTCAGCCTAGGTGTTGCCTGCAACTTCATTTGCGTTAAAAATTAAAACCGTTTAGTCAGCAAATGTCGATAAATCAATATATTAGCCTGGTATTCTCAGAATTCTTGCCAAATAATATTATTTCACATTAAAATTATATCATTAATCACAATGGAATATTGCCTTTGCCACCCAGGAGTTATGTAGCTTTCTACTGGTCATAGTATTTCAAAATCGGTTCAGTATTTCAAGAGATACTTCCAACAAATAAACTTACAAACTTTACTTCTTTATATAAGTGTAGACTACCTAGTTTGTTTTTGAGTGGATGTAGGTGTTGTAACACTTATAACTTGTAGCCTGTACAATTTTTTTACATTATTAGCTTTTGCCTGTGACTATGCCGGTGTGAAACTTTCATCCCCCATTACACCACTTTAAGGGATACCAATATAAGTAATGGAGCAAACACACCAATGGAACAAAGGTGAAAGAATATTGGCAGAGGGGTCAGCGTGGACACAATACCGAAGCCAAATGAACGAACGAAAGTGCTCTGTCCCGTTCGGACATGCGCAGGATAACTGTTGTGTGAACGCAACAGCGAAGATTCGCGAATGTTCGGAAGTGTTCGATCTCCATCTCTGATGGCCCTTCTCGAACATTCTTTTGCCTTTGTTTGGTTGTTGTGTACCCGGCAACATATGTATGAAAGGAACTAATACTAAAACACACCTTTAATACTTATAGTAAACTTGTTTTAATATACAAGTACACACATAATATAATAAATATTATTTTGCAATAATATATTACTATTGTGTACCTATGTATATAGTTATGTATCATAAGTAATGAAAAAATGCAGCCTGCATGATTAATCCAGATTAATGGTGATGATTCCACTCTGCAAAGCTTACAAAAACATTACAGATGATGAGCTACCGGATTATGTTATGGTCATGGTGGCAAACAAGCGTACACGCAGTCAGATGGAAGATGATCTCCAGCTGTTCCTCGGTGATAACACTGAGTTGTTCGTGAACTGGCTGCATCAGGTGCTAAAGAAACTTCAGGAAGTGACTGTCACAGCACCTATCAGTAAGTAATTGTCTTTGTAATAATGCATGTGTCAGTCAATTTCAGATGGAAAACATAGGTAATAGAAATATCTGATATGATTGTGTACAGAACTGAGATCAAATTGTATGGATAATTTAAACTTCAAAAAGCTTAGCTCTAATTACATCTAATATTACAGAAACTACAGACACTGAAGAACCAAAAGAGAGATCTCAGTCGAAAGAAAGAAAGTCTAAAGAAAAGAAAGCAAAAGATAAGTCAAAGAAAGGTGATACTAAGAAAGCTAAAAAGAAAGAGAAGTTGAAATTGCACAAGAAAATAGACAAGAAAGCTCATAAAAGTAAGAAGAAGAGCAAACATCATGAGATGATACGTCCGAACATACCTCCTTTACTTATGAACATCGAGAAGGATGCTGAACCATCAATAACTGATGTATTTGCTGGGCAGATATTAAAGAACCACGGAATTATACTGGATCAACCAAAAGAGCATAAAGAGGTTGACAACAAACCAGTTGTTAAAGAAATAAAGAGGCCAATACTGCCTATAATAGATCCAGCAACTATACCATCTCAGTCTAATCCAAATCAAACAGAAGAAAGTAACAAAGTGGTAGAAACATCATCAGTGGTGCCAAGTCTGTCTACATTAAGCAGAGAACAGCATTTGAAGGAGATGAATATGATTGAAGATAAAATGGAAGGTTTAAAGCAGAAACTGGCTGAGCAACTGGAAGCAATGTCTGATGATGATGAAGACTTTTTGAATATCAGAACTGAAGCTGATGAACTGATGAATGATTTTGCTGAAGATGTGTTTCAGGTGAGTTTAAACCTAATTAGTACTAATATAAAGACTTGTCAAGTTTATTTCTAGGTAGGAAATAATATTTTTAAAATATTTGATAAAAAAATATTATGTTATCTCTGATATAGGGTTAGTGGCAAGCAAATCAATGTATATAATGTCATAAACTTAAGTATAAAAATAAAGAAATTAAATTTAAGAAGACATTTTATTTTCTTATTTTTTTATTTTGTTTTTATTTCAGGAGGTATCACAACCCCCAATACAGGCACCAGTAGCAGCAACACCCCCATTAAAACCAAAAACTCCCTCTCCCCCACCACAAACTAAACCAACAACCCCCGTGGAACCACCAAAAGACCCAGTAGAGACTTTACCCCAAATTGAGCTCAAACTGCCCAAAAGAACATTAAGGGAGAGGTTGGGCGCGCGGGATCCAATAAAGAAGGCTCAAGAACCGAAAAATATGGAAACAGACAAACGGACAGAGAGTCCTGAAAGGTTGTGTTATATAAAATAGTCATTTGAGGTAGTAAGAAAGAAATATTAATGTAACCATTTTGCAACTTTTTAATATTTATTGATTAAACCTCATGGTTGATAGGTGACAGTATTTTTAAGGTTTCTATTTTATTGTTTGATATCACTCATTAAGTTAAAAGCTGTTTCAGAATAATGTAATAGTGAAATTAACTTTGCAAAAAGTTAATTTGCATAATACATAATACCTGCTTCATGCTAGATACCTGTTGCCTAAAAACCGTATGAGGTGTCAATTTCGATATTAAATACTGTACAATTAATTTTAGGTTCACACCAGAGAGACAGCCTGAGTCAAGACCTCATTCAAAATCTGCCAAGAATCGTATAGAAACTCACGATAAACAGAGAAAAAGTTCCACATCAGATGATAATGTTACTGATAAATCTGACACAAGTTCTAGGAAAGTGACATCCAGGTGGGTATTTGTCTTTATGGCTTACCTGATCTATGATCCGCCATTACTGAATGTTACCAGGGATTTTGACAGGAAATCTATCAGGATGGGCATTGCTTGTTAAAATTATTGATTAGAGTTGTGTTTGTTGTTTTAAAGTGATGTTATTTTATGCACTGCCTCGGTGGCGTGGTGGTATTTCGGTACGACTACGGTTCTGAGGTCTCGGGTTCGATCCCCGGGTCGGGCAAAGTGATATTGGATTTTTCCATATCAGCCCGGAGTCTGGAATTTGTGCCCGATATGGCGATAGGCTCGACCCTATCACATCTGGGATGGAACTGAGCTCGGCGACATGTGGGTGTTCTAGTTCGCTAGTGCGCATCTGCCTACCCCTTCGGAGATACAGGCGTGAGCTTATGTTGTATTTTATGCACCAAACTTCAGTGAAGATGGATAGTATAATGTGGAACCTTTTTAAATGGTGATCTTTAATGAGGTTTACTTGGTGCATTGGCTGGTTTTGTTCGGTCGATTCGCTGAGGGAAGTTTATCTGAGAGGCATTGCACTGGAAGGAATTGGGTAGTTGACTTTGATGATTAGGCCTGCCTAGCAAAATTCACATGTTCCATCTAGTCATGAGTCAAATTGGTTTAACGGAACGGAATGAATGCATTCATTTTAACTTATCAGTTTCAAAGTTACAATGTTGCAGTGTTGCAAGAACTGATTTTAGCTTCGACTTAACTTCAAGCCACTATAATAAATAGCACTAGTTGTAACTTGTTAAATATTAGCCCTGTAATATTACTGTCCCACTGCTGGGCACGGGCCTCCTCTACTAATGAGAGGGGTTAGGCCTTAGTCTACCACGCTGGCCTAATGCGGGTTGGCAGACTTCACATACCTTCGAAATTCCTGTGAAGAAATTCTCGGGTATGCAGGTTTCCTCACGATGTTTTCCTTCACCGTTATAGCAAGCGATATTTCACAATGAAAATACACTTAACATAGAAAAGTCAGAGGTGTATGCTCCATTTTGGGGTTGGTTTCGAACCTCCAAAACTTGTCTCGGCAGTCCATACCATTCCCAACTGAGCTATCGCTGCTTTTGTAACTTGTTTATATTATGTATATTGTTGTTGTCAGAGTATCAGCGTTGGACAGCAGACAGCCCCGCGGCACGTGTGCTAGCGTGGTGCGAGTGAGACCGCGGCCCAGAGTGGGAGCACCTGCATCAAGCCTACTGCTTAAAGCAGTAGCTGATGCTCATAAAAGCTTGTTGAATGTATGTAGTCAAAAACTGAGCTATTATTAGTATTTCATCACCTAATTGGTTTAGCTGTCGCATACTTTACTCATGATTGTCTTATTGGAATCTGTGTTCGGGATGACGAGTTTTACCTCCTATTACCTATAGAGAAAAATAAGGTTGGCGAACAATTAACATACTAGTTGCATCTTCGCCTATATCTTCGGGAATGTAGGCCTTAGTTAGTAGGTTGCGTGTAGTAGACTACTTAAATCAATTCTATAAGTTTTTGATACTAATCTACACAGATACCACCAAAACCGGAGCTAGAATCGCAGAAAGTGAAACGTGCGCTGGTGCTGCCAATGCGGCGGACAATTGAACCACAAAAGATCGTCATACAAGTGCCGGCGCGCTCCTCACGAGCCCACGCTGACACCGATACGGACCCAGATAGACATGCAGATACCATTAGCCTAGGGGAAATGGACAGTGATGACGATAAGAGCTTCAAGTAAGAAGATACTAACTTAAATAAGCTGCCATTAAATCTATGAGCTAACTATAAAGCTCATAGATTTAATGGCAGCTTATTTAATCTAAAAACGGTGATTTTCAAATCACATGTTTCGTAATCATAATTCATGTTTGAGTTTCACAATTTAAAAAAATCACACATCGAGTTTCTGAAGCTAAAAATCTGAGCTTGATATGGCGATAGGCTTGTCCCCTGTCACATAAATAGAAATATGCTCAGCAAGTTGTGCTGATGTTGTCTCTGCCTTATCTATAAAAAAAAAACATGTCCGAACTAGAGATGCAAACTTACTTTAACATTGATAAAAATAAAATAAAATACATTGATCATGGTCGAAGTAGATTTCTCGACAATATCGATAATATTATATATCGATATAAAAATTTATGTTATTGCTTCGATATTATTGATTTTCCGAATAACATTGCAACCCTAGTCCAAACACGATATACTTGATATACAAGGACTAGACATTTGTTGGACTTTTAATATCATTGTCGTCTTTTTAGGGGACCAAGTGATACAGAGAAAGAGGAATACATACCAGCACCTATAACTAAGAAGATTACTAACACAGAGTATGTGCCGTCGCGGCGGAATGAAGGCAGGACTTCCAGCAGGAAAGACGACACACTTATCATTGAAACGATGTAAGTATTCTATGTACAAATTATTATTTTTGTATTTGATAGAGTTTACTTCTCTCTCGGCGAAAACATGTGAGTTTGATTTTGTTATCACTTTTTAACTAGGTTAGGTTCTGGTATAACTGATGATTCAATTTTATTTTTCCTTCTATCCTCAGCAATATACATAACCCAACAATAGACAAAGACAGAAGTACTCAATTCATAGTGACAATGGACGGTTATGATCCCAATGTATTCCTCACTAAGAAACTACAAAACGAAGGTCTTCTGAATGACGAAGAAGATGCAGTAAAACCAAAAGATACAAAAGATAAAAGAAAAGAAATAACCAAAGAAAAACCACAAGAGAAGAAAGATAGTACTCTAGTATTACCAGAAACTAGTAACATTCAAAAGAAACGTCTTAGTAATGAAAGCGAGGAAAGTGATACACAGGTTATAATTAAAAAAGATGATGAAGCAGCAAAGGCTAAAACAACAGAAGACAAGATAAAAGAAGAAGCTCAAGGAAAGAAAAGGAAAGGGTCGCCTATTGTATTTGATGTGGGAAAGAAAGAGAAAGAACCAGAACGAGAGAGAGTGAGAACTGAAAGTGCTAGTAGCGATAACCATGTCACAGTCACCACCACTACTAATACTCACAAATATGATGCAGTGCCGCCATGTAAGTTTTACAACATTTAGTAACTTGCTGCTTTGAAATATTTTCAACTATAAAAGACCTGTAACAGTTATCTGTTAATCACACCAATCTTTGTCTAAGTGCAGAAATTAAAACTGTGAGCTCTCATTTCACCTCAAGTACATCCAAAAATCTCAATCACAATACTAAATGCTGTCATAGTCGCGGTTGAGCCAGTTCATTCATGTGTAGAGGAACGGATGTCAGTGTCCACCAGTGGGGAGATCTCGTAAGGCGGGTGTAGTGCCTGACCGCCGCGGCCCCTCCAATGGTTAATCTTCGAAGTTGTTTATATGCTATGTCGCTGTAAACTTTGCCACCGTGATTTGGAATGGATGTGTTGACTGGTGGCTCCACCTGTCGTCTCGTAGCTACTGCCAGTGCCGTTGTGCGCTGACGTTCGATGCTTTGTATTTAGTTCGGCGTGTTTGGCAGAGATGTCGCCACATGCTCTAGGCACAGCATGATTCCACTACATAATGTTGTTGACAGTGTCACAAGCGGAGCGGAAGCTGGTATGGTGCCGTGCGTTCCCGCTGTGTCGGTACGGAGCCGCCTGCGCGTTCGCACACCCGCGGTGCAAGTTCCTCGCCGCCTGCACGCGCCGCTCCTGCGTGTACTCGCACGCACACAACGCTCCCACCGCACCACCGGCGTGTGTATCGCCTGTGCTTGGTATGTAAAGAAAAAAAAGAAAAGTAAGAAAGAAAATATTTATTCGGCACAGCATCAAACTCTTTAGTGGGCTTAGCCAAATTTCGAATACGCTAGTCGAATATTGTGTCTACGTCACATATGCATATATTGCAACGGAAACTCTCAAAATATTATGCATGTACTATACACATAGACCTTCCTCTTGAATCACTCTATTTAAAAAAAACGAATCAAAAACAGTTGCATAGTTTTAAAGATCTAAGCATATATAGGAACAGACAGCGGGAAGCGACTTTGTTATATATTATGTACCATGTAGTGATTCTAGATAGCTTTTGCAGGACTAAAGCGAAAGTTTTTGGTTTATCGATACTTTGATTTAAAAGTCAAACGTCTGTAAAACAAAATGGTGGCCACTTTACAGTTTTTGCACCGGATCCATTTATCGAAAGCATGGGGTGAACCAGATATAGATTTTAAAGTCAATCGGATGAAAGAAAAATAATAATAAAATGGCGGCCACTTTTTTAGTTTTGACCCGGTATCCGCCCTTCGGACCTACGGGGTAACCCAGATATCGATTTTGAAGTCAATCGGGCCAAAAACAAAGCAAAACGAAATAGCGGCCACTTTTTCAGTTTTGGTACCGGATCTGTTCTTTGAAACACACTTTTTCAAGCATGTTGTAGAAAGGATTTGGCTAAGTTTTTAGGCCTCAGATGGTATAGTTACGCCACTAGTAATCAGAATTGTACCGAAGGGTTCGAATAACCAAAATCATTGTCCACAGCGTCCCACGTAGTTCCAGCAGCTAACTACAAGACTATATCGTCAATGGGTGTGCCAGGGATGTGCAAGTACTACCCCGGTTGTGCCAACCCATCGTGTCACTACTACCATCCAAAACCATGTCGCTACGGCAAGAACTGTGCAAACAAACTCGAGTGCAACTTCTACCATAATGATGTGCCGGCTAAGTGGAGATATCCTGTTTAATGTATTGAAAATGTTTGTAAATAAATGTTCTATGGAGTTTATGTTTGACTTGAATTTTTTGCAGTTGAAGCAACGCTGCCACCTCAAGCTAAAATGCCGTTAAGTTAATAAACCTAATTTTCAGCTGTCTCCAAAAACGTGAAAAATGTTATCCTTAGAAGTTTATTAGACTGGCTTTATATAATAGACTTGATAACTTGTTCACTTTAAGATAAAAATACCCCTAAGTCTATGAAATCTCTAGGGATCACATTTTCCACGTTTTTTGGAGACATCAGAGATATTTGTTTCGGGTCTGGGTGTTGTAGGACCGAAAGTCTCTCGTAGTTCCTGATACCCACGACACAAGACTCGATCTTAGTGTGGGGTCAGGACTATGTACGTATGTGACTGTTGGGTGTTATTAATTTATTTTAGCTTGAGGACGGCAGAACGGCTAAGATCGCGCTGTATTATGACTTACTACGAAAACAAAACATTTTTGTTATCCGAGCACGGCAAAATGACTACACTGCCTGATAGTAAGCGTAGTGCAGTCAAAGAAAACTAGCGACCACTGACCGACAATAGGGTTATCAGTGGTCGCCAGAATCATGCCGGTCTATTTATGCTTCTGCACACTTCGAACCCGAAGAGGGAATAAAATCGAGGGGCTTGCGATAAGACTACGGCGGATGACCGATACAGACACAGGGAAACCCCCATACCCGTCCCAACACTCCCAACCACCCATAAGTCATGCCGCAAGCCTCTCGAGAGAAACCACAGCGCCAATTTCTTAACAATTTTCTGGAGCAATTTTCTTAGATTACACAATCAAGTCCCAAAATTGATTGAAGAGCAAATAGGGATCAAGGTTACGAGTAATTCGTCTCAATTGCCGCGTGGGCGATATTTCGGGAAGAGTCATCATCCTACTATTAGAGTCGAGCTAGTTGACCGACTATAATGCGACGTAACTTTCCTTAACCGATTATTTATTGGCTAGGTGCGGACTACGGAGGTAAGGTAAATTAGGATAACGTATTCAGCATGAAGACAGTCAATTCACTCTTACCACGTCCTCCATGGGGCCGTGACCCACAATTTGAAAACCTTAAATTTACTTTTGCTGTTAGCGTAATATTGCTTTCACAGCTTCACCTTCCAGTGAAGCCGGCGCTAACGGCGCTTTAGCTAGAAATTCATTAGCACAATATGTGCGTCAGAACTTCAAAGAATTCATCTACATACTTTAGCCGTTTGTGGCTTCATCGGTCGCTTTGTCATTTTTACCCCTCCCCACTACGCTACCGTTATTTCACTCATAGCTTACTTTACCTGAGGCTCAAACATGAGATTTTTAGAAATTTCTCGTTAGCGACTTCGTACAATAACTTGTGTAAAAACCATTAATTCCCTACGTAACTGCTAGAGGCGTTCGGGTGTTTTTCATATCAATATTTTGAAATGCCAAGAAAACTGACATGATTGGCCTGATGTAGCTCTTCCATGAGTATTTTTCTGACATTTCACGCTACTGAAGACCACGTGAAAACATATCAATTACAATTTCCCATGCGAACGCCACTTATCCCTTAAAGGCATCCAGATGTTTGTCACAGGAATATTTAAAACCGCGTCTATTTTTTTATCTATGGTCCATTGTCCTAGGAGCAGGAGTCAGCTAAAATCGTTGTTTTGCGTATGTGTTTTGTGAAATGTTTCGAGAATTTGTGCAGGAGACGCGTCTTTACGTAGTCGCTATTTAGTCTAAGGTAGTCGCCAACGAGAAATGTCAAACAACACATCGACAGTCCGTACATAAGGTCCGTACGAACAAAGCGACATGTCAAAAACTGAGGTTTGCAGGAGAACGAAATGAAGTTCATTTATAAGTTTAAGAATTATCATAGTTGTTATATTGTTCGATAAATATTTAAATTAGAATTTTTAGAATACAAAATAATTAAAAAAATATATCTATATAGTTATGAGCGTATGGATAATCTAAAGCCATATAAGCAATAAGAAATATGGCATTTTGACATGTCGCTCTGTACGTAGGGATCGTCGACATGGTCGAGCTACTGCATACTGTATAGATATTCATTGCCGGTACTTACGTAAACCTACGTGATGATAATGTCTCAAAACTAACGTGCACAATAAGCATTAAATAGATAAGTAGAGAAATCGATTGAAACTCTGTAATTGGCTAAACATAGGTTATATTGGTCTATTTCGTAAATAACACTTGAAAGCGACAGCTTAGCAGCTATTTATTAAATTGTCTGTTGCACATACATAGGAAGTGATTGACGATCGCCGCGCGTGTCTTATCACGCGATTGTATGCACATAATAATATACATTACTTCTGTTTACATGCATGGATCCATAATGCGGAATAGTTCAATACAATAAGTATAATTTGTCTGTACGTTTGAAGAGTTAACGCGCGAAATAAAGCAACTTCGCCATAGTAAAAAGAAAAAGATTTGTTTTATTTTCTGATGAATACCTACCTAGCTACTTTATCACAGGTTCGAGGCGAAAATATCACAGAAAACTATCATATAACACTATTATTATAAAGGCGAAAGTTTGTGTGGTTATGTATGTTACTTGTTCACGCTGAAACGGATAAACCAATTTTGATGAAATTTGGTGATGGACCTTGACATAGATAGCTTTGCAAATTGCACGATTATAAACTCGCATCATTTAAATAAGACTAAGGGCCACTTGCAGCCCCTTAGGGCCACTTGCAGCTCCGCGATAAATTACTTTTTATCCCAAATCTTGCTTTAAAGATAGGAGTGAGCTGTAGGACAAATCGAGATGAGTTGTAACTCTAGATTAGTAATAGCGCTGCATGTGGCCGTTAAGCCAGTATACGTATACAATTAAGTATACATAAATGTTTAGATGCATCAGCCCCTATGGCCTTATGGGAACAGAGGAAGTAAATAGATCATGAACATATAACACGTTAGGGGACGTCGCGTCGCGTGCGAAACAGATGGTTGTGATTTGTGAACCATCCGCCTGACACCCTATCATCCTGTGATTCGGCTTCATTCGCACTGCGCTCCCACCAGCGGGACCACTCGCCATCTCGAAACATTTCAAACGATACTGACGCTTCGACACCGAAGATTTTATTGCTGTTTTCGGTAAGTGCTTGAAATTTCTATTTTTATCATAGCAATGATTAAGTACCTTCATTTTATCAATTTATTGTTTTTGAAATAACTGTATGCATTTATACGGCTGTTAGACTTTTTATTATATTTGATGTAATTACCTAGCTTATTAACTAAACAATCATAGACTTGTATCAAGAATAAAAATTAAAACGATTTCTAGGATTTTCCTCCGCCGCGCCGCGCCGTACCTATACTAATTTTCTTCCGATGCATTTCCCAATTCTTTTCTATAATCTACCTTCTTATATTTCGCAGCATAAATCATGTTTATATATATACGACCATGCGATATGTTATATTTGTTTTTTTTATATTTTAGGAAGATTTACAGGCTAATATTACATATACAATATTATTTATTACGTAAATATTGACGCTAGTTTTGAAAATAGGAATGACTTCAAAGATCACTGGTCAAGAACTTGATATCTATTTTCTATTATTAGCAAATGCAGACATTATTTTATCGGCGAGTTTCGACTTAGAAGACGTAATTAAGGATTACTGCTAAATAATAATATTTATCCTACAGCTCACTCCTATCTTTAAATCAAGATTTGGGATAAATAGAGATTTATCGCGGAGCTGCAAGTGGACCTTAATGCATTTAAAAGGAAATTGAAATTGTCGCCTAGCCGCGCAGTATAGTGGCAGCACAAATGGACTATGGACCGAGGGGTCCTGGGTTCGATTGTGGTCGGGCAAAGCCGGGGGATTGACGTCAAGCAGGGGCAGCCGGTCGTAAAAACTAAGCCAAATCATTTACTGCAACATGCTTCAAAAATATTGACTCCATATTAAGATGGAATCAGCGCAGTTGGAAACAAAGATGAAAAGGGAGCTAAAATAGCTTTAAGAAATTGGATAAGTTGGTACATAACGTACTTATAGTAGGGGTATCTGTTAGTTGTTAAATTAAGATGATATTAAATATTTATTGAGTATTATAATTTGCAGGTAACCTAACCTAACTTACTATTAGATTCTTAGATTAATAACTCATTAGATTATTACCTGAAAATAATGCTTAAAGCATATTATTTGTAAGTAAGAACGATGTATTTTTCTTTGTAGTACATTTCACGTAATTATTAGGTATTATATGTTTTTTAGTTTATAAATAGGTAGGTACCTACGAGTACATAACGTGTAGACCTTCCTTATTTACGTTGTAAATGTGTGAACTGCTAATTTGCCGAGACAAAATCAAAAGGCACAATTTTTTCTATTACTTTATATAAGGTATCTAATACAATTGCTCATTATCGGCTATTGCCTAATGTTTTAAACTCATATTGTAGTATATTTATAGGTAGGCACTTTTTTATTCCAGTGAGTCAATTGGGTACTTGACTATGTTTTAATTCATACACATTTTTATATGTAATAGCAAATAAAACAAAAAAGAAACCCTTCTCTAAAAACCGCATCGAAATTGGTTGAAAAATGAGGCAGTAATTCATATTTTAAATTCTGCAATGAGCAAGAGTGGGGGCGTAGTGGGGATAACTTGCTATCCCTTTTCACCGCATGCACCGCTATGGCCCTGACGTGATTTTACTGATACTTCTCTTTCCCGCTGTTTGAAGGTTACACCAAACATTATAAACAAAGGCTTATTACTTTTTTATTTTTGGGAGTATTTCAATATTTCTGTGTTACGTTTAAGATGACGTAAATTTCGTTTAAAATAAAAATTAAAAAAATTGTCCCAATTGTAGTGTTGTACACACTACACCTGTAGCCTTCTTTGTCTACGCCTGTAGCCATTGGCGTAGGCCTGTAGTTCAACTATGATTTCATGCATAGAGACCAAGAAACACGGTCTACCCTGACAATTTGGTATTTACATAATTCATGACAAAACAAATTAACAAAAAACAAATTTACCAAATGCCACCGGTGCGGCGACCGAGCGGTTAATATACATATTGTGGATTATGCCCCTTTTAACAGGTTAAAAGGTTTACGCAGTTTACATTGAAATAAAACTGTATTGTACGGATTCTATCATTATTTGTTTATAATTTTAGGCCCGAAGTTTCGAAGGCTTTGCAACCTTCGTGGTCACGGGTCGGACTGAGGTGTCATTTGTCCAAAAATGTCAGTATTACAATATCAATTTTTTTATTTTATTTTACATTTTTTTTTAACCTAAAAATAAATACAAATCGTGATAGAATCCGTATAAAATAGTTTTATTTGTAAATTTAATTTAATTTAATTCGACATGTAGGTGATGATAGCGATAGCTGAAGAAATTCATTATGCGAGTTTTTTGTCTACCCTAATCAGAATCTCATTGCACGCTACGGTCTCTTTAAACCTACATACTTGAATTACTTAATATTAATAGTATCAAAATTATTACACGTGTCAATATTTTTTATGGTTTGTTCTTTATTACTTCTTAAGTATCGTACAATTAATATGCTGCTAATTATAAAATATTTAGCATTTTATAAATAAAGTGTGCAGGTATTATTATACTTAAAGATAGAAAAACTAAAACCCTGAACTTTAAAAACTAGTTATGAAATTATTTTTACATACTTATTAAAATAATATCCTCCTAACGGGACAGTCGGGTAAAAAGTAAAAGAAATGCCGAATAATGAGCCTTGCTCTTTTCACACGTTTTATATTGGCTTCACCTCTGTATATATCTAAGAATCTATCACCCGAATGGTCAAACGCTCTTTAACTTTAACGGCTTCTTACATTAATTTTCGCCATACAATTTTGACAGATAAGGCGGCCTTAAACGACATAAGGCGACCTTAAGTCTATGAACATTCGGCGGTAAGTATATTATCTAGTAATGGAACCCTTGAACTGATTGTAACCATATTCCTGACGTTTGATGAACTTTAAAATTGGCACACATACCAAGAACTGTTAACAATACAATAATATAAAAATTGTGTCCTGGTATCCTGGCCAAGATAACAAAAAAAAACAATGATGAAAATTATATCTCTAGTAAGACTGTAATTAGTTGCCGATAACGCTTTTGCGAAGCCTAGACAATATCATAATAAATACATACATACATAAGCTCACGCCTGTATCCCCGAACGGGTAGGCAGAAGCGCACTAGCTAACTAATACACACACATTTCGCCCAGCTTAGTTCCGTCCCAGATGTGGGGGTGAGCCTATCACCATATCGGTCACAAATTGCAAACTCCGGGCTGATATGGATAAATCCAATATCACTTTGCCTGAGCCGGGGATCGAAACCGAGACCTCAGGACGGTAGTCGTACCGAAATACAACCACGCCACCGAGGCAGTCTGAAAATAAATAATAGTTTAGAAAAATAAAAAAATGCTTTATTTGGGGAGTCCATTGTTACAAGGTGAAAGGGTCGTGGCGAGGGGCGTCCATTATCCCCCGCCAAACAATGTTTACAATGTAGAGGTATAATGGATAATGGTTAATAAACAATTTACATATGATATATATACATTAAAATGGAAACACACCGCACTAAAAAGTTTAAAATATTTTCAGTTTAAGTAAATGGCGGCGTACTCTTATGTCATTCCCATACATTTATTCTATTCGACTATTCTATTCGACTAGCGCATAAGTCACTTGTCTAAGCCCGCAGAGACCCTAGAAAGTTATTTTTATCTTACTACTGAGTGTTCCAAATTAACATTGTATTAAGATACATTATTTTTATCGTCAAACGGGCATAAAAAATTAAAGCTCCCAAAAATCAAATGCTATCTAGTATCTACAAATTATCCTGCTTAGTATTTTACAACCTTTTTTATGAATAAAACAAGTATTTTCCGTACCTAGGACATTAGGAATAAGGATATGTCTCGTACTGCTCCTTTTATAATGCCAAGGACATAATAAACTTATACATATATTCACTTCATGTATTGAAATGCTGCCTTGTGTGAAGTGAAATTCCAATTTAAGAATAAAATATCATATCCTTTATTTGTATTACCTATAATGTTAAGACACACACGACGCCATTTCCTTACTTCTTGATGACACATCACACTGGGGTCGATGCCAAGTTTGGAAAGCAAAAAGGCGATACCTGCCCATGTTTATATAAGCTCATAAGCTCACGCCAGTATCCCAGAAGGGGTAGGCAGAGGCGCACCAGCGAACCAGAACACCCACGTTCCGCCGAGCTTAGTTTCGTCCCAGATGTGATAGGGGGCGAGCCTATCGCCATATCGGGCACAAATTCCAGACTCCGGGCTGATATGAATAATCACAAGTTTAAAACTTAACTGACCGACTTCTAATTTACCGATCGTGACCAAATTTATATGGGACCACCCTTGAAATAAGTTCTATTGAACACAAAAAGAATTTTGAAAATCGGTCCACATTTGCCGGAGATATCCTCCTTTTGTGGAAGTCGGTCGAAAATCCAATATCACTTTGCCCGACCCGGGATCGAACCTGAGACCTCAGAACGGTAGTCATACCGAAATACAATTACGCCACCGAGGCAGTGTGTTATAACTTATGTGTGTGTTATATTACACGAACTATTTAAAGCCCTTATCGAATCCCCTTATACAGTTTCATAAAGTCGGTATCAGTAATAACTACACTTATAGAGGCGATGGCTAGCAATATATCGGTAAAGTTTAAAATTACGTAAAGCTCATAGTTTTGAATAATGGAAACGAATTTGTGACGAAAAATATTGTCTGGCTCTTTGGGTCAACTGCAGTACATTTGCAAACTACCTATGGGGTAAATAATTATTTTTAGAATACACAGACATTCCTACGCTAGTTGCGACGATTTACAGGTCGTAGTCCGATTTTAAAATCCCCATAATAATAATAATATTAGCCCCGTAATATTACTGTCCCACTGCTGTGCACGGGCCTCCTCTACTAATGAGAGGGGATTCGACATTAGTCTACCACGCTGGCCTGATGCGGGTTGGTAGACTTTACATACTTTCGAAATTCCTGTGAAGAAATTCTCGGGTATCCAGGTTTCCTCACGATGGTTTCCTTCGCCGTTATAACAAGCGACATTTTACAATGAAAATACACTTAACATAGAAAAGTCAGAAATGTATGCTCCATTTTGGGGGTCTCGAACCTCCGACAATTGTCTCAGCAGTCCGTACCATTCCCAACTGAGGTATCGCTGCTACTATGGGCGGTGGAGATCGCTTACCACCCGGTCACCCTGCTCGTTTGCCAATATCTGCTATAAAAAGATCTGCCCTATATTATATACTTACCACATAATACATTATCTAGGTTAGACCTTGGATTCATGAATAAGCTACGAAGCTACTAGAGTAGATTATTTAGTCCGGAACCCTACTGTTGAATGACCTTGTCCGGAACGAATGTAGACATAGGTCGTAGATACGAAAACAATGACAATGCATTACATTCTTCGGAAATAATCACAAGCCTATTGATCAAGGTCGAATAGAGCTCGACGTACGCGATTCATTGTAACTTAAACTTAGAACTTGCCATTATTCTGTAGAAGAATAACCAGGTGACTGGTGATATATATTGTATTTAGTAATAAGTTGACATTTTGAATTGTAATTTTATATACCATGTATTGTCTGGACTTTAAAAGAGGCCATAACCCTTGAGTTTGTTTCGGCATTTCTTCTCAGGGATAGCCAGGAAATGCCGACGCCATTATTACTTTATCAATATATACTCGTAATTGACATGTGAAAGTGGTATAAAATATCCTATTTGCTGAATAAATGATTTGAATTTGAATTTGACTGGATTTAAAACAATTATATTAACACACACACACACATAAGCACACGCCTGTATCTCCGAAGGGGTAGGTAGAGGTGCACTAGCGAACTGGAACACCCACATTTCGCCGAGCTTAGTTTCGACCCAGACGTGATAAGGGGCGAGCCTATCGCCTCATCGGGCCCAAATTTCTTACTCCGGGCCGATATGGAAAAATCCATTATCACTTTGCTCGACCCGGGGATCGAACCCGAGACCTCAGGACGGTAGTTAAATACAACGACGACACCAAGCCAATTAATTATATTAATATCCTGATAATGTAATACAGACTGCCTCGGGCGTATTGGGTGGCGGTACAACTATCGTTCTGAGGTCCCGAGTTCTATCCCAGGTCGGGCAAAGTGATATTGGATTTTTTAGTATCAGCCCGGAGTCTGGAATTTGTGCCCGATATGATATGGCTCACCTCCTACCACGTCTGGGACGAAACAAAGCTCGGCGAAATGTGGGTGTTCTAGTTCGCTAGTGCGCCTCTGCCTACCCCTTCGCGGATACAGGCGTGAGTTAATGTTATTTGTTATGTTAAGTTATAATACTGTTCGTAGTTATCGTTTACAAAGATCACCTTAAAGGTGGGGAATAGGGATTCAGAAGGGCGAGAGGAATTAGGCAACGGGAAATCTCACTCACTGACCAAAACGCGACAGCGAACTGCTTTACATCGCGTTGGTTTTCTGTGAGATGATGGTATCAAACCCGTTGAGCTGGCCCATTCGTGCTGTAGACTTAACTCTACAGCATGACTCTACCACTCAAGACACACATTTCAAAACACATTCGTGCCCGTACAGCTGATGATGCAAGGGAAAATAATCAAAGTTCATAGATTACCAAGTCGTTTAAATACAAAAATAGATTACAATTTACAACTAACTTCTAATGAGCGTAACAGAATTGTCTTCCTGGTGTTTTTTCCATGTTTTTTTCGCAGCATGTTTGATTAGTTAGTAACGGCATATCACTTCGAATAATGCTTCGTAACGAGTTGTGTGCTATTTTTGATAAAATTTACATATTTCTGTGCTGGGTCATTAAAACTATGATAGAATTATCTTATTTTTTCAAAACACTCGTGTAAAACAAGTGGCATTCAAAAGTAACCGGTCTATCGATGAGATTAGGTGCTCTAATTAATACCACATACTAACCTGCCTACCCTTTAGGGATTAAACGCGTGAGCTTATGCGTTATTATGTGTTTATCACTTAATTGGTCTCGACTATTTTCAGTTTAACAATTCGCATTTGAAGTAATAGTCTGACTGACTGTTTAAAATAATAGTGAATACCTAGATCATGGTTGATTGCAAGTTTTCGTGATCAATCCATGAATTTTGGAAATTCAAATAATATGTTGTCTCGTTTATGTTTTATTTAAAATATATATGTAGGTAACTATAGGTATAAATCTAAGCGTTTATATCTCGTTATTGTGATTTACTAAAGTATTTATTATTTTAATTGTAAAGTATTGAATTGTGTATGAACCTTAGATTGGGTGGGATATGGGCAGGAAGTGGATTACCTATTTACAAGAGGGTCTGTTTAATATAACATTATAGCTTCTTAATGTTGTCATATTTTTATATACCCACTATATGTAAAGCAGACTGTAGATTAAACATTGGAATTGTGTAAATATTATATAAGTTATAAACGTATACTTAAACGTATACTTAAACTTTTGATTATTTTATTCAGGCAACATATTTTTTTAGCTATTTGATTATTCATTATTTATTTAGCCATCATATTCATTTCATTAAAGGGAGTCCTTAATTCGAAATTAAGTGAGGGCAAATATTTAAATAACTATAACTTTATTTCTTTCTACCTGCACTTATTCCACCTTACTGTGGGGTCGGCGCAACATACTTTTTGAAGCATGTTGCAGAAATGTTTTGGCTTAGTTATTACGACCGACTGCCTGCCTTACGTCAACCCCCCTTCTGGTGGATCTAGTCCCGACTAACTACAAGTCAGGTAATTAAATTTTAGAGCAACTACTGCGACATTAACATAAAATATTTCAATATAAATTTTACCAAGTCTGATAAAGTTATTATGTGTGAATTCATTAAGTAATTGACCAGGAAGAATAAATTACGTGTAATCAAATATTAACATAACATAAGCTCACGCCTGTATCCCCGAAGGGGTAGGCAGAGGCGCACTAGGGAACTAGAACACCCACATTTCGCCGAGCTTAGTTCCGTCCCAGATGTGATAGGGGGCGAGCCTATCTCCATATCGGGTACAAATTCCAGACTCCGGGGTGATATGGAAAAATCCAATATCACTTTGCCCGACCCGGGGATCGAACCCGAGACAGAACCGTAGTCGTACCGAAATACCACCACACCACCGAGGCAGTCGTAAATATTGACTTGCGTAAGAGGCACGAATTTACATTTTTTTTTTGTTATGGTTACTAAAGGGAGCTTCCATTAATTATGTGAGGCGTTCTTACTTTGGGGAGAGGGAGGGTCTCGGCGATTAACACGTATTTTTTTTACGCAAGAAACAGTTGGTACAGTTGCGAGAAAATCTCTGTGGCGTCCGTTTAACTATAGGCGAGATGCTGTCCTTCTTTTTCTTTACATCCGTGATTATAATGCAGTTTTTTCCTACTTCGTCTACATGATATAAAGTCTGGTACTAAGAAATATGCATATCCAACGATAGATATTTTTGAGTGGTAGAGCCACGCTGTAGACAGTTACGTCTACAGCACGAATGGGCCGGCTCGACCGGTTGGATACCGCTGTCTCACAGAAAACCGACGTAAAGTGGCAGTTTGCTGTCGCGTTCCGTTCGGTGAGTGAGATTTCCGGTGGTCCATTTCCCCCTTCCCTTTCCATTCCGCCCTTTTATATTGGCAACGCACCCATGATTCTTTTTGTGTGTTGGGTGTCTAGGGACGGTGGAGTTCACTTACCATCAGGTGACCCTTCTGCTCGTTTGCCAGTCTCTGCTATAAAAATATATATACATATATATACATACATATATATACATACATATATATCGGTACAGGATCTTGCACATCTGCCTGTATCAATGTTACATAAAGCACATAATCGGTAATAATAAGGCCTACCGGTCACTGCCGATTATCGCTTGGTCAGCATGTCTTTCTTTCACCTGCCCTTATCCCACCATATTATGGGGTTAGCGCAATACACTTATTCAAGCATGTTGTGGAAAGGATTCAGCTTAGTTCTTGTGATCGGTCGTCTGCGTGACGCTACCCCTCTGGGATGTTCAGTGACTAGTTCCGGGGAAATTATGTTAGAAAAACCGCTTTGTTTGACCTGGGATTCGAACCCAGGACCTCTGAGTCCACAGCCCATATATGCGGCCTCTACACCAATGTTTTGACGCAAGTGTTTTTTTATTTTTAATTATTCTAATTTACTGTTTACTTAGACTCGTAACTAAGTAAATAACATAAGTTATGCATTCAAGTTTATTAAAACAGAATATAAATAGCATAATATCCATAATTCTGTATCCGTAATTACTGTGCGAAGTACACACAATCGTGAATAAATTGATTACATAATAATAATAAAATAATTGCGTTTTCGTATTGTACCTTTAAGAAATTTGCTTTTATAGATTTTTTAAAATTTATTTAGGGAAATTAACGATTGTACATTAAGTATATGATATATCTTAAATTAATAAAGTACAGATAGGTAAATGCATAAATAACACCATTTTCCACGAACTATACGTAATGGGTAGATATAAAAAAGGCTAGGGCTTTACAGTAAACTACGGTCACCATCGGCCACAGGACGTCCACTGCTGGACTTTAATAAATAAAAAAAAAAAAATTATATCAATCCCGACTCGAAGTAAATTATTTCCTTTGTGAATGGATCCACAGACATTTTATAAAACGCACAGACATATTAAAAACTTCCTAATTTAAGATGATTCATTAGGATTAGAAGTAGAGCCAACACAAAGTCGGAAAATATACCTAAAGACTACGGCTAAGATCTATAGAACGAACTTCGATTTAGTCCGAGTCAATTTTTACAAGAAAAACTTTGCTTAGTCTGTCTGTCAGTCTGTTTTTTTGTAAATAATGACTCTGGCTTAATGATTTCTTATCGTGGTCACGGGTCTGACTGTCCCGTGACCACGAAGGCTGCAAAGCTTTCGAAACGTCGGGCATAAAAATTAAAACCAAATCGTGATATAATCCGTAAAAATAGTTTAATTTCAATGACTCTGACTTAGTCAAATTCACTCAATAGATCTCAGCCTACGAGTCTTGAACTCTTGACTTATTGCAGAGACAAGACTTATAGTTTCGAGAGTCGACGTTCGGGCCTCAGATAATAATAGTCGCCACTGCGCGGTCAGCCTTTAATCTAACATCCGTCAGCACAACATTGTAAGCGGAAAATCCAATACGGTGTTTAAAATTAAATTAATTTTATCCATTATGCATAAGTGCTTTTTTTAAGTCGGATTATTCAACATCTACAATATCAATAGCCGGCTGTGAAACGAGAGGTCGCGGGTTCGATTCCCTCACGAAGGCAAATGTTTGTCTGACCCACAGATATTTGTTTCGGGTCTGAGTGTTGTGAGACCGAAAATCTCTTGTAGTTTCTGATACCCACGGTACAGGTTAAACCTAGTGTGGGGTCAGGACTATGTGTGTGTCTGTTGGGTGTATTTATTCATTTATTTATCTTGTTGTATTATTATTATGAACTAGAACAAAACCAGATATTAACGCTCCCGAACAAACAAACTTTTTGACCTATTAATTATAGATGACCAAAAAATAGACCATTTTGCAAGTACAGATAAAAGTCAAGGCTCCTGCCAAATCTTTAATAATACTTGACTACACTTTACATTATACACGCTTAAAAATCGTTCAATAAACATAACGCGTTCGTGACCAATGTAAATCCATCACGGTGCTATGTAAATCACTTCGGCAATAAATGATCTATTGAGTTATAAATAGATATAATTAATAGCTTACTTTACCACGAGCATGTGGGCAAAATCATCACGATTTCAAATTAAAATTACCCTTTTTATACATTTAAATAAAAGAACTTTAGACTTTTTATTAAAACGATCATTTACAATTCTTCCGTACCTTTGCGGTTGGGTAAGGTTATGTCATACACTTTGATTAAAGGTTTCAAGATAGTGTATGATTTTTGATCTTTTGGTAATTTGACTGCCCCGGTGGCGTGGTGGTATTTCGGTACGACTACGGTTCTGAGGTATCGGGTTCGATCCCTGGGTCGGGCAAAGTGATATTGGATTTTTCCATATCAGCCCGGAGTCTGGAATTTGTGCCCGATGTGGCGATAGACTCGCCCCCTATCACATCTGGGACGGAACTAAGCTCGGCGAAATGTGGGTGTTCTAGTTCGCTAGTGCGACTCTGCCTACCCCTTCGGGGATACAGGCGTGAGCTTATATGTTTAATTTTACTATAGTCCCATTTAGACAGAGAGAGATTATCGCCAAACGGAGGCGAGAACATAAGGACTAACGAATAACTTAATTACCAATGTTTGTTACTCTTTCAGGCAAAAACTACTGGATGGATTTTGATGAAACTTTACAGTTATATTTTACATCCAAATAACCCACAGGCTACTTTTTATCTCGGAAAATAAATTTATACACGAATAGCTTAGTTTTAGTGTGTTTTATAATTTATTCACTATTGTATGAGAATTGCTAAGTAATTAGACAACGACCATCCATAGATATCGACGTTCAATTAGAATTATGCTTTGGAATTATGCAACCAAATTCAATTATCTCATTCCTTTCATACACTCCATCTTGATTTATGTTTACTGTTTTTACACGTCAACACTGTTTTACTCATACATACATAAGCTCACGCCTGTATCCCCGAAGGGGTAGGCAGAGGCGCACTAGCCAACTAGTACACCCACGTTTCGCCGAGCTTAGTTTCGTCCCAGATGTGATAGGGGGCGAGCCTATCGCCATATCGGGCACAAATTCCAGTCTCCGGGCTGATATGGAAAAATCCAATATCACTTTGCCCGACCCGGGGATCGAACCCGAGACCTCAGGATGGTAGTCGTACCGAAATACAGCTACGCTACCGAGGCAGTCACTGCACTACATTGTTTTAAACACAAGCATTTAGGTAAGCCTACATCTATCGAAGCCTTCATCAGAATTAAATAACAACCACAACTTTAGACTAGATAATTAAATAATTTAAAAGTGGTCGACCGCACTGTCAGATTTCCCGTCAAAAAACCCACGACATTTTATCTAATTGAGTGCAGCGCACCTTCTCGATTCGAATTCGAACTCATAAATGATTTACGTCACGGCCTCTGTATCACATATATACATAGGTTTATCCAATGTATAGATTGTGATTATTGTATAACATTAAAAGGCAAACCTTTCACGTCGGGAGGTCATTGGTGTAAAAACAAAAGAAGCCTTTGAAAAGAGTTGTCAATCATGCTTCGAAGACCGTGTCCAAACCGTGTCCGGGAAAACAGTTCAATGACATAACCGTTAAAATTATCTAGAGTTGTAGACATGACTATCACTTTGCTCAGGTTTTACTTAATGACTTCTTTATCGCATTAAAAACGAAATTCTATTACTTTATATTTCGTCATAATCTACGAGTATTTATTGAAATAAAACTATTTTTACGGATTCTATCACGATTTGGTTTTAATTTATATGCCCGACGTTTCGAAAGCTTTGCAGCCTTCGTGGTCACGGGTCAGACTCAACGATGACGACGAAACGTCGAGCATAAAAATTAAAACCAAATCGTGATAGAATCCGTAAAAATAGTTTTATTTTAAGAATAACATTCGCGTAAACCTAAGAAATTACTATGAGTATTTATTATTTGATGTCTGGGGACTATTGAGACTGCTGTAAATCTGGGTCTACCCCACTACGCTTGTGGCTGTACATTCATATCCGCCCGGATGGCGACAACAGTACACTTGGTGTTAAAAAGTTAAAACCTCTCTTAGTGACCCATACTCCTTGTGTGGTTCCGTTCCCGGATCTGCCATTGTATATTATCCTGCTTTCTCGAGGGGCGTGCGATTGATTTGATGATTGGTTGGGGCGGTGTGGGGTATATGTGTCTGCATCGGTTATCCGCGTGTTTTGTCGCAAGATGTCTTCGATTGTTTGATGGAAATTTCTTTTCTTAATTTACTTTTTGTAAAAGAGATAGATTTAAAGTGGGTTGAAAAGCTGTTTAATGATCATGTTTCATTAAAGAGTAATATAGTTAAAAAGCAACGAACGAAAAGCAGCTCAGTTGGGAATGGTACGGACTGCCGAGATCAGTGTTTGAGGTTTGATACCAACCCCAAAATGGAGCTCTGACTTAGAAAAGTCTGACGTAGAATAATTCACAAAGAAAACACACTTAACATAGAAATGTTAAGTGTGTTTTCTTTGTGAATTATCGCTTGCTATAACGGTGAATAAAACATCGTGAGGAAATCTGCATACCCTGGAATTTCTCCACAAGAATTCCAAAGGTATGTGAACTCTACCAACCCGCATTAGGCCAGCGTGGAAGACTAAGGGCCCTCTCATTAGTAGATGATGCCCGTGCCCAGCAATCATCATCATCATCATCATCAGCCATAGGGCGTCCACTGCTGAACGTAGGCCTCCCCCAAAGATTTCCAGATCGACCTGTTGGAAGCGGCCTGCATCCACCGACTTCCTGCGACCTTTATCAGCTCGTCGGCCTACTTTCCCAGCAATGGGACAATAATATTACAGGGCTAAAATTATTATTATAAAAAATTGCTTTTCCATTTCTGCCAACCCTAATTCAATACGAGGATATAAGGTTAAACCGTGATTAAATAGAACGTGTCGTGATATCAATTGCATTCTATATTACCGACTGATTATGTACTATAATATCTGAGATCGCCCCCTTGGTCTAGTGGCAGCGTATCTCGGCTGTGAAGCAGGAGTTCCTGGGTTCGATTCCCTTAAACAATTTTCACAGGACTGGATCTCTCAGATGGGGGTTAAGACGAAACGTTTCTGCAACATTCTTGAAAGAGTTGCGCTAGAGTGGGATAAGGACAGGTGGAAGGAGTATAGATCAGAGTAGATATGTCATACTGGTCGCCTCCTTGGTCTAGTGGCATGTATGGGCTGTGGACCGGGAGGTCGTGGGTTCGATTCCCAGGTCGGGCAAAGCGAATTTTCTAATTTAATTTGTACGAGACTGGATCCCCCAGAGGAGGTTGACCTTAGGCAGGCAACCTGTAGTATAAACTTAGCCAAATCCTTCCTGCACCATGAAATTTGGCACAGAGATAATAATAATAACTACTTTCTTTCTGCCTGGCGTTATTCCGGCCAAGTGCCAGGGTCCGCCTGCCTATCTAAACGCTTCCACTTCGCCCTGTCTTCAGCATCCTCTACAGTGACACCATTGATTCTCATATCATCCTCCAAAACGTCCAGCCAGCGCTTTTTGGGACGTCCGCGGGGTCGCACCCCTGGTATGATCTGGTCCAAACACCTGCGACCAACGTACTCCTGTGGTTTTCTCAAAACGTGACCGTATGGTCATCGCAAGCGACGTTCTTGTAGTTTATCCGCCACATCGCGGACACCAAGACTACCGCGGATGTACACGTTACGTACCTATTCGATCTAGTCGTGTAACGTTGCACATCCACCGCAGCATCCTCATTTCCGCAACGTGGATTTCCTTAACATGCCGCTTAAGAACAGGCCATGATGGTTTTACTACAATAATAATTTTATTTCTAATTGATTATAAAACATTTTAATCTGAAATTCTAACATAACAACTACATAATTTTTTTTAAAATTTATTTTAAAGAAAGCTTACAGACAAATAACAAAACTTTAGGCACAGATTTTGTAATCTAGATGTTACTTACTAACTCTAGCTGTATGAATTCTGTAACTTGATTGTATTATATCTTAAATAAATTAAAAAAAAGATAGTTCATAATCTGGAAGAGCACTTATGCTACTTTTTAGTCTGTGTTTTTTACGCGAACAAATTGGCGGGCAGAATCTTTAATCTAGTAGTAGATACACGTGGCAGGCGGGTATGTTTTGTCAGGTTTGGTAGAATTTTCAAGTGTATTTGATATTCATATGTGTTATAAAAACATTATTAGTATGACTAAAAAGCGAATGTAGGTCATAAAAGATTAATTAGCTCTTAGATTTTACACGAGTAACTATTACATAACAGTTGGCACGACTTAACACATGTACACTAATAATATAAAGGCATGTTTGTAAGTTTGTTTTTTGGAAGTTATCTCTTAGCTTGAAATCTATAGAGCGAACTTCGACTAAGTCTAAGGCAAGGTAACGAACTCAGTGAGCGTTTTGACTTAGTCCGAGTCATTTTTACAAGGAAATATTTGCTTAGTCAGCCTGTCAGTTTGTTTTTCGACCAACTTCCGAGAAGGAGGTCTTCAATTCGTCTGTATTTTTTTTAATGTATGTTACGCGATATCTCCGCCAAATGTGGACCGATTTTCAAAATTCCTTTTGTGTTCGATTTCAAGGGCGGTGCTCGGGCTACAGATTTCAGCCAAACTACTGTGGACCTAGCAGGAATATTTTTGACACTCGAAATTTTGCTCGATGCGAGTCTATTATATTCGTTTGAAATATAAACCAAATGTCGTCAGTGCGCAGCGAGCTCGATACGAATTCGATTGAAACATATTCATGCTCGGGTTGCAGAACCGATTTTGAAAATTCTTTCACTAGAAAGCTACATTATTGCTGAGTGGCATAGTGTATTGGATTATGATTAATATTATTTTTAATGTAAATTATTAATATTTGACAGCCTCCTACTCGCCTCCTTGGTCTAGTGGCAGCATGTATGGGCTGTGGACCGGGAGGTCGTGGGTTCGATTCCCTGTTGGGCAAATCGAATTTTCTAATTTAATTTGCCCGCGACTGGATCCATCATAGAGGGTTGATATCAGGCAGGCAGGTCGTACAAACTAAGCCAAATGCTCTCTGCAACATGCTTGAAAAAGTGTGTTGCGTTGACCCCGCATTAAGGTAGGGTAAGGGCAGGTAGAAAGAAAAGATTTGACAACCTCCGTGGTGCAGTGGGCGACTAGCCAGCTGTGAAACGAGAGGCCGTGAGGTCAATTCCTACCTCGAGACAAATGTCTGTTTGGCCCACTGATATTTGTTTCGGGTCTGGGTGTTGTGATACCGAAAGTCTCGCGTAGTTTCTGATATCCGATACAGATTATACCTAATGTAGGTTCTAAGGCGTAGCATGGGCTAATATAGACGTGGGCGAAGTCCCCTTTTCTTTCCTTCTCAGGATCTACTCAATAAGAGGTGCTTCAAGCGTAAAAGTAATCAAATTAGCCATCTATGGCAAATTCTGGGGGCATCGCATGGACTTCGCGACGCCCCTTTAAGTTCGAAGCCGTGAGCGAGGGCCTACTTCGCGCACACCTAGCTACGCCACTGTGTGTATCTGGACTACGTGTGTGTCTATTGGGTGTATTTTCGCCGAATGCTCATACACTTAAGGCCGCCTTATGTCGTTTAATATCGCATTTTCTGTCAAAATTGTATGGTGAAAATCAATCTAAGAAGCGATAAAAGTTGAGTAGCGTTTAACCATTCGGGCCTTTGTCTATTTATTTCGTTAATCAATTGTGAGGAAAATGGACTTATGGGTACTTGACAAATTATTATAATTAATTTTATATGAAATTTACGTCATATAAAACATAGCACAGAAAGAAATATTGAAAAATTCTCAAAAATAATAAAATTATAAGCATTTGAACTTTGGTGTAACCTTCAAAATGCGGGAAAGAGAAGTATCAGTATAATCACGTCACGGCCATAACGGTGCGTGCAGCGTGCGTTGGAAGGGGGTAGAAAAATATCCCCACATCTCGAATCTTACCAATTGCAGAATTTAAAATATCAATGACTGCCTCATTTTGCAACCAATTTCAATACAGTCTTTACAGAAGGGTTTCTTTTAGATTTTTTGCCATTTCATATAAAAATATGTGTGAAATCAAATATAGTCAAGTACCCAATTACCGTTGCGCTGTTTTTTTTTTTTTAACAAAGATCGGCAAACGAGCAGAAGGGTCACCTGATGGTAAATGATCTCCACCGCCCATAGACACCCAAGACACAAAAAGAATCATGGGTGCGTTGCCAACCTAAAAGGAGGGAATGGAAGGGGAGGGAAGGGGATTGGGAAAGGGAATGGGGAAATGGGCCACCGGAAATCTCACTCACCGAATGAAACGCGACAGCAAGCTGCCACTTTACGTTGGTTTTCTGTGAGACGGTGTATCTAACCGGTCGAGCCGGCCCATTCGTGCTATAGACGTCACTGTCTACAGCGTGGTTCTACCACTAGTAAACGTTTATTAAACGTAGTATTAAACGTTTCCACGTGAACGAAGTCGCGGGCTACGGCTTGTAATATGTCTAGTATTTTACATAAAGTCACGCCTTACGAGGGGGTAGTCACTAGATAGAGGTAAACCAGATGACTAAATATTGCACATTCGAATGTTAGTTTTTTAGTGTCAGTTGCTCGTGACCTTCAGTTCATGTCAAACTAGTATGGGGTCAGAGTCAGGTAAGCTCATAAGCTCACGCCTGTATCTCCGAAGGGGTAGGCAGAGGCGAACTAGCGAACTAGAACACCCACATTTCGCCGACCTTAGTTCCGTCCCATATGTGATAGGGGGCGAGCTTAGCGCAAATTCAAATTCCAGACTCCGGGCTGATACGTCATTCAGATTTGTCAGTCAAGACTATGTGAATTATTATCAGCAGGTCGATTCTCTAAGGTTTCATTTGTGAAAACAACGTTGCGGCATCGTTGCGGCAACGATATTTTCATTTTTGTATTCAGCAAGGTATAAAGCGCACGCATTAGCGCTATGCGTGATGACGGCGCTTATGCTCGAGCAAGGCGTTTGAGATAAATTTATGGAAAATGGTATTCTCTAAGACCCAACAACGTTGAATGTTCCGTCGATCTCAACGTTGTGCCGTTTCTTATAGAATCGACCTGCAGGGCTCATTCACAGGGATTCCCTCATTAACGATCCGTCAAAAAACACGATACGACATGACGGATGGACGTTCACATTGCATATGAAATCGTATTTTATCACGATTCGGCAAAATATCCGAATTTATGTTCACATTCGTATCGTGATTCAGAGTTTAGTCTTGGATAAACTACCGGCGTAATGTCTAAAGTCTAAACTTAACGTACTGTAGTTGACATGTATCAATCTATACTTATTATAAAGAAGAATTAATTGTTTAATGATTAGGCTCAAAAACTACTGATTTTCAAAATTATTTTATCTATGGAAAGGTACCTTATCGGCGAGTAACACTAGATATTTTTTTTATATCTACGCCAACGAAGCCGCGGGCAACAGCTAGTCCTTTATAAAACCTATTACCTCACAAAAGCACGATGACGTTATATACTTACGTTGTATAGATACTTACGTCTTTGTACTTCTAGGTGTAGTATTATTCACTACTTCCTTTTACTTGTATAACAGGTCAATGTTTCTTTGCCCATGACCTATAACGAAAAAATACCTACCTCCTTTATTGTTCTTAAGTTCTTAGCAATCAAAGACATTCAACAGTATATAGACTGGACAAAACCACAACACTTGTCATTAGTGTTGCCAGATGTCCCGATTTGCGCGGGACGTCCCGATTTTCAGGGGTTTGGTGACCCGTCCCGATTTACCCTTGATCGGGACGCCGAATGTCCCGATTTCTGACTATCCTTCTTAGCATGTACTTTAAAAAAAAATTAACAGTCGCTCATACTCGTTTACTGACAAAAGTGGTAAACAATACGGTTGTATGTTAAACTATATTTCAATTCAGCTGTCCGTTTGCATAAGTAAGTGCTAATTATTTTTTGTTACAATAAATAAATAAAATAAAATCTTTATTGGTCACAAAAATCAAGGTCGCAATCTCAATTTAAATAATAATTTATGTTATAACGCTATCAATTTAGAAACAAGCAGGCAGGTAAATGGGATGGGGCTTAGATTAGCAAGAAAGGGAACGGTATATGGCAGTTTATTTTTTCCCGTTGATTGCAATGCTAGCAGACAATCAACGGGAAAAAAATAAGACGAGTTTTAGAGTCAAATGTCCCGGTCTTCTTTTGACAGCTTTCTTCTGGCGTGAGGAGGCGTCTTCGCGGGTTAAGGCAGGTTTCGAGGAGATAAAGGCTCGACAATACTGCGGAGAGAGGCCCTCTCTCTCAGAATTCGTCGTGTGCCATCATTGTAGCAACTGCCCCGAGAATACATCCCAGCACACTCTCAAAATGTGTCCAGCCTGGGATGAAGAACGCAGCGCTCTCAGAACTGTAGCCAGTAACGGCCTCTCTGTGCCGGCAGTGGTAACTAGTAGCTACAATAGTCGGTAGTCGGAGGTCGTGGCGCGGTATGACCTCATCTGTGAACGTGTTATGTTGAAAAATGAGAGACGGGATCGGGAATGCTTAGATTCCAGTCACCAAACAAAAAGCGAGGCGTCTGGTTGTTGACTGGCGCCTCCAGTCCTGCGGATTGGGGTGAGGGCCGTACAGCGGGGGATGTGTTGCATTTGTGTATTACATTGATGCAACCTCTGAGATGTACAACTCGGCTGCACAAAAACATCTTCTTGACGTGCTTACCAAAGGCGGCATAAATATAACTAAGAGACGGGCCGAAAGGCAACGTGCAGAGTGTGTTCCAGCAGCAATCCAGAGGTTACTCCGCATCCTACAGAACCTATCTCACTTGCCTTAAATAAGGCAACCACGGTATTTAGTCGGTAGTGTCGGTATAGTTATTTTGGTTAGGGACCCGTCCTAATCCACAGTCACTGTGGACTAGAGCAGAAGACGACGAGTCGGGCATAACCATCGCACTGAACCCAGGTTGGGAGATATCCGTAAAGAGTTGATTTTTCTCCGTGGATAAAAAAGTGTCCCGCTCTGCCATCTAAATGGTTGTTTTGTGTAAACTTTTCCACTACGCCCGGTCTTCATCATCCACCACAATAAAATCTTCTTCTTCTACCTGCCCTTATCCCACCTTAATGATGGGTCGGCGCAACATACTTTTTCTAGTATATTATAGAAAGGATTTGGCTTAGTTTTTACGACAGGCTGCCTGCCTGACGTGAACCCTCTCTGAGGAATCCAGTCCCGGGCAAAATTAAATGAGAAAATTCGCTTTGCCCGACCTGGGAATCGAACCCAGGACCTCCAGGTCCACAGCCGATATATTTTGCCACTAGACCAAGTAGGTGACATTGAAACCACTGGCTTTTATACCTTTTACCAAAACGACAAGCCGCCACTTTTTTAGGCCGTCCACGAGAACGCACCCCTGGCATGATTGGTCCAGAAACTTGCGACCGACTGCTCCCGTGGTTTACTCAAAATATGACAATACCTTTCAAGCGACATTCCTGCAGTTTATCTGACACCAATTTTCGTATTATTCTAATCGTGTAACGTTGCACAACCACCGCCGCATCTTCATCTCCGCAACTTAGTTTTCGCTAACATGATGCTTACGGGGCAGTCACGTCAAAGTTTTTCTGTTTATTTACTTATATACTTTCAACGAAGCTAACTAGTGGTAAAATCTTGGAAATCAAGTTTCCGCGGGGGAAAAAAGGTGCAGGGCCATAATGCCCGACACAGATGGAAAATATCCATACGATACTGGGCCGAATCCCTAACACATACTGCACTAGTTATACCGACTAAAAGCCTGGCAGCGAATAGGAACAACTGCGGATTTCCCTAGGCGAGAAGCGCCCATGTTTTGGCTGGAATCGCTTCTACGCGGTGTCGCCTCTGGGCCGTCTCCAATCGCGGCAGAGGCACTCATAAACCCCAGCCGCCGATGGACCTCCTTGGCGTCAATGACAGAACAAGGCGGTCCACCTGCACTGCTGTCCATCTTAGGGGCGCTATAACAGCCACTTGCTATGACCTACGTTAGCCCCTATAAGTCAAAGCTTACGACGGGATACCGATATTAAATTTTTCAAACGCCCCGAGCCACAAAGTGGGAAGCGAGGGACAGTCACGCCTCCTATGCCCCCTCTGGCGGCTGAAGGGATCAAATAAAAAAATCTGAGAATCAAGGATTAGATTGTTCCCGATCTCTCTCGGCACTCTCCTTCTGTGAGATACATCTTCTCGTAAAAGTTGGCTTCTGAACGCTAGGCTCCCAGGATCTCGACCATGGTTTACGTCACACCTGGCACCGAGAGGTTTTTTGCGACGACAACTGCTCTGAGAACGGTGCACTCTTTGTACTAGGCTGGGCATATTTCTAGTGTGGGTAGAATTAAAGTATGAACTCAATCCCGGGATTGAATCCTCTAAATGTGAGGTATATAACTTTTTTTTGTTATCGTGGGGAAAGTGTTTTAACACTACCGCCACGCCAGGGGGAAGGCGTAACGGTTATGTCGGTGTCGCCGATCTTACGACCCAGCGCCATAATGCCCGGGAGAGATGGAAAACATCCGGGCGACACTGGGTCGACTCCCTAACTATGTACACCCTACACTGGCAATACCGACTACAAACACCGCGGTGGCCCTTTTCGGCGCTTTAGAGACGGTTCCGGGTTTCCCTAGGCGAGAAGCGCCCAGGCGTCAGCCGGAACCGTCCCGGCGCGGTGCCGCCTTGCGGCCCATCTCCAATTGTGGGGGGGCTCATAAACCCCCGCCGATGGGGTATATAACTGCAATTAAAAAAGGCATTGAAACTTCGCCAATGTTGAGACCAAATTCGATCATAAATTTAGTTATATTTAAAAAAAAACTTATTATAGTTCGATTTCTTTGTTATACTAACCGGCCGGTAACGTCCCGATTTGAAAACCTATGTCCCGATCATTTTAACCTTGTGTTCCGATATTTCACACAATAGATCTGGCAACACTACTTGTCATCCAAAATTTGTGATCTAGTGATCAGAAGTCGCTCAGTTTATTTGGAATATACGCGTAATAATGTTGAGAGACTTAACTTATCTTACGTGGGATTGGAATAAAACTATTTTTATGGATTCTATCAAGATTTGGTTTTAATTTTTATGCCCGACGTTTCGAAAGCTTTGCAGCCTTGGTCACGGGTCAGACTGACTAAAAATTAAAACCAAATCGTGATAGAATCCATAAACATAGTTTTATTCCAATGAATAACATTCGCGTAAACCTAAGAAATAATTATCTTACGTGATTCTTAACCATTCGCAAAACATTATATGGTGTAAATTGTAATAATCGCCCTCGCATTGATTGATAGTTGATGGCGGTACTGAAGGTTGAGATCAATTTTTTTGTATGGAAACTTGCTTGATAAGCCTCTTTATTTAGTAATATTAAATCTCTTTGTTAGCAACAGTGTTATGTAGTTCGACAAATAGATATCCTGAGACACTTTAAAGTGTTTATTCGGTGTCAAGTTTGTTTTACACTTGCAGGTGGTAGGATATTCGTATCCGACCTGATGTCGACTACCGTACACGTGGTGCTAAAACCTGTCATAGTGACCCACACTTTATGTGTGGTTCGCGTTCCAGCCAGTGTACTTTCGGTTCTCTCGGGGGGCTTGCGGCATGACTTGATGATTGGTTGGGATGGGTATGGGGGTATTCCTGTGTCTACATCGATCATCCGCCTGTCTTGTCGCAAGCCCCTCGATTTGCTTCATCACTCTTCGGATTCAGAGTGTGAAGAAACATAAATAGGCCGGCTGATTATGGCGTCTACTGATAAACTCATTGTCAGTGGTCGCTAGTTTTTTTGAACTGCACTACACTTACCATCAGGTGCAGTGTAATCACTTTGCCGTACATAACCCCTATTTAATGAATAATCACAAGTTTAAAAACTTAACAGACCGACTTCAAATATGATCGTCACCAAATTTATGGGACCACCCTTGAAATAAGCTCTATCGAACTCAAAAAGAATTTTGAATATCGGTCCACATTTGGCGGAGATATCGCGTAACATAAAAAAAATACAGACGAATTGAGGACCTCCTCCTTTTTGGAAGTCGATCGAAGAAATAATAGTGCAAGTGAATGTGCGAACAAGTAAAGCAAAAGAGATTAATTACAGATATTAATTGACCGATCTCAATAAACAGGGTCAAATTTCCGTTAGACGAATAATTACATCGAAA
Source organism: Clanis bilineata (assembly GCA_036417725.1). NCBI lineage: Eukaryota > Metazoa > Arthropoda > Insecta > Lepidoptera > Sphingidae > Clanis > Clanis bilineata. The sequence continues at coordinate 11,384,407 of CM071154.1, forward strand.
AGTTACACGTGTATGTGCAAGGTCGTAGGCAGTTAAACCTTGTATGGGTTCCGTATTAGCATAATATTTGCGTAACTGCAACATTATAACTACGGTTACTGAGACTTTTGCAAGCCGATTTTTAGTTTATAATTGCCAGCTTTTATTATTATGATATTAATATTGATCATAATCTCGTTCTTCTGGTAATCGTATGGGTATTAATATTTATTTTTTAATGTAATTATTATTTATAGTATCAAGTGCGTTGCCGTTTATTGCTTGTGCTGTACAGTTAATCTAGTTCGGGAACCTTTTAACTGAAGGTATTTAAGGTCTCAGTAGACACGCCTAGACTGAGGCCAAAGCTCTCATTAGAAGAGACCCAGCAAAACGGTGGAAAACTGTAATCAACACAAATTCTTTGCCACTGGGAAAAATCCACACCTCCCAACCCGGGGGCAGTGGGATGGGTATGCCGGACTCGTCGGTTTTCTGCTGTGGGCATTAGGACGGGTCCCTAACCAAAATGCCTACACCGACAAAAAGAACCCGTGGTTGCCTTCTACAGCGCATGTGGGACGGTCCCGGGGGATCCGGAGTACCCTCTGGTTTGCTTAGCGGTAAGATAAGGTAGCGCACTTTGAACTCGATTTCGGTAGAATTTTAAGTCAATAAATGAAACCGAATCGTACTTAAAATGGAGTGTCAAGGATCAGGGGGCCGAGGTCTCGGGTTCGGACAGTAAGGCCGAGTCTGAAATTTGTGCCCGATATAGCGACAGGACCTACATGGGACTGAAATGAGTTCGGCGTAATGTGGGCATAATTCGTTAGTACGCCTCTGCCTACCGCTTTGAGTTACAGGGAAGAACCTACGTCTGTATGTGTAGGAAGACAAAAGTGGACATTGCTGCGCTTCTCATCACGTGTAGCGGAGTCACATTGTCGTACTGAGAAAAGATAATAATCACATTCAAATAAACATTTAATATGCAAAATTATGAACAATTTACTGACTCGTGACTTTATATTTAATATATTTCCGGGAACAAAATTCAGTATAAGACGGAAAGTGAGTACAATATTTTTGAATGAGTTGAAATACGGATATTTTAATTCATGATTGCACCGTGTCGTAAAACTTTGTATTTTTAGTCAGAATTTTTCATGCACGAAGTACTTTTTAGGGTTTCGAAGCCAAATGGCAAAAAAGGAATCCTTTTATTTTCATCATGTCCGTCTGTCTGTCTGTCTAACAGTTTATTATAGACTATTAGTACTAAAGAGCTGTAATTTAGCATGACAACGATGAAATTTTATTTTTTTTCTTTAGGGGTAGGCTTCCCCTACAAGTAAAGTAGGGATGAATTTTATTTTCTCGACTATCCTATGATGTTGGGTATCGTTGGATAAGTCTATCAAAAACATTGCCGGTTTAGGAAATCTATTTTTCGATTCGAGGCTTTGAGAAATATTAAGCTTTAAAGTGCTAATTTTTGGTAGAGTGGGGCGTTCCCCCCCTCTATCTCCTAAACAGTTGGTTTTGGAAATATATCACAGTAGTAGCATACATAAAATCTATCACGGCTAAGCAGGCTTTTCAAGTTAACGAGTAATAGATGACCAAAGTAAAAAGAAAAATTTCGTACCAACTCTATTGAATATTACTTAGATGAAGTTGTTAGTTATGTGAAGCAGGTAGTAAATATGAGTCTATGGACCATATACCTAAAATTATGTTCAATAATATTGCCCCATACTTATAAAAATATTAAAGCGCTGCTTATCTTTAACCATAGGTTTTCCCTTTCATTTTTAAACAATGTAACGCAAGGAAATAGTGTCATGTTATTCTTAGCGAAAAGATAGATGAAAATGTTTTTGTAAGTAAGGCCCATTATATTTAAGTATCAGTTACCCTTACAGCAGCCCGAGCAGGAAAATTTCTGACAACCGTAAATGTATTCGTGCTCGTCTATGAAATTTGTATGAAATATTAATCAAATGTCATCAGTGCGCAGCGAGTTTACATTTACATTAGTTTTTCGTGCTCGGGCTACTGATTTCTTAAGTTTACGCGAATATTATATATTGAAATAAAACTATTTTTACGGATTCTATCACGATTAGGTTTTAATTATTATTCCCGACGTTTCGAAGGCTTTGCAGTCTTCGTTGTCACGGGTCAGTCTGACCCTTTAATTAAAACCTAATCGTGATAGAATCCGTAAAAATAGTTTTATTTCAATCAGTTACCCTTACTTCGGAACCCCTTACTGTGCGTGGTCAGCAGATATGCAGCATGCACTTGGCCGTTTCTTTATATTATACCTTTATTTCTGGTCTGGCTAACATGTGCAGTGTGACCGAAACTCTCTGGTATTTTCCTGATACCCATGACACAAAACTCGTATCTCTCGTACTTGTGTGGGGTCAGGACTATATGAAACTGTTGGATGTTATCTCAACATTGAAGTATTATAGAGGCATAAACACGCTATTTTTTTATTCGGCTATTAGGATATCACAGTCATAACATAAGCTCACGCATGTATCCCCGAAGGGGTAGGCAGAGGCGCACTCGCGAACTAGAACACCCACATTTCGCCGAGCTTAGTTCCGTCCCAGGTGTGATAGGGGGCGAGCCTATCGCCATATTGGGCACAAATTCCAGACTCCGGGCTGATATGGAAAAATCCAATATCACTTTGCCCGACCCGGGGATCGAACCCGAGACCTCAAAACCGTAGTCGTACCGAAATACCACCACGCCACCGAGGCAGTCAAATCACAGTCAGATATTTTAGAATCGCGAGCTAGAATACATTTAGGGAACGTACCCATATTACGTGACGCATTTTGGGGGGGGTCCTTAAAATACCACTCTTGGTCGCATTGGCGAGGGAGGATTAGGATTTCGTCGAAATCTCGTGCTTTTTCGAGCTTTATTCAAATACTAGCTTTTGCCCGCGGCTCCGCACGCGTATTTTGTAGGGCCAACGGAAAAAAACTTTTAATTTGTTGATCCGCCCTGTCGTTTTAGTCTAAATATGAGCGACCCAGCTATCGATTTTGAAGACAATCGGCCCAAAAACAAAGAAAAATAAAATGGCGACCACTTTTGACAGATCTGACAGCGGTTCTGTCATTCGGAACCACGGGGCGACCCAGATATCGATTTTGAAGTCAATCGGCCCAAAAACAAAGAAAACCAAAATGGCGGCCAGTTTTGACAGGTCTGATAGCGGTTCTGTCATTGGGAACCACGGGGCGACTCAGATATTGATTTTGAAGTCAATCGGCCCAAAAACAAAGAAAATCAAAATGGCGGCCAGTTTTGACAGGTCTAACAGCGGTTCTGTCATTGGAAACCACGGGGCGACTCAGATATCGATTTTGAAGTCAATCGGCCCAAACACAAAGAAAAACAAAATGGCGGCCACTTTTGACAGGTCTAACAGCGGTTCTGTCATTCGGAACCACGGGGCGACTCAGATATCGATTTTGAAGTCAATCGGCCCAGAAACAAAGAAAAACAAAATGGCGGCCACTTTTGACAGGTCTGACAGCGGTTCTGTCGTTCTTAACCACGGGGCGCCCCAGATATCGATTTTGAAGTCAATCGGCCCAAAAACAAAGAAAATCAAAATGGCGGCCACTTTTGACAGGTCTGACAGCGGGTCTGTCATTGGGAACCACGGGGCGACTCAGATATCGATTTTGAAGTCAATCAGCCCAAAAACCAAGAAAAACCAAATGGCGGCCACTTTTGACAGGTCTAACAGCGGTTCTGTCATTCGGAACCACGGGGCGACTCAGATATCGATTTTGAAGTCAATCGGCCCAAAAACAAAGAAAAACAAAATGGCGGCCACTATTGACAGGTGTGACAGCGGTTCTGTCATTGGGAACCACGGGGCGACTCGGATATCGATTTTGAAGTCGATCGGCCCAAAAACAAAGAAAAACAAAATGGCGGCCACTTTTGACAGGTCTGACAGCGGTTCTGTCATTCGGAACCACGGGGCGACTCAGATATCGATTTTGAAGTCAATCGGCCCAAAAACAAAGAAAAACAAAATGGCGGCCACTTTTGACAGGTCTGACAGCTGTTCTGTCATTCGGAACCACGGGGTGACTCAGATATCGATTTTGAAGTCAATCGGCCCAGAAACAAAGAAAAACAAAATGGCGGCTACTTTTGACAGGTCTGACTGCGGTTCTGTCGTTCGGAACCACGGGGCGACCCAAATATCGATTTTGAAGTCAATCGGCCCAAAAACAAAGAAAAACAAAATGGCGGCCACTTTTGACAGGTCTGACAGCGGTTCTGTCATTCGGAACCACGGGGTGACTCAGATATCGATTTTGAAGTCAATCGGCCCAAAACAAAAAAAACAATATGGCGGCCACTTTTGACTGGTTTGACAGCGGTTCTGTCGTTTGGAACCACAGGGCGACTCAGATATCGATTTTGAAGTCAATCGGTCCAGAAACAAAGAAACAAATTTTCAACCCCTATTTCATCCCTTTGTAGGATAAAAATATATCGCACCCCATTTCTGTCCTTAAGGCTAAAACTATCCTCATACCAACTTTCTTAAAAATCCGTTCAGCGGTTTCTGGATTCACATAAAAACTTTCATCCCCTATTTCATCTCATTAGGGGTTTATTTAAAAAAGTAGCCCATTTGTGTCTTTAAACTCAAAGATATGGACTATCCCATACCAAATTTCATAAAAATCCATTAAGTGGGCCTAAAATTCCTATACAAACGTTCATCCCCTATTTCATCCCATTAGGGGTTGATTTAAAAAAGTGGCCCATTTGTATCCTTAAACTCAAAGGTATCCACTGTCCCATACCAAATTTCATAAAAATCCATTAATAGGACCTAAAATCCCCATACAAACTTTTAACCCTTATTTCATCCCTATAGGGGTTGATGAAAAAAAATGAAGTACCCCATTTTAATCCCTAGGGTCAAATGTATCCTCATACCAAATTTCATCAAAATCCATTAAGCGGTTCCAAAATTCCCATACAAACTTTCATCCCCTATTTCATGCCTTTAGGGGTTGATTTAAAAAAATAAAGTACCCTATGTCCGTCCTTGGGGTTAAAAGTACCAATATACCAAATTTCATCAAAATCGGTTCAGCGGTTTAGACGTGAAAACGCCACAGACAGACAGACAGACAGACAGACAGACAGAGTTACTTTCGCTTTTATTATTTAGTAAGGATGGAGCGCAGCGTTAAGCACTTTTTAAGCCCACAGGTGTTCTGATTTTTTTTTACGTTTCTTCGGCAAATATGATTTGAAACCATATTTATAAATGACTACGTGAAAACTAGAGGGGGAGGGGGGTTTTGGCATATACTACGGGTGGTAAAAAATGTATCACGCAGTCCCTTACAATTGTCAGACATTTTCCTACTCGGTCGCAGTAAAACAAATAAAATCACAAAAAAACTCACGCAACAGCGAAAGTTTGTTTGTATGTACGCAACAGGCATACATACATAGATTCGCTAACGTTCCTTCGGTTGGTGTGTACGCGGCATTAAGCATTTCTTCCCAAACAGATTGAGACATACTTTATCCTAATAACATTTAATCAAGAACGTGCTGTGCTAATTAAACGCTAATAATTTATGCTTTTAATTTAAATATCGCGCTTATAAATTAGCACATTTCATGCCAATTCGTATTAACATTTCAACATTGATACGCGGAATATTTAATATACGGAAATAGTCATTTTATTAGAATCGAAAGATACAATTACTCATGTTGCTGCCATGTTTAGTAATAGGAAAGGCTATTCGGAAATACTAAACTTGGCCTAATTACAGTATTCTTTAGATATAAGTGTTTTTTTACATTTTTAAATTTACAAAAATGCTTATAATATATTTAAAATAAACCTAATTCCCTCCGATAGGCTTCCTTAGGTCCCCCGAGTGAGGAACCTTCTCAAAATCCGTGCCGTGTCCAGTAACACTGCTTTCTGCATTTGGTTCTTGACCCAAGCACCAATGTCTAATTACTATTATTTTACACTGATAACGTATAATCGGCTAATTCTTGAGTGGTAGAGCCACGTTGTAGACAGTAACGTCTATAGCACGAATGGGCCTGCTCGACCGGTTTGATGCCACAGAAAACCGCCGTAAATTGGCAGCTTGTTGTCGTGTTTCGTTCGGTGAGTGAGATTTCAAGTGGCCCATTCCCCGCCCCTCCTCCCTTTCCAATCCTTTTCCTTCCCCTTTCATTCCCTCCTTTTCGGTTGGCAATGCAACTCTGATTATTTTTGTGTCTTAGGTGTCTATGGGCGACGGAGATCACTTACCATCAGGTGACCCATCTGCTCGTTTGCCAGTCTCTGCTGTAAAATAAAAAAAAATCTTAATCATGCCAGACCAGACTGCCTCGGTGACGCTGTTGTATTTCGATACGCCTTCCTGAGGTCTCTGTTTCAATCCGGGGATCGTCGATCGATCGTCGGGCAAAGTGATATTGGATTTTTCAGAATCAACCCGGAGTCTGGAATTTGTGCCTAACATGACGATAGGCTCGCCCCTTATCACATCTGGGAAGGAACTAAGCTCGGCTCAATGTAGGTGTTCTGGTTCGCTAGTGCGCCTCTGCCTACCGCTTCGGGGATACAAGCGTGAGCTTCTTTATCACGTCTGTAAAAGTGTGTTTAGCCAACCTCAGATTGAAGTAAGATAAGGTCTATAATATAGAGGTAATATTATATTCTAATGCCACCGTTTCGTTTTTTACCTTAAATAAGAGGAGAAAAAGTAATATCTTTAAAATCAATCACAAACTGGGTCAGTATTAAATAAATTAATATGGAATACCAATTGGGAATGGATACTCTTTGTTTTCTCTTGCTCTTTGTTCGTTTGGTCCAAACCCATTGCAGACAGACATTGAGTTTATAATCAGCAAGTCGATCCTCTAAGGTTTCATTTGAGAAAACAACGTTGCGGCAACGTTTTAATTTTTGTATTCAGCAAGGTACAAAGCGCACGTATTAGCGCTATTCGTGATGACGGTGCTTATGCGAAATAGCTCTCTCGAGCGAGGCATTTGACATAAATGTATTGAAAATGGTATTCTCAAAGACCCAACAACATTGAACGCTCCGTCGATCTCAACGATGTGCGCTACGGGAGCTCGTCGTCGATCGCAACGTTGTGGCGTTTCTTAGTAAATCGACCTGCAGGTGGGACAAAACATGTAAATTTTCCAATATTGCGAATGTGGATAAACACAAGGCGATTAGATCAAGGAGACCGAGCAACTAAAATAATCTTTATATTATAATAATAACTTTTTATTACTCTTGTTAAATATTAATATTTTTATTATCTATGCCTATTAAATTCTATATAATTATCTTCGAATCAATTACACTATGATAGACTTATTACGCATACATAATTTTAAATAATTAATATGCCTATCAAATACATATTTGACCCCGATACGTAGCCTATACAAGATTTTCTTGAATACAACTTGCAAATGGTAAATTATATACAAAGCTAATGTACAACTTTATGGATACATTTTATTCGCTGGATGCAGGCCGGTTCCAACAGGTCGATCTGGAAATCTTTGGGGCCTATGCTCAGCAGTGGACGTCCTATGGCTGATGATGATGATGATGATGATTTTATAATAAAATAATATTAGCTTGGGTGTTGTGAGACTGTGCGTCTCTCATAGTCTCTGACACCCACAGGTTATACCTAGTGTGGGGTCAGGACAAGGTGTGTGACTGTTGGGTGTATTTATTATTATTTATTTATTTAGCCTTGTAATATCTGCTGGGCACGGGCCTGCTCTACTAATGAGAGGGGTTAGGCCTTAGTCTACCAAGCTGACCTAAAGCGGGTTGGTGGACTTCACATACCTTTGAAATTCCTACGAAGAAATTCTCAGATGTGCCGGACTGTTACATGAGCAGACAGTGAAAATCCTTGTTTTGTGTAGATGTCTTTTGTGTTTTGTTTCGAAAAAACATGTGCAGGAGACGCGGCTTAACGTATTCACATCATGATTACTTAACGAATTTTGTACCTTATACCGATTATATTTAAGTTCCTACATAGTTTAAAATATGTTAAAAGTACTCGTAAGTGCCTTAGAGAATCACAGTCATCACAACACACAATCATCACAACATAATATAAAATAAAATCGTATAGGTGGTGGTGGTCGTATAAATTCCAGAATGGGCCGGCTTGACCGGTTAGATACCACTGTCTCACAGAAAACCGACGTAAAGTGGCAGCTTGCTGTCGCGTTTCGTTCGGTGAGTGAGATTTCCGGTGGCCCATTTCCCCACTCTCTTTCCGAATCCCCTTTCCTCCCCTTTCATTCCCTCCTTTTAGGTTGGCAACGCACCCATGATTTTTTTGTCTTGGGTGTCTATGGGCGGTGGAGATCACTTACCATCAGGTGACCCATCTGCTCGTTTGCCAATCTCTGCTATAAAAAAGAAAGTCGCATCCCGCTGTCTGTCTGTCTGTATGCTTAGATCTTTAAAACTCCGCAACGGATTTTGATGCGGTTTTTTTAATAGATAGGACTCGAGAGGAAGGTTTATATGTACAATACATGCATAAATTCATCCCCTAAAGGGATGTAATGGAGGATGACTGATTCTCAAGACTAACAGGGGCGTAGCTGCGGGCAAAACCTAGTAACAAATATCAATACATATAAATACCATTGGAGTGTCAGTTTTTAATATTGAAATAACCGTTTTTTACTACATGTATATGCATATTTATATACGGTATATACACTGCCTCGGTGGCGTGGTGGTATTTCGGTACGACTACGGTTCTGAGGTCTCGGGTTCGGTCCCCGGGTCGGGCAGTGATATTTGATTTTTCCATATCAGCCCGGAGTCTGGAATTTGTGCCCGATATGGCGATAGGCTCGCCCCTATCACATCTGGTACGGAACTAAGCTCGGCGAAATGTGGGTGTTCTAGTTCGCTAGTGCGCCTCTGCCTACCCCTTCGGGGATACAGGCGTGAGCTTATGTTATTTTTTACAATTTTTGTCTGTCTGTCTGTTCCGCCTAATCTGAAATGGCTGGACCTATTTTGACGGACTTTTATTGGCAGGTAGCTGATGCAATAAGGAGTAACATAGGCTACGTTTATTTTAGACATAATAAAAAAAACTAAAAACTAAAGAATCGACTGTTGGAAGGAAGGCGAAACGAAGTCCGCCGGGTGAGCTAGTATTAAACAACATTGTTATGCCGCATACTTAAATCAGTAATAAAATGTAATTGCTTTTGTTGTTACGTGCATAATTTTATTGATCGGCATACTTGGAATATTTTCCCTGATATAACGCCCGAGGCATTAGCAAACAATCAACGAAGGTATTCAAAAGGGACAAATGTAATTGCACACGCATGGGAAGTAATATTTAATTTATGTAACAAAAGAATTTGTTATTAATAAATATGTATAACAGTTACAATCAAAGTTGACCTATTAATCAACAACACAAATGAATGAGTGAGATAGACATGCCGAGGTGAAATAGTTTTCGACTGACTATTAAAAAGAGGTACTCAATTAATCTGTCCTCTTATAGCCTGAACTACGCCATACTGCCAGCAGCTAGCAAATACCATAAGGGAGTGGACGGCGCGGTGTGTTGTCTTGTCGTTTCCACTATTTTCACACAGAAAAAAATGTAACTTGTGTCGACGGACGTAAAAAAAGATGGACGGAGCGCTAAGAACATCGAAGCAAGGTTTTCGGCCCATTCGATCAGTCGCCGCCATTACATGTTGACAGATCTAATGGACCAAAAATCCTGTTTCACTTTCAATATTCCTAGCGCTCTGTCCATCCTTTTTTTACTTCCGTGCATATACCACAGAACTTTAAATCCATTTCTCGTTAGGGTTTCGCTGGGTGAAACGGTGGTGATCAGCGGCCCAAGCAGGAAAATTTCTGACAATCTTAAATGTATTCGAGCTCGATGCGCGCCTAGGAAATTTGTATGATATAACCAAATGTAATCAGTTTTAGGGCGACTTGCACCACTATTTCTAACCTACAGTTAGTTTTGACCTCAAGTTAAATTGAAAAAGAAATATGTGAATGAAATGTAATTAATTAAATGTCATCATAAGCTGAGCAAATGGTTAAGAATAACCTGGCACTTTTTCCTTGCGTTACATTGTTTAAAAATGAAAGGGACAACCTATGGTATAAAGATAAGCAGCGCTTAAATATTTTTATAAGTAAGGGGCTATATGTCGTGTCATTCACAATTTTTTTTTCAATTTAACTTAAGGTTAGGACTAACTGTAGATTACTAATAGTGGTGCAAGCCGCCCTTAGTTTGTTTGTTGTTTAGTATGTTAACTTTGTTAGTTGGTTTAGTGATTGACCCTGACCTTTAAAGAAAGAAGAAACTTATTTATAACACAGCATACAAGACACGAAAATAAACAATAAAAGCTATACAAAAGCTATGTTGCGGTTAAGGGAACGCAACACTTGAAATCTATGTCCGGGTTTATGTAGGCACATTCAGCCAAAATAAAACCTCAGATCAAAGATAATAATTTTCCGAGCATGACCATGACCCTTTGTGTCTCTATGACGATTCAATAACATTTTTTATCTTAATTCGACAAAATACCTAGTCAAGTCAATACCTAGTTCTAGTTCGCTAGTGTGCCTCTGCCTACCCCTTCAGGGATACAGGCGTGAGCTTATGTATGTTAGTTAATTGATTAATTGACCTTAAAATTCTCTAGCTCTAATAAACTAGCAGGTTTAGTGGCCGGAGAAGGAGTATTTTTGTCAATCGAATTCGTATCGATCTCGCATGCACCTTTCTCGCTAGCGACTACGTAAAATAATTTGTATGAAAAACACAAATTTCCCGCGTAACCGCTAAAGGCGTTTACACAATTTAATTGAACATTATGGTCTTTACTTATAAAAACAGCTTAACTGTGCAAATGGTAAAGATTATCCTGTCCCTTTTATTTTCAAACAATGTGACACAATGAAAAAAGTGACAGGCTATTCTTAGCCATTTGCTCAGCTAAACTGTTTTTATAATAAGTAGGGCCATATTATGCTGGCACTACTTTGCGCACGTATGTATGTTTCAAATATGACTGTGTGACTTTTGATATGACCACAAGGTCACAAGTTTTGGATTCATCTTGTTGTCCCATCTATGTACTGCAGCCCGAGCACGAAAAACTAATGTAAATCTAAATGTATTCGAGTTCGCTGCGCACTGATGACGTTTGGTTAATATTTCATACAAATTTCATAGACGCGCATCGAGCTGAAATACATTTACGGTTGTCAGAAATTTTCCTGCTCTGGCCGCTGTTGAATGTCTTTGGCGTTTTATAATTTTATATTATAGTATTATCGAATATAAAAATCGTTACCATGTCCTCATTATAACCTAAACACTGTAAATTGATCATAATTTAGTGCTATTTACTACCTGGAAGTTGGTTTAAAAAACGTTATTGCAAATTAAGTACTTGTGAGCCAGACATGTATCATTATTGAAATAAGTGGATATTGAGCAATTTATAATACCTAGGTGTACTAGTTTTTGTTACAGCTTTGCTAATAAATGTAGTATTTAATTCAAAAATTGATCACACTAATATTATAAGCGCGAAAGTTTGTGAATGTGTTTGTATGTTTGTTACTTCTTTACACTCAAACGGCTGAACCAATTTTGATGATATTCTGTACACACGTAGCTCATACCCTGTATTAACACATAGGCTACTTTTTATACGTGCGAACGGAGTCGCGTGCAACAGATAGTACTAATATGCGAAAGTATGGATGAATGTTTGTTACTCATTCACGCTACCATGGCTGAACAGATCTTGGTGAAATTTGGTACAGATATAAATTATAGTCACGAAGCACATAAGCTATTTTTTATGCTGGAAAAATGCACGGGTCCCTTGCAATAGATTTTTCTATGGGAACGAAGTTACGGACAGTAACTAGTAATAAATAATAGTAGATTAGTTATGAAATAATATGAATTTATAATTGAGGGACATGTTCATCAGTGGACGTCCTATGGCTAATGATGATGATGATGAATTAGTCGCCTCCTTGGTCTAGTGGCAGCATACATAAGCTGTGGAACGGAAGGTCCTGGGTTCCATTCCCAGGTCGGGCAAAGCGAATTTTCTAATTTAATTTGTCCGAGACTGGATCCCTCTGATGGGGTTGACGTCAGACGGCAGCGGATCCTAAAAACTAAGCGAAATCCTTTCTGCAACACACTTGAAAAAAAGTAGAAAATTGGTGCAGCATAAAATTTCAATATTTACCTAATTAAATTAATATTTATCATTCCCTAAACGACTTGTATATATTCAAATATCAGTTTTAACTAGCAGACTGCTTACCAAATTTAAATCAATAAATCATTCAAATGAACCAGTTGAGGTATTTCCGACCGCGTTTCGATTAGAACAACTATTGTAATGAGAACAATTTGGTACTGAATTGTAATTACTTCCTCGTACGCATGCGCTCTATACAAAAGTAAAACGGCTTCTATAATTAGGTAATTGTTTCAATGTCAAGCTATATCACTCAATTTGGGTTTGCTTTGGTTGATGGCAACAATCGAACTATATGTTTCTATATACCAGAGAAGAGTGAAATCATAAAATAATTCAGAAGAGTGAAATCATAAAAGAATCCAGAAGAGTGAAATCATAAAAGAATCCAGAAAAGTGATATCATAAAAGAATCCAGAAAAGTGAAATCATAAAAGAATTCAGGAGAGTAAATTAATAAAAGAATCGAGAAAAGTGAAATCATAACAGAATTCAGAAGAGTAAAATTATTAATAACAGAATCCAGAACAGTGAAATCATAAAATAATTCAGAAGAATGAAATCATAAAATAATTCAGAAGAGTGAAATCATAAAAGAATGCAGAAAAGTGAAATCATAACAGAATTCAGATGAGTGAAATCATTAAAGAATTCAGAAGAGTGAAATTATAACACAATTCAGAAGAGTAAAGTCATAAAAAAATCCAGTAAAGTGAAGTCATAAAAGAATTTAGAAGAGTGAAATCATTAAGGAAATCAAAAGAGTGTAATCATAAAAGAAAATAATCAACACGAATGGAGATCTTCCTCCTGTTATGAAGTCGGCTAAAATTATTAAAATGTTAGTAGACAAAGGTCAGTGACATTGCTCATGAAGCCACAAATAATTATCTTGCCATGATTCTTCTTTGTTTTCCTTAACATCAGCAACGCAACTACGATTCGTATGATATGGCTACCACTGTCGTACAGCAAACTGACTAACGGCCGGTTTCAATAAACAACCTCATTTCGAATGTGCAGATAGATTACAAAAATTCGCCAATAAGAACACATTTTGAACATCACATCAAATGACTTGATTTGATTGGTTCATAATCGCGATCTATCTGCACTCTAAACTGAGATCGTTTATTGAAACTGGCCGTTAATGTAACAACTGGCTGTTGCATTTCGTTCGATGAGTGAGATTTCCGGTTGCCTATTTAACTCCAAGAATATTATATATCAAAACTACCTTGAAGTGCTAACAACATAACATAAGCTCACGCCTGTATCCCCAAAGTGGAAGGCAGAGACGCACTAGCGAACTAGAACATCCACATTTCGCCGAGCTTAGTTCCGTCCCAGATGTGATAGGGGGCGAGCCATTTGCCATGAAGTGCTAAAAAGAACAGAATATTATGAAGAGTACATCACTCTGACCCGTGACCACGAAGGCTGCAAAGCTTTCGAAACGTCGGGCATAAAAATTAAAACCAAATCGTGATATAATCCGTAAAAAATATTTTAATTTCAATGAGTACATCACTGTTGATAGTAACCACTGACCCCTAAAATAGAGCTAACAGGCTGCAGACTCTTATTTCCAGTGCTCCGCGATGCATACAAACTGAATGGGGGTGAGAAAAACCATAGAATTATGAATAACATGACTTTCCATTTTCGACCGACTTCCAAGTTGGAGAAGGTCCTCAATTCGTCTGTATTTCTTTTTATGTATGTTACGCGATATCTCAGGCAAATGTGGACCGATTTTAAAAATTCTTTTTGTGTTCGATAGAGCTTATTTCAAAGGTTGTCTCATATAAATGTGGTCACGATCGCTTTTGAATTTGTCCGTTAATTTTTTAAACTTATGATTATAACTTATAGACAGCCTGATGATTCTATATGCGGAGAGGATGTCTGAAAGGCGAATTACGAAAGGTATTTGTCGTGCTAAAGTGAATGGTAGGACCAGAAGTGGGCGCCCGACGCGATCCTATTTGGATCAAATAAGTGATTTCCTACGTAAAGGGCAAGTTCGGAGTACCATCAACCGGCGGAAATGTATGAAACGATGCATGCATCTGGATAAGGCAAAAGGGGTAGCGCAGGATTGTAGCTTGTGGCTCTTAATTGTCTCTGCCTACCCCCATGGGATGCAGGCGTGAGTGTGTATGTATGTATGCACAGCCTCCGTGTCGCAGTGGGCGAATACCCGGCTGTAAGAGAGAGGCTACAGGTTCTACAGAAGGTTGTTAATGCTACGACCCGTATTTGCTTTTTAGTCAAGTGCAGTGTTAACCGCCTATTGACATTTAGCTGCATAATCCAATCGAAGGCCTGCAATGTATTAAGTCGTTTTTAATAAATAATTTGTAATTCAAATGTATAATTACATTAAAAACGTTATATCGATTTTCAATGTTTTTCTTTCACCTGGCCTTATCCTACTATAGAGGTATAGCCCCTTACTTATAAAAATATTTGAGCGCTGCTTATCTTTATACCATATGTTGTCCCTTTCATTTTTAAACAAATGTAACGCAAGGAAAAAGTGACAGGTTATTCTCAACCATTTGCTCAGCTAAAAATGCTGTTTTAAGTAATTTCAAATCCGATCGTGACCAATTTTATATGGGACCACCCTTTGAAGAAACTCTATCGAACACAAAAAGAATTTTGAAGATCGGTCCATATTCGGCGGAGATATCGCGTAACATACATTAAAAAAAATACAGATGAATTAAAGACCTCCTCCTTTTTGGAAGTCGGTCAAAAATAGGATCGGCACACCGCACTTTTTACCCGACTAACACAGAAGGATAATAATGTTTCGCAAGTATATTTCAGAGCACATTATTTCAACCTGCCCGTTTTCCACACATTTTGTTTGAGGCTGGCAAACGAGCAGATGGGTCACCTGATGGTAAGTGATCTCCACCGCCCATAGACACCCAAGACACAAAAAGAATCATGGGTGCATTGCCAACCTAAAAAGAGGGAATGGAAGGGGAGGGGAAAGGAATTGGGAATGGGAGGGGGAAAATGGGCTACCGGAAATCTCACGACGAACGAAACGCGACAGCGAGCTGCCACTTTACATCGGTTTTCTGTGAGACAATGGTATCAAACCGGTCGAGCCGGCCCATTCGTGCTGTAGACAAACATAACTGTCTACAGCGTGGCTCTACCACTCAAACTAATGTAGGATCGGATGGACATACTTTTTAAAGAATGTTGCAGAAAGGGTTTGACTTAGTTTTTAAGACTGGCTGCCTGTTTGACGTCAACCAGGGGAGGCTCCAGCGGCCTGAGTAGGAAAATTTCTGACAACCGTAAATGTATTCGAACTCGATGCGCGTCTATGAATTGGTATGAAATATTAACCAAACGTCATCAGTGCGCACCGAACTCGAATACATTTACATTTACATTAGTTTTTCGTGCTCGGGCTACTGTCCCGGGCAAATCAAATTTGAAATATTGCTTTTCCCGGCTTGGGTATCGAACCCAGAACCTCCCGGTCCACAGCCAATATATGCTGCCACTAGACCATGGAGTTCCTAAATAATCCTAAATATTGTTATATACGGGATAAGACTGCAATATATTTAAAACGTTACCTATCTCATTTTGCAACAATGACCTTAAACCCACATTGAGCAATTTGTCGTAGAATAATCTATTAATCGTAACTGTTATTAATTATAGTGCAGTAACCACTTAATCATAACTTACATTACCACGTTGTACCCTTTGTTAAACTTGTAAACACGGACTTAAAAAAAGATGGATGGAGCGCTAGGAATATTGAAAGTGAAGGAGGGTTTTTGACTCAATCGATCAGTCCTAGTCGCCGTCATTACGTGTCGATAGATTGAATGGGCCGAAAACTTCACTTTCAATCTTCCTCGTGCTTCGTCCATCTTTTTTTTACGTCCGTGCTTGTAAGTTAATAATTAATTATCCTTTACACTCCTCCAGAATTTCCAACACCGTATTCAATACCATGACTGCCATTCTTCCTAGTAATTGCAATAAAAGCTTGTTTCCATATATTTTTTTAGGCTCGTCAAACTGCTAAATACAATATAAGAAAATCGTTTGTCGATCAACGGAAGAAAGGTACTGAATTTTTAGGTCGGTGGTCGTAATTGTAGAAGTATTTTTGAGTGGTAGAGCCACGCTGTAGACAATTACGTCTACAGCACGAATGGGCTGGCCCGACCGGTTTGATACCACTGTTTCACAGAAAACCGACGTAAGTGGCAGCTCGCTCTCGCGTTTCGTTCGGTGAGTGAGATTTCCGGTAACCCAATGTCCCCTCCCTTTCCCAATTCCTTTTCCCTCCCCTTCCATTCTTCCATCCTTTTAGGTTGGCAACGCACCCATGATTCTTTTTGAGTCTCGGGTGTCTATGGGCGATGGAGATCACTTACCATCAGGTGACCCATCTGCTCGTTTGCTAGTCTCTGCTATAAAAAAGTAAAGTTTTAAGTCATAAATAAGTAATCACTTTATCACTCTTCATTGAGTAAACGTCATACATTATGACATTTTTTTTATTAAATGTCCAGTAACCCGAGCACGAAAAACTAATGTACTAAATGTATTCGAGTTCGCTGCGCACTGATGACGTTTGGTTAATATTTCATACAATAGATTTCATAGACGCGCATCGAGTTCGAATACATTTACGGTTGTCAGAAATTTTCCTGCTCAGGCCGCAGATCTTTTTTTGTTTTTATTTGCCACCGACAGCCTCCGTGACGCAGCGGGCGAGTAGCCGCCTGTAAAGCAAAATCCGGCGGGTTCGATCCCGCACCGTCACATATGTTTGTGTCGCCCACAGATATTTGTTTCCTCTCTGAGTGTTGTGAGACCGAAAGTCTCTCATAGTTCCTGAAACCCACGACAAGACTCGTATCTTAGTGTGGGGTCCCGACTATGTGTGTGACTGTTGGGAGTTATTTGATTATGATTACGAGTGTATGAGTTTATAGCTCTGTAGTCATCCAGGTTATTAGCGGGAGGGAGGTGCCCCCACTCGACAGGCGCTTTGATACTTGTGTATGGAAAAGTGATTGCTTTTCATTTGAAACCCACGGGAGTGAAAAGATCAGACCGGCCTACAACTCGCAAGCAAAATAACTGTTTAACTTCACTTTATAGTCGATTATATTTGAAACTGACTAAATAAATGCATAAAATACGATAATACATACAATTGAACCGTAAGTTAACATTATGTAAATGTTATAAGTCGAAATAACAACCATATTACGCATAGCGTAAACATTGTATTGGCCTGGTTTAACTTAATAATCTACTACTAGTAAATATTATTATTATTTTACACTTGCATGTAATGCTTGCTAAAAAAGGACGTGACGTCACCGCGTTGAAATGTTAAAGCTATTTCTTTAAATAACGAAGTAAAAATGTGGAAGAGGCAGCTCCGAAATCTAATTCACTAATCACCATACTAAACACAACATAAATTTTCGGCAAAATTGGGAAATATACCCCAATTTGGAAACAAAACTCTATAATTCTCTATGCAATGACGTCACTTGGGTTTTGCAATTACATTCCATTATACGTAATATAAAAGTAGGATATTTTTTAAATATAAATTATTTTATACTACAAATTTCAAGCTTTTGTTTATTTATTTATCAACACAATTTCACGTTACAATTTTTGTGCAAGTTCGACATTTTTATGACCACACTTTTTTTACTCGCAGAATTGTGTCGCTAGCCGGTGAGCCGCCTGTATGTGGTATGACGTCAATTTTTCTCGGGAAACCACAAGATTTAATAATTTATAAATGAAGCTTTAAGTACATTTAAATCGATACCTAGAATTCCATCCATCAGGTTATAAGTTAATAACAAGACTTATTTTTAGACGTGGGTATTCCGTTATTTTATTTTAGAACATTATATTTATTTACCAATAATATTCACCAAATGTAAAGCAAAATGCTCTCAGTGACGAAGTTGTATTGCGTACAACTATCCCCGAGGTCTCTGGTTCTATCACGAGGTCAAATAAAGTGATATTTAATTTTATGCCCGATATGGCGATAGGCCATTATTCCATTATACCAACGTGGTTGATTAAGGCCTAACCCCTCTCTTTAGTAGAGGAGGCCCGTACTCAGTAGTGGGACAGTAATATCACAAGGCCGCCGGTTTCGGTATTCGCCGGGTACCCTCAAGACTAGACGAAGTAGAACCGTTTAAGTATGAAGGTGGACCCTGGTACTAGGCCGGGATAACACCTGGCAGAAAGAAAGATAGACGATAGACTCGCCCCATCACATCTGGCCCGGAATAAGCTAGGCGAAATGTGGATGTTCTAGTTCACTAGTTCACCTCTGTCTTCCCCTACGGGGATACAGGCGTGAGCTTATCTATATATGTATTTTTTTTGCAGAGACTGGCAACCGAGCAGATGGATCACCTGGTAAGTGATCTCCACCGCCCATAGACACCCAAGACACAAAAAGAATAATAGATGCGTTGCAAACCTATAAGGCACGAATGGAAGGGGAGGGAAAAGGGATTCAAAAAGGGGGGGCGGGGGAATTGGGCCACCGGAAATCTAACTCACCGAACGAAACGCGACAGCGAGTTGTCACTTTACGTCGGTTTTTTGTGAAACAGTGGTATCAAACCGGTGGAGCTGGCCCATTTGTGCTATAGATGTAACTGTCAACAGCGTGGCTCTACCACTCAAAAAATGTGTGTGAGGATGTTAAGCCAACGGAATGTGACTACGAGCCAATTTGAATAAAGTGCCATTTATTTACACAGATAGAGTTTCTCCCATTATTTCCCAGTATAAGTATTTACTTATGTTCTCGCCTCTAGAAAATAGTTTGGTTTACACGAGGACGTTCAATAACATCGCACTTCCACGTATAATGTTTTGGTGTAATTACATATTTACATGACGATAGGTATTGAAATAAAAATAAAAAATTAAAACCAAATCGTGATAGAATCCGTAAAAATAGTTTTATTTCAATGTATAAGTAACATTGGCGTAAGCTAAAGAAATCAGTATGACGATAGGTAAGTACTTTGTATTTCTTCGATATTCATATTTAAGAAAGTGACTTTATGGAATCTATCTTGACGCTTATTTAATTAGTAAAGATTTTTATTGGGTAATGTAATAATATTGTACTAAGTATCTTCCTCCGAACTTTATCAGGTCGTCTGTCCACCTTCTAGGTGGATGTCCAACGCTGCGCTTGCCGGTACGTGGTCGCTGGAAGTCGCTGGATGCAGGCGGCTTCCAACACGTCGATCTGGAAACCATTTGGGGAGGCCTATGTCCAGCAGTGGACGACCTGTGGCTGATGATGAAGTATCTTCAATCATGCCTTGAATTCAAAAATTCACAAATTAAAATTGTTGCTATAACCTGTGGAACAATTGCCGGCAAGTCGTATCCTTCCCTTCTACGACATTGGGACCTTTAATTGGGATGTGAAGATTAAAGAAGCATACAGCTTGAAATTATTTTAGTGACCACCGATTTTCGGTTGTCGCTTATTTGACTTGCTGCACTGCGTTTAGATATCATAAGCTGCATTCCCGTCACTTTCGGACAAAGATATTCAATAGTACTTACATAGACGGGACAACAACGCGAAACTCGTGATCCAAAAGTTGTGACCTCGTGGTCATAAATCACTCAGTCGTATTTGAAACATACGCGCGCAAGGTCGTGCAAGCGTATTAATGTTTACAAAAAACTGACTTACGTGATTCTTGATTATTCACAGAATATATACGGTATAAATTGTAATAATTGCCCTCGTATTGTAAATAGTGGTAGATGGCGTTACTAACGTTTGAGATCATTTATTTTCGGCTGACTTCCCAAAAAGGAGGAGGTCCTCAATTCGTCTTTATTTTTTTTATGTATGTTACTCGATATCTCCGCCAAATGTGAACCAATTTTGAAAGTTCTTTTTGTGTTCGATACAGCTTATTTCAAGGGTGTTCCCATATAAATTTGATCACGATCGATAAATTGGAAGTCGGTCAGTTAATTTTTTAAACTTGTGATTATTTGTATGGAAACTTGCTTGATAGTCACTCGACAGTTTTTAATATTAAATCACTTTTCTTTCGGATAATAAAACAAAGATTTTTGTACAATATCCTTCTATGTAAAACGTCACAACTCACAAACAGATGCTTCGTGCTACCGACGCATACAAATGACTCTATTTCGGTACGAGGTCTATTTCACGGTAAATTGTGTTGACAATAGTTGAATTACAACTAATGAGGAATGTTGTTAGTTTTTTCTATTTGTTGTACTAACAGAAGTAACAGAGTATTACTATTTACGCTATAACTATTAGTAATTACAATCGACCATATCTAGTATATGTACCGGCAAGCGCAGAGTTGGGCGTCTACTTGCTAGGTGGACAAAGGTAGCAGGAAGTCGCTGGATGCAGGTCGCTTCCAACAGGTCGATCTGCAAATCTTTGAGGAAGGCCTATGTCCCGCAGTTGACGTCCTATGGCTGATGATGATGATAATGATATCTACTATAAAGCACCAATAGCTCAATTGGAAATTGAGAGTGGTACTGACAGCCGAGATGAGTGTCGGAGGTTCGAGACTCCCGAAAAAGAGCACGCACCTCTAACTTTTCTATGTAAGATGTATTAATGATGCATTACCATTTGCTATAATGGCGAAGGAAAACATCGTGCGGAAACCTGCATGATAATTTCTTCACAAAAATTTCGAAGGTATGTGAAGTCTACCAACCCGCATTAGGCCAGCGTGATAGATAATAACCCCTCTTCATTAGTAGAAGAGGCCCGTGCCCAGCAATGGGGCAGTAATATTACAGGGTTAACATTATACCTAATATCATAGACATTATTATACCTAGTATGCATACTGAACACAATCGAATGCTGACGAGAACCGGACGTCAGTTGCCTATGCCCATTTATATAAAGATGTAAGTCTTCATAAATAAAGGTCACAAGTCGGTGGATGCAGGCGCAGGCTGCTTCACAGGTCGGTCTGGACATCTTTGGGGGAGGCGTACGTTCAGCAGTGGACGTCCTATGGCTGATGATGATGAGTCTTCTATATATTTTATTACAACTAAACTTTGTTTTATTATAATTTAAACATACAGATAAATAGATACGGGTTTTAAGAAAAACCATGTGTCCATCGATGGTCGCTGGAATCATACCTGAACTTACTGAATCTACTATCTTTGGACATGCGGTTCGCCTCCACAAGCCACTATGACAGATTTTCTACCATTACACAATGATCGCAATCCACTCAAGTACAAAGTATATTTTCGCACCAGTTACAATACAATACAATACAAATATTCTTTATTGTAAACCATTTACACACACAGAAATAACAATAAAAACACAAGGTGCTTAAACTATGGTCGACAGTGGGCGGTCTTATCGCTGATACCGATTTCTTCTAGACAACCTTTGTATGGAAAGAAGCGAACATAAAGTAGGAAGTGGTGTACAATAAAAGAAACACAAAAAAAAGAAGAAGATAAAAGTGTCAGTTATGTTAAAGATAAAAGTGTCAATATTTGTGGAACTCATTTGCTTCTTCCCTCTTCGGAGCGTGAACAAGCATTCACCTGTATGATTCTAGTGAGCACACTAAACGTGATTTTTTTATACTGCATTGCGCAGTGTGCTCGAAGTAATGTGTGATTAAGATGTATGTATTATCATTCTTGGAAGAACTAAAATGGAAACCCAGTCCTTCCTAAAGATAAAAGACAGCATCCACTGTCAAGGATTTCCAAGAACACTTGACAAATTGCATAACATGTTCCGTCGCCCTCACATAATGGAGAAAAAGAACACAAGTATTTGTTTATCATTAGGCTTTTCACCTTACTTTCTTATCCTAAACATAGCGTAAGTTCTCGCTTGTTTCCATGTGTAGGGATTATGTATAGTTACATCTTACAGTTTATTACCTTACCCAAAGACATTCAATTCATATTCATACAGTACGTACATAGACGGGACAATAGCGCGGAATGTGATCGAAAAATTGTGACCTCGTGGTCATAAGTCTCTCAGTCGTATTTGAAACATAGGCGCTGACTTATAACGCACTGACTTCAAAATGTATGGCGGCGTGGTTGTATTTCGGTACGACTACTGTCCTGAGGTCTCGGGTTCGATTCCCGGGTCGGGCAAAGTGATATGGGATTTTTCCATATCAGCCCGGAGTCTGAAATTTGTGCCCGATATGGCGATAGGCTCGCCCCCTATCACATCTGGGACGAAACTAAGCTCGGCGAAATGTGGGTGTACTAGTTGGCTAGTGCGCCTCTGCCTACCCCCTCGGGGATATAGGCGTAAGCTTATGTATATAATGTATTTTCACCGATCTTCTCAGAAATACTTTGATGCTAATACAAATAGCAACAGTACAAAAAACCTAATAACATAGCACAATTACGTTTAATAACTTTGCCATTTTGCGTGAATAAGAAATAAAACATAATGAATGTACGTCATAATGCTTTCATATGCTTAAAACTTAAAAGTCGTATGTCGTGTATGAAACAAGAAATATATAAGATCCGTAAGCATGGAAATTTTCCCGTCATATATCCATTATCGACCAACTTCCAAAAAGGAGGAGGTCCTCAATTCGTCTGTATTTTTTTTAATGTATGTTACGCGATATCTCCGCCGAATGTGAACCGATTTTCAAAATTCTTATTTCAAGGGTAGTCTCATATAAATTTGGTCACGATCGGATTTGAAGCTCTATCGAATACAAAAATAGTTTTGAAAATCGGTCCACATTTAGCGGAGATATCGCGTAACATACATAAAAAAATACAGACGAATTGAGGACCTTCTCCTTTTTGGAAGTCGGAGGATAAAGAAATGTATCCGTATAATATGTATACTTGTCTGTATCTATATTCTTCTACCTTTACCTGACTTTAATTACCACTCCAATAAAGGGTCGAAGCCACACACTTTTGTAAGAATGTTGCCCAAATGATTCGGCTTAGTTTTTGCTATCGACCGCATGCCTGACATCCCACTGGAAGATAAATCTATACACAACATACTGCTTGAATTTTATAGAAAGGATTAGGCTTATTTTTCACCGGAGATGCCGGTCAAAAATTTTGAAAATCAACCCACCCGACCTGGGATTCGAACCCAGGATCTCCCGCTTTACAGACCATGTACGCTGCCACTAGACCAAGGAGGCGAAAATCTATACTAAAGTAGATAAAACGTGTTACATTAATTTGATTGTATCTTGTAATTAACATGTCTTGAAACGCATTAAATTTGCTAATTTGACAAGATAATGGGGGATTAAACATCAACGGAAATTGTATGGATATTGGATACAATAAATCGCGTGTTCGGGTTTTATAGCAACATTGACCCATACCTCAATATGCCTGAAATTAAGTTATTGTAGGGGATTGTTTAACTATATATAAATTGTTTGAATTTCAACTTTATGCGTATATTGTTAAGTAGCTTTTGCCTGTTGCTACGCCCGCGTGAGAGAATTGATAAATATAGGGAACGAATTTATGCATGTATACATATAAACCTTCCTCTTGAATGACTTTATCTCATCAATATAATATACCCTAGATGCACAGTTCTTTGCAAATATCCTTCTAAAAAGTGGTCTCAGAAACAAAACAAAGAAAAAGATCACAAGTTCTAATTCTATCAACACAAATATAACCCTATGCACGTGTTATAAAGTAACTTTTTAATTGACATGAGCAAGCGTTCTTAAATTTGAATTTTGAAATTTAGAATTCTATCGACGTCCGACTGTAGGCAAAAGAAGTGCTTAAGCACTCCTTTGCTGTCCCATTTTCCGAGCGTCAACTGTGCATCTAGGTAAATAATATATCGATGCTTTATCTATTTAAAAAAAACATAAAAATCCGTGCGTAATTTTAAAGATCTAAGCATACATAGGGACAGACAGACAGCGAGAAGCGACTATGTTTTATACTATGTAAAGAAAAGATGTAGAATACTCAATATTTGAAATTCTTTTGTTTTCTATGCTATATTATTTTTATTTCATATTTTTTATTATTTATTATATTATATTTTTTACATAGCAGCCATAGCTCAGTTGAGGAGGGTACGGACTGCCGAGACGAGTGTCGGAAGTTCGAGACCAACCAAAAACTCTTTTTTGGCGTGGCGTATATGCTCTCACCTCCAAGGTGGACCGACGACCTGATAAAGGTTGCAGGAAGTCGCTGGATGCAGGCCGTTTCCAACAGGTCCATCTGGAAATCTTAGGGGGAGGCCTATGTTCAGCAGTGGACGTCCTATGGCTGATGATGATGATGATATGCTGTCATAGACCTCTGACTTTTTTATTTTAAGTGTTGATGACAACCTCGGTGGCGCAGCGGGCGAGTAGCCGTGTGTGAAGCGAGAGGCCGCGGTTTGGATCCCCGCACCGAGATAAATGTTTGTATGGCCTAAAGATATTTGTTTCAGATCTAGGTGTTGTGAGACCGAAAGTTTTTCGTAGTTACTGATACCCACGACACAAGACTCGATCTTAGTGTGGGATCAGCGGCCTGAACAGGAAAATTTCTGACAACCGTAAATGTATTTCAACTCGATGCGCGTCTATGAAATTTGTATGAAATATTAACCAAACGTCATCAGTGCGCAGCGAACTCGAATAGTTCCCTGAGTGATGATATAATAAACGGCCGGCATAATTGCCAACCAAACAGGTTAATAAGTTTCTTGTATTCCGAAATAGAATTTATTCTTATATTATATTATAAATGTGAAAGTTTGAATTTATGTTTGTTACTCAATCACGCCAGAACGGCTTAACTGAACTGGATTTTTGGCACAGAGGTAATAGTCTGGAATAGCACATATCCTACTATTTACCCTGGAATTATATACTCGTGGGCTGGATTTGTTAATTTTCCACCCCAAAAAAGGCGAGAGCAATAGCTAGTATTATTATATTTTTGTGTTGGGTGGATTGTATTTCTTTAGTCGACTCCTTGGTCTAGTGGCAGCCATATATGGACTGTAGACCGGGAGGTCCTGGTTTCGATTCCCAGGTCGGGCAAAGCGGATTTGCTAATTCGATTTGCCGGGGACTGGATCCTCCTGAAGGGGTTGACGTCAGGCAGGCAGTCGGTTGTAAAAATTCTACAACATGCTTTAAAAAGTTATTGCGTCAACCCCACATTAAAGTGGGATAAGGGAAGATAGAAAGAAAGAAAAAGGATTATTTTTTTCTACTGCGACTTATGTAACGTAATCCAGCGGCCCTAGCAGGAATATTTATTACAATCGAATTCGAATTGAGCTCTATGCGCGGCTATGACATTTGTATGAAATATTAACCAAAAGTCGTCAGTGTGCAGCAAGCTGTATACGAATTCGAATGGCAAAAATATTCCTGCTCGGGCCGCTGACGTAATGAAAAATTGATTCTGCATATGTTCGGAAAGCTAATTTATTTATTTTATGTTGGTGTTATTTTCCATTTGCGGTTAACCATAAATCCGTGCAAGAAGCAGAAAATGCAAAAGTATCAAACTGTTTGTAAGTTGTAACGTATTTACATTTGGTGTGGAAAAATGTAAGATCTGAGAAAACGACTCTGCTCTAAGTTTTTCTTTCTAATTTCCCAAAAACATCGTTTTTATAGCAAAGTTAGCAAATGAACATGTAAGTGGCCTTGGTCTAGTGGTACCATATATGGGCTGTGGACCAGGAGGTTCTAGGTTCAATTCCCATATCGGGCAAAGTGAATTTTCTCATTTAATTTACCCGGGACTGGATCCCCTAGAGAGGTTTGACGTCAAGCAAGCAGCCGGTCGTAAAAACTAAGCCCATTCGTTTCTGCCACATTTTCGAAAAAGTGTGTTGCGCCGACCCCACTTTAAAGTGGAATAAGGGAGGTAGAAAGAAAGATAGCCTCCGTTCAAACACCCATGATACCAAAATAATCATAGATGCGTTTCCAACTATAAAAAGGTAGCCTTTTTATAGTTGGCAACGCATAGAGGTTGGGAAGAAAAGAAGGAATTGGGCCATCGAATAACATCTGCGGTCCGTGCAGGAAAATTACAGAAAATAGTAAATGTATGCGAGCTCGATGCGCGTCTATGAAATTTGTATGAAAATTTAACAAAATGTCATCAGTGCGTAGCGAGCTCGAATACATTTACGATTGTCAGAAATTTTTTGTGCTCAGCGGCCCGATGGTCGCAACATATTAGCAAAATTGGTACAAGTTAATATTCACATTTAATTTTATTATTATAGCGAGGATTTCACGCGATCAAAAGCTAGTCAATAATTAGGAAATCCCAAAAGATATAGAAATGAAACACATCTTGACGTCACGATTTCCAATGTTAATAATACTATAGTATATATATATATAGACAAAGTATACTTTGTCCTATATTATTAGATGTCCTATACTATTGTTATCATGGTTTAGCTGCTCTAATTCAAGCTCCTTCTGTATCTGGTGCTGTACTTTCTTAGTAGGTGACTGTAAATTGGTGTTAAAAAGAGCAACGTCAGAGTTTCTTGCCCGTTCCTCTCTGGCGAAACAGCCTTCCGAACAGGCGGTAGAGTTAAAATTTGACGGAATCTAAATAATGTTTGAACATTTCATGGATTCAATAAATGATTTTGATTTGATTTGATTTGTCTATGGTGATAGATATAACGTAGACTATGCAATGACATGGGCATCGCTGTTATTATAGAGGTATATTGAGATTGTATGAGACTATGTTATATCATGGAATATCGTTAATATATACACTACGGAAGTATTGTGTGAAAACCTCCCAAATCTCCAAATAGTGTTAGAAAAATACTCCACCTGACCTGGGAACCGATCCCAGGACCTCCCAATTCACAGCCCATTTACACTGCACCTAAACCAAGTAAGAGATACTAAGTGCATCTTGATACTTAAACTGAGAAGCTCTCAAGTCTAATATCTACTTATGTGTTTGAGTTTTCGATTCGATAAAATCACACATAATTCGTCCGGGTCAAGGACCTATATCTGTTACCTACATGGTATGGATTCTATACTGCCTCGGTGGCGTGGTGGTATTTCCGTACGACTACGGTCCTGAGGTCTCGGGTTCGATCCCCGAGTCGGACAAAGTGATATTGGATTTTTCCATATCAGCCCGGAGTCTGGAATTTGTGTCCGATATAGCGATAGGCTCGCCCCCTATCACATCTGGGACGGAATTAAGCTCGGCGAAATTTGGGTGTTCTAGTTCGCTAGTGCGCCTCTGCCTACCCCTTCGAGGATACAGGCGTGAGCTTATGTATGTATGTATGGATTCTATAGTCTATAGGGAATCATGGAATACAACGTTTTTCTTTCTTAAATAAACAAATACTAAGAAAATAATTTAATAAATACATATATTTTAATAATAATTTGCGACAATAGAACAACCACGATTATTAATCTGACTTATCATATATTTTTTTTGACAAAACATGTTCTAAGACCAACCAGGAATCTACATTGTCTATATGTAAATTCAACTCATAAAATGTAGCGATAAAGCAGAAACTATTTTTCATTTATATGTACCTACACAAAATATAAATTTGGGGGAAGCCTATGTTCAGCAGTGGACGTCCTGTGGCTGATGATGATGATGACACAAAATACACAGCAAAATCAAAGTTTCTCATTGATTTGATAGCCTCCTTGGCGCAACGGGCCGTGAAACGAGGGGCCGCGGGTTCAATTCCCGCACCGAGACAAATGTTTGTGTGGACCACAGATAATTGTCATGGGTCTGGCCTCTGGGTGTTGTGAGGCCGAAAATCTCTCGTAGTTTCTGATACCCACAATACAGGTTATACCTAATGTGGGGTCAGGACTAGGTGTGTGACTGTTGGGTGTATTTATCGACCGAGTACCAAAAAGGAGAAGGTCCTCAATTCGTCTGTATTTTTTTATGTGTTACGCGATATCTCCGCTACACGTGGACCGATTTTCAAAATTCTTTTTATGTTCGATAGAACTTATTTCAAGGGTAATTCCATATAAATTTGGATACAATCGGATTTGAAGTCGGTCCGTTAAGTTTTTAAACTTAACATAACATAAGCTCACGCCTGTATCCCCGAAGGGGTAGGCAGAGGCGCACTAGCGAACTAGAACACCCACATTTCGCCGAGCTTAGTTCCGTCCCAGATGTGATAGGGGGCGAGCCTATCGCCATATCGGGCACACATTCCAGACTCCGGACTGATATGGAAAAATCCAATATCACTTTGCCCAACCTGGGGATCGAACCCGAGAGCTCAGAACCGTAGTCGTACCGAAATACCACCACGCCACCGAGGCAGTCAGGCAGTTTTTAAACTTGTGATTAATTAATTACCTGTTCTAGCAAAATTAGCGATAGGCTAATTGAATAACCTTTAAAACACCTCCACACTCATTTAGCACGTATATAAAACATACTACTAAGCACGTAGGTATATATAAACGAACAATCGTACTTCATACTTATTTGGTATACAGCTTTAGTCCAGTCATATTGCCTTCAAGTGTCAATTTGAGCTTACTAACTTGGCTAACGTTTGCAAGGCTTTATTAATCATTGATTTAAATTGTTATTTATGTATTATACCTGCTGTTTTTTTTTAAACACAATACTGGAAAAAGCAAGTGCAAGGAACATTTTTCCTGTAGAAACCTACAGCTTGCATTTTCGACAAACTTCCAAACAAAAGACGGTCCTCAATTCCTCTGTATTTTTTTATGTTTGTTACGCTATCTTCGCCAAATGTGGACCGATTTTCAATATCTTTTTGCGTTCGATAAAGCTTATTTCAAGTGTGGTCCCACATAAATTTGGTCACAGTCGGATCAAGGCAAGGCTCTCGAGGGGCTTGCAGCATGACTTGATGGTTGGTTGAGACGGGTATGGGGGTATCCCTGTATCTGCATCGGTCATCCGCCTGTCTTGTCGTAAGACCCTCGATTCGCTTCTTCCCTCTTCGGATTCGGAGTATGAAGAAGCATAAATAGGCCGGCATGATTCTAGCAACCACTGATAAACACAATGTTTGTCAGTGGTCACTAATATTTTTTGGACTGCACTACGCTTATCATCAGATGCAGTGTAGACACTTTGCCGTGCCAGGATAAAAAAAGTTGGAAGTCGGTCAGTTAAATTTTAAACTTGTGATTATTACGATACACTGTGAATCGTATAACTTACTGTAAACCATAGAATCGTAAATACAGTAATTCGGGTTCAAAAAGTAGTCTATCTTCCTCGTTGATAATAAAATAACATAAGCTCACGCCTGTATCCCCGAAGGGGTAGGCAGAGGCGCACTAGCCAACTAGTACACCCACGTTTCGTTGATAATGGAGTTTACTATGCGCGAAAGGATTTTAAACATTGGTTCAGTGGTTTCTGAGCCTATTCATTACAAAAAAAAAATCTTTTCTCTTTCAAATATAAATATAGAAACAGTGCTGAATACGTAGCGTAATAATATTATTAACGACAATAAAAATTTACTATGCATAAGGGTATGTACAGCTATCTCCAAAGAATTTAAACGCCGTCTCTTATTGTGTAAATCGGTTTCTGTTTTCGGGAATTTTTGGCCCTCGAGAGTTAGCGTTTCAATAGCTTAAAAAAATCGTATGTAGTTTTAATATCAGGCCACTGACTGATCTTATAAAACCTCGTGACAGCAATAAGACACAGTCGTAAACTCTGATCAACTTAGTCACAAGACTGTAGGTTCATTCAATTCAATTATTACATACACTCACGCCTGTATTTCCGAAGGGGTAAATAAATAAATAAAATAAATACACCCAGCAGTCACACACCTAGTCCTGACCCCACACTAGATATAACTTGTGTCGTGGGATCAGAAACTATGAGAGACTTTCGGTCTCACAACACCCGCACTTGAAACAAATATCTGTGGGTCACACAAACATTTGTCTTAATGCGGGAATCGAACTCGCGGCCTCTCGCTTCACAACCGACTACTCGCCCACTGCGCCACGGAGGCTGTCACGAACACAATGTAGGCAGACACGAACTAGAGAACTAGAACACCCACGTTTCGTCAAGCTTATTTCCGTCCCAGACGTGATATCGAACACAAATCCTAGACTAAATGACACTGAGTAAAAAAATCATCACGTTACTCGACCCAGGTATCGAACATAAGACCTCAGAACGGTAGTGATACAGCGCACTCAATACAACTACGCCACCGAGGTATTCAATTATAAATCTATATCACGTTTCTATAATAATTTATTGAGTGAGGGGATAAAATAATAAGCAATTAACACAATCATAACGATTATCGATTCACACGCACGATTCAAGAAGACAATCGATATCCGTTATTTTACATTACTAAAATGATAAATGATTACTGTTATGTGTTAAAATTGAATTTAAATAGACATATCCGTGTATAGTTTACGTTTCAATAATATATTATAATTTTATAATTCAGCAAACAGCACGATGTCTAAATCTATTACAATCAGAATATTAAATAGCTATGAAGCTAAAATTGGGAGTAACGATTAAAAACATGATACGTTATCATTAACTAACAATAATCAAAAAATAATAACATGACATACATAAGCTCACGCCTGTATCCCCGAAGGGGTAGGTAGAAGCGCACTAGCGAACTAGTACACCCACATTGAGCTTAGTTCCGTCTCAGATACGAAAGGGGGCAAGCCTATCGCCATATCGGGCACAAATTCCAGACTCCGGGCTGATATGGAAATATCCGATATCACTTTGCGCGACCCTGGAATTGAACCCGAGACTTCGGGACGGTAGTCGTACCGAAATACAACCACGCCACCGAGGCAGTAAAAAATAATGTAATGCGAAATATATGCTTACACCCACGCCTGTATCCCAGAAGGGGTAGGCAAAGGCGCATTAACGAACTAGAACACCTACATTTTGCCGAGATTATTTCCGTCCCAGATATGACAGGGGGCGAGCCTATCGCCAATCGAGCACAAATTCCAGACTCCGGGCTAGTACTGAATAGAAAAATCCAATGTCACTACCCGATCCGGAGATCGAACCCGAGACCTCAGAACAGTAGTGGTACCGCGTATGCATTTAAAATTATTATATTATCTCACAAAAGTCCATAAAGCAGCCGAGATGCTTTTTTAAATTACGACACAAAAGAATCAAGGACACAATGACCATCTACAACTCACATGACAAGAACAATAAAATTAATTTTAACAATTAGACATGTATTAAGGTTCAGTGTCACTATGAACCTAGGTATCCCATTACAGGCATTAGAACAAAAAGGACACACTCGCTCAATGTACGGATAGAAAGGAATAGGAGCGCGGGGGCGCGTTACACTAGCATATAGCGTTACGCTAGCTTTTATATAAAGGAAACGCGGTATTTCGCAACCATTCAGTCTTGGAATCTCGTCGCGGTCCCATCTAGGAACGCGGGAGAGCCGGAACGTTGTTTGCGCGGGAAAAGTGACAGATCTTTTTTTCCATAATGGCTGTTACTAGTGCCAATATTGTGAGTTTGAAGGAGAAGGGACGTTTCGAACGTGAAAATGCCAGGATTGAAAAATATACGGTAAGTTGAAATTAAAAAAAAATAAAATAAAGGTATTTAGATCAAAAATAGCTACCTATTAATAATAAAAAATAGTCGTTTAGGATTAACAGTGATATTAACAACTTTAAAATTAAAATTATATAGATAAAGTGCAAAAAGATAAAACTATTATTTTTAGTAATTAATTAAAATATAATTTATAAAATTATCTATAATAAACCTACAACATTTGCTTAGATTTAGTATAAAAAACTAAATTATTAGTATTTAAATAAAACCAAGACTAGGAATAAATCAAATAAAAAAGAAAAGAAAATTGAAATATTTATATTATACGAAAAATTTAACACAATAAGATAATGTTTTAATTGAACTACTCTGAAATTAGAGCATTGATAATATTAGAATTTAACATGATAAGTTATTGGGTCATAATGATAAGGTCTTATTTCTTTATCTAAAATCATTATTATGTGTCACCTTCTTTCTACCTGCCTTTATCCCACTTTAATTTAGGGTCGGCACAACACACGTATTCAAGTATACAGAAAGGTATTGGCTTAGTTTTTACGACCGGCTACCTGCCTGGCACCAACCCCTTCTGGAGGATCCAATCCCGGGCAAATTAAATTAGAAAATTCGCTTTGCCTGACCTGGGTTTCGAACCCAGGACCTCCCGATCCACAGCCCATGTATGCTACCATTAGACCAACGAGGCGACTATTATTATGAGTCACTATTACTTATTAAACATGTGATCCATATCTGTTTCAAAGCCGACTAAATTTGTAATGAGTCACATATCCACACTCACCCCTGTCATATCCAAAGGGATAGGTAGAAGCGTAACTACTATCTACTGCAAATCGCGCACTTTTCGTCATATTATTATTTTTCTCACATTATATGCTAAGGGATAGGTTATTTGAGCAAAATCAATATAACTTCACCCTAGCTGAGGTTCGAACTCCAGACCTCAGTCTGCCAGCCTGACGCCAATCCTTCTGGGGCAACCAGTTCCGGGCGAATCGTGCTAGTAATACCGCTTTATCTGACCTGGGAATTGAACCCAAGACCTACGCTCCACAGCCCACGTGCACTGCCACTAGCCCAAGAATACGACAAAGATTAAACAACCTTATTTATTTCTACCCACCCATATCCCACCTTAATGTTGGGTCGGCGACACGTTTTCAAGCATGTTGTAGAAAATGATTTGGCGTAGTTTTTATGACCGGCTGCCGGATTGACGTCAAGCCCCTTTGGAAGATCCAGTCCCGGGCGAATCGTGTTAAATAAACCGCTTCACCCGACCTGGGGGTTACCACGACCTCTTATAGCAGTATTATTATAGTCTTACTACGATTTTTTTGTACGGGAATCGGTTATAGTAATACAAGTAAGATTATAGTAATATTGGTATAAGAGGTGGTGGTGGGAATTGAACCCAAGACCTCTCGGTCCACGGTCCATAGGCACTGCCACTAGGCCAAGAAGGCGATAATGATCACTACAAGTAGGTTAAGAGGTTAATTCGTCTTTATTTCGGATATAGTTTTATCTGCTCTACTGGTACATATTGCTAAACAATAAACATAATATATGTAGGTACATAATAAGAGGTACATAGTTAATTAGTTCATTATGACGACCTTTATAACTTAGGGCCACTTGTTCCACGATAAATCTTTATTTATCCCAAATCTTGATTTAAATATAGGAGTGAGCTGTAGAATAAATCGAGTTTTGGTTTGACTCTACATTCATAAGAGCGTTGCAAATCGCCCTAAACGTCATGTTTATCATTTACAATTTATTACTGACTCTTTGGTATAGTAGCAGCGAATTGCGCTGTGAATAGGGAGGCCCAAGGTTCAAATACCAAGTAGGACAACACCGTATGTTTAACTAATAATAATTAATAACAGATACATAAGGCAGTGTTATTGGACACGGCACGCATTGTGAGGCGGTTCCTCACTCTGAGCCCCTAACCACCGGTGGCTTGGGTCTCAAGCCTCGTCATCGGAAGGGTGATATTTATTTATTTTTAAATGTATTTATTTTATACAATTTATATTTAAAAATGTAAAAAAAAATAATTGAAATAAATGAGATTAATAATCACAAGTTTAAAAACTTAACTGATCGACTTCCAATTTACCGATCGTGACCAAATTTATATGGGACCACATTTAGAATTTTGAAAATCGGTCCACATTTGGCGGAGAGAGATATCGCGTAACATATATTAAAAAAAATACCGACGAATTGAGAACCTCCCCTTTTTTAGGAAGTTGGTAGAAAAGTTTAACGGACCGACTTTGAAACTTATCAGCGCCCCAAGCAGAAAAAATCTGACTATCGTAAATGTATTCGAGCTCGATGCGCGATATTTATAATTAACCAGTCATCAGTGCGCAGCGAGCTCGAATACATTTAAGATTATCAGAAATTTTCCTACTTGGCCTGCGGATCGTGGAAAGAAAGAATCTTGAAATTCGGTCCATATTTGGCGGAGATATCGCGGATCATACTTAATACATACATACATAAGCTCACGCCTGTATCCCCGAAGGGGTAGGCAGAGGCGGACTAGCGAACTAGAACACCCACATTTCGCCGAGCTTAGTTCCGTCCCAGATGTGATAGAGGGCGAGCCTATCGCCATATCGGGCACAAATTCCAGACTCCGGGCTGATATGGAAAAATCCAATAACACTTGAACCCGAGACCGCAGGACGGTAGTCGTACCGAAATACAACCACGCCACCGAGGCAGTCAATAATAATAATACTTAATAATCATAGTAAATAATATAGACGAATTGATTACCTCCTTTTTTGAAGTCGGTCGTAAAGATCTGACAGCCTTCGCGCTGCAATAGTCGATAAAACGAGAAGCTGCGGGTTCGATTCCCGCACCGAGTCACATATTTGTAAGATCTACAGATCTGGGTGTTGAGAGACCGTAAGTCCCTCGTAGTTCCTGATACCTACGATAATATTGTACCGTTGCTAATTCTGAACATATATTAATCGTAAGTACACTAACAAAATTAATCCGATTGTACCAAAATAAAAATATATTCATGATTCTTTAGACGTATAACAGACAATCAACAGCCTTGCCCTGTTTCTTATAGATATGCATATGTCTACACTAATTTATATGTGTTTGAAGACATAGATTGGTTACCTAGATACGTTTTTAAAGTCATTTGAATGTCGACTAGTGATAAATAAAACTACTAAATAAATATAATAAAATCTATTCTAAGGCCCATAAGTATTTCAAAAGGACACTTCGACGTGAATCTAGATAAATAAGGCATCTGGGATAAATCGATAATTATCTTAGTGTTGCAAATCGCCCCTATTCCTTAGTTTATCTGCGGGCTTAGCCAAGTGCCTTATGCGCTAGTCGAATACAATTATATTAATAATACTATTCTATTCGACTAGCGTATAAGGGCGACTTGCACCACTATTAATAACCTACCGTTAGTCCCTAACCTCAAGTTAAATTGAAAAAGAAATATATGAAGGACATGTAATTCATTACATGTAATGTACTACATGTAATTACAGATAATATATGATGACATTTAATTAATTACATATAGTGAATTACATGTCCTTCATATATTTTTATTTCAATTTAACTTGAGGTTAGGGCTAACTGTAGGTTAGTAATAGTGGTGCAAGTCGCCCTAAGTCACTTGGCGAAGCCCACTGGTTATTCGCTCCTAGAAGATGCGAGAAACTCTTTATATCTAAAAAGGTTTTAATAATATCGTTAAGAAAATGCCGCAAACATTATCATACAGATCAATTAATCAATAACTATGTCCTCGTTATTTCTTATAGATTTTATTTTTACATCACACTACGTTGAATGGTAGCCTTTGCCATTAAACCAGCTTTTACCTCATTCAAGTAAAAAGTAGCTAAATAAAAATCGTGAGAATAGGTATCCATTGTACAAATTATTTCTTAACAGGCTTTATATACATATAAACGAAAACTTTATATATAAAAATAAACTATTTAGAAAACGCCTTTGTTGGAACGTAAGGTGAAATAACCAGTTCATATTATGATGATACCAGCTGTGGCCTGAGCAGTAGAGTAACTTTTGACATTCGATTCGATTTCGACTACAATTTGATTTCGTTTAGTGACATAAAAATCCACCGAAATTACATAAAAAAGTGTACTAATGTCGTGTTAAAAATTACCAATAGACAACTTCTCAAATACAACGCGACATTAGCAAGCTGCTACTTTACGTCGGTTTTCTGAAAGACAGTGGCCCATCCGTGCAATAGACGTAATTGTCTATAGCGTGGCACTACCACTCAAAATTTCGTATGGTGGATACAATTTTCTGTGACAAAAAGTAACTCCCATTCACAACCAATTATTTGTAGAACTATGTAGGCCACCTACCATGGGGCGACCCGGTTGCCCGTTTGCCTATAAGAACGTAAATATACCATGTTCATATTACATAACACACTCGTTAACGAACACTAATGTTAATGCCTCATAAATCATAACTAATAAGCGTAAACCTATAAAACCTGTGCCATTAATTAAGTCTGTAACTTAACTTCAGTTCGTGCCACTAATATTATACTTGAAATTAACTCATTTAACCTATAACTGATGGTCAAGAAGTGCCAGAAGCACGGATGCACCATTTTGTTATATTTAAAGTTCAATCTAAATCATTTTGACAGCCTCCGTAGCGCAGCGTTCGAGTAGCCGAGTGTGAAACGTGAAGTCGCGGGTTCGATCCCCGCACCAAGACAAATGTTTGTATGGCCTACAGATATTTGTTTCGGGTCTGGGTGTTTTGTCTCTCGTAGTTCCTGATACCCACGACACAAGATTCGATCTTAGTGTGGGGTCAGGACTATGTATGTGACTGTTGGGTGTTATTCATTTATTTATTTATACATACATACAACAAAAAAAATCTAAAATCATTTTGAGTCCATACAATATGTTCTATAAGTTCAAATTCCCTTGCAAGGTACTGATGTATATACCTTTAATGCGAGTTAATGGTTTCATGATAACGAAGACTGCCTCGGTAGCGTAGATACATTTCGGTACGACTACCGTCTTGAGGTCTCGTGTTCGATCTCCGGGTCGGGCTAATTGATATTGGATTTTTCAATATCAGCCCGGAGTCTAGAATTTGTGCCCGATATGGCGATAGGTTCGCCTCCTATCACATCTGGGACGGAACTAAGCTCAGCGAAATGTGGGTGTTCTAGTTCGCCAGAGAATCTCTGCCAACCCCTTTGGAGGTACAGGCGTGAGCTTATGT
The DNA here is from genome assembly GCA_036417725.1 of Clanis bilineata. Taxonomy (NCBI): domain Eukaryota; kingdom Metazoa; phylum Arthropoda; class Insecta; order Lepidoptera; family Sphingidae; genus Clanis; species Clanis bilineata. The sequence continues at coordinate 11,421,847 of CM071154.1, forward strand.
TATGTGTGATAACGATGATAATTATCTTTAAATCGCCATAAATAGTCAATCAGTGTATATTAGATTTACTCAAACAGCTGAAAACATGATTTTGGTCCAGGCGGGTATGTACACATTCCTGCGCCTGCATCGGTCATCCGCCTGTCCTTTCGCAAACCCCTCGATTTGCTTCTTCCCTCTTTAGAGTGAGAAGCATAATTAGGCTGGCATTGGTGATCATCAATAAACCCAACCCATTTTTAGACTGTACTGCGCGTAGTTAAAAAAACAAAAAACCATCTGGCTAAAAGTCTTCTTTTCTTTCTACCTGCCCTTATCCCACCTTAATGTGGGGTCGGCGCAACACACTTTTCAAGCATGTTGCAGAAAGGATTTGGCTAAGTTTTTACGACCGGCTGCCTGCCTGACGTCAATCCCTCTGAGGAATCCAGTCCCGGGCAAATTAAATTAGAAAATTAGCTTTGCCCGACATGGGAATCGAACCCACGACCTCCCGGTCCACAATCCATATATACTGCCACTAGACTAAGGAGGCGACGAGGTTAAAAGTCTTCTAGCACGATTTTAAGGTAAACTAAACGCTAATATGCAGTCAGTAATCTGGCATTGACGGGATCTCGTAGATAAGGCGGTACAACTGTTTGCAAATAATATCTCACGAATACATGGCATGAATGTTCTGCAAGGTCAAATTTTAAATAGAGTAAAATAATGCAACATACTTAAGACAATGTTCTAGAAAAGACGAGAATTAGCTCAGCAGGATTACCACCACCTCTTATAGCAGTATTATTATAATCGTTCTTCGTTTGTTTTGTATGGGAATCGGTACAAGTAAAATTATAATAATACTGCTATAAGAGGTTGTGGTAACCCCCCTGGTTACCCTGTATGTATAATAATATGAGCCCTGTAATATTACTGTCCCACTGCTGGGCACGGGTCTCCTCTACTAATGAGAGGGCTTAGGCCTTAGTCTACCACGCTGGCCTAATGCGGCCGGGCAGACTTCACATATCTTCGAAATTCCTGTGAAGAAATTCTCTGGTATGTAGTTCTCCTCACGATGTTTTCCTTCACCGTTATACCAAGCGATATTTCACAATAAAAATACACTTAACATAGAAAAGTCAGAGGTGTATGCTCCATTTTGGGGTTGGTCTCGAACCTCAGACACTTGTCTCGGCAGTCCGTACCATTACCAACTAAGCTATCGCTGCGTATATGTATCTGCCGGGTTACCATCACCTCTTATAGCAGTATTATTATAAACGTTCTTCGTTTGTTTTATATGGGAATCTGTACAAGTAAGATCGAACGTAGGATCGGGGATCGAACCCGAGACCTCAGGATAGTAGTCGTACCAAAATACCTCCACGCCACCGAGGCAGTTGAGTTACGACATATAATACTATAAGTTTTCCCTGTCTTGGAGATTATGATGATATTAGTATAGTTTTATAGTTTAAAGCAATCCTTATACAGCAGCTAGTATCAATAAAATCTTTCCCAAAACATTTTGCCTTGACACTGATAAATGAAACCGATTAGAAAGTGGATGAACGAGACAATTGCATAATACGTGTTACTACGTCTAACCATCATAAATGAAAGTGAATGGATACAATAGAGAAATTTTCAGATGAAATTGTTGATAATGCGAAGTATAGTGACTGTAGCCCGAGCACGAAAAACGAATGTAAATGTAAACTCACTGCGCACTGATGACATTTGATTAATATTTCATACAAATTTCATAGACGCGCATCGAGTACGAATACATTTACGGTTGTCAGAAATTTTCCTGCTCGGGCTGCTGAAACGAAGGTCTCGTTCGATTTTCAATTAACATACCAAAGAGATTTAGAATTGTTTAATGTCTTTGTAACAGACTAACAAAGTTCCTGTTTTAGTTCAAGCTTACTATGCAAATTCTCTAGTATTAAATACTCTTTTTCTCTGCCCTCGCAACACACTATGTAGTTATATATTGCAGAAATGATTCCGCTTAGTTTTTACAACCGAATGCCAATCTCTCTATTATTATGCCCTTGGGGATTCAATGGGTATTATTTATTTAATAGGTCAGTATTATCAATTAGGCACAGTTTCTTTTTATATTTACACAAATACACTTTCTCTCACAACAAACCAGAACAGAGGGCTTAGCTAAGTAGCTTATGCGCTAGTCGAATAGAATAGTAAATGTATGGGAATGACATAAGAGTACGCTATATGCGGCGTACTCTTGTGTCATTCGCAGTACGCCGCACATAGCGTACTCTTATGTCATTCCCATACATTTACTATTCTATTCGACTAGCGCATAAGCCACTTGGCTAAACCCGCAGATCCGGTTTTCCATACGATACACCAATGTGTACAATAGTACATTCGAACCAGTTCTGTCTCTATCTATCTAACTTTTAATGATAATAATATCAAGTGTGAACTAGTGTGCAAGCGACAATCATTCGGTGTGACACGAGTGACACGACTTCTAGACGTGTGACATTCTCACTTCGTGTTAATCGTGCTTTAAGACTTTAGAAAGATGGACTGCATTTCAACTGTACTCCGACTGCAAACATGCAGTTGGAATGCAGTTCGTCCAACTGCATTTGAACTGCACATCCACCGAGCAGCCGGATTGCAGTTGTGTGTAGTTCCAACGACTGCACGCTGACCAGTTAGACCTCCTGCATCTGCACTTACCATCAGGTAAACCATCTGCTCGTTTGTCAGGCTGTGCTATAAAAAAATATCTTACGATAGAATCGTTTATTGTAATTTAATTTTATTTATTTTGCTTATGTATGCATAGGTATATCCTATTCAGCAATAAGCAAATCAAGTGATTATGCTCAATGGTTCATGTTTCTCGAAATTCTGGCATGTTCAATACGGATGCGGGCGTAATATTGTGTCATGTATATCATTATATCATGACATATTCTATGACTAATATTCTGCTGTAGACGAAGTGCCGTCCGCGGAAATTACCTAGTTAAATATTTAATGCATTTGCATTGATAGCGTCATGGCGCCCGCTTTCCTGATCAGACGGCCTTGTCCCAACTCGGAGCTAAGTACCCTCATATCGACGTCATATGCCGGGAACATGTATTTATACGGGAATGCGGTACATTAAGTTAAAAACAATTGAGACGAATTGCATTATTAGTAAAATTTTGGTTTTATTAAATAAAGTTTGGCCTTAACTAGATTTAACTTCAATACCATTCGTAAAAAAATGCAAGCCTGGTATCATAACCAGTCCTATTACTGGGAAATTTAGTTTCTTATTTCTTTCCACTTGCCCTTATGCCACCTCACCCACCCAGATCGGCGCAACATACTTCAATAATTGCAGAAAAGACTCGGCTTTATTTTTGACAACCGGCTGTCCGTCCGCCTGACGTCAAAAATAAACCTTACAATCTTAAAATATGATGTCTAAATCTTATTTGTTTTATAAATAGGTACCTAAATTGTAATATTTTTATGTCAAATTTTGTTCTACCAATGAAACACGTAGTTGATGTCTAAATTACCAAAGTAATGTTATTGCATCATTGTCGGAGTCATTCCCCTGGTCGGTCAAATACAAAATCATATCAAAAACTGATTTGTAAATTTAATAATCACAAGTTTAAAAACTTAACAGACCGACTTCCAATTTACCTATCGTGACCAAATTTATATGGGACCACCCTTGAAATAAGCTCTATCGAACACAAAAAGAATTTTGGAAATCGGTGCACATTTGGCGGAGATATCGCGTAACATACATAAAAAACCGACGAATCGAGGACCTCCTCCTTTTTGGGAAGTCGGTCAATTACAAGCAAATATTTTTTTCTTATCTTAATCCAAAAGTATATAATGACAATTAAAGTAGTGCATAATACGTTCACGTGTGAAGATGAAACACCTAAATATAGTTCAAGATAAGATTATAGCTTCCGCGGATATCAGTATTATAGTTTAAGGGCGATTAAGGTTTAAGGCATTTGCAACCCTATTACCAATCATAACCTCGATTTTACCTACATGTCATTCGTTGAAATAAGAGATAAACCGAGATTTATATAAGAGCTGCAACTTTTCCTAATTCTCCAAAGTGAAAGTTTGTAATCTGTGATCTCTGTTGTGCATTTTAACTCGAAATAGCGTCATTGTTATAGCAGTCTTTTGTTTCGTGATTAAACTTGTATAATAAAAAATATTTCCCACTATCGCTATTCTGTTTTCGACCGACTTCCAGAAAGGAGAAGGTCCTCAATTTGTTTGTTTTTTATGTATGTTACGCGATATCTCCGCCGAATATGGACCAATTTTCAAAATTCTTTTTGTGTTTGATAGAGCTTATCTCAAGGGTGGTCCCATAGAAATTTATATAAGTTATTAAACTTGTGATTATTTATTCTTATCCTAATTTATTTTTATACCTAAGATGTATAACGGATGAAAGAAATATTCCTACCTACCTCCGCAACTTACGCTATAGTAAAGCTTTAGGGATTGCAGGAAGTCCTTTGTTTGTTGAGGTTCCTTCGTCAGATTTTGACCTAATTTGTATGGGAACCACCTTGAAGTAATAAATAATCTTCAAAATCAGTCTAATATCTTGAAAATCGGTCTAGTGTGTTCAAAATCGGTCTAGAATCTTAAAAATGGGCCTAATATCTTGAAAATCAGTCGAGTACCTTGAAAATCAGTCGAGTTTTTATTTAAAGACACAGACAAATTGAGTACCTCCTCCTTTTTATGGTCGGTGTATAATGCCAGTTGCTATTTAATTAACAAAGCACACAAATATAAAGCAACATTAGTACGTATACGAGATTCTAAACATGCAAATTAAACTAGCTGTAGCCGGTCCATCGTGTTGATTAGAGTTGCGAGTATTGTATCAAACAAACAAGATTATTCACTAGTGGTAGAGCCACGTTGTAGACAGTAACGTCTATAGCACGAATGGGCCGGCTCGACCGGTTAGATACCACTGTCTCACAGAAAACCGACGTAAAGTGGCAGCTTGCTGTCGCGTTTCGTTCGGTGAGTGAGATTTCCTGTGGCCCATTTCCCCCTCCCTATCCCAATGCCTTTTCCCTGCCCTTCCATTCCCTCTTTTTAGGTTGGCAACGCAGCCATGATTATTTTTGTGTCTTGGGTGTCTATGGGCGGTGGAGATCACTTACCATCAGGTGAACCATCATTCTCTGCTATAAAAAAAATACACAACTACGCCACCGAGGCAGTTTATAATAAAAATTTAATAGTGATTTAAATAGATTACGTATAGGAAATTATTACAATTCCGGTCAGATAACGATCAAACACATGGATATTCCGAATGTCGAATGTTGACATTGCATTCCTTTACTACTTTGTAGATCCTTGTTGACTCTATCAATTTGCATGTCCGTGTCCTATAAATTATAATAAATGGAGATTGATTACTTGTCTTACGGCCGGTTTCAATAAATAATCTCAGTTCGAATGTGCAGATAGATAACAAAAATTAACCAATAAGAACCCAGTTTGAATATGACTGTCAAATGACTTGATTTGATTTGTTAATAATCGCGATCTATCTGCACTCTAAACTGAGATCGTTTATTGAAACCGGCCGTTAGTTAATTAGACGCCTCCTTTATGGCCCGTGGACCGAGAGGTCCTGGGTTCGATACTGACTTACTTCTCCTTAGAAATTACCAGGTGTTAGTGAATGTGTATGTATGTTTGAATAAAGAAATCTGTAGGCAACATGTTTTAAAAATGTTATATATATTAATGATAGAATTATATTAGCCTCTGACCTCTCACTTTATTTCCCCTTTGATTCTGATATTAATAACATTATCGCTCGCTTTATCGATGAAGGAAAACATCGTAAGGAAGCCTGCATGCTATATGTACAGCAAATTCAAAAATCTTGTTGCAAAACTAGATTAATGCTTTAGGATGACTAAGAGCATTGTTACTAATCTAGAGTTACACTTAAACTTGATTTAGCCTACAGCTCTTTCGTCTATGTAATGAGTGACAGGCGGCTCGGCTTCCGGAGGCCGAGACACTTATGTACCATATTACGTATCGCCGGGTTTCGATACGGAAATTTAAATTAAGATTTGGGATAAATCGAGATTAATCTGAGTGCTGGAAGTCACCCTAAGTATTTTTCAATAGTCATCATTTTTATCTGAGCAATAATTTTCTTGTTATAACAGATATTATATAACAACTGTCAGAAAGCCAAATTATCTCCTGATAAAAATTATATACCTACTAAATTAACCCTTAGTGTATTTAGCATTATGTTGCTATCGCTGCAGCTTTTGACAGCCTCCGTGGCACAGTGGGCGAGTAGCCGGCTGTGAAGCGAGAGGCCGCGGGTTCGATTTCCGCATTGAGACAAATTTTTGTGTGGCCCACAGATATTTGTTTCAAGTCTGGGTATTGAGAGACCGAAAAGTCTCTCATAGTCTCTGACACCCACGATACAAGTTATACCTAGTGTGGGGTCAGGACTAGATGTGTGACTGTTGTGTGTATTTATTATTTATTTATTATTATTAATCAAAGTACATCTTATCTTGAAATCTATTGAACTTGATGATCTATTGAGCGGTAATAACAAGATAATAAATTAATGCGTCGTGCGAGGACGAACGCTGAAGACCATCGTAATGGAGGAAATCAAATGTACGGGCGTCACGTATACAATAAAGTATAAACAATGGATGTAGTAACACATTGAGCAAGTTTAATTGTATTTTGTTATGTGGCTAATTAAAATGAATCTGTAACAAATGCTAATAGGCAATAACTTGTCGTTACGTCTTTATTTTTTCATCGGAAAATCCTTCAACGAGTTGAATTTTAAATATTTGTAACAAAGATTTTGCAGTAGCAAAAAATTGAATTTAAACAATTTCAGTCTCTTTTACATCGCCAGAATTATATTTACATGACATTTACGCAGCCGTTTTTACTAATAATAATATTTTCGTGTAGAATTGAGGAAATATAATACAAAATAAATTAATAAATTCGTTCATTATCACAAAAAGTTTTATATTATTATTATCGTAACATCTCAAAATCACACTAAGCCAATTAAAAATGCATTACTTTTTTGTATATATCACGTTTGAATTTATAGCACGTTTATGATTATCAATTTTTTAATGTTGCAAGAAAAGTCAAGTGAATTTTGGTTCTTAATGTTTTTTTTAGTATTATTGCTTTCGTGTTTCTTGATTGTTAGTGTATTAGAAACTGCAGTCCTAGTAAATAAAATGTTTGTAAATAAATTAGAAATTTCAACATTCAGAGTCAATGTGCGGACTGGCGGAATTTCTGGACAACGATTTTCATTAACGCATTAGTTTTTTGTACTAACAAAACATAATTTTTGTAAACTTTTTAAAATTTTACAACAAAATAAACAAGTTATTGTGAGTACAAAAAAATAAAACTTACGTACTGAAGCATAATTAAGTTGTTCAATATTTATTTAGTTAACATGTTAATAACATGATACCAGTTATTTTACTCAATGCCGCGTCTAATTATGATGTCCGCGTAATTTGATTTTTTTTAAACTGAGACATGAACTTGAATTTTGTACTCTACGAATCGAATTCACAGCCTCAATGCCCATAAATTTATTTTGCGGACCTATATAATTTTCTCAAATATCTCTTACTTTCATCATCATCATCATTGTCGGCCATCACTCCTGTCGGATTGATCCGATATTGTTGCAAAGCTATTGTTTTGTAGTTTTTTTTTGCAAACGAGTAGGTGGGTCACCTAATGTTAATTGATCTCCAAGGCCTTCAAATCAAATCAAATCAAATCGTTTATTGAATCCATAAAATGTCACACATTGTTTAGATTCCGTCTAAAATGTTTACTCTACCGCCAATTCGGAAAGCTGGTTCGTCAGAGAAGAACGGGCAAGAAACTCTGACGTTGCTCTTTTTGAGAATAATAACCAGTTTACAGTCAGATATTAATACACAACCAAAATAAGAAAACAAAAAATTTCAATAATTTACATTAAATTAGAGCAGCCAATCTACAACAAGGTAACCTCCATGTAAAATAAAAACAATAAAACGTACAATTTCGATTGCTGAGCGACTCCCACAGGCACGGCGAATAATCGCCAAACTAAACGGATGGATAAAATTAATGAATGTAATAAAGTCAGAGCAGACCAGTCCACACAAGTAGCACCCGTTCACGGGTATGACGCATGTGCCAGCCATCGGCCTCCTCAACCATGTCGCAGGGAAGTGACCGACCCGGCACACGACGCCGCCACAAGCACAGACTTTTAAGCGAGCATGACTACCCAGACCAATTACAATAGTAAAAAAAAAAAAAAAAAACCGCCATAACATCACAACATCGCTATGAAAGCCACACAGCATCACTGTAATAAATATTAAAAATTAAATTAAATACAGCTCCTAGGTACCTAACAGTTAAATGTAAATTAAAGTAGTTTACTCCCAGGATTTTTTATCAACTAAATATTCAGAGACTTTGTAATAGGCTTTATTACAAAGTTTATGTTTGATAACAGTTTTGAATTTATTCACATCTAGTTCTTTGATGTGAGTGGGAACCTTGTTGTAAAAACGTGTACAAAGACCCTTAAAAGAATTGCCGATCTTGTGGAGCCTAGTTTCATTATCAGCTAGGTTGTTTTTACTTCTAGTATTCAAGCTATGTACATCAGAAACCTTATGAAATTTATCTATATTTTTCTTAACATACATTAAATTAGCAAATATGAATTGTGATGCTACTGTCATTATATTTATTTCTTTAAATTTTTCTCGTAAGGAAGTTTTAGGGCTTAGCGAGTAAATAGATCTTATAGCTCGCTTTTGGAGGACAAAAATAGTATTAATGTCAGCAGCACCACCCCATAACAAAATTCCATAACACATCAAACTATGGAAGTATGCAAAGTAAACCATCCTAGCCGTGTTAACGTCCGTTAGTTGGCGTATCTTGCTCACTGCATAGGATGCGGCACTTAATTTTTTTGCCAGCGCAAATATATGGGGACCCCATTGTAGTTTAGTGTCCAAAGTAATACCTAAAAACTTGGTTGTCTCCACAAGGCTCAACTGATCGCCATTTATAAAGATTTTAGCGTCAGTCTTTTTGACATTAGGTGTCAAAAATCGAATACATTTTGTTTTTTGACTGTTTAATAACAAATTGTTGACACTGAACCAATTTAGGATTTTAGATAGTGTGATGTTTACATCGTCAAGAACAGATTGATGTCGGTTTACTTTAAATATTAAAGAAGTATCATCTGCAAACAACACTACCTCACAATTGTCCCTTATAAAATAAGGTAAGTCATTAATATAAATTAAGAAAAGAAAAGGTCCAAGTATTGAGCCTTGTGGAACTCCCATAGTAACAACAGATCCAGGAGATTTTTTTCCACTAATGTCAACACTTTGAACCCTATTGCTCAAATAGGATTTAAATAGATCAAGAGCTAAGCCGTTAATTCCGTAATGACTTAATTTCCCGATAAGAATGTCGTGATGAACACAATCAAAAGCCTTAGATAAATCACAAAATACTCCCAAAGCATCCTGTGAATCTTCCCAAGCATCAAATATATTACTTAGAAGTTCCACACCAGCATCGGTGGTGGAACGACCCCGTGTAAAACCATATTGTCTAGTGTGCAATAATTTATGTGATGTAAAGTAATTTTGAATTTGGTTTTGGTTTTTTTGAATTTGGTTTAGCAAAAGTCACCTTCACCTACGATACCAATAGAATAATGGATTCGTTATCAACCTTGAGGAACGGGAATAGGGATTAGAAAGGGAAAAAGGGAATTATGAAATCGGAAATCTCAATCACCAAACGAAACGTCGCTTTACGTCGGTTTTCTGTAAGTGGTATCAAACCGGTCGAGCCGGCCCATTCGTGCTGTCGATGTTGCGTCTACAGCCTGGCTCTACCACTCAATTAAAAACACGTCCAAATATTTAATACTAAATTTAAACATCCATATTTTATTTTGAATTCACATAATAAATTATTGATAGAAACAAACAGTTAATAGTAGTTTTTGTTATATTTTTTGTTCAATTGTTTAAGATGATTACAAAATACTCCGGCACGATCCAGTGAACAGGCCGCGTTCACGTTCAATACCAAGGTCTAAAGTTCGATGATCGGGAGCGCCTTTCACAAAAGACCCAGAAGGTGCAATGATTTCCACTGTTTTACACACATTGTTACATACTAAACACTGCCTCGGTGGCGTGGTTATATTTTAGTACGACTACCGTCCTGAGGTCTCGGGTTCGATCCCTGGGTCGGGCAGTGATATTGGATTTTTCTATATCAGCCCGGAGTCTGTAATTTGTGCCCGATGTGACGACAGGCTCGCCCCCTATCACATCTGGGACGGAACTAAGCTTGGCGAAATGTGGGTGTACTAGTTGGCTAGTGCGCCTCTGCCTACCTTTTCGGGGATACAGGCGTGAGCTTATGTTATGTTATGTTATGTTACATACTAAACACTGCCACGGTGGCGTGGTTATATTTTAGTACGACTACCGTCCTGAGGTCTTGGGTTCGATCCCGGGGCGGTTAAAGAGATATTGGGTTGTTCTACTACGTATCAGTCTAAAATCTGAAAATTGGGCCCGATATGGCAATCTATCACATCTGGGACGAAAATGAGCTCGGTGAAATGTGGGTATTCTAGTTAGCCTTCGAGAATATAGGCAGAAGCCTATGGATGTATGTAAATATGAAACGTAATACTATAATAGAGGTAGGGACTTTATCACAACAAGTATGTTGCATAAACGATTCGGCTTAGTTTTTATGACCGGCTGCCTACCTGACGACACCACACTAGGGTCAAATATCTGCCCGACCTTGGAATGACCTTGGAATCGCACCAGACCACCCCCCCGCGGTCCACAGACGTCATACGCTGGCACTAGACCAGTAGCCCGAGCACGAAAAACTAATGTAAATGTATTCGAGTTCGCTGCGCACTGATGACGTTTGGTTAATATTTCATACAAATTTCATAGACGCGCATCGAGTTCGAATACATTTACGGTTGTCAGAAATTTTCCTGCTCAGGCCGCAGGTCGTAAAAACCAAGAAATCTAAATCAAGGATGAAAAAATGCAAATATAAATACGTATATGGAATCATTTAAGTTGTAATGAAATTAAAAGCGTTTCGGTTTAAAAACTAATTTAACATTTAAACACTCTTCTAAAGTGCATATTAACGATGTATTTATTTTAAGCTAAAACACTTATTAACATAGACTTTAAGTGCAATTAGCGGTAAATTAGTATTCATTCGATAAAATGTTTTAAAACAGGTGCTATTAGATTTGTCTAGGAATTAGTATTAATTCACTAATGCAGTGCACAAATGGTGAAAAGTTTGAAAGGGAAGCCAATGCGATTTTTTTAAACTCTTATTTGCAGTGACGTGCATAGACATTCCGATCAGGGTAGACAAAAATCGAACACAATTATTTGATTCAAATCTCGCGACACCATCATAGATATATCAATAATATCATATTGATTATCATAATCTCTGTATCGAATTAAACATAATCCGAGCATTGCTATTTCGAAAATCTGTATTTAGTCATAATTTAATATTATGGAAATAATTAGGGTAGACAAGTCTACCCTACCAATAATTAAATTGTTAGGGTAGACAGTGTATCTTTGGCTATACGGACTGCACGCCACTGATTATTTGTAAATAAATCTTATCACAGTAGTCAACTGTCAAATATCTCGGATTCTATTTGGATAGACGATTTACCTGGCGAGACTATAAAAGCAAAAAGGGTACAGGCAAATAAAAATTCAGGGCCGTGTACTGGCTAATAGGTAGGAAATCATCTCTTAGCCTGGAAAATAAACTCCTGGTGTATAAATGCATCATAAAGCCCATATGAACCTACTCTTCAGCACTACAAAAACATAAAGACCCAACATTATGGTACCATACAGAATTTATTTCTGTCAAAATCTAATTCCAGTGCATCTAAATTCGGACTAGACCGCTGGTTCGCTAAATTAGCATTGCGTATAGCCAGTGCGTCAGCCACTTCGCACTGATTTCATAATTTTGCTGCGATGCAGTTTATGATGCTTACTACTAGTTTTCCAAGTGACAACAAATTAATTTTATTATGAGTTTAACAAAGTCTGTGCTATAAGTGTATATGTGAATAAATAAGATAATTAAAATGAACAAAAACCTCATAATTTAATTAAGTTCTGTTTTGATGCAGTTTTTGATGTTCATTACTAGTTTTCCAAATGACAATAAATACATTTAAGTTTAATAAGTGTAAGACATAAGTGGATAAGTGGATGATAATTTAAATAAATAACTAAACTAAATTAAATAATTTGTAATAGTCTTTAGTGAACGGTATCGATAAATGAATGCAATATTACTCTTTATTCATGTGATCCACGGATACGTACAAGACAGATCGTGGACGAAATGTTTCTACTGCCTGCAAGATTTGTTAATATCATCTTTACATGGTTTCAAATCAATCACAATCGGAATTAGACATCATGATGGATCAATACTTACCTTGAAGAAATTACGTGATTTTGAAACATAAAGAAACAATCCGGATTTTAAAATGGGACAGAATATAGCTCCTAAAGAGGTACACAGTATATATATTATTACCATTCTTAATAACAACGTTACCATATTACCATTTAAATATACTAGCCTGGTAGTATTCGTTTTCTGCGAATAAAATCGATTTCCTAATCCGTTTTATTAGGTGCCAATTTTAGCCAGATTATACCTCTACATCTTGATTGACAAGTTATGACCCGAGATTCGGTGTTTTATAATAGACGCCAATTCTAAAACGAAATACAAAAGCTTATTATAAGTCAGAATCGTTCATTGAGTGGTAGAGCCACGCTGTAGACAGTAATGTCTACAGCACGAATAGGCCGGCTCGACCGGTTTGATACCACTGCCTCTCAGAAAACCGACGTAAAGTGGCAGCCTTCTGTCGCGTTTCATTCGGTGAGTGAGATTTCCGGTGGCCTATTTCCCCCCTTCCTTTCCTAGTCCCTTTTTCTCTTCTCTACCATTTCCTCCTTTTAGGCCGGCAACGCACCTATGATTATTTTTGTGTCTTGGGTGTCTATAGGCGGTAGAGATCACTTGCCATCTAGCCCGAGCACGAAAAACTAATGTAAATGTAAACTCGCTGCGCACTGATGACATTTGATTAATATTTCATACAAATTTCATAGACGCGCATCGAGCACGAATACATTTACGGTTGTCAGAAATTTTCCTGCTCGGGCTGCAGGTGACCCATCTGCTCGTTTGCCAGTCTTTGCTATAAAAAAAGAATCATTAAGTTACCTTGTTTAAATTCTTTGTTGTTGCTACTTTCAGATGACTTTGGAATCTTTACTATGTTAAAACTATATATATGTACAAGTATCAGGCTGACACTACTAGTATTTTTTAATAATATGCAGATTTACAATCTTTACTATGTTAAAACTAGGTATTATACAAGTATCAGGCTGACTCTACTGACTTATGTTTTGTAATAATATGCAGATTACATTAGATACCCAAGCGTGGCACGCCTTGTGTATAAATCTTGCTGTGTTGCAATTAAAACTGAAACCTTCGCTTGTTCTTACACGTGGAAAGCATTAAAGACGAAAAGTCCTCCAAAACTGTATCAACAAAGATTACTAATCAGAAAAATACTTAAAATTACTTGATCCTAGAATAATTGCAGGCATAAATTTAAACAAGAATATAATCAAGGCTTTTAATGTAAACAACAGTTGGTTCCTCAAACTACAAATATTATTTAAAACATTTAATACAATTTTTGATAGATTCATGCTGCCTCGGTGCCGTGGTTGTATTTCGGTACGACTACCGCCCTGAGGTCTCGGGTTCGATTCCCGGGTCGGGCAAAGTGATGGGTATTGGAATTTTCCATATCAGCTCGGAGTCTGGAATTTGTGCCCGATATGGCGATAGGCTCGCCCCTTAGCACATCTGGGACGGAACTAAGCTCGGCGAAATATGGGTGTTCTAGTTAGTTAGTGCACCTCGGCCTACCCCTTCGGGGATACAGGCGTGAGCTTATATTATCGAGCGACTTCCACAAAAGGAGGAGGTCCTCAATTCGTCTGTTTTTTTTTATGTATGTTACTCGACATCTCCGCCAAATGTGGGCCGATTTTCGAAATTATTTTTGTTTCAAATCAAATCAAATCAAATCGTTTATTGAATCCATAAAATGTCACACATTGTTTAGATTCCGTCTAAAATGTTTACTCTACCGCCAATTCGGAAAGCTGGTTCGTCAGAGAAGAACGGGCAAGAAACTCTGACGTTGCTCTTTTTGAGAATAATAACCAGTTTACAGTCAGATATTAATACACAACCAAAATAAGAAAACAAAAAAAATTCAATAATTTACATTAAATTAGAGCAGCCAATCTACAACAAGGTAACCTCCATGTAAAATAAAAACAATAAAACGTACAATTTCGATTGCTGAGCGACTCCCACAGGCACGGCGAATAATCGCCAAACTAAACGGATGGATAAAATTAATGAATGTAATAAAGTCAGAGCAGACCAGTCCACACAAGTAGCACCCGTTCACGGGTATGACGCATGTGCCAGCCATCGGCCTCCTCAACCATGTTGCAGGGAAGTGACCGACCCGGCACACGACGCCGCCACAAGCACAGACTTTTAAGCGAGCATGACTACCCAGACCAATTACAATAGTAAAAAAAAAACCGCCATAACATCACAACATCGCTATGAAAGCCATTTGTGCTAGATAGAGTTATTTCAAGAGTGGTCCCATATAAATTTGGTCACGATCGGTTAAATTTTGATTTGATTTTCGTTTCGTTATGTTTTCAAACTTGTGATTATACAGTATAAATAAAAAAAATATTATGGTAAAGAAAAACAACGTGCTCTAGTTACCATAAGGGCGGAATATATTGAATATACGGAAGTCTATGGAACCTTTATAAACAAGCAATAAATTGCCAACCTAATACGAACATACCTTCCGGTTGTGATTTATCACAAAGTACTGCCTTTAAGGTTTCCGGAACAGTAGTACCGGCATGTCGGAATACGTCAATAGAGCAGAGGCTGTAGCACGAATAACTTTTGAAGACGTATTCGATTCGAGTTACCCACCCGACTGCTGAATAGTTTGAAAGGAGATGAGTGGTAGAGCCACGTTGTAGACAGTTACATTTACAGCACGAATGGGCCGGATCGACTGATTTGATATCACTGTCTCACAGAAAACTGAGGTAAAGTGGCAGCTTGCTGTCGCGTTTCGTTCGGTGAGTGAGATTTCCGATGGCCCAATTAACCCCTTCCCTTTCCCAATCCTTATTTCCCTACTTTTAGGTTGGCAACGCACCCATGATTGTTTTAGTGTCCCGGGTGTCTATGGGCGGTGGAGATTCCTTACCATCAGGTGACCCACCTGCTCGTTAGCCAGTATCTGCTATAAAAAAATACTCATTTTGTAATTCCACACAAATTCGTTGCCTTATGTTAGATTCGAATACGTATTCGAAGGTTTTTCATGCTACGTACAAGTGTGGTTTATTAGATGTTTACCTTAAAATATCCTTGACCTGTCCAGTGAGAGATTTGTAATTGATTAAACTAATGAATAAGATCAGTATCTATTAATTATTTTAATATCAATAAATTCTAATGTTTATTAATGTATTGATAATAAATCGAATGTCATTCATTCGTAGTTATTTCGTCAGGTTTAATTAAATTAATGTCCAATTAATTTTCTTTTTATAGCAGAGACTGGTAAACGAACAGATGGGTCACCTTATGGTAAGTGATTACCGCCCATATACACCCAAGACACAATAAGAATCATGGGTGCGTTGTAACCTAAAAGGAGGACATGGAAGGGGAGGGAAAAGGGAGGGGGGAAATGGGCCACCGGAAATCTCACTCACCGAACGAAACGCGACAGCAAGCTGCCACTTTACGTCGGCTGTGAGACAGTGGTATCAAACCGGTCGAGCCGACCCATTCATGCTGTAGACGTAACTGTCTATAGCGTGGCTCTACCATTCAAAAAATGTCACACAAAGTGCTCTTTGACGAGATTCGTACTTTTAACCCTTCCTACAAAATTTTCATTTTTTTTATTGTTTCGAGAATTTGTATTCCCAGTGGTTTTTATGTTTGCATAAATCCACAAAATATGAATAGTATTTAAAATACATATATATAGCGGTATTAGAGGAAGACAAATACAGTGAAATGACAATAATTAATTAAGAATTACGATGTGAATAAGCTCGGAGTTTCTTTCTGTCTCTCTTCTTGGGGTCATCATCCAGCAATCTGTAATTATTTTGTAAATTATCTAAATATCCATATGCAATATTCTTTCTTACTACCCTTATCCTACAATGTGGGATCGGTGCGATATACTTTTTCAAGCAATGCAGAAAGGATTTGGCTTAGCTTTTTACAACAAGCCTGCCTGATATCAACCCCTCTCTGAGGGATCCACTCGAGAGCAAATAGTGTTTGAAAAACACCCAGCCGTGGATCGAACCCAGGACTACTCGGTATACGCTGCTACTAAACCAAAGAGGCGACTAAGTACCTATGACCATTTACTATTATATAACAAAACATAACATAACATAAGCGCACGCCTGTATCCCCAATAGGGGTAGGCAGATGCGCACTAGCGAACTAGAACACCCACATGTCGCCGGACTTATTTCCGTCCCAGATGTGATAGGAGGCGAGCCTATCGCCATATCGGGCATAAATTCCAGACTCTGGGCTGATATTGAAAAATCCTATATCACTAACCGACCCGGGGATCGAACCCGAGACCTCAGGGCGATAGTCGTACCGCGCACGCAATACCACTACGCCACCGAAGCAGTTTATTATATAATAAAAATAATATTAGCCCTGTAATATTACTTTCCCACTGCTGGGCACGGGCCTCCTCCACTAATGAGAGGGGAGATTAGGCCTTAGTCTACTACACTGGCCTAATGCGGATTGGTAGACTTCACATACCTTCGAAATCCCTGTAAAGAAATTCTCGAGTATGCAGGTTTCCTCACGATGTTTTCCTTCACCGTTATAGCAAGCGATATTTCACAATGAAAATACACTTAACATAGAAAAGTCAGAGGTGTATGCTCCATTTTGGGGTTGGTTTCGAATCTCCGACACTTGTCTCGGCAGTCCGTACCATTCCCAACTGAGCTATCGCTGCTTATTATATACTCAATCTTAATTAAGTGATTATAGTCGGTTGTCAGCATATTCAAAGAATTCTCAGACGTATGAATAGTTAACAAATGTCAAATATCCTTCATAACGTGACTTGTCTTAATTTAATGTGATAATTAGGAATTACAGTGGCCATTGTTCCATACAATATATTTTCACATAATTTAGATTTTAGATTAATAAATAAAAGGAATAATAAAATACTGTGAATAAACAATAAAAATAGATATTAAAATTTCCCTGACATCTTTTAATCTCAAGTTTAAGACCGATTTGATACCACTGTCTCACAGAAAATCGACGTAAAGTGGCAGATTGCTGTCGCTTTTCGTTCGGTAAATGAGATTTCCGGTGGCCCATTTCCCTCCCTCCCTTTCCCAATCCCTTTTCCCTCACCTTCCATTCCCTCCTTTTAGTTTGGCAACGCACTCATGATTATTTTTATGTCTTGGGTGTCTATGGGCGGTGGAGATCACTTACCATCAGGTGACTCATCTGCTCGATTGCCAGTCTCTGCTATAAAAAAAGTAAACTTTTAAGTCATAAATAAGCAATCACTAATTGTGTAAACGTCATACATTTGTGACATTTTTAAATAAATATCAAGAATTATCTTTTCTTTGTTTTTATTTGCCATCGACAGCGGGTAGCGGGCGAGTAGCCGCCTGTGAAGCAAAATCCCGCGGGTTCGATCCTACACCGAGACATATGTTTGTGTGGCCCACAGATATTTGTTTCTTGTTCGAGTATTGTGAGACCGAAAGTCTCTCTTAGTGCCTGAAACCCACGACACAAGACTCGTATCTTAGTGTGGGGTCAGGACTATGTGTGTGACTGTTGTTCGCCAGTCTGTGCAAAAGAATAAACGGACATAACAGTTTTTATAAACTCATGTTAACATTCAAGGTTTGAATAAAAGACACGCTTTGAGCAGTTTTCAAAAATATATATAAAAAATTACTGTAACCAAAATGTATTCAAAATGAATTGCTTATTAAAATAAGTAGGCAGTTAAAATAATGTTAATTAATTGTTTTTATACAATTTTAATAATTGGCTAAGATAAGTTTTAGTTTAAGTTTGACGTTATTTAAATTATTAATAATTATCATAATTTACGTCCCGGCCTAAAGTAGTCTCTTTGAAGCGAGAGAGTGCGGGTTCGATAACCACTATTACCCACCCATATATACCCGCATTTGTTTCGGGTCTGGGTGTTGTGAGACCGAATGTCTCTCGTAGTTGCTGATACTCATCAATCATGAGACAAGACTCGAATCTTATTGTGAAGTCAAGATTATTATTTTTGCTGGCACTAGTCCAAAAAAGCGATCCTTATACAGCCCTTTTGACACTCGATTCAATTTTGACTACGATTCAGTTTCATTTCATCATCATCATTATCGTCATCAGCCACAGGATGTCCACTGCTGGACATAGGCCTTACCCAAAGATTTCCAAATCGACCTGTTGGAAGCGGCATCCAGCGCATGAAGCGCAGCTTTGGACGTCCACCTGCTAGATGGACAGATGACCAGGGGGGTTACCACCACCTCTTATAGCAGTATTATTATAATCTTACTTGTACCGATTCCCATACAAAACAAACGAAGAACGATTATAATCATACTGCTATAAGAGGTGGTGGTTACCCTGCTGATTAAGGTCGCAAAAAGTCAGTTTTATTTATTGACTTAAAATTCCAAAACCGAGTTAAAAGTTTGCTAATGTCGCATTAGATTCAAGACAATGGTGATTTTAACGCGACATTAGTGCACTTTTTACATCGATTTCGGTGGAATTTTAAGTTAATATAAGAAACCGAATCGTAGTCGCCACGAATCTAGTGTCAAAAGTCAGGAGGGTGGTCCGTGAAAATGTTTCCTGCTAACCGAAGACAAACGTATATGTGACCCACAGATATTAGATTTGGTTCTGGTTGTTGTGAGACCGAAAGTCTCTCGTAATTTCTGATACCCACGATACAGGTTAAACGTAGTGTGCGGTCAGGACTATGTGTGTGACTGTTGGGTGTAATTATTTATTAATAAAACCAGAGTTCTAATATGTATCAAACGTCCGAACAGGTTCAGCCTATAAAGCATGATTCAGCATTTTCTTTCTACCTTCCCTTATCCCACCGTAATTTCCTAATCGATGATGTCCTAATCGATGATGTCTTCAACATCTCTCTCTCAGTGGCCGTCCTGAGCCGAGGTTCGTAACCCGTTAGTGGGTTGCCCTCAGCATGGTCACCTAACTTTATGGGTTCGCAACGCACCTGCGTTCACCCATCAGATCGGTGTAGCTGTGTAAGCCGACTCGGTCAGGCTGCCAGCTGTAGGGCCAAAAAAAAAAAAAACACCGTAATTTAGGGTCAGCGCAACACACTTCTTCAAGCATTTTGCAGAAAGGATTTAGCTTAGTTTTTACGACCGGCTGCATCCAAATAGATTCAGCCTCTAAAGCATAATTTCTTTATCTCGCACTCATTAAATAAGTAACATTATTTATGTTTCCGAGAGTTTAAACAACTATTCTTTAATACAAATACAGTCGTTTCAATGTGGACTGCTAACATTTATATTTATGACCATAACTGGATTTAATATTCATGTTGGTGACTATTAACGCATTAAAATTAGTTGCAACGAGTGAATACCAGTAAACGTAATAGCGACCAGTTTATTTCAGTTTATGTTCCCTCTGACGGGGACGAAAAATAAAGTAGAATCCGGACTTTGTGTTAAGGCAAAAGATCAGAATTATCCCGTGAATTTAGAATGTTAAATACACCCAACAGTCACATACATAGTCCTGACCCCACACTAGGTGTAACCTGTATCGCGGGTATCAGAAACTACGAGAGACTTTCGGTCTCACAACACCCAGACTCGAAACAAATATCTATGGGCCACACAGACATTTTGTCTCGGTGCGGGAATCGAACCCGCGACCTCACGTTTCACACCCGGCTACTCACCCACTGCGCCACGGAGGCTGTCGCCATTTAGAATGTTAGTATGTTTTTCGATATTGCAGATCACTCGTTTATGTAATTGAATGGGCAATATCGAAGTTTCGAAGTTATTTCCAAGTTTAAATGTAGGGTCTATTAACAATCCAGAATAACAATATTTCGACCTATCCAAAGAATAAATTATAGCCACTATATAATATTTTTTAAGCTATGTCATAATTTAACTTGTTATATATGTCATAACTTAAAAAAAATACTAGTTAAATATACAGATCAATTTAAGCTCAGAAAAATAAGATGGCAATTTCGATTCATTAACATATTATGTAATTATGTTATTATGTTATTATGTAACTTTATTCTTTTCGATAGGTCGATTTGTTTACGTTAAACTCTATTGTATATTTATTTTTCGACATATTACATATTTATAGATAATTCATATTTTGAGATGTGTCCGTTTCTAAAATGGTGAATCACCCAACAGTCACACACGTAGTCCTGACCCCACACTAGTTTACTTTGGGTATTAGGAACAACTTACGGTCCCTCAACACCCAAACCCGAAACAAATATCTGTGGATTACACAAACAGCCGGCCACAGCCGCTACTCGCTCGATGCACCCCCGCTCCGTACTAATAATAAGTTTTGCAGATCTAAAGGCGACTTGCAGCGCTATTATTAATCTACAGTTAACCTTAAACACGATTTTTCCTACAGTTCACTCCTATCTTTATATAGATTTGGGATAAATATCATCGCGGAGCTGCAAGTGGCTTAAGTCCATCATTATGCCAAGATTTTTTTTTAATACACTCAACTGTCTCATACATAGTCCTGACTCCTGACCCCACACTAAGATCGAGTCTTGTATCGTGGGTATCAGGAACTACGAGAGACTTCAGTCTCACAACACCCAGACCCGAAACAAATATCTGTGGGCCTCACAAATATTTGTCTCGGTGCGGGGATCGAACCCGCTGCCTCTCGCTTCACAGCCGGCTGCTCGCCCGCTGCGCCACGGAGTCTGTCAATGCCAAGAGTTAGCCGCTTCCTACCCAGTTCGCAGCTTAGGGCGACTTGCACCACTATTACTAACCTACGGTTAGTCCTAACCTCAAGTCAAATTGAAATAGAAATATATGAAGGACATGTAATTCGTTACATGTAATTAATTTAATGTCACCATATATTATCTGTAATTAGATGTAGTACATTATATGTAATGAATTACATGTCCTTCACATATTTCTATTTCAATTTAACTTGAGGTTAGCACTAACCGTTGGTTAGTAGTAGTGGTGCAAGTCGCCCTTACTGGATTATAATGCGCAGGAATTTTTATGTTCTCTAATGTAATAAAATTATACAGTTTAAGCAAGTACGGCTATTGTAGTTTACATTACCTCTATACAGGCAATTTAAATATCATGTAATAAAATACTATGTAAATAATGTAAATTCAACATAGTTGTATTTTGTGCTACTGCCAGTGCTACATTTAATGCAGTTATTTGCATATTATTGTTTGCTGGTTGATAATGTTATATTGTAAATAAATTGATATGTTAATGCGAACTAAGAATTGTAATGTCAGTGAAGTTGAATAATAAATGGCCTTGTATCTATAATTTTTTTGTCCCAGTGCTTGGCACGGGGCCCCCATAATGAGAGGGGGTCAGGTGTTAACCACCATGCTGGTTGGGCACGGGGCCCCATAATGAGAGGGGCACACCATGCTGGCTGGACACGAATTAGTAGACTTTACATACCTTTGAATATCTTGTGGAGAATTCTTCGGTGTGCAGGTTTCCTCACGATGTTTTTCTTCACCGTTAAAGTGATAATATAAAAGAAAAGAAAAGGTGCATGCTCTTTCGAAGTCTTTCGGCTATATACTATCACGGCGGGAATTTATGTAAGTAGGTACATAAACTTTGATTAATAATTAATAGAATGCCTCGGTGGCGTGGTGGTATTTCGGTACGACTACGGTTCTGAGGTCTCGGGTTAAAGTAAAGTGATATTGGATTTTTCCATATCAGCCCCGAGTCTGGAATTTGTGCCCGATATGGTGACAGGCTCGCCCCCTATCACATCTGGGACTGAACTAAGCTCGGCGAAATGTGGGTGTTCTAGTTCGCTAGTGCGCCTCTGCCTACCCCTTCGGGGATACAGACGTGAGCTTATATGTATATAATAATTAATAATTTGTGAAAACCCTTTTTTAAGTGGATAAAAGACTATTTCGTAAGCTTTAGAAGGTACTTGCGGTTACCTATTTAATTAGTTGTCCAATCGTGACCACAGTTGGAATTATATCTCAAGTCGTGACATTTAAATGGGCCCAGCAAGGACCGGTACACATTTCACAAAATACTTGTGTACAAAACACCCAATACTATATTACTCAATAATATTTTTGGAAGCTAAGTTTTATCGAAATGTCACTTTTCACTCAAAACAAAAAATCAAATATAATAAACATACAAATATCATGGATGCAGGCCGCTTCCAACAGGTCGATCTGGAAGTCTTTGGGGGACCGGGAGGCCTATGTTCTGCAGTGGACGTCTTATGGCTGACGATGATGATGATGATGACAAATATAATGAATGCAATACGAGCTTCATAGTCGAATGCGAAAATTATTCGTGTTCGAGTCATCACAAGCCACAACACCAGAATTGTGACAGTGATGGTTATAAATATAATAACATCATCATCATTATCATCATCAGCCACAAGAAGTCCACTGCTAGACATATTAAGATCTCGAGTGGAGACCACGTACCGGCAAGCGTAGCGTTGGACGTCCACCTGCTAGGTGGACAGACGATCTGAAATATAATAACATCACCTTAACATTACTATCACTGTCCGTGTCTGCTGGGCAAAAATCTCTTCTACATAAGCTCACGCCTGTATCACCGAAGGGATTGGCAGAGGTACACTAGCGAAGTAGAACACCCACATTTCGCCGAGCTTAATTCCATCCTAGATGTGATAGGGGGCGAGCCTATCGCCATATCGGGCACAAATTCCAGACTCCGGGCTGATGTGGAAAAATCCAATATCACTTTGCCCGACCCGGGGATCGAACCCGAGACCTCAGAGCCGTAATCGTACCGAAATACCACCACGCCACCGAGGCAGTCCAACCAACAGCATCAAGTCATAAATAGTTATTAGCTGACAAAGGTTTATGCTAAACTGTAGGCTGACCAAGGCGACACAACCGGACACGAATCGAAATGAACGGCTAGTTAGTAAAAGGTTCTGTATAAATCAAGCCTAGATGGTCATACAGATGTAGGAAGCAATATAATGTACAATTAAATTGTAACTAATAACAATGTTGTGACAAGGGCTTGTGTTCCTATCAGCAATCAATCACTATTAACAATGTGCGATTCACTTAGTTTTTAATTGATTTTATTAGCACATCAATCTATCGCTCATCGCCATATACCAGCGTATCTGTAAACTTAGATTGCTCGTTTTGTAATATTTTGTTAAAAAAAAGCTTATATGTTTTTTTTATATTTTTAATTGTATATCAACTTCCGTAAATAATTTAATAAATTAAGACCTTTGAAATTAAACTATTTTTACGGATTCTATCACGATTTGGTTTTAATTTTTATGCCCGACGTTTCGAAAGCATTGCAGCCTTCGTGGTCACGGGTCAGACTGACCCGGAGTCTGACCCGTGACCCGTAAAAATAGTTTAATTTCAATTAATAACATTCAGGTAAACCTAAGAAATCATTAAATTAAGACCTATCAAAATTATGAACACGGGTTCTCAAGGGAAATACAAAATCGATAACCGAAGATGTGTACGGTAGGTAGGAATCTAATTAATCTAAAGCTAAGCTCGATAGAGATAGAGAGAGATCACGTGGAGAAATAACTTAAGCCTAAGGCTTCCTAGAGGCGATATATCCAAGGCAATCGAAGGGCTCGACGCTAAGTCTGTCATAATCAATGACCAAAGTAAGATGAAATATATATGGAATAATCGTAATAATATTTTTATAAGGATACGTATAATGAACTAAACTGTGATTTACAATCTTTCATCAAAAGTACCTACAAAAATGTTATTGAAAAAGAAATCATATTTTTACTCGAAGAAAAGGCGTCGCGTCGTGAAGGAAATTTAATCAAAATGCGAATAGAATTTATTACACGAAAAATATAAAGGTTTTCGCGCCGCAAACAGGTTTTATTATGAGGGAAGACGTTTAAAAGAAAAATTATGAGACATTTGCGAAAGCAATTTTCTGTATAAAAGCTGTATTCATTAATGTTACGAAAGTGGAAATGAAAAAGTATTTTTAAGTATACGAAAGACAAATAGATTATTGTGCAGTGCGAATATAATATAAGTGATTATTAAACTCTGTTGAGTACAACGAAGTCTTTATAGTATAACCTACATCATACTATCACAACTTGTTTAACTTAAATCTCCATAAATTATTGTGCATTTTTATTAGCTATTTATTAAAATTATTGATCTAAGGGTATAACGCCCGAATGGTCAAACGCTGCTCAACTTTAACGGCTTCTTACATTGATTTTCGCCATACAATTTTGACAGATAAGGCGGCCTTAAAAGACATAAGGCCACCTTAAGTGTATGAACATTCTGCGGTAAGACTACTTATCTGATTTCCTTGTTGAACTGGCTTCGTCTGTGTGTTAAAATATTTTGTGGCATTTGGTGAAGTTCAATATCAGAGCAGTATAAGGTCCACAGTCTACACTATAGGTAAATAATTGGCAAAAGGGGCATTATTGCCAATTACTTTACTTTTTTAGTTATAACAATGTAACCTACTGTAAAAAAGTAATCTTCATTCGTACTGCAATTGTCTCTTTAGTAAAATCTGTAGGTAGCATAAAATAAATATTGCAGTTTTGTTTACTAGCATTCCGAACGAGTAATGTTCCTTTGTTATAGCCAGATGGCAGAAATATGATCAATATGAGACAAGGCTATTGCGATAAAATATAATCTTGTTAGTCGTCACTTTGCTAGGACATTTAATAGTGGTGTTGCTATGAATAAACTTCCTATGTAATTAACAACTCTAGTTCACGAACAATTTACTGGTCTATAAAAGGATGTATAGCTAAAAGGTGAGTTAGTAGCTGTATCTGTACAATTAATATGCAATTAATGAGAGGTCCATTTATATACAGGGTGTTTCATAAAGTTGGTACCCATGAAAAGTCCACACATAGAGCCGGTGATTGGCAACTTTTTCGTGAAGTTAAAAACTCCATAGGCCTTATATTTACTGAGCCATCAGACTTCGAAAATAATATGAAATCTTTCGTTGTGATGACCCTAGATCAGCTGGCAGCGGTCAACAACACATGGTTACAAAGACTAAATTAAACTAGATGTGTCTAAACCTGCACACAAAACTTTACTAACTTAACGAAATGAACGAATGGAACGATTTAGTTTTGTGCGCGATGACTAAAATTGAAGTATTTTACATACTTAAAATTAATACGAATATTTTTTTAAAGTAAATACGTAAATTATAATATTACACTTGCTTAGTGACAACAAAATATTGATCAACTTTTCACTTCTTTCATTTAAAAGCACCTCTACATGTCTAAACTAATTAGGCATGTATCAAATCGCCCATATTTCACAACGAACATTCACTACTCTTTGCTAGTCGCGTGCACAGAGGGGTAGGTCACTGTCTCTTGCTATACCTATGAAGTCCACGTGGACTGTCGCAAGAACTCAAAGAAAAGCCGGTAGTTTATCGCCAATCAGACATTAGCGGCACATATTTCAAAAGCGGTAGCTGTGTCTTTTGAGTATTGCCTGTATTACCGCGCTAGGGATGGGCGGTTGATAAATATTAAATATGCAATGAATTGATTGATTCAATCGATTAGAATGATTCAATATTTAATACCAAAGTTAATTCATTATTCTAATTAAAATTTACATCCGTACTTATCGTAATTTTCGCTTTCTACAAATGAAGTACAACTTTTACTTGTATGAATATGATGCATTATCTTTACGAACTATTTTATTTTCTGCAATAACTTTACCCAAAACCTGGACTTCGGTTAAGCATTCATACAGGGTTTTTTTCACCTACCTGAAGGTAGTATTAATTTCCATTAAAATTATTCGAATATTTAGTACCTAGTTCTAATGATTATCCGAATAGATCATACTAAAGCATCACTATGTTCGAACTGCCATATTTCCGCGCCACTTTTTTAACTCTTTGCCAATGCGCCGCTACGTGCGGCAATCCTTTGATAGGAAGCCGGCGCATTCCTTGTCGGCAAACTTTTCGCCGTCAATAAAAACACACTACACGACAGAACGCTAAAAAATTATGAAAATAGATAAAATGGTTCTGCATAATTTTGTAATTGTAGTTAATGTTGATTTTTATCCTATAATACTGTCTTTTTTTTAATGATGCTTGATGCGGATAAATAAAAACGTATCAAGAAGTTTTTTTAAATTTCAGTTGAATGTTTTTTTTTTCTTCAGTTCATAGTAGCCTATCGGGGTTTCTTAATTATGCCTTGTTGAACTCTACCGCCATATTGAAAATTATGTACCTTCATTTCGGCAGTTGCTTACTAACCGTAAAGTTGTGAATTCGCTCTCAACTTTTATAAAAATGTCGCGATCGAGTGTGTATTTGAATAGCGAGTACTATGAAATGATTTTATGTGTCGGTGCTGCTGGGGGTAGCTGTCGTAGGGGTCGGGAGCTGTATCGGTGGCGTTTCATCGAGGCATGTTTCATCAAAATCCGCTTTTGAATCATCATCATCATCATCATCATCAGCCATAGGACGTCCACTGCTGAACATAGGCCTCCCCCAAAGATTTCCAGATCGACCTGTTGGAAGCGGCCTGCATCCAGCGACTTCCTGCGACCTTTATCAGGTCGTCGGTCCACCTTGTAGGTGGACGTCCTACGCTGCGCTTGCCGGTACGTGGTCTCCACTCGAGAACTTTTCTGCCCCATCGGCTATCAGTTCTACGAGCTATGTGCCCTGCCCACTGCCATTTCAACTTGCTAATCCTCTGGGCTATGTCGGTGACTTTCGTTCTTTTACGGATCTCCTCATTCCTGATTTGATCACGTAGAGAAACACCGAGCATAGCCCTCTCCATAGCTCGCTGAGTGACTGTGAGCTTTCTAATGCGGCCCATAGTTAGAGGCCACGTTTCAGTGCCATAAGTCATCACTGGTAACACACACTGGTCGAAGACTTTTGTCTTCAGGCACTGAGGTATTTTGGACGAGAAGACCTTGCGTAGTTTCCCAAATGCTGCCCAGCCGAGCTGGATTCGACGAATGACCTCTCTCTCAAAGTTGGACCTGCCTAGCTGGACCGCTTGTCCTAAATAGACATATTCGTCTACAACTTCGAGAGTTGAGTTCCCTATACCAATTGGGGTAGGAACGACATGGACATTCGACATGATTTTCGTCTTGTCCATGTTCATTTTAAGGCCTACTTGTTGGGAAACTCGGTTGAGGTCTTCGAGCATAGTACCTAGATCTTCCAGCGATTCTGCCAAGACAACGATATCGTCGGCAAATCGAAGGTGAGTGATGTACTCGCCATTGATGTTGATGCCGAATCTTTTCCATTCCAAGAGCTTGAAGGCATCTTCTAATGCGGTAGTGAACAGTTTCGGAGAGATAACGTCTCCCTGTCTCACACCTCTCTGAAGTGGAATAGCCCTCGTGCTCTCTTCTTGTACTCGGACCGACATGGTGGCGTTGCTATACAAGCACCTCAACACTTCGATGTAGCGATAGTCGATATGGCACCGCTGGAGAGACTGCAGCACAGCCCAGGTCTCGATCGAGTCAAAGGCTTTCTCATAGTCCACAAACGCTAAGCAGAGTGGCAAGTTATATTCCTCGGTTTTTTGTATAACTTGCCGCAGCGTATGAATGTGGTCTATGGTATTATAGCCTTTTCGGAAACCGGCTTGTTCGGGAGGCTGAAAGTCATCTAGCCTGTGCTCGAGACGATTCGTGATAACCCTCGAAAACAGCTTATACACATGGCTCAGGAGTGAGATGGGCCTGTAGTTCTTCAACAAGGTATTGTCACCTTTCTTAAAGAACAGTACCACCACACTCCTGTTCCATGCTTCAGGCGTAGCGCCCTCGAGCAAGACAGAATTAAAGAGCTTCTGAAGGACTCTCAGTACCGGCGCTCCGCCCGCTTTCAGAAGCTCTGCAGTAATTCCGTCCTCGCCCGGCGCCTTGTTGTTTTTAAGCTGTCCGAGGGCCACCTTAATCTCGCACAGGCTGATGTCCGGGATATTTTCGCTGTAGTGTCGGACCAGCTCGGCTCTTGGGTCTTGGGCCGAGCCAGTGACAGGTTTGGCAACCGAGCTGTAAAGCTGTCCGTAGAACCTCTCAATCTCCCTCAATATCTCTGCCTTTGTCGAAGCTACGCTGCCGTCTTCCCCCTTCAGCTTGATCATTTGGCTTTGCCCAATAGACAGATCCTTGGCGAACACTTTGGAGCCTTTGTTCCGCTCAATCGCCTCCTTTATGCTCACTGTATTGTGAGCACGGACGTCGTGTCGCAAGGACTTCCCTATTCGTCTATTGAGCTGCCTATATGCTTCAGCGTCGACGGAAGACCGCAGCGCCATAGATCGGCGTTCGGCCATGAGATCGAGTGTGTTGATCGAGAGTTTCTGAGGTCTATCTCTACGACGAGGTCTAAAAAATTTAGATCCCACCGTATGAACAGCTTCTACCAACCGGTCATTTATCTCGTCCACGGTAGAGCAATCAGCTAGGCAATCGAAGCGGTTTGTCAACTCGAGTTGAAAGCTCTCGGGGTTTTGGATATGGGTGCGAGTAGGGCGGAGCGTAGACTTCATCAAGCGATCTCTTTCCAACTTGACGTTGATATTCAATGTGCCTCTTACCATTCGGTGATCGCTTCCGGTTTTCACCCTGTTGATCACAGAGACATCATTGAATATCCGTCTTTTCGTCGTCAAGATGAAGTCTATCTCATTTCTCGCCGAACCATCCGGAGTCATCCAGGTCCATTTGCGATGAGGCGGCTTCTGGAAGAAAGAGTTCATCGCAAAGAGTCCCTCTTTCTCCAGGAAATCGGCCAGCCTTTGACCTCGGAGGTTCCGTATCCCATATCCAAATTGCCCCACCCTCAACTCTTCATCGCTTCCCTTGCCCAGCTTTGCGTTGAAGTCCCCCATTACAACATTGAAGTAGGTTTCGGAGGTGTGTATGGCCCGACTAATGTCTTCATACATCTCCTCTACTTCCTCATCTGGGTGTGTCGAGGTCGGCGCGTATACCTGTATGACCTTCAGCGAATACCTCTTGGATATTCTGAGTATAAGGTATACGACCCTGCTCGACACACTTTCAATGGATACGATGTTGTTGATGAGGGACTTGTTGACGAGAAATCCGACACCGCCTTGGGACTGTTGGTCGCCCTCCCGGTAGTAGAGCAGGTTACCAGACTTGAGGATTACAGTGTCCTCCCCGTTTCTTCGGACTTCTGATAACCCCAAGATATCCCAGCGTAACCTACTCATTTCTTCTTCCAGCTCAAAAATCTTCTCGTCTGTCCTCAAAGTGCGAATGTTGTGTGTTACCAGGGCCAGTCGTCGTCGGGGGTGGTAGCGGGATCTTACCCGGGGATTCTTAGCACCCCCTGCCCCGCCGTTACCGTAGCCGCTACCGGGGCCAGGAATAGCAGGGCTGCCGGGGACTGGGGGCCTGGCCTTTCTTTGTGAAATCATATATGTGGGGGGTTTTGCCGTTAC
Source organism: Clanis bilineata (assembly GCA_036417725.1). Classification (NCBI taxonomy): domain Eukaryota; kingdom Metazoa; phylum Arthropoda; class Insecta; order Lepidoptera; family Sphingidae; genus Clanis; species Clanis bilineata. Next base: position 11,452,096 of record CM071154.1, read on the forward strand.
TCGCCACGCTTGGCAGGCGGGTTGGCGAGCGCAGGGCGTAGATTCTCGCGCTGATGATGCTGCTGCCCATCATCAGCCTGTGACATTTATCTACGCCTTCATACTGCGATGGTTATCCCGCCATCGATCGGTTGCCAGAGCCTCGTCCGTTAGCCAGCAGGGTGCACCACGTGCAGGTGAGGTTGGCTTGGACTCCGAGAGTTCGTGGTTGGACCCCCTTACACCCTTTGCTTTTGAATCAGTAACCCCATAAATGTTAAGAAACACTAGGTCCTTGATATACCACAGAATAATTAAGTGTTTGGAAAAAGGAGGAGCTCATTTCGAACCCTATTTGTGAAATAAGTGTTCATAGAAAAGTGTAGTGCAAAGTTCTTTGTGCTGCACGAAACGCAACATGTGGTAAGTGGACAATTACACTACTAATCTTTTAATACATTGTTCAAACTCAGTACATGACGATTCTTCTCTATTAAAGGAAATAAATTACATTTAATAAAAAAATAATCCTCATAGAAAGCCACCACGCTGCCGCGGCGTCACCGCCCGTGCTATCTGTTGGAGTACAAAGAGAATACCGCGCTCTGTGGTGTATGTACCTACACCGCGTGTCGCGTCGTCAATGAAGTCAGCTGATTAGGGTTGCACGATTTATTATTCCACAAATATTAAGTATGAAACGTATACAAATTCGAAATCGCGTGATAAATTTTTTTTCTCTTCACGGATATGTTGTTAGACAGAACCTCAATCTGTGTACCTTTTATGGATACCAACTATATGAAACACACTGTATAAACTAAAATAGTAATTTGAACTCATTATTTCATTATTATTAGTGACCAATCATCAGTACACGTAGTAGAATTAACATACGAGTATACTCGTATTAACCATCATCACACTAAGTGTATGGTTTTATGTCTTACTGAAACTGCTACCTGCCTCGACAAATAAGTACTCTTAGGTCTTAAATTGTGATGAACATGGCATAAACCGGACTAAAAAGTTTATAATCAAAAGGATAAAAGACCTTAATGCTTTAATTAAATGATGTTAAGCCTAACAAGTTGGTTATGAAAGTCGAAAAAAATATGATCAATTTACTAAAACTGAAAAATCGGTATAAATATTTACTACCGATGTTTAGTGTGATAAGAAGAACCATTTTGAAATTAAAAATAAGTACTATATTAAAGGTGTGTGGAATGATTAAAATGAGATGTTACCATAATGTTACATTAGTAGATTTAACTTGCAATTATGGCACGCGTAATTGCCTAAATTGCAACAGGGCTAGGTGCAAAGAATGGGACCCACGACTGATACCAATTCCAGTAATATGTTTCAAAGATCAATATGAAATGATCGACAGCATTAAATCGTCCAATTGTAACTATTGCGATCTGCTTAAATCACTTCATTGAAACTTGTAACTTAATAGTTGACCGAGTGAATGAAATGCATCTTTTCCAGATACCTCATTAGTTTCTTCCGTAGGTGCATTACTTACTAAAGGCTACAACCAGTTTGCTTTATCGATAAAGCTTTTATAGTTTTCGAAATACAAAAGGCTAGGTCCCAAACAAATGTTACGAAACTTAAACTAAAGCAGTACCTAAACTTTTATTTTCCTTTGTCTGCAGCTCTCGGACGAGCTGCCGGCGCAGCTGGCGGAGCTTGGTCTGCGGCCGCGCAGCATGTCTCCTGCCGGCTACACCATCCGCCGCCTCACTACCAGCGACAGAGACGCCACGCTCAAGTTTCTCAGGAGGTAAGTGTTCTACTGGCTGTAGATCTTCCAACTTCATTTTGTTGTGTGTGTTTCCTACTCAAAACTTCAACAGCCTTCTTGGTAATATGACAATTTTTACGCGACTGGCAATTGTCTGAGATTGTTTTGTAGCACTATTACTAATGTTGAATTAGTCCTAAATTCGATTTATCCTACATTAATATATTTAACCCGAGATTGAAGATAAATCGAGATATATCTAAGAGCTACAAACCGTCCTAAGTAAATCCAATATTAACATGTAAAAAACGATCTCAATAATCGTATCGTTATGCGGACCTTCAAAATTCAACTTGTCAGTAAAATGAAATCGCCAAATAATCTATTTATTTATCTAACAACCAGCTTACTCCTGATTGATGATTAGATCGTTCAAGTAAGAGGTAACCTTACAGTGCCTGCAATCCGCGACAATGAAATAGCCCCGGGTGGTAACGATACTTAATGGCTTTAGTAAATGTCTTGTAGTGCAAATGGACAGGTTGGGTTGGGCGTAGCCGAGTATTAAATGTCTAATGATACGATTTATAATAGCAGTCTATTAAATATATTATGGTGCTTATAAACAGCTACAGAAATTATAACAATTACCCTTAATTTCCAATGCAAAATCACCTGGTGACTGAATGCCTTTAAATATGAATATTATGTACTCTTAACAGGATAAAAATATGAATATGACCGTTTCTATCGACCATCTGCAAGTAATTATAATAAAGTAAAAGAGATTCTAGCTAGAGTTTTATTAAAAATTAGAATAAGCATGCGGACGTCCAATTTCATATTTTCGACAGTAAATACGACGGGATATTTTTTCAATAACCTGGAGGGTGACTTCTGACGGTCGATTCGAACTTGAATTCGATTCGGTTTCATTTATTGGCTTAAATTTCCATCGAAATTGAGTTAAAAAGTGCATTAATGTCACGTTAAAAATTACCAAATGACAATTCTCGAATATTATACAACATTAGCGATCTTTAAAAGTCGATTTCGGTGGAATTTTAAGTCAATAAATGAAATCAAATCAAAATCACAATCGAATCGAGTGTCCAGAGTAAGGGGGCAGATTACTTTTATCTGGAGGTTAATTTTGAAGCTTTGGCAGATGTGTTATACAATATCTGTCTTACGGTCAGGATTATTTCCTGACAAAAATATCCGTCTATTAATCATACTAGCCAGGCAAAACAAGAAAATCGTTTAAATTAACTAGTTTTAATGAGTCGTATAACATCGGATAAGCTATTTTTTGCATTGTATTTTCCAACGTTCTAAGAATTGTCTTGCATAACTGGTCCTGCAATGATTTAAGCATTATAAAAACACCAGTTTTGCAGTTTTGCCAATTATTATTATCAACTTCTAAATTAATATCTGCCTTCTCGAACATTCTTATAGAGTCGTAGATTCTTGATTAGAAAACGAAATAATTCCTTATTTAACATGTATCTATTACATTATTTGTTTTTTTATATCGTTTCACCCAGGGGTAGGATTTTGGTGATTCTTTTTTAATAAGGTTATATGCAACCTAAAACAATTTATTTGGTTTCAGAAATAGAGCCCGAAATTCATGAATTAAGAATAGGCTGAGATCTATAGAGCGAACTTCGACTAAGTCCAAGTCAGAGTAACGAACTCAGTGAGGATTTGGAATTGTTAAATCGAATTTACACTTGGTCTGAGTCATTTTTTACAAGAAAAACAGACTGACAGAGAGACAAAGCACAAGATTTTTTGTAAAATATGACTCGGTCTAGGTCAAAATCCTCATTGAGTTCGTTTCTTTGACTTAGAATTAGTCTAAGTCCGCTCTATAGATCTCAGCATAAACCTGGGTATTTGTGCTTACGTAAACGGACTATTAAAAAAAAGCTAATAAAACCGACAAAAAATAATAAAAACTATTTTAAATACTAGTCTATCTATGGTTAATTTTGTTCTTGTTTGTTACCAAAATATTTGCATATTATTCATCCATTATAACAATAGAAGGTTACATAGTATCGCATTTAGTCACGAGTCACGACTTAAGTACGAACTGTAATAAGGATATAACAAAATCTTTTGTTTCATTCTTATGAATGATATAAAAGATAAATTAAGATTAATTTATTATATATCCGACATTATTGTCTGTGTCTGTATCAAAAGTTGTTCCAAATACTTACAAAGTACTGAGCAGGTGCATATCAGAGATTATTCCTCATCATAGATCAATACCCCTAGTTTGACTGTTTTTTGACAGTTCTCGCATCTCGATAAATAAAAGAAAATCTTTATTGATCGCGTAGGCATATAAAAGCAAAGTCAAAAAGCATAATTCAGATTTAAGTATATCTTATAATATTCCAGAATGCTACGAATTTGGAATCAGGCAGGCAGGTTATACAGTTAGAAGAATAGGGTCATATGGGGAAAGGGGAATGGAGCGATTTGTGGACCGTGAAAAGGGAACAGGATATGACAGGCGGTATAGACGATAGTTTTCTCTTCTCCACACATTTGACCACAACAAACTAAATAATTATAAGGAGAAAGTGTAAACTGTCACTGATTTCAAAAAAACGAGAACCGTAAAAAACTCTTTCTAGAGGTACAAGGCCCTTCTAGTACGAGTTTGGACAGTTTGCAAAAAATATAGTTTTGTAGTTGTTAAATAATTTGTTTTTCTATCAGATTCTTCTTTCGCGATGAGCCTATGAACTTGGCGGTCAACTTGCTGGAAACGACAGAGTCCAGATGCATTGAACTTGAGGACTATGCTGCGGCAACCCTCGAAGACGAAGTTTCCGTGGCTGCTGTCGATGACAATGGCGACTTCGTTGGAGTTATTGTAAACGGAATTGCCAGGAGAGATGTACGTATACATTTATTTTTTGTGGAGTTAGGGTTACATGTGATCGTTCTTTATATCTTATACGCTGTCGCTTATTATCTTCGGAGGGGTTGGCAGAAACCGAGCTAGAACCTCCACTTCGAAATTAGAGAATTAGAATTTTACTTAGGTATTGTAGCAGGCGGCTTCCAACAGGTTGGTCTGGAAATCTTTGGGGGAGGCCTATGTCCAGCAGTGAACGTCCTGTGGCTGATGATGATGATGATTAAAGCAGGTGAGGGTTGACTTCAGGCAGGCAGCTGATCACAAAAATAATAAGCAGAATCCTTTCTAAAACATATTTAATAAAGCGTATTGTGACGCCCGACATTGAGGTGCCATAAGGGCAGGTAGCAAGAAAGCTTAAAGCATAAAAGTAAATAAATAATGAAGTTAATTATAATCTTTTCAACAACGTGATGTAACTTGAAAATTCAATTCCACTTTCCTCGTCCATATATGCGAAGCGAACGTGCCTTCCCTAAAGGGAGTCTGAAACCCGACTCCCTAAGAGAACGGACTGTCTATACAAGGCTAACTGAATAGAAACAACGTATTGTAGGATAATGTACTTCCGCCCAGGTGTTCAACGTTTAAAGGTCTTTTGTTGGTAGCAATATTCAATAGCATAATGGCGGGTACACACCGGCCGAAGGAAGGTGAAAGAATCTATGCCTGTTTCATTCACACAACAGCGAAAGTTTGTTTGTGTGAACGCAACAGACATATATTCTTTCGCCTTCGTTCAGTCGGTGTACCTGCCATAATAATAAATCAAAATCCGAATACATACCAAAATGTCGTTTTGAAAAATTTACTGTTAAATAACTCTTTCTTTCTACCTGCCTTTATCCCACCTTAATGTAAGGTCAGCGCAACACACCTTCTCAAGAATGTTGCAGAAAGGATTTGGCTAAGTTTTTACGACCGGCTGCCTGTCTGACGTCAACCCTCTGGGGGATCCAGTCCCGGGCAAATTAAATTAGAAAATTCGCTTTGTCCGACCTGGGAATCGAACCCACGACCTCCGGTTTCACGGCCCATATATGCTGCCACTAGATCAAGGAGGCGACAATATATGTCTGTTCAATAACTACCACTAAATGGAGAAATAAACATAGTTGGGTAAGGTTTTTTAAGTATTATTGATCTGAGGGAATGATTTAGATTTTGCAGCAAAGCGGCTCTTGGCATAAAATCAAAATTACACCACCCCCAAAAAACGGCATAATCTTGTCTGTATACCGATAGATATTCCTTTAAAACCTTTGTTTTAAGCATTACTACTAGATAGACAAGGTTTCTAGTTCATTACTTTACTCAATTTATTTGTCTTCACGAAATTTCCCCGAACATTAAGCATCATTTATAAAAATCCCTGGCTTTAGTTCTCGAAAATGACAGCAAATCAATACACAATAAAGACCTTCATAACAAAGCGGGTAACCTTCAAGTAAAATAACTTCCTTTCATAACAGTCATCAATTTGCAGAAAATTTTCTAAACAATCGAAAGACCTTTCTCATTGTTTGGATCGAAAATTGAGACTCGAAATTAAAACAATGTATATATGTATTTTGTTTAATCCTTGAATTATTAAAAACTAAGCAGAATGTTACATGTTTGAAAAAGTTCGATGGGCCGACTCCACATTGACGTGGGATAAGGAAGATGGAAAGATGGATGGAGATATAGAGGAAGGCCAAAGAAGAGGTGGGTGAAGTATGTTAGGAAGGACATGAAAAAAAAGGGGTGAATGACGAGATGACGGCTGATAGGCTTGTATGGAAGTCGAAGACATGTTGCGCAGATTCCAAATAAAATTAGGACAAGGGCAGGAGAATGATGATGATCAAGGAAGATAGAAAAAAGATTGATGAATCTTTTGATGTCATCTGAAGGTTTTGTGGGTGAGATCATAAAGGATTTGCCACAAGTCAATATGAGAAACAAACCTCGTAAACCTTCAATACTTGCACTAAAATAATATTAGATAATCGCGTTTTAAGAGTCATTCGTAGCTCCGCGATAAATCTCTGTTTATGACAAATTTTGATTTAAAGATTGGATGAACTGTAGGATAAATCGAGCTAAGGTGTAACTCTAGATTAGTAATAGCGCTGCAAGTCGCCCTAACCATTTAATCTTCGACTATTCATAATTTGGTGCCTTTATCGCATCAAGCAATGACTAACCGTAATGATTTTAACCCTTCAATATAAAGTGAATCAAGATTTTAAATATAACAAACCACACAATCTCAACGGCACAAAAATCACTTCCCGGAGTATTAAATGCGTGCACGATTCTATATTTATCAGCAATTACAAAAAACCGACACATGCGATTTATAAAATCCAGTCTTAAATTTTAATTATCAATTTGGATTGATATTCTTGATTTTCAACGGACGAACGAACCGTTTGCAAAAAAAAATTCAATGTGACATTATTTTATTTGTCCGACATTATAGCTATATGAGATCGCAAATATTCAACCTATTATGATTTGCTTGGGAATCGCTTAATCCCTCTTGAATGTTTCTATTTTCGACCGCCTTCAAAAAAGCAGAAGGTCCTCAATTCGTCTGTATATATTTGTGGCTCCTGTGATCAGTGATTCAAGTCGAGTTGTACCCTTTTTGAGATTCTTATATATAAATAATGAATATAGGCCTCCCCCAAAGATTTCCAGATCGACCTGTTGGAAGCGGCCTGCATCCAGCGACTTCCTGCGACCTTTATCAGATGCGATCTTTGGGGGAGGCCTATGTTCAGCAGTGGACGTCCTATAGCTGATGATGATGATGATGATATATAAATAATGAGAAAAAAAATTTTTTTTTTTTGGTCTAACTCACGATCTTCTATCTGCTATAGTTTCGGAATTAATTTTGTGTAAAGGGATATAATTGCCACTATTTTATATTTTATTTTTTATGTACGTTCCCCGATATCTCTACCAAATGTGGACCGATTTTTTATTATTATTTTTGTGCATTTGATTTGATGGTTAACTGGGTTTCGAAGTTACATCATGTCCTTTGCCCGTTCTTCTCTGGGGAAGTAGTTTTACTACAGACGGTAGGATAAGAATTCGTCGCAATATTAATAATGTATAGACATTTTATGGCTTCGTTAAATATTTTGGCTTAATTTGTTAAAATGCTTTAGGTTGTAGATATCTAACGTCTATAAAATTTTATGATTCTTAATCTTTAATTTTCGTGCATCGAAGCTAGACATGTTTATTATGTTTTTTATTAGTCTACGATGGCGGATGAGCCGATCCCTCTAATGATAATTAGTTACCGTTGCTCATGGACATTGCCAAAAAGAAAGAAATAAGGATTAGGTAGGGGAGAGGTATTTGGGCATCTGGAAATTAATTATTAATTACCCCTGTGACTGACTTGTCAGTTCTATAACACCCCTCTTTTTTGGTCGGGGGTTAAAAATAAAGGCGACTAAACATTTTTTTTGGGTTTTGTGTGTGACGGTCACGTCTACAGCATGAATGGGCCGGCTCGATCGACTTAATATCACTGTCTCCCAGAAAAGCGACGTAAAGTGACAGCTCGCTGTCGCGTTTTGTTCGGCGAATGAGATTTACTGTGACCCTTCCTTTCCCAATCTACTATCAAGAGGCCCACGTGCTCGTTTGCCAGTCTCAGCTTTAAAAAAAAATTGTCAATAAGAACACAGTTTGACCATGACTCGTCAAATGACTTGATTTGATAGGTTTATAATCGCGATCTATCTGCACTCTAAACTGAGATCGTTTATTGAAACCGACCGTTAAGGAAACCAATTCATTTGGAGTTTTTGTTATATTATGGATCGCTTAATGCTCAAAATTCGACCATAATCGACTATTTTTAAGTTTAAAGTAGTTTTGTTGTCTGTTTTTAAGTTTCGTATTTTATTGTTTTTAGGAGGTCGACTACACAGACAAGTCTGCCGATTGTGCCAATCCGAAATTCCGTCGCATACTACGGGTGCTCGGACATTTGGACCGTGAGGCGAAGATTTGGGACAAACTGCCGAAGTCTTGCGACAGTGTCATAGAGGTCAGGATCGCTTCAACACATACCGGCTGGCGAGGACGGGGGCTCATGAGAGTGCTTTGTGAGGAATCTGAGTAAGTACATGGGAATTACCCTGTTTATAATCCACATGATATTTTGAGTGGTAGAGTCTCGCTGTAGACACCTTACTGGATCCCTCAGAGAGAATTGACGTCAGGCAGGCAGCCGGTCGTAAAAACTAAGCCAAATCCTTTCTGCAACATGCTTCAAAAAAGTGTGTTGCGCCGACCCAACATTAAGGTCGGATAAGGGCAGTTAGAAAGAGTGTCTATGGGCGATGTAAATCACTTACCATAACGTTACCCACCTACTCGTTTGCCAGCTTCTGCTATAAAAAAGATATGGTCATTCTAGCTGTTGTCATAGGTCAAACTAAAAAGAATGACAAAACATGATAGAGAGATGAAGGATGTAATGTTGAAACTATTATTTTAGAGATAATTTCGATTCGCCATCGACGCTGTCAGGTTTTGCATTTTTATTTTTTTTATTATTCGTTCATACTTAGTTGTTGCACGCATTTTTTTGTTCTTCACTATATACTTAGTATAAAACAAAGTCGCTTCCCGCTGTCTGTTTGTCCCTATGTACATATGCTTAGATCTTTAAAACTACGCAACGGATTGAAATAAAACTATTCTTACGGATTCTATCACGATTAGGTTTAAAGTATTATTCCCGACGTTTCGAAGGCTTTGCAGTCTTCAATGTCACGGGTGACAATGTAAAATATTCGCGTAAACTTAAGAAATCAGTACGCAACGGATTTTGGTGCGGTTTTAATAGATAGAGTGATTTAAGAGGAAAGTTTATATGTATAACACATTCACAAATTCATCCCCTAAAGCGATGAAATGGGGGATGAATGTTTATCAAGAATCTCACGCGGGCGTAGTCGCGGCCAAAAGCTAGTTTTTTATCAAATCAACCGGTTTAAGGTGACTTTGTACATTTACCCACAATAAAACGATTCAATTTGATACTAAAACTGGTTGTCTATGTCTGGTTTAAATTATAGTAATTAACATGTGACATACATATTATTGCATATCCATTTTTATGCAGACGAAAAATTTAGTTTATTTCTCGAATGCAATTTATTAGAATATACATATAATATAGGTACTACTTATTATGCATCGTCATTGATATAATATAAATCAAATGCAATTTATTCAGACTATACTTATACAAATGTCACACACATACATACACATATCTGTAGCTTGACCTTGAGTGTTTTTGACATTTCACGCTAGCGACTACGTAAAATAATTTGTATGAAAAGTGTCAGTTCCTTGCGTAACCGCTAGAGGCGTTCGAGTGTTTGTCACACAAATGACCGGCTGCCTGCCTAACGTCAACCTCCACAGTTATAATTATTTTATCTATTATGATTAATTATTTATACTGAACATAGTATAATAACCTACCGTATTTACCTAAACGTAAAAAATCATAATCCATTCTGGTTAGTTGGCAATTTATGTACCCAGTACCTACTCATTATTGCATCAACAAAAAAGTAATAAGCGACTGTAAGTTTGCTTTTTGCAGCTCTAACAAAAAAACTAGGTATTATTAGTTTCAATATGTAACATACAACATAGGTACATAGGTTTTAATGGAATAACACAGGGACGGTTTTAGTCATAAAGACAAGTAATCAAGCCCGCCTAGCATACGCGCTACGAGAATTTTTTTGGCGTTTCTTTTTTAACGGTTTTCCCTATTTGTCTGCGGATACTAATATAGGTCCTCGTTTATTTTCGACCGACTTCCAAAAACGAGAAGCTCCTCAATTTGTATTTTTTGTACATATGTTACGCAAAATCTTCGCCAAACGTGGACCGATTTCCAATTTTATTTGTGATCGATAGAGCTTATTTCAAGGGTGGTCCCACATACATTTGGTCACGATCGGATTTGAAGTTGCTCCGTTAAGTTTTTAAACTTGTGATTATTATTATTAAAATAAGGTGTGTTACTTATTTGGCCATAGATCAGGGCCTTTGCCTTCTTTAATTTTTGTTCTCAATTAAATAACAAAACGCATGTGCCGAGTAAATTGTCTGACTATATTAATTTATTATTATGTGGAGAACACCTATTATTTAGGGGGCACAGGTACGCTTCGATTTCTTTCATCAAATGCCTAAGTCCGACACTGTAATAAGAACTAGATGTGACGCGCAACGACAAAAACTTTGATTGACTCTGTCACATACTCACATCCGGAAACTGTATGGGCTTTTAATGGATTTAAGACTGGTTGAAATAAGTCTACTTTGTGATCATTTTCTAACAAAAAATAATAATAATAATAAATACACCCAACAGTCACTCACCTAGTCCTGACCCCACACTAGGCATAACCTGTATCGTGGGTATCAGAATCTATGAGAGACTTTCGGTCTCACAACATCCAGACTTGAAACAAATATCTGTGGGCCACACAAACATTTGTCTCAATGCGGGAATCGAACCCGCGGCCTCTCGCTTCACAACCGGCTACTCGCCCACTGCGCCACGGAGGCTGTCAAATAATGTCAAATACTAAATAGTCATAGGCTAGGGTTTGCCAGGGTAAGATAAAATAATCATCATAAGCCACAGGACGTCTACTGCTAAACATAGGCTCCTCCAAAGATATCCAGATCGAATAATAGACGTCCTATGTTAAGAAATATCATTTCGAAAAATAAAAATAATTTATTTTAATTTATGCGAATTTATTATTACGTATTCGTATTATTATCTAAATAAATCTAAATGTATAATGTGCCCCTCACTGCACATCAGCACGTGTGGCAACTTTACTTATTATAGTTCATGTGCCCGGACGTAAAAAAAGATGGACGGAGCGGTAGGAACATTGAAAGTGAAACAGGGTTTTCGGCCCATTCAATCTATCGACACGTATTAGCGACGACGACGTGTTATGAGTGTTGTACAGGCACATTTGTGTGCGTGGCTTCTCTGTGGCGTACGGTCCGTTTAACTATAGGGGAGATGGTGTCCTTCTTTTTTATACGTCCGTGATCATGTGTTATAATGTGTTTGTAGAAAATAAAATGTATAAATATTTTACATGCATTGAAATTAAACATTTTTTTACGGATTCTATCGCGATTTGTTTTGTATTTAATTTTAGTCCCGACGTTTCGAAAGCTTTACAGCCTTCGTGGTCACCGATCAGACTAAGGTGTCAGTTGTCCAAAATGTTAATTATTTACGGTCCGAACTACGCAGTTCGTGCTTATGGTGTCTTGAGGTCTGGTAGCTGGTCTTCTTGATTCTGGATTAATTAAAGATATGGTTCGATCCCAGGTTTGTGCAAGCTTCCAACTATCTTCGCTAATGAAATTAAAATGTTTTTTAATTTCAACAGCCTCGCGTATCATCCTAGGAAGAATCTGTGTCCTTAAATCTGAAGTAACGTTTCGAGCCTTCCTCTGAATGTTCAGCAACTGCAGACAAATTCTTTGACCGTCAAATTTTGTGACGTCTCCAAAAAACATGGAAAGTATTATCCTTAGAGGTTTATTCGACTGTGGCTTTTATATTTAACAGACTTAATAAATTGTTTAGTTATTCCGTCGTATGTACCAACGGTTTGCGTTCCCTGCATTATATCACAAGTTATGCCCTTCGTATTATATTGCGTTGTATTTCGTAATGGCGTCGTGACAATTGCATAACGCACGCGTCTCTATTTAGATTGAATTTGAACTCAACTCGGTTCATTACTGACTTGTTTGTCACAACAAGATTGAAGATAGACTATTCGTTTGACTATATTTCCTCGCCCGGTTTCTTGGCGGCTGATCAATGTCAAGGTAAAACAAACGTCTGACATTAAACTCTTTGACCAAACCGTTCAGACGATTTTGTTGGATAATAAGAAAAGAAAATGAAAACAAAATTTATCATCATCATCAGCCATAGGACGTCCGCTGATGAACACAGGCCTTCCCCAAAGATTTCCAGATCGACCTGCTGGACGTCCACCTACAAGGTGGACCGACAACCTGATAACAAAACTTATATCAAACCAAAATTGAAACGCTAGAAGTTTGGTCGAACGTTCTTGAATTCGGGACCTTGAAATGTTTTGATAGTCATAGGCCATAGCAAATCTCAGCCCTGTCAAATACTGTAAAATGAATATTAATTAGATTTTCCCTAAGTTGCCTTTCAAAAGTCGAGTGGTTCAACCGTGAGTTTGGATCTAAAAGGTTTAAGAAAGCCCACTTTGAAAGTCAGCAGTCAACGGTCAGAACTCTGAATAGGTTACATGATGATACAAAAAATATCGTGAAAAAGAATAAAAACAAATTTTAAAACAATGAAACTACTATATTCCGGGTTAAGAGGTTAGTGTAACCATGACCTTTTAAAGTAGACGAAATAACTGTTAATCTAAGAAACTCTCGCTTTCGTAAGTTTAAAACCGGTAGTCTATTATAATATCTGATATTTCTATACTAGCGAGACGCGACATAATAAAAAAAACGTAAAATGGGATTACCGTCTCTAATAGATAATATATTCAAATGTACTGATTTCTTAAGTTTACGTGAATATTATACATTGAAATAAAACTATTCTTACGGATTCTATCACGATTAGGTTTTAATTATTATTCCCGACGTTTCGAAGGCTTTGCAGTCTTCGTTGTCACGGGTCAGACCCGTGTAAGAATAGTTTTATTTCAATATTCAAATGTATTCTTTCAACGATGTAAATAGAAATGACCTTTTATTATTTTTTTACTGTTAACTAACTACTCAATCAGTCTAATTTTTATCGAATTCTCGAGTATTTTCGTACCTTTTGTTTTATGTCGAGAAAAGGTAAACGTAGCTAACATTCAATAATAATACGTGAAGCGAAAACTTTGCAACTACCTACCCCTTTTGCGGATGAACTTGATAGACACAGTTGAAAGTTTCTATGGAAAGACGTGCATAAAACATTTTTTTATATATAAGCTCACGCCTGTATCGCCGAAGGGGTAGGCAAAGGTGCACTAGCGAACTAGAACACCCACATTTCGCCGAGCTTAGTTCCGTTCCAAATGTGATATGATGCGAGCCTATCGCCATATCGGGCACAAATTCCAGACTCCGGGCTGATATGGAAAAATCCAATATCACTGCCCGACTCGGGGATCGAACCCGAGACCTCAGGACGGTAGTCATACCGAAATACAACTACGCCAACGAGGCAGTATACCTCTATATATGCATTAGAAATACATGGACAAGTTTCGACCACTGGGCTACCACTAATTACTACCTACACCCAAAAGTCACAACTCACACATACTGCCGTCCTCAAGCCAAAATACCTTTAAGTGATTAAACCTAATTTTGAGATGTCTCCAAAAAACATGGTAAGTATTATCCTTAGAGGTTTATTCGACTGTGGCTTTTATATTTAATAGACTTAATAACTTGTTTAGTTAAAAATAACTATAACTATGGAATCTGTAGGGACCATATTTTCACGTTTTTTGGAGACATCTGAAAATTAGGTTTAATCACTTAACGGCATTTTAGCTTGAGTACCGCAGTATAGTCCAGGACCCCACATTAGGTATAAACTGTATCGTGGGTATCACAACTACGAGAAACCGTCACACAAACATTTGTCACTGTGCGGGAATCGAACCCGCGGCCTCTACTCGCCCGCTGCGCCACGGAGGCTGCCATTAGCTGTACTATGAAGAGAATTATTTTAATATAATGTATCTACTAATGTCAAATCAACTTTACATCTTATTGTACATTATCATGTTCTCACTGCGTGAAGGTTTTCTAACCCTTACTTTGCTACTGCGTGCTACAACTAGCTACAACTTTATTATACGTTGCAGTATTGATTTGGCTTGGTTTTTAGGACAGACTGTCTTCTGACGCCATGTGCTATTCTTTCTTTATTGTAAATACTATAGCGGAGCTGTTGATGTTTATGAAAACTGCTAATTTGCAAGTATAGATAAAATTAAACGTGCATCTATCATAACAGTGTAATTTTTCTACCAATTAATATTTATTTTATATACTTTGGTGATGACGAAACGAAATTCTGTAGATTTGCTATAAATTTTCGTATATCTAGGCGAGGGCAAAATTCCGTAGATCTTTGGATAAGTAGATAGAGATCTACGTATGATTCATTACAACATTGGCAGATGGCAATGCGTTTTCGAACTTATGACGGGCGACTCGGCCACCGGCGGCCGATATATTATTAATAATAAGACCCCTTACAATAGGTTAATGTTTCACTTTACTGAACACATTTCGTTGTAGATAAATTCCGTTCTCAAAACGCATAGGAAGAATAACGGTCCGACTTCAAATCCGATCGTAACCAAATTTGTACAGGACCACCCTTGAAAGAAGCTCTATCGAACACAAAAAGAATTTTGAAAATCGGTCCACAGTTAGCGGAGATATCGCGTAACATACATAAAAAAACAGACTAATTTGAGGACCTCCTTTTTTTTGGAAGTTGGTCGAAAACTCGCAAGTTATGCATATCTACTGTTTTTAAAAATCGAAGCCTCCATTAAGAGTGTTAACGTTCCGCTTGTTACACAAACTTGTAACTCAATAACAATACATAGCATAGTAACTGGGTAATAACACGTTTACAACAATAATGACATGCATAATAATTACAACTACTTACATATCTATAATTGTACGATATGCAATAAATCTTCACTTAACTACTTTATTGAAAAGTAAAGTTTCATTATTTCCAATTATAGTTCATCATTGTTGCATATTGACAAGCAATGTTTACATAAACATTATTTTATATCGTGATAAAAATAATCATTTAAGTAAATTAGTTAGATGGCGTGAAAATTACTTAAACTTGGCACTTTACATTTTACAGTGTTTAGGCGATAAGGCTATGATTATTACCTAATATAATCTTAACATAACATAAGCTCACGCTTGTATCCCCGAAGGGGCAGGCAAAAGCGCATTAGCGAACTACAACACCAACATTGCGCCGAGCTTAGTTTAGTCCCAGATATGAGAGGTGGCGAGCCTATCGCCATATCGGGAAATCACTAATCCCGGACTCCGGGCTGATACTAAAAATCGAATGTAACTTTGCTTGACCCTCGGGTCGTTTCAGAACGATAGTCGCAATACCACTACGCCACGGAGGCAGTCATAGCCATAATATGATCACTGTTCTAAAAATTTTAAACCTACTTTAAAATGTATTTATATGGGAACATCTTCGAGTAAGCTCTATCGAGCACAAAAAAGATCTTTAGAATCGGTCTACATTTTCCGGAGACATACCTACCTAAAAAAATCCGACAAATAAAGAACCTCATTCTTTTGAAGATATTGATTGATAAAATAGAAACTAGAAGTGCTTTCTTCACTCCCATCGAATATAATAATGTTCAATTTGATTTCAGACGCATCGCTAAAATGATCGGAGCGGGGGCAATGCGTATGGACACAACATCAGCTTTCTCCGCTGCAGCGGCTGAAAGGCTCGGTTATAAGATGGTCTACAAGACCAAGTACGCTGACTTGGACTTCGCACCGCAACCTGATCCGCCACACCTCGACGCTAGAGTCTACATTAAGGAACTATAAAGTAAGTTTGATCGAGACTTTCAGTTTTTATTTTTTATTTTTATAAGCTCACGCCTGTATCCCCGAAGGGGTAGGCAGAGGCGCACTAGCGAACTAGAACACCCACATTTCGCCGAGCTTAGTTCCGTCCCAGATGTGATAGGGGGCGAGCCTATCGCCATATCGGGCACAAATTCCAGACTCCGGGCTGATATGGAAAAATCCAATATCAATATATTTTCATAGTGTTAGTAAATATTGCAGTCTTTGTATAGAATTTGCTGACACGTTTGATTTTAGAATTGAATAAGCCACCGTTTTTCTAAATTTCAAAACTATTGTAATCGTTATGAAATCATCGTTGATTTTCGGCTAAAATAACGCAAATTAGAACTTAAACACTGACATTGTTTGCTAAAAACTTATCCAGAAGTTATTTCCGTTGTATCAAAGCAGTCAAATATGATTTTGAGTATATAGAAAATCAAAATGATAATATTAATAACGAAGACAATTGATTAATTAGTACTATTAATAGATCTAATAAAATTAATGATCTTAATGTATGTGATCAATCAAGCAGGATAAAGAATGCGAAGACAACCTTGCGATTAGAACGCACATTTCACGTAGTTAGGAAGTCTAGTAACGGAGTTAGATAGGTCAAAGATAAATACGCAATGTTTGTCGAGAATCACGTACTAGCGTAATTACCTTAACCCAGTTTAAACGCTAACGCTGACTTTAAATGCGATCGCGATAAACTAAAACTATTGTCACTGACTTTTGTTACTGACAGTAATCAAATTGATTTTGATTTATTTTTTCCTCAGGTGCATTTATAATTTAAGCATGGTCTTAATAGCTTTTCGCCTATCTCTGTTAGAAGGTCCTTGTGTCCCAAATTTTAAAAGGCCCTATATGAATAGATCTAATGACTAGATTGATCATAGCTTTCTTTAAAAAAATACTTTTAAGCAGTCAAAATGACAGTAAATTATTAGATAGGTATGGTCAAAAATATATCTTGTGGTGTAAAATCCAATTTCTAAAAAATAAATAATCTATAACTTGCTGCAAAAAGATGAAAAGATAAAAACATGATGTTCAATGTTAAAGTCAAAGATGTCATCGTAACCATTTCCTATAAACCTGGTACAGCAAAGTGTAACAACCCTGTGATTGTTAAGTGCGTTTATTGTCTTTGATAAGATAACAATATAAGAGCACCTAGAAATAAAACAATAATTAAAGTAGAGTATAATGATATAAATCAGACATTGAAGTATACTCGTGCAATAATATTGAAAACACTTATTTCACTCCAATGTGGAGCCGGCGGAACAAATGTATTAGAAAAATCACGTTGCCCGATTGGGTATTAGAATCCTGGACTTACGGTTCGCCGCCCAGATACACTGCCACTATACCAAGGAGGCAACAGAGGAGGGTTACTAATGTTGAAATGTAATGGTTAATCTGCAACCACTCTTGCAACTTGAAGAAAGAACCTAGAACTTGCCTGTTTTAAATTATTTCTTGTTCTATTTCTATCAAAGTAAAACAATTATCTCTCAGAAAGTTATCTGGCTATAAAATATAGGTCCTTAACAGTGTATATTTTGTTTTCAGATAAATACAGCACACCTACAGAAGGTCTGTGAGTTAAATTAAAGGTATATGCACGGAATAATGTAGTCTGATCAAATAATACATATTATGTACCTGCGATAAATGCTAGGATATTGGCATTTACCTGACGTGTTAACGAGTAACTTGTGCACCTAGCTGTATTGTTACTTTACACCTAGATCGCTATTAGTATTAGAGCTCCGTACATTATTGTCATTTTGTCGGCTCTGTCGATGTTTGCTACTTATTTAAGTTCATTTATTTTTTAGCCACTAAAAGCCTTAACATTCTAAGCTTTACGCCTAAATACCCGAAGGGGTAGGCAGAGACGAACTAGCTAATTAAAACACCCATTTTTCGGCGAGCTCATTTCCGTCCTAGATGTAATATATTGAATCACCGCATATCTAGAAACATAATGCAAACACTTACGTGATTAACGTCTACTCTTTCCGACTAAAATATAATAACTGTGGAGTCTCTATCCCTAGGCTTCAGGTGTGTTTCGTTTACTGAATGTTATTATCCTTTTTTATATTATTAATATTCACCGAATAGTCTCAGTTACAAGATATAGCAACATAGTTCCACGACATTTATTTATCGATAGATATTTAGGTCCGCATAATTATGATTATTTTTCTATTACTCCAAAATTATTAATATATCATACATTTTGGAACATACATCTATGTTAATAAATGTGTAGGAGACTGTTGTTATATTAGCTTAAATGTTGTCTATATTACTGTAGAGTTTTACTTAATATAATGTAACAATATATTGTGATAATATCCAAAACATATTTTTATTATTTTAATGCACGCAAAAAGAAAACGGTTTTCAATCATTATTGTGCTTATATTCTTGTATAAATATAAGTTTTCTGTAACTTCGAAGTGTACGTGTAGTGTATTTGATTTTCGTCCGACTTCAAAAAACGGGGAGGGACCTCAATTCGTCTGTATTTTTTTATGTAAGTATGTTACGAAATATCTCCCCAAATGTGGACCGATTTTTAAGAATGTTTTTGTGTTCGATAGAGCTTATTCCAAGGGTGTCCCATATAAATTACGATCAGATAAGTTTTAAAGTCGGTTAGGCTTTTAAACTTGTGATTATTAGATCTGAATTAAATTACAACACAATATTATGATCTCCCATTAAAAAGTTTTCAACTTGGTCTTCCAGTTGAATGCTCTCAAAAACACTATTTTGTTGATTCGTCTGGCTTTATTAGTAAGTATATAATCTTTCAATACATTTCATTACGCCTGACGATAATGTTGTAGCAATGTCTATATTCCAAAGTTGCTAGCACAAAACTACCAGGGTATTTTTATTTTATAGTTCCTTATATTTGTATTATGTAGATTAACAAGCTGTATTTTGTAGAAATGTCTCAGATTCATCGGTTATTTATTGGTATTTGTTGTATACTTTATTGTGAATGAATCTACTTGTCAATTTACTGTATACAAAATATTTAAAATATGTGCAATGTTACGTTAAAAAGGTAACGTTAATAAATGTTGTAAATAGTACTTATGTTTGTTTTATTTTATGCCTTTTTTCTTTTTGCGCTGTTTTCATTTGTATTTCATGTCCTGTATCTAAATCAATTCAAATCAAATCAAATCATTTATTGAATCCATAAAATGTCACACATTGTTTAGATTCCGTCTAAAATGTTTACTCTACCACCAGTTCGGAATGCTGGTTCGCCAGAGAAGAACGGGCAAGAAACTCTGACGTTGCTCTTTTTGAGAATAATAAGCAGATTACAGACAGATTAATGTACAACCAATATGAGAAAAAAATATATACAGGTATAGCTAGGTATTAATATAATGGAAGTAACTATTAATTATAGACTTGAAAATTTGTATGTATGTATTTACGTTTTACTTTTTTACGCAAAAAGCCATTTACCTCAGTAATCCTTCTAACTACCCCTATCGCCAGAATCTATTCTGGGTTCGACACTTTCAAGCCTGTTACAGAAAAAAAACAGCTTTTACGAACGGCTGCCTGCATCATGTTAACCCTCTCTGCGGAATCCGGTCTAGCAAATAGATTTAGACACACTCTGCTCTAGGATTTGAACCCAGGACTTCCAGATACTCAGGCCATATACATTGCTAATAGACCAAGGATGCGACCTTGATTTATCTTACCACGTCATATGCTGTCTAAGAATTGTTTAACAATCAGCATATTAATACATCCAAAATCCATTGGTTTTTCGAGCCATGATAATCCGAAATAACATCAACATACATAACATAACATAAGCTCACGCCTGTATCCCCGAAGGGGTAGGCAGAGGCGCAATAGCGAACTAGAGCACCCACAGTTCGCCGAGCTTAGTTCCGTCCCAGATGTGATAGGGGGCGAGCCTATCGCCACATCGGGCACAAATTCCAGACTCCGGGCTGATATGGAAAAATCCAATATCACTTTGCCCGACCCGGGGATCCAACCCGACACCTCAGAACCGTAGTCGTACCGAAATACCACCACGCCACCGAGGCAGTCAAATTACATTACATTTTGCGTATTGCTAATGTGAATTTAATAGGTATCTTAGGTAAGTAGTGAAGTAATTTATAAACATTATCAGAGGACGTGTGAAATGTAAAAGAAATACGATAAAAATTGTCGCATTGTTAGTACCTACAGTAAATACAATCCACAAAGTTAAGGCTGAGATCTATAAAGCGAACATCGACTAAGTCCAAGTCAAAGTCACGAACTCAGGGGGGATTTGTAATTGTTAAATCGAACTTTGACTTAGTCCGGGTCATTTTTTACAACACAAACAGACTGACAGACAGACTAAGCAAAGATTTTCTTGTAAAAAATGAATCGACTTACTAAAAATCCTCACTGAGTTCGTGACTTTGACTTGGACTTAGTCGAAGTTCGCTCTATAGATCTCAGCCTTATTCTGCCGTCCTCAAGCTACAATGCCGTTAAGTGAATAAACCTAATTTTGAGATAACATAACATAACATAAGCTCACGCCTGTATCCCCGAATGGGTAGGCAGAGGCGCACTAGCGAACTAGAACACCCACATTTCGCCGAGCTTAGTTCTGTCCCAGATGTGATAGGGGGCGAGCCTATCGCCATATCGGGCACAAATTCCAGACTCCGGGCTGATATGGAAAAATCCAATATCACTTTGCCTGACCCGGGGATCGAACCCGAGACCTCAGAACCGTAGTCGTACCGAAATACCACCACGCCACCGAGGCAGTAATTTTGAGATGTCTCCCAAAAACGTGGAAAATATTATCCTTAGAGGTTTATAAGACTGATGCTTATATATTTAATAGACTTAATAACTTGTTCTCTTTAAGATTAAAAATAACCATAAGTCAATGAAAGGGGACATACTTTCCACGTTTTTGGAGACATTTCAAAATTAGGTTTATATTCTCTTAACGGCAATTTAGTTTGAGGACGGCATTATTGTAATCTTACTTGTACCAATTTCCGTATACAAAAGGTAGGATTATAAAAACACTGCTGTAAGACTGGTAACCCCGTGGTATCGTGATATCTACGGAGGTACCACTATTCCGAGATCATGCTTCGTTAAATCTCCATACATTCGACTGGCAGCGCCTCTTGCGGAAACTACAATGTACTAAATAAATATGGAGATTTAACGACTATCATTGTTTCAAGATGTATTCACTTTCTGTCGACAGACGCTGGTAAGATGAAGTACACCGTAGATAGTCATGGGCGGCTCGGCCTCCAGTGGCCCAGACGCTTATGTAACATATATATATGTGCCGCCTCCGACAGGTTAAACAAATAAAAGGTCAACGACCAACGTAGTGACGGTGCAGTTTGCAACTACTCGGGTGCAGAAGTGTAGGTACAATATAAGGCGTAGTACATAAGCAGAAATACAAACAATGACATACATTTTATTGATGATAGTTGATAGTTGATACACATGCCATATCTCAAAACACAAATAGTCATATTACAAAACGGTAATAATAATTATATTATTTAGTAAGCCAACTTAGCGCAAGCAGCGATAGCTCAGTTGGGAGTGGTACGGACTGAAGAAACGAGTGTCGGCGGTTCGAGACCAATCCTAAAAAAGAGCATACACCTCTGACTTTTCTCTGTTAAGTGTATTTACATTGTGAATTATCGCTTGCTATAACGATGAAGGAAAACATCGTGAGGAAACCTGCATACCCAAGAATGTCTTCACAAGAATTTCAAAGGTATGTGAAGTCTACCAACCCGCACTAGGCCAGCGTGGTAGACTAAGGCCTCTCCCCTCTCATTAGTAGAGGAGGCCCGTGCCCAGCAGTGGGACAATAATATTACAGGGCTAATATTATTATTAGTATTACAGAGCGGTACCTACTTAATATCATTTTGAAACTAGGTTTCTGTATTTATACGCTGCGCCATTACTCATTCTTAACCTACAGCTAGTTTTCTCCAGTTTTATTAATAATCTTTATTTGCGTAAAAAAAGACAAATGTTTATACTGACTTTATTAATCTAAGGTTTATACGATTAAAATTCCTAAAATATTTATGACGTGTAAATTCAATGATAAACCAAGCTCCATAGATAAAAAAAATTTATGTCAACATTTGTTGAACACATGTGTTAAAGGCGCTAACACACTGTTAGCTAAAGTTCGAGTTAAGAACCACTTTAAAATATTATTTTTAGCTGTTGAATCTGTAATTTCAAAGCTAACAAAATTTAATTCTTATACGCCTTTTCCGTTTCCAGTAAACTTTCTTTCTACCCCCTTATGTTTGATTTTGTACATGAAAGCTTTTTATATATCTACATTGCAATAAAATGTTTACGTATATTCTAATGATGAAATGATTCTGATGATAAAAATGCCCGCAGCAGTCTTTGTGGCTCGACAAACTGATATAATATAATCACAAGTTTAAAAACTTAACAGACCGACTTCAAAATTGATCCGATTGTGACCAAATTTATATGGGTCCATCCTTGGAATAAGCTTAATCAAACACAAAAAGAATCTTCAAAATCGGTCCAAATTTGGCGGAGACATCGCGGAACATTTGTTGTTTCTTTGAGATAGGTCATAAAAGAAGGTGGGTATCCTATATGTTATAGGGAAAATTCATCGGGAAAATGATACAAGTACGATTAATAATCAGTTGCCAAAAGCCGGACAGTGTATCTGAGCCTTTGAACATTGTATTTTTATCTTCGCAGTTATTATGTAAATGTGTATATCGCCATACAGTTGCGCCCGGGCCTCCAACACGGTACAACTTATTTATCGATTCTTTTAACCGATTGAAAATAATGTGTGTATAAATTACAAAATACTGCTTATCGGATACTTGTTTACGTCGACGTAACGCGATTATGCATTGTGTTTTTACTTGAGGTGTGTAGATGTATCAATCCAGATAATCTCTGTGTATAACGAACAAAATAAGGCAAGTAGGTACAAATTACATTTATGATATCATACATTATAACATAATTGATTTCATCAGCCACAGGACGTCCACTGCTGGACATAGGCCTCCCCCAAAGATTTCGAGATTGACCTGTAGATGTCCTGTGGCTGATGATTACGATGATGATAATTTATTTACTATAGAACTATTCGAGTTACAGTTTTTTAAGTATCGCAGGAGCCAAAGCAAATGCACTATGTTACCTCTAATTACTTAACAAGGCGACAGGTTCGATTTGACATCTAGAACTAACTTTACTGTCTTGGTAATTAAATAAATAGATAAATAAATAATAAATAAAAATTAAACTTTATTGCTACAAAAAAGTTATAATTGTTGTTACCTACTTATAAGATAGATGCATGTGTGTGTGTGCCTGTGTGTGAGTGTGGGTATTTGTTATGTATGTGACTGTATGTACGTGACTGTGTGTGTGTATAATGTATATTTAAATTGTTTATTTAAAAAATAATGTTTACTAGTAAACAACATATCATCATCATCAGTCATAGGACGTCCACTGCTGAACTCCTGCATCCAGCGACTTCCTGCGACCTTTAACATATAACAACATATGCTCGCACCCTATCACATCTGGGACGGAACTAAGCTCGGCGAAATGTGGGTGTTCTAGTTCGCTAGTGCGCCTTGCCCTTTCGGTGATACAGGCGTGAGCGTTATATATGTTTGCAGTTGTTTACAAGAAGGGATTGACATCAGGCAGGGAAGATACAGTAGAACTCTCTTTTTTATAGCAGAGACTGGCAAACGAGCAGATGGGTCACCTGATGGTAAGTGATCTCTAGCTCCCATAGATACCCAAGAATCATGGGTGTATTGCCAACCTAAAAGGAGGGAATGGAAAGGGAGAGAAAAGTGATTCGGAAAGGGATGGTGGAAAATGACCTACAGGAAATCTTATCACTCTCTACAAAAACAACAATTTCCGAATTGTGGGTCAAAATCTATTATAAAATTGCCCTAATTATAAACCTCCTTAAAATCAACAAAATACAAATTGTATTTTCAATTACCACGGAGCAATTCCTAATTGGAGCGAACTTAAAGCAAACACCACTCCAAGTGGCTTTGAAACACGAGCTCTCGAGGACTAGGCTTTTCATTTAGTTTGCATCCAATTAAAATTATTTTACGTTTACCTAACTGGATGAGTTCATATTCAATTAACATTAATTACTCTGGTATAAATTGGAGGGAACGCTGCTTTACCAAAACAGTTTTAGTTCCTAACGGTTTTTATGCATACGGTGTTTAATTTAGTGAGAACTTATGGCAATGGAAGTAGCCTACCGGTTTTTAAAGTAAATTAATGATGAAATAATAATATATAGATCAATATTTAACAATAACCTTTCAATATTTTCAATTCCACTTGAATTCGAATCAGGTAGGTCGTGCTTAAATCTATTGTGAAGATCTGACGTATAACAATTGTGATTTTCGCTCCAGGATTCGAACTGCATACGATGTCACAACCTCCGAGCTATAAGATTGAACCGGTGCAAAAGGAAGACGTCGATGATGTCATGGATTTACTTAAACGGTAAGTAACTCAAACCTTGACATTTTTGTATTCTCATGTAATGTTGAGATTAGATCGAACATAAACAAAAGCTCGTGTCTATTCCCGAAAGGTAAACTAAATTAATTGGTAAATACGTCACGTCACTGTTTGCCTAGCTTATTTCCGTCCCAAGATGTGATAGGTAGGGAGCAAGCTAACCACCATATCGGATACCAATTTCAATCCTTGGCCACTCATATGAAATTGTTTGAACCTAACCTAAAAAGCCAAATAAAATTCGATTGCCTTGCTTTGGGATATGAATTTGGAACCCAGCGCCTCACAGTTTCTCACCTTACTTTCATCATGATCAGCCACAGGACGTCCACTGCTGGACATAGGCCTCCTCCAAAGATTTCCAGATCGACCTGTTGGAAGCGGCCTACATCCAGCGACTTCCTGCGACCTTACCTTATCATTAGATTATTAAGGAATTTTTCAGTACAACAATTTTCTTAGTAGTTTTAATTACGAAAGTACGAAAAACGGCTTACGAAAGTAGGTTGGATTGTTGCTTTCGTATGGTTGTGGATCCGGTCGCTCATGGAAATTGGCAGTTTCAGTGCCACAGTTAAGATGCTCTCTACCGTGAATAAAAGAGCAGTAGGAATTGGGAAAAGAGGAATGTTCGCAACCACAACAATCTTACAATAATGTAATAGTAATTGCCAATTCTTATGGGTTTTCTATAAAGTAGTGGTGATAGTCTGAGCGAACCATATGTATAGTGAAGGCAAAATTGTTTATAACGTATCTCTTAACTTCAATCTATGTACTATAGATAACGGCTAAATATTATGTAGGTATGTATATGTGTATGTTCATATCGATAAATCACACAACATAGATAATGACATTTGCGTCAAACGATCGTAAAACCTTTGCCGCTGTTAGGTGACTTTAGATTTATATCTTTAGATGCGTTTAAATTCTTTGCTTTAGATGCATTTAGTCATCGATATATTATTTACCTAGATGCACAGTTGACGCTCGGAAAATGGGACAGCAAAGAAGTTGTTTTGCCTACAGTCGGACGTCGTTAGAATTCTAAATTTCAAAATTCAAATTAAAGAACGCTTGCTCATTTCATTTAAAAACCTACTTTATAACACGTGCTTAGGGTTATATTTGTATTGATTTAATTACAACTTGTGATCGTTTTCTTTGTTTTATTTCTGAGACCATTTATAGAGATATTTGCAAAGAACTGTGCATCTAGGATGTAATATATTGATGCATTCAGTACTTAAAGATAATATTAATCATGTAGGTATGTATTATATAACCATTGTACAGTTTACCTGTTTACTCGTACACACATAACAAGTATGACATAACTGCAGTTTACTATAAAGGCTTATACTTATTTTTTAAAGTACCTACTTATGTACTACCTCTACATAGGGAAAAGATATGTTCATTAAACCTGCAAAAAATAACCTACTTTTAAGAGGTAGAGCCACGCTACGTAATTTTGCATAGAGCTTAATACCACTGCCGTACAGAAAACCGTTGTTTCCACGATAAGCGGCGGCTGGGATATCCAAAGGTTACCCACCTGTTCGACTTTT
This sequence comes from Clanis bilineata, assembly GCA_036417725.1. Classification (NCBI taxonomy): domain Eukaryota; kingdom Metazoa; phylum Arthropoda; class Insecta; order Lepidoptera; family Sphingidae; genus Clanis; species Clanis bilineata. Next base: position 11,478,770 of record CM071154.1, read on the forward strand.
GTAAGCCATTAAAAAGAAGTCGTTATCGCACTCTAAACTCTAAGGTCTACTATCTACTACATCTTATCGCAATTTATCCTACAAGGCTCCTATCTTTATATTTAGATTTGGAATAAATAAAGGAGCTGCAAGTGGCCCTAAACTTTTCACATAAAACATATGTAATTTCGATTTCCAGAACATTCTTCATAGACGAACCCCTCAACCAAGCAGTTGGATTGTGTGAAAGTGGAACATGTACTGAATTAGAGGAGTATTGCTCCGAATCTTTACTGAAAGGCCTTTCATTCAAAGCTGTGGACGTCGATGGAAACATAGTAGGCGTTATGATTAGTGGAGTATGTCCTCTGAAAGAGGTGCGTATTGTATGATGTTATCATCACAAATAGTTATGATTTTATTCATGCCTCGGTGGCGTGGTGGTATTTCGGTACGACTACGGTTCTGAGGTCTCGGGTTCGATCCCCGGGTCGGGCAAAGTGATATTGGATTTTTCCATATCAGCCCGGAGTCTGGAATTTGTGCCCGATATGGCGATAGGCTCGCCCCCTATCACATCTGGGACAGAACTAAGCTCGGCAAATTGTGGGTGTTCTAGTTCGCTAGTGCGCCTCTGCCTACCCCTTCGGGGATACAGGCGTGAGTTTATGTATGTAGTTATGATTTTTTTTTTGAATGGCCCTACAGCTGCTTGCCTGACACGAGTCGGCAATTTCAGCCACACCGGTCTGTAAATAGTCATGATCTACTCCTGTCTACTCATATATACCCAGTAGACACAGGATTTAGTATAATATTTTAAATTATTTAGTAACAACAACACAAATCATGTCAGTCGCTTCCTTGATCTAGTGCCAGAGCATATAAGTTGTATTGTGCTGAGCATATAAACAGGAGGAGGTCCTGGGTTCGATTCCCAGGTAGGGCGGCGTGTTTTTCTAGCACGATTTACCGTGGATGCGGGGGTTGACATCCCTCAAAGGGGGATGACGTTAGGGAGGCAGCCAGTCGTAAAAACGAATAGTTTGCATTCCGATTTTAAAATCCCCATACTTGATTTTAAAAAATAGTTCAATTTTTATTTTGTTAATTTTACCTTTGTGCTTTAAATAGTACTCCCTGTATGTGGAATTGTTATTCGTACCAACTTTATGAAACACCCGGTATATACTCTGCTACTTGACCAAGGAAGCGAAAACTTTCAATCCCATTCATAACCATTCTATACATTCCAGGAAGACAACGGAAACGACCTAGTCAGCCAAGCCCAGAGGTGTAAAAACCCCAAATTTCAGAAGATACTGTACATATTAGCGCGGAGAGAAGAAGGTTCTAAACTCTGGGAACATTTCCCCAACGACAAGTACCTGGTTGATGTGAAGGTCGCCGCCACAGATCCGAGCTGGAGAAGACGAGGCATCATGAACCAACTAGTTCGAGAGACTGAGTGAGAACTAATTCTTTTGAGAAATCCATATCCAACGAAATCCTTAATTTTGACTCGACCTTAGACCTATTCTCATGCTCCGGTTTCCAGTTTACCAACATAGCAGGGCGTTATTTCGAGACGTTGACTATTGCCAGCAGTATTACCGCTGATTTATAACTTTTAACTTTTTATAACTTTTTACTAACTTTTAATCAACTTGAATGTACTTATTGCGCTTGGATGTATATCTGTTAGCAGTAATGTTCATAATAAATAATAAATAAATAAATAAATAAATCTACTGACTGCCTCGGTGGCGTAGTTTTCTTGCGTGTTCGACTACTTCCATGAGGTCTCAGATTCAATCTTTTCTTTCTTTCTACTTGTTCTGATCCCACCTTAATATGGGGTCGGCGTAACGCACTTTTTCAAGCATATTGCAGAAAATGATTTGGCCGAGTTTTTACGACCGGTTGCCTACCTGACGTCAACCCGTCTGGGGGATCCAGTCCCGGGCAAATCAAATCTGAAAAATTGCTTTGCCTGACCTGGGAATCGAACCCAGGACGTAGATTCAATCACCGCTTAATATTTTTTTTAACTCATGTGGTGAAAAACATTATCATATTTATGCGCTCACGCGTGTCACATTCTAGCACTTCTAGCATCAATCAATATGCCCCTTACTTATAATAATATTTAAGCGCAGCTTATCTTAAACCATAGGTTGTCCCTTTCATTTATAAACAATGTAACGCAAGAAAAAAGTGACAGGTTATTCTTAGCAATCGACACTTGTGTAGCGGATATTAGTCGCTTAGTTTTAAAGCTGAGATACTTAGATGGCCAGTCGACCACCAACAATAGTACATCAACCTACTTGAACCTAGTAAAATTAATTTAAAGTTTTTAAGTGGTAGAGCCACGCTGTAGAGTGTAGATAGTAACGACTACAGCACGAATGGGCCGGCTCGACCGGTTTTATACCATTGTCTTACAGAAAACCGATGTAACGTTACAGCTCACTGTTGCGTTTCGTTTGGTGAGTGAGATTTCCGGTGGCCCAAAAGGACCTTAAAAGGACCAACCTAAAGGTAGGCAACGCACCCTTGATTATTTTTGTCTTGGGTGTATATGGACGTTGGAGATCACTTTCAAACTTTCCATTAGGTGACCCACATGCTTATTTACCAGTCAGCTTTAAAAAAATGTCCAATTTCAGGAAAGCCACTCTGCGACAAGGCATTGGATTACTTCGTATGGACACTTCCAGTGCTTACTCCGCGATGTCTGCCGAGAGACTTGGCTTCACGTGTTACTATAAAGCTTTGTACAAAGACTTGACGATGGATGGACGACCCATCATTGTGCCAGAACCACCTCATGTCGAAGATGGTGTTTATATAAAGACATTGTTTGTTACACCTTAATATAAGTTGAAGATGAGTTTATTTTATTTTTATTTACACACACAAATTCCAGACTTCTGGCTGATATGGAAAAATCCAATATAATTTTGCCCGATCAGGATTAAACCCGAGACCTCAAGAGGGTAGTCGTACTGAAATACAACCACGCCACCGAGGCAGTCAGTCAGTAGCGATGAGTATAATAATTTAAACAACCCGAAGCGAAAAACGGTGACGCAAGCCCTGAGTGATATATGAGTGTTAGTATTACGCATGCAGTCCCGTAGGATTAATATTAGAGGATCATGTTATGTATGAACTAGTACAATATTTATAGAAATTTGTCACCCATGACTAAGAAAAGTGTGGTGTTATGCGTATAGGACTACTCAATGACTGGTTTCAGTGGCCTGTTTTATCTTAACCTACCTATATATAAAATCGTTTGTAGGTACCGAGTATAAACAAACATCCGAATAAAAATTACATGATAAACTTTTGTAATACAACTTTGGAGGCTGTACCGATTTAGATAAAAAAACACATAGGTAATTGTATAGGTACTTTTATACCGCTACTTTAACGCTCATATTGACATCTATTACACACATGATATATTGACATTTAACATCATGATCTAAGTCATGATCATGTGATATTAGATTTTTCCTTATCAGCCTGGAGTCTGGAATTTGTGCCCGATATGGCGAAAGGCTCGCCCCCTATCACATCTGGGACAGAACTAAGCTCGGCGAAACGTGGGTGTACTAGTCCGCTAGTGCGCCTCTGCCTACCCCTTTGCGGATACAGGCGTGAGCTTATGTTATGTATATGTGTATGTTTTAAGGCTCAGTCATCAACAAAATTTAAGTAACACAACACAAGTACAAGTTCGATTTTCCGAATAATGTGATTTCCGGAACACCTATTTTTCCCCAATGAGTGCGGATAAACGACGCTCTACTACAAATAACTGTACTGATTTATTCAAAACAGATTTAAGGCAACTGTCTAGCGTGGATATGATGGGACTGGTTGGAAGATGAGGTGTGAGAGAATCACAGGCTATGAAATGGTCAGTATGCTGGATGGGAAAGTATGAACAGAACGTGGTAAATGTAGGAGAAAAGGGAATACCTAGGTACAATGTTCAAACCCGGAGATTTCGATAAAATATACTCATCGAGACCACTTACCACTTCGCTACATTTATTATGCTTCCAAAGACATTAAAAAGTATAGTAGTGTACCTACGTTTACGCGAATAATAATAATAATAAATAATAATAATATTAGCCCTGTAATATTACTGTCCCACTGCTGGGCACGGGCCTCCTCTACTAATGAGAGGGGTTAGGCCTTATTCTACCACGCTGGCCTAATGCGTGTTGGTAGACTTTACATACCTTCGAAATTCCTGTGAAGAAATTCTCGGGTATACAGGTTTCCTCACGATGTTTTCCTTCACCGTTATAGCAAGCGATATTTCACAATGAAAATACACTTAACATAGAAAAGTCGGAGGTGTATGCACCATTTTGGGGTTGGTCTCGAACCTCCGACACTTGTCTCGGCAGTCCGTACCATTGCCAACTGAGCTATCGCTGCCTGGTATATATACGCGAATAATATACATTGAAATAAAACTCTGATTACAATTTGTTTTTATTTTTTAGGCCCGACGTTCACAACGGGCCAGTCCGACCCGTGACCGCGAAGACTACAAAGACTTCGAAACGTCGGGCCTAAAAATAAAAAACAAATCATGATAGAATCCGTATAAAATAGTTTCATTTCAACTGTACTGAAGTGATAATACAGTAACAATTGTGATAAGATTTATTACAAACTTCAACAAATGTAAGACATGATCTTTTTAACCACACCGCGAAGCAGTTTTAAATCACTTTTCATGTAGACATCGTATCCATACTCCTTCGCCTCGTCTGTCACTTCATAGTCCGTTACAAATACATCTTGTTCGTCTCTGAAAATACCCAACAAGTTTAGCACACGTAGCTATTGAGATAGCTGTTGATTCCTTATTCTAGTGGCAGCGCATTGGGCTTTGAACCGGGACGACCTGTGTTTGATTTCCAGGTCGGTTATTAACTCGATTTTCCCGGAACTGGATACCCAGAGGGGGGAGTTAAAGTCAGGGAGATAGCCGGTGGTAAATACTAATCCGAATCCTTTCAGCGACATCCTTGAAGTGTAGCCTTTTCGCCGAGCGTATTTTCGTCCCAGGTCGGACATAAATTCCAGACTCCGGACTGACACTTAGAAAAACCCAATATCAATTTATTCAACCCGAGAAACGAACCAAAGACCTCAGAACGATAATCGGACTACACACGTAATACAACTACGCCACCGAAGCAATCCCTGTTTGTATTTACATACACATAACATAAGCTCACGCCTGTATCCCCGAAGGGGTAGGCAGAGGCGTACTAGAACACCCACATTTCGCCGAGCTTAGTTCCGTCCCAGATGTGATAGGGGGCCAGCCTATCGCTATACCGGGCACAAATTCCAGACTCCGGGCTGATATGGAAAAATCCAATATCACTTTGCCCGACCCGGGGAACGAACCCGAGACCTCAGAACCGTAGTCGTACCGAAATACCACCACGCCACCGAGGCAGTTGTATTTGCAAATTAATATAAATATAGTCTATGACCAGCAATTGACGTCCTATGGCTGATGATGATGATGATTATGATGATGATATAATAAGTACGCTGGAGTGATACAGCTACTCTTTGCCAAGAATGAAGGAGCCAATAGTACCCAAGTTGCGTTTACCATACCATAAGCTCACGCCTGTATCTTCGAAGGGGTAAGCAGATGTGCACTAGCGAACTATGTAGAACACCATTTCGCCGACCTTAATCCCGTCCCAGATGTCCAAGGAGACGAGCCTATCACCATATCGGACACAAACAAAACACAAAAATATATATCGGATAATATATCGGACACAAAAATTCCAAACTCTGCTGATACTGAAAAATCCAATATCGCTGCCCGACACGGGGATCGAACCCAAAACCTTCTTCTTTAAAGACGTGAGTGCGCCTGTGCAAAGGCGATTACTTACCACTTAGATGCTACACTACTCGTTCTCTGGACTCTGCTATACAAAATGCAAATGGGGCTATAAGAAATGTTACCTCTGACTATATTAAAATCAAATAACTAAAAGTGCTAAAACTGTATCGTTTAATATAATGCAACATATTCCAAAAATATTCACATGTACTTCAACAATTTACAACAGATCTGAAATTTCGTATGTACATTTATACAAGACTATAAACTATTAAAACAAGTTGTCTAATCTACATACAAATACTGTAAGAGTCAAAAGATTTACAAAACATATAACAACTTTTACTCTATTTTACAATATTGTACTATATGTGTCAATTTAATAAAGGTGCGGATTCACGACGGGTTCATTGGGGTCTTACTTTACGATTTTCAAATATAAAATATTATTTATGCATCTATTGCTGACATCAGGATCATTTGGTCTCATCACTAAAATTGCTAGACTATTATAAAATATGAAAAGACCAAATGAAATATTATATGTATAAATATTATGCACTGCCAAGTTTACTGTTTGTAGCTAAATTAACTTTATTTTGCTTTGTAATTAGGTACTTGACTATTTTTTTTTTATTAATTTTATAATATGAAATTTACGTCGTCTAAAATATAGAACAGAAAGAAATAGTGAAATATTCTTAAAAATAAAAAAGTTATATGCCTTTGAAGTTTGGTGTAACCTTCAAACTGCGGGAAAAAGAAGTATCAGTATAATCACGTCACGCCATGACGGTACATGCGTTGGAAAGGGATAGCAAGATATCTCCAATATGTCCTTACTCCAGAATTTAAAATATGAATTACTGCCTCATTTTTCAACCAATTTCAATGCAGATTTTACAGAAGGGTTTCTTTTTTGTTTTATTTGCTATTACATATAAATATGTGTATGAAATCAAACATAGTCAAGTACCCAATTGTAATTTAAATTCAATGTCAATTTTTTCGATCAAATTATTCTAAACCCTCTTCTGAATATTTGTATATTCAGAAGAGGGTTTAGAATAATTTGTCTATATAAAAATTTATTGGTTTAAAACTTATCGAAAGAAATCACTTTTTCTCGTTTGCCAACGCTTGCCCAAGCGATGCGGTAGCAACAGTTGGATTGGCCGCCGATACAATCTTGTCCAAAAGTAAGCGAGTTTGCAACTAAAAACAAAATACAAAATTATACAGATGGAATGAAAAGAAGGAAGTGTTAAATTACTGTATCATCATTATCATGAGCCATAGGACGTCCACTGCTGAACATAGGCCTCCCCCAAAGATTTCCAGATCGACCTGTTGGAACAATCAATTTAAATTCCAACAGGTCGATCTGGAAATTACTATATAAAAATTACAAATTTCTATGTTATGTGTATTCATGATGAATTATTGTTATAACGGAGGAAATATAAAAAATCTACAAATTTTTATGTTATGTCTTCATTATGAATTAGTGTTGTATAACCTCCATGGCGCAGCGGGCGAGTAGCCGGCTGCGAAACGAGGCCGCGGGTTCGATTCCCGCATTGAGACAAATGTTTGTGTGGCCCACAGATATTTGTTCCAAGTCTGGGTGTTGTGAGACCGAAAGGCTCTCATAGTCTCACGATACAGGTTATACCTAGTGTGGGGTCAGTACTAGATGTGACTAGGTGCAAAAGACTTCTCTACAAGAATATTGTAAGTATGTAAAGTCTATCACCAACACGCATTAGGCCAGCGTTTGACGCATTAGGCCTAGGGATTGACCCTTGTCAATCAAGGAGAGCATCAACAGTGGGACTGTAATATTACAGGGTTCTATTCTCTTTATGGTGGGGACATCTGCAGTAGCACAAACAGATCAGCAGGTATCGTCATTACTCCCATTACAGGGTAAATATTATTATAATTCTATAAAATATTTTATATTTAAAAAAAAATGGCTTCGAGAACACAACAAAGTCGCAGACGTGACGAAACGAATGGCACGCCAAAAATGGAAGTGGGCTGAACATGTTGCCCGAAAAGAAACATCATGGTGCAAACGTCTCCTTGAGTGGAAACCAAGGGGAAAAAAGCGTCCTCAAGGAAGACGACAAATGCGCTGGAAAGACGTCGTCAAGAAGGTCGCCGGTTCGAACTGGTTACATAGAGCACAAAGCTGAGAAAATTGGAAGTTGATGAGGGAGGCCTGCACCAAAATGGTTTAGAAAGGCTGAAGAAGAATTTTATTCACCTCATTGCCATTGTTTTGAGCCGCAGTCCGAACCCGGTCCAGTTCCTCCGCCAAGAACTTCGACTTCTCTCGGGCCTGTCTCTGTTGCACTACATACATATTTCTGAAATAATTAATATGGTATAAATTCATAGACTTCTTCCTCCTAATAATCTTTAAAAAAAAGTAATGTTTAACATAGAAAAAATTTTTAACTCCCTTCTAATTTTCTGAATTTGTCTGTATTTTTTAAGTAAGTTAATTGATATGTCCAGCCCCTGAGGATCCCTCAAAGGGGTTGACGTCAGGCAGGCAGCAGGTCGTAAAAACTAAGCCAAATGCTTTCTGCAACATACTTGAGAAAATGTGTTGCACGACCCCACATTAAGATGGGATGCAAGTAGAAAAAAAATTGATATGTCCAGCAAATGTGGGCCGAAAACGAGGTCTCCGAAATGTTATATTCTGGTTCAGTAAATGGTCTCTGCCTATCTCTTCAGGGATATAGGCGTGGGTCTATATGTCTATGATCCCGTACAATTAAAAAATATGTTCTAAAGAAAATAATCCATAATCCAATGCAAAACATTGTCTTTTTTATTCTTTATTTAAATAACCTATTTAAATGGCCCACATCTTATCTGTCCTTGCTCCCTCCCTGTATCTGCTAGTGATTGGTACTATATATTGTACTGATATTTATTCCTACAGAAAATTTCATACCTGATAACATAGGCCTGTAACACCACACCAATTAATGCAACACCAAAACAAATCGCAATGATATAATAGTTTGGTAGTTTCTTTATGCCGGCAACACCATAGTACGAGTTTCTGTTGCCTTGAGTTCCTTGTGTTCTGCCAGTAGTGTCATAGTAGTAACTGTATTGAGGATTGTTTCTCAAACTGAAACAGAAATTGAAAATTAAAAATATACTCATATTTCATCTTTCTTTTTCTTTGTGCCTGCCCTTATCCCACCTTAATGTGGGGTCGGCGCACCGCGAAACACACTTTTTTAAGCATGTTTCAGAAAGGATTTGGCTAAGTTTTCACGACTGGCTGATTATTATTATTTATTGATCATTGATTATATTTTGTGCCAGAGAAGAGGCCTATACCCAGCAGTGGGTGGATAAGGGCTGATGATGATGATGATGATATTTTCATCTTCTAACTAAACCAATATTATAAAGATAAAAGATATGTTTTTTTTTATTCATTATGAACCAATTGTAACACTTCTTTTACCTATGGAAGGATATATGCTATTTTAATCCCGGTTAAGCCGAAAAAGAAAAAAAAAATATTTCGCACAAAAACAAACTTAATTGATTCACATTATTAATTTTTACTTTTTATTTAAAGCCTTCCATTCATCCATAGGCTCACGCCTGTATCCCAAAAGGGGTAGGCAGAGGCGCACTACCGAACTAGAACACCCACATTTCGCCGAGCTTAGTTCCATCCCAGATGTGATAGGGGGCGAGCTTATCGCCACATCGGGCACAAATTCCAAACTCTGGGCTAATTCAATATCACTTTGCCCGAACCAGGGATCAAACCCCAGACCTCAGAACGTCAGTCTTATCACGCACGCAATACCACTACGCCACTGAGGCAGTCAGTCAGTTATTTAAAAGTCCACAATATAATAGGCAATTGATTTGCGAAAATAATAATCTTTTGGAACTAGATAGGTATCTACTAGTTTTTGCATTACAATTCTATATTTATATCCCAGAAAAACAGTGACAGAATAAATAATGACTTTCCAGTTTCACTGCTAGGAAAATGGCATTGTGCCAAACTTGATTAAATTATAGACAATAATAAAGAGCACTTACATTGCAATGATGCATCTATAATAAGCAATGATGCAAATCCAGAATGCAATAGCAAATTGCAGTAGTCATCAATTAAGACAATCTTTATTGCAATTTTTCAAGAAAATGTCAATATTGATTCTGATATCATATTTGTAATGATAAGGACATATAGAAAGAGAGACTGAACGTAAATTAACAAACACCATTGATAAACAGTTTAGTTGGACTCGCTAAAGTTGGTAGATCTCCCACAACCGACCATCAGCATACCAGTACAGAGACAATCTCTAATTCTAGTGCCCAGATATAGTTTAATATGAGATGAGACTTGGTAGAGGCGCCTCTATGCTCAATTACAGTCAAATATATTTCTGACTACAGTGCCATAAGCACCAGCTATAAATTCAGATGGAGCAATTTTGCTAACAGCACAAGTGAATTCGAAATTAACTGGATGCTGTAATTTTTGTATTAAACTTACTTATACGGTGTATGGGGTCTATACGCATATTGTGTGGATTCTGTGACAATTTCCCTCATGCTGTCATATTTAGCACGGCTGCCTGGTTTGCCCAGTATATTGTACGCCTCCACAATACGGACAAACTTCTCTTGAGCTTTCGCATCTTTGTTCTTGTCTGGATGGAACTGGAATTACAAATTACGAAACAGTGAGAAAGGAGCTTTGAATAATGTCAGGTACACATCAGCGGAACGAAGACTAAAGAATCTATGCCTGTTTCATTCACACAGCAGTGAAAGTTTGTTTGTGTGAATGCAATAGGCATCGATTTGTGAACATACATTCGGTTGGTGTGTGTTGGTGTGTTGGTGTATAATACTGCAAAAATAATTATTTAACAAAAGTTATTTTCTATGGAAAATTGAAGTTATCCCATTCTGAACACACACAACACACACATAATACACTAATTATCTCTGATTTAATGTAGGTAGTAATAATGGTGCACAGCCTTTGTGGGGTAGCAGACGAAGCTGTGAAACATGAGGCTGCAGGTTCGTATCCTAAACAAGACCAATATTTGTGTGGCCCACAGATATTTGTTTCTGGTCTGGGTGTTGCAAGACCAAAAGTCTCTCATCGTTTCTGGTACCAACAATGCAGGTTATATCTAGTGTGGGGTCAGGACTATGTATGTGACTGTTGAGTGAATTATTATTTATTAATTTTTTTAATGATAATGTCTTAATTAAGATTGAGTATACAGGATAGTGGTTTATTTATTTATAATGATAATATCTTAATTAAGATTGAGTATACAGGATAGTGGTTAGATTAAGTGAGAATTATAATTCAACTTATAAATTACAACTGATATCTAAGGGTCGAGGACAAAATCTTATGTTTATATCCAAAATCAATACAAATATACAAATTGTTATGTCATAAAATGAGATAAAATCGAAAGGTTGCCTGCCAGGTGAGCCTGAATAAAAAACATAATTACCTCTTTACTCATCTTAATAAATGCTTCTTTAATATCTTTATCCGAACAATTTTTACGTAAATTGAGGACTTCATAGTGACTTTTTCTCGATAAGCTGGAAAACATAGCATAATCAGCATTCGTAAAATCAAAGATTTGTATGACAACTCAATACATACCTGTAAAATCTATGGAGGGTTTTTAAAGTCCTGAAATCAGGACTACGTCCTAGGAGGTACATAGTGATTTAGGTAAATCTATTTGCCTAAAATTATTGCTAAAGATATTCATGATAATATTTTGGCAACTTTTAATTTTCAATTGCGACAATCTGTCGTTGTCACAATCTGACAGAACACAAATGTCAACTGACACAACTTTTATTCATTCACTTGCAAAGGAATTAACAGTCATACAGCATTGGCTTTACAAAGTTTAAACTTCCAACCTAAATTATATTAAATTGTGTTTACATTATTAAGTATTAACAATAATTTTAGATAAAATCACATAAATAAAATAATTCTAATTCGTATTTTCTTAAATATTCTTTAGTTGACCACACAGCTTTGCGCGATAAGTTATAGTAACTCATACTGATTTCTTAACTTTTAAGAAAAATTAAAACCAAGTTGTGATAAAATCCGTAAAAATAATTTTATTTCAATGTATAGTAACTAAGCTAATTTATGTTTATAAAATGCATGGACGCAACGTTTAAAAATACGTACGTACCTACATAAATTTCAATATTTCTAACCGGAAGTTTTGAATTATTTCCATTTTATTTTCACACGGACGGTAAGTACCAAGTACTTAGGTACTTATTGTTCTTCCACCTACCCTTAGCCCACTCAAATGTGAGGGTCTGCCTACTACTCTTCCAAAAACAAAAATATTGCAGAATGGATTTTGCAGTACCGGCCAAATTGTGCAAAAAAAAGAAGTTTTTTTCGACCTGAGATTCGAACCCAGAAGCCCCCAATTCACAGTCACTAGACCAAGGCGGTGACAAGTCATACTATTGATTAACTGTGGTCTGAGGTTAGATAAATTATTCCGTGCGTTCTGATAGCGCATGTTGTTCATGGTTGTTATGATGATTAGGTGGCAGAAAATAACGACAATAATGTGTCCGTAGGGGAGGCGTAGTAGGTAAGGACTAAGGACAAGTACCTACATTTGTGGAGGCTAGGCTTGACTGTTCGACTCGACGACTCGACGCGCGGCGCGATCGCGACAACGAAGCGACGCGGTGCGGCGCGGCGGTGCCGGTGCGTCACTTGATTCGACAAGCTGGAATCAGTTCCACGGTGCCCACCAGTCAGTTTCCGCGCAGTACACAGCGCGGTCGGACGTACGGTCATGCGAGAAGCAGGTGGCAGGATGGCCGAGCTCGAGTTCGAAGCGCCGCTCGCGCAAATCGAAGAGGCAGACGATTGTTTCTCAACCGCGGACTACCCGCAAAAAACTATTAACGGCAACGACATACACCTCAACAACATCAACAATATCAAAAGTGAAATGGTCAAAATGAAAACCGACTCTAATAAAATAAACGATAACGATGAACCAAAACCGGTGAAGTGTAAACAGGACAACATGCAAAACAGTGAAGGAGACAATTTCACGGAGACTTTCTCCGGATCTCTGGAAGATTTGGTGAACACTTTCGACGAGAAGATTACCAAGTGTTTCGGAAACTACGAGGAAAGCGTGGAGAAACTGGCGCCCGTGCAGGTTCGCACGCAGGAGGAAATCATGAACGAATGCCAGTAAGTACAGAACATTGGATTGGAGAAATTGATTAAGCTGTTATTAATAGTGATGTCATCGGTCGTGTCATTGCTGCTGACTGTGTTGGTGACAATTTTACCTTACTTCGTTTTACCTATCTATTTAGTAACTGATTTCAAGCAAATCTTGGAAAGCGAAAAAAATAAAATCAGTGAATATAAACAAAAAGGGTGGGCTTTGCGCATGGCGTTCTCGGTCGCGGGATCGATCGATGGCACGGGCCGAGGGTGCAGGGGGTGCGTGTCGGAGGGTGGTCGCATGACGCATCGCACCCCTCCCAAACATGGCCCTCTCCCTCTTTGTTTCCAACTCCCGCTTGACAAACTTGAAACTGAGATAAAATATCACATGCGAGTACAGACATTATCAAATTATCCAATCAACCCTAATTACACTAATTTGTTGGTATTCTAATAGGTTCAAAGGTACATAGACATTGCTAGTACAAAGTTTGAACTTTGAATTTATTTACAACCCATTATGGGCATAAAACATTTTTTTTTATATTATCTAGTTTATTATACTTGCAAAGACTTTTATGTACTATGTTTTGCAAATACCTTGTTTTGAAGGAATCACATCGTTTGTCTCAACACTCAAGAAATTCTCACAGCTATTGTAACTCTGGGAATCTTTTCCCCTCAGTTTATATTTGCGATTCTAGTGAGGTTTGATTAGAATATCACAAAGCACTTAAGTTTCTCTTTTCAGAAGTACGTTATTGAAATGCTAAGAAATTTTCCTAGAGCTTTCTTTGTCAACCATTTCTATACTAGCGCTTGAAGCATTGTGAAATAAATCACAATTTATCAAGATTCATCCAAAGAGACAACAAATAACTAGTATTCTGATATTCAATCAGCAGCAAAACTTTATGAATACAATAACTAAAATCATTTAGGATGACTACTACATAGCATTCATCGGGAATGTCAAGCACATCAACAGACACCTGATATTTATTACAGATGCGTTTGTAAACATAATTTTGTTCTTCACGTGTCAAACAAAATCTTTTGGAGTCGATCCAGATGACCTAAATGCCGGTACGTCGGGGAAACACGTTAAATTGAAAAGGGAACAATTCGCAAACAACTCGGGGGTGTGCTCAATTTGTAATGGATAGCTTTTGGATGAATTACTGGACGAATAACCTCATTTGCTCAAGGACATGCTATAACCACGCCTATTACTGGTAATAACAGGACGTTTGCTGACATAAAAATCAACTTTGATATTCATTTTCATGTATTCGGTGTCTGGTGGATCGTGGAAAGAATTTCTTTGTAATTTAATAAAAAAATAGGTTCACAGTCATACTTATAATTTGCTACACTTAACAATTTGCAATAAATAATCCAAAATAATAGTTTATTTTATTTACGGTTGCCGATAATAATTCTGAAACCTATAAAAAGGGCAACGAAACTGTACCTACTCAAAGGTTTATGATAAAGGAGGGAAAAAACCTGACATTTACGATGCAAAAACATACAAAAGATAATTTGCAGTGTACTGCCATCAAATAATTCAAAGGAGCGATGTATGAAATTTCCATTATTATTACTTACAAGTCCGGTAATAAGACGGGAGATGGATGGACTAACCAGATCGATATAAAAGGACTCGAGAAAAAAATGGCGACAGGTGCTCAGCATTGATTCAGCTGTGATTCGACAGATGCTAGCCCACCTTGCGTTATCCGCAAAACACCTTGCCGAATATGTTATGGCCGGCATACGGAGCCCTTACTTAAATCAATATCTGCACTTCCTTTGGAAATTTTGCAATGTTAGTTCGCATTTAAATTGTCGTAAATTGTTATCAGCTTGTTATTCATGACACGGTACGTAATTCGGTCTAAAACCATCGACAGCAATTTGTTTCGATTGTTTTAGATTTCTATCGAGACGCTTATGAATGTAATTGTATTTTAATTGGTTTTTAAAACAAATTAAGAACTGTTAAAGAAAAACTTAATGCAGATTGAAAAACTGGAAATAATGCAACTTGGCGTAAAAACATACACTTTTATATAAAACCGTATTGTAATCATTCATAGAAGATATTCATCTCTAATCCTTATTCCGAAATTATTTTATAATATTCGGAGTAGTAAATACGCCTGTTGAAACAATAAAGAAATTACATAATCTACACAGATTTTAAACGTTCAATCACACTTTCATTTTTTCGACCAAACATTGCGTACATAATGGATGTAATTGAAAGCATTTAAAATTCTGCGCATTGGTTCTTTATATTCACTGTATATCTTTTGAACATTTGCATCAGCGGCGGCACACGACTCACGTCCGTCTTTATATCACACATTTAGAATACGCAATGACTTGTTTTAATGATGGGTATTAAAGATAACTCCTTTTATTTCTATTCCACCGCTAACAAGCAAAACTCTGTGCTCTTAAACCTTGAATTCACGTTACATATTACGTTTTGTAACAATTAAAATGATTGAATTGCTAATCGATTACATAATTGCAAATTGTTTCTGCCAACACAGTCACAGGTTACATGCAATGCAGTTGGCATTGCATGTAACCTGTGACCTTACATAGTTTATATATTTGCGTGTAGTATGTACAATACCGATTTCGTAACTGCAGTGCTCCAATGCTCCTTTACATGCTTTAATTCTCGGTATCCAATCCATGTTAGCGTGCTTATCTCAATCACGAAGCGAAGTTAATCGACGTGGCCTTCCCGGGGTCCGCTTTCTAAAACTAATACATTGATAATCACATTATACAATGCTCGTTTCAATACACGCCCACCTTTCATACTGTGGGATGATGTTTAATCATAAAGGTCAACTTTATTTACATTTAAACTTCTCTGAGACACGATAGCATCGCTGATGCAGTCAAATTACAATTAGTATGAACATTTATGTTGTAATATTCAGTCGAGTAACACCAGTTTGTTTTGTAAAGCCACATCATTTGCAAGTTTATCAGTTCTTCTGCAGAGGAAGCGTGCCCTAGATGTAGCGATACATTTAAATTAGCATTTGTTTGTCTGCAAGCCGGTTGCAATTTACATGGACGCGCGTTTTGACACTGCAAAGCTAATAAACTTTACTTTCCTTCCGTCAGCTGAATTGATGATTCTAAACGGTAACTGGTTGTTTGGTGTCTGTACGCTAAACTATTTTGCATTGACGCCATCGTGACTTTATTCCTTGCACAGCCAAATAAGTAAATCAGAATCACGTTCGCTTCTAAAATACGATATAAGATTCTGCAAACAACCTTTTGTTTCGTAATGTGAAGTACTTTCTAGATTATGTTTGTAGTATTGAAGATTTGATTCAATACGTGAAAATCTACACTTTGATAAGATTGTCTAATAATATAATGTTGTCATCATTGGTAGATGTAGGTACCTATTTTGAGTCTTTGATGCATTTTGCTATTTTTATATTAGAAAATGTAATTAATGTAATTTATAGAATTTCATCCTTGTTTTTCTGTAAATGTCTCATCAAGGCCCATATAATGTTTTTACTTTCCCAAAAACTGCCATATTTGGTTCATTACACAGGCATCGAACTGGCGACCCATGATTTGCAACTACCCACATCCCCATTTTCCAAATTCAATTATCTTATAGTAAACAATTTTATGTGCATGCAGAGTGTAATTTTTCAATTAGAAAGCAAATGGAATAGAAAATCTTAGAACTCCCACGCGTTTTACTCTAGGCCCATAAAATGTTCATTTACTTTAGCGGCGCTCTTTGAAGTTTTGTAAATTAACACAGACATAATAGTGAGGTTATTTGCTGCTGTGAATTTGAATATTTTTAAGTTTCTTAATAACCCCGAATCATTTTCGTTAAATGAAATAATTTTGAAATAAATCTTGACACATTTTAAGAAACTGATCGTAACAATATTCAGATCGTTTTAATTAATCTACTAGCTAAAATATAGAGTAGGTACTGGCAATTTCACTGTGGTTTCTATACCATTAATCACATACGTTCAAAGAGCTAAAGACCGAGCTCAATGGTGTGCATTTGGAGAGGCCTATGTCCAGCTGTGGACGAGTATAGGCTGCTGCTGCTGATGATGATGATGATGATGATGATGATATATTACCGAGACATTTATTGGCAACACTTTCCTGAACAATAATACTTATAGGGTAAGGCGTCCCATTAATCAAATAAATTAATTACACCAGTGAAGTACAGTTACGCGCAACAAAAGAGGAAGAGAATAAATGAGTGGATCCTTAAGAAATCTCTTGAGAAAGATTCTGAAGTGAAAGCATCTAATAAATAGCTAAATAAATAAAACACTGAAGTACAAATTGTAGATACAAATGCTTTCAAATTTAATACTGTTTATCGGTAAAGCGCTAACGTGAACGTTTAACAAATGGCAGTTACGAAATAAGCACTTCGAGCATCGATAAAAAGTAATTTGATTACTCAAAGGTACCCTGGCTCCATTTAAATGTACAACGTGCAATGAGCAAATGAGATGCGTGTTTATTGCTGTTAGAATCTTTGTTGTTTTATTGGTCTTAATAATATGGAAGCATCTGCGAAGATCGAACTTGAGCTTAAAATGTTCGTATAGTTAAAGATAACATATTGATATATGTGGGTATCTCATATGTAAAAAGTGATATAAAGGAGATATTTTAAAAATAGTAATATAAACTACAACTTAAAGTACAAAGGATGATTTATGATAATAAACCATAGAGTTGATATGCAACAAAATTGGGTTGATTTTACAAATTGGAGGCATAATAGGAATTCTTTGATTATAATTGTATAGACAGTTAAATATGATGTAATCACAATTTAATGGTCACAATATACTCTCTGTACTCATTAAAGTGATAATATAATGAAAGCAACTCGATTATTGTTTATAGTTTAACGTGTGTCGTGTCCTAGAATGGAAATAGGTCATGGCGAAGATGTGGGCAGATTTGATGCTTTTGTGTAAATTAATGAGAAACTAGGCTTTTAATGTAAGAAAGTAAGCAAATATACTATTCATTCTGAATTAAATTCAATTAACAAAAAAAAACAATATTGGCGAATAATACACATGGGTTGCTTTCCTAGGCAGATCTCGCGCACTTTAACAACATGCGGTACCCACATGTGATGTCAAAAGACAAAAAATATTATACAAGTTTGTTATTTTGTGATTGCGTGCGGATAGGCAGAATTTTTGTTGTGTAAGAAGGTCTTCTGGGGTTCTAAATGTTTATTGAATATTTCAATGATCTTTTTTCAGTTGTTCGATTGCTAATTACTTATTATATGATCTTAGTGAAGGTATGTATCTAGGGATATAAATTATTATATTATTACGATATCAATCATCAAAACCAAATAATTTTATGTCTACTTATGTATTACAAGATAAAATGTGTAAAGGTCTAGAATCAATACTTTATATTTTGAATACAAATGCCAGTTTTAAAATAAAAAGTAACTCACAAACCACAAAGAAGCAGCTAAAAGAAATAATTTCTACGAATTCAAACACAAAGACAACTAAATTACCTCTCATTAAACAAACAATGCCAAGATCATGATACGAAAAAACGGTTTTATATTTAAGTCCTACCTAATTACACGGTCGAGTAGACTGGGTGCAACGACCATAGCATCATTGTAAATCTGAATACAATCCTTTAACCACTTGTTAATGAATAGGCCCACAATACGAACGGCGCGTGCCATTCTACTGTCAGCTGACTTCATTGTTAATGGCTCTATTGACTCGATCGAGTGTTAGGTCTTTAATCACCTGATTTGTGAACGTAGATTTAGATTTTTTAATCGAGATAGAAATCGAAAAAGGACACTTGAATTTTCTATCTGGCCGTAATGGTGAAAAAGATGCTTTATGAAGTTGATCATATACTGTAGTTCAAAGAGATACACTGCTTAGTGGTAGTATCAGTAAAATTTTGTTTGTATAATTTGCAACATCTATTAAAGACCGTTATTTAAATTCTTATTGAGTGTCGATGTAGGATTACTAATACTAACGAGAAATTAATATTCCACAATATGATGGGTTATAATAATCATTCTCACAGTATAAATCAATGTCTTCATCACAAGGCATAATACATTACGTCATAACCAGACTGTTTATTTATTATTTAATTCTGAAAGATAAACACCAGACCGTGTCGTCCACACAGGACAAATTCGTATGACGCATCACCCGCCATATGTTCGTTGGTTTCCTTGAATCCTCTATTTATAATAACTTATTACCTACTTATAGGATTACTAGGTACATGTTTTATTAAAATGATCAAGGGAATTCTAATCCTTTGGTTTGTGAACAGGTAAATGAAATAATTAAAATAAATATAGACGCTTGTGCTTCTTGTGAACATCATCATAATTAGCTGTAATATTATCATCAGCCACAGGAATATTAATAGCCACATCGTGTAATATAATTTATTATATCTAATCATTTCAGTTAAGTAATACAATATAAATAGGTATTTATAATAACAATGATTATGTAGGTAATCAAACTTTTTCTAAAGTGTAACAATAATATACATTGACTTCTTCAATTATCGACACATCTCAAAAAGATTTTTACACACTACCATGCCCCGTATCGTATTTATATGTCGTAATCATCTTATCGATATGCAAAAAAGAGATTGCCAGAACATCAGTATTTACTATTTTCGCGAACATCATCTTGTTTATTTGTTGTCATATCGTTTGGTTCCAATATATTGCTTACTTTATTGCGCATTAGTAGGTACACATTAAACATATCTGTAATTTCATATTGCGTCTAATGCGTCAGTTTTATGATTGGGTGTGGCTCAATTTGTTCAATTATGAAATTATGTGTCTAAAAACCTGCTCACTGTACTTTATTAATCCTATTACCTCATACACACAACGTTTTAGGCGTTAGCTGTACCCGGTATTCGATTGCGTTAACATTATAATTATACAATATCGAAACTTTTTGAAGTATATAACCTGTACATATTACAACGGCTTAAAAATTACTGGCAATGGTTTATAAATAATTGTGCTTAGGATGTTTAAGCTTCTCTGTTTTATTCTGATAATACTTGTACACAACAAATGCTTACCTGTTAAATATTTATTCTAATTACAAACCCCAAAAAAATTAATAATCTAAGTTTAAATTCCACTTGATTAATTTGTGTTGTGCAGATAGCTAAATTATAAACTGTGTGGCTACTAGTCGCTACTTCAATGATTTGCCATAGTTTCTAGACATTCAATATGCACATAATGTATCAGTTATCTTAGTGCAATCTAACTCTTATCTGCACCTTATATAAACACAGATAAAGCATAGAAATAGTCTTGTAGACATCTATATTCTTCTTGTTATATGTATAATGTATATTCAATATTCCAAAGATTTTCTCGAGTAATCACTAATCTGTAAAGAAATTGACAAGATTTTAATTAATGTCTGATTACTTGTAATCTAAAACAGCCACGCCCGAATGGTCAAACGCTACTCAACTTTAACGGCTTTTTACATTGATTTTCGTCTTACAATTTTGACAGAAAAGGTGTCCTTAAACGATATAAGGCGACCTTAAGTCTATGAGCATTCAGTGGTTAATGTTGCACAAATGAATACTAATGTAATAATCCACTTCAATTTTTACTACCTCGTCTCTGAATTATTTTAAAGGCCTTGAATTAGTCAAGTATAAGCACTCTTGTCACTCTTCAGATTTATTCTCGTCCTCCTCAAGTCTCTCTCAGCTAGCCCTCGTTTCTTATTCAACCTAGTACTTAGATTTTCTAGAGACTTCCATTCATTGTGTTATGTAACATAAATAACATAGTCAAATCACTTCAATGTCATGGACAATATAAAATTGGTCTTCGTCAATGACTTACTCCAATAAATCCCCGAACAAACATTACTAATAAATAACTAACGTAACTGCCTAATGTAGGTTGGCAATATCAAAACACTAAACTTGAAAATTCAGTGTTACAATGTGATTATTCATTACTGATATCTGTACTATGAAATGTTTTAGTTCCAATTGAGGTGGTCGCAATGGTGCTGCATCTATGTTGTGATGTGTAGATTCGTTGCTAATAGCAGTTAGATAATTACTCCCATACACGCCATTAAAAAAACCAGTCCATAGTAACACGGTCTGTGCCGCGCCTTTTGAGACCCACTTTGTATGCGTGATATGATGTATAGTTAAATTTTGATGCTGTGATATTTTCTAAATTAGCTTCTAGCTAGACTTATATCTCCAAGTATATATTTAGTCAACATAGTAAAAATGGAATGATACTTCACTTTCAGGGTATTTAACTGAAGATCTAAGTTATTAGAACTTAGAAGCCGTACCATCAATTCTGACATTAACTTGCGATACATAATAATTTCTAGCGTCTCACATATTTATACGCTGACCTTAGCTAATTTAAAACAGTTTATTACAGTGCCTGAGCATCCCACGATGAGGTGAGCTCATGTGCCGTGGGAATCATCGGCTAAAACAATTTTTTGCGACAGGTGTGAAGATTTCTCTGGTAATTATAGACGTAAATATATTATAGATCTTGAATAAACAGCGGCAGATACCGGGAGATTCATAGTTGAAGAAAAGTGTCAAGTGGATTGGTTAGATTAGGTAGTGGGTTCCACAATAAAAGTAACATAATTTTTGTGATCCATCAGTAATCACAAATATATTATGAACCGTTTACTATGAGGCATTGAAGTCATGTAGAACGACAGATTATAAATAATATTGCGCCCGATCGCAAGACACGGAAAGGCATCAGGTAACACCCTAGCCTATTTTTTGCTAATTTGACAGATATTAGGCTATTTATGAGGTCGAAATAAAACCATTTATAATTATGTTAGATATAAACCGTGGGAATGTTAAACAAAACCTAGACATAATCTGTTAACTGTTTAGAAGCTTATTTTGCATGTTTCATATCTACTGTATTTATAAGACTGGTTCAATTTGATATTAAAAGTCTGTTTTGATTCGCTGTGGGTACAGAAATAAACATACATATAGCAACTATGATAGCAACCTGACCAGCAAACCAGTTTCAATCGGTCACTGTTCTATCGCTAAAACTGGCTAGATGCAGCATTTGCGGTGATTTACGTTAGCTATGGGAGATGGCCTACGCACATTGCTTTTGCACATTTCACCATTGTCTCTACCGGTTACCACAGTCCGTTAACCCGATACTGTTATGAAAGCCAACTAGTTAGACATAATGACGATGACCATTCTAGCACATGCACCGTATTCCTGACCACAATTTATAACCATTATAAAAATTACGTGTTGTTTTACACCGATGCGAAATACGGTGTTCCACTTGGGTTAAAAATATCTTATAGTAAACACTTCTGGCGTACCCTATGAAATGTTTCTTAATGCACTTCAACCTAACCAAAATAAATAGAACATAAACAGTGCAAGTATTGTAAACAAAGTCGTGACAGATATAGATAGAAGCGCATTTTTCACAGCGATGGGACCATGTTATAAAAATGTATATTTACTTAATTTAGTTAATGAGCATTCGCTGTCGGCCACGACACGAGCCCTTGCCCACGCGTCGAAAGAACCGAACCATAAAAACTGTTTATCCAGCTACCGTACTGTGTTTTTTAGAAACCCCAACAGTATTTTGGAATGGTTCTCTTCCATTACCACCGGTTACTTCACACTTTTCAATGTTGTTTATAAATACAGCCCTCGGGCTGAGATTATTTTCGCGAGATTCACGTCATCCGGTCTGGATTGTTTGTATGACTCCATATTGTATGACTAAAACTCATGCCGGTCTTATGAATGAGTAATCATTTATGTGGAATATTTCAGTTCTTATTTTATGCTTCATTCACTACGATTATGCGACGGAAGTCTTTAGTCCGAGTAAAAGTGCGATTTGTATGTTATTATGAATGTGAATCGTATGATACATTTCTAATGGAGAATAAATTACGGATTTTAATGACAATGCAATCAGTACAAGTGCTGCCTATATTAGAAGTTTAGTTTATGATACAAGTATAGAAACGTTTATACTGAATAATCTTCTTCATAATAAGAAAAAGCAAATTGTGTGTCACATTTACTATTATGTTTCTGTCAATTTCAATTTCTCACTTCAAATATCCTATAGATGCTCTTTAGATTTCAGGGCAATAAAGCTGTAAATACATAAACTAAGTAGGAATGTGGTCATACACTATACACGTATGTAGGTAGGTACACGGAATATATTTTTGGAAGTCTCATACCAAGGCCGGCTGCTATTCGCGTTTAATTAAACGGTTAAAAACAACTTGTAGAATTTATGCCAGTTCGTCGTCCTTCACTACGTCACAGCTATTCAGTTCTGCTGGAGCTTTCTGTTCAACATTTATTACGACTTTGTCATTATCTTCATTGGAAGTTCCAATAATACTGAGGAGAGAATGTATATCTTCAGTAATGTTACATTTACGTATGTATTAGGCGTTCTAATTATTAGCTACATATATAATTCTTGTCTTCGTAGTACATTTCACGAGCATGTAACCTTGCCAAATTTTAATATCAAGGGCAGAGGCTGGCTTATCGGAACCTTCTTCAAGGTTCCCCCACCTCCCGGCCCTTCGCCCGCTGACCCTTCGTACTACGCATGCCTAAGACGAAGACAAAACACCAAAGGCACTCTGACGAGCATTAAACGCATTGTATAAGTACCTAACTAAGTACCTACATTATTTATAGCATAAATTGAATGTTAATGCCTTTGAATTGCGATTTATTCATGTTTATCCTCGAAGTATAAGCGGTGCCACGTTCCGGTCATCCCTTTTGCTCGCATAATACTACTTTTTAGGAAGTCTTTTATAATATAGATTTTCTACAACCAATGCTTCCTTTTTAATTTGGTCGCTTACTCCCGGTCATCTCTGTCTCTCGCATATTTTACCAAGTTAATCTGTATCGAAGAAAATACCTGATTCACGAGTAGGTGAAGCTACAAGAATCATAGTGTAAAGTAAAATCAACTGTGTTCGTGCAATCAATACATTGCGTTTGAACTCTCCTGAAATAGCTCGGAATTTCCCTACGCTCAAATCAATACCAATGTCAGCGAAGTGAATACGGCTGAAATGAAAATAGCATCAGCTTTATGTCTAGTCTAGTCTAAATACACAAGAACCCTTCTACATTGTTAGGAATATTGTACCTAGATTATTATTTGTAAGTGGTAAAAGTAAGCTGTAGAATAAATACACCACGTTAGCCAAAAAGTAAATAAACACCTAATGATTAGCAACAGGGACTCTTTAGTAATAGGATATAACAAAGGGTAGAAATTATCCAATTTGGGCATGTATTTGAATCTGAAAGTACCTGACGAAGATACCGACAATAACAATAAATTGTATCTCCTTGATATCTCTACAATTACATCAATTGCACATTGGGTTATGAATAGTGATGAATCTGATGTTCGTGCTGATTGAATCGATGTAACAAATTGAAGAAAGTGGCACTATCACTCCACACAATCATACAACGCAACATACAAATACCGAACTCATTTATATGGCTCGGTAATTGACGTATGACATAGAAAGGCGGCTAGGAAATCAGATGCCACAACAAAACGAAGACTAGAATGCAAAATTGTACAAAACAAAAAATCTGTGTCTGAAAACAGCCAAAACTAGTTTGACCACGACGGTCAAAAGATTAACAACGTGAAGAAAAATTGACCATGGCTTGTACTGATGTTAGGAGGCAAAGAAAGCCAGGTCGCGGCGGTCGCTCGGACTGGATCGTTACATTCTCCGTCGACCGGTTTGACCGGCGCGAATCCTGGCGCTAACATCGCCCGCGACTCGCCCACCAGGGCCGCAGTAAAATCCCAGCCTCATAATTAGATTATATTACAGTTTTATCGTTGCCTGAACATAAAAACCATAATAGCCGCAAAAATTGCAAAATAACAGAATAAAAGTGAAATAGCCTGCAATATTTTGTTTCTATCGCATAAATCAGAGTAATTCTGGTTTAATCACACTGAACTAAAACTATATTAGTAAAAATGGTTTAACTAAGTTTTGTACAAAGCAAATGAATCACTTTTGTGCAACCTACTAAACTATAATGATAAGTACCTATCCAACTAAACGTTTTAGTTCAGACTAGAATATAAAACTTTATTCGTTATTTAATTTGGAAATATTGATGATAGATTTAATATTATCTTGTTATCGTTAATGAACACGGTTACTGGGAAGATATTTAAGTGTAATTGTTTTTTTTTATAAAAGCAGCATGAAATCGGAACACGTTATGCAAGTCCGTGATAAAGGTCATGTACAGTTTATTTTTACTTTCAAGTTACATAATTTCTGACTGCAAAAAGGAAATAATAAAGCACGATATGAAAGAAATACATTATACAACTTCCTGCGCCTATAATTATAATGATTTCTGGCGAGGATACGATTCTTAAAACAATGTACATTTCGAAATGTACTAATAAACTCTTCGTCTATTGTAATAATGTACCTACGCAGTAATTTGTAAACATAAATATCCATCCGTTTCTGAATATAGAAAAAAACACAATATATCTGACGAACATGAATATTGTGACAATAATTTAGAAATTACACAACATGGTGTCTCGGCATATTCCCATTGACTATAACAGAAGGTATTTACTGTTTATGTAGGTATGTACGTAAATAATAAAATCATTACATTACAAATCACTGGTAGTACAGAATTTAATCGATAAATCAACCACCATAATACTCATAATTGGAAGATGACCGTTCCAACTCTACAATTTTA
The DNA here is from genome assembly GCA_036417725.1 of Clanis bilineata. Classification (NCBI taxonomy): domain Eukaryota; kingdom Metazoa; phylum Arthropoda; class Insecta; order Lepidoptera; family Sphingidae; genus Clanis; species Clanis bilineata. The sequence continues at coordinate 11,504,887 of CM071154.1, forward strand.
TTAGCTCTTGATTCGAAGATAATAATTTATTTTGTAATAAGTTAGCTTTAAGTGTTAACTTTAATAGCTCTTACATTAAACTGTAATGCCTGTGTTTACCATAGATTATTTTATAGCTTCGAAAATTATAGGTGATTGCGATGGATCAGTGATCTGTAATCTGAACAATTTTAATAGACACACTAATTGTAGTTAAAAAAGAGAAGATAAAGATGAATAATTTAATGTCATATCTGAAGTAATAATAACAACAGACAAGCCATCAAGAGATGGTAATCATAAAAACATGTGTGGTAATAAAGCAGATGTAGTTACATCATCGTGTAGGCATAGAATAATTGTCGCCGTACATTGAATGGGTTATTATAGGAAACACCGCCCTTTGTCAGATCACGTGCTTCAGAAACCCTTGAAATGTCATACTGTCACATGCACTGATTGGCGTTTAATACTGACTTTTAGTAGTAAAATATGGGTATATATTTGCATTTTGAAAGACTGATAATTTTTAATGTAGGCCGTCTTGTCTGCGCATAATAAGATTATTGGGTTATTTATTTCATCAAAGTTGGTTGGATGTAGCCTAGATACCAATTAATTTCCCAGAAATGATGGCAAAATATTAATTATTATTTAGAATTATCAAGAAATACAATTCAGGAAAGCAAACCATTGCAAATTTTGGATAGAGAACATAGAGCAAATTATTAGAGACAATACAGAGAAGGTACACAGTACCGACACATATCACCGCATGAGGTTATAATGCAATCAAAACGTATTGTGAGCGTGCGGTTTCCTCATTTCGTTTGTTCGATAGTCCTGCTGGGTTGTGTCCATAAACATTGCAATACTAGAGATCAAAGAGCGAAGTAATTGAAACAGATCACTCGTTAACATTTCACGTTACTGGTTAACGTATTGACCATTCTGTTTACATTATTACAAGTCTGCTAAAACTACTAGAAACTGCTAATATATGCAGGTACAGATTTTTTCAGGATTAGGATCATTTAAATATCGATATCTCGAAGATCGATCCTTCATTTCTAAAGATTGCGATCAACTTTCGCCATCCAATAGTTTTTCATCTTTTGTTCTATAGACCATAGCCATTCGTTAGACCGTCTCGATGGGGATTTCCCTCTTGATATCTTTAAGAAAGGTAATAAATACCTTTTACGTTTTAAAATTATAAGTTTCTGCAAATTTCTATCCCGGTGCTTATTTTAAAATAATAATTTTAAGCGGTAATCAACACTTAATTTCGTTTCATTGATTTATTTATTTTGCAAATTACTAAGTTTTAAAGTCGTCATGATGAAACTCTTGTTTTATTGAACAGTCATGTCTTATTCATTATTGCACTTACTTTTTTAAAATTAATCTCAAATAAATTATAATTGTCAATTAAAGTATAATCTCGACATCCGTATTCGAATGCATGTTTCAATTAAACCAATTGTTTATGTAACAGTTTTCCTCTTCATGTATCGACTTGTTGCTCGTTTTGGTCACATTACAAAGCCGTGACAGCACTTTAAAGAGAAAGTCTTGTCCGAATGCATAAATATTGATTTACAATTTAAGTATTGAATATTTGTGGCGTCGTTAAATATTTTATAGTGGTCATTAGTATGAAATAATACTAGTCTTTTTAATAATCCATAATATGTAGGCCGATACGATGTGAAAGGAAAAAAATATCATCATTATCAGCCATAGGACGTCCACTGCTGAACATAGGCCTCCCCCAAAGATTTCCAGATCGACCTGTTGGAAGCGGCCTACATCCAGCGAAAATTTCCTGAAGAAAAAATTATAATTGGTGGTATTTATAATTGAAACGTAAGCTTTAATAGTGCCATGTTTTTATAATGCAACCTACCTGGAAGAGTAATGTAAATTAGTGGTCGTGGATACTCATAGTCTTCACCTACAGAATTGACGTGGTGGAATGTTTACCGACTACATAGATCTTTGAAACTATATTAAATGAAAATAAATATATACTTTACACTGAAGAACGCATTGCATATGTGTAGGTCTTGGAATGTATTCATTTTTCAATATCCTGAGCCAATCATTCATCACTTCTTTTAAAAATACCTTTACTACTCTTGAACGCTGTAAAATCTGCTTTGCTTTTATTTATAGCGGCTACAGCATTTTTATTATATTGTATGTTACATGATAAGTCAAACATAAACGAGGTCGTCGGTCTCATACCCCTATCGGATACGATAACAGCATTTCTAGGTCCATTTCCTTTGTTAGCAAACGATAACCATATCTGTGCAACAACTGCGAAAAACAACTGGTAGCAATTACATGTAAAAACAAAACATTTTACATATCCACGCGTGTCTTCATGAATTAACCATGAACTTGTAGGAAATAGATGCGTATGCGTTTATGTATATTAGATCATTCTATTTTTAGGTTAGGTTAGAAATAACGATGTATGACGAAATACAGCCATTCAAACGATATTGGAAATTAGATTTTGCTTGAAGCTTCGTCCGCGTGATACTCACTGAGTTAAAAAAATTCATGTAATTGTTAAACCAAGACGGTTTAACAATCTGGTTTTCATCTAGATCCTTTTAGTTGTGAAAGCGTAATTGATTATATTAAACAAAGTTCCAAATATTGACAACACTGAAAAAGTTAAAATGAAAAATATTGTAAGTATAAAACCTGATTCACAAATAAAATAGAAGAGTCTACCTATTTATGCATGAAGTATTAAATGTCATGATCTTCGAATTTTTAGAATAATTTAAAGAAACACTCCAAACATTCAGAAGAATATTACATAAATCTCAGAAAGCCATACCCTTGTACCTTATAATTTACGAGCCGTAGATAAAAGATGCGCAGACGCACATTTTATTACACAATAAACACTATGCCCAATCGCTGCATCTACGATTGTCAATCAGTACAATTTATTCATTGCGCTACGAACAAAACAATATGATCATATCTAACAGCTCAGACGAAAGAAATATAGTTAAGACCATCGGTAGTATGTTTTTTCAAGGCTTTGATGTACGTGAATGATAAATGAAGCTGAGTTGGTGTACCGTTTTTGTTTTGTTGAATATGTTCAGACGTATCTTGATCATGGTCCAATACTGAATGATACTGAACGTATTTCTATCAATTAAAGTACGATTTATTCTGTTAACTTTGGGAAAATCCAAAGGGGAGCATACGTACTCGGACTATGTTCGCATCGTTTGAACAAGAGGGAAAGCTCTGGGTAATACCAACGTATCATAATGCTGTTAGTAATTCTTAACTTACGTACTTGTAATATATATAACAGCAGAATAATAAAGTAATTATATTGTACTAGAGGTGTAATACTCTACCTATTTGCCTTAATAACGGTTTACAAACGTGATAAATATCGAAGATTGTATTATATAGCATTGTAAACTTTATTTCAAAATAAAGGGACCCTTCACTTAATTAAACCGTTATTCTGCAATATAATATTGTTACTTGCAATTCACAAGACCTCACAGTTTGCAGAGGCGAAAGTGCGCACTACCTATTTATTTCAGCGAAGTGCTTCATCGACAAGCTTTAACTAATGAACGTGTCAAACCAATATTGTCAGCTAACTTTCCATATGCGTTCCACATTCAGTAATTATATAGGGTCGACATTGCTATGCTCATATACTTAGGCCTTTCTGAAAATAGAATGACATTTGAAAATACTAGGCTGTCTTATTCATCTGTGTAATTAGCTTCGTCCATTTCAGTAGTCAGAAGTATTTATATCAATGCAAAAGCTTACAGTGAAGGCACTATAAATAGTATTTAAACTTAGGAAAGTCTTTATGAATGTAGTAAAATAGAACAACTATAAAATCGACATAATTGAAATATATGTCTAAATTTTTGCAGGCACCATTCGAAAGAGAGATGTAACTAATCATAGTCTCCAGAAGTCCTTACATCTCTGCAATATGTTTTCGTATTAGAATAACGTTGGAGCTCAATATTAGTTTTCTTTTTCCTTAAAGCCTACTTCAAGCTCTAGGAATACTTATCTGCCAAGATGAGGTACGCATAGCGCTTACTTAAAAACGTAAAATATTTTCCTCTCCTCTCCTCTCCTAATTCGTCTATAAAACCTGCCTCTTTTTACACGCTTTTTTTAAAGAATATATCTAACGATAACTTACATTTAACTCGTTTGGACTTGTGCCTGTCACCTGTTTAGCTATTTAGCAATAAAAGGTCGTGTTCAGCAATAATAGAGTTTTCCACGCCTACATTTATGACAGCTGCTTCACAGCCGTCTGTCCTTCAGACTTATTGATCTGTCTTTCCGCCCACGACTGATTGCCTGTCTGTCGAACATTGTAAAAGTTTCGATTTAGGAAAACGTTAAACAGTTATTGACTTAACCTTTTACTGCTACGACATGAAAGTTACTAGTTTGTTTATATTCCATTTGTATTTTTTTGTTGCCTTTATGTGTGATACATATTTCAATAACAGATTTCAGTCTTTAGAAAGTGGTTGTGTTTTTCTATTCTTGATTAAGTGTTATTCCTTCTTCGAAAATACTAATACAAATACAATAATCACATAACTAGTAACCATGACTTGTCAACTGACATAGCTATTTAATAGTAAATGGTCTTCACTTGTTTCGATGACGAAGCGCGATGTCAATTCAACAAATTAAACACTGCCGCTAACGACGTACATATGACCTAAATAGGCATGAAATGGACATACTTACGTAATATACGTCCTTCGAAGTTAATATCTGTGTTTACTTATATCGTTGCATGCTTAGTAGCAATTTCTGCTTTAAAGTGATGATGTTGGCAATAAGCTTCGAGCAAAAATTGAGCAGATATTTAGTAATCTCCGTTTTCGCGACAAGTGTATATATTCAATTATTACTCTGCCATCCGCATCCATTCAGACACTTAAGACAAAAATTATAGCGTTGGAAGGAAGTCAAAAACCTAATTTTGAAGGAGTAGTTGATATTAGGACGCTAGGCATTCAACTTTATCGACCCATCGGGGCGTCGGACTTCTGGCTTTTCGCCACAAATGTAACAAAAAGTAGGTGAAGCAGATGTTCTCATTTAGTTGGAAACCTATTGCTTTTGTGTTAGTAGGTCTTGGCAATATTTTCTATTATATAAATCTTGTTTTGTTTGGTAGGAGGTCTGCTGGATGATGAAAAATAATAATAACCAACCTTAGATGCACACATATTACATACCATTTTTAAGTCCTCAATCGAAAGCACATCAGAGGCGGAGCATCAAGACTCAATACTCTCTTGTCTACGCGTTTCTATTATTGTACCTACTACCTAAGACTATTGGAAACAATTCGGTAAAACCTCCAGGAAAACATTTACAAAGGACGAGGCAACTAAACCATTGATAGACGGATTAACCAAACTATTTATTACAATTTAGTCGATCAACATACAATAAACTTCAGTACATAAGTGGTCAATGGATCTCATCATCATCATCGTCATCATCAGCCATTGGACGTCCACTGCTGAACATAGGCCTCCACCAAAGATTTCCAGATTGACCTGTTGGAAGCGGCTGTTGTTCACCAGTGACTCGTTTTTAAGGCAATTGTCCTGTTCTTGCCGATCTTCACTGTATCCAATAATAGATGTTTTACTTTTTTTTAGCCGTCATCAAAATAAACGTTTCCATATCAATGCGTGTTTAATACGTCGAATTGTTACGTTCTGTACAATTAAGCATATGATAGCTTTAAAAGGACTGTCAGTCACAGCTACTGAAGCGTATGATCGATAAAAGCGATTATGAATGCTTGAGAGTAACGAAGGGACCCTTACATTCGCCTTTACATCCGAAACTTTGTATTCAGGTGGTAGGGATAACGTCACATCGTGTTGGCTGAACACTGTGTTTATTAATTTATTATTAACACTACCAATTTTCCTATATAGAAATTATCTCTAGGATTCCCTAAAAAGCGAAATTCCCACTGTTTTAGGCCCTGCCTATACGTAGTATTTAATTTTATATTTTTTTCATTACTAGGTACCTTTTGTTTCTTTATTTGTCAGTGTGTGTGGGTTGATCAGGCTGTTTTACGTATTCTTTTGGTGCCAAATAGATAAAAGCTTGTATTTTGATTGTCATTATTTATTATTTCTACTAATTTACAATCAGCAATACAAAACAACTACAAGACTGACTGGATTTGTTAAATAAATCTATCTAACAAAGCATCAGATTGACATCATCTCATCACACATATGACATTGCTTGGAGATAAATATTTGTACATAAACTGCCACCAAACAGCAGTCCGACCTACAGTCGAGTCGTTAAGTTATATTAATACATGCACAACGATTTCGTATGACCTTGTGTGGGTGTTAAAATATTCGATGTTTACGCGCTAATGCAACGAGCATTTGGTTTCGAAATGGGAGAAATGTTAGTAATTTCATCGAATATATCTGAGATAATAAGAACAGTGAATACTTAACTCGTAATTGATTTTAATTTTGTTATACGTTGTACTACATGTGGGCCCGATAATGTAGTGTTATTACTTCAAAAGTATAGCTTTCATAGTCACCATACTTCATTTGAATGCTTCGGAACATCGCGTAAGTATTGTAATTATCTGCATTGATCTAATAAAGGCCTTTCTTTTTTTCTTTCTGTCTGGCGTTACCCCGGCTTGATGCCAGGGTCTGCTTTCCTACTTAAACGCTTCCACTTCGCCCGTCTTGAGCACCCTCCACAGTAAGACACCATTAGCTCTCATAACATCCTCCAAAACCAGCCAGCCCTTTTTGGGCTTATTTAATAAAGACCTATTTATTTAAAATCGTGCGACCCAGTTGGAAGGCGACAATGCCTTCCAGCGTTGCGTGGCTCGGTCACAAATATCAAAATGTTGTTAAGTGATTGCTTAACTAACAGAGGTAGGCCTGATTGTCGGCATGACCAAAGGCCATATGCTAATGGTATGGTCTTGTCTCGAGTGGGCTACTTCAAACTAACAGTTGCTACTTTTACTTTTCAACGCTTGTTCGCATAATTATATTGACAAGTTTAAAAGAAAGTAAATACGGGCGACAGATGTGAGATTAAACTATCTTCGAGCTGTTAACATTAGGTCTGTAAATAAAACAACAAAATACCTAATAGTCGAAACTCGAAATCTTAATTCGCAAACTAGTTAACACTAGGTATATAGTTTTCCAGAAGCTGATATGTTTTAAGCTTTCATTGTTTTTAATTAACGAAGATTTTGGATCCCTAATTCAATGTTTATCTATCCCAATTCTTCAATCTCTTTTATTTTAAATTATCACTACAAAGCAGGTGTAAATTATTCAAATCTTTTTTATATTTTTTATCAATGTCATGCAAGCCCTTATTCCTAATGCTGGCCATAGTGATTCCCTTGCGTCATCCAATTATAAAATACCAAAGACTACTTTCATCCACGGTTCTTTATAAAAATAAACCCAAGTCAAGTCATTAATCAGATGAGACGAGCATTCTGACACCAAGTTACCGCTTCCTAATAAATGAATCTTATAAACAATATTGGAA